>JAWNOQ010000200.1:7500000-10000000 GCA_035045865.1 Drosophila austrosaltans
CTAATGCACTACCGTTGCATATGCCGACAAACTCGGAAAAAAAAGACCGACGATCGGTGTTGGGCAATATATTTGCTTCCCTACACTCCATGCCAGCATATTGAGTCGATGGCGGCAACAATTTCCAATTAGGGTTTCTCAAAATTTCTGCAGTAGATTTTCATGAAAACTTAACAGAATACATAGAAATTTGTGCTTAATCTAATGCACTAACTCTGGAAACAGTTAGCGACGATTGGTGTTGAGCAATATACCATCGGTGTTGGGCAATATATTTGTCCCCTACACTCCATGCCAGCATATTGTCGATGGCGACAACAATTTCCAATTAGGGTTTCTCAAAATTTCTGCTGTAGATTTTCATGAAAACTTAACAGAATACATAGAAATTTGTGCTTAATCTAATGCACTAACTCTGGAAACAGTTAGCGACGATTGGTGTTGAGCAATATACCATCGGTGTTGGACAATATATTTGTCCCCTACACTCCATGCCAGCATTTTGAGTCAATGGCGACAACAATTTCCATTTAGGGTTTCTCAAAATTTCTGCAGTAGATTTTCATGAAAACTTAACAGAATACATAGAAATTTGTGCTTAATCTAATGCACTACCGTTGCATATGCCGACAAACTCGGAAAAAAAAGACCGACGATCAGTGTTAGGCAATATATTTGCCTCCTACACTCCATGCCAGCATATTGAGTCGATGGCGGCAACAATTTCCCAATTAGGGTTTCTCAAAATTTCTGCTGTAGATTTTCATGAAAACTTAACAGAATACATAGAAATTTGTGCTTAATCTAATGCACTAACTCTGGAAACAGTTAGCGACGATTGAGCAATATACCATCGGTGTTGGGCAATATATTTGTCCCCTACACTCCATGCCAGCATATTGAGTCGATGGCGACAACAATTTCCAATTAGGGTTTCTCAAAATTTCTGCAGTAGATTTTCATGAAACTCTTAACAGAATACATAGAAATTTGTGCTTAATCTAATGCACTACCGTTGCATATGCCGACAAACTCGGCAAAAAAGGCCGACGATCGGTGTTGGGCAATATATTTTGCCCCCTATACTCCATGCCAGCATATTGAGTCGATGGCGGCAACAATTTTCAATTAGGGTTTCTCAAAATTTCTGCTGTAGATTTTCATGAAAACTTAACAGAATACATAGAAATTTGTGCTTAATCTAATGCACTACCGTTGCATATGCCGACAAGCTCGGAAAAAAAGACCGACGATCGGTGTTGGACAATATATTTGTCCCCTACACTCCATGCCAGCATATTGAGTCAATGGCAACAATTTCCATTTAGGGTTTCTCAAAATTTCTGCAGTAGATTTTCATGAAAACTTAACAGAATACATAGAAATTTGTGCTATAATCTAATACATTTCTCGTTGCATATGCCGACAAACTCGGAAAAAAAGACCGACGATCGGTGTTGGACAATATATTTGTCCCCTACACTCCATGCCAGCATATTGAGTCAATGGCGACAACAATTTCCATTTAGGGTTTTCTCAAAATTTCTGCAGTAGATTTTCATGAAAACTTAACAGAATACATAGAAATTTGTGCTTAATCTAATGCACTACCGTTGCATATGCCGACAATCTCGGAAAAAAAAGACCGACGATCGGTGTTGGACAATATATTTGTCCCCTACACTCCATGCCAGCATATTGAGTCAATGGCGACAACAATTTCCATTTAGGGTTTCTCAAAATTTCTGCAGTAGATTTTCATGAAAACTTAACAGAATACATCTGGAAACAGTTAGCGACGATTGGTGTTGAGCAATATACCATCGGTGTTGGGCAATATATTTGTCCCCTACACTCCATGCCAGCATATTGAGTCGATGGCGACAACAATTTCCAATTAGGGTTTCTCAAAATTTCTGCAGTAGATTTTCATGAAACTCTTAACAGAATACATAGAAATTTGTGCTTAATCTAATGCACTACCGTTGCATATGCCGACAAACTCGGCAAAAAAGGCCGACGATCGGTGTTGGGCAATATATTTGCCCCTATACTCCATGCCAGCATATTGAGTCGATGGCGGCAACAATTTTCAATTAGGGTTCTCAAAATTTTTGCTGTAGATTTTCATGAAAACTTAACAGAATACATAGAAATTTGTGCTTAATCTAATGCACTACCGTTGCATATGCCGACAAACTCGGAAAAAAGACCGACGATCGGTGTTGGACAATATATTTGTCCCCTACACTCCATGCCA
Source organism: Drosophila austrosaltans (assembly GCA_035045865.1). Lineage (NCBI taxonomy): Eukaryota > Metazoa > Arthropoda > Insecta > Diptera > Drosophilidae > Drosophila > Drosophila austrosaltans. The sequence continues at coordinate 7,502,261 of JAWNOQ010000200.1, forward strand.
GCATATTGAGTCAATGGCGACAACAATTTCCATTTAGGGTTTCTCAAAATTTCTGCAGTAGATTTTCATGAAAACTTAACAGAATACATAGAAATTTGTGCTTGAATCTAATGCACCTACCGTTGCATATGCCGACAATCTCGGAAAAAAAAGACCGACGATCGGTGTTGGACAATATATTTGCCCCTATACTACATGCCAGCATATTGAGTCGATGGCGGCAACAATTTTCAATTAGGGTTTCTCAAAGAATTTCTGCTGTAGATTTTCATGAAAACTTAACAGAATACATAGAAATTCTTGCTTAATCTAATGCACTACCGTTGCATATGCCGACAAACTCGGAAAAAAAGACCGACGATCGGTGTTGGACAATCATATTTGTCCCCTACACTCCCATGCCAGCATATTGAGTCAATGGCGACAACAATTTCCATTTAGGGTTTCTCTAAAATTTCTGCGAGTAGATTTTCTTGAAAACTTAACAGAATACATAGAAATTTGTGCTTAATCTAATGCACTACCGTTGCATATGCCGACAAACTCGGAAAAAAAGACCGACGATCGGTGTTGGGCAATATATTTGTTCCCTACACTCCATGCCAGCATATTGAGTCGATGGCGGCAACAATTTCCAATTAGGGTTTCTCAAAATTTCTGCAGTAGATTTTCATGAAAACTTAACAGAATACATAGAAATTTGTGCTTAATCTAATGCACCTAACTCTGGAAACAGTTAGCGACGATTGGTGTTGAGCAATATACCATCGGTGTTGGACAAATATATTTGTCCCCTACACTCCATGCCAGCATATTGAGTCAAGTGGCGACAACAATTTCCATTTAGGGGGTTTCTCAAAATTTCTGCAGTAGATTTTCATGAAAACTTAACAGAATACATAGAAATTTGTGTTTAATCTAAATGCACTACCGTTGCATATCTCCGAACAAACTCGGAAGAAAAAAGACCGACGATCGGTGTTGGGCAATATATTTGTCCCCTACACTCCATGCCATCATATTGAGTCGATGGCGGCAACAATTTTCAATTAGGATTTCTCAAAATTTCTGCTGTAGATTTTCATGAAAACTTAACAGAATACATAGAAATTTGTGCTTAATCTAATGCACTACCGTTGCATATGCCGACAAACTCGGCAAAAAAGGCCGACGATCGGTGTTGGGCAATATATTTGCCCCCTATACTCCATGCCAGCATATTGAGTCGATGGCGGCAACAATTTTCAATTAGGGTTTCTCAAAATTTTTGCTGTAGATTTTCATGAAAACTTAACAGAATACATAGAAATTTGTGCTTAATCTAATGCACTACCGTTGCATATGCCGACAAACTCGGAAAAAAAGTCCGACGATCGGTGTTGGACAATATATTTGTCCCCTACACTCCATGCCAGCATATTGAGTCGATGGCGACAACAATTTCCAATTAGGGTTTCTCAAAATTTCTGCAGTAGATTTTCATGAAAACTTAACAGAATACATAGAAATTTGTGCTTAATGTAATGCACTAACTCTGGAAACAGTTAGCGACGATTGGTGTTGAGCAATATACTATCGGTGTTGGGCCCCCTACACTCCATGCCAGCATATTGAATCGATGGCGACAACAATTTCCAATTAGGGTTTCTCAAAATTTCTGCTGTAGATTTTCATGAAAACTTAACAGAATACATAGAAATTTGTGCTTAATCTAATGCACTAACTCTGGAAACAGTTAGCGACGATTGGTGTTGAGCAATATACCATCGGTGTTGGACAATATATTTGTCCCCTACACTCCATGCCAGCATATTGAGTCAATGGCGACAACAATTTCCATTTAGGGTTTCTCAAAATATCTGCAGTAGATTTTCATGAAAACTTAACAGAATACATAGAATACATAGAAATATCCATGCCAGCATATTGAGTCGATGGCGACAACAATTTCCAATTCCAAAATTTCTCCTGTAGATTTTCATGAAAACTTAACAGAATACATTGAAATTTGTGCTTAATCTAATGCACTACCGTTGCATATGCCGACAAACTCGAAAAAAAGACCGACGATCGGTGTTGGGCAATATATTTGCCCCCTACACTCCATGCCCGCATATTGAGTCGATGGCGGCAACAATTTCCAATTAGGGTTTCTCAAAATTTCTGCTGTAGATTTTCATGAAAACTTAACAGAATACATAGAAATTTGTGCTTAATCTAATGCACTAACTCTGGAAACAGTTAGCGACGATTGGTGTTGAGCAATATACCATCGGTGTTGGGCAATATATTTGTCCCCTACACTCCATGCCAGCATATTGAGTCGATGGCGGCAACAATTTCCAATTAGGGTTTCTCAAAATTTCTGCTGTAGATTTTCATGAAAACTTAACAGAATACATAGAAATTTGTGCTTAATCTAATGCACTAACTCTGGAAACAGTTAGCGACGATTGGTGTTGAGCAATATACTATCGGTGTTGGGCCCCCTACACTCCATGCCAGCATATTGAATCGATGGCGACAACAATTTCCAATTAGGGTTTCTCAAAATTTCTGCTGTAGATTTTCATGAAAACTTAACAGAATACATAGAAATTTGTGCTTCATCTAATGCACTAACTCTGGAAACAGTTAACGACGATTGGTGTTGAGCAATATACCATCGGTGTTGGACAATATATTTGCCCCCTACACTCCATGCCAACATATTGAGTCGATGGCGACAACAATTTCCAATTAGGGTTTTTCAAAATTTCTGCTGTAGATTTTCATGAAAACATAACAGAATACATAGAGATTTGTGCTTAATCTAATGCACTAACTCTGGAAACAGTTAGCGACGATTGAGCAATATACCATCGGTGTTGGGCAATATATTTGTCCCCTACACTCCATGCCAGCATATTGAGTCGATGGCGACAACAATTTCCAATTAGGATTTCTCAAAATTTCTGCTGTAGATTTTCATGAAAACTTAACAGAATACATAGAAATTTGTGCTTCATCTAATGCACTAACTCTGGAAACAGTTAACGACGATTGGTGTTGAGCAATATACCATCGGTGTTGGACAATATATTTGCCCCCTACACTCCATGCCAACATATTGAGTCGATGGCGACAACAATTTCCAATTAGGGTTTTTCAAAATTTCGGCTGTAGATTTTCATGAAAACTTAACAGAATACATAGAGATTTGTGCTTAATCTAATGCACTAACTCTGGAAACAGTTAGCGACGATTGAGCAATATACCATCGGTGTTGGACAATATATTTGTCCCCTACACTCCATTCCAGCATATTGAGTCGATGGCGACAACAATTTCCAATTAGGGTTTCTCAAAATTTCTGCTGTAGATTTTCATGAAAACTTAACAGAATACATAGAAATTTGTGCTTAATGTAATGCACTAACTCTGGAAACAGTTAGCGACGATTGAGCAATATACTATCGGTGTTGGGCAATATATTTGTCCCCTACACTCCATGCCAGCATATTGAGTCGATGGCGGTAACAATTTCCGATTAGGGTTTCTAAAAATATCTGCTGTAGATTTTGGATGAAAACTTAACAGAATACATAGAAATTTGTACTTAATCTAATGCACCAACTCTGGAAACAGTCAACAACGATTGGTGTTGAGCAATATACCATCGGTGTTGGGCAATATATTTGTCCCCTACACACCATGCCAGCATATTGAGTCGATGGCGACAACAATTTCCAATTAGGGTTTCTCAAAATTTCTGCTGTAGATTTTCATGAAAACTTAACAGAATACATAGAAATTTGTGCTTAATGTAATGCACTAACTCTGGAAACAGTTAGCGACGATTGAGCAATATACTATCGGTGTTGGGCAATATATTTGTCCCCTACACTCCATGCCAGCATATTGAGTCGATGGCGGTAACAATTTCCGATTAGGGTTTCTAAAAATATCTGCTGTAGATTTTGATGAAAACTTAACAGAATACATAGAAATTTGTGCTTAATCTAATGCACTAACTCTGGAAACAGTTAACAACGATTGGTGTTGAGCAATATACCATCGGTGTTGGGCAATATATTTGTCCCCTACACACCATGCCAGCATATTGAGTCGATGGCGACAACAATTTCCAATTAGGGTTTCTCAAAATTTCTGCTGTAGATTTTCATGAAAACTTAACAGAATACATAGAAATTTGTGCTTAATCTAATGCACTAACTCTGGAAACAGTTAGCGACGATTGGTGTTGAGCAATATACCATCGGTGTTGGGCAATATATTTGTCCCCTACACTCCATGCCAACATATTGAGTCGATGGCGGCAACAATTTTCCGTTAGGATTTCTCAAAATTTCTGCTGTAGATTTTCATGAAAACTTAACAGAATACATAGAAATTTGTGCTTAATCTAATGCACTAACTCTGGAAACAGTTAACAACGATTGGTGTTGAGCAATATACCATCGGTGTTGGGCAATATATTTGTCCCCTACACACCATGCCAGCATATTGAGTCGATGGCGACAACAATTTCCAATTAGGGTTTCTCAAAATTTCTGCAGTAGATTTTCATGAAAACTTAACAGAATACATAGAGATTTGTGCTTAATCTAATGCACTAACTCTGGAAACAGTTAGCGACGATTGGTGTTGAGCAATATACCATCGGTGTTGGGCAATTTATTTGTCCCCTACACTCCATGCCAGCATATTGAGTCGATGGCGACAACAATTTCCAATTAGGGTTTCTCAAAATTTCTGCTGTAGATTTTCATGAAAACTTAACAGAATACATAGAAATTTGTGCTTAATCTAATGCACTAACTCTGGAAACAGTTAGCGACGATTGGTGTTGAGCAATATACTATCGTTGTTGGGCAATATATTTGTCCCCTACGCTCCATGCCAACATATTGAGTCGATGGCGGCAACAATTTTCCGTTAGGATTTCTCAAAATTTCTGCTGTAGATTTTCATGAAAACTTAACAGAATACATAGAAATTTGTGCTTAATCTAATGCACTAACTCTGGAAACAGTTAACAACGATTGGTGTTGAGCAATATACCATCGGTGTTGGGCAATATATTTGTCCCCTACACTCCATGCCAGCATATTGAGTAGATGGCGGCAACAATTTCCAATTAGGGTTTCTCAAAATTTCTGCTGTAGATTTTCATGAAAACTTAACAGAATACATAGAAATTTGTGCTTGATCTAATGCACTACCGTTGCATATGCCGACAAACTCGAAAAAAAGACCGACGATCGGTGTTGGGCAATATATTTGTCCCCTACACTCCATGCCAGCATATTGAGTCGATGGCGGCAACAATTTCCAATTAGGGTTTCTCAAAATTTCTGCTGTAGATTTTCATGAAAACTTAACAGAATACATAAAGATTTGTGCTTAATCTAATGCACTAACTCTGGAAACAGTTAGCGACGATTGGTGTTGAGCAATATACCATCGGTGTTGGGCAATTTATTTGTCCCCTACACTCCATGCCAGCATATTGAGTCGATGGCGACAACAATTTCCAATTAGGGTTTCTCAAAATTTCTGCTGTAGATTTTCATGAAAACTTAACAGAATACATAGAAATTTGTGCTTAATCTAATGCACTAACTCTGGAAACAGTTAGCGACGATTGGTGTTGAGCAATATACTATCGTTGTTGGGCAATATATTTGTCCCCTACACTCCATGCCAGCATATTGAGTCGATGGCGGCAACAATTTCCAATTAGGGTTTCTCAAAATTTCTGCTGTAGATTTTCATGAAAACTTAACAGAATACATAGAAATTTGTGCTTGATCTAATGCACTACCGTTGCATATGCCGACAAACTCGAAAAAAAGACCGACGATCGGTGTTGGGCAATATATTTGCCCCCTACACTCCGTGCCAACATATTGAGTCGATGGCGACAACAATTTCCAATTAGGGTTTCTCAAAATTTCTGCTGTAGATTTTCATGAAAACTTAACAGAATACATAGAGATTTGTGCTTAATCTAATGCACTAACTCTGGAAACAGTTAGCGACGATTGGTGTTGAGCAATATACCATCGGTGTTGGGCAATATATTTGTCCCCTACACTCCATGCCAGCATATTGAGTCGATGGCGGCAACAATTTCCAATTAGGGTTTCTCAAAATTTCTGCTGTAGATTTTCATGAAAACTTAACAGAATACATAGAAATTTGTGCTTAATCTAATGCACTAACTCTGGAAACAGTTAGCGACGATTGAGCAATATACTATCGGTGTTGGGCAATATATTTGTCCCCTACACTCCATGCCAGCATATTGAGTCGATGGCGGTAACAATTTCCGATTAGGGTTTCTAAAAATATCTGCTGTAGATTTTGATGAAAACTTAACAGAATACATAGAAATTTGTGCTTAATCTAATGCACTAACTCTGGAAACAGTTAACAACGATTGGTGTTGAGCAATATACCATCGGTGTTGGGCAATATATTTGTCCCCTACACTCCATGCCAGCATATTGAGTCGATGGCGGCAACAATTTCCAATTAGGGTTTCTCAAAATTTCTGCTGTAGATTTTCATGAAAACTTAACAGATACATAGAAATTTGTGCTTGATCTAATGCACTACCGTTGCATATGCCGACAAACTCGAAAAAAAGACCGACGATCGGTGTTGGGCAATATATTTGTCCCCTACACTCCATGCCAGCATATTGAGTCGATGGCGGCAACAATTTCCAATTAGGGTTTCTCAAAATTTCTGCTGTAGATTTTCATGAAAACTTAACAGAATACATAGAAATTTGTGCTTAATCTAATGCACTAACTCTGGAAACAGTTAACAACGATTGGTGTTGAGCAATATACCATCGGTGTTGGGCAATATATTTGTCCCCTACACTCCATGCCAGCATATTGAGTCGATGGCGGCAACAATTTCCAATTAGGGTTTCTCAAAATTTCTGCTGTAGATTTTCATGAAAACTTAACAGAATACATAGAAATTTGTGCTTAATCTAATGCACTAACTCTGGAAACAGTTAGCGACGATTGAGCAATATACCATCGGTGTTGGACAATATATTTGTCCCCTACACTCCATGCCAGCATATTGAGTCGATGGCGACAACAATTTCCAATTAGGGTTTCTCAAAATTTCTGCTGTAGATTTTCATGAAAACTTAACAGAATACATAAAGATTTGTGCTTAATCTAATGCACTAACTCTGGAAACAGTTAACGACGATTGGTGTTGAGCAATATACCATCGGTGTTGGGCAATATATTTGTCCCCTACACTCCATGCCAGCATATTGAGTCGATGGCGGCAACAATTTCCAATTAGGGTTTCTCAAAATTTCTGCTGTAGATTTTCATGAAAACTTAACAGAATACATAGAAATTTGTGCTTAATCTAATGCACTAACTCTGGAAACAGTTAGCGACGATTGAGCAATATACCATCGGTGTTGGACAATATATTTGTCCCCTACACTCCATGCCAGCATATTGAGTCGATGGCGACAACAATTTCCAATTAGGGTTTCTCAAAATTTCTGCTGTAGATTTTCATGAAAACTTAACAGAATACATAGAAATTTGTGCTTAATCTAATGCACTACCGTTGCATATGCCGACAATCTCGAAAAAAAGACCGACGATCGGTGTTGGGCAATATATTTGCCCCCTACACTCCATGCCCGCATATTGAGTCGATGGCGGCAACAATTTCCAATTAGGGTTTCTCAAAATTTCTGCTGTAGATTTTCATGAAAACTTAACAGAATACATAGAAATTTGTGCTTAATCTAATGCACTAACTCTGGAAACAGTTAACAACGATTGGTGTTGAGCAATATACCATCGGTGTTGGGCAATATATTTGTCCCCTACACTCCATGCCAGCATATTGAGTCGATGGCGACAACAATTTCCAATTAGGGTTTCTCAAAATTTCTGCTGTAGATTTTCATGAAAACTTAACAGAATACATAGAAATTTGTGCTTAATCTAATGCACTACCGTTGCATATGCCGACAAACTCGAAAAAAAGACCGACGATCGGTGTTGGGCAATATATTTGCCCCCTACACTCCATGCCCGCATATTGAGTCGATGGCGGCAACAATTTCCAATTAGGGTTTCTCAAAATTTCTGCTGTAGATTTTCATGAAAACTTAACAGAATACATAGAAATTTGTGCTTAATCTAATGCACTACCGTTGCATATGCCGACAAACTCGAAAAAAAGACCGACGATCGGTGTTGGGCAATATATTTGTCCCCTACACTCCATGCCAGCATATTGAGTCGATGGCGGCAACAATTTCCAATTAGGGTTTCTCAAAATTTCTGCTGTAGATTTTCATGAAAACTTAACAGAATACATAGAAATTTGTGCTTAATCTAATGCACTAACTCTGGAAACAGTTAGCGACGATTGAGCAATATACCATCGGTGTTGGGCAATATATTTGTCCCCTACACTCCATGCCAGCATATTGAGTCGATGGCGGCAACAATTTCCAATTAGGGTTTCTCAAAATTTCTGCTGTAGATTTTCATGAAAACTTAACAGAATACATAGAAATTTGTGCTTAATCTAATGCACTACCGTTGCATATGCCGACAAACTCGAAAAAAAGACCGACGATCGGTGTTGGGCAATATATTTGTCCCCTACACTCCATGCCAGCATATTGAGTCGATGGCGGCAACAATTTCCAATTAGGGTTTCTCCAAATTTCTGCTGTAGATTTTCATGAAAACTTAACAGAATACATAAAGATTTGTGCTTAATCTAATGCACTAACTCTGGAAACAGTTAACGACGATTGGTGTTGAGCAATATACCATCGGTGTTGGACAATATATTTGCCCCCTACACTCCATGCCAACATATTGAGTCGATGGCGACAACAATTTCCAATTAGGGTTTCTCAAAATTTCTGCTGTAGATTTTCATGAAAACTTAACAGAATACATAGAAATTTGTGCTTAATCTAATGCACTAACTCTGGAAACAGTTAGCGACGATTGGTGTTGAGCAATATACCATCGGTGTTGGGCAATATATTTGTCCCCTACACTCCATGCCAGCATATTGAGTCGATGGCGGCAACAATTTCCAATTAGGGTTTAGGCAGTAACAATTTCCAATTGGGGTTTTTTCAAAATTTCTGCTGTAGATTTTCATGAAAACTTAACAGAATACATAAAGATTTGTGCTTAATCTAATGCACTAACTCTGGAAACAGTTAACGACGATTGGTGTTGAGCAATATACCATCGGTGTTGGACAATATATTTGCCCCCTACACTCCATGCCAACATATTGAGTCGATGGCGACAACAATTTCCAATTAGGGTTTCTCAAAATTTCTGCTGTAGATTTTCATGAAAACTTAACAGAATACATAGAGATTTGTGCTTAATCTAATGCACTAACTCTGGAAACAGTTAGCGACGATTGGTGTTGAACAATATACCATCGGTGTTGGGCAATATATTTGTCCCCTACACTCCATGCCAGCATATTGTCGATGGCGACAACAATTTCCAATTAGGGTTTCTCAAAATTTCTGCTGTAGATTTTCATGAAAACTTAACAGAATACATAAAGATTTGTGCTTAATCTAATGCACTAACTCTGGAAACAGTTAGCGACGATTGAGCAATATACCATCGGTGTTGGGCAATATATTTGTCCCCTACACTCCATGCCAGCATATTGAGTCGATGGCGACAACAATTTCCAATTAGGGTTTCTCAAAATTTCTGCTGTAGATTTTCATGAAAACTTAACAGAATACATAGAGATTTGTGCTTAATCTAATGCACTAACTCTGGAAACAGTTAGCGACGATTGGTGTTAAGCAATATACCATCGGTGTTGGGCAATATATTTGTCCCCTACACTCCATGCCAGCATATTGAGTCGATGGCGGTAACAATTTCCGATTAGGGTTTCTAAAAATATCTGCTGTAGATTTTGATGAAAACTTAACAGAATACATAGAAATTTGTGCTTAATCTAATGCACTAACTCTGGAAACAGTTAGCGACGATTGAGCAATATACCATCGGTGTTGGGCAATATATTTGTCCCCTACACTCCATGCCAGCATATTGAGTCGATGGCGGTAACAATTTCCGATTAGGGTTTCTAAAAATATCTGCTGTAGATTTTGATGAAAACTTAACAGAATACATAGAAATTTGTGCTTAATCTAATGCACTAACTCTGGAAACAGTTAGCGACGATTGAGCAATATACCATCGGTGTTGGGCAATATATTTGTCCCCTACACTCCATGCCAGCATATTGAGTCGATGGCGGCAACAATTTCCAATTAGGGTTTCTCAAAATTTCTGCTGTAGAATTTCATGAAAACTTAACAGAATACATAGAGATTTGTGCTTAATCTAATGCACTAACTCTGGAAACAGTTTGCGACGATTGGTGTTGAGCAATATACCATCGGTGTTGGGCAATATATTTGTCCCCTACACTCCATGCCAGCATATTGAGTCGATGGCGGTAACAATTTCCGATTAGGGTTTCTAAAAATATCTGCTGTAGATTTTGATGAAAACTTAACAGAATACATAGAAATTTGTGCTTAATCTAATGCACTAACTCTGGAAACAGTTAGCGACGATTGGTGTTGAGCAATATACCATCGGTGTTGGGCAATATATTTGTCCCCTACACTCCATGCCAGCATATTGAGTCGATGGCGGTAACAATTTCCGATTAGGGTTTCTAAAAATATCTGCTGTAGATTTTGATGAAAACTTAACAGAATACATAGAAATTTGTGCTTAATCTAATGCACTAACTCTGGAAACAGTTAGCGACGATTGGTGTTGAGCAATATACCATCGGTGTTGGGCAATATATTTGTCCCCTACACTCCATGCCAGCATATTGAGTCGATGGCGACAACAATTTCCAATTAGGGTTTCTCAAAATTTCTGCTGTAGATTTTCATGAAAACTTAACAGAATACATAGAAATTTGTGCTTAATCTAATGCACTAACTCTGGAAACAGTTAGCGACGATTGGTGTTGAGCAATATACCATCGGTGTTGGGCAATATATTTGTCCCCTACACTCCATGCCAGCATATTGAGTCGATGGCGGCAACAATTTCCAATTAGGGTTTAGGCAGTAACAATTTCCAATTGGGGTTTTTTTCAAAATTTCTGCTGTAGATTTTCATGAAAACTTAACAGAATACATAGAAATTTGTGCTTAATCTAATGCACTAACTCTGGAAACAGTTAGCAACGATTGATGTTGAGCAATATACCATCGGTGTTGGGCAATATATTTGCCCCCTACACTCCATGCAAGCATATTGAGTCGATGGCGGCAACAATTTCCAATTAGGGTTTCTCAAAATTTCTGCTGTAGATTTTCATGAAAACTTAACAGAATACATAGAAATTTGTGCTTAATCTAATGCACTAACTCTGGAAACAGTTAGCGACGATTGATGTTGAGCAATATACCATCGGTGTTGGGCAATATATTTGCCCCCTACACTCCATGCAAGCATATTGAGTCGATGGCGGCAACAATTTCCAATTAGGGTTTCTCAAAATTTCTGCTGTAGATTTTCATGAAAACTTAACCGTTGCATATGCCGACAAACTGGGAAAAAGTTAATGACGATCGGTGTTGGGCAATAAATTTTGAGAAATTCTTGACTTGTTACAGCCATCGATTCAATATGCTGGCATGGAGTATAGGGGGCAAATATATTGCCCAACACCGATCGTCGGAATGCATTGCTTATATGTCCCATTCAGGGGTTATATTTACTTGTAAGCCCAAAAAAGCGTGCTTTTTTGAAAATTTTTTGTGACGAGACTGTTTATTGAATGAAAATAAAATAGAAAGGATTATATAGAAAATTCAATTAAAATTTAGAATTTGTTATGTTTTTCAAAAAATATTTGAACGCGTAGCTCCTGCAGGACATCTCCTGGAGGTCCTTCAAAAAAAGGTGTCTTGCGGTGAGCAGGATATCTCTGGTCCTGATTATCCGAATTTCAAAAATCTAAAAGATTTGTAAAGAGAGTAGATGAATACAGGTAATGATCGAAGGATTAGTCAAAATTTCGATTTTTAACAAAATGGCGGCTTCCTAAAAATAAAAATCGTTTTTTGTCGGAAATTTTTTGACTTTGAAGTGGCTTAAAAAATCGAAATAATTTTCAGAATCGTTTTTCCTTCAATCATTACCTGGAAAAAATATCTAAGAATATCGTGTAAAAATTTCAATCCAATCGGTTTAGCCGATTCTAAGAAATCTTGCTCACCGACTTTGAAAACATAGTTTTGAGAAAAACGCTGTTAAAGTTTACAGAACTGTTAATTCTAAGTTACAATGCGCACAGAAGGAAGCGTTTCCGACTATATAAAGTATATATATTCTTGATCAGCACGACGAGCTGAGTTGATATAGACATGTCCGTCTGTCCGTCTGTCCGTCTGTCTGGATCAACAGCTTCTCCTCCGAAACCCTTAAAGCTACAGAGCTGAAATTTTGCACCCAGGCTTCTTTTTGCTGCAGGCATTGTATATCTCGGAATCATCCCGATCGGATGACTATATCATATAGCTCCCATAGGAACGATCGGTCAAGAATAGAATTAAACTTCAATAACTTTGTTGTTTTTTAATCAATTGTTACGAAATTTGGGGTTCCTAAGTTTAATACACCTTTAAACATATCCACCAAGTTTGATCAGAATCGGTTGACTATATCATATAGCTCCCATAGGAACGATCGGTCAAGAAAATAGTCTTAGAGCAATAACTTGGATGTTTTGAAAGCGATTGTGACGAAACTTGGTTTTCGGAAGTTTAGTATATATAGAAATGTCTGTGCTAAGTTTCAGACAAATCGGTCAAATATATGCTATAGCTCCCATAGGAACAATAGGGCCAAAAAAATTTTTTTTTTCGAAATCATTTTTTTCTCATGCTACAAACATTTAATGTAGGTTTGACTTGTTTTATATGCTTTCTAATGATTTTGTAACATTATAAATGTGTATATATTTAAATTGTTAAATAACAGTTTGCAAGGGTATACGAACTTCGGCACGGCCGAAGTTAGCCCATCCTTCTAGTTTTTTTTTTTAATTTATTTTAAATTTTTTAATCTGTCGATAGACAATGAACAAATTGTTTGAGAAATAAGATTGACAGAAGTAAAATTGGAGCCATTCGCTTGCGACTGATTATTTGGTTCCAAGAGCTCTACCAGTCATCTTGAGGTCTGAATGGGAGATCAAGTAGGTGGTTTCTCTTGAGTCTCCTGATCTGTTGACTATTGTCCAGGAGATTAAGTACCATGAAAACTAGGTTGTCAAGTCTCTCGCAGTAACGGTCACTCAGTCTTTGAATCTCTGACTTAATAAAGGGGATCTCCAGGTTTCTATGTATGGTAGAGTTTCTGACAAACCACGGAACATTCACGAACCTACGTAGTAATTTGTTTTGAAATCTTTGGAGGAGCTCGATGTTGGAGTTGGATGCTGTGCCCCAGAAGTGAATTCCGTACGTCCAAATTGGCTTCAGGATCGTCTTATAAAGTAGAAGCTTGTTGTTCAGCCTAAGTTGTGACCTAGCACCAAGTAGCCAAGTCATCTTATACATTTTTAAATTAGGCTGCGTTTTTTGCTCTTAATGTGGGCTTTCCAATTGAATCGTCTGTCTAGAGTGATTCCGAGATATTTCACTGTCTGGACTGTTGGCAGAGGTGTGCCATTTAAGCAAATGCTGACTTTTTTCTTTCTGGATTGACAGCAATGTTCCATCCTTAAGTCAGGGCTCAAGAATATTTAATTGTTCTTGTATAATCTCGGCTGCTTCAGTTGGGTCTGTTGACGTTGCAACAAATGCTGTGTCATCAGCATAGGTAGCTGCAAGGAGCTGATTGTTTTGAATAAGAAAATAGAAAATGAAAAAAAAAATATAATCAATGGAAAAAGGAAAAAAAAAAACAATAATCTATATATATAAAAATGAAAGCCGTTCTCCCTGGTCACGGCATCACGCGTAAATGTCTGGACCGATTTTACAAATTCTTTTTTTTGTTGTATTTGTTATTATTAGGATAAGGTTCTTACGTTAAAAAATAATACTGAAAAATTGTCTAAATGACGGTAAATGCAGATTTTAAAGTTCAACAGATTGTTTCATCAGATTACCGTTGATATATATGTCAAAATTGAAAATTGTTTTAGACATTAATTTGGGTAAATTATAAGCGATTGTATATTCAGTACTAGCTGTCCCGGCGAACTTCGTACCGCCTTAGCGTATTATTATTAGGAGGTTCTTACTAGAGATGGGCTTCGGGATCAGGATTTTCGGGAATCCCGCGGGACCCTAAAACTTTATGGGAACTGGGCGGGGAACTGGGCGGGAAAGATTTTCAAAAAACCGGGACGGGACGGGATAAGAGGTCGATCCCGAAATTCCCGCAGGTATCGGAAAAACTGTCGGGTCCCAAAAAATACTAGGGACCAAAAAATAAATCCACATTTTAAAGATTTAAGCTTTTTGACATCTGAGGAGAAGAATAAAGTATACGTGACAGTCAAATCAATAATTGAACTGATAACAACCCAATCAGCAAAAAAAAGTGGCTAATCAAGACAATTCCATAGTACCAGATAGGTTTTCGGAGTTTTATGCAATGCAACCCGAAAAGGAAGATGATTTGACGAAGAAATTAGTAATTATATTAATAATGTTAAACTTAAGAAAAATGTGGATATATTATCTTTTTGGAAGCAGTGCAATGAATTGCCATTATTGCAAATGCTGGCTAGGCAAATTTTAAATGTTCCGACATCCTCTGCAACTAGCGAAAGAGTTTTTTCTACTTCAAGTAGTATTTCGGAAGGCAGAAGAACTCGGATTGTTGGAAAAATATTGTTTTTAAATAAAAATATGGGTATATAAAGTAAGAGTTTATTGGAAAAATAAATATATAAATAAAATAATATGCATATCGGGACCCGCGGTCGGGACTGAAAATATTTCGGGATAACCGTATGAGTGTCCACATTGCAAGGCATTGAAATTGAAAAATGAAACCCCTGGATTGTGTTGCGCCAGCGGCCAAGTCAAATTGACTCCATTGGTACCGCCACCAGAGCCACTACGTTCATTGGTATCTGGAATTGGTCCAGATTCTCATCATTTTTTGACTCAAATCCAGCAGTACAATAATTGCTTTCAAATGACATCATTTGGGGCAACAAAGGTTATTCGAGACAATTTTATGCCTACTTTCAAAGAAAACCACCCTCCTACAAACAATGGTAAACAATTTTTTTAGTTTTACTACCTATGGCAAAGAAGTTTTTTACGTCTTCTATCTATAGCTGTCATGGATGTAAAGTATTGTGGCAGTATTTTGCGAGCTACATGGTGTTAAAATTTGCTATACAATATATTTATATTCTTGCAGATTCAGGGTCAAATATATCATCGAACAGGTTCCTTATTGCCAATGCCTGATCAAGACTATAAATTTTTGCAAATATATTTCATGCGCAATTCAGCAAGAGAAGTCGATCAGCGTTGCGCACACAACAACTCAGTGAAAAGATACATTGTGGAACAACTTTAAACATTTTTCCATCAACACAATGAATTAGTTGCATTATTCACAACTGCATTAGACCGCATGCCATCTGATAATTACAAAATTGTTATCAGAGCCGATAAGGCGCCTGCAGGACAACATGCTGGACGTTTTAATGTGCCAACAATTGATGAAGTGGCTATTGTCATTGTGGGTGAAAATTTAGAAAACCGAGACATTGTTTTATATCGGCGGAACGATCAGCTTCAGCGTGTGTGTGAAACACATCGATCATATGATGCCTTACAATATCCTATCTTATTTTGGTAAAGTGAAGACGGCTATCATTTGTCAATGAAGATGATAAGTCCAGTTACAGGTAAATTAACAATATGTTTACTCCATTAAAATATATGTTTACTAACATATACTCTACTCTAACAGAGTAGAGAGAAGCAGTGAAGAGTACAGAGCTTAGTGTTTAAATGAATCCTAACGCTAAGGCTTTACGAAGCTCGCCGGGTCAGCTAGTATAATTTAAAACTAGAAGGATGGGCTAACTTCGGCCGTGTCGAAGTTCGTATACCTTTGCAAACTGTTATTTAACAATTTAAATATATACACATTTATAATGTGACAAAATCATTAGAAAGCATATAAAACAAGTCAAACCTACATTAAATGTTTTTAGCATCGGAAAAAAAAGTATTTCGAAAAAAAAAATTTTTTTTTAGTCTGATTGCTCCTATGGGAGCTATAGCATATACATACATAGATGACCGATTTGTCTGAAACTTAGCACAGACATTTCTATATATACTAAACTTTCGAGACTCTATTCTTGACCGATGGTTCCTATGAGAGATATATGATATAGTCAACCGATTCTGATCAAACTTGGTGGATTTGTTTAAAGGTGTATTAAACTTATGAACAATTGATTGAAAAACAACAAAGTTATTGAAGTTTAATTCTATTCTTGACCGATCGTTCCTATGGGAGCTATATGATATAGTCATCCGATCGGGATGATTCCAAGACACACAATGCCTGCAGCAAAAAGAAGCCTGGGTGCAAAATTTCAGCTCTATAGCTTTAAGGGTTTCGAAGGAGAAGCTGTTGATCCAGACAGACGGACAGACGGACAGAAGGACAGACGGACAGACGGACATGGCTATATCAACTCAACTCGTCGTGCTGATCAATAATGTATATACTTTATATAGTCGGAAACGCTTCCTTCTGTGCGTTGCAAACTTTTGACCAAAATTAATATACCCTTGCAAGGCTATAAATATAATGAAATAGTATGCATACTTACGATTGTTTAAAAAAAATTGGAGACATTAGCAAATAAGAGCCATTGCATTAGAACAAAGTTAAATTAATCATATTTTAATTATTGAAATTTTATAAAGCATGTTTTTTCATACACATGAAATCATATTAGCTATAGGAAAAAGCCAATCAGAGAAGACAATTTATAAAATCGCCATCAGTGACCAGTTTTGATATCAGGGCTTTGAGAGTTTTTGTTTAAGGGGACAATGTCTGAGTGGCTAATTTCCCCAATTGCTGAGGCGAAAGTGGGCGTGGCAAAAATTTTTAAACAAAGTAGACGGATCTACAAGTCAAATTTGGTAGCTCAAGCGCTTATGGTCTCCAAGATCTCGATCATACGGACAGTCTCAAACAACTCGACTGCTGTTGCTGACCA
This sequence comes from Drosophila austrosaltans, assembly GCA_035045865.1. Classification (NCBI taxonomy): domain Eukaryota; kingdom Metazoa; phylum Arthropoda; class Insecta; order Diptera; family Drosophilidae; genus Drosophila; species Drosophila austrosaltans. Next base: position 7,519,592 of record JAWNOQ010000200.1, read on the forward strand.
AGAATATATAAGAATATATAAGTATGTCGGAGCGGGAACAGAATATTGCGGAATTAGCACACCCTTTGATACCCATAGTTTGTTTACCCTATCCCTTTCTACTTTGACGCTTGTAACTTTGATGACAGATGTGACCCTGGAATTGAACGACATTGGAGTCCGTAAATGAGCGAGATGACAGCGAAGGCTGTAATCTAGTTCGGTCTGAGGTGGCGTTGGGCAATGGACGACGGGATAGTCAGTCGAAGCTGAACGGACTTACTGAACGTACTGCTATTAACAAGCCATGTCAAACGGAAACACCAAGAATACCGAGGGGAATTATCAATCTCCGACATATATAATTTAATCGGAAATATATATTTCTGCCTGTTACACACATTTTGACGATTTTAATATAGTCTTTTACCCTAGGGTATAAAAAAGGCATAAATGGTTTTCTAGTTTATTAGTGCCCGAAACCGATCTAACCGACCCCGTTGCCTTTCAGGGTCAATTATCCGTTATTGCTACGAGGATCTTTTAAGATGAAGAGCAGCAGTTTTTAATTGGTTTGAAAACCGCATTTAGTTTAAGACAATCCAATTTAGATTTTTCTTTTTTTTTTTTTATACCCTGTACCCATAGGGTAAAAGGGTATATTAAAGTCGCCAAAATGTATGTAACAGGCAGAAGGAAGCGTTTCCGACCCCATAAAGTATATATATTCTTGATCAGCATCACTAGCCAAGTCGATTGAGACATGTCCGTCTGTCCGTCTGTCCGTCCGTCTGTCCGTCTGTCCGTCTGTCCGTCCGTATGAACACCTAGATCTCGGAGACTATAAGAGCTAGAGCTACCAAATTTGGTGAGAATATCCATCTAGTGTCTACACAGGTCAAGTTTGTTTCAAATTTCTGCCACGCCCACTTCCGCCCCCGGAATTCGGAAAAAACTAGTACTAGAGCTGTATGAAAGATATCGTATTCTTATTTGGCACACCTAATTATATACCCAAAGTGGACCAGCTCACCAAATTTTGTCGAAATCGGACAATAAATATCGGAGATATACCTATATGAGTTTTGCACTGAATTGCCAAGGCGACATTGGCTGGTAAGAGTGAGCGAGACAGCATGCGTTTGCTGTTGCTGTATGTTAAAAGAAATTTTGAATTAAGTTGATGCCGATCTTGATTTAATATAACTAGTAGGTACAGGGTATACTCAATGTCGGCAGGGACGACTTGCTTGCTTCATTTTATTTGTTGTGGGAAGTGGATTGTCCAAAAGAAAACCTGTTAAGTTTGAAAGTTCCGAAAGTTGAACAGTTCCGAATTGAGTATGTTGATTTAACAGATTCAATAGAGATGCTGTTAACTTTAACAGCTCGCGATCAGCTGCTTTGGGGAAACCTGAATACCTGGTTGTAGTCCTTAACTTTCTTTTGGAGCATTTAATATTTTAATTAACGATAGAAAAGATTATACTAAATCACACAAAATGGTTACATCGAGAATCTATCATTTTGTGTACTGTCGGTCTCAAGAGTGTTGTCGAAGTCAAAGTGAATTCGCTGACATCATGTACGCCAAACTTAACTTACATCCGTGACTAGTTTGGCTGATGATTTGTTGGCACTTCGCCTCTTTAAGCCATTTTTTATGTCTGGGTAGACCATAGCGAGACGGATTAAGACCTATGGATAAAAAGAGGTGGGGAAACCATAGCGAGAAGGACCAAGACCTATGGAAAAAAATTTAGAATACATGTACATGACTATTACATTGAATTCTTCACACCACATAAAATATGTGTTCGAGTGTTTATGACCTCCAATATTAGAGTCTTGTGGCCGGACAGGTCATCAAAGCTCTGCCGCTAAGATTCCTCACTCCTTGCACTTACGATTTAGCGAAAGATACTTTATCGCATTTATTATCACGTTGTCTGTTGTGGGATCTTACATATTTTTGGTAAAATAAAAACAGAAATTTCATTTAAATTGGTTTAATTCTCCACAGCAGCGGTAATCTTGTGCAGGGCAGAATTAGCCTGCCGTCCATCGATGATTCAGTGATAGTAATACAACGGGATACCCATCAGTGGGTCATTGCTAATGGACATAACTAGACCACGGGCTGTATCCACATCCATTAGGATTTCGACAATCTTCGTGATGAAAAATATCTTGTATAATAATAAATCAAGACTTACAAATAAAATACCTATACATCACAGCAAACTTATTTTAATTGAGGGCAAAAAAATAAGTATTACCTAACCGTTAACGGTAGGAAACCAAGTTCGAACACATATAACTTGATAAAAGCTTCCAATTTATATGATAACTGAAAGATTAGAAAATAAGATTAATCAACCTTATGCCAATCACATTGTATTCGTATTCAAGCATTACTTACTTACGTACGTATTTTGTGCGTTGCCTGGGGAGCAGCTGGAGTTGTGGCGGTAACTTCAATAAGTTAAGCTTAAGGATTGATCTTATTCATTTTTAAGAAGTTGTTTCGTTAGTTTTGATTTTCGGACTTTTTCAACTGCAAATGAATTACTATCTTTTTTAATCTGATCAAAAGTGGGCCGGAACAACTTTAAACACTGTTGCTTAACAAGCTATCCCGATTCAGGGATCAGTCCAGACATTCAACTTACTCAACATCTTTTTGTATGCTCATACCACATTCAAGTGATGGTGTGAGAGCTTTGCCAGCCCAAAAATTTAAATGGAGTTAAAAATCTTTTCATAAATGAATATTGTTAACTTACCTTGAATCCTATTGGATAAACACAACAGCTGTTTGGGACAGCAGCGGTCAACAGCTGTGAGCTATAAACGTTAGAGCATCTTTTCTGAGCCTGTTAAATTTCGGAACTGTTAAACTTAACATACTCATTTTAAACCTGTTGTTGAATACTGTTATTATTGACATCGTGTTTTGAGGGCCTTAAACATTTTTCATTTTGACTTTTCAGCCAACCTGTCAACATCAAAAAATATTTTTTTTCTAGGTTTTTGTTTAACAAACTATCATTGCAGCGAAACTATTGTTTTTATGCTTAATTATGGTTATTTTTTTTTTATACAAAAAGAAATGGTGTCTCAGGCGTACAAGTCCGGGAGCAAAATGCATTGTTACTTATGAGGCAATGGTGACACCGGTGACGAACTGCATGTGCATGCAATGACTCCCGTTCAGATAGGAGCCTTTTGGGAGCTTGTCAAGGAGAAAATGCCCGGCAGACAATACCGGAACACAGAGAGGAAAAGGGTTAGCGCAACTACACAGAGGAAATTAATTCAAGCCATGAGTGGATCTGCTGGAGCACATATACTGGTGATATGTCGATTTCAGCAGATTTACGCAAGTTACCGCACGAAAAGAAGGGTAAAAGAGTTTGTGGGTTCTCATGGGCAATAAGAAGAGAAAAAAATTCCCTTTTGTCTTTATCTTATCCTGTATTTAAAGTTAAATAATGTTAGCTTCCCAAGCCCCTTGATTAACTGGATTGGTTAGTATCCCACAGACAGAACACAGAAAGTTCTCTTCAAGTCTTCATGATCCAGGTCCATTTATGTGACATCGAGGGTGCCTCAGTGTCTCATCAATCTTCTAATTTTGGTGTCCTCATGTATGCAGATGATGTAAAGCTTTGCCTTAGCCTCCATAAGTTTCAGTCCTGATCTAAGTGAGATGATTGACTTGGGAGTAACTATGGACATTAAATGAACTTTTAAATGTCATATATCCACTACCATCGGCAAAGCCATGGGTGTTCTCGGGTTGGTTTAAAGATGGTCACAGAAGTTAGACGATCCAAATGCAACCAAAATTTTCTACACTTCATTTGTCCGTCCAATTTTAGAATATGCATCTTATATATATCAATACGAATCACCTCAAGCAGTAATAAAGTCGGTTCAAAAACAGTTCCTGCTCTTTGCTCTTCGTGGTCTGAACTGGAATCGTAATATCAACCTTACATCGTACCTATTAGTCGTGATATTTATCCACAGCGACTTAACGGAGACATAGACTCACCTGAGTTATTGCACTATGTAAATCTAACAGTTCCTTGTAGACCTACTATCCCTATCCCTTTATCTCTTAAACGTTGTACTACAAACTACTCATTGCATGAACCTTTTCGAGTTCTTCGTTCTGATTAAAATCGTCTTTATAGTGTAATCAGTTCAGAGCTCTCTATTCCTGTACTAGAAAATTCTATCCTTTTATATTTAGCTCGTAACTAGTTATAGTTTCCCTTTTGTCTATGTTTTGTGAATTGTCTCTGCTACTCGAGCTGCATGTTATGCGGCCTGTAATAGGATTTGCCGACACCGTTTTCGGAATGAAAATGGTTCTGGCCAGTCGGATAGGTTGGAGTATGTTGCCGCATCATAGAATTAGGTTCATTATGCGTACCTGTGGGAATACTCCTAGCAGTTTTAGGAGATATCCAATCAGGCCCTGGACAGGAACACAATTTCACTTTATTAACCCTTAGGCCATGTGCTGTGATAGCGGACCATACTTTTTCAAGCGAATGCTCCAAGTGCAACATTGCGTTATCGCAAGAGCAAGTGCTGAATTGTGACATTACTTCCCTCCAATATGGCTCCATAATTTCTTGGCTTGGCGATACCGACTCATCAGCTCCATCTAGCAAGGATTTTATGCATCTCCCGTATGCTTGACCCAATTACGCGGAACTGCTCGACACTTAAACATGCTTAGGTTTCAGAAATATTTTCAAGAGATAGTTGGACAAGCATTGGAGAGTGGTTTCCCTTCCCACGTCAGGCGCACTATCAATGATAGATTGCAAGACATGGGCACTCCATCGGGGATTGCATACAACAAGACGATAGCTCTGAAGTATCCGCAAGATTTCACAGTTCGACTGTTTTGGTATCGTAATTGGAGACGCATCTGTTCTTGATACTCGGTCTCTTCGCTCGATTGAACTAGGGCGACGCTGTGTGTGAGCAGTTTGTCCCCTAAGTTGTTCTAATTTTGCCTTATATTCGCCCCTCTTCCTATAGCATTTGATAGATTTGCTGCTGCGGTGATTAAAAAACTCCGTTAGCTTCTTATTTGGATACCTCAAATTACCACTTGCTTCGAGCTCCAATTTCTTTCTCTCCAACAAATACGCTTCTTTCTCACTCCACCTGAGGCTTACATCGACTCTCCGACGACTTGCATCATGCCGATGTGACATGTGAACACCAAGACCTCTACTGGTCTTAAAAAGACGTCCACACACCCTACACGCAACCTGACCTGAAAGGTTGACCGCTGTGCCTGATTCATGTTGGGCCCCTATTCTATTCGCCGTAGGGGTAGAATTTGTGGCCGTTAAAGCCGTTACCCGAGGCGCAAATTTCGTTTATTTTGTTTATTAAACTTAATATATAATTAAAAAGTTCGTTCAAGAATATTTTTATTTTTTCACCTTCATAATATATGTCTAATCACATTTCCATTTATTTAATTTATTCAAAACATATTTGAAATAAATAATTGTATTTTGATATCAAATTCATAATTTCCTTTTATTTACCATTAATATAATAAATGTTTTGTTAATTATATATTAATCAAAAGTTATCAAAGAACTTTAAAAGGTTTTTTATTTTATACTAGCTGACCCGGCGAAATTCGTACCGCCTTAGCGTTAGGATTCATTTAATGCAGTTGTGAATAATGCAACTAATTCATTGTGTTGGTGGAAATTTGTTTGAAGTTGTTCCACAATGTATCTTTTCACTGAGTTGTGTGCGCAACGCTGATCGACTTCTCTTGCTGAATTGCCCATAAAATATATTTACAAAAATCTATAGTCTTGATCAGGCGTTGGCAATAAGGAACCTGTTCGATGATATATTTGACCCTGAATTGGTGGAAATTTGTTTGAAGTTGTTCCACAATGTATCTTTTCACTGAGTTGTGTGCGCAACGCTGATCGACTTCTCTTGCTGAATTGCCCATAAAATATATTTACAAAAATCTATAGTCTTGATCAGGCGTTGGCAATAAGGAACCTGTTCGATGATATATTTGACCCTGAATCTGCCAGAATATAAATATATTGTATAGCAAATTTTAACACCATGTAGCTCGCAAAATACTGCCACAATACTTTACATCCATAACTTTGCCATAGGTAGTAAAACTAAAAAAATTGTTTACCATTATAATTACTTACTTTGAAAGTAGGCATAAAATTGTCTCGAATAACCTTTGTTGCTCCAAACGATGTCATTTGAAAGCAATTATTGTACTGCTGGATTTGAGTCAAAAAATGATGAGAATCTGGACCAATTCCAGATACCAATGAACGTAGTGGCTCTGGTGGCGGTACCAATGGCGTCAATTTGACTTGGCCGCGGGGATTAAACACAAAATTTCTATCTTCATTTCGATTCCGTTCAAGTTCATTTCGCGCTTCGAGTTGCTCATCAGTTTGATTTGCTCTTATATATCTTTGACTTGACGTATTTCGAGTTCTGCGGCCTAAGCTTATACGTCTGGTTGCTGGCATTGTTAAAAACGAAAATTCAATTGCAAATACTATAATTTTATGAATAAGTTTTTGTGGATTTCAAATCGAACTTTTTCTTTATTTGACTCAAACTGATTTCTGTAAACAGATCGATTTTTATAAGGTTGCTACGGCAGCAGAGAGATTTTCTTAATATTTTTTAACGTAAGAACCTTCTCCTAATAATAACAAATACAACAAAAAAGAATTAGTAAAATCGGTTCAGACATTCACGCGTGATGCCGTGACCAGGGAAAACGGCTTTCATTTTTATATATATAGATATATGTATAAGAAAACTTATAATATTTAGTAGTATGCAATTCAAATATGTTTTGTTTTTATATAATATGTTTTATTATAATTATATTTAATTATTTTGATGTTATCGATATATAATTATGTATACCCTGTACCCATAGGTACTACGAACATAGGTATAGGAAGTTGATAAATGTAATGAAAAGTCAGGGAGGGATTTTCGGTAAGAATTTTGTAGTTAGGCATTATTGGTGCGTTGAGTTTCAACAGAAAGGCTCTTCCTTCCTTATTCACGGGATGTTTCGGCTGAAAGATGCCCCACAAGTAGATCTTAATAATGAAGAGTCGTTTTCACCTGTTATAGCATTTATTGACCAGTTCGTTACCACAGATGTAACAAATTCAGATTTAGCGCCGTTTTTAGTGTATCAAACACACACTCATAGTTTTACTTGCCTTCGCAAGACAAGAAATTTGTAGATTTGGGATACCCAATCCTCCTATGCCCCAAACAGTTATTTTAAAGCCCCTTTCTGATGATCTTATCAATATATGTCGCCATCGAAAAAATTTGGTAGATGTTGTTTCACACTTGAGCATTTTTGACAATTTTCTTATATACTTGCTGTTAGGACTAGTTTAAAAAAGCCCCAGATTTTCCTAAGAAGTTTCGCAGAAATTGAGGTTAATGCGTAAAATAGGTACATTCTTTCTATGCAGCGGGCCAATATGGACATTCAGTTCATATTGGATCCGTATGCTTGTTGCAGCTATATAATTAATTATATAAATAAATCCCAAAGAGGCATTTCAGAGCTGATGCGGGAAGCCGTTGCTAGTGTTGAGAGGGGCAACATAAGCATCAGACAAAAGCTGCAACATATTGGTCACAAATTCATTTCCGGCACTGAGATATCTGCTCAGGAAGCCGCTTATTGTTGTCTAGGGATATCTATGTCCAATATTAGCCATAAAGCTAGATTTATTAACACTAGTTTGCCAGAATTTAGAGTTAAAATGGTCAAATCTAGACAGCAGTTGCAAAGTTTGCCTTGGAATTGGCTAATTTTTAATATTAACACTGACAGGCAGAACTATTTTAGGGAACTAGTTATGTTGCATTTTCCTTGGAGAGACGAACAGGTAGAGTTAGGTCAGAGAGACTGTGAGGAGTTTTATTATAGTCATGAAGAAATTATTAGATTAGGATTTAATAAGCACAATGTTTCAGATGACTTAGAAGACGCGCTTAGGAGGGATATGGAGAATGAAAACAGGGATATCGAAAATGAACTAGAAGATCAGGTTATGTTAGGGTTCTAGCCATTCCCGAAGTTAGTTCGCAGATTAATCTATTAAATTTGAATGCCAATCAACAACCATCTGATTCGGAGAATGATGTTCGCATTATTAAACTGCCCCAATAATTCAGTATTTAAGTATTGTTAGGTCGCTAAACTTGAAGCAAAAAACTTTTTTACCCATATTCTTCACAATGTGAAGAATAATAAAACTTTTCATGAATTCGTAGGTGCCGGGGCAGATGTCGGCCAAAGTAGGCTTATTTCCGCAATTTTTCAGTCCCTTTCTATGGAGTATAGTCGCAGAATGGGAACAAATTTTCCGTAATCGGGATATTCCCTTTGGGGGTATTTCTGTTATCGTGTTCGGCGATCTTAGACAGCTACGCCCTGTAGGTGATCGTTGGATATTCCAGTCCACATCATCCTCGCATGACCCTTACAGCAATCTTGTTGGACCTTCTCTGTGAGAACGTTTTAAGTTTTTTGAGCTCACAGAGATCATACGACAGCGAGACGACCAACCTTTTGCAATCGCTCTTAACAACATGGCATCCGGCCAAATGACTCCACCAGATATAGAATTATTTAGAACTAGAATTTTCGACGCAAGTCAAGTACCACATGAAGCAATTCATCTGTTTCTTAGTAATAGGGACACCGATTTTTACAATAGGGCAAAATTATCTTCCATTCTCACTGAGGAACATGTTTCAATTGCGGTAGATTTGATTAAAGCTGCTCATTTAAGTGATGCAGCCAAAAGAAAGTATTTATAAGATGTCAAAGGTTTCAAAACTTCGGATACACAAGGTTTGTGTAGTCAACTCATTTTGAAAACCACTGCCAAGTATATGATGACAGTCAATGTAGATCCGGCAAATGGTCTCGTGAATGGAGCCACGGGTACTTTAATGGACATCGAATTAGATTCATCCAATTTCCACTCAGTTCTTTGGTTAAAGTTCCTAAGCGAGCATTCGTTTTCAATTCCGATCCAATGAGCAAGTCACAATTGATAGGAAACAGTTTCCGGTTATAGCTGCAGAAGCTATAACTATTCATAAGAGTCAGGGTGCTATGTATAAAAGAGTGGTGGTCCACACAAGTTCAGTTATGCAACGTGAAGCATTATATGTAGCATGTAGTAGGGCAACAAGCGCCACAAGACTTTTTATTGTCGGACAATTCGTCCCCCCCAGATCTGGCCAAGGTTCTGCAGCTGAGCAAGAGTTGCAAAAATTACGCAAATACGGAAAGTTTCCACTCTCATATTAGTGATGCTTGGTCCAATCAGCTTGAGGCTTCTACATATGCTAATGAAGCATATGACATTCCTGGGTACACCATACCAATACGTCTAGATTGCCCTTCGTTGGCAAGCGGTGCTTGACCTAAAAGAGGTATTCTTATATTCATATATATATAAGAAATGAAATAGTTGAGAAGACTAGTCTGTGTTCCAGTGGTCGATATTATGCTAGATCAGGCACCCTAACTTCCCCAGTTTTCGAATTTGCCCTTTTGAAATATAGGTCTCTAGGAATTTTATTCGTTTATCGTAATCACCCTTTGGCGAAGTTTAAGGTTGAGTTGGAGAGGCTAGTGCAGGATTCCTCAAATGTCTTAGGCAGTAGTTCAATAGTTTTGGGTGATTTTAATATAAATCATCAATCCCTTTCTGGTTGTGGAAGGAATGTTTATAATTTTTTGAGTGGGCAAAACTTTAGTTCCCTCTTACATTTGAACACGTCCACCACTAATGGTAATACCAAGTAGAGCCAGTGCGCGCACATTTGAAACAACATACAGTTATCATAGGGGCATTGCCGTTAGCATAAAGGATTTTCAATGTGGATTAGGCTTTTTACTGAATATATTTGATATTATTATTAATGACGCTTAGGCAAAAAAAAAAAAAAAACATGGGGAACAAGGAACTAACTAATAGTTCAAGTCGACTCGAAGGTTTCCTATATTTGGTAACCCAATTGATTTTTTCAAAAGCCTTTACGTGGTGTTCCCTGGGTACCGTCAAAATTTTTTAGTCGGTAGCAAATTCGAGCGACGTTTTACAATTATTAAATAACTAATAATTAATTATGTTATGACTTCATTTTTTAATTGTCTTTATAGCCCAACACATTGTATACCAAACTTAAAATTGCCCTTAAAATTGGTACAGGGTATAATCAAGTCGGCACGTCGACTTGCTTACTTCATTGTATTAAATCATATGATATTTAGATATTTATTCCATATAATATAATTAAAATGAGGTTTTAATTATATTTAATATATTTAAGTCTTGTTTATTATTATTATTATTATTATTATTGTACAACGTGCAGAAGATCTCGCCACCTAAAGTCCTAAGGGACCGTCTCTCCAAACTTCGGTTCTCCGCCTCCAAATCTTGGATTTTATCATCGGGGCTCTGTAAAAAAAGAATATAATAGTCGAATATATTTTAAAACTACAGTTGGACCCCGATTATCCGGGCTCCCATTAACCGGGATGAAGCTGAATTTGTTTCATTGCCATTGTTAACCGTGATTATCTCTACTATGCGTGATTTCAAACGAAAATTTTTTTCTAAAATAATAAAACGAATTCCCGGCTTCCCGTGGAAATTTTGCTCTCGATTTACCGAGTTTTTCGATTTTCCGTTATGGCTCTAGTCCCGACCGTCCCGGATAATCGAGGTCGAACTGTATTTAATCCTTATTGACTTACTCTTAGCTCCGGATTCCGCTCATACTAACGAGAGGGACCAAAAGTCCAATATAGACGAAGCTAGGACACTTCCTCTATTAATACATTTGTTAAGTTGCTTATAAGCTGCGTAAGGAATTTTTGATCCTTCTCCAAATAATCCGACCACCGAATTACTGACATTCCTTCTTTAATACTCTCCATATTGAAAAGATTGTTTCAATATTTAATCCAGCAAAATCGATTCCCCAAAAGATTAAAGCATGAAAATTGCAATTGTTGAAGTATGTTCCCAAATAAATTTAAACTTTTAAAGTACATATGCATGTACATATATATGTTATCTCAGATAGTTTAAGAGTTTTAATTTATCTGATCGGATCAAGATTAAGTATTAATTTGACATAAGGACATATGGTGTGAGAGTATTTAGAGATGTGCAAAGATTGATAATGTATTGGTATTGAAAGGTTTGGTATACTTAGGGAGTGTTTGCAGCAATATGTACATACATACATATATGCAAATATAATATCTTGTGAATTGCATGCTTCTTATCTATTTCAATTGTGATTCGTGATGGCAGATCGGATAAATATACCATTGAAATAATTGACTAAAAGGTATTATATAAAAGAAATCAAATAAGTGAAAGTATGCACATATAGTGGTAGTTAAGTTTTGTGATCTTAATTTTTATTTTAAGAATCTGGCATTTTGAAAAAAAAAATCAGCATTATTGCCGCACTGTTGACCGAAAGCTTCACCGCTCTTTTTCGTTGTCACTGTTAATGTAAACGTATCCCAGATAAATTTTTTGAAACAAACTATTTTTTAATGTAAAAATAATCTTGTTCGGCGTTAAAAGCTGAGTCTAGCCATTGTTCACTTGCTTGTTTTTAAAGAAACTTTTCTAAAAATATTTAAACTATATTTTATATTTTTTGGTAATTTGCCCAAAAATTGGTCTTAAACTGTAATGTAATCCGATTCACATCTTGAAGATATTTTTCGAATTGCAAAGACCGTTAGTTTAGTAAGCTAATAAGGTTTTTTTTTAAAACCGTTCGATTTGAAACAAATTTACTAAATATAGTATTAAATATAGTAATATGCACTTGGGAGATAATCCGGCATGACGAGAATAGCAATATTTATATTATTAAATAAAAAGTAAATAAAATCAATATTTTAAACTATATTTGTTTCCAATAAGTTTTTATATTTAATAGCAGCCCAACAGTTGCCGCTGCTATCTTGACGTGCATTTAACATGCAACGAAATGGCTCAAAATGAGTTAACAGATTACGAATATGTTAGAAATACTGGTAAAAAATATAAGCAACACAGCTAGTAAATATATTATTGTCGACTCCTCAGAGAAGTGATGCAGAACTAAATAAACGAGACTCAGAAATTTTAGTGAAAATTAGTGGTGTTAAAATTCGATCTGATAATAGATAAGGTTTTTTCTCGTGAGTGAAAACAAAAAGCCTTCTAAAAATTTCTGGTTAACAAAAAATGGAATGCAAGTAATGCGTATTAAAAAATCGTATTGTTAATATATAACCTATGTATGCCGCGGACACAATTTAAATCAATGTAGTAAGAGTATTCGGTACAATTAATTGCATAACTTTCAATTGCCAAAAAAAAACCGAAAATAAAACTACTTAAATAAGTGCAATAAATCTATTAAATTTCATTAAATAGTTTACAACAATTAAAGAGAAAAGTGTATAACGCGGCAGCATTGCCTAATTCCTTGTAACAGAGCAGCGCCTGCAAAGCGCTTGCCCCTTTCTCCTATCTGAGGCCAGTGGCCCTCACCCCCTCAACTTACCTTACAGTACACCTACGCGACGTGCCTAAAAAAAACGCTGTTGTTATTGTTTTGCTACTGTTGCCGTTGTTCAAGTGCGCGTTAATTACTTGAATTTGTTGGATTACAAAAGTAATGTCCCAAAGTACAGCAGATACTTTTATCCACTTGATAGCCGGCGGGTGAGTTTCATTTTCTTAATTAATTTCTAAATTAAAATTGGATTAATATTTCACATGTGTGTGCGTGTTAGTATGTGTTTGCGTGTGTGTGAGTGTTCTACGTCTTATCGCAGGTCAGGAGAGCGTAGAAATGAAACAAAACCGGTTTCTAGCTAAAAGTGTATACCACTCCTATACCAAAATAAGTCGCAATTGCCAGAGAGAGAAAAGAAATTAAAAAGAAAATTACAAAATAAAATTAAAATAAATAATAAACATTAGTAGAATATTTTAGATTGAGAGTCGCTTAAATATTCCATAAGTTTGGTCTAATAGTAATATTTTTGAATTCAAAAAGTTGCTCTAGTTCTAAGGAATCTTTTTAATTGAAAACTAAAATAGTTAAATAAAAAAATAAATAGTTAACGAATATATATTTATAATTATCTGAATGTTTTTAATCCACATCATATATAGTAAAATTTATAGCATATGTGCCTTGTTGCAAATTACCGAATAAAACACATGTACCCTACTTTGGCTAGAGGATATCAAAATTGGCAGTGGCGCCAAAGAAACAAAAACATTGTGAGAACAACAACAAAAAGCAAACCCTAAAAAACTTTTTTGGGGGTAACACGCTCTCTTCACGTGTTTCCTTGGTTCTCTAACAGAACACAAACAACGAAAAGCATAATATAAGCCAAATAAATGCATGTATTGTACATACATACATACAGACTTGCATACATATGTACATACATATATATATGTATATATGTACGAGATAAACGTCAAACCAAAATCGCGCACAAATATAGAAAAGCAAATACAATTTAGATGAGAAATGTGTTAAAAAAAAACAGAACCAAAATGAAGCCATAAAAATGTGGGGTGAAATTTGGGGAAACAAACTCAAAGTATTTTTAGGAAGCCTTTTTATTTTTAAAATTTATAATATAAACAAAAACTCGAAAAAAAAGTAACTCACTTTTTACTTCCCATTTGTTTTTGGCTGCTTGCCCCTGCCCCAACGTTCATTGCTTTCCCATTGTCATGGAACAGGAAATGACATTTGCTTACCCCACACACACAGTCAATGCCCAATTTGATTTCAACAAACAATTGAAAGCCCGCCTAGAAAATTATTATTGTTTCTATTTTTAGCTTTAAATCATCAGCAGTTTATTTTTGTTTTTTTTTTTTTTTAATTTTTGAGTTTGTTCTTCACCTATTCCAACGATAAGGCATATCAAATAGTCAAAGAATAAGAATTTGTTGATTACATTACATTGATAATGTTTTATTACTTTCGTAATAATATTTTACAATTGTATGTGAAGCTCATATGTCGAGGCACGCTGTAAATCAGTTAAAATATAAAAATTATTTGAAACATACATATGTAAATTGTAGTAATGATGAAATTTAATTTGTATATTTACTATACGTTCACATGTTGATACATATGTATGTATATAATAAATTTCAAACACCTCGACCCTCTATTGACATTGACCAAGTGAAGCATATGAATGATTATACAAAGCAAATTTTCTGATTAGATATGCAATAGGCTATTTGCGGTTTCCACCCTGAAAGACCTAGTGTGATGATTGCACTTAGGTGCGTAGTATAATGTAGTGTATCAGAGAAATTCAAGCCGGTCTATACATACCCTTTTACTCATTAAGTGTAACGTTTCTCAAAATGTAGTTCCTGTGTCCTGTGTCAGTTCCTATGCACTTTTTAAACGTTAGTTCTTACGCTATGTAGATGAAACGCGGCATATGAGATTTTTAGATTTTTAGGTAGATCAAGTTTTACTTTCGGTCGGATCGAACCACTATATCATATAGCCATACATGAACTATCGGCTCAAACTCGTATTTACCCAGTTTTAGTATATTACATATGTACACCCAATTAAATAGTTTTTAAAAATGTTTCTTTTATGTTATAAAATCAGATCAAATTATTATAATAATCTTAAATAGAATATTGTAGGTGACCACAAACAGAAAGTGCCAGAGTGAGAAGTATCAGAGTGCTACTCAGTCTGTTGTTTTTGCAGGGAACAAAACTCTTCAGAGCGATACTCGTATGACATTCGCTTGCTGAGTGGTTCTGGTATAACTAACGTGGAGACTTGGGTTCAAACTCCGAGTGGGATAAGAAAGCTTTTTTTCTATTTTCTTTATTTTGAATTTGATTTAAGCACACTTTTCTGATTTCATATCTAAGAACTGCAAGAGTATACAAATATACCCCTATATTATAATTTTACCCGGACTAACAGACATTTAAAAAATCCAATTAAACAATTAACTTTTAATAATAAAGCTGGGGAACTCATGTAAACACTGAGTGGAAAAGGTTTATGCCGGCCGGCCGGCAATGCTTTTTCATGCTTTTTATCAGCAGACACAAGACTTACAATTTACATAGTATGGCTTTACACACATACATACATATGTTTAAAGTAAATTAACCAAACAATCTACATTGTATTTGTTTAAGCTAAACCTTGAATTTGCTTTAAAACTTGATATTCATTTAAGAGACCAAATTGTCCAAGGAGAAATAGTTTCATTTCCCCGCAATGCATTTCTAATATACATATGGAAGTAAATTATAATACACAATTAAAATTAGTTTTGGAATTTAATATACTAGTTATAGACGTGTTTTTAACGAGCAGGTGCTTAAGGTTACCTTTATTTTGTTTGTCTTGGCAAAACAATTAAACAAAATTGTGAAATTTCGCCAGACACATACATAAATACATATGTACATATGTACATCTCGCGTTAGTTTAATTTGGCACCAGCGCAACTTTTGTTTTTTTATTATATTTGCAAAAACAACACAAAAATAAAATCTTGATAATTCAACTAATTAGGTTGACAATTAATTGGTTAGTTTTTTGACATTCAATTCGTCGCAATTGAAAAGGGCAAACAAACTTTTTGCTTTGAATGTAAGGCAAACAAATTTTACGGGCTAGGAAATGTAGGGAGAGGGGATCAAGCGGAGATTCCCTGCCAAAATATTTGCCGGAAATTAAAGAGCCATATTGATTAAACACGAATAGTTAGATATGTATATACATATATTATATTTGTGGTGAAAGTATTCCAAAGTTAATCATAAAATTATATATATGTACACTCTGCGAATCTAGCGCGTCAGACTTAGACCCATATAAACAGCTCATTGATAAAAGTTGTAAATCTTTCTATAACCTGTCGAAAAGAACTACTTATAGCTAATTTTGTTATATTATATAGTACAATTAATAATGTTAATCGAAATAGTGATAAAGAACCTTTAGATTATTATACCCTAATTTCATAAAAAAGACATCAGCTGGTACAATAGTTTTATAAATAGTTAAGTTCTTATTGTTTATAAAGCTAAAATAAAATAAGGTAAGCAAGTCGTCCCTGCCGACATTGAATATACCCTGTAACAACTAGTTATATTAAATCAGGATCGGCATCAACTTAATTCAAAATCCCTTTTAACATGCAGCAACAGCTATTCAAATGGCTATATCTCCAAAGTTTATTGTCCGATTTGAACGAAATTTGGTCAGTTAGTGCAGTTTGGCTATATAATTAGGTCTGTAAAATAAGAAAGTAGTAAATTGATTTTAAAATTTTCTTTTTTCATTTGCGGGGGCGGAAGTGGGCGTGGTTAAAATTTGAAACAAACTTGATCTGCCTAGGCATAAGACGGATGTTCACATCAAATTTGGTAGCTCTAGCTCTTATAGTCTCCGAGATCTAGGTGTTCATACGGACAGACGGACATGTCTCAATCGACTCGGCTGTTGATGCTGATCAAGAATATACATACTTTATGGGGTCGGAAACGCTTCCTTCTGCCTGTTACACACATTTTAGCGACTTTAGTATACCCTTTACCCTATGGGTACAGGGTATAAAAATTATGTATTACAAAACTTAGCGTTAAGGGCTTCATTACAGTATATCAAAGATATAAACTATCTCAATAAACAGACAAAAGAATTTATAGTATTTCATATTTCAATGTTTGCAGATACAAATTTATATTAAGGACCGCCACACCTAAAAAAAAGTTGTATTTTTATATGTCAAGGTCGTCAAATGTTTATATTCTTGATCTAGAGACATATTTTTAAATAGAATGCTTTATACTATAATATCTGTTTATGCTCACTCAAGTAAACAAAATAGATACATACAAACATACATATACGTATAATCTCATAAACAAATTTTGAATCACTAAGAGAAATTTTTATTTACAACAAAATGGGAAATACATATAGAAGGTCTCGTGCCAAACTAAAACATAAAGAAGAACAAATTTAAAAACAGAATTTAATTGACTAAACTTATTTGATTAAAAATCATTTAATGTTAATTAACAAATTTCCTGCATTGTATGTATGCTTGTACATATTTATATGTCTAATCCTCTTTATATGTACAAATATAAAAATTTATCAAAGACCATGTTGACCCTTAGCATTGACAAAATTTTCCATCAAAATTTCTAATCTAATAAAAAAAATGTATAAATATTCGCGCACTGATAAGAAGAATTTCTAATAAAATTGCGAGAGACGCAGAAATGTGTTGCCGTGATAAGGTAGACGCCACCAAGACGGTTTTTATCAAATTGTTTAACTCCCGTCCCCCTCCCCCCCTTGGTTCCGTATGGTGTTCGTTGAGCAAAAGTCACCCATGACGCAGCAGGACCACCATCGTTGTTACCGCTAACCTCCCTCCTCCCACCTGTGACGAACTGAGTCCCAAAATTTCCACTCTTATCACGGCGCGTGTTTGTCGAATTGGCGAAACGTTCAACAGATGTTCGAGGGAGTGAAGTCAAAAAACAGCTAAATCTCTCATTCAACCGGTCGCAAATGTGTAAATTTTGTTTGCACACAAAACACCTTGAGAAAAGCATAAATATACACACAAATGCATAGTATGAAATGCATATAAAGAAAGGCCATTGATACAGAAATAAAAATCGAATCAATGAAAGAGACAGAACAAAAAATAAAATCGACTCATCAAGAATATATATATACCCTATTCGATGAAGAAAGCATTTCTTTCTTAACCACCCGCTTGAAATTCCCTTTTTTCATTCGTTGATTTGTGAATAATAAACAAGTCTTTAAATAGACATTTTCGAACACCTTCAATGTAGAATCGATACATTTGTTCGATAATGACTTTGTTTCAAAATTGTCTGTTATTTGGTTTGGTTTAGTTTTTGATTTCCCGTTGTGATATTTCAGATTCGTGTGCTAATTTTAAAATTAAATTGCTGCAGCAATTCTTTGTTAATGGATTGATCACTCGTGCTTAATACTAAGTATCAAATGATTTATACAAATTCCGCTGAATCATTTAGGCCAAAGTTTACAACACAAACAATCAGCAATTATAATGATCCATCTCAGAGCATATGGTGGAATTTCGTGGCGTGTTCTTACCGGTTTTAGAGTAAATTATGTCACATATTTATACGAGATTTAAAAGAGAATTATAATAAATGTATATGTATGTGCATAGTATAGGCTGCGGCTGATAACATATGATTTGATTTGATTTTTTTCTTCTTAAAACCCAGCGGCAAATGGCAATTCATTGCTAGGCTAGCCACCAGGTTATCGCTTGTCGGGTCACAACAAAATCAGTTAAAACCGGTTTACCACTGCCCTAGAGTGCAATCAGAGAAAGATTTCATGAAATTATTATATTTACATATGAATTAGATTAGAATGACAATAAAATGATGTGTGGGGTGAGAGAATGGGGAAACTGATGGGTAGAAGAGACTTTCGTGTCAGTCGCAAAATGTAAATCAAATTTTTGTTTTATCGATCAAACTTTTTTGTTAATGGGATAACCGAAAGGTTCCCACTACTACAACTCAAAGACAACGCTCAACAAAATTGGTAACTAATTTTGTATTTTTAGTACCAGTTAATTAAAACTAAGATATTAAGCGTTGCTTAGGGTTATATAAAAGTTTACATTTGTCTCAATCGTAATTCCTTTTGAATAACCTCAAATTGTAAAGAATTTCCATTATTTTACCATTCAGTTACAAATAATCTTGGAATTTTTTCAATTGAAAGCAATTTACTGTCGAAATAATTGGATAAGACACATCATCATGCACAAATGGAAAACAATAAATTTGTCTTACGCAAACCATTGAAAATTGTTTAGAGGAAAAAGGCAAAAACAATTTTTCTGCCAAATGCGATTTATTTTTATATTATTTCACAATCCTAAGAGTGGTGGGTGCAGATGATGGAACAGGGCCGAACATGTGTGTCTCATGTCAAATATATTTTGTGTTGAGTGCTTAAATAGATTTAGTTTCGAAAGACCAAAATTGAATAATTCACTTATTTCCTTGTTTTTTTGTTTTTATAGATCCGCTGGCACAGTTGGAGCTGTGGTAACATGTCCTTTAGAGGTGGTAAAAACCCGTCTACAAAGCTCAACCGCATTCATAACGCCATCGCGCCTTAATGAGACCACAACTGGGCCGGCAAATGTCGCCCCATCATCAGAGCTACTGCGGCCAGAACAACGACGTAAGCTAAGCACAACGATATTACGTAACAGATCACAGCCACAGGTGATTGGGGGTGTGCGTAGGGTAGTACCAAATTTATTTCTTACTATCTATATCATCAATGGTCATTCTTGCTACTACTGCTTATCACAAAATAAAACAATTGTTTCAAGCATTTCATTACCATTCGAATAATGTATGCCAACTAACAAGTAACATAACTAAATAATGTATTCGATCTTTACAGATTATGGCTATATCACATTGTGGGATCTCATCGACAACAAGCAAAAATATGAGCATTATGCAATGTCTGCGGTAGGTTGATATTTAAATGTATATTTTATAACCCAAATATGATTGTCCCTCTGACATGGCCAACCGATACAAATTTTCTATTATATGTATTATAATTATCCTTTTGGAGATTTGCTTCATATTGGCAACCGGTAGCAAAACAATTTGAACCATATTTGAACATTTCGTTTATGGAGTAACGGAACAAGTACTGGAAACGAAATTCATATCCTTCCTTATTTCTATGTAAGCTTTCAGTTTCCTTTTCAGACTACATAGATATCATCTACTTGAAACCAATAGAATCTTACTCTTAACAATTTTGTTTTCTTTGATTTCAGTCACATTGTGCAAAATGAAGGTCCTCGTGCACTATTCAAGGGGCTTGGTCCGAATCTCGTGGGAGTGGCACCCTCCCGTGCCATATACTTTTGCACATATTCACAAACCAAAAACACGCTCAACAGTCTGGGGTAAGAAATATGCCTACTAAGTATAACTAATATTAACTTTTGTATTTGTTTTCATAGTTTTGTTGAACGCGATTCCCCATTGGTACACATTATGAGTGCTGCTAGCGCTGGCTTTGTCTCATCCACCGTAACGAATCCCATTTGGTTTGTCAAGACACGCATGCAATTGGACTATAATTCCAAGGTGCAAATGACTGTTAGACAGTGTATTGAACGTGTCTATGCTCAGGGTGGTGTAGCAGCTTTCTATAAAGGCATCACGGCCAGCTATTTTGGTATCTGTGAGACTATGGTGCACTTTGTTATTTACGAGTTTATTAAATCTAAATTGGTATGTCATTTAATAACTATAATCTAGTTCTGGTTATTAATCGTTAATATTGTAGTTGGAACAACGAAATCAACGGCACACAGATACAAAAGGTTCACGTGACTTCTTAGAATTTATGATGGCCGGCGCAGTATCCAAAACAATTGCCTCCTGTATTGCCTATCCACATGAGGTGGCACGTACACGTCTGCGGGAAGAAGGAAATAAATATAATTCATTTTGGCAAACTCTGCATACAGTGTGGAAAGAGGAGGGACGAGCTGGCTTATATAGGTAAGGCATAAGGGGGAAAAACCACAACGACAGCGATCTCATTCGATTGATGCGTTATGTTATTTTTTCTTCAAGTGAGGGGTTTTTCTTAAATTTTGATTACCCGAATAGATTATGAAATTAATATATAAAAACGCTAATATATTTTATAGCAAAGAATATATATATAACCATATAAAAAAAATGTTTCTAAAATTAGTTTCACAACGCTAATGAATAGTCATAATGAACCACCCACGAATTTGGCATCTAAGTTAAAAAAAGAAATTTTCGTTCTTTTTTCTTACGACGCAAATTTGATTTGTTTGTTTATCTTAATTTAAGTATCACACCCGACAGACAAGAATTTGCATTATATTACCTACTATATGAATTATTAGTTTTCTGTTTTTAATTTTAATATGAAAAAGTTATCCAGTTGTTAATTCTATCTTTTGTTTCGTTCACAGAGGCTTGGCCACACAGCTGGTTAGACAGATACCCAATACGGCCATAATGATGGCCACCTATGAAGCTGTGGTGTATGTTTTAACGCGACGTTTTAATAACAAATCGAACGAGTTCTATGACTTTTAATATAAATCATTTCCCCGCCCAAAACTGAACACACTAGTATGGAGATGCGAGAGGTGGATAGTGGAGGAGATTATGGAAAGGAATGAAATTAGTTAACAGTGAAGATAGTGAAACCCAATCTGTGCATATGTAGAAGCGACTGCTGCAATTTAATTCTAATCATACACATATACTATGTCCTTTTTTTAGACGATCTAAACAAACAACAAAAAAAACGAACAAGCGCAATTTTTGTTGCTTTAGTTAAACAATTTAGCTTTTAAGGGGAAACGAACTCGATAGACTTGAGACGTTAAACGTTGGCCAAAAAGAAAGAAGAGAAACGCGCAGAAATATGCAGGAATTGTATCATTTTTGTAGAGAACAAGCAACGCGACTTAAGTTTGAAAGATTCGCAAAATGTTATCAAAATTAAACAAACAAAAAAAGTCTGCTAATTAGTTAAAGGTACAATATATTATATATATATGTATGTATTTACAAAAAAAGAAAATGGAAACAATTTTGGTTGATATATTTGGAGATTTATGTAAATAGATAGATGGCTGAATGCGCCCTGAATATGTTTGTAAATAGTTACCTTAATATAAAGAGAAATATAATAAGGAGAATATTTGGCTCCTCTAGTTTTAAGTATATAAGCACAAAAAAGAAAAATATGTTAATTCCGCTTCAGGTGCACGGTCGCCATATTATAACGAGCATCCAAAAGATAATATTACACCAACAACAACAACAAAATACGCCTACATATTAAAAATATAAACTGTTTCTGTTAAGTTTCCACAAATGCGATATACATTTTAGTAACTATTATCAGACAAATGGAAAACTACTAAGATTTATCTATATTTTGCTGTTTATTTAGTCCTTTAGTTACTATGTGCCACTATAATTTATATAGTGTTACCCCGAAAATCATATTTATTTAATAATTTTGAGCAAAGAACGAAGGAAATAACTGTGAATAATTGATTACAATCTGATTGAATGGGGAAATTAATAAATACATACAATTTTTTTTTTTGGTTAAAAACTTAGTGGAATATTTTTTGTCACTTAAATTGGTTGGGATTCTTTTATAGCTCTGTACAGCTTCTTAACAATAATTACCAATAGTAGCAATTAAGGACCTCTTTATGGAGGTAAGTATAGTAAAATAGCCATCATCTTGGTCTAAAACTTAAATAAAACATTCTTATGCATCTATTTTACAAGTACTACTAAGAGAGCCACAAATTTCACAATTTTTTTCTTTTTCTCTCTCCAAGCTTCATAATTTATAGACCATTTTCTTGTCACCGTTTTGATAGTATTATACTGAATCAATGGCGGATCCAGTGGGGGAGGGGGAACCCAAAATTTGCCACTGAATCCATCCCTGCACTGAATAGAGTCTATCCTCTTCGTTTAGTCGTAAAGCAGAGCAACACTGCGGAAACTTGAAGACTAATCAGAAATACTTAGACAGTAAATGTGCAATGTATTCCTAATGATATTGAACATATTTCGAAGAATGTACATACATATATCGCTAAACGAGTTCACTTCCATTAGCATCACATCTTAGCTGCCCTATCTACATAGATTATTAGCCATAGCCGATGTCCCACCATTTTTCAAACATCAGTTTAATCATGAAGTTTAAACCTCCGATTTAAGTTAAAGCCATGGTCACACTAAGAAGCCATTGAAGTTATTTTCGATATTAGTTTATCGATATCATTCCAACAAGTGGTCTGTATTCCAACAACTAATTTCTGTGTTTACGTTTGCCACAAAAAAGAATACAACAACAATAAAACAGTTAACAAGACAATAGAAACGAGGAAGAAGCGCAACAATAAATATTTATTTATACGGTTTCTCCAACTTTACATTGTAAGCCAAACTTTAAACATTCCAATAAACGTAAATGCTGACTTGGCCTCATTGGCAGTGTATGTAGGCTTCGTCGCTACGTCTTCCCCACCCCACTTTATATCAAACAAAAAGTGGTGTAAAAACAGTGGGCAACAAAAGCAAGCCATTGAAACCCAATTGGCTTTGCGTGGCCATGCAAATCGAGGCATTTATGTTTAACCACATCTACTATTAGAATGCTGCTCAGTGAGGCCCACTTCTGGACGACGCTGCGCGATGATGTGCGAATCAAGAGCAATGATCTGGGTGCCTTTCGCTATATGCGTCAGCGTGACGTACTTCAGGATCTAACATCGTTGGCCAAAAGGGACTATACGGAGAGACGAAATGGTTTGGCTGTGCTCAAGAATAGCAGTCGAAAGGCTGCGGGACGGCTTAAAGATGCTCTTAAGAAACTAGAGGACCTATTGCGACTACATAAGGTCGTCCATTCGGAGTGGCAGGATGCGGCACAGGTGCTATTGCTCTTTGCTAATGGCATCATTGCACACATATGTGTCGATATTTATACAGGCGATATACTAAGAATGGTCTTTGAAAAGTATCTCGTTGGAAAATTAGCAGCCGAGGTCATTACCGATGGTAAGCTAACTACTAATTTGCATGAGTACATCTCCCATTTAATGCAGTTTGTGAGGTCCAAGTCTTGGCTTAATTTTAAAAGTGTGATACAGTGTACTGTTCAGATAGTTTTGAAATTAATTGTTAATAATGTTTATTTAAATATGAATATCACAATTTACTAAATCTAAAGTAAAAGTCAAGTAAAATATGTAAATGAAAACGAAAATGTCGCCAAAAAAAGTTAATTTTTTTGTTCTTTATTCATGAAAATACATACATTATGTATATTTAATGAATATTACCTATTTATAGTGTATTCTCTGTTCTTGTTATTTGAATGGAGATTTTTTTTATTGAACCAGAGGAGAAATTTGCATTTCTCAAGCTAACTTTTCTCACACAAAGAAAACATACATACACAGCTTCACTATACCAAGACCGCCTTCGCCACGCATATGCATGTGCATGCAATTATTGTAATTTTTAATTAATCTGGCAGCTTGTTTTGTTGCAAATACCTGCATATGTATGTACATACAGACACACATATATACATACATATTTATGTGTGTATTTATTTTATGTATGGATTATATGCATGTACATATGTATGTACAGATGTACAAACATAAGTATAATTTAATACAGCTTTCCATGTTTTGTTTAAAGCACTGATTCCATTTTGTCGTTTTCATTTTATCGGAATATCTCTTTCTTGTTGTTTTTGTTGTTGTCTTTGGATGCTTAGCATTTTTTACACGTTCCCACATTGTGTTGGCCTATAATACCAACCAGCTGACTGTGGTTCATCTGCAGCGCCCCAACGTTCGCTCTCAAGGGCCGGAGAAGATTGCGAACATGGATCCGCGTATTTTTCATGTGATTATACCAGGGGCCACGGAACGAAAATTGGCACGCCATTTAACCGTAAATGGTAGCTTTGATTTATTTGTTGTGTGGACGCAATCATCGCAAAACGAAGTTTATCCATGGCGACCAACAATACGGGATCAAGATCGTGCCAATATACATGTGTTCAAGATCAATGGGTGAGTCCGAATATACAATTAGAAATGAAAACAAAATATTAAATCCCTTCCTCTCTTAATAGTTTACAATTGGAATCGATTGCCTATTGCTGGTCAGAGAATGATCCTTTGTGTGTGGACTTTTTGCGAAGCAGTGAAGGTCAAATAATTACTTTGGAACAAAAGGTTTCCCGTAAGGGTGAGATCAGTGCTGAGATTTGTTCCTATGAGCTGGCCACTGGAAAAATGCAACGCACTGCGATTACATCTATACCATTGGGTACACAAATTTGCAGTTTTGCGTTTAGTCCAGATCAGGAGAAGCTCTTCTTGGGTAGCGTTGATCGTAATATTTGTCTTCACGATCTGGTGCAACAGTCCACTAAGTACTCGAATCAAATTGAGATTGTGCCCAATCAATGTGCCTGGCACTGCGATTCAGCTGTGTTGTGTATAGCAAATGAGAAGTCAGTCCTCCAATGCTTCGATCTGGCTTTAGCTCCCATTGGCCAGCAATTGGTCAGCGAGAATGTAACGCCGTTGAGTCTACTGGATCTATCGCATTATTTTGCCTGCCAGCCAACGCTACTGAGTATAGCGTTTAGTCGGAAACCAAATTTGGGTGGTTTTAACCATACCTATGCTCAGACAGATTGCCTCTTACTTCTGCTCTATGACCAGGGTCCTTTGGGCTGTATGCGACTATTCGGTGGTGCCGGCATGCGAGGAGATATTCATAATTCAGGCTTAACGGCCGATGTCATAGCCGATAAATATTTGCGGATACAGCAGCCAGAGCGGGCAGTAAATGTTTTGGCCTCTTTAAATTGGGAAACCTATGGCGCCATGTGCCTCATAACCTTACATAAAATAGCTAATTATATATTCTTTGGTGGAGATCATCGGAGACCACGTATAGAACTCCTTGCTAGAGCACTGAAAACATTCGGAAATACGTTATCCGAAGACACAAAAGATGAGTTCAGTGATCAGGTTTACGATTTAAAAAGACGATTTTGCTTTTTTCTACTACGGTGAGTGTCAACAGTGAATAAATATAGACATACAGAGATAATATACAATATTAATTTTGTTTTACAGCAAAAACCTTTTTGCCAAGGCTTTTGAAATCGCCCAGGATGTAGCCGACTATGATCTATTTATGGATCTGTATAATTTAACCAAATGCATTACAAGTTTGGATGAGTTTTCACAAGCATCGTTCAGTCAAGCAGCTGCCATTATCCATGAGGAAGATCGGTTAAATGGCAATTCGAGCCTTACCTGTGATCTACGCTCCGAATCAGCCTGTTCTCAATCTACCTTGTCGGTAATGCAGCAGCAACCTCTAAAAAATTATGTGCCACCTTTGCCCTCTTTCAAATCAAAGATTTTCAATGCTGAAATGATTAAGATTAATATACCGAAGCCGGAGCTCAGACCGACATTGCCTAAAACGAATAACAATGCCACATCCTCCAAGCCAAATAGTAAGTGAATATATCCCCAAGAAAAAATATTTTAAAACTCAAATCGTCAAGAGATCGGATCAAATTTGGTTATCAATAGATTTCAGATCAATAATTCAGATGAAAGCTTTGTCACATGTTCGCCTGAAGGCGAAAGTTCGTTTAATAATAATAAGCCTGTTTTCACTTCATTCATTTTTTTAAAGGAAACGTTTGGTCCTACGATGTGCCAGATCAAACTGTTGGCCTTCCCACAATAACTAGCAGCCCACCTCCACGACCTGCTCAGACAGCACAACTAACACCATTAGTCACACAGCCACCCACTTATCCACTGCCTCCGACTGCCACCTACCAGCCCAAATTTTATCAACATCCATTGGTATCTGGTAACATACCCGCCATGTTGCCCACTGTAACGAGTGAAGATTATCAAAAGCGTTTGCTATTGAAAAAGCCAACTGCTTCTATCCTATCTAATGCATCACCATCAGCGGCAGCACCAGTCAACGACGATGTCAAGGCCGCAGCAGGAACTTCAAAGCCCTCAACTGTTGAAAAAAACAAGGTCAAATTTTCGGATACCATACAAGTGGCTGTGGTACCGGTAAGATACGTAATAAAACATTTTGCTGTTACATTGTTAATTAATTTCTGGACGATATGTAGGAAATTCCCCGCAAGGAAAAACCGGCACCACCTAAGCGAAACGGGTATTCCCGTCCTGCAGCTCGACACTTGACCAATCCCAAGAAAGAATTAGCTGATAGTTTGCCACTTTGTCATCCGAATGATGAATATCTTAAGGACTTTAATCCTATCAATACAAGTAAGGATGAACTGTTAAATACTCTCCTAGAATATATGAATATTTATTTTCTTCTTTCTCTCTTTAAGATGTCATTAAGCCACCCATGTGCCGACGAGAGGAGGAGCCAAAGCCAAAGCTTAGCAACAACAAAAATTCTGTCTCCGCTTCTTCATCGTCATCCATCAAAGTGGTTCATTTTGGTGTCGTGTAAGATGCAATCTCTTATAAATGAATCCTCGTCTTCCATTGCCGCTGTTTTCCTTTTTATTGAAGGACAAACGGAAAGCTTTATATAGAAAAGTTTGTTTTTTTTTCACAAAATTTATTTATACAAATCTTAGCATTAAACGTTTATTGCCAAAATTTACGACAAATAAGTTTAAACTTATTATTCTTTTAAAAATTGCTCTTGATACTTGGAAGTACATTATCCAGAAAGGCCTCTGAGCTTCCCACAGAAATTGCTCGATTTATATTGCGCTTCGATTACACTGCAGTTGAGACGCTGACATTGCACTTAGCTACATGTAGGTTACGATCCACAGCCAAACTATAAAGCAAACGTCGACTAAATGGGAGTCATACTTAGCCCCTTTCATGTGGACATCGTATATTTCTGAAATTTGGTATAAGGCCGCTGCTTAGCCAAAGATAATTTGTTAATAAAAGTTGCACCAGAAGTTCAATCAATTTGCAATCAAGAATCGATATTTAATGAATATCTAATACTGGTTTTAAATTTGTTCCAAGGGTCTTTGAAATGCTGCAGAGCAAACCTTTGAGTCCTATGCATGAATATGCGTTATATGTTATAAAATATTTCATTATCATTGCAAAGAAAATGTCTTTATGCTCCCACCTCCCTTGTTGACTTCCCCAGATAGGTAAGACTCATAGATGTTTTTTAAAAATAAAATAAATAATATATTTAGAAATTTTTTGCTAACTTATAATTAGAACAATTCATTTGGCTATTTAGTTCTAGAGATTTGGAATGAGATTTTATGCAAAGCATTAACCAAATGTCATGAATCAGTCTTAAAAATAACTAAACAATTATGAATAGGATGATAGAATCTCTTTGGCTTAGTCGACCTCCTCAACAGTGGGACCAGAGTAGCCACCAAAGCCTCCGGCCTGTTGACCACAATTGCCTCCAGATGTAGCTCCGGCTCCGGCACCCTGGCCTTGCTGATGCATTCGTGTCATGAACGGAGAACAGTGTTTGGTGAGCTCCTCCAGTTTGTGATCAAACTCCTCCTTGTCGGCTGTGGAGTTCATGTCCAGCCACTTAATTGTCTCATTACACTTCTCCACCACTGAGGATTTGTCGGCATCGCTGAGCTTATCGGAAGCAGCCTGCTCCACAGCCTGTTTCACATTAAAGACATAAGATTCCAAACTGTTCCGGGAGGAGATCCGTTCACGTTGTTTCTCATCCTCATCAGCGTAACGTTCGGCTTCGTTCACCATTCGGTCGATCTCAGCTTGCGATAGGCGGCCTTTGTCGTTCTTAATGGTTATATTCTTGGCCTTTCCTGTGCTCATCTCCTTGGCGGTGACATTCAAAATTCCATTCGCGTCCATGTCAAAAGTGACCTCGATCTGAGGAACGCCTCTAGGTGCCGGAGGAATTCCAGACAGGTCGAAAGTTCCCAGGGCGTTGTTATCCTTGGTCATCACTCGTTCGCCCTCGTACACCTGAATGGAAACTCCAGGCTGATTATCTGCATATGTCGAGAATGTTTTGGTTTGCTTGCAGGGGATGCGGCAATTGCGTTCAATCAATTTGGTCATGACTCCGCCAGCTGTCTCTATTCCAAGAGAGAGCGGTGCCACATCCACCAATAGCACATCTTGGATCTTGCCACTCTGGTCGCCACTCAAGATAGCTGCTTGCACAGCGGCTCCATATGCCACTGCTTCATCTGGATTAATGGAGAGATTCAGGCTCTTTCCGTTGAAGAACTGTTGGAGCAGGTTTTGCACTTTGGGTATTCGTGTGGAGCCACCCACAAGCACAATATCATGGATTTGTCCCTTGTCCATTTTGGCATCGTTCAAGGCCTTCTCCACAGGCTGCAGAGTATTGCGGAACAGATCAGCGCACAGCTCCTCAAACCTGGCGCGGCTCACTTTCGTGTAGAAGTCATGGCCCTCGAATAAGGCATCTATTTCGATGGTGGCCTCTGTGCTGGACGATAGTGTTCGCTTAGCACGTTCAGCTGCTGTGCGAAGTCGGCGCAAAGATCTCGGATTAGAGCGTAGATCCTTCTTGTACTTGCGCTTGAACTCTTCTGCCAGATGAGTCACTAAACGGTTATCAAAGTCCTCACCGCCAAGATGTGTGTCTCCGGCTGTGGCCCGGACCTCAAACAGAGATCCCTCGTCAATAGTTAGAATGGATACGTCAAAGGTACCGCCTCCCAGATCAAAGATGAGTACATTGCGCTCGCCCTTGAGATTCTTGTCCAAGCCATAGGCCAGGGCTGCCGCTGTGGGCTCATTTATGATTCGCAGCACATTAAGACCAGCAATATGGCCAGCATCTTTTGTGGCCTGTCGCTGAGAGTCGTTGAAATACGCCGGCACAGTAATGACTGCATCTGTAATGGGCTGTCCCAGATAGGCTTCGGCTGTCTCCTTCATCTTAACCAGCACCATCGAGCTAATTTCCTCGGGGGCAAAACGCTTCGACTCGCCCTTGAACTCAACGCCAAGCTTAGGCTTTCCTCCGTCACTAACCACCTTGAATGGCCAGTGCTTGATGTCTTCGGCAATCTTGGGATCATTGTATTTGCGGCCTATTAGACGCTTAGCATCGAATACTGTGTTCTTTGGATTCATTGCCACTTGGTTCTTGGCGGCATCGCCAATCAAACGCTCCGAATCGGTGAATGCCACATAGCTGGGTGTTGTCCGGTTGCCCTGGTCATTGGCAATAATCTCCACCTTTCCATGTTGATAGACACCCACGCAGGAGTACGTGGTACCCAAATCGATTCCAATAGCAGGCATTCTGGGTTTTCTTTGTTGTTCTTCCTGTTTTACTTGAATGCACAAATTACTTCTTTATACAAATGTATTGATTTGCTTTGCTTTCACTTGAATTTGTAAACTTCTTTTTTTATAACTTTTAAATTGTTTAAATAACTTTTCTTTTAGCTTCAGTTTGTTGTTTTAGCTTGTTCAGCTAGTCGCTTGTTTTTGTGTTTTTGTGATGTTATCACTTCGCTTGTTTGAATTGAATTGAGGCAAAGAGAAATTTGCGGCCCTATTTATACCCGGCCGCTCTCTCTTCGAAACGTCGATTCGCTCTTTTCTCGAACTCTCTCGAACAGTCTGGTGGTGTCCATAGGTGTGAGCGAGATGCCATGCATTTACCCCTGCGCTCTAAGTGGAAATTTCTCGATTTTTCTGTGTTCTCTTATTTTAGTTTGCTTTGCAACCTACCTCAACAATTGGTGCAAGATAAATGTAGAATTTCTAGAAAATTCAATTTGTTAATTATTATTAAACAAGTAGATATTATTTTAAATATTCAAATTTAATTACGATTTTGTATGTACATACTATGCACTACTGTGTCAATGTTTGTTGACACTTCTTTAAATAGTTATACTATCTGTTTTCATTTTGCAAACACATACATAGATACATACATACATATGTATGTATGTACATATATATGTACATATTTTTTATCAGCAATGTAATGTTTTAAATATGTAAGAATAACAATCCAAATCTCGATTAATTTAAAGAAAAAACCTGCAAAAAATTTTATACATACATACATATGTATTTTTTGGAGACTCAATTAAAATTATAAATATTGTTGTTAATCGGACAAGTAAAAGTACAAAAATTTCCTTTTCACTGTTTCCTTTATAAAATTAAGTTTTTATACTTTAATCAGATCGACCAATAAATCCAATTAGTCGTTTAAATATAACAGAATGGGCACGTGGACCGCTAAGAAATGTTAAAATAGATGAACTTTGTAATTATACCCTTGCAGAGGGTATTATAAAATTGGTCAGATGGTTGTAACGCATAGAAATATACGTTTCCGACCCAATAAAGTATATATATTCTTGATCAGCATCAAAAGCCGAGTCGATTGAGACATGTCCGTCTGTCCGTCTGTCTGTTTGAATCACGATGACGGCCTTAAATTTTTAGCTACATGATTTAAACATGAAAAGTTAAGTTCCTTAATCTATCAAGTAGGAAAAGTTTGGAAATTAGTCGGATCGGATAATTATCACCGTAGTTATTAACTAAAACGTGGAGGTACCTCGAGTAAAGTAAGCAATTTTCTTTGGCAGCAAAGAAACAAAAACAAATTCCAAGAAATCTGCCGTACAAACACAAAAGACCCTTGATCGAATCTCCGCGGCACCAAATAACAATTACATACATATATAAAATTATTATTTTTTTGTTATTGCTGTTAACTTTAATTTGTACCCAAACGCCCTATAAAAATTTGAACAAAATCGGATAACTAAAAATGTGCAAATTAATTAAATTTAATTCTTTATATAATAAAGCATGTGCAAAACTATTCAATTGAATTGCACCGGGAAATAGTTATTAAATTCCTCACTCCCCAACGGTATCAATAAATAATAGAAGAAAAATGTAAATAAAATGTTCGCTCGAATTGTTATATAACGATCCAAACATGCTTTTTAATAACGGTCGGTTTTGTTTCAGTTGGGGGAAGCATCAACATTAAAAATAATTTTCGTCGTGAAGTTGTAACTTCACTTGATTAATTTTATTTAATTTCTATAATATGTTTTCCCACTATAATTCATTTTATTTTCGGCTCTTAATCTGGTCTTTTTATTTCGACTCATATACCCTTGCTAGGGTATGTATATTAATTATGGTCAGAAGATTGCAACGCATAGAAGGAAGCAGGAGTTGAGTTCATATACATAGCCTTGGCCGTCTGTCCGTCCGCCCGTCAGTCTGTTTGTCTGGATCAACGCAATCTTCTCAAAAAACTCTTAATGCTACAGATCTGAAATTATAGGAGTCATTGCTTATCTTGGAATCATTCCGATCGGGTGACTCTATCGTAAAGGTCCTGTAGGAACGATTGGTCAAGAATATATGTAGTTTTATAGCAATAACTTGAATGTTTTAAATGCTATTGTCACGAAATTTGGCAATTAAAAGATAAGTATATATGTACATATAAGAACATCAGTGCTTAGCTTTAATTTAATTGGTCGACTAAGTGTTATAACTGTCATAGGTACAATCACACCAAACAATTTTTTTTATGCTTCCTTATTACATATTTTGTTAAATTATATACATATATTTGTCCAAAAAATGTTGCTAGGGTATACGAACTTAGCTCATTCCTTTAGTTTTTTAAATATTTAATCAAGTTATTTTTTTATTTTAATAAATTTCTCTATCTCAATCTTTATCACTTTGTTTTGAATCACTTTAAATCAAAGTAATCTATACTAATAAAGAGGAAATCTGTACGAATAAAGAGGAAACCTTTGTATTTTTGTATGTTTGTATTGAATAGGCTCAATAACTACTACACCCATTTCAAAATTTCTTTTACCATTACTTAGAGGAATTCTTCCAAATCCGTATAGTCTATATTTTATCCCGGAAAATAGATAGGATTTTTCGTGGTAGTGAAAATTGTGGAGTAAGTACGAAACGAATATAATATACGCATTGTAATATTAAATTAACGTATTCTTACTAAGCCACAGCGAAGCGGGGCAAGGTCACTAGTACTACAATAAAACCACCGAAATGTAAGTTTTCTTCCCAAAAATAGTTAAGAAAAGAAATGTTTTATACAAATTGTACTATTGGTAAATTTAAATAATGAATACATAGTTCCTTACCAATTATCAATTTTATTTTACAGCTTAATAGAAATTTCAAGAAAGAATTGATGGTGATATATTTGTCAAGGCTATCTTGGCATAGGCAAAATTTAATTCAATATGAATAGGTACAATTAACTTTTGAACGCAAGAAAAAATAAAACTTGTACATTTTTTCTTCACCAACGCAGGAAGATAAATCTAAACCTTTCCAGTTCAGAAGGCTGACTTCTTTGCAACTTTTTGAATAAAGTAAATATATTAAGTTTAGTGAAGATTTTTTTCTCTTTTTGCTTACAATATATTGATAATTTTCTCATATATTATATATTATATATATATATATAGAAATGGCTATTGATGCTGATCAAGAATATATATGTACATATACTTTGTTAACTAACACACCCAGCGAAGAATCCTCACTCTGACAGGTCTGATAGGTCCTTGCAAATCGGGAAATTCTACTTGGCAAAAAATGACAACATTTTAAGTTGCGTAAAAGAAATTGTTTAAAAAAAATGATTTTAAAAAATATTTTCAAAGCAGTTACATTGTTAGAATGACAAAATTTAATCATCAATTTTGCGATAACGAATCTTTTTGATACGAAAAATGTTTTGGAGTTCGATGGATTAATGGATTTATGAGTTGGGCAATTTAAGCACTCTGAACCAAAAAGCAAATTATGTAAGTTATTGAAACAACACATCCGTAGGATAGTTTTTTGAATCGATATTAAACGAACAACTTATTCTGGCTTCAATTTTGTATTAAGAGTGTTTAATGCTGGAGTGTCCACAAATGATATCCAGTTTGATATCAAATATTACATAATCATTGGAAAGAAAATGTCTTTAATTCTGAAGCAATTAAACGTATTAAAAGCAAAGGTCAAAGATCTTTGCAGTACTCACCTCCCATGTGGAATTCCCCAGATAGATAAAACTCATATATGTTTTTTAAAAGTAAAATAAATAATATATTTAGAAATTTTTTGCTAACTTATAATTAGAACAATTCATTTGTCTATTTAGTTCTAGAAATTTGGAATGAGATTTTATGCAAAGCATTAACCAAATGTCATGAATCAGTCTTAAAAATAACTAAACAATTATGAATAGGATGATAGAATCTCCTTAGTTTAGTCGACCTCCTCAACAGTGGGACCAGAGTAGCCACCAAAGCCTCCGGCCTGTTGACCACAATTGCCTCCAGATGTAGCTCCGGCTCCCTGGCCTTGCTGATGCATTCGTGTCATGATCGGAGAACAGTGTTTGGTGAGCTCGTCCAGTTTGTGATCAAACTCCTCCTTGTCGGCTGTGGTGTTCATGTCCAGCCACTTAATTGTCTCATTACACTTCTCCACCACTGAGGATTTGTCGGCATCGCTGAGCTTATCGGAAGCAGCCTGCTCCACAGCCTGTTTCACATTAAAGACATAAGATTCCAAACTGTTCCGGGAGGAGATCCGTTCACGTTGTTTCTCATCCTCATCGGCGTAACGTTCGGCTTCGTTCACCATTCGGTCGATCTCAGCTTGCGATAGGCGGCCTTTGTCGTTCTTAATGGTTATATTCTTGGCCTTTCCTGTGCTCATCTCCTTGGCGGTGACATTCAAAATTCCATTCGCGTCCATGTCAAAAGTGACCTCGATCTGAGGAACGCCTCTAGGTGCCGGAGGAATTCCAGACAGGTCGAAAGTTCCCAGGGCGTTGTTATCCTTGGTCATCACTCGTTCGCCCTCGTACACCTGAATGGAAACTCCAGGCTGATTATCTGCATATGTCGAGAATGTTTTGGTTTGCTTGCAGGGGATGCGGCAATTGCGTTCAATCAATTTGGTCATGACTCCGCCAGCTGTCTCTATTCCAAGAGAGAGCGGTGCCACATCCACCAATAGCACATCTTGGATCTTGCCACTCTGGTCGCCACTCAAGATAGCTGCTTGCACAGCGGCTCCATATGCCACTGCTTCATCTGGATTAATGGAGAGATTCAGGCTCTTTCCGTTGAAGAACTGTTGGAGCAGGTTTTGCACTATGGGTATTCGTGTGGAGCCACCCACAAGCACAATATCATGGATTTGTCCCTTGTCCATTTTGGCATCGTTCAAGGCCTTCTCCACAGGCTGCAGAGTATTGCGGAACAGATCAGCGCACAGCTCCTCAAACCTGGCGCGGCTCACTTTCGTGTAGAAGTCATGGCCCTCGAATAAGGCATCTATTTCTATGCGTTACAACCATCTGACCAATTTTATAATACCCTCTGCAAGGGTATAATTACAAAGTTCATCTATTTTAACATTTCTTAGCGGTCCACGTGCCCATTCTGTTATATTTAAACGACAAATCGGATTTATTGGTCGATCTGATTAAAGTATAAGAACTTAATGTTATAAAGGAAACAGTGAAAAGGAAATTTTTGTACTTTTACTTGTCCGATTAACAACAATATTTATAATTTTAATTGAGTCTCCAAAAAATACATATGTATGTATAAAATTTTTTGCAGGTTTTTTCTTTAAATTAATCGAGATTTGGATTGTTATTCTTACATATTTAAAACATTACATTGCTGATAAAAAATATGTACATATATATGTACATACATACATATGTATGTATGTATCTATGTATGTGTTTGCAAAATGAAAACAGATAGTATAACTATTTAAAGAAGTGTCAACAAACATTGACACAGTAGTGCATAGTATGTACATACAAAATCGTAATTAAATTTGAATATTTAAAATAATATCTACTTGTTTAATAATAATTAACAAATTGAATTTTCTAGAAATTCTACATTTATCTTGCACCAATTGTTGAGGTAGGTTGCAAAGCAAACTAAAATAAGAGAACACAGAAAAATCGAGAAATTTCCACTTAGAGCGCAGGGGTAAATGCATGGCATCTCGCTCACACCTATGGACACCACCAGACTGTTCGAGAGAGTTCGAGAAAAGAGCGAATCGACGTTTCGAAGAGAGAGCGGCCGGGTATAAATAGGGCCGCAAATTTCTCTTTGCCTCTATTCAATTCAAACAAGCGAAGTGATAACATCACAAAAACACAAAAACAAGCGACTAGCTGAACAAGCTAAAACAACAAACTGAAGCTAAAAGAAAAGTTATTTAAACAATTTAAAAGTTATAAAAAAAGAAGTTTACAAATTCAAGTGAAAGCAAAGCAAATCAATACATTTGTATAAAGAAGTAATTTGTGCATTCAAGTAAAACAGGAAGAACAACAAAGAAAACCCAGAATGCCTGCTATTGGAATCGATTTGGGTACCACGTACTCCTGCGTGGGTGTCTATCAACATGGAAAGGTGGAGATTATTGCCAATGACCAGGGCAACCGGACAACACCCAGCTATGTGGCATTCACCGATTCGGAGCGTTTGATTGGCGATGCCGCCAAGAACCAAGTGGCAATGAATCCAAAGAACACAGTATTCGATGCTAAGCGTCTAATAGGCCGCAAATACAATGATCCCAAGATTGCCGAAGACATCAAGCACTGGCCATTCAAGGTGGTTAGTGACGGAGGAAAGCCTAAGCTTGGCGTTGAGTTCAAGGGCGAGTCGAAGCGTTTTGCCCCCGAGGAAATTAGCTCGATGGTGCTGGTTAAGATGAAGGAGACAGCCGAAGCCTATCTGGGACAGCCCATTACAGATGCAGTCATTACTGTGCCGGCGTATTTCAACGACTCTCAGCGACAGGCCACAAAAGATTCTGGCCATATTGCTGGTCTTAATGTGCTGCGAATCATAAATGAGCCCACAGCGGCAGCCCTGGCCTATGGCTTGGACAAGAATCTCAAGGGCGAGCGCAATGTACTCATCTTTGATCTGGGAGGCGGTACCTTTGACGTATCCATTCTAACTATTGACGAGGGATCTCTGTTTGAGGTCCGGGCCACAGCCGGAGACACACATCTTGGCGGTGAGGACTTTGATAACCGTTTAGTGACTCATCTGGCAGAAGAGTTCAAGCGCAAGTACAAGAAGGATCTACGCTCTAATCCGAGATCTTTGCGCCGACTTCGCACAGCAGCTGAACGTGCTAAGCGAACACTATCGTCCAGCACAGAGGCCACCATCGAAATAGATGCCTTATTCGAGGGCCATGACTTCTACACGAAAGTGAGCCGCGCCAGGTTTGAGGAGCTGTGCGCTGATCTGTTCCGCAATACTCTGCAGCCTGTGGAGAAGGCCTTGAACGATGCCAAAATGGACAAGGGACAAATCCATGATATTGTGCTTGTGGGTGGCTCCACACGAATACCCAAAGTGCAAAACCTGCTCCAACAGTTCTTCAACGGAAAGAGCCTGAATCTCTCCATTAATCCAGATGAAGCAGTGGCATATGGAGCCGCTGTGCAAGCAGCTATCTTGAGTGGCGACCAGAGTGGCAAGATCCAAGATGTGCTATTGGTGGATGTGGCACCGCTCTCTCTTGGAATAGAGACAGCTGGCGGAGTCATGACCAAATTGATTGAACGCAATTGCCGCATCCCCTGCAAGCAAACCAAAACATTCTCGACATATGCAGATAATCAGCCTGGAGTTTCCATTCAGGTGTACGAGGGCGAACGAGTGATGACCAAGGATAACAACGCCCTGGGAACTTTCGACCTGTCTGGAATTCCTCCGGCACCTAGAGGCGTTCCTCAGATCGAGGTCACTTTTGACATGGACGCGAATGGAATTTTGAATGTCACCGCCAAGGAGATGAGCACAGGAAAGGCCAAGAATATAACCATTAAGAACGACAAAGGCCGCCTATCGCAAGCTGAGATCGACCGAATGGTGAACGAAGCCGAACGTTACGCCGATGAGGATGAGAAACAACGTGAACGGATCTCCTCCCGGAACAGTTTGGAATCTTATGTCTTTAATGTGAAACAGGCTGTGGAGCAGGCTGCTTCCGATAAGCTCAGCGATGCCGACAAATCCTCAGTGGTGGAGAAGTGTAATGAGACAATTAAGTGGCTGGACATGAACACCACAGCCGACAAGGAGGAGTTTGATCACAAACTGGAGGAGCTCACCAAACACTGTTCTCCGATCATGACACGAATGCATCAGCAAGGCCAGGGAGCCGGAGCCGGAGCTACATCTGGAGGCAATTGTGGTCAACAGGCCGGAGGCTTTGGTGGCTACTCTGGTCCCACTGTTGAGGAGGTCGACTAAACTAAGGAGATTCTATCATCCTATTCATAATTGTTTAGTTATTTTTAAGACTGATTCGTGATATTTGGTTAATGCTTTGCATAAAATCTCATTCCAAATTTCTAGAACTAAATAGACAAATGAATTGTTCTAATTATAAGTTAGCAAAAAATTTCTAAATATATTATTTATTTTACTTTTAAAAAACATATATGAGTTTTATCTATCTGGGGAATTCCACATGGGAGGTGAGTACTGCAAAGATCTTTGACCTTTGCTTTTAATACGTTTAATTGTTTCAGAATTAAAGACATTTTCTTTCCAATGATTATGTAATATTTGATATCAAACTGGATATCATTTGTGGACACTCCAGCATTAAACACTCTTAATACAAAATTGAAGCCAGAATAAGTTGTTCGTTTAATATCGATTCAAAAAACTATCCTACGGATGTGTTGTTTCAATAACTTACATAATTTGCTTTTTGGTTCAGAGTGCTTAAATTGCCCAACTCATAAATCCATTAATCCATCGAACTCCAAAACATTTTTCGTATCAAAAAGATTCGTTATCGCAAAATTGATGATTAAATTTTGTCATTCTAACAATGTAACTGCTTTGAAAATATTTTTTAAAATCATTTTTTTTTAACAATTTCTTTTACGCAACTTAAAATGTTGTCATTTTTTGCCAAGTAGAATTTCCCGATTTGCAAGGACCTATCAGACCTGTCAGAGTGAGGATTCTTCGCTGGGTGTGTTAGTTAACAAAGTATATGTACATATATATTCTTGATCAGCATCAATAGCCATTTCTATATATATATATATAATATATAATATATGAGAAAATTATCAATATATTGTAAGCAAAAAGAGAAAAAATCTTCACTAAACTTAATATATTTACTTTATTCAAAAAGTTGCAAAGAAGTCAGCCTTCTGAACTGGAAAGGTTTAGATTTATCTTCCTGCGTTGGTGAAGAAAAAATGTACAAGTTTTATTTTTTCTTGCGTTCAAAAGTTAATTGTACCTATTCATATTGAATTAAATTTTGCCTATGCCAAGATAGCCTTGACAAATATACCACCATCAATTCTTTCTTGAAATTTCTATTAAGCTGTAAAATAAAATTGATAATTGGTAAGGAACTATGTATTCATTATTTAAATTTACCAATAGTACAATTTGTATAAAACATTTCTTTTCTTAACTATTTTTGGGAAGAAAACTTACATTTCGGTGGTTTTATTGTAGTACTAGTGACCTTGCCCCGCTTCGCTGTGGCTTAGTAAGAATACGTTAATTTAATATTACAATGCGTATATTATATTCGTTTCGTACTTACTCCACAATTTTCACTACCACGAAAAATCCTATCTATTTTCCGGGATAAAATATAGACTATACGGATTTGGAAGAATTCCTCTAAGTAATGGTAAAAGAAATTTTGAAATGGGTGTAGTAGTTATTGAGCCTATTCAATACAAACATACAAAAATACAAAGGTTTCCTCTTTATTCGTACAGATTTCCTCTTTATTAGTATAGATTACTTTGATTTAAAGTGATTCAAAACAAAGTGATAAAGATTGAGATAGAGAAATTTATTAAAATAAAAAAATAACTTGATTAAATATTTAAAAAACTAAAGGAATGAGCTAAGTTCGTATACCCTAGCAACATTTTTTGGACAAATATATGTATATAATTTAACAAAATATGTAATAAGGAAGCATAAAAAAAATTGTTTGGTGTGATTGTACCTATGACAGTTATAACACTTAGTCGACCAATTAAATTAAAGCTAAGCACTGATGTTCTTATATGTACATATATACTTATCTTTTAATTGCCAAATTTCGTGACAATAGCATTTAAAACATTCAAGTTATTGCTATAAAACTACATATATTCTTGACCAATCGTTCCTACAGGACCTTTACGATAGAGTCACCCGATCGGAATGATTCCAAGATAAGCAATGACTCCTATAATTTCAGATCTGTAGCATTAAGAGTTTTTTGAGAAGATTGCGTTGATCCAGACAAACAGACTGACGGGCGGACGGACAGACGGCCAAGGCTATGTATATGAACTCAACTCCTGCTTCCTTCTATGCGTTGCAATCTTCTGACCATAATTAATATACATACCCTAGCAAGGGTATATGAGTCGAAATAAAAAGACCAGATTAAGAGCCGAAAATAAAATGAATTATAGTGGGAAAACATATTATAGAAATTAAATAAAATTAATCAAGTGAAGTTACAACTTCACGACGAAAATTATTCTTAATGTTGATGCTTCCCCCAACTGAAACAAAACCGACCGTTATTAAAAAGCATGTTTGGATCGTTATAAAACAATTCGAGCGAACATTTTATTTACATTTTTCTTCTATTATTTATTGATACCGTTGGGGAGTGAGGAATTTAATAACTATTTCCCGGTGCAATTCAATTGAATAGTTTTGCACATGCTTTATTATATAAAGAATTAAATTTAATTAATTTGCACATTTTTAGTTATCCGATTTTGTTCAAATTTTTATAGGGCGTTTGGGTACAAATTAAAGTTAACAGCAATAACAAAAAAATAATAATTTTATATATGTAATTGTTATTTGGTGCCGCGGAGATTCGATCAAGGGTCTTTTGTGTTTGTACGGCAGATTTCTTGGAATTTGTTTTTGTTTCTTTGCTGCCAAAGAAAATTGCTTACTTTACTCGAGGTACCTCCACGTTTTAGTTAATAACTACGGTGATAATTATCCGATCCGACTAATTTCCAAACTTTTCCTACTTGATAGATTAAGGAACTTAACTTTTCATGTTTAAATCATGTAGCTAAAAATTTAAGGCCGTCATCGTGATTCAAACAGACAGACGGACAGACGGACATGTCTCAATCGACTCGGCTTTTGATGCTGATCAAGAATATATATACTTTATTGGGTCGGAAACGTATATTTCTATGCGTTACAACCATCTGACCAATTTTATAATACCCTCTGCAAGGGTATAATTACAAAGTTCATCTATTTTAACATTTCTTAGCGGTCCACGTGCCCATTCTGTTATATTTAAACGACTAATCGGATTTATTGGTCGATCTGATTAAAGTATAAAAACTTAATTTTATAAAGGAAACAGTGAAAAGGAAATTTTTGTACTTTTACTTGTCCGATTAACAACAATATTTATAATTTTAATTGAGTCTCCAAAAAATACATATGTATGTATAAAATTTTTTGCAGGTTTTTTCTTTAAATTAATCGAGATTTGGATTGTTATTCTTACATATTTAAAACATTACATTGCTGATAAAAAATATGTACATATATATGTACATACATACATATGTATGTATGTATCTATGTATGTGTTTGCAAAATGAAAACAGATAGTATAACTATTTAAAGAAGTGTCAACAAACATTGACACAGTAGTGCATAGTATGTACATACAAAATCGTAATTAAATTTGAATATTTAAAATAATATCTACTTGTTTAATAATAATTAACAAATTGAATTTTCTAGAAATTCTACATTTATCTTGCACCAATTGTTGAGGTAGGTTGCAAAGCAAACTAAAATAAGAGAACACAGAAAAATCGAGAAATTTCCACTTAGAGCGCAGGGGTAAATGCATGGCATCTCGCTCACACCTATGGACACCACCAGACTGTTCGAGAGAGTTCGAGAAAAGAGCGAATCGACGTTTCGAAGAGAGAGCGGCCGGGTATAAATAGGGCCGCAAATTTCTCTTTGCCTCAATTCAATTCAAACAAGCGAAGTGATAACATCACAAAAACACAAAAACAAGCGACTAGCTGAACAAGCTAAAACAACAAACTGAAGCTAAAAGAAAAGTTATTTAAACAATTTAAAAGTTATAAAAAAAGAAGTTTACAAATTCAAGTGAAAGCAAAGCAAATCAATACATTTGTATAAAGAAGTAATTTGTGCATTCAAGTAAAACAGGAAGAACAACAAAGAAAACCCAGAATGCCTGCTATTGGAATCGATTTGGGTACCACGTACTCCTGCGTGGGTGTCTATCAACATGGAAAGGTGGAGATTATTGCCAATGACCAGGGCAACCGGACAACACCCAGCTATGTGGCATTCACCGATTCGGAGCGTTTGATTGGCGATGCCGCCAAGAACCAAGTGGCAATGAATCCAAAGAACACAGTATTCGATGCTAAGCGTCTAATAGGCCGCAAATACAATGATCCCAAGATTGCCGAAGACATCAAGCACTGGCCATTCAAGGTGGTTAGTGACGGAGGAAAGCCTAAGCTTGGCGTTGAGTTCAAGGGCGAGTCGAAGCGTTTTGCCCCCGAGGAAATTAGCTCGATGGTGCTGGTTAAGATGAAGGAGACAGCCGAAGCCTATCTGGGACAGCCCATTACAGATGCAGTCATTACTGTGCCGGCGTATTTCAACGACTCTCAGCGACAGGCCACAAAAGATGCTGGCCATATTGCTGGTCTTAATGTGCTGCGAATCATAAATGAGCCCACAGCGGCAGCCCTGGCCTATGGCTTGGACAAGAATCTCAAGGGCGAGCGCAATGTACTCATCTTTGATCTGGGAGGCGGTACCTTTGACGTATCCATTCTAACTATTGACGAGGGATCTCTGTTTGAGGTCCGGGCCACAGCCGGAGACACACATCTTGGCGGTGAGGACTTTGATAACCGTTTAGTGACTCATCTGGCAGAAGAGTTCAAGCGCAAGTACAAGAAGGATCTACGCTCTAATCCGAGATCTTTGCGCCGACTTCGCACAGCAGCTGAACGTGCTAAGCGAACACTATCGTCCAGCACAGAGGCCACCATCGAAATAGATGCCTTATTCGAGGGCCATGACTTCTACACGAAAGTGAGCCGCGCCAGGTTTGAGGAGCTGTGCGCTGATCTGTTCCGCAATACTCTGCAGCCTGTGGAGAAGGCCTTGAACGATGCCAAAATGGACAAGGGACAAATCCATGATATTGTGCTTGTGGGTGGCTCCACACGAATACCCAAAGTGCAAAACCTGCTCCAACAGTTCTTCAACGGAAAGAGCCTGAATCTCTCCATTAATCCAGATGAAGCAGTGGCATATGGAGCCGCTGTGCAAGCAGCTATCTTGAGTGGCGACCAGAGTGGCAAGATCCAAGATGTGCTATTGGTGGATGTGGCACCGCTCTCTCTTGGAATAGAGACAGCTGGCGGAGTCATGACCAAATTGATTGAACGCAATTGCCGCATCCCCTGCAAGCAAACCAAAACATTCTCGACATATGCAGATAATCAGCCTGGAGTTTCCATTCAGGTGTACGAGGGCGAACGAGTGATGACCAAGGATAACAACGCCCTGGGAACTTTCGACCTGTCTGGAATTCCTCCGGCACCTAGAGGCGTTCCTCAGATCGAGGTCACTTTTGACATGGACGCGAATGGAATTTTGAATGTCACCGCCAAGGAGATGAGCACAGGAAAGGCCAAGAATATAACCATTAAGAACGACAAAGGCCGCCTATCGCAAGCTGAGATCGACCGAATGGTGAACGAAGCCGAACGTTACGCCGATGAGGATGAGAAACAACGTGAACGGATCTCCTCCCGGAACAGTTTGGAATCTTATGTCTTTAATGTGAAACAGGCTGTGGAGCAGGCTGCTTCCGATAAGCTCAGCGATGCCGACAAATCCTCAGTGGTGGAGAAGTGTAATGAGACAATTAAGTGGCTGGACATGAACACCACAGCCGACAAGGAGGAGTTTGATCACAAACTGGAGGAGCTCACCAAACACTGTTCTCCGATCATGACACGAATGCATCAGCAAGGCCAGGGAGCCGGAGCCGGAGCTACATCTGGAGGCAATTGTGGTCAACAGGCCGGAGGCTTTGGTGGCTACTCTGGTCCCACTGTTGAGGAGGTCGACTAAACTAAGGAGATTCTATCATCCTATTCATAATTGTTTAGTTATTTTTAAGACTGATTTGTGATATTTGGTTAATGCTTTGCATAAAATCTCATTCCAAATCTCTAGAACTAAATAGCCAAATGAATTGTTCTAATTATAAGTTAGCAAAAAATTTCTAAATATATTATTTATTTTACTTTTAAAAAACATATATGAGTTTTATCTATCTGGGGAATT
The DNA here is from genome assembly GCA_035045865.1 of Drosophila austrosaltans. Lineage (NCBI taxonomy): Eukaryota > Metazoa > Arthropoda > Insecta > Diptera > Drosophilidae > Drosophila > Drosophila austrosaltans. The sequence continues at coordinate 7,563,956 of JAWNOQ010000200.1, forward strand.
CCACATGGGAGGTGAGTACTGCAAAGATCTTTGACCTTTGCTTTTAATACGTTTAATTGTTTCAGAATTAAAGACATTTTCTTTCCAATGATTATGTAATATTTGATATCAAACTGGATATCATTTGTGGACACTCCAGCATTAAACACTCTTAATACAAAATTGAAGCCAGAATAAGTTGTTCGTTTAATATCGATTCAAAAAACTATCCTACGGATGTGTTGTTTCAATAACTTACATAATTTGCTTTTTGGTTCAGAGTGCTTAAATTGCCCAACTCATAAATCCATTAATCCATCGAACTCCAAAACATTTTTCGTATCAAAAAGATTCGTTATCGCAAAATTGATGATTAAATTTTGTCATTCTAACAATGTAACTGCTTTGAAAATATTTTTTAAAATCATTTTTTTTTAACAATTTCTTTTACGCAACTTAAAATGTTGTCATTTTTTGCCAAGTAGAATTTCCCGATTTGCAAGGACCTATCAGACCTGTCAGAGTGAGGATTCTTCGCTGGGTGTGTTAGTTAACAAAGTATATGTACATATATATTCTTGATCAGCATCAATAGCCATTTCTATATATATATATATAATATATAATATATGAGAAAATTATCAATATATTGTAAGCAAAAAGAGAAAAAATCTTCACTAAACTTAATATATTTACTTTATTCAAAAAGTTGCAAAGAAGTCAGCCTTCTGAACTGGAAAGGTTTAGATTTATCTTCCTGCGTTGGTGAAGAAAAAATGTACAAGTTTTATTTTTTCTTGCGTTCAAAAGTTAATTGTACCTATTCATATTGAATTAAATTTTGCCTATGCCAAGATAGCCTTGACAAATATACCACCATCAATTCTTTCTTGAAATTTCTATTAAGCTGTAAAATAAAATTGATAATTGGTAAGGAACTATGTATTCATTATTTAAATTTACCAATAGTACAATTTGTATAAAACATTTCTTTTCTTAACTATTTTTGGGAAGAAAACTTACATTTCGGTGGTTTTATTGTAGTACTAGTGACCTTGCCCCGCTTCGCTGTGGCTTAGTAAGAATACGTTAATTTAATATTACAATGCGTATATTATATTCGTTTCGTACTTACTCCACAATTTTCACTACCACGAAAAATCCTATCTATTTTCCGGGATAAAATATAGACTATACGGATTTGGAAGAATTCCTCTAAGTAATGGTAAAAGAAATTTTGAAATGGGTGTAGTAGTTATTGAGCCTATTCAATACAAACATACAAAAATACAAAGGTTTCCTCTTTATTCGTACAGATTTCCTCTTTATTAGTATAGATTACTTTGATTTAAAGTGATTCAAAACAAAGTGATAAAGATTGAGATAGAGAAATTTATTAAAATAAAAAAATAACTTGATTAAATATTTAAAAAACTAAAGGAATGAGCTAAGTTCGTATACCCTAGCAACATTTTTTGGACAAATATATGTATATAATTTAACAAAATATGTAATAAGGAAGCATAAAAAAAATTGTTTGGTGTGATTGTACCTATGACAGTTATAACACTTAGTCGACCAATTAAATTAAAGCTAAGCACTGATGTTCTTATATGTACATATATACTTATCTTTTAATTGCCAAATTTCGTGACAATAGCATTTAAAACATTCAAGTTATTGCTATAAAACTACATATATTCTTGACCAATCGTTCCTACAGGACCTTTACGATAGAGTCACCCGATCGGAATGATTCCAAGATAAGCAATGACTCCTATAATTTCAGATCTGTAGCATTAAGGGTTTTTGAGAAGATTGCGTTGATCCAGACAAACAGACTGACGGGCGGACGGACAGACGGCCAAGGCTATGTATATGAACTCAACTCCTGCTTCCTTCTATGCGTTGCAATCTTCTGACCATAATTAATATACATACATACCCTAGCAAGGGTATATGAGTCGAAATAAAAAGACCAGATTAAGAGCCGAAAATAAAATGAATTATAGTGGGAAAACATATTATAGAAATTAAATAAAATTAATCAAGTGAAGTTACAACTTCACGACGAAAATTATTCTTAATGTTGATGCTTCCCCCAACTGAAACAAAACCGACCGTTATTAAAAAGCATGTTTGGATCGTTATAAAACAATTCGAGCGAACATTTTATTTACATTTTTCTTCTATTATTTATTGATACCGTTGGGGAGTGAGGAATTTAATAACTATTTCCCGGTGCAATTCAATTGAATAGTTTTGCACATGCTTTATTATATAAAGAATTAAATTTAATTAATTTGCACATTTTTAGTTATCCGATTTTGTTCAAATTTTTATAGGGCGTTTGGGTACAAATTAAAGTTAACAGCAATAACAAAAAAATAATAATTTTATATATGTAATTGTTATTTGGTGCCGCGGAGATTCGATCAAGGGTCTTTTGTGTTTGTACGGCAGATTTCTTGGAATTTGTTTTTGTTTCTTTGCTGCCAAAGAAAATTGCTTACTTTACTCGAGGTACCTCCACGTTTTAGTTAATAACTACGGTGATAATTATCCGATCCGACTAATTTCCAAACTTTTCCTACTTGATAGATTAAGGAACTTAACTTTTCATGTTTAAATCATGTAGCTAAAAATTTAAGGCCGTCATCGTGATTCAAACAGACAGACGGACAGACGGACATGTCTCAATCGACTCGGCTTTTGATGCTGATCAAGAATATATATACTTTATTGGGTCGGAAACGTATATTTCTATGCGTTACAACCATCTGACCAATTTTATAATACCCTCTGCAAGGGTATAATTACAAAGTTCATCTATTTTAACATTTCTTAGCGGTCCACGTGCCCATTCTGTTATATTTAAACGACTAATCGGATTTATTGGTCGATCTGATTAAAGTATAAGAACTCAATGTTATAAAGGAAACAGTGAAAAGGAAATTTTTGTACTTTTACTTGTCCGATTAACAACAATATTTATAATTTTAATTGAGTCTCCAAAAAATACATATGTATGTATAAAATTTTTTGCAGGTTTTTTCTTTAAATTAATCGAGATTTGGATTGTTATTCTTACATATTTAAAACATTACATTGCTGATAAAAAATATGTACATATATATGTACATACATACATATGTATGTATGTATCTATGTATGTGTTTGCAAAATGAAAACAGATAGTATAACTATTTAAAGAAGTGTCAACAAACATTGACACAGTAGTGCATAGTATGTACATACAAAATCGTAATTAAATTTGAATATTTAAAATAATATCTACTTGTTTAATAATAATTAACAAATTGAATTTTCTAGAAATTCTACATTTATCTTGCACCAATTGTTGAGGTAGGTTGCAAAGCAAACTAAAATAAGAGAACACAGAAAAATCGAGAAATTTCCACTTAGAGCGCAGGGGTAAATGCATGGCATCTCGCTCACACCTATGGACACCACCAGACTGTTCGAGAGAGTTCGAGAAAAGAGCGAATCGACGTTTCGAAGAGAGAGCGGCCGGGTATAAATAGGGCCGCAAATTTCTCTTTGCCTCAATTCAATTCAAACAAGCGAAGTGATAACATCACAAAAACACAAAAACAAGCGACTAGCTGAACAAGCTAAAACAACAAACTGAAGCTAAAAGAAAAGTTATTTAAACAATTTGAAAGTTATAAAAAAAGAAGTTTACAAATTCAAGTGAAAGCAAAGCAAATCAATACATTTGTATAAAGAAGTAATTTGTGCATTCAAGTAAAACAGGAAGAACAACAAAGAAAACCCAGAATGCCTGCTATTGGAATCGATTTGGGTACCACGTACTCCTGCGTGGGTGTCTATCAACATGGAAAGGTGGAGATTATTGCCAATGACCAGGGCAACCGGACAACACCCAGCTATGTGGCATTCACCGATTCGGAGCGTTTGATTGGCGATGCCGCCAAGAACCAAGTGGCAATGAATCCAAAGAACACAGTATTCGATGCTAAGCGTCTAATAGGCCGCAAATACAATGATCCCAAGATTGCCGAAGACATCAAGCACTGGCCATTCAAGGTGGTTAGTGACGGAGGAAAGCCTAAGCTTGGCGTTGAGTTCAAGGGCGAGTCGAAGCGTTTTGCCCCCGAGGAAATTAGCTCGATGGTGCTGGTTAAGATGAAGGAGACAGCCGAAGCCTATCTGGGACAGCCCATTACAGATGCAGTCATTACTGTGCCGGCGTATTTCAACGACTCTCAGCGACAGGCCACAAAAGATGCTGGCCATATTGCTGGTCTTAATGTGCTGCGAATCATAAATGAGCCCACAGCGGCAGCCCTGGCCTATGGCTTGGACAAGAATCTCAAGGGCGAGCGCAATGTACTCATCTTTGATCTGGGAGGCGGTACCTTTGACGTATCCATTCTAACTATTGACGAGGGATCTCTGTTTGAGGTCCGGGCCACAGCCGGAGACACACATCTTGGCGGTGAGGACTTTGATAACCGTTTAGTGACTCATCTGGCAGAAGAGTTCAAGCGCAAGTACAAGAAGGATCTACGCTCTAATCCGAGATCTTTGCGCCGACTTCGCACAGCAGCTGAACGTGCTAAGCGAACACTATCGTCCAGCACAGAGGCCACCATCGAAATAGATGCCTTATTCGAGGGCCATGACTTCTACACGAAAGTGAGCCGCGCCAGGTTTGAGGAGCTGTGCGCTGATCTGTTCCGCAATACTCTGCAGCCTGTGGAGAAGGCCTTGAACGATGCCAAAATGGACAAGGGACAAATCCATGATATTGTGCTTGTGGGTGGCTCCACACGAATACCCAAAGTGCAAAACCTGCTCCAACAGTTCTTCAACGGAAAGAGCCTGAATCTCTCCATTAATCCAGATGAAGCAGTGGCATATGGAGCCGCTGTGCAAGCAGCTATCTTGAGTGGCGACCAGAGTGGCAAGATCCAAGATGTGCTATTGGTGGATGTGGCACCGCTCTCTCTTGGAATAGAGACAGCTGGCGGAGTCATGACCAAATTGATTGAACGCAATTGCCGCATCCCCTGCAAGCAAACCAAAACATTCTCGACATATGCAGATAATCAGCCTGGAGTTTCCATTCAGGTGTACGAGGGCGAACGAGTGATGACCAAGGATAACAACGCCCTGGGAACTTTCGACCTGTCTGGAATTCCTCCGGCACCTAGAGGCGTTCCTCAGATCGAGGTCACTTTTGACATGGACGCGAATGGAATTTTGAATGTCACCGCCAAGGAGATGAGCACAGGAAAGGCCAAGAATATAACCATTAAGAACGACAAAGGCCGCCTATCGCAAGCTGAGATCGACCGAATGGTGAACGAAGCCGAACGTTACGCCGATGAGGATGAGAAACAACGTGAACGGATCTCCTCCCGGAACAGTTTGGAATCTTATGTCTTTAATGTGAAACAGGCTGTGGAGCAGGCTGCTTCCGATAAGCTCAGCGATGCCGACAAATCCTCAGTGGTGGAGAAGTGTAATGAGACAATTAAGTGGCTGGACATGAACACCACAGCCGACAAGGAGGAGTTTGATCACAAACTGGAGGAGCTCACCAAACACTGTTCTCCGATCATGACACGAATGCATCAGCAAGGCCAGGGAGCCGGAGCCGGAGCTACATCTGGAGGCAATTGTGGTCAACAGGCCGGAGGCTTTGGTGGCTACTCTGGTCCCACTGTTGAGGAGGTCGACTAAACTAAGGAGATTCTATCATCCTATTCATAATTGTTTAGTTATTTTTAAGACTGATTCGTGATATTTGGTTAATGCTTTGCATAAAATCTCATTCCAAATTTCTAGAACTAAATAGACAAATGAATTGTTCTAATTATAAGTTAGCAAAAAATTTCTAAATATATTATTTATTTTACTTTTAAAAAACATATATGAGTTTTATCTATCTGGGGAATTCGACATGGGAGGTGAGTACTGCAAAGATCTTTGACCTTTGCTTTTAATACGTTTAATTGTTCCAGAATTAAAGACATTTTCTTTTCAATTATTATGTAACATTTTCTACCAAATTGGAAATCATTTACAGCACTTTGTGGACACTTCAGCATTGAACACTCTTGGAAGAAAATTAAAACTAGAATTGGTTATTCAATTGATTTCATTTCTTTATACAGAATTGACTGAGCCATGTACAATCATTTTTTGTATTTCATTTCAGCTTTACCATCCGTTGCCTAGATTTAGAATAATTTATTATTATTTTTGAATTGGCGCCACGTTAATATTTTGCGATTGAAAAGACTTCGCTAATGTTAACATAACATTGGGTTTTCTTGCAGCCCTGTTAATTTGCGCTAAGCAATACTGAATCAGCTTTAGCAACACTGGCACATCGTAGGCTATCCTGTGTGTGTGTGTGTGTCGCACACACTTCTAAGAATATAGCGAAAAATTAGAAGTAATAACAAAAGTTTTGGGGAGCAAATATCATAGAATATCAATTTCCGGATAAGTGGATCAGTTTATTTTATTATAATGCTGCGCACATCAACGCTGTTCACAGTCGCGTTGGCGCTGATTCTGAACGGCTGCCAAGTTACCGGAAAATCCGACCCCGGAATTGTTGATATAGCTGTCAATGAAGTAAGTAAAGCCAAATCACAACAACAATGTCCCATCAGCACCCCCACTTTCCGGATCATAATCAATATCGTTATTTCGTCTTTTCAGGAACTGTCAAAGGTGAGAGAGCAGCGTCCCTTATTAGCAAACACAAGAATTTTCGTGCAAAGTGAGTAAATAGTAAATACATACATATGTATATCCAATTGACGACGTGTTAATGACGTGTTGAACTTATTTAATTTTACCCACGCATTTTGTTTCATTCTTAATCCAGTTGTGGATTGCAATTCCACGGACGCGGATTTAAGCATAACTTTCCAACTCACCGAGCATCCCTGTCTTTATGATGATCGCATGGCAAGTAGCTTAATTCTTATATTCTTGATTATTATTTTCGAACAAATAAATTTTTTTTGTTTAACAGCTCCAAATAATCAATGCAAATCGAAGTTTGCAGGGAAATGCCAGCATCAACAAAGAAATTAAAACGTCTACGGTGCAGGCCAAATGCAATGGGTTGATACCATTGAACAAGAAGACGGATGGCGGAACAGTGCCAGCAGGAGATAAAGAACCGCATCCAATCAAAAAGCATCCACTTTCGGTAAATTCAAATTAGCTGTTCGGGTTAACGCCGACGATGACTCAACATCAAAACAATGGAACAAAAATATTGCCAACAAATAGTTAGCATAAAAGTGCCAGCAAAAATTCATTTTACCCTAGTTCTGTGTTATCGCAGTTAAGCGGTCTTATCGTAACTTTTCCTTTTGGTGTTCCATACCCTCTGCAATATTGATTACCATGGGTCTATTAGTTTTTTAATTCTTTAAATAGACATGATCGCTGCTTAAGGTTAATTACTGAAATTTTTGCTTCAATTGCATTTAGTAGAAGTCAGATATACGGCGTAACCCATTTTTGGTGTCAAATTAGTCCTATTATCTTTGATGTTTATAATTGTTGAATATATATAATAATTAATATATATATTTAAAATTAACAAACGTCAAATTTTTCAGTGCTTAAGAAAAATTGAAGTTATGTTCATAAGTTCATATAAGAATTTAGTTTTTCTTTTTAATTTAATTTTTCAATAATTTACCTAAACTACTGGGTATCCCGAGCTCTATCAACTGAATTTCCTTTGAAATTCGGGTCTTAGGAACATTTATTAGCAGATAAAAACAAAATTCTCAGGAATGCCCCGCACGCAAAAAAACAAAGACAAAAGCCACAGTGATTACAGCTAATGATTTATATTTGCTATCTTTCCTTAGCCAACAACTGGTCCTATACATACTGTGGAGGAAGATGGCATTTACGAGCTGGAATTGACAATAACATCAACTCAAAAATTCTCTGCTAGAGTACAGATTGAGTTTATTGGACCTCATGGCTTTATATCGGCCATTGATTGGCCATTTTTGCCGGTAACTAATAAATTAATAATAATCTTTTTACGCATTGTTTACCTTTTGGTAATTAATTGACATTGTTACAGTTCTATTTGATTATGTGTTTCGTATATGTGATCTTTGGCATTATTTGGTTATTCGTATCTTTTGCACAATGGCGAGATTTGTTACGAATTCAATTTTGGATTGGTGGCGTAATACTGCTAGGAATGCTGGAAAAGGCTTTCTTCTATGCAGAATATCAGACTTTAAATAATACGGGTAAGCCCGTTGAGCATGCTGAATTGGTCGCTGAATTTGTATCGTGTGCAAAAAGGACATTAGCTCGTATGCTGGTCATAATAATGAGTCTTGGATTTGGAATTGTCAAGTAAGTGAATGTGTGTGAAAACAGATTGAGTGATTGCAAAGTAAATTAATCACTATAGCTATTTGAGATACTTTAATGTTAAACTAAAAAGACTTTATCATAAAAATATATATCTATATAACAGAATTAATCGATTTATGATGGACATCTTAAAGAATACTTATACTCAGTTAACACAAGCTAATATTTTCTACAATTGTTTTTAGGCCACGTCTCGGACCAATGTTGCATCGTGTTGTTGGTGTGGGTGCACTCTACTTCATCTTGGCATGTATAGAGAGTTATTTGCGTATCACCAGTATTAAAAGCGATCGGAGTGAACTGTTGGTGGCCAGTATTCCTCTCGCAGTACTTGACACGGGCATCTGTTGGTGGATATTCACTTCACTGGTGCAGACCACCAGAACATTAAGATTGCGAAGGTAGGCAGCAGCAATTTAATTTATCTATACCTAAGCTAATTGGTTTCATTCTATAGAAATATGGTCAAGTTATCGCTGTACAGACATTTCACCAACACGTTGATATTTGCTGTAATTGCTTCCGTCATCTTTATGTTGTTTGCCCTGCGATTGCGTAGAACAGAGAATTGTACGCCTGTAGGTTGAATCATTTGGTTTGATTTAAGGTACTTGCACTAATGCACCATATCTTTGATTGTTCTTTTGCCTTTAGGGCTGGCGTGATATCTGGTTGGATACTGGCTTCTGGCATATATTATTCTCTGTTCTGCTATTGGTAATTATGATATTGTGGCGACCCACAAATAATAATCAACGCTATGCCTTTACGCCGCTGTTGGATAATCCCGAAGATGAAGATGAGGAGGGTAAGCATAACCAACTTATTTCGTATCTGTTAATAATTTATATCATCTGTTCGTTTTAATTAGATGAAGAGGATCAGTTTGTGGCTGATGCCTATGGCATTAAAATGCGTGGTCAGAATGGTCAAGTGAAGGCCTCTGCTAGTTCGAGAGCAACGACCACCGAAGAAGACGATTTACGTTGGGTTGAGGAGAATATACCCTCATCTTTGTCAGATCCAACTTTACCTGTACTTGATTCGGATGAAGAAATTGTCAACACCAAGTTTGAAGTTTCAAAAATGCAATAATCTGTGACTTAAGTCGGAGTTAAGAGACTATTTTCATAATTTTTATGTTGTTATACATTCATTCAAATCACCATCGCAAAACTCCTTTCTCAATGCAGACCACAAGGAATCGATATGCATTTGAATTGCATATTCATTAATTTTGACAAACGACAGGAGAAAAATGATCCTTTTGTATATCTCTGTTGTTACTGCATTGTCTAATCCAGCAATCCCCCCCTTCCAAAAAGTCCTCTGTAAAATATTGTATGTAAATGTAGCGACTTTTTTCTCCTTCTCCACACTTAATGAATCCTAAATTATTGATAATCATTAGTTTAAGTTGTAGATATTTATGTCAAACGAGAGAAACAAAAAAACGAAAAGTTTAATTTGTATTTCGAAACGAAAAAAGAGGAAGTGTAATGCTAACATCGTCGCTTCTTTGTATATAGCTGGAAACACAAATTGAGAGAAATGTATTCTATATTCTCTAATTAAACGATTTTTCATTTGGAATGCCACTTGTAACTGGTAATTATAATACAGAATTCTGTATTGCATTAATGTATTTTAAGGCTTTACGCACCTTATCTTAACTAAATACATTTTTAACTGTAGAGCAGTTTACGATTTTTCATGAATAAAATGCAAAAAAATATGTATTGAATGTAGCCATATACCAAAAAAAAAAAACCATAAGTGATTTCTTTTTGTTTTTATTTATCTAAATAAATTAAGAGATTTTGATTTGTTTGTGAAATTACTAGTTCTGAATTACTAGAAGGGCAAACGGTTAAGGTCATTAAACCATGTCCTTACCATCATTATTAATTAAGTCCAAATATTAGAACTGAATATTTTTGATTCCTAGAATGTGTTCAATTTCTTGTTGGTTAACATCAGTTGACCAAGACAGTTCCTGGAGCTTTAAACAGTCTAGAAAAACTTATTTTTAGGGAAGTTTGTCCAAAATTCCGATAATTGATTGAATTACACTTGTAACTAGAACTATAAAATGGATAAAGTAAATTGCCATAGTATAAAGGATATTGGATAGTCGATTGTTTTGTTCCGACCGTTGCAAAATAAACTCTCGTATTGCATACTTCGAGGAGCCAATATAGTTCCCGATTCTCTAGATGATCCTTAACACTTCGTTATCTTTACTTAAGATCAATAATTAAAGCCAAAATCTTCAAGCATATGGTCCAATCATGGATTATATCGATAAAATCATCTCATATTGACTGAGAAGTGTACTTTAAAGTCGGTTCTCATATTGCTCATTTCTCGGCCTTTTCAGCTTAATCAGATTTACAAATTCAAATAACTAATATCATATTTCTGCTTATATATCTTTATTAATTTTTCATTCCTGTTTTTTCTTGTAAAAAATGTCCGTTTTTTTCTCTATACTTTTCTTTTTTTGTTGTTGTTTGGTTTTTATTTTGCCATTTTTAATTCGTTTAGGAAAAATAATAAACTATTTATAGTATTTAAAAATAAAATAGAGTACGTAATGTGTATTTCCTCACATAATACAGAGCGTTCTTCAGATCGCAAATGGATTGGAGGTTTTTTTGTTTTCGTTTTTTGTAAATAAAATTGATGCTTCGAGCTTCTTATAGTTAAAATACACACACAATACTTGTACAAATTACATAAAATTGATTTAAAATAAAACGACAAACACATTTATTTCGTATTCGCAAAAAGAAAAATGATTAGTTATAGTATATATATGTACGCATTATAGGCAGGCAAATTGAAACGTATTGCAAAGAAAATATAACATTTTATTGCCTTCGTTTACTTGTTTTTTTTTTTTTGTTTTTGTTGTTTGTTTTCGTAGATACAAATAGAAATACTTAAAGATACTGTCTTGAGGGCGGCGAAGTTGGCGTTACTTAGGTGTGTGTGTGTGTGTGTGTGTGTGAGAGAGAGAGAGAGTGGGATGGGGCGGGCAAATTTACATATTAATATGCTAGTTATTCCTTCAATTTAACAATTTTATTTTTTTATTTTCTCATTAACAAATTTGTTTATTGCCTAGAAATGCGTAATTCTTCAATACCGAAATACTTTTCGAATTGAATTCCAATTAATTATTGATTGAGAATTTTTAAAAGGAATTGGTTAGATAAAAGTTTTAACGTTCCGCATTAAAAACTTCTATCGAAATTCAATATAAAATTTCTAGAAATTTTACATTGAGTACTTACAATCAAATATAAATTATTACAATTTTCAGTCTATTATCAATTTTTTTTTTGTTTGTTTTAACATTAAACAAAATTAAAAGGTGACGTGAAATAATGCTCAAGTGATTTAGCCTTAATTTTATCTAGTCAATTCCTTTAGTTTTACACTCAACTCAAATTGGAACTCGACATTTGAAAAGTATTTAGAAAGTTATTTAAATTGTGGCAGAATAAATTTTTTAAATACATTTGGAAACAAGACGCATTTCCATACGAATTGATTGATACATTTCAAGCCAGTTGAAGGCTCTATAAGGATGTAGAATGATTCAAAACACGGTCCACGCCTTCATAATGAATATACCACCGCCTTCATTAATTCCTTGACAGTGTTTAACATTTAGTTTGATTCGGGTTTGACATTACGCTTTAATATTGCCGCAGCCAAATCCTGCTTCATGGCAGCCTGTTGGCGCTGATCGGCCAACGATTGTGTACTACGTAAGCCATTGACAATATCCTTGGTCTTGCCAAAGTAGATCTCGTTAAGGGTATTTCTGATTTTATTCTCCATTTCCTCGACCATTTTACCAATATTGGCAATATGCGGCGATGATTCACTCACATTGGCATCCTGTTCTGTTTGTCGGGTAAGTGAACCACCCAAATTCATGGTGCCAGAGCCCTGCTTATTCGTCTGCAGCCACAGCATGGCTGTGGAGGTTAGCTTATAGTGAGCTGTACGTCCGGTTGTTTTCTCTTGCACCTCCACCACATGAATGGAGTCCCAGCAACCGCGTATCATTTTGCTACCATCGCCAGCCTTCTTAATCAGTATCACAGCGGCAAAACCATGATCCAAATCCCATAAATAAACAGATGATACACCGCCCTCATAGTACATCTCCCGATACTGATCGAAGGCATAATTGGCTTCAATTTCTAATTTACGCAAACGTTCCGAGGGCATTTGGCCATCCTCCAGTGGCGGATAATACGAATTCGACCAGGGTGAACGATACGAGTCGCCATCACGATTATAATCGCATAATAGATAATCTTTGCCATGTTCCTTATCTTTTGCAATCTTCAATGGCTGATCAACCGATGATAAAAGATCCTCACATAGATCTGGTGCCAAATCGATTAAGTCAATTAAGTTCTTTTCAATCTGTTGAGGCGGCAGACGTCGCATCAAATCCAAAGCACAATCCATTTGCATTTCGGACTGAAAAGAAAAAGAGAATGATGTATTCATGTAATTGCAAAGTGATACCTTATTTAAACCGAGTCTGCTTATAATTCACTACTATGTGGAATGCTCTATCAATTACCTTACCTACGCCTGTCTAAAGAGCGTAATCAATATCCGTTGACTGTAGGCCATTGCAAATGGATTCCCACATTCCATGCGATTCTTAGTCAACTTCAAGAGATAAGAGAAAGGTAAGCCACGACAACACAGACCTCTACTCCCCCCCACCCCTCAACATTTTAGCTATCCATTATCGCAAGCACCGGTAAAATCTTCATCTACCATATATGGTCATTGGTTTAGGTCAGAGGCGACTATCAAGAGCGCCCTTAGCATGGTAGTCCGTCCACCTCGTCACTCTTTTTCTGTCAAACAAATATTGTTTGTTTTCATGCTCTCGACAATTTTGTTGGTGTCACACCCAAAATATACCAAAAATATCGACGTCAATTCAAACTTAATGCAGGTTTTATTTCTTTTTTTGTGTGTGTTCATTCATATTCATATCTTTATATTACTCACCATTTTTGTTGTTGTTGTGTTGTTGCTGCTTGTGGTGGTGCTACTGCAACTGCTTATGTTGTTTATATTTAAGGGAAGGCGATTGCTGGATATTTCTATACTATACTTAAAATATTGTAATGCAGGCACTAGCTGTTATTTGATTATTTATTGCAAATAGTTGCACCAAATTGACTTTTAACAAAAAAATTATTTTATCTGCACACAATTTAGTGACAGGTCTTAACGCCAGTATCGCTGCCGAAATTTAGCTTAAATCCGCTAGGTGTCGCTGCATAATCGATAACACTGTGGGGGGAAATAAGGTTGCCAGATGTGGTAATCAATCGGTGTTGGAAATGTCAAGCGCCGAATTTGATTTTGCCCCTTAAATATTGCAAAAATAAACCTTGGTTCTGATTTTGTAAAGATTGCATGTACCGCAAAATGTTTAAGTTTATTTATATATATTTTTCGGTTTAGGGATTGTCGTATTTGGTAAGAGGACTGTTAAAATCAAATAGGTTAAGAATGGTGGGAGTGATTTTCCACAGTTAAAATGCAATATTATTCCATCTTAGCCCAGCCATAAATAAAGAAAACACAAATGTTATATATATTTTTTTTTTATTATATTTTAGCAACAAGTTTATTGAATTTAGTTTTTCGTTCATATACTTTTGTATGCTTACTTTTCATGTTCTTAATTTGTCACTTTTCCACATTTCTTGCGCTCGTTTTCATTTCCTTTGTGAGTTTTTGTTCTGTAATTTGGGATTTTTTTTGTTTTGTTTTTAGCTTACTCAAAGATTTTGCTTTTATATGTATATATATGTATGTATATTACACAAAAATTTATGGCATAAATGTATTTCATTCAATTTTTTTTGGTTTTTTTTTTTTTTTGGTTATTCCGAATTCATGTTAATTTTTTTTCCTTTTAAAATATATCAAGCGATTGCCCATTGACATATAAATTTCAAATATCGATATATATATATACATATATATATAAATATGGAAATTATATATGCGCAATGTTCCTTTTTTTTTACATACATGTATGTGTGTGTTTGTGTGTGTGTTTTTCAAGTAGTTGAACTTAATTAATTTTGTGTGTGTTTTTAATTTTTCATACAATCTTTTTTTGTTTTTTTTTTTTGGTTTTTGTTTCTGTGGGTGTATACATTGTTTTTTTTTTTTGTTAATAATGTAAATGTAAAATCTCAGACTTTAATTTTTAACTAAAGTGCACTACAAATACCAGAAAAATTCAGTAATAGAATTAATTCAATTCAATTATGTGAAATGTGAAACACACAAACCAAGAGTTAAGTTTTCTTCTTTTTTTCCCATTTACTGCAAATAATTTTTAAATTTTCTTAGTTTTTTTTTTTTTGTTATTTTTAGTATTAATAATAATTCGTATTTTTTTGTTTTAAGTAAATCTTTTCAAGTTAAATATTTCGGCTAATTAAATATTTATTTAATTGTTTCATTTCAATCAATTCATTTCATTTCTTTCCCTTCTTTTTTTTTTTGGATTTTTGTTGCGTTTTTTTTCGGCATTACAATAAGAAATCAAAAAAAAAAGGATAAGGTCTTTTTTTTATATATTTTTTGTTTAGATTTATTTCGTATATGCAAACATTTGGTTTTTTCTTTTTTTTTACAAACAAATGTAATCACAGTTTTATGTTTTCCTTCTTTTTTTTTGTCATTTTCAATTTTTATTCCATTTAATATAAACTCATTTTTTATTTAGCTATTTATTTGACTATTTTGTTGTTGTTGTGTGTGTTGGTTGTGTTGATGTGTGTTGGTTGAAACTCAAATAAAATATACATATGTATGTATATATCGTGAAAGGGGTAATGGAGGGGGGGTGTTGGTAGTAGAGTAAGTAAGTATATTTGTATGTATGTATGTATCGTAAGTATGTAGACAAAAACTCACCATGCTCTCGCTCTCTATCTATCTAACATTCATATCAATCCATCCATTCAACCAATTCTATTCAATTTCAGATTTCGATCAGTTCTCATATAATATCAAAATAGATATACCCAAATGTGATATCATTTCAGATACTACTGATAATAGCATAACTATGACATAATAATCCATCATATCACAATCCAGTATTATCTTGCTATATCAGATCTTAATCAATCCTTCTTCTATCTTCATTCCAAATCCATGCCTTATGAACATCTCAAACTGATCTTTATTTGCTGTTTGTTGCACTTTTTCCTTCTTGTTGTTTTTTATCATTTTATTTTTAATATTATTCAAGTATTAATACTATTACGTATTTTTTTTAGAAAACTTTTTTCTTTATTTTGTTTTTTTTTTTTTGGTATTTGTTTTTTTTTGTTTTTTTGTTAGAAATATTGCACAACGTTTGGAAAATGTTTCATTTGCTTTTTAAAAATATTTTGTTTTTAATTTTTAATACCTGAGTTGTTCATAATCGTTTTTTGCGCATGATTATTTTCTATATGTTTTTTTGTTTTTGTTGTTTTTGTTCGTTAATACATATATCGAAAAAATGTTGTTTGTTTTTTTTGTTGTTGTTGTATTTAAATGCATGTATACATCGTCGTGTGAGTCTTGATAATGCCCTGAGTTAGCTCCAAAACGTTCGTTTCGCATTTGGTTTTTCTTTTCTTTTTTTTTTCAAATTTACATTTCGCTTAATAAGTTTATGTATTCATGTATGTATACATATGTATGTATGTCTGCACATATATATATATATACATCGATCAAGTTTTATCAAAAAAATTTATGCTCAAATGGACACAAAAGAACGATATTTCTATTTTTTTTTTTTTTTTTGAAAACTTTGCAGTTCAGTGCAGAGCAAAAAAAATGTTTTTTTCCGATGTGTAACTCAAGTTTTTGTCTTTGCATGGGGAGGGGGGAGGAGAAAACTTAAAAAAAAATTAATATTGATAATTGTTTAATGTTTAATTTAAGTCACACCAACCGCTTTGGCAGTCTTAAGATTTTTTTCTTTTTATATAATTTTATGCCGAAAAATTTGTACGATTACCTTTAATTTGTTTTTTTTTCTTTGTATATAATAATTTTATATACTTTGCTTTTACTTTTTTAATTTTTTACTGCTAAATTTTCGTTTTTTTTTTTGTCATTTTTACCTGAAATTTTGTACTCGTCATTTGTTCCAAAAGTTTTTTGTTTTTTTCCATTTTTTTTTTGTTTCTTGTATACTTTTAACATTTTGCCTCTAAATTTTGAAGTGTGACCATTAAAATGAACACCAAAAACAAAATGAGAGAAATAAGAAAATAAATTACATATAATTTAAAATTCTTTTCTTTTTTTTTTGTTTATGTTGTTTAAATATAATTTGTACTTGCTTCGATTTTTGTCATACAACAACTTGATTTACACATTGAGAGGGATTTGGGGGGGGGGGGGGGGGGGGGGGGGGGGTGAAGTGGGGGACGACACGCCTACATAATGATTGAATACAAACACTGATCTTTTGTATATACTAAAAAAAAACACTTAATTTGTTTTTCTTTTTTGCATTTAAACTGAACTGTAAAGTTGCTTAGGCCTAAACATTGAATTTCAATTTGTTTTTTAATTTTAGTTTTTGTTTTTCTTTCTTACACATTTTCGTTTTTGTCCATATAGAGCAAAAATTAAAAAAGAATTTCGAAAAGAAAAAAAAAACAAACCAAGAAAAGAGGCTAAGAAAGTGGTTTTTGAAATAAAAAAGTTTCCAATTATGATTTTCTTTTTTTTTTTTTTTTGGTTTTTAACATTTATTTAGTTGCGTAAATATAAGTTTGTGTATTATTATGATTTATCATAGATTTCCATATATATATACATATATATATATATTTTGTTGTAATTGTTACAAATTAAAAGTGTTTTAAAACAAGCCAATCAGTTAGATACAATAAACAAAAAAATTAAATATATTACATTCCCATTATTTTGGGTTCCACTTGTTCTTCCATTTTATTGAGCTTAAACTTAAAAAAGAAAAACCTTTTACAACTTTTATAGTTATTTAAAATAACTTAAATGTTTGTTTTCTTGTGCTGAAACGAAATGATAAAAATAAAAACAAACCAAAACTTGCCAAAAATATAAGATAAAAACGAAATCAGTTAATCATTGATTTTTTCCAATTCTATTGATGCATCTTCTACAGTGGGCGTCAAAATTGAAAACTTTCCAACACTGATTGACTTAAAATGTTGATCCAGTAAACAGATCCTAAGGAAATATTTATGAGAATTTTTTGCAAATTTCTTTTAGAATTCATTTTTTAGAACTTTGCGAAACAAAATTGAAAGTTTCAAAAACGCATATTCCAAACACTGTAGAAGATTTTTCACAATTTTTAAAAGAAAATAGAATAAATTGAATAATAAACATGCTTTTTGTTTCTATACTTTTCCTTTACGTTTCGTTTCGGCATTTTTTTTCCCTCATTTTTCATATTCGCTTTTCTAAGTACAATTGGCTTGTCTGTGTGTGTTTTTGTTGTTGTTGTGGTTTTTTTAATTATTTAACTATACATATATATATATATATATATATCTGATATATAGAGCATATTCAACTAAATATTAATAGAAAACAATTACTAACAAAAATATATAACAAAAATGTATCAATTTGTTTTGCTTGATCAATTGAAACTTGATTATTTGTACCTGTGCATAGCATTATTAATATATATATTAATATTAATATTATAATTAGAATTATAGTTAGAATTATAGCTGGCTTTTCATTTATACAAATATAAAACTAAAACAAGGAAAAACTTTAAAATAAAAAACTAAAACAAATTATACATCAAATTATTGTTAATTTAAAAAAAATAAACACAAGATTTTCGATATACAGACACTTTCTTGTTTGTTTGTTGTTGTTGTAGTTGTTGTTGGGGTTTCTTATTTACAATTAAACAATTTATAGAATTATATAAATTTTTACTTTGTTGTTTTGCATATAATGTTTGCTTTTCTTTCTTTCATTCACATTTGGTAGACATTTGTTTTGTTTTGTTTTTAGTTTTATCCGATATTTTTTTCTATATATATATATATACGGTGTTTGTGTTGTTGTACGCTCTAAATGCAAAATGGCGACATTTGTTGTTAAATTTTGTTTTGTTTTTTTTTCACTTACAAAGAAATTATTTTATGCCTCTTGTCGAAAGTTTGGGGCCTAAAATTGTAGTTGTAGTTCATAAATATTTGTTAATTTTAAATTTTAAATTTCCATTTTTGTTTTGTTTATGCATATACTTAAGTTTTGTTTTTCTTTCTTTCAGTGCCTAATAATTTTTACATTAAAAAAGTTGAAATTTTCTTTTCATTTTGTTTGTATTTAGCCGAAAGTTTTTAGCCTAAAAAAAGTTTTTCCCATTTCTTTTTTAGAAAAAGTTTTCTCTGTGTGTTTCTTGCACTTTTCTTTCTTTTTTTTATAATTTTTTTTATAACCATGCGGGGTTTTTGTTTTTGTTGTTGTTGTTTGTTTATTTAATATAACATAGATTTGTTTTTTGTTTTTGTTTTTGGACAGTTACGCTTAGCTCATGCAAAAGTATACCGATATTTCAATTTTCTCTTCTTTTTTTTTTCAATTTCGTTTTTTTTTTGTTTGTTTAGACTTAAATAATTTCTTTGTATTTTGTTTTAAGATTATAAGTGTGATGTTTGTTTTTTTTTCTTTCTTTTACGAGTTTTAGTTAATAATTTTATATAATTATTTATTTTTTTGCTGTAGTTTTTTTTTGTTTTTGCCTCATTGGTTGCTTTGCCGAAATCGTGTGATGTACAATTTACATATTATCATCATCAATATTATATATATGTATATATATCTATCAACTGATAAATATATATATATATATATATATATATATTTATGATTCTCTTCTGTCTCTTTCATCTTTTCTACACATTTTTATGATACGAATTTAATGTTTAGAATATTTAGCCAAAAGTTTTTTTTTTCTTTTCTTATAAATTTAAATTTTGTTTTTCTTTTTCAATTTTACATTAAATGTGTGTTTTGCCAGTGTGTGTGTAATGTGTATGTGTGTGTGTGTGTGTTAAATTTAGCGCATATTTACAAAAACCTATCTAAGAAATCAAAATTTTGCTCTTCTTTCCAGTTTTACATAAAGCCAAAAACACAAAGTTAATATTTTTTTTGTCATGATTTTTGTAAATATTTGTTTGTTGTTACCCAAAAATTGTTGCTGTGTCTAGGTGGAAGGGGACTGTGTGTGTGTGTGTGTGTGTAGTGAGATGTTAAGAGTGTTTTGTTTTTTTACGTTCAAAATTGAATTAAAATGCATTTAAAATACGAATCGAAGGCAAACACATTTTCATATTCGTAAAGGAAACATCATTTCTTCCAAAATGGGCCAGTGCTTGGTATTATTATTATAATTGAAATTTAATATAGAATAGAGGGGGCAGGGGGAGACTTAATTAAAGTTTGTTTACTCATTCGTTTTATATGTTCTTTTTCATATATTGTATTGTGTTTTTTGTTTTTCGCAGTCTATGGTATTTCATTTCATTTTTTTGAGGTAGTTCAGTTTACTATTGCAGTTCGGTTTTTGGGTTGTTTGATTGATTTTCTATTCCTTTTTTGATTCTTGCTATTGCTCAACTGTCTTTTATTTTTTATATCGTTATTATATGGTAGTACGTACTGTATGTGTGTGTGTGTGTGTGTGTTTATATATATGTTTAAACAATAATAATAAATCTAAACGAAAATTAAGTTAAAGAATAAACGAAACATATTTTATAAACTAAAAATTATTTTTGTTAGCATCTTTCGAAAAGTCACAACGAAAATGTATTTTTCCACTTTTTTTTCTCTTTCTATCGATTCACAAATGATAATTTTTTATTCAAAACCGAGAAAAAAAAAAGAAAATAGGGAAAAAAACAAAGAGGTAGTTGTTTCCATCTGAGGTATATGAGTTCCTGAGTTTGATTTCAATATAACACAAAAAATACACAAGATATATATCTATATATATCTCTATATTGTTTATACATATAAACCTAAGATATACATATTAATATTTGCAATTGACAACCGAATATATATATATATCAATTCTTAACCCAATTGGGACAATCTTTACACAAACACAATTGGACAAATTTCAACGTACTTAAAAATAAAATGTAATTCAGACTCCAGAGAACGTTGACAGTTGGCCAAAATCGTGTGTTGGTTAAGAAAGGAATATTGAAGAAAAAACATTCGATTCGGATTCAAATACAAATAGAAATAACTAAATAAAATCCTTAAATATAAACAAGAAAAATATTAATTGTAAATTATTGCAATTAAATTACACAAGAATTGCTCGACTTAAACGGTTAAGAAATAAGTGTTATTTTGTGTGTGTGTGTGCAGCTATATAAGTTTGTGTGTATGTGTGGGTGTGTATGGTTCTTGATAGTAGAGGGGGAGGGGGGGCACGGGCACAAAAAATTAAAACAAAAAGACTTTGCAACGTTTAGAAAACAGAATTCTTTTTAAACGTTGCACATCACAGAACAATCTGGTTTATAGGATAAGGGAGTAGAGGGAGGCATAAGTGTTATAAGTTGTACAAATAAGTGTTGGTTTATATATATATGTTTTGTGTATGTATGTATGTGTGTGTGTATATGCTGGTTTCTGTATTTTTAGCTTTAACAGTTTTTCTCTTTCTTTTATAGATAATATAAAATATTTCAACATTTTTGGCTATTTATTCAATTCTGTTTTTTTTTTTTCTTTTTTCAGTGTTGTGAAATACTATTTGAGTTTTACTATTGTTTTTCTTTGTGCTATAATCACCCTGTGTGTGTTTAATATATTGATTGATGTGTGTATCAAACATAAAACAAAAAAGTTGAATAATTGCAAAATCAAAATATTTGAAAACAAATTTAAATTATTTTCCCTAACAATATGCGCTTCAATAATTCGGTTTTAGTTTTGCTAACTCTAATAAGTTTTTTCTTTTTTCCATATTTCATATTTCATTTTCTCTCTATATACACAAAATTCATTCACTTACAACAAATATAGATATATTCTTTTTTAAATTATTTTACAGCATTCTTTTTATAGATTTGTTTTTTCTTTGTGTTATTTTTTTTTTTGTTGTCGCAAAAATCATATATTTAGCCGAAAATAAGAAATTTTGAATTTGAATTTCAGGTTGTTTTTTTTTGAAAAATGTTTTCCAAAGGTGTGCCAAAAAGTTGTTTTTTCGATTTTTGAAAATTTGCTGTCGGTTTGTCAAGTTTTCTTTTTCAAATATCCTGTAAACTAAATAAGGAAAAGTTATAAAATACATATACAAATGATACTATATGTATTCCCAGTTTATAAACTTGAAAAATATGTCGCTGAGTGGCGCCACAGTGCAAGAAGTTGATTTCTTTGCCTGCTTCTCACAAATTTTGAGCGCTCTGAAACTTTAATCAATTGAATACTTTTCAATTTCCTTTTTGAACTTTTGTACAGGGTATATGAAAGTCGGTGCACCGACTGTACTACTTGACAAATTTGTATTATTGCTGCGTTTTATTTGCTGTTTTTGTGTTGTTGTGTTTAGAACGTTTTTGAGTGGTTTTTTCTTTTTTCATTTTCTTTTATAACATTTTCAAGGTTCTACAATTAAAAAATAATTATATTATCCTTTTTTTTAACTTTCTCTTTGCTATTTTGTTTCGTTTCGATTTTGTTTTAAATATATAAGCTTTTACTTGGTTTTTTTTGTTTTATAAAATTTTACTAGTAGTCATTTAAGTTTTCTTTTAATATATTTTTTATAGGCACCCAATTTACCAATTGTTTTATTTGTGACAAAAATTCCAACTCAATGATGGAGGGGGGGAAAAGGAAGGGAAAATAAATTTTTGCTTGCCGAAAGAACTGTTCAAGTGTGTTTGAGAGACAAATTTTGAGGCCTAAAAAAATGTTCTGGGGGGTGGGGGGGCGTTAGGAAGAAATGGAAAATGAAAATTGCTTTCTTTTTTTTTTGGTTTTTTGTTCTTTTTTGTTGTTGTTGTTGTGGCTAAAGACTTGATGCTGTGTTTTTGTTTATTGTTTGCACGTTTTTTTTTTTAGAAATTTAATAAAATTATTTACAAAAAATCTGGCAAACTTTTCCCATTTTATCGTCTCAAGTCTCGCACAGCATTCACATTTAATTAGTTATAAAAATTATATTATTTGTTTGTATATAGTATTATTTTATGTTTTTTTTTTTTTTTTTGTTTTCTCATTATTGCAGGTACTTGTGGTTGCGGTTTTGTTGCTATTGTTGCTTTGTAGTTTTGTAGTTTGTTTTGTTTTTATTTTTGTAGTCAGCTATTTTTTTTTCGTAATATTTGCTTTTAATAACTTTGATTTGAGGCAACTTTTGTTAAGTAATTTAACTAAAGAAGAGAACTGATATAAAAAAACACACACGAAACAATTTTACATCGGTTTTACATCGTTCATTATCATTCATATATCATTTAATCGGCTGACTGTGTTTGTTGTTGTACCAATCAAAAACGTTCAAACTTTTGCTTTACTTTTTCTTTCTTTCATTTTTATCATATTAGCTTTCGCTTTTTTTTTTGTTTTTTGTTTAAACTTAATTGCTTTTGTTTTGTTTTAATTAGCACCCTGAAAACAATTTTTCAGCCGGATTGCGATATATTATTCTCTTGTTGGTTGTTTTGCATTTCTTTCAGTGTATTTGCGTGTGTCTTTGTGTCTCTGTCTATCTGTCTGTCTGTGTATAAAAGTTGATCAAAGCATAAAAAAAGGAGAATTCATAATCGGACATTGAATACTTGTCTGTGTGTATGTTCGTGCATGTTGTGTTTGTGTGTGTGTGTGTGTTTGTTAATGTTGATAATAATTACGATTAGTTTAATAGTTAAACATATGTTTTAAGTTAGTTTAGGTTTTAGTTTTAGTTTAGTTTAGTTTTTTTCTCTTGGTGGTCTCCGAGGGCAACAACAGTTGCAACAGTAGTCATATTTCTCCATGGTCATCATCTTCTTCATGATGATCAGGATCATCTCTTCTTGGTGGCGCATTTCGTAAACGTTTTTGTAAATCACTTCATCTTCATCTTCTTTCTAATCTAGTTTTAATTTAAGCATATTTTTGTAGTGTAGAGGGGAGGATTGTAGGCAACTCTCTCTCTCTCTTCTTATTGCTGCTCTACATTGATCTTGGGCGTTGAGGTCAATGTGGGCATCTCGTGGGTGGGCGATATATGTTGAGGGCTGGTGGCTGGTGGATCCATCTCATGATCGGGCTCGGCTTCCGTTTGCGATTCCGATAAATGCATATGCAAATGATGATGACCATCATCATCATCGTCATCGTCTTCGCTATCGGATAGTGGCTCTATTTTAGGTTCAACAACAACTAATTCGGATTCAGGTTGTATTTCTGGCATTGGTTCATCAATGTCCATGCCATCTGTGGCCTCACCATCGCTGCCATCTGTACCTGTTGTGTTTGTTGTTGTATTTGTTGTTGTTGTTGTTGTTACCGTTGTATTTGCCGTTGTATCCATGGCCTCGGCTTCCGCCTCAGCGGCGGCTGCCTGCTCCTGTTCCACTGCCATTGCTGCCTTAATCTGTTGAGACAATTCAGCATGAATCTTTTGCTGCTGTTGCTCATAGCTATATGGTGTTGTTGTTGTTGCATCAGTGCCCGCTGATGCAATGCCCATTTCTGATCCTGGCAACATGCCCACTCCCATGCCAACACCTCCCGCTGTATCGCCAACTCCTCCTCCACCTCCATCTCCGCCGGCGGCCATCGCATCCCGCCTTTGCATGCATTTCTCCAATGCCATTTTAAGTGATTTACGTTTACGTTGCTTCGCTGCCTCCTTATGCGCACTCATGACTACTGCTGCCGCTGCTGTTGCGGCTGCTTCCTATGGTGAATGATTGGCGGCCGCTGCTGCCGCCGCTGCTGCTGCCACATGGGCCGGTGCAATAGTAGCCCCAGCAGCCAAACCAATCTCCTGCTTATGCTCCCGTGCAATGTGACGCCGAACCGTATTGTTGCGGGTAAATGTACGCTCACAGAATGGACATGGTACCCGTATACCCTGATGCCGTTGACGTATATGTGCTCGCAGGTTTGTCTCATATCCATAGAGACGATCGCAGTAGAGGCATTTCAATTTCTTGCCATCCGCCGTATTCACACTATTCTTGTTGTTCATCTTTGTGGCATTCCACACATTTAACATATCGGCTGGTGCTATCGATGACAGATTACCTGATAGTGAACCATCGGCATTCTTAAGATTCTCCAATACAGCATTCGGTGTGGTGGCCGATGATGTATTTGAATTCGGTGGCGGTGGCGGTGAATAATTTGAATTTTCCAACTTGACGCGTAGATCTTCGGCACCATTCTAAAGAGGATAAGAGAGGAGGATCGATTAGTTGAGTGTCCCAATGAAACATTTCCTCAAGAATAAGTTCTTTCCCCCACCCAGCTACAACTCACATCTGTTGACTCATCCATAAGCTCGCGTTCATCATCATTGGCCTCATTGGCACTGCCATTGTTACGTTCCGATTTGACAATGCGATCTAGGCCGCTTGGAGCACTACCATTGCCAGCTGTGGTACTGGGACTGTGATTCTCATATCGGCTATAAAACGTTAACAATTCAATTAGTTGATAATAAAACAATTAGTTGATATAAAACACGAACTTACCTCGACTGTGGTGATGCTCGTTCCGAGTGCATTGTATCCGCCTCAGTGGGTGCTGTTGACGAGGCACTGGATGAGGGACGATGATACGGTGGCTTATTAACAGGACTGGGGCATTCCGATGATGAATTCTTGGAACCATCACGTAGCACACTGCCACGTAATTCCTGTTCGGCATATGGACTGCGTAGGACACGCTTGCGCAATGGCTCAGTGTACATGGGGCGGAAGATATTTGGATAGCCCATCGATGTGCTAGAGCTACCCGGTCCTGGATGCATCAATGAATCGCATTCCTGCTTCAAATTACCCGTCGATCCACCCAAATGCATAGCTGAAGCGGCGCCAGCACCGCTACCCAAGCTAATGGGTCCATTATTACCACCGCCAAGGCCCACTCCATTACCACCGGCACCGGCACCAACACTCAAGGGACCCATGCCCGAGGCACTGCCACTGATTATGTTGCCGCCGGCACTGCCGCAGCGATCCAGAGCATTGGCACTGGCCGCTAAAGCGCTCAATCCGCTGGCTGCCACACTGGCAACTGCGGCCATTCCACCAGCAGTCAAAGCACCTGCCAGGCTAAGGCCATTGCCATTGCCCATGCCTCCACTCATTGTGTTGCCAGCAGAGCCAATTACTCCGCCAACACCAACACCGCCGCCGCCGACTCCACCAACAGGTCCACTGCCGCCGCTTAAACTGTTGCGCATGCTGCGACGTCCGGTGGGTGAGTCCAAGGGCGAGGTATCGCCCCCACCGCCGATTCCACCCATGTGGTGCTGTTGTTGGGCCTGCTGAGCAGCCAAACGGCCGGTTTCTGTGGACAAGCCCTTGACCTGACGAAGAGTAATCAGATTAGATCAAAGAGTAATGGGGTGAAAGCGAAAAGAAACTTACTTGCAAACTCTCAGCGGACTTGAGAAAACTGTTGAGAGCCTCCTGTGATACATGCACTTCACCCTTATACATAAACTCAAGCAGGGCGGCCATATTATCCGGTGTGGTGGCCTCCAATATGATGACACATTGGCCATTTGTGGGTGTTGTCTCGAACAGATCGGCAAATTTTTTCGAACAGGCTGCCAAAATGAGTTTGTGTGCTTTGAAAACGGCGCCTGGAAGAACCAAGAGGAAATAAAATAAAGTTTAAGTTGTGTTGGAAATAGAAATTCATTATAAAGTTTAGGAGTTTAATATAATTTGAGAGTAGGTTAAGCTTAAATGTTCATTTGAACTCTATCTATATAGCATTTGACTAATCACAAATCGAAAAATTCACTAGTACTTTCATTTCGTTATTAGATACAAGTTTCACTTACATCATTGGTTACTTTACAATACTTTTCACAAGTATTTATTACTTTTACTATTTACAACACTTTAACTGCTTCTCAACACTAATTACACTTCAATTCACAAATGATCTTGGACAATAATATTGATAATTATATCAACCACCTCGCATTTCTGATAAGTAAAGCATTTCACGACTTTGAATAACTTTAAACAATTTGTACAAAGAATTCTTGAAATTTTTGTTGTTTACCTAGATTATGAAAAAAAATTAAAGCATACTTTCCGGCTGGCGAGCCATAAAAATGAGCCAACAGGTTGCGCTAAAATGCTTTCTTGAGACCTTGAACTCGTAAAAATCATGTCACACACACACAGACAAAGGAAGAAGAGACATACATATATATATACAGTAGCGGACATAGAAATCCGGACACACAAAAAAATGTTCGTTTCGTAAATTTTTCAAAATTGTGTTTATTGTTTCAGGAAAGTTTGTATTAAACTTATTAAATGAATGTATTTGCTAACCAAAACAAATATTTTTTAGATTCCAGTGACGTTTTATTTAGCGAAAATCTTAAATCAAAATTATTGATAGTATTTCAAAAACTAAGGAACACGAACAAAAAAAAATTATATTTTTTTTTTAAGTGAGTTACAAATTATTTGAAAATATTATTTTTTTAATTGAATATTATTCTACTTAAAAAAATAGATTTCAGTATTTTGTTGCACCTCCTTTGTTTTTAATTACCGTCTTAATTCGTTTCGGAAGTGAATCCACTAGATTTTGTATTGTTTCGATGGTTATATCATTGTACCAAACATTTTCCAAAATTGAATCGAGCTCTTTTACAGTTTTAGGTTTCTCCTTCGTTATTTTAACCTTTAAAATATGCCAAAGATTCTCAATCGGATTTAAATCAGGACTATTGCCTGGCCAATCCAATGAAGATATTCCCATTCGCTTCAAATATTTTTTAATCTAAGAAGAAGAATTAATGTTGGAAATTTAAGAGTTTAGGTATTGTTTGTATAATAAATAAAGGAATTAAAAAAAAATATTACTTACCGATTTTGCACGATGGCAAGGAGCAGAATCGTCCTGAAAGATGATATCATCGGCATACGAAAGATGCGTCTCAATTGATGGTACAAGATGCTCGTCCAAAATTTGTTGGTACTTTTCGGCGTTTACTGTTCCATCAATTAGTGCCAGATCTCCAACTCCAAAGTAGGAAAAGCATCCCCACACCATACGGGATCCACCATGCCTGACCGTCCGTCGTAGGCATTCATTTTTAAATCTTTCTCCGACTTTACGTCTCACGTAGGCCATACCTTCGGAACCAAAAAGGTTTATTTTGGACTCATCTGAAAATATGACGTTTCTCCAATCGTTTAAGGTCCAAGATTCGTGCTCTTTAGCCCATTCTAGCCGTTTTTTGCGCATTTGAGCGGTCAAAACCGGTTTTTTTGCTGGTCTGCGCGCATTAAGTCCTGCATCTTGAAGCCGTCTTCGTACTGTTCGAGTGCTAATATCGACTCCTTCCGACTGAACAAACTCGAATCTAATTTCTTCTGCAGTTTTGAATCGATTGGCCATGCTTAAGCGTTTCAGAATACGGTCTTCCTGGTCGTTGGTCTTCTTCTTTCTTCCTGTCCCAGGATTTCGCTTCAGCGTTCCGGTTCTTTTAAAATTCTTTAAGAAATCCCCGATAGAAGATTTACTAAAGCCAACTTTAGCGCTTATATCGCGGAGGCTCAAATTTTCCGATCGTAAAGCCAATATGGCACCTTTGTCAGATTCACTCATTTTTGACATTTTTCACTTTTTATTTTTTCTTTTCACTTCAAAAGCTTTGGTTACACTAAGCTAAGCGGTATTTTAATACTAAATACTTAGTAGATAACGTGTAAAAGATCCAAACCGATTGAACCATTTTTACATATTTTACGCCCGGTCAAAGTTTGCATATAGAGGCCAAAACGAGGTGTCCGGATTTCTATGTCCGCTACTGTATATAATGTATATAGAGAATACAATAATGAAAGCGCAGCAAAAGGAAATGATTTTCTTACTTTTGGTTATACACAACCCACAAACATACATACTATACATGTATATGTACATATATATCTATATATGTATATATACTTATATCTAAGTTATTATTCAACGTCAATGTCGACTTGGTCTTGAATTCCCTTTTATTTGATACCTGACAGAAACACCCACACAAAGAGAGAGAGAGAAAGGAAGCAAAACTCCCGCCGGCTGCTGTGGCGTATACGCAATATCAAAAAGCATACCCTCCTTCCTATCCACCCATCTCCGCTAAACTTCGTCCTACATACATATTATGCTCTACCCTAATATAAGTATATTTTTACGAGCTTTTTCTGCTCCTTTCCTCATCCTACACACATTGCTCCTTGGCATCTGTTGCCGTTGATTTTGGGTCCTTCTTCTCCTTCACCTTACACTGGCTACGCTCGCTCGCTCGCTTTCTTTTCTTGTGAAACTGGTGTATAATAATATTTTTTCTTCTTGCCTTTTCTTTTCTCTTTTGGCTATGTGTTACAATTTTTCACGCTTTTCATATGCTTTTCCTTTTATGGGGCACTTGTTGTGTTTGCTTTTGCCTTTACTTAAGCAAAATTGAAATGACATTCACACATTTGGTAACTTTATTTATGGTTAACACTGTACACATACACATATATTATTTTCCCTTTTGCTTTTCTCAAAAGAATCAGCTGCAAGTTTCTAAGCAACTAAAATTAAGTGCAAGTCTTTCTTCATAGGAAATGATTTCATCAGAAACTGTGTCGGGACTGATAAGGCAAATTGACTAACTTTTGACTGACTCTCGCGCACCACGAACCAATCAAATCAAAGCGAAAATGAATATTCAAGGTCGAAATCACAAAACGCATTGCACGCGCCCAAAGTGTCCATTAATCTAGAATGTAGACTACTCAATACCCTATAAATAAAACTAAGTTTTCAACTTATATTTGATTTGAGTAACTAAACTAAAAGGAACTTTAATTCTGCTTAAATTTTTACTAGCATGTTGTATACCCTTCTCATTCTTCCATTGTCGTATATAGAAAAACAAAGTCGGAAGCAAATTATTTTGCCATATATTAATTAGCACGCAAATTATTCGTAGACTTGAGTTAAGTTATATAATCGTGATCGTAGAACTACGTAAATTGCATTTGGTTTCTCTCTTGTTTACTCCGCCGACAACAACTTTTGTTTTGAAATGATTATTTCTTCATTCTATATATATATTTTTTTTGTTTTTTTTTTTTTTTTTTTGTCGATTTTAACACTTGATACAACAGAAATTGGGTCACAATCGCGAATAGAATGAAGCAGAGCGAGAGAGAGAGAGAAACGTATGATTATATTATATATACCTCTTGTATGTATGTAGGTTTATATAGCCAAAAAAAAAACTGATAAAGAAATGTTATGGAATGATTGTGTGCTTTTTTTCCATGGGCTTGTTTATGTTTTTGCTTTTTCATATTGTGGGTTTTTTTTTTTTTTTTTTTTGGATTGGCAATGCAATTTTCTACGTTCATTTTGAATCTAATCTGAACTATTTTTTTGGGTCTATAATGATTCATTTGTATATTAAATATTACTTTGATCAATGTCAGTTGAAGAAGGAACCAACCACGTGGTCTTTACCTCCAATGAATGTCTTTTGATAGCTCAAAGAATATAAATGAATGAATATTCAAATTAATCTTTTTTGTTTACTTATTTTCGTATTCATTAGAAAAGTAGTATTAAACGAAGTATGTATTTTATCCTATTAGAACTGGATCCTAATCAAAACATATCCTTTATATACATTTCATAATCAAAACTTAAAAAACTCTTTCCAACTTTTCCAAATTAAATTTCTGTAATGGTAAACTGAACCCATTCGAATTTCCTAGCCATAAATGTTTTCAAGTGGACCTTTAATTGAATTTAAATAAGAATAAAATATTCCTTTTTTTTTTTGTAGGATGTTTATTCGTGTCCCACATTTAAACTAAATCAATAAATCGACTTTTGCTCAGTTTTGATGTAATCAAACAAACAAACAAACGAAAAGAAGAAGGCGAATTTAAGACAGATTTGTATAAAAATGTGTAGGAACAACAAAAACGAAAAAAAACAGAACAAAATGAAGATAAACAGACAAAAGCAACAAGACGACGCACATAAAATTGAGCTACTTTTTGGTTATTCTTTTTCTTGCTCATTCTCTCTCTCTCTCGCTCTCCATCTCGTCACTTTGTGATGGCTAATAAGCCCTCAACTAGAGGGCCAAAAGGCAGACATTGATTTTTTTTTCCTTTCTTTTTCGTTCGTAAGAGACGCGAAATGCCTTTTATGGGTCCCATTCCGGGCTACCCCCCGCCCACGTCATTTGTCCTTGTCTGTGTTTTGTGTCTACTATTTCATTTACAGGACGATTTTACTACAGTTTTATGCTCGAGCTTATTAAATGGCATATAAATGCGGGTGAAAACGCTCTCGAGAAACATTTAGCAGCCAAGCACACACACACACACACAAACAAATATAGGTAGACTTGGATATATGTATATATACTTATTTATTTACTATTGACTGAGGTCAGTTCTTCTTTGGGACCCTTTTTTTAACGAATTTTGATTTGGGTTTAAATGCTTTTTATGTTTGTTTTATGTTTATATCTTTTTCTGGCTTTAAACGTACTTTAAGATCAACTTAAAGCTAAACAAAGTAATAGATGGAATATGCCTTTAAAGTGCTTTTAATACCCTGTAATATAAAGGGTTAAAGGGGGGATATATTAAGTTCATACTGATATTCCATATGAAATGGAATTATATTTGGCTTTAAAAGCAGTTCTCTAAGTACTCAGGACTATTTCGACATATTGTTACAGAATCATTAACTGAAGCAGTGGGCCATAGTTACAGGGTATTTAAAGGGTATTTATTATATTATATATATATATATATAACAGACTGTTAGTTTTCTATATTAACAATGGAATATAATAAAATTAGCAATTTGATGGCAAAAACAATTGAATTTGCATGTGAAAGAAAAAATATCAAGTATACGCCATGTTTATGGTCTTAAAGCCTTTATTTAGTCAGTTTACACTACTCAGTCGTTAGATGATATTGCTACATGTACCTAATAGTTAGATTAGCTAGGGGAAAGAGTATAACCAAGTCGTTTCGATGCCTTAACTAGATTAGACTGTATGAGTGAAGGAGAATTTGGTTTTTTCCTAAATTGATTGAAAAGCTGGCCTCGGCTTATATGGGCGCAAGAAAGAGTGGGATGCAGGGTAAGTGAGAGAGGAGATCAAAATGTTGGTGTTGGTGGGTGAGGGCTACATACGCAGACAGTCAAATCCTGAAACCCTTTTTTTCCCCTCTCTCCCTCACTCTCTCTAACGTTGGCTGTGTTGCTGTTGTCATTCATATCAATCGAAATGCTACTATTTTTGATTAAAAAATTTCACAGAAGAGAAACAGAAAAAGGATTCCGTTAACCTCTTACTCATACACTCTGTCACCCCTTCTCCCTTTTAGCTAGCTTAGACTTTATCCCTTTGCCCGCCGCCGCTTTTAATTGTGGTTTTTAATATTTTTTCCCCATTTCGTATAAATATTGCATATTCATATGAATTTTGATTTCTCTCTTTTTCAACTGTCCATTTCGAAATGAAGCATTAAATATTTGTGAGTTCCTCTTACATGAAAACAAAACAAAAACAAATAACGTATGTTTTCAATTGTTTTGTCTTTCTTTTTTTTTTTTTGGTCAGTTTAGCACTTGAGAAATGAGGATTTTTATAAAATGAACATTTGCTTGGCCCTGGGCAAGATTAACATTTGCTTTTATTTTTCCAAAATTTCCTCTTTTTTAAGGGTGCGTTTTTTTCAAAATTCAAAAGCAGCAAGGGAAAGTATTAAAGAATCCTTAAAAAACAATATTTTAATTCAAATTTGTTAGAGAAGACATTTTTGATTCTAAAATATGCTCCCTATCGATACTTATCGATAATAGATGGCCTTGAGTTACTTATACAAATGTCAAGTGCAAAATATTATGAAAAAACATTGATTAACTTACCATCGCAGGATAATGTGACATCGGCCAATAGATCTGATTTAAATAGATTTGAGAATGTTATTGCCAAATTGGACGAATAACTGTTCCACTTGAGGCAAAATTGCTGTTGTGGATCCATATTTCTATATAGTTATTAATTTGAACGATGCTTTCGCCGCTGATGATGATAATGATGATTCGTGATGATATTCAATTTCCTCGTTCAGCATCCACAACAATTGATTTCTCCAACAGAAAATTTTCAATTAAATCAATTACCTTTTTCTTTACTTTTTTTTGGTTGGTTTGGGTTTTAGTTAATAATTTGTTTGGTATTTTGTTGTTTTGTTTTCTTTTAGTATTAAGCCAAAATGGAATTTCGTGGATTGTTGTTGTAGCAGCCAATGGCCAAAAGAGCAATGTGAAATAATTAGCTAATTGGGCCAACTTGCCTGGCTACAACAGAATCCTTAGCCAAAGGGAATTTTGCAATTGTATGCGTAATTTGTGTGTTTGGTTAACGTTGATGGCGTCAATTTTGTTAGCATCAAAATTCGTTGAAATTAATTTTATTGAATTTTCTTTCCTCCTTCTTCCTGTTTTTTTTTCCTTTTTTTTTACTCCTGCTGCTGCCTTTCTTACTTTTTGTGTTTGGGTGGCTTCTTTATTTTTTTTTCTTTTTCTTTGTTAAATTTTTCTCAGTTTTTTTTTCTAAAGACGACGCTTATTCAACTCCGTACACGACAAATGCTGCAACGAGAATGAGGAAAATTTTCTATATTAGATGCGTTTGACATGATGTCTAAATGTCATTAAAATCCAATGATTGCTTAGTTTTCCACAAATGCAATTTGCACAAATGAATCAAAAATGTTAAATGTAGAATGTATAAAAATATAAAATTAACACTAAAAATCGATTCCTTTTGATGTAGAATTGGTGAAGTAAGTTCTTATAATTATATATATTTAAATTACCTTAAGGCTTATTTTATGGTGGGGACTTTATATATACCAAATTGGATTGATATAGTTTCTTATAATGTATTTTCAGTATTTTCCTTACAAGTTTTAATATGCCAGATCTAACTTTTGGATGTTATATGGTGTCAAAAAGTTGAGATTGGCTTTAATTTTCCTTATCTTGCTTGTTATTTGCATGAGTTAGGAGTAATAAGCAAGTCCTTTAGCTAGATCAAGTCGTTTGTACTATTTTCATATGCCTCTTATATAATCGTAAGATCTTGAATTGCTCTTAACTATCCATGGAGAAGTTATTCATATACCAAAAGGGATTAATCAATATAAAACTAAAGAACTTTAGTTTTGTGAAGTAACAGAAGCAATGCCTAAGATATATATATGTACATATATCTAGACATATATCCAAAGATTTCTTTTTCCCTTTTCATTTCTTAAAACTCAAATTGCCTCAAATTTCAAAGTAGAATGCGAAAATGCAGTTATATTATGGGTAATTCTATATATCAAATGCATTGCCACAGGGCAAACCCAATCATTTTTTTGTTATTTTTGTATTTTGTTGCCAATTTATTAGAAATTAATCGAGCATTTAGAAAGAAGATATACGATTCAATTCTTGGAAAAAATTGTCCAAGACTCAGTCAAAAATGCCGACGAACCGATGAAACCCAGACCAAAAGACCAATTCAAAGATGCAACCGAAACCCATTTCTGACTTTATATGCGTCGTTGTCCATATCCTCATCTTCATCATCGTCGTCGTCGTCGTCGTCTACAGTTTCCTCTTAGCCTTGGGACTCTCACTCACTCTCTACCTTTCTCTGTGTCTCACTCCCTCTCTCTCTTTCTCTCTGTTGTATAATTCCTGGAAACTGCAGGTGACGTTTGGTCCCGGTTTCTGGTCTTGGATGTTAGTTGCATGGGATGCGCTTTTTTTCTCCGAATTTGTTTAATCGTTAGAAAAATGCGACCGCGCAAGTTTCTCCTTTGGCCCGGCCCTGGCTTTGGCCCTGGCCTGCTGTTATGTGGAAGCCGCAGCAACATTTTAATTTTTTTTTTATTTTTTTTTTAGACTTGTTTTACGTGTTCTCGTTTTTGGCCCTCAGGCGATGGCAACTGACGTAGAAGGAGCAACACGAATCAAAATCAACGGTTCTGCTCAATAAGAGGAAGGCAGGCCAAAAAAAAAACAAGAGCTAGAGAGAGAGAGAGAGAGAGAAGGGGGAAAAAAAGATATCGGTAAAAAGCTATTAAGAAATTCTTGGGAAGTTTGCAGTTTTGTGGCCAAGTTTGATTGGCATTAGTTAGAGGGAACTTTGCTTTGAGAGGAGTGAGAGCAGTTGGGAATTTTGTTTCATATGATCGCATAAGGCTCTAGTGGAAAGGATGACTAAAGTTAAGGGAACTAACGGTTTTACGAAAGATTAAAGATATATTGTTTTGATAGGTTTGGGTTAAGAAATTCCCCTAGAAAAATAAATATGAAATCTAGTAGTTTATGCATTCATGAGAAACTTGTCAATTTTTCTTTGCAGAAATTGCCATTTTATAGAAATAAATTTTAAGCAAACTCCTTACTTTCATTACAGATACTATAAATATTGTTTTATCCTTATCAAAGGACTTTTGAGATCTTGTTTACTCTCAAAGATTCCTTCACTTCGCGTCAATCTTTTACCTTTGCCTATTTTGTTCTATATTTAAAATTTATTCCCAAAAGTTCTTTTTCTTTACAATTTCAAATTTCTTTATCTTTTATCCTTTGTATATCTCTTGTAAAGCTTTTGCCCACAACTGTACCATTTGATTGTTGTTGAGATTTACGCAGCTGCATTTGAAATGCTTTTTCAATTACAAACAACAATAAAAGAACCTTGAAGAACCAAAAAAAGGTTACCCAACCAACAAAAAATAAAATAGAGCAAAATTATTGCTATCTCTTTCTTTTACTTTTTGTTGTTGTTGTTGTTGGCAGTCAAATGACGACGCACCTGAAGGGGGGACGAGACGGAATAGTAGCTCAGGTATCTGGTAACCTATCTGTTTGGTGTATGTTGTTTTTTTTCTTCATTTTTTCATTCTTTCTTGGCAACAAAAGCCATGTGCGAAAAATACAAGAAAAACAACGCGTAAATCCTTTTCACACACACACACACACAAACAGCACACACACAGCACACATGCAGAGGCAGGACTGCGTTCCTGGAAGATGAAGAAACAGCTTTTTTTTCGCCTTTGTAGTTCCTATACAGGAAGAAGGGAAGGGGGTATGGAGGGGAATTGAACGAGAGCGATTTGATTTGAAATTGGAATTGGGGTTGATCTTTGCTTTTCTATGTTGGCCACGCACTTTTTTCTAATGCCAAAGACAAATACCAAAAAAAAAAAAAGAGGGAAGCAAATGAAAATGACATCACAAAAATTGGAATTACGCAATAACTTCCGATACATTAAAACAAAACAACAATACATACAAATATACATTGTATGTATGTATGTATGTATATGTTTATATGGAGAGAAAAAATGCAATCCGTAAAATGTTGATATAAAAAAATTCAAACAAAATTATATTAAAGTGTTATTGTATATTTCTGGTATTTCAACTAATTGACCTTGTGCACTATTTAGACAAACATCAATTCAATTCCGTGATTCATTTTTCTTTGTATTACCCTAACAAGAGAAGGGTATATCGAGAGAGAGGGCAAGATACTTGATGCATTTATAGAGAGAAAGTTTGTTTGTCTCTTTTTAATGATTAATTCCAATTGAAAGAGTCGAATAAAATGTTACTCTGTTAAGATTAAAAAGCAAAGTTAGAAAAAATAATTGAAAATTTGTAAACTATAGAAGCTGAGTATTACCTATTCGGTATTTCAGAAGTTCTTTTCTTTTATTTGTTTAGCTTTTGTTTTTTTTTTTGTTTTTGACAGTGCAGTTTCTAGTAAATCAAAGTGGTTTTCGGTTTCTCTGTTAAGTCTCTAGCTCTCGCTTGCTGTCTCTCATTCTCAACGGCTTCATACATATTGATGACGCATTTTATGATTTGTTTATCGTTTTGATAGTTTTTCATATATTAAACAAAATGCAGTTGTTCCAGTTGTTCGATGTTGTGATGTTAATTTCTGTTTGGTGTTGACAACCAAGCTTTAAATAAATGAAAATGCTTTACTCTCATCAGTTGATCAAATTATTATAAAAAGCCCAGTAGATGATTGAATATATAAAATTGTTTAAAAATTTGAAGTTTCACTAAAAGTATCATAAAGCAGATGGCAAAGATATGATGTATTGTTAATAACAATGTTGAAAAAGAAAGGACTATAAACTCAATGGCTACTAAGATGTAGTGTTGAGCAACAACCCATTGATAATAGCTTGCTTCTTTGTAAAAATAGTGTTGAAAAACAAACGAATATCTAACCATCAAATAAAAGTAGGGAAACAGCGAACAGAGTTGTTCAAGAGGATACAAATCTTTATTACAGTGTTGAAAACTGCAAACTGTCAAGTAAAGAGAGTAAAAAAAGAAAATTCCATATGGAAAAAAACTTACTTCTAATCTAAAGTAAAAAGTTGCT
Organism: Drosophila austrosaltans; assembly: GCA_035045865.1. Classification (NCBI taxonomy): domain Eukaryota; kingdom Metazoa; phylum Arthropoda; class Insecta; order Diptera; family Drosophilidae; genus Drosophila; species Drosophila austrosaltans. The sequence goes on from JAWNOQ010000200.1 coordinate 7,601,175, forward strand.
CCTAGTTATATCTATCATTATAAAAAAATAAGTTATTTCAGAGAAGTAATTAGAATTTACCTTAAAGTTATTAAATTATTATATAACCAGTGTTGGTCACCGATTGTTCCTTTTTTTCACTTTTAATCAGCTTGAGGCCCACTTCACTTCTTTGACTTTGCCAGTTTCTTAGAACCAGACAAGACAAAAAACAATTACCGTCAAGAAAAGTTCTCTTAACACCACAAATTGCTGACAGATGACAGAGAAATTCAAATTTGACTAAAAATGAAGAAGTAGAATCCTTTGTGTCAGCAGTTGTGTTTTTTTTACGTTTCTTTTTTTTTTTTTGGGTATCATAAAAGCGGCAAAATTTGCTGCAGTTGACAGGGCCTGGTTAAGCAAAAATTTACTTCATCTTACACATGTCTCTTCTGCATAATGGCTCAAAGTTTCTTGCAACGGTAACAGATGTGCGATAAATGTCGCATAATCGCACAGTAACAAGACAAGACGGAGGGGGAGTGGGTTCTGTGGGGGAAATTGTTTTGGTCTTGATACCCGATGGATGCCCCGCGGTGGCGGCACAGCAGCCGCACCACATCAAAGCAATATTGCATAAACTGAGACAGAGGCAGCATTTGACTTAAAATAGAAGCAGAGATACTTGTAGTAAAAATTCTAAAAGAAGTAGAGAGCGAGCTCTGGTGGTATGAATGGAAATCGAAAAGATTATGACAACTGTCAGACACCGATGACTACACACACTCAAACACACACACACGTGTGTGTGAGTTATGACATCTTGTCGAGTGAGTCGTTCAGATGGAAGGATTATTTATATCTAAATCGGCTGCTGAAAAAAAAGAAGGTGTATTACAACAAGACATTAAGTAATCTCTTTTCTTTTCTTTAAAGTATGTATGTTTATATATTTATTTGGTTTATTTAAACTCAAAAAAGTTGTTTTTTGTTTTTACTTTGTTGGCCTGGTAATTAGTTATGCACTCAAATGCAACCGCAATGATAATAAATGACTTTGGTGAAAGAAAACGCACTTAACACAAATAGTTGACAGTTACCCTAAAACGCTTCGCTGAGCACCAACCACGAAATTACATACATATATTGTGTTAATGCAGATACACACGCACACGCACACACACACACACATAGTCGACTAAATGCAATCATATGTACATACAGTACGAATATGTACATATCTTTAAGATACGCTTGCCTTGTCGCAATCACCAAAAAGTTTTTCTCTTCTTTTATTTTGGTTGGTTTGCACCGTGTGCCAAGAGTTGACAAAAAGACACAAGGAATTTATTAAAATAATAAATATTTATAAACTTTTAAAAATAAAAAAGAAACTTTTGCAAAATGAAATGAAATAATGCAATATATATGTACATGTGAAGAGTTTATAGTTTATTCCTCAACGACAACTTTTGCGACTTAAGTTCAACTTGAACTTTACTTTTTCAACTGATCAACTGTTACGACTGTCTGCTGTTGGACAACTTTGCTTCTTCTTTGCTACCATCGTTGCCACTAGGTCCAATTGTTTGAAGCCTTACCACCTTACCTACATAATATTTTAAGGGAATCAATTAAGTCTTCTTTAAACAAGTATTCAACGTTCTTGAATTTCAAATCAATGTTTAAAAAACAATTGTAAAAGTTGAAAAAAAAATCTTACGCTGAGATTAAAATGGTTTTTTAACTGTCAAAATATGACTTTTGGTATAGAAAACGTTTATGATAAACTAAATCTGTTTAGATTAGTAGAAAACATGAAAAATAACCGTCAATTTACATGTAAATAAAGCTAAACGACAAAAATGTCTGTACATAGATTATGACGAACTGTATATTAAATAAAAAATACAACTAGCTAAAGAACATAGTAGTTATAGCTAGTATATGAATTAGGGGTAATTTATAACTATTTTATAATCATAGTTTAAATAAATAATCGTCAATTTATTCTGTTTTGCTAACTATTTTAGGAGATAATGTCATAAAAATATTGATCTATTTCTGTATTGAACACCTCTTAATTTACGACTAAGCTATTTTCTACAGTTTGCCAACACTGGTAGTAATTTATGGCCTTCATCGCCGTAATTCTTTTAGATATTAAAGGAATTTTCATAGAATGCAAAGAATAAAAGTAAACCTCCATAAGAATATATATTTTAATCACATTTCAATTTATCATATGTAGAAATAGGTGATAGATATAACATCTAATTATCTTGATATCAGCAATGGAGAACATGCATATATCATCTAATTATCTTAATATCAGACTTGCTTCCGTTACAGCTAAATGATCTTAATGCTTTTACACATCAAAAATAAAGTTTTTTACACTTCTTGTATATGCCTTGGCACACTGTGCAGCATTGAGATAAGCACAGTCGTATGAGTATTTAAATTAATTGCTTGAAAAATATAATTATTGTTTGGGGGTGGGAGAGGAGGTGGGTGGTTTCATGTATTCGGTATGTTATTGTCATTGTCATTTGTGGAACTTACAAACATGTTGATGTTGGGTTTACTGCCAATGTGGGAAACTGATTCAGAGCTTGAAGTTTCATAGATAAAACATTATTGTTACCTGCAAGAATGAAAAAAGAGAAAGAGAAAAATGTAAATTAGTGAATTACGAAAAAAAAAAGTAAAGAAGAAGGCAACATTTTGTCTCCCCCCCCATCAAGTCTAGAATCATTTGACAGCATCAAGATGACAATTTAAATTGTCAAAAGGCATATCGGGTACAGGTACAGGTACAGGTACAGGAACAGGTAAGGACACACATGCATAGATGAGCAGACTGAATACTAAATACAGTATAGACCGGGGTCAAACTTGGCCACCTTCATTGCATACATATATATCTATCAATCTATCTAACAGTCATTGGTAAAACAATTGCTTATACGACGCGTGGCCTGTGTGAAAATTGCAACATTACAAACGAAGGGAAATGGAGATGGAAAGTAGGAAACTTTGGGAAACTGTCAGTCAGTCAGTCTTTAGATTGTCCAGGAGCAAGAAGGTTTGACTGTTACCTTTTTGACATTTGATTGAGATTTGTTATCGGCATATTCATCAATGATATATACAATAAAAATACACACACAGAGAGAGGAAGGGGAAGATGCGTCTGCCAGACTGCGACGCATTGAAACAAAACAGAAAAGCAAAAAGGAAAATCGACACTGACCATTCATTCATTCATTCGCGTAGGGGGGGGGGGAATGTCTACCGCCTTTGTATACCTTTTCTCTTGAAAACTCTTGGTAATGGGAGAGGAGGGCCATCCATCTGCCACCCCCTGACAAATAGTTATCGGCCATAGCCAGTGACATTTTTTGAAGGAAGCCCTGTTACTTCTATTAAATTTTTGCCTCGGCTAAAAAAACCAAACGAATGAGCGAAATGCGGAAACTGGAAAAGCAGCTGTCGTCCTGGCAGGCAGGCAGGCAGGCAGGCTCACTTTGCCTGGCTGGCATCTCTACACACGCACACGTTTTGTGTATTTTTGCAATAAAGCAAAAGGCATACACACACACACATATCCGCACACCCGCACACCCGCACATCCGCAAAACAAGGTGGTTTGGCAATGTTTCGCCATGCGTACCTTTTCGATCCTTGTGTGACATTTGAATTCAGCGAAACTTTTGCCTGTTGGCTGGAATGAGAGAATGAGACTAAGGAGGTGGAGGCTGAGGTGGAGCACTGGCTGGCGACTGCTTCTGCTTGAATTTCTTTTATACAATTTTGGCAGCTCATCCAGCCCCGCCCACCCAACTCCAAATGCGACAGCAACTCCAAGTTGAACGTTTGCGTATCTATTTTTTAATTTTGCTGACGAGGCACGAAAACATACAAACGCAATTGTTCCTCTCGTCCACAATGCATTCCATGGCTCCATGACTCCACGCCACACCAACTTCTGTGACTCTTGTCCTGACATGTGTGCGTCTCATGCTGATAAGCAGGCGGCGGCAGGCATAGGCAGGCGGCAGTAGCCAAAAGGATTCTAACCCAAACTTCCTTTTATGGCCCCCAAATGAAAAGTTAAACTGTGTGACGCGCGCGCATCATTTCCATTGCATGGAGTGGCGGAAGGCGTCAAAGGGTTAGGGTAAGGGTTATCGTACTAGGCTTGGTTTAGAATCCTTTTTTTCTCTTTCATTTGGAGTGGTTTGGCGTGATGAATATTTACTGCGTGCGCTAACTGCTAACTACCTACAGGTATTTTCATTTTTTGACATTTTTAATTGGGTTTGAGCCAATGCCAACCGAATACAACTGGTGAGAAGCTGTTCGAGAAGAAGTGGGGGCTAGTGGGTTAGAAGCCGCGAACAAGAACTGACAGTTTTTGCCACTTTACGCTTGTCTGTTTGGTCTAGGCGTGATGGATGTTCTGCAAACTGTGAGTCTATGTGTATGAGGTGTGGAGAAAGTACACTGAGAAAATTACTTTCCATTTCGATTATCGAGTCAGAAGTCTTTAAAGTAGAAATCTTAAGTTTGCTTTTATTTCTATTAAAGGCATTGACACTGCCTTTTGATTTTAGGCCTTTGAAAATACAAAAGGAAGTAAACTTTGAACTTAAAGTTCAGAGACTCAAAGTTCCCAGACTTAATCAAACTATCTTTCTATCAGTTGGCATAATAGACTATAGCTTATCCTTAAGTCAGGAAAATAAGTGGTTCATTCAATATCGGTCTGATTATGGATACTTTATTATCTTAAGCTCTTCTACTTGGTGTCTCTGCACTCGCCAGCTTCCCGAACTAGGACTCCCCTGGATCTCTTCCTCGCGTGTTATCTACTCCCCACTCTGCTCTCTTATGCGCTCTCTCTACTTGACACTAAATTTACAAGATTAAACTATGACAGACGACCTATAAGTTATCAAAAGTTGAAAGAAATAATGCTGAAATCACATTGAAGAGCTAAACACTCCTTTCAAAAGGAGTGCATTATCTTTACCTTTGCTTTACTTTTTCCAATTTGAGCTTATGGAGATTATGTTCATTTATATTATTTAAAATTTCAATATATTAAAAACCTCTTTCGATTATTGAAATTAAATTTTCGTTAGATAAATCCTTTCAAGACCTTTTATGACATGAAACAATTGACAACAGCAAATTGTGCAAAAGCAAAATCCAAATACCGAACCCTTCTCATTGACCACCCACCCCACCCCCTGCCACAGCTAAGCAATCTTCCGTTGCGCTCATCAAAATTAAATAAAGCTCAATGACAAACTTCATTAGCCAAAAAATCAACTGGCCAAATGCCAAACGCCAAACAAAAATAACAATTTGCCATCAGTGGTCGATGGTCGATGGATGGGCGAGCTTACCCCCCGTTGTAAAACCTTCCACCACAGCCAATGTGAACCCTCTTTCCGTGAGCATTGTCCAGTTAGCATTCCCTTTCCAAAAAGAAGAAAAAAGAACCCGAGTCGGATCTACTTTGGCAAGAACACACAAAATGGCCAGAGCAAACGTTATGCTAAAAACTAAATTAAGATTGAAATGTAAAACTGAAAACGTTTTACACAATTATTGAACAAATCGAAATGGGGAAAGGGATAAAAAAGGACATTCATACCTAGCTACATAGATGGATGGATGGACTGGATTGGATTTAAAGTGGGAAGTGGGTATAGATGATTGTCTAAGGGCTAACTGGCCTAGTCGTACAGCGAAAACCACTTGGAAAAAAATAAAAGCGAAGAACACAAAAATCCTGTCGCGACTTCAAATTGGGTATACGATAGAAGGGTAGGGAGGGAGGAAGGGAGGGGGGACAGATTGACGATTTGTGCGAATCAGTCGACTGCATAACTTACAATTCCGTAAATATAAATTTTACCTTCTCCCTCCTTTCTCTCTCTCTCACTCTCTTTGTCTATTTTTGGGGATCTCTACTAATGAAGGTTGAACAACATTCTATAAGAGGTAGGGGTAAGGGGAGGGTGGTAAAATGTATTACTTATCAGTCCAACATGCAGCTAAATAAGAGAGAGAAAATCAGAAACAAAAAAACATTAAAAAAAACGTCAATGTATGGAAATTTTTGTTCAATCACAAATCCAATGATGTTCGCTTCGACGCATTTTGACAGTTAGACAAGACAAGGGGCAGAGGGGTGGTAGGCCATGCCACACCCACTCTGCCATGTGTATATAGATTGCTAGAGATGAGTTCTAATGTGGGGTAGGGGGGCAGCCCACTTTGATGAATTCACCCGGATTGTTGTTTGTTTGAAAGGCTTGTCCTGCCCAGCCTACAATGGCTATTCCTTTCAGCCTATACGAGAGATCCTTCTCCTACATAGAGTGTAAATTTCTATTTTTACCACTCGCATTTCCTGTCGTTTTTCTCTTCGTTTTTGGTTGCATTTTGCCCATTGATTTGCCTGAACATCCTTCTTTATCTGTTCACTTTCCTTTTTTTTGTTCCTGTTTTTGGCTTAGCCTTTGTATCATTGTAGTCTATTGCTGCTTGTTGTGGCTGTAGTGTATTGATTAGAATGTTTGGACTTGAGTTGGTAAATATTTTTGCTTGCCTGTCAATTAGTACATGTTAAGCTGTTTGGATATTGTGTGTGTTGTGTGTGTGTACTACTCTTCAACAAGGACAAAAAAGAAAAATAAAGCAAAAGAGGCTGAGATTAACAGTGCTTGACTGAAAGCCTTTTTGGCCTGAAAGTTGTTATTCCACAAGCAGAAGGGTTTCGAATTCTATACTGATTGGGGATTGGTAAATGTAAATGAAAAAAATATCCCACTTCATCTGCCTTATGGATCTTTCAATGCTATCGTTTCTGTTCGAAAATATACCAAACTTTTACAGTTTTCCAGCACAATTATCAAAAGTATTTAAAGTATAGCTTTTGCCCTAGAATTGAGGACCATTGGGAACTGTTTTCTATCCAAATGATTATAAATTTTAATCTGCGCAAATACTTATCATTATGGCAACATATCACAATTGCAACTATTTGAAAATTATGAATTTAAAAAAAAATGAAGCAAGCAAGTCGTCCCTGCCGACATTGAGTATACCCTGTACCAACTAGTTATATTAAATGAAATAGAATATCCTCGAAATCGCCATCAATTTCATGCAAAATTCTCTTTAACATGCAGCAACAGCAAACACATGCTGTCTCGCTCACTCTTGCCAGCCAATGTCGCCTTGGCAATTCAGTGCAAAACTCATATAGGTATATCTCCGATATTTACTGTCCGATTTCGACAAAATTTGGTCAGCTGGTCCAGTTTGGGTATATAATTAGGTGTGCCAAGAAGGAATGCGATATCTTTAGTACAGCTCTAGTAATACGTTTTCCCGATTTGCGGGGGCGGAAGCGGGCGTGATCTGCCTGCACACTAGACGGATCTATATACCGAATTTGGTAGCTCTAGCTCTTTTAGTCTCTGAGATCTAGGTGTTCATACAGACGGACGGACAGACGGACGGACAGACGGACGGACAGACGGACATGGCTCAATCGACTCGGCTAGTGATGCTGATCAAGAATATATATACTTTATGGGGTCAGAAATGTATATTTCTGCCTGTTACATACATTTTAGCGACTTTAATATACCCTTTTACCCTATGGGTACAGGGTATAAAAAATTATTATATGTAAGCTAAACAAAGCTTAAATACAAAAGAAATAAAATTTTAAAAAATTCTTTCTAAGAAGAAAAAGTCATAAATGTATTATATTTATTTAAATTAACTTAGTTCTCTGAGATTTTAATTACTTTTTCAAGGTATCTTAACTATTCTTACGATTTTTTGAAGATTATTTCTTTTAGATTTCGTGAGAATCTCAAATTTTGAAGAGTTTTAAACTTTTTATCTAAAGAGGACAAATCAAGTGGCAAAATGATTGAACTGAATAACATCGGTCGTTAGACAATGAACAAATTTTTTTAAAAATTAAGACTGAAAGAAATAATACCAAATAAAATAAATAATAACACCAAAATGACCAATAAAAATAATTACAGATCAAGAATAAAGTCTAGAGAGAAAAATGTTCAATTAAATACAGCATAAATAGATCTTTCTGAAAGGAGGTCAAAAATGTATATAACTTTTATCCTTCTACTAAAAGTTATTAATATAAGTTAATTTTCTCTACCAAAACAAACATTTCCCATTTTGCCTTAGAATATCCCATATTATATCGCCCCACAAAACATATTCCCCTAGTCCGCTCCTGGCTATACATATATCAACTTTCGTGTTAAATGTAACACACACTATCAATGCCATTTCTTGTGATCTTTCTCCTTAGTTGATTGGTAAAACATCTTTACCCAAACCACACACAAAAAAAAAAAAAAGTAGCTACTCAAAAAGTCATTACTTTAATCGAATTTGTATTTTCATTAAATGAACTGGCGGCAGCCATTTGCAACGCCTACTCTAAAAGAGGAAAAGCAACAACAAACTTCAAAAGGTTCTGCAAAAATGTCTAACAAACATGCAATTAAGTCGTTAATACTTCATCGACGACAACAACAACAAGAACAACCACAACCACAAGAGGATAGCGCAATGGGATAGCAACCGGACTCAAGGATTAAAGCATTAACGCGTGCGAAACTTTCACGGAATTGAAAAAGGATGAGCCGGCATCAGTGGCGAACAACAAAACTGAAAAAAAAAAAAATTGTAAAAACGGAAACGGAAGTGGCGATAGACAAGGATGATTGCAGACATTTGATTAGTTTGTTTGGTCTAAAAATATTCCCTTGCTGCGCTGTGTATATGTGTGTGTGTGTGTGAGCGAGTGTGTGTTGATATGCAATTACGATATAAAAGTTAAACAAACCCCCCAAGAATGATGATAGGTATAGTAGCACAAGGCTGGCGGCTCAGGCAAAGTGATATGGATTCCAGTGGCTGCTCTTCGCGTATTTGATTAAAAACGCAAACAGTGCCCGGAGATGGACTAACCATCTCAACCACGGCACATATACATACACATACGTATGCAAGGATATATGTACTTTAGTATGTATATCAAAAATTAACAAGCAACAGCCAATGTCCAAAAAGCAAATACTAAAATGTTGCATATCAACAAAGATCAACCAGAAAGATACCCAGTAAATTATTGTCCAAGGGGAAATTAGACTTTAAAGTAACAATTTATGAGTTTATTCTCTTTCAACTGTTGCCAAATTTCAAAGTTAACAGTTGCCAAATTTCATTCTCAGCTGTTTTTTAACTAAAAAGTTTGTTGGAAATGTTTCCACTCAGGTAAAATTGTTTTTATATTATCAGCCTACGAACTTTGTTATACAAATTTGTATTGGTAACTTTTAATTTCTTCAGGGAATTGTTTATTTATTTTTAAAATTATTTATTGAATAATAACTTTTACTTTTTATATTTACTTAGCTGTTCAATTTCAGTTTTAAAGCGTTGCAAAATTTCTCGTTCAAATTATTTTTCTTTTTAATTTAATCTCTGCCTAAAGTCCTGATTAAAAATTTCTCTTAATAAACTCCTTTTTAATGTTAAAAACAATAAAAATTTCAATAATAATGTTTTTTCAACTTTTATTTAAAACTTTTCTAGTTTAATAGCTAAAATTAAATATACAATTAATTGGTCAAGCTATCAAATTTTATTTTCAAATAAACTTTCAATTCTCTCGCAAAAAAAAAAACATCATAGATCCGGTTTTATAATTGCTCAATCAAGAAGTAATCAACAATTGTTATTAATCAAACCTGCTCATATTCTATCTGTATTCCATATATGTATATATACATTCTATATATATTTTATATATATAAACATAATTTGCTAATAATTCTTGCATGCCCCGAAATACTCTTTTGTAAAATATTGGAATATATAAAAAAAAAATAAAGTGATACAACGACAGTAACAATTCATCAAAAGTTTGCTTAGCACATTCCACATTCTACCTGTAATAAAAATCATAACCAGGAGGAGGCCAGACACATACACACACCCACACACACACACAAACACACACTCGGAGGACGCGACACAACCAGTGTGTGTCCTTCTGTACAATGATGCACGCACATATTGAACTAACGACCAGGTGAGGTGGACGTCGTTTTTTTTTCTATCCTTCTTTTATTTTAGGTTTGGCTGAAGCTTAAGGGGGGAAGGTGAGAAAGAGCAAGAGGTGGTGGAGGAGGAGGAGGATACCAGCATGTCTGTCTCTGTTTATGCGTGTGTGTGTGTAAGTGTGTGTGTGTGTAGAAAAGGTAAAAACCAATCAAGAGCATCAATAAAAGGCACGTCAATCAGCGCGTATAGCGCGTTAGGCTCAGAGACCAAATACCCATACCTAAAACCCACACACACTCACACCCACATCCACACCCACGCCCACCTACGACTTTTGCGCCTTCTCATGCTCAACAAGCACGAAAAAATCATATTTCCTGGTCTGCCTTTTGTCTAGGCATTGGCAACGCGGTTTTAGTTCAGTCAAGCTGTCATATCGACGCTTTTGCATGCCAGGCTAGACTTTTGCGTTAAGGACTCGCATGGCTGTAGTGGCAGGACCTGGATCCCGATCCATATGAGTCTGCGTGTGGGTGTGTCTGTGTGTGATGGTTACATATCATGATTTTTCAATAAATTCAATGTCCGTACGCAGAAAGAGCGACAGCAGCAGCACTTTGCTCATTGAATTTTGAATAGCGTCATTCAAGAAAACAAAAGGGGTTGAAGGGGGGAAGAAAGATGTGTGTTTACCACTGTGGTAAAGTGTGGTAAACTGTGGTGACTAAGCACTGTAACTATTTTTATAAATACTATGGCTACTTTACTAACTTCTCATCTCATCATTAGGACTATTTTCTGCATCAATTGCAACATTTTCATGACCTTCGATTTGCCATTTTCCGAAAACTCAACGCTTGACGCACTTGTCGTATGCGTAACTAATATTAATTATAGAGAAACTGTTTTTCTTATAAACTAATTAAACCATTTCGATTTTAGTTTGGGTTAAAATTAGATTATCCCATAGCAATGATATGTAATCGAACTGTAGGTAAGCCTCACGAAAAGAAGACCAATTAATCAGTTAACTAATGAGTCCATTGTCTCCAAGGTAACCATGCACTTACTCTACTATTTGTAATCAGTGCAGTCATTAGCTAGAAATCTATATATACAAGGAACTGAATGACTCAACTGCGTAGCACTAGAAAGGTCAGCTACGTCCCCTCCTGCTAGATCCTCCTGTCACCAAGTAACTGAGACTCTACGTCACTTATGGCATAGCAAAAACTAAACTATATTAATATTTATTTTTTCTGACCAAGACTTTGGCATTTGTGAACAGTTTTCTTTAAATATTAGAAGAAAGTTCCTAGATGCAAACAGCAAATTGATAAGTTTCCTCTTCAACCTTCTGGAAAATTTCATGAGAAGGATATTGTCTTGTAAGCGTGGTCGTCATTTGCCTAATGTTGTTTCCCACTATTAATGGCAAACCTTCCTCTTCATAATGACAACCCTTTATATACTTTGCAACATTTTAGCTAAAAATAAAAATCTCAGTATAGAACAGGCTTATTTCGTAGTGATTATTGGATATATAGTTTTAATTATTGATGCCTTACTGTAACTTGTTAAGAACTTGTAAAGCGCACTTTTCATTCATAATGGCCTTTCCATAAAATTGATAAATTTTAATAATTGAATTCACACACAAACGCACAAAATATTTAAAGTAATTTGTTTTTTTGCAACCCTTGGTGCGTTGTTTGTGTGCGTGTGTGCCACGCCCATTTGGATTTGAAAATCACTTGACTTTTCATTAATAAAATTGGGAGTTGGCTTTCGGATTTAGAGTCCCATTTTATTTATTTTTTTCTTTCTTCGCACAAAGGATTGCCATTTACGCGTCGTATGCATCCAATACTCTTCTTCTCTCTTCCTATATATATCCTCGTTTGTATATATCCTGGGCATTAACTAAAGTCTGTGAACCCTTTTTTTCCTCTACATATTGAGATGTCTTTGTTGTTGTTGTATTAAATTTCATAACTTTTTGTTGGGTTGCGTCAAGTGAGACACGCAGAATGCGGCTTACCAAAAAAAAAGAAGAGAAGTGAAGTGAAGGTTCCTCTGGCCTCACGAAGTCTACAAAACTCGCGAATTTTGCGTACACAAAACTTCTTTTCAAAAATTTTATATTGCAACCCCAAAAATGAAATTCATAACTCTTTTTTTTTTTTTGCACGGGTTTACATTTTACTTTTGAATTTTTTTTTGTTTTTTTTTTTTACTCAAAGTTTAAACAAAAAATTGTTTTCCATACGCATTAATGCAGCAATGCGTGCAATGCCTCGTTTCAGACATAAAGGAGTATTGGAAAAGGAAAAGTTGTCGACAACACGAGGACATCTAGATGCCTAGATGGAGTTGGTTTTTTTTTTATGTTTTGTTATCTTGAAAGTATGGACTGGGCACTGGGTTTACTTTTTTATTTTTTAGATTGGTCACTCCGGAATTGGGTTGGGATTGATTAACGACAATCTTTTGTCTCAATTTACTTTAAGGTCGGTTTAATAAAGCAAATTTCAAACAAAATCCTCTTTAAAAGTATAGATTAAGAAATATTTCAATTACATTAAAAGCAATTGTGTAAAATTTGATATAAGCCGCTCGTTTCCGTTTCATCATTGTTTTTTTAATGTCATATTTATTCTCTTTTTTATTGTTCACCAATCAAATGTTGCCTATAGACGTTTCATTAAGAACTGCTTAAAAGAAGTTTAAGTCTTAAAAAGGATATGAGTTTGTATTGAAAAAAGCCGAATTTTAGTATTTCTCTAGAAGATTGATCCTTTCGTTTGTAAATCGTCAAAGCTAAAGAGCTCAAACTAGCAAAACTTTTGAATTTATAAACAAATCAAAGAAATATTTGTTTGAATAAAGACAGAAAAAAGAAACAAATGAAATCAATTCTTGCATGAAAGCGATCCTTTTAAATTTCTCCAAAATGTTGCCACACTTTAATTATTTGAAATATTAAAAAATGTATATACTTAGTTCTATATATCTTTGCCTGTTATAAGGGTTTTTTAAGAACTATTTGAAACTAAGAATCCAAATTAAATTTAAGAAAAAAAGGATATCCTTTTGATTTGAAAAACTGAACTATATCATTCATTTTAAAACAGAAGAATTTTCCTTACAAAAGTATTTAAATTGAATGTGTTACTTTTCTAAGGACTAATTTTGAACAACAATCTTAAATATTTTATATAGATATCAATAGCTCTAAGATTACTTTCTATTATTATTGCTTATTCAACAACAACACTCAATCAAAAAGTCGAAGCAAACAATCTTTTGTTTAGAGTAAGATCAAATTTTTTGAGTTTTTTCGCTTACGTTCAGACATTGAGCGTAAAGAAAAAAAAACTCAACTGTTATTTGCGAGCTATGCTTTCTAACAAAAACAATTTGCTTTTATATTGAAAGAAAAATTCAGGAAATATATTAGGAAACATTAAGCAAAGTAAACTATTTGCCCGAGTTTAAGGATGTTTTTAGCCTCACAATGTGAATTTGTTTTTGGAAAAGTAAGAAAAAACTGACTTAAACAATACTTCAAATGGTTTAAGAAAGGAATACACCAAAGAAATCCAAATAAATTGGATATAAAAAAGTTGTCTCTCTACCCCTCTCTCTACTCCGGGGTGTTTTGGGTATGGGCAGTTACCTTTTGGGGAGTGCAAGTGTTGGCCATTAGTCCAGCTGCTGTTTGCGGCTCCTGCTGCAAATCAACATCAAGTAAAAGTGTCAAAACAATAGAAACCACATAGCACAGGCGCACACAAGACCGGGCCCAGACCCCGACCCAGACCAAAAAGAGACCCTTTATCCCATCAGTTTTGCCCTCTATTCCTCCTCAGCACGCACATAATTTATGCCTATGTACTAAAGAGAGAACTTGGGCAGGCCGTTAAGCGGGGGCTGGGGGGGGGGCGTTGGAGGGTGATGGTGGTTGGAGGAAGACTCTAAGGAGTCGTCTCTTTCCTAGAGAACACATAAAACGCAGACTGCAGCCGAAAACGAAAACTGCGGAAAAATCAATTTTCTTTTGTGTCCTTTGCCAACCGACCAACCAGTCATCTAGAGGGCTGTTTCAAAGGGAAAGAGCAGGGAAGCTATACATACAAATGTATATATGTATGTATTTGGGGGTTGCACACACACACACACACACTTATATACTATAATATATAGTCACGCACTTGTGCAGCAAATTGTCACCCAGTTTTGTATGAGGGAACAAAAAAAAAAAAAAGAAAAGAGAAAGTTGAAACGAAAAAGAAGACAAGAAAAGCAAACAAAAAAATATTTGGAGCCTTTGAAGTGCACAAGTGCAGCATAATTTTGGGCTAATGCAATTAGGCAATTATTTAGGCTAAAGAAATCTCTGATAATTGTCCTGGACAAGGATCTATATGGTAGCCTCTCTCTCTCTCTCTCTCTGCGTGAGTGTATGTGTGTTTGCTTAGACTTTCATGCTAATTACTCATGCCGCACGCATTTTTTCGAGGCACTGAGGCGTATACACAATAATTTTTAGGACGTGCATTGAATATGCTCGAAAAGGAGAAAACGCACAGCTGAAGCAGTGAGAAAGAGAAAGCGTAAAAGGAGATAGAGAAAGAATGTGAAAGTGTGTGTGTGTGTGCGTATATAAATGCAGCTAACTTTTGCACACGCGCCTAAAATAATGCCATAGAAAAAATGTCATTAAAGTTTTTTCTCTTTCTTTCTTTACTCACTCCCTCTCCCTCCCTCTCTCTCTATCTCTCTCTTTCTCTTTTCTTCTTCTTTTCTTTGTGTGTGTGTGTGTGTGTGTGTGTGTCACGCACTTGCCCAAACTGAAATGCCATCTCAAATGACGTAAGCCAAGTAAATTTCGGGTTTTCGTTGTTGTCCTGGACAATTGAACACAGGCGGCGGCAGCAACTTTGACTGCCCCAAAATGTTGCAACCCAGAGAATAATGTGCCATATATATAGATATAGGCAGATCTCCTTTTTTTGCCCCCTCCCCACACCATCCACTCCACTCTTTCCATTTCTTTCTTACTTTCGTTCTCTATGTTTTGCTTGTACATAGAGAAAATCCAAGATAAATACTTTTGGGGATTGCAGATTGATGAGGGAGTCCAGCTAGGCAGGACGCATTTAAGCAAGGAGTCTAGAGTGATGGGTAAAGGGAGTAAGGAGGGGGTTGGAGTCATTGAAAATGTGTCAAATTGAGGCGATTGAGTTTGGTCATTTGGTCTTGTAGCGCAGCAGCAACAACAAAGTGACCATTTGGTGTGAAATCGAATATGTTTGTACGTGTGTGTATCGGTGTGTATAAAGGGTGTTGCGGTAATGTATTTGTGTGTGTGTGTGTGTGTAGATGTAAAAGGAAAGGTAGAAAATTGCATAAATGTGAAAGGAAGATGATGGATGCCAAGAAAATAATTTACTTTAATTGTAAGGAGTTTCAAAGACTGATTAATAGCTTACCTTAAAGAAAAGTAAGTAGAAAGGACATTTCTTATCAAGGCACAGTGGAAGGACACCACCTTCTAACCGAAAAGTGATGGTTGAGTGGTAACTAAGGACAAAACTGGTTTCAGTTAGTACCCTCAGGTCACTTTACATATCTAAAAAGCATTTTTCTATGAAAACTAAGAAAGCTCGTTACACAACACTGTAGAATAGTGTGACCAACGATCATATGAAATAAACCATTTATACAGTTTACTTAACATGTTGGGTAACACATTTCTTATGCTGTTTGGAACATCGTAAACTACTCAACTTTCAACACCTATTTTGACAGAAGGCAGGCGGCAATGGCAACAAAGAAAAAAAGAGAAAGAAGGAATCCTTTAAACCGGTTTCTGCAAGGATAAGGAAGGAACTGCAATTAGTTGTGTGCACGGTGCACGGCACGGCGCGATACGGCTCGGCACACGCCTGTCACATCAGCATCAGCGCAATTTTGACAGCTTAACAGCATTTTCATTTCAACCCTTGCACAACCCCACCAGAAGAGCGATTCAAGCAAATTGCAACAAAGACTCAACGCTTAATTAACTGAGCGTACGGAAAAACAGGAATGCCATGCAGCAAGCGGCAGTTGCACTTCATTGCTCCGGGGTTGCACGAACACAGACGCACACACACACACACACTTACAGAGACAGAAAGGAAAAGCCTTTGATGATGCAGCTGCTGTTTGTTGCAGTCAGGGATTAGGGCAAAGGATACCAATAATAATAAATCTACCCCTAACAGGGCGCCACTCGACCTGAGAGAAGAGCGAGCGGTCTATGAGTAAGGGTAAAAGGGGGAGGGGGCTGGATTGCAGCATGCATCAAGGCTTCATTAACAGCACGTGCCTAAAAGGACTTTGCCTTTTTTTTCTATTTTTTTTTTTTTGGTTTTGATGGCCGTGATTTTCCTCGTTTATGCTTTTTTGTGTGTATCCAGTGAATTGCATTTTTGTTTGGTTGCACATGGGAGAAAGGACGAAAAGAAAAGTGGCAGGAAAAAGTGGTTGGCCATATGGGGAAACTTCAATTCAGTGGTTGGAGGTGAAGATGGACGGGTGGGAATTCGTATTTTTAGGTGGTTGCTATGGTTTGCTCTAACTAAAGTTACAGGGTTTTCTTTTAGCTGAGGGTGCAACCTTAATCCAAGAAAATTTGGTAATATTGGGAATGATTTGGCAGGTTTCTCAAATTGCAAAAGATTATAGTAGTTGATTTTTGTATAAACAGAAAGGAACTTACAGAAGAAGCATCCCTTGGGAACTTTATTTATGCCAAATTGTTTGAATAATATTATGTACCTGGAATAAAAGAAAGAAATAATCAATTAGTTTAATTCAAGAGTAAAATTATTGGTTATTTAAAGTAAAATTGAGAAATATATATTTTACAAATTAATAAATATAAATTTTGTAGTTTAACAAGGTTATTTAGTTAATAATACCCTTTAATACTACTATTTGAATTTAACTTCGATATTCCTTCCTTCTTTCGGCTCATCTTCTCATCTTTCAAATTCCAAATCGATAAGAATTTTAGTTTGGATAATTAAAATCAATTAAAGCAAGAAAAAACCAAACCTCAAAATAAACTTTTAGTATGAAGTTTTGAAAAATTGACGAATATTTCAAAATCTTTATTAAAAAAACTACTCAAATAATATATTTTCAAATTCGTTTTACATCTACTTTTTAAAACACATCACCTTTAGTCAACACAACAATTATATAATACTCATTTCAATTTTAATATGTTCTTAATTTTGACGGAGTCATATTTTGACGTTTAAATCTATAAGCAGCTACGCAAGTATACAAAATTAATAATGCTTTAATCATATTTTGTTTCTATTTAAGTGCAAGTGAGTAACAATTTCTGCACTTGCAAACACATTCATGTATGCATACATGCATATGTACTTGTGTATGTACATACATACCATATCCATATGTGTAAGTAATACCTATGTATGTAAATGTATGCACCAATGCGATTATCCAACAACATTTGCACATCACCCACACACAAACAAACTTTAAATAACCTTCGTGCATTCGAAATTGCGACGAATTAAAATTCACAACGTTACACGAACTTGAAGCTACTGTCGTTCGGCCAGCAACGATCAGTAAAAAAAAATACAGAAAAACGCATGCGAATAGCAACAGTAAAATTGCAACGAACATCATTGAAGAGATTCGAAGTGGAACCGAGTGGAACAACAACTGATCGTGTAGTGTTCGTAGAAATTTACATCCGATGACTAAGCACGAAGCAGAAAGCGATTGCAAAAAACAAAAACTGCACTTATCATTGTGTTGGTGCACTTGCATTCTGATTGGATGCGCATTGTAGAGAATTTCGAAGTAAGAACCGACAGCCAACGAAGTTCGCTTACAACGATGGGGCGATGTTGAAGTATTACTAATATGAGCATTGTTTTTATCTAAGGGGCAGCTCCCGCCCCCTCCCTAAGCTTATGCCAACAACTGATCGTACAGTATTCGTCTCTACTTAGAGCCGACAACAACCGGGCACCAATGCAAAACCTGAAATGCACTTAGCATTGTGTTTGGTTGCATTCTGATTGGATGCGCAAAAATGGCGACTGCAATTGATAGAAAATAAGATTAATATTAAGAGAGAGCGATGGGAGGAGGATTGAAATGTAGGAAATTATTATAATTAGTCAACAATTAAATCTTTAAGGATAGACCCAAAAATGCACACAATTTAGTTGTAAATTCTTTAAGAATCTACAGACTGTTACTTATTCATAGCTCTTTCTTTGTCTCGCTCAGTATATATCGGTCTCTCTTTTTTCTTTATTACATAATCTACAGCAAAAACAAATGCCATAACAACAATTAATGTGCTTTTATCTAACGCAATCTGTTTTGGTTTTTTATACAAAAAATATACTATGTCTGTATGTGTGCCAATATACGTATGTATGTACATATGTATGTATGTACATATGTATGTTCATATATAGATTTGTGCATATTTTTTCACACTCAACGCAATTTCCGCAAATTTAACCTACATTTTGGTGTTTTCATATTTTTTTTATGTATGGCAAAAGAATTTGGGCAAAGCAGCAAACGAGAAACGCGCGAAAGAGGCATATGAGATAGCGAACTAGAATTGAGGGAGAGAGTGAATGTGTAGAAGCATATTAGTTTATAGATTAAACCATTTGATTTCTCAGTTTATTTTTGCGCTCATAGTTTATTTTATTTATTCTCTCTTTTGTTTTAATAAAACTAAATAAAACACTTGTGCTCAGTGGTGCTGCTGCTGCTTTTGCTGTCTGGCAGGGGAGAAGTTTCTGCGTCTTCTATTACTTGGCGCGCTGGCAACGAAAATTAAAAGCAAAGCAAACAAGAACCAAAAATATATACAACAACCCAATAGCAACCAGTATATACTATATGAAGTATCTCGAATATGAATTCGCACATACACACACACACACACACACACAGATGCAGATACTTTTCGGCATATCTTGTTTGTTCTAAATACACACAAACGCACACACACAGGTACACAACCAACCAGAAACAAGGTCAAATGCAGTTATTTTTTTTCAGTCATGGAAAAAGCAGAAACTGTTGTTTACGGGCTGCATTTGAAGTGTGTGTGTGTGTGTGTGTGTGTGTGTCTCAGTGGTGTGTGTGTGTGTTTAGTTACTTTTTGATTTATCTTTTCCGTTCTTGGCTGCAGCCGCCTTGCAAAAGTTTCTTTTGCGTTTCAAAGCTCTTAAACTTCGTCTCTTTCTTCGTTATTTTTTTCCTTCTTTTTTTTTTTGTGGGTTTTTTTCATACTTTTTATTAACGTCTTTTGCTTTTTCAAGGATATTCGGCGTCATTTTTTTTTCCTTTTTGCTTTTATTTCAGCATTTTGTATGCCAAGCGCGTGTGAGAACAACACCAACAACACGACAACAACAACAACAAGAACTTGAAGAACAAAAACTTTTGGGTTAGTCAGTCAAAGGAATTCCTGGAATTATTAGTCGCCGCTGCGTCGCATGCATGAGAAGGTGAGAAACTAAGCTAAACGACTCAAAGAACAAACTCCTTAAGAGATCTTCAGAAAAACAGGAGAGAAAGAGACAGAAAGGTAGACGGAGAGGTGAAGCGAGAGTGAGAGAGAAGGAATTCAATTGTATAGAATGAGAATCAATTAAGCAATTAATTGCATGAAATCTATGGTTATGGAAATTTAAACCAAAATACAATGGAAAGTCCCAAAAATTTTACGTAATTTAGAGAAGATTAAAAATAGAATTTGAAATTAATTGTTAGTATTAGTTAACAGATATGTGAGTAGCTTAAAACTCATAAAGTTGAGCTTTAATTAACAAAAATCTTATAGAATTCACTAATTCTTATGTTAACTGATCTTTCAGATGGAAAACTATCTACAAGATACATTGCAAATCATAGTTACTAACTAGCACAGATTTGAAATGGTTCTAAATTGTAGATACAAAATATTTTGGTCTTTCACTTTTTCCACTTTGTGTGTATTTTCGACATTCTGCTGATTTTTCAAATAGTTTTTTTTTAACAAAGAAATACAAGAACAACAACAAAAACAAGGCAAAAAAAAAAAAAGCTGCTGCTGCTATTGACAGAATTTATTTTTTTGAATATGAATTTCGGAGAATGGCAACACAACTGCAACAACAGCAACAAGACGAATGCTACTATGTACTTCGACTATATAGTAGAAGAGCCTCGATTCTCAGCGGCACTGGCAAACAAATAATTTACTTTTGTTCAGCCAAACCAACAAAAAAAAAAAAAAAAACCAAAAAAAAGACGCACTTGGTTCTATGCCGTCTCAGCTCTTACTCTCACTCATAGCCCGGGACAGAGTATTTTGCACAGATCTCCGACTGGTACAGAGAGAACACACTATATAGAAAGAAGCCAAAAACAAAAAAAATTGAACACACACAAATTTCAACAGCAGCAGCAGCGCATTTTGCTGTTATTCGTCATTGCTGACCTTGGTTGCAATCTTTATATGTATTTTGTATATAGATTGAATTTTGCTTGCGCATTTCCAGTTTTTTTATTGAAGATATTTCAAATGAAAGAAATCAGCTATACATACACATACACATGTACGTATGTATGTAGATGTATGTATGTATTTGTATATATTTGTGACTTTTGCATTTGAAACATTGAATCATCTGCATTGCATTTATCGAAAATATTTGCTTTTGAAATTATGGCCCCTCAAAAAAAAAAAAACAACAAAAATATATTTTTGTGTAAGAGAGAGAGAGAGGGAGAAAGAAAAATTTTCCATTTGACATTGAAAGACACGCGCGAGAGTAATTCGAAGAAGAAGGGGGAAGGGTAAAAAAAAAAAAAACAAACTAACTAAATAACTAACTACAAACAAGCAGCAGCAGCAGCAAATTTTTTGGGAGACTTTGCAATGAAATGCGCCGCCAACAACAGCAACGGCAAAAAAAGTATCTCACAGATACAAAGCAAAAACGCACGCGCAAAATAAAAAAAAACATACACACACACACACAAGCTCGCATACACAAACACAAATAAAAAAGGGGAAGCAAACAACAAAATGCCGAAAAAAAATAAAAACACATCGCACATACTGCACACAAGTGTCCCACTTCCACGAATCTTTCATTCTACGCTGCTTCCACAACAACAGCAACGGCGGCAACGCAGTCGCCGATGCCGACGACAACGACAACAACAACAACTGAGCGCAAAAGCAACAGCCAAAAGTTATCAAAGCAAAAAGGAAACGAGTAAATAATAATGCTAATACATAATAATAATAATAATAATAATAACAGACTGACTGACAGACAGACTAGACAAAGAAGCATAGGCGCACCGCAGCAATAAGAAAAGGGTTGGCCAATAGCAATATTTCTTTGCTTTTCACTCTCTGGAAGTCTACAATCAATCTGTTATCAAGTGTATGTCAATCTTTCTCTCTCACACACAATTCAACTGTAAGACTTTGATTTAGTAGAGGCTTTGCTTGTGCTTCGAGCGAGCGAAGAGAAGAAATTTCTCAACACTTCTATTTAAACTAAGATTTTTTTTAAGAACTTTGCTCTGAACGCAATCTGTGGATACATTTGAAACAGTTAAAAATATACTTGGGTAGCTCATGAGTGAGTTAGCCAAAATGAGTGGCTCACTGAACTGAGCCACTGAGCTTGTTCATTCAATATGGCTCATTTTGGCTCACTAGCTCAGTTTGGCTCACTAGTTCTTTTGGCTCGTTTTGCGTTCTTTTCAATGGGCGATTGCAAAGTGATCCCATGAGCTATCTGCAAGTGAGCCATATGAGTGAGTTGGCTCACTTCGATAAAAAGAACGAGTGTGCCGGTTCACCTCAATGAGCTGCTTTTACCCCAGTATACATACATATGTAGTTAAAAATACCATTTATGCTTATGTATAAGATCATAAGTTTCATGACCAAAAGTGACTGAAATGCCATATAATATACATATGTACATAGTAATCGAAAGGACATTACGTTGGACTTATATATGTATGTATGTACATACATATGTATGTATTTAAGCTATAATCTATACCGATATAAGGTAAATGATTTCCGAAGACAAGCTGGAGAGACATTTGGTAAGTGTCTTTGCTTAAAACTTTTCCTTTGTTTCTTTGACTCATTTTTCTTTTTGTTAAATATACAAAAATCAATTAAAATATTATAATTAGCGCTTATGTACACATACAAAATACAATATAAAACTTATTAGATACTATAATTATTATTCTAGAAGGATAAAAAACTATTTTCTTTTAGATTGATATTTAAGACTGATAACACCAACATTCTAACACTGGCATTCTAAACAGGAAACAAAGTCTGTTAAATTGTTTGGGAATATAGAAATATATGTATATGAATTATAATTGTTACCATATCACTAAAAAGAGTGTAAAAACATACATATGTGTGTATGTATATTCCCTTTTAAATAAGGAAAGACTTCTGTAAAAATTATTCTAAGCATTAACACAAATTTTTAACATGTTCCCCTTTTAAAATTCTGGCTACGCCTTTGCTAACAGTGACAGACAGACAGACCATACACCAGACAGTTAGATATAGATAAATATATACATACACATACATATATAGTATATACATATATACTTGTACATATGTATTTGTTATAGTCTTGCAATTTATATAAAATATTATATATATTTATGATCTTTGAAAAACAACAACAACAGCAACAATAATAAAAACAATAATTATTTGCTCTGTTATGTCATTTTATTTGCTCGTGCTTTATTTTATTTGTCCACTGTTTTTTGTTTTTAATACCCTACAATTCGAAGGGTTTATTAGGCAATTTGTTGAGGAAAAATTTGTTTCAATTTTATAATAAATTATACGATTTCTTTTACCACAAAGGGAACTTGTTGGAAAGGAATTGTAAAATAGTTTTATTTTGGAGCCACTAGTTGCTAAAGGGTATCTTTGAGTCGATGCATTAAGTTAATCAATTAAATTTCTATATTATACATTTAATTTTTGCATCTGCTGTCGTAGAATTTGTTTTTTTTTTGCGCTCTTTGCTTATTTACGGAAGTATTTTAGTTGTTGCCATTTTGACTTTGCTTTCGATGATATTTGACATTTTATAATGAATGCAATGAATGATTTTCGATTCGATTCAAAAGTAAACATAGAAGGAAACTATATACAAAAGTCTATAGCTAAAATAAAGTGATAAAATTAACGGTTTATGGACTTTAATCAATGAATGCATATTTCTGTTTGTATATATTAAAGTGATTCATAGGATAGGATTTTACATAACTTTTGAATTGATTTTATTAAACATTATTCAATGAGAAGAATTTTTAAAAACTTGCTAAATCAACTTTATTTGATTTATTATTATTTATAAAATCCCTAGAAATCCAATGATTGTCTTTATAAAAACTAAACAAAATAATCTTTTTAGTTAATGACTAAATTCTAGCAAATCTGTTATATATTTTAAATTAGGTTAGACCTACATAGTAAATATGATTAAAAGTCGCATTTAAAAATTATTGCTTAAGTAGACACGAGTTAACTATTAAATTTTTAAGCTTTTAATCTTTCATAAAAAAAAAGTAACTCCAAAGATAAATATTTTTTTTGCCTTCTCATTGAGCAAAGTTTCTGTTTAGGTCTGACATTTTGTTTTGACTGAGTCGCAATGCAATAATTTTTGGTCATATGCATTATTCACTTATAAATATATATATTCCCTCTATATGTATATACACATGTCTATATATTTTTTTGTATGTACTTTAATTTATTTTTAAACTCAATTCAACGTCGACAATGTCTCTGTGCCTGTTCATATTTAACTAAACCCACAAAAAAAAAAAAAACAAAAAGCAAAAAACTTTTTTTCTCTTTTTATAGCGATTATTTCATTAAAATTTATTTTGTGTGCATTCAATTTTTGTGGGTTTTTTTTTTGTTTTCTGTTTTGCTGTTTGTTGGTTCTTGTTGAGAGAGTTAAACAAATACAAGTTTTTGTTTTTTGTTTTATTGTCATTAGAGCTGCAGTTGACATTGAGAATCAAAGTTAATTACAAATTGCCACTGCAAAAACAAAATTATGCGGGTTTATGTCGAGTTTATTTTTAGACGAATTAATGCAATTCAAGTTTAAACTTAATTGTAAGCATTCGCTTCATTATCATCATCTTTTGCTTCAGTAGCATTAATCAATTTTGTTGTATCTTTCACTTTCATTGAACGAATCACAACATTCCCCTAATTTTTCATCATTTTATTCATCATTTCTTCTTCTTTAATATCATCTGTTTCATCATTATTAACATCAAGTAGCAACAACAACAACGACGACAACAACACTAAACGAAACCATTTCAACCTCACTCTGCTCGTCCTCCTCCTCCCTCCTACCACTTTTGCTGCTCGTTGACTTCGATGTCTTTATTTCAAGTTCAAGTTCAAGATAAATTTTATTTTATATTCACTCTTTCTTTTCTTTTTTGTTGTTATTGTTGCCCCCGTCTTTCGTATCTTTTACATGCAGAGTTACTTTTTTTTTCGACTGTGTCTGTGTGTGTGTGTGTGTGTTTTATTGGTATTTTATATGCATATAAATATTTTCATTCAAGTTGCTTGAAAATAAAAGAAAGATAACCAAAAGAAAAAGGAAAAATCCTCACTTTGTGACGTAATTGTCATATACACTACATATGTAAAAGTAACATGATATAGTCATCCGATTTAAGTGAATTGGGTGTTAATTTTTCATAAAATGTTTTAAATTTAATAAATATTCAAATTCCAAAGTAAAAACTTAGCAATATTGTTCTAAAGGCCTTGTTTTCGATGGATTCGCAGTAGGACATTTGGAACAAAATAGGGAAAGAAAATAGCTTTTTACTTGAAAACGGAATTTGGTTTATAGGAAAATTCTTCAGAAGAATCTTTAACTTTCTGAATCTATAGGTAAAGCAATTTATTTAGATCTAAAGATGATTTTGAGAACTAATAAAACTGGTTTAGATTACGTATTCCAACTTTAATATCTAAGCGATTATAGTAAATACAGTTATAACGATCCACCGCTTATAAAGAAAATATACATATATGGTTGGTTTTCATACAAACTGGATGCACAATTGGCTATAACGAATATTGGCTATAACGTTGCAATATTGCCAGTCCCTTCAGTATCCTTATAACCGGCATCTACTGTATTGGTAAAACTGACTTACTTCTTATAACTTTCATATACAAAATATAAAGAAAACGTAATGAAATTGCCTTTAACATGTATTCCGGTGAAATATAACCTTTTTTTCTTACTCATTTATTGACTATGTGTCACTTGGCACAGATCATCTGAAAAGAGTCATAAACTAATGGTCAAAACATATGTATCTTGGCTAAAACAACTTAGATCATCTGGCTAATAAAAGAAAATGCTTTAATCTCTGTCTAGTTCTATTTGCATTTTTCCGGTTTCAAACATTGCACATACATAAATATTTTTGATTTAAATTCTATAAAATTAAGCTGAACTTTCATTAATAAAATTTCATATTTGTATTGTGTGGCGCCCACTTAATAATTTTTATTGAATTTTTTTGTTTTTTTTTTTTTTTTCAACTATAAAAATGTCAAATGTTTATAACAATTGTTATACAATTTTATGATCATCAAAGACCTAAAAACAAAACAATTTCTTTTGCATTTCAAAAAGACAAAAAAGTAAGTCGAAACTGACGCCCACAAAATAAATGTTGGTTTTTTTTTTTTGGTTTTTGTACGGTGTATCAAGGTGGGTTATATTTACATACATACAGATATAGGTATATACATATGTATGTATGTGTTTGTATATATGTACATGCAGTATATAAAGTCGCACTCAAATTGTCCCAGACGCGTTTGTCACGACTTCAACACACAAAAGGCGAGAGAAACAAACATATAAAAGGTGTAAAGTAAGCCAAAAGAACGACTTAAGCATACCCAGTAAAGGGTAAAGTGCAAAAAGATAATAAATAATAGAAAATTTACTATTTAATTGTGAATACTAATTGGTCTTATAGTCAACTCTGCATTACAGTTTCCAAAATCTTAACTTTAATCTAAGCCCATTATTTATCTTTTATTGGCAATCCCCATATACCCCACTATCTTACATTTGTAGGGTATAAAACACCAAACAAAATGTCGTATGCAATTTACTGCAAAAAAAAAATATATTTAAAAAAAAAAAAGGAAAAGAAAAAAAATTTTGTATTTTGTCGCATGACTTTTACTTTTATTTTCTTGTGTCTACACATTTTTATTTATTATTGTTGGCATTTTGTTGTTATTGTTATTGTTGCTTGCGTGCAACAACAACTTGAAAATGCGACAATGACGATTATTTGTTGTTGCTATTGTTGTGCATTTGTCTGTGTGTGTGTGTGTTAGTGTAAGTGTGAGTGTTCAACTTCAGACAGAAACGAAGGGCAAAGTCAGTGAGTCGCCGCGAGACTCGAGACGAAACTCGTGGAACTTGGGGCAGATGGCTGGCTGAATGGCTGGCTGTCTGGTTGGCTGGCTGGATGGCTTCGCAGCTGCTTGCCAAAAAGAAAGCGAAAGTTATGACATTTTGGCAGCCAAAACGAAAGTGTTTCATTTTATTTCAATGCTTTTTTTTCTTCTCCCAAGTGTAAGTGTGTGTTTGTGTGTGTGTAT
The DNA here is from genome assembly GCA_035045865.1 of Drosophila austrosaltans. NCBI lineage: Eukaryota > Metazoa > Arthropoda > Insecta > Diptera > Drosophilidae > Drosophila > Drosophila austrosaltans. Next base: position 7,628,086 of record JAWNOQ010000200.1, read on the forward strand.
GTAGGTGGGTTTTTGTCTGACAAATTGCAAGTGTCATTCATTTTCAATGAAAAAAAGAGGTTAATCGTGGGACTCTATCAAAATTTGTAATGTTTTTTTATATATGACTAATTCTAATGTACTAAGAACCATTTGACACCAAATTTATATCATTTTATCGTACAGAAACATAAACTATTGCTTGTGTGCATATTTATCATAAAAAAACATAATCAATCTCTTGATTCTCTGCGTTCACAGATCTTTCTCTTAGTCTTGTAGTGTATATGTAAGAAATGCAACAGTGTTTTTTAGACCTAAAAGTAAGCAATAAACATACCAAAACAGTTTAAAATAGGTTTAGGCCAAACTCTTTTTTATCTAGATACCTTTTTACTTTTCATTTGTTTCATTTAAGTTAACCTTTACTGTCTATATTCTATGAGGATCCACTCATCCACTACTTTTTGTAGCTCATCAAGAGATAAGTCATCAACTCAAGGAAATATTTAGATCCTGCCTAAAGCAAAAGCCTCCAACTATGGCAAATATTAAACAAATTTTCAAACTAATGAACTTTAAGTCTTCAAAAAGGTCAAAAACTACAAAAACCGATATTCAACGCCTCAAAGTATGCAGTGAAAATGTAAATTATTTAAAAAGGATGTGAAAATTATTATATATCCTTTGAAAATGGTCATAAATAAATAAAAAGCAAACGAAATACATTAAAATTTTACAAACTTTTGGAGAACGAGTTAAGATCCCTTCTCAGATTCTCAGATCCTGTTTCCCTTAGTATTTCAGATTCTCCTTTGTTTCAGTTTATTAAGAGCCATCTTTTATTTTGCACTGACCAATCTGTATACCAATCTATTGCCAAGTCTTACTTTATTTATGGTTCTATTTGCTTTGTCTTAGCCTCTGCTAGACACATATGTATATAGATACAACCAATGCAATTCAAATCACACAAATTAACTAGACAAAATTGCCGCAGGCCAAGAGAATTCTAATGAAAAATTGCACACACACACTAAGAAAAAAAAATAGAACTGACATATAGAGTAGGTATAAAAGGAAAGAAATGGCAATCCAAGCCACAAAAACCAAAAGAGAGAAAAAACCCATTGACAAGAATGTCGTCTATATAGATAGACCCAAACCAATATATTGATATATGTATGTACATAATGCATGTGTGTGTTTGTGTGTGTGTGTTTGTGTGAGTGTACATGGGCGATAAATTGCTCAAGTGCAAGGGAAAAGCAAAATGCAGGCAAATTATGACCAAAAGGCAACTACAGAACACTTTACTATATACCTTATATATAGTATATATACTATGTGGTGCCAAGGATGAGGAATCTGTTATGTTCTACCAACTACAACTACTACTACAATGTATGTAAAGAGGAACTTGGTATGTAGTTGAAGGGTGGTCTGGGTTGAAAAAGCCAAATGAATTTTCACTCATTTCCTTATCGTCTGTGATTTCCTTGCCAGACGACACACACAAACACACAGCCAGACACTCATACACTACAAATTTTTTAAATGAATTTTCTATGCAGGCGACAGAAGAGTCACTAGCCAGAGCCAACCATCCAGGCAGCTATCTATCCAACCACCCAACTCCAATGTTACCCATACCCATCCATTCATGGCTCTACAACGTCTCCTGGCATTGTCTGCAGGCGGCGCACAAAAAATGCAGTTTGTAGCCTGGAAAAAGTTTTACTCTCTCTTCCTCTCTCACTCTCCCACTCGCCGCCCGCCTTTCTATCTTGTCGTTGCCATGTACAGGGGGAAAGGAAAAAGAAAAAACATAGAAAGAAGGAAGGAAAATCAATGAAACTGTGGTAGTGGCAACACAACACTGCATGAGGGTTGGACCTGCACAACGTCATCATTATCACCAACGCAATCATCATCATCATCTTGGGCAGCATCAACAACATTCTCTGGCATAGTCATCATTATGAAATACATACAACAACCCTCAGCCAATGCAGCATTTGCAGGCAACCCCCAAAAGTGCAGAATCAACTCCAACTTCAAACCCAAACTCCACCACCCGAAAACCCAAACTCTCTCACCCTCTTTCTCTCTCTCTCTCTCTGTGTGTCGTCTATTCAAAATCAAAAAAGGAGCAGCAGGAACTTTCACTTTTTGCTTTTAGCATGAAAAAAAAAAAAAAGAAGAAACTCATTCCATAGGCAACAGAGCAAATGTTTTCCTACTCTGCGTCATGCGGCATTTCGTTTAGTGCAATGCGCCAAAAAGTAGACAAAACATATGTAGAATGCTTGACAGAGAAGGAAAGAGACAGAGCGAGAGAGGGAAAGAGAGATGGAGCGATTGCAACCCTTTTTTTCTTTTTGTTTGACCAGTTTATGCAATTATTTCATAACAAATTTTCTTTTACATGAAATGCAACTCTATATAACTATAGCATACTTTTATGTCAGCAGGAAAACTAAGAGCAGAACAACCAGGATCCAGGGTGGAAAACTGCAAGTACAAGTAGAATAACACACACACACGAGTTGGAAAAACTTTTTCAAGGGTTGCAGCCATACATCGAGGGCTACATGCATGAGAGTGTAGATAAAAATATTTTAATTTATTTCACATTTGGCTGCAGTCGTCAGTTGTAGTGGAGGGGAGACACCACTCTTTGCCGTTTCCCTTTCTGCCGCATCTGTTTTATGGTACTTTTCTTGTTTCTTTGCCTCCTCCTTCTTATTCTTCCTCTTCTTTTTCGGGGTGGTGGCACACATGTTTTTGCTCTACTGCATTTTTGGCGCATGCAAGTGAAGGCTTTTCTTTTCTCGCCCTCTCTCTTTTAATCTCTCTCTCTCTCTCTCACTCTCTCCCAATCTCTTTCTCTATTCATTTTCCCATGTTTGTCTGCCGTTTTTTTATTTATCTTTGATAAAAGGTTTTAGTTTTGTTTCCTGCATGTGGAGGTGAGTTGAATGAGTGTGAGTCCATCAATAGTGGCTTAGACTAAAAGGTTTTTTGTTTAAAGGATTTGCTTATACATGTGCAAATGGAAAGAGTCCTGTGGAGAAATAGAGACACACACAGAGAGAGAGAGAGAGAGAAACGCTTAGCTGGACGAATATCTATCTAAATGCATTCCGGTCAGACATTTGCTTTACAGTTGCATGAGAGAATAATTGAATTTGTGATATGTGTGTATATGGTACCCAGGGGGTAAGGCAAAGTGCGGTGCGGTGTGGTGCGGTGTGGATCGGTGCGGGTATATGGCAGTACAGGCAAATTAGTCTAAAGTGAAATACATTTGTTGAGGAAGCAACTGTCAGATACTTTTTCGTATTTTTCAAATACTTTTTTCTTTGCAATTCATTTGCATGATAAACTTTGTTCATAAAATTGAATTTAAAGTTTCCTTAACTAACAGTAAGTAAAATTCAACGATATGGCAACTCTTAAGGCATCAGCTGTTTGACTGGGCTTCTATAATAAGAATCATTTGATTTAATTATACTTTTCTGCATATTTCTTGATTCAGCTAGGTAAAATATTGTATTTGTATTTGTGAAAGAGCCTTTAAAAACTGTATATGATAACAATCTGGCAACGTTGAACTAGTAAAATGATAAAATGACGTGTTGTACGTTTCTTAAAGTCTAAATTTTATCTTTGATATTATATTACATACATATTTAGGCTAAGTTTTGGCATTTCTATGATAACAACCTAAACATCACAAACGAGAATTTTCAAATATCATTCCAACCAGCAATCTGGCAACGCTAAAATGAAAAGTTTCCATAGTATTCAACTATAATTTATAGGAATGAAATATTTTTCTGCTTTATCATCTGTAGTATTCATTCAGGCAGTCTAACTAACAAATTTCATTTCCAAAGTTTTTACAACTTTAAATCTTTTTTTTTCTTGATATATCTGAACTTATAATTCTTTTATATTCATTTGAAATTCAATTTTTCAAACTAAAAAAAAAACAAAATTCTTTTTCTTTATTGAAAAGAGATAAAAAAAACCAATTTGTTTACTTTTATTTAAAAAAAAAATAGAAAAAAAGATTGTGAAATTGTGAAATTTGAATTTCCATTTCCGCTTGACAAACATTTTTCGAAATGCTCGGTTGCATTTTATTTCATTTCGGTCTGGTCCAGTCTGAGCAAATAAATTCGCAACAGTCACTCACACTCCCTCTCCTTAACCCCCCTTCCCCACCAACTATCCTTGCCATCATCCTCTTCCGCTCCCCCCGTTCCTCTGGTTCATTCGACAATGCATTGATGATTTATTTATGCCTGCATAGCATAGAAAAAGCTGCATTGCACTTTATCGTTTTGTAGGAATACCCCCCACTGCCCTCCCACTCCTCCTAACCATCACATTTAAAAAATTTATTTATCAAAAAGTTTTTCAAACGTTGCCAACAAAACAAACAAACTGAAACTGAAATGAAACCCTGTGAACGACGACAGAAAAAAAAAGAAGTATTAATGGAATATGGCCGAAAATTCAGCAGAAAAGCGCATGCAAACACACAGATACAGACACACACACACACAGATACTTTCTCATATGCAACATACACAAATTACCAAAGCAAACGAAAAATAATAAAAAGCGGCGCTTAAAAGGCAACAGACAAAAATTTCCAAAAAGAAACAGCAAAAAGTATCTTTTTCTGCTGCTACTGCAGTTTGCTGATTGTTTATCTAGTTGCTGCAATGCCCCCCCCCCCCCCCTACTCTCTCGTTGGGTGGAAAAGAGAATGGGGTAGTGGGGAAGGCGCACTGCAGCATTTTAGACCACGCCCCATCAACGGGAAATGAAGTTTTAGGCAAACGACATAAAGATAGAAAGAAAGATAGATACAAAGCTGTTTTTTTTTTTTGATGGGCGAAGAGAGAAGAGAAGAGCTAGCTGAAAATTATATTAGGTAACATGGCCCATAGGAAAAACCCGGAAATGAGCTGGCTGGAATAGGATAAAGTTAACCTAGCTTAAGTTAGCATAGGATAGGATTCATCTGCATATAAGAATATATGAAAATTGCAAAAAGATATGAAAATTGATTAAAGCGCATGAAAATGCAATCCATAGATTGTATTTGCGAAACATTCTGTTGTATCTATGAGTTTTGTTATACCTAATGAAACTAGTATCAAATTAATTGCATTTATTAGTACTAAGTTAATTAACTAGCAAAGTAATTCTTTCCAAATGCACATAGCTCAAAGAACTAACTTAAACTATATAAAATTTTAATTTTTACTTTGAATTTCGCTATAAAATGTTCATAGCAATAGCTTTAAGTGGATCCCTAAACCGAGAAGAATTTGCTAAAATTCAATTTAAAATATTTATTTCTTTTAGCTTATCATAAACAATACATATGTGAGAATACATTAATTAGAGAGTTACAACAAAAGAAATCCACAAAAATTAGAAATTTCTTTTAAATATAAAGAGTAAAACATCAAAGTTCCTTAAATTTTTGCGTGAAGTAAAAACCTTCTTCTATTCTATTCAATTTTACATCAATGTGTAAAGTAACTTTGACCAGATAAAAGGTTTTTTTTTTAATTTTAAGCTATTAAAACGGAAAATGTTTTTAGTGCAACTGAAGTTCCAATTTGTTTAACATGGTTAAATGTTAGTAAGGATGTCCGTGTTCAGAGCATTACTCATTGTGTTGCTATAATTTTATAGCATTATCATACATATCTATATATACACACATCCAAAAGCATTACCCATTGTATTGCTACAGATGATCTTTATTCAGTGGCTAATATATATTCCAGTTAATTCGTATTGATAAAACTTAGATGTACTATATAAAATTAAGTAATACTTTGACATTGATAGCCAATGTGAGGTACTGGAAATTTACAAGTTACCTAATCTCAATTGCACAATTAAGATACTTTGGGTCTTCAATTATGTATGTATGTATGTACATATGTCAAACATTCCTATAGTGAACTATCTCTAATGAATTCATTTCAAAAACACAACTTTTGTTTTCCATTTTCAGTGTTTATGTCAGAATTTCTACAGAATGAAGTTTAAATTATGAACTTTTCACTATAAGAAAGTTCCACTGCACATAAAGTAACCATTTTAAACGTTTGACAACTCAAAAGTCATATATTATATATTCAGAATTCCAAAAATAAAACAATTATTTTATGATAAACTTTATTGTTTTTTAAGATTTAATTTAACAATTTAGGCTATGTAGGCAAATGTCTATACAAAAGAAAAAGCAAAAGGAATTATGCTTAAAAGGCCATAAAAAACTTGAAGAAGAAAGAATCTCATATAGAGTTTAAGATTATTAGAAAAACTTGTTTATTAAATAAACAAAAATGGGAAAATATGAAGATTACTAAAAAGGTTAACAAGGCAGAAGCTTAACTGTTGAAAGCTTTACTTCGAAAGTAAAATTGTCATCCTTTTAGTAGCTAAACAGGGCACTAACATAGTTCTAAGGTGGCAATACCTGCATAGTCTAAAGGTTCTGATAAATCAAGGTAAATTTGTAATCGATAAATAAAGAAACTTTTCAGTGGGTCCAACTTTCGGTAAATAGAAGAAGAGAACTAAACTAAGACTAACTTCAAGAGTTTCATCGACCCGAAGACATCTTGCGAACAACATAATTCCACCTATTGTAATATATTCTATTTATCTGCTATGATTGATTTTCTATATTTATTACCTAACTGCATCTCACATTTATAATTTCTCTGCGTTCAAAGAAGAATCCAACTGTGATTAAACCAAATACTTAGTACCAAATCACTTCATTTTCGATCAGACCAAAACTGATCAAATCTCTCCTTGAATCGATCAATTTATGATATTTATCAGCTGGTACTCTGTTTACTCTATATAGTAAAGGAAAAGCCAGGCAATTTTTAAATGTTTTGGGAATGAGAAGAAAAAATATTATTGGAGCTTACTTTACTCGTTTTTTTTAGCTTCTATTCTACTTTCATTTCTTTGTTTTCTCGATGTGCATAGAGCCATGACATGCAATAAAATGGCAAAAGAAGGGGTAGGATGACTTTGTGGGGGAGTCGTCCTAGATGGCTGCCTGGCTAGCTGGTAACTGGTCTGGTGGTGCAACATCAAAGGGGTTTGGGGGTTAGGGGTTAGCAGCAATGGCTGAGGCTGAGGAGGCTTCCTGGCTGCCTCGTCTGCCACTCGACTCGTGTCTAAATTAAACTTCATCATCATCAACACGATGGAAAAACGGAGCCAAACTGCAAAACAAAAAGAACAAAAAAAAAAAAACAACGGGGAATGCAAAAAACCTACGATCTGAGGCATGCGGCACGGAGGGAGGAGGGGGGAGGCGTGGCAGTTTGGAATTTTTCGTAAAAATTGCATAGCTCTGTGAGGGCTTTCATTTTTTTTTGTTTTTTGTTCTTGTTGTTGTTTGGTTCTGCAGAAATTGGCATTTTGTGGGCAAAAAAATAGGAGAATATAAAAAAAAGAAGGAGAGAAGAGACAGGGAGTGAGAGAGAGAGAGAGAGAGAAGAGCAGGAAACGGGACGGGACTAAAGAAATCAGAAATTATTGTAGATTGCAAGGACCTAGGACCCAGAGCCATGTCCAGCCAGCATGCAACAACGAACTGAACCCAAACCGAGAGGGCAGGGGGAGAGGGTAAGAGAGGGGTAAGAGAAGAGAAAGAGGCCAAAAGCAGAGAGTATGCAAAAAATTAAAACAACAACAACGAATGAAAAAAGAAAAGAAGCAAGTGAAGTGCATAAATGGATTTTATAACGTCCAGTGCTAAAGTAAATTTATGCTTTTTAATGCAATTGCAGGACGAGCAGACCGTAAGTGGGTGGCCAGGCCAGAATTCCAGCTCCCCCTTCTCCGCCCTAGCCAGGTCCAGGTCAGAAGGAGTTGCAAAAATGGAGGAGTTTACCAGCTCCACGCTTCGTTTGCTCGGGCTAAAAGCATTCAGTGAGTGGAAAGCAGCAGAGGGGCAAAAGGGTTGGGCAGCCCCCTCCAACCTCCCCCCCTAAACGCCTCTCTGGCTGTGGGTCTTGTACGTGTACTTCTCGTCGTTTCCATTCGTCGCCATGGCCGTCGGCCAGACAAAGTGACATTTGTCGTTAATTGCAAAATTTATGGCCAGAAATCGTAGAGAAAACAGAACAGAACGGAGGCAGCAACCTCTGCATGAAAATGCCAAATGCCTTTAGCCTTTAGTGGGTAAGTAAGGGGGGGGAGAGCGGAGTCGAAAAGGACTTGGTTTGAATAAAACCAAATAAAACATTTTAAATGCAGAAAAAACGAATGAAAGAAAGAAAAAACAACTTACGTTTAGTTAGGCGGCCTAATTAGTTGGTCACAAAAGCAATTGCGCTTACCTGAAAGCAAAAAAATAAGAACAGATGTAGAAAGAATTTTAAGTAAAGTGTGTAAATAAATTTTTGGGAAATTTTATATATAAAATATGTTAATTATTAAATAGAAGCTTAAAGAGGTTATATATAGAAATTAATTAAAAAATTTTTGTGAAGATTAAACAAATTATATTACCACACTGATTCATTTCTACGATTTAGAAGTTCTGCACATCTATTTCTTCTGTTTTTTAAAAACTATTAAACATTATTTTAAATATTTACAATAACATGATTTGAATTTAAAGGAGCTTAGTTTTTGAGGAATATGATCGGGTCCTAAATAAAAGGATAAAAGGTCCTCTTCTCCGGATGCCTTGTCTAAAATATTACTGCACGAGCAGTATATTTTGCGCACTTAGATAAGGATGATCCTGCAAATAGCTGAAAGTAGCCATCAGTTTTCAAAAGATCTTTCTACAATAGTTTAAGCTTTATGAAATTTAGAACTTTTAAGAAATAGGTTTGAATTGATCATGTTAGGTAGAGCTCACAAGAAAACCAGGGAGACCGATGAGACGACACTGGAGTCCTCAGTGGTACACAAATCTTAAAAAGCGAACCAAGAGTATCATTAAATTAAGAGGTAACAAGATCCATGTCTGGGCAACTGTATAAGGATGACCAATCAGTTCGCAGAATGAGACTTAACAATGTTAGTTTTGTGAAAATTACGAAATTTATTCACAGGACTGACACCAACAACCGATGCACGAAACGACAGATGAACAGATAATTTCAAAGTAGGATGAAAATTGTCTTCTGGCAAGACTAAAGGGGCTCATACTAAAAGGTCAGTTACCTAATTAAATAATATTTTATTGCTTTATTTTATTAAATATGTATGCATACATATATAATTATTTTACATTTAGACTAAAGACTTTCAGAGATTCCTTTGAATCGGAAAACATATTAATTTTATAGGAGTGATGAAAATACCATTATCAAATCAAAGTCATGCTTAATTTGTGGAAATTTATTTATAATTAAAAAATTTATGTACAATTATTATATTCATTTGATTTTTGTTTTTATTTCTTGTTGTTTTATCTTCCAAGTTTTTTCATCTTATTGCTCCCTTTTCTATGATTTATAAATTGTACAGTGAAAGTGTAGGACAAACTTTCTTTACTGATAGTGCATAATTTTTTGCTTTAATAGTCATGAATCGATTGTTAATATCAAAATCCATCTGATTACTTTACAGGGTATTCAAATTCTTTATAACCGAAACTTGGATCTGTATATCATGGAAATAATGGATAAACATAAGCAGTTCTTACTCACTTGTGGACACAAATGCAGAATGAACTTCAAGCAATTAACAAAATGATTTAAACTTAAATTCTTTTAGCTATAGTTAAGGATTGATGAAACAATTTGATTTCATTTAATTATTTATGTATTCATATATCCATATTTTTTTTCGATATTTATTTATAATCTTTCGAGTGAAAACTATAAATAAAATAATGAAATATGAATTTCTAATTGTGGTCCAAAAGATCAACAAAAATAAATATAAATTCAGTGATTAAAATATCTCTGTAATAGAAATCTAATGAAAAGCTATCTTTAAGTTTCAAACATTTTGCTTAGCATTTTAGTCTTTCGTTTAGATAACAGAACTTGGCCATATAGGACATTTAAGCCAAGTTAATTTCACTGGCATTTAAGACAAATTGATTTTGAGATTTTACTTTCAGCAATTAGACAAATGCAATGCATCATTTTTTGATCATCAAGACTCCATCTTGCCGTTTGTGCTCTGCTGAGCATCTCTTCGGGCCAAGTTAGTGGCATTGTTGGCCTCTCCCCTCTTCTTGTCTCTTTTAAGTTATCGCTTCGTTGGACAATTTGTGAAGTTTTTTTTGTCTTTAAGTCACACTTTCGAGTGCGGTAAACTTGAACAACAACAACAAACCAAAAAACAAAAAACAAAGAAAAATGCATTGCATATCTTATGAAACTTTTCTTCTTGCACTTGTCGCAATGTTTTTGTTTTTGTTGTTTTTTTTTGGTTGTTTAATGCTTATTGTTGTTGTTGGTTGTTTGTTATTATAATTTATGCATTTTCCCATGTTGTGTGTTATGCGTGGGTGATTCTTTTGCATTTTCATTGTTTTGTGTATCTTTTCATTTTGGGTTTCAGTTTCGGTTCGGTTTGGTTTGGTCTTGTGCAAGGTGTTTCATTTACTTGGCAATGATTACTGATAAGCTTAAGAGTAGTCGCCGATCCAACCGGCCGCCTGTTGCGTCTAATTAAAATGCAGTTTCGGTTGCTCACCTCAAGTGCAACACTTTTATGTACTGTGATTTACAGAATAATAGTTAAACAAGAAAAAGATGAAATAATAAAAGAACAGACACAACAAAAAGGGGCCCACAAACTGGTAACAAGAATCTTTGGTAACCATGAAATTGAATTGCTACTTTGAAGTGCACTCAACGTCATGAATTTGATTGGTAACAGAGGCAGAAGATGGTTGGGGAGAGGGGCCCACAGTTGCACACATGGCTGCACGGCTGATAGACAGGTCAAGAGAAGGTTGGGGATTGGAATGGGAAATGCTGCCATGGAGGTTTTCTTTTTACATTTTTCTAAGGGGGGGAACAGAGAAAACTGAACTGGCGGCTACTGCTGGCCACCTAGTTACCCACACTAATTACCAAAATGCAGTCAACGGCAATCTCACTTTGACGTGTTGTTGCAAGTGCAAAGGGCCCACCAGTTTGTGGTGTACAAAGAGAGAGGGGGATAGGGGGAGAGAGTAGCTGAAGAACAGTTCATTAGAAACATGCAAAGCAACAAGAAAATTTTTGATGAGGTTTTCCCTTTGCTTCTTTTTGGGCGATTTTCGTTGATTGGAATAGGTGCATAAAAAGTCATTAAAAAGAGCTTCGGTTAGTGTTCTATCTGTGTAATCAGAAATAATAAAAAAGAAGCAAATACCACTATAAAGACATGCAAGCAACAACTTTATTTGTTGGATATCGCTTTTGAATACAACTCATGTAGATTGGCCTAAATGTTGTACTACATTTTAGCCAGGTTTAAATCTACCTTAAAAGTTTCTGCGAGAATGTTTTTGATACTTTTGAACTTATCATTAATCTATAAATATATTCGATTTTCATATCTTTCAAATTAAATATTTTATAAATTTTTGTGGAAATCTCATCAATAATAGTAAACTTAAGACAATTAATAAAAACAAATTTGTTTTTAAAAAAGTTTATTATTAATAAAACAGATGCAATATGGTCTAACATGTGCTTCTGATATGAATGAATATATATGTACTGCTTTAAGTTTACTATTGGTACCAAAAAAAATATTAAAAATCGGTTTCGAAACTATATATCTCTGATGCGATTTCTTTAGAAATTGTTGTTTTAGTGAACATTTTTCGACTTAAGGAAAAGTGTCTTAAGAAAAAGTTATGAATCTTCAAATTCGATCTATATATAAATAACTCATTTTATCTGTGCAAGATAGGTGATTAGAGTCTGACATTTGTTCAATAGATGTGGAAAGATCGAAGGAAATTAGGTGTACTTATGGCAACGCAAACAGATTGAGGGCGAGTTAGAGTGAACGTCAGAGTGAGTTGGTCGGTCGTAAGAGGTCGTAAGTTCCTCCTTTTCCAAAATATAAAAGTGATCGTTATCACATATTTTTCTTCACTTAAAAACGTACGAAATTAGAGAAATGCCCATATATACGATAGGTGCTATTTATTAATTTTTTCAATTTTATCTGATACATATCTATAAATATCTCCAACTATCTTTTCTTCTTTCTACCTTGCTATTTTAATTCTGATAATTTTCGTTATCGATCTGATGTCAATGTTGCCCTTGACCTTCTATCTTTGAAACAATATATATAGTAGGAGATAGTTATCTATTTTTTGTTTCATCTCTATATATATTGTTCGTCATTTGGTTTTATGACGGCCCATGGCCAAGTATTTTGGAAGGAATCACGAGTTGACGGACCAGGCCACCTGTATAGCGCCATTTTAGGAACTATCAAGTTCTCTTCACTCTTAAACTAGTTGGGAATTACAGCGAAAATGTAACAAAGACAGAGGAGAAAGTTAAAATACCGTAAGAAATTACCTTTTTCAGTGCATATTTAACAAATATAGATTTCCATATATATGTTTACCTTTCTATAGATCTCTTTGTATCCCTTTATTCTTATTTTACAGGCTTCAAAAGATTTATCCTTGCTATTACCAGATTTCTCCATACTTCATGGCTCTGTATATAGAACTCTATTTCTAAGATTGCAAACTTCCTTATCGCTCGATCGATTACCAGTTCCAGTTTTCTAAATATGTATATTTTCTAAATATTTCTCCTTGTGTCTTTTTCTTTTTCACATCTCTTCTATCCCTTTATATATATATTTTAAATCTTATTGGATCTTATTTCCATATATTATGTGCATAAAAAGAACCTCAACAATTCAAATTAACCACAATGGGACAATCGAGAAGAACAAGAGCCACCCCTCTTTATAGACGACCGATGGGAAGATGTTAACGGTAAACGGTTGCATATGTGAGGATTGCGTGTTATGTACAATACACACACACACACACATATATTGGAACCCTTTTTCTTCCACTCTGCCACTCTCGCTATTCTCTCTCCCATTCTCCCACTTCCACTTCAATTCTTTCGGCTTGTTGCTTTGTTTTAACGGAAGCTGTTGCTGTTGTTTTTATGCTTTTTAATTTCCTTAACAATTTCTTTTGTGCTTTTTTTTTTTTTTTGGTTTCTTTCTTTCTTTGGTTGGTTTCCATTTTCCCCCTTTTTTTCTTGTTTTGTTTTGTTTTTTTTTTTTTTGGTGATTGTTCCACTTCTTGTCGCACAGAGTGCACTCCAAAGCGTCTTTGCTTGACTTGGCTTTCCGAAATTGAGGGTGTGGGGGCCATAGACAGAAGATGAAGATGAAGAAGAAAAGGAAAAGCAATACAACAAGTATAGGTATATATATATGTATATAAATATATATCTGTGTATGTGTGTATGTATGTACGTGACACAATAATACCTTGAAGTGAGCTCTTGGTGACGCCGGCGCTAGAAGATTGAGGCAATTCACAATTCATTCATCTTCCATAGGTTTGTTTGTGTTTAATATGCGTATATTATACTTGACTTAATTAGCTATTATTAAAATGAAATTGGAAAAGAAAAAGGTTCTTAAACAATTAAATAATCATTTTTCTTCCGTTTTTTTTTTTTTTAGAAAAGATACTTTGTGCACAGATGAGATACAAAATGAAGACAGAGCAGGGAGAAACAGAGAGAGAGTGAGGGGTAGAGGGATAGAGAGATCGGATGTGAAAATCTAATTGTTGTTGTCAATTAGACATATGTAGGTACAACATATACAACATTTATGTAAATATATTTTTAAATTATACATTTCTATGACAAATTTATGCTATTTATAAGCGATGTTAGGTCCTTTCGTTCCCAAACAAAATCCAACTAAAAGTTATCATTTTATAAGAATAATAAACCTCAATCGCAACAACCTCTAATTATCCTTCTTATTCTTCAACTTTTTCAGTTTTTACAACTAGTAAAAAGGGAATCAGATCGAATTATAATGTACTTAAAAGAGAGATACATGTTAACATAAGGACCATTATTCGATCCAAAAATCATTATACGTTTTCCTCTATATACATTTATCGACATTCATTTACTCTATATACATTTATCGACATATCCAAACCGATTAAGAATATAATTTATTGATTGTAATACTTGTCTTGTAATTAAGAATCAAATCTGCTCTAATCGTCACTTTTGAATAGATGGGGAAAAATTGTTTTTAATCTCAAGATTTATAAACCTATTAAAATGTACAATCTTTTGATGGAATAATACAGTAGTATCCGGTTACAACGACTCCGCTAACAGCGTCCGTCCGATTATAGCGGCGAAAATTCAATGACTTGGTTGGTACAAACTTATATGATGAAAAGGCCTCAAATTGTCGATCCCTGAGAGTTTTTAAAACGGGATTCTACTGTTTTTCGTTTTTGGATTTAGTTTTTTATCATAAATATTAAGGTTTTCCTATGTAAATATATCCTAATAATATCATACCATATTAAATCATTCTAAGGACTTGTAGTATTACAGTATAGAACGCTTTTCGTACAATTTAAAAAAAAAAAAACATTTTCAACCATCATTTTCCAGTTTTATACAATCAATTTTAGTCCAAAGTTTGTTTTTCCTTTACAGAAAAATTATTTCCATACAAATTTGAGGTATTTACTAAAGAGCATTAAAAACATAATTTTAATATTCTGAACTATAAAAAAGTTGCATGATCAAAAAGTTCGGGCACTGTTTTATGTTGTATATTTTCCATCCATTTTCAAAGATATAGGAACTAGTTCTTATTTCTTTGTTTCTTTTGCATTCGAAATTTTGCTGCAATGGGATCCTTACTCAATCGTGTCCAATAGAAGACTGATCTACAACAAGCAAGGCAAAAAGCTCGCTCTAGATGCGTGCGATAGTGCGTGAGAGTGCGTTAAAAGCTTTTCGGCAAAAGTGCGTGAGAGTAATTTTTTTGTAGTTCGGCTATACGAAAACTAAAATGTGCCTATGTCATAGAGCTTTGCTCTCTCACTTTAGATATGTAAAGATGTATGTGTGTGTGTGTGAGTGTGTGTGTATAGTTTGCATTTGCCGAAAACCATTTTTAGATTTTTGATTGTTGTATTTGCAGTTGAAGCTTTTATTTCATTTTTTTTTTCTTTTTCGTTTTTCGTTTCTGATATTTATTGCGCGTGAATGTCATTTATAAAACAGGAAAAGCTTGTGCCACTGCAAAAGCTATCAATGTGTGAGTGCGTATATAGAAGTGTGTGAGTGTGTGCGAGTGTGCGTCTACGCACATTTTTAATTATGTTGTGCGAGCTCAAGGTTTTTTTCTATCGCTCCCAAAATATATGAAAAAAAAAATTTTTTTTTGTTGCTGTGCAGGCGGCGACGGGCATCAGCGTTGGCGATAGAGCGCGTCGCCATGTCCCCCGCCACCACCCCCGTAATACCGCTCTCCTGGGGTACGCACTTTGAGCCAATTTAATTGTAGGCCAGTGCGGAGGCAAAAGTCAGCAACAGCAGCAGCAGCAGCAGCAAGTAGACAGAATTGTTGCTATAATATTGATGCGTGAATTTTGCGCTGCGTTGTGTGTGTGTGAGTATATAGACACATACATATGTACTTATGTATGTATGTGTGTGTGTGCATATGTTTGCTCTTTGTATATGCCCCAACAAGTGTACACATACATACATACATACATAAGTACGTACATATGTATAGAATGTCTATTTGTATGTATGTAATCTATATGCCAATGCCTCTTTTTTTTTGCTTTTGTAATTTTTAAAATTTTATTTATTTGTTGCGCCCTTCTGTTGTGTATATATGTATGTATATGTATGTATGTGTGTATGTATTTATGTATGTATTTATGTACATATGTTTTATGTAGAATTATCAGCGCAGTTCTTTTCTATGATGTAATAGCTTTAAATTGACAAATTCTTTTGATTGTACAAAAAATTCATTGTCTGCATTTTTTTTTGTGAAATTATGCTTGGAATTTGTGTATTATATAAAATTATTATTGAAAGATTTCATTATAAATATAAAATGATTAAAAATACTCATTAAAAATCATTAGAAATGACCTTCTGTTTAAGCTCGTTTGACAGAAATTATATGTTGGTCATAGTTTTTCTTTTTTAGGTAATCTCAATGTAAATTAGTCCAAGCGAAAAGTTCATTTAAACTTAGTTTGCCTGAACAATTTGAAAAAAATTTAAATATTTTAATTATAACCTATAAATAATAATATTGAATTATTACGGCGCTAATAATAACTCAATATTTTTACACAAATATTTACTTTTTTTGTCTCAATAAACTTATTAAAGGAAAACTTCCCTTCTTAATAACTTTAACCTTATTATTTTCGTATTATAATTTTAATTGATATGTAGTTAGAAGTTCATCGATTTATAATTGATTTCGATATTCTAAAAAAGAAAGAATATATAATAAATAAAGTCTTGGTTTAATCTTAAAAAAGTTTGCTGTTCCTGAAAATTCTGAGATTTCTCTCATCTTTCAAATTATAGAATCTATTATATGTAAATAAATTTAAACCTGTTCTACGTGAATAGAAAGTAGAAGTTTCTCAGTATTTCATACATTTACATAGTTTAAAAACATTCTGTCTTGGGATACATTTACTATAATATTTTTCTTTGTAAATTCCTATATTAAATAGGGAATTCTTAAAATTTTTCAATGCTTTCAGTTATCTCGTTTTATAGCACCACAGAAATTTTTTTGCATGTCATGAGACTTGGATTTTTGCCTTCATATTCAACTGTTATACATATATTAAATGAAATAGTTTGTAGCACATTTTATGATGACCATTAAATGTGAAAAGACACGCACTAATTTCCGACTTGCATTTAGTTACTAACTAAATGAAACTTACATGAAATTTTACCATAAAAATATTTAGTATACATACATACATACATACATACGTACGTACTTATGTATATGAAATAATCGCTTTTATGAACTGTTAATTAGGCTTATCAAAATTACCAACGAAACGTGCTAAAAAAAAAAAAAAGTTTCATTAAAAAAACTAAAGGCCGCAAAACTATGAAAATGGTAATGATAAAGCGTAGGAGAGATGGTGGGGGAAATGCAGGGATGGAAACTGAGAAGTCGATGTTTACACGAGAGCAAGGGAGGGGAGTGGGGCGGCAATGAAAACCTGTCAGTGTCAGTCAAAGCGACATTTTTTTATTTTGTATAGCACTTAAATGTTGCCTTTACCTATACATAGACCAGAAATACGCATACATAACTAGGCCTATGTGAGAGCAAGAAAGAGAGTATGCAAAAGAGAGCATGCGAATGAGTGTGATAGAGAGAGAGAGAGAGACAGAGCGATAGAGAGCTAGATTGTGGGGGGATAGAGTGTTTCAAAAATAGAGAGAGAGAACTATGTGCAATGCTTTGGCAAACTAGGTTTTTTTTTACTTTTCTGTTGCTGCTGTCTCTCTTTGCCTAGTTGCTAATTGCTAGTTGGCTTTTGCTCTACTTCGCTCTCACACACACACACATATGCATATACCTTTGGCGAAACTTTTTGCATGCAAGCAGCAAATAAATACATAGAAAGAGTAACTCTCTATGTGTGGGTGTTTTTTTCTTTTCACAGACACATATGCATACATTTGTATGTATGTATTTACCTATGTACACATATGGTCGCCATTGTCGCCGCAATAGTTTGCACAAATAGAAAACGCATTTCATGGGCGGGCATCGTTTTCTTTGATAGTTGTTTTTGTCTTTTGGTTTGGTTTGTCTGGGCTTTGGGTTATCTGCATTGAACAGTCGAAATGTATGTACAGTGGTGCTCATATACTTAAGCCACATGAAGGTAAACCTTGCATTTAAGCGAAAATCAAAAAAAAGTTTTAATTTCACTGCTCCAATTTTTTGTGTCAGAATACTTTTATATGTCAGTACCCTAACAGAACAAGAACCAAGTCAAAAAAATATATATTTCATGAAAAACTTAAAAAATTCGTAACCATCTCCAAAATGTCCTGCTCATATACTTAAGCCACCTGGAAAAAAATCGTTAAAAAAGTTAAAATTTTCCCAGTATTCCTAGTATTTTTAATAAATTTACTTTAATATTGAGTAGAATGACCTTATTGCTTAAAAACTGTGGAGCAAGGCTTTACCATTGACTATACAAGGCGTGCGCATTGCTGGGGGGTGGTTTTCATCCTTTCTTAATGTAAAACTTCCCAAAAATCGTTTTTATTTGCTGTTTTTTTATGGACAACGACTCTTTTGTAAATTCCTCACAAGTTTCTTAAAGGGTTAAGGTCGGGACTCTGCGGTGGCCATTGCAAAACGTAGATTCTTTCATGGTAAAGACTCAACTTGACTATCTTGCAGCAATGGCTCGAGTCGTTGTCCTGATTGAACATCCACGTAAGCGAGAAATTATCGGCATATTCTTCAGATAAATTGTTTCTAAGAATGTTAAGGTACATTTCGACGTTCATGATGCCTTCATTATTTACCAGCGGACCTACTTCCAAAGCAGTAAAACAGCCCCAGACCATGATCAAAGCGTCGCCATGTTCAACGGTCTACTTTGTGTACTTCGGATTTGGTTGTTTGTTAGAAGGACGTCGTGCATAAGGTTTTCCATCACTTCCAAAGACATTGAACTTGGATTCATCGCTCCAAACAATCAAGTTCCAAAAATTGGGACCTTTGCCAATAGGCTCCGTGGTTAATTGAATGTGCGTTTTTGTTTTCTTCACGGACAGCAATGGATTTTTTTGGACAATGCGTCTATAGAACCCAAATTCGTTTAGGAGCCTTCTTAGGATCTTAGTTGACATATTTAAGCAATAATCCGCAACCTTTTGACCTCTGATTCGCTTTGAAGTCAAGAAAGGATCGGCTTTACTCAGATTGGCAATCTGACTGTCCTCATGAAAGTGGGTTTTCTGTGCCTTTCACGGGGAATATTTTCCTAGGTTCCATGTTTTTTTATAAAACGCAATAGCATTTCTGACTTCGCCACAAAAAAATTATAAATTTTACAAAATTGTTAAACACTTTTCTTTTTTTCGTAATATTCCCATATCAATTTTTTTTCGGGCGGATTTGTAGGTTTTTTTTAGACATTGGGATTAAACTTTTGTGAAAAACGTTTTTAATGTTTAAAATTTTACTATAGAAAATGAAAAGCAAAAATTTTTCCCATAAAATCGTAAGTTTGATAATTTTAGCTCATGGTGGCTTAAGTATATGAGCAGGACATTTTAGAGATGGTTACGAATTTTTTAAGTTTTTCATGAAATATATATTTTTTTGACTTGGTTCTTGTTCTGTTAGGGTACTGACATATAAAAGTATTCTGACACAAAAAATTGGAGCAGTGAAATTAAAACTTTTTTTGATTTTCGCTTAAATGCAAGGTTTACCTTCATGTGGCTTAAGTATATGAGCACCACTGTACATACATATGTATGTATGTATATGTATACATACACCAACGAGTCATAAAAGTGCCATGAATGGGTCCGGCATATTATACTACAAAAGCCAGTTATATGGCCTAGGGCAAATGATTTTTGAAAGAAATTTTCAACTATTATATTTGATGTGATGATGAAAAAGTGCCATAGAACTGACATAAAGTGAATCTAGTTGTCTTACAGCCTTTTCATTTTAACAATTTAGAATATTATTCAATCAGATTTCTATGCAGAAAAGAGACATTTTGTTATTTAAAAAGTATTTTGTATATGATCTAATGAGCTTTCTACCCAGCAACTGTGAGCTAAAGGGGTATATTAAGTTTTACGAATACCCTTCCTTTTGTTACGGTTGTGTATCTCGTTTTTCATCCATGCCTAGTTCCATCAAAGTGTTTTCCAATTGTTAAACAAATAATGTAATATAAACAAATATTATTATAATAATATTATTTCCCAGCAATTAAATCCTTTTCTTGTGAAATTGCAATAAGAAATTAAATACTTAATCATAAGAAAAAGTAAAGGCGACTACTTCGCTCTTTTCCTGGCAATCGCTTGGGTTAACCGACTTGAAACAACTGTAATAACAACAAATGCAACAACAACAACAATCAACGGGGGGCGACAACAATTGTTGACTGGCTAAGGCTATATTGCCGCCGTTTCAACTTTCTTGCATCGTTTCTGGCTTCTTGGTAATCGTTCACAATTAAAAATTCAAACCAACTGCAGTGGTAAGTCATAAAAACGAAACAATTATTACAGAGCAAGAGGAGAGAGTAGAGAGGGAGACACTTTACGCAAGTGCCGACGACAATAACAAAAACAAAAAAGAATTCTTCAAGTAGCAACGACTTGGTGGTACTCTTTAATAATTGCAGATATATAGGGACATCTAGCGGTAATCGAACAAGGAGATTTTGTGAACTTATAGAATGTCAATGGTTAGTAAAACATATTGAAAACTGAGGGCGTGGCAAAACATAATGATATTAAAAGCCTAAAAGATGGCTAAGTAAACTTTTTTGTCCTTTCAATCTATGTACATTTAGGGCTAAATAGTTTTAATCAGTTATGCTAGCATCCTGCCTAATAAAATTTATACTTTTTAGAGTACCCAATATACCCTTTAATGCACTCTATGAGTACAGGGTATCGCAATGAAGTCACTAATATTGCATTGCGTCAGAGAGTCTGATGCAGCCAGCCAGAAAAAAAAAGACACAGAGAATAAGTGAGACAAAATAAATGCGTGACTGAGAGAGAGAGAGCGGGAGAGATATAGAGGGACACATTCTAAGAAAAAAATACAAACGATTGTGCAAATGCACGTGAACGAGATAGACTGGGGGAAACACTGAAACTTCCGACAAGTGAAAATGCAAGCCCCAAAAGAAAATACATAAGTAAGGGGGCAAGGGGAAGGGGGATAACAATGTATGTTGTGCATTTAATTAAATGCGGAAGACCCCCAGAAAAAAAGCTACGAAAAAAAAACATTGTTACTACATTTAAGCGCACGCATAGAGAAAGACACACACACACGCACCGGGCTAGCGGCGCAATGAGCGGAAAAGAGCAGAGAGGAGAGGAAGAAGAAGAAGAAAAAAGTACACACAACGCACAAAATTTGGAACACGCTGTGGCCAAAGTAGGTCAAAGTGGCAGCGGCAGCAGCAGCAACAACAATGACGCATTTAACAAGGGGTGTGCTGAGGAGGGAAGGGGGGTGAGCCAAACCAAAAGTATTGCGTGTCAACTGCGAGCGCAGCAGCAAGAGAAGCAATAGCAGCAGCAGCAACTACAACTACAACAATATTATTAGAAATAATACAATTGAATATATTTTTGTTAATTTATGCCCAAAACAATGTTTGCACTACCTTAAAAAGGGGTGTGTTGACTACTGAATGATACCCTTTCCTTGAACAAGGTATACATATTTAAATGCAATCATCTGCCAACAGAAAGACTACTTTCTGTCTTCTATATAGACAAACTTTTCATCTAATTCAACGCTGATTAAAGGCTATCTAGTCAAAATGCTAATCGGAATTCTACAGATATATGAGATATTAAAGATATACGAAGCCCTTAGAGAGAAGCTTAGGGAACTACTAGGAGTAGGACTTTTTGCACTTCCAAAAAGAGATCAGTTAGAAAGGAAAAGAACCAGACTAAACTCTGATAACTTTCTTAAAAGAACAAATGAACCAAAGAAAGTTAAAGAATCAATCTATCAATCAGATATACCAACGAAACATAACCTTACTTAACTTGACATTTGCTTCTCCCAAACTATTAAGCACTTTAAAGGGTATACAAACTTCTTTACATATTCCGCTTACAGCAAAAATTGTTATTAATATGCAATGTTAGACAAGTTTGTTAACAATAAATCATAACGCAGAAAAGTGCGTAGACAACAAAAATTTGCTATTTGTTGTTGTTGGTTTTTTGTATTTTTGCATAAATTAAAAATAATATATACCTATATATATATTTTTTTTTTTTGTGACTTTTAATTGGTTGCCAAGTGCGAGTATAAGTAATTGTTTGCAAATGTTTGTTCGTGCGGCCGCTTTCTAAATTTGTGACAACCAACAAAACAAAAAGTTAACACTTTTAGCTACATCGAAAATAAAAGCCTACAATTTGCATAAGACATAAGCCTAGGCCGAGACCTAAGCTTTACCTCGCCTCAAAAGATTGCGTTAAGATAAAGGTAAGACACGACGGTTCCACATTGAAAGACATTGCCGGAAGTTTATAGTTGAGAGTTCATTTGAACGCAGAGTCTTGGCTGGTTTTAGCGGATTTTTTTGAACATTTTTCAAAAATTAAATAAAAGTTGAAATCTTGATTGATTATATGAAATGAAGAAGGAATATAAGGGAATATTTAATCTGCAAAGTCTCTCTGTTGTAAATTATATTTGGAGACCATTTCTCCTTTATTACAGTCAAACATCCCTAAAGTATACTTTTATATAATGGAAAACTGAAAAGCCAAAAAAGTGCAAAATTTTAGCTTTCTAGCTAAAAGCGTCTCGGAGGAGATCGTGATGATCCAGACAGACAGACAGGGGGACGGATGAAGAGACTGACAGCTCATCGTCCTTTATATAGTCTGAGATGCTTCCTTTTGTACATAAAAATAAGATGAGAAGAATGGAAAATAAGACCATTTCGTCTTTAAAGCCTCAAAAAAAAAACTTTTTATTAGAATTTAAATGTTTATAATTTAAGCTAAAAAGCATTTTTTAATAATTCATATTAGTTCAGGATCAATTTTGTATTTTCTGTGCCCATTAAAGCTTTCTGTTCCTACCAATCTCGCTTTGATTCGATTTAGAAATATATTGTATACATATATCATAATATTATGGTCACCCACCCCTACTCCCTTGATACTTAAATATATTTTTATCTTTTTATATTTTTTAATTAGAATACAAATTTTCTTAAAATTGACTTCAACTCACCTTAAAATCCAATTGCAAATTTTCGCATTAATCCAAAAAATTCAGAATCCTTTATTTGTTTCCCCTCTCTCTCTCTCTTTTCTTATAAATTTTGGTATAAAAAATGTTTTACAAATGATTTTTCTTGTTTGTTTTTTTTTTTATATTATTTTGAATTTGTTGTTGTTTTTAATTTTTTATATTATTTTGTTCCGGCAGACCTGACACTTGATTTGAGAGCCAAAATGCACTTTGGGCCGAAAACGTTTTGCTGGCTTTTGTTTTTTAGTTTTTGGTGTGTTTTTTTTTTGTTTTGTTTTGTTTATTATTTAAATTGAATATTTTATCAAAATTGTTTAGTATATATTCTTATATAATTTGCAAGCATATATATATAGATATAAATATATATATTGATATATTTTATATATATATTTTATTTGATCGAAACGAAATTTTTATGCAAACTAACACACACACACACGATTCTGCTTCTGCTGCTGCTGTTACTACTTTTGTTGTTTGTTGCTGCTGATGTTGTTGTTGTTGTTTTATAATAGTTGCTGTTGTTGTTGATGTTGTTGCTGTGTTTAGTATTGCTGTATGTCCGAACCAATAATTTTGAATAGTTGACCAATTTCTGAGTGGCTTAAATTTTGGGCGTTTTTTTTCTTTTGTTGCTTTTTTTGTTTAAAGGATTTGCATTAACTGAATTTTGTTTGATTTGTTGTTAATTTATTTGCCGGTTGTATTAATTATGTTTTAGTTAAAAAGTTACATTTGATACGTTATGTGTGGACGTTACATAAATAAATATAGATACAATATATATATGTATAAATTTTATATTTTTTCTTCTTCTTTTTTGCACGCACTTTTCCTAAATCGTTTCTTTTTTTCTTTTTATTTGGATTAAATTGAAATTTGAATTTTTCCCTTTTTTGTGTTTATGCCAATTTGAAATTTTTGCGTTGCTTTTTAAATTTAAAAAATGTTTCTTTCAGTTCATCTTTTTATATGTTGGTTTTCTTTTTCTTTCCTTAACAATTTTTTAGTTTGTTAAATGTTCATAAATTGTTGCTGCTGCATTTTGTTGCAGATGTTGTAGCCAATTTTGGTGCCGTTGCAGGATATTGTTGCTTTTGTAGTTGGTGTTGCTGTTGTTGGTGTTGCGATTAGTTTTTTGAGACATTTTCACAGTGACATTTGGCTAAAAAAAAAGGAAAAATGAATGAGAACGTTGTAAAAATTGATTTAATAAAAGTCTCCAAAACTTATAAGTATTGAAATGTTATATTTTATGCTTGGTTTTGAATTATAGAAAGAAATATTCCAACTAATAACAATATTTTGGATTGATAATTAAAAGTCTCCAAAGTCTCCACTTTGTGGAACTAAAAAAATCATTTTAGATGATTTTCATAAAGCATAAATTCAAAACGGTTTAGAAAATCAGCTGCAGGCAATATTTTGCAAAGTCTCCAAACTCTCCAAAATTTTAAAACATTGGGAAACTTTAAAGAAAGTTTTTTAAGGATGCTTTTTATCAAGCAAATCATTTGTTGGCAATATTTAAAAAAGTCTCCAAGCTCTACAAATTTTAAAAACCTTTTTAAAACATATAAAATGCATTTTTGTATGCAAGTAAGCTGACTAGGAATGTTTTTAAGGGACTTTCTATTTTTAATTTATGCTTTTGAAATTTTATATGAGTGTTTCATCTTTTTTTTATTTGATTTAAAATCTTTGTATCTTTTAAGTAAACAATTCAGGAAAGTCTTTACACTCTGCACTTCTGTTTAATTTAACTTCGTTTTCTACTTCAATATTCGAATTTATTTTGTTATTTTTAGTTAAAATTATTCATTCATAAGTAATTCGATTGCTTCTTATCAGCAATAAAAACTATGAAATACCATTTTTGTACAGCAGAGATCATGCATTTCTAATCAAAGTTTGATAATATGTATGTATGTGTACATATGTACATATATACGTAAGAACATATACATATATATATTTACTTATATTAAATTGTGTTACGGTCAAGCAATTACTTAATACAATTTATTTCTCCCACTTTCTGAGCACTAAAATTCAAATGTCTGCACAACATAAAACAAGAAATAAAATTTAAAATTTTTATCACTTTTATTGAGTGTCTAAATAATATGTAAAAATTGCCAATGCATATAAATTGCTTTCTAATTGGTTTCAAAAGGATTTATAAATTTATTTAAAATATTATTTAAAAAGTTCCATGATCTAAGTAATACTTTCTGAACTGTCAGAAGCTAACTAAATCCTTTAAAAGAAAAAAATCAATTGGAACAGTGTTTCCTTGAAAGATTCTCAATAATTGTAATATCAATAAACTTGTATAAACTCCCACTTGAGAGTTTTCTTGGATTTTTTCTATTTATTTTTGAAAATATAAGTATTACAGTCGAAATAATAAATCAGCTTCTCACTAGCTTTTTCACTCTCTTTTCTATATAATGAAGTTTCCATATATCATAACTTTTCCGGATCCCGTGCGAATTCCTAATAAAAAAAATTTCACTATCTTACCAAATTTTATAATAAACACTCAAATTTGTTAATTTTAAACCATTATCTAATTTAGTTAGAACATATTTGTATATATATTTAATTGTTCTACTTCACATTTCATAATTATATTTGGTCTTTACGATTATTTTCATATCATGATGACATTTAAAAACTATAATGAATAACATTTTGTTGAATTTTTCTATATGTTTTATGTGCACTGAAATTAATTTTTTTTTTATATAGATTTAAAAAGCTTTATGAAACATTTTTAACATTGACAAAGTTAACATTCCCCAAGACCGGCTAGTCATAGAACTAAAAGAGTATATTTTATTCAATTTTATAGATAGATTAATTTTTCTCTCATTTTATAGAACTTCAAACAAGTGCGGCCTAAAAATGTTTTCTTCTTTCTAGTTTATCCTTGATTGCACTGCTTAAGGGCTTGCCACACTCACACATCCACCACACACACACACACACACATAAAAACACATACGAAAAGGGGTTCAATTTGTTTAGTCCATTTCCTTTTACGGTCTTAAGGGAGGGTGGGCAGAGTAGGGTAGGGTTACTGTTGTTGTTATTGCTGCTGCTGTTGCTTGTTGCCGATTCTACTATTGTTGTTTCTTGATTAAAAATGCAGACGATTTGCTTTATGCATAAAAGTTTTTTTTTTTTATTTAATTTTCGTTCTCCTTTTTCGTTTTTGGCTTGCTTTACTTTATTTTTTCGTCTGCTTGCTTTTTGGGTTGCAGCGCTTTACCGTTTGAAATGCAAAACGAATGCAATGACAAGGGGAGAGGTGAGGAGAGCAACCCCATTTATGCATACATATGTATGTATGTAGTATACATAAATCATACTGAAACACACGCACACATAGACACAAACACGATGTATACATATACATGTAACGAGGGTCACACTGCAGCCTATTGAGGTGGCATCCCTATGTAAAGAAGAAGCAGAAGAGATGTCATACAGTTGCAGTCCATATGAGGAAAATAGAACGGTAAAACTGGAGTCAAGTTGCTCCAGTCATCTCTGATGGGAGTTGTAAATTTGACAATTGTCAAACTTGCTAAATCGAACAGAGCTAACGGTACATGGCATAATCTATTACTATCCACAAACTCTAAAAATAATACACTAACTGTAAATGTGTAGTTGAATTTGCAGATTTATTTTTTTTTGTTTTACCTTTTCATCACTTGTCAAAAAAAATAACCAATTCTGCTTTTTATACACACACACACATGCACATACATACATGGACACTTTACTGTTTAATTACTTTTTTTTTTTGTATGTGTAAGTTGAATTTTTGCATTTTTTTTTGCTTTAAACTAAATGGAAATCATAAATAAAAAATGTTTGGCGAAACAAAGAACTTTGCATTTATTTTTTTAAATGAATTTTTTCTTTTCCCCTTTTCTTGGCTTTATTTAAACTTTTTGCTTTTTCAAATTTCACTTGAACATCATTGCATTGTAGTAAATTAATAATAATAAATTATATTTCTCTTCTTATTTTTTTTTTGTCGTTTTGTTCGTTTCGTTTAATTTAAAATTTTATGAATTTTTATGTTAGTTTTTTTTTGTTTTTTTATAAATTTTTGTTTGGTTTTTGGTTTTTACACGAGAGACGCGACAAAAATGCACATACGCTGCTGCTGCCTGCGAGCTGCGAGCACCACCGAAACCTAGAGCCGAATAGACGAGCATGAATTTCAAAAATTCAATTTTGAACGTTGCAAGTTGCGCGCCGTAACTGCGCTGCCAGTCAAACAATCGTTTGTCTCTTTCGAGGGGGGAGGGGGAGAGGCGAATATTTGCCTCGCTCTCTTAGTTGAACTTGCCGAAGCAAACTTGCGCTCTCTTTCTCTGCAAAATGTACAGTGGTTGCAAACAAAAGGATTAATGTGTAAACAATTGCAGGCTCAGTCAGTTAAACCGTTAACAAGTGATCATATTTATTGGATTGGACTTTTTGGGTTTAGGGGAGAGGGCCCTGAGCCCTGAAAGAATATATTTCTGTAATTATTAACGTAATATATATTACGTAATTCTACTACATTTAAATAAGATTTTTAAGCTCGTACTAGATGATAGACAAATCTCAATTGTTTTATCCACAATATAGTATGTTTTATTTAGTTAAGTGAAGCAGGCGTTATTCAATTCGAATATCCTGATGAAGGACACAATTTAGTTATGAGCTAAAATACGTTTTGGCCTTCTATAGTTGCCTTGTTTACCACCAAAAGAAAAATAAAACACAATTTCTAATTGATTACCATATGATTTTTATTAGTTTTTTTTTTTTAATCGCACTTTAGCAAGGTTTTAATATATTTAAATATTCTGTTGGACATAAAAATATTTCTCGAAATCCATCAAGTTGTCAATAAAATAGAATACTTAACACAACCCACTGTGCATTCGGGTCACTTAAGAGCAGTAGCAGCAGCGCTTCAACGTTGTTGGCAAACAAGTTTCAGTTTGCGTGCTTTTTTTTTTGCTTGCGTTTTTGTTTTTGGTTGCGATGCCAGCGTCGCTGCTAGCTTTACTGTATATGGTTGTATGTGTGTTGTGTTTGTATGAAATGTGTGTTTTTGTTTTTGATTTTGTTGCAAATGCAAAAGATTTGCATTTGTGTGTGAGAGAGCGCGAGAGTAAGATTTATGTGGCTCTCTGAGAGAATATATTCTTGCTCTCTTGTACGCTCTCTCTCTCTCTCTCTCTCTTTCGTTAATCCAATTGGAATGCAAGCGGCAAAACTTGCAGTTTTCCAATTGGATAGAATTTTAAGGCAAAAATTAAAATAAAATAAATTAAATAAATTCTTTTTGATTGTTTTCTAAATTTTATAACAACCAAATACATTTTTACGTATTGGGAATCGTTATGATGTCATATAGAACTGCAACTCTGCATGTTTTGTATGTATGCACTGCCGCCCCTTTCTCACACACACACACATACGCTTAGAGGGATACGCACACGCATAATATCCTTTACTGTTGTATTGGGGTGAGTTTTATGTACTCTCACGGAATTGCATAAGGTCGCATGAGGTAATAACTGGTAACTGCTATTGAGTCCTGCCCAAGTCCTGAGTTGTTTCTAGCTTAGCTTGCGCTCCTCTCAAGTGGAAAAAAGGGGCAAAGAATACCACAAAAAAAAAAAGAAAGGAAAAGGATATTAAAAATAGAAAAATAACTTTGCTTTTCTAAAAAATAAAATCCATGCCAATGGGGGGTATTTCCACACACACACACACATAAAGAAACACACCTTTTTAGATGCATGCCGGAGCACCAGGTGTCATAGCTGATAGTCTTACATGGGTAAAAGGCAAAAACAATGATAAAGGAAATGCTGTGAATATGCAAAATATTACGTTATCTCTCCGCCTCCCCCCACTGTCCGTATGTATGTTGTACATATGCAGATGCAATCAAGGAGAAGAATGTGGTTATGCACGGATTTGCAGCACTTGAGTTAGCTTAGGGGCAAATCCTTACCCCGTTTTTCTTTCCACAATTGACATAATAGTAGATACTTCAGACATTTCAAACTTGTCAGTCGTCTCATCAGTTTTGTAACTTGCATAAATAGATTGCATTATGCATCCGAAAGGATATATGTATGTATATTTGTTGGGGTAAGATAAGTCGTAACACATTTGTGAATGCTGAAAGTCCTTTAAGATGTCATAATTTTCTATACATATGTATTAGTTAATTGTTAGATGTATTAAATATTGGATAATTTTGTAGAAATTAGCACGTTTTAGATGACAATTGATAGTTGAATCAGAATTAGTTAATAAAAAAGTTTATGGTCCGTAGGTAGATATGTTAGATATGTAGGTCTAAATATAGATTTGTACTAAAAAAACTTCTTTATATTCTAGATATACTATGTAAATTAAGCATTTAATGGAAAAAGTTGCACTTAATGGAAAATATCCTTGAATATGTAGTCCTTACGTCTTTATATAAAATTATTAAATAACCAATCTTAGTAAGAATAGTAATAGAATTTGTTTTTATAGAATATAATCCAATTAGTAGCTATACATCTTGGTTAAAATCTTAAAAATTCATGTTTATTGAGAAGCAAATTTATAAATATTCAGTTTTAGTAGTTACAACATGAGCATTTTTATCTTCACACCAAAAAATACAATTTTCTTCGATTTTTCAATATTGTTTCAATTGAAAATTTTATAAATTTTTTCGATTTTCATATATTATTTCAATTAAAAATTCTATAGTTGTCATTTTTAATGCCTTTTTAAAAGCATCACAACCCAATTTCTGAATAAAACAAAAATTTTCCCACCCAAATATTTTCATTTTAATTTAAATTACTTTTTTTAAATCGTTCTTTTGTGCCAGAAGACCCAAAATATCGAACTATTCCTTATTTTTGGATTACACAATATATTTTTTTATGGAAATTTGCTAACATAACTTATAAAGAAAATATTATCGTATTTGATATAAGCTTCTTGTATATATAAAATGTTTTTCTTGTAAATTATTTGCAGTTCTAGGTAAAGAATTTTCGTGTTTCCTGTAATAGAAATACCTACAATTAGTTGAAATACTTTATAAAAGGATTCCTCTTATGTATCCTACATAAGAAACTACTAAGTAGTGAAATTGATATTTAATATCGGCCAATTGGAGGACTCAAAGGGTTTTTTTATAAAATAAAATCATTATTTTGGTACCATTTTAATGCGTCTCATTGTTTGATAAATGTTGCACATTCTTATATAAACAATCTTGTTAATCAATTCATTCAAAAAACTGCAAACAATGAACCCTTAAATGAAGCGATCTCAAGACCAACTTCCCTTATCATTGATTTCATTCATAAGGAATTCCCACAAGTGTCCCAATCGTATCAAATTCCCATACAGAGCACAATCAACATGTTATATTTATTTTTTTTGTCCTTAAAAAAACCATAAAAATCGACCCAAAAAATGGTTTTTGGAGGTAATAATTCATTAAAGGTTGATTATTTAGTTAAAAGATTCCGGTATAGAAATAGCAAAAGCAAAATGCAAAGACAAAATAGACAAAGAGACAGAGGACAAGAACTCGTTTCTCCTCCGAGAGTATTCAATTTTGAGAGCGAGCTTTTTTAACCACTTCCCCAGCTTCAATTTGAGAACGTATGCGCGCATGTTCTCTCTCTGTCTCTTACTTCTCTTTCACTCACTCACTCTTTTGCTGCTTGCTGCCATTTTATGCATAACTGCGGCGAGAGAGAGAACAGAATGACAAAAGTTTGCTGTATGTGTGTGTGTGTAGTGGTTAGAGAGTGGGGGTTTAGATTTTACGCAATTTAACAAACACGTGGAGCTTGTCGCTCGGAGAGTGGTTTTTTTTTTTTTTTTTTTGCGTTGCTGCTGCTGCTGCGGCTACCGAGAAATCCAATAAGAAAAAGCTTTACTAGCACACACCAATGCAGGCCATTATATGCGTGTGCCTAGATGTTTGTGTTAGTGACTCGTTGCGTGTATTGCGTATTTTTGGCAGCAGCAGCATACAATGGCCGACAACGTCGACAGAGGCCCAGCCATAAGGGGACGGATTTAGTCCTCATTTCTTATAGAACTAGAAGAATTATATTAATTTGAATTTGTTATATCGAATGCATTGGACAGATATTCCCCTGTGCTTTTGTTATTACTTTTTAAGCAATATAAAGTTTAATTTTAATTTAAATGGCTGGAAAAAGAGAAGCCACTTCGTTTAACAAATTCCCCTCAATGCGCTCCTGTTCTTCGGCTGAGGTCTTTGGGCATCCAGTTTGTGTGTTTTTTTTTCCTTTTGCTTTTGCAGTGCTGCACGCACTTTTTGGACTCCCCTTCCGCCCTGTTTCCCCCTTTTACCAATACAAGCAACCATTTCGTCTTCGTCGCCGCCTTCCCTTCGCAATGTTTTTTGCTTAGCTACACAGAAATATTTTTTTTCTCTCCTGTTTTTGTTGTTGCTGGGAAGGCCTATGTACCAAATGTTTGTTGTTGGCCTGCTGATGATGGGGCGGCGGCGGCGGCGGTGCGGCTGATGGGTTTGGTTGTTGTGTGTGTATGGCATTTTATATGCTCCAATTTTGTTGTGCTCCTCTCCCCTTTCAGCCGGCCCCTCATCATCGTCAGCACAGTTGGAACGCACTTTTGCAGCTTGCGCTTGTATATACATATGTACATAAACATGTTAGTGTGTGTGGGGCGCGTGCGTTGCTTGTATGTATGTGTGTGCGCTTTTTTGGGTGTGCGTTTTTCGTGAAATTTTAGCATTTATTTGTTATGTACTTTTTGACTGCGTCGACTGACGCTGACTGCAAAGTTGTTGTTGCTGCTGTTACTGGCGCTGCTGCTTTCGTTGCTGTTACTGCTGCGCTGGTATTAGTGTGTTGCTGTTGGTGTGCGTAGGCCCGAAAACTATTTGGCAATTACATACAAATAAATATGTGTTTTTGTTTTTTGGCGCGGGGGACTGTACCCAAAATGCGCCGCCAAAAAATTGAAGAAAATTTTATGTGTGTGTGTGTATACTGCATTCTGTTGAGCCATATTACGCCTTAATAGACAAAAAGGGTAAACTGAGATTCAATAATAAGACAAAAGTAAATATTAATAATAATGTTTTATCTCTCTCTCTCTCACTCCTAATCTGGGATACTCGAATAGTAGGGAAATTTGTCATTTAGAATTAATGATAATATGATACACCTTTTGTACTTTAAGGTACTTTAAGGATTACTTCGGAATATTATTATTGACCTATAAATTTTGATTAACTACATTCAAATTGCAAAAATCGAGCCAGAAAATTATTTTTCTCAATACCAAAGATGTCGATTTTTGAAAAACTAGAACTAAATATATATTTGAAGTAGGTTTTCCTTCAATTAATTTGTCCTAAGTCATTTATTCGGCCACCTTTTACACAATTTCAAAAATTTTTACATTGCTTCATCGATCGATTTCATTTCTAATTTTCGTATTTGAAAACTCTATTAAAACTTTCAAAATTTGGAAAACAAAATTGGATTACATTTTCGTTAGTGTTGACAGTTAAATCTATAAATATTTTAATGCCAATTAAAGAATGCTAATCTGAGAATCAAATAAAGATATGTTGATCAAAAATTCGCTCAATTCAAAAATACGAAATAAGCGTTGCCAGACCGATCTCCAGGGCTCAGCTTTTGTATGCAGATCGAAGTTCGTTGTAGATCGTTGTAGTACGATGTATGAATTGTCGACTGCTTACAGCAATTGCCGCGAAAGGTGGACAAACTAAAAATTAACTTGAATGTACTTTACCTAAAATTTTTTGGCATGATTTTTTGTTCAAGTTTTTTTGTTTGATTTAAGTTTTTCTTTTTGCTTTACTTTAACTTTTTTGGCATGATTTTCCTGTTTTTTTTTTGTATAATTGAATATATTTTTTTATGTTTTTATTTAAAATAAGTTGCCAAATATTCAATAAACCATATCTTAGCACATTTTTCTTTATGACATTTGTTTTAGGCTTCTTTTAAACAAAATAAGTTCAAAAACCTACATAGGTTTACTTAAACTTTTTTTGCTGACTCTACATACATACATTTGTTTTTTTATATCAAAGTTCGAAGTACATATGTATATTTGTACATACATACATACATCATATATATGTACGTATTACGTTATCATTATTATAATTTTAATATAATTTTCCATAGAAAAAAGAATCGAAAAATAATCACACATTGTTGGATTAATATAACACTCAATGTTAATATGTTTCGAAATAAGCAAATTATCTTTAAGAAACAAGACTACATTTTAATTTTAAATTTTAAAAAGTTCTAAAATATTTATATTTTTATTCATTTACTCATTATTTTGAGTATTTAAATTATCTAATTGTTCAGTTTTGTACAAATTCCACTTATTGCAAGCTGTTCAACTCTTTATCTTCCACCGATTAAAGTTGATTAAAGTTTAATAACAGTCTCAGTATTACATATATATATTCAAGATAAATCAATTAAAGCAGTTGCTCGATACTCAAGATAATGCCAAGCAGTTTAAAGCAGTAAATCCTTTCAAATTTCTTCACTTTGTTGCGGGAAAAATTGCACAAAAATAAATATTTTCACTCAACTGCCTGTCAATACACACTTACACACATACGCACAGCTCATGTGCCACCCCTTAGCCCCCCAACCATCATCTCTGCCTTCTCACCCCATACGCAGACACACATTTATTTTGTTTTTTCATGGACAAGCACCCCCACCCTAAACCCAACACCCCCACCTTTCTCCTTTTGCTTCTGTTGTTTTTCGTTGCGTTTTCAGATAAGATGATATCATTTGTTTTTGTACCGCACACACAAACACACACAGAAACATACACATTGAAACATAATTCCCATCTATGTATGTATTACGTATGTGTGTGTATATGTTTCTCTGTGTGTGTGTGTGCCATTTTTGGGGCTGTGGCTTCTCATTTGTGGCGCTTGCAATGACTGCGTTTCATTGTTTCCCTTTCAATTGGTTTGAACCAGTTTTATGAGCAAAAATTCTCCGACAATGAAAATGAAATAGTTGCATATGTTTGACACTCTCTCTCGCTCAGTGTGTGTTGGGTGTGTGTGTGTCTAGTCTAGGGCAGTATAATTGTAATTGGGGTTCATTAAAATTCCAACAAAAGGTAGCCAACATATTGATAAAGTCCCAAGAAATGTTACTGCAATGGTAACGATGAGAACAAGGACAAGTGTAGACTATATGACCAGAAGATAAGAATCGATATTGTTCCAGATCTTACAGTACCAATAAGAAAATTTCTGTTTTTCTTTGGTTTATATAAAGGTTAAGCTTTTGGAACCTTTAACCTTAAGAAAATTATGAAAGGAGTCAAATGAAGTTGAAGCAAAGTTTGAAATGAGAAATCTAAATAGAAGTCTAAAAAACATTTCCATCGTAGCTAACAAATTCTAAAGAATATTTTGACTTATTCGAATTTCAAATTTTCTAATAAATACTTTCTGTTTTAAATGTTTGAAACGTTCTTCATCGTTTCTTAATTTTCAAACAGTTTCCAACTTTAATTAGGAAAGACTTTTCTATCTATAGAATGATTCTTCCTATATCCTTACTTTTCATTCCCCTTGCCATGGAAGCATCCAACAAGTGGTCCATTTTTATATTCAAATTAATGACTCTTGAAAATAAAACGACAGTTCAATTGGAAATGTAGTCAACCTCAGACAGAAGACGAATTCAACTTTTCTTTTTGACATCAAAGCTTAAAAAAAAAAGAATGCAAAAATGAAGAAGGCATCAAGTAAATTCGAAGAAAACTGCTGGAGACCATGAAACAGTTGATGAGGCGGAGGGGTGGGGTAAGGATAACTCAAGAATATTGTGACGTTGACAGGACACCAAGGAAGTGAAGGATATTTTAACATAATTTCAAAACAATGACGCGAGGGAAAAAAAGGACAAGGAAACCGAAAAAAAAAAAGAAAGATGAAAATGTTATCCTCTCTCTCTCTTCCCTTTATTCATTTATATCATTTTGGTTTCCTTAACGCTGCTTGTAACAAAAGGATATACATATATACACAACAATAACAAGAGAAATAGATGGGGTTCAAGGACATTTTACACATAATTTTTACTACCTTACACACACACACACACACACAGATACAGACAAAGGGAAGCGATGCTAATGTAATATTTTTTTCTTCTTTTCTTTTTTTTTTGTGCTCGAAGGACTTCTCCTGTTGCTTCCTTCGTTGCCTCACACTTTGAACGAGTTTAATGCTCTATTACGCACAATCAGCGATGGGGTAGTAAAATATATAGAACAAAATTGACGAAAAACTTCTACTAGGACGACAAACATTGATTGCCCTTTCACCTTGGGGTCGATGATTTTCTATCGTTTTGTTTACCTTTTTTTTCGTCGACCTGGCCAATCGATTATGTATAATGATTTGGGTGAATGAACTTGAATAAATACTCCAACATTATTATTTATTCTTTTCTCTTCGATTGCAATAATAAACTTGCATTTTTACTTAATAAATTTAAGCTTTGTGTGAATTAGAGCAAACAGTTGTATGGAGAAACTGGGTCAGGTACGCATCAGATGATGGGGCTAAAGAGAGATACGTACAAGTTTAACTCACACAAAATTTGTTGAAAATGCCAAACACTGACACTGACTGACGACCAAAAGACAGACCGTCTGTCCGTCTGTCCATTTGAGTGCGGCAGACAATGCGACGCAACGCAGCGCAGCGCAACGCAACGCACCAATTGTGGGGGAGGGTAAGGCAAAAGGCAGAGAGGCAAGTGCCATGAAGAGACTAAGACAGATAGAGAAAGAGAGATGGAGAGAAAGTTGAGAGTTCACTGGGCGGTGGTGCATGCAGTTTACAAGTACAGTGGAGATTAGAAGAAAACTAAAGCAGTTTTGTTAGTAAATATTTGAAATTTTATAAATAAAACAGCGGGGAAGCCATTGCCTTATGTTTTGCTTAAATATTTAATTGACTTACTTTTCAAAAGTAATCAAAAGTATCAATATTTGTCCATCACATATGTAAGTATTAAGCTTAACTAGCTTATATTTATTTAGAGGATATAAAAACAAATTTTACAGAGTTTTCAAACCAATTTTTCAATACATTTTTGCCCTTTCACTCCAGCCAAGTGACTACAATAGACCGCGCATCGATTTAGTTTCCAGTTTGTCTCACTTGGGTTAATCAAACAAGTTAAGATATCGAATTTAAATATAAACACATTTGAAATACATTTAAAATTTTCCCAAATAGACTTCACAGCTGTTGAGACTCAACCGAATCAGCTGTTTCCGTGGTGTAGCGGTTATCACATCTGCCTAACACGCAGAAGGCCCCCGGTTCGATCCCGGGCGGAAACATGTTTAACAATTTTTTCGTTATTATTTTTTTACAAATGTAATGTTTTTTTTTTTTTTTTTTGTTTAAAAATAAGTTTTTAACTTTTATTTCTTTTTTTTTTTCTTTGGAAATGTTTTTATGACGAATTTCTTATAACATCATTTTATCTACATTGGGGAGGGAATTTATTCTGGTAGTTACATAAATTCAGGAGCAAATTACATTATGATCTCTTTTTATGGCTTTAGAAATTAATTTAAAATATGAAAAATGTATTTACAATTTTTAAAGCTGTTTAGAAAGTCCAAAATGCTTCATTTATACAAAGTAATGGGTAAATGTAGTCGATAAATGTTCAAATTAAAAGGATAACTCAAAATGTATCTAACCACCAAACGTGATATTGTGAACATTTCAACTCATATTTCAATATTTATTAACCATAATTTTGAAAATATTCTTTGAAAACATTCGACCGGTTCGTCTGAAATTTTAACAGGTCATTCTGAATAATACTAGCTCTGTTTGGTACTAGAAGAAATAGTTTCCGAAAAATATTTCTATTTTTTTTTTTTTTTAAAAACATTGCAAAAGAGAGTAATTTTCAGAATCCTAATTCGAATTACGCACCATTTTGACAATTTTTTCTTTTTTTTTATTTATTCATTCAAGTACAGAGGGAGAGACAAAATCATCTTCATCAGAGAGGAAAAATTTTTTAGAGAGGAGGATTTCAGCACCATTTTTTGAATAAAAATACCAAATTTTTCTTATTTTAATTTTCATTTTTCTGTAGTTTATAAGTAATAAAATAAGTGGAAAAAAATTTGAAACCATTACTCATTCCTATAATATAAAAAAAAAATTTTGAAAATAAGATAATTTTGAGGCCGCTAGCCCACCTGGTCCCCTTAACATTTGGTGGAGTTAGAGTACAGTTTGTACAAAAAGTAAGCTTCTGTTGGTAAAGGTTTATATGTATGATTGTATGTATGAGTCCAAGGTTTCTATACTTTAAACCGAAATTTTATTCAGCTCTACATGAGGCTTAAATCCTTAGTTTATGTTGAGGAAAGTATTAGACTTTAATCAGCTAATCTTTACCAACGTAGGTAACAATGCTAGATTTTTGGTCTGAACACAATTGCCAGAAAGGGAAATAATGTATTGACTGATAAGTGGACTCTTTTCTGTGGACAAATTTATAAATTTATCTTTCAGTTTTTCAACGCAATAGTAATTCCAAATAAGAACCAATCGTTGTAATAAGCACCTTAATTATTGGTTAAGCAGAATGCTAAATTAGTAACCATTTATAATAATTATAGTAATTATACTAATAATTGTACTAAGCATACAATTGGAGTGACTAAGTCACTGGATTCTCAATAAACTCTTCTATGCCTACCTATACCTAAAGAGAGATGAAAAGAGATAGATAGAGAGAGAAGGCCTCTTCCGTGTCAATAGGCCTCTTTTCCTTAATATTTCCTCTTTATTGAGTTGGATGCTCGTCAGTGGAATTATACATATATCTTCACAAACTTTTAACTGGGGCTAGAGACTGATCCTTTTGCATTAGGGACAATAAATATTGTTTTTCCCAATCGTTATTCACGAAATTTCATTCCTCTTTAACTTAATATATGTATTCTTTTTAAACTAATCTCTTCATAACCCCTTTCGCGTTCTATACATTGACCTATTCCGACCTTACTCATCTCATTTCACCTCAAATTTCTCTATCCTCTCTACATTTATTACTAATATTTTTATTATATTTATTTCTTTTGAACTTCTTCCGAATCCTAGTTTGCTATATTTTTCTTCTGCGACTTACCCCTCAGTTACAATTTTTTCTAAATTTATATTTAGTCTATTTTCAATTTGTTTCAAAATAAAAACTATTTTTAATTCTAAATTAGTCAATTGCATTGTTTGGTTGACCTTAAATTAAGTGAATAAAATAAAATAATAAAAATGCATTTCGGATAAAATTGAAACACATTTTTCACGTTTTTATCTTTGTTAATTTCAAGTTCACTTTAAGCAATGCCACCTGTAGTAATTCATTCATTCATGTAAAGTTATCAACGTTTTTGCTGGTGGTGATTCTACTTTCATGTTGCTGGTTGCTGCTGGTGGTGTGTGTGTGTGTGTAGAGTGGGTGGTTGTGGGTGGCTATTGCGTTTTCATCTAATTTACGCATGTCTTTCTCTGTCACATCTTCTCTTTCTCCCCCTCTCCCTCTCTCTCTATCTATCTACTCAGTCTCTCTCTCTCTCTGTGTCTTTGCCCATGCAATTCTAACACAAATTCGATTGCTGTGGCTCTTCTCGTTCTTGTTGTTGTTGTTGTTGGCGGTGTGTCTGAAATTGGGTCACTGCATACACACATATCCAATCATATGGTATGTGTATGTGTGTGTGTTTGTGCTGTTTCGGGTGGATGTTGCAATATGTATGTAGTCTTCTATTGCTGACGCAGTTTTACTATAATTTTTGTAGCTTTGATCTTCATTTCGTTTTAGCCTCGGGGCACTATTCTCCCTCTCTTTCTCTCTCTCGCAGCGTGTTGTGTGTGTGTGTGTGTGGCAACATTCAGAATGCAATCTATCAATCGACATTGCCCCGCTCTGCTCGGCCTTTGGAGGCCTTTGCAACCGACTATCAAGCAATTATGTAATCTAGACCTGCTGTGAGGCATTGCCCAAAAGCTAAAATATTTCACTAAGTGAGGAAATTTCAATCAAAATAAAACACAAGAACGAATGTCCAAAGAATTGTTAGTTAAATATTGATAAAGTTTCGCTAAATAATTTAATAAACAATTTAATAGAGTTTAAAAAGATATTCTAATTGAAAATGGAATTGAAATTACCTAATGAGAAATGCAAAGTATTTTGGTTTGGTGGATTTGAGTTTTTGAATATATAAAGAAAACTTCTTTTCTTTAGTTGCATTTGAAATGAACAGGAGAATTAAAAATTTTATGAGGGATATGCTTAATATTTTTCTAGGAATTTTAAAAGGTGCAATAATATAAAAACATACTTTATATAATATATAAATATATATTATCAATTGATATAGTTCAATTTGTATCGATTTTCATCCAACGAAAATTGAAGGAATTGAAAGTACTTATTAAAGGATAACGTTCATTTAGTGCTTATAAATGTAATCAAAGTCAAAAAACTCAAAGTCAAAGATATAAATTACACTCTAGAAGAAATAGTCAGATTTCTTTTTAACAAAAACATAATTATAAAATTATTAATGTAATCCTTAACCGCTTATAGATATACCATATCAGTCAAAACCTAAACGATTTTTACCACTTGAGGTAAACATAAGAATCTTGGTTTAACTTGGGGCTTAAAGGAAAATTGTTTATACTGTTTTTCAAATTATATTAAGTCTCTTATTTGTTCTAGCGAAGATATAATAGTTAATGCAAAACTCAAATTGGATTGGAGAGACTGAAATTCAAACTCACTGAAAAGCGAGCAGCGAATGTTGAAATTATATATATCGTTAAATAATTTATTTTAATGCTCAAATCATAGCATTAACATAGTGTAATAAACTATTTTAAAAAACGGAGTTAAGTTGAATCGAAAGGATGTATACTATAGTAAGGATATACAACAACTATATCAACCAAAAATAGTTCCGATTCGATGTTCATAAGGATCCCATTTATCCAGATCATATCCCTTAATACTCATTAAAGCTGCTTAGAAAATACATGTACTCATTTTTCGAATGAATGATTCATTTGCTGTTTTGGGTATATTCATGCAGATGTCTAGTATGTATATCAGACAAATAGTATATTCCATTCTTTCAAAAACTCTAAACGGCAAGTTAAACTTAAAGCTTAATAAAATACTCAAAAATCTGTGCAATATGCCCTACTAGATTACCCAAAGTCAGATATTATAATTCTGGTAAGCGTCTTTATATAAGGCTAAGTCTTGGTTACTATCGAGCACTATGTTCTTATATGGACAATAGGAAAACAGAAGATACACAAAGGCAAACAGCTTTCTCTTCGACTGTAGAGGTTTCGGGGGGTTAAAACTTCTTTACAAACATCGTTGGGAAGTTTGTAATACCGCAATAAAATTGTAAGATTAACATTTTTGTAATTTTTATAAAATCAATGAAAAATCAAATACAGTGGACTCTCGATTAATAAACACAATTGGTTTCAGCATCTTGTTCGTTATTTAAAATATTCGTTAAGCGAAACTTTTACTCAAAGAAATAATATAATATTCATTAAAACTTTAAAAAAACCGAAAAAATTCAAAAAAACATTTTAAGTTCAGTTTTTATTAAGGAAGGTGACATCTGAAATGGAAAAACGGTCATACTGGACACTACTCTAATAGGTATTCGGGAAGTTTTTCGTTAACTGAAACTTTTTTTCCAAAAAAATGTGTTCGTTATGCGTTAACCGAAGGTCCACTGTAGGCCGGAACCATGAGCAAGCGTTAACATCAATTGTCTATTTTCAACAATTCTGCACAAAATAGAAATTCTAATATTCAGCTCCTCCTTAAGTCAGATTTCGTTTTTGGAAAAAAAATGTGTGGACTGTGGAAGTTTATTAAACATTTGAAAGTTTAATGTAAGACTATAGATGACGTAAAACGTAGGACACTCATATATGTACATACATCAAAATATGAACAGAAAAAAATTAAACTATATGTTGGAATGCGAAGCAAACTTAATCAATATTAATTTCTATGATTTTACTTTTGACATTTAGACTGAAATACTGTTAAAGCCATAGCGAAAACGTATCACAACGATAAAGTGAATCATAGTAAAGTTTTCCCAACATGGAAAAATATTGCAAATTGTTTCAATCAAATGGCGCATAACTGGTAAGGGGGAACTTTTGTATAATCTTTCAGTCTGAACTCATTGCACTTGTTTCCTTTGAAAGAGAATTGATTTGTTGCTCAAGTCAAAGAGAATCAAAAACTTTAACTTTATGTTACTCTCTTTGTGTTATTTTGAGGCTTTAGTATTTTTGTTATTGTCCATTATCACATTGTAATAGAATTACATTTAGTGTCATTACAGGGTAAGAGCATCAAAAGAATTAAACATAAATTAAATTAACCACAAAATTCCCCTCAAAATAAAAGAAAGAAAACACAAAAACTGAACCACTAAGCACCACCAAAAGCAATTGCCAAAAATCTATCCAACCACAAAATGTCAACAATTGTTGTGGCCGTTGTTTTTGTTTTTCACTCAGATTGGTTTATATTTATATTTATTTTATGCAAAAGTGAAGAAGAAAAACAAAAAGCAAAGCATTTTCAACAATTTTCTTTATTTGTTTATTATGCATGGAATTGTAAATGGGCTGACGCAAAGAAAAAATTTTTTTTCTTCCCTGCAACCGGAAGAATTCAATTGAGTGGAAGATTTTGAGTGGGCCAAAGGCAGGGGGAGGGGTGCATTTTTTAGAGGGTTACAATTACAAGCAATTGTAAAAGAAAGTACAAAAGGAAAAAAGAAAGAAACGGAATATATATTTATGCTTTATGGTTGAATATCAATTAGCTAAATTTTCTTTTCCCACGTCTGCCAATATTTATGCCTCGAACTAATTGCAAATTAATGACTTACTACTTAAAGTTAAAGCCTTCAGAACTAGATAAATAAGTCGATAAACAGTGCGTAAGAGAAGATCACGTATGTATATAATTTCGCTTTTCAAATTGTTCTTTGTGTTTTTTCTATTACTGTTTTTATTTTAGAGTGCATTCTGAAATTGTTCAATTTAAATATTTGTACAGATTTTGATTAATGTTATCGCTGAAACCAAACAAAATAAATATGTTGATAAAAAATATATATGTGTACATCTAAATTTCTATATATTTTAAAATTTATAATTAAATAAGATTGTGAACAAAAATGTAAAACGTTCACAGTCACAATTTGAATTAAAATTTAGAGTTTTGAAAACTTATTACCATTTAAATTTGCAAAAAATTTATTAAACAATGCTACTTTTTTAATTAAAATTCATTAACAAATTTTTATTTTTGAATCAACTTTATTTTTTAAACATTGGCTTCTTAAAAAAGTAACTAAATATAGAATCAAATGCTTTTTAGAGCCAAAGAAATTGCAAAAATTTAGGAAAAAAGTTTTTTATTCAAGAATGTTTTAAAATTAACTCAAAGTTTATTCTCCTTGTACAAAGTTAAACATTTTAAGCTAATTTAATGGAATTTTTAACTAATTTTAATTAGTTAGCTTATTTCTTTCACCATATCCTTCCATGTTTATACCTTAGTATTTATGCGGTACATACACACCTCTGAGACACTGTAATTGAAATTTTTGCTCATCTTTTCTTGTTTAAGGGGCGCAAAACCTTCCAGCCCTTGGCGGCACAAGTTAATCAATCAATCATTTTGCCTATTACTGCAACGGAAAGAAAAGAAAAAAAAAGGCAAATAAAAAAAGTTGTACGCAATTTCTATAACGAGACTGTCAATTCTTCTTCCGTTAATGCTAATTAGTTTTCGTTAAACGTTTCTTTTTTGCAGAGATCATTGGAAAGTGGAAGCGAGATGACTATATATACACACACACGTATACACACAGACATTGCAATTCTAAAGCTCATTCATTCTACTGCTTGCATTTGTGTAAGCTGCTGTATTAGAATGCGCTTGTGTGTGTGTGAGTAGCGAAAAAAAGAGAAAGAAAGGGAATGAGAGAGAGGCAGTGTATATATGTATGTGTGTATGTGCATGTGTTTGTATCAAGTTTCGCGAATCTTAATAATGGCAACTGTTGCGCGAAAATGGCGATGCGATCTTTGCGAAAAATATTTACCACAAAGAGAGAGAGAGAGAGAGAGAGAGAGAGAAAGAGAGAGCAAAAATTACTCTTTAACAACTTTAAAAATAAACTTTTTAGAATGAAAAGTGCATTCCTTATTATTTAAGAGACTTTAAATAGTCCTACTAAACTTAATTTATTCATTGTAATAACAAATTCGTTACCTATTCTTTGCCAAAGTTCAAACAAGTTTATTCAAACTTACATTTATCACTCATTTAACAGCTTCCACACCTCTCAAAATCTAAACTAATTTAATAAATAGTCCAATACCAAAAGATTATACACAAATCAAATGTGGGTAAACAACAAAAGAATCATGTTGAATGTCGCGGATTGGATATAAGTTCCAATAGAATTTTCTTAAAATGCAAAAAAAAAAACCAAAAACAATTTTTAAAGAGCATAATGAAATCTACATGGAGATACATACAAACATAAGTAGTGTGCCAAACAAGTTTCATCATACATACATACATACATACATATATACAAACATACATGATGACTATTGTTGTTGTTGCTGCGCTGCTGCTGGTGTTAATCTTAGAGTCGAGAACCGCGTGGACTACGAAATTTATGGGATGTCAAAGGGCCATAATCTAGCTACAAAAGAACCTCCAAAAAACGCCAGCTATGTATGTGTATGTATGTATGGCAGAGGGGAGATGTGGAGGGGGATCCGACTAGCGCGCGTGCAACGGGCGTTAAACAATTTTTTTTTTCTTTTCGCTCACGCATACTTACGCACATTTTGATGATTACCTCATCGCAACAAGCGAACCGAATGTCAGCCAAAAGCGCAGAGCAAAAGCAAAGCATGAAATGCGTGCGCATAAAAAAGCACAAAAGAGAGGGAGAGAGAGAGAGAGAAGAGCAATAGCAGCATTAATAGCAACAACAACAACATATGCGTCTCTGTTCTTTAACTGATTAAAAAATAAGAATTTCAGCGAGCCGTAATCAAAATATTTGAACGACTTTGTTATTACTCATTGATCACTTAGTTGTGATCAATTGATTATCTAAAGAAATAAGAAATAAAATAAATAATATAATAAATTGGTAAAATTTATATTTTTAAATAGCAATTTTGGTTCGAGTTGAACTAAAGGTGATTTAAGAGGTACTAATATAGCTTTTACGAAAGAATAAATCAAGATATCTTAGGTCCCTTTATTACAGATTTGGTTTTCAACTCTTCTAAATAGAATTCAATAAAATAAAGAACTTTAAACAAAAGAGATTTAAATGATTCTTACCATATTTTAACATAATTTTATTTAATTTTTTAATGTTTTGTAAACTAATAAATATTTTAATATATGATTATCATTGTACATACATATATTGCCTGTCTTCATGAAACCTTTATATAGCCAAAGGCCTTATCCAT
This sequence comes from Drosophila austrosaltans, assembly GCA_035045865.1. Taxonomy (NCBI): domain Eukaryota; kingdom Metazoa; phylum Arthropoda; class Insecta; order Diptera; family Drosophilidae; genus Drosophila; species Drosophila austrosaltans. The sequence goes on from JAWNOQ010000200.1 coordinate 7,672,940, forward strand.
GTTAGTTGCATCTTTATAAGTATATCGATCAGGGATCCAGAGTCAATTTGTTAAAATGCTTCGTTGAAAAATTTGTATTCAAGTTTATAATATTCAATATTTTCAAAACTTGATAAACTTGATCATTTTCGAAGATAAAATACTCTCATTTGAAGCCCAATCACAATGAATTGAATGGAATGTCCAAAAATAATACAAATAAACTCATAATATTGTGAAAATGGAGGGGAATACATTTCAGGCGCCCTTGAATGCAAAGTTCCCCAGTTCACCCCGTGGATCCGCCACTGATACCGATCAATGTAAAATGTATAAATACATATATAGTAGGATATGTGAATAATATGATATATTTAAGGTTCCGACATAAAACACTAATATAAAGTTGTACATTATAAACTTTTAGTCACGTCAGATAGCAATTAAACCTAAAATAAAATTGTATACACTGTATGTCAAATTTCGTCACAGAAGAGTTTAAAAACATTTCTGCTTACATAAAATGTAAAAGAATTTAGTAACAAACATTCAACTAAGCGAAACTAACTTGTTATGAGTATTATATTCCACCTTTTCTTACATCCAATTTCTTCACCGATGAATTTTGGGGGCGTAAATTGGTAGGAAATGTATTTGAAGATGTATGCCAATTAAAGGTGAACTTGGAAAAGCTTAGCATAGCGATAATCGTTAAGTAATCGTTTTTTGAATACCGTTTCAAATACTATAAAAGTAAAGACAACTGTTTTGAATAACAAAAGTATTTAGATACAATTTAACTGCTAGGATTTCTCGACTAATGTATCATAATAAAGAATAAATATCAAATGGATTGAACTTTGATTTCCAAACACAAATCATAATCTTTTTCAAAAGTATTAAAAGCTTGGCTTGACTTTTCCAATAACAAAAATGGTTTGGCAAGTGGCAAGATATATATGTATGTTTAATATCTGATCCATATGTTTAAATTCTGTCTTTTATAAAGAAATAATATTAATGTCAAAATGTTATTATATAAATCATTAAAAGTCATATAAAGCTAGAGAGTGGGAAAACTGATTGAGAATCTCTACTACAATTCTAGAAAAAAACCTTTTCCAACTATGAGCTAAATGTAACAGATTCACTTAATATTAGCTTTATATAACGAATTCAATTGGTTAAGTATATATACCATATTTGTACATGTGCTTTCAAATTAAGTTTTTTAATTATTTTAACATTTTCATTATTATTTGTTAAGGATAATGCAAACTACAAACATCTAATCCCAATATACTCCATCATTCCCACTATTAATGGGTATCCCAAAATAAAAACCCCTGCGATCTGTTGCTCTGTAGTTCTCCTCTAGCATCTGCCCCGTTGTAATTTTCATCAAAGGGAGAGAGAGATAGAGAGAGAATAAAGGGGGGAACTGGTCCAGCAACATTTTAATTAATGATCTTTGATGCTTGTCTCTAGCATTGAAAAATTTTCTGTATGGTAGGTCATTCTGCTCTTGCTGGTCTTCTTCTTTGTCTTGGATTCGCTGTTGTAAGTGCCGGAAATGTGGCTTGTTTTTGTTTTTTTTTTGGGGGTTTGAGTTTACTTCAAACTTCACTTACAAGATGAAGTCACTAAAAGACATTTTCTATGCCTTTTTGTGCGGTTTCTGCACTAACAAGTCTGTAAAGCAATTAATCAAAAACTACTAACCAAAAAACTAGTAGAGAAATATTACCATAAATCACAATGGTTGTTTGTGTGTACGTGTGTGTGTGTGTGACTATATATGTGTGTGTATGTGGTGCACTCACCTTTCATCAAAAAGCAACAGCAAAAGGCACGCAATGTCAGAGAAAAAAACATAATTATTATAATTTGCATTTGACCATATAATAATTTGTGTAGTGTGGCAAAAGGGGGGGAGAGGTGTGGGGCTATGGGGGGAATGTGGAAAATGTGCGTTAAAACTATGGTAATCATAAATCAAACAAGTGGAACTGTAACCACATGAGGTCAACTATTCAAAATTCACAAAACGTAACACAAAAATCGCCATATAATGAGATTCAAATATTGATAAGGCTCTGATAATAAGGGTTTGTTGTTCCTACAGTTCAGTTTTCATATAAAGTTACTGTTACCGCCGATGTTCAAATTTAAAACTGCCATTATCAACATCGCATCTACGCAACACTGCCTAACACTATAAAGCGAGTGGTGTGATCGATAGGCGAGAAAGAAAAAGAGGAAAGTAGAGACGCATTGAAAAGGAGGAGAAATTATACAAAGTTTTTTTTTAAGCTAGCGCATTTTTGTGAATATTAAGAAAACCAACCATTTTGTGTAATGAACTTAAATAAAGTGCCTTGCTGACAAAATTTGTCAAACCCTTCTCTTCTCTTTCAACATTTCTTAAAAAAAACTTTGTTACCGATCCTATTAATTAAAGCGTGCCTGAATTTCACCAGAAGTGTAAAGTGAAAAATACACGAAGACATTCACAGACATAAGAGCCTACATATGTACATATGTATGTGTGTGTACAAAGTGTAAAAGCCATGTGTCTACATGTGAAATAAAGAACTTCATGTAGTATATTTCGCAAAACGCTAGTGAGTTTGTGTAAACACGTATTCTAAAATCGAAACTAAAAACTTTAATAAACGGAGGCCAAACAAACATATTTTCATTATGCCTACCGAACGGGATGACACTGTATGTGGCGCCTGCCAAAAGATATCACATAACAGTGGTGTCCAAAATTGGGTGCAATGCGACAATTGCAACGTCTGGTATCACTTTTTGTGTGTTGGAGTTACCAGCTTAGTTGCTACGAAGGAATGGACTTGCGACAACTGTAAAGAACTAGCAGATAACATTGCATCAACTAGTTCAGGACAAAGACCATCACTAGCGTGCACACCACAAAATACCATTAAAGCTTTGGAACAGCCAACAACTATACCTTTGGATCATCTTAATAAACCAGCCGAACAACCGCAGACTTCAAGTTCAAATAATTTGATGTTGGCAATGCTAGAAGAAACACGTGAAGCTGAAAAGAGGTTCATCGAACAAAAATACATCTTGCTTGCACAACAACAAGGATCACAGGTAATATCGTTCCAAACAAATGGTCCCACTGCTTCTCAGTTAGCCGCACGGCAAGTTTTATCTCCAGATCTTCCAATCTTTAACGGAAATGCAGAGGACTGGCCAATATTCATCAGCATGTACGAAAACAGCAACAAAGTGGCTGGATTTTCCGACGCAGAAAATATGCTTCGACTCCAGAAATGCTTAAAAGGCAAAGCGTTCGAAATAGTCCGCGACAAACTCCTATTGCCTGCATTGGTCCCTGAAGTCATCAAAACGTTGAAAACATTTTTCGGACGACCAGAGCAAATAATCGATCGCCTGATAGAGAAAATAAGGAAAATCAATGTACATAAAGATAGGTTGGAATCTATCATAGACTACGCAATGGCTGTACGAAACGCATGCGCAACGATGGAGGCATGCAGTTTAACTTCACACTTAGACAATCCAATGCTTCTGCGAGAGCTTATCGACAAATTACCAACGCAGCAAAAGTTAAGCTGGGCTATGCATCCACGCAGCGACTCCATTCCGGTCATAAGATCATTCAGTGATTGGCTATACCAACTGGCTGAGGCTGCATCAACAGTAATGCCGACACAACCAAAGTCCAGCAGCGTTAATACTCACGCCCAAGCTATTCAGGCATCTTCTAAGGACGAACCACAACGTACCGGTGACCAACAGCAAAGAGCCAAACTTAATGTGTCCTGTGTAATGTGCAACTCTACAGAGCACCAAGCAGCTGAATGTGAAAAATTTCAGCTTCTGCCCGTCGACAACAGGCAGAAAGTAATAAATGATGCTAAAGCTTGCTACAGATGCCTTAAAAGTCACAGAAGAAAATGCTTTTCCAAGCGCGATTGCGGCGTCGACAACTGCAAATCTAAACATCATCCACTTCTTCATAAAGGTACGCCCAAAACCGAAGTCGTCAGCGCTCACCATAAAGAAAACGGAGACCATGTACAATTCTTCAGAATTTTACCTGTCACACTACATGGAAACGAGGCAACTCTCAATACTTTCGCCTTTTTAGATGAAGGGTCGTCTGTCACACTTATTGACGAAAGCATATTAAGAATCCTTAATTTGCCTACCACACCCGAACCACTTTGTCTACAATGGACTAGCGAAACTACCAGAACCGAAGATGACTCCGTTAGAGCTGATATACAAATTTCGGAAATAGATGGCATCAATAAATTGTGGCTTAACAACATTTATTCAGTTAAAAAGCTGGCATTACCAAAGCAAACAGTTGATATTCAAGAATTGTGTAAGCGATACTCACACCTACACGGACTTCCAATAAAGTCGTACTACAACGCTACTCCAATGCTTCTTATTGGCGCCAACAACTGGTCTTTAGCCGTACCACGAAAGATACGCGAAGGAGGTCGGAACGAGCCCATTGCGTCCAAGTGCACACTGGGGTGGAGCATTCAAGGAACAACAAATTCTAAGAAACATATCAGCATGCATCATTGCGTATGTAATTGGAATGAAATTGACAAAGTAATAAGAGAAAGCTTTAACTTGGACCCAATTGTACCGAGGGAGCTATACTCCGAAAACGACATTAAAGCGAAGCGCATACTTGAAGACACATGCAAAAAGGTTAATGGCCATTACGAAGTTGGACTGCTTTGGAAAGATAGAGATGCCGCTTTGCCAGAAAGCTATACCACTGCAATTAAGCGACTAGGTTGTCTACGAGCTAAAATAAAAAAAGAGCCCGAACTATTTGACAAAATACAAAACCAAATTGACAATCTGTTGTTAAAAGGATATGCAACTGAGCTTAAATCCACAGAAATTACCGACATAACTGATCGTGTTTGGTATCTTCCCATTTTCATAGTGCTGAATCCTAATAAGCCGAATAAAATTAGACTAGTCTGGGATGCTGCCGCTAAGAGTCATGGAAAATCTTTAAATGACTTTATGCTTACTGGACCCGATTATTTAAATCCATTAACCAACGTTCTGATGGCCTTTCGAGTTGGACGCACAGCAGTATGCGGTGACATATCTGAAATGTTTCATCAAATAAATATCCGAAAATGCGACATGCACGCCCAACGATTTCTCTGGATGAGACAGAACGAGGATACTCCAAGGATCTTTGTCATGAGTGCAATGACCTTCGGCATTAGCTGTGCTCCCTGCATTGCCCACTACGTACGCGATAAAAATGCGGAGAAATATAAGTACCAGCACCAGCGAGCATACGAGTCTATTACGAAAGCTCACTATGTAGATGACTTAATCGATAGCTTCCCAGACGACAACGAAGCCATACGAGTTGCAACATTAGTCCGAGAAATACATGCAGAAGGCGGATTCAAAATAAGAAACTGGAGCTCCAATTCAAAAGATGTGCTTAAATACCTTGCAGGACACTCAATAAGCACCCAATGCCCCAAAGAATTAGGAGGGCCCGAAAAGGTGCTTGGTATGTATTGGGACCCGACCAGTGACGTTTTTAAGTTTTTTTTTAAATTCTCAAGACTAAAAAGGGATGTATTTAATGAAGAAGTATGCCCGACAAAAAGAGAAGTGTTGCAAGTACTGATGTCTATATTCGATCCCTTGGGTTTGCTGTCATGTCACACGGTCGGTCTTAAAATGTTACTGCAAAGGATTTGGCGCGCTGGAATAGGATGGGATGAAGAATTACCGGAATCGCTACTTACGCTTTGGCAACAATGGAAAGGTGTTCTACTTCGAGCAGAAGAATTGAAATTCCCTCGCTACTACTCTGCTCTCTTGCCCGTCGCAACTAAGGTGGATCTTCATACGTTCGTAGATGCAAGCGAACACGCCTACGCTGCGGTAACCTATCTTCGCATAGAACATGACCAGAACATCGACACTACATTAGTAGCAGCCAAATGTAAAGTAGCACCTTTAAAACCCATTTCAATACCACGAATGGAACTCCTAGCTGCTGTTATGGGAGTAGGACTTACACAACGGATTCTCAGCACTCGAGGCTTAAAAGTCAATACATGCACTTATTGGTCCGACTCTAAAACAGTATTGCAATGGCTGAACATGGATCCCCGAAAATTTCAATCTTTCGTCATGCATCGAGTGGGAGAAATAATCGATAAGACCAGTCCTAAGCAATGGTGCTGGATAAGTACCAAGGAGAACGTTGCCGATTACGCCACAAAATTTTTTAACAAGCCCGACGAGATAAGGTGGATCAAAGGACCCGATTTTCTTAGACAGCCCGAGGACGAATGGCCCGATAAAATTGCGCCACCCGATGACAACGTCGAGCAGACCGAATTGCGTAAAAATGTACTTATAATTGTAAAACTCAAACACATTGATTTTGCTTTGGAATACTTTTCTGATTGGAAACGTTTATACCGCGCCGTAGCTACAATTATTCTGTACGTTCAAAGATTACGTGCGAAGTGTTTGGGAAAACCACTGCCCCGAGCTCTAACTCCTGATAACGTATCTGCAGCAAAATCTCTGCTCTATAAACAATCACAATCAATAGCGTATGCAGCCGATATCAGCGCACTTAAAACGTACTCTAATGTAGACAGATCAAGCTCGCTAATAAGCTTAAACGTGTATTTGGATTCTGGGAGTATCATTCGTGTAAAAGGAAGAGTGGATAGTCTAAATGCTGGATGTGACCCCATATTACTTCCCAAAAGTAGCAAAGTCGCCTTTTTAATCGTAAAGGACTATCACGAAAAAAATCATCATATAATGCACGAATACACTGTCAACTCAATCAGAAGCTCATTTTACATACCACGGCTACGAGTGTTATATAAAACAGTTCGAAATGCATGTCAAAAATGCAAAAATTCTATGGCCCAACCCCAACCGCCACAAATGGCAACAATTCCTACCGCAAGACTGGCCAGCTTCGAACGACCCTTTACATACACAGGAATAGACTATTTCGGTCCCATATTGGTCAACATTGGAAGACGCAAAGAAAAGCGCTGGGGTGTTCTATTCACTTGCCTTACAGTGAGAGCCGTTCACTTGGAAGTGGCATATAAGCTAGACGTCAGCTCGTGCATAATGTGTCTAAGAAATTTTATGGCACTTCGTGGGACTCCAAGGGAAATTTTCTCCGACAATGGTACAAACTTTAAGGCTACAGAAAAATCCGTGAAGGAGGAGCTTAGAAAAGTCGATTTTGACAAAATCACAGTCTACTTTGAAGCTATCAAATGGCGTTTCAACCCACCAGCCGCACCTCATATGGGAGGCGCATGGGAACGTTTGGTTCGATCCGTAAAAACTGTTTTGAAATCTACTTACCCAACAAACAGTTTTAATGATGAAACCCTCCGAAATGCCCTAATGGAAGCCGAATTTATAATTAATTCCAGGCCACTAACCTTTGTTTCTTTAGATTCAGCAGACGACGAAGCTCTGACGCCAAATCACCTCCTTCTGGGCTCAGCGAGTGGCTACAAACCAATGGCAGAAGAAACTACCGACCTAAGGCTTCGTTGGCATCAAACGCAACTGTTTGCCGATAAATTTTGGAAAAGATGGGTGAAAGAGTACACACCGACTTTGACAAGACGCAGCAAATGGTTTTCTAAGCGCCCACCAATAGCCATTGGAGATATTGTCATAATCGTGGATGACAACCTTCCAAGAAACTTGTGGTTGAGAGGCCGCATCACCGAAGTCGTTACCGCTAAAGATGGTCAAGTGCGCAGAGCTACTGTGAGGACTCCACACGGATCGATGGTTCGCCCCGTTTCTAAAATAGCAGTTTTGGATGTCGGTTCTCTAATAGGTGAACAACCGGGAGTTATTCACGAAGGGGGGAATGTTACCGCCGATGTTCAAATTTAAAACTGCCATTATCAACATCGCATCTACGCAACACTGCCTAACACTATAAAGCGAGTGGTGTGATCGATAGGCGAGAAAGAAAAAGAGAAAAGTAGAGACGCATTGAAAAGGAGGAGAAATTATACAAAGTTTTTTTTTAAGCTAGCGCATTTTTGTGAATATTAAGAAAACCAACCATTTTGTGTAATGAACTTAAATAAAGTGCCTTGCTGACAAAATTTGTCAAACCCTTTTCTTCTCTTTCAACAGTTACAGTGAAGGGTTTTTTATATAAAATTTATTTGAAATTTACTTTGGTTATTTTTAGTTTCTAGTTAGATTGTGTCTGTTAATCAGTTAAATAGAAGTTTGTCAGTCTTTAGCCTTATTAAAGGATTTTCCAGTTTGACAATCCCAGAATTACATTTCTATATACTATATATTCTATATTTTATAATCCTAGAAATACATTTCTATATAGTATACATTCTATATTTTATTTCGAGCTATCTTTTAGATCATTTTATACCTTAACAACTTCCCTTTTTAATCGAGTACTAAGAATTCTTTTTGTTTCTTTAAAACTAAAGAAAAATGTATCAAATTTAATAACAAGAAATTATATGAATGCATGTGAAAAGGGAAAGTAGACTAACTAAAAAGGGGTAGTTAAACTAGTAGTCCTTGTTTTATATAGAACATTTGAATTTATTGGTCAATCTGCCAGTTATTTTGAATCATTTTCATGGCATGAGCAATAAGTGGAATAAGTGGGGGAGTATAGCATATATTGTAATTGTGCAAACTTAGTTTTAGGTCCATAATAATCTAATAATCTAACGTTTTATATCAAACTAAACTTGCTATCGACCATTAAAGAAGTAACTCGATGGGCTTAGCTTAAGGAAAAGTAGAGAAAACAAGCCTTGAAATAATATATACACTAGGTTTTATGCATTGTAAACAATGATATTGCATATCAAATTCTGATTCTGAGTCTTGTCATTTGCAAGCCGACGACAAATTTGAGTTTTATAACTTTAGCAACTGATCTTATTTTAAATGAAAAGATTGTTAGATTGATCATTTAAATAATAATATTATTAAGAGGAAATCTGCAGTTCCGAGGACCGTTCTAATCCTAGCTATGTATATGTCTGGACCATGAGGACGGATACTGTCCCATTAAAGTATATTTTTCCTTTACCATTTTCATAAAGGATGTCATTAGAGCATAAGCATGGATAACTCTTTGCGTAAGTCCATTAGGACTGGCATGGCATTCTGGCATTAGCTGAGGCTAGGCTATTGGCTAAACCACGCGGTTTAGTCCCGTGTTCGTCCATCAGAAATAATTAAGTTTAAAATCTTCAAATAAACCAAAAGTTTAAGTAGTTAGCATTGATAGGCAAAATATCCATTCTGGCTATTATATCAATTTTAGACTCAAAGAAGGATATTCTTAACTGATCTGCAGATATTGGAACTAGCAGATCTTTAACAGGACCCATATTGCGGAAACTTTGTGAACTTTTAGAGTCTGCGGGGATCGATCGATCTATCATGTTTAGGTCTTCACTCGTATCTATCTCTATAATCTATATTAGATTAAACAAAGGGTTAAACAAAGTTGTTTATAATGCATAAGATCTAATTTATATATTATGTATTTCGAGCTTTGTTTTTTCTACTTTACTTTATGCTAAGACCACCTAGGAACTTCTTTAATGGTCGATTGCAAGTTTAGTATGATTTAGGACTATGTTAGAATTATGGACCTAGGACTATGTTTGCACATTCACAAGATATGCTATACTCTACTATTTTGACTAGGTTAGACTATAGACTATGTTAGATTTTTCACAAGAGATGCTTTACTCAACTTATTCAACTTATTGCCCATGCCATGAAAAGGATTCAAAATAACTGGCAAATTGACCAATAAATTCAAATGTTCTATATAAAACAAGGACTACTAGTTTAACTACCCCTTTTTAGTTAGTCTACTTTCCCTTTTCACATGCATACATATAATTTCCTTTCATTATTAGGCCCCCTAAAACTTCCTGTAACAGGCACTATAACCCATAATAAAATAATAATAACAACAACAAAAAGAAAAGGAAAAAAAAACATAATTTAGAAATTCATATATATGAAAATAGTTTGAGAAAAGGTTTCTTGTGCACGTTCATACAAAATGTTTGTAGCTGCGCCCAGTAAAAAAAAAAAAAAAATCGTATAAGGGACACAACCCGTCGTATGCGTAATATCAAAGCACGCAGGTCACTCAACAACTAACTAAGTCACAACAGCACTGCAGACCAGGGAAAAAGTAACTCCCTAACCCCCACCCCCACCCACACCCCTCCCCCTTCTCCTCCTGGCTATGTATTATTAGTTAATGGACAAAAGGCATTCGAAATCAGGACACACACATACGCCATGTGAGAGCCACGCCTAAACGAGAAAAAAATTTCCTTTAGTATGAAATGTTGTTCCTCTTTTTTTTTGCTTTTTGCTTTTAATTTTATTATTTTCACATAAATTTCATCATGATACACAAACATAGAATACATATAGTAGAAGTAAGTTTTAGTAGTTGTTTTCCTTTTCCTTTTATTGCATTTTAATGGAAATTTTCTATTTTACCATCCTTTCATGTTTTCGCTTTTTCTCTTTTTTTCTTTTTTTAGGCCCTCCTTCTGTGCGTTAATGTGCACAAAAGAAATGGCAAAACGACAAAATATTCATTACAAAAATTAAGTAATTTAATTACACATATTTGCTGCGTTTGTTGTCCCCCCACTCCTCCCCCTTTTCTTTTTTTTTTGTTGTTTTTGTTTGGGGGCTTGGCGCATTTCAATGGTTTTTTATTGCAAAATTGCGTTTTCATTTATAATATTAATGGAATGAAATGACCTGTAATTGTTTTGGAATTTATCAACAGGGAAGGGCATCAAAAATATATTTTACAAATTTTATTAAAGTTAAAAGTTATCTACAACTTAAGATACTTTCTATTAACGAACAAAAAATATTGAAAAATGGTTTAAAATTAACCCACAAAGGCAAATCTATTTTGGCTTCGTATCAATGAAAAATTATATTAAAATGTTGTTCACCTTTTCAAAACTTAAATTTCAAGCGTTTGTCTATTAAATAATTCTTATTTTTTTGTTTTATTTATTTCATTCACTTTTTGCTCTTGAACAATCACAAAGCAAATAATCTTCTCTGTCTTTCAATTTCCAATTTTTTTGAGTACTTCAAACGGCAAAGTTGCCAATAAATGTCAAAAATATATCTATATATATATACTTAAGAGTGTGTACTATATATATATATATATATATATATAGGAATCAAGCTCCACTGACAGCCCATAAAACTGCCCTGTCAAATACAAAAAGTTGTAATGACAGTTGAAGAAAAAAAAAGAAAGGAAAAGAAAAGAAACCGGGCGACAATGCTTAAGGACCAAAGAAAGACATTAACATGTGGCACACATTTTCATTGACCGCCTTTGCGATGCCAGGAAGTGCAAAAGGCAAACGATGAAAATTGTAGGAAATGGAGGCCAAAACAGACAAACAACATAAATCGAACAAATAGAACTGAGTCTTCTCTATGACTTTCACTTTCAAAAGGGGATGTTCTGAAGACTTGGTAAAAATATATTTTTTTTTTTCGTTATTGGCAATATGATAAGTACTTTTCTTCTTTGACTTCTGCCTGGCCAATTGGGGGCTAACATTTTGTTAACAAATTGTCGCGTTAATAATGCCAATGACAACTACAACAACAACAAAATTTTCTTCAAAACAAATGCCATTTTTGTCAATAGAAAAATAATGTCAAAAGAGAGTTGGCCACCCACACAGCTAGAAAAAAAATAGAAATAAAAACAAAAAGAAAACAAAATTAGAACAGTCAATAGAATACTCTAACAAAAAAAAGGAACAATGGGAATATTGAAAAAGTGTTGAAGTGAAATACGAAATATGTATAAATGAAGAATAAATGTAATTGTGTAAAAAATCAATGGATTGGAACTTTCTTTAATCTAGAATAACATAAAAACGAAAAACTTGATTATGGAAACTAAAAAAACTACAAGTTATAATTTGAAAAGCAAAATGAATTGATATCCAACTTAGGAATTGGGAAATCTTAGTTTTATTATATCTCTAATATATCCAACTAGGAATTGGGAAATCTAAGTTTTTTGTTCATCTCTAAAGTATCTAACTCAGAATTGTTTGTGGTTTTAGTTTGTTTCAGTAACTTTTTGAGGAGCAAGCAACTATGTATTTCGTTTTTCTGATTTTTCGAGTTCTTTTCTTAAGTGATCATCGATTTTTTAAAGAAATTCATACATTCTTTTCTAAAATACGAAATTCATTAAATAAAATAAAAATAGTTTATAAAGTTTTTTTAGTTGAAGCTAAACTTGGGTAGCTCATGAGTGAGTGAGCCAAAATGAATGGCTCACTGAACTGAGCCACTGAGCTTGTTCATTCAATATGGCTCAGTTTGGCTCACTAGCTCATTTTGGCACACTAGCTCAGTTTGGCTCACTAGCTCCTTTTATCTCACTATCTCAGTTTGGCTCACTAGCTCATTTTGGCACACTAGCTCAGTTTGGCTCACAAGTTCTTTTGGCTCGTTTTGCGTTATTCTCAATTGGCGATCGCAAACTGAACTTATGAGCTATCTGCAAGTGAGCCAGTGAGCCATATGAGTGAGTTGGCTCACTACGAAAAAAAAGAACGAGTGAGCCGGTTCACCTCAATGAGCTGCTTTACCCAAGTATATTGCAGAGGATACAACAAAGTCAGATCTAAGTTCTTTCTATGAGTTGTTTTACCAAAGAAAAAGAAAAAAAACTATCAATATTTTCTAAATTATGTAGAGCTGAAATTTATGTATGTAAAGAGGGTGACATTAGTAAGCGATCGAGGTGGCAATACTGAATATAGAATACAGGGATTGTGGCAGCTGCAATGGAGCGAATAAGACGGTGGAAGCAGTGGAATAGAAAAGCTGCAGTTGTAAAAGTTGTCAATAATAAGTCGTAATGTTGTCAATCTGAAGTTGTGCAGTAGTCGGAATTTTAGGTATGTCGTTGTCAGAAGCCCAATTTCCCAGTCGTCGCAAGTTGCCAATTTTATTGTCCAAAGTGGATAATTTTACTTATTAATCAATTACTATTCATCATTTGATCAAATATCATAATAAACAAGGTTTTATACCTTACATATATGTATGTATGTCTAAGAATGGAAAATTAAAGTATTAAAATCAAAAACTTTATATTGGTTTTTAATTTATTATATTAAATAAATAAAATTTTGAATTGTTTGTTGGAAATGTCAATAAAAGAATTGAAATTCAAATAAAGAAAAGCAAATCTACAAAAAAAGTAAAAAATTACCTCTACTAAATGAGTTCTAATAAACTGCATTATTAACCATACAGTGGACATTCGGGCAACGAACGCCTCGGATAACGAACACATTTTTTTTGGGGAAAAAAAGTTTCGCTTAAGGGGTTATATCTACTTGTAATTTTCAAAAAATAAAAATTTTTTTTTTTTGCATACATTAAATGAACATATATTTAAAAATATTGTGTAAAAATTTCAAATCGATCCGGCAATTAGTTTCAAAGAAATTGGCTAATATGTGAAGACACATACTCGCATTTTAACTTAGATTTAACAGTTCTGTAAACTTTAACAGCGTTTTTCTCGAAACTATGTTTCCAAAGTCGGTGAGCAAGATTTCTTGGAATCGGCTCAACCGATTGGATTGAAATTTTCACACGATGTTCTTAGATATTTTTTTCAGGTAATGATCGAAGGAAAAAGGATTCTGTAAATTTTTCGATTTTTTTAGCCACTTCAAAGTCAAAAAATTTTCGACAGAAAACTATTTTGTTTTTTATGAAGTCGCCATTTTGTTAAAAATCGAAATTTTGACTAATCCTTCGATCATTACCTGTATTCATCTATTCCCTTTATAAACCTTTTGGATTTTTGCAATTCGGATAGTCAGGACCAGAGATATCCTGCTCACCACAATTTTTATATGTTTCAAATAACTTTCTTTTCTTGATTTCGCTCAACGAACAAAATGCTGGAAACAATTGTGTTCATTAATCGATGATCCACTGTATTTGTGTTGGTTATTTTTCCGTTTTGTTCTGTATTGTTTATTTTTCATTCAATAAAATTTACTTCAATTGCTTTTGTTTTTCAATTTTTACTTCTTTTCCCAAAAGTGGTCGACTTTTTTCTGTTTTACAACACTTTTTAGTTCCGAATGTCCTTTTTCTTTGTATAAGAAAAACAAATTCTATAAATTTAGCTTCAACCGAAATATTTTTAATTTAAATTATTATTCACTTTACATATTAAAAATAAAGTTTAACTTTTGAATTTAGTGGCGAGTGGTCACATTTCTTTTATGTTTATATGGTCACACTGAATTCGAAGTGCTCTAAGAATAACTTACTCGTAAAAATCTGTTATAAAAATCGATCTTTAAATTATATTGAATAATTCATTTAATTTAAATGTTAATTTTTGAACATTTTCTTGGCAAGTGTAAGAAAAATTCGTCTTTAAATGGACTTTAGGTTTTCCCCTCACTCCTTTGTAATACACCCATTGAGGGAGGGGTGGCAGAGGTTAGTCGCACAACAAAGTGTCTCTATCATGGTTGTGGCATCATCAAATGCCTGCTTGCCGCCTTTCAGTTTTTAGGCCACACTCTCTTTCATGCAGTTTGTTGGCCAACACACGCACACACAGACAAACATATTTTCTGCTTATCAATTTAATGGCCAACTGGCGTCAGTGAAATATCTTACAAATGTCACAAACAGCAACAGCAAAACAGCAGCAATGGAAAAGCACAGAAAAGCACTGCACACACACCAAAAAAATTTGTGTGTGTGTGTGTGTTAACCATTAAATGCCATGAGCCAAGAATCAAGGACCAAAATGAAGATGAAGGCACCAGCAAAAATTCACCAGCGTCGCCAGAATGCAATAACATTGTCTGGCCTAAAATTCGTTTCGACCAACATAGGCAAAAACAAGCCGAAAAGATTAAAAACAAACGCATGAGCAAAGGGGAGACCAAAAAAAGAAGAAAATAGAAGATACGAGTATAGTAAAAGAGAACAAGAACTATGTATCTGTGTGTGTGTGCGTGTGTATGGGTGAATGTTGTTGGCAGCATTTTTATGAGCCTTCTGTAGGCGCCAGGATTCCTGCTTCCTCGATAGGCTCCTCGGGCTTAGTGAAATTCGCTTTCACTTGCACATTTATTTTCGACTTGCTTTCTGATTGGATTGGTTTTTTCTCTATCCTATCCCCCTCCCCCCACCCCCCATCTCCCTACCTCCCCACCCTTCCCCTTTGTTCATCTAAGGCATTTCCATTTTTACTTTTATGCTGCTGTTGCTGGTTTTTCTTTTCCTTTCCATTTTTTCGTAAACTAATTTGAATGATTTTAGTGTCTTGTCATAGATATAAATTCTTGAAGGTTTATTATCATATTTTGGGATACATTTTAATGGTGTAAGAGTCATCGAGTTGATGGCATAAACGAAAAGATTCAAAGGTATAAAAAGATCTGCCAAGGAATTAGATATATAAAAATATATATATTATATAGACTAGGAACTAAAGCAAGTTAATTTGGAAATCAAATTGTATAAAACTTATTTTTAAATAATTAATTTAAATAATAATTTGCTCATATGTCTGCAACGCATAGAAGGAAACATCTCCGACTACAAAAAGTATATATATATTCTCGATCAGTACGATGAGCTGAGTTGATATAGCTACGACAGTCCGTCCGCCTGTCCGTCTCTCTTGATCATTAACCCTTAAGCTACAAAGCTGAAATTTTGCTCTTAGGCTTCTTTTTGCTGCAGACATCGCGTAGCTCAGATCGGATGACTATATCATATAGCTCCCATGAGAAAGATCGTTCTAGAATAGGATTTAACATCCACAACTTTGTTGTTTTCCAAATTAATATCAAAAAATTGGTTGTTCTTAAGTTTTACATACTTTTTAACATATCCACCAATCCAATTTGGATTGACTATATCATATAGCTCCCATAGGAACGATCGTTAAAGGATACAGTTTTAAATCAATATCTTTGCTGTTTTAAAACCGATTGTCACAAATTTGGTTCAGTACACATATGTATACATATATAAATATCTGTATTGAGTTTTAGTAGAATCAGTCAAATAAATGCCATTGTTCCCAAAGGAACAATCGGATCAAGTTTTAAAGGCTCAAGCTCAGATCTGGTGTGAAAAACAACTTGCTTAAATTCAACGTTTCAAATTGTCTTGTCATGTCACTTTATAGATCCTTTGAATTAGTTATGCACTATCTTAATACTCCACTGAAACGTTCATACGAGATGAATGATTTGGGTGTATTCATAAACCACAAATAAAGATTCACTCGACACATTTCTATCTCTGTCAGTAAAGCCATGAGTGTTCTTGGTTTTGTGATCTTTACACAATCAAAACTAATTTCATTTCACTTATCTGGCCCATTCTGGAGTTTGGATTATGCATTTGGTCACCGCAATATAGATAACACCAAGTAAAAATTAAATCTGTCTAGAAGTAATTTCTTTTTGTTGCTCTTCGTGGTTTAAACTGGGATCGAAATGTTAACTTGCCATCGCAGTCTAATAGACTTCTTCTTATGCATCTTCCCTTCTTACTTAACCGTAGAGTAATGCATGGTACTTTGTTTATTCAAACGCTTTTGAATGTGCCAATAGAATCTCCTTTTTTACTTAATCAGGTCAATCTATCTATACCTTCTAGACCAGGGATGGCCAACTTGATTAGACCCAAGATCTGATGTTCACCGACGACACCCTGTGGGATCTACCAATTACATACTTCTTGACTAATAGTCGATTGCGATCGACCGTTTGGCCACCCCTCTTCTAGACCAACTTAAAATTTTGCCCCTTTAACTAACACTTTTAACTATTCTTCACATGAACCTTATCGAGACTTCTTTATTCCGATTACAACCGCCTTCAGAATTCTCTACAACTTTGCTGAAAACTTTTATTCTGAAATATCTTGCTCTTGGTTAATTGTAATTATTATATTATTTTACTTTTGTCTGGAGTCGCCTGGGAAAAAGAAATTACTTAGATGTGGCTTGTTTTATAAGCTTCCGCAAAATTTTACTTAATTATCCATATTAAAATGCACTGTTTCAGGGTATACGAACTTCGGGATGGGCTTCAAGTTCTATCAAAATCTTCATAAAAAAAGTTAAAATTGTAAATAAATAGTATAAAGGCACTTTAACTTTAATCTTAATGAAAAATATTGTATAAAATTATAGTATTCATTTCTTAAACAAATTTAAATAAACTTATTTTCAATTAAATTAAACTTTTATACTTTTTTGGCATATTTTATTCAACAATTTGTGATAAGAGCAGCTACAAGCAATAAATCCATAGAAAATGCACACAAAAGAGAGACCCAAAACAAAAGTGAGAGAAGGTTCAATTTAAGAGTGCAATTTGTTGGATGACTCTTCGAAAATGTTTCGTCAAGTTGAACGAAGAAAAGCAAAAAAGTCAAATGCGCATTCGTTCAAATTGGTTGAAAGCTTCAATAAGTCTCCAGTCCAGACGTTAAAATTCAAAATTTGCATTAAAGAAAAAAACATTTTCTAGGAAACAAATGCGGAAATTGTTTGGCAACAACAAATTTTGTGATGATCTGATTAGAAATAAATTGTATTAAGATAAATTTTCTCAGGCTGCCAACGTTTGCAGCGTCATTTATTCGTTTTTTGGCTTATTCGTTTCAACTGATTCGTATAATTACCGGTTATTGTGCGACCTTACGCATAAAATGCGTGTAACTATACACACAAACACACACCAGCACACCCACTTAAGTGTGTGTGCGTAAGACATGGCAACAAGCTAATGCTGCTGCGCATGCTGATCTCACGAATGTTTGACAAAACACCAAAAAAAAAATCAAATATGTGTGTATATATAATTCTGGTTTTTCAAGCCGACAACAACAAATTAGTTTGAAGTCTAGGCCTAAAGCCCAGGTCGAACAAACAAAAAAAAAAAAAACTACAAAAAACCGCACGCAGAATTTTTTATGCGTTTGCAAAGTTTTCGTTTTTTTTTTGGTTGGTTTTGCCTTTAAAATATTTTTTTCTGTCTTATTTTTTCCATCGTCATTCGTTAGTGGCTTTTGTGCTTGAAATTCGTAGGTAAGACAAAGTTAGGAAAAAAAAGCAAAATTCAAGAGAAGGGCTTTTGAGGTATATTTAGTGCGCTACAGCAACAAATTGAAGTGGTTCTTCTTCTTACTTACAAATAAACTGTAAAAGGTTTCGGTTATAAAGGTTCACTTTGAGCCCTTGAGGAAAACTTTATGTAATATTAGCTATGCTAATTAGAAAACTTCTTCATTCTAAATATGTTTGGAATGCATTATGGAGTATGCATTTTCCTTATTTGCAATGTTTTCTCAATGGTCTTCTTTAATGACCATTATAAGTAGAAAACAACTAGAAAACTTAATTTCATTCAAAATAAGTTTTGAATATATTATAAAGAATGTATTTACCTTCACTTAAGAGATGATCCTTTGTTGTGGAATGTGTACTTTGATTTGAAACACTGTAAAATCTTCTTTCTTCCTTTAACAAATTTGGAATATGTATCATTCCTTCCATTATAAATAGAAAATAACTAGAAAACTTTCTAAATAAAGCTTAATTACATTCTAAATATTTTAAGATTATATTAAAAAGAATGTATTTTCCTTTATTTATGAGATGATCCTTTGTGTCCTTTGATTTGAAATACTTTAAAATCTTTTTCAATGATTGTAAGCCTTCTTTTAAAACCTTTTAGCTACATTCTTTCCACTACAAATAGAAAATAACTAGAAAACTTCCCAAATTAAGTTAAATTTCGTTCTAAATATTTTTTAAATATATTAAAAAGAATGTACTTTTCTTTGTTTTGCAATGTTTCCTTTAATGTAGAATCTGTAGAATCACTGTAAAATCTTCTTCTATGACTAAAAGCCTTCTTTAAGACATCTCTTTTTCTCTATTACAAATAGAAAATAACTAGAAAACTTCCTATATAAAGCTAAATAAAGCTCTAAATATTAACATTGTATTAAAAAGTGTGTATTTTTGTTTTACTTAAGAGATGCATCTTTATTTTACAATGTTTTCTGTTACATAAACAATGTAGATTCCAATCTAATGATGATTTTTTATATTTCCAATGATCTCCCCTGGTTATAAGCCTTCTTTCCCTTTTACTATTCACTTTTGCAATCTTTCCTTATCAACAATTGATACTGAAAAAAAAGTTCTTTACACTTGTCCTTCACCTTATCTAAGTAAACCATTAGCCAACCTTTGTCAATCATTCCTTCATGGTCACTAAATATAAACTATTCGATACTGTGTTAACCATCTCCCCGAATGTTATCAATTATTTCGGAATGGCACTTAAAGCGCATTGACTTAACCCACACAACCCGAACAAAAAAAAGAAAAAAGTTTCATTTAACGCATATTTCAAGTGTCTCCAAATGCTTCTAGGCCCATATAGGAATAGGTTCGTTTGTGTGTGTGCCTACCTAAAACTATACCCATACATACAAGTATACATCTATGGATGTATGTGTTTACCTACTCTGTATCTATGAGTTCGACTGACTATCCGTATCTCTGTTCATGTGCGTAACGCATTTTTTTTCGCTGTTCGCTTTGCGTTGCGCCTCGCTCTAACGCATTTTGTACAAATTTATGAAAAAAAAAAAATTAACGAATCTTTAAATAAAAAAAAAAAAAAAAACAAAATTCAACTCAACTCAAGGTTATGTTCAGGGCTATACGCATCGCATCGACAACGAACTTGGTGTGTGAGTGTGCGAGTGTGTGTGTATGTGTGTACATGTGTATATATTTTTTCTTTTAGCAGTTTTTTTTTGAATTTTTCGTCAGTGCGTTTGTCATTTCGGTTGTAGTTTTTATTTGTTGCTGTGCTTTTTTGTTGTTGTTGTTATTCACGCATATTTTTCTAGCATTTCAAATACCTCTTAGAAAGCGGGTATATTCACTGTGAGCAGAAACACATAGTAAATAGACCCCTTCTTTTTAGAATTTTGAATAATTTTATTTAAATATTTATTCAGGATTTAAACTAATTTACTTATTAATCACAAGAATATCTTTATAATTTTCAATATATTTTTATTCCTATTTAGTCTTTATTTATCTCTGTCTAAATTAGAGTATATTAAAGTATAGATAATACTCGATTTCTTTATATTATTCTTGGGTAAAAGCAGCTCATTGAGGTGAACTGGCTCATTCGTTCTTTTTTTTCGAAGTGAGCCAACTCACTCATATGTCTCACATCTACAAGTAGATAGCTTTGCGATCGCCAGTTGAGCGAACCATAAGAACTAGTGTGCCAAATTGAACTAGTGAGCCAAACTGAGCTAGTGAACCAAACTGAGCTAATGAGCCAAAATGAGCTAGTGAGCCAAACTGAGCCATATTGAATGAACAAGCTCAGTGGCTCAGTTCAGTGAGCCATTCATTTTGGCTCACTCACTCATGAGCTACCCAAGAATACTTTATATACATAGCGAATTTTTGGAAAGCTTCCTAAAAACAGAACTTGAATGTAAGAAATTTCCATCTTGATTTTATAATGGTTTTAAGATCTAGAACTTGGGTTTTTTTTTCAGATAATGCCCAAAATTAAAAGGCATTTATAACTTTTACTAGTTTTATCTTGTTTGTTTAGCTACTTAGTTTCGATTGCTTAGTTAACTTTAAAATACAGTTCAACTTAAATTAAATTACATAGTTAAATATGAAATCAAATGCAATTTTAGTTAAATTGCAAATCAAATGCAATTTTTTGTTACATTATTTAATGTAAACAAAGTCAGATTTATAAAATATATTACGAATATTCTCGTAAAACTGACTCTAGGAGATAAAGCTTCCATTAGCAATTTTCTGTTTGTTTCGAAAAAAATATATTAAATGTAGTTGATGTGTAGTTAGATCATGAAATGATATATTCAAAATTTAAATTAACTTTTTTAGACTCGGAATCTATAAAGAATTCTAAGAAACTTTTACCATGAAACTATGTTTCTAAGACTAATTCCTTATTCCTTTGCTACTGTAATAACATATCTTAGATGGGATAAATATAAGCCTCCCTTTTCATCAAACCAATAAAAAAAATTGTTAAAATTACAAAATAGTTTAAGAGTAAAAGCATATAATAGAGGTGAAAAATCCCATAGAATAGATCTTAGATAACCTGATAGTTAAAACTTTTCCTTCACTTTCTTTTAAAAATTTTTGTAAAATGAAAAATTTTTTGGTGTTTAGTAAAGTAAATAAAAATTTTTACAAATGTTTCTTAATAAAATGTTAAAAGACTCTTCTTTGCGTACTTTTTTTCTAGCGCAATGACTAAATATAATTTGCACTCCTACTAAGTTAGAGTAGCTATAAGTGATGATTGGTGAGGGTATTAGCCATGCAGCTTAGCTCTGGCTAGTCATTGCTTTTGCTTTTTTGTACTTTTTTTTGCAGCTGCTAATCAAAATGCTTAATGCTCTGGCATCGGGCCTGTCGCTTGCTGTAATTTATAAATGCCCAACTAGCTTGTCTTTCTACCAAATATTATGTGTGTATGTATGTATGTATTTTTGTCTGCCTTCTCATTTTTGTAGTACATAAAAAAATGAGTTTTTTTTTTTGGTTAGACGGATACGCATTATTTACGCAACTGATTTGTATTTGCAGTGCAAAGTAAAAATTTTGTAAATGTATTGGCTGGCCAACATGGTTTTCCTATGGGTGGGGCTATATGTATATAAATGAATACACAACTACACACACATATACAGATACACATCTATACACTCTATGCATGCCAAATTGAAGTTTTGTATAATTGAAATTGGAGCTCTATAGACAATTTTAATTAGAATTATTCTAAGGTTAAATAAAAGTTAAATTAAATTGTAAATTTGGCGGTATATACATACATATGATTTGAAAGCTTTTATTTGTAACAATTTTGCAAGACAATTTTATAAAATTTGCTGCATTGAAAGTTAACAATGGTTAATAACGATTAATATTTTTTTTAAGCAAAACAAAAAGAAATTTTGAGTCTAAGTTTATGACTGCTTTACATAATCTCTTGACTTTAATTAAACAAACTTTGAAATTGTTCTGAACGATGCAGTTTCCAAATCAATAATACTTATAACTTCCCAATTCTTAGCCTTTTAATAACACATTGTAATTCAATTTGTTGTATTATAGAAATAAGTTAAATATGTATGTTTCTTATGAAAATAAGAATACCTATAGCTAAGAATCAAGCAAGTCGTCCCTGCCGACATTAAATATACCCTATACCAACTAGTTCAATAGAAACTATATTCAATGCATTCGTTACTACATTCTGCATTGGTTACTGTATTCAATGGCAACTGAAATCAAGGTATTAGACACTAAAATATTAAATAATTTTTAGGTTAAAATATTTAATAATTTTAATAAAAATGTATGTGTAATTTATTGCCCTTGTCACACATACTCACATACTTTCTCTAACAGACAATGAAAGAAGCAATTTCTCCGAATGTACATTGGACATAATGTAGAGTTGGAGAGTTGAAACTTTGTGCACTTTGTCACTATTAGAATATTTATTATTTGTTTTAAATTTAAAACAAATCGCCCACTTATACCGCTCACATAAGTAAAAATTTGGCATAAAAATAATTTGTTTCTTTGTTCAAATCTTTTAATCAAAATTAACCACTTCACACATATCTTTTCTAAAATAAAATAATAATATATTTATATAAAATATTTGATTCTTCATGTTTAATACGTAAGAGTCTTTAGCATCTAAATCAAAAGAACTTATTTTTGAATCGCTTTCATCTGTTATCTGTTACAATGTTCAATTATACCAATTGTGGGTGCTTCTAAAAAGTTCCAAAACTGCTTTAGGTAACTTTTTTTCCTATTTTATTTTAGTTTGAAAAAATGCTAGAAAGTAATAGATCTGATGAATTTATACATACATAAGGGTACAAGGAATCAAAATTAATCTGTTAAAGATTTTTATTAATTTATATTGATATCCGAGATGGAAATATGTATTATCGAAAAAATAAAACTTTGGTTTTACCCAAAGTTAACAAAAAGATGTTTAACCAAAAAAGTCATTAAAAACTAATATTAATCTATTGATTATGATAAATAATAATTTTATATGTATAATATATAAATATAGGTATATCTATGTATGTATATATAATAGTTAATATGTTTATTGAAACTGTTTGTTTTTTTCATACTTTATTAAAATAAAAGTCTAAAGAAAATGCAATAAAATACATAGAAGTGGATTGCAGAATCGAATCGAAACAGAACTATGGTAAATCTGTAACTAAAATTAATGTCTATATATATATCCCGACTAAAGCGTATATTAATTTATTTACGATTTTATTGATTAAGGTTTAATCAATCTAATAGCAAATTCAATTCAGAAAAAAGTTTTCTTGAGGAAGTTTTCTTCTGTTGGGAGGAATCCATTTCCGATTTTGATTGGTTTTGTAGTTTTTCTTGACATGCAAGTGAACAACAATAATTATCAGGCACACACCTTAGGTTTATCTATTTAATAACGGTAATTAATAGCTATTTACCTTACCTTACCCGCCCGCCCGGTCCCACCAAAAATCTTATGAATATTTCATCGACATTTTGAACGCCCTCAAATGTTTTTATTCACTTCCTCGATCATAAATTGTGCACTAATCAAATGTTAAATTCCCAATAATCGAATCGAATCACCTTAAATCGAATTCAAATAAAATTTAAGCTAATGGAATGCCGCATTGAAAAACACACGTGCATCTTTCAAAAGTTACATTAAAACGGTTATTCATTGATCTGACCATGCACAAGGCAGAGGTCAAGTCGAAGACCAAAGCCAACAAAGTCAAATCGAAATCCAAAACCAGAAACCACCAAAAAGACAACAAAAAAGAAGACAAAAAATCGAATGTTAACCTTGAAAACAGCCGACACGTATTACAAAGTTACAAGTTTATAGCTCAATTTAAATATTTGAGCTGCACGCAAAGTTGTTTGACCAAAAAGCCAGTTGTTGCCTCTCTCATGGATGGACAGAAAAAAAAAAATTCAGTTTTCAATTCTTTACCCTAACCAGAAAAGGGCATAGACAAATTGCATTTTAGGCTTATAAGGGTACATCTATATACGTACATCTATATACTATATATTGATGTCTATTCGGTATCTGATCTGGGCATTAATTTGTTGATTGAATCAAACAAAAGTTGTTTAGCTTGACAACTATTGATGAAAGACTTCTTACATAAACTAAATAGGAAAATTCTTATTTTGAAATCAGTCATTTAAGACTTTGAATTTATTGTCTTTTAATCTCTAGGATAAGGGCTGGAGGTTCTATAATAGAACCTAGAGGTTCAGAACCTCATTTTTTTTTCAGAGATATCTTAATCAAGTTTAGAATCAATAATTGCATATATTTCAACCTGATAAATTACATTAAAAGAGATGTACATTGATATTCCATATACCGTTTTTAATATGTTCTAAATTTCAAAAGCAATCATCGAGTAAACAGACACCAAAAACAGTGATCCAAAACGCAGTTTCGAATTCGAAGAACTAGTTCTTGTTGATATTCTCAGTTCAGTGTGATTTTCAGAAGGACTTGCAGAACAAAGAACCATTTTGAATATATGTATATATCTATATAGACCTAAAAAATATACAGACCTAAAAAACAGTGTTCCAAAATGTAGTTTTTTATTCGAAGAACTAGTTCTTACTGATATTCTCAGTTCAGTGTGATTTTCAGAAGAACTTGCAGATCAAAGAACCATTTTTAATATATATATCTATACCATATAGACCTAAAAAACAGTGTTCCAATATGTAATTTTAAATTCGAAAACTAGTTTAAAATTACATTTTGGAACACTTATTGATATATGTATTCATTTCAGTATTGTTTTTAAAGGGATTTACAGATCAATGAACTATTTTTTTTCCATACAGACCTCAACAACAGTGTTCGAAAAAGCAGTTTTAAATTGGAAGAACTAGTTCTTAGTGATATTTTCAGTTCAGTTCAAAGAACTACTTTTAAAGCAAAGGGCAAATACAATACCAAACAAACATAAAAACATTTTCATTTTGAAAGAATGTTCAGTATGCTTAAGAAACAATTTCTTCAAATAAAAGTTATTTTTAGTTAAACATATTAAAATTGTGTTTTTGAACAAATTTAGCAGGCAAAACACCTCAACTTATATATAAGTTATACAACATTTGTTTTAAAGTGAATAAATCATTATATCTTATATTATTTCAAAATATAGATTTCCATCTAAAAAGCTAAAGAACCGTAAGGGCATTCAAATTTCGGCTTGACACTTTGCTTTTTCTTTGTCAGTTGAAAATTCTTGTCTTGTCCTTGAACAAGTTCAACATTTTCTTTGTTATGTGCATTCCCTCTCTTCTTCATATTGTTAAACATTTAAAAAAAAAAAATTAGAATAATAATTTTATTGTTTTTTGTTTTATTAATAAATTTATTTTACTCTAATCATATCAGTTCTGGCAGTCAGCTCGTTTGCATTGCGGAAATGAACAAAAAGTCTTTAGTCGGACGCTTTTAGATGGAAGGGCTATGGCCTCGCTAACAACAACGAAACACAACGAAAAAAAAAAACAAATATTTAATTGATAGCACCCAACAAGAACAACAACAACAACAAATACAAACAAACAACAGAAAATGTAGTCAAATTGTCGATTTTTATTTCAGTGCGGTTACTCGAAGGGCAGTGTACGAGACCGAATGCGAGTGTGAGTATTAGTTTGAGAATGAGTTTTTTTTTTGTTTTTTAGTTTGGGGGGCCCTTAATAAGCAACAGCAAACTACCTATTCAAGGTCAACCTCTCCGAACGACAATAAACCAAAAATACCTCTGAAATAGAAATAATAAATGGATCGTCACTCACTCATTCGCTCACTTAGTTGTTAGTGTCTCTTTTTGTTTTTTTTTTTGTTTTTTTTTTTTTGGCTGCGTTTCAGAAAATCTTGCAACTTGTAAAACTTATGAAGTCATTTAACAAGGCCAAGCACTAAGAATCAACAAAGGAAATACAGGTAATAAATGCCTCAAGAATGATTAAAAATTATTTTTTTTTTAAATATTTGCAAGATTGTTGAAGTAGTTCTAAAAAATGCGTTTTAAATATAGGAAAGCAACTAGAAAATTCAAATTAAACAAAAAATCTGTTGATATCAAAAAACTAAATATTTGAAATAATATAAATCATACGACATGTTGTACCATGTCGATTTGCTGGTTTTGTCTTATCTCCATTTGAAATTTATTAAATCAAATGTAATTTTATTGTTTTAAAAATTCTAAAGAAATTTTACGTTACTCCGACGTAAGTAGATTTAATTATGTTAATGTAATTTTTATTATACTAATATGAGTATTTTAACTTTTAGTATTGGTAATGTCTATATGGTATCAGTAAAACAAGCTCAATTTGTATATCCTAGATTTTACTACAGTATTTCAAACAAGACTAATGTTTCTGTAGTAAAACTAATAAAGTTTTGTGGTTAAGACAAAAAGAAATATTTGAATAACAATGAATCTGTTGTTCAACATAAAATCTTTACAATGATTACAATTTTCTAATTAATTATTTGTAAATTAACTATATTAATATTATTAAAATTTCAATTTTAAAATCTTTCGTTAACTTTAAAATTTTAAGTCGAAGGCTATTTAAATAACCGAAACTGCCATATACTGAGTGAAAACTGAAAAGCAAAATTTAGCCTAAGTATGAAATAATATTAACATTGATATAGATATATGTATCTATATATATAAAATTCTCGTGTCACAGTTTTTGTTGCCATACTCCTCCGAAACGGCTTGACCGATTTTCATGAAATTTTTTGTGCTTATCCAGTATCTATGAGAATCGGTCAACATCTATTTTTCATCCCCTTTCTTTCTCACTCCCTACCACATTCTTACATACATACAATATACACATTCTAACATACATACATACTTACAATAAGTAAGCTATGAAATTACTAGAAAATTATTTATGTTTAAATTTTGCTCACCCACTTTTTTAAAGTTAAAGTTTTGGAAACCATTAAAACTAAGTCAAACGCGCAGAGACATCTTTACAAAAGGGCTAAGTACTATGAAACTAATTACCGGATCGATGAAATTTATATACAACATTCTTAAGTTGCATTCAATATATGCGAAAAAAAAAATTGAGTTTTTTTTTTTAATTACAAGCAGATATAACCTCTTAAGATAATTAATCTACTTATTTTTGGTATATATGTATGTATATCTTCCACAGGGATTAAGTCCTATAAAATGAGTTTTTCCATTATTGACTTAGACCTATAAAATTATATAAATGATTAAGAGTGTCGTCTAGTGCTTTTTCTTTTTATCTTATTTTAAGATTGTGTATAATACAACGGCAAGAGGATTTTTTTAAATTGAAAACCAATACAAGTTAAACATAGAGCCAATAGTATTGTTTCCAAAAATATATAAAAATATTGCTTAAATATTAATAAATATATATAAAATTCCAGCTTGTTTATCTTCTGTTAGCATTCCTTGCCATATATAACATGTTTTGAGTGGTCATTTATCTTTTAGTTATGTCAAATGTACTTAAACTAAAACTAACAATTCTTCTAACTTTTTGATCCTTGCATTCGATAAAATATTTTCCGGTTTGCAGTATTCCAAGTAATTTGATATATAGAGTCATATACATAATTATTGGAAAACGTTTTAAAAACAAAAACACTTTGTAACTTGGATCTCTGTATACATATTCGTCATACATTTTTTTGTTTCAGTGTACGCCTTATCAGTCACTCACACTCGGTGGCAGTTGGGGCATGAGGGGAGCAAACGCAAAAATAGCATTGCAAGCATTAAAAGCATAAATCAAAATCAAGTGAGTCTTTAACCGCAGCGCAAAATTTCAAGCACGTGTCGCTTTTAATAGGAAATTGCGTATACGCAGCGTTTTGCGGGCGTGCCAATGGAAAACGAAAAAGGGAGAAATATACATACAAACGCGTGCATGTATGTATGTAAGTCTACATTATGTATGTTTACATGATTATTTCATAAAATTTAATTACACATTCACACTTGCCACAAGATTTTTGTAGGTGTGACAGGCACGCGATTTTTTTCGCTCTCTTGTCCCCTCTTCTTGCCTTCTTCATCTTTTTGGTGGCTACTTTTGTTTTGATTTGTTAGCCAAGCTTGGATCTTACCCTATTTGCATAAAATGAGCAGAGGGTATATAAGAGATCTCTTAATGTTTGTAATCGATAAGGGAGAGCTGTGTTTGCTGAACGGAATTCAATAAAGAAGAATGATCAATTAGAAGTGATAGTTTTCTATGTATGATTCAAGTCTTTTGTAGTGAATAAGGAGTTTACATACATATATAATATATGTATGTACATATATAAAGTATATGATAATTATATTTTCGGAAGTTATTTGGAAATATTATTTACTTTTGAATATGAAGTATATTTCTCTGGAATAGTACGACATAAACGAATTCCTTTGTTAATCCCTTTTTTTACCATTCTTCATATAGTATATAAATTAATTAATTATGATGAAAAATACATGTAAACTTGTCTAAAAATATGAAAAATCTAGAACCTCTGATAACGAGAAATACTTTAAACTTTCTACTATAACAACAATTTGCCTTACGAACATATGTACGTATTACCATATTCTACTTGACATATTGGACTTTGAATATTCTTATTATTGATATCTAGAAGGCCAATAAAATCTTATTAAAAAGGAATCAAAGTCAAAAGAGATATATGCGAAAATGCAAATGTTTTTAAAGAAGTGTTAAATTTCTGATTAACTGTCCCTAGATGGCGCCAGCGAGTCATTGTCAGTATTAAAAATCCATTTATAGTGCAACATTGGCAAGAGCGGAAATGTAATTTAGTTTATTTAATGTTTTTATAGTTAAATATATACTAGCAAAAAGATAAAATTTCATAAATTGTATCACAGTTTCAATGCTAGCCGCTAGGTGGCGTCTTTTTCCTTAAGTTAAAATAAGACTTAAATGAATCAAATAAGTTTTTCTACTATTCCTCTGTAGGATAGTTAGTTCTGTAACTAACTTCAGTTTTTTTATTTCTCGTTGATTGGAGTTAGTTAAGTTTGTGGAAATTGGCTAACTAATTTTGTAAGAGGTTTATAAATGCTTGCAAATCGGCTCTTTATATATACAGTTATAATGGATAACTTTGTTTTTGATAGCTATGTAATACATTTAGTTATTATAGGGTATTTGCTAATCGGAGTCTTAACTTTTAATCAATTTTGGAGTACCGTCTGTTTTGTCCTAGTGACATATGCGTGGATGTTTGGTTTTTGGCTTTGTAAAATGCATTTATGTCTCTTTCTCTTTTTCTGTTGTTGTTGTTGTTGCTGTTACTGTATACAATTTAATTACTTGGGCACTAATTAAATTGCCAAGTGTCTTGTTGAGTAATTTGAATTTGATTTTAAGTTGACAGTTATGACGAAATGTCGTGTGTCCAAAAAAGAGAGTAAAATACATTGGTATAAATGTGTGTGAGAGTGTGTGTATGTGTGTGTGTGTGTGTGTGTGTGGGTTGAAGTCATTCATAAATAAATCACACGCAGTTTTCTAATTAGACCACCCACATTCACAATATTTTGTCATTTAACTAAAAATATATATCTGTTTTTTTTGGAATATTTTTTCAAAAATTTTTCTTTAAACTGCAAAGACATTAATCAAATGGTAAACTTGAAAATAAATTTCAAACTGCTAAAACTAAAACTTAGCACCGCATTTGACAGCTGTCATATGAGACATGTGGTGTGCGTGTGTGTGTGCAGCTTACGCACTGAAATAAAAACCGAAAAACATTTAAACAATTACCAAAGAGTAGCTACTCACCCGATGCGTGTCATTAGCAGGCGGAAATATTAGGAAAAAAAATAACAACAAAAAATAATATGTATAAATAATAATATAACTCGCTTAGACGGATGTGTGTGAGATATAACATAAAAAAAAAAAAGCTAAATAAAACTAAATTCAACACAAAGAATATTAGGCATTTTAAATTTAGTAGCAGGCAAAGGTGGGCTAAAAAGATTTTCAAGTTGAACTTTGACTTTTAAGAACATTGCCACAAAGCTGAGCTTTCGGCTCAGGTGCCAAATTGAAAGTTTCAGAGATTTAGACTGCCTTCTATTTGTAAATATCAATTGCTTTTTATTTGAAGAGTTCTCATAAAAATGTTTTATACAGGTTTTCTGTATTATTTCTTCATAACTAACGCTTTTACTTTCACATTTTCTTTAAACATTCCTTGAAATTGGCCATATATCTTTTCCTGATATTATATATTAACAACTCTTTTCACTTTATAGAACTATCATAGAAGGTTTAAACTTTTACAAGTCACTGGATACTTTTTGGATTAGATTTCTGATCTTTGGTTTATATGTACATATGTATTAGAATTTATCTTTTTCAATATTATCTAATTTATTTAGTTTTAATTTGCTTAGATCCCAAACTTTATGAACTTTTTTCTCAAATATTGTTGTCCAATACCGCAAAATGAGGGACAAACGCGAGTTCCTTGGAATTTAGCGGTTTTTCTATGAGGGTCCAAATGACACTAGAAAAAGAAAAAAATCTGCACTTTAGGGAATTCCTTAAACAAAAAATATGACTATTATCTATTATATCTATTATATAGAGGAAGGATTAATATCAAAGTCCCAAAAGGGAATTATTGGAGCGGTGTATTCTTCATACACAATCTGCAGGATAGTTTAAAATCAAATTTATGGTTGACAACAGTCAATTTTAAGTACATAGGTGGTCCTAATTAGAAGTTTATATGGTTAATTGCATCGCAAGAGAAAGGGATAGAAGGGATAGCCAGTATCAAATAAACTAAGGCTTTCCAATATATTACCATAATATCTATTTATTTTAGTCAACTAAACATGGCAATTGACTACACTTTTAGAAATGATGTAAGTATAAAATTTAACAATTTACAAATAAATTAGAGAAAACTAGAGAAAATAAAGTAATGAAGGATCAGGAGGAAAACAGGGAAGGAAAACAAATTTAAAAATCAAAGAGTTAGGATAATGAGCGAAAGAAATTCACATGTATTGAACGTAGAACGGAAAACTAAAAGGTAACATTTAATAATATATTTCGATGTAATAGGGGTTAGAGTATAGTTTGAAAGACATCTGTCCAAATGCGAAGAGACAAAATTTCCTCTAGGACGAATTAAAAAGTGAACTCTTGTTTTCTTTATAAAAAGGGAAAGTCTTTTTTTTTACCAACTAAAAGCTTGAGAATAAACAGAATGCCACAGACGAGCCTTCGAGTTATAAAGGATGATGAAAGATTAATACGAATAAGCCTACTGGAATAATGCGGAAGAGGCCGTTTTCGGTCCCACAAGACTAAGCATTAATTCTAATTACTTCAGGAAATTATATATGTAGCTTAGCCGTACAAAAAATATGTAAATATCGAGATTTCTATGGCACAGAAAATGCTTCAAACGCTTTGTAATTTCTAGGAAATTGAGAAACATATGTTTAAAATTGCTAAAAGTTAAAAATGTCTAAGTATAATTAGTAAAACTACTAAACAGGATATGTGATATATGCATACATATGTATGTATGTATGTATATATATGCTTACTGTATACATGTATATATGTACATTTGTATGTACATAGATATTTCAATTAAAATCTCATATGTTTTGTATTTTATAGCTAATAAAGTATCCCAAGCGAAAAAGGCCAGACATTAATCATTACGCACTTGCAATTTGAAATCTGTAAAAAATAAATATATCTATAGATATATACATATGTATATACATATGTACATATGTATCTGTACACTTATTTTTCACTAGATTCATATTCATGAATAAGTCGGTTCGGTTCCCTGCTGTTTTGCCATCATGAAATACATCAGCAGCAGCAGCGGGAGCAGCGGAGCAGCAGCGGCACTCACGCACCAGTTCGGGTTGCGGGTCGTAGAACAGAATTTCAAGGTTAGAGAGGGTTACTGACTTTCAAAAATGCGATAGAAGCAGCAGCAGCAGCATTTTTTATGCCTATTTTTTTTTTTTTTTTTTTTATTATTAATTGAGCTTTTTTGTCCGCCGCACTTTGATGCGTGTGCGAGCGGGAGAGATGATAATGTCATAGAGAGAGACAGGCAAACTATAAAAAGAGAGGCACGGGCAGTAATCATAGAACTGAAAGTCTATCTATGTATGTGTATGTAGAAATCTATCTATGTATGTACGTGTGTGTGTGTGTGTGTGTGGGATGTTGCAGGTAGAACAACAAAGGTAGACTCTTGTTTTTTTTTTTTTTTTGCTGCTGCTATGAGTGAATAATTCTCATTGCTTCGCTTTACACGCACTTTCGTAAACAACTTAGTTGATGATTTGAACATTTCTTTCTATTCTTTGTATTCCTCTTTTCAATGCGAGTTTGTGTCTATGTATGTGTGTGTGTATAGTGCAAATTTCGGTTCTCCAATGGGTAACAACAAATAACACACAAGGGGATAGGTATATGAAGAGAAGGTGGAGTAAGAGAAATAGTGGAGGGGCATTCAGTTGGCATCATGTGACTGCGTCATGATGAATGCGTGTGCTGAACATTCTGGATTCAAAGAAAAAGTTATGTGCAATTAAAGCTTCTTTATTTTGACAAAAAAAAACTAAAAATAAAAATGAAGAGATGGCAAAAATAAGAGACCCAAAGAAATAAATAGAAATGAAACATTATATAGGCAATTGCAAATAGGGGAGGCTTTTGTTCAACAATGAAATGATATCATAAGATTTCGAAAAGTTTATACAAATGCGTTGTAATAGTATTTGAATCGAAATTAATGAAATAGTTAATCAAATATACATATGTACATATGTATGTATACATATGTTAATAGTAAAAGACTTAGACAAGTTGAGGTATCGTTACGTGGAGCTATGTACATGCATATGTATGTATACATATAACTTCAGATGGTTTAATAGAACTTTCGGATTTGGAAGTTCTATTAACATGTACTTAGCAACTAAATACGTACGTACATACATACATACATACATATATATGTACATATTTTTCGTATTAGTTATTCGATTTTCTACCTCACTTTTTAAAATTGTATCAAATTTTGATAAGATTTCGAATACATAATACTTCAAAGATGAATGTACGTACATAAGTATGTTGGAACACGGTCTTTAATTTCAATAATACAAATATGTATTAATTCTTAATTTGAATACAATATTTTAAAGATTCAGTTTGTCCTGGATTGTAATACTTTTCAATTGTTTCGAATAGTTTAATATAATTTGTTTACAACAATAAGTCAAAAATAGCAATTTTAAATTATGTAGTTTTTGGTCTATATTTTTATAAACTTAGTCACGAATTTTGAAATTTGAAAATAGGTTCTTATTGAAAAATATAAAGGCTTATGCCACAAGAATGACTTCAAACCGGCTTAAATCTAAAAGTTATATATGCACATGTAAATATAATTCAGTTCATATTGGGATAGATGCAAAGAATCTTGACTACTACAAACTACATCAAATAGCCATGCAAGAGAGATGAATAGATCGTCATATAAGTAAAAAAGGCAGACAGACGATCAATAGTTAGATTAATAAACAGACTTATAGATTACTATTTGTCGTTTAAGCTAAGTCATCGTTGAAATGCTGGCCCCACAAGCTAAACTATTCTTAGTTTAAGTCATTAGCGTAACGATACCGATACTTACTTAAGCCAATTGAGACATTTAGTCTTATTAAAGCACATTTCTATTTTATTTTTATATTCAGTCAATAAGGAAACTAAATTTCAGTTTATTTACACAAGTGCGTACTTTAATTTGCCTAAGCAATAAAACTATCAAAAATAAAAAAGGGCATTACTCATACGCCCCGTTTAGCTGGTTGCACACGCAAAGCTACAGAAATCTAGAGAGTCGACAGCAACAGCAACAACCAACACAAATGTCAAGCGTGTAGAATAGAACTGAAATTTCGCTACGAGGTTATTGCACTTTCTAATGCTCGTCAACAACAGCAGCAATAACAACAAAGCATAATACAATCAGCAAACCAAAAAAAAAAAAACAAATTTTGTAGGTAAAATTAGCGAAACGACTTGAAGTTACTCTGTATCAAGTGGAATAGTAACGGAATAAGTCATGCGGTAAAGCTTAAGGAGAGTAAATGTAGGAAACCTATTTGTTGGGCATAAATAATGCTTAAGCTTAGACTCTTGATTAATAATTTATAAGGAAAATTACATACAAATGCAACAAAACGTAAGCCTAGTCTACCCTTTCACACATTTGGTTAGAGGGTATCCGAAAGCAGTAGGCGACGCACAACGCACGCAGCCAACGTCAACAATTAAACGAGGCAAACGCCAAATGTAATGCCTTTGTATTGGTGCAAAATGTATAAAAAAAATTCCACAAGCATTGCCAATGATCAGCATAAATACGCAACACGCGCACACACACATATGCAGCAATGGCAGCAGCAGCAACAACAACAGCAACAGCAGCGACGACAGCAGCAACTGCGTTTGGTCGCAGCTAAGAATCCACGATCCACAATCGGCTCGGCTCCCTCGTCTTCGTTTATGCTCGTTTCGTTTCACTTTGTATGTGTGTGTGTGTGTATGAGCGAGTGTTAGAATTGTTGTTATTTTTTCTAAATTTGATGATGCAATACACGCATTTTGCTGTCGGCAAACAATATTGGTTTTACAGTAGACGCTCGTAAAAGTGAACCTATTTACATAGAATGAATGGATTTCCAGTATGCCTTCAATTTATTTGTGACTGTTTCGCTTTTATATTGCATTATTCGTAATATTTACAACAAGTTAAATAAAGGATTAACTTGACTTATTTATATTATGGTTATGAGGTAATTACCAACTTCCTCTAAGCTGCTTACTAGCTATAACTTCCAGGGTTTTAAGCTTGTTATAGTTGTTGCATAATAATTAGATATTTCTATTACTTTCTTCTTGAGTTACATTATATAAGTATTAATATCAAGTTACTTTTAAAGTTAACAATAAAGTTTAAGTGAGTGTTTTTATTTATTATTATTTTTTAAGTAATTTATTAGGTCTTGTGTACAAAAGTATAAAAGAAATCTCAGCTTTTTACCTAGTAAAACTCCCTATTTTGCATAGCATACTTTTAGGTTTGACTTAAGGATTTTTTTTTCCATTTATCTTGTCAATTTACAAATCGAACTATTGGTTTTCTTCAGTTCATTTTAGTTAGTGTTTATTGTATTTGCTTTTTGTTTCTATATTTTTATTCTCAACTCTTTCTTTTTCTTCTCTTTCGGCTTCCCCTTTTTCTTAACACGCACTCTGCACTTTGCTTGGCTAGGCGACTTTTGTTTCACTCTTTTTTCAGCTAAAATTTATAATTCGCCACAATAACAACAACACATGTATGTATGCAAAGTCGGTATGATGGGGAGAGGGGGCGTGGTAGGGTATGCGTACGTGCGTGCTTGTGTGTGTGTGTGTGGGCGAGGTGATGTCTGTTAGCATGAATAATAGGCTAAGTATATAGCCAAAAGCCAACTGAAAATGGCGATTCATCAAAGTCCAAAATGAACAAGTTTTTTGCATTTGACAATAGAAATGAAAGAAAGAAAATAGAGATGAGGGAGTAGGAACAGAAAAGATAGATAGAAAAAAAGCATAATTAAGCTTAAGCCAAAGACTTGATATATGCGAAATTGGCATTCAAGAAATTAACACAAATAGAAAAAAAAAACAGTAAAACAGTAAGTTATACATATATGCAATTTGATGAAATCTGTCTCATTTGCTTTATATTTATGAGCCACTATAAAAAAAAACGAGACATATATAAATAAATACATAGATTGCCTTCTCACTCTCTACATTTTCATTTTTGTTTTGATTATTTCATTTTTGTAAAAGAACAACAAGCATTTCTTGATTAGTTTTCCTCAATGACCTTGAGGCACTATTTATTTTTGACTTTCCCCCCATACATACATATGTTTTGGGTGTTGGGCTCTCTTTGTTATGATTAGCCCATTCGCTGGCCAAAAAATTCTAATTTTACTTTTTCTTTTCGCACGCAGACAAACGCACAAAATGGTATTATATAGTCATAATATAAATATATATATATTTGTGCGTAAGGGCGAGGGGTGGCTTAAAAGTTTTTTGAAACCATATTGAATCAATCTTCAGTTTGACTTCTGATTTACTTGTTACAGTGAAAAGTACTGCACACTAATGCCCCCAAATGTATGCAATACGAATGTAAAAGATAACTACTAATACATTTTTCAACTCTTTAGCTAACCCTCGTCTGGTAGTGTATTTTTAATTTCAGTTCTTTTGACGG
The DNA here is from genome assembly GCA_035045865.1 of Drosophila austrosaltans. Classification (NCBI taxonomy): domain Eukaryota; kingdom Metazoa; phylum Arthropoda; class Insecta; order Diptera; family Drosophilidae; genus Drosophila; species Drosophila austrosaltans. The sequence goes on from JAWNOQ010000200.1 coordinate 7,709,677, forward strand.
CACGTTTTGGGCCTAGGAAAACAAAACCAGAAAAAACAACGAAGCAAAGCAAAAGCTGAAAGTTATAATAAAAAAAAAAAGTAAAAAGAGAAAGAATGAGAAAGAAGAAGAATGAAGAAATAAATAACACTATCACTTTTTATCAATTTTCAAGCAGATGACATAGTTTTTTGTTTTGTCTTTTCCTTATGTTTTAAATATTTAAGCTAATTTATATACTTTCGTTTATATATTTATTGGAACATTAATAAAAATATCAAGCATACGCCATGTGGAGGCCGAGTGTAAAAAATCTCCCACGCTCTTGAAAAATAGAAGCAAACGAAAAAAAAAACACGAGATTAATTTATGTTCATTATTATTATTTTGTGTTTACGTGTGTGTGTGTGCGAGTGTGCGTGTGTGTAGCAGTCATTGCACTCTGTCTAAGCTCAAATCAACAAAACAACGTATTTTGTTTGGTTTTTTTTTCTTAGATTTTTTTTTTTTTGTTTGTATATTGCCCAAATGATAATACTCAAAAAGAAATTTTTGCGAACGCGAAAAAAGCAACAGCAGCAACAACAACGAGGGAAGAAAAAAATTACCGCATCGTGAGCAGCGGCAGCGCATAAAAAAAGTTCATTGACTTTATTAGAAGTGTTTTTTGTTATTTTTTGCGAGAAATTTTGCTGCTGCTGACGATTTGCCAGTGCTGTTGTTGCTGTGCACCAATCAGCAACGCCAGCAGCAGCAGCAACAGCAGCAACATTGACGTCGACAGCGACGCCTTGACTTTGACATTAGAACACAACATTTTCTTAGCTTTTTTTCTGTTTAATTTTTTACGTTTGAGTTAATGCCCTAAGAAACTGCGATCTGCAGAAATGGCAGGTAGTTGCTGCTGCTGTTGTTGTAGTTGATGTTGATGTTGCTGCTGTTCACATTGGTGAACTATGCAAAAACCCAAGACTTGACTTACTTTTCTCTGAAACAAAAAGAAGATCTGAACAGAGATAGTTATTGTTGCTGCTGCTCTAAAATCTTTGTTGTGGCTACATTTGTTTGTCTATTGCCAGCAATTTACCACAGCAATAGATGTATGTATATTTTCTTAGTTTTCTCTTAACTGCTACGCCAAAACAAAAAACCAAAAATTACAGTGGAGGCAGGTAATTGCTGTTGTGCTCTCGTTTCTTGATGATGTTGCTGCTGCTGTTGGTACTTTTTTCACCTTTCTGTTGTTATTGCTCATGTTGCAGATGGTTTTGCTGGTGGTCACTGGTTCTCGTTGCTCTCATTGGAAAAACATTTTTGTTTACTTCCTTTTGTTGGAAAAAATTGAACTGCAGAGATGACAGGTGTATACTGTTTCATAATTATGCAGTAGATTTTTTTGTGTTTCGGTTGCTCTATTACGAAAACATAAATTTTAATTTATGTGAAACGCCTACAAACATAAAAACAAATCAAAATAACAAACAAGAGGGGCGAAAAAAAGAAAAAAGTTTCTGCTTCTGAATTTACACGCACATTTATGCAAAATATTCTGTTTGTTAAATTGAATATCAAATTGTTGGATCGAAAAGCAGAAAAAGAAAAACAATTGACAGATACTCTGTGAAATCTTGAACTACATGAGAGTTTATCAACTCTCACTTTTACTTAACTTGACTTGGAGTACAAAACAAAATTCGCAACTTTTTCTATATTTACAATTCTCATCACACCTTTCTCTTAAACAGACATTCATTCATTGCATATCAAAATCATAGATATAGCCACATAAATACATAATTTTATGGCCCCAAACAGAAGAAAAAGAACATAAAATTAAATAACTGAAAGTTGAGGTAAAGACTTGTAAATACCCTTTAAGTACAAGTAAATAGAAAATGTATGGAATATTAATACTAAATTTGAAAATATGTTTAACTTGTATATATACAAAATTCTAAAGAAGAGTTAAATCTTCCAAGATTTGAAGAATTTATAGCTGATTGTTAGTGCTCAATTGACTTTTCATATACCCTTTCTCGCTGTTTAGTATACAGGGTATAGTCAGATAATAGAAAATCGGTAACCTTGAAATTGTGTCTAAGCGATCATTCCACTCTTTGCATACAAAATTCAAAACATGGCAAAGTTTTGTCTTGTTTGCCTGTCTATTTATTTTTTTTTTGTTGCTTCTTTTTTTTTATTATGCGTGTAGTTTGAATAAAAATTGTTGGTGCGTTCATTCTGTGCGTTCTATGTATGAAGAACTAAGCAATTAATTAACCAAGAAACTTGCCTGTAAATTGATTGGCAAGCCATATTGAATATATAGACGAAATAGCCAAGGGGATTGGCTCGCTTGGTCAAAGATTGGTAGCCAAGACATCAACTTACATACTATGCGTGGGCCTGATTCGTGTGCGTTTTACTAGATACTTCAAGTTAGAGTACCAAAAAAAAAGAAAAAAAACAAACCCATCGAATCCAATGGTAAATTAATGAATCTTATTTATAGAATGGCATAAGTACAAAAGAATAGAATTGAATTTATGTTCGGCTAGGGTCAAGTTGCAGAATCATTAACCAATCAGTTACTACTTGTTGGCCATATCCAGAAGAAACTAGCTAAAACTGGTAAGGAACTGAAGCTAAGTAACAAATTGAATGGTAAGAAATTAGAAAAAGAAAATGTTTAAATATTACATATATTTTTAAACCTATGAATTAACAAATACTTAATTTGTTGTAGAATGCAAACCAAACTTTAATTGTATTAGAAAATTGGATTTTATTCAATAGAATTGTAGATTAAGAGACTTTTAAGACCGATTTATCTTCATCTATGTATATGTTTACTGTTTATACCAAGACACATACATAAAAGGATATCAAATCTTACCAAAAATATTGAATAAAAAACGGAATAGTATGGAAAAGTATTCAGTTAGTTTTAAAGAAGAAAAGACAATAATTCTATTTATGAAAAGTAAGACAAAATATATTACAGAAAGGTTTACATTTGCATATACATATATTTATTTATGCAGGAGAATTATATTAAAGGTAATGTAAAGATATATGTATAATGTATGTGTATCAAACAAGTCTTGTTTAAACAATTTTCAATTAAACCAATTGTAAAACAAATAATTTCCAATTCTTAATTTGTCTTTCACTTTCCATTTTTTCTAATTTTCTAAGCAATAATCTTAAATCTATAACTATAATATAACTAAGTTTAGTTTATAGTTATAATGTAACTGAATTTCAAAACAAAAAGTAACAAATTTCATGACACACCATCAAAAAATTTTCAACCTGACCAATTTTGCCACCTAATCAACTTGGCAGTGTGGCAATTATTGGGTCCACGAAATTCACATTAAAGCAATATAAAATTTTGCACCATTGTTAGACAAGATCTTAAAGCCCTTTACCATTTCATTTGGCCATTTAAAGTGAATGATTTGTTAAAAAAAAAGAAGAAAAAACGCACAAAACAAAGAACGAAGGTGGGAAGAAGAAGGAAGAGAACAAAAAAAAGAAAAGAACCCAGTTAGAACTTCTGGCCAGTTGAGGGCGATGCTTGAGCAAACTAGAAAAAAAGTCCAGTGCAAACCATTAGCAAACCCGTCAAGAAAGAAACAACACAACAAAAACAACAAAAAGAGTCTTGTGGGCAGTGAGGATAGCTGAGAATAAACGTAGAAACAACAGAGCCCACAAAAATGACTTTTCAGCCAAGACTAACAACAGCCACAGCCAAAAAAAAAAGGAAAAAGAACTACCAACCAACCGACCAAGTCAAACGCTTTTTTTTGCCCTTGCTTCTGCTGCTGCGAACTCATTCAAATTTTGTCTAGCAATTCTTTTGGTTCGCGGGGCTTTTTGTCTACCCTAACTGAAAGAGTATATTGATTTTGAAATTTTGAATGTACATAGTTAAGGAAATAATATAAATATGTATTTAATGCATTCTAGAGACAAGCGAATCTGCTTAACTTTGTGGAACTTAGTTTATTTTAATGATAAGGGCTAAGTTTGAAATTCTCCGGACTGGATTATTTTACTAAAGTTTTTATAGAAATTCACAATATTCTTTATAATAGACTTTAAACAGTATTTAATTTATTAATAACATTCTCTTGTTATCTTTTATATATTTCGAGTGATACATGATTTTAGATCTAAATTAAATTTTCTATATATTAGTCATATTTTATATATCAATTTCTATTTCTTTAACTTTATAGATAACAAACCTATCCAAAGGTCCAAAAATATTTGTTTAAGTGGTTTATAAAAAGATTTAAATTTTTATTTAATATCAATCGTTTATGTATAATGAAGTTCATTCAACCTCAAATACAATATCCCAATGACAAAAACCAAATTATTTTACTTTTCAAGTTTACATCAAGTCTCAGCAAAATCACAATCTAAATAAAAAAAAATAATAAAATCCTAAAAATTAACTTTCAATTTTTTATGTTAACATTTTGTATTATTTACATTATTATTTTTGTTACATAATTATTATATTACGTAGGCTTTCTGAGGGGCCATGCAGTTGCCAGTCGAAGGTCCGGGTAATCCTGGAGGAAGTCGCACCAATATTGTAGGAGAATTGGCGTCAGAGCATGATATTTTTATTACAGTGAAAGCTCTACTAGCGGACAGCTCCTTCAGACGGACAGCTCCCTTAGCCGGACGAATTTTACAAGTTTTTTAGCATGATTTTCATCCAAAATCCGTTCCAGTGGGCGGACATCTTCCTTGGGCGGACAAAAATACTGGTACCGTCGCTGTCCGGCCAAGGGAGCTTTCACTGTACATATTTAGCTAATAATGATAAATAATGTTTTTTAGCTGTTGATATACATACATATGTAGAATTGTATGCTATTTTCAAAATATATAAATTTTATTTTTGTGACATCTTGTAATAGTTGGCCATGTTTGATCAGGGATAGAGAATTATATCTGAAATATGTTTTTTATTATTATATTTTAAATTGTAAAACTAAGACTTGCTAATTCGAAATTGCAATGGTGAAATCAGAGCAACTAGACCAACAGGCTAAGGATCTAAAATTGTATGTTTTATTTTCAAGAAAACATTTTCTTGTTGTATCACTCATTAATTGTTAAGGTTATTAATTACTTTAGTTTAAGTCGTTTCTGAAAGTTAGTAACTACTGTAGTAAATTTCATTTGCTACCTTTCAAGGACCTTCCAATGTTTCATGAAAGTTAAACTTTCAAAATTATCAATCAAAATGTTTCTCTTATTTTATTTGAACTATAATCGGTTAGCTCAAAAAAAGTGTCTCGAGTGTATAGAGTATAAAACTAACGACATTGTTGACTTAATTTCATTTTTTTGATTTGCTTTTACTTTGTTCTTATTGCGTGCTTGGTCTTCCAGCTCCAGTTCTAGCTCCATCTCCGTCTCCGTCTCCAGCATGTTGTCGTTGCTGTTGTTGTTGTTGATGGCGATGGCAACTTGCAAGCGAGTTGTTGAGGGGTTTCAACGATGACTCTTTCTTTGGTCGAAAAACTCGTCTCCACCCTCCCCATCTCTATCTTCTGCTCCCTTAACGCTCAATGCATGCGTGTGTATGTGTGAGTGTGTGAGTGTAGGTTGTGTTGTTGTTATTTGCCTATTCCCCCAATCCCAATCACACGCTATCCGACTCACACACACACACAAAAGCTGTTCCTGTTTCTTTTGCAAGTTTTTTTTCTTTTTATTTTATTCTCAGTCGCAGTCGCAGTTTCTGCTGCGGCCAGCGTTAACGTTAGCGTTCTTGTCGCCATACTCTTTGCCTATTCTTTCTAGTTTCACCTTGAAAAGTTCATTCACGCCATTTGCCAAACGCAACGACAAAGTCCACACACACACACTCTCACGCACACAACAAAAAAATACAGAAAATAAAACCAAAAACAAAAAAGTAAAAAACTTGCACAAAAATAACATAATTTATTTTGACGCAGAGTTTCTTCTTGCACGCAAAAAATACTTACACACACACACATATACAAATATACACCCATAGTGTGGGCTTGTAGAGGGGGGGATTAGGGGGAACTCCAACTTGGTTGGTTGGTCAACGTTTATAATGCAAATATATACGCATTTTTTGTTGCTATTTCTCCCTCCTTTTGCTTCCCCTCTCTCTCTGTCTATTTCGACTATTTATGGCTACTTCTTTTATTTCGATTTACCAAAAAAGAGGAGGGGTGTGGGGAGGGGGTCGGGGCTTGGGGGGGCCAAATATGAAGTTCCCAAATAGAGGCAGGAGAAGGCAATTCTTGGAAAAATTTCTAAAATCAAAACAACTTCAAGAACTTTGAATATTAGGCTTTAATTTTAATTGTTATTGGTCTAAATTGTTCTTGAAATGAAATCGAAGAAAATTATGAAGAAGAATATGGAAATAAATATGGAAATAAAAATAGTTTGAAAATTGAAAACAAAAACTTATAACGAATATAATTCAAAATCAAATCAAGTAAATTTTCATCAAAATAAAATCTGGAAAAATAAATATGTATTTATATCTGAAATTCAAATATGATTATCAAATACTTCAATTTGAGAATATTTTTAACTGTGTTACAACTTTAATGTGATTTCAAATTGATCTTAGTCTTAGAAACTATTTATATATATTATTATATTTTTTATAATACGATTAAATTACTTTTAATACTGAACTACAAAAATAATTTGATAATACCATATTAATAACAAATTTCTTTGTATAGAAACTGAATAAAAAATTGTTGCAAATTGTTTTCAATATGCAAATGATTTATTGTAAACTAAAGAAAGTTTACCATTAAATATAAGTTTGACTAAAATAGTTGAAATTTTTTATTTAGTTTAAATATAATGAATTTCCATACACATTTGATATGTATTATAATTAGTCTTTGTCTTATTTCCTGGATCAAAAATCTCAAAAAAAGTTTCTATAAAACAATTTCGAGCTATAGTAAAACCATATCTTAAACCTGACAACAGAAATACCTATCAGAGTATTAATTTAGATATTCAAAATATTCCTTTTAAATAGAATTACTAAACTATATTTTATTATATTTACAAAATTATCATTATTACTAATTTTTGTTGTATAAAATAAAACCTTTCCAAATCATATTTTATTACCAGATATTTTAATTCCACATCACCTTTTATATGAAGGAAGACCCTAAAGAACATTTCAGATCATTTTAACATTAACTTTTCATAATTAACTATTAAGTTGGATAGTTGTCTCTCTCTCTCTCTCTCTCTGTGATAAAAGAGATATCTTTAAATTGTGTTTGTTGCCATAAAAGACTTTCAATATGAATCACCTCCAAGTGAACTACATAGTTTCGTCAAAAAAAAATAAAAATATATGTCAAACCGCAAACAAATAACAAACTATTTCTACCCAGCAACCCAAAACTGATTACGCACAGTCGAGACTTAATCAAAAAACAACAACAACAAAAACAAATTAACAACAATTTCGCACAACCCCCCACAGCAACAACAACAACAAAACTAACCAATTCGCAAAATAGACATGCGAAAAAAAAAATAGTTTTTTCTCTTTTTTTTTTTTTTTGCACACATCAAAACAAATGGCAAAAATTCGGTGAAGTTCAAGGTATTCGCCATTAAAAATAATAGAAAAAAAGGAAAAAAAAAACATTAACTATTGCCGACAGTTGGCCGGCTGAAAATAGATAAGAAATGGGAGGGAAGGGAATAAAACGGGCAAAGGGAAGGAACCAATTGACTGGGCCTAAGTTGAGAGTGCGTAAGATCAGAAATAAATAGTAAAGAGAGGGAGAGAGAGAGATGGCAAAGGCAAACACTACAAAAGAGAGAGAGAGAAAAATGTTTTGAAGAGGAGGTAACGACTATGAGATACCCTGTGGTTGTTGTTACTATTAAGAAAAAGGCCCATTTCCAGTAAGCTTCTCAATATACTCTATCTACTTTTACAATATTTTTGAATTTTAATTTATTAATTAAATTATTAAATTAATTAATTAATTTATTAATTAATTATTTTAAAACCATTTAATCACTTACTTTTAGTCTATATCTTGACTCTTCTTTATGTGATTTTGGGGGAATATCTTAGATTGCTTATTCCTTAAGATTTCAGTTAGGTAGTTTTTTATTTTAAACTAGTAGAAGCCTTAAGAAAACTTTGATTTAGCTATGCGTTTGATACTATATTTAATAACTGCAAAGGTAACAATTGGATAGGTCGGATCACCAATCCCTATGGAAAGTACAAACTTAATATGGAATAGATACCGGATATACGATGTTGTATGTATGTTGATTTCTATAATGAAGCAATTCAGCTTTGATACTTTATACTGTAAAGTTTACAACGTAAATTATCTGAATCATAGCTTAGACTAATCTAGAAAAGTCGAAAACTTTCTTTTCTTATTTATAATGGAATAAAAGTATTTACGGAACAGAATTAGTTCTGTGGCTCAAGATTGTTGCATACATTTAATAACTTTCAATAGACTCTCCCTACGTTTCTTTACAGGGTAATAAAAGCTCGTCCCACATGTTTAAATAGTTTACTTTTTTTTTTTTGTGCTCTCCTATTTTCTACTATTTTTCATTCTGGGCGCTCTCGAAACTTACAAAAACAAATTCATACTGCTAAAAATTTAGAATCTTATCTGAGGCGATCGTGCGTTCTGTTTGACTGACTGACAACTATAACAACAACTTGTTGGACAAACGCACTTTATTCCACAAGTGTATATATGTGTGAGAGTTTGTGTAAGTGTGTGTGCTTTGTAGGTCTGGCGAGTAGAGCGTGTGGTCTATTCTACATAATCTATGATGATAATTATGTATTTTGGTTCGTAGGTCTGGGTCTAGCCTAAAACTCTGACAAAGTGTCGTGTGTCGTCAATTTTTCGTTTTTTTTTGTTTTTAGTTTGTAGTTGTTGTTTGTTTCTGCTGGTTTAATTTTTATCTAATTCTGTTTGACATATATTAAAAAAAGGCACACAAAACAAAAAAAGAAAAGAAAGAAAGAAACATATTTAATGTTAAATATGCCAACTAGGCATAGGTAGATAGACAGACATGTGAATAGATAACACAATAAATTGGGGTAATTGTGGGCAATAAAATGAAATGTGGCTAGTTTTTGGATGATCCATAAAAACACAACACGAAAAATGAAAGTAGTTAAAAATGATGTTCAAAATATTGTTATCTTTTATATATTTGCATAATAGATATACATATATGATAGATGTATCTCAAAGTCTTACAAGTTTTCATTTTAGTTGATTGCAAATTTTTAATGTTATCATCATTGATTTACGGCTTGTATTTCTATTTTAAAATTCCATAATATATTTTGAATTAGATGCAAATATTTAAAGTCCGAATATAGAATAAAGAAATTTAAATCTATATAAATTCTAAACTTGGGTAAAAACTATGTATGTTTATAGTGTAATTTGTTATTTCCTAAATATTTCCAAGTTGTAGATTAAACAACTCAACTTACTCCCACCAATAAATTTGGCTGTATCTGGACCTGTTCCTGTTTGGGTTAATCTTAAACAAATTCTCGATGTTTATCACTTACCGACAATACAATTTTTTTTTTAACTAGAATTAGGTTTCAGACATAGGTAAAATATGTTGCTAAATAGTTATAAATGGCCAAAAACATTCAAAAACTTAAAGTTATTTCCTTGTTTGAACATTTAAATAAAGATAAGACTATTATTTATGCATATTTATTGGCTTTGCTGTATTAATGGAAAACATAAACACCTAGTTTTTTAATTTCATTAAATTATAGTTAAATAAATAAAAAAAAAAAAATAATTATTTAGAAAATAAGACTTCTATTTAGGACTGTAAATTAATAAAATTTAACGAGATTATTTTATTAATTATTATTTCTTTCTTTGTGTAAAGATTTTTACATTAAAAAACAATCAAAATGTCTAAATTCTTTCTTAATTTTATACATTTTAAAATGTTTAATTTTATTAGCATACATTTTGTCTATTTTAACTATTTATTAAAGTTGAAACTTTTCATTTTGATGGCCAGCCAAAAAGTATGCAACACATTTCGGTCTTAAAGAACCACCAAAGGCGAACCATTAACAAAACATTCAAACTTTTAAACGCTTAGCTAATAAAAGTTTAAAATTACACAAATTAATGGATTGTAGAGACAGGATATGCAAGGATAATTATCCTTTATCCTTTTAGTTTTTTTTTTTTTTTTGTTTACCTCTATTTTTGTGTTCACCTACTTTGATCCGGGTGAAATACATTTTTTGTTGGGTTTTGTTGCTTGACCTAAAATGTTGGCTATCGCATACGCATCTTTTCAATGATTTAAATATCTCATTTAACGCCAGGACGAGTACACGAGTCCCACATAAGTCGGCAGTCCATAGGGTGGAAAGGTTTAACTGCATTTCGCTTTCCCAAACGACCGCAAACACACAAAAAAGAAAAACATACAATAAATTTCAACATGTTTATCCCTTTCTTTTCTCACACGCTACGGCATGATTTTGGTCCTAGTCCCGGTTTTCCTCTTTGTATATATATGTATATATAAATACGTATATATATATGCTATACAGTACAGTATTGTGTGGGTGTGTGTGTGAGTTCGTGTGTGCCCGCAGCGCTCAAAGTGTGTCAAAAACTTTTTTGGCTATTACTTTCACTACTTAGAGTTAGAGCAATAAGAGTGTTGATTGAGAGAGGAAGTGGCAATCGGTCGGGGGAGGGACTGTAACTGGAAGTGGAACTGTGGCATTTCTTTTACTATTTGGGGTGAATTTTGTATTTGTGTCTGTGGGTGTGAGTGAGTGTGGGTGTCTGTGTAATGCGACAAATTAACGATGTACGTAATTAATATGTCACAATTGGCTTACAATTTGCTCAAAATTTGTCATGTTTGGGCCATTATGGAAGCGTGTGTGTGGTTGTTGCACAAAGATTCCCATACAAAAATTTCGATGTGAGCTAATTAAAGTTTAATGAAAAATTCATTATCTAAGTATGAGAAAAGTATTTGCAATGAGTTGAATTTTGTACATTTTCCTCATCTATAAAACAAAAATTTAAATATTATATAAAAATTCTATACTTCTGATTGTTAATTTATTTCTATTTGCCTTTAAAGAGAATGTTTAAATACATTTACTCTAAAATTTTAGGCTTAATTATAATACAACTTTTCAATTTTAGAGATGAAACTTATTCAAAGTGAAAAGAAAGTTTCATACTAATAAATAAACAATATTCTTAGAACTCAAAGAGTTAAGTTAAAAGTTTCATTATATAGTAAATAACACTTCGACGCATTTTGATAAACAAATTAAAATGAATCAACTTATAGAACAGATAAGAATTATATATGTAGCTGGTCATCAACTACAATTGGTTATATAAGAGATCGATCAGAGCAGAAAGTTAGTAGACAGTAATTAAAGTAAATAATGTTTTAATAAAAATACATATTAAAAAGTATGAAATATACTTTAAGCTTAGCAATAGCTAACAACTAAGCTACACATTAACCACTACCTGATAAACTATTTTGATCGATCATTTTATTGTTTAAAATCTTAACTTTTTTTTTTATAGATTTTCACTTCCAATAAAACTAGATTAAAGTAGGATAAAAATGAGAAATTTCTAAAAAAAAAAGTAGCTTAAAAGCATTAAAGGAGAGTTCAGCTTTAGTATTGTATACCCTTGCAGCTTCAAACTGTATAACTGTTTTATTAAGACACAAAATTTTAAAATGATTGCTATAAATGTTTTACAAAATAAAAACACAGAGCAAAAAAGATTCTTTAAAAGTCGTCTCTTCCAGGAGTCGCAAGCACACCATTGACATTTGTGCGACCGATCTCAACATATCAAAATTGTAAAAATTTGGGAAGAACTTTAAAAAATCTACCGGAAAGGTTCCATTTTTTTATATCGATGATTATCATGCTATTAGTCAAACATACATATGAACTATTCATTACTTGACAACAAACTGTAGGTCAGAGCTGCCAGAATCTCCTAAGCAAAAATTGCTAGATTTGGGGAAAAAAAATGGAAAAAGGAAAGTTGCCAAAAAAAAAAAAATAAAATTGCTAAACCATTATAATTTTAATTTTCAACAAATATTTATAAGTATTTTGAGAAAAAATAAAAATTAGAAACACTTAAATTTAAAAGGAACATGACCTTAATCAATTACATTTACATTGAACTACATATGTACAGTGAAGGAATAAAGTGTACATACACCCCCGATTTTGCGAGTTTTCGGAAAACCGCAATCAAATTTAAAAAACTGAGTATGCCACCTTTTTGGGGACTATTAAACAAGTTAATACATAAAATAATACTTGAGTTCAAAGTTATATTAACAAAAATAACAACAAAAATATAAAAAATGCATGGGAAAAAGTCTACATACAGGTGTCAACCCTTAATATTACGGTTGGAAATTCAGAGAAAATCCAAATATTTTTTTGTTACTAAATCTTAGTTGGTCCACCATTGGCATCAATTACAGTCTGCATTTTGCAAGGCTGATGACTGCTGATGACTTCAGATTTTCTTCCAATATGTTCTTAAATTATAAGGGATCCATATTACCTTCAACAAAAACTAAACGGCCAACTCCAGACGACGCCATAGCTCCCCAAACCCTCACGTTACCTCCAGCATGTTTGACTGTGGGTATAAGATTTCCAAGTTCGATTGCCGTGTTTGCCTGCCTCCAAACTTTAGATCAACCAACACTAACAAAAAGATTGAATTTGATATCGTTGGTAAATTAAAATCGGTTCCGAAAACCCGCATCCTTGCTGAGGTGGTCCTTTTCAAATTCAAGGCATATAATCCGGTTCATTATGGAAATGTTTGGCTTTTTACGGGGAACTCTGTTTCTATAACCTCCGTCGTGCAGGAAATTTGTTATTGTTTTTGGTAGAACAATAAGGCCGGAACATTTCTAAACGTATTCCTCCAATTTTGGACCACTTATTTTGGGGTTTTGATGGACTTTTCTAAGGATACTCCGTTTATCTCGTTTTCAAAGTGACTTTGGTCTTTCCTGTCTAGGCTTATTTTCGGCAATATTTGTATTATTATAATTGCGAATGACAGTCTGAACAGTGGATCGATTTAATTCAACCATCTTTGGGATTTCGCTATAAGATTTGTTATCCTTACGCTGACTAATGATCAAATTGCGAACAGAAATGTCTATTTCTTCACGATTTTGCTTTTTTTGTTGAAAATAATTGCCGCAACTTTATGCCTGTTCACTTAGAAAGAGGTACAGAAATGGTAATTGTCAAAACAGTCCGGGATATCCCTTTTTTGACTTCGATTTTAACCCATGCTTAACGATACTCCACGCTATTTTTTATGTTTTTCCTTAATTACTTTCACAGCTTTCATTTTATCATAAATTTTTTTCCTGACAATATGTTAACTGTAAGTCCCTTAAATGAGCATACTCGGTTTTTTAAATTTCATTGCAATTTTCCGAAAACTCGCAAAACCGGGGGTGTATGTATACTTTATCCCTTCACTGTATGTACATATGTAATACTTAAAATATTATCCAGCTCGTCAGCTTCGCATTCAGTGGCGTACTTCTCACTTCCAGTAATTTGAGTCAACTACTCATATGGCAGATCATAGTTACGGCAACATATTTCATGTCGTTGTATTCCTTACCTGCTAAAAAATTTGAAGTTTAATAATTTTAAGTTGTATTTTTCTTATAATACAATACAACACAATATCGCTGTTCACGCCAGAAAGGGTGACCAGCGGGGAATGAAGAGGGCTTTTGCCATTATCCTCGAACGGGCACACTAGTATAATTACTAGGCAAGTTCCATGGAAAACTCCATCTTGGCAAGTTGATTTTTCCATCCCCGGCAACTATAAACGTCTCCCGATATTATTCTCGGCCACTTAGTTCTACAAAAACACCTTTATTCGTAAACGCCTTAACACTGTGAATCGGTCCGGTACTTATTTACAATAAATCTGGCCTGTGTTCAAACGAGTTTAACGCGCGTTTTAATTTCCTTCCACTTGGGTAATAAGTCTGGGCTCTCAGATCAGAAGCTTCGCCCCGCTACAAACATTGGTCCTTCGAGCCGGATTCCAAGCACGTGCCTTGATAGACACCGGATCTGAGGGAACATTCCTATCCAAGAGGATGTTCGATCTGGTGAGACCCCGGTTCCGTGTCACTGACGCTGAAATCAGTGGCATCTCCAATTGTGTTGCCACCAACTCTCACAAAGTATGCGAATTAAAAATCTCTTCTCCTAGAGAGCCTTCCAAACACGTGGAAGCGCACGCATTCGTCTTGCCCAACCTTCCTAGCGCGATTCCATCCTGCCCGGTTCCCACAAAGTTAAAGGAGAGCATTCCGCGTCTTCCTTTGGCAGATCCACATTTCCACGAAAGTACTCCAGTAGACTTAATCATCGGTGTGGATCTTCTCCCCCGCGTTTTAGGAAAGCGCATCGAAAAGGGCATCTGCGGGTCCCTCCTGGCTCTAGAGACGATATTCGGGTGGATTCTGTGCGGTCCCACAGTTGAGCCGACCACTGGGTCCACGTCTGCAGCTCAAATTTCCGCGTCTCCAAGCCGTCGTCCCAGCCTCGAAGGAAGCGATGGACTTCATCGAGAGAACTCCTACCTGTGCAAGGTCTGCGGAGGACATCATGCGCTCCGGAAATGTCGGCAGTTCCTCAATCTCTGCGCGACAAGGCGACTACAGGCAGTATTAGAGCACAAATACTGTCCGAACTGCCTCGCCCACGAGCACTCCACTGGATTATGTAGAAGTAAGTCGGGCTGTCACCGGTGTGGTGAGAAACACCACACCCTCCTCCATCCCACGGCTTCCGTAGCACGACGATGTGCTTCACCGAGGAATCTACCGCAACGAGGCTCGTCCAACTCCAAATGCTTACCCCGAGCACCCACGAGGCATACCTCTATCCTGAGGTCATCCAATCCAATTATGTGTCCAGTTCGGGCGGAACTCCTTTAGTTCGGCGCTCCAGAACGTTGCTTCTCCCCATCCTTACCAGTCCACCCGGGCTATTGCAACTTGTTGCAAGGGGGGCGGTATGTTCACGCCAGAAAGGGTGACCAGCGGGGAATGAAGAGGGCTTTTGCCATTATCCTCGAACGGGCACACTAGTATAATTACTAGGCAAGTTCCATGGAAAACTCCATCTTGGCAAGTTGATTTTTCCATCCCCGGCAACTATAAACGTCTCCCGATATTATTCTCGGCCACTTAGTTCTACAAAAACACCTTTATTCGTAAACGCCTTAACACTGTGAATCGGTCCGGTACTTATTTACAATAAATCTGGCCTGTGTTCAAACGAGTTTAACGCGCGTTTTAATTTCCTTCCACTTGGGTAATAAGTCTGGGCTCTCAGATCAGAAGCTTCGCCCCGCTACAAACATTGTGGTCCTTCGAGCCGGATTATGTTCACGCCAGAAAGGGTGACCAGCGGGGAATGAAGAGGGCTTTTGCCATTATCCTCGAACGGGCACACTAGTATAATTACTAGGCAAGTTCCATGGAAAACTCCATCTTGGCAAGTTGGTTTTTTCATCCCGGCAAACCCATTTCGCATCCGAGTTTTCTTGGCCTCATCTTTTTTTCTACAACTTTGTCTACAACCGTAACGCCTTATCCTAATATTGTGACCCGGTCCGGTACCTTTGTATGAAATAAAACTGGCCTGTGTTAAAACGAGTTAACGCGCGTTGTTTAATTCACACTAACACCCTCACCTCTTCATTGGCAATAAAATTGGGCTCTATCCCCGTTGGAACTCTTCGCCCCACCACAAACAATCGCTTTTAATGTTGTTCACGCCAAAAAGGGTGACCAGCAGGGGGAAGCGATGGGCTTTTTGCCCCTATCCGCGAACGGGCACACTAGAACGATGACGCACAAGTTCTGACAACTACGAAAATTCTTAAACTTCTGAATCTGATTTAGATGTGGAAAATGCTTCGAATAATTCGAGACTGATGCTGATAAAATTCGCGAATTTAACTACACTATACCAGCATCGTTAGATGAAGAATCTGTGCCGTAATCTAACGATGAAAAAAAACCTTGGCCATCAACGGTACAGGTACAAAGGGCAAACGAAGGAGAACAACCTTTGCCAGAAGCAAACGAAGAAGAACAATCTTTGTGGAGACGTGACGAGGGAATCTTTTAGTTATTAGTATCGTCGTCATACGGATTTGAAGGAACTCTTCATAATGCCCTTGAAGGAAACAGAATGAAATTGTTTTCCCAGTACTTATTTAGGCAGAACTCGACGATTACTGAACTGCATTGTGACACACAATCGGATATCTTCAATATGCACGACTTTGATTTGCCACTAGTTCATGAGCTGGACATTCAAATAATAAAAGGTTTGTATGACATGTCATGTGTCTTGAATGAACAGTGACTAAATAAATTGAAAATTGAACGAATAATGTGCGCCATCTGTTTAAAGTGCGAAGTACCCACAAGAATGACATATCACCTTATTATCTGCTTGGCCTCTCATTTTTAGAATGAATTGCCGTCTCATGCGGTAGATGTAACAAGAAGTATGTATCTCATAGCACATTGCGAGATCATTACCAAGTGGCGTTCGGAAATATTCCATGGTCTTCCAAATGGATGGATTCATATGTGACAAGCTTTTTGCTATCAGGTTAAAAAATTTCCAAAATTCCAGTGTGAAATACGGAGTAATAATAACAAGGATAAAAATGTTAACTCATCAATAGTTAGCAAGAGGAAGCCAGGATTTTTCAATTAAACATTTTTTTTTGTATTAAAACATTATCCTTATTAAGCTAGTTGTAGGTAGAAGACCTGTTACTAAAGGTGGGAAATCCATCGATGGCAAATCCAATCGAAATCCATCGATGGCATAATTCATGCGACGCACTCGACGTGATAAATTTATAGAACCAATTATTGAATTGGATGATAACTTTTCGGGTAACAACAGCCATGATGAGCATCGTGGTAGCGAAATCACTGCAGCAGAATGGCAAAAACGGGATAACTAATTTTATAAAATAATAGAGCAACTTGGTTACGAATTGTGGCTAGTTGGAGAGGATGGATACCGTCCATTTCGCTTCAAATCTTTGGTGATGAATTGTTTTTACAAATAAAATCGGAAAAAAGAAAAATTGTAAAAATTTGGGAAGAACTTAGAAAAATCAATTGGAAAGGGTCAACTTTTTCTTTATATGGATGATTATCATGCCACGGTCGAAGGCTAACTGCGTAACTATTAGTCAAAAGTACCTATGAACTATCCTTGACAAGGCAACAAACTGTGGGTATAAGACTTGTTACTAGAGCTGGGAAGACGATCGATGGCGCCATGGATACTATCGACTTAACCGATATAGTGCGATATATCGATGGAAATTTCCCGATGTCGATATATCGATTTTCTTTTGTTTAATAGGGCAGGAGGTATTGCCACGGAACGCAAAGTATGTCTGAAGCGCAAGCAGGTGAACATATTGGTTTTTATGAACAAAAACCAATGACTGCTTTATAATAGCATTGTGATATTGACACGAGTACCCCTTTTTACAACAAGAGACTTTCAATAGTAGTAAGTTTGGAAATGGCCTTTTCCTTTTTTTATTTAGGACAAGAAGTAAATTATTTTATTTTTAAGTTTAACTTTAAATTTTGTTTCTTATATTTTAGAAAATTACCTTCAGAAAATACACGCTTGAATAAATTTCTAAACCTGTCTTTTAAATATATTTTTGGTTTTTGTATTAATTTATAAAGGGCTTACATGTAATTGAAAAATTATAGGCTGGAATATTAATATGGATCATGATTTTTGATGTTTTTGTAAAGTTTAAAGTACCTTACAATAACTCCTTAACTCCTTTAAATAACTCCTTTTAATTTTCGATGGAACCAGCAATAGTTTCGATGCTTTTTTCCATCTATGGAAAAGATAGTGCTACCCTTAAAATAGGACACTCTCCTTTTTGTGCTTTTTAAAATGTTTTGCACATTTTCAAGATTTAAAGCATCTGCACAACAAGATTAAGAGTGTGTGCGAAACAGGGCAAGTGTTTCTTTTTCAATAATTCGCATGCTTTAATCATAGATGCTGCGTTGTCTGTCACAATAGTGTGCAGTTTGTCAAACACTTTCCATTTGTCGCATATTTCACGCAATGTGTTGGCAATATATACACTTGAATGGTTTGTCTTATAGATTAGTGGCATTGTACATAGCACTGCAGTCATAAGCTAATCATTTAAAATGAAATTTCACGTTACTGTTAGATAACTAACATTCGCACGAAATGTCCATTCATCTGTTGTGATGGAACGAGTCAACGGAGCCGAGAATGCCCTTCAATTTTTCCGTCATACTTTCGTTCATATTTTTAATATGCGTGTCCCGCAGAGTTTTTCAACATGGCACGACGTATCTAGGATCCACCACCCCCCATCAAGTTTGTAAATCCAACATCTTCGACAATGCTAAATGGTTGCATATCCGTTGCGACCATTGCAGCAATGGCTTTGTCGATTGTTTCCTTTTTGGGAGATGTTGGACCGTAAACGTCAGTCCGCGTCAAATATCGCTCTAACTGAGAAGACTTATTTTCGTTGTTAACTTGCTGGGTAAGTGCTCTTCCAAGTTTGAAGTGTTTCCGCTTGTCTTATATTCTTTGCCACAATAATAACATTTTGCAAGTTGTTTGGTTTGCAATCTGTCAAAATGAGTCCACACTCCGGAAACACACTTTTTGCACTTAGGCGCTCTGGTACAGATATTGAACAAGATGGTTAATTTGAAGATGTTGGAGGGGTATCATGATCTTTTTCGAACAAAAAAAAACCCAACAAAATCTTACTACATATATACATATTGCAATTTAGAAAAAGAAATTCGATATATAGACATCGGAAAATTTCCATCGATATATCGCACTCCGTCGGTTTCATCGATAGTATCGATGGTGTCATCGGTAAAGCTCTATTGTATACTAAAAACTGCAACTTATTATTCGCTATCTTCGATTGGGAGAACAATGTTTATTTCTCCTAGATAATAATAATAAATCGGTAACAATCGGTAGACGAATGTTTTAACAGTTCCACCTGGTGCATCTAAGAAGAGAACATTACATCAACAGTAAGCAAGATCCGATCATAACTATTTTTTGTTCAGATGTCATTGCAATTAATGCAGCTAACTCAACGTTGTCATACTGTTTTTCCCGCTGCAAATCGCTGTTAGCCGACTTGGTGGTAAATTTAAAATTTGAATCCATACATCCTCGGTTAACACTATAGCTTCGTCATACATATGTATATGTTCTGCAGTGTAGTCTAAATTCTTATTTTGATCTGTCTGTCTATCCATCTCTTATTTTTTTTTTTTCCTAAAAACCGATGACTGTGTTGAATAACGTGTGATTAAAATAATGTGAAAAAGTCAAATCCTAATGATTGTCATCCTCCAACAATTCCAATTGGTGACATGCGTCTTGATAAGCACTGAACGCCTGACAGTCAACGGTTCTGGAGCATTAATAAATAGAACAAAATTATAAATGTAGGTATATGTCGCATCACTATTTTTAAATTTAATCGTTAATTAATCGTAATAACTGTGCCATCTCTATTGTAACGATTAAAAGAAAAGAGAAGCATAATGTTACAAGTGTAATGTCTTTTTATCCTCTTCCTACGGATGTCTTCTGTCTCAAGGTGTCATGTGATTTTCTTGCGAGCCCAACAGGTATGTCCGTTCTACGGACAATGACAATGAAATAGAATAAGACACCAATTGGTCTGTCAGATGGGAGAAAGGAAAATTGCTTTCACTTTCGATGGAACAGCGAAACTGAAAGGAAATACAAAAAAATGTGTTGGCCGTAAACTACAGGCATATGCCGATGAAATATCCTGCGATACAGACTTATGCCTGTTCACCACAACTGTAAGTCCTCTAAGATTAATTAAAGCTTCGGGACATTTATTATGGAATATGTAATCGTACCCAACAGTCAATTACATTTTGCCGACCAATTAAATTGGAATTTTTAAAAGAATCTAAAGAAAATTTAAGCCTGGATAAGATGATTTGAATTTTTCTTATATGCCGGATATAGGCTAACTTTGAAAAAATGGAGAACAGTAACTACTTTGGACAAGAAAATTGTAAATTGTAGCTGATAGGAAGAAACACTTTCAGGATATGTTTTGGGTGAGGATATCTTCAAAGGCTGATAGGTGAAAAGAAAATGGAAGCTACATGGAAGCTAAACAATATTAATATGTTTGTCTTGTGAACTTCCGTTAAACATAGATAACTTGAATCATTTTACTTTAAAACTAGCATATCGATTGTTGACAATTACGAATTGCACTCTAGGATATTATTAAAGGGAAATACTGAATTTCCTGTAGGCTATTTTGGCGAAGAATGAGAAGCGGCGGAGTTATGCAACGAACTTTACAAAGCCGACTTTATTACGCACGGAAACAGAGTAGAATCCATAATTTCGCCGGTTTTTTAATAGAGCAATGGATACTTCAGATACAATTATTTCGTCGGCAAATCTTGACAGGCTAGTTCGAAAGTATAGGAAGTCTTTCCAATGAAGTTGACACGCCCCCTTTTGAAAATACAGTAATAAAAAAAGACATAAAAAACTGGCTTGTAATTTGGAATTTTGCCTATCCTGCAACGAGTCAATTGAAGCAATCATAAATTTAACATTAAAAGCAAAAAGAATCGACGCATTTTATTAATTTACCAATTACAAAGATTCAAAATAAAGATTTAGCTTCAATTTTATTTGTAGGAGGCATAAAATCAACTGCAAATGTATGATAAATGAAATTTGAAAACGTCACTTTTAGAATATATTTCGATTAAGTAAAATTTGAATATTTCTGCCGCCAGCTCAAAGGCAAGGCACCCAAAATTCGACTGACCCGGACGAACTGACACAGACAGTACAAGTTCACGTTCAGAGAAAAAATGGGAAAGTAGCAGACGACAAGAAAATGTAATGACAATTGTAAAGACAGATTGACGAACATTCTCAGCAGATCGGACAACACGAGCCGACAGTACTTCCAAACACAAAGAATGGATAATTTATTTAGAAGACGTAACACTACGGGAATCTTCAACTGAAACTGACAATGACCATATTGATTTCGATATCCATATCGATTTCGTTATCCATATCCCTAACCCATATACAAACATGGATATGGATATTAATGTCGATATGGATTAAATAAGAATATACATATGGACATCGATATGGATATATACAGTGTTGGAAAAAATAATAGAAACGCCAATCGCATTACTTTTCAAAGTCATAATTTTTACATTTGTACGAATTTTCGAAACTCAAAATCACTGATTGAGAATGTGGGACAACAAAACTTTATTTCAAAGTTGATTTTTGGCCTTTTTGAGTTTAGTTTTTTTTTTTTTAATTGTGTTTAATTTCAATGACCCCTTGTTTGAGCTGGAAGAAAAAATAAAAACGCACCTAATATTTTTTCAT
Source organism: Drosophila austrosaltans (assembly GCA_035045865.1). Lineage (NCBI taxonomy): Eukaryota > Metazoa > Arthropoda > Insecta > Diptera > Drosophilidae > Drosophila > Drosophila austrosaltans. The sequence continues at coordinate 7,731,356 of JAWNOQ010000200.1, forward strand.
AGAAAGTGGAAAATTTTTTTTTAATTATTTGATTTTCATTAGTTACTTTTTCTCAGAAAGTTTTAAAATATTTCCTCTTTTTGTGTTATGGGTTTGATTATGTCAATACTATATGCAGAATCCATCACTGCAGCCATTGGTCCGGGCAGGAAAGGACAATTATTCAAAATTTAAGAATTGATTATCCTTCCAAATCGAAAATGACAAGTTTTAAGAATTCCTTCAAAAAACAAAGGTACTTAGCCAATAATTTTAATTTTAAAATGGACTAAAGCGAGCGAAAACGTGGCTCCTCAGAGAAATTCCTACGAGATGGTCAAGCAAGAATAAAAAAAAAAAGATTTATTTTATCAAAGGAGTTAAAAAATAAATTGAAAGTTCTAGTGAGCAGTCGAACCATCCTATCTAGACGGATACCTATGGGCTAAAGAATGCACAGTCCCAGGAATGCACCTTGATTGAGCAAAAAGGATATTAGTCGCATACTGCCATTTGTCATAAAGCATTCACAACTGCCAAATTGAAAAATTGTCTTTTTGTAAGACGATTATATCTGATGGCTATGTGTACGAAAAATTACCAAAAAAACCACTACATTTGATCCAAAGTATACATTGAAGACCATTAAGCACCGATGTGGAATTAAAATACTATGGGACATACTTCTCGTCATCAAGGGTTGGTCTCCTATTTTAGATAAAAGAGAAAATATGTGTCGTGGACTACGTCAATACTTAATAATACAATGCTCCCATATGCCGATGAAGAAATGCCATTAAAATGGAAGATTCAGCAGGACAACGATCCCAAACGCTAATCAACAAATTTCTTCAGGATAACAATGTGAGTGTTAAGGGTAGGTCCCCAGACTCAAACCAAATGGAAAACCTTTTGGGCATCTTGTCAAAACACATCTCGTACTAAAAGGATTTGCGGAAAAAACTCAAAAAATAATAGTAATCCTTTGATGCTGCAGTTTCTGTCAAGTTAGAAGGCTCCACGGGGAGTCGCTGCAGCCAAATGCTCAAACATAATAGCAGAACCATAAAACATTAAAGTATTTATTATTTTTTAGTTGTTTGTAAAAGATTAGAAATTTTTTTTAGTGATAGGTTCAGCGTTTCTATTTTTTCTTCCAAGGGGAGAAAAATTACGCCTTCGTTTTTTTCATTATGAATATGTTTACAAAGCGAAAACTATTGAATTTTGAATATTTGGGTTGTTTTCTTTAAAAAAACGCATTTACTTTCAAAATCGGTCGGGTTTGTCCGAGATATATCCAAAAGAGCAAAAATTCCATGCCGTTTCTATTATTTCTTTCAACACTGAACATGTCGGAAACGGGGTTATATTGTCCGTCATCCTTGTCTTTGAGTATATTTTTTTATTCTTACCGGGAGCTCAGCGTATTGCAACTGGTCTTGTGCAGGTCTCTTTCCAAAGTGAGCTTCTTTCTGGTTGGCCATCTGCCTCGAGACCTTCTTCTTCACTTCTCTCGCTTAACACTCCTGTCAGTTTCCACACTAGTCCGATACAACCCTGTGGGTCTCGAACCTAGTTCCCAGTAAGATTGACATCGGTCTCTGTAATGTCCTATCATGACTTTCATATTCAAACTTGTCTGACTTCTTTAACATGACATTATACGTTATTCTTTACATTTTATTTGAATATAGTTTGTTAAATTATTTCCTAATTTCCGACATACATATATGTACATATGCATATGAATATGGATATCGATATGAATATGTGTATCTGTAGATATGGATATCTATAGAGATATGGATAAGGATACAACTATGGATACCATACCAACCATTACTTAGATAAAGATTAATTTGTTACCTGTGCGGAGTAAAACATACAAACAAGAAAAACCACACACAAAATTTCAGTTGCAAAAATTGAAATTGTAATAAGTTCAGAACGACATCAATCACAACGTCGACTCGAAGCTTTCTCCGGCAGATACAGGAGCAAAACGCAGAAAAATAATGTAAATTAAGAGGCTGGCAGAATCCTATCTTCTTGTCGAGGGATGTGTGTTCTATCTGCCGTTCATTGATGAATCTCTGTGAACATCGAAACGAATTGCTCCAAAAAACTGGAAGATTGTATCACGTCCGCTGAAAAAAAGAAACTATATAGCAACACGATCAAGATATTCAAGTAAAACGGAGAGTTTTCTGTCTATGGAAATCTAATTACAATTTGTGTGTACGACTGGATCAACCGTGGCAACATGGCAAGAGCTTTGAAACTTGAAGGCAAATAATAAATTTTGCCCTTGACTATCGATGGCTAGATTTCTCGATAACACCGTTATTATCGATACTTGACTATCGATGGCTAGATTTCTCGATAACACCGTTATTATCGATACTTGCATAACAACGATATGAGCAGCGAGAAATTACCCAATACTGGTTTATCGAATGCAGGTTTTTCACAAGCAAATGCAAGATGAACCAAAGCACACACTTTAAATAATAACTATTCACTTTGACTTCCCAACTTTTCGTTTTTGGAAAATTCAAAAGTGGGCTAAGATATTTGGTAAATGGTTTTGGTCATGTCAAATAGAGTGAAACGCACCTTAGTAATAATTCGCTCCAAGTTAGAGATGGACACGGGCTTCCTGACCCACGGACCAAGGCTAAAAGCATGAAAGACACGAATCTCTTATAGGTTAGAAAAATACTGATACGATCTCTACAATCAATATGCAAAATAGAGAAATATTTGAATCCATCCATGACGTCAGTATTCCAGTTTTGAATTTTTGGAAAAATACAAAACAGCTGCTATTACTGCAAATAATTGCTCAGCAATAAGTGATCCCATGTTTCCACATCAGGGAATATATTAAACGACAGGTGAACGATTCTAAAAAGCTTTAACTTGGTTAAAATTTTTATAAAAAATGTATACATATTTTCAAAATTGACCGTTTTGCTCTTTATTAAGGTTCCAAGAAATATGTCTTTTGAAATTTTGCGATCCTTTGACGGTCAAGGGTTCAGTACTTATCAAGACGCATGTCGCCAATTGGAGTTGTCAATCATTAGTACTAGGCTTTTGGTGATACAGCACTCTGATCCACACCAAATAACATTTGTCAACTATTCTCATCTGTTTTATGGGAAAAAGACAAGAATTACATACATAGATAACTGAAGACATACTGCACCGTATAAAACAGACAGATCAAAATCAGTATTTAGACTACACTGCAGATATGTACAAAGAAGCTTTAGTGATTATCGAGGAAGGAATGTATTCAAAGCTGAACAAAAAAAAGTTATGGGCGGATCTAGCTTACTGTTCTTGCTGAACAAGGTGGGGTTCTCTTCTTAGATGCACCAGGTGGAGCTGTTATAAGACTTTAATATAAAACTATTTAGTCTGACTGGTTGGCGTATGAATTAGTTCTCCCATTTCTAGCCCACATTTTGCCAATCTCTAGGAACCACGGTACGTATGTACATCATTTTTTGCCACATCTATTGCACGAATACGGAAATTCATTTTTAAAATGTGAAGTTAAACACATAATAAGGTGAAAATTCATTCTTATTGGTGTTTCGCATTTTAAACAGATTGCACACATGAGTCGACCATTTTTTAATTTCCTGGATACTGTTTTCGAAATTTGAAGTCATTTGCATTCAATACGCATGACATATCATTTAAGGCTTTCATTATTTCAAACGAAAATCCAATGCTATTTTCTTTAAGGGCATTAGTTCCTTCGATACCGTAACCCGAAGATGATGCCACTGGCTCGATATCAGAGTCCAAACTGAACGAATCCATCCACAAGGGTCGACCACACTCAGGCAACATTGATGTGAGTGGTTGTTCTTCCAATACTGACAATTCCTCACCTTCCTCAACTGCCGTCAGTGGATCTGGATCCATTCGCTTTGGCATTTTGGTACAGAAGGGCAGAGTTGTCTTCTTACATCTATCGATACATTTTGTTGCAATCGATAAAAATATAGGGTTTCAGCAGAACCATAATGTTATTTCAACAGCTTTGTTACAATTTCCTTTGGGGGCAGCGGCTCAGTTAAAAGTTCCTTTTTGGACAGTGGCTCTGTTGCTGGTATTGTGGTATTTTCTCTTATTTTGTTAGCTTTGCTTTCGCTGTCACATTCACACTGGAATCTGAAGAGGAATCTTTGTAGATGAATGGCATTGTTAGATAGCAGCCATGGTTTTCTTTTTATACCCTTGCAGAGGGTATTATAAAATTGGTCAGATGTTTGTAACGCATAGAAATATACGTTTCCGACCCCATAAAGTATATATATTCTTGATCAGCATCAACAGCCGAGTCGATTGAGACATGTCCGTCTGTCCGTCCGTCCGTCCGTATGTCTGTTTAGCCATGCGTTTTCGCGCTTAAATTTTAAGCTACATGGTTGAAACATGAAAAGTTAAGTTCCTTAATCGATCATCCAGATCAAGTTTAAAAATTAGTCGGATCGGATAATTATCACCGGAGCTATTAACTAAAACGTGGAGGTACCTCGAGTAAAATAAGCAATTTTCTTTGGCAGCAAAGAAACAAAAACAAATTCCAAGCAATCACGCACACACACACATATGCAAAAATTCGTCACCACGCGGTGTGTGAGAGAGACAGAAACATTTGCGTTGTGTTGTTGCACAGAACAAAATTGACAGAGCGAGATGCAATGGGTGCATATACATATATCGAATTAGGACGGTGGCGTAGTATGTGGAGATCGTTGGCACGATAGGCTTCGGTGTTTAATGGTTCAATGCTCGGTGAAGAAGTGAAAATTTTTATATGTGTTTTTTTCTTTTTTTTTTTTGATTTTGTTAAACATTTATACCAATTATTTTGCTGCAAGGGTATACAAACTTCGGCAGAGCCGAAGTTAGCTTCTTTGATATTTTTTTTATTTGGATTGTAATTGGAGCGATGTATGAATCATTGTAGTTATTTGCTATCAATTACATAAAATTATATTCCTATTACGCTTTTGTAACGATTTAGCATGCCAGTTTGCGTTTCATAAAAAATTAATAATTCATAAATTATTAATTATCTCGATCTAAAGCATTTACAAAAAAATTATGCAGTTTTGTTTTAAACCTAATAAAAAAAACCAAAATGAAAGATTTTGCATTTTCAGTAATAACTTAAAAAGATATTCAAGAAAAACACAAATAAGGCACTGACAAAAGTGTACGTACGTTATATATTTACACACTTTTTGCTATTTTTTTGAAACTTAACTGTAATGTACCGTTTGTTTTATTTTATCTATTTACTTTGCATTCTTATTAAAATATTTGGCATTTTGTCATTTAAAAAAGTCTAAGATAGGAGAAATTTCGCTCCGCAAAGAGATTTCCACTGATTTGCGAAAATTGGTTATAAATTATAAAAATAGTAAGAAATCGTTTGTCGAAATAGCAAAGCTATTAAAATTAAGTAAATCGGCAGTGCAAACCATTTATCTCAACTTTAAACCAACCAATTCTGTGGAGAGTAAGCCGCGCAATGTCTGCCCAAATAAGCTCAGCCGGAGAGATATATGTATCATTTATCCGCAATACAGTAAACGAAAATCCAAAAGTACATGCCACAGTTTTGGCCCTAAAGCTCGCTGAAAGGTCTAACATTGAAACATGGTGGTGGCAGTGTCATGGTTTGGGGAGCAGTTGCAGCGTCAGGAGTTGGAAACGTTGTCTTCGTCGAAGGAAATATGGATCGATTCCAATACAAGGCCATAATAGAACAAAATCTGCAGCCATCCGTGGACAAACTTTGCCTTGGTTCGAGCTAGATCTTCGAGCAGGATAACGATCCAAAGCATGCAGCGCAAATCGTGAAGGACTGGCTCCTGTTCTATGCTCCACGCCAACTTTGTCCACAAAGCCCGGACTTGAGCATTATAGAGCATGTTTGGCAGATTCTGGAGAGAAATATTCGGAAACACCCTATTAGTAGTGCTTCAATGCTCAAGGAGAAGCTGCAGCAGGAATGGCAGAATATAGCGGTGAAGCAGCTTGAAAATTTAGTCGCTTCAATGCCCAGACGTTTGCAAGCAGTCATCGATGCTGGTGGTGGTCCAACAAAATACTAATTTTCTTAATTATCATTAATTTTTTAAGTTTTCTTATTTTCACAGTTCGTACGTACACTTTTGTCAGTGCCTTTTTTCTGTTTTTCTTGAATATCTTTTTAAGTTATTACTGAAAATACATAATTTTTTCATTTTTGGTTTTTTATCAGGTTTAAAACAAAACTGCATTATGTTTTTGTAAATGCATTAGATCGAGACAAACTTGAAAAAAGGTGTCGTACGGAGAGTTTTGTTCGCAACTGTATAACAACCTGCGAAAGTTAATATTTTTGATGGTATTTTTTGCAATTTATAAATTGTCATTATGTGAATAACTTAAATTCTTTTGAAGCAATAAATATTTAATTTTTTTTTGGAATATATTAGTTTTATAGTATATTTTTTGGAATATACTTTTATGTAATTGATAGCAAATAACTACAATTTTTGTTACCATTGCAGAACTCTGAATCATACATCCATCCAATTACAATCCAAATAAACAAAGAAAACCATGGCCCGCTGCTATCTAACAATGCCATTCATCTACATAGATTCCTCTTCAGATTCCAGTGTGAATGTGGAGAATTTTTCCAATAGTGGCGGCGAAAGTAAAGCTAACAAAATGAGAGAAAATACCACAATACCAGCAACAGAGCCACTGTCCAAAAAGGAACTTGTAACTGAGCCGCTGCCCCCAAAGGAAATTGTAACAAAGCTGTTGAAATAACATTATGGTTCTGCTGTAACCCTATATTTTTATCGATTGTAACAAAATGTATCGATAGATGTAAGAAGACAACTCTGCCCTTCTGTACCAAAATGCCAAAGCGAATGGACGTAAAAATGGAATTGGAAGAACAACCACTCACATCAATGTTGATGGATTCGTTCAGCTCAGACTCTGATATCGAGCCAGTGGCATTATCTTCGGGTTACGGTATCGAAGGAACTAATGCCCTTAAAGAAAACAGCATTCGATTTTCTTTCGAAGATGCTTCAAATTTCGAAAACAGTATCCAAGAAATTAAAAAATGGTCGACTCATGTGTGTAATCTGCTTAAAATGCGAAACACCAATAAGAATGAATTTTCACCTTATTATGTGTTTAACTTCACATTTTAAAAATGAATTTCCGTATTCGTGCAATAACTGTGGCAAAAAATTATGTACATATGTATGTGCCGTAGAGGTGGAGAATACATCGATGTTTTTTTTTCGATGTTTCTCATTTTTGGAAAAAATCGATATTTGTCAACGACTATCGATGTTTTTTTTATACACCTCTAGCTTAAATAAAACTCCATTTTGTAAGAAAAAAGCGAGCGTAAGGTAAAAACGTGGTGAAGCTTTTCTTTACACATCTAAACCTCGCTTTACACGGTACTCGCTTTACACGGATTCGTTCTAACACAGTTTTCAAAATGAAAAACAAAATTTTTATTATTTACTTTAATCTAAATTATTTTAACTTTACTTTAAATCTTGCAATACTACATGGTATTCTGCCATAATAATTTAACAAATGAGGAATTTACCATTAAATTCAAAAGCAACAAAGTTTTACCATGAAAAAACGACTTTGAATCTGACATCAAAAACAATGAACCCAACGTATTCACAGCAAAATTTGTTCACGAGAGACTTGTTTTAGGAAGAAAACTAGGAAACCATTTTCAAGGAGGAGATGTTAATTTAGATCGCGGTCTGAAGTTTCAACGAGGTGTTAACTATCTAGTAAAAGAATATGAAGAAGTCTATAAAGATATGACAAATAAAAATAAGCAGCAAAAGCTTATTTCAGAATTTTTTCCAAAACAATATTCTTAGCAACCTTTGACTACAACCAACTCAGTTAATGCAAAAGAAAATTCCAGTGAGATTTTTTTATACAGTGATGAGTCGGAAATTATACAACTTTGAAAGCGGAAACTCTTGGTTGAAAGTGATAGCGATTAAGTTTGGTTAAAAGTAGAGATGTTTTGATTATAATGAAGTACATACATATATTTTTTTTAATGGAATGCATGTTTTGTTTCACTTATTTTTTTAATGGAACGAATTTTTTAACTTATTTCTTCTATGTTTTCGATGACTTAAATGATTATTTTACATGTTATTAGCTGAATAAAGTTATGCTTTAAGTTCAATTAATGTCATAAAATCCTATTTACACTGCTTTTCGCTTTACACGGTTTTTTCATATAAAATTTTTGATGTGAAACATCTATAGGCTCACTTGCAAACCGAATTGTTGGCGTGGCGACGCTTGCCGTGTCGACGGGTCGCCACGCTATACTAAGATATACATATACATACATATATATTTTATGTGTAGTAGAGTGTACGGTGTGGCAACGTGTCGCCATTTGAAACCAACTACGCGATCTCCTTCTCAATCAGTTCGACATTGTTGTTTACTACGTTACACATAACTTGCGTTTTATTTAATTTTTATTTTAATTTTTAACAATAAAATATGTGTGATAGTGATAGCTCAGAAGTGATCAACCTTGTGCAAAGAAAATGAAACTACACTATGGCATACTACCAAGTCATCAGTAAGTAGATCGAATTTTTCAAGTGTCCATAAATGTAATTATTATATTTTATAGGAACATCAAAAGAGAACCTTGAGGTTCAATCGCCACAACGTAAGCGGCAAAGCTCCAATGTTTGGCAACATTTTAAAAAAACAGACTCATTAAAAGCCCTCTGCAATTATTGTGGAAAGGATTTAAGAACTGCAGGCAATACTACAAATCTCATGGACCATTTAAAAAGGATGCATCCAAATCGTAATGTCGAAAAAAAAGTTCCTACACCAATGAAGTTGGATACCTTTTTAATACGTGATACAACCTATCCAAGTGATTCTAAGCGCAAGAAATAACTGGATGAACATGTAATGCGCATGATTGCACTGGACGTTCAGCCGTTTAACATCGTCAATGACAAAGGATTCCGAGATTTAATGTTTAAAGCGGATCCTCGTTATGTATTACCGTCCAAAACATACCTTAGAGATGTATCCCTACCGAATTTGTATGAGTCCTTAAAGGAAAAACTTCATTCTGCCTTGGAATATGTGGAGTACGTATCAATCACAACAGACGGTTGGACTTCCAAAGCAAATGAAGGTTATTTGACTATAACCTGTCATTTTATTGATTCTGAATTCAAACTTAATTCAGCAGTTCTGCTTTGAACATTGCAGACTCAATTCGAGTGGTTTTGACAGAATGGGGTCTGATGCAAAAAGTTGTTTCTATAGTAACAGACAACGATAGCACCATGAAAAGGGCGTGCGAAATTCTTGAAATTAAGCATTTTCCATGTGTTGCACATACTATAAATCTATTAGTGCAAGATATTTTAAAGCTTGTTGCAAGACTATATGTTGCAAACCCGATTGGATTAATTCAGGAAGTACCAACTCGTTGGAATAGTGCTTACCAAATGATTAAGCGACTTCTAGCAACGAATGAATCACTGTCGTCTGTCTTGTTGTGTACGACTAAGGCTCCAATTCCATTTTCCGCAGAAGATATCAATATTTTAATGGAACTTTCGGAACTTCTGTCTCCATTTGACGATGCAACTCAGATTATTTCGGGATGCAAGAGTGTTACTATTTCTCTTGTTCTTCTTGTGATTTGCGAGATTCAAAATAAACTACAAAGCTTGAAATGTAATCTCAAAACCACCTTAATTATTTCTGCTTACGAAACGTTAGTGAGCCGTTTAAATGATAGACTTGCCCACTATGAAACTCGCACAGTTTGTCGAATAGCTACATTAATCAACCCCAGATTCAAAAAAGATATTTCAAATGCAGACCAGGCCGCTAAAGCCTTGGAACAGGAGATGTACACTATCTTGTCAAGGACTCGAACGGAGCAGCCAACACCAGATGATCACGCAATGCCACCAACTCCTTCGGAAAAACCCAAGTTTTCTTTTCTTGAATCCAAAATAAGAACGAAAGTAAAATCATATCGAGCGGACGCAATAATTGTTTTGAGGCAACACTTGGAAACGATAAACCAATCAGAAGATTGCGACCCTCTCTCCTTTTGGAAGGTAAATCAGAAAGTATATGTTTTCAAGTTTAACGAATCTACTTTTAGGGAAATGAGGGTATGATGGTTCTCAAAGAGGTGGCCGAAAAATGTTTGTGCATACCCGCAAGATCCTGCGGCCAAATAATTTCTGACAGGCGAATAAGACTGAAACCAAACGTTGTCGACAAATTAATGTTTGTCAACAAAAACTTTACTAACGTTAAAGATATTTAATATTAATATCTATAAAATTCACATCAATGAAATGATCTCTTACTTTCTAATTTTGTAATCCTTCCTTTCAATGGAAAAACTTTTTGTTAACATTTTATTTTTGAATAAAAATATTATTTTTCGTTTTAATATTTACTGAATTTTCAATATATTTATTTCAAGCAAAAACCGTTAAAAACATCGATGTGCCGTGGTTCCTGGAGATGGGCAAAGTGTGGGCTAGAAATGGGAGAACTAATTCATTTGTGCTAATGGATCATTTTGCAACTGTACCCGCATGGTAATTGTCAATTGAAGTGCCTCGATATTTCGCCATAAAAACGATTGTATTAAACACGCGTTAATCTCATTTTCGGAAGTAGAGTCAGGAATGACTGGCAATGTCGGAGGGAAATCACCAGACAGTAGTAAGACTAGTAACACCTGTAGGGAGCCAAACTTGCAAGTTTTTACTAAGCAATGTCAAAAAGGCTATTCCCGTATGGGAATAGATCGGCACCACGCCTTGGACCGCTTCTTTACCCACGCTTTAAAATGGAGAGTTTATTTGGAGCAGCGCAATGCTCCTCATGAGAGCGATCCACTCCAATACTAGCAGGTAAGTTAAGGTTACTTTTTTAACAACTTTCATAATTTTACTTTCTACAATACAGATTAACAAGGAACATTTATTTGCACATGGGCAAAGCGCAAGAAATTTCTTGTGGATACCAGCAAGCTCAGCTGAATCAGAGCGCACATTAAGTGAGGAAGGAGCTATTGTGACGGAACAGAGAGCATGTTTAAAACCTAAACAAGTGAGACATTGGTTTTTATTAATAAACACCAATGGCTACTTTTAAATAACTGTGATATTGGAACGAATAGACTTTTTTTTTTTAAATAAGGACCACTTATTAGCAGTAAGTTTGAAAATCGCCTTTTGTTTTAAGAGTATCGGCTATAGAGCTGGAAAAACATCGATGTGTCGATAGTTCCATCGATATTTTTTCCACCTCTAATCAGCTATGCGCTGCATAGTTCAATAAGAACTTAAGTTTGGAAATCGCCTTTTTTTTGGTTGTTTTTGTTTTCGTTTTTTGGACTTAGGACGAAAAGTCATCCTTGTTTTTTATCTTAAAGTTTAACTTGAAACTACAATTTTTATTTTTATATTTAAGAACATTTCAGAAATTACAACCTTAAATCAATTTCAATACCTGTCTTTTAAGTATATTTTCGGTTGACATTCGTCATGAGTTGTGATATTTTTGATAAATAAATAAATAATATTGAAAAATGCAACCAAAATATGTATTTTAATAACTCGTTTAAATTTTCGATGGAACCATCGATAGTATCGTTGGTTTTTTTTTTTCCATCGATGGAAAAAATATCGAGTGGAGCAACCATCGATGAATTCCCAGCTCTAGTATAAAACTATTTACTCTGAATGGTTAGTGTACGAATTAGTTCTTCCATCTCTAGGAACATGCACACACACACATCCATGCATACAGCAGAACCACACACATGCATATTCATACGCAATGACATGCATAACGGGTCTTGCACAAAATCGTCGCCGCTGCTTTTGCGCAGTTTCTTTCTACTTTGCTTCTTCCACCAGGCAGCGTTACCGAGAAAAATGCCTACGTGAAAGATTCTCTACAGCTGTGTATCCACACTCAAATTTGTATGACAAACGTGTGGCGTTTGAAGCAAATTTGAACGTGGATAGTGTTGTTTGCAGTAATTTTCGTGTTTGAAGTGCGCGTTTGACGAAAATAGAAATGGTTCTATCTTCGACGTGTTTGACAAATTTGTTTGACAATGGATAGTAGTGTTTGACAAACGCGTTTGTCATACAAATTTGAGTGTGGATACACAGCTTACGTGAAGATTCTCGCTGCAACCGTCGAACTTTAACGGCAACGCACAATATACGCATGTATTGGCGACTGAAGAAAATACATACATACATATATTTAAAAGACAGGTTTAGAAATTGATTTAAGCGTCTATTTTCTGAATGTAATGGTCTAAAATATAAAAGACGAAATTTATAATTTCAAGTTAAACTTAAAAATAAAAAAAGTTAACTTCGATTTCCAAACTTACTACTAATGAAAGTCTCTTGTTGTAAAAAAGGGCACTCTAGTGCAACATTGCAAAATTCCACATTGGTTTCAGTGCCACACGGACAAATTCGCGGATTTTTTTTTTATTTATTTACCCTGTGTTTGCAATGCCAAAGTAAATTGTGGAAAATAAATAAAAATATACATAGTTATTTGCAATTACAAATGTATTTATTCTAGAATCTAGAATAACAACAAGGACAAGCTTTTGCTGGAGGCACTTTACTAAAACTTGGAAATAGCGCAAAATGCAACATTTGCGCCAAAGTTTTGAAGACTGCGGGTAACACCACGCAGACAGCATTTATTTAAAAGGCTTCTAAGAATTGAATTAACGAAAAATAACGGAATGGGTTGAAAACATTGATACATCCATGTTTATAGCCGATGTTTCACACAACATTTTGCAAACATCGATGAACATCGACATTGAAATTTCCACACAAATTTACAACACTAGTGCCCGGCACTCGTGTCAATAACACAATGTAAAATAACATTAAAACCAATGCGTTCGCCTGCTTGGGCTTCAGACACGCTTTGCGTTCCGTGGCAATACCTCCTGCCTTACTAATCAAAAGAAATTCAATATATCGACATCGGGAAATTTCCATCGATATATCGCACTATATCGGTTCAATCGATAGTATCCATGGCGCCATCGATCGTTTTCTCAGCTCTAATAACAGGTCTTATACCCACACTTTGTTGCCTTGTCAAGGATAGTTTATATGTACGTTTGACTTAAAGTTACTCAGTTAGCCTTCGACCGTGGCATAATAATCATCCATAAAAAAATTTGGACTCTTTCCGCTAGATTTTTCTAATTTCTTCCCAAATTTTTATGTTTTCCGGTTTTCTCCGAAAATGAAATTCTTCATCATCATAGATCTGAAAGGATATGGCCCGAAACGGACAGGCTCCATTTAATAATGAGTGCAAAAAAAATTTCTTACCCAGTGATTGACATACACCATTGTGGCGCCATACTGGGCTATCAAGTTTAATTGTTTTGCAATGTGAAATGATAAAGAAGAAATGTTGAATAAGAAATTGTTAATGTTCTTCCACGAAGAAGTTTTCCACACAAATTAAAATAATACTTACAACGTTTTTCTTAAACTCATCCATGTCTCCTTTTTTTAAAATTTTTACGAGCCACCAAAAAGTTGCACTTTTTTTCTTCAGAGTTGCCAAAAATTTATAATGTTTCATTAGGGGGGTGTAGTGGGGCTAGAATTTTCGTACAAATCCCCTACACAATACTAAGAGACTGCAGACTTTAGTATTTTTTTTAATGTATTTCCTTTGTAATCTACACAATCTCAAGGGGTAACGGATAGTCAAAATGTTGAAAATTGAGTGCGTCGCACGAATTCCACAAGGTAGTGTACTTTGCCCTGTTCTTTGCACACTGTACGCAGCTGATTTACCTCTTGTAGAAAAATAATTAGCTCTTTGCAGCCACCCAATGATACAGAATATACATACATATGTACATATACAATAACAACTAAATGTTTTTGAGCCCTAACTGATAAGATGGAACTTATTACTAATGAAAGTCTCTTGTTTAAAGAAAAATTTTTATTTACTGTATGTCAAGTAATTATTCTGTCTCAGTTGAATGAATGTAGTTAGAAATAATAATTCAGAAATGGCACAATCATCATGCCAATAATAATAATCTATTGCGGTGCCTATGAATTGGTCAACTCTGGCACAAGGTGCGACCTTTGGAAATTGAAGGCAAATGAATGTCCGTAAAGTTAGCGACGGTCTGTTAATACCGAGTTAGCGACGGTCGCTGTTAACCCACTGTTAACTCTTTTTTAATTTTTAAAATTCAATTATTTTGTTAATAACAAACTTATTGGAACCAAATAAATATTAAATTCATTAATAATACCATTATCTATTAATATTATTAGCTTTTGGGCGGTTTTAAACATTGGAAGTATGAAAATTTGGACCATGAAAAAATGAGGTCCCAACATTTTGGAGCATAGCTCCACTCACAGCTCGTGGCTCGGTATGCACGGTAGTTCAGATTATCCCTCAGATATTCATTAATATCTCCACAAAGTTTGATCACAATCTTCAGACCAGTTTTTGAGAAAATTCCATTTAAGTGGACCAACCTATGATTTACTCCCATACAAAAAAGGCAAAATAAATCAAGTTCATGTTGCTGGCCAAATAACGAGACTCACAGCTCGTGGCTCGCAATGCACGGTAGTTCAGTTTATGCTCCATATATTTCTAAATATCTCCACAAAATTTGATCAAAATCGTCAGACCAGTTTTTGAGATATATCAAAAAATGTAAGCATGTCTTGGGTATGAAAATAATTACATATATGTGAGGGTACAAATTGGCGCCCCAGCAGTGTTGAAAAGCAGTTGGCGGTGGAGTGACATTTATTGGTCACACTGCTTGCGAAATAAAAAATCGTCGTTATCTCTCACAGCTCGTGGCTCAACATGCACGGTATGCCAAATTGTTGGAAATAACTCAATATATAATCCCTGAAAATTTCATGCAATTCGTTAGACCAGTTTTTGAGAAAATCGCATTTTTCATTTTTGGGGGAAAATTCATAATTGACAGAATCTGGTCAGCAAAATAAGTGACATTTATTGGTCACACTTCTTGCGAAATGAAAACTTCTTGATATAAAATTCGTCGTTATCTCTCACAGCTCGTGGCTCAACATGCACGGTATGCCAAATTGTTGGAAATAACTCAATATATAATCCCTGAAAATTTCATGCAATTCGTTAGACCAGTTTTTGAGAAAATTTAATTTTTCTTTTTTTGAGCAAAATTCTTAAATGTTGGAATCCCACAAACAAATGTGTGACATGCAAAGGTCACACTTTTTCTGTGCAAACTTTTTAAATGTAATTCTGATAGAGTTTTTCAAAATCGCAAAATGGTTAAATTTGATCCTATATGTATTTCAATCGAGTTCTATCAACACCTTTGGGAGGAATATTCGAAGAAAATAAGAAGGAACTATTTTTATTTGTAGGTCATCATTAGCCCCCACAGACAATGTCCCATTAAAAGAACAGCAATGTAAATGCAAAAAATGAAAAATTCAATTTTCTCGAAAACTGGTCTAACAAATTGCATGAAATTTTCAGGGATTATATATTGAGTTACTTCCAACAATTTGGGATACCGTGCATGTTGAGCTACGAGCTGTGAGAGATAACGACGAATTTTATATCAAGAAGTTTTCATTTCGCAAGAAGTGTGACCAATAAATGTCACTTTTTTTGCTGACCGGATTCTGTCAATTATGAATTAAATGCAAAAAATGAAAAATTCAATTTTCTCGAAAACTGGTCTAACAAATTGCATGAAATTTTCAGGGATTATATATTGAGTTATTTCCAACAATTTGGCATACCGTGCATATTGAGCCACGAGCTGTGAGAGATAACGACGAATTTTATATCAAGAAGTTTTCATTTTGCAAGAAGTGTGACCAATAAATGTCACTTATTTTGCTGACCAGATTCTGTCAATTATGAATTTTCCCCCAAAAATGAAAAATGCGATTTTCTCAAAAACTGGTCTAACGAATTGCATGAAATTTTCAGGGATTATATATTGAGTTATTTCCAACAATTTGGCATACCGTGCATGTTGAGCCACGAGCTGTGAGAGATAACGACGATTTTTTATTTCGCAAGCAGTGTGACCAATAAATGTCACTCCACCGCCAACTGCTTTTCAACACTGCTGGGGCGCCAATTTGTACCCTCACATATATGTAATTATTTTCATACCCAAGACATGCTTACATTTTTTGATATATCTCAAAAACTGGTCTGACGATTTTGATCAAATTTTGTGGAGATATTTAGAAATATATGGAGCATAAACTGAACTACCGTGCATTGCGAGCCACGAGCTGTGAGTCTCGTTATTTGGCCAGCAACATGAACTTGATTTATTTTGCCTTTTTTGTATGGGAGTAAATCATAGGTTGGTCCACTTAAATGGAATTTTCTCAAAAACTGGTCTGAAGATTGTGATCAAACTTTGTGGAGATATTAATGAATATCTGAGGGATAATCTGAACTACCGTGCATACCGAGCCACGAGCTGTGAGTGGAGCTATGCTCCAAAATGTTGGGACCTCATTTTTTCATGGTCCA
The DNA here is from genome assembly GCA_035045865.1 of Drosophila austrosaltans. Classification (NCBI taxonomy): domain Eukaryota; kingdom Metazoa; phylum Arthropoda; class Insecta; order Diptera; family Drosophilidae; genus Drosophila; species Drosophila austrosaltans. Next base: position 7,748,054 of record JAWNOQ010000200.1, read on the forward strand.
AATTTTCATACTTCCAATGTTTAAAACCGCCCAAAAGCTAATAATATTAATAGATAATGGTATTATTAATGAATTTAATATTTATTTGGTTCCAATAAGTTTGTTATTAACAAAATAATTGAATTTTAAAAATTAAAAAAGAGTTAACAGTGGGTTAACAGCGACCGTCGCTAACTCGGTATTAACAGACCGTCGCTAACTTTACGGATATGGCAAATGACTAGATGTTTCGATAACACGGCCACTATCAAAACTTACATAACAACTATAAAATATACGAAGCGAGAAGTTAACCAACACTGGTTTATCGAATGCAGCCAAGCGTATCTAACCTATTAAGTAGAAAAACACAGTGCATGCTTAAGATCGTAGTCTTGTTTTCTTAGTGAACTATTTAGCTCTCTTATATACAAATTTGATAGGCTGAAAGAATTTTGCCAATCAAAATTGTAAAAAAAGTCACATGTTACAGTTTTGCACTGCAAATATTTTTAAAAAGTTTTTTTTTTGAGGTTGTTTATGCGGTTTGGCATACTTTGCACAAGACGTCGCACAATTTCAAGTGGAATCGAGTACCAAACGTCCTTCGTTCTCTCCCACAACTCCAAAATGCACTTTTCAGCAGCAAGACCCATGTTGCCAGTGACTCCTCCCACATTTTCTTGTAGAATGTTTAGATATTGTTCCTTACGCATTATCCCATTATTACAAATGCAGCAACAAACCAATATGGACCCGCCACCGTGCTTTGCGGTTTGCCGCACTGTATTTGCCCATTGGACTGTGGGATCCCTAGTCCAATACCACGATCGTCCGTGTTACCCAAAACGATTAATTTTAGTTGAATTTACCCTATTTCACCCCCCCTAAATCCTCCCATGAGCATACATAATCCTTATTGGGTTCTGTGGGAGCACTCTACGTATTTTTGGATCCAAATAAATGCACGATATTATTATTTTATTGTTTATCAATTTTCCCGTTTTTTTAAACACTGCGCCAACACAACGCTTTATGGACTGCTCAGAGACTTGATTGTTAATTTTAGTTCCAGCCAATATTTACAAAAATCAGCTAAATATACATAGCTTTTTTACTTGGAGTTTTTGGTGGCAACGAAAACAGGCTCTTCACCATAAGCTCAAACACGCTCCTCAATAAACTCTTTCAACATCGCTATTTTGTTTAGAATAAGTTATATGGAATTCCATCGTGTTGGAACATCTAGTTCGGAAACGATTAAAATTTCCCTGTTTTAGCAAATGCCTTTAAAGTTTTAAAGTTTATTTGGCAGATTTTTTGTTTTTCTTTTGTTTAAGATTGATTGGAAGCTGCGTACCTAAACGCCGATACTCTTAATGCTTTCGCCAACTTGAGAGTCGTTTCAATAGTCTTCTTACAATTGAATTCCTTTCCTTTTGAACAACCAACTGCAGGGTATGAGCCGCAAATCTGATCGATGTTACAGAACAGATTTTGGCATCCAATATTAGTGCCCCATCATCCAGTTCATCTTCCTCAGTTTCTGATTCGGATTCCTCACCTTCGTTTAACAACTCCACTGGTTTTAGCATATTTCGCCCATTGTCAGAAGTCACTGTGGAGAGCTGTTCTTTTTGAATATTGAATTCATTTAAAATGTTTTCAATTTCAATGCGCAAATTAACTGCTGTATGCTTCTTTGTTAGTTCAACGATTCCTAGTGTTTTAATGCAAATTTTGCAATCGTTGTAAAATTGGACTTTAATTCCCAAAACTCCACGGCTTTGCCTTGTGGCAGCGTCAATTTTAATAGAAACCATTTTTACAGACACAATTTTTATTCTTTGACTTTTGACGACTTCATAAATTTCCTTGGCAAGATCCATAATATTTTTGCCTGTTATTGGTGCCATATTAAGGCCAGCAAATATTTGGTTGGGCAACGTTTTGAATGCCTTGGAATCCAAAAAAGCAAATGGAATTCTTTTCACAGTTACCAAATCAACGCAAGTATTTTTCACTTCGCTTTGGGTCATGCATAATGAAAATTTTATTTTCTTTTCAGGCACTGCTTTTGCCGCTTGCTCAACCATCTCATTTTCATACAATTCCTTATGATCAGTCAGCAAATGTCGTTTTAAGTTTGTTAGATAATTTCCGTGGAACTCTTTTTTACAAATTTTGCACTTTGAAAGGTTACTGTCACTCGAAGAATCAAAGTCAATTCTTGCCACGTCGATTGCTAAGCTGTTAATTCTGTCTAACTATTACAGAGGCGTACACTGCCCTTACTTTCCTAGGGGTTTTCATTGAAAATATCGACAACCCTTTCGAAGCCTCTGACCAGACTAACAACCGTTTCACATGTACCGTAATAAGAATTGTTGTTTATCAATAGTCAGAGTTGTGTATTAAAGCATGTTCTTATGGTTCGAGTGGTACACTGAGCGCCAACCGATTAGCACACCCAATGCTTCCTACATTTGAGGCGTAATATCCAATTGCGTTATGCTTTTGGCATGCATTTTTTAGTCATTAGAAGTTTAATATAATAAGAATTAACTCAAATTTTTGCGACAACCGATTAGCACACACATTCGAAAATGGGCTCCAAAGCCCATAACAAAATGTTTTATTAATAGTTTATTCTTTTTCAACTCATTAAAAAACAAAATTAATAATCAAACCGAGCTACCTCGGTTAAGTGTGACCTCGTGCATCCTTATGGGTAAAGAGTCATATAACTGTTTGATATACGATAATGAAATGGTGCTCCAGGAGTTCTTAATTACTCCTTTTAGATCTGCTTCAGTTGTGTATTGCTTTTCTGTTAACTATCCCAAACATTTTCAATAATATTTAGATCAGGCGAGTAAGGGGGCCAATTTAGAAAAGGTACGTTTTGACGTCCAATCCAGGTCTTTACCACCTTGGACGTATGAATAGGTGCGTTATCCTGATGGAAATTCCACTTCAAAGGTCCAAAAATTTCTTTTATTGCAAGAAAAGCTGTTTGCAGTACCCATTTGTATGCTGTGTCATTCATTCGGCTTGTCAGAAATGGGAGCCCTATTGTTCTATATTAGGTAATTGTTCCTCAGACCATAACACCACCGTGCAATCGATCTAAACTAAGCTCATTTCATTTCATTCATTTCCAAGATCGTGAAAGTATTAGAAATAGCCATCTGGACCCTCTAAATTCATTTTTATACCCTTGCAGAGGGTATTATAAAGTTGGTCAGATGTTTGTAACGCATAGAAATATACGTTTCCGACCCCATAAAGTATATATATTCTTGATCTGCATCAATAGCCGAATCGATTGAGACATTGTTTGAATCGCGATGACAGCCTCAAATTTTAAGCTACATGGTTGAAACATGAAAAGTTAACTTCCTTGATCTATCAAGTATGAAAAGTGTGAAAATTAGTCGAATCGGATAATTATCACCGGAGCTATTAACTAAACGTGGAGGTACCTCGAGTAAAATAAGCAATTTTCTTTGGTAGCAAAGAAACAAAAACAAATTGCAAGAAATCTGCCGTACAAACACAAAAGACCCGTGTTCGAATCCGCGCGGCACCAAATAAGAAATATATAAAATTATTGTTTTTTTGTTGTTGCATTTAAATTTAATTTGTATCCATACACTATACACCAAGTTTGAACAAGATCGGATAATTATTAAGGTTACAAATCAATAATCATATTTGATAGAAATTAAATGTATTTTAATGCTCACGCATTAACATACATATGCAAAAATTCAACCATCACGCGGTGTATAAGAAAGACAGAAATATTTTAGTTGTGTTCTTACACAGAACGAAATTGAAAGAGCGAGATGCAATGGGTTTGCATATACATATGTCGATTTAGCTTACACTAGCTAAGAAAGCGCGATGGCGTGGTATGTAGAGGTCGATTGCACGGTGGGCTTGCTGTTTGGTGGTGGTTCAATGCTCGGTGAAGAAGTGAAAATCTTAAGATGTCTTTTTTCTTCCTTTTTGTTTTTTTTTTTGATTTTCTTAAACATTAATACTAATTAAAAATATTTGAAAAAACCAGGAATAAAAATTATTTTTTGATTAAATGAATATAACTACTCATAGTTTAATAATTTTTTTGAGTTTCGTTCATAACTGTTAAGGACCCTGGTTCAGATTACTTAAAGCTGTGGCCTAACCTCAAAGAAAACTTTATTCTTATATATAAAATAACACAGAACAAATGAGTGTTAAGTGATAAAGTTTTATATGGAAAATATCTAAAATTATATTATTTTGAGTAAATACATTTTTAGATTACTTTCCGTTTTTGTAACAGAAATGGTTATTTTTTGCCTTCGTTTTTGGATTGTTCCATGTTTTTCTGTGCTTCGTTGTTATTTAAGCTTCTTTTCTTTGTTTTAAATATTGAAAATATTTGGTCGAATGAAACCGATAACAAATAGTTTCGGTTTTTGAATCTTTTAACCGTTTTGCAATAATTAAAAAATAGAAAATTGTATCCAATCTAAAGTAAATTGTTGCATTTATAATTATTACCCAAAAATGTAAAATTTGTTGCTTCTTGGCCATGGAAAATCATTAAAATTTCATTGGCATAAAAAGTATTTAACGAATTGATTTATTCACTTTCTTTAAGATATTCAGCCGCACATACATAGCTATATATACATATCTCATTCCTCCGATAAAAAAGCCACTAAAAACTTATCATCCTCGGCGCATATATAAATTTTAATTAGACTCTTCCACACACACACACAAAGCCAGAAAATTTTTGAATTAGGCTTCTTCTCTTCACTTTGGCCTTAATTAATTTCTTTGAAAGACGAAGGGCAAGTGGTTCGGGGGAGGTGAGAGGGGATATGCCGAAATGGTGGTCTAGTGACATACACTGACATGAAGGGAAATCGGTAAGAAGCTGATGTTCATGATGAATTGATTTTGCACAGTTTTATGTACACTAGAAAGCAAGTAAAAGTGAAACTGAAAGTGAAAGTTTCTACAAGTGCAAAAGCGCAGCACGAAAAGTATCTTACAGATACATAAGAGAAATTGTAGGCTGCTGGCTGGGTATGGTATGGTATGGGGACAAACTGTTGTCAAAGTAACGAGTGCGCTGTCAGGCTGTCAGCCACACCTACCCCACCTCACCCCTTAGAGTATGCCCACGCCCACGACAACGCCTACCGACTGATGCCTATTCCCTGCTCTTCCTTGCTCTTTTGCTTCCTCTTCTTCTTCTTCATCATCATCTTGTTTTGCTGTCAGAAGTAAGTAAACTAAAAAGACAAAAGCCTCGCCTAAAAGTGTGCTACACATAAACGGGAGAAAGTATATAAGGAGCTGCTGCTGTTGTTGTTGTTGCTGTTAATGCTGCTGCTGCCTCTTCTTCTACTTGTTTTGCTTCTGCTGCGTCTTCATCTTTTAGATTTCTCTTACTGCTGCTGCTGTTGTTGTTGTTGTTGCTTTTTTTGTATTTTTTTGCACGTTACCCCTGACAACATTGCGGACTTGGCCACGAGCTTCGGCTCAGCCAAGTGCAACAACAACAGCAGAAATAGCAGCAGCATTGACAAAAGGTTTGGCATTTTGGGGTTGCCATACATACGCAATATCCATCCGCCCACCCACACTTCATACCCCCCACCGAAAACCCCCTTCTATTCTCCTCTGTCCGCCCAGGTTTCCCTTGGTCTTAGTGTCCATGTTAACGAAAAGTTGGGCCGCATTTTGTTGGAAAATTCGAATGTCAGTTGTAATAGCTTTGGCATATAAATCAATAAAATGATTGTACGCACCTTTGCGCCTTTCCTTTTTTGCCGTGTTGCTGTTGTTGGTGTTGTTGTTACTGAGTTTTCCTCTCCTCTCCTTGTCTTTTTTTTTTTTGGAGTCGTTTTCTTGCAGCTTCTGGCTATGTGGGCACTTGTAGCCGCTGCTGGCGGCCGTTTTCAGTTCCACTTCTCCAGCTACTTGCTTCTGTTGTTGCAATGTTGTTGCTATACACACACACAGATATACATATATATGTATATATACTAGTGAAGCAAAGGAAGAGGAGGAAGACAGTTTGGAAGGGCTGGCCCAATATGCGAGGGTGGCTCAAGAGTAGACAATGTATGGAATGTGCAAAAGAAGAGTAAGTGATTAGTATGCAAATGCAAAATTTGTCACAATTGATTGATGTGTAACGAAGGATATAAAAATAAAACACCATCAAAAACCATTAAAAAATCATTTAAATTTATTCCACGATAAGGATCTATTTTCCTTTATTTATGTTAAGCAATTACTATATAAAAAAAATATATGAAAATTATACTTTCGATATATCTTAGACGATATATATACACCTACAGATGATTGTATTCTACTCTGAAGTTAAGTAGTTGAAATGTTGAAAATTTAAGAAAAGTTCACAAATTAAAAAAGAGAATTGTTTTAATTAATGGGAACTGCAATAGAAATGTACTTCAATTTTATCTATACCTATGTATGTATGTATATATCTAGGAAAATGTACTAAAACTCCCTGAAGATGTTTTAAGTTTGACTAGATTCATTTTGAAATACGTGACATATGTATAGTAATTGATCTTGGTTAAGAAAACACTAACAAGTATAATTATCTTACCTTGGTAACAGATTTTGTAATGTTTATAGATCTTTACTGTAAATGTCACTTGAAATATTGTAACTTTGACTAGATTTCCTTTTGGTTGAGACAACACTAAGTTAAATACAATTTATAATGCATATATTATATTAAAACTTTTTTTTCTATACTTTACATAGAAGAATTGGGACGATTAACTAAGCCACAAAAATAAATATTACTTATTTTTCTACAGGAATTTTGACAGTGTTCTTAAAAAAGAAACGGATTCAAAAGCCCAAACACTGATAAAAGGCATTTTTAATAAACAATTATGTTTACTTTGTTTTTAAGCTTTCAAATTTTTATAATTTTTCTAGGCCAGATAATTGATGTGTAAGTTTAATTCTTCTGTATTGAAAATTAAATTAAAAATAATAAAGAATATTGGAAAATCAATGTTGGTATATAGTGGGATTAAGAGAGTATTTATATAATTTTATTTTTTTTCTTTTTGATTAAAAATACTTAGTATGAAAAAAAGGTAAAACGTCGTGCCAGAAATATGAAAAGTAAAAAGAACTCATGTCTTGGACCTGCCATATAGAGAAACAAATAGGTAGTTATTAATATGTAAATATATAGATATATGGATTGAGTTTACTGGAGCTTAAACCATCCGGCTATTATTACTCATATTTAGTCAATTTGTTTATTGCCTAGTCTAAGGCAGATTGCAAATAAAATATTAATTAATAAAAAAAAAAAAAAAAAAAAAAAAAAAAATTTCGTATTGTAACGAAATAACGTTAGTCCTCGCCGTATGTGGCCGAGCGGTTGCTTAATAAGGCGAAGATCGGTAATTGGGATAACGATTGCTACTCCTCACCGTCAGTCGTTATAAAAATCTTATAACTTTTGTTTCAGTTTTTAGTTGTTCCTTGTGTAAAAGTTACTGAAAGTAAATTATCTTGTAGTTTAGACACTACAGTTTGTGTACCATATTAATTGTAAGCCTTTAGAAAGCACCTTGTTTCATTTACAATAAACCTGAAACTTCCAAATCAATCAAAAGTTCCAACCAAAAACACTTTAAAAATCAACATAAATTAGTTTACTGTATACCAACAGACCCCCATACTGTGTCGTTTTTTTAAGAAGGCTCCACTAGAACAAAGATATTCCAAAGTGTGATATAGAATAAAATATTAAAATATAAAAAGAGAAAAATATATATAAAAAACGCACAAACTAGTGTGACATCTAAAAAAAGTAGTTGACTTACTGTTTAAGATTAAACACCGTAATTATGGAACCGTAAAAATAATACATTTCAATATATACATAGGTACAAGTTATTCTTGGGTAAAAGCAGCTCATTGAGGTGAACCGGCTCACTCGTTCTTTTCTTCGAAGTGAGCTAACTCACTCATATGGCTCACTCAAGTGAGCCTTGCAGACAGCTCATGAGTTCACTTCGCGATTGCCAATTGAAAAGAACGCAAAAGGAGCCATAAGAACTTGTTTGCCAAAATGAGCCAGTGTGCCAAAATGAGCTAGTGAGCTAAAATGAGCTAGTGAGTCGTATTGAATAAACAAGCTCAGTGGCTCAGTTCAGTGAGCCATTCATTTTGGCTCACTCACTCATGAGCTACCCAAGAATAGTACAGTATATATACAAGTATAGCAGTAAAGTAACGTAATAAAGTAACGTAAATAAATAAAATAACGTAATTCTAATTCGAATTCAGCCTAGCTCACTTGCCGTTGAAAACCATCCGTTTGGTGGAGCTCGTTAATGCATTTAGAATTAAGATTCTACCACCGAATTTGTGAGCCCCTAGACTCGAAGACATGTCCCTACAAGTATTTAGTAAATAAAATCAGTTCAGATTGTGAATTCAAAGAATGAAGATCGGGTTTCATTTCTTGCTCCTCTGAAGCCCTATTTATTTTGGTCTTTCGAGCCCCGGATCCAATTCACTTACAGACTCTTTATATTAAAATATTTCCAAGTCAAATAATAAAAATTTTAATAAAAAATTCCGTTGGATCTCTTCTTCTTTAAATCATCTGCTTTTAACTAGTTTCACAATTCAAAAAATGTCTAAAAAAATATAATGAAAGTTTGTTAATTGAACAAAGAAGAACTACAGTTTTGTATTACCGATCAGATTACTCAGATCAATAACTTTTAACAGCTCTATAATCGTTCTTTTATAAATCGAGTACTTTTATGTCCATATATATAATAATCGGAATTTCAAAGATCTTTATATTGGTATTTAAATATAATTAAATTGTATGGAATCCTTTCAAACAAAAACTTTAGCTAAATTTGTAATAGTAATATGACAATTTTTTTTAGTTTTATGCTTAGAGATATCTTCATTTATATATAGTTTTCACTTAGTATTGCTTTAGGAACTAAGAAACTTTAGCAGCCAACCTCATGGCTTCAGGTGCGTTTGCTTATTGCTGTTGTTGCTGTTGTTTTTGTTGTTGTTGCTGCTGCTACTGGCTGCTGTTCCCGTTGCCACACAAGTTGGGCCATTTTGCTGACTGTTGATGATGATAATGGGTCCGGGTTTTTTTTTCTCTTTCCCTTTTGGTTTTTTTTTTTCGTTCTCTTTTGCTGGGGCGGGGTAGATGGGTTGGCAAGCAAACTTTGTACGCATCCTGGCCATCCGCAAGGATGAGGACGACATCGTAACGTAGTTAGGATGGGTATAAATTTTTACGCATTTTTGATTTATGGCAGGGCAAATAAATTGTCGACTTGACTTTCGGTATATTGAAAATGCATTCCAGAAAAAAAAGAGAAAAACGAAAAAAGGCAAAATAAAAGTGGCAAGTTTTTGGCTTTAAAGGCAACGCAATGCCAAAGGAATCGAAGCAATATTGTTAATGATTATGGGGCGAGGAGTTGAGTTAAGTTAAGTTAAGTTAAGCAGGCAACAGCTGTAAAGTTGTTGCCAAAAACATTAAGAAACGCAAGCACCTGAGGTACACACATGCACACAAGCCTTACACTTACAGTAAGGGAGTGAGGAGGGGGGGCAGGAAGTTCTTCTACTGCTGCTGGTGTTCTTGTTGCTGCTGCTGCCTTCTTTTGGCCATTAAAAGTTTTTTACAATGCAGACACACGCACTTTTACTTTGCTTTTTTTCCTGGGGGTTGGTTACCTGGCCAAAAGGAAAAAGAAGACGAAAAAAAAATAGGTTGAAAGGAAAGAACAATTTTTTAGGCACACTTTAGTGAGGTCTCCTGGCCAACAGTGCGCATACTTGATGCTGTTTCCGTCTCTGTCTTACCCAGTTGATGATGAAAGACCACAACACATGCGAACTTAATTTAACTTTACTTTCTGTTTTTCTTTTTCTTATTTTGGCTCTTTTTGCCAAATTTACAACAAGTAGGCCAAGTGAAGAAGCACTTGAAATTTATTTCTTGACTCTGCGTGTGCAATTTAAGTTGTTTAAAGTGGCCGAGGCTGGCCAAAAAAACCAAGAAATAAAAATCACCATAAGCATAAGCTACTTTTGCTTATCCTCTGTCTGAAGATTTCCTTAACGTAACAAAATGGCCCCAATGGCAAAATTTATTTGAAAATGTGAAACATTTTCGTACCCCTTACAAAGGAATACAATTTCAATTTATTATTTGGATAATGTTGCCATTATAGACTTTAAGAGAATACAGTCAAAGTTTCCCAAAGTTCAATTCTATAAAGGAAAGTTCTCCGTTGAATGAATAAATTCTCATACTCTATAGAGTAAAAGGTTATATTAAAGTAGCAAAAATGTATATAACAGGCAGAAGGAAGCATTTCCCACCTCATAAAGACGACGCTCGTTTATTCAAAATTCAAGGTACGCTTACAATATTACGAATTATCGAGTGTTTATAATATTAAATGGTTCGAAATTTTTGAGAGAAAATAAATAACACTTCGAATTATCAAGTTTTTTATTTAACTGCTTATGTTTTAGATATTTATAATGTGAATTAGTTAATCTTTGAAAAGAACTCATTTATACGGGTTTATTTCGGAGCACATTGCTGCTGATCAGACTTATTAATCATTTTTGGAAGTAGAAAAAGTGCCTGATAAGCTGTTTCATCAGTTTCGTTTTGTAGACAAAAGCTTTGTAAGTTATCGAATGAGTCTCTTGCTACCTTAACTGACACCTCTGCCAAAGCTTCTGCCATATCGTTTTCATCTCGTCCACTTGAACATAGTCAGAAAAACTCACACTGCTGATATCAACTACTGGTACCATTGATGGTTCTTCATCATCCATAATTATTTATTGAACTGTTAAAAGCCAAGTTCTTACAAACACACCAAGAGTCTTTGTAATACTAAAGTTCCACTCTAATAAATATAAAATAAGATCTTTTATAGAAGACATTCTTTCTAATATATTTAATATATATAAAATAATAATATATATGAAACAAGGTTTCCAATACAAGACATTCTTTCTGTCCGGCTTGTGAACTTTACTATTAAAATTCAATTTTTTATTGAATTTTTTGTTAATTTAGCTTAGTTTTTTCTTTAAGTTTACTTTACTATTTTCGTTAAGGTACAGTTAGATTTGCTTTATTGGATTAGTTTCATAGTCAACATTTGGATTATCGTGAAAAGTTTTAACCATTAAAACATAAAAAATGCACAATTGAGTTATATTAAATTGTATATGACACCTTAAATGCTGTACTTGATGTGCCCTTTATCTGTTAGTAATCGTTTTTTTGTCGTTGCTTTTTTTCTTTGTGTTTGACGGGAGGCAACACCTCATTAAAGTTACATAGAAGTCTCACATTTAACTAACGAGCCATTCACTCAAACCTGCATAAGGGCACGCGCTACCTCATGCCACACACATGGATACACACATACACACACACACACGCATCCCCCTTCAAAATAGAATGGAGGGGGAGAAAAAATATACATCCAGATTGCCACAGGGACTCACAGACGACGCCTGGCATGACATTGCTGTGACAGCAAAGATAACGCAATAGCAGTAGCTCCAACTCCACCTCCAACTCCGTCTCCAACTCTGAATCCAGCTTCAGCTTCAACAAATGTCAATGCATGTGTGTTGTGGCAAACAAGCAAAATGACCAGCACCAGCAGGAGCAACAGCAACGGCCAACAGGATGAGGACCATAGCTAGGACTAGAATCATGAACCAGGACGACACCCAAACTGACCGTGTGATCTATGCCTATCTGATGTATTTTAATGGTGCTCACATATATTTTTCATTATTGCTGGCTCTACATACCCCAACCATTGAATAGATAGCCAAAACAAAAGTGAAAATATAGAAAGATCAACCATTGTTTTACCCTGTAGAATAGATAAATCTGTAACAATAAGCAAACAATTTGGTTTTATGTGAATTTAATTTGAAAAATTGTTTGTAATAAGGCAAAGTGCTTAACGAGGGAGAACTAGTTCCAAAAAGCCAAGCAGAGTTCAAATGTTGAAAATATTTACTAACACTAACATTAACAGAATTGTGTAACAGTTACTAACTAACAGATCAGAAGAGTAATGTTAACGTTAACAGCGAGAAACTTAAAAAAATGAAATCGATTTACCACTCTAAAACCATTTGCAAATCAAAGATTCCCTTAGAACTCCAAGAATATTTAATTTAATTTGTATGAAAATTACATCAATACTCATTAATACCAAATTCCTAAAGCTTACACTTCCCAATTGCTTTCACAGGTTTTTTTTATTAGATTAATATAATGTAAAAAGAGTAAAGTTAACTTTGTTTTATTACTTGAATAATAGTTTTGAAAATGTTTTCTAAATATTTAAAATTAATTTTAGTTTTAAACCTTTTGTTAATCTTTTTCAACACAGGAATAATTTATATGACTATCATCCGAATGAGCTAATAACAGATTCAACTTTCAGCTCTTCAGATCAATATGTGTTTCCATAGGGTAACACTCATACCCAGTTATAGCTAGTCTATAGCTCAGCCTTTCCTTTTCACCTCACTCCCACTTTACCCCACCCACTTCACACTCTACAACATATTACGTATACGCAATGGTTAAACCTACTCCTCCACATTCATATACATATATATTTGCTAAGCAAAAAAGAAAAATAAACGAACAAAAAAATTTATATTCTATACACCAGAGGCCGCGAAATTTGTACTCTTTGCTCTGCGACAAATGCGACGGCTGCATCCCATATAGAATCCATAGATGAGGCCACCAACCATAGAGACCCAACCGTATAACAAACAGAGAACCAACCAACCAACCGACCAACAAAATATACAAAGTTCAGGCCCCAGTTCCATTCAAATTTTTGTTGCTGTTGCCCTTTATTCCACATGCTGCGGCATTTTTTATTTTGGTTGTCATTTGGAAAGGGGGGTGCGGGAGGCGAAACTGAAGGATATTTTTTATGGCCCGTTGAGATTGCAATTTCAAAATCGATAAATTGCAATTAATTTAATGGTCACAACAACGACCATATCGAAAAGCATAAAAAAAAAAAACGAAATGCGCAAATATTTATCCATATAAATCACAAATACTGCAGTCGAAATACAAATACATTCGTAGAATTTCAATAAAAAGAATCGTAAGGTAAAGTGGGCGGAAAAAAAGGGAACAAATTTCTACTCACTTAAAGGGAAAATATGCCAAGAAAAACGTAATTTATTAAGGGGCAGCAGTCACTTAATTAGCTTCAACCGAAAAATTAGTTAAAAGACTGTGGAATCCACAAAAGCATAAGAAAGATTTCCAAGGAAACCAGCAAGAGCAATAACAACAACAACAAGAAAAAGATACAAAATGTAAAGATAAATGGCTCAAAAAAAAAAAAAACAGAAGGACATAATACAGCAAAGGAGATGGGGATACATAATCGAGGATTTAGTCCAAAAAGGGTCAACAAAAAAGTCAAAGTTGAAACATATTTATATAAACGTTTATTTAATTTATGAAAATTTCACTAACAAATTAAATAAATATTTAAGTTTCTATCAAAAAGTGCAACTTTGATGTCCTGAAGAACTTGAGAACTTGTAAGCTGGAACTCTCTTGGTACAGATAAAAGGAAGAGCCAAATGATGCAAGAAATGGATTTCTAAGGTTCAACGTTCATTTAGGTCATTTACTGGCAAAGAAACTGAAACGAAAATGAAGCAAGCAAGTCGTCCCTGCCGACATTGAGTATACCCTGTACCAACTAGTTACATTAAATAAAGTCGAACACCATCGAAATCACCATCAATTTCAAAGAAAATTCAGTTTAACATGCCGCAACAGAGCACGCATGCTATCTCGCTCACTCTTATCAGCTAATGCCGCCCTTAGTGTTTCAGTACAAAACTTATATGCGAATATCTCCGACAGTTGTTGTCCGATTTCGACTAAATTTGGTCAGCTGAAGCAGTTTGGCTGTATAATCAGGTGTGCCAAATAAAAATACGATATCTTTCATACAGCTCTAGTTCTAGTTTTTTCCAAATTCCGGGGGCGGAAGTGGGCGTGGCAAAAATTTGAAACAAACTTGAACTGTCTATGCATTAGACGGATGTTCACACCAAATTTGGTAACTCTAGCTTTTATAGTCTCCGAGATCTAGGTGTTCATACAGACGGACGGACAGACGGACGGACAGACGGACAGACGGACGGACAGACGGACGGACAGACGGACATGGCTCAATCGACTCGGCTAGTGATGCTGATCAAGAATATATATACTTTATGGGGTCGGAAACGCTTCCTTCTGCCTGTTACATACATTTAAGCGACTTTAATATACCCTTTTACCCTATGGGTACAGGGTATAAAAAGGAGCATAGCTGAGAAAAGCAATAAACAGATCGCTTCATTTAATCAAAGAATTGTGGAAATTACAAATGTTTCTTTGATTAAGACATTTTTCACACATTACACTTGGGTAGCTCATGAGTGAGTGAGCCAAAATGAATGGCTCTCAAAACTAAGCCACTGAGTTTGTTCATTCAAGATGGCTCACTTGCTCATTTTTGCTCACTAGCTCATTTTGGCACACTAGTTCCTCTGGCTCGTTTTGCATTCTTCTCAATTGTCGATCGAAAAGTGAACTCATGAGCTATCTGCAAGTGAGCCAGTGAGCCATATGAGTGAGTTGGCCTTGAAAAAAAAGAACGAGTAAGCCGGTTCACCTCAATGAGCTGCTTTTACCCAAGTATATCACACATTGTTCATATAAAACTGTTAGAAATATTGCTGTTGTTGTAAGAGATTTTATTTAAATAACTGTAAATGTAATGTTCTTAGTCTTGCTTCTGCCTACTTTTTGGAATCAATACGATGTTATCCTCCATCAAACTGCAAAAACTAACAACAAATCTGAAGAATGGCATAGCAGGATTCAAATTTTCTTAAGAAAATATTATTTAGAGTTTAAGTTTTTAGAGCAGCGGGTAAAAAATGGACAAGATATCAAAAATTAAAGAAATAATTGTCGACAACAATGACATTATCATGTACTTTAAACATCTGAGACTTTTCATTTCAAATTTCTTCTTTGAATATGATTTTAGAAAAAGTGACTGTCAATTGTTTTTTCTACAAGAAAATATCGTCGTTCTTTCGCTTTTTCACCTTTTCTAATGTGGATTATATATAGCTAATGGTAGGATTTATGAATGAATCAAATTGTGGACCATTGTGTGTTGGCGGGTCTGTGTCTACTCCTTTAGGATGTAGTGTTTACTTCTTGATTGAGTTTTTTAATAGAACATGTAAGTGCTCGAAATGTTCTCACGGTTTCTTTAATAAGTTTTGAGAGTTTTTAAAACTTTCATCTTATTTTTATTGACCTAAAGTTTACAAACTGTGGAGTTTTTTCTAGTTTTTGTTTGAAACAATTTTAATCAACAATTAGTTGAAACAATTTTTCCATTTTACAAAGTTTTTCGATAAGATTCAAGAGAAGCAAAAGTTTAGATTTGTATTGAAATAGTTTATAGTCTTATTAAAAAAGACGAAAACAAGCAAATTTATTTATTATGTTTATATTTTGATGCCACTTTATTAAATATGATACTTGCTAAATTTATTGTATTTTTTTCTAAGTATTCATTTCCAAATATTCTTTTCCAGTTTAAATTTGTCTCACCACATTTTTCCTCTATTATTTTTGTACATCATATTTTTCCAAACAACATACAGAAAATAAACTTTAAACATGTCAAAACTGTTTAACAGGCATTTGTCCCACAAATTGAAATATCAAATTACTTTTCCACATTTTTGAGTATTTATATTGCAGAAACTCTAGTTTGGTGGGATCGACACGTTGCTCAAAAACTAGAGACTTGATATTTGAATTGTAATATATTGAATAGAAATTATTAAAGGAAGTGATCTTTGGCTAATGTTTGGAAATCTAATTTTGTATTTTTGTTTCAAAAATTACTTTGTGATATATATATAGGAAGAATGACACCTAACCCATGAGATTTCTAGAACCAAATAGAGATCAAAATATTGAAAATCAATTTTAATTTGTCTGAGCAAAATTATAAATGATTAACATTTAACATGAACATAAATATTTATTTATTATATTTATTTAAACTGATTAATAAATTATAAATTACCTCTATTCCATATACTAGCTATAACTACTATGGTCCTAACATATGTAACTCCCTTCATTTTAAAGGAAAGTCAACAATGAAATATAAAATATTATTTTTAAAACAGTTTAAAAAAACACAGAAACTTATTTAAAAATACAATTAAACATATATTTTTTTAAAAATAAATAAAAATCAAATAAAAGAAAAATATTAACATGACCTCCCCGACGGGGAATTGAACCCCGGTCTCCCGCGTGACAGGCGGGGATACTAACCACTATACTATCGAGGATGTTGAAACGCATGACGAAAATAGCATCGCTTAAATAAAAACGTACAACTATACATACTTATATTTATGGCAAGAATAGTTTAAACAATACAAAACGCTTTAGATAGATTTTCATCCAATTTGAACGAAAACTAAGCCGACAATTTCATTATATGACATCAAAAGTTACTCATCTTGTCTATTTTTGGAAACTAATTTTACATATGATAACATATTCCATTTTTATATATGATAAGTGATTTATCTAATTGATAATAAGCATTTATGTCATAGAGTTAATAAAATGATCAGCGGATCACATTCTATAATTTTACCGCAATTAGAAATGTTTGGAAAATGCATTTTTTTTAATTTCGCTAATCCCTTATGAAAATTCCTAATTTAAATGTTGAAATGCTTGGGGAAATTTACTTTTTTGGGTTTTTAATTAAACTGCTTCGCTTTGTGATGAAGCATATTTTAAATGCAGCAATGAAAAGCAATTTTCCATTGAGCCTTGGCAATGGGCACATGCGCGCATTTGCATAATTTCCACCCTCGGCTGAGATTCAGTTTCATATTAGCTGATGGTGCTGTTACTGCTGCTGGGATTGCTGATTAGGTGCTCCTACCCCGACTACCGGCAATCTTTTTCCACCTCCATGTCCCTCATCTGGAGGTCTTATTGTGTGGTGGTCGGTCCAGCAGCAGGCAGCATTTAATTACCACCCAACAAAAGTTTAAGGGCAGCAACAGAAACAGGTTAACGTAGAAATGGAACAAGAATGGGAACGGAACGGGAACGAGCAAAGGAAAAACAAAAAACATAACCTAATTTTCTCAAATTTCTCCCAAAAACGTAGGCGACGACAACAACAACAACAGCAACATGGATGAGGACAACAAGGCAACGGTAACGGTAACGTTAACATTGGTAAAGGTTGGGAATCGTTTTCATAGTCAACATTTAGGCGAACATTGTGTTTGGGGAAATATGGCGCAGTTTAAGTGCGCTCAAACGAAAGTGCGGGGGAATAAAAAATGCACTGAAGAAAAAATAAGTGTTAATTGTTGTTAAAAAAAAGTTTGCTTATCATTGTGATAAGGCAGATTAAACATCTATGACCTTAATGTTACAAAATTGTTCAGCCCAATCAACTTAAGCTGATACAGAAATCTGGTAAAAAAACAAAAACAAAAAGAACAAGTAAAAATTAAAATTTTTTAAATGTATGCTAGAAGTGTTACACTAAAGAATTTTATTTATTTCATTTTTATTTATAGTGCATCACAGAATTGTTTACTTCGTTTCAGCATATATCGAAATATTGTTTATTATAAAGTAAGAAAAAAATGTTACATACTCTAATTTTGCTTTTTTAATTTTCAGTTTTAAAATCAACGAGTATATAATCCAACGAGTATATGTGGGCCATGCCACCAATGATCGTTACAATTTCAAAAAGTCATAAAAAATAAATTGAAATTTAATGCTCGATCGGTTGCTGAGAAAGTAGAAAGGAGAACTTCATCAAGAACATTTTGAATTTGGATTCAAATCGATAAGTTCTTCTCATAATTTTAATTTTAGACTTTTAAAGTTTACTTAACAATCATTTTTAAATGCCACCTAAGACTAATCTACATACATACATAGTAGCTTCAGTAAGTAATATATTTTAAAGTTCTGAAATTTTATTCTACAGACTAAACTATGTAAGTTAATATTATAGAAATATCAAGGCAAGGCACTTTACGAGCAAAGATCAAGAGAGAGCTCATCATTTTTTATTATGTTTTATCATTGTTAGTTTAGTGTTAATTGTATTTATTAATTTTACCAAAATCAGTGAAAACTTACAAAACTTTTGGCTTCCTTTTAAAATGTAAAAAATGCTCAACCACAATTCCATAAATGACTTGAAATTTTTGGTATTTCATCTAGACAAGTGGAAACCAAATTTTCATTAAATTGCCAAGAATATACACATGTATATATGTATATATATGTATATAGTTCTAGTCTCTGCCTTTGACATTCCATAACAACGGCAGCAAAAACATCGACTACAACAAAAACAACAACATTAAAGAACTGCCAAAATAGAAAAGCAAGGGCAACAAACAATGATTTTCATGGTACGTAAAATTAATTAGGGCACTGAGACAAAAATCCTCAAATTTCAATTGAGAGACAGAGATAGCCGGCAAACAGGGAAATAGAAAGAGATAGATGAAAGAGTGACAGAGACGAAGTAAGGGTGCAAACGCGGGGGTGAGAAGATATGCAATGAAAACAAGGCGGAAAAGCCCAACTAAAAATACCAGTAGAAGGAAAAACGAGAAACAAGAGGAAAATGCTGCTTGAGAGCAACATAATTACTCCCTGTAAGTATGTGTGTGTGTGAGTGTGTCTGTGTGTGTGTGTGTGTGTGAGGCTTTGTGCGTAGGCTTTAGGCTTCAATTTCTGCTCTTTCTTCCTCTTGCTTCTTCTTCTTGTCAATGCAACACACATTTCAACGAAGTTGCCATCGCTTTTTGCCGCTCATATTGCCTGTTGTCCCTGTATTCCCTCCCTCCCTTGCAGCCTCACCGTTTGCTTCTCTCTATATACTTGAAAAGCTTTTACATAGAACAAGCTGTGTGTGTGTGTGTGTGTGCTTGTATGTGTTATCAGCAGCTATAGCAATTACAGCAACTACAACAGCAGCAGCAGCAACAGCAATAACAACAACAACATCAACTGCTGTGTCGCATCTTTGTTGGCTCCTTTTTCTGCCTCTGCTTCAATACATAATTACAAATACATTTAAGCCTGAAAGTTGTTTTTTTGTTTTTAATTGTTTTTCCTTTTTTAATGTAACAGAGAGTGGGAGTTGAAGGGGAAGTATAGAAATGGAGTGTGCTTGTTGCTGTTGGTGGGATTGGATGGCAATTGCTGACGTTTTTGTTTTGATTGACATTTTTGTTTTTGGTTTTTGGAAAAGTGAAAAGTCATGGAACATGGAAGGGATGAAAATTTGTAGAACAGTGGAAAATGATTGGATGGACAGGTGAATTAGTTAATGGTAAATTGCATATGATATGCACAAATATCAAATCAATGTGAGTGCAAAAAATCGAAGGAGAGTCGAAGGTGACCCCGACGTTTGTATAGAAACAATAACTAAAAAATGCTGAGATACAAAGATATATTGAAACAAAACTAAATAGGAAACTATTTATTACTTTTTTGATATAAGAAACTATTTGCCATCCATTAAGTTAATGATTTAGATATGCTATAATATCGATATGCTATGAAGATAAAACTATTTCGAACTAGTTTTGAAGTTACTTATGCACGAAAGTAACGCGAAACATTGATAATATTCTTCTTTATTTTAGAAGTGATAAAAATAAAACTTATTAAGCTACAAAGGTATTACGTTTGCCAAAGTCTTTGACTTTCTTATCAGCTATATATCTGAATACCGACAATATTGTAGAAAACTCGAAAGAGAGACACTATCAACTGGTGACCCTGACGTAAACTACACAGACAAACATTACAAGTCGTAACCATTTAAACGCTTATAAGTTAATGTCACTCAAAGTCAAGCTTACCAGTGCAAAATATTTTTTAAATTTTAGTTTAATTTTTAATTTTCCAAAGCTTTAAAATTGCAATTAACTTTCATTTCTCAGCTCATACTCCGAAATCAAATTCACGCACGCACTTTATTAGTGAAACCTTATAGAATAGTAGAAGGAGGGGAGGGGGAAGGGACAAAATGTTGGCATAGCAGAAATAGACATAAAACCTCAAACCTCAAAGAGAATTTCACAAGGCAGAACCACAATTCAGCCCTTCTCTATACTCGTTCCCCATTACGCCATTCGCATCAGTTGTCGAAACTTTAAACTAAAGCACCGCATACACACACACACCACGCACACACACATCAGGGGCCTACTCATTGCTATGCAGTGCATAGCCTTAGCAAGGGCTTGGCTTGCTTGCGACCCACATTGATGGAAGGCAAAAGCCGCAAACCACATTTTTTTCCTTCATGCATTCTGAAGGGATGCGGTAAAAAAAAAGAGAAGAAAAAACTACGCAATTTACGAAAAAGCAGTCCTGCAATCTAGAAGAAGAAAAGGGGAAGCTAAGCTGTTAGATATATATGTATGTATATGCCTACCCAAAAAACTCCTTATATACCAATATATATATATATATATAAATACACGTACATAGTATATATGTATACACAGAGAGCCGCCTTACCCAAAAAAAAAAAAAAAAAACACCAACAACAGCAATCAATGTCAGTCACATGGCTGCCACCCAGCAACCCGCCGCTGCACACGCACAAAAGCGCCAAAATTACAAACGCAGCGAGTGGTCGTCCTCGTTGGTAAAAAGAAGTCACCAGAAGACGAAGGCAACGAAACGCAAGGAAAGGAAAGAAGTAGCAAAAGTTCTGGGGTGGGACAATTGGGGCGTCATAAAGGACTGCAGTGAAGCCGCCGCCACCCGAACCATCTTTGCCATCTTCCCCAACTCCATTTGCTCTCCATCTCCAAAACTTTATATAGGCGCCGGCGCACGCACATCTGCAACCAACAAAAAAAGGGAAAAGGGGATGGGAGGGAGGAATGGGCGAAACCCAAACCCATGTCAAAGTCAAGACCAAGTAAAGTAAATGAAAATAAGCGCCCTGCATTTTTTTCCATTTCCTTTTATACAAAAGCAAAAAAAGTAAAGTAAAGCAAAAAGCAATGAAAAAGAAGGAAAACTCAAAAACACACACACACACACACACCCACTGCGAGTTTTCTTGAACGTCCTTGATCCTTGCAACGCACAGTAATAATAACAAAGAAAAAAAAAAACAACAAGAGCGGCGCCTGCTGGTCGTCTTCCCAAAACACACACATACACTCGCACACAGACACGAACGATGTGAAAGAGCATAGCATACTTTTTTGGGGCAGCGAAAACTCATCCCCATTGACGCCGTCGCCTTATCAGTTGTAAAAACAAAACCGGAAGCCCACACAGGAAGTCATAAGACGTTGGCAGAGCAAGTGAGAAAGTAAAGTCACGAGCAAGAGACAGAGAGGGAGAGAGATAAAAGAGAGAGAGAGGGAGAATGATAGATAGACAGGGATAGCAAAATGGCGAGAGCGTCGACGAACTTTTTCAGGGTTTGTGAAAGTGAAAACTGAAGGCAAAGGACAAGGCAATATTATTATTGTAAACGAAAGTGAAAGTCATCGGAGAGAGAGAAAGCAAGACAGTGCAAGACAGGGAGAGAGAGAGAGAGAGAGAAAGCATTGAGTGGACAGCAGTGAGAGAGCGCAAAAGAAAGCGCAAGCGCAGTCTATCAAAATAGTTATAAACAATGCAGAAAAGCTTCGAAAGAGCATCAAAAATACACACACACTCACACACACACACACACATACATACATATCGCTATGCGGAGAGAGTGAGGGAGCTAGAGAGCCAGCGAGCTGCAATTGTCTCAAGAAAAGCTTTAGCCCAAACTCACTACAATTTTAATGGCCACAATGTCCTTGGCCAAGCAAACGTGCCGAAGGATAACGCACAATGCGTCAGCGTCAGCAGCGGCGCCAACGTCAACAGCGAAGCCTGCATTTACTTTCGCTTTCGCTCGCCTAACCCAAAGTAGTAGACGGAAACCAACCCCCAGAACCCCAAATATCCCCATAATACCCCTGCCTTCGCCCCTCTTGCGATGTCCTGTTATCGTCTTGCTTGCATATAATGTACTTTGTAATACAAAGTTTTACCCCAGAGCTTTTGCTTTTGCATTTTTTCTTCTTTTTTTTTGTTTTTGTACTTTGGCCAAGAAAGTTTATTTTTGACAGAGTTTTATGCTATATAGATGCCTGGCGGGCAGGACACTGCTGTTGCTGCAATGGCACAGGAGGTCCGCCAAGGGAGGACCCCGCAAAAATGACAAAATAATGTAATTTGGTTCTTAGATTTATGCGTGCTGCGCCTTCGTTTCGTTTTCTTTTTTGTTTTGTTTCGGTGCTTATGGGGAATCCCCCACCACACCAATTTTTTGGTTGTGTGTGTGTGTGTCCTGCAAGCGAAACGCAACGTTGTCGTTTCCATTTCTTTGTTTCATCGTTATATTCTCCTACATTTTTCTTCTTTCCCTTTTTGGATAGCCCACCCGCTGAGCCTTATGCTGCCTGTTTTCATCTTATTTGTGAGGTTTTCCCGTTTTTCCTTTTCCGTTTCTTTTTTTTTTCTTCCTTTGCACTTAAGCCGCTTGTGCGAATTTGGGGCAGGTTTTTTTTCTACTTTCTTGCTTTAAGCGAAATATTTGTCGTTAGGAAAAGTTTTTTGAAAAAATGAAGAAAACTCTACTCGAAATATTGCAAATTGAAAAGGGAAAGAATTGACAATGAAAAGTTTTCTCAAGTGGTAAAGCGGAAAATGTGAAGAACATTTTTCAATGCTTGGTCAAAAAATAAAAAAAAAATAAAATAATTCCAATTTGATGTCAACTGTTTTTTTTTTACTTTGACATTAAAACCAATCAACAGATAAGAAAGGACTTGAATGCATATGATTGAGGGAATCCTTTATTATTGTGATACCTTTTTATAGGTTTGATTAGTGCTAGAAATTTAGTTTTGTCTTTGGGACTTGTTAGAAATTTTACAAAAATTTACAATAATGAATAATCTGGGTTAAGAATTTGATGATCTGAAAATTTTTAAGACTTTATACCAAGTTTTCTGTTTTTAGTTTCTTAGTTTAACTTGATAAATGGGCTTTAGTTTTAGTTTCTCCGTTTTTATTGAAAATTCTTCTCCGAGAAAAGAAAGTTT
Organism: Drosophila austrosaltans; assembly: GCA_035045865.1. Lineage (NCBI taxonomy): Eukaryota > Metazoa > Arthropoda > Insecta > Diptera > Drosophilidae > Drosophila > Drosophila austrosaltans. The sequence goes on from JAWNOQ010000200.1 coordinate 7,771,412, forward strand.
CTTAATTCTTTAGTTGGTAATGGTAAGTCAAACCTCTACGCCGGGCTCGATATTGATAGAGGTGATCCTTTTGACAATCTCAGAGAGAGAGTGCAAATCAATAATAAGCTTGTGGTTTATCATCTGGAAGTCTTCCCATGTCTGGGCACCCTAACCGCAAGGTGTCATAGGGTCTTGGGGCCCTTGAGACTGTTCGTCTTCTTAGCACCGTTGATCAAATCGCGACTAACATTCTTCAATGAACGAACTTTCCTAGAGATCAGGATGATGCGAATGCCGTGCATAGTGTCAGAATCTCTGGCTTGGGGTTTCTTACCATCTATGAGTGCACCAGTCATTTCTTAGCAATTGTCTGTTCGAGGTATTCAAAACCATTTTACTTTGTGCATCGCTGAACCAGTTAACTTGGTTCTTTTGCGGGTTGTTAATGGAAAGACAACTTTAAAAACTTTTTTTTCTTTAAGTTCTTCTAATATGTAAAAACTTGTTTCATGGGCTATAGATACTAGAAGATTTAGAAAGTTAGTCAATGAGCTACGTTTCATGATCCGATAAAGTTTACTTAACTTTTTTATTTCTATAATATTTTCTATCTATTTGACCGTTAAGATTTATGTAATTAAGCAAATTTGTTTAAAAAAAAATTAAGAACTATTCAAATACATATACATATATCAACAACATGGTTAGATGGCATAAAAAACTAATAAAAAATTGGTTTAGTTTCTTGATTGTAAGATCCTTAGTTACAGATGACAAACTTTTTGGATAGTCTTGTCAATAATGAAAGGATAATCCGAAGATAAATTGAACGAGTCTATCACAGAATGCATTTTATTTTAGTTTGAACTTGGAAAACGATAAGTAAATGGTCGTGTGAATAGTTGAAAACCCATGAGAGTTTTTTTTAAATGGTGGGAACTCAAAACCAGTTTTTAAATTTAGCTAAGCCAAGGCCATTGTACCATAAGACTGCAGTAAAAAATGAAAAAACACTTAGCGGAATAAGCGTAACATAAATCAAATCAGTAATTAAGATTAGATAGAAATGAGATAAGGTAAATGAGGTTAAACAGTAGTTACAAGGCCAAAGCCAATTTGGGATTCCGAGCTAATATTTTGTAAATTTAGAAAATTTCTTAAATGCAACTCAATTTCTTTTCTGAAGATATGCCTTACCCACTTGCTGTCCTCAGTCCTAACTCCTGCTAGTTAGTTAGTATGTCTAAGCAAAAAACTCACAAAAATCCTTTAGAGTGCTTTAGGATTATTTATTATATGTATGTGTATGTATGTGTATATGTGTGTTTACCTATCCTACCGAAAAACAAATATCATTTAAAGTCATTTTAAAGCTAAATCTCTTGGTCCTCTTTTTGGTTTCCTTTTTCGCTAAGCATTTTAAATATGAAAAACAAACAGAGAATATCTAACAGACCATTGTCATGGTCACCTAATCCGGCTGAATAAAATGACCGAACTCTTAGTTCTACGACTTAGTCCTTAGACCAGGACACACAAAAGAAGGGAAAAAGAAATTGTAATTTTAAATGCAAACCGAAAGCTAAATGGTAACCAGCTGGAATATATTTTCCTTTTTCGGGACTGCATATATGCACAGAAGATATTTAAACATTGAATACTCCTTTCTGTAGGCGTGGCATATATATCCCCCCCACCCCCTCTTACACACACACACACAAAGTCAAAGTCTCGACACAACTGTCAGTTGTTGGAGCCATCATTTTTGGGAGCCTCCTAACAAACTTTTGCCTGCCACGCACAATTTTCCACTTTCAACTTTTCACCAAAAAAAAAAAAACATAGAAATAGGGAGAAGTGTGTTAGAGCGAAGGGTGCAGAGGGTGATGAATTGGGTTGGGGGCATATTGCAGGAGTATACTGTATGTGTGTGTGTGTGTGTGTGCGGGATGGGGTAGAGGGTGTTGAGCTTTATGCTTGGCTGATGTTGCGATAAGCAGCCAACGTTCGTTGCTGCACACGCCAGAAAAGACATCTTTCCTCTCACCACTCTTCGCTTCCCATGGATCCACTTCACTTTCTCTTCCCTTTTGCGAGGGCCCTGCGGCAGGGTTGAAAAATAGGCAGTTTGTTCTGCTCTCCTTGTTGTTGTTGTTATTGCTATTGCTGCTGTTGTTGTAGTTGGCGCCAGTTTTCCATGTAAAAGTTTTTGCTGAAAAGTGTAACGCAGTCGAAGCTTTGCCTTTAGGAAGATGAACGAGAAGTCCAAAGGTGGTTGTGGGGGGGTGGTGGGGTGTAGGCAGTGGTAAATGGTGGTAGTGTGGCCAGGGGATGGAGCGAATGCTGCTGCTGCTGCTGTTGTGGCTGCGTCGTCGCCTACGCGGCATAGTTTTTAACTTTTGTTGTTGTAAATATACTCTTAACTAAAAGGTAAATATGTTTTTCTAACTCATTTGAACCGTTAACTTTAGCAGGAAAAAAAAACAGTGTGGGATAATCATGAAATTTACAAAAGGGAACCGTTAACATTAGCAAAAACAGTGTGGGCAAAAGTGTTGATCAATTTCAAGGGAGTTTTATTCTTTTTTAGGAAAATTATTTCCACATTCTTTCAAGGTTTCATATAGAACCAAAACATTAAGACTTACATTAGCCACATTATTTTGATAAACTGTAGTTTTCAAACCATATTCATCTCGATCTATTGAAAATTAAGTTATAAAACCTGTCACATAATACTGAAAATTAACAATTTGTACTTTGATTTTGTCTTAAATGAAGAAAAAATGAATCAAATGATAGTTCATGCAAATGTTCTTGCTACATTTTACCACTTAGGGACATGTATAATTGACTTTGGGGTTATACTTAATATACTGATGATATATATTTGGTATAAAACCTATAAATCGTTTGGCACAAAAGTGTCGAATACTCATATTATAATAGATGCCAACTGCCAATGTTCACGTCTCACTATCTTAAAATTAACATTGACTTGAAGGAATGAATATTATATATTAAAACATTGATGAAAAGCACTTTAAATGCTGCAGAACTTTTAAAATTAATTTTTTGAATGATTTAATTTAAATTTTAGATTGTTAAATTTCCTATATTTTAAGTTTTAAACGTATTTTGTAAATGAATGTTATCAAATATGTTCTAAGAGTCTTACCTGCCCGACAGTCTTCTTTAAAAGTACACGTACATATACTCGTTGTGTTAATTTTGCGATCAATTGCTCATATGTGGATTTTATGTAAACCAACTCTTGTAAGTTCAAGAATCTCACGGTCAATGGTCTAAAAATGTTTTTTTTTTTAATTTTACTTTGTTAAATTTAACAAAACTAACCCACACAAAAAGAAGAAGAAATACTATAGCAAACTTTATGATTTGAAACAATACAATTCAACTACTGGACAACTCAAACAACCAAAGACGACTCAAAAGATTTCATGTCCTACATCTGCCCTATAGAACTATGTAATTAAACTAATATGTAAATATGTATATATGGATTGAGCTCATTGGAGCCCGAACTATCAGACAAAATTTTAAGCTTTTTTACTCTTAAAATCCATTGACTCTAGTTATTAAAATTCCTAAAAGTTATCCAAAATTTGTGTTATATTTGTGTTATTTTGCCTTGTCCTCAATTAATTTGTATTTAAACTTAAAAGAATTGATAACTCTTTCAGTTAAATGTTTGATATTTCACCAATTGATGAATCATTAACAGTTTTAAGGTGTACTTTATTGTATGTTAACTTTTTTGGTTAACTGTTTAATAGGATATGTCCAATAACAGCTTCCTTGGATTTAACAATGCATCAGCTGAACTAACGGATTTTCATTATAAATTTAGTTTAAAGTTCTGGCAATGTTTATTCTCACAAGTTAATTTATTGCTGATGGATTAGCAGAATAAGAATTCAATCTATAATTTAGCACTTTTTCTTATGTAATTGTTATAAACTTTGCTTAATTATTAATAATTTGCTTCAAAAAGATTTTACTTGGTTACTTGATCGTTTGTAATTAACATTTGCTTAAACATTTTAATTTAGCTAATTTTTTAATATATTTTTTAATATGTTTACTAATTCCACTTTGGCAACTCAGAAATTATTATTTAGTTATTTATTTACCACATAAAGGGTATTCGAAATGCGTCGTAATGTAAAAGTTTCCTTTCTTTTTTGCAGTTGTTTTTGTTTGTGCTAAAAATTCACGCACTTTCCCTTTTCACTACTCGCTCCCCCCTCACCACATTTTTCCCATCTGCCTTTGCTTTCTATGTATGTGTGTGTGTGAGTATTTTTTGTCTATGTGTGAGTTTCTAAGCAAGTACATAGAAGGCGCCGTTATGTGCGCAGATTTCCTTCCGCTGGAAATAGACGAGAACAAGAAGGACCAGGGAGGGTAGCAGAAGGGGGCTTCACTTTCGCTTTCACTTGCCACCTACATCAGGGAGTAAAGGGAACTGGAGTCGGTTGGGAGGGGGGTGGTGGGTGCCGAAGCACTGGTTGCCCACCAAAAAAGAGAAGGAAAAAAACTTTCGACATCAAAAAGAACTACTTTCGATAATCACAGGACTGGCGCCAAAGGAATTACATTTTCTTTATGCTGCTGTTGTTGTTGTTGTTGTTGTTGCCGGCTGTTTCAGAGTTTTCCGACTTTTTACTGGGTTTATTTATTTTCTTGTTTTGCACTGTAATTTTTATTTTTTTTTTATTTTTGTCAAGTTTTTAAAGTAATTTCAAATTTGTATATTGCCTACTTTTATGCGCATAACAAATTTTGGCCCAAATGTTTTATGCATTTTTTATGGCCAACTAAAAATGATTTGTAAATTGTGAGGCAAATATAGATTTATATATATGTATGTTAGTATAACTGGATCAAAAACAACCCTTAGATGAAAATTACATCATGGCTAAAGAAAAATGCATCTGGGTAAACGCTTAAGGCAAATTTTCTTTAAGGGTTGGAGGTTGGACATAACCGGTTTATCCTCCCGAAAAACCAAATATCTTAACTATTGCACATAACATAAAGTGGGAAAGGGTTGATTCTGTTTACCTTTGATTTAGCGGGGGATGAAGGATTAGCTTATTGAAGGTAAATACTTTTAGTTGTCCATGCAATTTGGAAAATGCAAACAAATTAAGAAATAAATCAATATTTCAGTAAATGAAAATAAAATTCTTGTTTTAATTATATTACATTGAAATACTATGTATTAATTTTCATTCAATATATAGATAGTAGTTTTTAGAAGACAAAAATGTTCAATTGAATAAAAGTAAAATTTTCCATCAAAATGATTATCAAAGCATTAAACCCAAATCGATTAATATTTTTATTCCCAAATGTACATTGCTCAGACTTAAGATACATTATGAAAATCGAATTTCCTTTAGTATACATTTTGTATAATTTCTGCTTTAATTATTTCAAATTTCCCGCTCAATGAATGGCAATGCCTTAAAATCTGTACATATGGCAGCCTTGCCGAAACCGATAACTATTAAACACCGATAGATTCCCTATGAAATCGATTTTTTTAAAATTAATTCCAACACTGCTTCTGTTACATTAGACAACACTGTAGCTGGCCACACTGTAATTGTGACGAACGTCGAATATTTTCGACAATTTTGTTAACAAATAGTTTGCAAAATAATTAATAAATTAACAGCAAAATGCTGAATGCAGTGTCGCGACCCTTTGTGCGGGCCAGTAGCCAAGTTATTAAGGCTACTGCAGTTGGTAAGAATGCAACTAAAACAATTCTGTAGAAAAAAAACTTGACAAAAATGAAGATACTATAAATTACATAATAAATAGAAAATTAAAACGAAATCTTAATAATAAATTTTCAATGCTGTGAATCCAACCAAAATAAAATGAAACTAATGTTAATAAAGTACAAACTTACATAATTTCGACATAACCTCGCCCAGCTCAGCTGTTTTGACGAAATGACATGTAAAGCAAACAGGAAAATAATAATATAAAAAGAAAGTACGAAAAATATTTACTGATTCTATTTGTTTTTCTTATTATTTTAGTCGCTCGCCAAGGACATACGGATCTGCAGGTGCCCGATTTTTCGCCCTACCGCCGTGACTCGGTAAAGGATCAACGTCGTAAGAATACCACTTCGGAGGAGCGCAAAGCCTTCTCCTACCTCCTAGTTGGTGCCGGTGCCGTAGGCAGTGCCTATGCCGCCAAGGGTCTGGTTAACACCTTTGTTGGTTCCATGAGCGCCTCGGCTGATGTCCTGGCCATGGCCAAGATTGAGATCAAATTATCGGACATCGCCGAGGGCAAGTCCGTAACATTCAAATGGCGTGGCAAGCCGCTTTTCATTCGTCATCGTACCGCCGCCGAAATTGACTCGGAGAGGAATGTGGCCACATCAACACTACGTGATCCTGAAACAGATGATGTATGTATACCAAACCAATAACCAAAGGTCCCGGTTAGACTTGAAGAAAGAAAAAGTTGATTTACCTTCGATTTCCCGCTTTAAAAAAATTGAGAGCACTTTTGCCATGATCCGTAACAGACTAATTTCTAATAGTATACATATCCATAGTCATGGAAGGAATCTGAGAATATATAATTTACACTATTTGTCCGTATTAAACTAACATTAGACAAGAAAGTGTTATTTGTTCAGTATATTTGATTCTTTATCTTCAATCTCAAATTATTATCGAGTTGCTTGCACATTTTAGAACGGGTAGAAGGTAACATTGGAGATTAAATTTTCAATAGCTTGATTTTTAGAGTATATATAGTATAATTCTTGACCAGAATTAATAGTGAAGTCGACCAGGCATGTTTGTCCGTCTGTTTGTGTTCTAGTTATTTAGATGAAACTGAATTAGCCGAATTGGACAACTATATCATAAAGCCTCTACAAGAACAATCGATGCAAATTTAATATTTTTACGTTATCGGTAATCAATTTTCATTTAGTTCGAACTATACTACTATATGTATATATATATATCGCGTGGCTTCAACAGGTATAATCAAAATAAAGTTATTGCTAAGACAAGTTTTCGATTGTTGTACCTTTTCTAGTCATGTCGGATAATGAATCAATTAAATTCAATCCAACATAACTACAATGGCAGTACAAAGGCAATTGACTTAATAATGGATTTAAATCCAAAGTACATTTAATAATTATTTCCAACTAATTTTTTTGTCAACTTTCAGCAACGTGTGATAAAACCCGAATGGCTGGTGGTCATTGGCGTGTGCACGCATTTGGGATGTGTGCCAATTGCCAATGCTGGTGATTTTGGTGGCTACTATTGTCCATGCCACGGCTCCCACTACGATGCATCGGGACGTATTCGCAAGGGACCGGCACCTTTGAATCTGGAAGTGCCCACCCACGAGTTCCCCGATGAGGGCACCTTAATCGTTGGTTAGATTTTATGAATGCGTTTTGTTGAGAGATTACCTACCCGCAAGCATAAAAATAAAATTGTTGTAAATGAGAAAAACCAGCAAAATAGTGAATGGATTAATGTAAATTAATAAAACAAAAAATATAACTAAACGAAAAGATGGCCTACGCCTCTCTGTGTTCTTTGAACTTAAACAATGGAGATAATCTCTTATCCTCTTCCTATCATATTGTGATAGTCTAGCAGCCTTTGATACAAGGAACAAATTGTTTAAACTATTTTTGTGCATAGTGGCCACGGTGCTGATGAAACAACTGCAGGGGAAAAATGTTTTTTCTTCAATTTAAAACTTAATTGTATAGAAATCCATTTTAACAGTTTTAAAATATCGGAGTATATACTCTAAAATTTCAAATTAATGCAATAACAAAAACAAAGGGCGAAAAAACATTTAATACACTCTTTAAAGTTTTTAGATTCAATTTCCACATTAAAAAAACAGCAACAAAAAAGAAACTAAAAGGAAACTTACTTCGGCCAAAGTTAAACGCCGAAATAGATATACCCTTGCTAAATCTATATTTAATTACCCAAAATCTTTAGGATTAATATAAAACTAGTCAAACATTAAATTTAATGTACTCAGATATAGAAAAAAGTTATTCTTACCAAAAAAGCAGATCCGACCAATTCTGCTGAAACTTCTCACAGATATTTCAATATATACTAAACTTACAAATACCTTCCAAGTTTCCTGACAATCGCTTTTAAAACAACCAAGTTATTGCTCTAAAACAATATTCTTGACCGATCATTCGATCGGGAGCTATACCATATAGTCAACCGATTCTGATAAAACTTCCACTAAGTTTAGTTAGGAAGTTTATTAAACTTATAGACAACAAACTTCGTAATATTCGATTGAGAAACAACAAAGTTAAGAAAGTTAAACTCTATTCTCGACCGATCGTTCCTATGAAAGCTATGATATAGTCGTCCGATCGGGATGATTCCAAGATATACATGCAGCAAAAAGTAGCCTATATGCAAAATTTCAGATCGTGTTGCTCCAGACAAACGGACATGGCTATATTAACCCAGCTCGTCGTGCTGATCAAGAATTTATATACTTTATATAGTCAGAGATGCTTCCTTTTATGCGTTGCAAACTTTTGACCAAAATTAATATACCCTACACTGGAAATTGCCGCCTTACGGAAATTGCCGCTTTACGGAAATATAAAAAGATCCAATTTTTAGAGTTGAAATTTATGATTTTTAAGAATCTTTATGTGTTATATTTAAACGAAATTTATTTACATTAAAGCTTAATTTATTCGAGTGCTATAAATTCTAAAATTACATTACAAAAAAATTTCATCGGTTTCCAACTTACTTCTAATAACTATATTATAAAAAATGCAAAAATAGTAACTTAAACTAGATTAACTAACAATATTTAACTCCTTTTATTATGGTTCGTATTGATATGTGAACTCGTGTTCTTTTAAATATCTCTTCTTAATTAAATATTTAATTTGCTCTTTTACAACTTCATCTATATTTTTGAATAGTTTCCACAAATTATTATTTTTTACTTCATTGGCTAGATTTTGTTTATACATAGTCCCCTCTCTTTTCATAACTCGGCTTAATTGGGATTGTATACCGTGGATATAATCATTTGCGTCTCTTGATTTTCGTTTTTTGATTAGTTTTTCTAGTTCAAAAGTTGGTGTAATATCGATGTAGTTTTTGCTGTTGGTATAATCCAAACATAGATAGACAGTTGACTGCTCTGTCAAATCCATAGAATCGTCTATGGTTAGCAACTTTACTTTAATAAGGGTTTCCAATGTGAATTTAATATCTTTCAAATTGCTGCCACAATTTTCCATTATTTGCTTCAGGGTATAGCTATCCTGATCATTGAATTGTAGTAATATAGTTAGTTGGTAAGTGTTTGCAAAGAGTGTATAAGAACTTCCGTTTATATTCATTTCAATCTCACCCCTGGATATATTAAAGTCCCATCGAATTTTTCGATTCCGTGAATATTTTAGATCGTAAGTGGAGTAAAACGTTTCGAATAGCTCAAGAGTAAGCGAAAGCTCTTTGGGTAATTTCCATTTTGATCTGTCCGATAGTTTCCACAAAGCCTCTTCTAAAGGAACAATATCAATAAATTCTCCACATTGTTGGAGATTCTGTTTCCGAAATATCGCATTTATTTCCCTGAATGATTCAAGATCTGCAATCCTGTGCCTCATTTCCTGTAGTTCTTCATTAATTAAACTATCTGAATCATTTTTTTCAATTTTTTCCATTAGTTGAATAAATAGAATTTCATTATCGAATGACACTGTTGAATTAAGTAATCGATACTCTTGAAATCTTGAATATGTTTCCCAAAAATTAAAATTATCGAAATATTCTAAAACAGATGAAGTACGCATAAGGAGATTGTTATGATTTTCCATTGGGTTCCTGAGTAAGCGATCACAAAATTTTGCTGCCATCCAGCAATCACAATCCGAAAAGTCTTTAGATTTATTTTTTTTAATAAACTTCTTCAAGGTTCGAATAGTGATCCAGAAATCGGGTTCATTGGGAAATATACTCCACAAAAGTTCTTCATAACTTTCGATCAAATCCAAGATGTTTCTCAAAAAAATGATGCAATTTTTCTTTCGCGGTATGGCATCATCTAATTGGGACTCTATATCGGATTCAATTTTGGACTTTAGATAACTCGAGATCTCCAAGTTTTTATTTTGCTTTAAGTGTTTCCTAAAATTGTCAAGAAAATCACTGGGACCAGCTTCCATATAATGCTGAAAAATGGCATTGGCTGTTAATTTATTGATTGAAGTGAATTCGTTCCATTTTTTCATACACCATTCAGATATTTTATATATAGTTTGATTGTCTTCTATCCAAGTCTGATCGATACATTTGTAGCAATTGTCCAACTTTTTTAAAGACTCCTCATAGTATGCACAAAACTCAAGATGTTTTTGAATAATCTCTTTACTATTATCTTCAAGTGTGTCCATTTTCGTTTTTTGTTCGTTAAAAAGCATTTCCAAATACTTTGACAGATTGGAGATTTGGTAATTCGCAAGATCTAAAGATTCAGTCACATCTTTTAAATGTTTCGAGCTATATTCCGAAAAAAATGAGTAAAAGTTGAGGTACTTTTCGCTAAGTCTATCATCCTTGTGTCCCTTAAAGATCCGATCTAAGTTACGGTCTAAGTTTTCCTTCATAATCTGAGAAAGTTCAATACAACATTTTTCAAAATAGAGAAATAAATATTGAAATCTTTGTTTTAGTTCATCGTATCTGTCGTCGTTTGTCAATTTTTTAAATACTCTGTGGGAATTTGTCTCATAAAAGTTTAGACAGTCTGTATCAAATACATTTTCCATTTTCTTAGTTGCAGAGATTGTTTGTCTTTCATTTTTATCATTAAAATACAGTTCGAACAGTGATTCCATTACTTTGCAAACTAGTTCGTTATCGATAAGTTCCTCGTTATGTGTCTTCTCTATCGATTCGCTGACTGCAGAGATAAGAGGATTGTCTATGGCATCCAGTAAAAGATCTTTGAACGTTATCAATGCCAGTCGATAAACCGGGTAAGCATCGTTACTACTTTTTAACTCTTCGGGCAACCAATTTCGATTCATATATCTAGAAAGACCATCCAGAAGTGCACTTGCATTTCGATATCTTTCCCAGCAAGCCACATATTTTTCCATCAGTTCATCATAATTGCTAATGGACTCGAGTTCGGATACATATTCCCTTAAATGGAATCTAAAGAATTCCTTAAGATTCGAGTACAAATGTCGGCCACGTCTTTGCGGATGTTCGGAAACATTATTGGAGGTGCAGGAGCAATATTTAAAGATTAGTGAATGGAATGTCATCTTTTCTTTGCAACTCAAGGTATCGCAATTATAAATTCTATCTATGGACATATAAAGTTTTTTCCACAGTTCATCCAATTCTTTATCCATTTTCGTCTCCTTTTTTTTTATCTACTTTCACAAAATTTTTGGGATTCCCAATTTGTCTAGCGATTTGACAGTTTACAATTTTTGTTTTTGCAACATATGCGTTAACTATTTTCTCCCACTTATCACTTATATATTTTTGCACAATTTAGTTTACAAATTTTGTCGCGAATTTTTGCGTAAATGACTTCTAACTTTCTTATCTCAGTATATACGATTCAAAACTAGAGAAGGTGCTCTAAGAAAAGCTACCGGCAAAATAAAAAGTTATCGATAGTTTATTATTATCTATTTTGTATTGCAAGTCCAAAAGAACAAAACAGAAGTTTTTTGATGAACAACTCTGGTTCTTTATTTCTTATAAATATACAAAAATAAGTATTATTACAAAGATATTTAGTAGTTTTTAACTGTTGGCAATATATTCGATAAATATCTTTTCAAAATGTTTGCTGGGTTTTGCAATATACAGTTACTACGTATAGTGGCTAAAAGACGTAAGACATCAGCTGTTTGACGACACTTTGTTTATGGTTGGGTCATATTTTTTGAACTTAACATTTTGAGTGAATCTATTCTTAAATGATGGCCGAGGAAATTGATGAGAATGAATTTTATCGCGAGAACTTTAGTGCCGATTCAGATTGGGAGGTCTTCAATGCACAACTGGGTGAAATATTGCAAAAATGGAACGTAAATGTGAGTACTTTGATATATGACTACCAAAACTATTTACTAAAATGTTTTGTCAATTCATTAGATGCCCGATGCAATCAGAAGTTTTAGGAATGGCGAACTCTATCAGTGCAAATGGCAAATAGAAAGAGAGATATTGGATACGCTAAAAAATGGCATAGAAGTTGAATTCCATCAGGCTCTGCTAGACGATGTGGACACAACAAAGGATAAGGGAGAGGACACAGCAAAGAAAGGCGACTTCGAGGTGGATACCAACTGCATGCAACGGACACAATGTCATGAGGACTTGATGAGCATGGCCAATAATTTTGGTCCACCTTTGAGAAGAGCTTCAAGCGACCTGCACACTTTGGCCAGGATCTATGGGCTGCGAAGATATATACTAATGCATCCGGTGAATGCAAATACCAATTATATGAGATCAACATCGGAATTTAATTTCTTTCTAAGTGCCGCAGCTGTAGTAGCCGCCGAAGTGAGCAGTGTTGTACCCATATTTGTCCAGATCTACGATCCTAATTGGAATTTCTATACTGGATTGTCTCTGGCACCAGCTCTAAGAACTAATTTTCGTCTGATAGGTCTAGAGCAAGCTCCCGCAGAGTGTCGCTTTTTGATGGGACTGTTGACGCTCTTTAAAGAGAAAATACCGATGGCATATAACTCCTCCTCTAAGCCAGCCAAAGTGTCCGTTTGTACCACCTATGCTCTGGATACCATGCGTGTTCGCTTACCCATGTATGTACCATTTGATCATGGTCTCAGCTCAGAGGATATTGTTGTTGAAGGCGTCGATACGATTCAAGTAGATTTGCAACAATTTTATGCCCTACCGCATGGTTATACACCCGAATCTTGTACAGAAATCTTTGTGGTCTACACTTGGCCTGAATTATCTGAGCATGTGGCATTTGATAGTGAACAGAAATCTGATTTTATTCCCTCTAAAGCACCATTGGGTAAAATATATCTATCCGTTGAAGCATCCTCCTATCTATCCTGTTGTCTCAAAGACTATCAAGCTGTGGCCAAAGTCACTCGTCCACTCGAATCGTATGTGGGTCGCAATTTTTCCGGAATAAGTAGCGGAGCTGAAAGCACAAATCCACTCGATCAGTTGACTGAACTTCAATTGGCTGGAACAAAACGTAAACCAGGCAAAGCAGTCTACGATTTCTCCACACAATCGAGTCTAACCAAGCGGCTACCAGGACCGATGACTGAAAGCGAACTAAGTGAATTATTGGCCTATCTCTTTCCCGATATGCATCCAGAAATGGCATTGTTCCCCTACAGTAAAAATAGTTTTAAAGATAAGGTACGTAGATAATGATTTTCATATAATATATATAAAATTTGAAAAATTTTGAATGAGTAAATTTATCGATCAAGTATTAGAACCTTTCAAGGCAAAGCCAAAAACACAAAAGAACTTACCTTTTCATATACTTGCACAAAGGGTATATTATAGTGGTCAGAAGATATACAATATATATCTGAGATATACAATGTCTGCAGCAAAAATTTCAAGTTAGCTTAAAGGATCTCAGAGGAATTCATGTTGTCATGGGCAGACAGGTCTAAATTAACTCATGTTATAGTCGGTGTGCAAGAATATGCGTTGCAAATTTATAGAAACTCTGATAGAAATTTGTGGAATTTGACTCCTGATTCGGAATCAAATCAGATAAACACAACTCTTGACAATCGGGTGAGAGTATACGAGTGTTTCCCTATATTTTGTTTAGGTTTATCATACATTTTTTTACCCTTTTTCTATTAAAAATATAGTAAGTTTCCTTATTATGTAAACTCATTGCTAAAATAAATCTGAAGCTAGACTTTAATTTTTGCAATTTCAGTTTGCACATGTTTTGTTACGATATTTAGGTAATCTTGAAAGATTAGTCAAGGAAATGTAATAGATTTAGAAACTTTAACGTTTGCTTATATATATTACATTTATCTTTATTTTTTAATGCATATTAAACTCAAAGCTAAACTCTTTAATACAGTTCGATCCGATGCGCATCAAGAGTGCCGTACCCGACTCCTTGGTCTGCCGCCTCAGTTGCCTCTTGGCCACTTGTCATGCCCACTTGGGTTGCCTCGATGGGATGGCACAATTGTGGGCAGCATTTACACGACAATTGCGTTTACTTTGGGATAATTCTCTTGCTGTTCCTGGGTAAGTAATAAAAAAAAAAACAAATGAAATTCTTAACAAAAATATGCTTTATTTTGGAACTTTTTGCAAACGAAATGACAAAATATGAAACATAAAACTTTTTTTTTTTTTTTGATAATTCTCTAGTAAATTTTGTTTGCTAATAATAATGTTAATATTTCAATACTATTTGTTTTTTATTTTTTTGTTCTCTGAAGCCGTAAAGTTAACATTTGAAATTTCTTTTTTTCTTCGTTTTTTTCTTTTTACTATATTTAACAATTTAACGCACACTTATGGATTGGCTAGAGTTAATTTTCTAAAATCTAACTTTGATTGGTGGTTGGTGTTTCGCTTTTTCAAGATGAGCAGTGTAAAAGTGATATTCAGTTAGGATTTCTATTCTCGAATAGAAACTCGAATTGTGTATTCTTTAGCTAACACTATAAACTTGCAAATTAAATTTTGCTGTTGGTCCTTGTCCTAAATAATTTGGCATTAAAATAAAGATTAATTATAATTGTTGCTTGAAACTTTTTAAGCTTAAGCTCATTAGCTTGGCAAAAGTTAAATATCTCGAAATTATGTTTACTATATTTCTCTAGATACCGAGATTTGAAACCAATTTGTGTATTTCTTTATCTGTTTTGTAATATTTTAAAGCAAAAACTTTCAATCGCGTTTTACTAGAAACACAGTTTCTTTTGCTGTTTTAAAATCTCATAAATTACTTATAAAATTTAGCTCAACTTTTCCAAATATCTTTATTATATAAAAAGCTATGAGATTAATTTGATAATTGTCGTTGCTTTATTAGTTTTTTTTTGTTTAGCTAAATAGACTCCCAAAAATGGGGCAAAAGGTTGAATTTTAGATTGCATAAAATTTATCAGCAATTTTTTGTTTAATTTTAAATTTCTTTTAGTTCATTGTAGAGTCTAAAAATTTACAATTTAAATAATGTTTGGTTTTTAAATTTCTAATTAACAGAACTGCTGCCATCATAGCAACAGTTGAATAAATTTTTTATTTGGGTTGTTGTTGGGTGGTGTATCTCGGAACTAGCAAAATATATTATATTGAAAAATTATGAAAATATTTTTTAAATAAATATTAAATATATTTAAATCATTTACTGGAACATTTTTATTTTCAAATTTGCATAAAAAAATCAGCTCTAACACGACCCCCTTAAAGAAAAAATGGGATATTATCTCTGATTAGACTCCCTGGAAGAGCTATTGAAACCTATATTATGTGCTTTGATATTTCTCAAGTTTAATGAGCTTAAAGTTTTTTAATAGTTTCAAAGTTTGTTTCTAAAATAACTAAAACCCAACCAGTTTGTAAATATTTTTTCTTTAATCGGATCAATCGGCCGGTTTAAGCAATTTTCTCATTAGAAATGTTTTTTGGATAATGTTTATCTAAATTAATCAGTTTTTCTCAAAATTAAATCACTGTAATTTATTAAAATTATTATAAATTTGCAAGGATATTGAAACTTTGATCTAGCCAAAGTTGCGTTGTTTTCTTTTTATGATTTTGGCAGTATTTGTGTGTGTAAGAGTGTGTATTGGTTTACCCTTTGTAGTTGTTTTTTGTATATATTTTATAATTAATTATTGCTCACCTCAAAAAAGTTTTGGTTTTTGTTTTGGTTTTCTTTATTTTCGTTTCCTTGTGTGTGCAGACTAAAACTAACTAAAATGTAAGCAAGTGCTTAAATTTTGCATTGTTTGTTTTGTTTTTCTTCTTTCTTCTTTTTTTCTCTCCAGGTGCTAAGGCAGTTTTCTTTTTAATTATTTATTTGGTGTTCAAATTAAATTGGATTCTCAATAATATTTTACACATTTTTTTTTGGTTTTGCGTTTTTGTTGTTTATTTTAGCCTACATTTAATCAATTTTTTATTTCTTTTAAATAATTGCTCCCGTTTTCCATCTAAATTGTGATTTACTTTTCTCTAATGCTCAAAGCTATTTATGTATATATATATTAAATGTATTATATGCATGTTTGTTATATATATATATCGATTTCTTACATGATCTAAGTATCTAGTGCCACTTGTTAGGCGTGTTTGTTGGATTCTATTTGTTTAGATCCTGCCCACAGGGCACTAAATATTGTTAACTGTCAACTGTGTTCTGATAAGGATATTCATCCCATCTTCTCCCATTTTCATCAATAATGCTAAAAACTGAAATGAAAATACTTAGGTCTAGGAATAGGGTAAATTTCGTTTTTTCTCTATTTACACTAAATTTACAGGACAAACCAAATAGAAAAAGCAAAAAAAAAAAATAAAACCAAAGAAATTATATTTTATTCTTGTTGAATTTAAGTTTTTATTATAAAGTATTAAACGAAATTATTAAATGAAACATAAAATTTCAATTTTTACTTAAAACGATAAACATAAAACTTAGCACACAAAATGTTTCAATATATCGAAGCTTTTATACAAAAAGTGATGAAACTATTGAACAAATTTCGAAACAAAACTCCTCATTTTCAACCAGGTTAGACAAGGTTTTCAAATATCTAAACACAACATTTAAACTTAAGACTAGAGAAAGTATGGAAAAAAGTTTGAAAATTGTTTCGTTATTATAACTTAATTTAGAATGTATTGTTTTGTTTGATGTAACAATTATAAAAGACAGATAAAATAAAAATTAGGCAAAGTTTTTTTCAATTTCGATTTGTAACTTTGATCAACTCTCGCAGGCTGTGAGACCTTCGATTATTTTTTCGCAAATTATTTTTTCTTCTATGATCTATCATTATATAGTCTGTGGGGTATTGTTAAACTTTTAATATGATTCATTGTCGATTCTAAACACATACCCGATTGCTATTGCCTTTCAATAGAAATTTCTATAATCTTACAACTACAAATCGAAATTGAGCATCAAATATATATATTTTCATCGATTTAAACTAGTTATCATATTTCGTTTTTATTTACATATTGCTTCTTTTTTGTTCTTTTTTCTTTTTTGTTGAGAAAAATATGTTCATTGTGCTTCAGCAGCGACCTTCGATGAATTGTCTTCAGTGTCGTCGTGTGTTCGTTCTGTTCTTGCCTAACCCAGATTGAAAATTAAATTATTATTAAAATCTAGAATTCGTTTAATACAGATTAGATATAGAATGTGTTTTAATAGCTATTAAGTAGATTAGTACCATTTTGTAGAATTACATTATAATTTTTTGTTGACTTAAGTTTTAGTTCTTTGATTGCTTAACTCAATTTTCTGTGCTTCGTCTTCCACTAACAAACTAAGCAAAGAACTAAAAGGAAAAAGAGTTAATCTTAACACATGCCACATTTACATATGTATTTTGTATACATATATGTATGTCTGTGTGTGTGTCTTTGTGTAGGTATGTATATTGCACACTCTGAATAGCATATATAAAAAATAGCTAGTTGCATTTTTTTTCAATTGGATTTCTTATTCTTCTTCCCTCTTTTTTTTTTTTTTTGTTATATGCAAATGTAAGACACTACAACAACAGTAACAACACTAAGAAAAATCCTTCTCAAAGCTTATCCATGTCTTGGGACGATGGTTTCTCTTCCTCTTCTTCTGTTGCTGGTGTGTCAATGTCAGGTAATGTCAAGTTCAGAGACAAGGACACATCCTGACCAGTTGACAGCGGTTGCACTTGCTCAATGCTTGACACCGAAGTGCTAGGGGCCAGAGATGACATTTCCTCTGGGTCTGGTTTTTCCTCAGATGTTGTTGCTGTTGTTGCATCATCTTCATGTTTTTTTCTATGTTCTTCTTCTTCCTCTTCGCTAAGATTACAATTACATTTACAATTACAGTTATCACTAAATGTATGCGTCTTATAATTGTTGCTGCTATTTGTATTATATAAAATATTGTTAGTCGTTGCATTTGTTGTTGCCATTGTGGGTAACTGTAAACGGAAGGCATTGCTGCGGGATGTTGGCTGTGGTGGTGGTGGTAAATGACGTGCTGCTATTGCTGCCGTGTTGCTGCTGCTTGTAGGATGATGATAAATGATTTCCTGACGTTCATATTCGTTAAAGTAGTTCTCAACAACAATGCCAGTGTCTGTCTCGGCTTCTAAACTTGCTGTCAACGCAGCCAGAGGCGACTGTTGCTGGTTAATGTTGCTGTTGCTGCAGTTGTTGATGCTGTTGGTGTTGCTGTTGTTGCCGCCGTTGCTGCTGCTGGCGCTACAGTTGTTAATGTTGCTAGTGTTGTTGTTGTTGTTGCTGTTGTTATGGAAATTGGCTGCACGAGGCACCACATCAGGGGGCGATGTACAACGTTCAGCCTGTGGCATATAATATTGTAATCTGTGTTGTTGTTGCTGTTGATATGGCTGCTCTAGTTGCTGATTGTTTCTATGTCGTTGTTGTTGTTGCCCATTTCTCAGCTGACGTTGCCGCTGCTGCTGCTGCTGCTGGTGGTGTTGCTGTTGCTGCTGACGCCGACCATCATCCCCCCTAACCCCATCAATGGCCGGCGTCAGATATTGTCAGAAAATGCCATCCAAATTTAATACAACATTGAAATATCAGGATAACATAAGCCGCCCTCATAATGGCACTAAACCGTTGCGCGTTGTTGGATTACGCGCCATATATATATCCATATCATGATCTGTCCAATTATCAGATGTATCGCAATAATTATTTAATGTATGCGTTGAACCAGCCGTTGAATATCTGTAATATGCACAGATTTAATTATATCAGAAACTATATTTCACTTGTTGTAAATGTTTAATGGTTTGTGCAAAAAGAAAAATCATAAATTCAATTCATAATTAGTGCTAAATTACATTACAAATGTTTGGAAATGCCATGGTTAATAAATTTCTGTTGAAATTGGATTTTAATGTGAAAAGTGTGGCTGCATATTGCTAATGCAATAATAACAAACAATTTCAATTGCAAGTTGTTCAATTTAAAGTCAAACAAAAATTGACTTCGATCAAAAATGATGTAAGAAGAATAATAGAAATAATTTAAATTTAGAAAAATACTTGATTTTCTTATATTGTCATCTTTTAAAAAAAGTGTGGCTGCATATTCATATTGACAAAATGCCAATGCTTGACAAAAGTTTTAGGTTATGGATCGATTCAACACCTCTCAAAAGACAAATTGAAAACAAAGTTTAATCTTATTAACCTAAATCTTCTAAGACAATCAAATCGAAAGCTAATGTTAAAATTAACAAATTGTCATTTTATGGCAAATCTTTTACAACGGATCTTAAGCAAAAGTAAACAAAATTAATGACACATGAAAAAGTGTTGAGAAAAGCATAAAAAATTGAAAGTGTTGTGCTTGTGTTTTATGATTAGCAGTAAATGTTAAGCCTCTTGTCAGCTTTAGACAGGTGTTAGAGAGGGAGAAAGATACGGTGGGAGAGAGAGCTGTTCAAGTGGGTGCCTAATTAGTTGCCAACCGCCACCGACGTAGAATAGCTGCACACTTGAGTGTGTGTGTGCGTGTGCCTAGTTATCTATGGGATTGATCTCGATAGTGGGTTGGTTGCGTCTAGCGTTCTACTTACCGACTTCCCGGTCGATGGTTATGTATGTGCGTGGTATTCAACTGATCGCGTGATCTGGAACGCGGACGCGACCGTCTTGCGCTGGATGCAATGCTTGCCGGCCCGCCTCCGCTAACCAAACCGGTCATGCCCATCAAACCATTATTGCCAATTCCCATACCACTGCCAGGGCCAACACCGCCACCACCACCTCCGCCACCGTTGCCACCGTGAATGGAACCAGCGTAGGAGGCACGCGACATACGCTCAGAGGCAGCGGCCAATGATTGACGAGATTGACGCAATTCTGGCCGGGAGTTGACCAAATTTGATGGGAATGCACTGCCCAAATAGCCGCGATGTGAGTTATTCGAGAAGCTATGCTGCGATTGGCCATCGGCAATGGATCTGCTATGGTTTCATGTGTGTGAGTGGGTGTTTGTGTAGCGCATGCAATTGTATTTCGTTGTAACATGAGAGCAAATAACAAACATAACGAAAACATATATATGTAAAATCATAAACAAAACATTTTCAAATATGCAATGAATTTTGTAGTAGGCGCATAAACAAATATTTGCCTGCAAATATAATGAAATAGAAGACAAAAGCCATAAACTTACCTTGACTTGGTCACTTTGCCAGGCATGCCAGAGAAATGGCTACGCATATCGTCTGGTTGATCAACTGGATATATACGTGGACGTGGTATGGAACGTCCACTATATGCTGAAACTTGATCCCATTCCTTAGAACAAAAAATGAAACAGAAAACAAATTCGTTTACATATAGATGAAAAATTTAAATGTTATAAAAAAGTGTGGCTGCATTCTGATACTAATATAATACTCAATTGCTGAAATCAACCGTTTAACCTGCTCTGAAATTCAAACAAAAATATTGTAATCAAAGGGAAAACCTTAAGTTATTACTTATGAAGGAAATATTCTTACTCTTTATTGAAACTTAAGATTTAAGTAACTTTTTATTCATTTGGCTTAAATTTGAGTTTTAAAATGAACTGTGTAGAAATACATATATTAGATTAGATTTTATTATTAGACAAATGGAATAACAGAATCTCCTACTAAAGCCAACCCTTAACAAATTACGATATTCGTTTGGTTACGATATTTAAAATTATAATGTGATTCATCGCTTGCGGTAATTGTTCGTATAAATTGCTTTTTATTTATTTTTTTTTTTTTGCCTTGAATTGGCAAGGAGAAAAAAATCTTCTCCTTGTCCGTGTAAAGTGTTTTATCTTTTGGCAAAAATTTTTGGGTTTGTTGTTTCCATTCTCATAAATAAAATCAGCGCCAGCATCAAATTGGCTCCATGACCGACCACCCCAGAAAAAACTAAGATAAAAAAAGAAAGACTCAGACCCCCCTGGCTTCGGGCAGTATCACAAGCAATTTTCTTGGCAGCGTAAAAGAAAAACTGAAACTAAACTAAACTCACCTTGTGATTGTTAAATGCCGATAGCGTTGCAATTGAGCCAAGTGGTCCTGGTGAACCGGTTGGACCGCAACAATTAACGGGCAGACCTCCAATTGGCAGTGGACTCTTTTGCTGGTTGTTTTGCAACTTGCGCGACCGTCTGGGGGCAGATAAGGAGAGGGAGCGAGCGAGCGAGAGAGAAAAGAGAAGAAAAGAGAAAAAACAAATTGATGATAATACTGCTGATGATAATGATGATGATGATGAAGTGCAGATAGCATTAATAGCCATGGCCTGAGGGGTTAAAGTGTAACAAATCTTTCGCAAAAAATAAAGGGACCAAGGGAAAGGGAAATAATATACACATAAATCACTCACCTGCTGGCTGCTATAAACACAATCACTGCCACAATTATTGTACCACAAATTGCTGCACTTGCCGCTATTGTTATTTTATCCATATTGGATGCCTGGGATGCCACAGTGCGCACTTCACGACATTGCTGATACGGCACTGTTTCGGGTGTAACATGCAGTTCCTCCAGCGATATAACACAAACTATTATACACTCTTGGGCTGGTACATTTTTAATTTTGAATTCACGTTCGCTTGCCTCCAGCGGTGGTCCTTGCTTGAAGGCCTTTTCACCAAATAGACGATAAACGACACGGAAACCCAAAATGTTTGCTGTATCCGAGTCCCATTGAATGATCACTGAGCTATCCTGACGGAAGGCATGTTTCACCTGAACTTCATTGGTATCATCGATGCGTGTGCCACGTTGTGGTGGATAACCCAATACCAATGGTGGGCGTTGGGGTTTATGTGGACTATTGCCACCATTGTTATTGTTATTGTTGTTATTGTTATTATTATTATTATTGTTACGCCATCCAGGTGCTTGTTTTGTATGCAAAGTTGAGGATGATGATGATGAGGAGGAGCTGCTACTCGTTGTGATGGTGGTGGCCTGAACAGTGCCAGTGCCATTCACATTGGCAAAAGTTGGTGCTGCTCCAACGGAAGTTGGAGACGAGGCAGCAGTTGTTCTTGTCGGTGGACGAGTCTAGATTTGGAGAAAATTCGAATTTTGTAAAGATTAATGATTAGTGTGGCTGCATATTGCAAAAGCCAAAATATCAAATGACTACGTTTCTGTGATTCCTTTTTTCCTCTCTATTTAACTTTAATCTCTCGCTCACCGTTTTGGCTGCTGTGCTTGAACTTGAGCTTGTTGTTGGCTCTGGTGTAGTTGTTGTAGTGCTTGTGCTCGCTGTTGTTTTTGTTGTAGTTGGTTTCGCTGTTGAGCTAGTCACACTGCTGGCCACTGGATCGGAGGCAGCCGCAGTGCCTGTGGCCAGGCCAGTTTCAAACTCCACCGAATCGGGTGAAGTGGGCAATGTTGGCTTTAGGTTATCAGCCAAGCCAACAGGTCCACGCAGGGCAGCGTCAGCTATTTCCGGACAACTGAGCTCCTCCGGCTGTATCGAATAGAAGCCACGGTCACGGAAACGTGGTGGAGTGCCACAAAATTGAGGATTACGCTCCCGGGAGGTGACCTACGTATTTTATACAAGTGATGGAAACCAAGTAATAAAAGAAAACCATAGTAAGAGTGTACAGCATTTCACTCACCTGCAAGTCACCGTTTCGTATCCATTCTGCCACCCAACGTAACTTGCAATCACAGTGCAGAAATCTGCCGCCCAGCGACAGGCCACGCAATGTGGCATTCAGATGAACAAATGCACCCTCCGGCACTGTGCTCAGCGGGTTGCCATCGAGGGCCAAGAGTGTGATGCCGGGATTACCACGAAACGCTGCCTCCGGCAGTGTGGTCAACAAATTGAAACCAATGTCCAGAACACGCAACTCCTTCAGTGAGTGTACGGCACCAACAGGAAAGTCGGCCAACAAATTGTTTAACAAGCTGAGCGAGCTCAAAGTTTTCCGCACGCCAGCAAATGCCGTCTCGGCAATGCTCTGAATCAGATTCCTTTCCAAATTTAATGCAGTCAAAGCGTCCAGACCATCGAATACACGTATTCCACCCGCACCGGGCAACTCTTTGATGCCATTCTGTGAAAGATCAAGGAATGCCAAACTCTTAAGGCCGCGTATACTTTCCGGAACTCTACGCTGCTTAGTCCCCTTCAAGTTTAAATTCTTCAAACTGGATTCGAGGCCACGGAATGCCCCCGACGCCAAAGTCACATTGTTGTCGTTTAACTTGAGTGTGGACAGCTTATTGAGACCAGCAAAGGCGCCATCTGGTATGTGAGTTAGCTGATTCCTGGACAAGTCCAGTAAATTTAGTTTGCTTAGCACTTGAAGTGCTGTGACTGGCACTTCACTTAACAGATTATCCTGCAAATTGAGGTTCCTTAGCACAGACTCTTGACCCTTAAAGGCTCCATCGGCTATACGTTGAATGCCACAACTCGATAATTGAACATTGTGCAGACTTAGGTTACGAAACATATCATCTGGTAATTCTGTGATGGATGCATTATTCACATATAACAAATCCACGGGCTTAAGACGAGCATATGTGTTCATAGCGTCCAAAAGTTGCGTAAAATCAACCTGGAAATTAATTAAAATGAAATAAATAAAAATAGTTAATTTTTATTAGAAAATATAAAAAATTAATAAAGACAAATCTGTTTTTCAAAAAGGTATTATATAGACAATATGAGTAAGAGATTCGGTTCTTATGGATCATAAGTACTAAAAAAGTAGTGGATAATTTTGTATGATAAAGAAAGAAGTCATTTACTTCACTATGAACAAGGAATGTAGAATGATATAAATAGTCGCAGTATAGACAGAAGTTAGTATTGACAATCTACTTTAATTCCTCAACCTTATCCGATCGGACCAGCTGTTTCCGAGAAAGAGTTCAAATTGAACTAAGTAGTCGTACTAAAGAAATTCCATTTATAATTTTATATTAAAATAAATTAATTTAATTATTTCCTGATTCTATTCATTTAATCCTCTTTTGTATCGAAAATTTTAGTTCTAATAAACATAGAAACTTTTATAGCTAATGGGTCCATTACGGATCTCATGATCGCACCCATTTTCTCTATATACTATGTTATATTTATATGCTGTTTCCCTGATCCTTTTTTAAAAATATGAAAGATAAAAGACTTTATCTATTTCAATAGATCTATCTACATAAAAACAACAACATAAAAATTTAAAGTATATTTTCATTAATCTTCTTTTTCCTCACCTGATCACATTGTATACTCAGTTCGCGTCCCAAATTGTAGGCGCATATGCAACTTGTTTGGAGATCGGGTACATCTCTTTGCCAAGGACATTGTGCTTGTGTTTTATCCACTAATGCCACTAGCACTAATATTAATATGTAGGTGGGCGTGGTCGTTGTTGTTGCTGCTATTGGTTGTATAGTGCTTCGTCTCATCTTAATGCCGGCATAGAGCTGTAAAAGAAGAAAAAGACAGATTTGAATTAGAGAGAATGGCAAAAGAAATAAAAAAAATGAAGAGACGGAAACCAGAAAATTTCAAACAAAGAAAGAAAGGAAAAAAAGTGAAGGTTGTCTGAACCAGTCCGGGCCATAAATTACCCAATTAATACTGTCACCTAGTGTACCCCTTCAGACTTCCTTCCAAGTCAGTGTCTTTCACACTGGTTTGCATAGTAATTTTCATACTGTTGGCCAGTTGTGTTGGTAGCTGGTCAAAATGTGTTGTCCATTGGCTGGGCCAAAGGCGTTATTTTCTTGGCCATGGCTTTATCAATCAGTTGTGCTGGCTACTTTCAATTTCATTTTCATGCTCGTTAAACAACAAACAGTGCGTGAAGAGTAGGTAAAAGAGGCCCATCTTTCTTATATCTCTCTGGCTCTTCTCTTTCTTTTACTCTGATCCTTTGGCAGTTTAGTTTGATTAATTTGCTGTCTACTTGGTTACCCTGTCAAGCGAGGTGCTCCATAAAATAGGCATAAAAAAAGACGACTAAACGTAATGAACGAGTGGATGGATGGATGGATGGCTGGACGAGAGAGAAACGTTAAGTATATCCTGGCAAGCATCCTTTTCTTCTTTGGGTTGACGGCCATTTAGAAGTGTTACGCGAAAAGCTTTTTGTTAGCCATTTAATTTAATTTGGTGGCATCATAAAAAGTGGCACGTGATTCATTGGGTAAGATGATGACTGGCCTGGACTTGACCGTACTGGCTGGCCAGGGGGGTCAAACATCTAACAGAAGCCCCGGTCAAAGCTGTTGACCTTTTTTTCTTTCTCTTTTTTTCTTTTCTTTTTTTTTTGCATAATCATGAGTTATGATGACAATCAGTTTTCTCCATTCTTTACCACTCGTTTCATTGTTTTTGGTCGACTTTTGTGGCTACATTTTGTTCTATATTGTGTGTGCTTGACAAAGAGTTGAATGAATGAATGAATGAATGTTCTTTGTTGTGAGAATATTACATAAGCATAACAAACAGGCCAACAGGTGGCTAAATTGTTCATTTTCTTCACTAAATATGCAAATTAATGACAAAGAAGGTTATTACCAACTAGAAATTACTTCAATTAAAAATTTATATCATGTGATTAGAAAAAAGCATTAAGTAACATGTTATATAGCACAGGAGGTAAATCTAGTCCAGATTGCAAGTCCACTTCTATTATCAATTTTAGTTTGAAAGTTATAATGTAGCTACAGTCTGTCAAGAAGAACTTTATACATTGGCTAAAAAATCAATCAATGCAAAGTTAACGATTAAGAACCGTTATTTCTTAGAATGTAAGCAAAGCAGAAGAAGTGTACGAAATGTGTAAAGAGTTTCTTGACAGTGTTAAAAATGAGTAATCTAAGTTTATGTTGTTTTTTGTGGTTTTACGCTTATTTTTTTCGTTTTTGTTTATTATCATTTTACTTAATACTATCTCAAAAACTGCAAAGCATTTAAAAGAATTTATGTTTTAAATCTATGTATCATCACATTTAGTATTTTTTTCCATATGTTAATATTTGATCAAATTTAATAATTGTCCCGGATAGATCTTAAATAAAGAACACAGAACAAAAAAAAAAAAAAAAAAATATTTTAAATCTGAACAAGATCGATAGAAATACCATTGGTGAGCTAAATTAAATAAAAACTTCTTAATTTTTCATCTAAATGTGAAAAATTAATTTCTTTTTCATTCGGTTCTTGGTAGACCGTATTTAATGCTTTTAGAAATGTTGTTTAGTTTTTAAAAAGTGTTTTTTATTTTCATTCAATTTTAGTCTTCTAAACTTGTTTGTTTTGTTGTGGTTTTAAGTAAGTCCTTCAAAGTTTAGAAAAAGTTTGCACATTCTAATAGGCTTAAAACTGAAAATTAATTACATGTAAAATCTTTAGCATTATAAGCAAATTTTTTATAAGAACTTTGAGAAGAAAGAATCTTTTAATTATAATTAGAGCAATTAACAAGACTACATTTTAGTAATATGAAATAAGCAAAGTTCTTCAATAGAATTCTTTTATATTGAAATATTAATATCTAAAAGTGTTTAAACTTTTCATAACTTTCAACAAAAAATAAAAAATGTTTTTTTTTTTTTAATTTTAAAATTCTTTAAGACTTAATTTTTGTGTTTTTTTTTTAACTGTTTGGGCAAAATAAGTTTCAAAGTTGAAAAAATGAAAGATGATGCACAATTTTCCAATATTACTTTATATAAGAAATTCCGCAACAGGCTCAAAACTTAAAATTGATCAGCCTGAAATCTAAAATATTTTAAATAAATTTTCTATATTTTTTTTATTTAGAACGAGAATTTTGAATTGTCAAGACTCTATTTTAATAAAATGATATGAATTTCCAATAAAATTTTTTTTTACACCTAAATAGATAAAATTAAAAAAAAAGAGAAATTTATACGAAAGTTTTTTAATGCTTTCGTAGTACTTTTTTGGAACAAAATTCTTGATGTGTCATTTTGAAATTTAGTATAAACCTTTCCTCGCACTTTTTCGAGTTCAATGAATTTAGCTTACGAATTATTTATTATAAACGAAGTTTCATGCTTTGATTATTACACAAAAATCGAAAAGTTTTCCTGCCTCATTTCAAATGAAAAGTAAAAGTAAAATTATTTCACCTGTCTATTACTAACTAATACTATTTGCTTAAAAAAATATACATATATATTTGAACTTAAGTAAACTAAACTGGCCACAATGTGGTGGTATCATGGCTGACTCAATCTCTCTTACATCTCATCTAATCTCTTGTCTCATTCGCCCGCCTCCGCCGTCATCTATCCTTCAACACACTGAGAGAAAACTCAACCGCAAAATAATAATTAAACTGCACGCTTCGCTCCATCCGAAAATAATAATCAACGTTTTGTCTTTTGATTGATAGTTTTTTTTCCCCCTTTCCCCTTCCTTTGTTGTTATTTTTTCTGTCTCTCTTCCCTGTGTGAGACTTCACAGCGGCAGAGGCAGGCCGCCCTGCGGCTAATATTTCAATTGTTGTTCCGCTTGACTTCATTTTTCATGCCATTTTGCTTGCCTTAATTCAAACTTATAAATTGCATTAAATATGGCAGAAACAAAGAAGAGAGAAGATATATCTATGTATGTATATAGTAAATATATATATTTCAACTCCAATGTGTTGCAAGGATTGCATTATTTCTCTTTTCCTTTCTTCTCTTCTTCTCTATGCTCATTTCTCACTCAACTGTCCAGCCACAAATTTAATTAAAAAATTCTTGCACCATTTCTTCCTTCTTTTTTTTCTGTTTCCCTCTCCATTTTCTCTTTGTTTTTCTTGCTGTTTTTCCCTTTTGCGTGTATTAATTGCATCACTAAAATTTTTTAATGCGCGAAAGTGCGAAAATTGCTCAAAACAAAAGAGAAGAATGAAGAGTGAATGAAAAACGAATCAAGTACAGTTGGCACTAGAAAAAAAATGCAATGCTTTTTTGTCTATTTTTTTTTTTGTAGGGTATACTAAAAGTGAAGGCATAGCCGTTTGGTTAAGAGGTTTGCAAAACGGCATTAGATATGTACATATATAAATATATTTCTGATCAACATTAGAAAACAGATTCAAGTTCAGTTATATTTGTTGCCATACATTAAAAACATTAATTTCAGAAATATTTAAAAATTCTTAAAACTTCTCTATTTCGCTTATTATAAAATTGATTGATAAAAAATAATATAAATTTGTTTATTCAAAATTAAGATTTCTAAACGAGCAAATCTCTATTAAAGTTTTAATATCGTAATTAAATTGCAGTCTAATCAAAGGCTCATTAAAAAGGGTATAGCCAGTGCGTTGTTGCCGTTTTGTTATCTCCCTCTGTTGGGGTTTTTGTTTTCTCACCTCAAACAAAAAACTTAAAGGTGCAAATGTTTTTCTGCTGGCCGCATAATTATATTCACCTTTTTTTGTGTTTTGGTATCTCACTTCTTTTTTTTTTTCTTTTGGTTTTTTGTTTGGCTTTTCTCGTTGGTTTGGCAAATTTGCATTTTCAGACAATGGCCGAGTAAAAATTTTAATTTTTATCCGAAAAAAAACAAACGAAAAAAAAAGTAAAGAGTAGACCCTCAAGCCGTGTTAGGCAATCTTCTCTTCTATATCCACTTAAAATGATTTAATTGAAGTTTTTATTCAACAAAGCTTGGCCCGAATTTTGGTTGTTTGGTTTTTTTTTTGTCTCCCATTTGATTGTGGGCGTGCCTTGTGGGCGGTTTTGGGGTTGATAATACGGTTAAGCATTTAAGTGGATTAGAATTTTGAGGTTGAGAAAAAGTTTTTCTTTTTCATTCTTTTTTTGGGGCTAAAAAGCAAAAGTTGTCAATTGAAAAGTTCAGGTTTCTGTGTGTGTATGTGTGTGGTTGATAATCTTTCTATATAATACATATGTATGTATGTATATAATTTTGGGTCAGGTCAAGCAAACGAATTAAATTGTGTGAATATATATATACATATATATACGGCTATAGTTTGCACTGACCAAAGTTATAAGCCAAAAAGGATTGCTGGTTATTAAAAAGTCTTTAAGGACCTATCTGGGGGGAAATTGCAATTTTATCAGCAATTTCTTAAAGCCATCAACTCCAGTTGGTTGGTATTCGGTCTTAAGCTTATCTCTTCCGCTCTCCGAATTCTTCGTCTCTGGTTATCTGTGGCAATTGCCAAAGGACTATAAACTCTTCTGGTCAAATAAAGAGCAGAAAACCAACTAAATTGTTCTTTCTGGCCACAGAAAAATAAACGTAACATTGACTAGTTTATAGAGGCCATGTGATGTTAGTTTGTGGCCGTGATGATGATGATAATGACGACCTAGATGATGGAGCAGGGGGGCAAAAGGAACGGGCTGACTTAACTTCTATTTCTAGCTCATATCATTTACCCACACCCAAGGAATTAATGACATGAGAATAGTTGATGTTTCCATTTCATGAGAGTCACAGTAAAAATACTGACCAATAAAAGATACAATTTGTTACCACAGGCCAAAAGTATTTTTGTATTTTGTGTTCTTTCTTTGGTCATCTAAAAGGAGAAAATTTCTTATTCTCTAGATAAAATATTTAAGTAAACCTTTTAAGCAGCTGCCACTTGCAGCTGACGCCGCAACCAGAAACTAATAAGATAACTTTATGCAAATAGTGTTCGCTACCTATATCCGCTTCTTTTTACATTTTAGCCAAATAAGTCAGGGTATAAGACATATATCTATAATGCAGCATATACATATAACTGTTAAAGAATTGCCATAACCTCTCGAGGTTCAATAAACTCTTTCAGTATCTTAAATGAGTCATTGGAATGTAATACAAAAGAACTGTAGTTCCAACTTCTCCTCCGTTGACTCCTCCTCAATCTTCTACAGCTCATTGGCTATGCAAGACCAGAAAGCCACGCACGCGTTGACAAGCGAGCTAAGCGTGAATATCAATGGGCCAACTTGGGTTCTACAGTTAAAGAGAGTTATATACATACATATATGTATAGATGATATAGGTTGCCCTTATATACATATGTATGTACATATATGTGGATATAAACAGACTCTTTGTTTGTGTGGTAAACAGCTTTTATTGCCACTTTTGCTGGCAACTGAGACTCAACTTGTTGGGGTTTCTGTCTTCTTTTTTTTCTTTTTTGTTGGGTTAGGTACAAGAATGATTATCATTTCAATCGTTCTGTTTTTCTATTGCCTCTCCAACCCATTAAAATTCAAAATAAATGTGCAAAACAAACCATAGACAAAAACATTGTAGCAATTTGAAAACAAAAGTACATAGTTAAAGGTGTTGAAACAAAGTTTTTATGTTGTATCTGATATAAGGATATGATAGGTTGTAGAAGAGGGTCATTTGAATATTTATAGCTTGTTGATAGCTTGTCCTTTGGTTTACATTGCCTCTTGCATTGTTTTTAATTACTATATAAATGGAATGACTGGTTTTTTTTTAATTTTTATATTTTTGTTATATAATTCAAAAATATTGCTGACGATTACATTGTTTTTATTTAGGGGTCATATTACTTGTTTCTGTCTCTTAGCCTGCTTTTAGTAAATGTTAATTTTACATAAAATTTATTGTAAAAATATAGATAAAAAGCTTTGTTATTTAACAAAAAAGCTTTAACATACTCGCAGCAAACAAAATCTAATTATTAGTACAATTAATAATTATTAGTAAATGAAACTAAATAAAATGTATGTATACGGTATGAATAAATTGGGGAAACACATTACACTAAGCTGAATACCAATAAACTTTGTTAAACATAAATTGTATTAAAAATTAAGAATTGTTCAAGAAATTAAACTAAGACTCATTAGCTATGGCTGTCTAATACTAATAACGTTGATGTTATCTTATCTTTATCTTTTTTTCTATTGAGTTGATTTTTAATTGAATTCTTTCACTCTTTAACATTGACCTTTTTTTATAACTTATGTTCCCAAATAAGCAATATACTTATACTCAAAACTTAAAAACCTCATCCACTAAAGGCACTAAGTTATCATTCTACTATTATCCAGGAACTAGCAGTAATTATTATGTTTCAAAATTGATTTATTAATGTATTAAGTTGTCTAAAAAACCACCCCAGTCTTATATTCTTTAAGAATTTGATTCTACTAGATTAGGGGGGGCCAAACGGTCGGTCGCGACTATTAGTCAAGGAGTATGTAATTGGTAGATCCCACAGGGTGTCGTCAGTAGATCTTGGGTCTAATCAAGTTGGCCATCGCTGTACTAGACCTATATAAAACTTTTAGAAAGTTATGGTTCTTACTTTATTTACCAAATAATAACGCAAATTAAAAATAAAAATTTTAATTTCTAAGCTATCAAATTAATGTTAAAATCTCATTCTAAAATTTTTCCTCTTCATTTTCCTTCTATTTTCCAGCATTGCTCCTGGATTTCCCGATACACGCACCTGTCTGCTCCATCAGAAATTGCAAATGTTGAATGTTTGTGTGGAACGTCGCGTGCAACGTGAATCTGCTAGTAAACGCAAACAGCAGCAGCAGCAGCAGCAGCTTGATGAGCAAGGGAGAGGAGAAGAAGACGACGACGATATAGATGAAGACGATGAAGATGAAGTCGAGTTCTTTGACTGTGATGACGTTAAATCCGCCTCAAGTTCACCAATCAAAGCAGTGTTGAGTATTAAACCAGAGGGCCGCCTCAGGCGATTGGGTCTTGATGAGCATTTGCTTGATGAACCTGAGGAATTTCTATATGTACCCGAAACCCAAGAGCCAGTGCCCAAGACAGAAGATCAGTTGCAAGATGATGCTGAGGCCATGCTTAAATTGGGTCCTGGTTCTGGTTTAACTACCCAAATGATGTGTACATCTTTGTTATCCGATATGGAGGCATTTAAGGCTGCAAATCCCCGAGGGAAAATTGAAGATTTCATACGCTGGTATAGTCCCAAAGACTGGGAGGAATATCTAGATGGTAACTAATTAATGTACGGACAAAAGAAGATAAAAACCAAACTAAACATATTTCATTCTCAGAGAATGGTGAAATCAGACATCGGCTGAGTGTACGCATGACCACTGAGGGCAATACGTGGCAAACTGTTTGGCAGCAGGCTCAGCCTGTGCCCATTGCCAGGCAGAAGCGTCTCTTTGATGACACCCATGAGGCTTTGAGGGTTCTGCACTATTTGGAGACACGCAAAATGAATGAGATATATGAGCTGACCATTATACCAACTCTGCACACAGCCATACTAAAGTTAATTGTAAGTTGCTCTTGAAAGCAAATCCAAGCCATTTAATACTCTTTCTCTCTCTCTCTCTCTTCTTTACTAGGATATATTTAGTAATGCTCAAGTGGAGGATATATTTGGTTCGCAGGTGGAACAACTTTTGGGTGATCTTTGTCGTCTATCTCGCTCACATTCCAATAATCCTTTGAGTTATCAAAATTTCCTTGATGATTTGGCCAAACTTGAGCGACGTTTTTATCAATTTAAATGTTTTGAACGTCTCTCGGGCTATCCTCAACGCAGTTCTCAAGCACAAGTGAAACAACAATTTGAGGAAATCCTAAAGAATGACAATTGTTGCACAATTCTCAATAAAAAACTGGCCGCTGCTGGCGATTTAATTGGCAGTGGTGGCAGTCTCTATGATATATTGAATCCCAAATTGGAACAGGATATGACGGAACGTTTAATCAGCAAAGATTATATAATACGTTTAGATGGTGATACAAGAACCACCGAGAAGGGCATCAACTATTTGGGCCCACAATTTCTAAGGGCCATTGTTACCGGACAGAAATTGAGATTGTGTGGTGCATTTACAGAGAGCACAACATTTGTTTAAAAAACAAATATTAATATTTATTATAATTACTTAGAAAGTGAAATTGGATTTCTTCTGCTACAACAAATCATTACAAATGAAAAAGTTTTACCAATTGTATCAGATCGAATGTCTATAGTTGTTCGTTTGTAGTAATTACATTTAAATACTTTAATTAACTATATCTCATTGTAAGCTAGTTGTATTTGGTGTTTGAATTTATCTTATAATAAAATGCAAATTGTAAAACTCATTGTTTTTGGCTTTATTATCACAAATTTTTAGTTAATTTGTAGACGCATTTTCAACTACTTACTTACATTAGTTACATCCCCAACTTATATGCAGTAAATACAAATTACATTTTACACTTTTACATTCACCGCAAGGGAAAACGAATGAAACATTGTTGCAACCCTTTTTTGTTTTTTTTGTTTTTACGGCTGCTAGCCAGCCGACATGTACACAAAACAATTATAGCCTGTAGGTAATTTAGTGGAGAAACATTACCAGTAACCAACTAGGACGTAGCCAAAAACATACACAGCACTCACACAGGAGGCAGGAGGCAACAACAAGAAGAAGAAGGAGGAGTGAGGAGTCAGGAGTAGGGAGAAATGTTTTATGGCAAAATGGAGTTCCTTGGCAGCAATGTCGACGACGCCGACGACGACGACTGTGCGCTTAAAATAATTTCAGTTAAACATGCCTCAAACACACAAACACTCGCACATACACACACACACACATAGTTACATTTATCCAGAATTTGCTTACTAAAGAAAGGCTTGTGGTTTTGGTGGGCGGGGCACTTGAGCGCCGACGGGCTGCTAGGTACTCGGAGAATGTAGGCAATTTCATGTCTAAAGTTTTTATTCTTTTTCTTTTTTTTTTGTCGAGTCGAGTTGAATTTAAGTAGATGCAGGCAAAACGTCTTGTTGCTTGTCATTCAAGTGGATTTTCTTACCTTCTTTTGCTTTCTTTTCGTTTTGTGTTGGCTAGAAAAATGTTATTTCTGCCTGAAAATGGCTTTAAGTGTTATGTGATTATGTGTGTGGTTGATTGGACCAGAGAGTGGCT
Source organism: Drosophila austrosaltans (assembly GCA_035045865.1). Taxonomy (NCBI): domain Eukaryota; kingdom Metazoa; phylum Arthropoda; class Insecta; order Diptera; family Drosophilidae; genus Drosophila; species Drosophila austrosaltans. Next base: position 7,805,645 of record JAWNOQ010000200.1, read on the forward strand.
CTTGATTGGCTATAATTGTGAATGCAATTTATACTATGCAAGAAGAAGGTCTTCAAAAAGAAACTGAATTGTTCAGTTTCCTATGCAAAAGTTTGTTGGAATGTAGTAGGAAATGAAAATAATTTATCAAGATGGCCTAAATCTTTAAGCCTATATCATGAATCTGAAAATCATAGCTTAAACGCAAAGGTTCAAATTTTCGAAATCCTTTAGCTAAAAGACTTTATATATTAGATAATAAATAGGTTATCGGACCACACAAATAATTTTGCCATCAATCTAGTAGACAATAGCACCGCCAAGAGAGCACTGAACAGGATATATCCTTTGGATCCACCCCTACGAAAAATAGTTTTAAAATATATGAGTTTCTTTTGCTAAGCTTCAGATAATTATACATCAAGGCAAGATATACCATTAAATGATTGTCAAAGTGACAGATTGGTTGAATTTCAATATTTTTTAAATCAATTTATGTCTAATAACAAATTCGATTAAATGTATTCTTCTGTAAAGCAATCTAATCAGCAATCGAATCGAATAAAACACCAAAACTCTATTCAAAAGTCGTCGCCAGAAGCAAGTCATCTTATGCGTAATCAAAAAAAAAAAAAAGGAAAAAATTACAGAAAATATGAAAGAGTTTTTCCATCTCATTTTAAGTAATTTCTCTTCCTTATTATTATTAATATCAGTTGTATTTTTGCTTTTGTCTAGCTACATAGTAAATATTTATCTCAATAAATAATATAAAACGAATAAAGATTATGCCTCTGGCATAAAAAAATACCGATGCAAGGACTTACATCTGTCCAATTTTAATATAATTATAAAAAATTGAAGGCCACTTTGATTTATGCATTGTGATTTGTGCATTGTTTCAAATGTTGTGGTTAAAAAACACTTTCCCTATGAGTCTGATTTATACAAATGAAAGAATACTTACAATCTCTCCATCTCTCTCTCTCTCTCTCTCTCTCTCTCTCTATCCGTTGCTGACTCTCTCAGCTTGCCAATCATACTGTTGAATGCAAATGCCATTTAGTGAATCAAAAATAAATTGTGCATAAAATATGGTATACATAAACATACATATATAAAACATATGCATAATATACAGTGGCGTAGAGAAAAGGGGAACGGTATTATCCATGAAGGATAACATGGTCAAGAACCCACACAAACACAATGGTTCCATTGTAAAAAAACAAATTAAGAATCCAAATGGTACAATTTTCTTGTTTTTGTTCCAATCATCAATATTATTTAACATACAGACTTAATTAATAGCGTTTAACTAAAATCATAACTTTATTCTTAACTTAACTTACTTAACTTAAATCATTCATAACAAACATCCTGTGTCAAAATAAAGAGCCAATTGGAGTTATTTAATTAATTAATTCTTCTGAACAGTATATTATAATATCTGAAAATGCCTTTTATCTAGAGAAACATTTTCATAAATCAAGTTAGTTTACAAGATCTTTTTAAAAAACTTTACAGATCTTCTTGTTAGTTGCTTTCATTTAGGATTAAAGCTATGTATAAATCTGTTCTAAAACACTTTGCAGCAGCTTTTAGTAATATTTACCAAAAGTAAATATTTAGAGGATTTCAAAAGAAAAGAACTGTCACTGAAAGACCTATCATGATTCTTGGAGGAAAACAGCAGTTTATCATTTAAACAACTGCTTTCGATCAAATTCTAAGAACCTGTTGGTTAAATTGCTTTAAGATCATAAGTAGCTTAGAACTAAAATAGTCCTTTAAACTTTTATTTTAGCAGAGTCTTCTTTCCTTTATAAGAAACTAAAGTAAACTTCCCTCGATTGTCCTTCTTGTGATTAGAACCAGGTTGTACTTACTCTTAACAGCATTCCTATTATTGACTTGCTCACGCAACTAGTTAAACCGAATGCCAATTTCTATTCTCATCTCCCCCTTTTGGTGACGTCTTTGAGATTTGCAACTGCATACACATATGCATGTATGTATGTATGTATATAAAATAATATTGCAAATAAAATGTACAAATGTATAAAAATAAAAAAAAGGGAAAGAAAAATTAATTAAATTCTCGCATTCAATTTACCATGAAATGGTCGTCATCGCTGCTGAATGCTTGTGGGGTAGAATATTGCTTCCAATTGATTTGCTGGCGGTTTTGTGGTGGTCCTCAGTTACAATCTTGCTGATGCAGTTGAATTTTAATGAAAGTTTTTTCTTTTTTTTTTTTATTATTTCTTTCTTTTCTGTTAGTGCAGAGAAAATTGAATTATAGGACACACACACACACATGGACACACACGGACACACCTACTACTAACTCATACATTTACTCACCCTGTTGAGATTTTTCAATTTTCTATTGAGCAACTATACGAAGTGAAATCAAATTGTAAAGAATGCATTCAAAGGAAGAATATATATAAAATCTTGAAGAAAATATCCAAAAAGGGAAAATTGTTTGAATTGAGTTGCAGTTCTCATACACATGAATTATTCACTCTGCCAAATTGCAGTGATAAGATCCCAAGACATCTCCCCCTCCCCCATTATCAGCATTGTGGCACTCTGTAATTGAGTGAAATGGAGCTGGCCATTTGGTATGGGAGGGAATGGGATTGGATGGGCTTTGGACAATGGTCAGCCTTAAAAAATGCAAAAGCCCTTCAAGTACCAACGAATCACGATAAAAACAAGAAAAAACGCCTTAAATAATAATAGAGCAGTGGAAAAAAAAAATAAACTGTGGGAACCAACCCACCCATTGAGCCATTTGTGCCTAAGCTGCACAAATTTGCATATTCATCGTTAAGAGAGCAAAAAAAAAAAAAAACAAAAAAGAGAGGAGGAGTCGCTGGTAAAGAAAGAAAGAGAAAAAACTCATCTGACGGAGATTATAAGTTTCACAACTCAATAATTAAAAGTAAGCAATAAAAAAAATGCCAACAACTCGCAATAAAAGAATTAAAAATTAAGCTAAAAACGTGCCAAAGTGCCAACGAAAGATAAATTTACATGCGTGCCTCGAGATGACAGCGTGAGTCACGATTAACTTGTGATTGATCACGTATAAAAAAACCATGAAGTAGGAAGAAAGAAGGTCATTAGAGAGATTTCACTAAATAAAAGTTAACGAAACTGAAAGTTTTTAAATATACTTTTAAATTTATTTTAACAATCGAGCGTCAAATCAAAGGAAATCCTTAAAGATCAAGGATCAAGGAAGGAACTGATAAATAAATAAAAAATACTAAGACATTACATTTTGAGGTATTATGTGAGATTTCATAAAAGAAGTACTTGCTACTTGGGTAAACTTCAACAATTGAAGCAAAATTTAAGAATCATTTTAAAATTTTAAGAATGATCATCTTAAAAAATGAAAAACATACTTAGAGCAGTGCTCGATCATGAATATATCTTTATAAATTTGAGAAGATATTTTGTCTAAAATTATTATATTATTTGTTTCTATGGAATATCGTTTGTTTCTATCGGATTAATATTTAAAATTTATTTTGAATGTCGCATTGACACTTTTTCCAAAAACAGAAATGCATTTCGTTCATCTATTCACATATTTCTCTTTACGCTATAATCGTTAGAAACAGGGCTACAATATAGGCAGAACTATATACAGTCGTGGACAAAAGTATTGGCAATTACCCTGTTTTCAAATAAAAACTAGAATACTGTTACCTAGAACATTGTTTCCTATATTAGCGTTTATTTTTAAATATTCTTTGTTATTTTTTGACAGCATGAGCAGTTACAAAAAGAAACTTTTTTTAAAACTCAATTTTTTAAATTTACAAAAACGAAAAGCTCCTCCATTTCAAATGGTTATATGAATAGGTATAGGCAACTATTAGACTCAGAAATTTGAGAACAGAAAAAACATTACCAGAGTACAAAAAATACTACAAATCCTGCTTTGTGTTAACAGCTGCCCATACTTTTGTACCCAAAATTTATTGCTTTTTTGTTTGACATATGTGGAAAATTGGATGCAGAAATATCTCTAATAATTGTATAAAAAGTATTCATTTTGTTTATTGTTTACTTTATATGTCACGAAAGCAGCAAAAACTCGAGTAAAACTCGCAATGCCAATACTTTTCTCCATGACAGTAGTTATTTCAACAGTTTCTTTTTCCGAAACGTATTTTTTGAATATAACACATGGTAATAATTTGGCGACTAAAAACAAATACGCATGTATGTAAGTCAGTCAACCTGTTTCTAAATTATTATCTGATTAGATGCTATTAAAACCATCAAAATTATTTATTTTTTCAATTTAGAAATAATTTCTAATTAAACATTTCACAACTGAATAATAAATGAACGTTGTTTGGTTTTGCCCAATTTCACCTTTAAAGAGATTAAAATATTAAGCGTTTTTTAAGCAATGAAAAATATTAGAATAATCTATACCAAATACATATAAATAGAAGAAAAGCAAATGTTTGGCAATAAATGCCACTAAACTGTTTGATGTTTATCAAACCAGAAATATAAAAAATGAACCTGCCAATCGAAAACTATTAATGGGTTTAGATATAAATGAAATATGGCAACTATTTAAAATTTGTTTTGAAAAATTGCTACAAATTTGCAAATTTTGTTAATTATTTCATGGCCAAAACATAGTAGATAAATGAGAAGTGACATTTCTTTTTTTGGTTAGCTTTTCCAATTGCCATTAAAATGCCAGAGATCTTAAAATTCAGATATTGTCAGAACAACCGATTTGAAAGGGTATTCAGTTTTACTATGTACATTTTGCTAACTGCTCACTGACACATCTCTGATTAGGCTTAGGTGAGGCAGGTTGGATTAGTCATATCATCTTTTTTTATTTTAGAGGCTTGTCAACTGCAGCCTCTCTATATGTATATATATAGCTATATATATATATATGTATATGTGGATAAGTATCTTGCAATCTGGCTGAATGTAGTAGCACGCGTCTTAAGCAGCTTATGACAAATTTTTGTTGCTTGTTGTTTGTGTTGTTGCTCCATGCATAAGTAAAGAGATGAATATAAATTATGAATATGTGGGTAAATCTGCAAGGTTATACACCTACATAAATATGTACATACATATATACATATATATAAATATAAAGGCGGATCTCAACTTAACTCTCGAGCCCTCTGCCAGTGCAAAGTGGATGGCAAATAATTGTAATTGAAGATGGCAATTGTTTGCTAGCAATTAGCTTCAACTTGTCTTGGGGTATAAAAAAACATAGTATTAGATGCTTCATTTTGAGTGGGTTGATTTAGTTGATTAGAGGAGGTGACTATCATCAACAGTCTGCCACCTTCGTTGCTTATTTGGCTTATTGCCATATATACATACATAGATGGCCATGTTGAGCAATCGATCAATTAATGAACATCCGTTTGTGTAATATGTAAATTTTTCAAATTTTGGTAAATGAATTAAATCAAATAATTAATTTTCAAACTTTTTTATAGATAAAGTTTTCTAATATATTGCTAAAAACTAAACAACCACTAAGAAATTATTGTACCAACTAATGAAATTCAATTTCTAAGCCATTTAAGCTGCCAAATTCCACACATTTTAGGCAAACAAATATTCATATGCATATATGTACAGACATTTGTATATATATATATAAGTATATATAGAAAGAAAATTGGATTATTGATATCAAGCCCCTTGTAAGTTGTGTGTAAATATTTTAAAGACAAACAGCAAAATGAAACAGAAACAACAACAACAACATATCCAAAGAATATTCACTTGGCCCTTACTTAAAGTCTTTGGCAAGGAGCTTTAAAAAGTTTTTAATACTTTTTGTCATTGCACTGAGAGAAAAGGAATTGACGAAAAGGAATTGTTTGAATTATAATTACATATACGAGGTTTGAAAATCAAGTAATATAATGAACAAACTAGATAGTGATCTAACTAAACTGACAATTTGAAAGGCTTCAAAATTTGCTAAAAACTATCTAAAGTAATTTCATTCCAACTTTTTTTAAAGTTTTTTTTTCCTGTTTTTAAAATCTGTTTCATTGACTTTTAACACAATGTTTTTCAATTGTTATCGTCAAAAGCAAAAATTTATTGTTTAAGGGATTCAAGAATCGAATAATATGGAAAAGCCAACGGACAGGTGAGTTGATTATGATACGAAAGACTTTTATCATAGATGTTTTTTAAAGTTCAAAAACTAAACTTGTTTGAGCAATAAAACATAAGTTTTTAAACTGTTTGGCCTTCTCAAAAAGGATAAGAAAGATAGTCCAGGCGATATAATTCTATTCGAATAAAATCAAATACATTTCATTACGCAGTCCACACACTTTATATGTTAATATTAGCTGACATGGACAATTTTCTATTCAATACTTTTGTTACTGTGTATGGCTGTTTGCATGTCAGACAGACAAGGACTAGCAGGATGAGGATGTTGATGAGAAGGATGACGATGGGGATGAGGCTGATGATGATGCCGACGACGACGACGACCAACTTAAAGTCGGTGTGTGCCACGCAGATCAACTCATCTGTCAGGGTGATGGCCTGAGACAGGAGGAGGGAACGTTGCTGGGGTGAACATTGTGATAGGCAGGGCAGGAGCGGGGACGGGGTGGGAGGCATTTATTAACATTACTTGGGTGTGGCAGCTGGTGCCAAAAGGTGTTAAGTGGCAACACAACAAATGATGATGAAGCGTATCTCACATATCAGCATAAATTCATTCGCGAACAAAATCTGCGTATAAAAATTTCACCGCACTGTTGATTTTTGTTGTTGCCGCTGCCGATGCGGCATAAATATAAATTATTTATGTATAAGACAAAAACACAGAAAAAATAAAATAAAAAAGAAAAAGCATAATACAAATATTTTTATTTAAAACAAAATGGAAATGCAGAATGAACATTTATATTTTCTTTAAGGCAACAGAATGAAAGTGCTGCAGAATGGTGATTTTTGTGTTTTTTCGTTGAATGGCTAATTAAATTGGCAAGAAGAAAATGCCACAGTCAGAGCGCGAAATGTGTCGGGTTAAAGTTGAAATTCTACCAATTTGAGCAAAAGTTGCGGTAGCCAATGAAATTGGAAATTCAATTGGAAAATAAAACACACACACCCAACAAACACACACACACACACAGACAACGAGAAAGATACATACGGATACGAAAAGGAAACACTTTGCTCACAAACATTTGCTCAAAGTTGCCGACAATGCGTTGACTGTGGTCAGATTGCCAAGTTCTCTTGGCCAATAGAGATGAGCAGCAGGTGACTGAAATGACCAGTCAATTACCATATCTTTAAGCTTAAAAAAATTACTGTAGATCATTATATTTTATATATACTATAAAATAATTCAATTATAATATACTAAGAATAATAATTCAATTTGTTCTTTACAAGATTCAAAAAGTTTTATAATAAGATAACTTCTATTTTTCGAATGTCAATTTAGGTCTTTATAAAAGATTTTACTATATTTATATAACAAACAAACAACAAAGAAAATGTGTTTTATTATTCGACTAAAAGAATAACAAAATTTTTAGGGTATTATTTCGTTCTTACTTTTTTTTTGCAAGAACGAAATAACACCCTAAAAATTGTGTTTTTTAAATATTTATATTATATTTTTCTGTTTTAACTAAAAAATGCGAAAGTTGCTTTTATACATTTCATTCAAAGCCCTGATAAAGACAGTTTTTCGTTTTTGTTTCTATATTTTTGTTGAATACTTTGCTGAAAGTGTCGAAAAGCTTGTTCAAATTGCAAGATCTGAGATAAGGAATAACGCTTTGGAAAAGTTTTTTTCAAAGTAAAAGTTTCTTTTTCTTTATAATTGCCATGTACAATATAAAAATGAATTATCGATTTTTAAGAAAATTGTTGTTTGTATATATGAATTCTTCCACGAAGAAGGTTTGTATAATAAGCTCATTGATGCCACCAAGTGGAGCTAATTTGATTTTTATTTCCTGTTGTGACTAGAGATATAAAATATTGCCGGACGGAGTTCGCCGGGGCAGCTAGATTCAATAAAGTTTTTAATTTGATTTTAGTATTACGAAAAGGATAACCTTTACTAAAGCTAACAGAAATCAGTAATAAGTCTTATTCTTTGGTTTATTTTGTGACTCCCTAACCAACATCTTTGCTCTTTGCAATTTAAGCTAAGTGAAAATAAAGTAGAGACTTTTCCTATTTTGTTATGTTTCCCTGAAATTTGTCTTCCTTAAATCACAAATATTGCTGCTCGTTGTTACCATTCACTTAGTTAAAAGTGGAACATCTCTGGTAGGAAATGCATCTGAAAATGTTCAAGAAAATTACGTCAGTGGCTTGGCACACACACATTCACACACAAAGAGAAGCATATACATATGTATATGTATGTAGATACGCAAGATACTTTTATACAGAGCCACACGGACACATAGATAAGTGCCTCCTGCCCTGCTTTTGGGTGCTTAAAAGATAGACCAACTATCGAGTCAGTCAGACAGAGGCAGACACAGAGACCAGAAAGCCAGAGTCAGAGTCGGAGCCAGAGCCAGAGCCAAAGCCAGAGACATCAGTGTGGGCCAAATACGGAACAACGGCAACGACAACGACGACTACGACAACGTAGACAAAGTTGGTAATGTTGTTGGCCCGATGACGCAGGCGATTGAATCGAAAGAGTTGGTGGTTGAGAATTGGGTCGACTTGCCGCATTTTTGGGCCGAGAGAAACAGCAGCAGCAGAAGAGAAGCCGCAGCCGTCTAACGGTTAATGTTATTGCGAGTTGCCATTTATATCGTTTGGCTATTGTTGTTGCACAGTTGAAGAAGAAGAAGACGACGATGGTGGCAGCAACATTGCCGCGAGCCAAAGTCAAATAGGCGCACACACTTACACCACACACACACTTGGCAAAAGTCAAACGGCAGCCGTTTACTTTACTTTACGACTCACTGTAAATGGTATAATGATGAAGTGGAAGAAGAAGTTGGCCAAATCTGTGCAATTGACCGTGTGAATATGTGTGTGTGTGTGTGGTGGTGTGTGTCTTCGTGCTTTGTTAGCAAATTGTTTGCATTTTGCTTATGAATTTTGTGTGAAAATCTATTTTAAATTTACTTAATTGCTGAGACATCATTTCAAATAGAATTCATTTTATTCATACATATGTAAAATAATTAAATTTATTTATTAGTTAAAATCTGTAAATGGATGTCAATTTTACATGTTATTCAAGTGTAAAGACAAAGAAAGTTAACAAACAATTATTTACAAATTTTTGCATGTGACTTAATTGCTTAAATGCATTGAAGCAAAATTACTTTTATTTTGTTTATTGCGAAAATTAACAAAAAGAATTTAGGCAAAGAAATGCCATAAGCAATAAGAAATTGAATTGTAGAGAAAACTAATGACGAAAGCAAAATGTTATCCAATGGAATTCAATTAGTTGGAATAGATAAGCTTTCTAGTTGAACAGACAAAGACATTAAAGGTTCTTTAAAACAAATAGAAAATTCTATATACATATTCTATTTATTTTTTAAAACAATGAAATTAAATATATTTTTATTAATGAAAGTTAACTAATTGTTTATTGCATTTAAATGATAATTAAATCATTTTACTTTAAAGATCATATAAATTCAATGTTCATCTAATGCAATTAATGACTCGTTTCTGCTAAAAACAGATTAAAAACTTGATTTCTCGCTCCTCGAATTTTAGTATCGATTCTGAAACAACACAAAAATTAATTACGCTTTGATATTTAATCAATCTTTGTATTGGAAATGCATCTGGCAACGCACTTTTATCAATAGCCCATCTGGCTATCCCGTCATATAAGAAGTTGATCACTCAATAAGCTGAAGCACACAAAAAACTATGTAATTAATATAAGTTAATATATGTATGTACATACATATATATTGAAATATTCCAACTCAACAATCACAATATAAAATTTGGTCACTCTTATTATTTATTTATATATTCAATCTATACGGGCACACTTAATTCGTTCTTCCGTTTCCTGATCTCGTGTGCATGTGGTGTGGTATTGCAGCTTGAAAAATATTGAAGTTAAAAACAACTAAAATAAAATCAATCACCAAATAAATTGTTTTCATTTAAACAAAATAATATTAACAATACATCAAATCAGTTCTCCAATTCAACTCTACGAATAAACGTCGAAAACGAAACCTTTAAAGATTGCTAGAAATAATATTTGGACTTTTTTTTTTGAATTGAATCAAATTAGTTTTAGATTTTATTTGATGTTTTTCAGGGTATTTAAATATAGTTTATTAACTGAGAATCATTTTAATTACTTACAAATTGAATTTTTTAATTAGTTTGCCATTTGACTGACTGATGGCCCAAATGTCATCCCAAAAAAAAAAACCCCAAGCAAACATCATCATATTAGTTAGAGAGAGAGAGAGAGAAAAAGTCAACTTTTTAATTATGCAAACAGCTTTATCAACTGTTTTTGCCGCTCACTTGCATAATTATATAGAGTTTATGTTTTTTCTCTCTTTCTCTCGATGCATTGTACATTTACTGATTCTTAACTTTTTTTTTATTTTTTTGCCACATTTTAATATTAAAAAACTCAAGAGAACTCAAACAAAAGCAAAACTTAAACAATTTTGTGCAACTACAGAAAGTTGAAGAAAATGACAAGGAAGTTTTGTATTTTTGGTTTTGTCTTGTTGAATTTTTTGCGAGTTGTGGCATTACCCTGTAGTTAAAGGGTAAAGGGGTATATTTATGTTAATATAAAGGATAATGTTATTAAGAGAGACGGAAGAGTATAAATGGATCTGATCATTATTACTGTTTGTAGCGGGGCGAAGCTTCTGATCTGAGAGCCCAGACTTATTACCCAAGTGGAAGGAAATTAAAACGCGCGTTAAACTCGTTTGAACACAGGCCAGATTTATTGTAAATAAGTACCGGACCGATTCACAGTGTTAAGGCGTTTACGAATAAAGGTGTTTTTGTAGAACTAAGTGGCCGAGAATAATATCGGGAGACGTTTATAGTTGCCGGGGATGGAAAAATCAACTTGCCAAGATGGAGTTTTCCATGGAACTTGCCTAGTAATTATACTAGTGTGCCCGTTCGAGGATAATGGCAAAAGCCCACTTCATTCCCCGCTGGTCACCCTTTCTGGCGTGAACATACCGCCCCCCTTGCAACAAGTTGCAATAGCCCGGGTGGACTGGTAAGGATGGGGAGCAGCAACGTTCTGGAGCGCCGAACTAAAGGAGTTCCGCCCGAACTGGACACATAATTGGATTGGATGACCTCAGGATAGAGGTATGCCTCGTGGGTGCTCGGGGTAAGCATTTGGAGTTGGACGAGCCTCGTTGCGGTAGATTCCTCGGTGAAGCACATCGTCGTGCTACGGAAGCCGTGGGATGGAGGAGGGTATGGTGTTTCTCACCACACCGGTGACAGCCCGACTTACTTCTACATAATCCAGTGGAGTGCTCGTGGGCGAGGCAGTTAGGACAGTATTTGTGCTCTAATACTGCCTGTAGTCGCCTTGTCGCGCAGAGATTGAGGAACTGCCGACATTTCCGGAGCGCATGATGTCCTCCGCAGACCTTGCACAGGTAGGAGTTCTCTCGATGAAGTCCATCGCTTCCTTCGAGGCTGGGACGACGGCTTGGAGACGCGGAAATTTGAGCTGCAGACGTGGACCCAGTGGTCGGCTCAACTGTGGGACCGCACAGAATCCACCCGAATATCGTCTCTAGAGCTAGGAGGGACCCGCAGATGCCCTTTTCGATGCGCTTTCCTAAAACGCGGGGGAGAAGATCCACACCGATGATTAAGTCTACTGGAGTACTTTCGTGGAAATGTGGATCTGCCAAAGGAAGACGCGGAATGCTCTCCTTTAACTTTGTGGGAACCGGGCAGGATGGAATCGCGCTAGGAAGGTTGGGCAAGACGAATGCGTGCGCTTCCACGTGTTTGGAAGGCTCTCTAGGAGAAGAGATTTTTAATTCGCATACTTTGTGAGAGTTGGTGGCAACACAATTGGAGATGCCACTGATTTCAGCGTCAGTGACACGGAACCGGGGTCTCACCAGATCGAACATCCTCTTGGATAGGAATGTTCCCTCAGATCCGGTGTCTATCAAGGCACGTGCTTGGAATTCGGCACCTTGATGTCGTATAGTTACCATGGCCGTACCCAGCAAACCTTTACGAGGCGTGGATATTCGGAACTTCTGGAGGCCATGGCTTGGATTTGGGCGCTCAACTGACTCTGCAGGGAGAGCACTTGTTCGTTGTCGCCGAGGATTTATTTTTGGTGGCTGCACACTGGAAGTCGTCACTGTGGAAGTGTTGATGCGATGCAAAAGTGTGTGGTGCCGCTCCTGGCATACGCGGCAACTATGGACACTAGGACACTCTCGCAATGGATGGCCACGTGCAAAGCAATTGAGACATAACTCGTTCTTGCACTCGTTCTTGCACGGGCATATCTGCGAATTTTGGACAGACGCGGATCGGATGGTTCTCTCCGCCGCACAATTGGCAGGAGACCTTGTTGATAGTGACGGTAGTGGTCAAAGACTGGAATCTAGTCGGAGGCCCAGATTTGCGGACGGCTGCTGGGATTACTTGTAGCACAGGAGTGGGCTTTCGACCTTCCAACATTTCTAGAACGCGATACCGATCTATTAGAAAGTTGTTCAGGTCGGACCAGGATGAGAGGTCAGTCTTGTTTGGGATGGATTGTTCCCATAATGCGATGGTGGCGTTTGGCAATTTGGATGTACAAAGCGCCACCAACAAGACGTCCCAGTTCTCCGTGCTAACACCGGATCGCGTGAGCGTGGTTAAGCACCCTTGGATGGTGGTCTGGATATCTTTCATGGCGGCGCAAGTCTCGTGAACGACTGCTGGAAGGTTAAAGAGAATCTTCATCTGGCTGGCAACAAGCTGTCTCTTGTTTTCAAACCGAGCTTGAAGATTCTCCCAAGCCGCATGGAAACCATCATTAGTGAGTGGGGAACTGGAAACAATTGCCTTTGCCTCGCCGCGCGTTTTGGACACCAGATGATACAGCTTTTCAACTGGTGCCAACCTCGGATTGTTCACATACAAGGCTGTGAACAGGTCGCGGAACGTGGGCCACTGATTATAGTCGCCTGTAAACACGTCCACCTCACACGGAGGTAGCAGATAGCCAGCATGGACGTGCTGTTCTCGGATTTCGGGGGCGTTCTGGGACGCAGGAGTTGTAGTGAACGACTGGAGTCGCTCTATGCGTTCTCCTAAGGTGCTACCGCACCGTACGTACACCATATATACGTATGCATATTTGGATTGCACCGTCACCAAATTGGTCTTGTTTTCTTCGCTCGCGTCAGCCGTAAGGGCTCTGGTACACGATAAGTACTCGGATTCGACTCTGCTCCATAGGACCTTTGTCTGCTCCAAGTGCATTTTCATTGAAAACAATGGCACATCACCCTCGAGGGTGCCCATTAAGTTGACCTCGAAATCGGTCAGACCGTCACAAGCGGCGATAAAGTGGTTTACGGACATGTCAGCGGCTTCGGACAGTCGCTGGGACTCGGATCGGGTTATTGTTTTGGAGGTGGGAGCGGAAACCGTGACGCGTGGAATTGATCGGGAGCTAGAGTCGGAGTGCGCGGGCGAGGGAATGCGACTGCAAACGGATGCCCTTTTGGGCGTAGTGCCGGCAAGGCCTGGTGAAGATTGAGCGTTGGAGGAACGCTTGACGGTGTCGGTATTGCGGGATACCTTTGAATTGGATAGCGGAGTGGATGGCGACGTGGATCGACGAGGCACTGCTAGACGATCGGTTTTGTGGCTGCTTTTAGCAGGATCTGTGGGCATAGCTAGATTGAGCTAGAACGAGTCACGAAGGATATCGTGTTGGTCAACGAATTTGACCGTAGTGGACTGTAATATATATCGAATTTGGAAACCGAACGGATGCGTCGGCAAATCGATGAGTAGAATAACAATGAATAAAAATATATCTTTATGTAGATGAAATATCTTCAAAAATAAAAATAAATAATTTTATAAAATTTTAAATAATTTTTTAAAATGTGATTTGTGTGGTGACTGTAGTTTATGTGGTCCAGTGGAAACGGTCCAAAACCATTAAGCCCTATTTCGATTGCAGCTTTTCGGATTTATTCGTTCAGATGATTTTATTTGCTGCAAGCGGATCGAAAAGCCGCTAAGATTTTTCCGTGGCTGGAATGCCCTGTGCTTTATATTGCACGGTATTTTATTAAATTTAAAATTTAGGAAAATTAATTTCAAAAATAAAAAACCGGAATATTTGGAATCGATTTCGCTGGAAATACGGAAAGGGCGCAAACTTTTTGTGGAAATTTGTCAACAAAATTAAATTGTATTGACGGAAATTATTAGTCACACGCACACGAAAATGCCGAAATTATTAATTCGGAATTGGAATAATTTTTTTTTTTTTTTTTAATATTTGTTCTGAATTTTATTTATTTTTACTTGAGAAAGTTAATTTTTATTTTATTAATTGCTGGAGAAACAACTATCGTGACAGTGATCGAAGTCGTGATTTGTGATCGTCACAGGCCACCACTAATGGACATCAGCTGTGCTGCCAATTGGTGGTTTGTTTACTTTTGGGATTACGCAAATTTTTATTAGTTTAATGTGTTGAATTAAAATGCAAGTGAAATGCAAGTCAGAAATTTGTGAAGTTAGTGCGGAAAACCAAAGAAAAAGAATAAATGTCGATGCCGAAAGGCATATGTATGCATATACACAGATGTATTCAAATGCCGGTGCACGTATGGCTATACATACATATGTACATATGCATGTGTGGGCGCATATGCATATACGAATGTGTGTTGTAAATAAAACTTTCGATTGGATTCTTTTTTTTGAGTTTTTGGAACGACGGAGCACTGGGCGGAATTATGGCCAAGTCAATTACAGGTGAGTTTGTTGGTGATCTTGGGCCAAACACGAAAACTAAAGCACTTTTTAATTTCAGCTTGCACTCGCACTCACGTATGCATGGATATGTATGTATATGTGTAGATGATTTTTTTGTCGGACTTGGAAACAATAAAAAATCGAAAGGAATGGATTGGAATTGCTAGGATAAGCTACTAAATCAGGATAGATGAATTAAAGACAATGGAATGTCCACACAAATTAGAGTGAAAAGTCGCTATGGAGAAGAGTGGGAAACTTTTCACTACAGGTATGTATGTATGTATGTGTATGTAAATAAACGGAATGGCAATAAGAATGGTTCTACTTATCAGATTCTCCACCGATGCGAAGCTGGGGCGTGTGGAAGGATATCCGGCTCGAAGGACCAATGTTTGTAGCGGGGCGAAGCTTCTGATCTGAGAGCCCAGACTTATTACCCAAGTGGAAGGAAATTAAAACGCGCGTTAAACTCGTTTGAACACAGGCCAGATTTATTGTAAATAAGTACCGGACCGATTCACAGTGTTAAGGCGTTTACGAATAAAGGTGTTTTTGTAGAACTAAGTGGCCGAGAATAATATCGGGAGACGTTTATAGTTGCCGGGGATGGAAAAATCAACTTGCCAAGATGGAGTTTTCCATGGAACTTGCCTAGTAATTATACTAGTGTGCCCGTTCGAGGATAATGGCAAAAGCCCACTTCATTCCCCGCTGGTCACCCTTTCTGGCGTGAACAATTACGAAATGGAGACATTTCAGAAGACTGAATGAAGTAAAGTTTATTTTGAGGTACAAAATACATTCATAGACATATGTACTATATAAACTGAATCTGTGGAAGAGTAAGTAAATCCGCAAAACAGGGAAATATATATATTCCTTCCTTTTATCACAAATTAAAAGAAAAGATCTCTGCATTATAGTAAAATATTTCTGCAATTTAGATCTATTTATAGTACTTTCAAGTCCCTTAACAGACTTTGATAGTTGGCTTTCAGTTCCACTTTAAGTAGATAAAAAGCTTTTAATTTAAAATAACGAAATTTTACATATTTTCTACTTAATATAGGGTATCTAAAAGGCGACTTTCCTACAAAATTGATAACGATATTTTGACATTTGCTGTTTCTTTTCTTTGTTTCCTATCCAGACTTGCAGACATTGTCTTGCTGAGAAATTGCGCATATTTCCGTTTCCGTTTACCATATGTGTGTGTGTGTCTGTATATGTGTATGTTGGTTATACGTATAAGTATTGGTGTGTAAGTTGGCTTTTATACACTCTTAACCCCCTTTTGGCGACCTGGGCTTTAGTTTTTGCTGCTTCTGTTGCTGTGTGTGTCTGTTGATGTCTGCGCATAAATTAAAATAAAATTCGTTTGCAGGCAAACGCCTAAAAGGACGCACACTCATACACACACACACACTCGCACACCATATACGCACATGCATGTAAATGAAAAACCAAATGCAACGTGGCATATAAATGAAACTTTACGCATTGCCTTCTCCTTCTTTTTTTTTATTATTTTTATTTAATGAAATATTCTTTGTAAAATGAAAGTTTTAAATAATTTGACATATTTCCTTGTTCCTTGTAGCCGGCTGGCTCTTTTTTTCTGATCTTTTAATTTACCAACTGGCTTATCGATATCAACAATATTTTCATATTACATTTCACATTGATGAAATTTGAAAGACAAATTTCGGTTTTTCCATTTTTTTTTTAGCTCCTATTTGCAGCTCGTTTGTTTCACAAGCAAAAAATAAAATAACAAACAAAATAACATAATAAAAAAAATTTGCCAATTTATTTGTATGCGAAGGGAAAGTCAGTTCAATCAACATACATAGTTGACATTTGATGTGAAAACCTTTCAAACACATCTCGCTGATAAAATGGATTCGATTTTCGTTTTTCTCCTTTTTTTCACTTGTATCACATTCGATATCCTGTGAACAGGAAAAGTATTCGGCATATACGAATAGGGAATGATTTTAGGAAAATTTTATAAAAAAATTGCACAAAAAATTGTAAAATGTTGTAAAATGTTTTTTATACAAAGATATTAAATGTTCTTCAATTTCTTCTATTTAAAAAAATATTTAACTTTTCTTTTCTCTCTACCCTTTCATCTTTAATTTCAGTCTCGTTCTTTCTATATTTTCCATTTCAGGTTCTTTTTTTCTATGTTTGCTTACCTTTGGACTGCTTTTGTTTCAGTCCCTTTTTGTCTGTTTTTGCTTCTTTTCTTTACCATAGTGAAAAGTTTTCTTTAACTTTAAATATAAATAAGGAAAAATAATAACAAAAACAAAGAAAACTTCGTAAGAGCGTTTACAGTAACTAAACGAGAAATATTCTTATTATTGCAAAATTAATCAAGAACAATGGATAAAAAATTCGAACAGCATTTCCAGAATTCTATAAAAATAGTTATAATATGGAAATATATACTTTCATGAATTTATTTTAAAATATTTATGTTTTGTATATCGAATTGTTATTCCCCCAGGGCATCAGACAGTTCAATTCTCACCAGGGACACAAAACTATTTTCATATAAATATTTTTTGTGTGCCTTCACCACCGTGTGAATTTTTTGTGCCCCAATATGTATTGGAGTGTGTGTGGGGGTATCCTTGTTGACTGACTGACGACGACTGATTGCGTATACGTAATGTGACAGTTGTTGAAAAATATTGCGTATACGTAATGTGAGCGTGTGTGTGTGTGTGTATTTGAGTGTTCACTACTAGATAGATAGTGGTATAGGGAGTTATATCAATTTGATTTTAAATTTTACAATTTTTGACATTTGCGTTTGCATTTAAATTAGATTTTACGAGGCCAAAACATTGACTCCTTCCATACCAAGGGCTAGATGGCTGCATGGCCAAATGTGTGAGTTGTTGGTAAGGGTGGCTGAGGGTGTATTCGTTGCCGGGTCAATGGAGAACTGACAAACATGGGGGCTTATTGCAGGCGTGACAAATGGGATTTGCTATCATTGCTTCTACCGCACTTTATCTCTCCTGCCCCTCTTTTCTATCTATCTATTGCCACCCTATCACTTCTACTCTCTGACGGGTGTGTGTGTTGCATGTTGCAATGAGAGCCAAGTTAAGGCAAACTTCTCACGTGTTCTATAAGGTAAAAGAGATATATGCTAAAGCCACAGGAATGTACGATATTTTGCCATAAATTTACATTCAAAATAACTTTGTTTCATGGAATTTTTTGTTTTTTAGATACTTTTTTTTAATGTGTTGTAATTCTAATTAAAACATTAAAGTTGCCATCAAAATTCACACATACACAAATTATACAATCTGTACGAGGGGGGGTGGGGTTGTTGGATGGGACATCATTTCATTTTGGTTGTGTGTTAAGTTAAGCTACTTTACATCATAAAAATTTATTTTCATAATGATGATAATGTTCATGCCAAAAAATGTTGTAAAAATTAATTAAACTTTAATAGCCATAAACAACAACAACAACAACAACAGAAACTGCTGCAATTTTTGGAGGGCAAAGAAAATTTGTTAATAATTTAATCACTTAAATCGGGCAAAGCATTATTTCTGTATATGTATTTACAAATTTCAATTTTTCATATGACAGACATTTATTATGTCAAAATTTATAGCTAGGAAACGAAATATTTTATTTTATTTTTTAATCTATATACCCTAAAGGAAATGGAAATATTATTGATTTTTATGTAAGGGATGCCATAAATATGGATTGAAAATATGGAATGATAATTCCTGAAATAAAAACTGTGAAATGCTTTTCATTTTATAGAGTCTTACAGAAAACTTTTGGCACTTAACCATTCTACTTTTATGTTAAAGCAATTACTATTGTAAGAAATATAACTTTTTATTAATATTTGGGACCTTTTTTGTATTTATAAAGAGATATTTTGTCGTATCGAAATCAAACTCAAATTGTAAGTGTATTTAAAAATCGGTTTCATACAAATTTAGATGTCCGGATGAATTTTTTTTGGTTTGGTTTTGTCATTTAACAAATGACATTTCACAATATTTGTAGCGCCAATTTATTTTTTATGCTCAGTTACAGAACTGGAGAAAAAAAAAGAGAATTAAATTTTAAAACAAAAAACTGAATGCTGCATAAATAAATTTTTGCTTTACAATTTATGGCAAATATATGCATTTAATCGTCAGCCTATTAAAAGAGCACTGCAATCCAATAGGTCTGGCAGTCATTTCAAGGCATTAATTTTAAGCACTTTTGCTCTGCAAAACAATATACAAAAAAAAGGAGAAAAAAAAGAAAATAAAAAATTGTTTATCAATTGCCTGCCACAAACATGCGTTCGAGCCCCAAACTGAACTCTTGGCCAAATGTCCAATGAGAATGGGTTGAAAATTCCGCAACGAATGCGAACAAAATTTAAATGAGCCGCAAAATGAAAATAATTGTAAAATATAAATGTATTATGAACGGATGAATGTGAATGTGACGATATATATGGATATATCTAGGTAGTATGAATGACCAAATGCTGAGAAGCAAGTCGAAGAACTGTATTAATTAAAGAAGAAATATATCTGATAAATTTAAAGTGTTACGAAGAAAATATTTCATATTGCCAACTGTTAGGCAAAGTGCTTTAACATAAGTTGATTATTTATTGTATTTATAACCATTAACCTTTTCAATATGGACAACATTCTTGAGAGATTCTGGTTTCAAGTAGATTTGCATAGATATTGGTAATTGAAAAAGATTCGCTTGGCTTTGAGTAGATTGGGAATGCAGTAATATCAGATAAACATTCATCATTCTGAACTGATTGCTCTCTATTTTTACTATGTATTAACCACTCTACTTCTATTTGTCAATTTTCATCGCATAATTAAATAAATAATTGTCCATACACAGATAAACTGCAAAAGATACAACTAGATCGACTTGAATCAATTTAAAATCAGCTGAAGAAAAAGTAAAAGTCATGTTCAGGTAAAAAACTAAACTTCACTTTCAATCAACAATCGCTCTTAGGTGAGATCTACTAAGACGTTTTACAAGTTTTTTTATTTGCAATGAAAAGATCTCTGTATTTTCCAATAGCTAAACCATTATTCAAGTTAACAGATCAATGATAAATTTTTACTGTCAACTAGTAAAGTAAAAGTATTTAAAACAATTTGATTTTATTAAAGTTTTATGGTTTTTTTTATAGAGTGTTTATTGTTTTCTTTTCATGAGAAGTTGGTATAAATGATTCGATATGATGAATATAAATTTTCGATTACTTTTAGTGGCAAATTAAGTTAGGGATATTAAATGATGATGTATGAATGATGTATTGAGAAAATATTCGTTTTACTGCTAAATCTTGCAATGAATTGCAATGAGTTGTTGTGGAACTTCACTCAAGAACAAATTCAATTGCAAGTAAAACTTCAAATAAGAAATATTAAAAAAGGATTATATAAAGTACACATACATATGTACATACATACATATATAAGAATAGTGTAACGAAATAAGGCTACTCCTCGAGCTGTTGCTTCACAAGACGAAGATCGGTGATTGGGGTTAGGGCACAACATAAGCGGCTGTTTTCCAAGTCAGATGTCAGAGTTATTCCATTTGTTTTCTCTTACAGTTAAACACAGCCTGTTCTACAAATGTACATATACATATAAAAACGGAAAATTGGAACACAAAGTTGGCCATATTGGCGCTCTAGATTGAGATTTTTTTTAGAGTTGCCAGTTCTGAAAGCTGGCGAGGTGGCAGGGCTGAGTCATGTAAAGCGATGCCACCTCGTTATAATAAAACTATTTCAAAGGTTTTAAGGTACATTTCAAAGGATGATAATATCATAAAAGAAGATTAATCTATATATGTAATATTTAAAGGATTTGGAAAAACTATATAAAAGTTAGCTATTTTCCCTATTCGTAATATATATATATAGAGTATCAATTTCAACATTTCCCATAGTCTTAATGCAAGAACTTTAGTTTCCTTTCAAGTATATAATATAATTTTAAACAAAAAATATCAAAGATTGTGCAACAACACAACGCAAATGTTTCTGTCTCTCTCACACACCGCGTGGTGACCAATTTTTGCATATGTATGTGTGTGTGTGATTGCTTGGAATTTGTTTTTGTTTCTTTGCTGCCAAAGAAAACTGCTTATTTTACTCGAGGTACCTCCACGTTTTAGTTAATAACTCCAGTGATAATCATCCGATCCGACTAATTTTTAAACTTAACCTACATCATCGATTGAGAAACTTAACTTTTCATGTTTCAACCATGTAGCTTAAAATTTAAGGTCGAAAACGTCTGGCTAAACAGACAGACGGACGGACGGACAG
Source organism: Drosophila austrosaltans (assembly GCA_035045865.1). Lineage (NCBI taxonomy): Eukaryota > Metazoa > Arthropoda > Insecta > Diptera > Drosophilidae > Drosophila > Drosophila austrosaltans. The sequence goes on from JAWNOQ010000200.1 coordinate 7,827,051, forward strand.
ACGGACGGACGGACAGACGGACAGACGGACATGTCTCAATCGACTCGGCTGTTGATGCTGATCAAGAATATATATACTTTATGGGGTCGGAAACGTATATTTCTATGCGTTACAAACATCTGACCAATTTTATAATACCCTCTGCAAGGGTATAATTATTGAAGCAAAAATAAGAGTATTACATGATGATATTTTATAATAAAAAAAAAGGAAACCTAAAAGGTGGCTATAAAAAAATAATATTACAAACAACAACAACAACAAGTTGTAGAAAAATTTATGAAAAAATTCATTAGAGGCTGGGACAACAATCATGTTGGAAAAACAGAAATGGAAACTGAAATGAAAACAGGTCAGTGGATAAATTGCAAGAAAACGGCAAAGCCGGAAGCCAAATGACAAATGGCGATAAAAAAAAGCAAAAACAACAAGAGAAGAAGAAAGAGTTGAAACGCGCAATGTAAACAGAGACATCCAAAACGGATGGCGACAACTTCATGAATTGTGCAATTGGGCAAAGTCAAAGTTGGAAATTAAAGTCGCTGTGTGGGGCTGCTTAAGACAAATAAATTAAAATGCAAATTTTTTACTCTTTTTTTTTATTTTTGCAAACTAAATTGATGATGGGAAAGGTGGGTGGAATACGGGGCAAGGTTAAATCTCAATTTCAATCGTGATAAGTGGCGACACAGCGACTACTTCTGCGGAAGTTGCCAAGTGACCCAAAAAACGAAACAGAATGACAGACAGACAGACAGACAGACAGCCAGAAGAAGAATAAGACAAAATCTAAGGTGCTGATTCTTTTATTTCTATTTCTATATGTATCCATTGTTGTTGCACTCGAAGGTCACACAGTGTATCTATGTATCTATCTGTCTGTCTATCCATCTATCTGTTTTGTGGTGGGTGCAGAGTTATATATCTATGCCAAAGAAAGTGTTGAACTGAAGCCAAATACTTGAGCCAGTTTCCCACGTCTCACTTACCCAAATAGACAAAGTCAGATAATCAGCATAATTTTAGATACTTTTTGTATGCACTGTATGGATTGCAATTGATTGGATCAGGTCTTAGATAGATTTAGCATATTCGTTTAATTTATTATTCCAATACTTTTGCTATTCCATTTCATCCATTATACCAAAATTTGCCTCACATTCCAGTATCAATCATCTTCAAATCTTACCTGGAAATAGAAAAAGAGATAAAAAATTTGTTAAACTAAAAATACGATGTATTAATAGTGGCAATAGTAAAGTTTTTATTTGTTCAAAACTTTAGTTTTTGCACAAAAATTATTTATTGCATATGGGGTGGGTGTGTGTGGGTGTGTTTGGGTGTGTGTAAGCTGCGGGCATGCCCAAAAACCCGTAAAGTTGGTGGAGACAAATATATTTCTGCTGCAATCAGTACAAACAGTTGGTAAAAGTTTATTCTTTCTGTTTTTTATTGTTGCTAAATAGTTTTAACCGCACAAACCATTCAAAGAAAAATAACAAAAATTTGTTTAACTAGAAATGGCAAAAAAAATACGAGAACAACAACAAAAACAGGGAAAGTAAATATGCAGGCAAAAGACAAAAATAGAAATTCGTTAGAAAAAAAGGCAACTAAACATCGTGTTTTATTTTGTTGATTGCATAACAAAATATGTAAAATGAAAATCAAAAAATCAAAGGAACTTCTTGAATTGAAACAAAGAAAAGAAATTCCTCGAAGCAAAACGAAAGTTTATCATTCTTCTCTTTTGTTTTTGTTCTGATAAAGTTATCTAAGAAGAAGAATGAACTTGTATTAAACTAAAGTAATAATATCAAAGAAAATAATTGTAGATCGATCTGATTAATTCTATTAACACATTGATAAACAAGAAATCTAGAAGCTTTCTAAAAACAGATATAAGAAACTTAACACTAAGCATTATAGAATTTAACAGGAATTCTTTGTGATTTAATACATTAGGACAAGAATTATTAAAATCATATGAAAGGACTTCCTTTCCATTCCATATTCCAATTTGAACTTTAAATAGATTAATACTCGTATAGGAACAATTCCAATGATATCATTGATATACCTTTACAAACAAAGAGCATCAATCTTGTCTTCATCTCGATTCTTTTGTTATTTTTTAAATGGTTTTATGTTTCTGTGTTTTTTATTCACACTTGAGATAAAATAAATTTAAACTTTTCTCATGTAAATTTCAATATTCGAATCAATAAATCAAATGTAAAAAAGAAATAAACATAAACACTTTGCGTTTCAATCAAACAAAATTTTAATTTATCTCTAAAGCAATAAATATTATTTTCTGTTTTCCTAAACGCTCAATAAATAAATATTTGCTTTAAATGGGAAAATTGAAAAAATTTATGCAACTATTTAAACAATTTGATATGCAAATTTCTTTTGCAATTTACACCAATGGAAATTACCTTTAAAAGGAAAAAAAGGAGGCTTGACCCCGCTTCTGCCCCCTCTCCCACTCTCCCATGCTCACAAACAAATTTCAATTGAAAAATGGGAAAATGGTAAGAGAATGTTAAAGAAATCTTGTTCCTGTTTTCAATTCAATTTTAAAAAAAGGTTTTTCATCAAAATGAATTATTGCCAAATTTTTATGTACATATAAATATATATAAGTGTATGTGTGTGTGGGTGTGTGTTTGTATGTGTTAAATAAACATAAGAAAGAAAGGCATTTTGATATTATCTTGATGTTATTTTTCTTGGCCCGCAACTTTTGTATTTTGCCCAAAGGCCAAGCCCCTTGCAAATGTTTTGTGGAGCTCCCCAGCCCCCAAAGGGGGAGGGGTGGAGGTAGAAAGGAAACAACAAAATAAAACGCACAGCCTTGAACTGCACAGTTTGACAGCTGAGCAACAAATACACACACACACACACGCACACCATGCAGCTGGTGTACTGTATATATGTAAATTTCACAAAACAATTTGTTTTAATACACTTTGAAATAAAACAAGTATTTAGAAATTGTCAGAAACTTTGACATCTCCAAAAAACAGGGCGAAATTTGTAACTTATTACAAAAGTATTTGATGAGGAAATACTAAAAAGTTTGTTGTTTGAAATTGTTTAACCTTTTTTAAACTTGATATATATGGTTGCAAAAGATATTTTCACTTTCACTCAAAATATTTATATTATAAATTATTAAGAGCAATGTTATAAAAGTGAAGAGAAAAATTTCGATTAGTAGCAACTATATAATCTATAAGAACACTATTATAAAAATGGAAAGAACGAGTTCGATTAGTAGCAACTATATAATTCTTACATATACAGTGGACCCTCGGTTAACGAACAAAGTTTAGCATAACGACCAGCAAAAAAAGGGAAACCTCAACTGCATGAAAAATTTCCCGAATACCTACTATAGTGCAGTCCAGTGTGACCGTTTTTTTCCATTTCAAATGTCACGTCAAAAACATATTTAATTGGTAAACAATTTTTATACGTTTCGTTATACTTTATTTCAATAAAAGCTGAACTTGAAATATATTGCTGAATTTTTTTTACATCTTTTAAAGTTTTGATGCATTTCATGTCCTTTTCTTTTAGTAAAAGTTCAAATTGAAACCAATTAGTGTGTATTTTTTTTTTTTAACCTGGAACGAATTATATTATATTGCATCGATTTATATAGGAATAGTGGATTCGATTAAGTTTCACATAACGAACAAGATGCTGGAACCAATTGTGCTTGTTAACCGAGTGTACAGTCTATCTAACCCTTTCTGTATCTTCAAATAGAAGATTTTCAGACGTATAAATCAATAATTTAGGTAAAAAAGTCAGCCCAAGTTTTATTATGAAGATATTAAATATGTATATCTTAGTATTAATGTTTAAAGCCTGGTTTCATACAAAATACCAAAATTTGAGTTACATAAAACCTATTTCCTTGTAAGATCTAAGATTTTATATCACTAATATATGAATATATCAATAATATAGGCGTAGAATTTTACTTAATCCATCAGTTTGCTGGTATTTAAAATTTCCCCAAATATTTTTACAACCTCTGCTCAATGTCACCCTTCATTTCATTCCTATCTCCCAATATTTGTTCTTGTATCTATTCAAAGTTATCCGAGTCACCCACCAATTTATGTCAGCTTTTGTCGTATTAACTAAATAGTTTTTTTTTCGTGACTCCAAAAAACGAACATAACTCATTAATCATTATCTGTCTCATAAATGTTATACTTGCAATGAGAAGATGATTTCTGTGGCCTAAAGCGGCCCTTAGAGCATTCTGAAGGGCAACTGAATATCAACTGGCAGCACTTGTAGGCCGCAGATGTGTGCTCAAATCGTGTTAAAGGTGTGAACTGTTTTTTTTTTTATTTTGTTGTAATTTATTATTTTTTCTTTTTGTTTTATAAAATAAAAAGCACAAATGTGAAAAAATCTGTGTAAAATATATTATTTTCATGTAACAACCTTTACAAATGTTTTTCAAGAATTAAAATAGGGGAAGGTGGGGTATTTTGGGCCACGGGGAATCGTGAACCAGCGCCATTTTTTTTTCCCCAATGAATTATGACAGGTGCGAATGACTGTTATCGACTCGTCTTGTGTTACCCTATAATTTCCATAACGAACAAGTGTGGGCACCGGCATTGGTACTTTGTTTTATTAACAAATAGAAATTGGATGCTCTCGATGTATAATTTACACTCCGTGAATGTCCTTATATTTTTTTTATTCCTGTGAATCGACGGAGGTAACTATGTTTTTAATATTCGTGTGTATATTAGCTTTCAAAATTATAACGGGATTTTCCATGTATTTGTTATTGTTGTTGTTTTTTGCAGCCATTTTCTAAAAATGAGGGTTCGTGGAATTGTGAACCTTTTTTCTTGGGGAATTAAGAGCCACTTGTTTCTTGCCATTTAACGACATTTTTAATGTGTTGAATGCTTGTGTATGGAAAACATGCCGAAAAAAATGAATCGGCGAAATACCATACATTGCAACGTCTGCGATCGTGCAGTGCACTTGAAAAGTGCCAGAATAACTGAAAGTTATTGGACTTGCACAAATTGCATTTCAGGCTGACGTGTGTAATTTTGTTCACTACAACAACTAATTTTTCAATTATTATTTGTATTTTAGTGAAATAAATAAAATTTTCCTAACATAAATCATTGTTTTTATTCAATTTTAAAAGTGGTTCACAATACCCCGAGAATTTTGAAAATCACGAAAAAAGGTATTTTTGGAAATTGCCTTAGAATCACCTAATTTTCAAATATTCCATTAAACTGTTGTGACCAAATGAAAGCTAGATCTTCATACTATAACACCCAACACTCAAATTTGAAGTAAAACTTGTTTAAATAGAAAATTTCTGGCAATAAAAAAATGTGGCTCACAATACCCCGCCTTCCCCTATTATTTAGGTAAACAAAAAGACAGCGGTGTGTGTAACACTTATTTTTCTTTTTTCTGTAGAATTCTTACTTTTAGATAATGCTCCTTACTATGATATACAAAAAGTTGCAAACCAACTATAATTAATTGAAGACGCAGTTGAATTTCTTTGTATGATATTATTTATTCTTTTAATCTCCCTATATCTTAATTATATAAAACAAAAGTAAAAAAGAATAGGGGACACCCGGAATTGAACCAGGGACCATTCGATCTGCAGTCGAGTGCTCTACGACTGAGCTATGTCCCCAACTGAATACCAATTATAGAATAGTTCAATAATTAACCCAACAAAAGCGACTTCTAAACTACTTCCAAAGTCCTTTAGTCCTTTAGCTTGAGACGTCAGAAGTCAGTGATTAGTGGTTATTGTCAACCTTTGATTATGCTTAGTCGCTAGCTCCCCAAACGAACTAAAGTTGATAAACAATTTAAGAGTTTGTTGTGATTTTAGTCGTTTAATTTGTTGTCGTCGTATCGAGTTGTTATTACCATACATGTATTAAAATTTAATTGCGTGAGGGAAATAGCAAATGAATTCGTTGAATTAGTTGAACAGAGTTAACATTGAGAAACTCTCTACCTAGTATAGAAGTAACTTTGGAAAACTGTTAAAAATTTAACACTGAAAACTCTTATAATGGACACTTAACTTACCTGCGACCACAATTTGTTAATAATTATGTTAACTAATTTTCCCTCTTAGACGCACGCCTCTGTTACCCGGATGTGCGCACTCTTTTTTTATGAACTATAAAAAAAACCCGTCTGATTGGTAAGCAAAGAATAATAATGCGATTACAAGACCACAAAATCAGTTGGATTAGTTCAGCCTATGTGGAAATTACCACACATTTCTGTTGTAATCCTGTTTATTTTTAATAGTTGGAATCGATTGTAATCAGTCTAATTGGATCGATATCATGTCACGTGTATCTCTAAAATAAAGAAGATTGCCTGCAAAATCTATGAACACAAATTAAACTCAAGTTGAAGTTAGTTAATTTATATAATTGACTTTCTTACATGATTAACTATTTATCATTCTTTGGAAAACTTTGGAATCCATATAAAATTCGTCGCACTTTTTTAAGTAGACAAAACTGTCCAGAGACGAACGCTGTTGGATCTTTTTAGCAAAGTACGGCAATTGACTCTTCAAATGGTTTATAGATCTACTTCAAGTTCAGTAATCTCCTTTTTTTGGGTATATTTGAGCCAGCTAGTTTTTTAAATAAAACTAATTAATAGTTATTAGCTGTGATTATAGACATCAATAGATTTCACACCAACTTTCTTCTTTGGGGACCAAAACGGAACGGCTATAAGAATTTTAAACAGTTTATTGATCTACTTTAAGTTCAGTAATCTCCGTCCTATGGGAACATTTGATCGTATATTCAAGTTAAATTAAGCATATCAAATAAATAAATATTTTTGCTATTAAAATAATAAATGGATATTACACTAACTTACTTTCTTCTTGTGAGAAGAGAGCAAAAAGAAAATTGTGTTAGTCTTAGTTTAATCATCAGTAAAATGTCTTATCCTTGACTGTTTGTGAATTCTACATACATACATAAGTATTAATTAAACATATATCCGCATATCTTATCGGTATGTGTATCATTTTTTTTCATACTACATAAAATTTTTGAATTTAGATAATTTTTCATACTACATAAAATTTTTGAATTTAGATAATTCCGTCTTTTAAGCTGATTGAAGATGAAATCTTAATATATAAACTTATACAATTTTATGTCAGATTCTGTTAATATAATAAATCTACAAGAAAAAAAGCTCTAATTCAATAGGGTATAGAAATGTAAAAGAGACATTCACTCTTTATAAAGAGTATCACAAACTGGTTTGCTAAGAAATGTTCATCATCTTGGCTTGTTTATATTACGTTCTATTTGTTTGCCTTTTTGCATTCAAGTCTTCTCTTCGTAATGCACATTAAATCTTTATTTATTTTTATATAAATTTAACAAATAAGTATATATATATACATTCTTTAGGTATGTGTAGTAAGATACAAACCAAAAAAAAAAAAAAAAAGGCAGTATGTTATTGTGACTTTGGGCTACACTCAGACATTTGCATAAACCGCAAAATCTGCTTGTTTGTATTAGCATTTCGTTTTGGCCAGTCCAGCAGCCGTTGACTATAAATTTGTTGTTGTTGTTGGTTTTTTTTTAATGCCCGCAAGTAGCAAGTTTTTTTGTCTTCTTATAGAAATATGTAGATATATATATAGAGAGATATATGTATAAAGTAAATTTGAATCTTTTGTTGTCATGTATCTTTTGCTCGCATCTTTTTTGCGTGTATATTTATCTTTATTAGGCATTCATTCAAGCTGAAACAAAAGTTTTTGCCAGCATGCAAAAAAAAAAAACCTTACTGAACGGGAAGGTAGAGTATGGGCCACGCCCGAGACAAATACACACACACACACACGGGATCACAAACACCCAAAAGCAACTTAATAAGTTATCAATCAAATTTCGTCAATCGTTTGCCACATCAGAATATATTTAGGGTCATGGCAATCAATTTGCGTGATAAAGTCAAATACAAATACAAGCTGGCCAAGTCCTTCATACAGGATGAAACAACATAGACCTCGTCCTGCTGGTCGCCATCGATACCTTCATCTCCCACCCTTCTTCTGGCATTGTTTGTTTGACAGTTGTAAAGTGATTTGCTACGTGAATTGATGCTTTTAGGTGTCTTTTTGGATGTGAAGCGAAATTGGAAAATATGATTTGTATGCATTAAGAAAATTCTGTTGTCGGTACATGAATAGAGCTAGCTGTAGATGATTTGTATTGATATGAAGTATCTGACAGCAGATATATTACACAATATACTCATATGTTGTACATATGATAGGGCTAATATGAGTCTCTCTGTCGTTTTCATTAGTTATTCCATAAATGCAACAAAAGAGGCAAATAAAAAAGGAAGCAACAACACTTGAATAGAAGTGAAAGAAATTATATTAAAGGGGAATACAATTTACAATAAAAAATATAAAAAATGAAGTTTGTAGTTCTGTAAAACAATGTGAGCTAAATTGTATTTAATTTATATTTTGTGGTCTAAAGAGTAACAATTTTTGTTGGAATTGTTAAAACTGACGTAATAAGTAAATAGTTAAGTTAGTATAATGTTCATATGTTTGTATGTTACAGTGTTACTAAATTGACTGCATAACGATATAAACATTATTGATAACTCGTATTGCCAATAACCTTTTGATGAAAAAGCCAAGAGAATATAAACAGAAATGACCAGATGTATGGGCATTAGAATTTAAGTCCTGGCTACAAAAGGATGTTATGGAGGCAACACGCGTGTGTTGTTCGCATTGCAAATATATAACTGAAGAAATTAGTAATCTGCCTGCCCATGCCGGAACTAGGAAACATTAAAACGCCAAGAAGACTTGACTTTCAGCAGAAAAATAAAATAACATTTAGAACAGTGACTCTAAAATTGGTAGAATGCAAGGCGGCGCTCCGTTTACTTGGGGCTTTATATTTGCCGATTGCGCTGAGTTATTTATCACTTGCCCAATAAGTATTCAAAGTTGATTGGAACTATGGAGGCCTAGGAAGAAGATCAAAACTACAATGAAGTTGATTAAATTATTAACTTTTTATAAAAAGCAAAACTAAGAGCATAAACTTTGTTTCACCTATGTTATCAACTTTTTTACAACTGCCCACCAAAAATAGCTTTTCTTGCTGATCGAAAGTTGGCCATATTGGTTTGTTATGTAACTTAGTAATAAATACTAACTAATAAGACCCAAAATGTATTGTTACTTTTTTAATTTAGCAGAAATTCTATATTACTTATTGGGTATGAAAATTGAATTGACTAAAGATCAACATGAAGAATGTAAACGTTTTACAGAACCCGAAAATTGATTGAATATGAAAGAATTAAGAAAAATGAGACTGTTTACCAAAGAATTTTAAGGAGCAAAGGAGACTTTTGATTAATCATAAAAATTCAAAAAACTGCGCTCAGAAGAAAAATGTGAAATTTTCTGTAGTCAACTCATAGGAGTTAACAATGACATAATTAGATTTTAGTAATGGAACTGTATTTAAATGCATTTGTACAAACATTCCACAAACATTTATATTCGCTTTGACATTTTCCTAACCTTTTGCTTTAAATAGAAAAAAAAAAAAACAATTTAAAATTTAAGCGACTTCGTGCCTTCTTGCCAAGTGTATCTGAAACTAAACCTGTTTCCAAAATAGTATGCAAAAATTTTCAGAAAATTTATGTGTATGTTGCTAATTATTTAAGCCTATTAGAAATATGACATCTCAGAATCTCATTTCATTTCAATTTCCTACAGCCAACGATGATGTTTAGTTCCGTAAGCGAAAGAGACAGAGAGAGAGAAAACCAGTTTCACGCTTAATTATGCATGATAACAACAATCAAACTTTGGTTAGAACATATTACAAATGTATTTTTTTTGTCAAGTCAAATAATAACATATATATGCATATATGTGACTATATCCAATATCATTATCATCTTCGATAGCAACAACAAAAAGAACAATTTTTTTTTTGGCATTTGATTTCCTGTTTATTAGACAAAATTGCCCCATAAAAAAGTTTTTCCTTTTGGCCGAAAGTTTTTCCTTATTTTTATTGTCTGTTGATAAAAATAGAAAATGATGCAGAAAATCTATAAGGAAAATTATATATGAAGAAGCATTTAATTATGCCACCAAACAGATTAAGTAAAATAAATGGCCAAATGTCGGAAAGGCAACAGAAAAAACATAACCGAATAAAATTGAAAGTATTTTTGATGATGATGATGATTGAGATTATTTATGCTGGTCCAGCAACTGACGAAGATGACGCATCGAAATGTTGTGGGCAGCCGCCAATGAAATTAACCAATCGAGGAAGTCATTTTGGCCATTTTTTTTCTCAAATTCTTCAACGTTTTTTAGTCAAGGTCAGCAATGTGGCATCAATGACAACTAATCAATAAAATTATAAATTGGTTTGTCTTGTATTTATTTCGTTGTCTTTGGAATATCTTTCAACTTTCAAGAGCTCAACTGAAGAGGGCCTCTTGTATGTGCCTTCAAGTGGCATTTGATCGAATTGCGCAATGAAGATGAGGATGATGATATTAATGATGATAATAACAAAGATGATGATGATGATGGTGGCATGTAGAAAAGATGTTGGGTCAAGTGTGACCAGTCAGCCAGTCAGACACCCAACCAGTCATCCAGCCAAGTGAGTTGTAAACAAATGCTCAGGCATCCATTGGAGCTTATGATATATATTTGTTAGTTGAATTTGATGTTCGCCTTTTTAACATTTAGGTCCCCAAGCAAATAAAGATAAGTGCATTGGCCCGTATGCCAAGTGTTTTGTTATAAGTATGTAAAAAAAATGTCTAGATGGTTATAGCCAATCCTTTTTTTTTCTCGTTCTATATCAGTTACTGTCGGTCGGTACTTGAAATGTTTTTGCAAGTTTATTTAAATACCGGAGAAGAGCATTTGTCAGTGTTTTGATGTGGAAATAACCAAAAAAAAGCAAAATAAACAGAATATCTAAAAATAGAAACCAACAAACAAGAATAAAGTAACGCGAATAAGAATAAGACGTGACTGAAATGTACAAAAATCCAAACGAAATCACTCAAATCAGCCTTTCATTTGCCTTAAGCTAATATGTTTCATATATGTTTATATTATGTTTATTACATATTTATTTGCGTTTCAAAAACCTATCTAAATATTTTTGAAACTTTTTAAGATGTACTTAATGTAATAAACGATTCTAACGAATTGTAGCACCTTTTTGGCCGCTTTTTTTTTAGGCAATTATTAAGTTTTTGGTGGCTTAAAAGTATCACTCAATTAAGATTTGAACTTATTTTTAGATGATACCTGCCCTAAACAGATATAAAACTAAATAGAAATTTCGAATTAAGTATGTTTATTTTATTGTTAGATCCATTTTATTTAACTGAAGAATCCTAAACCAATTCAAATGTAAGCAGTAAAAAGTATAACTTTAAGGGCTAAAGGCCATATTATTATTACATTATCTTATATATGATAACATTTAATAACTCCTTGTTATGTAACATTATTTTATATTTAGGTTAAATTACTAATCAATTTTAAAAGTGTTTTACCGGTCAGTATAAGTTGCTTAGATCATGTTTAAAGAGAAGATGAAACCAATATGTTATGAAAATTAATTTCTTTGTACATATTCCTCCGACAATATATTGCTTTATTTTATACACTACCAACATATAAATTGATAAAACCGTGAGTCTCTTTTTGGAAAATTAAGTTTTGTAAAACAAAATAACATATAAGTTAAAAAAAAGAATTTTAAATTATTTTACTATTAAATTTCCCACTAAAACAAAATATTATTGAGCGCTCCAAGTTCAAAGTACAATTTGTAACATTTTTTTTCTGTAACTAATGTTTGGACACGTTTTATCGTTTAATCAAATGATTTGAACATAATATAAGTCACAAATTCATGGAAAAAATTAATAACAAATCAAATTATAGCAATGTAGTAAGGTAAATTTAAATAATTAGTAACTATTTAATATAACTTTGTAAATTCTGCTGGGTATTAAATCACAAAGGGACTTCAGACAGACCAATGATTATTCATTTCGGCATTGATAATGATGAATTTTAGGGTCTCAATATATTTAACACATTTAAATTGTCTACCAGAATATATATACGTAAATGCAATATAATTCTATATATATAATTCCATACATTGATGAATGTATTGTACATATTTCGATTTTACTAATTTAACTACAGATATTTTGTTATTAAACAAATGCAATTCTTCGATAGTCTCGTTCTTGTTCCCTAAGTTCCAGTATATTTCCTATGAAATATCATTTGCAAAAGTTATATACTCGTAGATCCCATTTGGATTAGCTTGCTGGAATTATATATTTTCATCAACTTTTAGCTCTCAGCTTATACATATATGTACATATGTATCTTGTATGTAAAAGTGCATTACAATGGAGATCAATCTCAATTAGAGTCTTCATTTGCCATTGACATTGAAAGTCGAGCCAGTTGATGCTAATTAACTTTATTTTAACAAATGATAACAACAACAAAATGAAAACAAAGAAGACATTAAACCACATTACACACACACACACTCATACAGATACATATAGATGTATATAAGCAAAAAAAAACAAATGTTTTATTGTCGGCAACAATAAAAGTGAACGCATTAAAAAAAGAAAAGAGATCAACGAATGTGAGTTATAAAAAAATAGATGCCAAAAAGACAGTTCACTGTAGACGACGATGATGAAGATGAAAGCGATTTTCGCTGACTGACTGACAGACAGACAGACAGATTGGGTGAACTGTACAGTGAACCACTAATAATTGTGATGAAAAACACTTTTCATATATACATATTTCGCTTTTCTTTCATAATGACAGGGCAATTTATGATAATTTCGGGCCAAGGTTGCCATGTAATAAACATAAATTTAAGTTAAGAGTGAAATTTACTACAACAACCAGTAACAACAACAACAAAAAAAAATCACAGGTCAAAAGTTGATAAATGAACACAACCAACTACCAAAAGTGTAAGAAGAGGGGGGAAAAAAAATAAAAATAAAAAAGCGAACAAAAACAAATTTTCATGTTGTCAAATTATATTGAAACTAATAAATTTGACAAAGCATGACGCAAAAAAAAAGAGAAAGAGAAACAAGGAGAGAAAGGGGCGTGGTCATAAAAGAAAAAATTGACTTGTTGGTTTACTTCTTGCCGGGATTTTTTGTGTTTTTTTCTTTGCTTGTTGTCTGAAAACAAGTGAAAGTGTCAACGCCAATGGAAAATGATGAATGGCCCGAAGAATATGCTAGGAAAAACAAAAGAGTCAGAGAGAGAAAGAGAGAGAGAGAGCGAGAGTGGGAGAGGAGGGAAAAGGAGGCAGGTCAATGCGGCGTATGCGTAATTTATGTGACTGCAAATGAAAAGTTGGTCAGAGCAAATCATTAACTACATATAAAAAGAGGCAATGAAATGAATGACACCATTTCAGAAGCACAATCACATAGCTATCTCACTCTCTCACTGCAAATCTGCGAGGAGGAGGGGGGAGGATGTCCTTGTAATAAATATGAAAAGCAGTCAGAGTCCTTCCAGAGATAACCCCCAACAGCATAGGACTCATGGCGTAAGTGCGTGCTTGGCATAATGAAAAGACTTTTTCTTTTTTTACTTTTTTATATTTACACATTTTTCGTTTCGTTGAAAATTATTTACTAAAAGTTCTTTATGAATTGAAGCATGGGTTAAAGTAGAAGGGGGGAGGAAAAGATAAACTTGCTAATTTCAACGCACATATTCTTCAAGTGCTAATTTGCCCTGTTGCCAAGTGGGTGAATATTGTAAAAGGGTTTTATTTCTTCTCTTTTTATTCGCTCGTTTTTGGTTGAGAAAGTTTCACAAGTTGTCAAAAGACATTTCACTGTATCGTAACAAGAGTCACAGCAAAGAAGAAGGTGCTAAAGATTGCGTTCAATGAACTCGAATACCTGACTTATGTTTGTTTTCATTTTCTCTGGGTGGAGAAAGGAAACGATCGTTGAACTAATGAAGCAACTTCACAGTCGAAACTATTGTTAATCGATTGGTATTTATACTTGTTTGAGTTAAATTTCACTAATTTGATGTGAACTTAGAAAGGGAATTTGTTTTTTTTTTAATGCATTTTACAAATGACTCATGGGTATCCGGGATGGAAGGCAACCACTTGGATTGTATTAATTTCAGTAAGATGTTTATTGTTCTTTTTTTACGGATTTACTCTTCGGCCTTGCCGAAGTTGCAAACTGTTATTTCACAGAACAAAACAGAACAATTCGAGCTTATAATAAATGTTTGTGGCTTGAGAAAAAAATTAAACGACTGAATAATTTTTGGTCCGATCGTTCCTATGGGAGCTATATGATATAGTCATCCGGTCGGGATGATATCGAGTTATACAATGCCTGCAGCAAGCAGTATCCTGGGTGCAAAATTCCAGCTCTGTAGCTTTCGTCTTGATCCAGACAGACAGACCGACGGACAGACGAACATGGCGATATCAACTATATTGTCATGCTGATGAAGAATATATATACTTTGTATAGTCAGAGATGTTTCTATCTGTGCGTTACAAGCTTCTGACCAAAATTAATATAGAAGACTGTAATAATTAAAGAAGCGAAAAGACCACTGGTACTTTAATTGAAAGCGAATACAAGAAACAGCTGTTGGTTCGTTCTATCTAAGTTTAAAATAGAATATCCAATACAACAAAACAAAATTGTTGATATTTGTAATGATGTCAAACTCTATTTTCTTTCTTAGAACAGCTAGAAGACCTTCTTATCAAAGTTACACAGTGTTCACACCAAAAAGGGTGACCAGCGGGGAAATCCCTTATCGGAGGACGGGCACATTGGCCCTTATTTCGCTTGCATCGTTTATTGTAGGAATTCAATGAAAAATTAAATTAACTATTGTCAATTTGAATTAATTCTGTTTTTTCTTTAACAAATTTGAATTTTCAAAGACCAATCACTATCCATAATTCCCATTAGAAATTGAAGGAAACTTTTTTTTTGTTTGTTTGTATTAAGAGTCATTGTGCGTGCTCTCGAGACAAGTCTTTGACCTGTTATGGGAGGCGATTCTCTAACCAATCTAGTCATCAAGCCGTTCCCTTACATTTTGCCGTATACACCCCTCCAACCCCTTCGTCGCCTGCTGCTCTTGCAGTCATCCATCTGCGTTGGCAATCAAAAGCGGCATTTGTTTTGGGCTCCACAGCCTCTTCAACTAAGCGCAGTACAATGAACTTTGTATGAAAGTCGTTTGGAAGAAGGACGGGAGGGCAGTAGGTCCAGGGGCAATGAGGTTGGGGCGCCTTGTGTAATGCAAGGCAAGCAGAAATATCATAAAGAGTTGCTGCCACTGCCACTGCAGCTGCTGTTGCTGCTGCTGCTGCGGCTGTTTGCATTTAAATTTTTCACATTCAATTCATTTGAGGCCTGGCAACAAGCAGGCAAAAAAAAAAAAATATTAAAAAAAATATGAAGAAAAAACTGCAGCATACAAAGTTACAAAGGCTTGACGGGGCGAGGGTGCCAGTTCGGGGAGGGGAGAATGGGGGGTGCGGTTCGGCTGTTGAGCATCATGCAGATGCCAAGGGTCTGAGGTCTTGCTAAACGCTGCAAAAATGAAGCTAATACTTATGTTGCAACTAGGGCTACTGCCACACCCACACCCCCGCAGTCGCCCCCATGTCCACCTGTGCCACTGAAATGACTTGCGGGCTTCATCGTAGTCGTCGTCGTCGTCATCATCATCAACATCAGCATTTTTTGTTCGCCCACATTCAAGGTAGCAGCAAAAGTTACCTTTTGTTTACGATCCCATCCCCCCTCACATCAACCCTCTAGCTCTTCCGCCCCTAGAGTATATTGTGTGGGCGTGACAAGTATATGTGTACTATATAGTTAGTATGTTATGAATTTGCTGCTGTTACAATTTTCTTTCATACATTTGCTCTTTTTGTAAATAAGGATGATGATACTCCAGTGAAAATGTATCATTACAAGGTTAACATTATTTTACTGAACCGAATAAATTTGAATATAATTACATTGCAGTGAACAAAATACTTTTAAGCATACAGAAATCTTATATTTCTTTTCACCCAAAAGCTAAAGTTTAGTCAAAGTAAAGTCAGCTCCTTGTCTGTGGTAATCAAGTGGCATTCTCGTGACCTTAACATGCTAACATGAAACTTAAGACCGATCCAGGATTGAATAGAAACAAATAAGTACAAAAATATTATCATATTAACATTGTTCATAGACTTTTATTGAAGTAGTTAGCTTTCTAAATGAAGGATTAAAGATAACATAATGACTAACTCTTTAATCTAAGGTCAATTTAAAAAGCAAGGACTTTCTCTACCTAAGACAGACTCGTCTATTAAAGCTGATTAGTAAGTAATTGTTTAATTATAATTATTTTACAAATTTGCAGTTGCAGTTTGTTATTTTTTGAAGCATATAAATTATAATATTAAAAAACTCATAAGTTATCCCCTCTGTCACTTGTTAATTACAAATATTTTTATATGCAAATTTGGAATAGCAATTCTCCAATTTATGCTCAAAAATGTACGCAAATTATAGAAATATTTATTTATGATACACTCTAAAACGAATGGTAGAACTACACTACAATTAGATTTTGGGATTAAACATACGTATATTTGTATATTTCACTATTTAGCTAGAATATTTGTTGTTAAAGTACAAATAAAATGAATATTCTAATAATAATCTTTAATTGGCACCTTCAATCATTCATTTCACTACATTTCGTTTTACTACTATAAACATTTCCAACTTGCGTCTCGGCTTTACTCTTCTTTCTCGTTCTTTCGACTGTCTCTGCAGCCAATCAGTGATGACACCCTTTTAGCAGCTTGATCAAGCCAGACTCTTAAATTCTAGGTTGGCATATCCTACAGAAGGAGCAAAAAATTTGTTTTTTCTTTGCTTTAAGACTTTTTATCCTAAAATTCTTAATGCTTTTGCTATTACTCCTTCTTAAAAAAAATGATTATTAGTTATTTATAAATTAAGTTGAAATTTTGTTAATAATATATTGCGGCTTTATTGGAAATTTGGAAACATTTAAATTTATTGAAACTAACTAACACTTTTGCAAAACTAAACATTTTTGATTCGCAAAACAATTGATTTGATTCACAGTGAGATATATAAAACTGATCTCATTAAAGGTATATTATTAGCCGAAAATATTTTATTAGTTTTTTTTTGTTCAGATAAAGGTCTCTTAATTGAGTAATCCTTTAGACGATTTAAATGCATTTATATTCAATTTTGACTAACAATTTGCAATGGCATACGACAACTTTCTTTCTGATTTAATATTTAAAATTTTTTTTATATTTTATATTATGTATGTTTAAATGTATGTGTGTATGTATTCAAGAAGACAAATACCAAAAAAGATGTTCCAAATTCAAACAACATCTTTATTTACTTTTAAGTACATATATCTTTCTTCCTATAATTGTAAGCAAGTTTTCTACTCTTTTTTTCACAAATAAAAAAAATGTATTCCTTGAAATGCATTATTATGACTTTGTGTCTCTGTCTCTCTCTCTTGTGTCACTGTTTGTTCAACTAAATCCAAACTATATCAAAATTGAAACATTTCACTTTGATGTCTCTCTGTCTGAGTCTGTCAGCCTGAATCAGTGTGTTGCATTGGTTGTTTTTGTTCTTGTTTTTGTTACCTGTATGAAAGTAAAGTACCGTATACTGTCTAACAAGCCAACTAGGTGCAGAGCTAACGTTCAAATGGGGCACAAACACACACGCATTCACACACACACACACACACACACACAACCAAGAACTACAACAAGAGCAATGTGAATCTGCCAACTAGAGACGAACTGTTGCACGAGGATGATGACGAGGATAGAATAGAGATATATGTATATACATATATAGTATAAGCATGTGTGTGTTCTCTTGTGTACGGCTATGTGTGTGTGTGTTTATGAGGCCACAACGGTAAATCAAAACAGAGTTGCACAAGCACACATATAGAATGAGGCAGGTTGCTTTGATGACGACAAAACCCGCCAGTCGGCTGTCCTCTAAAGAACTAACCGCCTCCTTTTAGCCATGTTCAATCTTTATAGATAAAAAGTATTCTTGGTCAATTTTAACAACAAGAAGATTTAATGCTCTATATGTGAGAGAAGTGACTAATTTATATTTTTTATAAACAAGAACAAATAACAAGATAAATTTAATTTAATTAACTAAATTCTTCATCGATTTTGTAAAAACAAACTTATCTTTGCATTTCAAGTGAAATAATGAAACAGTTTTTATTATTATATGCAATTAGAAATAGTTATTTGTAATAATTAATACATAATATTGAAATTTGGTTAACAATGTAAGATGCCATTGCTTAATAACTTTAGACTTGAAATCTTTAAAAAAAATTGATTTAGGTCACTTAAAATAATCAATAATAGAACCTTGCCTTTAATAGGATTGGATTGGATTTTCTTAGATAACTCATTAAAATAAACTTTGCCATTATATGCTGTGTAGATCCTTTAGTTATCATTCGTTTCTTTCATAATATATTCAAATTTATTTTTTTCTCAATCTTAGCTATAAGTGGATATAGATTTCGAAATGTTGCCATTATTTCATGTTTTATAATTAGATTGTTTATATGATATTGTAAATCTTCCTTACAAAATGAAATTATCGACAGGATCTAAATAAATGACCATATTTAATTCCTAGAAAAATGCAATTTCAAATAGTTGAAAGTGTAGTTTCTTGTACTAAACTAAAGCTTATCTAACAGATATGTATATCTATATAATTTTATTTTAAATTTTAAATTTCCAACTTTCTTTTCCATAGATGAACGAATATGTATGAACAAATTTTATTTTACTTCCAATAAAAATTTCTATCCCATTAATAAATGCAGAGTTCTCATCTTTTTTCAATTATGTTTATAGCTTTCAAAAGTTGTAAATATAAAAAACTAAAGTTCTATTTATATTTTTACAATTTAAACTTAGATTAAATAATTTTCTAGCAGAAGTCAACTTAAAGCTGTTCTATTTTTATTTCCTTTTTTTTTCTGTTTTTTCCTGTCTATGTAAATATTTTCGTTGAAATTTTCCAACATTTTTTCCCACTTCTTTTCGTCTATAAAATTTTTATTTAACTCTGACATAAAAATCATAATACCCCTCCTTGTAGCCAAGGCCAATTCATGTGGTTAGTCGATTGAATGTCTTTGTATATGTGGGTCAGCAATGCAACGGCAACAGCAGCGACAACAGCAACAACAACAACAGCAACAAAATGCGGCAAGTGGACAAGTGCCCCAGTGGTCTCAGCAGTTCCTCTTTTCCAGTTTACCCAACTCCACCCCACATCATCCCCTGGAACCCATATATAGACTTTTTTGCAGCCACAGAGACTGACTGTCGCGTATTTGGGACAAGCCAGAGGCCAGGCAATGGCAACGGGAAGAGAGTAGATGCCACTACCACACAAGGGGGTCAAAGAAGGCGGGCGGGAGAGAGAGGATATGGTGAAGGAAACTTGTTTTTAATCGTTGTCAATGGCCAAAACGTTAAGTGTCCCGTTCGTTGTTGGTTGGTTGCACTTTGCCAAACACGCGAGTGGGGAGCAAAAGAGAGAGAGAGAGAGAGACATGGACAAAGAGTGAAGGGAGTGAGGGGGAAAGGGGATGCAAAAAGAAGAGGGAATGGGGCAGGAGTCGAGTGATGGCTTTGGCTATTTGCGAGCCAATTTGCAGGCTGCTGCTGCTGCAGCAGCAGTATTTGAAAACTTGTTTCAAGTGCTTGTCCACAATCAGTTTTTATGCCTCCTTGTTTCAACATCCCGCTCCCCCCCACCCCCCTTTGCAAGTTTGAAGATGAAGAGAAAAAAAAAACAGGTTGCACTGTTAGTTGCACTGATTTGTGCTGATTGTTTGTAAAATTTCGTCGAGTGAAAGATATAGGCATCATTTAACAGCATGCATAACTAATACTAGATTCGTATATATATATATATATGAACTATATATACCACGATTTTTTTCTCTCTCTCTCTCTCCCTCTCCCTCTCTCTCTCTCTTTCTATTTCACTCGTATTTATTTCCAAATGATTGCCTACAATTTCGTTCGTGCGCATCGATTTTGAATTTTTTCACCATCGTTTAAAATATTTTGTTGTTGTTGTTGTTGCTGTTGTTGCTGTTGTTGCTGTTGTTGCTGTTGTTGCTGTTGTTGCATTTAATACGCATGACTTCAACTTGGCTTGTTGCTTATTTATTTATGTTATATGTTTGCTGGTTGTCCAATGTTGGTTGTAATATGTTGTAACTTGTCGCTCAGGTTTCATTTGTTTTTTTTTTCTTCTTTTTTTTGGCTCGTTAGACCCTTTTTTGGTATAAACTAAATATATTTTCTTTTGGTTGAATAATAGCGAAAGATTTGGAGTTGTCGTTAAAAAAGATGATATAACTTATTGAGAGCAATGAGTCAGTCGTAAAGGTAATACGAATAATTTAAAGATTTTGGTAATTGTTTAAATGATTTACAGAGAAATTTTAATAATTGAAAGAGGTGAATCTCAGAGAAACTTGTAACATAAACTTAAATATTTTTGCTCCATAAAATTTAAAGAGGTTGTTAATGCTTCTTCAGAGGTGTTTTTACTGTTTTCTTTAAATTTTTTGAGCATTTAATTAAAGTACAATTATTGTATTGTTATTTACAAAACTGAAAGGAATCATATATGTAGATCCTTTCTTATCATTGAACTTTCAACAAATGGGAATAAAATTACTTTCAGTAAATATAAGAATAAATTAACATGTTTATTTTGTTGTTAAAGTATAAAAATATTCATTTGCATTTACATTTAGCAGAAAAAAAAACTTAGGAAATATTCTACAAACTTAAACTACAATTGATATTTCAACAGATTATTTGTATCAATCTAGTTTATAATCTAGTGAAAATAAAAGATTACATTTTGAAATTTAATAAAACTGTCATCTTTTAATAATTTTAGCGAATGCTAATGTCAACTGAAAAATTTGTTCAAAGGGTTTTGAATCAATTTATTCAAAGAATACAAATTTTTAATATAAAACAATTTTTAATAAGCAAATGTTGATTTCTTGTTTGGGGGTGTTTTGCTTTGCAAGTGTTCAAATTAGTTTAATATCAATAACTAATTTGAGTATCCGTAAGATGCTCTATTTTTTTTAAAATATGTTTGGGGTTAATTGGCTATATATTAAACTAACAAAAAACATGGTCAATCCTTATGAACAATTCTCAAAATTTTATAAAATTAAGCTTGCTTCTATTTAGAATTTTGGAGACCTAGAACTCCTTCTTTCCTTACATTGATTAACATATTTCAACAGATACATATATTGAATATATGAATATATTTACGTAATCATTGTAATAAATTAAATTTAATCTAAGATCATGATAGAAGCAAGAGGATTGAAAATGAAAATAAAAATAAGTTTTCAAAAAAAAAAAAAAAATAATAATATAATGAAATAGTTTTGAAAATATTTCGTATAATTTTTTTAAGTAGCTAAAATATTTTCTTTTTAACTTTTCTAATTTTTTAGTAGCTATATTAAATATATCCACAAATCCAAAAAACAATAAAATATTTAAATATTTATTACCAATTAAATTGGTAAATGTGATTTTCAATGATTTCTAAGTGTAAACAACTGTAAACGAAAATTCCTAAGAATTTATTTTTGTTTTTTGAATTCTTTAACAAATATTTAACTCCTTAGATTTAGAGCATTTTGCAAGGAAAATGCATAGAATTCTTTTGTTTATCTTCAACTGTTGTCAATTCCACTTTTAATGAGGGCAAAATAGTTTGATTGCATTCCCAAGGCTCATGCCAACTAAATTGAACATGCACAACAAGCACACACACACACGCACGCACACACATACATATATACATATTTAAAACAATGTCATGTCTTTTGAGTCTCAGCGTCCTTTCGCCAGAAGCAGCCGCAGCCGCAGCAGCAGCTCATTAAATGTTCAGCTTTGATTCAGATACATTCATTGTAAGTCACAGCGGAGTCCAACAGAAACAACAACTACAACTCAATTTAAAATGAAGCCATGTTGCAAAAGTGTCTTTAAATAGCCAGATAAACATTACCAATCACAGTTACAGATACAGATACACATATGCTCAGATATAGATATTCCCAGTTACCGCATCAGCAAGCATCATCATCATCATTATCATTACTATCATCATCATCATTATCAGACATGATTAAGATGACCAAAAAACGAGTCAATCGAGTCTTCTGAACATCTACGGTGGGGGGAGGTAGTGAGGGGCAGGTAGATGCTACATACGTGCGTAACTAAATGCCGCTGAAATCAAAAAGCGTGGCAACAAACCAAGAAAGAGACAGAGAGAGAGAAAAACATAAAGCGACACCAAAACTTGAGGCTATTAACGGTTAATCTGGGTAACGTCCCTCAATAAATTTATGGCCAACAAAAAGGCCGATGAAAAATCTGTGTCACACAATTTTCGTTTGGAACTGGAAATAGAAATGTCAGCATATAAGGCAAAAATATCGATGGACTAACAATACATTTTGGAACTATTTTGGAACAAATATCTGGTCTGACACGACCTTCAGGCATAATCATCACCCTCTTAATATCTCCCCCCCCCCGTCACAATCCCATTAAATGGATGGTATTTGGCAATTAGCCGCATTTATGGCCGCTACTGTTGTTCCTATTTTTCGCAGTTAAATGTTGCATGCCACATTTGGCACACACACACACATACAATAACGAAAATGACATGCGACATGTGTTTTTGATATGCCAATCGCCAATGGACATTAACACCCCGCCACTTCCCCTTAGATACCTAAACATCTCTAGAACCTTGCACCATTATGGCTAATTAATGAAATTCGCACTACATTCTCGCAGAACTTTTGGCAGAACTCCCCGCCGGGCATTTGCTCTTAATTGGTTATTTATTTTGTTTTATGAGTATATACTATACATATAGAAATATATGTATATATATTGTTTCTCTCTCTGAAATATTTCTAATTTTAATTTGGGATTTTCGTTTTCGGTTTTATTTTTCCAAGTGGTTTTTTCTTTTCTTCTTCTATGGCCTCTGGTGGAGGGTCATTGGGCTAAAAATTAATGGCTCAGTTTAATGGGTCATTTGAGAGGCGAAATGGTAAAAGTAAGTTAAGATAGTAGAAGTCTTTTTTAGTATATATACTAAATGTAATTAGTGGCAATATATGAGCATACACAGGGAGAAAAAAAAACAATTTAAGAAGAATTTCAAAAAAAAAGGAAAAAAAAGTACAGAATACTGAATTAGTTTTTATTGGTTGAATAATCAAAATATGTTGAAAATTTTGGGGATGTTATTAAAAAATATTTCTTGGTCTTGAGAATATCGAATGAAAGTTAATTTAGAAATAAAATATATTTTTTTTGGCAAAGTTTAAAATATATAAAAATATTTTACATCTCGTATATGAACTTTTTTTTCCTTCGACCTTATAAATATACATACATATATGATGAGATGTACATTACTCGTATAAAATTGGAACTAATAAGCAAGGATGGCTCTATCTCAGGATCACATGTCGTCACATGTCGATCTTGCACTATCAGTTCGCGCACTCCATCGATCTTTTTTGGCACAACAATCGATTTTGGACGACTTTTACGGAATTCGTCAGGGAGTGAACTACTACCAATTATAACAAGGATGCCAGATAGTTACTTTGCTTTGACTGAAATACATTCTTAATTTCAAACACCTTGCGACTTCTTTGAGGTTGTAAAAGAGAAGGTCTAGGCCAACAACCCAGGGTCGATTCCACACATCAAAGATCGAATTCGTGAGGCTGTCGAGGACAGCCAATTTGCGATTCAGTTATGGAAAATTTTATGAAAAGGATATTCTCCTGTAAGCGTAGTCGTGGTGGTCATTTGCCTTATGTTAATTTCCACTATTAACGGCACACCTTCCTATTCAGAATGCAAAAGACATCCCATCATTTATATTAAAAAAATGAAATTTCTCTTTGAATATCAAAATAACTTTTCTTATGTCTTTACTATACCACATATCTAGAGAGTGATCATAGTCTACACGTCTATTGAGATACTTTAAGAAAATGTTACCAATAAGACTTTAGCTGAATGAGTTTTCATTTAATTGTATTGACATCGAGTTTTATCAGATGAACTGACATCGAGTTTTTCCTAAATAATATGATAAATGTAGTATATAATCTTTTAATTGCATGTCCTTAATTGGTGAACATGAATGTATATACATATATATATTGTCTTCTTCTTTTCCTAGTATCAAAATGTATAACCTATAATCTTTCCAAATCGAAATTTATTTGTGACCTAAATATTAACAAGTTTTTCCTGATTATGTTGCAAGCAAAGTTAGTTCGTTAAATTTTATGGAGGTGTTACCTGTTTCTGTTTTGCGTTTGAAAGTTTTTTAGTTGATGTTTATGGGTTGCATACCTGAAAATATAACAAAAGAAAATTTGTTTCATCAAATTGTTGCATTGGCTTAAAGTTCAAAATAAATAACTATTAAATGAATATTTAACAGAAATGAAAATTTCACGCCTTGACGCTGCTGCCATATTTAATGACAAAACATGAACGCCATATGGACAGAAGATGCATAAATTTTATTCAACAATATGCATATTAAATTCAATAAATTTTCCAAACACACAGAGAGAGAGAGAGAGAGGAAAACTGAAAAAGATGGAACGTGGTGAGGCAAGAGGCAAGCGAGACAAGCTGCCGCCAAAGGATAACCAAGTATGGATGCAGTCAGGTCAGAATTGATAGACATATAAAATGTGTAACAACCGAGCAAGAAAGAAGAAAGAACAGGTGGAAAATTGGGTGGTACATAGAGAAAGCAGAAGACTGAGAGAGGGGGAGGGAGGTAGGAGGAGAAATTGCCAAACACTCTTTTGCTCTTTTGCTCAGGCGACAAAGTTTATTTAGCCCTTGACTTGGAATTTTTGAATTGCTCTCTTCGCTATCCTCAATTTTACTTCTTCTCCTTCTCCAAATGCTGTCTCCTTCGTCGTTTGTCCTTGTTGGAGCTGTTGCTGAAGTGCAGGATTAAAAGCAGAGGAAAAAGTGAGTGCCAAAAAAAAAAGAGAAAAGAAGGTAAGAAAGAAAAAAAGAAAGGATTCTCCTTTGCTTTTTTTTTTTTATTTTGTTCTCTGCATAAATCGAATCAGTTGCTTGCATTGAACGCAAATGGCAAAGGTGATGAGTAAAGGTAATTTTCACCCTGGGAACAGTTTTCCTCAACTATTTTCCATTGCCTCTCTCTCTCTCTCTTTTCATCTCTTTCTCTCTCTTTCTTATTTTCCCTCGGATAACAGTCGCAAAGCTTATAATTTTATTGTAGTATGTGCCAACTGAACCAATCATTATCAATTCTCAATTCTGGATGGATAATAACATAGTTCTGACCAGGCAATTCGCATGGCAGTTGGTAAACGCCCTTGACTCGTCTATATACTATATTACCACGCCCCTTTTATTGATACGCCCCCTTTGGCAAGTTAAAGGAAAATTGCATGCAACATTTAATTAAATATCAGTCAGTCAGAAATCGAATCGAATCAAATCTGGACTCAAAGGAAATGCGGCTAACAGCAGTGCAAAAAAATTGTATAAAAATAGTTTGAACTCTAAAATTGCGAAATTCAAAATAACAAATTGCATCCTATTCGTTTCACCCCTCTCTCTCTATCTGTTGCTGCCAATTTTTTGCTTTCAGTTGCTGTTGTTGTTGTTGCAGTGTTGCTGCTGTTGGTGGTGTTGCTGTTGTTCAATAGCTGCGGTCGTCGTCAACTTTGCCGCTTGGAACTTTTTGCCGATTGGCAGGCGGCAACCGCGATTGCTCCTGCTCTTGCTCTTTGCTATATTCTGTGTGTTCTGTTGTCTATAAAACTGTGACTGGACCCGATATCCCCTTTCCTGCACTCCATTCAATATCCTTCTCCATTCGTTGTGCCTGCATGGAAAAAATATATATGTATTCCCAATAGTGCCAGAGGCGTCGTTATCGTAAATTGTTAACAGGGCGTGAACCCAAAATGAAGCAAACCCAGAACAAAGAGAAGGCAATCTAAACCTAAAGATAAATTTTGGTATGGGCAATGTTACTGCCAAACGAATCAGTTTCCTGGACTCAATCGGTTTTTAAATTCGTTCGAAAAGTATTAAAAAGCCTTTAAATGGAAACTGATTTAGGGATTTGGGATAATAAATTTAAGTATGAAGTTTAGCAGTTGGAAGAATAGACGGAGTAAAGTGATCCTAGAGTTCGGTTTTGTGGGTTTATAGTCAATTTAAAGAGGAAACAATAAATTAGAGCTTATATATTCTGTGTAAAATCTTGTTAAGAATAGATGATAAAAACCAGTAAATCATATAAGATAACCAATTTAATATATATTTTTAGGATTTCTTTAAAACCGAATATGTTTAACATGCTTTAAATCTAAATATTTGTATGAAGAAGGATAAGAAATTTTAAAAAGTATTTCAAGGGAGTCCAAATTCTTCTATTTTAAATGGTACTGAACTGATATTTGTGAGAATTTTAGACTACTCTGTTTTTGAAAGGTTTAAAATGCCTTTAAATCAAACCAAAATTATTGCTGCAGATGGAGAATGTAAATATGTATATACATACAAACATATATGAATATAGATAGATATATGATATAGATAGATACATTGAAATAAAGATAGATACATAGATAGTTACGTAGGATTTAAAAAATTAGCTACTGCAACCTTACTGATTACTTAATCGACTTTTAACACTGTTTAGTATTGCTATCAATTTGTATTATCAACTGACTGTTTGACTCTGCTTCTTCTCTCGTTCTATCGTTGCCACTGAGTTGCCAGACCAACTATGTTCCGACTTGCCACCTTACATTCATATCAGAGTCTGCGACTGTTAAAAGTCATATTTGAGCAAAAAATCAATAAAAACTCTTAGCTCAGAGTAATCTACATTCAAGCGAAAATAATTCTTAATTGTTGATTTTCAAAATATTTCAAATATGGCAAAAGTAAAATAATGAAAATCCAAAATAAAATATATTCTGACAAATATTATAAGAATCAAAAAGTAGTAATAAAAAGTGAGTTTTATGTTTAACAAATCTCGGAAAAAAACTATTATTTTTTAAAAATGTTTGAAAAAACTGAATTTTTTTGCTCTTTAAAAAAACAAATGATTCAATAACGATAAGTAAATTAGTAATAGCATCAATTTGACATATTTGGAAAGGTGATTAAACGCAAACCCAAGACATTTGGTTACTTTTAAATTTTACTATTAATAATATTTAAATTATTTGTTTTGTGATTTACATGACTTACATTGGATATAACTCTTAGAAAATGCACAAGTGAAAATATATATTTGAGAATTTTTCGGTGTGATCATAAATCAAAGAGAACTAAGCTATACATATATATATTTATAGTATATACTTATTCATTTCTTGTAGTTTGTGAAGTAACTTGCATTGTGTGTGTTGTCAGGTCTAATCCAAGGCTTAACATTTCCAACAGTTTTCACACCCCTTTTTAAATTTTGGTCCCACTGGACAAGCCACTGGAGGCAGGACGGTAGGACAGCAGTAGCAGAAGCTGAAGCAGGAAATGCAGCCAGAGCAGCTTAGAGTCCTTTGCTTTTGGCTCTGGCTACTACTGTTGGTGCATTTCTGTGCTTGGCTGCCATCAACCGCGAATGCAATTAAATAGAATATATCGCCCAAGCAACCAAAACCCAAAAGCCCCAAGCCCAAAACCAAGAGAATGCCCTTAGGTCTTGGGTCTCAGCCTGCGGCTTTTGTGTGTGTGTGTGTGTGTATGTGTTGGTCTGTTGGACTGTTGGCAGCCCGTCAGGCATTTACCCAGAAACTCAAACTCGGCCGACTGGCAATAACTCAGCGAGTTTTGTTAGTGATTCCCCCCCAACCCCCTAGTATAGTCGGCACCTTCTGCTTCATCTCCTTTTCCAATGCCGGTGGCAAAATTCTATGCTTGTCCATGGCAATTTTTTGTTTTTTTTTTCTGGTCGCCGCTTGTTAAGTAATTTTGTTAATAGGCCCCTGCACCGGGCTTTAATAAATCTCTTTTGGCACTGGCTGCTGCCACAATTCGTTGCACATTTCATGCTCTCTTTGCTGTCAATGCAACAGCAAGCTGCGGCAGGCTTCTGGCCATTAAATGGAAACTAGTTCAACAAACACACCAAAACTCAATGAAGTTGTTGCAGCTCCTCAAGCATCGAACAAATTTTACGTTTATTTTTTCATTCGCTGGTTATTTTTTTTCCCCCCCAATTTTTTTTTTCATTTTTATAGCCGCCCACACACAACACTTGAAAATTGTTGCACGCATCTACGGAACAGGGGTGAAGAGAGTTGCGGGATGGTGCAGGAGGAGACGAAGTCGATGAAGACGCCGATCTCTAGACCTGCCAAAGCCAACTATTTTTCAAATAACTTTGTAGACTTTCACCAATTTGTGTGGCTGCCACACAATAGTCATAATAATAATAACAAAAAATACAACAAAAATTACGATTACTTTTTGTTTATTTTTTCTCTTTCTGTCTCTTCTCTGCTTCAACTAATTCTTAACTATTTGCGCAAAAGAAAAAAGTTCACTTTTGTGTTTAATTGTTTTTCACAAATTGTTGTCGATTCACTCTTAGTGAACAATTTGTTGCACAAATTGATAAAAAGAAGAGCAAATGGTTCAAATTATCATTTTAACTAGGGACTTTTTGGATCAGTTGTTTTTTTTAATAATAAAGAGTAAAGGGTACTTAAGGCTGCCTAGATGATGTTGTACTATTAGTTCAATAAAAAGAGCATGATAACCTATTGAAATAAGTAGACAATTGTTAAGTCCCAACTACTGTGTTCTGTAGAGTCTGTGCGGTTTTTGAGTTCTATTCCTTAAAGAAACAATTGATTAAGTTCACTCAAATTGATTTAATCGATCAAATTATTATACAGTGAGCCCTCGGTTAACGAACGCCCCGGACAACAAACATTTCTCTTAACGAACAAAGTTTCCCATAAAGAGCAAGATACTGGAACCAACTGTGTTTGTTAACTGAGGGTCCACTGTACTTTATTGAAGTTGATTCTTGAATTAAGTAGCACAAAAAAACCTTTTTCTTCAGGTAACAGAGAGGCCAGAATTGACCCCTGAGTCCAGAGGTGAATATCCACCAATAATAGGCATAGGTTTTTGTATGAATCGTTATCGAATAGAAAAAGTTATACAATCAGAATTAAAGCCGTAAGTGACCCCTTGAAATGGACTTAGGTAATGGAAAGCTTATTCCTATTCTTTTTTTATTAAAACATTCCTTTAAGTATATCCACTTGTTACTAGCCGTAGTTGGTTGATGAAAGACTAAATTTGTTATCAAGCTTTAACGTTACCATTCGAATACTTTTTGTTCAATATTTGAGTGAAACCAGAACAATAGTTTAAGATCAGGAGAATCTTTAACTGAAATATAAAGAATATTTTCAATATTGAATTCAAATTCAGAAGAAGATTTTTTTCTTATTGAGGTTTGAAAATAAAAATCAACATGTCATGCCAACATGCCAAACTTAGGAGAAATAACTTGATACTAGTGTATAACTAATCCATTTTGTTTAGAATTATCATTTAAAGGAAGCAACAATTCAAAATTTATACTAAAAACTTTTGAAAATTTAAGTTAAAACGACAATTTCTTTTATTTTTAGCATATTTATATAAAAATTGTAAACATCAATGGTACATAATAGTTGAGAAATCTAAGTCTCCCTTCTACACTTATATGGATAAATTCTCCATCTTAACCATTTCCGCTCCATTCGTGATTTCTATGACACTCTTCTCGAAATATAATTGTTAGTTTTTTGTTTTTGTTTTTTGTTTTGTTTACATCTATTTGGGCTCATTGTTGTTCTTAATGTCTTTAATGCTGTTAAATGAGTTTGGTTTTCTAATTACTTTTGACCCACTAAACGACAGAAGTCACCAATTTGCAGTGGCCAAGAACATTCTGGTTATTCATTGAATTGATTGCACCTGCTGTTTCCCTTGACAATCCCCTCTTGGCCCACCTTTTTTTCCACCTATGTTGAAATCTGTCAAAGTCAACTTGACTCAACTGAATCTCTGCTGTTTGGTTTCGGTTGGGTTCGGTTCGGTTTGTTTATTTAAGCATTTTCCGCTGTCGAAATTTACACCTGTTGAGCTTTGCAGAATTTTTTTCTTGTTGTTGTTTTTGTTGATGTGGTGGCCCAAACATTAAAGCAAATTGTAAGCCAACTTTAGTAACAAATTCATGTGTAGTCTTTGCTAAATGGAATTTAATTATCCAAAATAATTACTCGCTCATTTTGTTGCTGTTTTTTCTTGTGTTTTGTTGTTTTTAATTGTTTGGCGTTTGCTTAATTTGCCCCATTAGAAATATTTTTACTTTTTGCTATTTGGGTCATTTGGTTTTTGCTTTTAGTTTTTCCCTTCCACAAGCCATCCCTTACCCACCCCACTTCACCCCCTTTCGACAACATGGTGAGCTTGTTAGGGTTTTTCTCTGTATAATTTTCAACTTTTTTTAAAGTGCTCTAATCAGAGTTGCATAATGCATTTTTAGTTTTTTTTTCCTATTTTTTACTGTTTTCAGTATTTGTACTTCATTAAAATTTGAGAATAGTTTTGGGGTTTCTGTTTTACAGTTACCTGGCCAGGAAATAATTAAAACAAAAAATAGTTTTAGTTACCAAGTTGGTTAATTATTGCTCATACGCAGTGTTGATCTAAAACAAAAAGTGCCTGCTTGATGGCATTTCGCAACCAGTAAAGTGGAATTGTTTTAGTTGAAATGTTGTTTTTATTTACTGATTGAGCAATGTTCTCTCGTTGAAAATTGCATTGAAAGAATTGCATAAACTATAAATATGCATAAAATGGAAAATGGAGAGCTGAATGAAAATTATCCAAATTAAAAAAAGTGTACACGTTAAATTCTGGGTCTCTTGTTTATGAAATCATTAAAACAGCTTTAAAAAAATTTGAAAATTTATAAAAATCTAACGGAAAATTTTTAAACATTCAATTTAACTTTAAACTTTAAGCACAATATTGATAGAAACCATCGAACAGGTTTTGTAAAATCGGCTCAACTAATCACTGGAACTTTGGATCGCCATGGTATTCGTTTTGAAGCACAATCTGCAGTAACTACATATAATTCCTGAACGTCGTTAATTGTATGTTTATAATATGAAGAAGAAACATAAAGTCTTTAAACTAACCAAAGGCCTTGGTCTAAACTTAGGAATGCACAGAAATGAAACTGCACACTTTATTTTATTTGTATATCAAAAGATATTAATTAACTTTTTATTTTCTGTTCGTTGTTGGCTAGTCTTTTATTGAACTTGTCTGCTCGAATTTAATGATAATGTTTATTTTACGCTATTTGCACTAAATTTAAAACGTTTAGCTAATTGTCTACAGGAAACTCTCTTTCCAGCGCTGAAGCTGTGCACAATTTGTTTTTGTATTTGCTCTTCGATTCAAATTTGCAAAAGCAAAATTCTTGTGAATTAACCAAGCTTTCTAGCGGTACAAAAAAGTAAATATTAAATTATAAAATATTAATTTGAAAGTGTGCAGTTTCTTTTCGGTGAATACCTTAGAATCCTTACTGGGACTGCCTATCTTTTTCACTCTTACTGGTACTTTCCTATCTAGAGAAAAATATTTAGGAATTTCTTACAACTTAAGATACTTAAAGAGGTTTGCTAACCAAAGAAAGTTAAAATAGAAAATAATACACATGGCCCTCGATTAACAAGAGGGTTACGTCCCTAGAAAACACCGTGTTGAGCGAGGGTTGAGTTTTGTACAAAGATGACCACAGTGTCGAATTAAAAACATTTGTTTTTCATATATACGGTTTTTTGGTACTATAGTTTGAAAAACATAATCAAACAAAAATCATTTCATAGGAAAACTTAAAAGTTTCATACTCATTAATGAAAACCTAAGCCGTTTTAAGCTTTTCTTTTTTTTTTTTGAGGCGGTTCTTTTTACTTGTTTTAGAAATTAGTCCTTTTCGATTAATTGCAGCAGAAGATTTCAGGTTATTTGACAAATTATGCATAAACTCAGTTTCTTCAGAGCTTTTATTGTCTAATTGTGAATTTTTCGATTCAATTTTAACCAATCCCATCGATGGTCATATCTTCGAATCCTTCATCATATATATACATATCAGCAGATTCTAAAATATCTTGAAGGTCGCAATGTGTCAATATTTCACATCGTTTTAGATCAAGGTTGGTAAGTAGAATGTCGATTAGTGTTAAATGTAGAATGTCGATTAGTGTTAAATGAGTAGTGTTAATCGAGGGCCAGGTGTATTACAATAATAATAAATTATTATCATGCTTTGATTTCTGGCTTTGTTGTGTTTGTTAATAAATAGGTAGAATCATAATAAGTAGGAATTGAACCTATTGAAAAAAAAAAACAAAGCTTGGACATCAAACAGTTGAAACAATCGATTTTGCAAATGCAAAATTAATACAACTAATGCAAGCGTTTTCAATTACTATGCAAAACAATAAAGGATTACTAAAAGGATCTTAACGCAGAAAGCAAATAACTATAAATCGCAAACTTTAGTTGCCTAACAAAGGTTAGAACATCTTGGAGCATTCCATTTGGTGTTTCTTCATAAAATGTTGAACAAATCAGCAACCTTAGCAAACTGGCAATAGCAGTTCTTGAGTCAAGCCCAGTTTAAGTGCTTGAGTACTAGTGGCATAATTTATGTTTTTAGTATGATTAACTAACAAAGTTCAATTTTTTCCACATTCCTCATAAGCGATTCAGTTGATGTCTCTTGTTTATATTCTCACATTTTTGCAGTGGAAGCTTTAATTAACTAATTGGGTCAGTATGCATAAAAATTCGATTGCAACTTGGCTAATTGCGAATTGGGCTGAAACAGAAATACACACACGCACACACATACATACATACATACTTCTATGCAAAGGGAATGCGAGAAAAACCAATACATTGATTGATGCTCTGTATCAATAGACATATGTTTGTGTATATACGTTGAATAGAAAGATAAGATAGGGGTGAGGTCTGTGGGGGGGGGGGGGCTTTATGAAAGTTGCCCCTTGATAGTGCTTACTGCATAACTAAATTACACAGCCGGCAAACAAAACGTGAGCAGCAACAACAATGGAATGGGGCCAAAATGCCAAAACATGGTTATACAGAATCCAGAATTCGCAGCATTTAGGCGCACAGTTAACCTCAGTTTCGCTTACCCCTACCCCTACCCCTGCCACCCTTTTCCCTTTAACCACGCAACCATCTCACTGTTGCCATGGACTAAATCTAATCCAAGTTATGTAATAAAAGATTCACTGAACAGTGGCCACTGTTAGCAGTTACCAAACTGAAATATTAAGCAGTCAGCAGTCAGGATAACAGTCGCCTAGGTGCATCCTCTTCGCTTATTTCATTTCTCCTTTCTTTTTTTTTTTTCTTTCTAGTTTTTTTGTTCACTCGGTTTTTCTGTCGCGGTATAAAGAAAAATCTCACACAATGAAATGAAATATGAGTGGACTGGTGGGTTGGTGGACTGATGGGTTGGTGGGTTACTGGGTGGTTGACTGTCTGGTTAGGTGTTACTTAGTTAGCTCCGAACAGATGAAGCCATTGCCAAGCGAAAAATGTTTTTGGCACACGACAAAACGAATCGAAACGAAACCAAAATGAAATGAAATGTTATTGTAGGAAAAAAGCGAGAAAAGTAATTGTACAAATAAAGTGAATTCATCGTCACTGGAACTAACTTTGAACTTAGTTTTGATAGTACAACTGAATATATTGATATGTTTTGTTATTATACACAAAGGACGGGTCGACTGCAGTATAACTAATTAATTCTTTGAATTACTATTTCATAACTCAGCAAAACTAATGAACAAAATTGAATTGATTTTTTGTGATTCATTAAAGACAAAATCAAATAGTTTGCTGTCCAAATGGGATCATCATTGCTTAAATAATTAAGATTTTTTTTATTATGGTTATTCAGATTTAAATGAATGAAATTGATTATCAATACAAATGAACAATAGAAAGAAAAAAAGAAATAATTTCTATTATGAAATCATGACCAATAATGTATCAAAAATCGTGGTTGACTGGCATTTGACCACAGAAGGGCTTCGTTTTGTAGTACTTCGATTGTTTTTGATTTGATAAAACTGCTAAAAACGTATTTGAACTTGGGATCAAGTATGGTACGGTATGGTATATGGCATATATAGGAGTAGGAACCGGTGATGAGGGGCCAAATGGGAAAACGGGAAGTGATCATCATTTATAGTGCCAAAGGCACTAAGGGGTATACAAAACCACTATATGGCAAAGCGAGCGGAAAAGGATAATGTTCGGTCAGACACCTTGAGGAGGTCCTCACCCTATATAAGTAATTTAAATTGAAGTTTTTATGATATTTGCATATTATTATTACAAAAATAAAAGGAAGCTACTATCATCATTTTCTTTCTATAAAGTTAGTATAAAAGAAAGAAAGTAACTCGACGATTTTTTGAAAAAGAGAATATATTAATTTTTTGTTTTCATCATGAAAAACAAATGAGTTTTAAGTACAATTAGATGTATAGATACATGTGGTACCGGGTTTGAATCATAAGGATTATGAAAAAGTTTAAATAAAATAAGCTTATTTATATAAACGAAGTTTATAAATATGTACAGCGAACAACAAGTGGTTTTAGTGCCAACTCCTACATAAATTAATTGATTTAACAATAAATTTATTTACAACTTATATACAAATCAAGCATCAAGTTCTCCCTTTTTATTATATGTTACATACAAATATACTAAAACAAACTCAAAATTATCTTTTGAGAAGAGAAAACAATGATCTTATCAGCAATAAGGAGGAACGAATTTAATATATAAAGTTTCCTTCGTTTAAAATATAAACTTAACAGATAATATATAATCATATTAATATAATATTCATATACATACATATATATAATTTTTTGGATACTACAAGAACAGAAATTGTGAACCATTTTAGTACGATTGCAATTGATATGCACAATAATGTGTTTCGATTACCATTATTACCATTTTATAGAACAACCGATATACAAAAAGTATAATTTCAATCATATCAAAGTATAGATTACTTTGAATGCGTTCTCTGGCTTAACTGACCAATGACTAAAGGCAAACAAAAAAGAAAAAAACCGTAACGATATAATTAATATAAACCTTTCATATTGAATATAAATAAACCTTAACCCTAATTAGAAATTAAATTAAATGTACATTGAAAGCATTTAAGGTTAAACGTTTTGATTAAATTCTTCGACTTAAAGCCAAGGCAAGCAACAATCGAGTTTTGTGTTTAGTTTAAACCAATTGACTGTGGGTCAAGAGTCATTTCCTCACCATTGAATGATTAATTATGCCTGGTTTGTTTAACAAAATTTATCAGCCTAATTTTGCACTCATCTAATGCGCCTAATTGAAATTGCAATTAGCCGAGAACCATCTTCTGCTCTGCTCTGCTCTGCTTTGGTTTTCTTACTCTCTGTTTATCTCTGTCTAATTAACACGCATTTTAATTATTAATTGCAGCACTTAATATATAGGCTCCACACAAAAACCCAAAGCCCCCCACCCCCATCTGCCCGACAAAACCCCAAAAAACACCCGACCACCAACCCTTTTCTTAGCCAAGAGTCTATTGAGGCGGCGTGTTGGCATGGCACAAATTGCAATTTGTTTCAAGTGTCCTTCCTTCTAGTGCCAGGACCAAGTTTCCTTTGCTTTTGTGTCCATGTTGTAGAAGGAGTCAAGTGAAGAGAGCAGGAAGAGAGAGATACAGATTGAGATAGGGATATGAAGAGTGAGAGAAGAGGTGCATGGAGCAAGTAGTTTGAGGCCAAACTATCTGCTAACTGTGATTTTTGTGCCTCAAAAAGTTGCAATTTGTCTTTTTACCTGGCGCTATGTTCTTATACGCTACTCAAAAGGGTAAATGGGTTTTGATTAAGAGTTTGTGATGCTTAGAGAACTATCCAAGAATTCCAAACATTTTCCAGAATTTTTTAAAACATTCTTAATTAATAATACACTAATTATATTTATGTTCTAAAATCTCATAAATTTAAAAAAAAATTCTCCAAAAAATGTTAAAGGGTATTCAAAGTTCGACTTAGCTAACCAAACTCTATAGCGGGCCATTGGGTTTTTTGTTCCATTTTCTTTCTTGTTGAAATATAAATTGAATTGCCAAGTTTTGCCATATGAAATTTTCCCTTTTTTTTCATTACATTTTTCTTTCGTTTTTTGTTTCTCACTTTGGAAATTAATTAAGTGTATATTTTTAGTTGGGTGCAGCCATAACGGTATTTCTTTTCTCTTTATACATCGAATTCTGTAAAGAACCGTAAAAATTTTCACTTGAGAATTTCCATTTCATTTTATTTATTGGACGAAATGAATTAAAATAATGCAAATGAGCCACAAAATAAACTATGAGAAACCTAGAACAAAGAAAAAGTCATTCTATTTCCCTCTATCTGGCTTCTACTCTAAAACGATGATGATGATGATGATGATGATAATGATGATGGGCAATGGCCAGAAGCCATGGATGCAGTTGACTCTGATATCATTTGGATGAATTGTTTCATTGTGGGGGTTTGGTTGGGAGAGCATAACTTTTCACTTGGGCAATAGAAAAGTGCAAATGGGAGAGTAAAATAGAGTGCCAACAATTGCTGAAATGCATTAATCAAACGGTGAGGGGGAGAGTGGAGGGTACAATAGCAAAAGGTGCTAAATGAATGTTAATGTTATCAAAATGCTTTATTTAATATTCATGAGAGATATGAATACATTCGCTTTAGCTCAATTTAATTCAAGCATGAAAAACTCTTATTTACCCCATTTTCCTCTTGCCTCATTAAAATTAAAATCTGTTGATAAGCCCAGAAGAAGAAAAGACTTTGGGAAATTTAAAAATATATTCTTGGAAAAAATTATACTAAAATATTAAATCTGTTAAAAGTTCACTGACGTGAAAAGCTGAAATGAAATTCGACACGAAGTTTCTTACAAAATGATAATAAAATTGTTGTTAGAAAAGAATTCTAAATAAATGGAAAGAAATTGCATATAAAAATAGGAATATAAACTCTTATACATATATTAAAAGCTAAATTAAAATGTTCTTAAAGTCTTAGCGATTCCTTATACTAAATAGGTTAACAGTAGCCTATAATACTAAACTAAACTCGAGGCGGGGGATTAACAATACTTAAGTATTTGGGGGAACAAGTAAATAGTTCATCGTGATACTCTTCTTAAGCAAAATTCAACAAACATTTTCAACAAAATCAATACCAAGCCGGAAGAGCATTAACAGCTTGAGAATTCAAAGTTTGTTTAAAATATTTTAAAGTGTTAATAGTCTAAAATGTACCTTACAAATTTATAAAGAGTACATGATGGCATTGAAGTATTACGATTCCAAAACTAGCATGTAATCTTCAATTAACTATAAAAACTCTCGACCCGCGCAAGGGTATGTTAATTTTGGTCAGAAGTTTGCAAGGCATCTCCGACTATATAAGGAATATATGTATATGTACATATGTATAGTCTTGATCAGCACGGTGAGCTGAGTTAATTTAGGCCTGTCCGTATGTCTGTGTGGATCAGCACGAGCTCCTCAGAGACCCTAATGCGACAGAGCTGAAATTTTTCGCTTAAGATTCTTTTTGCTACAGTCATTGTATATCTCGGAATCATTCCGATCGGATGACTTTATCATATAGCTCCTATAGGAACAGTCGGTCAGGAATATAATTAAACTTCCATAACTTTGTTTTTCAATCGCATATTCGATTCGAAGTTTCATTAAAATCGGTTGACTATATTAAATAGCTTCCATAGGAGCGATCGGCCAGAAATGTAGGTTTAGAGCAATAACTTGTGTGTTTAGAAGCGATTTGATATTTGGAAGTTTATTATATATAGAAATATCTGTGCTGAGTTTCAGCCAATTCGGATGACTATATGATATAGCTCCCATATAACCAATCGGACCAATGAACTTTTTCTCAAATTACTTTTTTTCCTCAGGCCACGAATATTTAATAAAGTTTTTTCTTTATTTATATGCTTTTTAATGATTTTATCACATAATAAACATGTAATTGGTAAATAACAGTTTGCAAGGGTATAAGAAGTTAGCCCAACCTTCTAGTTCAGTGGCGGATCCAGGGACCTGGGGGAGAGTTCCCCACCCAAAAGGTTTCTAACACGAATAATACAATGTTTGACACATTGAAACTTTTGAATATTGAGTTCCCCCCAAAATTTGCCTCTGGATCCGCCCCTGTTCTAGTTATAATTAATTTCTTCTAATTATACACTTGGAGATGGCATAGTAAAATTGGTTAGTTGTTTCTAACGCATAGAAATATAAGTTTTCAACTTTATAAAGAATATATATTTCTGATCAGCATTAATAGCTCTGAAAACACTCGAATGGACTTTTATTATAATTAATTCTTACATTTTAAAACTAATTCTTTTACATTGCTTTTCATGGTGTAACAAACTCATATCGAAAGCTATCTGTAATCATAATGAATAATTCCAGTAATAAATGAAATTTTTTATAAACCTTTAAAACTTATATTTACATTTGTTTAAAAAACAATTATTTAATAGCAATCAAATCGGATTTTCTCCTACTAAAACACACAAATCCAATGCAATATATTTAAGGACTCTTTTTTATGTTTTTTAAATTTCAGTCATATGCAATTCCTCCTGCTGAGGGGAAAGATGCATTTTTTTTCTGTCGCATTTCCTGACACAATGTTAGCCTAGCATAAAATAACACCAAAGAGTCTGCACACACAACACGTGACAATTCACACACACACACACACATACAGAAAGTTTAATGTTGGCCATTTCCTGTTAGACAGAAAACTGTTTAGGCCAGGCCCCAAAAAAAAAAAAGTTCTTCTCTAAAAATGCATAAAAGCCAAAAAACGATAGTGAGAGCCGGTAGTTGAGGAGCGGGGTAAAGTGAGGCTAGACGAATTGTTGGTCAGGGTCTGTGACTATGTTGGGGTTTGGTTTTTTTTTCCTTGTATTCTCTTGCTGCTCTGGGCTCTGAGAAAGAAGTAGAAGTAACAACAAAGACAACAACAACAACAACAATAAAAACGTGCAAAGGAAATGAGGCCAGAAACCAACAAACCAGCAGCAGCAGCAACAAGAGAAAAAGAGAAATATGTTAATAAAGTGCCACAGCCAAGATAAACGCTGGATGAATGACCTCTGTTTCTCTCCCCTCCTCCCCTCGCTTTGGCTCTCTT
Organism: Drosophila austrosaltans; assembly: GCA_035045865.1. Classification (NCBI taxonomy): domain Eukaryota; kingdom Metazoa; phylum Arthropoda; class Insecta; order Diptera; family Drosophilidae; genus Drosophila; species Drosophila austrosaltans. Next base: position 7,866,868 of record JAWNOQ010000200.1, read on the forward strand.
TTAGCCATAACTATCACGCTTTTGCCTCCTATCCAAAACAGATGGTTAGTTTTCAGTTTTTATACCCTGTACCCATAGGGTAAAAGGGTATATTAAAGTCGCTAAAATGTATGTAACAGGCAGAAGGAAGCGTTTCCGACCCCATAAAGTATATATATTCTTGATCAGCATCACCAGCCGAGTCGATTGAGACATGTCCGTCTGTCCGTCTGTCCGTCCGTCTGTCCGTCTGTCCGTATGAGCCACGCGATCTCAGAGACTATAAGAGCTAGAGCTACCAAATTTGGTGTGAACATCCGTCTTATGCCTAGGCAGGTCAAGTTTGTTTCTAATTTTAGCCACGCCCACTTCCGCCCCCGCAATTTAAAAAAAACGATAACTAGGGCTGCTTTCAAGATATCGTATTCTTATTTGGTACACTTAATTATATACCCAAACTGGACCAGCTGAGCAAATTTTGTTGAAATCGGACAATAAACATCGGAGATATGCCTATATCCGTTTTGTACTGAAATGCCAAGGCGGCATTGGCAGATAAGAAAGAGCGAGATAGCATGCGCTCGCTGCTGCTGCATGTAAAAGAGAACTTTGTTTTGAATTGATTGCGATTTTGAGGTTGTTCGATCATTTGTCTAGTGACTACGCAGATCAAGAAAGTTTAAAATTTTGGCCACGCCCACTTCCGCCCTCGCAATTCAGAAAAATCGTATTATTAGAGCAGTTTTTGAGGAATCACATTCTTATTTGGCACACCTAATAATGTGGCTAATATGTATCATCTGACCAATTTCAATCGAAATCGGACAATGAATATCGGAGAAATACGAATGTGCATTTTGAACTGAATTGCCAAGGCGACACTAGCTGGAAAGAGTGAGCGAGATAGCATGCGTTCGCTGTTGCGGCATGTTAAAGAAATTTTTTTATGAAATTAATCGCTATTTCGAGGGTGTTTGACTTTATTTAATATAATAACTAGTAGGTACAGGGTATACTCAATGTCGGCATGGACGACTTGCTTGCTTCATTTTTTTTATCAAGTCGCCTTACACCAAAAACACACAAAAAAAAAAAAAAAAATAAAAAGAAGATGAACGAGAGAAGCAACAAAAAATAAAATCGTTAGTCTCTTTTTCTCTCTCTCTCTCTCTCTCTCTCTTTCTCTGAAAATGATGCAGTGGCAAATGCAACTGCAACTGCAACTGAAAACTGCATTCCAAGTTGCACTCTGTGTTTGGCATCTTGTTGGCTTATGTTTGTCTTGTTCTTCTCTGGCCATTGTTGTTGGTTTTTCTTTCTATTGCCTTTATGTATTTTTGTTTTTGTTTGTCTGGGATTTCTTTTGAGTTCATTGCCGCTTGCCGCTTTTTTCTCCATATTCTCTCCAACCATTCCCTTATATTCTTTGGCCACTTGCACTTGCCTGTTTTACATTCGTTTCTCTTTGAGTGGCATCATCATCATCGTCATCATCTTGGCTCACTTGACTACCCTTCTGACTATTCCACTCACTGATCATAATTCAATTATCTCTCACTTACAGTGGGTACAATTTAGTTCTCATTTTTCTTTCCTTTCCTTTTTTATTTATCTGTTGCTTTGTGGTGTACTTTTTTATTGGCCATATTAGTTGAGTTATTACATTTAACAGGAAACATTAAAGTGCTGCTGATAAATGATGAAGTTATCATTATTACATACACTTAAACTCATGTTAAGGTTAACTAAGGGAAGCGAGAACGATTACATTTTTACTCACTAGTTCTAGCAAATAAAAAAAAAACAAGACATTTAGTTGAAAGTTGCAAAGAGTGAACTAATGAAAATGAGTGAATTGTTTAAACGAGATTTTAAAGTTATTTAAGTAAACTTTCACGTACGGAAGTAATATTCCGTTTGGTATTAATAAATTCTAATTTTGCTTATATATTTTGTTGTTTCTTTGAGAAGACAGTAAATTCAGATGAGTCATTGGCAAAAGCTTCAAAGAATCTTATATAGAGAAATTTGCCTTTCTACCTTAGTCTTTCTAGTTAGTATATGGCTAAATATTGAGCAAATGCTGATGATATAAAAGATAAGGTATTTAACAGTTTCTTATATTCTATTTTAAGTTTTTTTGGATCCTTTTAAAATAAATGAACTTATAATCAATATTTTACTTTGCGAAAATACTTCAAGAATTGCATAAGCATATTAGGAAAATAAAATTTAACTTCAAAATTCTTGACTAACTAATTTATTAAACTGGGTTTGAAATATCTGTGATTTCCGTGTTATATAATAATTTGTTTATCACCTGATTTTCACTCTTTTTGCATAATGAAGTCTGTAAAATAAAGTTTGTGAATTGAAGTTTTATTTCTCTAAATTTTTAATAATTTTAATAAATTAAGAGTAAATAATATGCTCGAATTATTATTAAAAAATCTTTAAGCCTTTGAATTAATATGATACGATTAAAGTATTCCATATTTAATACTAATTCCCGATATTTGGTTAACTTATTCCATAATAAATTACTGTTTTTTGTTTAGTTTAGATAATCCATTCCTAATACTGTTCACTGTTTTTTGTTAATTTAGTTTCGATATTCCAAACCCAGTACTAATTATCTCCTCTTTTGTTAATTTAGTTTGCCCGGTATTAGATAGTTTATACATTTTTCCAAGTCTTCTTTTATTACAACAAAATGTTTATCATAATCCGTATTAATTTTAACTATTCAATTGAATATTGTATAAATTTCTTTACAAAGTTGTAAATCGAATTGCATAATTCATTTCTCCACATAAATATATTTATTCAACTAAGTACTTTAGTTATGCATCTCATTGAGCAACAAAGTCAAAATGATGACATTCGCATGAAGTGGCATCACTAAACAACAAATAGTAATAGAGAAATTGAGTTTCTTAGTCAGATGAGTGACAATAAACTGCAGTCTTCAATTATAAACCACAAATGAATATACATTTCTATCTTTCTATAAGTTTATTTGCATAAAACAAATAACATGTAAAAGTCATCCGGCTGGAGTGTCCTTTTGCATCTGTTTACATATTTTACAAGGCATAAGTAAAGTTTATAGGGAAAAGACTATTTATTTGTTATAGACAAACAATGACAAACCTAATAGTAAGTAATTTTCTGGTACTTAATGAGTGGCTAAGGAGGCCGTTGGCTATGTAAGGACTCTTTACTCTTGATTATTTCATAATTAGATTTATAATTATTTATAAGAATCAATTTCAATGATAAGGTGTTCAATCATTAGAACTGAGAAAAGATTCATTATTAAAGGCACAAGTTAAAATGCCAATTAATTTTGATATTAAAGTAACTATAGGCCCCTGTAGCACCCAGTTTTGTTTTCTTCTAGAAATCATAATTTGCACGCTTTCTTCTCAACTTAGACAACAAAAAGATGGCTAAAGACACAAACAGAAGCGGAGTAAAAAAACGAAATGAAATTCTCCGCCAGCACTTTAGCACATTTTCCACATTTTGTTTTTTAGAGTTTTGAGTTCACGATCAAACCAGGTAATGCTCAAGATGAAGATGATGATGATAAAGTTGGAGATGAAGATCATTATCGAAAGAGAAAGAGAACTAACTCAATTGCTGCTAATGAAGTCAGACGCAACAGAAACTCTGTTATTAAGATACTCAGATACTCCAAGATACTAAGTTACTCTGATGCTGCGAGGGGAAAGGGATCATAGGCACAACTCACACACTCATCAACAAACACATATGTACATACATATACAAACATATATACATATGTGTATGTGTATTCCCAGCCGACATTTGGACTTTCATTTCTTTATACAGTTAGACACTTTTATTGTGTTTTATCATCTACTACTATTACTATTATATCTAGACTTACACTTTGGTTTTTCTTCATCTATTTTGTTTGTGTTTTGCTGTTGTCTGTTTTGTTGCCGCTTAGTTACCATTATTGTTGTTGTTGTTGTTGTTTATTTGGACTTTTCTTGATTTTCTATTTTTACCCAAAGAAGATAACAACAATTTCTATACATATATGTAGGTATGTATGTATGTTTATATATACATATCCAATGTGCGATATTTTACCATATAAAATGAGAGAATTTTTCGTCTTTGAGTTTGACGCATTATTTTTAGTTGTTGTTGGCCTTTTTGTGGTTCGTTTCATTGTTTTCTTGGCTTTTGCTTTTGTTCCTTTTTTTGGCATTTAGTTTTGCAGAGTTACCCTTCCAGCAGTTCTTTTGCTACTTGTAAAAGTTCTGCAATAGTTTTTCATGTTGCAACACAAAACAACAAAAAAAAGTAAATATAAATTGCCATAGATTAGAGAGAGGAATTCGTGACTGCGTTGCCAAAAGTTACGCAAAAGGTAAATCAACCAGAAACTCAAAAGTGCACAAAATTAAATTTACTATAAAATAACTCAGCAAACTTAAAAACAATTGCAATATAAAGATAATTAAAATCATGATTTTTTTAGATAATATTCTTAACAGTTTTTTTTATTATCTTTTTCGTAAAAGTTTTTCAAGTTGTTGACTTTTAATGAATCTTTAATCTATTTGTTCTGAGATGGTTTTACGGCCAATGCAATTAGCAATATATAAAAGATTGTAATCATTTTCTGCGTATGACGTACATAAATATAAAGTATTATTAAAAATTTTGTTTTTATTACTTTGGATATAGAATTCTTCACTTAATCTTACCAATACTGTTTGGTAAGAACTGCAACAAATTTTCACACGAAATGCAACTTATTATATATAACATTTGGATTCAAAAATATTATTTGCAATATTTTGATTGGATTCTTTAATCAATATGGAGATTTCGTGCAAATGGAATTATTATTTCAATTAATTGCCTTTAAAAACAAAAAAGTTGAGTGCAAAAATGTTTCTAATTTAATACATTATAAATAAAAATTAACTGGATGGGGGGAGAGGAACGCCATCATTTCTTTATCATACATCATTGGCGAGTGAGAATTTCATTTGATTAAGTATTTTCCTCAAATACCTATAATTCTACTCGGTATCTTAAGCAGGTTACAAAATTTCTTTTAACAGGAAAAAGTAGACATGAGAAGGCTCAAACCAGAAGGTGGTCGGTCTTCTTCTAGGATATAAGCTGACAGTTGGCCAATCAATCATTTTGCTTACAAATGAAACACGCCTCCACAAAATGGAGAATCGTTGGCCCAATTAATATTGATTAATATCAAGCGACTCTGGGTCATGCAATGTAAAAGCAAAAAAGCGGATGGACTTGCCAAATCAAAAAGAAAACAATATTTTATAGAATAAAAAATACCTTTAATTGTAAACAGTGAAGTAAAACGAGGACAGAAAGGATTTGCAAACAAATTGGTTGTTAAATGAAGTAAAAATATATTAGCCAACCAAATTTGAAGTTCCTTCTTTTTAAGTAACCTTGAAAAACGCATTAATGCTGATCTCAAAAGAAGCTTAACTAATATTCAGAAATAAAAATTTATAGTACTTTCAATTGTTGTTCCCAATTCTTGGCAAATATTTTGAGTAACATGGAAATGTATAGCAAAAAACCTTCGATTGTAATTTATTCTAGAATTTGCCCAAATTTGTAATATTACTAAAGACGTAATTTCAATTTGAGTGCATTTTCCCCATTTTCCATCTGGTATTCAAATCAATTTAATTCAAGTTGAAAATCTTGTTGAGAAATGAAATTAAGTTTTAGCCATTGATCCTCAATGAAGGCTAGGTAGAAAAAAAAAAATAAATAAAATGTCGAAGTATCTGCCTCTCTCTCTCTCTCTCTCTCTCTGTGTGTGTGGAAAACCAAAACAATGTGCCACGTTTTCCTTTTATTTATTTATTTTTTTTCTCACACACAGACACAATGGAAAACACACAGTGGAAGGAGATTGCTGGAGGAGATGGAGGCCCAGCAACACAAAACCCGAGCCCATTTCCAGAGATTTTCGGCGGCAACTTAACAAACAAAAAAAAAATAAATAAAATGGGGGAGAGAAAATATTCACTTTATCCAACCAAAGACTCGCCCTCTCCAAGAGATACAGACACAGAGACCCAGACACTTGTGCATATTAATTGCTTATTGAGCAGAGAGATGTCAGGGAAAAGCGGAAAAGAATGGCAAGGAAAAATCCTCCTACAGCAGGCAATATACCGCTCCCGGCATGGGTAAGAGTATGGGTACGGATCGGGGTCGGGGCATGGGTGCAGGCCCTGGGGCTCTTCTATTATTTTTTATCAGTTTCAATCAAACCGGAGGCCAACGAAGCAAAGAACCAAGCAACTTTTGTTCATTCATTCACAATTTTATTCACTCACTTACTCACTGACTCATACTCATACAACCGCTTACTCATTCACATGCATTTGCCAAAGTCACTCACCTGTTTGTTGTTTTTGTCACTCGCCTTTTGGTGCTCTGGTGCTGGTCGAAACAAGCGTTTTCCGGCCTCCGGCAACGGCTGCGAGGAGGAGGATTGGATGGGTGAGGTGGAGGGAGGTTAAAAACGAGCAACAAAATGAAAATAAAAAAGGGGTCGAGGGTCGAGGTTCGTGGTTCACAGGGTCGCACTCTCAAGTGTGGTTGGCCGTTCCGTTGTTGTTGTTGTTGTTGTTGTTATTGCTGTTGTTGCAACAGCCACTTGTGAGCCTCTTTTTATTGCCGCTTGGCCCTTTTCTGGTTGACAAAACGCCAACGCTTGAAATTCTTTTAACTTTTCGGTTTTATTTATTGCGAGTTTTTGGCTTTTCCTTTTTTTTTCCTACAATTTTTTTTTCTTTCGTTTTTTTGGTTGCTGTTGAAATTTTCACGTGTTTATTATTTTATTTTAAATATTGCTCGTTGTTGTTGTTGTAGTTGTTGTTGTTGGTGTTGTTGTTCGTGTTAACCTTTTGCCCGGCCATGCACGTGTTTATTTCTGTTTTTTTGTTTTTAACGTTGTTTGCCCGAGTTATGACAACCTGTTTGCCAAAAAGGAATGTTTTCATGTGGCTAAAACCAAATCAAACAATTTCCGAAATGCAGGCAAAAACAAAAAAAAAGTAAAAGTATGCACAAAATGCCAATTGAACAATTCTAAATTGTTTATTTTAGAATTTACTGACACATTTAAACATACAAATATTTCGAATTTTTTTAAACCTTTTGTCATGAAATTTTAAATCATATTTAAATTTATGATTAAGTATTAAATTGATTACATTTTCGATTTATTATTCTGGCAAGTGGTTCTGTAAACGTTTTTTGTATTTAAAGATTGCAAAAAACATTTATTTTAATTTGGCACAAAATATATTCATTTGTATTCAAAGGAAAATTTACTATTACATATGTATAAGGAAAATGTGCTTTTATAAGCAATTTACAATGTTTGTTAAAAAACTTTGAATAAATAAAGAGTATTACAAAGTCCGTAGTCCATGAGATAAAATATTTGAAATTACAGTGCAATTATTTTAATTTAATGACTTAAAAAAATTTGATGACTTAAAAGAGTTTATTGCTTGAATAAACGAAATTAATTTCTTTTCTTTTTTTTTTTGTATTCTGGAAAGAAAAGATTTTTCTTTTTAAAATATGAAAAAGTTAAAATAAATTTAAATTTGCAAATCAAATTTTTATTTTAAGTTAGTGGCAGAAAGATAAAGAAAATTATTTTTATTTCATAGAATTGCTTGCATTTTGAAAATAAAATGAATAAAAAATTAATTTATTAGTTCGCATAAAATTTAGTTAGAATTCTAACAATTTACGGAATTCATAAAACTCAGAAAAAAAAAAATTTTATTTAGAAATTCATTAATCAAGTTTAATTTATATAAAAATTGATAAGAAATTTGTTTCATTTTTTCATTTGTGAAAATTTATTGTAAAAGAATCTTAACAAAACAAATGTTTTTATTTCTGCATATTTATTAAATTAAATTTGATTGTTTATGTGTTTTTTTTTCTTTGCTTTTAATGTTCATGTGCTGATTTATTTTTTATCATAATTTTTGATTGTTTAAACACTTTCATTTGCATTTTGTGAAAAGTTATTCCACCATAAAGTGAACAAATCAACAGATTAATAATGAATTAACGGGTTTTTTCTGGCCATAAGAAGTCGGTCAATTTGGTGGAAGAGTCTGGGCTAGAAGAGTTTGCTTTAAATTTAATAAGGCATTTGGCCGGTCTCTTCTGTTCTAAAGACCGGACCAAGACGAAAACATAGACGCCGCTGCTGATGAGGAGTTAGAATCTAAGTGTGGGGGGATGCGGCCGGCCACATTGCTGCTGCTGCCGCTACCGCTGCCGCTGCTGCTGCTGGAGCCGCCAAGTGGCTTTCTAAACACAGATGCACGCTTCGCTGCCTTGATGGCCACTCGAGAACAGCAACATGAAGAAGAAGAAGGAGAACAACAACAACAACACCAGCAACAAGAACGACCAAACCAACCGCTCTCTAACGGTAAACAAAACGAACAAAAAACAAAAAAAAAAAAATAAAATAGAAGACCAAACGAATGTACAAAACGAACGAGGGGAACTTCTATTGATAGTTTTTTTTTTTCAAGATGAGTTAGGCGCACCGTGCGTGGTATCTGGTCCGATTGGACATATACACTGGGACCAGACGGCGGGCGACACGCTAGAAATTCCTTGCCACTTGGGCCAATTACTATACAAGAGTCCGTTGCATTTGGCTTGAAACCGTCGTCCGTTGTTATCGAGTTCGCATCGAAATGTTAGAATCGAGTGACTGGTGAGAGAAACTGGTTTTTCTCGTATTAGCCAAATACCAAATATTAGAAATGTCTATGAAACGTCGTCGCCGATATTGATTAAGAACTTATTGATACATTTGTTGTGTAAAGTGTTTTAAAAGAATTGACTGTTAATCAAATAATTTAGAGTTACACTCTCGGGCATGCAAAATGAACATAATAGTAATAATAATAATAACGATAACACACACATACACACACACAGAAGGGCGGCACACACACGTACGAGAAATCAACGAATTTTTGCTTCGAATTGGAACTTTTATTTAATATTTTTTTGCTTTGGGCTCACGACACTTGCCGCTGCGTTGCGACGGGCTCAAACCTTAGCAGGTGACTGAGACACCAAGCCAACGGAAGGCAGCAACAGCAGCACCAAACATGGACCCAAACATTGGCTCAAACTCTGGCCAAATACATAACAGAGCACTGTGGAACAAGATGCGATACTCCTGGGATAAATTCTTGTATATCAACTATGAAAGAAAACCAAAGTAGAGAACTAAAAATGTTAATAAAGTAAGTTGGATAATAAATGCTTATAAGCTTAATTTTATTTGGAACTTTTTATTTCCCATCTTTGTAAATAAATATATAAATAGTTAACTCGCAAAAGTTGATTTGTGTTTTACATTAAATTGTATTATAATTATAACAACATTTCGAAAAACTACTATTAAACTCAAAATATTGTTATAAAATTGTAATTTAATATGCATCAATTTACTTTCTATGTAGCGAAGTTTAGACCACAAATTCTAGTTCCTTTGCCCACAGTGGAGCCGAAGTATCAATGTTAACGTCACCCGAAGTCGTTGCGCTAGCGCCAACCGCGACGCCAGCTGCGCTGCCTATGTTAAATAGACTGTTAGATTCTGTTACTTAACAGACGTCTTCACTTTTAAGCCAATCCATTGAGCATGCAAGAAAGTAAAAGAAAAAAAGTAAATAAAATAAAAAAAGTTTATAATTTTCGGCAGTGTAAATAACCTTCAAAACTATTAAGCAGTTTGCATGTCTGGCTTTAAAGTGATTAGCCTTTAATTAAAAGAGTCTACACAATGCAAAATGAAGCAATTACGTTAGGGAAGTGATTTGCCATAAATATTGCTAAATTTGAATGGTATTTATTAATAAACGGCATCAATTACATCAACAGGATGTCCAGGCAGTGGGCTATACGATACCTTACCACTGAGATGAGGGCATCCATGGCAACGAAAAGTCTGAAAGCCTAGTCAGAGCATCATTCAACACGAAGGATAAAGCAACGTTTTAGCTCTAACCGAAGGGTGGTGGAGGGAAGCAGATAAAAACACACTGCACACTGTTACAAACACGCCAAATATGTGTGCCATCTGTAACACCATGTCAGAGGTGTAGTTCGCTTGGGAGAGACCACCGATTCACAGACTATCTTGGGCAAAGGTTGTGGCTAACACAGTCAGTTGCAGCAACTACAAGAAAACAGTTCGCATACCTCATAGGCAAATGATTTGCTTTGACCACATCCTGATGCAATCAACTGGATGCACTTTTTTTCCCACTTCATTAAAGAAGGCCATAGCCTGCAGGCATATGCCAAGCATACATTTACCCTAGCTTTGGGTATCTATTTTTGGCTACACTTGGAATCAATGGAGACTTCTCATCATAATGAAATATCATAAAACGCAACTGATGACTTTTTCCAAGTTGAAAGACATAATACGAGTGAAGTTATTCACTCTATATATAGGTGATCACATTTGATAAGATTTAATTTTTATACTACAATATTATATGTTATTAGATATCCTTTAAACTTAAAGAGAGGTCATTGGGGATATGGTAGTTCTTTTATCTATGTAACACGACAATGCTTGTTTTTGGTTTTTTTTGTCAAGTAAATTTTATGTTTTGCATATCAAGCAAAGGTTGGGGTTCCCTTTACAAATGAGTTACCAAATAATTCTCTAGTTTAATAAATTTAAACAACTTTTTCAGCAATATATACATTTCAGACAGGCTGGCTATATTACTCCTCAATCTGAAGCAAAACTTATAAAGAAAATCGAAGAAGAAAACTTTCACATGACCAAACTGAAAGTAAATTTCAATTTGGTTTATGTTTTATAATAAAAAGGTTGGCATTTTCTAAATAAGAAGCAACTATGTAATAATGTTTATTATAAAGTATTTTAATCAAATAAAACTAAATAAAGTAAAATTATATTTAACCTTTATTAACCAGTATTAAGCAAATGTTACAAGAAACTACTAATTTGCCTAGACATTTAATGGACAATCACAAATTCTAAAGTAAAACCAAGAAGAGATATCCATATTCCAGTTCCATTTTAGTTTTAACAAATGATTTTAATTTTCAGAATTTACTAAAATGACTTTCGTTAAATATAAGTTCGTCTTAAAACTTTTGTAATATGTTTTACATGTACTTACAGTTTTATCTAATGAAAATTGTTGTTGTCTTTCCACACATTTAGCTCTTATTTTCATTAGATGAAATTCCTTCACATTTTGTATAATTTTTGTTATAAAGTGTTCATTTAACAAATTTTACATTTCCCTGCCCTGCTCTACCCTTGAAAATGCTTCCGAAAATACCAACAAAAAAACTTGCTAGTTTAACCTTTTCAACTAATTATGTAGCAACAATATGTTATGCCGTTTTAAATAGTTTGAATGTTAACTAAAACGGGAAGAAAGGGTTCTTATACATATATATGTATGCCCCAAAGAAATAACTCAAATAAATTTTGCAGAGTTGTAAAAATTGTTTTGCCTTGCGAAGATTTTTACCAGTTTTTGAAGTTTCAAGTTATGCGGCAGTTGCCTCCCTCCCCAGCTCTTCATCATTCCTGTAAAATATTTCATATGCTTGACTAACAGTGTCTTACCTTACCCAGCAGATGCACAGGAAACTTTTCAAATATGCCATACACACACTGACACACACACATACATACAACGATACACCCAATACTCAGACATGCATGGTAATTTTTTTTTTTTTTTTTTGGGGAACACTTAAAAGTGAGTTGTTGAGTTGTTAGTGGATTGTGCCAACGGCTGCAGTTGTCTTTCGGTACAGATAGAGCAGACGATGAGCATGATGATGATGATGACGATGAAAGAGTAGATGAGGATGTGGGCAGGATTTGGACATACAGACAAATAGAAAGAAATCTACGACATATTAGCATCGATAAAAGTCAAAGACGTTAACAGCAAAAGGATATCCGGCACATCAGAGTTGTACGAGTAAGATATGATATAAATTTTCTAAGGTTAACATTTTTCTTCATCATTTTCTTTTTCCTTTTTATAAATCTTGATTATTGTTGTTGTTGTTGTAGATGCTGCTGCTGCTACTTTTCACGTGGCAACGCCGGAAAGTATGCAACGTATGTGTAACTCTGCTTACCGGAGACGTTGTCACGCTCTGCTAGATTACGAGCAAAAATATATATACATGGAAAATTAACGCATTAAATATGTAAGCTTATATTGCTTTATAAACGGTATCTTAATATTTTTTACGTGGGCCTTCATATCCGGGGCTTCCACCTCCCTCTTCCATCCGTTGCCATAAAAGAGGCAAATCATGGCCCAGAAAGCAACAAAAATTTGCCTAATGTGTGTTAAGCTGATTTCTTTTATCTAAAAGTTTAAATGAGATGCAATTCTTTTCAATTTTTCAGTTTCTTTTTCTATTTTTTAAAGGTAATTGCTGTATATTGTTGTTGCCAAAGAGTGTTAATTAGCCAATGATTATATATTTATGCAATGCACTTTGCCATAAAGTTATGTTAGCTGTTGATTTAATTGATAATCTCTCACATTTCCCCCCAAATAGTCGTCGCATCTAACTTTGAAAGTTTCCGGTTTAGTTTAAAGCTATTAATAAGCCAATAACTAATGGATAATTGCTAAATTACACTGCAACGCATTTGGTTAGAGTATTCGAAGAGGGTTAATTTCATTTAATATATATATTAATTTGGGTTATTTGAGATTTGTTGGTAATTAAATGAATTTATTTTGGTTTTACGAAATTGCAAAATGGCTATTTATTTTAATTTTACAAGCCAATTAATTAGTTAGGTCCATTAGCGAGGGTAAAAATGGTTTCTATAATGAGTTCACTCGCTATGGAGTTAAAAACTCAATTTTAATATTAAATTGTTTCATTTCTAAAAGCGTTCTCTAAATTTAACCAATCCATAACATTTCAACACTTTTTTTTTTCGTTTTTCTTAATTTTCTTTAATATTTAAGAACTTTTTCACTCTTAAGTGCTCTTCGTATTGTCTTGACAAATGGAAATTATAATAAGTCTTTCCTCATTCAATACCCATTTCATGACATTTTTACATTTTCATTTTGTAATGTTCATCAGTTTTGCTTTTAATTGCTTTTTCTCCTTCTTTATCACTAATTTCTCCGATTCTTTTGCGGCATTTCCTTTATTTCTTTTTTGCTTTTTATAGCATTTAAATTTTTTCCTTCACTAATTGCAGATTTTTCTTACTTTTCAATTCACTTCGAATTCAATTTCGTTTCCTTTTCTTTGTTTTTTTTTTTTTTTTTTTGGGTTCGATTGCATTCTTTGCTTTCTCGGCCCTGACTTACTGACGTCAGGTATGCCTTTCACTCCTTTTTTTAACGAACCGAAAGCCAAAGCGAAATCCAACCCAAAATTCCTTACTCTTTAACAACGATTTAGACTTGTTTTTCATTTGTTCGTCGTTCGTTTCGGCCATCATCATCATCAACACGGCATCAAGGCGAACGTTCCTATTAATGTCAACTCATTAGACACCGCTAACCATAATCGGTATTCGAGCTCCTTGGAGAGGAGGATGGGCAAAGAAAACACAACCGAAACACAAAAATTGTCATTCCATGGACCTTGGACTTTTGGTTACGGACACGTAGCAACGCATAATTACAACTTAATCGCTTGACAAACAAAGCAGACGCCTGCCATAAACAGCAATAACAACAAATGCCGCTACTGCTTGGCGGCTGTGTGTATGTGTGTGTGTGGGGGAAGGGGGTTAGGGGAAATAGAAACATGGACCAAGTTTTAAATAGAGATCCAGGACACTTTAAAGACACTAAGGGAGTATGGGCGTGCAAGGTTTTGGGCTGGCATGTCTTTGCCTTTATGACCATAAACCCTAAATTGTTAATAGGAGAGGCTGAAATAATAAACTGAACGTGAGGCGATTCAAAAGTAATCAAGTTTTTTGGTCAAAGGATAACAGATAAAGTAAACAAAGAGTCATTAAGCGAGGACAAATATTTTATTTCCTTCGTGAGTAAACAAAGTTTTCTATGAGTAAAAACGTTAATCAGTTAATCAGTACAGAATTTGTTCTCCCCAAAGTAGGCAATAATAATTGCCAAATGTTTCGAGTTATCCTTGGAACTAACAAATAATACGATGGTATCCAGAATCACAAAGAAAAACACTTAGTTTCTATATGCATTCCATATAAAGTTTTCATATTTGATTCTGCATAAAGAGTATACCCCTTAAGCTAGGCTATACAAATTCTTAGTACCTTGAAAATTCTCATAAATAAACATTTTACACTTGTTTTAAATTTATTTCGCGTAGTTTACTTAATCTCTGTGCCAATATTTAATATCTGCTTAATCTCTATGATTACAACTGGATCTTCCCTCGCCAGTGTCAACAAGATGTAAAAACTATTTTCATGTTTGGGTCACTTCCCCCACAAAATGAATATTTCATGACAATTAAAATGTTAACTCTGTCAAGCGACAAGGCACGCACACACATTGACATACACACACACACACATGCACCCGCGCACGCATACTTTCATAGAGTACTACATGTATACACCCCCTAAATACATGTTAAGCTTACACCTGCTGAAATGTCACCCATTTCATTCATTTTGCCATATTGTCACATGCAACATTCAAACGTATAATGTTGCGGTCAATTTCGTTAGTTTCCCACTGAGTGAGTGTATGTGTGTGTGTGCGAAGGCCACGCCCATCATCATGCCTTGTTATGCCACTAACCACCAGCCATGGCTTATTGGTATTAGCGTAAGGCTTTGTTAGCCTGCCACTGAAAGGCTTGAGGCTAACTTAAGCCATTGTTCCCGAGTAAAATCAACCGCTCAATGCAGATTGGTGAATGCCAACTAAATGATTTATAAGTCAGCAATGAAAGGTTGCCGAACAAAAGGGGGGAGGGCGGCTTGGAGCAGTAACCATAGCTTTCATACATACATACATCACTTGATTAAGGACATCAATGTCAAATAAGGAGGGAGTGCTTGTGTGTGTGTGTTTGGTATGTTCTATGTAGCATGCATCAATTTTGTGCAACAAGCTCTGTTGCATTAACAACATGCATCATTTGTCAATTTGGCTAGCGTCAAAGTTCCATTCATGGCATGGCTTAATTGTTAAAGCATCATCATCATCAGCAGAAACAGAAGCATCAATGGCAAAAGAGTTCTACCGTCAAACTGGGAGTATACGTGACGTCAATGACAGAAGCTACCAAGCTGGGTCATGGCAGCCATAGATGATTATGACGGGCAAGCGGCAGCATCATCATTAAAATCTCCATCATCTTTTTTGATTTTTTTGCCAATCAGGAAGCCTTTCATCCACTCTAAAGAGTACATAAAGCACAAATTATATTAAGTATACGCACCATTGTCTCTCACTCTCTCTATCCTTCTGTCGTTTTCAGCATAAACTTTGATATAAAATACACAGAAAATTGGATAGAAAATTTTCGGGCATCATCGTTGATGAGTTTCAAATGCAATTTCGCGTCTCGTTAACACAAATTCTACTAAATCATATAAAATGTTCCAAAAGAAAAAAACAAATATAAATAAATTAATTATTAAAATATTAAAGGGTGAAATATTTCGCACATAAATTAAGCATTACAAATTGTGTGCTAGAATGTTGGTTTTGTTTGCATTTGGCAAATGGTTGAAATGCAAATATAATTAAATAAACCGCAAATATCCACCATTAACATTATAGATATTTCTGCCATATGATTACACATTTAGAAAGTATATTTACAAAAGGCATTATTATTAAAGGAAAAACAAAACACACACAAATATAGCAAAACAACAAATAAGAAAAAATTACAATTACAATAGCAAGAGAAACTGCATAAATATAAAAATCTATTTAAAATTAATGCGATTTTATTTAAATATTACTGGCAAAATGTACAAATATGACTATGTAAAATGTCAATAAGTGTAGCAAGTTTAATGCGAGGGCAGGTCAAACAGTAAATGGATGAGATAATGGAAATACGAAAGTCAACCGATGTTGTTCAAGGGAAACCAGCTCATCAGGACACTATAACAAGTAGTTCTTCGTTACCATTCCCCAAGATTTTTCTTGGCCACTTTCAAAAAGTAATTATACCCTGTACCCATAGGGTAAAAGGGTATATTAAAGTCGCTAAAATGTATGTAACAGGCAGAAGGAAGCGTTTCCGACCCCATAAAGTATATATATTCTTGATCAGCATCACCAGCCGAGTTGATTGAGACATGTCTGTCTGTCCGTCCGTCTGTCCGTCTGTCCGTCTGTCCGTCCGTCCGTATGAACACCTAGATCTCGGAGACTATAAGAGCTAGAGCCACCAAATTTGGTGTGAACATGCGTCTAATGCATACACAGGTCAAGTTTGTTTCAAATTTTTGCCACGCCCACTTCCGCCCCCGCAAATCGCGAAAACGTATTACTAGAGCTGTATTAAAGATATCGTATTCTTACTTGCCACACCTAATTATATACCCAAACTGGACCAGCTCACCAAATTTTGTCCAAATCGGACAATAAAAATCGAAGATATAGCTATATGAGTTTTGCACTGCATTGCCAAGGCGACATTGGCTGGCAAGAGTGAGCGAGACAGCATGCGTTCGCTGTAGCTGCATGTTAAAGAGAATTTTGCATGAAATTGATGACGATTTCGAGGATATTTTATTTTATTTAATATAACTAGTTGGTACAGGGTATACTCAATGTCGGCAGGGACGACTTGCTTGCTTCATTTTTTATTCGCGTCGTCATACTGTTGTGGGCAGTTAACCTTTAATTTGTGAATAAATGGCCAGTCTTACATACATTGGGTAATAATTGGTCCCTACTCTATCAGAGGCTTTGCCCCACAACTAAACTACAAAGTTTCTTAAATGTGTTTTCACTTTTTAATATAGTTCTCTTTAAAGCGGTTCAACTTATTTTTCATTAAATAATCTCATATATATTTACTCTACTTCACTGCAAATGTTCTACATGAAAGTACCAAAAGTGGTTTGTATATATTCTAATAAAAATATCAAAAAAGATAACTTCGGCTAATCCGATCCAACCGATTTTCTAACTTGACCTGCATACACATTTAAGAAACTTAACTACCAAGTTTCAACTAAGTAGCTTAAAATTTGAAGTCGAAAAGCTGCGAACAAATAGACAGATGAACAGACGGACATGGCTAGATCGACTCGGCTGTTGATGTTGATCAAGAATATATATAGTTTATGGGGTCGGAAACAAACAACAAACAAACATCTGACTAATTTTATAATACCTTCTGCAAGGGTATAAAAATAGATCTTGGTTAAATAAACCCAGTTAAAAGCAAAGTCCAAATACTTTTCGATTTACTCTCGCATCTACATTTAATATATATATATAGACAAATCCGCATGTGTGTGCACTGTGCGCTTATATGTATGTATATCAATTATTTGCTCAATTGCAATGATTTATTTATTGATTGGCAAGGCAACGTTAACATTTGATTTCGATTCGTGGCGAACGTTGTCATAAAAGCACTTAATTGATTTAAATATGTTGGCAAATCGAAATCGCTGGGGAAATGAACATAACTGATATCTTCATATATATAAGTATATATATATTTATGTATATACATATGTATGAGTACAATTAAAATGATTTCTTTTACTGTCAATTAAAATGAAAGTGAAACGGCAGGTAATAATTTTTACTGTTGTTATCATCCTACTCTGATATTTAAAATATGCAAATTGATTATGAAATTGTTGTCTGATTTCATTCAATAAATTGTTTAACTGTAATTGTATGATTTTTCTACAGCTTCAGAGTTCGTACATAATTGTGGATATTTTATATAATTTTTTTTTCTTTTTCCATTTTATGATTAATTTACACACATAAAATGTCGCCTGACTAATTTAAATTTTAAATGAAATAAATTATGCAAACCCGACTAATATGTACGAGTTGATATCTATATGTAAATATATATGTAGACATTTGCAATAAATGCAATGACATTTTCGACTAATAAATGGAAATGCAATTAGAATCATTTGGAAAACACATGTGAATATTCGTAATTATAACCTTTTTTTCATTAGTTCATGTTTATTTTTTTTGGGATCTCATTTAAATGTTAATAGACTCTAATGCAGAGGGAATCAATATGACTTTAATATTGGCATACCGCAATAAATATTCATTGCATTCCACATCTGAATTTGTTGTCAAAAAAGTCTAAATATATTAAATAAAGTTTCATTTGAGAATGTGCAATTATTTCTCTCTAAGTAAGTTACACTCAAATTAAGATTGAAAAGTGAATATGCTTCATAATAAACGAGGGACCCTTTTGTTAAACAAAGCCTAAATTATTAGTAATTTGAAGTACATCTGGAATGCGTTCCTAGAAAACACAGTGTTAAGCCAATTCCTGTTAAGCGAGGAGTGGATTTCATACAAAATAAGGGGTTACGTTCCAAGATGACCACAGATTCCAAAAAAAATCAATTTATTTCTCAAATTTGGACTATTTTCTACAAAAGTTTGTAAGGAATCCGATTGGTAGTAATGAAAATCTAAGAAGTTTTATCAATTCCTCTTTTATGGCAGTTCTTATTGCTTGTTAAAGAAATCAGCCATTTTCGATTTAAGTTTTTAAAGCTTCTTTGCAGCACTACTGGTAAGGAAAAATGATTTTTCTCAACTGTCTTGCAAAATTTTATCGTCTTTCGATATTCGAATCAGAGTTTTCCACTAAACATAACAGGTTGCTTGCCATTTCAATGATTTCTTTACGTTTTGATAAGGAAAAATGATCAGTAAACTCAGTTTCTCCAGAAATGCTATCGTCTGATTGTGAATTGTTTGTTTTAATCTGAACCAATCCCACAATGATTGGCTAAAGAAGTGATGTATTAGTTGGTAGAAATTTTATTTTAACATTCGGATGGCATGTTTTTGTATTTTGAATGTCCAGGGGCGTTGTCCAACAACAAAAGCGCAATAATGTTTAAATTCTTCATTTTTAAATACTTTTCACATCGTGTTAGATCGAGGACAGTAGCAGTTTTGCAATCGTGTAAGACTGAGTTAGTGTTAAATGAGGTAGTGTTAAGCCAGGGCCAGGTGTAGTAAATGTTGGCTTTAATTAAAAGTAATTATATATAAATTAAAATAAATCTTAAAATAATCTTAATAATCACATAAAATCATACAATTCTAAAGAAGGGATTCCAAATTGCTAAAAGACTTTGGTTTTCAAATCGGTAATAGTTTACTTTAACTAATCTGCATTTAGATTATTTTATACCATATAATCTTTAGAAGTAATCACTGTTTGGCCAAAAACCTTTTCTTATGTCAATAAATCTTTAGAAAGAACCTAGATTAAACTACAAAAACCATTATCTGTATCTTTCTGAACTGCCTGGCCATATTTATGCCCGAAAATAAAGTCAAACTCCTTCTAAAAGTAAAACCAAGAGCATAGCTATAACTCAAATTGTGTGTGAGTTGTGTTGTGGGTGTGTGTGTGTGCGTGTATCTGTGGTAGGTTGAAACACTTGCAATACCTGTATTTGGGTCATTTAGGTGGAGAATAAAGCGAAGAAAGGTTTTGGGGCTATAAATTAAGAAGAGGCAAGTGCAATTAAAGTGTCTCTATACACAAAGGTAAAAAGGAAAAAAAGAGGCGAACAATGCCCGAGGACTCTCTGCTTCAAATATTGATGTAAAATGAACTTAAACAAAAGCCAAATGTGAAGCCAAGCTAACTAATAGACAAAGACAATATATATATGTGTATATAGGCAAGATGTTTTCAGGACGTATTCTAGCATACGTTTACCTTTTGTCAATTTTTTCCAAAACAACAAAAATAGAACAGAAAAACAAAAAAACACAAAACAAAAAATGGGGAGACAACAAAAGGAACAATATAGAGATATTCCTTGTGGTTGTTCAATGGCCATTGTTCTGGCCACAAAATATACATATTCATGCTGATATGCCAACCCAATATAGATACTCCAGACTTCCCCTTTGCCCCCCACCAAAAATTTATCTATAATTGTCAAACATTACGCAAAAAGACAATGCAAAATTATCCATACATATGACTATTTGCATAAATTTTTAGCTTAGTCATTATAATTTCCCATGTATCATCATGGGAAGTTGCCGCGCACACACACACCAAACACACACGGCGCATACACACACAGATAATCGATTATGCAAAAAACACGCACACAATAAAACCGCTCGACCTTCTGGCCCATTTTGCGGCATGGCAAGCCAAAGATTAGGCCAAACAATTTTCACAAATCCCAACAATAGAAACATTACTTATCGATGCCAAAAAGAATTCCTTCGGTTTGCATTTTCGCCACCCTCATCATGCGCAAGCAAAAACGGAAAAAACGAAAGGCAAAGTCAATTAAAGGATTTTCTCCTACCAACAAAATGAAAAAAAAAAAAAACAAAAACTTTATTGTCACATTAGGGAATCTTTGTGTATGTATGCGTTGTGTGTGTTTGTAAGGGGGAGGGGTGTGTGTATGTGGGTAAAGTAAAGGAATGTTTGAACATGAAAGCAGAGAGAAAAATTGTAGAAAACAAAAGAAAAGTTATACCACAAAAATGTTGTACATGCAAATGAGAAATTCGAGCAGTGAACATTGGGTTAATAGGCCAAGTTAATACTCTTAAAGAGTGCACAGAAATGGAATCTTTGTGATAGTACACAGAAATAGAATGACCAAAGTTATATAGCTTGTTAAGAAAAGTTTACTTAAAACATGAAAAGGTTTTGACTTTGTTTATCTAATATAATTCGTTTACATATATTTCAATTTAACAGAAGAACAATAAAAATTCTATTGTTATTTTGTATACCCATCAAGATGGTCTAGAAATTGATTCATTTTATTTTATTGGCATTTAAGAATATACTTTGGAAGGATATTTTTAGTGTTTTCAATTCTACAGCTGCTTTAGCGTTTTTCACTCTCAAAGCTTTTAACTCTATTATCTCTTTTTTTTTTGGTCTTTCAACCAAATCGTCAAAAATTTTAATTTTATTGCTTACAACATCAATGGCTATCGTCCATATTAGAATCATATTAATATTTCAATTACAGTCGACTCTCGTTAATTCGAAATTCAGGGGACTCGTAAAATATAACAAATTATCGAGTGTTCGAAATGTTAAATGGTTCCAAATTTTTGAGAGAAAATAAATAGAACTCCGAATTATCAAATGTTTTTCATCAACTGCTAATATTTTGCATATTTATAATTTGAATTAACTAATCTTTGAAAAGTACTCATTTATACGGACTTGTTTCGGAACACATTTTTCATCCGTTTATTTTTGTGGATAAAAGTTATCGAATGAGCCTCTTGCTACCTTAACTGACACCTCTGTCAAAGGTTCTAATGTATCCTCCCCATCGTTGCTCTTTTCATTCGTAACTCGTCATCGGTTTGATCATATGAGTTCGAATTACCGCGTCGTAGGAATGACGAATGATGAATTACCAAATGGATACAAATGCATCGACAAAATTCGAAATATGTATAATAAGATTTTGTAGGTTACTTGTCATAACTTTGAATTAATGACAGGTTCGAATTATCGCAGGTTTGAATTAACGAGAGTCGACTGTATTTTGTTTTTTTTTTTAATTAAGACAACTGGAAAAAATTCAATTTTTGTAGCGTCAAGTTTTGTTTTTTTTTTTTATTCTGAAAGAATAGATACAGTCATACTTATTAATAATTTTTTTGGCTTTTGTCACATAAATAGAATAACATAATGGACACCACCGTCTATCTTAAATTTTGGCGGAAGGTCAACTTTAGCGCCATTTTTAAAAATTTTAAAATAAATAATCTAAATTTTCGAGCTCTAGAACAGCAAGGCCCGATTATTGTACTTTTATACAAAGCTATCTGTGACTCCAACTGAAAACATATTTTATTGTACTTTATTTTGCTCTATGGATTTATATTTATATTCTATATAAATTTATTCTACTTTATTTTGTTCTATGAAGAATATTGAGGATATCCCAAAGGTAATACAAAAACTGAAAATATGCACAACTAAATTGATCCTTCTTTAGCCTAAGTTTACTTTACTTAAAGTGGTAAAAAATGATGACTATGACTCAAAGATACTAAACCATAAACGAAAATAAAAATTCAGATTTGAAACTTAAAGGGCATTTGGGAATTTGGAGAAAGACTCTGTGGGAGGTTGTAAATTTAGGTCCCAAAAGGAACACAGTGAGAGGCAACAATGTGTGTACATGGATAGTTAAATGTCTTTTTAGGAAGGGAAAAATAGATAGAAAGGGAACCGAATGAATGGTTGAGTAACTGTGCGACTGACCAACTCAAATGCTTTTAAATGCCTGCCAGTGGCTTTTTAAGGATATTAATGGAAGTATATACATGTGTATGTGCCTCTGTAAGTGTGTGTGGGCTAGGAGCTTTTGTTGTTGAGACAAATGTTTACTAGCTTTTAAGTCGTAAATTGATTTGATTTGGTATTTTCACTTGTTGGTGTGCGGCTTTTCCTGTTGTCGCTTCAACAGTTAAACAAAATGCCAAGCAAAAGTGGCAAAATTCCATTTCCACTTTCTTAAAAAATGAACGAGAAAAAACAAAGTAGGAAATTCTAAAATAGATAAAGATTTCACACACACACACAGATACACACCAATGATTGATGGTAGGCGGTCAAGAATAGGAACAACAACTGCTTTGACACTTTGACATTTGACATGAAACTACTTACTAAAACTTTTTCAACTGAATTCACTTGGATAATATAAACAACAAGGACAACAACAGAACCAAGTAAGTGTCAATTAAGCAAAAGGCATCTGGAGTTGGGGAGTGGCATCGGCTGGCCTAGTCAGGAATGGGGCATTCCAATTGAGTTTATCCAATCGGTATAAACATTTAACATAATGAATGATGTGGTTGTCGGATGTGGTAAAGGTTCCGGCTTTATGGCCCGGCAATGATAGATAGAGATGAATAGATGGCAGCTGGTCACTTCATCTACTACTAATGCAAAACATTCGATTGAATGGTGTTGGTATGGTACGTTTCCCATTTGAAGGACATTTGCATCATTGAAATGAATGTGGTTTTATGGTTCTAATCTATGCCAATATAATCAGCAATGGACCATTTAAGTTACTTAAGTCAAATTAAATATTTGTATTTAAAGATTTATTAAATTAAACTTGAACAATTGTTTATTATTTAACCAGAAAACCAATTGAATCTTTGTCATTGTTAAAAGTAATATTGTTTTAGTATTTTAGTCCAGTTTTTAGTGGCCACGATTCACCTACCTGCCTGTCTTACCCACATCGCAAATGAGTAGATGATTTGACTCAGTGAAAGTAATTTAAATGCTTTTATGAACCAACGCATTACTATCAAGAGGTTAGTATTCGTCTTTTAGTTCTTTTCGCTCCCTCGACTTGTTCTGCTGCTCCTGTCCCGGCCTCTCATCAGACCTCCTCTGCTCCCGTTGTACATATTACACTTATTTGGATTAAATAAAATAGTATGGAATATTAAACTTTTTTTATTATGTTAAAACTCAATTGATTGAAATTTATCCAGCTAAAAAGTCTTCTTTTTATTTTATATTAATCTTGTTAGCAAATCTTAAGCTTGATTAGTTCTTAATCTGGTTATTAAATTACAGAAACTTTAATAGCTATTAAATTTAATATATCTAAGTTTAGTCGTCGTCTAAATGCTGTAATACTCAATATTCATATACATATATATATATATTTATATACGTTAACTCTCCAAATAGTGGCCAACTTATAACACATAAACTTTTACATCACTTCACTTTGTATAAATTTCAATTTTTCCAACACCAAATTTTCCTCATCCATTTATATAATTTTTATGTTGGGGAAGGTTTTACCTTTTTGTTTTTGTTGTTGTTTTTGGTGTTGTTGTTCTTTCTTTTACACCTAATGGCCACTTTTGTGGTGCATTGCATTATCACGTAGCATTTTTTATATGCTATTAAGTGCAATATAAGCTTACGGCGCCTTAAAGTATGCTATAATCTCAACCGCAAACGCACAGGGAGACGCACCGGCACACATGGCGACCACTTTAGGTTGCAACCAACACCGACTCCTGCTGCCTGTCTGTCTCCCTGTCTGCCCAACACCATAAACCATATAAAACAAAAAAAAAAAAGGAAAGCAAAAGAAAAATGGAATGAAAAATTAAATAGAGGAATTGCTGACCCAAAGCACTTGGCCTCGCCTTCTAACAGGAAACAATGTAGAACTATGGTTTTCGGTGGTTTTAAGCAGCTGGCATTTCAAATATTTTTGCCATATAAAAATTTGAATTTTTGGAAAATTTACATTTTCCTGCATAAGATTGAAATTGTGACACTTTTGTGTCTCGCTCTCTCTCTCTCTCTCTCTTTCTCTATCGTTCTATCTACCCCTTGCAACACATTTTTAGAACAATGCATGAAAATTCTTTGGCAGGAAACAGAAGCTATGCTCTGTTCAGTTTAAAATGTCCTTTTTTTGCCCTAGTTGCATTCATGCATCCTTTTTTTCTCTTCATCCTTTGGCCCTCTCTATTTCTCTCAATAAATTTTTGTTGTTTCTTTTCAATTTGATTATCTCTTGCATTGGAACTAGAATTTCGATTTGCATATTAAATGAAATGTATTTTAATGTTTGTCAACAATAAAAATTGCATTTCATCTACAACAAAGAAGAATAAATTGAATTAAATGAAATATTTAATTGAAATCGGTTAAGATTATAATGGACAATTAAGTGTTACTAATCTTTGGTAAATTGAACAATTAATCGTATTTAATTAAACAATTAAACTTGCATTGGATTAGAGTTGGAATTGATTTAAGTTTGCTTTCCTTTTTCTTCAATTGAACACATTTTCATTGAGTTCTTTTCACCACTCGTATAATTTTTGTTTCCATCAGGTTATAAATACATACAGATTTACTTATATATATATATACTGTGGACATGCGTGTGTATTTACCACTCATTTTGTAAACACCTTTCAATTCATTAGGAACTTTATATGACAGTATATGGGACCAGAAAAGTTGGACTGCCCAAAAGTAAAATGCTAAAAATATGTGTTGCATCGAATTGAATAAAGTAAAACTTACGTTCAAGTAGAGCCGGGCAGACAAGCAGACAGGCAGCCTTCTTTCCTCCAGAAGAAATGGAGTCGAGTCGAAAGTAAAAGAAAGTCAATGTATGCCTTTTGTTTTACTTACTAATATATATAAAAGTTGGCATTAAGCGACTGCGAGAACCAGAACCTGAACTTGAGAAGTCAAAAACTCCCAAAGAGGACTTACGACTTATGCTGTTTGCCAGCAATGAAGATGTGAGGGTGGCTGCCAGGATATGGACTATGGACCGGGACTCTAGGACACGGTGCGTTGCCAACTTGTTTTGAGCGCAAACTTTGACGCTATGTCGGAATTTGCTTGTTGTTGCTTTGATAAAGTTTAACTAGCGCCAAACACAAACACTACACATACGCAATAGGGACAACAACAGCAAGTAGGGCCAGGATGCGCAATCCCAGAATATACACACCGGCTCAGTGATGGCAGTTAAGCGGATTTATGGCCAAAAATTCGTGAATAAATCATAATGCGAGATAGAGAAGAAATCGGATTAAAAAACCAGTAAAAAGAACTTGTAACTAATGGCATTATATGATATATATAGTCGATTTTGAGACTGAGTAATATATTATAAATATAAAATTTTTACAAATTTGCGGAAGGTTCAATTAATCTTAGAAGAAAAGTTGTTTGTTTTCGTAGTAAAAAAGATAATAATCTATTGAAAATAAAACTATTAACAGATGAAAGTCAATTATATTTAATAAAAAAATTATTTAACTATGCTGAAATGAGAAATTATTATAGAAAATCATTTAAATACTTAAAAACTACTTTTAAAGTCTCTGAACATATGTATGTTATATATATTGTAGTGGAAGAAGTCCAAAACTTTTCCTTATATTTCATAACAAATCACCTGAAATCATCTACATACATACATAAAAGAACATCGAGTAATATATGACTAATTGTGCAGAACTATGTAAAATCCAATCTGGTTAAAATTAACTAAACTAACGTTCGGGATTTGATCAAACATTCAGAACGCAGTTTCGCAAAATAAATGGTAGACTTTAGTTAATGTTGGAATTATACAAATAGAGTTCTTTGTTATAATTGACAACTGTTAATTAGACCGGCGATCTAACTTGTGACAGTGTTGGAAAACGGGGCGAATTATAATAAGGATGCCAGATAGTTACTTTGCTTTGACAGAAATACTATGTTCATTTTAAACATTAAATAAACTAAATCATATTAAATTAAGTATCCTATGCATTTAATAAACTAAATCCAATGCATAAATTCCAATAATAGAAAACTATTTAAAATTACATAAAATCAAATTAAAGAAATCACTGAAACACATTTAAAACCGTAAAAAAGGTATTTGATTTTACATTAAGTCAAAGGAAAACTGTTTAAATTATTTTATTTCGTGATTTTGGAGTATCCTATTATTTTTTAATTATATACACATAAATAAAATTGTACAGAAATTTTAATAATAAGAATTTGTTATAAACACAAAAACTGGTCTTTTTTATTTAGAGTACCAATGTGCAAGTTTTCAGGTTTTGTAATTAAAAATATTAAAATAATATTAGTATTTTTTACTACTTAGTTCCAAATAAATCATTTCAAATGACATTACAAATCACAATTTAAAGTATTCCAAACCATATCTTTACAGTTTTGGAATATTCACAATTTTTATCTTAGTCAATCTTCTCGATCAAGACTCTGTTCTTTCTACTCGTTAATTTTTATATCAAATCATATCACATAAAACATCACCAGCATAATTTGTACGAGTATTGTGTGAAATCGAATAGTCATTCTTTTTTTTGCCATCTCTGGCAACACTGATCAACAGGCAATGGACCAAAGAAGGGACCGACCCTTCTTTGCTATATGCTATACGTAATGTCATGTGAAAAGTTGCTCCTTTTCTGGTGGAGCTGAACTCGTTACTTGCACAGTTCTTTTCAGTTTGTATATTTGTGTATTTACTTGGAAGCCGTTAAGTTTCATTTCCGTTTCATTTCATTTCGCTTTATTACTTTGGTCAGTTTTGCTATTTTTCTTTTCACTTGTGCTTTTGTTTTTCCTTCTGTGTTCCTTTTTTTTTAAAGAGAGTTTTTTCTCCTATTTTCTATCCATTTTGCACTAAAGTTAATTGAAAGCTTAACCTTAACATGCAGTTGCCACTTGTAAGCCACGCCCACACTTGTAAGTACCCAATGTCAGTGCAATCAGCAAACACGCCCACTTTCGGTTAAGCGGCAAAAAAGAGCCAAGTCATTGAGACAAACGTTGAGACGACGACTTTTTCTAATTGCCGTTGACTTCTCCTGCTTCTTCTTTTGGGCCTCATTACTTAAGCACGCGCTTTGCTATGCATTCAGACCGATTACAAGACGCCCACGAATAAGGTCATCATCTTCATCAGGCATCGGGCATCGGGTAGCAGTGTGCAAGGTTTGGGTGCAGGGGCTTGGTTTTAGGGGTGTGTTGACTGCAACAACAACAACTATGTCTGGTTTTGTTTTTCTTAGTTGGGCGTCATCATTACCGCCAACCGAGTGTGTTATTCTTCTTTTTTTCCAAGTTTTCAACTATTTTTACCGCAATTTGGCTGTAACTGGCATCATTTTGGCCCAACTCTAAGACGAGAGGCGTCGTCGTCGTCGTCATCCACATAATCATCATCATCTTGTCGGCGCCCACAAATGAATTGTAAAAGTGGCTTCGTTTGTTGAATTTTCGTTTTATTTTAAACTGCAGTTCCAAGCTCAGCTCAACGGTTGACAAAATTTAAGTAAAATTTTAACTTAACTCTCTGAGATCTCATCGGAATATTAACAAGCAAAAGTAGTTGATGGAAATTTTCTGATAAAACGAATAAACTTTTTTCATATGTGAGTTATTCTACAAAGGACAAACCGATTAATTGTTAGTATTAGTACAAGTTAAAGTCAAGAAGTCCAAATATCCAAGGATAAATGTAGAAAATTCTTTAAGCATTTGTTAGATTTTTCTACAATGGAAAAAATGGAGCAAGTAAATCATTTTTTCGCTTTGGGTATAGACTGTACCAGGTAGAGTTATTTCATAAACTTAAATTCCCCTGGAAGTTGCCATAAATTTGAAATAAAATTCTTTTAACATGCCGTAAGATCTACACATCTATCTCGCTCTCATCTTTATTAGGCAATGGCATTTCAGTAGAAATAGTTTATACATACATACATAGGTATACCTCCGATATTTATTGTTTGATATCAACAAAGCTGAGCTAGCACCTTTAAGATTTTATTTCTACGGCTTTAGATTTTCATTTCTTTCTTAATTATGGGGGCATAGGTGGCCTTTGCAAAAATTTTGATATAGATTGAAATAGAAAACTAATTTTCTATATGACTTAAAGATCTCCGTGTTCATATACATAGATACACAGACGTATATGTTTCAATTGACTCTACTATTGATACAGCTCAAGAATATCTATATACTTTACTCTATGGGTACAGATTTCAAGGAAAATACTTACTTGTAGATCTAATTTAGTTCATTTTTTCGAAAAAAAAAACTAGACTTCTGTCGTCAGTTCGCTATTATTATATACTATTTTCTCTTTGATAAAAATAAAACTGTGACTTGAATCAAGTAAAAACTATTTAAATAAATTAAGATAAGTCAACTAC
Source organism: Drosophila austrosaltans (assembly GCA_035045865.1). NCBI lineage: Eukaryota > Metazoa > Arthropoda > Insecta > Diptera > Drosophilidae > Drosophila > Drosophila austrosaltans. The sequence continues at coordinate 7,895,922 of JAWNOQ010000200.1, forward strand.
AAGACGAAATATTAAAATATGCACTAGAATTTTGTTAACACTCCAAAAACAATTTTCATTGATTTTATACGATAAGATATTGTTTACATGTGAACAAGTAGAAAGTGCTTTAGGTTCAAAATTGTTCAACGAGGAAACAGAAATTCGTTAAATGAAGGAAAATGAGTAATCAGTATCTTAAATTGCTATAATTGAATTTAAATTTTAATTTACCTAAAAGATAAAAACGTTTTTAAGTAAATTCACAATATTCATTTTATCCTTAATGTAATGTTACTTTTAACCTGATGTCCTACGATGTCCTAGCGAGGTTAGCTACTATTATTGACCATAAATATTTGCAGCTCTATTCATAAATTGTCATTCATGTCAGTTTGTTTCTCGAAATAATTTGTCCTTAGCTAACATCACCACCTGCTTCTTACATATTTGAGCAGTTTGCCACACGGATACATGTATGTCTGTGTGTATGTACATCATGTTGCTGCCACATATCATTTCTACACATTCATATAAACGTAGTTACATTGAGGGTATTCGTTTTGTTGCCAAGTCACTGTTAGAACTTTGTGCTGGGATTTGGCAGCTAATGAGAAAAACTGCAACAGACATGAGAGATTCCATTTAGAGGTATGTGTAGGTATGCTTTTGTTTGGAGTTTGAGTTGGATTTTCTCATACACTTTTATTTAATAGGAATGCTTATTGCATTTTATACTTTACTTTTGCTTTCTCACATAGAGAGACAGAAATAGATAGAGTAAGAGAGAGTGGGAGAGATGGCAAACAAGGCCAAAGCCCCAGGCTCATTACTGGAATGACAAATCAGTTTTCTTGTCAACGGGCAACAAATGTTGATGTCAAGTGTGTGTGTGTGTGTATAAGTGTGTGTGTCGTAAGAGTTTTCCAATTTTATAGAGGGGATTATAGAAACCAAGAATTCTGAGAGCATAGAAAGATAAGATAGACACAAGCTTTTCTTTAGTATCATTTGTCATATTCTTTTGTAAATGTAAAAAAAAAGGTTCATAAAATTTTTATTACATTGCAAAATAAGTATTTCATTTATATAATATTCGTGTATTTATATACTTAGTTGAAAAAATAGAGATATATCTTGTATATCTGTAAATTAGTCTATAGCGTTTCTTAAAGAGAAGAGCCATATTTTGGAAGTTCTATAAAAATCTCAAAATAAAATACGTATAAGAAACAAGAATGGGTTTTTTATTTGTTTAATATTCTTGTTTGTATATACATATATATTTATTCTTCATTAGCATGAAGAGAAGATTTAATCCTCTTCTTGTATGTCGTAATCCAAATTTGACTTTATAATTGGAAGTTCTATTAAAAATGCATCTTAAGTAAAACCCAAATAACGCCAAAGTCAGACTTCTATAACATACATGATGTAAAGTTAAACTTCTACTTGTTTAGCATATTGAATTTTTCGTTTAATTTGTTAACTAATTGTGGATAAAAATTCAAAAATCATTTAAACACTTTGGCCAGTAAATGACTGGAATATTCAAGTATTTGTTTATACATTAAAATTCTGTAACAACGAATTCCAACCAGGGGGGATTACTTCATTTCAGACTAAACAGCCACAAAGTTAATACTCGAGTGCCCAAGTACTTAGAGACCAGTTCAATATTCTTGAGGGTCGAAAGGTTCCCATACTTTTTTTCCCATAATTTTTAGAATGTCAATGGATTAGTTTTTCATTAAAATGAAAGAGCAGAAGTATATACTATTTGAATAGGACCCATACCGAGTGATCCAATAACTACTTCACATATATATTTTTTCGATTCATGCATAAAAAATTTATCAGTACACTAAACCTCACTTTAAATGACTTAAAATTAGCCCAGATACCTTTAAAAGTGTAGTGCAGAATTAATTATTCTTTTATTTTTATGAAAACTAGTTTATATCATTTTTCCTTTTTCACACAAACCTACGAAATCTTTATCAACTTTTTGGAATTTTCCGACAATTTCTTGACCATTTCAAGAGAATATTTCGAGAGTCATGTAAATTTTCATGACCAGATTTAACTCTAATTGCTTGACTTTGCTTTCCATTTCATTTTCAGTTTGAATTTGTTTTTGTTGTTTCAAGTTTCGCTTTTCACTCGCTTTACTTTGTCTTAGTTTAACTTTTTTTCTCTCTCCATCTCTTGGTCGTTTTTGCTTTTTGCACAGCTTTTTTATTCGCATTTGAAATGATTTTAATGACAGCAATTTGTGTTTCGAAATCGCGCAACATTAGCTTTCGGTTTGCCAGATATCTCCTTGAAAGGGAGAGCGGGGAGGGGGCTGGGCCAGGGCTAAAATGAACGTGTTTATAACGCTTAACTTTCAAATTAAGGCCCAGCCGACAGGCAGAGGCCAAGGCGGAAGTTTCGATTTGTCTGTGGCCAGCCCGAGGGGACGTTGAAAATTGCGCCGCGTCTGACAAAAGGATATACAAAAGAGAGAGAAAGAGAGGGACACCAGAGGCTCCTTTAAGCGGCAGACGTACTGTCAGTCAGTCACTCAGTCTGTAGGACAGACCATTACGTCAGCAAAATGGTTTCTTTCGACATCATCAACATCGTCATCCTGAAAATGTGGGTTAGTTGGGCACTTTCGAGCCGTTTTAGTTGAACAAAATGTTGGGTTTTGTTTCGTGATTTCTCATGGCGGCGGACTACAAAAATTATCACACGAAGATTTTGATTGATGAGATCTGCCAACGCTGACGGCCATAAACGAAACGAAACGCGAATCCCTATGCCACTTTTTTTTCTGGAATTTTTTTTGTGGCTAAGAGTTGCCGCAGGCTTTGATTAGTTTTTCTATCGTGGGTTTAGGGCATTTAAAGTTGAGTGAGTATATTAAATGATTTTTTAACACTGAATCAGTAAACACATATAAACAATTAATGTATTGTATTATTGCTTATAAATTTTATAGACAAAACATATAACATACATACAAGTAAAGTAAATCAGTAGAGAATAGTTTTTCTTGGCATTCTGTTGTTGGTTTTTTATTGAATTATAAAAAGAGTTTAAAATTTGTTTATTTAACAATCATTTTTTGTGCGAACTTTCCAAAAATTTATACAGCACTTGAATAGAGACACGATCTGAAACCATTGTTCAAGAAAGGTTACAGCAATTTTCACTAGTTTTAGGACTTCCTTCTTGTGTCTTTATAGTTAAGGGATATTTCGCTTGAGGCAATGTTTATAGCAGATGTTATGTCTTTGTATTCTCTCCGAGATTGAGATCAGGAGTATATGGAAGAAACATTAACATAACACAATAAACGTGATCTATGAGTACACCAACTACAGTGAAAGCTCTACTAGCGGACAGCTCCTTCAGACGGACAGCTCCCTTAGCCGGAAGAATTTTACAAGTTTTTATACCCTGTTCCCATAGGGTAAAAGGGTATATTAAAGTCGCTAAAATGTATGTAACAGGCAGAAATATACATTTCTGACCCCATAAAGTGTATATATTCTTGATCAGCATCACTAGCCGAGTCGTTTGAGCCATGTCCGTCTGTCCGTCCGTCCGTATGAACACCTAGATCTCGAAGACTATATGAGCTAGAGCTACCAAATTTGGTGGGAATATCCGTCTAGTGTCTACACAGGTCATGTTTGTTTCAAATTTTAGCCACGCCCACTTCCGCCCCCGCAATTTGGAAAAAACGAATACTAGAGCTGTATGAACGATATCATGTTCTTATTTGGCACACCTAACTATACAGCCGATCTGCACCAGCTGAAATTTGTCCAAATCGGACAATAAACATCGGAAATATGCCCATATTCTTTCTGTACTGTAACGCTTAGGGCGAGATTGGGTGACAGGGGTGAGCGAGATAGCATGCGTTCGCTGTTGCTGCATGTAAAGCAAATTTTGTATGAAATTGATGGCTATTTCGAAGGTTTTTTTTTAATGTATCTAGTTGGTTCAGGGTATACTCAACGTCGGCAGGGTCGACTTTCTTGCTTCATTTGGCATGATTTTAATACAAAATCCGTTCCCTTGGGCGGACATCTTCCTTGGGCGGACAAAAATACTGGTACCGTCGCTGTCCGGCCAAGGGAGCTTTCACTGTATATGTTATGGTGTAAGGTAAATATTTACTTAGACTCTTCGCGCTTAATACAGCCTTAAGGTTAGTGAATGTGGTATCAAAATAAAACCATGTTCAATACTAAATGAAATACATACATACATAGTTAATTAATAAGATTTGTATCAATACATCCATACATACATATGTATGTATATGTACATATAAATATGTATGTATATAACAAATATTATGTATTTGACAATGAGTGAATGTTTATTATAATATAGGTATGTAAATGAACAGAGGAAGTTAAGAAACTTAAAGGAATTTAATCACAAATTTAGCGACTTTACCATTTTTAGTTTTCCAACACCAACTTTAGCAACTTATTGTACGTCTGGGCTACATATGTATGTATGTAGTTCCGCTGTATTCTGCTGCTGCTCGCATTCGAGCAATTGTTGCCACACCGTAAACATTTACTTCTGGGATGCCACATCGCTCTGCCTAGTTCATCACATGGCAATACTTAAATTCTTCTTTGTCAGTGTAATCCTTTTGAGATTTTAGAACAAGAATATAATCCATAAAAGAAGTATGTTGGTGTCTTCTCTTAAATGTACATACGTCTACAAAACATAGATATATTGTAAAACACCAGTACATTTGATATTAAATTCCCCAATTGTATACAGCTATGACCCATTATAAACAATAGGTAATCTCGAGTAACCCTCTCATAGCAGATATTGCCTATCCATTCATTGAACTCCGATCCTGCTAGGGTCAGCATTAACGATGTGCTTTGCCTGCCCAGCAACTACAAAATGGAAGGTGGAACTAGATGGACTTACACAGCATGGCATACATAGATATGTATGTACATACTTAAGTGAAATCTAGTTCTTGAGCCAATTAGAATTCAATATCTGTAATCAACAGGTAAGCATCAGTGTGTCTTTAGCCCCCAAGTACAAATAGAAACTCAATCTTTAACGTCAACCCAATAACAACATGCCACTAGATGTTATAGTATATTATAAACAATAAAAATATAAATAAATAAACAAAATTATATACACCATATAAGTACATATATACTATATAATGAGTAATTATTAGAAGAATTCGCATTTATACTCTGAACCTGTTTTATTGGTAATTTCATTAATGTTTTTTTGCATATTTTATGCATGTTTCAGTTTACTAACATTTCATTTAACGATTATATTGCTTTATCTACTTTGCTATTAAATTTCATTTTTAAAGAGTCTTCAATTACATAATCAAGATGAATTCAACTTTATACGAAAGGGAAATCTTGTTTTTGTTTGTTCTAGTTATATTTTATGTACCTATGTACTTAGGTGTGTTTGTGTGTATTCCCCTCGTTTTGTCTGGTCATCACCATCATCCATCGTCATAATGAAGAGAGAACAGCAAAAGTCAGCTTTAAGTCATCACTTGTTGCCCCATAGGCCAAGCCAGACCAGGGCAACTCTCCACGGACAAGGTGGCAAAATAGGAAAAATGTTGCCAGTCGACAGGCAAAACAAAAACCGAAAAAAATGTGCGATTATGTTGTTAACATGTTGTTGTTGTTGTTGTTGTTGGTGTTGCCTGCTCCCCACAAACAAAACCAGTTACAAGTGGTTTTTCTTTTGGTTCGCTCTTTTTTTTTGGTCACTCGGTAAACATTTTCCCATATTAAATCATGCAAAAAAGAAAAAAAAAAAAACAAAAGCAGCAGCAGCAGTAGAAGAAGTAGGAAAACAACACAAATGAAGCTCTAGTAAATATTATTAAGCTTTTTTGTTGCTTTTGGCTTCCTCCTTAAAAAGAAAAACAATTAAAAAAGGCATATTGCAAGTGAATCTTTTGCAATTGCTGTTAGATATTGCAAAATGAAGATTTTTATTTTTGTTTGTTTTGTTTTGTGCCTGACAAAATGTGCGATAAGTTATTGTTTTTCTTTTTTCATGGTTTTAAAAACAAATTAATATTTATTTTGTTGCGAATTTCGTAATGAAGAGGTGTGCTGTGCAGGTGTGCTTAGTCAGAGTTGAAATTCAAGTTTAAAACAAATTTTTATTTGCAAATTGCAAAATTTCAGCAACTTTACAACTTGAGATGGTCAAGAAGAGCACAATGAGAGATATTGAAATATTTGCAAAGAATGGAAAATGAATAAGTTTTAATACATAAGTAAATAAATTAACAAAGTTTATAAACTTATTGGTGTGTCTAGTTTTTGAATCTGGCCAATAATCATCTTACGATCTCTTAAAATGTACAAGAATTGTAATCAAAATAGATTATATTCAATTTTAATGATCAGGTATACCAAGAACCGTGTCTTACAGTCTACGAAACTATCGACGCTGTACAAAAATCAATTAAAATATACATACATTACATACATAGTATATATAAAACAAGAAAAATTGATAAAATTAAAAAATGCTATCCGGTTTTCTATTATTTATATATATTTATATGTTCATATAGCACTAATGTGAGATGGATTCTTGATTAACAGATCAGTTTACTTAATACTTATTAAATGTTTTATTAATTAAAGAGTAATTTTGAAAAACATTATTAGAATTTATTACTATCTCTTTGGACTTATTTAGTTTACATATGTAAGTCCCTCCAGTTTTATGAAAAAATATCAAAGAAGCTAACTTCGGTCCTGCCGAAGTTTGTATACCCTTACAGTTTTAGACTGTTTAATTATTTTATTTAAGCACAAAATTTTAAAATGATTGCCATAAATATTTAAGAAAATAAATAAACCGAGCAAAAAAGATTTTCTACATTTCGTCCTAACAGGGAGTCGGACCAACACCTATGACTAATGTGCGACGGATCTCTAACTACAACGCCATCGAGCTGATTGCTTGTGTTTCAGCTATTTCGACATACATAGCAGTTTTTGTTTCTTTGCTGCCAAAGAAAATTGCTTATTTTACTTATTTTAATATTTCCGGTGATAGTTATCTGATCCGACTAATTTTTAAACTTGGTCTGGATAATCGATTAAGAAATTCAACTTTTCATGTTTCAACCATGTAGCTTAAAATTTAAGCTCGAAAACGCATGAACAAACGGACAGACGCACAGACGGACATGTTTCAATCGACTCGGCTGTTGGTGCTGATCAAGAATATATATACTTTATGGGGTTGGAAACGTATATTTCTATGCGTTACAATCATCTGACCAATTTTATAATACCCTCTGCAAGGATATAAAAATAATAACTTTGTATGCAGATAAATATATATACATTTTCCTCCGAACCAGCCTTCTTATGTGTAGAGTCGGATGGGATGGGTGAGACATCTTCGACGCGACCAATCTTCATCGATGAACTAGCAAAAGCGCGGAGGGCTGGGCACCGAGTCCAGATGTCTTTGTCTTGTTGCCGTGGGTGACACGCAACTTGATGTGGAGGACAGCGATGCCAAGGGTCTTGCACTTCTCAGCTACATCCTGAGCAGTCAACTTAGCGGCGTAGGGTAAAGCTTCATCACGATCGGCCATCACCTTCCTACCTCCGGTGTCACAGGCAATAGTTTCACGACCAGACAAATCGATAACATAGATGAAGGTGTCGCTGAAGCTGGCATAGATGTGGGCTACTCCAAAGACTATTTTGCCTACACGAACCTGTGGAGCCAGCTGGACCTGCACCTCTTCCTTGGGAGCTTTAGCCTTTCTAGGAGCTATTATAATGTGCTTAGACGATCTTTCATATTAGTTCTGATTTTCAGCTTTTACCTTTACAAAATATGTAATAACCAAGACCAAATTTCTTAAATTAACTTAATTTGCTATAGAAATTTTGCATATTATGGCCCTAATATAATAGACAAGTACGAGCAATAAGTAAACAGATTTTTAATTTTAGAATTTTTCATCCAGTAATAAAATTTAGTTACTCGTATTTCTAATCTAATCAATAAATAAATAAAATAAAAGGATTTCCTATTTGGCAGTTGCCTTTCGAACATTTTCAATTCTGTTAATAAACTATTTGTTCTATTTTCAATGGCTTTTAGTTCTAATTTAAATAAAGCTAAAATATGCTGTAAACTAACAATGAAATCTTCGTCTATTAAATTGGGGATTTCTTAGATTACTTATGACTATATAATCACTATAGAAATCAGATAAATGACATAGCTATTTTATACAAATTCGATTTGTGAATTTTCTGATTTTGTTTATTCATAGAGAATTTTAATTTGGCTATGCATTTATGTCACATCCTTGAGATCCTTCAGGATATTAGCTAACTGACCAAGATACCATAAAACGACTTTTATTAGAGACCATTGATTATATTATTTGTGGGTTCTGTCTTTGTATATGTTTTCCAATTCATTAAACGGCAGCAATTAATGACATTTTCCACAACAGATTTTAATTGTTTGAGTTTTTTTTTGTTTTGTTTGTTTGTTGTACCTTTGACATTTGGTCGCTTAATTCTTTCCATTTCGTATGAAAATGTCTCATTTTAACTTTTGCTTTTCATTTAGCTAATGTAACTAAACTAACTAAGCAATTGTGAGTAAAATGGGTTTTTTTTTTGTTGTTTTGAGAAAGTTTACTGTGTTTAAGTCAGAGATCAGAGCAATTAGTGAGTACCCATTAAATGGCAGTGTCATTAAGCTTTCTGTCCCTACCTCCTCTGCTCCTACTTCTTTTGCTTCACTTTCCTCTTTTTCGACTTTTCCCTTGGGTATTTTTAATATGACAAATCGCAAAAGCTTCTGTACAAAGCCTAGAAATTTTAAGCGGACTTACTTTTGCTGGCCAAAATATGCTAAAGAGAGTGACAGTTGGAGAGAGGGGGAGGTACGAAACGAGAAGGCAACACCTACTGCCTCAAAAAGGTAATGAACACACCTTGCCTCAAAGCCTCTTTAGTATGCAAAATTTCCAAGGTTGCTGCTTTAATTAATTCACACGCAGAAAGAGGAGCAGCAGCAGCAGTAGACAGCAGCTAGCAATTGTATAATTAGTGTTTCCTACTCACTCTTCCTTCCCCCTCTTCCTCCCCCTCCCTCATGCCATCCATTTCTTGGCCAACATTTGAAATAAATTTGTCAATTTGTGTTGGCGAATGGACCAAAGAAGTTCAATTACAACACAAAATATATTCCACGCGCTTCACAAAACAATAAATTTTTGAGCTGCCTTTTTTGTGTAGGCGTCCAAGTGAGGATTGGTTCCAATCGAGTAGAAGAATTGTAACTAAAAATATTTCATTGATGATGTTTTCGAGTGAAAACCCACATCGAAGATGTACTATGTGCATAGTGACGAGTCGACAAGCTCTTGGCCAATCTCAGAGTTAATCAAATACGCCTCAGTTGAAATTTTAGATTCTGCTCTGTCTGCTCTGTTGGGTGTCATAGAAAGCAAATTCAAACATACTCACAGACACATACACACACACACACACACACAGTGGCACCGCAAGGTCAACAAGGTCGCAGTGCATTTAAGTGTCTTGTATGTTTGTGGCAGGTCAACATAAAACTAGAGGCAGATTGAGAGAGAGAGAGACAGAGAGGGAGACAGTGAGATGTGCAACTTGGTACCTAAAAGGCATGAACTACATGGAAGTAGCTGAAACCTCATCCAAGTTGGGGCACAAACTAAATGCATTAACTATCCCAAAAAATATTAAAAAATTTTAAATTCAGAAAAATAACAAAATTTGTACGCAAATTGAATGGTTTACTGTTGATGGAAATAATAAAAAATATAAACCGAAAATAGTTCATATTAAAGTTGAAGCGGTAACTTGGACATAGTTGGCATGGCCTTACAAATGCAAGGATATCTCGAAAAAGATTTGTTCGATTGACTTCAAATTTTTAAAATATCATACTTTAAAAAGGCAATTGATTTTTTTAAAATTTTAACTACTCTTTGCTCCTTAATGCTAAAAGAAATCAAATTTTTCTTTTATCTAATCCTCTTTTTTAAATTGCTTATACTAAGATCTTCTTTCAAAGGTGTTAGATATAAAATAAAAATTTTATTTTTATTTAACTGAAATGAAATATTTTCTACCTTTGCCAGAAAACCTTTGAACCATTAAAATTTAAAAAACAACTTTTTCCGACCAACTGAAGTATTAAAAGAAACAAAATTTGTAATACCAAAAGAGTTTTATTAATACTAGTTAACTAAAAAAGATTTCTCTTACAATATGGCTTATACTTTTGCCGAAATTGGGATAAATAAACATAAAACTATTTTCAATGATTGATAAAAATAAATAGTTTAATTTGTATAAAACGATAAAATACAAGTAAAATATTAATGTTAAATTGGTTAAGATGTTTGACAAAACAGTTTTAAAATGTACAAAATATGATTTGGTATAGATAATGAAAACCAATAAAACCAAAATTTTAACTTAAAGGGTAAAAGCAGAGTTTTAATAGAAATAAAAACTTCATCATTGCCTTTTAAATTCTAATTTTGATGTCAAAAGTTTATCATTCCTCATTGATAAATGCAATCGAAATGTAATGAAGAAAATTTTGGTTACTTTTCTATTTTAAAATTGTTTTCTCATCATATAATATTACTTTTTTTTACTTTCTTTCTTCCAAAGAGTAATGTTAGCTGCTGACACTAGTAAAGAATAAATACAATTATTGGCTTTTTTATTTCATGCATATTGCACAATATTCAGTATTTTTAAGAAACTAATTCAAATTATTCAAGTCGAGTCCTTTGGCTACGACTCTGTCTTAACGCAAAACCAAATCATTTCATCTCATATAACCACAAAGTAAAGATATTTAGATTCAAGTAGCTAAATGACCAGAGAACATGAAAACGTTCATTTAATAATAAAATGAAGCTTCAGTTAAAGTTAACTGAAATTTGGCATTCCAGTTGAAATATTTAGGTAAACTTGTTCAAAAACAAATGGGTCAAACACTCAATTGATTTCTAGCCAGTTTGCCAATTTGTATCCGGTTTTGTATTTCGATACCCTCTGCCTTTTTTTATTTGTTGTTGATGATTTTTGTGGTTGCCATTCCTGAATCAGATCGGGTTTGGTTGTGCTTTGTTTTTTGGTAAGAAGTGACTTTTGCTGTTTTTTGTGTTCTGCTCTTTTTTTGCAACTGTCAACAGCAAACTGTTATGAATAGTTGTTGGCCTGGCCCATTTGCTGTTGACGGCTGTGGCAATGTCACCAATTAGATTACAGACAAGTGGGTGTTATGAAACCAGGGACTTGTAAATCAAATAAAAAAAAAAAAACAGATGAAACTTTTAAATGAATGAGAATTCATTGCTGCATACGTCCCTGGTTAACTGGAGTTCTTGTTTAGCTAACTGCATATTTTTGGGCCAACAATTGTGTGGCATCTGTGCAGCTGTGACTAACTGTAACAGTTACAGGCTCGCGATATTGCACATACGCCGTGTTGTCTGCCAACCAGACGACATGGTGCTGCTACCCATTTTCACTCCACTCTTTATGGAGATTGCACAGAACATACACACACGCACACTCACATACATACACATACGGTACATACACATTGGCAACGTGTTGCATGCAAATGAATTTCCATGTTCCACGTTTGGTGGTTGTTGTTGGACTTTCCTGTTTCCTTTGTCCTGCTTGTGATTTATATGGGCTTTGGTCAGGTTTGTTCCTGCGATTTCAATTGTCATCGCTTAGTTTCAATTTTCAATTAGAATCTTTTGTAATGTGTAAAATAGCAAAAATTAAAAATGCATCTCAATTAAGTTAATGATTATAATCAGGGATGCAAAACAAAGTAGTTGCTACGTTTGATATTAAAAGGAATTGGAAAATTTTGAAACCTGTTTTCTGTATAAAAATAGAATGGTGCAGCAGGACTTTTGTTTCAGATGATCAGTTGTTTTCGGCTTATAATAGAGCTGGAGTTGCAGTTCGAAATGATTTATTTCCCAGAAGGCTATGATATTATTGTTTGCGTATTTTTCTGTGCTAAGTTTTCATAAGCTAATGTCACGCAGTTTCACTTTATAACTTGACTATTAGTACCGTACAACATTATGTTCCTGTTGTTAATGTTAGACAATTCAATTCAATTCAATTGGTTTTAGCTTGTTAATAAAATAATAATGTGAATGTGCGTTATAGACATATATAGATATATAGAGGATAGATATAGAAGTCAGCGATGCGAAGATGAGCTTGGGTATGACACTTATGATGTCTGCAGATGGTTCCACAACACTTTTCAATTATGTTTTGTTTTTATTTCTTCACCTTAACTGGAGTATTTTTCATTTCCATCATCGGTTCGATGAACCAAAAGCAATATTTTAGTGTCCTGAACAATAATGCCTTTCCTTGTGGAGAAAGGCTTATCGGAGACTCTTTTATACTGCAGCAGGACAACGCGCCATACCACAAGGCTCGCATGATAACGAATTTTCTTAAGGATACAGGAGTTGAACAGGCCTTCTCCAAGTCTAGATCTTAACATCATTAAAAACGTCTGATCTGTTTTGAACCGAAAAAGAACAGCAGAGAAGAAACCATTTCAGAGGTCACTTTCCTTTGAAAAGAGATTTCTCCATAAATTCTCCAAATTTCTGTAGATTCAGTACCTCGGGGTCTGAAGTTACACTTTTTTAATTTTTATTTTTTTTTTTAATTTTTTAAATTAAAATTACTTTTCATGTTTTTTTACCTTAAGCTTTTGTTTTTTGTTAGTTTATAGCCTTTCAAAATACTTATGCCAAGGCCCAAAAATTTGTTTAATTTATTACTAATAAGCCACTTACAAAAAGTTAACAATAAAATTGTTTTTAAGTTCACAAAGTTAATTAGTTATAGTGGAAAATATTTAATTCTGTTTTGTTTTGAAAAAGTGTTAAATTTTTTTGCGTTAAATTAATTATGCCGACTAGTGTATATTGTCAAATTTAACTTAGAACCAAGAAATTAGTCTCTTTAATACAAATCTTACAATCCAAAAATCAAATATGTGCATCTGCATAAATTTTTGCCTTTTTGTATCCCACGACTAAAAAGCATTGGATTTTCCAGCCCTGTTTATAATGGCTCTTATTTAGTCAAAATATTTCAAATGCAGAGAGAGAGAGAGATTCAAAATGAAATTGTTTATCTCAATTCGTTTTGGCACTTGGGACAAAAATTTCAAGTGCTTTTATTCATTTGGCATAAATTTCAGTTTTTTTCTTTTTTTTTTTTTTTGGTTTGGTTTGCTGGATTTTAATTAATCATAGCAATTTAGTTCTTTTGCTGGTTAAAATCGGACATTTAATGGCTCCATAGAGAGTCAGAGAGAAGGAGAGAGTAAATGAGAAAAAGGAGGGAAAGAGGGATGTGGGGGAGGCAGAGACATGCATATTTAACACATTAAGTATGTAGTATGTATACTTGAAATTTAATTAAAAATTTAAATGTGCAAACTGAACAAACTTGGAGAACTCGAAAACATGCACATATATCTCTATATAAACATATATATATATACTACATATTTATATATCGTATATATCACCACACGCACTCACACAGAGTGACGGACAAATTTAAATAAAGCATATACAAAATATAAAAAAAAAAACCAACCGAAACCAAAAACAAGCTGAACAACAACAGCAGCAACAAACAGCATCAACAGCAACAGCAGTGTGCACTTTATGACCATCGCCCCAAATCCAACCATGGACCCACTTCCAACCATATATGTATGTATGTGTTTGGGCACATATATACTCCTCTACGCCAGCTTCTTTTCTCCGTATACGGCCATCAAAATGCGCTCCCGAGCGCGCACAGCGCCAATTACACGGGGGCCAGTCATAAAAATAAAGCGCAAATAAATACACTTAAAGCAACGCGGGAGAAGGGAAGTTGATGGCGGAGTTGATGCACAGAGAGGAGCAGGGGGAGGAGAAGAAGAAGAAGGAGAAAATGAAAAGACAGAGTGGGAGGGACATGGCATATAGTTTGGTGGCAAACACAAACAACAACAAAAAACAAACACTGGGAATAGGTCAGGGAATATATACATACATATATGAGGCACAGTGAGACAAATTGGAAAATTTGATAATACACAGTCTTGTTAAAGTTGTGGCAATTGTAGCAGATTAATCAGAATTTATATCCTGTTTGTACACGAAAAGCTACAGTTAATTTAAAACTTAAGTTCCAAATGAAATAAACATAGCAAGCGTTTGATTAATCATCAATCAAAGTAAATATGGAACAACTCAAATTTATGAAAAGAAAATATTTGGATTTATAAATTCTTTTTTATTTTTAAATAGTTTGAGATTTCTTTTTACTTTTTCTGAAACATAAATTTAATTTATATTATAGGGTCAGCTTGTCTACATTTATGGATAGTCTTAAACTCAGAGAACCCTTTTAGTTGAATAAACTTACGAATATGACAAAGATATAGAAAATCGAACCAGCTAAGTATAAACAAGATTCACTTTGATATTGAGTGAAACTTTTTATTTTATTTTAGTATTATTTAGATAAAATGTTTTTTTATTAAAAAGTATTAAAAACAACACAAAAAACAAAACTTCTTTTCAAAAAGAATCTATTTGTTGTTATAGTTACTCGGTTCAGAAATAAACTAGACTGCTGGTTAGTTTATTTAGAGGGAAGATCTTATTCTGACCTATTTGCCATTCTTTTGCAGCACTCACTTGTAATTCCCAACAAGTTCTATCTTCGAAGTAGTGAAAAGACAATGCGAATCCTGGAATCAACAGGAAAGTTGACAATCACCTGATGAGGGAACTTGGTGATTCTTGAAAAAAAAAAACGATCTGCAGACAATGTGCTCATCTTCGATAGACCTTGCAGAAGACCTTCTCAAGCCGGCTTAGAACCAAAAGTTTGGGGAGAATTTGTACCATTGTACTGGGTACCTAAACACTCTGGATTCTAAGTCTTCTACATCAAATAGAAGACTTGAAAATGTCGAAATGTTTATATCTTCGCTATATAGTTTCGAATGAAGAGTTTTCTAATGGTTACAAAACATGATATTAAAAATGATATTAAAAATAAACCAAAAACATAAAGAAACTTATAACCTCTTTTTTGAAAAACAATGTTACAATGTTTTGTTTAAAATTATCTTAAAACTTTTTGAACCACTGTTTAATTTTTTTTTTGTATACCACTTGGCAGCTTGGCGCTGGCATAAATCAAGCCATTTAAATGGACATTTCTCGCAATGAAAGGCTGGCAAGGGATGGGGGGTGGTGGGGGGGAGAAATAGCTTGGTCCAAACCGGAGACCAGAGTTTGGTTTGTTGGTTGGCTACCTGGAGCTTGTGCGTAGAGTAATTACAATTACACCTGTCCCACATTTGTGGGCGGCGCGTGCCATTGCAGTAAATTATAATTAAACAGTTTCAGTCAAAAGTTGACTTTTATTAAATTTTATTTATAATACTTAAAATGCCATTACCAACAAGATGGCAACTGTCCGCACACACACACACACAACTGGGTATGGTTAATTGTACAATAGGCAATGGTAGAAGAAAATGGAGGAATAGAATCTGAGGAATGGGGAGTCCAGCCCATCATCACCATTATCGTTACGGAACGCATTAGAGATAGCCCATTGAGAGGACAAATGAAATAAATAGATTTGCCTTTGGCAAAACAAAAAAATGTAATATCGATGCTATGATTTGTTAGCAATTTATTTTGTCATCGTCATCGTTTTGATTAGATTTCAGAGTAGAGAGAAAAAAGGGCACATTCGAAATGGAAACCCCGACGCAAATATACGAGTAAAGTGACTGACTGACGTTTATCACGACATCATGGCCATGGCACGATTTGTCAGAGAGACGACCACACAGAGAAACACCATTAAATTGTATATATACATCATATATATAGATATATATGCTACAGCCACCAAAAAAACACAACTGGAAACAACAACATGAAAAAAGAAAAAAAAAACGAACCCGAAATTGACTTTTTATGTGGCTACGTGAAAACCTCACAAAAACAAGAAATGTCTCTCTCTCTCTCTCCCCCTTCATTTGACTGAAATGTCACCAAGTCACTAAGTAAGAATCTAAGTAAATAAGTATATGATGCTTGTCGTTAAATGCTTAACGAATTCCACGCATTTTTTTCTTTACTTTGTTTGTCTTTTTGTTGATGCAATAAATAATCCATCATTATACTCTTGGGAATCTATTGTAATCTGGCAAAAGACAGCCAAAAAAAAAAATGGGCTTATATGGGATGATCAGTTAAATGTTTAACCAACAATTCCCAGTTAACGTAAAGCTGGCAAAGAGTTCAATTGTTTATCAACTGGAAATATTTTAAATCTTGTCGTTGGTCTAAGTTTTTCATTATTAATAATAATATTTTAAGCTCTTAAATCAAATATCTTGATATTGTTATAGAATTTAAATTGTTTATTTAAGCTGGCAGACTATCATATATGCAAATTACTCAAAAAATATATTTTATTTCAACATATTCCATTCAAACAGATTAACTAACAACAATAAAAACTTTTTTTTTTGGTACAATTACATTTATCCTCTTTTATATCGTTTTAATATCTGGAAAGGGCTAAAAAATGTTTGCTGCTTCAATTGATCACAATTGAATTTAAAATCGGCTAAATGTACTCACATATTTATATATACTTTACAGATGTGATTTAGTTTAAATATATAGATCAATGATCGTCAATACTAGTTCTTTTCCTTCTTTCAAGTGTGAAGTTAAATATAATTAAATAGATATTTGGTGCCAAGTGTTCGCCGGTTATGGTTTTTTCAACTCTTAAGTTTAATGAAGTTTGATACATAAATTTATTGAGTAAGTTATTAAGGCTTAGGGTAGCAAGAATATTTGTCGTATTTGCCTTTTCTTAAAGTATAATATGTATAATATCTTACCCTAGACGACGAAAAGCAGAAATTACAAGATGAAAAGACGTGAGAAACTGGGCAATAAAGATGTGTCGGATTTTCTGTAATTCAGTTTGTCTTGTAAACTTTTTAAATTTCAAATATATGTTTTATCCTATATTGTATGCTCAACTATTATAAGTCAATATTTTAAACAAAACTCTTAAGTAAAGTCCCTGTTCACGCCAGAAAGGGTGACCAGCAGGGGAAAGAAGAGGGCTCTTGCCCCTTTCTCTAAACGGGCACACTGGAACAATTAGCAAGTTACATGGAAAACTCCACCTTAGAAAGTTATGTTCTTTTCCGACCCGGCATTCTCTTGCTTCGCATCCGAGATATCTCTTGGCCTCTTAAACATACGAAAAGTAATTTCTATCCGATAACGCCTTATATTAATTGTGACCCGGTCTGTGTATTGCTTTACAGTAAACTTGGCCTGTGTTAAATCGAGTTAACGCGCGTTTTAATTCATTCCACACTTGGGTAATAAGAATTGGGCTCTACCCTCTTAGAAGACTCCGCCCCTCTTCAAAACAGTCCCAAATAATGTCTGTATCTATGCCAATCCAATAAACCATTTGGAAGATTTATCTGCTTTGGCCATGTCAACTATGGGTAACATCTGAAACTTTTAGTGCGTTTTTCTCAAACAGATGTTGCTCGAAATGATGACAAGAACACATTGTATACATAATGTGTTTTCCAAATTTGCAAGTCAACATATTAAAAAAATATTAATATTAAGAAAAATATAATTTTTGTGTAAAATCTATGCTATTTCGATCAGAACTGAAACCTTTATATTATTATTAACCTGTAACTAAAAACGAATCTAATCTATAGAGTGTGTTTAGTTTCTTTCTTGTTTTTTTTTATAATATTCAAATTGTGATTTATCCGAATAACTGCACAATAATTTGTTTTGTTTTGATTATCTGGCTACAATACTTTTAATTTATTGTTAAACACCAAAGTTTTTCTTGATGAAATATTAAAATTAGGTAAAGCTGTGTCAAAACAGTCGAAGTAGAGAGGTTCGTAATAAAATAAAAGAAGTTTTATAAGTTTTTATAATTTTTAAAACAATTGTTTCTATGGCCATCATCAAGTAGTAAATTTTTTTATTTTTAAACCTTTTATAATCGTAAACAACTATTTTGAACATTCTCTTTATGGTTGTTTAAATTTGCAACAGCAACAGAAAATCTAAAATCGAAATGCTTGAAATAAATAAACTGAAATTCATCTTACAATGAAAGATTTTATACCACATGAACCAATAAGAAATGAATCAATAAAACTCATGACAAAAGTACATCATAATTTGGGTATTGTCCGAAAAGTGCTGGTTAATAGTATTATCTTATTGGTGGACAAGTTCTATACTGGTTTCTGTTTTCTTTTCACCCATTTTTATATTTTTTTGGTGTTTGCCAAAATGTGAAAATCGCTTAACAATATAAGAAATGCCTTCCGGGGCATTTTCGGTCATAGAATTTGCACAACTGACTTCAACTGATTTTTCAGCTGTGACTCTGCCATTCAGCCGGCAGCCAAGCTAAATGTTTCGGAAATGGCAACGCAGCGGATGCCGGATGCATTTTGTGTGACATCCTTACTCTCACACATACACACACACACACACACACACACACACATACATGTATACAAATTCTATATACAAATGTATAGAAGCATTACACATACGCACCGTGGTACACAGCTGGGTTGACTGGCAACTCGCGCTCATCTCATCAACGGCAACTGCAATTTGGCTGCCAGAGCAACTAAAGAGACAGTCTAGAAGGGTGGTCCAGGAGGGGGGAGAAGGCAAAAGAGTAAACTGAAATATACAGTTCACTGCACCTTGCATTGCCTTTGGCTTGTTTCTTCTTTCCCAACCATTCTCATTGACAACACTCTAACACTAAAAGGGTATATTCGGTTTGTTAACACTTGGAATTATACAAATATTGTATGGAAAATAGTAGTTCTTTTTCTAGTAACTCCATAGTCATAAGTATATCTTTGATCAGCACGAAAGGTTCGTACTACAGCTATGCAGCACTACTTGCTACTTTTCTGTAAGCCTTTGCCTTTAAACCATTTGTATTTAAAGCTTTTTAATTGATTTGTTATATATTTTTGCTTAAGAATCTGATAAGTCACTCTTTAAAAAGACATTTATAATGGCTTTAATGTTTTTTTTTACTATTTTTGCCCACAAGTTCTGGCCAACCGATCGAGTGACTTAAAAGAGAAAAAACAGACAAAAGCGAAACTATAACTAGTTGCGAACTAAGTATGAAAGGACAGAAGTTTTTAATCAAGAATTTGAGATTTCTGAACTGATTACATGATAGAGACGATTATAATCAGTACAAAGAAGTCGAAATGGTTCATGCAGTGAGTAGTTAGTAATACATCGTGTAAGTGACAGAGTTTCATAATTTCTAATATGTTTACAAGTCTAGTCTACAGTCTCTATCCCCATTAAGAAGCAAGCATTAATCAAAGTTAAGTTAAATAAATAAAGTCTACTAGGCAAATTGACATTACGACCACAGTTCAGACCACGAAGAGCCAAGAGCAGGAACTGTTTTTAAACCGACTCTAATCGTGATTTGTATTGGGGGGCCCATATGCAAGATGCATATTCTAAAATTAGACGGACCAATGAAGTGGTCCAGGAATTTTAGTTGAATATGGATCGTCAAACTAAGTGAGTGTTAGAGGTACATAATTTCTAGTAGGTCTACAAGGAACTGTTAGATTATCGGCTGACATACTCGATAAAGTATACCGATTAATTTAGTTAATTAATTTAACGAAAGATAATAATCCTTTTGTTATTTTTTTTAAATATTGATTTTTCAAAATCTCTTGTTAGAATTTCAAATGTTCAAAGCTTAAAATTAAAAAAAAAAAATGGCCTATTATGGGAAAATGCTGTAAACTGTATGATTTCTTTATTAAAATTCGTTAATCGTGGTACATAGTAAGTGAACCGAAACATTTTTTAAGAATTAAAGGATTAATTTTTCAGAAATTTGTAGTTCTCAACCTCTTCTCTATGTTCAATTAAAGCTGTTGCTAGGGTATACAACAATAGCTTTCCCCAAAACTTACTCTCCCCTTTTGATTTTGTGTTTTCTGTTCTTTTCTTTTTTGGTCACAACTGTTTCAGTGAGAGATCTAACGATGTCAATGATTTTCTTCCGATTTTCAATTGTGAGAAAACAAGAGCAAATGTATACATTTATAGTATAGTTTGGGTGTTGCACTTTAATTTGATTTCAATTTCAATTTTTTTCTCGTTTAACCAGTTTTACTATTTGCCAATTGTCATTTAGAATTTTCTCTTTGTTTCGTTTCGTATCTTTCTATTTGCTTTTGGTTGTAAAATTTAATGGCAGATTTGTATGTTTTTTCACTCAGACATATGAGAACAAATAATACGAATCTAATAAAAGAATTCGAAAAGAAAATGTGCACTAATTCAATTTGTATATGTGTGTGTCTGTCTGAATTTTCCTAAGAAAGAAAACTGTCAGAAAGGCAAACTTGAAATAAATAAATGCTAAAATATATTTTGCCCCAAGATGTCATCGGAGAGTAGAAAAACCCTCTAGGCAGGAAGGAAATTATGAAACCACAAAAAAAGGAAAGAGAAGAAAAGCAAAAAAAAAAAAGGAACGAAAAACGTGGCGAAGATATAGTACAAGTTACATAAAATATATCTGTCTGAGTGCTCTACTGCCACATCTTATCCGCAACTATTTCCTCTGCCCTTTTCTCTGCACTTCCCCAATTTCCATGAGTGTGCAAAATTCCTTTTCGGCTTTTGTCTAGCTAACTTGGCTTCGCACATTTTATAATGTGCATATTTTATAACATGTTTATGTGTTTCCTAAGAAAAAATAAAACAAAACAAAAAAAAGTTGACACACAAAACCGAAAAAGTTGCAAATAATGCAACAAGTCACGTTTATGTATTATGCTTCTGCTTGCATCTAGAGAGGAGAAAATTAGCCCTATCATCCAGTATCAATATGAGAGAAACGAAAGAACTGGGATCTGATGATTATTATGGTTGTTTTCCTGAATTTGATAAGTGTGACCAGATTCTAATGCATAGATCGAGCGAATGTGGTTTTCAGTGCTCTGTAACATATCTGTAACAGAGCCTCTGTTTACTCACCAATGAACAGTGTTGTAAAATTGCTGAATATGTTTTTAAAATTTGAATCTACTGGTTCCACATTAATAGTAATGATTTATTATTAAGCCAAATCGTTGTTTAATACAATTGGATACGAATATGATCTACTTTGAAATTTCTTTTGGATTGTATACTGGATTGTATGAAGAACTGCAGAATAGTATAAAAAATCACTTTACTTTAACATTTATTTTGAAGATATTTCAAGTTGTTCTCGTTTCCGTTTTCGAATCACAAGGCCACACTTTCGATTCGGACCTAAATTATACGATTTAGAGTCTTTTGCCTTTTAGTTACTATGGGAAAAAGTAAAGTTTACAATTTTTATATAAATAGACGTACCTTAGGTTCGCTTCTTAAACAGACATATTCTATTAACAGATTATTTCGGTGGAGTCATTGGTTCATGTGAACCATATAGGTGATATCCAAACAACTTATAAAGAAGTTTAATGAATTGGTGCAAATGGAACGACTAAAAATAGTTGCCATTATATATAAGGAAAAAACAAAACAGAATTAAAGTTGATTTTCCATTTATATTTAGATATTTTTATAAAAATTCTAAACTAGTTTTGTGTTGCCTACTTTTTGGCTCACATCTCTAATAAAATTGCCTTTGCATTTTATATTAGAATTCTTACATATGTATATACGAGTGTATATTTCATACTTTTGTCATTGAATTCGGTTACCAAGTTTCCACACTGTAACCAAGATGCAGAAAAGACTGAAAATTCCCCAAAAAAAAAAGAAGAAAAACAGAGGAAAATTTCAACGCTCTTCACGACTGTCAAAAGAAATTTACATATTTTATTAGTCTGGCTGATGACAAATTTACTTGGCTTCAGGTTAAAGTTTTTTTCTTACTGTTTTTTTTTCCATCTTCATGCTTTTCTCCGAGTCATTTGCGGACGGAAAACAGATTTTATTAACTAATCTGTCATTTGGTCTGAGAAGGAGCAGCACCAACAGCAGCAGCATCAGCATCAGCAGCGGCATTCAAATCTCTCAGAGCCCTGACGCCTGAACCCAACGCAAAGTGCAATTTCCGCAGGAAATGTGACACCAGTACCAGAACCATCAAGTGAAGGAGGGGCAGGATGAGGATGTGGATGTAATGGTGGTGGGTGGGCTGCATTGGGATGACAGGATTTTGTAATCTAATTTTAATGATTTCGCTTTGACTGCATTTCCAGGACGAGGCCAAGTGGCTGAAATTCGATTTGTTCAACCAACAACAACCATTCCAAGCACTAACCCAATTTGCTTGGACAATTTCTATCAACCAACAAAAAAAAATGAATGTGTATATATAGAAGAAAAAATAAAAAATATTCAATTAAAAAATTTCGTTATAATTTTTTGCTCTTTTCCTCTTCTTCTGTTGATTTTCATAATTATTATTATTATATTTATGTCTGGATGTGACAAAACGCCACTTTGGAAAGTTGGTAATGACGTCAGCAGTCTGTTGTGTGTGTTGGTGTGTCGGTGTGTGTGTTTTTTCCTACATCCTTTACAAGTTTTCTCTCAAAGCAAATTAGCAAAAGCGAAAGGTTCTTGGCAAGGGGGCTTGAACTGGGCGTCAACAAAAGTGCCATTCAAGTTGGCATCTGTGTTAAAAGTTAAAAATTAAGCGAACAGTTGTGCACCAACAGTTTTGGGAAGGGGGGAGAGGGGTAGGGGGCGGAGTGTCAAAAGAAACTGAAAGCTGATTAATGATTAAGCAGGAAGCTGAAGGCGGATTGGATTGGGTTAGAGGGTATTAGGTGTGTATGTGTGTGAATGTGTCTGTGTGTGTTTCTGCTCTTGGCCTAATTAAAGTAATTAAATATGTGAAACTCACGGCAAGATTTTCAAAAGTTACTGCCAAATGCTGGTAGGTATAGAAGAGATTTGTTTGTGTTATTCGGTTTTCCCCTTCCTCGTCCCTTATAAGTGACATCCAAAAAGGGGGGAAAGGGTTGTAGGCATTGGTTGTTTGTCGTAACCTAAAAGGGAAAAGATAATTAAATGTTAATTTGTTTATGTGACAAAATGTGTTAGGAGACAAAAAAAACAGAAGCGTATTAAGCGAAGCCTTTTGGAATGGAAATTTCAATCCATTACTCAGGTATTTAATTAAGAAAGGAATTTCTCTATTTACTTAATTCGTACAAAATTTTACCAATTGATATTGCAATGCACTTAAATAAATCGTTAAAAATAATTGTAAAAATAAGTGCGGTAACGATATCTATTCTAACGTATTGCACTTTTAGTTCTATGGTCTCTGTGGTCGATAAATGAACATGTAAATAAATAAATAATAATATAAAACTATTTTCAACTGTGGGCTTTACTTATTCAATAACATAACCAGCTTTTTGTAAATAAATTAAAGGCTGAAAAACATTTTAAGAAGTTAATGCACTTCTTTTTTGGATTTGAGGCCTATCTGGTCTCTTCATTTGATGTTTCAGGTTTAATCCGGATATACCTTTAATTCTACTATTTCTTTGAGTGATTTGCTTACATTAAAAGCAAATTTCTTGTTGTTTTCCAAATTAATTTATTATTACACATTATAGAAATAAATTGAAAATATGCCGATTGCTGTAAACTGGAACCAACAGTTGCATAAATGCAGTTTATATGGCACTTTTATGATATAATATTTAATATCAGTTCTTCAGTCAAGACTAATTGTTTCAAAGCCAACAAATTTTATATAATCTTTAATATAGTAAAAAAGAATTAAACTAAAATGTGGGAAAACGAAAAAAATTTTTTGATATATAGAAATATTATGAATTATCGCGATTGGATTTAAACTTCCATTATCTGAAAACGTTTAAGTGGAGAAATGGAAATGGGAGTCTGTTTGAAATTAACAATGAATTTCTGTCTAAGCAAAGTAACAATCTGGCATCCTTGTTACAATTCGCCATATTTTGCAACACTGTCGCAATATATTGCTTTAAAGACAAGATCGTTTTCCCAATTATAAATAAAGTACTCTATCATTCATCTTGCATAACTATTTTCTGGAAGCTTGGTCAAAACAACAGAATCGTTTGCGACGAATTAAAATATATTAGATATTTACTGTATAAACTTTAGATCGAAATTCAATTGTATTGTAAGTTCAACTTATCTCCAAGCAAAGTTTTTGTGATCTGCTCGGATCATTGAAAATTTGCAATCGTTTGAGCTAAAATTTTCAAAGATTCTTTTAACCATACTTAACCTACTTCTTCATATTTAATCATTCGTAACTTTTAATATTTATACCCTTGCAGAGGGTATTATAAAATTGGTCAGATGTTTGTAACGCATAGAAATATACATTTCCGACCCCATAAAGTATATATATTCTTGATCAGCATCAATAGCCGAGTCGATTAAGACATGTCCGTCTGTCCGTCTGTCCGTCTGTCTGTTTCTATCAAGTTTTAGACCATAAATTTTTAAGCTACATAGTTGAAACATGAAAAGTTAAGTTCCTTAATCTATGAAGTATGAAAAGTGTGAAAATGAGTAGGATCGGATAATTATCACCAGAGCTATTAACTAAAACGTGGAGGTACCTCGAGTAAAATAGCAGTTTTCTCTGGCAGCAAAGAAACAAAAACAAATTCCAAGCAATCACACACACACATACATATGCAAAAATTGGTCACCACGCGGTGTGTGAGAGAGACAGAAACATTTGCGTTGTGACAGAACAGAACGAATTTTAAAGAGCGAGATGCCATGCGTTTGCTATATGTACATACATACATATATGTATGTCGAACTAGCTTAAGTGAGTTAAGTGAGGATGGTGACGTAGTACGTAAAGATCGGTCGCACGATGGTTCGGTGATTGGTGGGTTCGATTCTCCGTGAATTCGGGAAAATTTTTAGTTGAGTTTTCTCTTCAATTACTTTAAAAATTTAGTTTTTAAATTAAATAATAAAACAATGAAGCTGCAAGGGTATACAAACTTCGGCAGAGCCGAAGTTAGCTTCTTTGATATTTTTATAACAAAAACAGATTCATATTAGCGCCAAGAAGATTGACTATCATTTGAAACTAGAATAATATAGTTTTTTTTTTTTTACTTTTACTTTGAGATGTAAATGAGAACAAAATTAATAACAAATCAATCGAATTTGGTTTTTCTCATATGAAAATTCTTCAAGTTTATTTAACTACTACTTATTAAATAGAAAATGCTTTTTGCTATTTAGATACAGCAAACTTTGTATGTACTTTGGCTTACTTTTCAAATATGTGCAATTTCAAAATCCAACAGGAATTTGCGCTTCATTTATTTCCATGCACGGCCATCAATAAAATTTCACAGTTAAAATCATTTCGAAATAGTTTCCGATGCATACAAATTGTTTATAAATTTTGCCCGATTTTTGTTTGTACGGATTGAAGTTTGCCATACAACATGGCTAATTATCTATTGCAGATATTTGGAAATTTTGTAAAATTTTATGTACATATGAATGTGAAAATTATATGCAGATTCCTTGTAAAAGCGGTGCCTAATGTTGCTCCTGCTCCGACCTCGGTCTGATGCAGCTGCTGTTGCAGTTGCTGTTGCTGCTGTTGGTGCTGGCACTAATGAGTTTTACCATATTCGGGGCGTGAGCTATTTGTTTGTTTCGGTTCGGTATTGGCCTCAACACGCCCCATCAAAACCAATTTCAACTGCAAAAATTCCACAAATTTTGCTTCTCGTTTTGTATTTTGTATCTAATTACAAAATATCGCGCTCAGCAAAAGCAGCCGCCCACAGATGGCAATTGATGTTGATTTGGATGGGCCACGAATTCGCATAGTTTTCCATTGAAATGACTCAGTGTATGAAAGGTGGGTTTGAATGGAGGATTGGATGAATGGATGGGGGAATAGGTAGTTGATGTTGTTTTTGGTGTTTGCTCCAACCTAACCAGGCAAAACATACTCGCAAATTGTTTGCCATTGTTTGGCTGCAGTTTTTTTTCCTTCCAGTTATTGCCTTTTTCGTCTATGAGATTGCATTGGTGGCCTCGCATATTTCCACCTCCCCCCTCCCTCCAACAGCATATTATACGCTTGATTTGATTTATACGTTTGCCAGAAAAATCTAAATGGACGGCTTAAATTTAGCTTGTCGCAGATTGAGTGCGATTTTATGCTTCAAATTTCGACATTTCATATAGTGAAAATAGATGAAAAATGGTTGTTGGATGGCAACTGAAGCTTATGTAAAAGTGTGGCGAGTCAACGAATTTGTGGAAAAAATAATAATGGAGTGTTTTTAGATTAAAGAAAATTCAATGAAATGATAGTTAAAATACGCAAAATTCATCATTCATTCAATGTAAAATAAATATCCACTTTTAATCCCTAAATTAAATTTTACCAATGGTAACTTATAAAACTTGCTATAAAAATTTGATATGCTTTTAAGTAAATTTACCAAAAAAAAGTTATATTATTTAAAAGTTCTTATCTCCATCTAAATAAAATAAAGCAAGCAAGTCGTCCATGCCGACATTGAGTATACCCTGTACCAACTAGTTATATTAAATCAAGATTTGCACCAACTTAATTTAAAATTCCTTTTAACATACAGCAACAGCTACCGAGTGCTATCTCACTCACTCTTTCCAGCTAGTATCACCTTGGTAATTCAGTTCAAAATGCACATTCGTATATCTTCGATATTCATTGTACGATTTCGACTAAATTTGGTCAGATGGTGCATTTTGGCCACATTGTTGGGTGTGCTAAATAAGAATGTGATTCCCCAAACTGCTCTAGTAATCCGG
Source organism: Drosophila austrosaltans (assembly GCA_035045865.1). Taxonomy (NCBI): domain Eukaryota; kingdom Metazoa; phylum Arthropoda; class Insecta; order Diptera; family Drosophilidae; genus Drosophila; species Drosophila austrosaltans. The sequence goes on from JAWNOQ010000200.1 coordinate 7,923,022, forward strand.
CTTTTCGAAATTGCGGGGGCGGAAGTGGGCGTGGCAAAAATTTTAAACAAACTTGGCATAAGGCACAAGACAGACGGATGTTCACAACAAATTGGGAGCTCTAGCTCTTATAGTCTCTGAGGTCTAGGTGTTCATACGGACAGACGGACAAACGAACAATCAATCGACTCGGCTGTTGATGCTGATCAAGAATATATATACTTTATGGGATCGGAAAGGCTTCCTTCTGCCTGTTACATAAATTTTAGCGACTTTAATAAACCCTTTTACCCTATGGGTACAGGGTATAAAAATTAAAATTAAAAATTCATATCATATTGAATCTAAAAGTTTTTACTTAACTTTCCATTACATTTATCTAGCCCATGGGTTTTAGCAATAATAGCTATTTGGTGAACATTTGAAACATTTTTTTATTTAATTGAATTTCTCAGTACCTCAATTTCTATCTTGTCTAGCTACTGTATATTTCAAGTGGTGGGAGAGAAAAAAAAAAAAACACACACACACAAACACACAAAACAAAATCAAACTCTAAATAAACTTCAATTTCGATTTGCTGCTTTGTGACGCCATTCACTCAATCAAATTCACGAAATGCAATTGGTGGAGAGGAAAGGAAAGCACGGCACGGCCAGGAATGAAATGGCATGGCAAGGCCAGAACAGAACAGAACAGGCCAATTCAATAACCAATGTAGAGAATTCACGTTTACTTCCACTTCAATATAGTCCTTGTATCAGTCAGGGGCAACATTTCATCTATTTATAAAGTCTATCTGTGTGTTTCACTCTCAAAACACTCACCTTACCTGGCATTGCCATCATTGACATTCCACTCTTTCCACTTGGCCGCACACACACACAAACAGAGACAAATACACACCAACACACACACACACACACACACACACAAAAGTCATAGAAATGCAACAAAAAGAATTTTTTTCTAATAAAGATATTGAGCACAGGACGCGGCAATATTTCTAATGGACCAGAGGCCACGAAGTAGTGCAAGGAGCAAATAGCAAGAAGTTAAGCCTGCAAAAGTAGAAGAAGTAGAAGAAATCTTTCAATTGGAAAATGTTCAAAGGATATGAGGTGTCAACTGCTGATGATGATGATGATGATGATGATAACGTTGTTGCAGTCAGCATTGTACTTACAATTGGTTAGACTTACACGTGCCGAAGAAAATTGGTAAGTAATGCTCTTACATCAAGTAACTGACCAAAGCTAAATAGAGTATTTTTGGTCTAAATATATATATAATCAGGCTTTAATAATGCCAGTAAGATCTATCAAGAGTGTCCTAACATAGTTTTGTATCAGATTGCGTAAATTTATAATATTTCACATTCTTATAGAACAAGCAATCGTTCGATTTTGCCATTTTTTATCATGATATAGTATTATAATTATCGAAAACAATTTGTAAAAGATTGCAAAATCATTACAAATTAAGATTTTTAGTTGTTTATTGAAAAGATTCTTAGAAGAGTTGAAAAATAAAATTTAAGCAAAATCAATTAAAGATTTGAAATTCAAAATGGAAAAAACGTGGAATATTTGATGCTTTAATGCTTTTTTATTTTTCGACCTACAAAAACTCTGAAAAATTATAAAAATGTTTAAAACATAATTTTCAAATTCGAGCGTCAGCTATACTTTGTCATTTTACCAGCCTACCTTTAGGAGTATCTTGGAATAGTGTAAGAAAATATTATTATATCCTTATTTCAAAAGCATACTTTTAGGAGCAGCGTATTATAATTTGTAAAGCATACCTTTAGGGGCAACTTATAACAACATAAATAAAGAGGGAGAGAAAATTCATTTCTCGCATGCTCTGAACATTTTAAAGTACTTACAAAATTTTCTTGATGAATCTTAAAATATATATCTTAATCTAAAACCTTATTTGTGACAAGAAAATGTTATTTAACGGAATTTGTGTTTTTCTTCTACTGCAACGATTTGTAGAGTTTCCCCAATTAGTTATACCTTTAATGTTCTCTTTATGTTTGAGTGCAAATTTGTTCATGTTAAAAATGTTAACAATCCTGCAAACAGTTTCCCTTATGCTACTTGGGATAAATGCTTTCACCTGCACTTATCTCACACACTAAAGTGGTCTTTGAAATTTCTCTCTCTTTTCATCACAATGGACACACTCGACATTAACTACACCGAACAAAGGATAAGGAAGGTCTCATTCATTTGTAGCAATAAGCGAAACAATAAAGCATTAGCCAGCTGATAAAATGTTAACCGCATTGAGTTGCGCCCTTCCCTCTACCCGCATGAATCGTTCCCCTCCCTACCTGTCAGCATACTGCTTAGCGCCCCTAATGCGATTATTAAGTGCCAAGTGCGTTGGCGTCGTGTAAAATTCATTATATTAGCCATGGAAAGCTTCCTGCCCAACTACCACAAGCTGTAATAAGCTACCACACAGCGTGTGGCTTTCATTGTATGTAACACGCGTTTCACCGTTTTCCACTGTTTCGCATTCCGCGTTCTCCCGCGTACTCCACGGCAATTCATTCATTCACTCGTTCATGCATTACGCGTACTCAATATCCTGGACAGGCGGCAGTGGCAGTGGCGGTGGCAGTGGCAGTGGCGGTGGCAGCAGGCCCGTTGGCTGTGTGGCACAATAAATTAAGAACGCAAATAAATCATCCATTTTAATGTGACAGTTCCGACAAACGTTGCCCCCTCTAAAAACCGAACGGTTCTCCCATCACCTACACCCTCTCTCGTTCTGTAAGTTGTCTTTGGTCTGCCACTTGAATGGCGAATATTGGGTATACTATATAGAGATGTCTTTAAGACGTGAGTCGTGATGCCGAATATAAGAATTCGAATTCGAAGTAATAACTAAAGTAATTCAAATTAAAAGGCAATACAGATAAGAAAAGTGCAGGACTGTGTATCATATTCCCATTTATATTAAAACCAGCTTTGATTTGCCAAGATGACTAATTCCCCGCAGATGAATGCTTTGATAAATTTACACGTTTAAGACTCGGACTTACTTCTTAATACAATCAACCAAAAAGCAATTTTAAATATTCGTAGTCAAATTATTGCAGAATTGGGCTACTATCGAGAGATTCTTGTTATGTAGAAGTGATCTACTTGACAAAAAGCCAAAATCACAACAACCGAAACTATGTATAGATGGTGTCCACAGAACGAAGTTTTTTTAAAGTTTTGGTACATCTGAGTTCCCTTTCATTTAATCTCGATATAGACTCATATTTTTGGTTGCTGCAAATACACCAAAATAGTCCTTTATATTGGGCGCTCTGTCACCCTGAAAACTAAGGGCAAGACTAAGAGGAGACATAGTTGTTTTGGAGTTTCTAAAAAAATAATATCTGAAGGGTTTTTCCTTTTAAACAATCTTGGTTAGAATAAGATTCGAATCTAAACCCTGAGTAAAGAATTGCGCCCAATCAGGAATGTTTTTAAGTTTAGAACTATGTATTATTAACTATAGCCACAAAAGTCTCTGGTTTGTCTATGAAAATCTTAAAGTTTTGGAAAAAGTAAAGAAAACTAAATAATATTAATGGATCAACAATTTCCAACCCATTAACAATCCTAGTTAAAAAACGCGTAATATTTCAACTTTTATTTCTCTTAACAATTTTCCAGTCACGCTGTCATCGCTGTTTTATCTTTTAGGTTCGATTGCGAGATGTTGCCACCAAAGCGACATGCTTCCAAAACCCCAAACATTGCTTATTGCCACCAATTGTTGGCAATATTTTGCCTATTCATACCCGTGGCATGCCTGTTGGAGCCTGTTTTCTCACTTTCACTTCCCTCTCCCTCTTTCTCTACCAATGTTTGCACATTGTTTGGCTTGGTATATCCGTTTTCTTTCTGAATGTCTGTTGTGCTAGCAGAGTCCTCCTACTATCAACTTTTTGCCATTTTGTTTGCATTAAGTACTTGCCTAAACTGCGGCACTTAATAATTTTGAATTCTGCTGAATGAGAAACGCGTGTGGAGGTCTTTGTGTGGGTGTGCGTGAGTTTGTTCTGGTCCGAAATAAATCTAATGAGAATGTGTCTCAATTATCATTTTTACTTACTCAACAAATTATTATTATATCTGTGTATACATATACAAGTATCGCATTTCTGTTCATCTTTTGTTCTGGCTAAAGTAGATTCTTGTTAAGAATTTCTTGCTGCTGTGCCATAATAATGTAAATCAAACACCCACACAGAAAAAGACACATAAATCCAATCCAGAATTTGGAGCAGACAGAACTGTAGAGAGGAACAGACATCTACCAGGATATTCGACAGTTGCATGGAACTGCGTGTAATGAACATTTATGAGGCAATTTCCTTGGCAACACACATCGAGACATGAGACAAGAGGCAAAAGAGAAAGAGAGACAGAGGAGCAACTGGAGTAGACATGGACAGATGACAAACCGTTGCACCCGGGAGAGATTCTCTGTCTTTCATTCTTTATCCCCTCTCTTTCCATTTCCCCCTTCTCTCTTTGCCTGTTCCCAAAGTCAGTTGTCGTTGTCGTTGTCTTGGTGCCCAACTTTTTCTGCTCCACTTATGCCCAAACTAATTAAGTGCAGGAAAAAGTTACCATTTCCTTCCCGTTTTCCCCCAAAACTGTCGAGCTCTACATAGCTAGTTCTTTGTTCATCTGCTAATATGCACTGAGAGAAAAAATCCTAAATTTTCCTTTTTACAGAATTGAAAATATGTAGTTGAATGGTTTCTTCAATTATTTGTCTCAGTGTTCAAGCTCGATCCCCAGTTGTATGACAAGTTGTAACATTTTTTGACACTCTTACGCGCCTGAAGTCTAAAGCTCGAGGAAGCCTGCTTAGCCATAGTCAGAGTCTAAGTTGACGTTGCCCGCATTAGGGGCATTCATTCATTTTGCCATCTCTCTCTCCTTCTCTCTGTCTCTCTCTCGGTCTTTATTTCAGTTTGTGTCTTTCTTCTCCAAATATTTAACAGTCGCTCCACTTTGCGCTGATAGCCCATTCGAGCGTCATAATAACGAAGATAAATGTTGCAAAAGTTTGCTAACAATACACGCCCTGAACCCAGTGCAGGCCCAGGACCAGGAACAGAAACAGAAACAGGAGGCTGCCTGCTGAGCAGCAACCGAAACAGAAACTGAAACAGGAGACCAACCAATTTTTGCCAGCAGCTGCGATTTCTCTAGTTGCATTGTATGTTGCATACTTTTCGGCTGTCTCTAGCGTATTTGTGTGCGTATATGAAAGGGACAGCAAGATACGGAGCATTGTCTCCTTCCCTCTCTTCACTAACTATGCGTTAAACAAAAAATGAAAAAAAAAAACTTTATAGATGTTATATATTGCTGTGCATGATACTAAATACCATTGGGAGAATGCATTAAAATTTGCCAACTTAAACATAATTCAAACTATAATTAAAGAACTCAACAAATTGTTAATCCAAAGAATTTGCAATTATTTTTCAACATTTTTTTCTTTCTTTACTTTTCTTAACCCTTCTATCACTTGCAAAACTAACTCTTCAAACCAATTTGTAGTCACTAGAAAACGTTGACATGGCAGGGCAAATCGGGTCCGTTTTTTCTCTTTCAGTTCCACAGACAACTTTTACTTTACTTTATTTTCAAGTTTAATGAGAAACTCGTCGCGAAAAAGGGAGGGGAGAAAAATATAGAAAAACAGAAACAACAACAACAAAAATAACGTTGACAGTTTACACTGATGCTCGTTAGTTTAGCGCCAAAAAGTTTTACCGCCCTCAATGTCTGCTGCTGCTGTTGCTGCCCGGCAAATGCAATTCACAAATTTCTAGACCATGTTGACTGGCAAAATGGCCATCAAAATTTACAGTAACTGCAGCTGCATCTGTTTGTTGGATTTGTTATGCTGCCATGTTCATGTCGCGTTGGGTCGAGTTTGAAATGTCTCGTCAGTTGCCCTACAGTTTTGCTTGATTTATGCGTTTATCCGTCCAGATGCAAAAAGTTGGAACGAACCGCCATTATGCCAAACTAAAAACCCGAGACAAATTCAATGCATTTCTCTTTTTAATTAAAAAAAAAAAGAAGGAGGAAAAACAAAATGAAAGTCAAACTAGAATTAATGACTTTGAATGTAATTTTTCTAGATTGCAGCAGCTCTGCGAAGCAATTTGATTGCTAACAAGCAATAAATTTTAAACAACAATGGTAATAAATTTCAAAGTTGATAACAGGAAACGAATAAAGAAATGCCCTATCATTTTACTAGTCCTTTCAATTAACCCCCTTGGCATTGCTCTTTCAACTCAAATCCTACTAATATTCTACAAATGATATGATAAAAATAGGTCATAGATATAAATAGCTAAACACGGAACAGAAGAAAGAACAAAAAGCCTTTGTGTGGCATGGCTGAAAGTGGCCCTATAAAAATAACTTAAAGATGCTTTCAATAACAAAAGAGTTTATTTGGGGTTAGAGGGAGCGAGCTCGTGCCACACATTCACATGAGGCAAAGCCGAAAGGTTAAAGCAGCAGCAGCAGCAGCAACAGCAGCCGCAGGCTCAATAGAGCTTAAAGAAAATAGTTCATACGCAGTGTGCGCCGCGTGTCTGAAATGCCGTAAATACTCTCAGTTATACAGTTAGATAGAGGAGGTAGATAAAGAGGGATAACGGGGTAGATGACTGTAGTAACTGTGGATTTTGCACAAGTAAGCCAAAAGCAAAGTTGTTGTCCTTTTGGCAACTGCTGGCATGACGCTGCAACTGCCAATGTCTGCAGTTATTTTTGGTTGACTTATATTGAATGGTTTTTATTATTAAGAAATGATATTTATAAATTGCTCGACAGAAATAGTGACATTAGTCCAAAAGCACAGAAAGGAAAATCATATAAAAATCTTTATGATTTCGGCTAAACTTGAAATTTATTTAATGGCTTTAGGTCCATTTTGGAATACACACACACCACACACAGTTTCTGTCCTTGCATATTTTTAAAGGGAATGGCGAATAAAATAATTTTATAGCAATTCGAATTATTTCAAAAAGATGTTGAAATAACTAAACACTTTTGGTTATATTAAAGTTGATAGTTATTTTTGATTACGTTTATTTATTTGTTGGATCTTTTATATTTAAGACTAGCAACAGTTTTCTAGTTATATCTTAATCTAAGACGTAACCATCAGATGTTACTGTAGGATGCTATATTGATCGATGGCTCTGATGATTTGCTAGAGGGTTGCGTTGGAAGCGAGTTCTTTTGCGTACTCAAGTTAATGAATTGGCGATGTTATTTGGATGTGCCTGCAGTTAAGCGGTGTACTTTAGCTGTTGTACCCTTATTTCGGTTATTACACTAGGAATATGTAGGTCTTTCAGTACGTTTTTGTTTCAGATATACAAAGGTGCTCCTGTGATAGTATCAATTTGTATCAATACTGTTCTTGCTAGCTCTTCCCCACAGCATAGATCCGTGCGTTCAGATGGGTTTTAATACCAAGTTGTAGAGGAAAACTCTGAATTACTGACATAGGGGAAATCGTGCGTTAATGAGCCAATGTAGTCCGGTTGCTTTAAGCTTTAGCTGCTTTTTCTTGACTTCGATATGCTTACGCCAAGTTAGTCTTCCATCGAGGTGCCCTCCAAGATATACATTCGAAAACTAATCTTATTTTATTGCATTTTTTCTTCTGGTTGGATCATTTAAGCAACTACCTCGACTTGATTACTAATTACAACTAAAGGAAAATTTTTTTGATATGAAAACAATAATCAATTTTTCTTGCAAGTTCAATTTATAAAATATTAAATCAAAGTTTGACAAAAGAAAAAAGTTTATACAGTTTCCACTAACTTTGAAAGGGCATATCTTCTTTTTTATTAAATTTTAAAAATCAATTGTTATATAACTTGAAAAAAATGTTACAAATTTCTAATAGAATTTATATTAGAATAGATCAAACTTTGACTTCAGTTTTATTTGTTTTGATAATCTTTACGGTAAATTTAAATAGAGCTTCAATTGTTAAAGTAGAAATAACTTAGATATCGTAGCAATATTTGATATATGTTCCAATATTTATTTATAAAGTAAGTACAAGAGTTAAGTTAAAGCCTTTTGGAAGCAAAGGAACCTCTTTCCATATACTAAAATGATCTAGAAAATGAAGAAAAGTAGTCAATAATAAAATAATAACATAGAGTATTAGCTAGTCAATAGAATAACCATTGAGTTTGAAACAACTGTTTACGTTCTCACTAGCAGAAAGCATTTTTTCAATTTCAATATCTATTGGTTAAGGCCTTGATAAGATGTGGTCTTTCCTTGAAACTTAATTACTATACCGAAACACAAAAGAAGAAATAAAAAAAAAAACCGCAAGTCATACGAGAAGAAAACTGTTGTTGGCCACAACAAAACGGAAATTCTTATAAAAAGGCTGTTCAAAGTTGGTTAGAAGTCAAAAAGTACTCGGTGGGATACAGGAAAATGATATATAAGATATTTCCTCGCCTACAGGTTCAACCTTTGTCGGTGAAAGTACAGTCGCGCGATGCCTTGGTATACTTGGATCGGGGAATGCAAGTTGTTGGCTGGATGCCACCCAAGGATAAGTGGCTGAGACGCATCTATGCCATATGGACATTTCTTACTACAGTAGTACTTCTCGGTTGGTTACCGATTTGTTTCACCTGTACCTATGTGAACGATCTGTCCAGCCTTACTGCCGGACAGTTTCTAACCTCAATGCAGGTTTGCGTCAATACGTATGGCAATACGCTAAAAGGCAGCTATACATTCTGGGGCACTAAGAAATTTAAAATTGCCAAAGAGTTGCTCGATCGCATGGATAAACGTTGCACACGTGAGGACGAGCAAGGGGAGATACGCCGGACTGTGGCCTTTTTTAGTCGAGCCTATATGTTCTTTCAGATTTCTTATAGCTGCTATACCACATCGACATTCTTGGCGGCATCCTTTAATGGACGTCTGCCGTGGAGCCATTACAATCCGCTCATTGATAGCGAAAAGAGTTTGACCTCATTTTGGCTAGCTTCCACCATTGAATACATCCTAATGTCCTTGGCTGTCCTAATGGATCAATGTGCCGATGTTTATACCTTCTCCTATATGGGAGTTTTGCGTACTCACATTAATTTTCTAAAACAGCGTTTGGGCCGTTTGCGTACAAATCCAAAAATGACCGAAGAAGAGAACTATCAGGAGCTAGTCAAGTGCATTGAAGATCATCAACTAATGATGGAGTATGTATGGCATTGAAATCATTTCAAATTCACCAAGTTAATTGTCTAACTTTCTAATTTCTAGTTACATTGATGTACTGAGACCTGTCATTTCGGCTACGATATTTGTACAATTTCTACTAATTGGAATCGTTTTAGGACTATCCATGATCAATATTATGTTCTTTTCGGACATTTGGGCCGGATTGGCCACAACCATTTTTCTCACTTGCGTTCTAATGGAAACATTCCCCTTTTGCTATCTATGCAATGTCATTCTGGATGATGCTGATGAACTTTCCAATTGTCTGTTTCAATCGAATTGGTTTGACGCCAATCGACGTTATAGAACTGCAGTCCTTTCATTCATTCACAGGATACAACAACCAATTATTTTGACAGCTGGTGGCATATTTCCAATATGTATGCAAACAAATATAACGGTAAGAATTTGGTTAATAATATTAACTTGTTATTTAAAAATATTCCATTGGTTTGCAGGTGGCCAAGTTGGCCTTTTCGGTTATAACTGTGGTCCAGCAAATGGACATTGCCTCAAAGTTTGGATAATTCAATGGAAAATGCTAGAAAATAGTAGAAACTGCAGTCTAGAAATTTCTTAGCTGTAGCTGAAAATTAGAAAAAATAAATAGTTTTGTGTAGAATTTTGTTTGAATATATCGTCCTTGGCGGACTCTGACGTTGGCACCCCGGAGAAACCTGGTTGTCGATAAGAAGAAGTCGAAAGTTGAGCCTTTCCTTAAGAGCTTGAACTACAACCATCTAATGCCCACCCGCTACACGGATCATAACGTCAGCTTCGAAAAGCTGTCGTCTAAGGATCTAAAGAATCCCGTCAAGCGGAAGACTCATTGCTTCCAGACACGCGTCAAGTTCGAATTACGAATTAGTTTCACTTTGCTCTGCCATAGTTTTTCTTAATCAAACAAAGACCTAATATAAATGCAACCTTTGTAGGTCACAAAAACTTTCCCCAGCTCCTTGCATTTATATCATTCAGCCAAGATTTCAACAACAAAGAGTTTTATTTTTGCACTTACCTCTAATCCTTAATTTAAAGTCGAAAGAATCACTTAAACTCCTTCTTGATGTAACTCATCTAAGTTGACCAGTTAAAACTCCTTTTCGGTGGTTCTTTTGGGTTTTATTTCGCTTTTGCCACCACTTAATAAAGTGCAAACAGGCAAGTGATTATTTCACAGCCATTGTTCCACGCCCTCTCACTCACATGTAGTAAGCGCGACAGAACACGGACACTGCCCGGGGATGCAACAAAAGGATTTGCGTAATAACCAAAGAAGCGAACCAGAACAACCGAAACAGATAAACCAAAAATAAAAAACCCAACACAATGTGAAATGGTCTCGCGGAAAAAAAAATAAGAAAATTGTATAAAAAATGTTACTAAGAAATATATATAGTACAATGAAAACAAAGAACTGAGAGAGTGGGAGGGGGAGTAGAAGTGGAAGAGAGTGCTTGGTGGATGGGTCACTTGGCTCTGCGTGCCAAAGTGTGCTGAAATTTACGAGCTGCTTTATGGCCGCGCACGGACATGGAAATGGACAGAACACGCACCCATTCGCACACACACGCTCACACAATACTCAGTGGCCACTTTGACTTCCCTCTCGTTCTTTTTGTTTTCCTTTGTTTTTCTTCTCTTCTTTATTTTCTGTGTGCTGTTTCTTTTGATTAAAGAAGATTGTTGCGTTTTATTTCAACTTGGATTCTCATTTATTGATACGGATTGTAGTCCTTTTCAATATAAATTAGTGTGGCTGCATATTCAAATGAAAAAGATATAAATCATAACCAAAGGGAAGGCTTATATATATATAGTTATGGATAATATTGCTGCAAAAGTAATTGATGATTTGCTAAAGAGAAGTGTCATGAAGGTATTAGATAGGATGATGTTAAGAGATTATGGACTGGTGGATTACAGTTGCAAAGGAATTAGTAAACATTTTAAGCTGTATTGTGATAGATAATCACTTACCTTTATGTTATATTTTCAACTGTTGGCATCTTGGTAACATTTAAGCTACTTTTTACCCCGCTGTACACACAAGGTAAAAGGGTATATTAAAGTCGCTAAAATGTATGAAACAGGCAGAAGGAAGCATTTTCTGACCCCATAAAACATATATATTCTTGATCAGCACCACCAGCCGAGTCGATTGAGACATGTCCGTCTATCCGACCGCCTGTCCGTCCGTCCGTATGAACATCTAGATCTCAGAGACTATAAGAGCTACAGTAACCAAATTTGGTGGGAACATCCGTCTAGTGTCTACGCAGGTGAAGATTGTTTCAAATTTTTGCCACGCCCATTTTCGCCTCCGGAATTTGGAAAACACGAATACTAGAGCTGTATGAAAGATATCGTGTTCTTACTTGGCACACCTAATTTTATACCCAATCTGCACCAGCTGACCAAATTTCGAAATCGGACAATAGACATCGGAGATATGCCGATATCCGTTTTGTACTGAAATGCCAAGGCGGCATTGGCAGATAAAGAAGAGCGTGCGTTCGCTGATGCTGCATGTTAAATGGAATCTTGTGTGAAATGAATGGCTATTTCGAGGGTGTTTTATTCCATTTTACATAACTCAATGGTACAGGATATACTCAATGTCGGCAGCGACGACTTGCTTGCTTCATTTTATATGGGTTCCTGTTGGGTGGAATATTTCAAAATATGTACGTATGTATATTGTTTTCAAAAAAATATAAAAAAATTGTTTAAGTATTAATTAAAATATATACAAACCATATATTGTATTATTCAAATCATTTTTGTTAAGTTGCATGAAAAAAGCAGCCCTCACCCAATTAATCGAAAGGAACTTCATTCCATCCGGGTGTCCCATGACACCTCTCTTCTTTTTTTTGCAATTTCAATAAAAATTAAAACAAAACACTTAAAAATTTGATTTAGTCGTTAAAATGAAAATAAGAAAGTTTATTTGTGTTCAAAAATACGTTTTTGAACTGAATTATATGAGTAAAGTATACCTAGAAATACCTTTTCTTTGGTTGAAAGCGAAAAGCCCTCAACTGCTCTTGCAACTCGCTTCTGGTACGCACATGGGTTGTCAATCCCTGCAGTCTGCCATCAGCATTAGCCAAATGAGCGAGCGTCACTGACACAACAATTTCTTCCAAGTCCATCGTACGCCATTTATTAATAAGTGACGTCATCATTCGACTGGAAAAAGCCGAAAGATACTCACCCTCATTCGGACGACTTGACAGCATTGAAAGAAACATAGCCGCTGGTGTTTCCTCACTTTCAAAACGGTGAGCAAAAATTTGCTTGAATTCAGCCCAGGTTATCTCAGGGTAGCTTATTTCGGACAGCCACTGAGACGCCCTTCCTTCCATCGCTGCACTTAAGGCCGTCAGTAACGCCCTCCCTTTTATTGAATGTTCCGCCATGATGTTGCTAGCCGTAGAACACCACGACATTGCATCTGCGCCTGCAACGTCAGGGTTAAATTTTGGCAACACCACAGACCTGCTCTGTCCCGCGTCGGGTGCCGTTCTTTTGTCGTTCCGTATGGCTTGCATTATTTCAGTAAAATTTCGTTTTTCGAACTGCAGTGTTTCACGCAGTAGCTCGTCTAAATTTGTAGATTCAGTGTCAGATCCCATTTCGGATGTCGAAGCACCCTCGGATAATGATGTTTTATTCCACTGTGCCATAGTGTCCAGCGCAGCGAGTTCCGTGTGTTTTCTCTCGCTTCTCTCGTAGCATACTGACTACGCAGTCTCAACCGCCTTAACATCACACCGGGCCACACTCGATAACAGTTTGGCTGTCATCCCCCTTAAAGACACAGTCACATACATATATTCACCAATACTAAGAACATCTGCATGCCTAAGCAGTAATCAATGTAAACCAACATGACAATATTCACTGTTACACTTACATGACACAAGACACTGTAATTGTACATTATGTTACCAGCTCAACATTACAATTACGAAGTATGACAATAGAACAGAGAGGGACATCAGAGTCTTCAAATAGAAAGAGACATAAGACCTTATAAGGTATCCAAGGGTATGCTAGACAGTGCAATGCCCTATTTTATCTCCGACATGTACATAAAGATAAAGATTCTTAGGTTACTCACAATAATTATGATTCATGGATTACTAAAACAAAAAACCAGGAAACACAAGAAGTATTATTTTCAAACCATTTTAACAAAGTTGTAATAGTTTTAGAAAAATACGCAGTTTTAACAGCCTTTTGACTTATCAAAGATTTTAAATTGATTAAATTGTCAACTGTCATTTCATTGAGCCCTGCCATATAAATGTGGCATCCTTTAGGCCGTTTACCAATGAACACTGTATAATCCTTTCTCTAGGCAAAAGTGTTAATCGGGTGAGCTTATTACGTAGCTTTTAACACAATATCCTGCGGGTCCTGCAGATGGAAGTGCATTCTCTACCTCTTTCAACTATGTGGCAATGCAATGGGAAAAGTTCTTGTTCCTATGAACCACCATGAATAAATATTGCTAATGCAGCTCTTTCTGCTAATCAATAGTATATATATTTTACACAAACGTAGCGAAAAAACCAACAAATTTGCAACATTTCATTGTAAAAATCCAAACTTGATGCCACTAAATTATGCTATATCCTGTGAAACAGACAGTAAACCACGCAAAATGTATGGCCAAAACAAACCCCAAAAACAAAAAATATTTACATACATAAATTTCATGGCTAATATTTTATGACAGAGAATATATTTTTTGGTTGGGTCATTTGTTGCTTATTTTCATGAATTTAATGAGCTAATTTCTGACAATAACATTCGCAATGTGTCATGGCAAATTTATCATTTTTATTTGTCCTTTTGCATAATTGAAAAATGACGCTTAATTGAATAATGAAAATGATTTGGCCCGAAACCATGATGACAAATACGCATTGGCAACTATTTCAATGCGATCGAATACAAAACTGAAAGCGAAAAAAAGAGAGAAATGTGCACAAATTAGCCAGCATCATCAATCAAAATGTAAAGGAGTTTGTTTGATTCCAAGGGGGGCAAAGAGAACTTGTGTCGAGGTCCCCCGCTGACACTAATTGCAATTTGTGGTTAGAGCCAGCAGCAGCAGCATCAGCGGCAAACAAGAATATTGCAGCATCCATCCTAGTTTTAGGTACTCGGCATACTGTTGCTGGTTGATGGATTTACCCAAAACACAAAAAACCGCATCAGCGACTTCAGGCCAACTTCCCTTTCGGGTACGAGGCAAATTCATTTGAATGTGCCTCTCACCCTTACCTGGAAAAACTCATTCAATATGCCTGGCAAACAGAAGCAGCATCGTCATCATCAGCATCGTCGTCAACGTCATCAGGTAGGCTAGAAAATATTCAAATGAAGTTTACAAAATTGAACATGAAATGCCTTCCAGGCATGTTCAATAGATATATGCTTTTGATCTTTGTCCATATGATAGACTCCACGGCATATAGATATATGTATGTATATATTTTTACTGTTATTTACTTAAGGATTATGTATTTATATCGAGACTTAAGTAGCAGCTTTTGACTCGAGGCATTTACCATTGACAATTTTCCCCATTTCCCTCTCGTTTTGCATAAATAAAACGCTTCGTTGGGCAAATTCAAGGCTTACATGGTCAAGTAGCAGAATTTTTACGAGCTTCTCTCCAATGTAACAGCTGGAAATAACCACTATATACTATTTGATGATGGTTATATCCAGACTTTAATTTAATGATGCAGTAAAGCAAAAGCAGAAACCAACAAAAAAAAAAAGAATGCCAAATGCTTACAATGTGAAGAATATGTTGTAGTTCCGAATGATGGGTATAAAAATGATGACTATTTAGTGACCGAAAGATAACAGTAACACTACAAGAAAAAAACAAACAAATTTAAAAGGAAAAAGGCAAAATGAAAATTTACTTTTTCATCTTTTTCCATTTTTTCAAAGCTAAAAAAAACAGTTTTTAATTAGGGAACGCATCCGCCAAACAGTAATGAATGAAATTGAGATTTGGCACAGTTAAAAATCGACGAATCATGTGACTCGTTAAACCTAAAAGTCTATGCAAAAGCACTCACTGTTTCAATGTTTCAATTTATCAATGCTTGAATGTTTTTGCATGCCTATTTCCTCGCATAAAGCTGCAGGAGAAAGAATTTTAAGAATTATAAACCACAGCCGAGTAGTAAAGAGCAAAAGCTATATAGTATGTATGACAGCCTACGATCGTAATACACAGTTTCATCAGATGTAATAAATAAACTCATTTATATATTCGAGAAACAACTTATTGAATAATTTTACTTAAAGTTATCTTATAAAAGGGGCAAAATCTAAATCACATCTTTGGAATTCATTTCTTAAGGTTACATAACTGAAAATTTTTGGAAAACGCAGTGGAAAATTGATTACTATAGCTGTTTACTCATTTCCAATTATTTTATACCAAGCATATCTATAAAAAAATTTACTTTAAAGAGAGTTTGTAAAACTACCAAAGAACTCAGTCTTACTTTCAGTATAAGAATTCCAGTCTATGAGAGTACATGGAATGGAGTTAACGGAATTAATTTTAATACATTGTACCCACAGGCCAAAATGGTATATTCATGCCCACTTCCGCTTTCCCAGTTAGGAAAAAAATGTATATCTAGGGCCACATCGAAAGTATCACATTCTTTTCTGGCACATCTAATAATATAGCCAAAATGCACCAAATTTATTTCAAGAGTGTTAAATATTAAATATACATTAAATATCTCTACTAGGTACAGGATATTATCAACTTTGGCGAGGACGACTTGCTTGGTTAATTTTTTATGATTCTTTAGAGCGTTCTGTTTAATTTAATTTAAAGGGCAGCCAATGCAAAGATATGTATTTGGAATATTTTAAATGGCATAGTTAAGTCAATTTCGAAGTTCCAAATTCTTAAGTACAAAGTTGTTTTTTTAGTTAAAAGTTTACAATTTCAAACAATGCAGAAAATGGTAAAATATAATTAGCTCTTTTTTATCGGCTAAAGGGGATATGGGAATGTGAACCATTAGATGTAAAATTACATTTTCTTAACTGAAAGAAGAAATAATATAATAATTTATGAAGACATCGTATGTACTCTTATGTAAAAGATTTATGGAAGAATTTTTTTAGATTTGTTATTTCTTTTTTTCTTTTGAATTTCCATTTACTTATTTTCTTATAATTATTTAACTTTGATTGCTCTTAATATGTAGTTTGAATCCGAAAAGTTTATAAATATTTGTAAATACTTTTAGCCCAGAACAATTTCTGCTTAAATTTCTTGATCGATTTATTACTTATCAGTCTCTAAATAACTATTTTCCGTAGGATAAACTTTTTTGAAATGTTATCTTTATAATAAAATAGGGTTCCATTTACAAGATAAAAACAGAATCATATTAAGATTAGAAAACAGATTAAATAGACAACAAACTAAAATCCCTTTTTGATGATTTTTCTATTCATCCATAATTTGTATCCGCCTAAAACTTATGTCTTACCGATATAAATTCAGTTGATTGCCTTGGGTCATGTTTTTGTTTTGCCTACTTCTCTGCCTCTAGATCCTCTCATTCCATCGACTGTACTGACATGCCAATGTGTTAATCACAGTAACCGCTGTGGCATGCACCGAAAATGATTGCCAACACACACATTATCTGTATTATTAATGAGCTGCATGCCGCACATGCCACACGAATGGACATGCCTAGATGTTGGGTACGAGTAGGGGAAGTAGGGAGAGGGACCGAGATGTAGAGGTTTGGCCTGACCGTTGTTGCTGCTGGCCTGCTGGCTGCTGAGTTGGCTCACACTCTTTACAGCCATGTTTGCTGCCTACCATCGCATTGCATTTTTATTAACGTGTCGCGTTTTTGGGTGTTTAATTAATTGAAAGCATTTTTACCGCCGTTTTGCGGCTGCAGCTCGACGTGTGCATCTTTTGTTTTCCATATGCAACAACAGAGAGAGAGAGAGAGAAAGAGAGGGAGAGTGAGAAAGTGTGAGGAAAAGAGAAAAGAAACTCCGTTGAATGAAATAATATTGACTTTCTGGACGAGGACAACAAGGACTATTTCATATGCAAATTAAACGTATTGGCAAAATGCCAAACAATAAAAGTGCCAGCGATTCTTTTGTCCGATCGGTTAATTAAACGAAATATGCAAAATATATATATACACACATACATATGTATTGTACATATTATACATATTCATATCTCTATTTATATTTTTTATGCTTATTGATTTTCTTGGCATCGTGTGAAAAGCTTTACAAAACTATTTAAGAACGATGATCCGGTAACGTTTAATTAACCACTGAAACAGAAATTTATTAAATATTTAAGATTTTAATAAAAACTGAAAGTAATTTAAAGCAATATATCCACTAGAAGGCACAAATTTCGATTCCGAGTTTTGATATTTGCATTTGCTGGTCTCTTTGTATTTTTGACTTAAGTAAATTGTTTTTATTGAAATTTATTTTGATTGATTTTTATTTGTAACACTAATCCTATCTGAATCAAACTTTGTGCACGGTATGTCGGTAATACATTCGAACGGAAAATAAGTTGATTGTGCTTTGATTATTTTGATAGTGGTCTGATTCCACCAATTCCTAAACTACTACAGCATAGGTATCCAATAATCTTAACTTACGAGTTTTATCGACGTACCTTAACAAATAATGTCTAAAAGTCGCAAAGAAATAGACAGACATAATCGGATCAAAGGTTCATGGACCGGTGCTCCACAAACATCTGAACAATTTTATTTTACCGTTTTGTTTATCTTATATGAAAATGGGAAACTTTAAAATTAATAATAACAATAAAGTCGAATACAATAGAGATGGTCCCTAAGAACTTTCCTATTAAAAGTTCTAGAAATGAGTTCCTAAAAACAGCTGCTCCTTTTTTCATATTTATTAACATATAAGTTTCACATTTGTTTTATATATGTTTAAATAATATTATTCTAATTTCATCTTCTTAATTTTAAGAATCTTTATTTAGCTTTTCTGTTTTTCCATTAAAGTTCTTTAGTATTAATCTTATTAAAGCTTTTCGATATCTTTATTCTACCTGGCCCGTTTACTACTTCATTTCAACATTAATTATATTTTCAAAGTTTTTTCTCATTCCTTAAACATTCTTTATTCTATGCAACGTCTTTTAACTTTTACACTTTTACTTTTTTAAATTTTTTTTACCAATTTTACCTTTTTTTTTAGAAAACCGTAAAATGCCTCAAAGTAATCCAATGACGATAAGTAAATTCTTTCTATAAACCTTCCCTAGTGTGATCCATTCTCATACTTTACGTGAATAAAACTTTCTACCAATAATTAAGAAAACTCGATTTTATGGGTTATCTTTGCTTAAACCTTTTCTTTGTAATGAAATGCTTTTTCGCACATTTTTTTTAAACGTTATTTAAAACGACTAATTAAATAAGGTTTCCCCCCTCCAATGTATATTGTGAGTTGGTTTTTGGCTAAAGGCCGTCTTTGTGCCCACATCAGTTGGCAGTTGTTGGTAGTTGTGTGTATTAAATAACAAACAAAACCAAACATTGGACAACGCATTCAGCTCTAGCAACTACCCCATTGCCGCCATCCTTTGAGTGAATGCAATTTATTTTAATTGCAAATGCGGTACCAAAAAAAAAAACAGAGAACGGAGAAAAAAAGATGGAAAAACGTTGCTCAAAGAACGGCAAAGGAAAACCATTTCAAATGGCCGTAAAATGTCGAAAAACGGGCAAAACACACATACACACACTCACAAGCACATACCCTCACACTAACACAATTTTATTTGGCATTTTTTTCAATTCTAGGTCACGAGCTCATTAAAATTTTACCATCGCGACAACTAAAGTTCTGGGTGTTTCTTCTTATTTTGGTGGCGAATAGTACGTGTAATGCCTGGAAAGTATTGGAAAAAAGGAAATGGGAAATTCCGAGACAAATCGCGTGCTCAAAAATGTGTAAAATGTCATTTGCAGCTGCTGTTTGCGACTGCTGCTGGTGCTCAGCAGGTAGCCAAATCTAGCGCCAGCTGCCTGCCTAGGATTTCTCTGGAAAGAGAAATGGCCGGTGGCAAAGATTTACCAAAACAAGACCCTAAAACTGTCTTCGGCAGGTAGAAGGTGCAAGTGTCGGTATATAAACGGAAAGATTTCTAGATTTAACACGCATTGCACTCGGAACAGTTGAGGCAAACGCATCGCATTACAAAGTTACTTAGCGTTTCAACATCATCTTCAACTCCATTTTCGTGATCTTCATCATCGTCATCATCATGGCTGAACTACTCTTTCCTCAACTGGAACGTCCTTTGCCCACCCTGCCCTCATTGCATTACACACTGTTCGCGTATCGTGAGGAGTTGCGCCGCCGGGATTCACCCTTCATGAAGATGTCCACCATCAAATTGCACTTGACGGATAATTTGATACTGCAGACCATCAAGAATATCAGGCAATACGATACCATTGAGATTATGAATCTAAATCGTGAGATTGTCTTTAAGCGACGTCTGACCAAGCAAATGCGTAAAGTTCGCAAGTTGGAGAAACTCGGCCTCAACATTGATCCACGTAAACTCAGCGAGGGCAAGTGGCAGCCCGTGAACAGCCTTTGAAATACTGTGTTCAAATCCTTTGAAAATTCAAA
This sequence comes from Drosophila austrosaltans, assembly GCA_035045865.1. Classification (NCBI taxonomy): domain Eukaryota; kingdom Metazoa; phylum Arthropoda; class Insecta; order Diptera; family Drosophilidae; genus Drosophila; species Drosophila austrosaltans. The sequence continues at coordinate 7,943,076 of JAWNOQ010000200.1, forward strand.
GATTCATCAACATTCCTTATGAGAACAATCACATACTCTAAGCATGTCTATATACATATCTAAAGCAAAGCAAAAACCAAAAAAAAAAAAAAGAATCAGTAAGAAAAAATCAGTTTCTAAAACTCTACACAAATACAATATTTTTTGAATATCATTTTATAAATAAAGAAATTTAAAAAAAAATCTATCATTTGAGTTTATTTTCATATTCCAATTAAACATATCTACTTGGAATTTATTCCAAACAAATAAAATGTTAATACAATCATTGAAGTTTTGCTTGATATTCATCTTGTTCCAGGAGCTACTCAGTACAACTATTAAGCCAGATCAATCAGAGGAGGAAGAGCAGAAGCTAATTATCGATATAAATCCAGAGAATTTTCAAGAATTATTGAAGCAAAATAATTTACTGGTGGAGTTCTATCTGCCATTATGCACAGCATGTAACCGATTGCATTCACTGGTCAAGGATCTGGATATTGGGATAACAAATTCAAGTCTATCAACTGGTTCCGTCAACTGTTCCCATTATAAGGACTTTTGTTTTACACAAAACATAACTGAATATCCAACAATTTTATACTACGAAACGAATGGCAATGTCACTGAAAAGTATCTCAATCGTTCTTCCTATGTGAGAACTAGTAATGGAACACAGATAAGTGAAAAAGTCAGGCATCATGGCTCTTGTGTATCAGGTCGGGTTCTTGAGCTGCATGAAGATACATTCGAGTCAACTATTGAGTATGGTGTATATTTTATAAGATTCTTCAACACCAATCGCTCAAAATGTGCTGCCTCGGGTGTTATCTTTAAAGAATTGGCTGCAAAACTAATCGAAGAGAAGTCGGTCTGTTTTGCCCAATTTTGTTGTGACAAAGAGGCAAATGAGAGATGCGTAAAATATAACAGCAGACCTTTGCCCAAGTTTTTATGGTTTGAGTATGGCAAACTGAGGGATACATATAGCCAAGCTATGACATTGACTAAATTGGAGAAATATTGCCTGGACATGATCCATTCGCATTTGAAGTTTTCGAGCGCCAAGAGAGAATGTGGAATTGATTTCCCTTTAATTCTATGTATTAAATGTTTAGTTATCCTCTTTGTGATATTTTGGACTTAGGGTAATAGAATGTGATAATATAATCCGAATCGTTTCATAAAGTAAAGTAAATAAACCTTGAATCCGTATTGTTAAGCTAGCAAGTGACATGTCAAAACTTTTACTTTTTGACTTTGTAACAATCGTCGTTTGTAATTAAATTAACAAAAGGTGAATGACCAAGCAAAACTTCCTTTTTGATTAAGCCGACGCACAGTGGGGCCTCTGCCCGGATAGCTGACCAAAAATCATTTTTTCACTATCGCGTTGGGCAAAATTAAAATGTGAAATCGACAGATAACACTTCAGAAGTTTTGGATCCAAAATATTTTTGAAATCCGATAAGAATTGTGGGTGCTTCATCATCTCAAAGTTTAGACATTTTTCAAGTATGAAATAAATGTACAATTTTTACAAAAACTTGCAACTTTGAAACTGAATATTGGCCGAATTAAACAATTGATCTTGAATATTTTTACTTTATTCAAAAAGTAGATCAGTTTTTAGTTATTTGTTGCAAAAAATACAATAAAATTTGAAATACTTAGTAAATTGGAGACGTTTCAAAAACACACTAAGTTTTCGCATTTTTTAAACTTTGGTGGAGTAAAATCAACAGAGATTCACGGAGATTCACGATATAATCATATACACGTGATAGAGGGGTCATTCACCTATCAGTCCTATATAGTGTAGTCTTGCGCTTTTTTGCGCAAATTTGTCAAAAAGCCAAAAAACTAATGCAACCTCGCGTTCAAAACGCGTTCCAGGTACAAGGAAGAAGAAGAGCGCATGCAAATTTAGCAAAGTATTATTTGATATTTACATATTTATAATGAACCAAAATCATTGGAGAGCATATAAAACAAGTCAAACCTACATTAGATGTTAATGGCTTAAAAAAAATGTAATTTGACAAAAAAAAATGTTTGATCCGATTGTTCCTATGGGAGCTATAGCATATAGTCAACCGATTTGGCTCAAACGTAGCACAGACATTTCCATATGTACTAAACTTTCAAATAGAAAATTTCGGGACAATCGCTTTATAAACACTCAAGTTATTGCTCTAAAACTATATTTCTGACCGATCTATCCTATGGGAGCAATATGATATAGTCAACCGATTCTGATAAAACTTGGTAAATATTTTAGAAAGTAAATTAAACTAATGGAATGCAAATTTCGTATTACTCGATTGAAAAACAACAAAGTTATGAAAGCTTAATTTTATTCTCGACATATCGTTCCTATGGGAGCTATCTGATATAGTCAACCGATTCTAATAAAACTTAGTGAATGTGTTAAAAAGTATCTAAGACTAATATTATACAAATTTCGTAATATTCGATTGAAAAACAACAAAGTTATAAAAGCTTAATTTTATTCTCGACCTATCGTTCCTATGGGAGCTATTTGATATAGTTATCCGATAAGGATGATTTCGAGATATACAATGCCTACACCAAAAAGAAGTCTATGTGTAAAATTTCTCTGTAGCATTAAGGGTTTTGGAGAAGACCAAAGTTAATGTACCCTTGCAATGGTATATTTTTTTGCAATTTAAATGAAAAATTAAAACAAAACATTAAAAAATCTTATTTATCTTATCGAATTCGAATAATAAAGTTCGTTTGTTATCAAAAAAGCGTTTTTTAAGTGAATTTTATGGGTAAAATATGCCTAGAAATATTTTTCAACTTTGACCTTGAATATCTAAGCAACCCGAGCACGTGGCACCTCGGTAATAACTCCATTTGAAGCTTAAATGAAACAAGCAAGTCGTCCCTGCCGACGTTGAATATACCCTGTACCAACATAAAAAAAAACCTTCGAAGTAGCCATCAATTTCATACAAAATTTTTCTTTACATGCAGCTACAGCGAACGCATGCTATCTCGTTCTTTCTTATCTGACAATGTCCCAAGGCGGCATCCTCAGTACAAAACGCATATAGGCATATCTCCGATGTTTTAAGTCCGATTTCGACAAAATTTGGTCAGCTAGTCCAGTTTTGGTATATATTTAGGTGTGCCAAGTAAGAATACGATATCTTTAGTACAGCTCTAGCAATTCGCTTTCCCGATTTGCGGGGGCGGAAGTGGGCGTGGCAAAAATTTGAAACAAACTTGATCTGTGTACACACTAGACGTATTTTCACACCAAATTTGGTGGCTCTAGCTCTTATAGTCTCCGAGATCTAGGTGTTCATACGGACGGACAGACGGACATGGCTCAATCGACTCGGCTAGTGATGCTGATCAAGAATATATATACTTTATGGGGTCAGAAAGGTATATTTCTGTCTGTTACATACATTTTAGCGACTTTAATATACCCTTTTACCCTATGGGTACAGGGTATAAAAATTACTAACGAATGCTTTTTAAATTATGAAAATAGCTTCACTACTTTAGAATATATGATTTTTGATAAGCGAAATGAGCGATGGCCCCACTGTGCTACGTCTTGGATACGCATGTGTAAGACGCAGTGGCATGAACAAGTCGTAGAAACTTTCATTACTCTTCGACACCTAAGGACGTAATCTATGTACATATGTATGTACCTTATTTTGCTGCCATTGAGCTATTAGCAATTCCCAAAATAGAAAAGGCTCTACCCGTTCATATCCTCATGTGTCTGAAATACCTCTAGCAAACCTTTTCAAATCGATAAGACAATCCCAATCGCACTTAGTAATACATTTTCTTTCTTCTTCAATTTCAGTTAACATAATTTCTTAAAGTTAAAGAACTAAAGTTAAGACTTAAACTATTTTATGCTATCTCAAGAAAATAGAAGAAAACTAAACAACTACACTCCATATTATCAATGCAATTGTTGACTTTGGAAAATGTGGAATGTTTCTTCTCTTAAAGTTGGGGGTCTTAAATGTATTTGAGATTCTATTTGACATTTTAGTCCTGTTTTCTAGACCCACACATAGTAAACATATTTTGATTACTCCATTTACAGACTTGCAGTTGCTAACTTCCCTTACTGAACTGATTACTCGGGCCTCATCCTCACAGATCACTGCCAGCATCAGCGAAGACCAGTTTCGGTTATGTTCCAATGAAGGAACACTATTAAGTAAACGTTAATTTTTTAAGATTCTCTAATAGAAAGCACAGCTTCAAGTCATGAGTTGGCAGCGCCATTATGTTTTTTCGATAAGTAGTAGCAGATCACGGCAAGTTATCGAATAGTTTGATATGGCAACACTGGTTAAGTGTCTCATGCTTATGCGCGCAAGACTTCAAATTCAAACATTAAAACGAAACTATTATATTTTCTATACCCTTGCAAAGGTATATTCATTTTGGTCAGATGTTTGCAATGCATAGAAGGAAACCTCTCCGACTATATAAGTTACATATATGTATATTCTTAAATAACTCGACAAGCTAGCCATGTCCGTCTGTCTGGATCAACACGATCTCCTTAGAGACCATTAAAGCTACAGAACTAAAATTTTGCGCATAAGGTTCTTTCTGTTGCAGGCATTTGTACATCTCGGAATCATCCCGATAGGATGACTATATTATATAGCTCCCATAGGAACAATCGGACGGGATCTTTAATAATGCAGGCGTCGACTGCGGTATTTCTTATACAATGTTATTGGATTTCGCTACGAAAAATTTTGGTAAATTAAGGACTAAAACGATTTCACATACTCAGGCTAAGGCCACTAATCTTAGTTAGAAATCTTAAAAAAAACATTTGGAATGAGTTTCAGTAAAAATTTTCAATTTTTTTTAATGGCAATGATTTGAAACCAAATAATTTGGCTCGAAATTAGGGGTGAGAATAGGATTATATTTCGATTTCAACAACAAATGAAGCAAGAAAGTCGTCCCTGCCGACATTGAGTATACCCTGTACCAACTAGTTATATTAAATTAAGTAGAATATCCTCGAAATCGCTATTAATTTCATGCAAAATTCCCTTAAACATGCAGCAACAGCGAACGCATGCTATCTCGCTTACTCTTGCCAGCCAATGTCGCCTTGGCAATTCAGTGCAAAACTCGTATAGGTATATCTCCGATATTTATTGTCCGATTTTACAAAATTTGGTCAGGTGGAGCAGTTTGCGTATATAATTAGGTGTGCCAAGTAAGAATCTTTAATACAGCTCTAGTAATACGTTTTCTCGATTTTCGGGGGCGGAAGTGGGCGTGGCAAAAATTTGAAACAATCTTGATCTGTCTGCACACTAGACGGATCTACTAACCGAATTTGGTAGCTCTAGCTCTTATAGTCTCCGAGATCTAGGTGTTCATACAGACGGACGGACAGACGGAAGGACAGACAGACATGTCTCAATCGACTCGGATAGTGATGCTGATTAAGAATATATATACTTTATGAAAATATCAGAGTAACCATCATTTTCAATCAGACTATTAAAAAATGTAAAAAAAAAAAAATAAACATCATTTGAGTTTGTTTTCATTTTACAATGAATTATCCAATAAAAAAATGTCAATACAAGCTTTGAAACTTTGCTTGATTTTCATCTTGTTCCAGGAGATATTCAGTACGACTATTAAACCAGATCAACCTGAGGCAAATGACCAGGAGCTAATTATCAATTTGAATCCAGAGAATTTTCAAGAATTATTGAAGCAAAATAATTTACTGGTGGAGTTCTATTTGCCAGTATGCACAGCATGTAGTCAGTTACATTCACTGGTCGAGGATCTGGATATAATGAAAACAAATTCAAGTCTAATAACTGGTTCCGTCAACTGTTCCCATTATAAAGACTTTTGTTTTAGACATAACATAACTAAATATCCAACAATTTTATATTACGAAACGAATGGCAATATCACTGAAAAGTATCTCAATATTCCTTCCTATGTGAGAATAACTAATGGAACTCAGATAAGTGCCAAACTCAGGTATCATAACCCGTGCGAACCAGGTCGGGTTCTTCAGCTGCATGAAGACACATTCGATGCAACAATTGAGTTTGGTGTATTTTTTATTAGATTCTATAATACAAACTGCTCTAAGTGTGCTGCATCAGGGGTTATCTTTAGAGAATTGGCCATGAATTTAATAGAAGAGAAAATGCTGTGTACAGCCACATACTGCTGTAACAAGGAATCAAATACGAGATGCAGGAAATATAATAGCAAGCCTTTGCCTAAGTTTTTATGGTTTGAGTATGGCAAACTGAGGGATACATATCGTCATGCGTTGACCATAGATGAATTGCAAAAATATTGCATGGCCATGATCCATTCGCCTTTGGAGTTGTCGAGTGCCAGAAGAGAATGTGGAACCGATTTCCCACTAGTTCTATATATGAAATGTTTAGTTATATTCCTTGTGCTAGTTTGGAATTGATACAATTGATTTATAAGCAAATTCAGAAATATGATATTGATTAGATTTTCCAAATTATTTAAAAGTTTTCAAAACGAAACCAACAAGAAATAAAAAAATGTTTATATAAATGGATTAATTGGTTTGAATTATTTGCAATAGACAGCTTTTAAGTCAACATCTACAAGTTTTCTTTAACAACTAGTATAATTTAGCAAGAATTGCTTTGTCCAAGACATTGTGGTCTTGATCTATATTCTTGAACAATCGTTCCCATTCGATGTATACATATCTATATATATAAAAATGAATGTATGTCTGTATGTCATCGATGAACTCAAAAACTACTGGACCGATTATTATGAAAATTGGCATATGTATGTATTTTTCCACGGTTTGTATAATATGCTAATTGAAGACTCGCCACCAAGTGGCGCTGCAGAGTAGCAACTTCGGTCCCGTTCGACCGATCGTCTTAAATATGACCTCTTGCGATAATCTTTAGCAAAGTTTGTTATTTATGCCACTTTGAATTCAATATTTGTAATTAAGACAGAACAACGTCTGTTGGATGCATAGTATATACATAAATGAAGCAGTGTGCAAAGTTTTAGCTTTGTAGGATTAATAGTCTTGGCGGAGATCTTGCTAATCCAGACTGACGGATGGACGTACAGGACAAAATCCGTGCTGATCTAAAATATACATACTTATATTCTTATACAGTTTGAGATTCGTTCATATAATAAATTTCCGATCTAATTCAAACTTACTGGATGAAAAGCAAACTATTGGAAAAAAGAAAAATAATTGTTTTCCATACGATTTCGATAGTTCTGGTAACTACAATATATCTCCTTGGTTGTCCGATCCGACCAATATTTGAACATGCTAAATATATATATTACTCCACGAGTAAATTATTATTCACATAACTCTAAAGTTTATGCTTAAAAGCTGTAAAGAAACAGACAGACCGATGGATGCTAAAGTGTGTGTAATAAGCAGAAGGAAGCATTGCCGAATATGTACTCTATCAGCATCAATTGACAATCGATCTAATCATGTCTCTTACTTTTAGAATTCAATTTTTAAGCTAAGCGAATGAAAAGTGATAGATGTACGAAAAGGAGTAGTCACTAAAAGGAATAGTCAGTGTGGAATGAAATAAAAACTATTATAGGTATTCAATACACCAACTTTATTTAAACCGGATTAGTACACCGGGTATTGGTAATATAAAATTAATCTGCTTACTTCAGTCAACATTTTATACATACATACAACACATATCTAAAATCAGAGTGCGACTATAACGTCATGTTGAAGAAAACATATATTTTAAAGAATAAAAGCCATGACAGGATATACAGAGACCAATATCAGACTAACTGGGAACTAGGTACGAGAACCATAGGGGCCTAGTTTGAAAGAAAAGCGATAAGAGTGTCAAGTGAAAAATAAGGCCAAGAGCCAAATTGACTACTAGGTGTGGAACTCACTTTGGAAAGCGATATGCTCAAGATTAGTCGCGAGACACTAAGTTCCTGGTAAGAAAAGAAAAACAACAAAAGTAAAGAAGATGATCGAAACGTACCCCATTCCGACATATATAACATAAATATAATTCAAAACCAAAGCCAAGTTGTTTTAATCCAAGAGGAAGACAATTAAAAGCTGTTGTATTATGCCTAATAATCTTTTGATCTCGCCGTTACAGCGCCATTATTTATTTACCCCGGCATAAGTTAACTTTGTTAACTTTCTCTCTGATTGTGTAGTAGGTAGAGATCAGCCTCACAAACATATTTTTCTGTTAATTTGGTTGTGTTGGTTGGATGCCTTTCAATTTTACTTCAACTAGATTTATTTTAAAATTTTGCAATAATAATTGTTTGTTATTTGGTAATAATTCGCATTAAGTCTTATAAGATAAAAATATTAGAATTGGTAGCTAGCTCGGAGCTCAGGTTAAGCTTATAAGTTTTGAAACTAATTCGGTAATTAACAACTAATTTGCATAAAAAACAAAAGTTGAAATCCACAACATTCATTAAAATTACACACACACACACAGAGAACTGTGGCCAAGAACTTTTTTGACGGTTTTTTGATGCTCTTCCGCCTTTTGAGTGCTTAACAGCTCCTTTGGCAGGTTGGCAACGGCATTTGAGTGCATTTCTCTTAATGATTTGCCAAAGTTTTCTCTTTTCCCCCCTCAACCAGATGCACATTACAACCAGACGTCACCACACATGCGGGTGGTTGAGGCCAACAGCAACAACAACAACAACAATCATCCATTGTTGCATGTTGCGGCCGTAAAAAGTTTGCCAACAACAAAAACAACACCAACAAACATGAAAAATGTCAGGGAAAAGCGTAAATTGTATTCTCAGCTGCAAATTCTCCCCTTTTTGTTGCTTTTGTCGTTTTTTTTTTTATTTTGTTATTTTGGTAAACAGCAAATGTGCATATAAGGAAATAAAACTAGGATAGCAGGATGCAGGATGTGGAAGCGTGCGGTGTTTATGTCCTTTTATATATATGAGTCTGTGTGTTTTAGTAATTTAGTGCGGCATTTGAAATGTCGTGTTTTGTTTTATTTTTTGAAAACATGGAGAAACATCGCGGCAAAGTTACTCTACGGTGCCAGGCAGAAGAAACTTTGCTTTTTGCAACCGCACTTCAAGTGGGCAAGGGCTTTCACGCATTTCTTATTTAAAAACCCATTCACAACGCAACGAGAACAGTGGAAGACTGGAATCGGAATACCCTTACATGGAAGAGCTATAACGAAAAGTCATATTACATATGGCGGGATTTTTAATCAGCTTTTATTGATCTATTTTTTGTTTCTGTACTTTGAAATATCGAAGCCTATCGAAATTCATAAATTGGTACATACATAGCACTCAAATCAATTAGAAACCACTTTTTATACCATATTATATATGATATGGAAGAACGTTAACTTAAAACTTAAAAAAATTTAGAAAATATAGGAAAACAGAAAACAAAATATAACTTTGTTTTCTTACACAGAAATTACTAATAACAAAGCTTATATTTTAATTTTTTACAGCATTTTAGGGTTTTATACGAACCATTTTATGTATACTGTGGCTTACCAAGAACATTGCCAAACAAATTATTCGCCACCCCCCAAACGGAAAATTTCTGTCTGTCTTGAACAATTATAAACAATTTTGAATTTTAGTTTATGAATCATTATGAATTTAAAATTTGTTTTCATTACAGATCGGCGATGATCATTTTGCCGCCCCTAAACCACTGCCCTTATGGCGACTGCCACCGGCCCCCCTAGACACGCTACTCTATATGTACATGTGTGTAAAATGTCAAAATAGTTTCGATCAAATATATTAAATTCAGCATTAAAGCTTTAAAATCATGTTAGGATTCGAATCTGGACAGCGCTTAAGTAAGTTCTTTAAAATACTAAAATTTTCACTTAGGACCCAAATATTCAAATTATATTTTTAAAATTTTAAATTAATTTCATAAGATAAAATAATTAAGGAGAAAATTTTTCCCTCCTAGTTCCCTATTAATGTGCTTGGAATTTAAACAAAAATTTATTTTTCCTTTTTTTCTTATCTAACTAAGAAACAATAAGATAATAAAATACTTTTTATTGATTGCTATAAATTGTCTACGAAAAATCTGCTCATTGATAACGCTAAATCAAGATGTATTTTATAGAAAATCATATTGAGAGCAAAATCTGTCAAAGTGAGTACATGCAGAACGTTTTGGTTTTCGAATTTTCTTTTTCTAATATTAAATGATTTTGTTATTGGTTTAACTGTTACTTTTTCATAACTGCATTTGAAATATACAACAAAAATGATGTTTCATTTGCTTTGCTAGTGCACCATCTGTGCACAATAAACTTCGACACCACCAAACATGGAATCATTTTGGATCCTCATACACCATTAAAAATAATATATTACTAGTCTGTATGCTTTAATAATTAAGTGCAGAATAAAACTGAAATAAAAATTCATAAAAAAAAAATCATTAAATCTTTCCCTTCTTTTCCAAAAGAAAAAAAAGAACAAAGGTAGTTTCTTCAAAATAGTTTTGAAATCGTAAAGTAAAAGTTTAATATACAATGCTTATCGTATTTATAGCCCACATTAAAAGAAATTAAAAAAACTGACTGGAAACGTTTTTCAAATGAAATATTCTTTCGTAGTCTTTAAAAAACAACAGTCCAATAAAAAATAACTTTTTTAAATTTAATTAACGGTTTAATAACGTTGTCTCGGAAAGAAGTGAAAAGGAAAAAAAGTGCTTAATTTTTCTGTATCCAAATCTTTTGCAAAATAAAAAAAGAAACAATAGTTATTTCTTTTAATATAAAAGTATTACTCACAAGTCAAGTGTTCTTTTTTAATCAAATTTATAACTGTCTGCTATTATTTTTTTTATAAAAGTGTTTTATGTTAGTGCTGATATTAAAAAGATTTGTTAGATATTAAGGGGAAGAAAGTTTCAACTCTACAACGTTCTCAGTTGTCTTTTTAATAAAATAGTAATATTGCAAATAGTGATTACATTATAGTTAAAAAACTTCTTAAATTTAATTCAGTGTACGAAACAAATTGTTAAAAATAGAAAAATGCTAAAAAAAAAAATGTTCATTTAACTTAATTTTCTGTTATTCTTTGTAAAGTTTTCCAGTTTAAATAGACGACGATTAAAAATTAAAACAGAATAAGCACGTTATAACTTTTTAATATAGATAAAAATAGCGTAAGAGAGCAGAGTGGAGAGAGAGCATATGGATAATGATCCAGGAGAAGTACAGACGTGAAGCAGAGTTACATATTATATATTATATAGATTATGTATACATATAATCAGTTTGCCAGTATACTAGTTCTATTCCTGGCAATATTACGACATATGAATTGATCAACAGAGTAGTATTAGGAAGGATTCGCAATCCACAATTGTACTTTTATTATATAACATTTGGATCTCTGTCTTTCATAAATCCAGAAAACTCTTCTAAACAGAACTAAAGACTATATAAAGAGTTGAAAAATTTGTTATTTCAACTTTTAAAATCACATTGTTTATTTGAATATAACTCGGACACTTTTAAAAAGTTTCTAGATTTAATGCAATATAAAATTCCCAATATTTGCCAATTAGTTATCTTCACTGTACTAAATAAAAGCAAAGCAAAGCAAAACTGGCATGCAATGGACTCCTTTGCTGAGTGACAAACTGACAGACTGACTGACTGACGTACACAACTTGCACCCAGAAAAGAATACTGAAGAGAAGACGTTGAGAAGCAATGCCTGGAAGTGGAAACTGGACGCCATCGCGCATTTTGATACTCTTGAGTGGAATATTTCTTGAAAATTGCATTTCGAGTGGCGTTTCCCTGGGACAGGGCAACAAAACAAATAAAATGAGCCAAGTGCAACTCACAAGAATGCGTATAACAGAGAAAGAAGAAGAAAAAACAAGAAGCCAGAAGGAAAATGCAAAGAATAATATTAATACAGCGAAACATAGCAGGAAGTTTAGTGCCACACAAACTTTTACTCTTGCCACTTTTCCAAGTTTTGTTCCCTCTCGTTTTTATTTTTATTTGGTTTCTAATTTTTTTCATTTTTTTGGATATTTGTAAAGTTTTTCAAGTAAGAAAAAACTAGCTCAATGACAGGGAATTTATCTATAGCGAAAGGAAAGAGAGAGGGAGAGAGCAGGAATAGGGGACAAAGGACTTTTGTTGCATGGCATCAGTCGTATGTGGTTTGTGTGCATTGTGCACTGTGGTGCAATTGAAAATAATAAAACGCATCAAAAATATATCGAAATGTAACCAAAAACAATCACAGGGGAATTTCTCAAATTGATTGAAAAACTTTGGTATACTCAACAACAAAATGCAGGGGGGAAAAGCGAAATGATTTGTTAAGCAGTTAATTTAGAGTATTAAGAGATGCGTCTACAGGTCCAAAATGTGTCCTAATCCTTTGGCAACAGAATTTTATTTGATTTCATTTCCATTTGATGGGAAATAATATAAATTATGGATAATAAGTAATTCGCATATGAATAATATTTAAATCATTAAAAGAAAGCAGTGATAACAAATGTCATTGTACTTTTTTTCTTTAGTTGAACTAATTTTTGATTCCTAAAATGAAATCTATTTTTGACCTATTAATCTATTGTACTTAGACGAAAATCTATTTATTGTAATTCTCCAAATAATATAACCAAATTAAATGCTGCTGGAGCTATAAAATGTAAAGGCTCCATGACCAATAAGCAGCAGCTAAGGTATTAAGGACATTTTCAAATAAATAAGAAGTAAAGTTTTTAGACGAAAATGTAAGATTAGTCTTAAACAAATTTTAAAGGAAAAGAGAAACTGTAGAAAATGAAAGTCGTGAGAGAATATTAGAAACTTGCTAATAACTAGGTTCGAGAGCAATGGAATTGTCCCGAACTGGCTATGGTTAAAATTGAGTGAAAAGACTGCCAAAATCGAGGATCAAGATTTCACTTTGGAAATCCACACACTAAAAACCAGTTGCGACTCACTGAGTGCTTCGTGAGTAAAGGCTTGAAAAATTAAAGAAGATTACGGACGATACCTCGGCTGCTTTGACCGAAACCGTGGTTTACTTAATATAGTTTTGTTACAATTTATTATTTACACTTCATTGTCAAAAGGTCTCTCTACTTCACATCTGCACTTATCAGCTTTCCGAACAAGACTCCGATCTCTCCTTCGCGTATTCTTCCATTGTTTTCTCTCCGCTCTGCTCTCTTACGTCATTCTAACTTTCATTCTTGACCATACCGATATATATAAAGTCAATCGTCCCTATAAAATATATACACAATAACAGATATATACATATATACCCTGAAAATTGAATGTGCCAGTTGTGTCCTTGAAAATATTTTATTATTTGGAGAACTTTATTATATAAAAGCTAGCTAGTGTCTAGTTGTCGACAGAGGTCTATTTTTTACATAGTATACAGATCCTTTTAAATTTTAAGTTTACCTGTATTAATAACAACCAGAAAAGAGAATTTATTCTATGCTTGTCGTAGAATAGAAGTTCAGTATTGCTTTTTCACCTTTGGACCATTTCTATAATAAATTTTGATTATAAGCAATAATCAAATTAACGTACTTAAATGAAGGATGATGATATAAGAGGATTTCATTACAAACAAATGTTGTAACCTCTATTTACTACACTCACTTAAAGACAAAATATTAATTTAATAGAAATAGAATTTAATTGCCTTTTTCAGTTTTCTATGACCTACGCCCAAATCCAGCTGATTTCTTCAGCTAAAGTCACTTTTGTTTTTTAAAGTTTCGAAACTTTGAGAAAAATGAATTGAAAAATGAACTTTAACTCAAGTTAGATCGTCTCGTATAAAATTTGATACACTTCTAAATTATGCATATACAAATTGATAAGTTAATGAAAAATTTCTTGACAAATGGTTACATTATCGGCCTTAAGTGCCCACTCCATTTAACATTTCCCTTCGAATGTTAAACCACTGTGGCAAATCCCTCGGACCCCTCACCCAATCTGAGAGTCGCAAAAATATTTTGTGTTGTCTACAAAACATACACAAAAGCATGCAAAGAAGCAACAAGAAAAGGCAAGCTCAAAGTGAACAAATTCCTGGCGAGCCTTCGACACAAAAAAGGGACCTTTTACCCCGCCCCGTGATGGTCGAAAGTCTGGGATAAGGATTGCCCAACATTTTTACCAATTCCTAAGGACTCCACGTAAAATATGCACAAAGAACTCGGAATGAAGTGTAACGAAACTAGTCGTGACACAATTTCTCTGATGCAAATTGCACAAGTCATGGCATTTGAGTGGCAAGAGGAAAGGACAAAATCGAGAGACAGAGAGCGAGATAGAGAGAGAGAGATAAAAGTGGTCAACACATATAAAATGCCTAGGCTAATAACATTATCGGCTCATAAAAGGAAGAAAAATATGTGGCAAATGGGCAAAAAAATTATACTCGTATATTATGAAATTTCAAACCCTCAGACACTCGAAACCCAGACCCGGTGCGGTGCTGAATCCCAAGCTGTAGCCAGCTGACGACACCCAAAAACATTTCCAATAAAGTGCAAAATGAGAGGCAAAGAAAAAAACTCCTTCGCCATACTAACCGCAGATAAATGAGACACTCGGGAACAGGCGACACATAATATTCTATGTGTTATCCCAAAAAAAAAAAAGGATACAACATACATACATAGATAGATATAGAAACCGATACAATCCCAATTGAATCAATTGAATTGAATGACTAAGCAAGGTCCTGATGGTGACCCCCAACGGGTGAAAAGGGAGGCAACAGAAAGGGGACTCTAACGTTCCAACGTTCTCAAAAGACACTAAAACGTTGCGCGCTCACTGGGAAATAAAAGTAAATTGATGTTTTCAACTCTTCTTCCCTTCTACTGAAGGGCGGCAGGAGAAGTGGGCGGAGCTACATATCCCCCATCTTGGACACATGGTTCTTGTTGTTGCGGTCTAGGCGAATGTAGTGCAAAAATACAATTCCGTTCTTTCCTCTTTTTTTTTTTTTTGGTAGGAATAACCTGCTGTGTGCGGCTTCCATTCGGAGCAAAAACAGACAACAATTTGCTCAATGATGCAATGCGGTAGGTTTATATTTATGATTTATTCTAGCCAAGTTAATGGCAATGGTAAAGGCAAGACACTGAGGCATGAAGCAATATGAAATATATAGACAAGAATTTCTTTTGGGAAGATTGAAAAGTTTATAAGTTGAGAAAGAGAAAGGGACTCAAAATATCAGTTAGTACTAATAAGCAGCTGTATCTACATATATCAACACTAAAATGATTCAATAATTTATTTTGCATTTAAAATTAGAAATTATGGTGAAGATAAGATTTAAAGTGTCGTTTTTGGGCTTCTCTGTGTCAGCGTTTGGTAGTAGTTAACTAAACGATTTGAATTCAATTTGGTTAACTTTTTAGTTTCAATCTTGATTCCATAAAAAAGGAGTTTTATGTCATATAAGGAAAGACTTTATTTGGTTTTAAACTTAAAAACTTCTCTTAAAATAAATCAATATTTTCTTTTCAATTTTGACGTCAATTCAATGATATGATACTAATCAATCAATATATACTATTTTTAATAAAAATTCCAAAATACATAGTATTAAACGAAAAGAGCTGTTTTAATTGAAATTCGAAAGGCTAAGATAAGAAAGAGATGGAATTTTTTTCGACACATTAAACAACTCCATAAATTTGATTAGTTTGTATCCAATTTTAATAACGAATGCAATTACTCAACTGAGCTTATCTAAGAAGGATTTCCGATAGATAAAGGTGTGTAAGGTGGCAAGGCTAAACATGGTTAGTGTGGCATCCCAGTGGCAACTTAGAAGTAAAGAAGAAGTAAAGTTATCCAGTAGCAGACAGTCGTAGCAGTTGAGATCAGTCGTAAAGTTGAAAGTTGGATAAAGTCGCAAAAGTTGTCATTGCAGTTAATGTAACTAATTTTTGCAAACCTAACACACATTTTATCTATCTATCTATCGATGAATAAACTCTTCACATTAAATGTGAGGTTTAGTTTTAATTAAGTTTTAAAAAAATTGAAAAAAAGGAAATGCTAAGATTAAAATATATCGAGAAATCATTTCAAAATTAATAAATAACAGATAACAAAAAAGATTGTTTTGCTAACTTTTCTGAAAACCAGAAAACTTGGAATCAAAATCAAGAAACGAATGGAAACGCAAACTGCTGTATGTTTTTGACCCTCACTTTATATCAAAATAAAAACACTGATTCGTTTGAAAAAATATAGAAAAATGAAACTATTAAATTTTAAAGATTTTATAAGTCACGATTGAAGCTCATATGAGACTTACATGGACAAAGTTTTATATATTGAACTTTAAAGTTAAATTAATATATTTTTGCCAAATTTTTTAGGATTACTATAAAGTTGATTATTATTAGTCTTGGCGTATGCAGATTCTTAGCTCTGCTTATCATTAATTTTTGAATTTAAAAGAAACCCAATATTGAAAAATAAAAAAGGATTTTAGTAATATTAAGTCGATAACACCAAGTGACTGTAATGCATAGAAATTTGTTACAAGATCATAAGTTTACTATATGTAATATTAGTTTACATTGGATACTAATGAATATTTCCAGACTTGGTAAACAGATTTGGGGGAAAAAAAAGGAAAAGTGTCTTAGCAACTTATTTGCCAAGTCGCATCTCGTTTGCCTACTTTGCTCCATAAAGACCACAAACATATACATGTACAAAATAAAAAGCAATGTATCCTTCCCCCAGCTGGAAAACCCCAAAGACATTTGCTCACAAAAAAAAAAGGAAAATACGAAAGGAAAGGAAAAACGAAAGTTGAAAATTGTAAACTTTTGCAATTGAAAACAAACTGAAACAACTCAGCAAGAGATGCGAAATGTGCACTGAACTGTGAACAGTTTCTCAGTAGTTATCAGAAAAGATGGCGAACCAAAGAGAAGGCAAAATTTTAACTGAGAAAATGCTCCCTGTTGCTTTTTTCCTATGTTTTATTGGCTTTTCTTCTTCCCTCTTTCTGTTTTTCTTTTTTTATACATATATTAGGTAAAAGCCATGTCGCGTATCAGGTTGTCAAAATCGCATTAGATATTGATTCGTACAAGCTGACTCAATGACTGACTGACTGACTCACTAACTAAATGTTGTCACACTAAATGCGTATGCCAGTCAAAGTTGATTGAGAAATGGCAATTTAACGGTAAAGTACCACAGTATCCGTCGAGTACTTAGCATATCTGTGACATCATCTCTTGCTAAGTGGCGGCGGCGGACGACGTCATCATTAGACCAATGGCAAAGCGAATGAAAATTATTAACAACAACAACAACAACAAAAAAACAGGCAGTACGATGAAAAAAAAATAACATGAAAAAACACTCAGGATGTGCGTATTGCTTGCGGAAACGGATGTTATCTGGTTTTGATTTTCATGCGGGACCCGCTAAAGTATGCAATGGAATGTGAAAATCAATGCAATATACATATGTACACATGCATGCATATGTATATGTATGTGTGGGTTGACTGTATAGAAACTAATATGTTGTTTGTGCGCATTAATGCAAACAAAGCATGTACTTGTACTATTATAATATGCTAATTTTAGTAAACGTTTTCAATTTAATACGAAAGCAACTCATTTTGAATGCGACTTTAAATTAAGCATTTCAAGTTACTCTCCATTATGATTGTAAGTTTTTTGCTTTTAGAGTTATAGAGAAACGTGCCTGAAATTCCAACAGTCACAAATTACACTACTTTCTATGTTCATATTTTCTTAATTTTATCGTTATACTTTATACCATCATACATTCAAATCAAATATTATTTAAATATCAACTCTTTCAAATTTATACTTTGTGAACTATCCAAATCAAGTGGATTGCCCTGACTAATTAAATAAACTTGCTCCATGGCCCGTTGAAAATACAATTAATGTTTGATACACGAAAAGTTTAATCAATATTTTGAAATAAACTGTTCCAAGTAGGGGTGTATAATAAAATCAAATTCAAATTCGGTTAATTAAATATCAAATTGTTCAAGCAAATCAATCATACTTATGCTATCACCCTTACTTTTATCAGCTAAAGTTGAACTTGTCATATTAGTGCAAAAGGTTTATACGATATAAATATCTACATTTATTAATCGATTTTAAAATTTAATACATTATTTGATAACAAACAAAGCAATCCATATGGAACTAGAACACTGCCAGTGCTAAATATATATACATACACAAGTAGATTATTGGATCAAGCTAAGAACTTCGCCATCAATCTTCTAGACTAGACAAGATACATATTTTGGTTGTACCCTTCCACAAAATAGTATAAACCTTAAGAAGTTCCTTTTCTACTAAGTTTTAAATATTTTACATAGTTTTGTAATTATTTTTATGCTTAGTGAGATAGACTTTACATTTAGATAGTCGAACACGTTTCATACTTTATCGAGTGGAAAATTGTTACATTAATTTTCGGAATTGCAATATACTATACTCCGTGAAAATTACACCAACATCAAATCAAATATTTCATCTGAGAGTATGTCGAATATATGTTTCCATTTCTAAGTACTTCGAGCAAGAAATTTCGTTCAATTCGGTATATACTGAACTAACTACTAACTGCATATGTTATTCTTTTCTTTGTCACTTTGCTGCAATAGCAAAATTAATATTTTATAAACTTTTATAAAGTTACGTTTGGCAATTCTTTTTCACTCAAATCTTTCAGATGTCTTTTATTGTTCGGTAATGTCACATGGTGAAGCTCTTGCTACAAATAAAAATATTCAATAATTTCTACAATTTTCTATAAAATAAAGTAAGTTTAATTATTAACAAGAAAAAAGGAACAGAGAAAATTACTTTTTAATACCCTTTGAAAAATTCAACAACGAACAATCCATAGTTTCTCGTAAAAATGTCAGTTGAAATGAGATTAGCAAGTAGCATTTATTATTTTCCTCTCTCTTTCATAGGTAATTTCCATTTAATGTTATCTAATTAATGTGAATATGTTCCACTTAGCATTCCGTAAATGAAATGCAATGTGTATCATAACTTTTGGCAGAAACTTTAAAAGTGCAGCATGTCAGTGAAAACTTACATATGAATGCAATGGATCAAATCATGCCCCCCGCACACACCCACAAAAAAAAATTGTACATGTGTATGCATAGTTGGATGTATACATATACATATATATAGAAAAGTTACCGCAACTTTTCATTACAAAAGCCAGAAGAGTATATTGCAATAGAGTGTGGGTTCTCTCTATAGCAGAGAGAGATCCATGCTTTGATGCTCTGGCCACAAATAAATAGAACCTTAAGAGTAACTGAACTCAAACTGAAAAAATAGTAGAAAAAAAATGATAAAAAGTAAAAGTAATGAGAAACCAAATGAAATATCATTGATAAAAGTTCGCTTCTGTGGCTGATGAAATGTGTGAAAATACGCAAATGTAAAGTGAAAACTATCTCTTACCAACCGCTACACACACACAAAAATGATGTTGTTGTCGTTTATTCTCAAGCCCTTTGATAGTAGCATTGGAATATAATATAGTTGAGCAAAGGTAAGCGAAAGATATCATCACACACACACACACAACTAAATGATTTGAATAGCACTAAATTACAAAGGACGAGACTGAGGAGGAGGACACTGTGTGGATGGATTCCAAAAAGTTTTGTTGCAAGCGAAAATGAAATATTTTAAATAGAAAATATACATTTGATATTTGTAACACATTTTGTAAGTTCTCCTTGCTGGGTTCTCTCAATTTTATTACGAGTTTTAGAATTCAATTGAATTCGCGACTATAAATTAATGTGAGTGCGAAATGGAATGAATGAATCAAAGAAGAACTGGGATACTGACAGTGACTTGGTATTTGATAAGATCCAGCAGAAAACGAAAAGTTGATTATAAACAAATTGTATGTAGGAGGGTGGCTTCGAGGTATTCTTTGTTAAAAATGTCCATTTAAAAAGAATGAGAGGACTTTCTTCCACAAGTAGTATGTATGTATTTCTTCTTTACTTGATCAAGGCACAAGTCAGACTAAAAAACTCTTAACCTAATGTTCTACCTACCAAAGCCGTGGTAAAAGGTCTGGAATTTAACTCTCCCGTCTCACTCTCTCTTTCTCTTACGACGGTTGTTACGTAGACACAAATAAATAAAAGGAAATTTGTATTAAAAACAAAAACAAAATATAAAAAAAAAAATGTTTTAAAATATTTTCATTATTTGTTTCCATGTACCCATGGGGTAAAAGGGTACATTAAAGTCGCCAAAATGTATGCAACAGGCAGCAGTAAGCGTTTCCGACCCCATAAAGTACATATGTATTGGGTGTACAACTAATTAATTGCGTATTTATTGGCTTCAATTCGTGCGTTACCCAATTTCAATGTCCTTGTCTTCTGTGTCAAAATCACCACTGACATACTCTAACCTCTGGAGCATATTCAGGATAAGCTTCTGAGAGTAAACTATGTGCTTTTGTTGCACTTTTCTTTAAATTTAAGAACAAATGCAAAATGCTGATTTGATGGAACGTAATTTGACATATTGACAGTTATGAAAAAATTTGTGTGTTTACTAATATTCACTGTGACATATCAAATTTACTTGATTTTTTGGCGTGCTTAAACAGAGAATAGCTGTCACTGTCAAAATATTGACTACATAAATAGATATGAGGTTAGTAACAAATACGAATTTAATTAGTTGTACACCCAGCATCAAGAGCCGAGTCCTGTCCGTCTGTCTGTCCGTCCGTCCCTCCGTCTGTAAGAACACCCAGGTCTTGTAGACTATAAGGTTTATACGTAGACTATAAGGGATAGAGCTACCAAACTTGGTTTGTAGATCCAGCACGCCCACTTCCGCCGCCGCAATTTGGAAAGAAAAACGAATTACTAGAGCTGTATTGTAATCTTATTTGGCACACCTTTTTATATAGTCAAACTGCAGTAGCCGACCAACTTGTGTCCAAATCGAACAATAAGCATTGGAGATATACCCATATCCAAGCCAAGAGCAGCATTAGCTGGCAAGAGTGAGCAAGTTATAACCAAATGGTATAGGGCATACTCAATGTCGGCAGGGACGACTTGCTTGCTTCATTTTCTTAAATGTTACCACAAAATTAATCAATTACATATATGTATTTAAAGCTACATAAAAGGGAAAAAGTTTCCTTTAGTTTAGTTAACAAATTACTTTTTTAAAGGCATTTTATATACTCCACCCCAATTAGTTTTAGTTTTAGTTATCATTGCCCAAAATTTCATCGACTGCTGCTAAATAAATATGATGAAACCAACAAAATGTAAACAAATGAGACATTTTGACAATGATAACCTCCTATAAGCAAGAAAATATATTTGGACTCACAGAAGAAAAAAATATATAATTTTTTATAATGTTGATATCGAGCTTTCGAACCATCGTTTCCATTAAGATCTTTAAAGTCATAATAACAACTAAATGTTATAGTTCAATTCTTGATTCTTTTTTGTGGTCTAAATATTTCTCTTTTATTAATTTCACATTTCGTTACCCAAACCCAAACGAATTTATCTCATAATTTTCTCTTTATAATTATTTGTAACTGCTTTTTGAGTTTGCTTCTATTTTTTTTTTGTACTTTATAATATAATGAAATTTGTGGTCGTTTACCGTGATTTTCATCTACCTCTTGTTGCGTCCTTTTTTTGTTGGATTTTTTGTTTCTAAACATTCATTGAGCGAAGAACTCTTTAGATTTGCTTCCTCAGATGGGCGAGTGCACTTGAGGGCAGCCTGCTTTTTCCTTCGGCTATTCACCTTACCCTTCTCTCAACTATTTGTCGTTGCCATTCAAACAAAAAAAAAGTAGAAAAAGTACATGAAAACGTTCACGTTCATTCATGCTCATTATCCTGTAGATTATTCGGTACTTTACAGTGCTCAGTGCGATAATAACGACGTTGTGTAGCCAAGGACATTGAGAAAGACACTGGAAAAAGAATTTAGAACGTTTAAATAAGAATAAACTTAAAATGAAACGAACCAAATTTTAAACGATCCAAAGGCATAAATTTCTATAAAATGGCTATGAAATAGATTTCATGAAATAGTTTTGAATTTAAACTTACAATGTTGATTTCCTCACGAATAGCAATTGAAGCAAAATAACAGATAAAATGTTTAATTGATTGTGACCGAGTTGATAAATGTCCATAGCCATCCATTTATTGATTAGTTTTTAACCACAAGACCACCTTTGCTGTTTTTAAAATTACAATTCCATTTTAGAGATTTGTAAATTGAAGTTAAACTATGGAAAAGATCTTAAATTAATCACTTTAAAAAAACTGACTAAAGAAAGCTTCTTGCACCGACCTGTAATGAAAAGTTAAGCTAAATGTCTAAATTCTGCAATTACAATCATTTATTTTTCAATTTTTACCAGCAGGTGACCAGCAGGACAATTATAAGCAAGTTCCATGGAAAATCCCATCTTCATCAGTTGAGTTTTTTTCCACCCCGTTATACTTTCCTTCGTTACCCTCGATTTCTTGGCCATTTTTCATGATTCATACCTTTATATCTCTCCGATTCTCACTTAGCACTTACAACTAAGTACGTGTGTTTAAAGCAATACAATAAACTGGCCTGTGAATTAAAAATGGAACTTTCACGCGTTTTCAATTCTTCATTACATTGGGTAGTAATTGGTCCCTTTTTCATCAGAGGCTTCGCCCCAAATCTAAAAGATTATATTAGTATAGGGTTATATCTTTTAAATCTAGTGATAGTTCTTAGTGAACGATCAAAATAATTAATATTTTGATTTTTGTGAAAATGGGAACGTGTTTTCTAAAAAATTTTACATTACTCAGGCATAAAATTTGCGTTAAAATATTAATATCTGCAAAATAAAAGTTAATACATAAAAATTGGATCGATCACACCAACTTACAAAAACCAAATTATAAAAACCGGTGGTGCATTTTTGGAAAAACATGTTTTCGAGAAAATCGCTTTTAAAGTTTCAAGTTTAGTTTGCTCGGCACATGATGACTCGCGCCTCAAAACTGTATTTTTCGTTCTATTGCTCAGAACTCTATGAAACTTTGGGAAAGGGATAAATAAACAAGGTATATAAACCCTTTTACTTTTTTTAAATGTTTTATCAAATACCAAAAGTAAATCATCTTAATTTAACTTTAGCAAATGTAAAAATATCACTTGATAGTAATTCAGAATTTCAAATTCTAAATCTACACTAAATTAATATAAAATTTTCATAGACTACTTTTTAGGGCAGTAGAACGGGTATTTTACTTTCAGTTGCATTATGTCATTGAAATCTTTCATTTCCATTTTCTTTCGTTTCGATACGTATTCAATTTTTTTAACAGTGTAAATGTTTACTTTTTTTTAGAATCTTCCACGCCAACTGGTTTTTTGATTCTGACCAAAGGAGCGAGATGGGCAAAGAGTGGGAGTGGTGGGGGGATTTTGCGTTACAGATAGATGGGTAGGGATAATGCAGTTATAGCCTCGTCCTTGTACTGTCGCCGCTTGTTGATGATGATGCACTTGATATTTGCCGTATGAATGCGATTTAGCTGGAAGATGTACAGATGGAATGAGAGGCGAGAGGCGAGAGGCGACAGGACGACGGAGGGAAATTACTATATAGAAGAAATCTTCTTTTGCCATTTAAAGTACATTAAGGGCCTGCCCTTTGTACGATATATATAGCAGTTGGTACTTATATATCTACATATATATATATATATATATATATATATGAAGCTTGGACTCGAGAGTCCATTCAAGAGTCCTAGCTTTTGTTGTCACTAACTTCGACTTTCACTGCACATTCTTTGCTCTTTGTGTGTGTGTGTGTCCGTGTCCGTCTTCTTACAGCTTTTGTGGATTATTTCGCATTTATGTATATATGTGTGTATGTGTGTATGTGGGTACTTGTGGTCTCTTCTTTTACCTTAGTTTGGTTCATGCTCTTACTTACATTTGCTTTGCTGCCAGCTTCAGTTAATTTTTGGCCATTTAAATAAATATTTTGTGGGGATTTATTTAGTCCACTCGGCACCTTTTGGCTCGTAAATCCTGACCAGTCGCACGTGTGTGTGCGTGTTGCCACTCGACACATTCTCATCCTCCTCCTCCATCGACCTACCTTGCCTGTGCCAAGCTAATGGAACTGCTGCCTGTCGCGCCAATGTCAAGCTGTTGTCATCATCGCCGCTAATCCCTCGTTTGAGTGGCAAATGCCGGGCCCAAGAGCTGGCTCGTTGGTTAGCACCGACGATGATGTCCGGCTTAGGTAATGGCAATTTAATAAGCTTCTAAAATGTTTGACGTTGCTTATCGCCCCATGAGCGTTTGGGCCCGTGGTTATAGTCGCTGATCCATAGCCGCTGTTCTAGAGTCGCCTCGAGCTAGGGCTTGTCTATTTACATTCTAAGCTGAAAATCCAATTTTACTGCATTGAATTTTCCATTGCATTTAAATTGCTACTCGAATGCGACTTAAAGACAAGTTCCAACAAGAAAGCTCATTGGCATAATCCTAAGAAGGAATATGCAGTTCAGATTTATCGTTAAAAATATTGAAATAGATCTATCATCAATAAAAAATATTGAAGAGGAATCATAATATTGTGACACTCCAAAAACTTTCAAATTAAGATACATAAACAAGCATTTTTCTTTGTATAAAACGAATCTATTGATATTTGAACATTGAAAAGGTGTTTTTTGGGAACCATCGATAACTTCATTACATGATTAACGATCTTTAAAGAATCTACTAAACTTTTCTAATCTAAGCAGCACATTCTTTTTTTAGACATATGTATGTAAGTTATACACATCCTATCTGAACTTTGGGTTCTTATTTAGCACTAAATTAGTTTCACTCCAGAATATGTGATATAAAATACTTATCAATTGGATAGAAAATTATCTTCATTTATTTATTTGTAAGTTTGTAAAGGCATTTCATGATCCATCAATAGATAATTTCAGACAATAAGCAAGATTTTTGCCCTATATCTACGGCTCTTCATTACATTGCCCTATGATATTTTCTTAAACACTTTCATGAAGTCTGATCAATCCTGACTTTCATTAACTTTGTTTTGAAACTCCTCAGAAACTTAGAAATGAAAATTGCTTCCAACCAAAGTACGGAAAACTGGTTGAAATACATTTTCTTCACTGGTACAATTAGTCGGGATTACGTTCACAGATGGCAGATTCCTTCAGCCCTTCAGTAGAGACCAGACAAAAACGAGACCAATTAAACTATGCTGGGACTGTGCTTTATGAGCTACAAAGTTTTTGAATTTAAAGTCTTAAGCATGATTGTTTCTATGGCAGCTATAGCATATAGTTGACCGATTCTGCTGAAACTGAGCACAGATAGGAAACTAAACTTATAAATACCCAAATTTTGTAACAATCGGTTTTAAAACACCCTAGACGGTGCTCTAAGTCTATAATTTTGACCGATTGTTCCAATGAGACTTATATAATATAGACATCCGATCGGGATGATTCCCAGATATACAATGCAGCAAAGAGAAGCTTATGTGAAATATTTTAGTTCTGTAGTTTAAAGAGATCAGAGAAGATCTTGTTGATCCAGACGGACGGATGAACTCAGCTCATCTAGTTTATCAGGAATATATGTATATATAGTCAAAGATTCTATCTTTTTGCAAGGTATAAATCTTAGCCCATATTCAAAAATTTCAATGATATTTTTTAAGAAAACTTTTATACAATTTATTTCATAATAGAATTTGTTATGTTAAGAATGTTTCTATTACAATCAAGTTTTCCACTACTCAAGATATAGAAACATCATAATTTCAACCAAGGTATAATCGATAGATGTATTACCGTCTGATATAGTAGCCTGATTTAAATGGTCGCCTTTCAGATAGAGGCTTAATATCGGTATGTAAAAGAAATTCAAATGTTTATGTAGTCATTTTCGTACTTTTCCAATTTTCCATCTGTTCAATTCCTCTTTTTTTTATACAACTTTAACCCACACAGACGAGGCACAGGCTTAGGAGCCTTACAAACACCCAAGATGCGTTCTATATAAGGACAATGGGTATCAAAAGGACAACAGCACAAAAGTCGACAAGCGTAAAATTGACAAACGGTTTCTTTTTGGTCAATATGCAACCAGGATACAAGTTTCACTCGTGAGTGAGAGAGAAGAGGTGAATAGGGAAGACAGATATGTAGAGAGAGAGAGAGAGAGAGTGAGGGAGAGAGAGTGAGGGAGAACAATGAGCAGAAGCGACAACAATTGTAACCCTCAGCAGCCTTACGCTGCTTGAGCCTGTTGACGATTGTTAGTGAGACATTGACTGAGTGTGTCCTGCCAGCAGGACAACAGTGGACGAACCAAGAGCAAAAGCCTGGCGACAGACGATTTAATGACATTCAAAGTGTTGAAGTGGCCCGACTGCCCAACAGCTACAGCATGAGCAGGAGTAGAAACAGGAGCGGGAGCAGAGAACAGAACATTTGTTGCCACTGCCTTTTGCCCTGGCTCTACTCTTGGCTCTTGGCAACCAAAAAGCCTTTCTTACCAAGCGGTGTCAGAGTGCATTCTTGTTGACTTACTGACACTTTGACACTGCCAGGACTCCAACTCTAGACTCTCAGCAATGGCTCATCATGAGGAAATTAGTGCCACAAAAGGGTTGCATTTACTCCTCTATGGGATGGGGGGTGGACATAAGTGAGGCTGTGGGTGGATATTACTGCTTGTATGCAACTGGGGGATGCTCATTATTCAGCTCATTTGCATGCATTTCATCCTGACGTCCACACATTTGTCCAACCACACACACACACGCACACCCAGTTTCATTGTTGTGTTGTGTCCGTTGGTACTTTACATGGTTTCCCCCATTTTATTTATTGTTACAGGTTAAAAGCTTGTGGCTTATATTGCATTTTTTCGTAGCCAACACAGAACTATTAAATGCTCTATAAAAACGGTCTCACTTTAACTTTTTTTCAACAATTCAGCATGATAAATTTACTAAATTTTTTCATTTAAATTTTAAATTTAAATTTCTCTCAATTATTAACTCGCTCTATTAACTCATAGTGAATAAGTTTCGTTGAGGGGTTTCAATATTTTTAAGATCTTTTAAGTTTTTAAAATTAAGTAAAACTGAAATTATATATATTTTTTTATAAAAATTTTTTATATAATTATTTCAAATATATTTTGTTTTTACTATGTTTCAAATTTTCTTAAAATAAGTCATGGATTTTCGCAAATGAAATGACAGAAAAATTATGACTAAAAATTATGGTAATTTTTATTTTTCGCTTAACTTTTTTCTTCTGCTGTAGCATTTACAATTTATTTCGAAGATTTATAAAATTAGAGGATAAATTGTAAAAACAAAACTTTAAAACTTTTAAACTGAAAATCTACAAATTTATAAAATAGTTTCGGCTAATATTTTCTTAATTTTTCTGCTTTTTCCAGTCTATTCTAATATATTTTCTTTGAACGAATATTGGAAATGCGAGAGATAAATACAAAGTTTTTTTTCAAAGAATTACAGAAAAATAAGCAATTTAAAAAAAATGGCTTTCAAATTTATAAAAATGTATGTATGTCTTGGTTATATAGTCTGATAACCAGAACTGTGATTACGAAAATCCTAGAAATATTTCCTATACCATTTCATACTTTCATTCTAATGCCATTTCCCCTCTTTACAACCAACATAACCATTTAGAGTAAAAAACCACCTGCTTAGTTATCCACATAACAAAAGTATAGTAGAGTAAAGGGATTTACCACAGAGCTAGATTTGTGGACCAGTGCCATGGACATTCATAATTGAAGACCAGCCAGGACTAGCCAAACATCTGTTCCGAGTGACTTTCATTCTGTCTTTGGCCTCATGTCTGTGTCTTGTGTCCATGTAATCGCATTTTGTCCGGAGACAACAAATGCAATTTGACTGCAACAACAAAAAAAAAACAACATTGCACCAGCAACAACAACAACAATTCTTGTTTAAATAGAATTTGTGTAAAACAGCTGAGAAGGCAAGCAAACAATGCAAAAATTGTAGACAGGACATGAAGTGCCTGTTGCTGGTTTGGATTTTTGGATTTAGATTTCTAGTTTGTGCAATCATCATCATCATCATGAGTCAGGGACGACGACTTTTGCTTTTAACTTTATTTCTTCTTTTTTTTGTGTGCAATGCTTGTAATTAAATTGTCAACCTGGCAAATGGTTTTAACAATTGGAAGTCATGCATTGTTGATTTCTCAGATTGAATTAATTTGAAAACAAATGGCCAGGCCATAAGAAAAACGAGCAAATTCAGTATGCTCACATAGTATAGCCATAGTTTATTCTATTGCATATTTTATAAGGCTTTTTTTAATTCCTAAATTTGTTGATGGAGAAGGAAATTTGTTTACGTCAACGAGTGAGAAAAAGTGATTCCATAAGTGATTTACAACCGGGTCAAAGTGCAAATGGCAAAGCTTTACGTTTGCCATTTTAGAGTTAAATATAAAACAAACCAGCAAATATTAAATTTTTTGGCTTTTATAACTTGTGGTATACATTATATGTACATTACAAAGTATAGTTTATTGACATCGGCTAAGATATATATAAAATATCAAAGAAGCTAACTTCGGCTTTTTTTTTATTATTTAATTTAAAACAAAAATTTTAAAGTAATTGGTATTAATGTTTAATAAAATCTAAAAACAAAAAAGAAGAAAAAAAAACTCAACTAAATATTTTCCGTATTCACCGAGAACCGAACCCACCAAACACCGAACCATCGCGCGACCGATCCACTATGGGGAATTTGACCGTTTTTTGCGCACTTTATTCAAAAGTTGGTTTCTATGCATCGCATTCAATATGTATTTGTTGACTAACGTAATAAATACAATTTGGTTAAATTTTTTGAAAAAATGGGCGTGGCAATAACCGCCCCCGGCCATAAAACCTGTTTTTCCCCAAAAAGTATGCTATATAATCGTTTTGCCATATGATTGAAGAGGTTTTTGGAGTCCGACCTATGTTCCTTTTTCTGATAATTCGATCCCAGAGGCTTACATTGTATCTTTTTTCAACTACGTCTTTAAAGTTTGAAAAAAAAACATTGTTTTTCATTTTGAGTGTGTTTTTTTATAGCACAATATTGAATATTTCATAATTAGTGGTCTAGTAGGCAAACTACAGGAAATTTTAGTCCTTTAAGGATTTCTTGCAAGTATGTGTATTTCAAATTGTTGCAGGATCAGTTATCATTATGCCAAGATGCCATTTTCAAATCTGCTAACACAGTTTTTGCTATTTGACCTGACTTTTTTCACCTGGCCCCCTTTTTCTGAGTTCAAAAATGTTAATGTTGGTCCTTCAACCCGACTAATACATTTTTTCGTCATACTAGCCACCTCAGTATCTTTTGAGCATGTTTAAATTGGACCTATGTTCTCGCCATTTCTGACACAATTTACAGCAAGGCTTTCGACATTACTGCCTTAATTCCTTATTTCATATATTTTTAACACCATCATCCACTTGCCCATGCAGCAATTTTAATATAACTTCGATAGTCTTAGTTTTTTTCATTTATTTGTGTCATATAGAAAATTTTTTCCTCGGGGGAAAGTGAGGTTAGGCACTAAAAAACGAAATTGCACAATTTGTGGCTGTTTGTGGCTATTGTGACTAACTTTACTTGAACAAGAATTGCACATACTACCAAATTCTGGAAGTTTTAGACTGGACACTGGTGGACATTTTTTTATAACTCTCCTGAAAGTTAAGATTCCCTGACAAAATTTTTCTTAAAGTGACCCCCAATTTTTATCAAATATTTCAACACACACTGTCAATTTCCACAATAGAGATTTACTTATACATAGTAGAAAGACTACTTATTAATTTCCATAATTAATTTTTCCAACAACATTTTCCATTTTTTTAATATCGACCCTGAAAGTTGAGCATAAAATTTTCACTGTATCAAGCAAACCAGTTTTCTGCAAAACACGTGTATTCAGCAGCTGTTTTCTCAACAGTGTTGAACAACGACAAAAATACAAGTATGTAACATTGACCTTTGATCTTTTATCTATCATTAGACATCAAAATTTCAAAAAATGAATAAAGTGCGCAAAAAGCGGTAAAATTCCCCATAGTGCGATCTTTACGTACTATGACACCATCCTCACTTAACTCACTTAAGCTAGTTCGACATACATATATGTACGTACATATAGCAAACGCATGGCATCTCGCTCTTAAAAATTTCGTTCTGTGCAACAACACAACGCAAATGTTTCTGTCTCTCTCACACACCGCATGGTGACCAATTTTTGCATATGTATGTGTGTGCGTGATTGCTTAGAATTTGTTTTTGTTTCTTTGCTGCCAAACAAAATTGCTTATTTTACTCGAGGTACCTCCACGTTTTAGTTAATAGCTCCGGTGATAATTATCCGATCCGACTAATTTTTAAACTTTACCTGCTCAATCGATTGAGGAACTTAACTTTTCATGTTTCAACCATGTATGTAGCTTAAAATTTAAGCTCGAAAACGTATGGCTAAACAGACAGACGGACAGACGGACGGACGGACAGACGGCCAGACGGACATGTCTCAATCGACTCAGCTGTTGATGCTGATCAAGAACATATATACTTTATGGGGTCGGAAATGTATATTTCTATGCGTTACAAACATATGACCAATTTTATAATACCCTCTACAAGGGTATAAAAACCAATAAAGACGATCCACGACTCACATTGCAATATATTGAGAGTAAAATATGAAAGAAATCTATGGAAAACAGATTTGTTTTTAGAACTTATACAATCATTATATTATACAATCAACTTATTACGTCATTAAATAAAGCATCAAAATTATTAAAATTCACTATAAAAATGATGAAAATTTGGCAAAGACTCGTTCAACTCGAAAAATTTTGGGTCATCGTGAAGCACTTTCTGTGACCGCAATACAAAAATTGCGAGATGTTGTGATTTAACACCTTGCGACTTCTTTCTTTGGGAGGAGACCTTCTACGCCAACATCCCAGGGCCGATTCAAGACGTCAAAGATGGAAGCCATAGAGGGAAGGTACTTGGTGGTCATTTGCCATTGATGTTGTTTTCCACTATTGAGGGCGAACTTTTTTCTTCATTTTTCTCTGAATATCAAAACAACACCTCTTATTGGAAAAACTTATAGAAAATTGGAAATGAAAGAAAATTAATTTGACTTTGGAGTAATTGCAGCTTGTAATGACGTAAATAAACTTCCTGCAAGTATAAGTAAGATTTGAGTATTCTAAGTATTATAAAATAAGATAATAGAAAGAATGCTTTTTTTATACTTCGTAGCTTAATCTGTTGGTATAAAACAAGTCTTTAAGTTAATCGAGACTTAATTATATAGTAAGTTACGTCATAAAAATAGACTTTATCTATTTATAATAAGCTATCAAATTGTTAGTCATTTTTTTAAATATTTCAAAAATATATGAAAACCCATTTTCGAGTGTTTTTCTTGTCTAAATGGGGCCTATTGACCACACAAAATTTGATCAAATAACATTAACCCTATCTGACCATAAACATCTTCTAGGCCAACTTACAAATCAAGTTGAAAATAAGTTAAAATTATTATTTCAACTTTCTGAAAGAAGTTTCAAAGAGTTCTAAGTTACCTTCTTAAGTTTCTTTAACCAAGTTTAAACTAGTTTTAAGATGCAATTAAAGCAAGTTTAATAATTATTAAGCAATTGAATAAAGGAAAATGTTTGAATCCATAAACTGAAAGATAAAAAAAGCCAAGTTTAGTGAAATTTGTATTGCTTTTTTGTTTTTTAACTATAAAATAGGAGAAAGAAGCCTAGAATCACAATCCGATATTATCCATAATTTTAATTTAAGGCAATTCACAAACTATTCATTTGTATAAAACTAAGATAT
Organism: Drosophila austrosaltans; assembly: GCA_035045865.1. Taxonomy (NCBI): domain Eukaryota; kingdom Metazoa; phylum Arthropoda; class Insecta; order Diptera; family Drosophilidae; genus Drosophila; species Drosophila austrosaltans. The sequence goes on from JAWNOQ010000200.1 coordinate 7,975,259, forward strand.
ATAAGCAGAATGAGCTCATATGTGAACTAAACTGATATTCTGCAAAACATAACATGAAATTGAACTTTTGACCCAATGTAGATCTTAATGAATTGAGAGTGAAGACATAAAAGAGTTATTTTTTAATGATTTCAAATCATAATCTTAATAGGACAAAAGCACTTGTCTCTCTTGCAAAATAGCTTAATAGTCAAATAGATAACATAATTTTGTAGTTTTGTGTAATTTGATAGACCATTCAAAATATCCAAAGAGATACTTCAATATACTCTTGTTTGAATAAGGAATGGTTCTAGATTTCCACTTTATGCTTAATCCTCATAAGAGTGACAAATTACTACCACAGAAGTGTAATTTGAATATCACATTAAAATTTACTTTGATTTGATTTGGCAAATGTAATTAATCGGCTTAGTAAAGGCATTAAAATAGAAACGAAAACTTACTGACCAATTATCTTTTATAAATATATTTTTTCTTGTTTCAACCAACACTTAAGCCAAACATAAATGTCCAATGAAAGTCATTTGGATATTGCGAGCAATTTCCAATCGATTTAAATGTCCTTCTTGGTCATAGAAATTTTCATTTGGCCATTCGCATACTCGAAATGCACTTAACATTTTGAAGGACATTTGGTAGAGAGACAGAGAGGAAAACTAAGACTATAATGAGCCAAGGACTAACACGAGAGAGACAGAGGGAGAGAGCCTATGCTGAACTTAATTGCATTTAAATTGCCACTCGTGTTATGTTAACAAATAATTAGTTGCCCATTGGGCATGAAAACAGATCGAGACAAGGCGAAACGTAAGGCGGAAAAGGAGTGAGTACTCGAATCTACTAGGATATGCCAGTAGACAATTTAGCCAAAGACAAGAACAATGCACACAGACAATAGACAGACAGTGAGACGGCCAGGCAGACAGTGAGACCGCAGAAATAGCGTTGGCTCATTTGCATAAACTGTGAGTGTCTGTGTGTTGTGTGTGTGTGTGGTACTTGGCCTAGACTCACATTTCCCACTATGTGCACTTAAAGACATTGACTGTGTACCCATTGTTGATTCGTTTTTGGCTTAAAACGCACAAAAGGCATTAAGCCAATTGTATATATGTATTTTCGATAATGAAATCGGCAACTTTGAAAGCCAATGAAAAATTCACTGGAATTCAATTCAACTTTTTGCATAATGCATTATGTTGCAAAAGTTTTCCGCAAATCAATTAATAATTTGGCAAGGCAAAGGAAGCGGAAACTAAGGGCCATAGCCAATAATAATGGCAAAATGTGCCAAAATCTCTAAAGATTAAGTACAAGAGGTCCAGAGTCCATGAAAATGTTGCCTCCAAGAGGACAGGACAACATGGCAGGCATTGATGACTGGCGCTGGTACTGGCAAGGGGTAGGCGGTATCGGTAGTGTAGGTCATCAATATCCTGTCAAGCGTAACATGGCAAATTATCGTGATGAACCTGGCCAATTTTACAATGGCAGCAAATGAAGGCCGGATATAGATTTCGTTCGAATAACCTTTTTTTTTTTTCTCCAAAATCCATTAAGACCAGAAAAGTAAAACTGAAACGTATAAAGGTTAAGCTTGGTCAATTAGATCAAGTATTATTTCTTACTGTTTTGTTAATTAGTTTTCAGATATAATTTTATAATTTTTACAGTTTCTTAAAGAATCTCTAATACATTTTCATGTAATGCATTGCCCGACTTTTAGTTAGATTAATCCACTTATTATGTCATTATGTTTACAACAATCGAAGAAAAAAGTTTGGAATGAATTTGATGTTTGGGTAATAAATTTGAAATTATTTATCAATTAAAGGCAGTAGCGAGCCTAGAGTGGGGCAGGGGCGCAGTGATTTGGGGGCGGCAAAATGATCTTAAATATTTCTTTTACTGAAAACTAAATTTAAATTCATAATGTTTCATAAACAAAAATTTATGAAATTGTTTATAATTGTTCAGGACATACGAAAATTTTCCGTTTAAAATCGGCGACGAATCATTTTTTGCCCCGGGCGCTCAATGTTCTAGGTATGCCACTGGTTAAAGGACATGAATAGGATTAAGAAGTCTATTGACAATTCACTACTTTGTTAGTACGTTATTATGTAATCCTTCCATATAAGTGTATACATATATGTATATATCGACATAAAATATAATTATTAATATTATTTTGCTTAACTAAAATAATCGTTAAATTGCTCAAAAGGGTCCTTTTATAACCGATTAGGAAACTGAAACTGCTATTTTTTAGAATATACATATAACCATTTGCATCTGCATATATAGTAATAAAATTGTGATTTTTATATAATAAATCGTTTCGGTTAATTAAAATAACTGGCACACCGATTTTAAAAGGATATTCCGGTTTAGAAACTGTTTTCAAAAAACTTTACAAAAAAGAGTGACTAATTTTCAATCTTACAGTTAATGAATTGAATCAGCCAAATGCAATCGTAGACTAAACCGTTAAGCATTTCGGTTAAACTGCATTTTTAAACATTTTATATGGATAACATAAATTTGAAAATAAATAGTTTCACTCACTCCCACTGTACGGCAATAAACGTAGTTCAATCAATTGGGACCCCATTTGTCCTCTTCTCTCTACAGCTCCCTCTCTCTCTTTCTCTTCGTGTCTTTCCCTGAGGTACTCCCGCTCCTGAGTAAACCAAAAGGCATTCAACGAAGCATGCGAAAATTTGGCTAATACGGAATGCACGCTAAGAAATTCAAAGTGCATAGATTAAAGCAGGAGAAGGGAATGTGAACGCCTTTACTTGCCAAGAAACTGGAGGACTGCCCTACCTCTCCACCCTCCAGCCCATTCGAAAGTAGAAACCGCCCAATTCGTTCCCTTCCAGGACTAACCTCCGTAGACATAGACGAAAGCAAACTTAATGCAATCAAGCTTAATGCAGCGCAACGGCTGCCCGACGAGACGAAGATGGAGGCGAAGACGCAGCTAAAGACGGGGGAGATGAGAGCAAAGTGAATCCTTAGGGTTTACCTGCGGTGCATTTTTAAGCAATTTACATAATAATTATCGGAGCTGAAGTCAAAGTTGAAAAGGCTGCCACAAAATTCCTGTACAGGAAATTCCTGGAAAAAAAGAGAGAAGAAACGCTAAAAACCAAAATCAACTACATACATCTACAGAAGGCAAAGGATATAAAATTTGGAATCACTTCAATATATTGAAAAACTTTCTGCAAGTTAATATCGATTGCCATGAACTTTTAGATGCAAACGATTATAAGAACTATTCCTAATAAAAATTAAAGTAAAACATATTAAAGTAAACTTTTTTAATTTATTCAACAGTTTTGAATAAGTAAGGAACTGCTTCAGCGAGCTATTTGGTGCCAGTTCTAAGGCAGACGAAAAAGTTCATAAACTAGTTAAGAACCAGTAATAAATCGATGCACTGATTCATTTTGAATTAGTTACATTTTGAATAAAATTTACTTAGATGCCTTTGAGAGCTATATAAAATTCTCCATATTTTAAAGTGTAGTCCGTACCTTGCTTTGATTGTGTGATGAGTTCTTCATTCGAAATATGTAAATCTTTCTGCGTAGTTTTCGAACTGTCGCTGGTTGCTTAATTTATAAATATTGGGCTAGTAGTAAGAATTTGGCAACCTATATAGGACTCTTCAGTATCTAGTATGCTATAACATTTACTAAATTATCTTTTTGAGAGTTACAGGTTCCTTAGACCTCAGAGATGATTTAATTTTTATACACCTGGCCCTCGCTTAACGCTACCTCATTTAACACTAACTCGGTCTAACACGCTACAAAGCTCGATCTAACACAATGTGAAAAATATTTAAAAAAAAAAAAGAAGAATTTTGACTTCAAGGCACTTTTGTTGTTGGACAACGCCAAACAAACAATTCAACTGAGTCTACTGATAATTTGTGTTTAGGAAAACTCAAAGAAATCATTGGCAAGCAATCTGAAATCTTCATATGACGATCAAATTTTGCAAGACAATTGGGAAAAACCATTTTTCCTTACCAGTGCTACAAAAAAGTTTTAAAAGCCTAAATCAAAAATGACTGATTTTTTAAACAAACTATAAGAACCGCTATAAAAAAGAAAATGTTTAAATATCTTAATTTTTCATTACTGATTTCATAATCTGATTTCTTACTTTATAGTTTGAATTTAGTTTAATATTGTAGAAAATAGTCCAAATTTGAAAAATAAATATTTTTATTTTGAATCTGTGGTCATCTTGAAACTTAACGCCTTAATATGTATGAAACCCACTACTCGTTTAACACGAATTCGCTTAAGACGGTGTTTTCTAAGACTGTTCCGCGAGGGTCAGGTGATAAATGGGTATTTTTAAAGTCGCAAAAATGCATGCTTAGAAATTTTCGACCCCTTTAAGTATATATATTTTTGGAACGATATCAATAGCCGAGTCATTGGAGACTTGTTCGTATATCTGTCTGTATGAACACCAAGATCTTGGAGACTATGCGATCTCTACTTGGTAGGGTATACTCCAAGTCGGCAGGGACGCCATGCTTGCTTCTTTTAGCCTTATAAAGTTTAATTCATATTTGAATTTTAATTTCTAATATATGTATCTTTATACAGTTTTTAGCTTAATTTATAATCTTTTGACCAAAAATCGAAGTATTCTTTATAGCACAGGAGTATAAAAATTTGGCAGTTTACCTTTAGTTCAAGAATTTCTTAGTTTTCTTTTTAACAGACTGTGCTCTGGACTCCCCCATGATCGCATAAATTAGTTGAGAATTAAAACTGAAAAATATGAGTGTAATATAACCATTTGGCTTTAACTACTCAGAACATTTTTTTTTCACGAGTCTGCACAACTTTCCTAACATATTCAATATATAATTAGTTAAAACAAATTAAACTCATTATTAAATTTTATTGCATCAAATTGTTTAAACAATTTATGAAGCGCCTTAAAAAAAAGAAACATCAACTGGCTTGGCTTTTCCTCTAATTGGAAATTCTTTAACTGAATCGAAAATTTTCACGCAAGGACTTAGTCTCGCGACACGCTGTCAAAACTTTAAGTCAATCAGGAAAAACAATTTTTGAAAAGTGCCCAGCAACAAATCCGGTTGACTATAATATGAAAGCATACATACATATATACATATATATATATATATATATATATATATATGTACTTGCAACGAAGGATTTTGAAAAATATTTGACATTTACATTGTGTAGCAATGGTAGTGGTGGGAGAGGATAGAGGGGGCGGGTGGAAAAGTACGTTGAGCTCTTGTTTAACTTAAATTGCTTTGCCGGTTGAAGGAGAAGCTGAGCTTGGCCAAGATGGCAAAACAAAAGCCAAAAACTGCAACTGCAACTTTGCTCAATGCGCTTCCGTTTCCGTTTCGTTACACCCCTTAGCAAATGCCACTCCCACCCTGTGTCATCCACAAACTTCCACAATCGCTCCTGCCTCAGTGGCAGCCAAAGTTTGGCATTGTTGTCTTTTGCTGTTGCTTGTGGCAATCACTTTCATTCGTTCATTTTCCTTACCCCACCAAGAACTACTACTCTGTCTAACCATTTTCTTTTGCCTTCTTCTTCTTCATTCTTTTGGGAAAAAACCGCCAAACACTTCCGTTAGTTTCCCTCACATTTTAGTCTGGTTTTTAGTTTTGTTTTTTTTTTCTTTCTTGTTTTTATATAAAAAGTTAAAGTCTGCATTTGAAGCATCAACTTGATTTAACCCCATGGAATTGCATACGTTTTTTGATTGAGCAATTAGGGAGAGGGAGAGCAAGTGGTGGCAGGGGTTTGGGGATTAGATGCAGGGGATTGTAGCACAATTGCGGAGCAAGTGAAATCATTTCAAGTGTCAGATATATCAGAAATATTCCAACATTTTCATAATTTGACAGGGTGGGCGGTTGGCAGCATTGTGGGCTATGAAATTTGATTGCAATTTGGTTTTGTTGGTCGCCATGGTTTTGTTTTGACCAACACTAACACACACACACACACACACACAGATATAAAAATACACCCATACAAACTCAAATAGACAGACAGAAATTAATGCACAGGAGTTGGCCTTTTGGAGGGGAGAGAAGAATTTTAGTACGGAACTTAACCATGGACAGCGTAGCAAACCGCAGGTCATGATTAGTGGTTACAATGACTTTTGTGCTGAATGAATGATAAGTGAATTTTGTTTTCAAATGCGGAAACATATGTATAATTGAATAGAAAAACAAGAGGACCACACTAACAACAACTGTAACAAAGTTGGTCTACACTGGTAAATTGTAAATCCCTTAATAATAATACATCCATTAGAATGTATAGTAAAAGTAATAAATATTACATTTGATCAAAGTTCTAGATAGATAATGGATAACTTATAAAGAAAGACTAAATAAGTACAACTTGAAAATATTCTTAATTAGCCAAATAAAACGAACTAATAGTAGAGTATCCGATTTAGGTCTAGCACCATTCATTATACTCTATAAGATCTCATTACCTTAACACATTCCAACAGTAGTTTTCAATCAAAGTCTTAGTTAACTTTGGCACAAATAGAAATAGTTTGCTGCTGATCGAAAAAGTATATCACATAGATAAGCAAGTAATTTAATTTGACTTTATCTACATATTGATCTATATTAATCTGTTTTTTAGGCTGAATTTTAAGGTAAACCCTTTTGCAATCTTTAAACAAATGTAACAATATTTATTTTTTTGTCCTCATTCGATTTGGGGTATAACTCAATTGCCTTGCAAAGGTGTTTGCCAACAAATGACATTAAAAGCCAAGCGTTTAATTACAAGTGCCAATCGGAATTTTCATTCGCTATTCCCTTAACGTTCTACTTACTGGCGCCAATTCGGCTTATCTCTCTCGTTGCTCTTATGGCTCCTTTTTTTTAAATTGGCATATCAATTTTGGCAAGATGTCTTCAAACTAAATAAGAGTCCAGATACGTACACACGTAACTACATACATACATTGTATGTATATACATACCCACATATGTTCTTAATCTGTATGTCCTTTTTAGCAGTCTTTTTTTTTAATTATTCGTTATAAAGAGATAAAAATAGAAACAAGGATCAAAATAATAGAACAAGATTTTGTTTACGTATTTATATGATTTAATTATTTTGTTACAAGGGTACACAAATGTCGTTACAGCCAAGAAGTCCTTTGTTTTTTTAACAGCCAGGGCTAACCACGAACAAAAAAAAGGTGAAGGAAAAACAAACGAAATTGCAAAATTCCAATGAAAATGAAAAAGCTGAGTAAAAATGGCGACAGAAAAGAATAGAGAAAACAACGTAAGCCACTTAAGGTTAATTTAATGGTGGAAAAGAAAACAGAAATTAAAGATACCTAGAGAAAAATACAGTCGGACATGTTAACAATTCAATTAAAATTTGCTTAAAAACTTTACGTAAGGAATAAAGTACAATTAAATTCAAATTTGGCGCCAAAAAAGAGGCAACTTTCTGCCCCCAGATGTCGCTATTAAGCATGTACAGAGGGCGGCACCCAAGTAGAGGTCGCCACTTGCTCTACTGTGATAACACATCAAATTTATCGATAGGTAATTAGAGGCCGCTTTATAAATAACTTTATAAACTAAAGTTAAGTTAATTCGTTTTATAAACAAGTTAGAGCTCCACCCGCAATTCTCCTTGGCAAAGCAAATTAACGCCAATCTCTACTAAACTATATTATTATTATTACAAAACTGTTAAGTGGGCTCCAAAACTATTTGCCTTGGTTATAAATTGTAACAAAAAATATGATATTAAAGAAATATTTGCTTATTCCTTTAAATTTATTGCCCCTTCAGCTTTTTTATTTGTATTTTTATTTTATGTTAACTGTTTGAATGCATGGGAAAAAAGTTGTGTTGCTTTCTAACTTGATTTAACAAGTACAAGTATTTTGAAGTATTTAAGATATGGTGGTGGTGCTTCTTTAATTACTATGTATTAAATTTTTATAAATAGCAAATAACAATTAAATTTAAAAATTAAAACCAATATCCAACTAATGCATCCGTCGATTAACAAAAGCGATTATATTCATTCTTATTTTACGCAATGCGAATTTGAAGTCACGTAAACCGCATATTAGTAATTAAAAAAACAAAAGGAGGAAGGAAGTTCAGGGCGAAGGTTGAAAGTGCATGCGATTTTAATTAAGCTTTAATTGTCAGGCACCAGTTAGCCACAATGTAAGCATTTATCCCATGGTAAAAGTATGGAAAATGGAATATGAAAACATTGCAAATTACGAAGCTGTAATCGTCAAGTTAGTTCCGTAGATGAGATAATCGAAAATGGCCTGATATGGCCTATAGTGATTCTACATTTTCAATAACTAATTTTAATAAAATATTAAAAAAAAATGTTCACGCAACTGGCGCTAACAGCAGGACATTAAAAATTGTCCAAGTTCCTTGGAAACATGCAATGTTAGAATCGTGCTCATGATTTAACCCGGAATAGTAGTTTGATAATCAGGCGTATATAACTCTTATAGTGTTGTTCAGCAAAATTTATTTAATTTTCATTTGATAGACTCTGGCTAAGGGGGGAATCGTGTGGAATAGGAACAGGACGATGAAAAAAACTGAACATGAAGCAAGCCATAGCCACCGCACAAGTGAGAAATGCACTTTGGGGCTGAATTTGCATTGCAAATAGAATCACATACACCACACACTCACACACACACACAATAAATGCCAGAAATGAAAACTAATGATTTTCGCTTTATGCCGCACTGGAACCAACATGGCAAATCCTCACGCAAACGAAGGCACTCAGAATTTCCTCTTGTTTGAATATTAATCGAAAATTCTCAAAATTGAACGCCTCGAAATTTAGAATGTTTGAGAAACTGTAGTGATTAGCTCAAAAGAAAATGATTAAAGAATACTTTAAAATGTTTGTAGAAAATAAGTAGAGTATTTTCTAGTCTCCATTATGTATATTGTTTCAGAATTTTGCTTTTTGCTTTTTCCAAATGTCCGGCGTGGATATGACAAACACGTTTGGTTGCAAGTAATTCTAAAGTTTTTGTGCGCAGTGCGCAGTTGGAAATTTACAAGCTTTGAAATTGTAGAATCCATAAAATTAGGAAAAGCCACAATAAAGCAAATTTGTATAAAGTTTAATAACAATAAAATAAAGAGCCAAGCTTGATGAATTATAATTGAATCGAAGAAAACATCGAAATTAAAATTTACTTTAGACTGGTAGAATCTAAAAAAAAGTTTTCCAATTTTCGAACAAAAGTTAGAAAACAGCTGACGATTCGTTAACTTATCAAATGATCGAATTATTTAATACATTTTCAATTCAACGAAAAGGCACTTTGGAACTCCTCAGTTGGCATGTTAAGCTGCCATATTCGTTTCTGTACTGAATGAAGTGAAAATTATTACAGTTCATTTGGGGCGTTTAGCCTGTGTGTGTGTGTCCCGGGTGTACCGAATGAGTGTGCGTGTGTATGATCCAATATGCAATGCAAATTCTGGGAGTGTGTGGGTTCATGTAAAGGATATCGTGTGATTGTAACTCAATTTGCAAGGTGGCTTTGACGGTTTTAAGCCAACAGAAAATCAAACAAATTTGCCAAAAGTGGGAGTGGCGTGGGAGTCCGATTTGGTCACTATTTTGGGTTATATCTTAAGCACAGCGCGGGAATTGCATGCTCTTAAGACATTAAGGCACTTCTAATATTCTGGTGTTAGCGCCAGTTGAGCGATCATTACCAAATGAGTAATTAAAAGACCTGTGATTTAGTTCTACAAACGTTATAAAAAAAGTTGTTAGATCACGATATAGCGTCCATCAGAGTAATCTGATTACTAAAACTGTTATCAATAATCTCATCTTTGGAACTAAGTTCACAGTTACAGTTTTAATATTTCCATTGTTGTTTTTCCACTTTCCACCCATTTTCCTTTTTTCACTGGTATTAATGTTTATATTGTGGTTTAACTGGTGCCTGACAATTAAAACTTAATTAAAATCGCATGCACTTTCAACCTTCGCCCTGTGAACTTTCACTTGCTTTTTAATTACAATATGTTTATATGCGGTTTACGTGACTTCAGATTCGCTTAGGGTAAGAGAAGATTGATTATAATCGCTTTCGATAATCGTCAGAGACATTAGACGTGCTTAGCGAAAATGTAAAATGTAATATTACATTTTAAAATAAAACATTTTAGTTTATAATTTTTGGTGCTGAACTTTATTAATAGTCTATCATACTTGAAGGTCATTAAAAATGTTTCTTGTTAAATCATTTCCAATAATTGTATAAATATAAGTATTGTGCATTTATGTATATAACTTCCCTAAATTTTGTTGATATCGGACTATGTACTTAATCATAAAAATCCAATGAAATGTATAGGCATATCAGTAAAAGTGCACGGAAAGGGAGATTTAATATATTCCTGATTACATTCGGGTAATATATTCATAAACATCGTTTATATGGTATAAATATATTTCATATTTTAACTAATTTTTACTTTGTTTGATAATTTTTTAAAATTTTTAACGAAACTCAATGTTTGTTTCGATGCATTCTCATCGTTAACTATCCACTTCTAATCGCTTTCCCATTAGAACTCTATAAAAGATCAGAACCGGTCCTGAAAGAAACCGGTATTTCTCTGCACAAAAAACACATGCGTGTCACATCACGGTACCATACGCAATATGGGCACATCTCTATAACATATGGCCAACAAGAAGAAGAAAAGCGTTGCAAGAAAGCCGAAAAAATATAAAAGTTATTTACCGACAGCATTAGAACCGCAGTTCCAAATGAACAGCGAAAGTTGCAGCAAGTACAAACGCCCAAGACACAGAGGAGACGACGTATTAAGTTCTGGCAGAAAACCACAGAGCGCGAGTGTAGGAGGCGCCGCACATGTCATAGAAGTGTTGTTATTATTGTTCGTGTTCTTTTGTTCGTGCCTGCAGTGCATTAAATCACAGTGTGACTGGAGCAACTGGTGGCCACTGCAATTGACATGGAGGTCTACGCCTGGGTATGCATTGGGGTTGCGTGAATGTGGATGAATTTGCAAGGCAAATTAATGAGTAACTTCCTTTTCGTTTCTTCGACCAGGGAGCCAATTCTCATGGCCAACTTGCCCTTGGCTTTGAATCGGAACTGTGTATGACACCGCAACGTGTGGGCAAATTGTCTTTTGCCCCGCAATTGGTGCGCCGCATTCGGGGTGGTGGCGGTCACGTTTTGATTTTGGATAATAATGGACGAGTCCATGCCTGTGGTTGGAATAATCGCGGCCAATTGGGCCTGGACTCGACGGAGGAATGTCACAATGAATTCACCATGATTCCCACTGAATATTTTGAGGCGAGTGTTAAAGATTGCCATCTTATTTATGCATCATCTCAAGTTAATCTGAAATACTTTTACCAGGAAGTACCTGTGGAAACCATCAGCTGTGGCTGGGACATCTCGGGTGCCATTACGTTGACAAAGAGGCTTTATGTTTGGGGCTCGAATGCGTTTCAGCAGCTGGGCATCTGTCAACGCGGTTTCATGGCAGTACGACGACCCATGCCCGTGCGATTGCCGCGCGATGAGCTTGCCCATCGTATAAGCTTTGGCTTGCGACACTGCGCTGTCCTTACGGAGGATAACAAGATTTATGTTTTTGGACGATTACGTATTATGGATCCGCCGCCTATTGAGCTAGACATTACATCAACTTGCCTGCATCGTTGCAACACCATGAAAATCCAAGTACATAATCCCAACGAACTGCGCATCATTTCACTATCGAGTGGTCAGCATCATATGCTGGTAAAGTGCCTGGATACGAGCGCGACAGCTTCGAATGGTGGTGGCACAAAACGAATACTTGCTCTGGGCGACAACAAATTTGGCCAATCGAATGCCTTTCTTTTCGAGCACGATGTACGTCAATTGGCCGTAGGTTGGACGCACAATGCGGCCGTATTAAGAAACGATAGCATATTATCATGGGGCCGCAACTGCTATGGACAATTGGGCACAGGATCGTTTAGTGAGCAGCAGGCAATTCCGCAGCCGCTGCAACTTCAACTGGATGAAGGTCAGGTTCCCGCACACATTCATATGGGAGCAGAACATGGCTTGCTGCGTACAACAGCGGGAAAAATCTACACTTGGGGCTGGAATGAGCACGGCAATTGTGGAAACAACGACACGGAGAACTTGTAAGGAAAAAAAAAAGAAAAAGAAATCCTTTTGCGTTAATGTAGTTCCGCTTTTCCTACTTTCACTTCGATTATTTGCAGATGCAACCCTACATTACTTAAACTTCCCGGAGTTGCCAAGTTAGCCGGAGCTGGGGCCGGTTTCTGTTACGCTATTGTGGATACTGATGAGAGTAGCACAGCTATATAGGTTAGAGTGAAACAGATATTATCTCAATACGTCATTTGTAGTCAGTTGCACTTGCGCCCGCAATTTGGCTCCACGCTGTCTGGTTATTTATTTTTTATTGTGGATTGTTAAGAATGTTTATCAAACAAATAAACTCTGTATTATAATTGTAAAAGTTTGATAAATTGCGACATCGAAGAAAAGGTAATTCTATATATTAAACTTAATTATTTTAAAAAAATTTAATTTCAATTAGGTTAATTTTTTCCAATGGGGATGAGTATTAGTGATGCCCACTGGTAGAAGTGCTGCCCCCATTGCTTCCTTTTAATCTCCCACTCATGTACATACTTACATATGTACATACATATGTCTCTCCTACTCAATTCAAATATTCTCTCAATTGAATGAAATTACAGAAATTCTCCATTGTCTTTTTTCTTCGGGTGAAATTGTTTAAAATAAATACAAAAAAAAAGTTTATCCTATAAACAGAGAGCCTAGAGCTCTTAGGATCCAATTACTTGCCATTGCTCGAACTTCTACAGTTTGCCATCAGTAGGTCTGGCAAATTGACAGAGAAAAGTCAAATTAAACATACAAAATTTAGGGAGTGTATTTGAAATTTCATTTACATAGCGCAAAAAAATAAAAAGGGTACAAGCAAATGAGTGAGAGTAAGAATGGATAAGATCAAGGAATCCGCAACTATTGCTATTGCCCAGGGTTCGCATACAATTTTCAAAGAAATTTTCCATTGTGATTCTTTTTTTTCTCCTATGGACAGCTAATTTATCCGATCAGTTGGCTCAGCTTATTTGGCGTGCCACTCCAAGTGACATATCATTGGGATTAGTCGAATCCAATGAGGAAGTAATGTCGAATTTAAATGGATCCGACTCCAAGGAGCCGAAGGAGGAAACCAAAGAGGCTACAATTATTTCCTACCTAAATGAAGTGGAGCGTGCCGTTTATGGCGATACAAAGGGACATCCGGAGAATGGAAGCATAAATCATTTCAAGGCTGCGGAGAATTATGCCATCTCTGGTAATCGTTTTTTGGACTTTCCTCAGGAGCTATCCAGTTGCTTCTCTAATTTATCTACCAATAACAATTCGGTAATATCATCAACTTTATCTGTTCCCAATCCACCTCCTGGATTCGATCGGCCAGCCAGAGCAGCTCTCTATCAGCGTCGTGAGGCTCAGGTGCCCACGACACCAACAACAACAACTTCAGTTGCAGTTGATACCCTTAACCAAGCTAGCGTAAGTTTTCACATAAGACAAACATTGGTTTTACCTTCTATAAATAAATAATTTTCTTATTAGGCTTCCATATCATCTAGCGGAGGATGCAACAAGACATCTAATCAGCAGCTGCAGCACCCACAACAGCAACAATTGCAGCAACAACAGCAGCAGCAGCCACAACAGCAGCTGCAACAACAACAGCTTCAACAACAACAGCAGCAACAACAGCAGCAGCTGCAACAACAGCAGCATCAATTGCAACAGCAACAACAACATCTACAGCTACAACAGCAACAACAACAACAGCTTCGTCAGGCCGCTGGTTCAGACTCCACCCAAAATCCTGGCAATGTGAATGAAATTTCACCATCGCAACTATATCAAAAAATGTTAAATCAACAGCAACAACAACAACAGCAGCAGCAACAGCAACAACAATCACCTACTATTGCTCCACAGCCTAGTGCCAATGAGATTAATCATTTCTATCAACAATTGATGGCTTGCAATCTTCGCAACAATCAGCAACAGCAACAGGCAACAACAAAGCAGCAACAGCAGCAAAATGTTACAAATGCTGCTACTGCTGCTGCCATTCTCTATGCAAATTTGGAACTTCAACAGGTTCATTTGCGTCAATATCAATTGCAGCAACAGTTACAGCAAAAACAACAGCAGCAGCAACAACAGCAACTGCAGCAACAACAGCAGCAACAACAACAGCAGCAACAACAACAACAACAGCAGCAGCAGCAGCAACAACAACAGTTATCACGCCCAGCACGTGTCATTTATGGTATTAACAACGGAGTTATTCCAATTCCATCAGCCGCCAAGGAGCAATCTCAGCCGACCAAAAAATAACAAGTCTTAAGATCATTTTTTTTCTTTTTTGGTTTGTCTTTATACTAACAATTATACATGTGTACACATTGGTAAACATTCGGATATACGAATATAATAAAAAAATTTAATTTAATTTAATTTTGGTCGAATCATCATCTGAACGAATTTTAATGAAACCAAGTTTTCCAGGAAAATTCCCCTAAATTTATGCGTAGTGGTTTCATCGTTATATGGACCATTAAGATGAGTAAATCTGGGGAAAGAACATGTAGGAAAAATAACTAAACTTTAAACTGGAATTGAGAACTTACTTTCCCGCACAGGTATTGAACCACCAAGCGCCATGACATTTTTTAGCACAATTTTTCCACCAAAAATCGTCGTTATCCTGATCATAAGTTGTGAATTTCATACCCAAATTTTTGATCATGGAACTAGGAGTATAGCTACGATGGTAATTCTCCAAGACCCATTTACCCACAGACTTTAATATATATTTCTCCGTTTCATTTCCAATTAAAAAAGTGTCATAGTGATGGTAACTCGGATAGCTTGAGTCAAAGTTTTGAAAGTAAATCAAAAGTTCGTGCGGTTCATTTGAAGCCATTCTGTGCAGTTTATCGAGTCCAATGAAAAATTCTCCAGATAAATCACCAAATCCCTCACGATATTCATTCCAATTGCGGTAAAAGTCAACACTACCATCCAATCGACGTTGGATAACTGTCCATCCAATGCCGTGCTTGGATCGCGATTCGCATGGTACATGGAAGGGTTCGCCTCCAGGCAAATATAAGAGATGAATTGCTGTGGAATTGCCGAAGGGTACACAGCTCGAGGCTTGAGTGGTTTTCAATTGTTCCTTGTAGCTCGATATTTGATCTTTGTAGTCTTTCAGGTGGGTGGCATCGTTTCTAGTCTGGATTTGCAAATCTGTTATTTCCAATTCTTTCTCCAAGAAAATCCCTTTATAAGAGATTACAGAAGCATTTAAATTTTTAACTTTTGCCTCCAATTTTTCAATTGTCGCTGCATTCAAATCGATTTGAGTTTCATAGGCCTCAACTAGTTCGGTTAGGCTCTGAACTTTCGCTGCATCCGCCTGAGACTTTGATTTGAATGCGGTTACATAACGCCTCAAATTACTTATAATTTCTATAAAGACAACAATTAATTATAAAAGTGGAAACTGTGGAAATTTCTTTGGGGCTTACCATCTTTGCTTTTCTCGAAGGGCACTTGGGTGGTTGTTTCCACAAACTCCTCGTCCAGCTCTGTGGTTTCCCCATAAGACATTTGCTGGCTTTGATTAGTCAGCAAAAATATGAAAAAGATTCTTATTATTGTGTTCATGCTAAAATCGTTTTACTTTTTTTACTGTTTACTTTGACTCTCCAACTTCGACTGATCACTTTATGCAATATCAAAAGACGAAGAAGACATTCCCATTTATGTTCGTACTCTTTGGTTCTTTTGGTAACCTTGAAAAAACATAGAAATTTGTATACCCTTCCATGTAGATAAAAATAGATAATGTTTTCCAAACGATCATCACAATATAAAAATTTAGCACACTTATAAATATCTCTACCAAGCTTAAGCAAAATCGATTGGTTATGTTATAAAGAACGATCTATCAAGAATAGTCTTTAACTTAACCAATATGATTCGTTTTCCAAAAATATAAAAATTCATCCACCAAGTTTTATAAGAATCTGTAGATTATAAATGTATATCACAAAGTCGTCATAAAAACGATTTTTTTAATAAAAATCGTTTGACTATATTATATACATAGCTGTCTAACAAACAATTACCAAAATTTCGTGGAGAAATGAGCCATTTAAGTTGTTTCTGCTGATTTTCATAAAGCCATCAAAAATAAAAGTATGCCGTCAATTTAAAACAATATTCTCCTCATCTAAATTTAATAAAGTTATAGTTATTTCTTAGTTCTGATAGGATCGAAACTTGATGTGGGCAGTGACTAAGTGGATGTTTATAACGAGTCTTGATCGATGGTCGAAGAGTCGAACACAATCGTAGTAATCCATGAAGCTGCTTGAACACGCCTGAAGCATCTCATTTTTTGAGACAGATTTTCTAATAAAAACAAAAAAAACTTTAAAATATTTTTGGGGTGTTTATACATTTTTAATCATTTTTAACAACATTCGTTGAGACTTACAGAAATAAAAAAAAAGTATCAAAGAAGCAAAGAAATCATTTTCCAAACATGTCTTCTGGCTCCCAATACTAAAACGTTACAAAAAGCAAAATAAACGTTGAGAAAAAAATAATAAATCAATGAGAACTTCTTCGTTCCTTTCAAAACTTCTGACTTTATGTATAATCGGTCGAGAATGAAATTAATTCGAAGTTGTAAGAACAATTGTGATGACAATTGGTACTTAAAAGGTTGATGTATGTAGGAATATCCCTCGATGTAGTTGTCAAAGGAACAAGCGGACCAAAACAATTAAACATTTTTGTCTTCAGCCTTAGACATTAATTTAAATAGTTTCATGTACTAAATGCCAAACAGATAGCTTGCAAGGATTTTAGTACTTCGCCACGGTCGAGCTTAAGGAGTCCTTTTAGTTTTTTAGTTATTCCTTATCTGAAATTAAGGTGCATACTTTAGTATAACTTGTATTTGTGATAACTTAAAAAAAAAATTAAAAAGAAAATTTGTTAATTTGCCCGATTTTAGAAGCTACTTATGTATATGTTATGATGGTCCGGATTTAATTTAGATATCTTGAAAACTACTTATTATCTTAAAAAGAAATACAAAAGACCGTAGGGCGGACATGGACTGAATCGATTTGGCTATATAAGGAGATCAAGAATATTTATCCTTTATGGGTATAAAGGATAAATATTCTAAATATTCTATTATAAAGGATAAATATTCCTTTATGGGTATAAAGGATAAATATTCTTGAACCCTCTTAAAAGTCTTTTATTTAGCGTTACAAACATTCGACGAATTTTATTATACCCTCCGCAAGGGTATAAAAACAAGAATATTAAAACATTGACAATCCAGATACTACAAATATATGTACACGTGATGGAAATAAATAGCTTGGAGAAGACAGAAAAGTTTTGTTAAATTTATGTAAATTTTCATTCAGTACATTTTGTTATTGTTTCTTGAATATGAGAACCAATGTTTCAATAAATAATAATCCGTATACATGCATACATACATACATACATATGTATGTACATTTCATAATTGCAGTGGCGAAGATAACTTTTTTGCCATGGAAGGGAAATGATTGTGGATTTCTATGTCTTAGACTGTTTACTTTTCCAACATTTAAAGCTACTGATCCCCAATATGCAAACATTGCACTTTGTTTACCAATTCTTCAAAAAAAAAAAAAATAACTTAAAAATCGTTTTCAAAGCAAAGCTCATGTAATTTTTACCAATTTATTTGCAAGTCTTTTTGTTTTGTGCAAAATTTACTTTTAGATTAGTTGTCGTAGAAACCAAAGCTTAAAATAAGTAATAATTCAATACTATTCAAACTAGTTTTGATGATACAAAGTGAGAGCTAAGAATAGGAAAGTTTCAGAACTTTTTAGTTCCCATTAATTGTTCAGGTATTCAATTGAAATAATTAAATTATGTTATTAAAATTTATATCTTTGTTTTTGATCGTTCACATGAAGACTTATAAGATCGGAGCAATACCAAGTTTTCCTGCACCCACATTGAATTCCACATAATTATCTCTCATAAAGACATCTCCAATTATCCAAAAGTCCACGCCCTCCAACGTTATAAAGGGGCTGACGCAGCCCTCGTCAAAGACTGTGATATAAGTCTGTGGTCGTATATAGAAGCTTTTCCCTTCAATAAACAACTCGAGTTTAGGCAATTCGGAAATTTTGGAGCATTCAACCATCCACAGATCGTATTGGGAATTATATTCGGCTCCTATTTGTAAATTCAAGATCGTAATGGCCACAGATGGTCCGGCAATCAATGAGGTTCCCGTATCCATAATAGCATCACAGAAGAAAAAACTTAATGAATAATCAAGTAAGTCAAATCCAATATATGTTATTTTAAATTTCCAATATTTTTCCTCTATGACTGGAGTATAGATGAGTGGACCATAGTGAAGACTGGAATTGGAGCCACCCAAAATGATGAGACTACCCGAAGTAGAGTCACTTTTTAGATAGAACGAGAAAACGGATTCCTCCACCTGGTTTTGTTTCATTAGGTTTTGAAAAGGAGGCTCCGCATTCAATGCCGATAAGCCCGGAAAGGCCATGCCCATAATTCCATCAAAGGTGAAGCACATTGTTGAGCTGTCCACCAAACCAAATGTTTGGTTCTTAATAACCATATGACCAATGTTTACAGTATCAAATTCGGCGGCACCCGACACGGCCCCAGAACCATAAGTTATGCTAAATGGTCGTCCATTGCTGACAAAGGTTTTTGACTTGCTTGGATCGAATGCTGCATTTTGACACTGATTTATGCAAAAGTTGCACTTGTTGCCAGGCACCCACAAATCCGAAGATCCCGTATCGGGTGTCACATTAAACGATTGCCCACCAATTGTTATTGGTATAAAGAATTGTAAGTTGAAATAATTAAACAAAGATTCACTCTCTTCGCCTCCAGAACTAGAACTAGTTGCGCCAATTCCTTCACTCTTCGAGACGCCACTAACTGCATTTACTGTAGGTAACGAATTCGAATTCATTCCATACTTGTGTCTGAGGGCATTCCGATAGTGGGTACCAACAGCTTTGTGCAACTTGCGATTCCCACGATGGTGTTTGGTCAGCTTGAAATGATGCAGTTCCCCACTTGCATACAGAAAGCAAAAAAGCAATTGAACAGCGAATTGTAAGTTCATGTTGAAATAGAAAACTATTGTTGGTTTGTTCCTAGCTCTTACCTTTTATACTACTCAATCGAAGAGGTTTATCTATAGCATAATAATTTTTTTTTTCCGCTATTCACACGTAGACTATTTAAGCAAACTTATGTATGTATATTCGTTCCATACAATATGTAGTGCAGGATAGAATACATGAAACAAAAAGAGTTAGGTAATTAAAATTCAAAAGTAACAATTTTAATTCTTTTTCGATTAACAAACATTTGCTAGTTATAGAACGAAAATGTTTTAGATTCCAAAGCTCAATGCATAAATAATGAAGCAAGCAAGTCGTCCATGCCGACATTGAGTATACCCTGTACCAACTGGTTACATTAAATAAAGTAACAGTTAACGCATTCTGTCTCGCTCACTCTTACCAGCCAATGTTGCCTTGACAATTCAGTGCAGAATGCAAATGGCTATATCTCCGATGTATCTTGCCCGATTTGGACAAAATTTGGTCAGCTGATGCAGTTTGGCTGTGTAACATATTCAGTAGCGTAACTAGGGGGGGGCGAAGGGGGCAGTCGCCCCGAGCGCAATGATTTGGAGGCGGCAAAATGATCTTTACTGTTCCGTGAGGTAAAAGAAGCCGAAAAATTTTTGTACATACATTTTTGTTTATTGGTGAAAACTAATTTTGAATTCATAACTTAAAATTCAAAACAAATTAACTTTTCTTGCTTTCATCGCTGCAAAGCTAGATATTATATCTGCGTAGTCCAACATTGCAGCAGTTTCATTTTCGATTGATATGATCGCAAGATTTGTTAATCTTGTTTGCCCCATGGTTGATCTTAAATAAGTTTTAATCAGTTTAAGTTTGCTGAATGACCTTTCGGAGGAAGCAACTGATACCGGAATGGTTAACAATATTTGGAAAGCTGTCGATAACGTCTTGTATGCTTCCTGTCCCAATGAAGAAATATATAACAGAAGTTCTTCAGGCGAGAATCCAATTTCCTTTTCATTTTTCTTTGCTCTTTTTAGTAAAACTAGAACGTCCTGAATGTCGTTAAATAAGTCTTCACTGTCTATGTCATCTGGATAATACTCCGCAAGTTTCTGGCACTTTTGTTTTATTTTGAGAAGCTTATCCTTGTATAGGTCTTTGGAAAGTACAATTATTTCTCCAAATTCACAAAGGAAACCAAAACGTTCTTCGAGTTTGTTCAAATTTATAAAACGTGTGGAAATTTCCATTAATAGTTTATCCAAAATTTCAGTCAAGGATCGTCGCATTTCTTCTTCCGAATTTAATTGAGCATCTTTAGATGTTTCCCCAGGCATATTTCGCTTTTTTCGAATTCTTTTGACAATGCTAAGACTCCATTCGTTACATTTTTCTTTAGCTTTTTCAATAGCACGATCGCACAAGTCAATTCTCCAATCACTCAATTTTTCAGTCAATATTTGGAGTTGTCCCAATACATGAGTGAAACTGATTCCTTTTTCTTGCAGACGTTTCTGAACTCTATCAAATGATGGCAGAATTTCTGCCCAAAAAAACAAAAGAGCTACGAAGTCAAATGTTTCCATAGCATTGATTAATAACGCTGCATCTTGCCTGGTATCAATATTTTCTGTGACCGTATCCCTCAAGTGTTCCAGTGCTGAGATAACTGCGTCCAATTGTGTTCACACTGGTTTCACAGCTTCAGCTTCCGAGCACCACCTGGTTTCGCAATGTCTTTTGACTGTTATAGTTACGTATTTTTTAAGAACGTCCCATCTGTGGGTAGACGAGGAGAAATAGGTGAAGAGAAGCTGTATTGTTCCAAAAAATGTTACTGCTCGGACATTGACGTGGGCTGCGTGTACTCCAGCCAAATTAAGTGAGTGATTATCACAAGGAACGAAAACTGCTTGTTCATTCAAGTCGACGATTCTCTGCTGGACTCCCCTATGGATGCCGGCCATTGTTGGTGCATTGTCATACGATTGACCTCTACAATCTTTCAAGATTAATCCATCTTCGTCCAGTTTTTTCAAAATAGCTTCCGTAACTCCTTCTGCTGTTTTGACTTTTAATGGTATAAAATCAATGAAGACTTCTCTGATTTTGACTAAATTTGATTTAACTTCAACAAATCTGACAATTTGAGACATCTGCTCCTCATGTGCCGCATCCGGAGTTGAATCGAACATCAAACTGTAATATTTCGCTTTTTTACACTGAGAAATGAGATACTCACGCACTTTGTTCCCCATTAAAACGATGATTTCGTTTTGAATTTTAGGAGAAAAATATGACAAGCGTGCAGGTTGTGAAGAAATATGTTCAAAGTGAGATTTCATGACAGGGTCAAATTTGGCCAAATATTTTAGCATAGCCAGGAAATTCCCAGGATTTTGATCGTCAATTGACTCGCGGTGTCCTCTCAGAGCCAAATTTTGTCGTGCGAGCGTTTGAATCGTGGCAATAATTCTTTCAATTATATTCCTCCAATATTTTACCTCTTCAGAAATTTGGCGTTGTAATTCATCATCGATACCTCCACCTTGATTTAGAGTTCGTTCTAATTCCTTCCATTCTAAGAAAGACAAACGGTGAGCTGGGCTATTTTCATGAGCTTGTACGCGTGGATTAAGTTTACGCCATGATGAAAACCCCGCAGCATTAGTAAAGTTATTTTGACTGCTCTGAAATTCTTCTGTGGAAATAAGATGCAACAAAAACAAAATAAAGCATTTTTTGTCGGTGAAAAACACATCCAGGTGCGAGTGATATGTTCACCATTTTTCAAAGTTTTCTGAAACCAAGTTTTGGTTAAAGATCGTCCGTTACTATCCAATGGAAATTTTGCATCAATATTTTGAAGATTGCTTGTGCCTTGTTTAACCATCAAATCACGAAAAGATGAGTTTTTTTTATCCGGCCAAGCTCCTACATCTCGTGTAAAAATAGCATTGACAACACTTGGGGTTGGATTTTCGTTGTCTTCTTCAGGTTCGCACGGGTTATCATTTTCAGGATCACGCCCAGGAGACATGTGAGAAAATCATGTTCTTCTCCGGTTCCACATATTTTTGACGAATGTTTCTCCAATTCATCTTTAGCATCTGAATTTCTACTGCACTCCATTTCATTTTCCTCAGCTGAAGTGAAGTCCTCATTCGAACAATTTGGACTTTGGGCTTGGGCAGTGTTTTTTTTTTTGATGAAAGCTTCCATAAAGTTTCTAGAACAGGCAGAACTTTGCAATTTCTGCTTTTTCATTTTTCGAAACTGCGCACCACTGGGTTTGGTTCTCTTCATTTTGTTTTGTTTCTAGGATTTCATTAAAAATTATACAAGGTCCATGTAACATAGAGAAAAAATAAAAAGTAAAAATTAACATTTTTCTTGGGAATGGATGACTGAAGGTTGAAATGTGTTATAATTTACCAAGATTCTTAGTAGACACTTGTACACTTTTTAACGCACATTTTGCCAAGAATCTTGGAAAATTATAACACTTTTCATTTCACCCGGCCAATGGTAATTTTTAATTTTTATTTTTCTTCTTTCATACTTGAGCTAAATAAATACTTACTTTTCTACGAATTTTCTCAATACCGACGATTGAAAGAAATATGCATCACTTAAGTACTTTCGGTTTGTTATGTGAGGTTACGTGTCACGACAATCCCGCGCGAAAAGTTTCAAAAAGTTTTCTTTCACAGTGTTGAGTAATGACATCTCGCTGCGCAGCGGTGTGACCATCACTGCATCTTAGCAAGGTAACACCGCTCACCACTGAAAAAGTAATAATAAGGGGCGGCAAAATCATTTTTGCCCCGGGCGCTGAATTTCTTAGGTACGCCACTGAATATATTACATATATTTTAGCGACTTTAATATACTCTTTTACCCTATGGGTACAGGGCATAAAAATATTCCAGTCCCACACTGCTTTCAAAAAAAAATTCATATTTAGTTTGTTGGTGAATAGTACATTTGAATTGCTTTATTTAGATATATAAGTGGAGAAAAATATAATATGTATATAAAATTATAAAAATGTTTATCATTAAGGTATTAAAATTTTTCAAAAGAACATCCCCTTTCAAGTGAATTTTTTTCTTTCTTGAAGGTTTAATCCAAAAGGTTCCAGGGACGAATCATCATGTGCACATATTTTATTTCTTTATGACTTTCCAAGTAAAAAGTCGATAATCCATTTACATCTTTCTTATATAAACCGTTAAGATGACTTAATCTGCAAAAAAAAAATATATTTTATTATGTGTTAGTCAGATGTATGTATCCAGATACCTACCGACTGCAATCATCACAAGAATTAAACCACCAAGCGACATGAAATTGTTTGGCACAATTTTGCCAAGGAAGGTTGTGAATTTCGATCCCACGATATTTCGCAAGAAATGATAGTTTGTGTCGGGTATCTCTTCCCCTTTTTGTTTCCAATTAAAAACTTATCGTAATAAAATGACTGAACTTCTGAGTTTCGAGTGTAAAAGTGAACTAAAAGTTCATGCCGTTCATTTGAAGTCATTCTGTGCAGTTTATCGAGTCCAATGAAAAATTCTCCAGATAAATCACCAAATCCCTCACGATATTGATTCCAATTGCGGTAAAAGTCAACACTACCATCCAATCGACGTTGGATAACTGTCCATCCAATGCCGTGCTTGGATCGCGATTCGCATGGTACATGGAAGGGTTCTCCTCCTGGCAAATATAACAGATGAATTGCTGTGGAATTGCCGAAGGGTACACAGCTCGAGGCTTGAGTGGTTTTCAATTGTTCCTTGTAGCTCGATATTTGATTATTGAAGTCTTTCAGGTTGGTGGCATCGCTTCTGGTCTGGAATTCTAGGTGTTTTATTTCTATTTCTTTCTCCAAGACAACACCTGTATAAAATTTTATAGAAGCATTCAAATTTTTAACATTTGCCTCCAATTTTTCAATAGTTGCAGCATTCGAATTGAACTGAGTTTCATCGGCCTCAACTAGTTCGGTTATGTTCTGAATTTTCGCTACATGTCGCCTTAAATTACTTAGCTTAATTTGTAATTCGGAAATTATTTCTATAAAGAGAACCACGAATGAAAAGTAACAAAAAAGGTAATTTCAACGGAGTCGATCTTTGTATACCCTTGCAGCTCTTGACTATTAAATTATTCAAACTGATTCGCTTAAAAAAATAAAGTATTACTGTATAAATATCAAAGAAGCTAACTTCGGCTCTACCGAAGTTTGTATACCCTTGCAGCAAAATAATTGGTATAAATGTTTGACAAAATCAAAAAAAAAAAACAAAAAAGAAAAAACGCATCTAAAAATTTTCACTTCTTCACCGAGCGAGCATTGAACCATCAAACACCGAGCCCATCGTGGCACCGATCTCTACATACTACGCCACCGTCCTTTCTCAGCTGACGTAAGCTAATTTGACATATGTATATGCAAACCCATTGCATCTCGCTCTTTCAAATTAGTTCTGTGCAAGAACACAACACAAATATTTCGGTCTCTCTCACACACCGCGTGGTGGTTGAATTTTTGCATATGTACATATGCATATGTGTGTGCGTGAGCATTAAAATACATTTAATTTCTATTAAATATGATTATTGATTTGTAACCTTAATAATTATCCGATCTTGTTCAAACTTGGTGTAGGGTGTATGGGTAAAAATTGAATTTAGATGCAACAACAAAAAAACAATAATTTTATATATTTCTTATTTGGTGCAGCGCGGATTCGAACTCGGGTCTTTTGTATTTGTACGGCAGATTTCTTGGAATTTGTTTTTGTTTCTTTGCTGCCAAAGAAAATTGCTTATTTTACTCGAGGTACCTCCACGTTTTAGTTAATAGCTCCGGTGATAATTATCTGATCCGACTAATTTTTAAACTCTACATACACAAAGGATTGAGGAACTTAACTTTTCATGTTTCAACTATGTAGCTTAAAATTTTACTATTTAAAACTTGATAGAAACAGACAGACGGACATGTCTCAATCGACTCGGCTATTGATGCTGATCAAGAATATATATACTTTATGGGGTCGGAAACGTATATTTCTATGCGTTACAAACATCTGACCAATTTTATAATACCCTCTGCAAGGGTATAAAAATGCGTTAAAAATGTGGCGGTCCCTAGCCAACCCCAGAAAGTTGGCGGCGTAAAATACGTGTTGGCAAACCTAATTATTGATAGAGACAACTATCAAAATCATATCCATCGTTAAACACTCCATGTACGAGGGCAGTCCTATAAGAACAAAGCCTCCAAATTTCTGAACGCACGCGTAATATTTTTCAATCTTTTTTAAAAAAATACACATAATAGTTTATTCATCCATTTCAAACAGTTCTATGAACGCAATCAATACTTACAGATTTTGACAAAAAAAAAATTTGACAGTTTCGAAATTAAAGAACTTTTAGGGAAAATAAAGCATTTTTCAAGTATTCGTCAATTTTTTAGTATTTTTAAGATATATTCTGCTATTCGGGCCGGAGACAAATCCAACAATTCAAAAACCATGAAAATTGGTCCAGCAGATCCCGAATTATAAGTGTTGTTAATGCCACGGAAAATGTCATCCATGAATCTTTGAAACGTTTGGGTGGCGTTTTTATACCCTGTACCCATAGGGTAAAAGGGTATATTAAAGTCGCTTAAATGTATGTAACAGGCAGAAATATACATTTCTGACTCCATAAAGTATATATATTCTTGATCAGCATCACTAGCCGAGTCGATTGAGCCATGTCCGTCTGTCCGTCCGTATGAACACCTAGATCTCGGAGACTATAAGAGCTAGAGCCACCAAATTTGGTGTGAACATGCGTCTAGTGTGTACACAGATCATAATAACTAGAGCTGTATTAAAGATATCGTATTCTTACTTGGCACACCTAATTATATACCAAAACTGGACCAGCTGACCAAATTTAGTCAAAATCGGACAATAAATATCGGAGATATACCTATATGACTTTTGCACTGAATTGCCAAGGCGACATTGGCTGGCAAGAGTGAGCGAGACAGCATGCGTTCGCTGTTGCTGCATGTTATAGAGAATTTTGCATGAAATTTATGGCGATTTCAAGGATATTCTATTTCATTTAATATAACTAGTTGGTACAGGGTATACTCAATGTCGGCAGGGACGACTTGCTTGCTTCATTTAACCCAAAAGTCATAAATAAAAGTTCGAAAAGTCCAAATGGAGTAAATACCGCAGTCTTTTGTACGTCTTTTTCTTTTATCGTAATTTGATAGTAAGCTTTTACCAAATCGAGTGTCGTAAATACTGTTTTCCCATGTAGTTGTTCGGTGATATCGTTAATGTGGGCAATTGGAAATTAATTAGTAATTGAATTCAATTTCCTATAGTCACCGCAGGCTCGCCAACCTCCCTCTTTTTTGATGACCATGTGAAGAGGACTCGACCAAGGGCTTTTTGAGGGTCGACAAATGCCTTGATCTATCAAGAAGTTAATTTCTTTTTTGGCGGTTGCCAGTTTTTCGCCAGATAAACGACGAGGGCGTTCAGCAATAGGTCTTCCATTTGACTCTACAAAATGACGGACCTCGTGATGATTGGAAGTCTTTTCGGTCGGATTAGTGACATCTATAAACTCGTGAATTATTTTTGGTATCTTCGATGTAGTTTGAACGGTGAAAACTGAGTGTTGTTGAAGTATGAGATCATAGGGTTTAGTTTTGTGGTTGGAATAAGCGCGTGGCAATACAGAGACAACGGATCCTGAGTCAATACGGAACCGCATGAGGGAAACGCGATTGGTGATGTGTAGGCGAGGGTCAAACAATGATGACGGTGGTTGTGGGTCGCCAGTGTTGATAATGCTGTCGCCGACCAGCGCTTCAGACGACAGACGTTTTAGTTTAACGACTGGAAACGGGCACATGTAGGCCGACATTTTTTTGCTTCGTCCCCAAACTTCTGGTGGTAAAAACACAGCGTTGATTGTTGGGTTGGGTTAGGTTTTTGAGATGAAGTATTTCATTGAGATCGACCACGCGATGTACTACGAGAACGGTTATGTGTTTGTCTCGCTTCTGATTAGAGATGCTTAATACCCTTTTGCAAGTTGTCGAACTTCTGCGATAGCAAACGCAGGCTCTCAGTAACCTCTTTAAATGGATCTCTAGACGAGACAGACAGACGAGACTAACATTTTGTCTGCGACTTTGGCCAGTCTATTGAGGTTTCTTCCCACACTGTCAGCATTGGGCGCATAGACTGTGGCATTTCTGCAAGAAAAAGTGTGAAAATTATGCTTTCACTGGCTGGGTCTGCTGTTCCTCCTCCTTCCAGCAAGCGTCGTAACTTAGATTCGGGCGATTCAGCGAATTTCTCTAGTAACCGATTCTTTATTGCCTGATATTTATTAGGCACTGGTGGTTGTGTGACTAAATCTTCGACTGCTATGATTGTGTCTTCATCCAGGTGAACTGCAATGAGATCGAATTTGTCGGCGTCGACGTTGTACAAGCGAAACAGGCGTTCCATTTGCGCGAACCACAAGTGCGGGATATTTCTTGTGAATTTTGGCAAACGAACAGAATTGTGTGGGCCAGTTGCAGCTCCATTGGAAACAGAGTTCATGTTTGTTCTCAAAGCTTCCAATTGATGTTGTAGCTCTTGGATTTGTCCATTTAATTCCTCCATGTTGAAATTGTTTTCCGCTGGAGTTTCCTCTTCAAAAAGTGCACATGTCTTTGTGCTAGTGTCCCCAAGTTGTAGCGCGATTTTGACATGAACCGCCGAAAATGTATGAGCGGCACAGCGCGTATTGTAAATTTTTTTGATGTGTGATTTAAATGAATTGCTGACTGTTTCTTTTTAGATCACATCGGAGTCACCACTTTGGCTATTGCGAATAAGATTCAATCAGCCAATTATATATAATATTATATTTGTTAATTACAATACAAAAAAAAGCGCAATCAAGAGCTTGGGATAACTTAATGAGAAGTAGAGCTGTACAAAGCATCGATGTAGTATCGATACATCAATCTTTCTCCTTTCAGAAAACAACATCGATTTTTTTTCTCCGATGTTCGATGTTTTTGTCAGTTTTTCCATCACTGGAAAAAAACGTGGTATTTGTTACTGATAGCGCACAAAGAAAGATAAGGGCATGTGAGATATGTATTACAAAAGAGACATGTGCCATGCTTTGCTCATGTTATCAATTTAATAGTCCAACAATGCCTGGATCAAGACAAAATAAAAGTTATTATGGGCAAATGCAAAAGTATTGTGGGATTTTTTAAGAAAAGCACAGTAGCTTACGCCAAGTTTAAAGATGCTCAAAATACAGACAAGCTATACAGATTAAAGCAAGAATGGAATAGCGCATTCCATATAATTGAAAGAATTCTAAAAACAAATGATCCTATAAGCAGTGTTCTTCTTTCAACCCCAAAAGGGCTTTCCCCGTTTTCGGCTGACGAAATTTTAACTTTAAAAGACTTAAAAATTATATTGGAACCTGTTGAATGTGCAACATTGCAAACTTCTTCGTGAACGTTGGTCACTGTATCATTAATAATTCCTGTAACTTGCGAACTTCTGCATAATTTACAATTGTCGAAAAATTACCTAAAAACAGTCGAAGGCCGCGAAAGCTGCATTTGCTTATTAGAGGGCATATCGTCGAGGCTACTTCAATATTAAAATCACAATGTTCCTCGGATGGCAACTTTGCTAGATCCTCGATTTAGATTTCTAAAATTTATTTTAGTTGTTTGCGTAGCAACGAGCGCCGGGTACAGCTAGTAGTTATGTATATAAAAATATTACAATCTTTACCATTTAAGTATTATGATTTTTTATTAATTTCTCAAAGTTTTAATGAAAACTCTTCCAGGGACGTATCATCATTTCCACATATTTTAGTTCTATATAACTACCAGAGTAAAAAGTGGAAATTCCATTACCTTTCCTATGTAAACCGTTAAGATGACTTAATCTGCAAAAAAAAAAAAATATATATATATATATATATATTTATTTTTTATTATGTGTCAGTCAGATGTACATATGTATGTATCCAGATACTTACCTTGTGCATTCGTCACAAGTATCAAACCACCAAGCGCCATGACATTCTTTGGCACAATTTTGCCAGTAAAAGTTGTCATTATCCTGATCATAGGTGGTGAACTTCATACCCTTAATTTTCTCCAAGAATACATTATTGTGGTTATAGTAGTTATAGCTCTCTCTGTCTTGTTCTTGTTCCCCTAAGGACTTTAACATATATCTCTCCGTTTCATTTCCAATTAAAAAATTATTGTAACGAATTGACTGATCTCCTGAGTTTTGAGTGTAAAAGTGAACTAAAAGTTCATGCCGTTTATTTGAAGTCATTCTGTGCAGTTTATCGAGTCCAATGAAAAATTCTCCAGATAAATCACCAAATCCCTCACGATATTGATTCCAATTGCGGTAAAAGTCAACACTACCATCCAATCGACGTTGGATAACTGTCCATCCAAGGCCGTGTTCGGAACGCGATTCGCATGGTACATGGAAGGGTTCGCCTCCAGGCAAATATAAGAGATGAATTGCTGTGGAATTCCCAAAGGGCACACAGCTCGAGGCTTGGGTGGTTTTCAATTGTTCCCTGTAGCTCGATATTTGATCTTTGTAGTCTTTCAGGTTGGTGGCATCGTTTCTAGTCTGGATTTGTAGGTCTGTTATTTCCAATTCTTTCTCCAAAAAAACACCTTTATAGGAGTTTACAGAAGCATTCAAATTTTTAACATTTGCCTCCAATTTTTCAATTGTTGCAGCATTTAAATCAATCTGAGTTTCATAGGCCTCATTTAGTTCGGTTAGGCTCTGAACTTTCGCTGCATCCGCCTGAGACTTTGATTTGAATGCGGCAACATGTCGCCTCAAATTACTCAGTTTAGTTTGCAATTCGGAAATGATTTCTATAAAGAGAACCACGAATAAAAAGTAACACAGTTGCTAATTTCTACAGAGTCGACGTTTGTATACCCTTGCAGCTCTTGACTATTAAATTATTCCAACTGCTTCGCTTAAAAATGAATACAGTAAATATAAAATTAAAAGCAAAGAAGTTAACTTGGATTGGTATAAATGTTAAAAAAAAAAAATATCAAAGAAGCTAACTTCGGCCCTGCCGAAGTTTATATACCCTTGCAGCTTTAAACTGTTTCATTATTTTATTTAAGCACAAAATTTTGAAATAATTGGCATAAATATTTTAGAGAAGAAAAAAAAAAACAGAGCAAAAAAAAATACTTTCCAAAGTTTGCCTTAACCGGCAGTCGAACCAACACCCACGATTTATGTGTTACCGAAATTGTTTGCTGATTATATTGACGATTTGTTTTTATACCCTGTACCCATAGGGTAAAAGGGTATATTAAAGTCGCCAAAATGTATGTAACAGGCAGAAGGAAGTGTTTGCGACCCCATAAAGTATATATATTCTTGATCAGCATCACTAGCCGAGTCGATTGAGACATGTCCGTCTGTCCGTCCGTATGAACACCTAGATCTCGGAGACTATAAGAGCTAGAGCTATCAAATTTGGTGAGAATATTCGTCTAGTGTCTACACAGGTCAAGTTTGTTTCAAATTTTTGCCACGCCCACTTCCGCCCCCGGAATTCGGAAAAAACCAGTACTAGAGCTGTATAAAAGATATCGTATTCTTATTTGGCACACCTGTTTATATAGTCAAACTGCTCCAGCTGACCAAATTTAGTCAAAATTTTTTGCACTGAAACACTAAGGGCGGCATTGGCTGGCAAGAGTGAGAGAGATAGCAAGCGTGCTCTGTTGCGGCATGTTAAACTGAATTTTGTATTAAATTGATGCCGATTTCGATGGTGTTCTAATTTATTTAATGTAACTAGTTGGTACAGGGTATACTCAATGTCGGCAGGGACGACTTGCTTGCTTCATTATACCCTTGCAGAGAGTATTATAAAATTGGTCAGATGTTTGTAAAGCATAGAAATATACATTTCCGACCCCATAAAGTATATATATTCTTGATCAGCATCAATAGCCGAGTCGATTAAGACATGTCCGTGTGTCCGTCTGTCTGTTTCTATCAAGTTTTAGACCATAAATTTTTAAGCTACATAGTTGAAACATGAAAAGTTAAGTTCCTTAATCTATGAAGTATGAAAAGTGTGAAAATGAGTAGGATCGGATAATTATCACCAGAGCTATTAACTAAAACGTGGAGGTACCTCGAGTAAAATAGCAGTTTTCTCTGGCAGCAAAGAAACAAAAACAAATTCCAAGCAATCACACACACACATACATATGCAAAAATTGGTCACCACGCGGTGTGTGAGAGAGACAGAAACATTTGCGTTGTGACAGAACAGAACGAATTTTAAAGAGCGAGATGCCATGCGTATATATTGCTATATGTACATACATACATATATGTATGTCGAACTAGCTTAAGTGAGTTAAGTGAGGATGGTGACGTAGTACGTAAAGATCGGTCGCACGATGGTTCGGTGATTGGTGGGTTCGATTCTCGGTGAATTCGGGAAAATTTTTAGTTGAGTTTTCTCTTCAATTACTTTAAAAATTTAGTTTTTAAATTAAATAATAAAACAATGAAGCTGCAAGGGTATACAAACTTCGGCAGAGCCGAAGTTAGCTTCTTTGATATTTTTAATTTAAATCCGTAATAATTATCCGATTTGAGTGAAACTTGGTGGGTAGTGCTTTGGTACAAAATGGATTTATAGGGCAAAAGAAAAGAAACAAAATTTTAAGTTAAACCCTATTATTCCGATATTGGATATATCATATAGTAATGCGAACGATTTTCAAACTGGATCTGCGTACACCTTCAAGAAACTTAACTACCAAGTTTCAACTACGTAGCTTAAAATTAAAGTTTAAAAAGCTGCGAACAAACCGATTCAAGAACTCAACTTACCTCCATGTCTAATAATCTAACAAGCCCAATTTCTAAAATAGATTTAAAGCAGGCGGACATGGACTGGATCGGCCGATCAAGAATATGTATTCTTTATGGCTTCTTAAACGCCTTTTTGTTGGCGTTACAAACATTTGACCAATTTTATTATACCTTCTGCAAGGGTATAAAAACAAGAAGATTATAACATTGACATTGCAGATACTACACATTGGAGAAGGCAGAAAAGTTTTGTTAAATTTACAAAAATTTTCATTCACTAAGAGAACTAATATTTCAGTATGTATAATAATTTATGTACATACATACATATGAACATACATACATACATATTTACAAACATACATACAAATTCATATTTGCAATGGCTTTGACACCTATTTTACAATGGAAGGGATATTATTGTGGATTTTTATCGCTTAGTGTGTTTAGTTTTAAAGAAAAAACGGGATTAATCCGACTGATACCATTAGTTGCTGCACTTTGCTTAAATAAATGAAGCAAGCAAGTCGTCCCTGCCGACATTGAGTATACCCTGTACCAACTAGTTATTATACCCTGTACCCATAGGGTAAAAGGGTATATTAAAGTCGCTAAAATGTATGTAACAGGCAGAAGGAAGCGTTTCCGACCCCATAAAGTATATATATTCTTGATTCAACAGCCGAGTCGATTGAGACATGTCCGTCTGTCCGTCCGTCTGTCCATATCAACACCTAGATCTCGGAGACTATAAAAGCTAGACGTACCAAATTTGGTGTGAACATCCGTCTTATGCCTAGGCAGATCAAGTTTGTTTCAAGTTTTAGCCACGCCCACTTCCGCCCCCGCAAATGAAGAAATAAAATTTTAAAAAGAATTTACTAGAGCTGTATTAAAGATATCGATTTCTTATTTTGTAGACATAATTATATATGTATAAATTTCGTTCAAATCGGACAATAAACATCGGAGATATAGCCATTTGCATTTTGTACTGAATTGCTAAGGCGACATTGGCAGGTAAGAAAGAGCGAGATAGCATGCGTTCGCTGCTGCTGCATGTTAAAGGAAATTTTGTTTTGAATTGATTGCGATTACGCAAATTAAGATAGTTTAAAATTTTTGCCACGCCCACTTACGCCCCCGCAATTTAGAAAAAACGAATTACTAGAGCAGTGTTGGGGAATCACATTCTTATTTGGCACACCCAACAATGTGGCCAAAATGCACCATCTGACCAAATTTAGTCGAAATCGCACAATGAATATCAAAGATATATACGAATGTGCTTTTTGAACTGAATTGCCAAAGCGACATTGGCTGAGTGATTGACAAGAGTGAGCGAGATAGCATGCGGTAGCTGTTGTTGCATGTTAAAAGGAATTTTGTTGATGCCGATCTTGATTTAATATAACTAGTTGGTACAGGGTATACTCAATGTCGGCAGGGACGACTTTCTTGCTTCATATTAAATGAAATAGAATATCCTCAAAATCGCATGCTGTCTCGCTCACTCTTGCCAGCCAATGTTGCCTTGGCAATTCAGTGCAAAACTCATATAGGTATATCTCCGATATTTATTGTCCGATTTGGACAAAATTTGGTTAGGTGGAGCAGTTTGGGTATATAATTAAGTGTGCCAAGTAAGAATACGATATCTTTAATACAGCTCTAGTTATTGTTTTTTTTAAATTGCGGTGGCGGAAGTGGGCGTGGCAAACATCTGAAACAAACTTGATCTGTGTATGCATTAGACGCATGTTCACACCAAATTTGGTAGCTCTAGTTCTTATAGTCTCCGAGATCCAGGTGTTCATACGGACGGACGGACAGGCGGACACGGCTCAATCGACTCGGCTTGTGATGCTGATTAATAATATATATACTTATGGGGTCAGAAATGTATATTTCTGCCTGTTACATACATTCTAGCGACTTTAATATACCCTTTTACCCTATGGGTACAGGGTATAAAAATTAAAATATATCTGTTGAGGAACCATCTGCACGTAGCATAAGTGTCATCCCCAAGCTCGTCTTCCCATCGCTGCCTTCTGCACATTAATCTATCATCTACAATTGCGGACAAAACTCTCCGTACGACCCCTTTTTTTAAGTTTAACATATGATTTTGGAAAATTGGAAAAATAGTTAGAACAATGGAAAAAAATTTTATTTTTTGGAATACCACGGGAAACAATGACCGCTTACAAACGTCTGGGCATTAAAGCTGCTAAATTTTTATCCTGTTTCACCGTTATACATATTTAGCCATTCCTCCAGCAGCTTCTATTTCAGCTTTGGACCACCACTAATATTATGTTTTCGAATTTTTGCTCCTTAATTTTCCGAAAATGCTTAATAATATCCAAGTCCGAGCTGTATCGAGGTGAATACAGTGTCCATAAAGCATAATCCAGCAAACAGTCCTTGATGATTTGCCCAATGTGCCTAGGATCCTTGTCTTTCTTTTACTACTGTGAAAGATCCATATGTTGTTCAACAAAGCCGAGGTTTCCATCACTGAAAGCTGCAACTGATCCCCGAACTTGACACTGCGGTACCATGTGTTATAGTAGGAATCAGACTCTGCCGATCCGTCGCAGTATTTATTTTCTTCAAAACTTTGGCTATCTCGTTGTAACCAAATATGTTGTATTCGGACTCGTCCTTGAATAAAACCTATTACCAGCATTTGATTCCTTTATAAAGGTGCGTTTTAACAATGTCCAAACGAAGCTTTCAGTTTTTCTGCCATATTAGGGGTGGCAGCGTCAAGTTCGGGGATCGAAGTCGCCATCAATTTCAAACAAGATTCCCTTTAACATGCAGCAACAGCATACGCGTGCTATCTCGCTTACTCTTACCAGTTAATGTCGCCCTTGGCGTTTCAGAACAAAACGCATATGTGTATATCTTCGAAATTTAGTGTCCAATTTCAATTTGGTCAGCTTGTGCAGTTTGCCGATATAATTAGGTGTGCCAAGTATGAATACGACATCTTTAATACAGCTCTGGTAATTTGTTTTTATACCCTGTACCCATAGGGTAAAAGGGTATATTAACATTATATATAACAGGAAGAAGGCCCATAAAGTATATACGTATATTCTTGATCAGCATCAACAGCCGAGTCGATTGAGACATGTCCGTCTGTCCATCCGTATGAACACCTAGATCTCGGAGACTATAATATATATATATATACCAAATTTGGTGTGAACATCCGTTTTATGCCCAGACAGATCAAGTTTGTTTCAAATTTCAGCCACGCCCACTTCCGCCCCCGCAGATGAAAAAAGAAAATTTTAAAATGAATATACTATAGCTGTATTAAAGATTCTTATTTGGTAGACATAATTTTATAGTCAAACCGCACTAACGGACTAAATTTCGTTCAAATCGGACAATAAACATCGGAGATATAGCCATTTGCATTTTGTACTGAATTGCCAAGGCGACATTGGCAGATAAGAATGAACGAGATAGCATGTGTTCGTTGCTGCTGCATGTTAAAGGGAATTTTGTATTTTTTTAGTGCCAACGCAAATTAAGATAGTTTAAAATTTTTGCCACGCCCACTTCCGCCCCCGCAATTTAGAAACTAACTACTAGAGCAGTTATTAAAGAATCACAACCGTATTTGTGGCTAATATGCATCATCTGACCAAATTTAGTCGAAATCGAACAAAACATATCGGAGATACACATACGTATATGATTTTTGTACATAAGCGCTTAGGCGACATTGGCTGGGAAGAGTGAGCGAGATAGCATGCGTTCGCTGTTAAACATGTTAAAGAAAATTTTTTATGAAATTTATCGCTATTTGTTTGTTTGTTTATTTAATATAATAACTAGTTGGTACAGGGTATACTCAATGTCGGCAGGGACGACTTGCTTGCTTCATTTTAAATTGCGGGGGCGGAAGTGGGCGTGACAAAAATTTGAAACAAACTTGATCGGCCTATGCATTAGACGGATGTTGACACCAAATTTGGTAGCTCTAGCTCTTATAGTCTATGAGATCTAGGTGTTCATACGGATGGACGGACGGACATGTCTCAATCGACTCGGCTGGCGATGCTGATTAAGAATATATGTATATACTTTATGGGGTCGGAAGTGTTTATTCATATCTGTTACATACATTTCGGCGACTTTAATATAGTCTTTTACCCTATGGGTACTGGGTATAAAAATGTATGTAAATTAGTTAAGATTGAAGTAAGTCAAAAGTATCTGTCTTACAATAAAGAAAGATTTAAGGGTAGTTAGAATTTTGAAAAAATCGAATTTTTTTTTTGCATTTTCTTCAAGTATGATATCCTAAAACTATTGTCTAAAAATTTGAAGTCAATCCAATGAATCTTTTTCGAGATATACTTGCTTTTGTAAGCACCATGTCCACTGTACGCAAGGTGCTTCTGAAACTTTAAAGTCGTTTTTCTCGAAACTATGTTTTCGAAATCGGTGACCCTTCTAGCTCGTAAACCGCTTAACCGATTCGAATGAAATTTTCAGAACTTTTGAAGAACATTCAAATGCCGGGCCGGATCGAAGATTTTCGGTTTTAACCAAATTTCGATTTTTTATGTACAATTAAACCCAATTTTTTTTCTCGAAAATCAAAAAAAAATTTTCAAAACACCGCCATTTTGTTATTTTTGAGAAAAAAAAAATAAAAGCTTCGATCCGGCCCGGGATTATTCAATTCTAAAACTAATTCTTTTTGTCCGATGGATTTTGGATGAATCCTTAAGGACACATCGTGGTCACCGCAAAGTCCTTTTTTTGAGAAAGGGTCAAAACAAACAGCCATAACTTTGAAAATTTTGAATTTTTTTTTTTAAATATGTGAAATTAAGTTCAAACATCAAATATTAATGCTGCATTATTACTTTTTTGAAAAAACAATTTTTACTACAAAAAAGAATTTTTTGAAAATGGGCAATTTTTTGCGTCTCTGACTACCCCTAACCCCTTAAGAGCTTTTTATACCCTTGCAGAGGGTATTATAAAATTGGTCAGATGTTTGTAACGCATAGAAATATACCATAAAGTATACAAACATGTTCAAAAGTATTTGAGCAACATATTTTTTTTTTATTTTGCACTTTAGAGGCTTTTGTTGTTGTTGTTGTTAGTTTGATACGCAAACTAACCGTTAGAAAGTTTGGTCTGTTTAGAAGGATATGAGAGAAGAATTGGAAAAATAACGGAGCATAGGACAACACTCAAGCAAATGAAAGATTGCCTATCTCTTTTCAAAATTATTTGGGCACACTTTATGCGTGTCAAAATTATTTGAGCAATACGTTAAGTTGATTTTTTCTTGTTTTATTAACAACTCAAAGAAATTTTAGTTTATAACAATTAAATACATTTTTTAAGAGAAAATTAGAAATCTGTAAAATTGCCTTTGAGATCAATAACTTGTTGCAGTCGTGCAGGAACAGAGTTAACGAGATTTCGCACAAATTCGACAGTCAATGTTGACCAAATGTTTTGAATTTCGTTTATAGCACCCTCGCGATTCCAATTTGCATCAATTGTCCGATGATGCTTTATAAAGGCCCACACATTTTCAATAATGTTAATGTCTGGACTCTGTGGTGGCCAGTCCAGCAGGATGGTATCCATCCTTTGTGAAATGGCGCGTTGTCTTGTTGTAATATCCAGTCGGTGGATAAAAATAATCGGTTGCGAGAAGGAAAAGCATGATCATTTAACCCGAACTCCGAACCCGAACCCAGTAGCAGACACATCCCCAAAAAATTACAGTACCTCCTCCAAATCTGTTCAAGGGCTGAACAGCCTTGTGCTTTTCACTCTTTCGAAGGTGCATAAATCGCTTTCCAACTGAGCCTTGATATTTAAAAGGCGCCTAATCCGTCCACAATACGTTGCGCCAAAACTCTTTATGTTTTTGTATGAATTTCAAAGCAAAATCTAGTCGTTTAGCTTTGTTTGCTTGGCTATAGATAGTGCAGCTGCTGACTTTCTTGCCAATTAAATTTTCTGATGCCGCAGCGACTTTTCAGGACTTACTGATGGATTCTCTGCAATCGCTCCCAATAATCGTCTGCATCGCCTCGGATCAAGTGCACGTTTCCGCCCAGATCTTATTAAATTCTCCAAATTTCCCTGTGCTTCCTTTTTATTCTTCAAAAAGCACACAGTGTTGCGTGAAATATTAAAAATCTGAGCCAAGGCCGAGGTGGAGGTTCCACCCATGAATTTTGTTACTTTTGTTAATTTTGTTAAAGTTCTTTAGTTTTAACCATTTTAATTAAGAGACACCAGCAAAGTATAATGACTGCACTTTCCGGACGTCAATCAAAGAGTAAATGCAACTTTTGCACTGCCCAAATAACTTTGACACGCATAAAATGTGCTCAAATAATTTTGAAAAGAGATAGGCAATCTTTCGTTTGCTTTGGTTTTATCCTATGCTTCGTTATTTTTTCCAATTCTTCTCTCATATCCTTCTAAACAGACCAAACTTTCTAACGGTATGCATCTTTTGCGCATTAGACTAATAACAACAACAACAAAAGGCACTAAAGTGAAAAATGAGAAAAAAATTCTGTTGCTCAAATACTTTTGTACATGTCTGTATATATTCTGGATCAGCATCAATAGCCGAGTCGATTGAGACATGTCCGTCTGTCTGTTTGAATCACGATGACAGCAGCGATTAAGTATGAAAAGTGTGAAAATTAGTCGGATCGGATAATTATCACCGGAGCTATTAACTAAAACGTGAAGGTACCTCGAGTAAAATAAGCAATTTTCTTTGGCTGCAAAGAAACAAAAACAAATTTCAAAGAAATCTGCCGTACAAACACAAATGACCCGAGTTCGAATCCGCGCGGCACCAAATAAGAAATATATAAAATTATTGTTTTTTTTTTTTTGTTGCATCTAAATTCAATTTTTACCCATACACCCTACACCAAGTTTGAACAAGATCGGATAATTATTAAGGTTACAAATCAATATCTAATTTGATGGAAAGTCATTTTATTTTAATGCTCACGCACACACATAGAGACAGAAATATTTGGGTTGCGTTTTTACACAGAACGAAATTGAAAGAGCGAGATGCAATGGATTTGCTATATACATACATATGTATATCGAATAAGCTTACATTAGCGATGTGAGGAAGGTGGCGTAGTATGTAGAGATCGGTGGAATGATAAGCTCGATGTTTGATAGTGGTCAATGCTCGGTGAAGAAATGATAGTCTTTAGATGTGTTTTTTCTTCTTTTCTTTTGATTTTGTTAAACATTTATACCAATTATTTTGCTGCAAGGGTATACAGCAGAGTATAGGCTTCTTTGATATTTTTTTCTATTAATTGCTTAAGTGTAATAAGGTATGGTAAACAAGGTGAATAAGGTAAAAGTTTTATCATTGCTCGCTCTTGTCATTCACTTGATGACTTATAAGATCGGAGCAATACCAAGTTTTCCTGCACCCACATTGAATTCCACATAATTATCTCTCATAAAGACATCTCCAATTATCCAAAAGTCCACGCCCTCCAACGTTATAAAGGGGCTGACGCAGCCCTCGTCAAAGACTGTGATATAAGTCTGTGGTCGTATATAGAAGCTTTTCCCTTCAATAAACAACTCGAGTTTAGGCAATTCGGAAATTTTGGAGCATTCAACCATCCACAGATCGTATTGGGAATTATATTCGGCTCCTATTTGTAAATTCAAGATCGTAATGGCCACAGATGGTCCGGCAATCAATGAGGTTCCCGTATCCATAATAGCATCACAGAAGAAAAAACTTAATGAATAATCAAGTAAGTCAAATCCAATATATGTTATTTTAAATTTCCAATATTTTTCCTCTATGACTGGAGTATAGATGAGTGGACCAGAGTGAAGACTGGAATTGGAGCCACCCAAAATTATGAGACTACCCGAAGTAGAGTCACTTTTTAGATAGAACGAGAAAACGGATTCCTCCACCTGGTTTTGTTTCATTAGGTTTTGAAAAGGAGGCTCCGCATTCAATGCCGATAAGCCCGGAAAGGCCATGCCCATAATTCCATCAAAGGTAAAGCACATTGTTGAGCTGTCCACCAAACCAAATGTTTGGTTCTTAATAACCATATGACCAATGTTTACAGTATCAAATTCGGCGGCACCCGACACGGCCCCAGAACCATAAGATATGCTAAATGGTTTTTGACTTGCTTGGATCGAATGCTGCATTTTGACACTGATTTATGCAAAAGTTGCACTTGTTGCCAGGCACCCACAAATCCGAAGATCCCGTATCGGGTGTCACATTAAACGATTGCCCACCAATAGTTATTGGTATAAAGAATTGTAAGTTGAAATAATTAAACAAAGATTCACTCTCTTCGCCTCCAGAACTAGAACTAGTTGCGCCAATTCCTTCACTCTTCGAGACGCCACTAACTGCATTTACTGTAGGTAACGAATTCGAATTCATTCCATACTTGTGTCTGAGGGCATTCCGATAGTGGGTACCAACAGCTTTGTGCAACTTGCGATTCCCACGATGGTGTTTGGTCAGCTTGAAATGATGCAGTTCCCCACTTGCATACAGAAAGCAAAAAAGCAATTGAACAGCGAATTGTAAGTTCTTGTTGAATTATATTATTGGTTTGTTCCTAACTCTTACCTTTTATACTATTCAATCGAAGAGTTATAGAAAGAAAATGTTTTAGATTCCAAATCTCAATGCATAAATAAAAATCCATAATCTAATCTAATTAAGAAAATATTTCAATCCCACACTCCTTTCCAAAAAAGAAATGCAAATTTAGTTGTTGGTTAATATTACATTTGAATGGCTTCATTTATATATTTTAAAGGAGTAAAATATAAAATTATGAAAATGTTTGTCATTTAAGTATTACAAAATTTTCAAAAGAACATCCCCTTTCAAGTGTTTTTCTCAAAGGTTTAATAAAAAGTATTCCAGGGACGTATCATCATTTCCACATATTTTAGTTCTATATAACTACCAGAGTAAAAAGTGGAAATTTCATTACCTTTCCTATGTAAACCGTTAAGATGACTTAATCTGCAAAAAAAAAAAAAAATATATATATATATATTTATTTTTTATTATGTGTCAGTCAGATGTACATATGTATGTATCCAGATACTTACCTTGTGCATTCATCACAAGTATCAAACCACCAAGCGCCATGACATTCTTTGGCACAATTTTGCCAGTAAAAGTTGTCATTATCCTGATCATAGGTGGTGAACTTCATACCCTTAATTTTCTCCAAGAATACATTATTGTGGTTATAGTAGTTATAGCTCTCTCTGTCTTGTTCTTGTTCCCCTAAGGACTTTAACATATATCTCTCCGTTTCATTTCCAATTAAAAAATTATTGTAACGAATTGACTGATCTCCTGAGTTTTGAGTGTAAAAGTGAACTAAAAGTTCATGCCGTTTATTTGAAGTCATTCTGTGCAGTTTATCGAGTCCAATGAAAAATTCTCCAGATAAATCACCAAATCCCTCACGATATTGATTCCAATTGCGGTAAAAGTCAACACTACCATCCAATCGACGTTGGATAACTGTCCATCCAAGGCCGTGTTCGGAACGCGATTCGCATGGTACATGGAAGGGTTCGCCTCCAGGCAAATATAAGAGATGAATTGCTGTGGAATTCCCAAAGGGCACACAGCTCGAGGCTTGGGTGGTTTTCAATTGTTCCCTGTAGCTCGATATTTGATCTTTGTAGTCTTTCAGGTTGGTGGCATCGTTTCTAGTCTGGATTTGTAGGTCTGTTATTTCCAATTCTTTCTCCAAAAAAACACCTTTATAGGAGTTTACAGAAGCATTCAAATTTTTAACATTTGCCTCCAATTTTTCAATTGTTGCAGCATTTAAATCAATCTGAGTTTCATAGGCCTCATTTAGTTCGGTTAGGCTCTGAACTTTCGCTGCATCCGCCTGAGACTTTGATTTGAATGCGGCAACATGTCGCCTCAAATTACTCAGTTTAGTTTGCAATTCGGAAATGATTTCTATAAAGAGAACCACGAATAAAAAGTAACACAGTTGCTAATTTCTACAGAGTCGACGTTTGTATACATTTGCAGATCTTGACTATTAAATTATTATCGTGTTAATTGGTGGATGGCGTATACATAGTCGCAAAAACAAAAAAATTCGGCTCAAAGAAACAGACAAACGGACGAACAGACAGATTAATCCATCTAATCAAGAATATGTATACTACTTTATGAAGTCGCAAACGCAATTATTTACATCTTCTGCAAGAGTATAAAAATGCAAACGGAGAAATCTTATAGGCTCATACCATCTTTGCTTTTCTCAATGATTGGCACTTGGGTGGTTGTTTCAACAAATTCCTCGTCCAACTCTGTGGTTTCCATAAGCGGAGTTTGCTGGCAATGCTTAGCCAGCAAAAATATGAAAACGATTCCTATTATTGTGTTCATGCTAAGATCCCTTTATATGTCCGTTCACTGTGACTCTCCAAATTCGACTGATCGCAGACTTCCATATCAAAGTATAAAGAAGGTTTCCACTCGATTTGCATTTATATGTTTGTACTGCTTGGGTTCTTCTTGGGCGTTGTTTATATGACGATTGCGGATACGAGTGGGCTTCCAATGATAAAGTTGTACATTTATTTTTGTAACCTATCGAAAGACGGGATGTGCAAAATTTTGTTAAACCAATGCGAGGGTATATTAATTTGGGTCCGATTATGTAAAGTATATATATTCTTGATCAGCACGACGAGCTGAGTTTCCGTCTGTCTCTCTAGATCAATACGATCTCTTCCAAAAGAGATGAAATTTTTCCAAAAGACTTCTTTTTGCCATTTCAGAATTATTTCAATCGAATGATTATATCAAATAGCTCCCATTCGAACAGAATTAAACTTCCATAACTTTGGTGTTTTTTAATTGAAAATGTTTACAATTTTTTGTTTTATGAGTTTTATATTCTTCTTAAAATATCCACCAACTTTTACTAGAATCAGTTGACTATATCAATAAGCTCCCATTGAAACGATTGTTTTAGAACAAAGCAATAGCGATTCTCACAAAATATAGTACCTATATATAGAAATGTCTGTGCAAAGTTTCAGCAGAATCGGTCGACTATATGCTACAGCTCCCATAGGGAAAATCGGACCAAATAAATTTTTTAGTGCTGATTACTTTTTTCTCAGGCCACGATAATAAATTATATTTGGGTTTTACTTGTTTTATATATTTTCCTATGATTTTGTCACATTTTATATAATTGTCAAAAGACAATTTGCAAGGGTATACGAACTTCGGCAAGACCGTATTTATTCCACCCTTCTAGTTTTTTTTTTACATTCTTAAATATTTTTATCCATTATTTGTAAAACTTAGTCGGGCTACTATTATCAACAACTTAAAAAAGTATTAAGCACTTTTAACGACAATCATTTACTTCACATTATTTATACATATACATACATATATAGGAACTGTACAATCGGAGTATTAAATATAAAGCTCAAGTTCTCAACACATTCTTATCGACACGAACAGAATGCAACTTTCATTGCGACATTGGAGAAGAGAATATATGTACATATGTACCAACTTAAGTTATTTGAGTGATGATATATACGATTCTCAATATATCCTTACTGAAGTATCTTTGCCTTTAAGATTACTTATCGATACTTTAATAAGAGTCTATCAATTCCAATTAATAAGTACTTCCCTTTCTTTCCCTCACTCCTAAACTTTTTTTGGTTTACAAACAATTTTTTCGTTTGTTTATATCAATTTTATTTTTATGCAGAATCAACAATTTTTGTGTCTTGTGTTAAATTGCCGGACCAAAACCCATACGACTGTTCCCTATATCGAATTCCACATAGTTCTCTCTCATAAAGACATCGCCAATAATCCAAAAATCGATGCCTGTCAAATCCATTAGGCCGCTGGCACAGACATCATCAAAAACTATGACATAAGTCTCTGGTTTGATATAGAATTTTGTATTCTCTATGGTTAAGACAAGTTGGGGGAGAGTTGAGATTTTTGTGCA
Source organism: Drosophila austrosaltans (assembly GCA_035045865.1). NCBI lineage: Eukaryota > Metazoa > Arthropoda > Insecta > Diptera > Drosophilidae > Drosophila > Drosophila austrosaltans. The sequence goes on from JAWNOQ010000200.1 coordinate 8,019,746, forward strand.
ATCCACAAGCCAAAGATCATATGAGGAACTATAAGTGGCGCCAATTTGGGAATTTAGCAAGACAATGTCCTTAGAGGGGCCAACCATGAGGGATGTGCCCGTATCCATAATGGCCGAACAGCCTGATGAGCAACGTGTATAGCCATCCGAAGTACCAATATTGTCTAAAGTGAATTGCCAGTAAGATGGCACTGTAACAGACGTGTAGGTCAGTGGACCATAGTGAAGGCTGGAATTGGAGCCGCCTAGTATCATGACACCGCCGTCGGATGAACCGCTTTTTAGGTAGAAGGAGAATATTGGTTTCTCCACCTGGTTCTGGGTGATTAGGTTTTCGAAAGGCGTTGCAGTCTTCAATTGGGATAGAGATGAAAATGCCATGCCCATGATGCCATCATAGGCACTGCAACTCGATGTACTATTGGCTAAGCCAAACATTTGATCTTTTACGATCATATTACCAATTGCTAATGTATCCAATGCAGTCGTACCCGAGGCCGAACCAGATCCATAAGTTATGCTAAATGCCGTGCCATTGTTGACATATGTTTTCGACTTCGCTGCATTGAATACGTGATTTTGACATGAGTCGATGCAAAAGCTGCAGCTCTTGCTGGGCACCCATACATCCGAAGATCCCGTATCGGGCACCATGGTAAACAATTGTCCACCAATCGATATTGAGAGATAGAATTGCGTATCATAATAATTGACCAAAGACGTTGCCTCTTCGCCATCAGAACTTGCGGCCGTACTTGAAGTGTTGGTAACTGCATTAACTTTTGATATGTTGCCTAGTCCGTATTTGGCTCTGAGGGCATTTCGATGCTTCTTGTGACCTCGAGGATGAAGGACTTTGTTATGCTTGTGCTTATGTTTGCCCAAATGTAAATGATGCAACTTGCCACTTGCATATGTGGCACAGAATAACAGTAAGAGAACTATGCGTAAGTTCATAATGGAACCGTTGACTATGGGATGGTTGCTCCTAGACTTAACTTTTATATACCCCACAGACGAGTTTTAAGCGGTCGGGCAAAGGGTTTTATCTGTAGTAAATTCTTTGTGGTATTCACACGTAGAGCTGCCCGGAATATATAAATACATTTGTTTTATATGGTATATTAGGCATACCAAAATATATTGTGATATAATATGTTAATTTTATTGAAAGAATGCTTGAACTGCACATTGACCAACACTATAGAATGGTGTGACCATGCCAACATGAAGGGTGGCAGCTCTGCTGTAAGTTGTTCAATTAAGAGTTACATAGAGGCTTGGGAATTTGACTTCATCCGGTTTAATGCACAGCTTTGGCAATGCCAATTTGATTGTAACCAATATCGAATACAGTAAAATAGGCACCCATAAAAACTTCTCCCAGAATCCAAAAGTTAATGCCATCCAACGTAGAGAAGCCAGATACACAAGTATTACCATATTTAAGAATATATTCCGAAGATGTCAAAACAAACTCTCTGCGGGCAATGGTAAAAACTATATCTGGTAAGTTTGAAATGTTTGAACAGTTAACAAAAAAGGCACTGGATGTGGCATTTGGATTTGTTACACCCAGAATTTCATTGATTCGCCTAATCTTCGAGCTGGGCACAACAATTAGGGATGTGCCCACATCGAGTATTGCTTGACAATTGCTACAGAAGTCTTCGTCGTTCAATGTGGCACTGGTCATTGTGAATTGCCAGTATCCCTGCTGGGAGACGGGAACATAAGTCAAGCAACCACTATATAAAGTATGATCAATTCCACCCAGAATCAGTTCACCCCCATTGGTGGCGTTTGTACCATTTCGATTGAGATAGATGGAGAAGACTGGTTGAGGGATAAGTCCCTGGGATACCAAATTGTAGAAGGGTGGAACAACGCCATTAATGGATACACTCGCATAGGCCAGACCGATTATGCCATCGAAAGGGGATGTTAGAAATGTTCCTTCGGGTTCATCTGTGATTTCAGCAAATACCTGATTCTTGATGCTCAAATTATTTATAATCATAGTGTCCTGCGAAAGGAAACCTTTAAGTACCACTCCGCCAGCCGTATTCGAGGCATATTCAATTTGGAATGCTGTATTATTTGGCTTGTAGGTGCTTGACCCACTCGAATCATATCGCTTATGGGCCGCACAGGACTTCACTGACGGTGGACATTTGACGGAGGGCACCCAAACGTTCGAGGAACCAGTATCGATCAGTAGACGAAAACTTTGTGGTGGTGTACCAATTTTCACAGTGATATAATATTCTGTATTATAGGCATTCCCCAGACTGGCAGCACTTTGACCCGCATGATCCATTGTTCTTGCGATTGATGTGGATGCTGCTGCATTTTCCACAAATGTTTTGGTCAAATTTAATTTATGCTTGATTGATAAAGTTTTCAATTCATGTTCCACATTATGGTGACTGGGATTTGGATTATTATGTCGTCCCACATGAACCCGGTTATGTTTGCGCCGTAGTGCCTCGGCGACACTACGATGCAATAATACGAAAGCCAATAATAGCCACAGCAATTCACATTTGACCCTCATCTTAACCCGTTGACTAAAACTACACTCGACAGTGTCAAGTATTTATAGGTAAGAAAACCTACTGCAGAGATAGAGGCCAGCTACAGCTGTAAATTGAGAACGTTTTGATAACTCAGCAATTTCACACCTGAATTAAGCATGAATGATAAAAAAACAACGCGTCGGCGGTAACAGAATGGTTCATTCTATTCAAGAATTGGTATTAATTTGGTAATTATTAATGTACATTTAATGGTTCACTCTGTAATCTCAAGACAAAAGAAAGGTCAGTTCCCAAGCAATTGTATTCGATGACAGTTTGAAAAGATTCAAGTAGCTCTGATTAAGATGTAAGCATGATGACTCAAACTCAAAGAAAATTTTATAATTCAAGTCTTCTTTAAAGAAAAGATAAGCTCAATGTAAATCCTATTCCATTTTTCGCTTGTAATTCCCAATCGGTTGAAGCATTTAATGCCATAGACTCGAACAGCTCCCTAGAACCGGAATCAAAGGTTACTGATAAGAAAACTAGAAAGTTTTTAAACTTTTCCTATCATTTTTGCCTTTGAGTTACCTTTGCCCACACTATATGACCTCGACCTAAACACAGTCGTTTGTAAAAGTCATATCAAACTACAAAAATTGATGAAATATTACAATTTTATTCAGAGTTTAAAGAAAACTAATAAACTTTAAGCCGCTGTTGCGAAGCCAATACGATTCTGTCCAAAATCAAATTCTGTATAGAACTGACCAATAAAGACATCACCCAAAATCCAGAAATCGGTGCCAATATAAGTGAATGTGGACATGCAGAAGGTGCTATTGCCATCGTTAAACGTACTGATATAGACAGATGGAGGCAATTCAAAGATGCCATTGCCAATGCTAAAACTGAGTACTGGCAAAGAGTCGACAGTTGAGCAGCTTACGTAGTCACTACCCTCAAGACTGAAGGCTCCGATAAGCTGATTCAACTGGTTGTAGGCAGCCGGAGGGCAGGCAAGCAATGAAGTTCCAGTATCGGCAATGGCTTGACAGTTATCACAAATTGTGGTGCCATTCCAAGTGATATTATTCACTGCGAACTGCCAATAACCTTGCTGTGAGACTGGAACATAGCTGAGATTGCCAATGAAGAGATTTTCATCCGATCCACCGAGTATTAGTTCACCGCCATTGCTTGCTGTACCATTACGATCAAGATAGAAACCAAAAACTGGCTCATCAATAAGTCCCTGCTCGTACAGATTATAGAATGGTGGCACAACAAGATCATCGGCAATATTTTGATAGCCCATGCCAAGGATGCCATCGAAGGCGACATTTTCAAAGCTGCTACCTGGCTGGGTGATGGCCTCGCCGAATGTTTGATTTGTAATGGATAGACCATTGATGGTCACCGTATCGGTGGCCAGGAAGCCAGTAACACTTCCGGTCCCATATTGAATGGAAAAGTTCTGATTACTCGCAATGTAAGTACTCGAGGCACTCGAATTGTATTGATTGTGCTGTTGACAGGCGACATCCGTAGCCGAACATTGGACTGATGGTATCCAGAGATTGGCTGAACCCGTATCGAATACCACATTGAAATATTGTTCTGGAGTTCCGATGCCAATCGTGCCATAATAATACATATTCATGCTATTGCCCAGTTCCTCAGTGGTATAGTCGGTGGAGGCATTCGCGTTCGAATTCGAATTGGTATTGTCATAATAGTCATTATTATAATCGGGGGCCACATAGTCGGGTACACCATAGTCATAGATGACAATGCTCTGAATCAGCTGATGATACTTGTGCTTTAGCCAACGTGCCTCCTGCTTAACATGACGATGATCCCTCTTGTGTTCACTCTTACTGATCTTAATCCTCTGTAGATCACAGCCAACTAGTGCCACTATGGCCACAAGTACCAATAATTTGAACATTTTCAGACCTTTTGCCTGGTCTGGACTGAGGCAAAATGTTTACCAGCCAGTTCTATTTATACGCTCATTGATAAAGATAGCCCACAATATAAGTTGGGCCATGGATTGATCACACACCAATCGATTAAATGTGCAGAATATAGATATAGAAAATTGATCGATAGAGACAAAAGTTTTTATCTTTCTTCAACTTGCTGTTGTTTACACAAGCCATACATGTTTTGGTGTCGTGTGAACTTTTCTATAACAAAGAACAATTAAAGCAAACGAAAAGTTGGTCGATTCTGCGAATGTCGAAAGCTAAACTAAGATATATGTATGGAATTATGTGGTAGATATTAAAATATTATTAAAGCGTTTTAAAATTGTCATTAATTAATGACAAAAACAAGAAACTAATGTGTATGTACTTTCTTTTTTATTTGATGGAAATTTTTGCTTTTTATACGGAAAGTAATTAAGAGAATGGGCTAACTTCGGTAGTGTCAAAGTTCGTATACCCATGCAAACAACATCATTAGAACACATAGGAAACAAGTTAAACTAAAATTAATGTTTGTGGCTTGAAAAAAAAAAGGAATTTATACTAACAACTATTTTTGGCCCGATTGTTCCTATAGGAGTATGGTAAAACAACAAATGTTGTAATATTCGATTGAAAAACCCCAAAGTTAGGGAAGTTTAATTCTAGTCTCGACCGATCATTCCTATGGGAGATATATGATATAGTCATCCGACCGGGATGATTCCGAGCAGGCGCGTATACAGGGGGGGGTTTCGGGGGTTCAAACCCCCCCCGAAATAGTCGAAAATTTGGAAAGATACTTTGAAGATAGATAGATATTTTGAACGAAATGGCGAAAACAAGTCGGAAAATAGACATTCTTTTGTAGAAAAAAAATTTGAAATAAAGGTCATCCATTATATTATTAAGTATGAATATGTGTGTTTAATATTTGCTGAAAACCCCCCCCGAAAAAATTTTCTAACTACGCGCCTGATTCCGAGATATGCAATGCGAAAAGCAATGAGCAATATTTCAGCTCTGTAGCTTTAAGGGTTTTGATCCTTGATCCAGACAGACAGACAGACAGAGAGGAATCCAGCTCATCGTGTTGATCAAGAATATATGTATATATTTTAATTAGTATACACTAGAATCTCGAAAATTGAAAAACAATTGATTCTAAAGATGAATCTAAATTCTTGAATTCTCAATTGGTTGGAGGTTTCTTAATAGACAATTTTAGTTTCATATAAATATATTTTGTTTTTAACAATAACTAAGCAAAAGTGGAAACAGTTTTACTAGGATTTCCGGTTTAAACCATTTAATTCAATGAAAAAGTTTGGTTCCAAGTTTCAAAACATTAAAAAATTTAAGGAAGTAATTTTCGAGCATAAGTCAAATATTTATACCAACTAAACATTATATTTTAAAAGGAGTTACAGTTCCTTAAAAAAATGATTTAGTTTAAGTGCGTCTCCTATCCTAGTGACCAAAAATAGTGCTTTGTCCTGCCTGTTAGATAGGTTTTGGCGACTTTAATACACCCTTTAAGCCTATAGGAACACGGGGAAAAAACATAATTCCATTTGATTAAGAAACAAATTATTAATATATAAGAGCTGTTATAGTTATTTTTTTTTTACATTTAAGAAATTATTTATTGATTTCAATATAATAAAAGTATTTTGAAAAATTAAGTTACCTTTTAATTTAGAAGAAACGTGTAATTTAATAATGTATTCAAGGCTTTGCTCAATAAAATTTGAAATAAGAGTTGCCTTAACTGATCGAATACGAGGAAATTAAAGACTTAAAAGATATATTTTCTATACTTTTGGAGCAAGTGCCACCCGCTTATAGCCAACATCAAATTCCACATAGAAGGGTCCCAGAAACACATCACCCAATATCCACAAGTTGCTATAGTCCACACCATCAGTACTGGTGACATCCTGACCACCATCGACGAGACTGGTGAAACCGGAGACACAAGTGCTACCATATTGAAGTATATAACTGGAGGCAGGAATAACGAATTCCTTTCGTGCTATGGTCAATGTAAGATCGGGCAATAGGGATTTCCTATTGCAGTCGATAATGTAGACACCATTCGATAGATTGGCCGACGTAAGACCCAGTTGCTGATTAATTATGGCCAGAGCACTGGAAGGGGCTACAATTAGTGAAGTGCCCACATCGATAATGGCCTCACAATTCGAGCAGAGGGATTTTCCACCAGAGCCCAAGACAATGCTGGTGGTGGTGAACTGCCAATAGCCCACTTGGGAGAGCGGAACGTAGGTGAGGCAACCGCTGTACAGGGTGGGATCACTTCCACCCAATACAAGTTTGCCGCCATTGCTGGCACTGGAATCGGATCCATTTCGATTTAGTATTAGGGCAAATATTGGCTCATCGATAAGATTCTGATCGATTAGATTTTGGATGGGCGGCGTAACTCCATTCATGGCAATGTTGGGGAAACCCAAACCCAGAATACCATCGAAATTTGATTTATCAAACACATTTGCCGGCAGCGAGGTAATTTCCGAAAAGGTCTGCGACTTGATATTAAGTCCACCTATTCCCAGTGTGTCCGTGGAGAGGAACCCCGAGAGTATAACTTGATTGCTGCCCTGTGTGGCATATTGAATCTGAAATGCAGTGCCATTGGCCACATAGGTTTTCGACTTGCTCGAGTCGTACCGGTTGTGCTGCAGGCAAACACTGTCCGTGCACTTCGATGACATTACCCAGGTATTAGCTGAAGCCGTGTCCAGAAGAATTCTGAAGAGTTGCTTTCCGAGAGTAATATTGGCAGAGTATTCCGTATTGAAGGCATTTATCAAGGTTTCGGCAATGAAGCTAGAACTCAAAGTGCCACTGGAAGCATCTGCTGTACTTGCCACATTTAGTTTGCTTTTCAAGGATGTCGTTTGGAACTGCAGGGTCTTTAGCATTTTTGCATGATCAGTGTCCCTATGCAAATCCAATTTATGGATCTTTTTTCGCCTCTTTCGTGCCTCCACATTGGCAGTTAACAGCAGCACCGCCAACGTAACTCCCAGTATGACCTTTGGCAGTGAATGCATCGTTGCAACTGACGTCTCTAATGGCAATTACCTCACGTATTTATATTGGCCAACGAAATGCAAAAAACTGCAATTAAATTTATCTTCTCATATTAGGTATTTCTGTACGTATGTACATGGGTGGGTGGTTGGGTGGTTAGGCATGTAAACAGGATAGGAGGAACATGTATACAGAAATTCCTAAATGTAAACCTAAATGATAAGCAAATATATATTTATTTTGTAATATACAGTCATTCAATCATCTTGCTACACTTCATTTGGGCAATGTGTAAACATTAAAGTAAAAGAAAACTTGGTTAATCATTGTAATACAGTTTAATTGGCATTTATGATTTGGATATTAATATCAATTTTGGATCAAATAAATGACGTAACGGTCCATATTCTGGAAGGGGATAAGCCCCAGGTGTAACTATTTGTGATCACGGACTATTACTACTTTTTACAATGTGTTACCGAAGAAAAGACAAAATTAGCGTTATATAATATTTGAGGAGCCTCATACCATAAGCCAGTGAACGGTCAATAAATGATAACCTTCCAGACAGTACAATAAAATTAGCCAAATGTTCGTAACGCATAGAATTATACGTTTCCGACCCCTTAAGATATATACATTTTCAATTTAATTCGATGTAGCCATGTCTACCTGTCTGTTTCTTCACAGAGTTGAGATCTTAAAGTTTAGGCTATGTGGTTGAAAATTGATAAACAGACTTTCTTATTTGTTGCGCCAATAAAGTGTTCAAATTGTTCAGATCGGATAATTATTAGGGGAGTAAATCAATAATATGTAAAGGTCTCCCATTTAATACAAGCAATTTCCTTCAGCCAAAAACAAATTTAAAGAAATCAGTCACACAAACACGAAATACATGTATTGTGTTTTTTTTGTTACTTTTTAATTCGATTTGTACCCCACCGTACAACAAGTTTGAACCAGATCAGATAATATTTAATAAAATTAATTTATTTGAATGCTCCCACACACAAACGCCGTGTGTGAGTATTGTGTGTTTGTGTTCTTGCAGATAACAAAATTGAAAGAGCATATGAAAAAATAGAGCTACTGCCAACAGTTTAGCTGGTGGTGTGTACGTGAGTTTTTGGCGTGAGAATTTTTTACACCCGATACCCATAGGGTCAAAGGGTACATTAATAATTAATTTGCCTTGACTTTTTAAAATTACCTTGCAAACAAACACTTGTCCAATTCACAATTCGCACCTCTTACAGTTGTGATAAAGAGGTACAGTGAAAGCTCTACTCGCGGACGGCTTCTTCAGGCGGACAACTCCCTTAGCCGAACGAATTTTATAGTCCCAAGTTTTTTAGGATGATTTTCATACAAGATCCGTTCCCTTGGGCGGACGCACCCTTGGCAGGACCCGGACAATTTTCCTTTGTACATTTTTATACAAAACATTTCTCTCAGGCGGACAACGATTTGTCGCCAGGTGATCAAAGGGAAGTTGATTTAACCGATTCAGATGATGAGATTATTGTACAGCCAATTGACTCAATAAAATCGTACGAGGCATTGCAACAAATGGAGAGGAGAGAAAGGAATTAGCGAGCCTTTCAATCCTTCAACATTTTTCAAAGTCGCATTGAACACTTACATCTTAAGCATAAGCAAGAGAACTCTAAGCAGTCTACAATTCATCAATTTGCTAAACTACAACGTTAAAAATAATATGTATGTATATTAATAACAAAAAAAAAGGATTAAAAATAAATATTAATTTTGTATATACGAGCCCCGACCACTATTAATTCGTACGGCAAGCTTTTTTAACCGTATGCAATGTTTAACAGACGATATGTTCAATATTATAGTATACACCATATGCAAACCTATTTTTTTCTGAAAGCTCATTTTATTTTCTTAGTTTAAGAAGAACAAATGTTTGTTGTACTTCAACAACAACAACAATAATAATATTGCTTTGAATGCCTTGCTTAACTAAGAAGAAAAATTTGACCAGTAATTATTCGTACGGTGCTTAGCGGAGCTTAGAATTGAAAGAATATCAAAATAAAAACAAACAGTGTAACATAATCACTATCTAGTCATAATCTAGAAACAGTTAGGCAATGCGGAATGTAAGAAATGTCTTACTGCAGCTAATTATTCAAAGTTTAGCAACGATGGTACGTGGTAAGCCGATTTGCAAAGAAATCAGAAGATTAGCTGTAGATTATTTCAAATCTGGAAACAGTTTTGGTGAAATAGCCAAACAATTAAATTTGCCTAAATCGTCCATTCAAGGAATAATTCAAAATTTTTAAAAAAATGGCAATATTGAAAACAATATCGCTAATAGAGGACGAACATCTGCAATAACAGCTCGTGATAGAAGAGCCCTGGCCACAATTGTGAAGTCTGATCGTCGCCAAAGTTTAAGAAACTTGGCATCAGAATGGTCCTATAAAATCAAAAAAAGTGTTAAACGAGAGTGGACGCGCCTACAATTGCGGAATATTGGGTATAAGTTCTACAAAGTAAGTAAAGGGATTCTCTATGTTACATGTTCAATATCTTAATATACTCTTAGGCCAAGGAAAAACCATTGCTTACTCATCTTCAAAAGAAGAAGCGTTTACAATGGTGTCGGGAGCGGATGTCTTGGACTCAAAGGCTGTGGAACTCCATCATATTTAGCGATGAAGCTAAATTTGATGTGAGTGTCGGTGATGCGCGAAGGAGAGTAATCAGAAGTAAAACTGAAGCGTACCATAAAGACTGCCTTAAAAGGATGGTAAAGTTCCCAGCAAGCATAATGGTCTGGGGTTGTATGTCTGCCAAAGGTGTAGGCCAACTGCACTTTATTGATGGGATGATCAACGCAATACCAAAACTGGCTGACTGTGGAGAATACACTTTTCAACAGGATGGAGCGTCATCTCATACTGCCAAAAGAACTAAATCATGGCTTCAGTATAAGGAAATTGGGGTCTTAGATTGGCCATCAAATAGTCCGGACCTGAGTCCAATCGAGAATATATGGGGAATTATGAAAAGAAACCTAAAAAATGAGTCCCAAAGAACAGTTTCTGATTTAAAAACAAAGTTACAGGAGATGTGGGACTCAACATCAAGAGAACAATGTCAAAACTTGTTAAGTTCTATGCCAAAGCGTTGCAAATGTGTTGTAAAGGCAAAAGGCGACGTAACACAGTATTAATATTAATAAAAAAAATTCATGTTTAATCAAATATTGAATATTAAACGCACCGTACGAATAATTACTGGTGTAATTTTTCTTCTTAGTTAAGCAAGGCATTCAAAGAAATATTATTATTGTTGTTGTTGTTGAAGTACAATAAACATTTGTTCTTCTTAAACTAAGAAAATAAAATGAGCTTTCAGAAAAAAATAGGTTTGCATATGGTGTATACTATAATATTGAACATATCGTCTGTTAAACATTGCATACGGTTAAAAAAGCTTGCCGTACGAATTAATAGTGGTCGGGGCTCGTACATATAAATTTTGTTAGAAAACATCAACAGCCAAAAAATGCTTAATTTCTTTCACATCTCCCTTTGGCGGACATCTTCCTTGGGCGGGAAAAAATACTGGTACCGTCGCTGTACAGCCAAGGGAGTTTTCACTGTATATATGTAAGTTGCCCCTTTTCCAAAATGTGACAGTAATTGAAGAAAACACAATAATTAAATAGTCTACAGCTGGAAGGGTATACAAACTTCGACTAGGCCAAAGCAGGCTTCTTAATTTATGTTTTTTATTTAAAAATAAATAGACTAAATTATATTTACGATTTATATATGTACTTAAATAAGTGAAAACTTTAGTTAGTAAGATCCACAAGTTATTTTTATTATCTTAAATATTTAAGCATAATTTTTTATTTACAAATGAGAGTTTACTTTCGCTCTTATCGCTCAAATTTAAGCCTTAGTTTAGTTTTTAAGATTCTCGCAACATTTTTAATAATTCATTATCATATGTTCTCGTTTTCTCTTTTTTCCAGCTATCGCTCTTTTAAATACATATGTAGATGCTATTTAGTAAATACATTATCAGTTTTTTCCTTCCAAGAAATATGTTAATACAAACGGTTTATATACTTATATTTGTAATTATTATATACTCAAATATACAGATAGTCCAAGTGTCATTTTGCCGAAATATAAGCGAGAATCTATTAGAATAGAATTAGTTCGTCTTAAACATTTAAAACGGGCGAACAAAAGAATATGAGCAAATATATTTTTTTGATTTTTCTGCTTTTTGCAATCACAAATTCTGTATACCCAAAGGAAGAGGATAATGAAGGCAAGTCAAGAATCGCGGATGAACAAAATACAACTATAACTGAGGAATTGAGAGGCTCATGTACCAATTCAAACGAACTACTAAAAAAGGCCCAAGATGAACTTGACTCAGCGAAAAATGAAATCGAACAACTAAAGGAAACTATTCAGCTATTGTTAAGACGCAACAAGTATCCAACACTGTGCATTCCTGATGATGAAGAAAGGAACACTTGTACGATATCTCTGCCTGGTTCTACTTCTTTTCCGGTTCTTTGCAATAGTGACGGATGAATCGTGATTCTGAGTCGGACAAGGATTAACTCCGCACCCAGGAATAGATGGCTCAAATATGTAGGGGGATTCGGAGATTTTTCCGACGATTTTTTCTTGGGACTGAAGTATCTACACATAATAACAACAGCGCAACAACATGAGCTGTTAATTTCCCTAAAGGACTTCAACGATGATTCTGTCCGTGCACGTTATAGTGACTTTAAAGTTGCAGAAGATCATCGTTATAATTCTAAACTTATCTCTCTTGGAACATATTCTGGTGATGCTGGAGATGGACTGCGAGAGAGTGTGGGATCTGAGTTTCACAATCCGTATTTTTTTACACAAATATCAAGAGGTTGGTGGGGTAGTCCAGATGGTTCAAGGTGAGGCAATTGTTTCTTAAAAATTGTACATTTTATTGATTTCTTTTCTCACTCCGCAGCAATTTGCATGAATCCGTAATAAAATGGAATAATAAATATTACAAAAAGGCTCAAATGATGATTCGTCCAGTTATATCATAATAGAGATGCAAACAAAGTAACTTTTCTTTGATGAGTCAAGCAAACTAAAATTTCACAGTAATTCATAATTTTCTGTTGTTACAATAAATACTCTGACTTGAATATAAAATTGCAAAACAAAAAATCTACTATGAATACAGACTATATAAATAGGAAAGTATACACACAAAAAGAACAGCTTATATATGCATGTATGTATGTCAATTTATGTATGTACATTTATAGACATAGATAATGATGTCTAAAGTCGTCCGTCCGTCTCGCCGTTTCTATAAGTTTTTAGATAGTTGTTGAGCCACATGCCTGAAGTACGGGTATGTAGGCATTTTAGGTTTGTAAAAGGTTTTATCAATTATCTAAGGAAACTTTGAAATGCTTCAATTTTTTTTTTTTTTTTTTGCATATTTTGAGTGAACACATATTTGACTAGATTAAATGGTTCCTCAGTGAGGAAAAGGCTAAACTGATCGGCTTCAAATGTTCTCCGGTACTTCTTAGATACATAGATCGAGAAACAAGGTTTTTGACGATTTTCTTTCTTTGAATGTTTTCATTATGTTAACAATAGAAAATTTAAACTAGTTTTTCAATCATTTCCTTTACTCATCTATTCTTAAAATAAATCTTTTGGTTTTTTATTTTTGATTATTTGGATCAAAGATAGCCTCCTCGCCGCCAGACACTTTTTGTGGAGGTCTTCTAGGAAATCTACTACAGGAACAACGGAAACCAATACTTTTTTCATACATTACGAATTCTGAAAATTATTTAAATTTCTTTAATGTAATGTTCATGTACCATGTTCAAATCGGACTGTAACAAATCCATAGAAGGAAGTGAAGGCTAAAATTTAATTCTCGTTCCTGTAATTTTTGTTTGTTTTTTAAGCTAGTTGAAATATTTATTCAAGTCTGCAGTTTTACACCAAATTTCGTTTATATCGGTTAACCATGTTCGGTCGCTTCTTTGTAAAAAATTAAAGTACACCTGGCCCTCGTTTGACACTACCTCGTTTAAAACTAACTCGGTCTTACACGATTGCAAATTTGCTACTGTCTCTCTTTTAACACGCTACAAACCTCGATCTAACACGATGTGAAACATATTTAAAAAGGAAAAATTTAGACTTAAAATCACTTTTGTTGTTGGACAACGGACATCCTAGACATCCAAAAAATACAAGCCATCCGAATGTTAAAATAATTTAATAATTTCTACAAATAATACAACATCTCTTCTTTCGCCAATCATTGTGGGATTGGTTCAGATTAAAAACATAAAATTCACAATTAGACGATAGAAGATCTAGAGAAAGTGAGTCTACTGATAATTTGTCTTTAGAAAAACGTAAAGAAATCATTGAATTGAAATCTTAAGTTGTAAATTTTCATCCGAATATCGAAAGACGATCAAATTTTGCAAGACAGTAGGGAAACCCCATTATTTCTTACCAGTCGTGCTACAAAAAGCTTTAAAAGCCACAAAGCAATCGAAAATGACAGATTTTTTTAATCAGCAGGAAGAGCCGCCAGAAAAAAGAAAATGGTAAACTTCTTTAATTTTTATTACAACGAATCGAATTTCATACTTTTTAGTTTGATTTTAGTTTAACTTTGTCATTTAGTTAAATTTTGTTATCGAAACTGTTGCACAAAATGGTGCAAATTTGAAAAGTAAATATTTTGATTTTATGTGGTCATCCAATGCCAATAAAAGATAATGATTATTGTTGTTAATTGTTTATAAAATAATATAGTATATGGCAAACAAATATTGTTAAAAGAGTCTAGTTTCTGCGTTATTTCCATTCACTTCCCATAGGTCACTTATGTGCATTACACAATAGAGAGCGCCACATGTATGCAGTGTCGCCATCTACCGTTTTTGCTGGGTAAATAAGTGCGCACTGCTTGTGGTAAAATTTTAAAAGTAAACTGCTTGTTTAATAAGAGATTTGTAACGGTCTATAAGATTTGTATGAATTTAAAAAAAGAAAGAAATTTTCTTTGTTTCTTTTTATTGGTTCAGTTAAGAATCTATTTTTTTCCTATTTACTTAGAAGGTTTAGGGGTAGTTGCAAATTTAAACATTGAAAATATATATTTGCATTTTCCCAAAGTATATGCTAAAAACGTTGTCTTGAAATTTAAAGTCAATTCGACAAGTCTTTTTCGAGATATACCTGCTTTTGTAAGGACATGTCAAGGTACTCCTGAAACTTTAAATGCGTTTTTCTCAATACGATGTTTTCCAAACCGGTGACCACTCTAGCTCGAAAACGGCTTGAGAGATTAAAATCTTGTGCCTAAATCTTCTTTTCCTAAATCTCGATTTTTAATAAACAATAAAGGTTTGGTTTTTTTTTTCGAAAATTAAAAAATATTTTCAAAACGCCACCGTTTTGTTATTTTTCAGAATAAAAAGCACGAGATTTTTAATTATAAAACGAATTCTTTTTTGGATTGATTTTGGATGAATCTCCAAGGAGCTATGGTCCGCAGAGTCCTTTTTTTAAAAAAAAAAAGGTCAACATATACAAAATCTACTCTGTAAGAAAATGAGAACGTTAGAAAAAAAAACAGCCTATTAAAATAATCATTTGGACTCTAAGAACTTTTTCTTAATAAGACTACACAAATTTATAAATAATCTTTTATATAAGCTTCAAATATTTAACATAGATACAGATTTGCTCAAACTGTCAAACAATATTTCAAAAGTTACCTTAATTTACTCACCTTAATGTTTTTGTTTTTTCGAATATTTTGATTAAATCGTTCAATTCTGACATATTCATTCAATCAGATGAGCCAAAAGTAGACCACACATTTAGCGAATTTCATGGGAAAAGCAATATTCTGATTTATGACCTAATTACTTAATTTTTTAATATCTTTTACCAAATTAATTAAATTAAAGTTAAATGTTCTATTGAATTATCACAAAAACGAATTAATACAAATTGTTCTATGCACAACTCTTTCAGAACTTTCAAAGTTTCACTTTGGCCAAAATAATGAATGGAATGAAAGTGATTGCAAAACTTTTACCCACACCCCATTGAACCCAAATTCCGCTTCTTCTAAAATATGCCAAGTTTTATTTGCTAATTGCAACGCAATGGCGCAATAGAGTTTTTAGCCGCAAGGACAAACCAAACGAAAAAAAAAAAACGAAGAAAAAAAATGAAAGACAAGAGGGGAAGGAAGAAACTTCAATTCCAATTTCGCCTTTGGCTGTGACAACATTTACAGAAATCACATGGAAGAAAAAAAGCCGCCACCAGGGGCTAAACTGAAGACGAAGGTGAAGGCGAAGTTGGAGGGGGCCGAAAAGTTTTCTGCCTTTCCAACGTTTTTCTGCACATTTCTTTGGCAAGTTTTTGTTGTGTTTTTTTTCCCTCTCCAATTGTTGTTGTTGTTGTTATTGGGTCTTGCCAATGTTGTAATTGAATTTGCGTCAAGTTCTATTAAGTGGCGTAAAGTTTTGTGGCCTTTGGAATTGAACTTGAGCCGCAGCATGTGCATTTTTCATATGTTTATCGCAGAGTTTCTTTCGATATATATACATATATATTTGTGCTTTTATTTGACAGTAAAGGCGGATAGGTCCGGGTAGGGTAGCGGGGGACGGCGGACAAACTCTGTAGAAACTTCAACCTCAACCTTTAGAGTCTCAACCTCAAATCAATTGCCTGTCATTTGCCAACAAAACAGAACCAACTGAAATACATGCGAGGCGGTTATCAATGAACCATTAAATTGTTTCTGCATTTTAGAGTTTGAGTTGAATCAGTTTACATTTATGTAAGCTTATTCAAGCGAATAAAATTTGAAAAATAAAAATGAAAAGTGTATCATTTAATAACATTCGTGTTACTTTTGCACTAGTTCTTATTCGTTTCTTAAGTATACAACTTATGCAAAAAAAAAGTCTTAACACTTCATTTTTATCTAGGTCACGCAAATCCCTTTTACATATTCTCAAACAATGCCCACTTATACACTCACTTCCACATACAGAGAGAGAGAATGAGATACATAAGTAGATTCCCGGCCTCAGCTGCCATTACATTGCCTTTGCCTGACATCAAATATTAAGATTGTAAACGACAGCTGGTGACATGTTTTCTAGGCATCGTTTTCTTTCATTGAATTTTCATTTTCGTTTGGATTTTTATTACTTTGCACCCTCTTAACCATATTATGATTGGCAACATGGCCATAAGATGGGCGGAAAGTTGAAGAATTCAAATTTGCCTAGTGTCACCAAATAGAACTCATTTCGCACTTTAAGATACAGATAAAGCATTCAAATCAAAGCTTTGTAGATATTTTTCGAGTTGTGAATGATAAGTAAAGTTTATCCAAAAAACTATTCTTAATTTAGAAACTAAGTTGTAAGGATCTATGATATCTAACTGAGAAACATTCATTGTTATGTTTAAAAGTTTGATTTATAGAAATTGTAAATCAAATCAGAAATTGTAATCAAATCAGCCCGTCACCAAAACTCAGCCCAAAATACTTTATTTAATGAAAACAGACTATGAAACAGCAAATTTAATTAAAGACAAAGTTTTCAACTAGCAGAACTGATTATGATAATGCCGTCTACACAGAAGAAAAAAAAACGACAATTCTCATCTTGGTTTGATTTGGCTCACATTGATAAAAGAGTTTGCTTAAGAAATAGGGAATTAAACTTTAGAATTAAGATCCAAAACAGAATTATTCATTAATCTATTTTTCGAACAGAAAATCAAATCAAATGAAAGATAAATAATAAAGAAGATAACTTCGGTCGAATAACTTCGGAATCGATATTAGAGATTCCTTTATCCATTTTATATAATAGATTTCCGACCGGGTTTAAACTTGGTAAATGGTTTATGGATACAAATTGAATTGAATTGAACGAAAAACAATATTTTTTATTGCCTCCCGCGGAATTTCCATCGAGCGTCTTTTGTTTTTGTGAGGCAGATTTCTTGGAATTATTTTCATTTGCTGAAATAAATTGATTATATTGAGAATATAATTATTGATTTATACTCGTAATAATAAATTGATTTGGTTCAAATTTCGTGAACAGTGATATACATATATTTGATTTATAGAGCAAAAGGAAAAAAAATTGTTGATTTTAAACATAGCGCTCCGATATTGGATATATCTTATAAGTAATCCGATCCGACCAATTCTTAAACTTGACAAACAAACAACTTTAAGAAGCTTAACTACCAAGTTTTAACCACGTAGCTAAAAACTTAAAGTATAAAAGCTGCGAAGAAACAGACAGACGAATCAAAAATATATATACCCTTTTAAGGTTAGAAACGTACACATATTTTTATTCATTTCAAACATCTGATCAATTTTATTATATCTTCTGAAAGGGTAGAAAAATCAATCAGTTTTCCAGCAGTTTCATTAGAATGAATAACACAAAATAAAAAAAAACTGGTCACACTTTCTGACAGTGTTGATGAGATTGTAAAAAATTCATCAAAAGATTGAATCTTTCTATTATTAATTTATTTAGCATATTCCCAAGAGCTTTAATATGTTCAAACGACAAAAGAAAATTGCATTTTCTATTTACACAATTTGAACCAATTAATTTATATTTATAAACATGGAACTTTTGCAGACATTTGGTTTATTCTACTCAAAACACACACAAAAGTTGTTGGCAAATAAACATAAAACGCAAGTGTGTGAGTGTGTTTTTCTGTGCGTGTATGTGTGTGGGTTGTTGTATGTTTAAATGTGAACAGTTCATTAAATTTTGTGAAATGCAACAGCTGCTGGCATTATAATAACAAGGACAAGCCACAAAAAACAAGCAATGAGGCAGTATTTTAGCTTACTTTGTTTCTTTGTTAAGACATAAATTTATTAACTTGGCCTAAAAGCAACAAGCAACAAAAAATAGAATAACCAATGAAAAAAGCAAAAAGTCAAAAGGGTTAAAAATATACACAAAAAATGAATGAATGGAATCGAGGCTGAATTGATGTAGGACAATTGATGGACAAACAAGATATATATATATACATATAGAAATGTGATATGCACATACGTATATTGTTATATATATATGTATGTATATACGTATATACAGTTATGTAGTGCATGCTCCTTTCAAATGCAGAAGGACAGTTATTTGCTTTTATGGCAGACTGAGCCCTGTCTGGTCAGGACAACATGCTCTCTCGCTGTTGTACGTCAGTTGGTTGAACAGTTTGGTTTATCCTGCCCGAAACTCTACACATACTACTATACACACACACACACACATACAAATACAGAAATCTATCCAACAACTATTTCCGCTTACTGCAAACAAATCCAGCTAGCAAAACAACATTCACAACAACAGCAATACGAAACAATGCCCGCACAATATTGCGTATACGTAATATTGACATTTCCCATATTATTGAGTGAATGAGTGAGCAAGTGACTGGTGACTGGTGAGTGAGTGAGTCAGTTGAGTTGGCTGTCGAATTGCTTTTGCCATTTGCCATTGAAATGTTCGAGGAGGCGAAACAAACAAGCAAATGTCTTTAACCCCGTCTCATTAAATATGTTTGACAAGTTGATAAATCGTTGTAATATAATGCCTATATACGGCCATGGATTCGATGGGTCATTGAGTACCAACATTCATTCATTTATATTTTATATTGCCTATATATCTGTAAGCATTTTGTATTGTTTTCGGACATATGTATTTGTAAGGTGGAGTCGCCAAGAAGGTCAAGTACTAGCAACAGTCTACTCAGTAAATAAATTTCGACTCCAACTGTGAAAGAAATATTTCTATAATGAAAACACGTTTTCCTTTTTGATGGGTTACTTAAAAAAAAACTCCATATAATAATATAATTTCACAAGATTTTATTGAATTTGTAGCATAAAAAAGATTTGAACTTACTCCACCTGAACTTTTACTATTATCTTTACTTAATAAACCATTTGACAAATTTTTAACATTTTTTTTAAAAGTTTTGTTTTCAGAAATATTTTGTAGCAATTTGTCACTTTGAGCATTTTAAATTGTCTATAAAATAAACAACAAAAAATCAACCTTAACTCAAATCAATCAAAGTCTTTTTCGCTTTATGTATCTACAAGTGCCGCAAAATTGATAAACTCCATGATAAAGATATGGGGAAGCTTTTAAGCCGGCAATGGCAAAAGTTTTCAAACCAAAAACTCAAACACTCACACACACACACACACACACAGAGAGTGAGAAAGTTGTCAACTTTGAACCCGAACCCTTCAAAAATTGTCATTTTGATGTAAACAATTCAATTGCATAAATATGCAAACAGCTAAAGAAAAACGTTCAAGAAAATTGTCGGAAAACAGTCCCCTTCCAAAATAAATGGCAAACCTATTCGAGTTTTCCTTTTTGTTGCCGGGGCAAGAAATAATTTTACAATTTCATTCAATCGAAGCGAAGAAAAAAAACTTGAAATCGAATGCTTTGTCACCTTTACAGCAAAAAAAAGAAGAAAAAGGCAAAGAAAAGTCTTTACCAAAGTTATTTAAAACATTTTCCCCTGCCATAGACTCGGGTTTTCCTTTTTTTCCTTGAAGAAAAATGCGTTTTTCATGCTAATGTCAAACCCTTAATAGATTCACCATAGGTTTTTCTCTAGAAAAGCTTTGTGTTGTGTGGTGCAAAGGAGGAAAAAAATAAAACTGAGAGAACAATGGCGGCAACGACTTTGAAGTACCCTGTAATAAATTAACTATTTTTGTAATCATAATAAATAATAAAGTTTAAATATATATTAAAATTATTATATTTAATAAATAAATAATATCTAGCAATTAAAGCTTAACTTATCCTAACATTATAGATAGAAAATGTTGCATAGGAGCTGAAATTTGTATTGAGAAAAATCGAAAAATATTTGTTTAAGGAATTGTAACAAGGATTACCAAACATCTATTAATTTAATGCCGTCCTTAAGGTTTCGAGTTCTATTATATTATTCGAGTTAGTTACCCTTTAACATAATTTATAAGTTCCGACCTACTTTTAATGCTTTGTTGGTCTCTATATTGAAATTCGATCAGAAAACTGCTATATCAAAAGAATTGATATGCGTTTTAGTATGATTAAACCATTGAGTAGTAGAAAATTTAGTGGAAACTATTAAGAGTATATCGAAGAATATATATGTATATATCAAATTTTCTCTTCTTTTTCTTCTAAAGCCATATATACCCCTCTTAGCATTTGAATTGAAATGCCGAAGCTTAGTCGACATTTATTTTATTTCCTTTGTTTGGTCCACATAAAGTTATTCCACTCTGTGGAGACTTTTGATTCGAGGTGTGGCCATTTGGAAATGGGTAATTGACTTCAGTGGTATGAAAACTTTTTGAGTATTTAATTCGTTTACTCATTTTTCTTCTGGCCAATCGGGCACAGGAAAAACACATTTTTGCAGCTGGCCGCAATTCAATTAACTTTGTCACGTTAAATGGCTGCTTAAGCTCTAATTTCATTTCCCGACACTTGGCTTTATTTGTTTGTTTGTTCACTTTACTTCGACCAGACTATCTCTTGGGATGCCATCCATCTAAATTTGATTTTGCATTTTGTTGTTTCGATTTCGCAAACAAACACACACCCGCACACACACACACACATAGGCAGATGTACACCCTTATCAAAATTTTGTGACAGGCCACAAAACTTTGCGCTTAAAAATAAATCAAAACTTTTCATTCCAAGCATTATCCTACTCATCCTTGTCCCCAGATAAATGTACTGATAATTTGTATTTGTTTCTTACTTGCTTTCCATTTTCATCTTTTCTTTCTTTCTTTTTTTTACCCCTCTCCTCCCCCTTCTTTACATATGTGTCAAGTTTTTGTCAATGGTGAAAATGTTGGCAAAACTTTTTGCCATGATTTGCTGCCAGACATTGTCAAGTTTTTTGCATTTTTTCTACTTTCTTCTTTTCTCCGTTGTCTATGGAAATTGGCATAGGGGCAAATTCTTGATAAGAATTTGTGGCAAGTTTGGAGTTAAGCTGATACTATATATATATTTACATATATCCTTATCATTAAGCTAACACACACACACACACACACATAGAAATAACTTTATTTGGCATTAACAGAAAATTCAATAGACTTTGTCTTAATATAATCTTTTGGCTTGTTAACAGATTCTTGGAACGATGCTTTATTATTGTTAGTGAATTAAGAAAGGATTTCCTATTATAGGTTCTTCGAAAAGTCTTAACTCAAGTCTTAATTGAGCCTTTCAAACGAAAAACATATTTAGTAAGCTTTTAAAAAACATTTTGGGGAAGGGTTAAACAAGACTTTATTTATAAATTCGGCCATACTATTAAAGGGTCTAAAGATCATATCATAATTTAACTGGACTTAAAAATTGGCTAACAACCTAATAGAGACGAGAAAGGATGAAGCAGGTGTAGAGCTTAATTGTCATAAAGGAAAGATCTAGGACGATTTTATACCCTTGCATTATTATACCCTGTACCCATAGGGTAAAAGGGTATATTAAAGTCGCTAAAATGTATGTAACAGGCAGAAATATACATTTCTGACCCCATAAAGTATATATATTCTTGATCAGCATCACTAGCCGAGTCGATTGAGCCATGTCCGTCTGTCCGTCCATCTGTCCGTCCGCCTGTCCGTCCGTCTGTATGAACACCTAGATCTCGGAGACTATAAAAGCTAGAGCTACCAAATTCGGCTTGTAGGTCCGTCTAGTGTGCAGATAGATCAAGTTTGTTTCAAATTTTTGCCACTTCCGCCCCCACAAATCGGGAAAACGGATTACTAGTGCTGTATTAAAGATATTGCTCCACCTGACCAAATTTTGTCGAAATCGGACAATAAATATCGGAGATATACCTATATGAGTTTTGCACTGAATTGCCAAGGCGACATTGGCTGGCAAAAGTGAGCGAGACAGCATGCGTTCGCTGTTGCTGCATGTTAAAGAGAATTTTGCATGAAATTAATGGCGATTTCGAGGATATTCTATTTCATTTAATATAACTAGTTGGTACAGGGTATACTCAATGTCGGCAGGGACGACTTGCTTGCTTCATTATATTAATTTTAGTCAGAAGTTTGCAACGCTTAGAAGGAAGCATCTTCTACCATATAAAGTAAATATGTGTATATATATTCTTGTCTGGTTCAACCCCACAAGCTACAAAGCTGTAACCTTTGGCCTTTTTTGCCGGCTTTGTATATCTCGGAATCATCCCGATCGGATGGCTTAATCATAGTCAAAGGAACGATAGGTCTGGAATACGGTTTAAAATTAATAACTTCGTAGTTTTTTAATAAAATTTCTCAAAATCTTAACATATTTACCAAGTTTTATCGGAACCGGCTGACTATATCATATAGCTCCCATAAGAATGATCGCCCCATTGCCACTAAATTTGGTATTTGTTAGAAATTTCAGTCGTTAGAAATTTGGTCGACTATATTCTATACCTTTTATAAGAACAATCGGATTAAAAAAAACGTTGATGAGAATTATATTTTTTGTTTGACTTGCTTTATATGCTTTCTAATGATTTTAAAACATTATAAATAATTGTATAAAATAAATTCAGCACGGTCGAAGTTAGCCCGTCTTTCTAGTTTTCGGCTGAAATTTGCCAACGCTCCTTCAAGAGTGTACAATTTGCTTATTTTATATCCATGGTAAATGCTAGCAGAAATATATTTTTTTCCAAGATTTCGTATACAGGTATCCCTCGTATAACGCGGTCTTATACAACGCGGTTTCGATATAACGCGATTTGGAAAAATTAGGTTTCAGTATGTTGAAGAAATATCTTCTGATGAAGCTATTGCTCCCTCAAAACGCCCACGTGCAAAGATCTTTGAAGACAGTGAAACAGATTAATTACCATATGCAGTTTGAAGAATAACAATAAAGTTTTTAATAAACCTTTGAATTGTTTTAGTTTGTTTTTAAATTTTTTAATGTGCACATAATTATTTAAATTTTGTTTTTTGAATTTTGAAATATGTATGTACATATATATTATTATTCATATCTTGTGTTTGTAATTGTATAAGAAAGTCTGAGCTTTAGTATTGAGTTGAAATACATATATGTGCATCTGTTATTTTGTATGTATTTTATTTAAAAAAAAACCTATTGGAACATAACCCCCAAATTTATATGAAAACTATGTTTCAGATAATGCGCAATTAGATAACGCGCAATTCTTCTGGAACGTAACTATCGCGTTATACGAGGGATACCTGTATATTGTCGATTATAAATCTCTCTTAAATATTTACTTCTCTTCTTCTGGATACAACATTCCTAAGTTTTTTGAATAGCTCGTCGTTTGAATGTTTGTTGCTCGGGAAATTAGAAACAAAAATTGGATGGAAACTTATATAAAAATCACCAGCTCACATCTATTAATATGTACAGTTTGATGAGGCGTCCTAATTTAAAGTAGATTTTTTCTACTTTTAAAACTCTGTACTCATAGGAAAAAATTGCAAAAGAAAATCTCTAAAATGTTTATAGACTGCGAGGATAGATTTCCAATTCTCTTGAGTAGCTTTAGAAAATTTGGTTTAATTTCTATGCAAGATAAATCCAAAGTCAGCTGATTTTAATTATATTGTTAAATTAGGATCTAGAAGCTATAGCCAGTATAACTAGGTTGACCACAATTTGTAATTGATATAAGTTAAATAATGAAATCTATACCCTTGTATTTTTGTATGTTTGTATTGAATAGGCTCAAGAACTACAGGACCGATTTCAAAATTTCTTTTACCATTACTTAGAGGGATTCTTCCGATTCCGTATAGGCTATATTTTATCCCGGAAAATAGATAGGATTTTTCGTGGTAGTGAAAATTGTGGAGTAAGTACGAAACGAATTTAATTTACGCATTGTAATATTAAATTAACGTATTGTTACTAAGCCACAGTGAAGCTTGACAAGGTCACTAGTAATTTATATAGTTATTACAATTATTGTTGATTGCTTAGAGTTATTCTATAATAGTTCTTGTATCTACAACTCCAATAATGATTGTTAAAGATTTCTATTCTCGATTAACATTTAGTTAGTTCAAAGAGTAAATAAGTTGAAGATGGCAAAGTGTATTCTTGAAATTAATATAGGTGATAAATTATATCTAAATTTTCGATATCTTTTACTATTTATGAATATAAATAACGAGTTCCTTTATATAATTTTAAACTACTATAGACAGTTATATAATCCGTCGATACATTTCTTGGTGAATCATACCTTTAAAATCACATACAGTATGCCCTCGCAGAATGCCACCCTTGATACACTCAACTCCTCGATGAAAGAAGCACTTTTATTCTTTACAATGAAAGGTTTTCGTAAGTCTGTGATAATGTTTAGCTGAAGTTTAGAAAATTTTCGCACTAACCTCAGTTTTCGCACTTTGCTCAATTTTTATTAGTTGTGTTCCAGTAAAGTGGACTCTATAGATTTATATGAAATATCTAGATGTTTATTTATATTTACCAAACATGCAGACAATTTTAAAATAACATATGTATGTATGTTCAATTTTTGAAATTCTTTAAATCAGCCATTCTTAATGATTCCATTCTTACAGAGGACTTTTGCTAATTTCGCCAGATATAGACTCCTTGCCGATTCACCCTTTTTTGTTTGCACCTGTTTCTCTGCATATTAAGACTTTCCCCTCCCCTCCCTCTCGGTGAATAAATGACAATGCTAATGTCTTGGCCACCCTCCCTGTTTCACTCCATTCTTATTTGCCTAGGCAAATTTAAGCACAATTTAATTTGCAATTTGTTAATGACAAGCTTCTGGTAAGAACAAAAAAACCAAGAACCTAAATGCATTCCACACACTCGCTAAATACAAACAAATGAGACTTACATTTTATACTCGTTCAAGTGGCACAGCGGGGATCGGGGAAGAAGAGCAGAGGGAGAGGAGGTAAGTGGGGAGGTGAGAAGTGTCTGCAGTGTCACTTGAAGTGTTGCAGCTTCGCTTCGAGTCGCCTCGCTGACAGCAAAAAATGAAAACCATAGAAAGAAAAACTCAAGAAACCGTTTAATGAATGCCCTTTGATAGGAGTTTAGTGTGATCCATACTATATAGTCTACCGATTTCAAAATTCATTTGAGAAAGAAAATTAAAAAAATATTAAGTTAGGATTAAGCAATCAAGGTTAAACAAATCCTTGTTTATTGTAATAATATAATAGGTATATTGAATCAGTTTAGTTTTAAGATTTTAAAGAAAGTGAAATAAAGTTTGCATTTGATCCTGAAAAAGAAGGATTACCTATAGAAACAAAAGGATCCCCACGAAACCTAGGAATAAACTAATTTTTTATTGTTTCTATCGACGTTTATAAGATAAAGTCTGGTAGAATAATGGGTAAAAGTTTATCCGATACTAAAGTCCATGTAATGTGGTCTACCAGTATTAACAGACAGATTCCTATATTATATTGATTTGTTGATATTATTGCCCATGATCAGGTAGTATATATGTATATCAATATTATTACATCTATTACATACATGTTCCAATGTCCGAGCTTTCATCTGAGATTCCTTTCACAAAGCTTTTACCATATGTATTGTACCCCCTTCAAGTGAAGGGTATAACAACACAAAAATTTAAACAGTCAGACCAGAAAGAGCCAAAGTCGTCGCAATCTTTGCGATGTCGGGCTGTTAACCTCCCTCCTCTCACCCCATTCCCTGCCATCATGAGTCCGGACAATAAACACATGTTTCAGTTTGTAATGTGCGGGGCCGTAAAGTTAAGCTCCCCTGTATTCCCCCTCTCCTCTTCTCCTTTAGCGAAATGGTGCAAAAACAAACAAATACAAAGAAATATGAAGAAGAAGTCGTCCTGCGAATTGAGATACCTGGCAAATAGGTTAAGGAA
This sequence comes from Drosophila austrosaltans, assembly GCA_035045865.1. Classification (NCBI taxonomy): domain Eukaryota; kingdom Metazoa; phylum Arthropoda; class Insecta; order Diptera; family Drosophilidae; genus Drosophila; species Drosophila austrosaltans. Next base: position 8,046,389 of record JAWNOQ010000200.1, read on the forward strand.
GGACGAAGTTAATTTTAAATTTGAAAAAAGGGGGGAAATATGTGGGGTTTTTATGGGGGGGGGGGTGGGGGGTGGGGGGGGGTGGGAGGTTGGGTGGTTCGGGGGGGGGGGGGGGGGAAAATAAAGGGGGGGAGTGGGTAGGGGGGGGGGGGGGGGGGGGGGGGGGGGGGGAGAATATATATGGTGGGGGGGGGTTTTGATGTTGGGGGATAATGCGAGGGCAGCCAAAAAGTATTTTGTATCTGCGTTTCTCTGTTTTTATTATTTGGTGAAAGGAACACATGCCCTTTACACACACACACACACTCACACACACACACACATGCTGTGTGAGAAGTTTTTGCCAGCCACTCAGTAGAGGATTACATTTGACAATTGTAGGGGAACATGTGGTATTTGGCAGCGGTTTACCTTCTCTTTTCAATATAAGTACCTAAGCCATAAGAAATTGAACCGAAACAAAACATAAATATTTATTGATTTTGGTATATCAAATAACAAAGAGGAAAGATCGGAGATAAATCGGCATTAAAGAATGTGACTTATTGTTCAACACTTTGCTATATTTATCAGACATTCTTCAAAATGATATCATTTTAACATTTCATTTGGGGTATTTTTGGAGCATTTTTATAAGAAAGTTAAAAACTTCTGTAGTTATATATTTATTTTATCTAAGAGATAATTTTTTAGTATAAAATTGTTAATATGTAATAAATAATTGTTATTTAAAAAAAATTCTGGGTACATTTTTTTTTCATTTTAAAAACTTACTTTTTATTGTTATTCCAGAATGAGTGATATTATTTTTTCTCAAAAATAAAAGTTAAAAAGATTTTTTTTTATATTAAGAATATAAAAGAATTTTTTATACAGAATAACAGGAGTGAAAATATAAAAATCAAAAATTAAAATTATTTTATAAAATTATAAAAAATATTTTAAAAATCAAAATTAACAACTATTTTTGAATTAAATGAATATAACTGAAAGTTTAATAATTGAAGCAAATTGAAGCATTGTTATCAGAACTTATTTTTTATTAAAAAAATATGTACAGCTTTTTGGTTTTCTGTTTAAGAATTGAAATTACAATATATATACATATTAAAAAGGTTTATTTCTCGATTTGACTGCTGTATATGCTTTGATTATTTATTTACAAGTAAATTATTTATACAAGAATAAAAAAAGAGAAAATAACTATTTCTTCCTAAGTTGATTTAATGTAAAAGTTGGTATCGAAGATATTAAAAATAGTTAAATTGAAGCTAGATTCTGAAACAGTTTAAGGGATATATAGATTTGAAGTATTAGCTTTAGCTTTAGTTCCTCCCTGCCTCTCTCTCTTTCTTTGAAATTTTAATTGAAACGAAGCAATAAGGATTATATAAGTTATACATTTTATTAATCAAATAACAATAACAATAAACCAATTTTTCTAACTTTAAAAACCAAATATTTCTTTTAATTTTTAATAATTTGAATTTTAAGTTGACCAAATATTTTCTTTAAACCTTAAGAAAGTTGGAAAGTTGTTCAATTTTTTCAATATTTTATGTTGAATATAAAACTGATACAAAAAGTAATAATCAGAACAATTATACCAAACTGGACAATATGACTTATCCTTTGTAAATTTATAGATCTTTTTCTATGTCTATGCTTTCGATAGCTTTCCTTTATATGATATCGGATCTTTAGATTGACTTTTTAATCAATCATCTTACAGAAGACACTTCTTTCTTTTGTTTATACCTTAAAGAGTATTCACAATTTCCACTAGGCCGAATCTTTTTGTAGCTTTTCTATTTTTGATTTTCATTTCTTTTTTCTTTGTTTGCAATATTTATAGTGTTATTTCTTTGGGTGTTTTGCTTGGGTGTCTGTGGTCCATAAACTGATCTGGCTAATTATGGCCACTAATGAGCTTGAAATGGCACTTACCAACAAAGAGTCATGAGGAAAAACAAACATTGCAATAATTATGCATTCTCCACAATTTATGAGCTGCAAGAAGAAGAAAAATAGGAAAGTATTGAGAGGGAAACATTGAACATTTTGTCTACGCAATGTCAACATAATTAACTAATTTTTATGATTGCAATAAAGAAGAGGAACATGTCTTGAATACCTTTTACATCGGACTGTGTCTCCCATGCAAAAATATTAACAACAACTGTATCGATTAATGGGAAATTGCAAGTTGGCCCCCCTCCACTCGTCGGCGGTCTTTTAGTCATTGTAAATTTTAATTATTTCCTACAAAATGATGATTAAATTTGCCGCAGGCCATTGGCCAGATATTAAATCAATAAATATCAACATAGTCAATATGTATATCAGACTTTTTGTTTTTAATATTTTGCTTGTTGTTGTTTTTACTGTTGATTTTGGCTACATTTAAAAGGGCAACAACGAAACGAAACGACTCCGACAAGAGCCAGGATGAGACTCGAACTGGGTCTGGCATGACAGTTTGCCAATCGGCCAGTTGACCAGTTTACCTGGTTTACAGTTCATTATGTGGTATAAATTGACTTCATGTCGTGGCCTCCCTCACTATTATCCACAATATTAACAAATAAAAATTGTTTTCCTTTTTTTTGTTTTTGCCAATTTGTGTTCATGACATGGTCCATGGCACGAAAAGCCAACAGGCAACAACAACAAGAGAAAACAAAAATAAATATGAAAACGAAAATCATACGCAAATTCAAAAAGGGGGATAACAAAAGTCAACAGGTAGAAAAGGAAGGGAATGAAACTATTATTAAGTAAGCCGTTGAAAAGCCAGTTAAATGTCAAACAAAAGTACAGTAGATGCCGGTTATAACGATTCTCAAGGGACCAGCATTAAAGCACCGTTATAACCGATATTTGTTATATCCCGTATTGGAGTATACCGTGCCAAATAGAGATCCCATGGTCCCCAAGATCTTGGTGTTTATAGAGACAGATATGAGGGCCAGTGTCAAATGACTCGACTATTGATACCGATCGAGAATTGATACAGTAAAGATTCTCAAGAGACCGCCATAGCCATAGCCATAGCAACGTTATAACCGTAAAAACAATATTTTTTTTTATTTAGTTCGTGCTTTACCTAAGATTGCTTGAATTTCATATACATGTGTTTATTTTTTTTTTTTTTGAAAATGTCCCATAAACTGCTTCGATACATATGCAAACATAATGGTTGCCTATTTGGCGCACTTTGTTGTTATTTTCCGGAAATTCACACTGGATAGGTCAAAGTCAATAAGAAGTGTATTTAGCTCATATTACCCGAATAGGTATTTAAATACCCACGAAAACTTAAAAAATTCTTCAATTCAATAATTCTTTTACGATTCTACGATGCACCAGGCACAACCATAAAAATTTGATCAAAATCGCATCGTTCTATCTATCTTAAATGGCTTAGGAGCGTCGAAACGAAATTACTCTCTGACAAATACTCCAATAATTTTTTGGGCCCATTTATTTTTGTTTAAACTTAACATTGATATAAGCAGTATATAGTAAAAAGCAACATTGTTATAGCCGATTGTGCTTCCATACAAGATTGATTGAGAACCAACCAAATCTTTCTGTGTGTATCGTTGTATACCGTTTATAACGAAAAGCGGTAAATCGTTATAACCGGCATCTACTGTAGTTACTCCGTGCAAGACAGATACATACACACATATGTATCTGTACAACAATTATACTACAACTTGACATTGACTTTTGATTTATTAAAATTAAATCTAATTTAAATCTACATTTCAAAGGTGAAAGCAAAGGTATTTTTTTAGCAATTATAATATACAGTCGACTCTCGTTAAATTGAAATTCAAGGGACTCTTAAAATATTACGAATTATCGAGTATTTAAAATAGTAAATGTTCGAAGTGTTTCAGAGAAAAGAAATAAATCCTCAAATTATCAAGTTTTTTTTTAACTGCTATTGTTTATTTATAATAAGAATTAATTTATTTGTTCGAATTACCGAGTGCATAAAAATGTATGGACAAAATTCCAAATATAAAGAGAAAATCTCTTTGGGGGAAAGAGAGGTTCGAATTGTCTCAGGTTTTAATTATCGGGAGTCGAGTGTAATAATAAATTATATATATTTCAACACTGGTATTACCCATTATTTTGCTGTAAAACTTTTTATGACTAATAGTTGCCATCTCTATCGTCATTGTTATCGATTTTGTGGCCATCGCTAACTACTCCATTGGTCGTCAAATTCTGTCTAGAAAGGGAGCTATTAAATCCGCTTTCAATTTAGTCTCCAAAAGTTGAGCATTCAAATTTATACAACTAATCATGGAAGTGGATGAGGAAGAATTCGAGGGGCCATCCAGCAATGACAGCAGCAAGGGCGAGACGAAACGCTTCGAGGTGAAGAAGGTATAAACTTTGCCAATTGTCAATTTTAAGCATAGTCATGCCCCCCCCCCCCCCTCGCTACTAACTACTACTAACATTTGTCTCACTTTCTTTTTTCGCCCCTGAAAACACATAAAACGCAATCAATAACAAAACTAGTGGAATGCTGTAGCTCTTTGGGCTTGGGGTAAGTAAACAGTTTATTCAGATTTATTTTAATCCGCATTCTCTTAGATATCGTTGTGGACAATTGTGCCATTTGCCGCAATCATATCATGGATCTGTGCATCGAATGCCAGGCCAATCAGGCATCTGTCACCAGTGAGGAGTGCACCGTGGCCTGGGGCGTTTGCAATCATGCCTTCCATTTCCATTGCATTTCCCGCTGGCTGAAGACCCGCCAGGTTTGCCCTTTGGACAATCGTGAATGGGATTTCCAGAAATATGGTCACTAAATGACGGCAATGTCACAACACCAGCACACACGCACACATTAAAAAGAGACCCCAGGAGATTAGAACAGAAGAAGACTAATAAGACAGCACCAGGAGCTTGACCCATCAGCAGAGCAGCAACAAACTTTAGATCAATGTGAATCTAATGTCATAACAACCAATGAATAAAAAAAACAACAAATTGTATTGCAAAAAAACAAGACGATGTAAACTGCCCACAAACAAACAAAACCGAAAAATAACATTTTAGATGGATTCGTACAAAATATTGAATAATTATGGAATAAATGTTAGTTATGTACATAATCTTGAAAAAATACTATTAAATTGATTAAAGACTATTAGATTGATACTCTATACACTTTGAATTCAATTAACTATTAAGCTGCTAAAATTGTGTGTGAACGTTTCCAAAGTTCCTTTCTAATGCATTGGCAATTGCATTCGATGCATGTATTAAGTAAGTAATGTAGTAGAGAAGGAAACTTAAAAAACCTTACCCTCATATTTTATTTTTTGTTTTGTTTTCAAACACTTTCTTTACACTTTACTTAACACACTATCACCCAACCAGGCGACGATCACGGATACACACACACACAAATGTCTTTTTTACAAATTCTTCCACAAATAAAATAATTCCTTATACAATTTAAACTTTTATTTCGTTCCTACACACAAAAACATAAAAAATCTAAAAATTTAATTTACGACCAAAAGCGACTTAAGCCACAACAAAACTGACAGTGTTGCAAAAGACTTAAAGGAGCCCTGATCAAGCCAAACAAACAAGCTAAATTGTTAGCTTTCGATAAATTTCTAGCGAATATCTAACCGTTTCGGGCAAACTGAGCAGAACTTATCGATCAGATCCAGTCCCCTTTCTTGCCACAGAGTCCGTTGTAGATTCTCTCTAGTTGGAATTGCCTGCGAGTTGTTTATTGGTGTTTTTCTTAGTGTTTACTGGCGTTAAGTTGACTTAAGCGGCATTTAATCAGTTCATTTTTCGAATCGTTAAAAATCTTTCATTTCGGCACGGAGTTGGTCGTAGTTCGGTTGCTAATTAGTTTTCTTCCTCCCTTTTTAATGTGAAGTAAAAGTGAAAGAAAATACAAGACATTGTGTATATGTGTGTATGTATGTGTAATGCTGTGTATGTACATACATACATAAGTGCAGTCATATAAAAATAACTTTTTACATACATACATACATATGTATATATGCATATACTTATAAATTACGTTAAATCTAAAAACAATAAAAAGAAGAAATGGCTAAGGAAGAATGTGCAATACAATTATTGTAACAGTAAGGTAAGCGGATTTTGAGTTCTTTTAGAAAAAAAAATTGTATGATTTTAATATACATAACTGATATACAAATGTATGTACATATGTATACGTAAGCACATACTTGCATACATATGTATTTACATATTTACGTGTGTATGCATAAAAAAGATAAATGGTATTCGCATCTTCGCCTCACCAATAAGAAAAGAAATTTCCTTTCACAAAATTTCTATGGAATAGTTGTGATGAGCTTCCAAAAAAATAAGTACATATGTACATATGTATGTATGTACATACATGCATGTGTACATATATGTTCCTATGTATACATATGCTTGTATTTATGTAGGTACATACATAAGTAACATTTTCTATGGAAGTTTGCTGGCTCTACAAAAAGGTGTACATATGTATGTATGTATGTATGTATTTTTATTTTTCTTGGAAGTTTCAGCAGTACTGATCTTTCATTGCGGATTTATGTTTCATTATCCATATTGATGTTAGTTTACTGCTTTGGCAACTAAAAAATGTTTTTCATACAAGTTGAAATAATAATGAGTGACGGACTGAACTCTCCGTACGACTTTTTTTTGTAAATTTAATCTGATTTAAAAGAAAAGTAATATTTCATTTTTGATTTACAGTCAATCACAAAAGTATTCGTCTCTAGGGGTCCCCTGTATTTATGCTCATTTTTGCTGGATATTCAATAATAAATTCAATCGTTTTTTCACAGGATGGGGTACATCAAATATTTATCTAACTCAATTTAACTTAATTTTATTTAAAAGTTTAATACTTCAAATTTTTTTTAAAACAAAACAAAAAAGGCACAAAATTAAATCCCACAAAAGTATTCGTCTCTTCAAGTATTTCGCTTAAATCTAGATACTAAAACTAATTCTAATATTTAGTATGCAAGCCCTTATTGTCTATAATGGCCTTCAAACGTCGGGGCATCGATTCCACCAGCTTGCGGCATCTCTCCTCCGGAATTTTTGACCATTCCTCAAGCAAAACTGCCTTTAGTTCCTTTTTTGAGGAAACCTTGTGCTCCTGGACTTTCAGCTTAAGGTGGGCCCATAAATTTTCGATCGGGTTGACGTCTGGACTCTGGGGGGGCGTATTTAGCTGTTTCACATTATACAACAACCACATTTTTACCTTCCAGGCAGTATGTTTTGGGTCGTTGTCTTGCTGGAAAATGAAGTCCTCTTTTCCAATGCCCATTTTATCTGCACTGGAGGGCAGATTCTCTTTGATAATATTCAAATACATATCTGCATCCATTATTCCGTCAATGAAAATCAAATTGCCAACACCTCGAGCCGACATGCACCCCCAAACTAGCACAGATCCTCCGCCGTGCTTAACAGTTGGTTTTATGTTTTTTTGTTTCAGTGCTTCACAAGGCTTACCCAGACTTTTCCCTCGCCATCAGATCCAAATATATTGAATTTACTTTCGTCGCTAAATATGACGCGCTCCCAGTATGCAAAATCTTTGATTTCGTGGGTTTTTGCAAAGTCTAGACGCTTTGACACATTTACAGAGGAAAGCAATGGTTTTTTCTTGGGCATCTTCCATGTAAATCGCTGCTTCTTAGTACCCTGCGGACGGTTTCGTCACATACGTTGGATCCCAAGGATGAAGACAAGGCACTATTAATCTTTGGAGCTGATAAATGAGGGTTTTTCCTATTCTCTTCCAGAATTTTTCGCTCTTCTCTGCCTGACAAAATTTTTGGTCGGCCGGCACGTGGTAGATTTTCCAAAGAATTTCGAGCTTTCATTCTAGAAATTGCGCTTTTGATTGTCGAGACACTTCTTTCAAACAGCTCACTGATATATTTATTCGATTTGCCCTCATTGTGTAGGTGTAGTATGATTTTTTTCTGGGAATCGTTTAATTCTGAACCTTTTGGCATTTTTAATGAGATACGTTAAGTTTCGTTCCAGAAAGTAAATGGGCTTTTCCCCGAAATAGATTCAAAATGCCCTAAATAATCTCAAACGCCAAAAAAAAATCGTTTGCAACTAAAAATACTAATATATTTGAGTATTTTCCTGAAGAGACGAATACTTTGTGACTTTAATTTTGGGATTTTTTTGTTTTATTATGAAAAAATCTAAAACTGAACTTTTAAATAAAATTAAGTTAGATTGAGTTAGATAAATATTTGATGTACCCCATCCGTGAAAAAACGATTGAATTTATTATTGAATATCCAGCAAAAATGAGCATAAATACAGGGGACCCCTAGAGACGAATACTTTTGTGAGTGACTGTATATCTAATTTGTATAAGAAATATAAGAATGAGCGTTTTCGGCATTAACTTAAAAAGTTATTCACGAAAAACGTACATATACATATGTATGTATGTATTTTGTTGGGATACCACAAGCACGAATTACTGCTCACAAGTTTCATTAAAGCTGCTAGATTTTCCATCTTTATGTATATTTGGTCATCCCTTCTACTTGATCATTCGATCGCCACTCTTATTGTGTTTTTAAATATTTCGCTCTGAAATTCTCGAATGATATTGAAGTCCGAGCTGTTTGGAGGTGAGTACAGTGTCCATAAAGCATAACATCCACATCCAGCCAAGGCTAAGTTTGGGATGGCTTTCGGTTTTCTTCTCTGGAAACTGCAACTGTTCCCAGAACTTGACACTGTCACTCCTAATAAGAAAGAAAAACTAAAAGTTTCGCTTGAAAATTGTTAAAAATCATCTTTATTAATGCATAATTACATTTAAACCGCATCATTACTTTTCTTTTAATAATTTGTAGTTCGGATTAAATTAACAAAAAAGGGGGTCGTACGAAGAGTTATGTTATCCTTCTGGAGCAAATGAAAAGGCTTTTCTTTGTGGTAATTTAGTTTTTAGTCTTTTAATCAACCAGCTCAGGTATCTTAAACTATCATGTATGAGAATTTGTTTATCCTACAGAAGCAATTACATATGCCCACGGTGTATTCAGAAATCGTGTTATATATTGTGATGTATAGGACTTGAAAATGATAATCCAGGATATAAATATTCATTACGTGTATAAATCGTATACACAAAGCGGATCGATGCCTGAATAATTTTATATTTAACAAGTATTACTGGACCAGCAGCACATAAATAGCAGCTTAAGGGGCTTTTCCATTTCCATAATTTTTTCTCTTCTTTTTGTATTGGCGTTAGGAAATCTGAGCGTTCCTTTGCCACTAAACAGCCATTGAAGTCCCTTTGCCTGTTGTTTGGGTGACGAAATGCGACTTGAAAGTACGTGATATGCCTGGCAAAAGCCTGAAATGAAGGCGAATTCTCTCTCTGAAAAAAAGGAAAACCATACCAAAGGTAAAGGCATTAAGGACTCCCCAATGGGGTTGGATGGGTAATGGGGAGGGGCCATCGAAAAAAATGCCAAATTCCAAATCCCAAGAGTGGGTGGTAGTGAAAAGCCAGACAACAATACCCGAGCATAAGGTAAATGCAATCAATACGCGTAGACGGCATATAACAGGTATTATATATATTATGTATAATGCATGATGTGCCCTACTCTACAAGCATACAACCACCCCGCCCACCCACTTCCATTCATCCCATACCACTAAAGTGTCTGCCCTGACAAAATCAACGCCAAAGCGTAATCTATTAAATTATCCTAATTTCATCACGCACCAAATCCCTTTAGCCCATGAAACATCTCTTCTGCATCTGCAATAAGGCAGGAGACAGCGACCACCCAGGCAGCAGGCCCACAGTCTGAAAAACAATAAAAATTTGCATAATATCGGTATAATATTTTAGCATTATACATAGAACGAGTATATACATATATGAGTATGTGTGTGTGCAGGTGTGAATGACAAAGGTGCACGAATATGTGTAGACAGACACGAATTTTCCTTTTCAAAATTTTTTTTAGCTTTCTTTTTGATAAGGTTACCCGACACATGTTACCCGCATTTTAGCAAAAGAACAAAAAAGCATACCAAAACTTCAGTGCATCGAATTTGAGATACTTTTGCAGTTTTTAGGAACAATGTTCCAAATGTACAGAGAGAAAAGCTTTCCAAAGATGTAAAAACTATTAGATTCAAAGGCCTGTTTTCAAATCCTTAAATGTTTTTCAAAGGTTGAGTGAAGAGTTTAGTAGATAAGTACTTTTTGCTTTCGGAAAAAGTTTGGAATTTTCATTTAAATTGCTAAGATGAATTGTGTGATTCTGTAATAGATTGAAAGCAATATTAAGTATTCCGATTTTCAATCGGTACAGCTATTAATTAATGCAAATATTCCTTGACCAACGAACGTAGATTGTAAGTCGAAGCAGCCAGAACAAAAAGCAAATTTTTCTGTTTCCGAATGTTTTATTTTGATATTGCTGAATGAAAATGATTTCTTTCTTGAATTGGATTTTTATTAACAATAACTTTTTTTTTGATCATCCTGAAAACACTTACATTGCTTTTCTTATTGAACGGTTGGACTTTATTACGACCTTGAAAAGTTTGGAATTCCGACCATTTTCTTAAATGAAGTGGGAGATTAAATAGAATTGAAGAAAATACATATATATGTATATACAATCAAGTTAAGACTAAGACAATAAACAATAATAATATATATATCATACAATGAAGTTTGGATTTCGAAAAAATACCCCAACTCCATATCGATTTCATTTCAAAACGATTCTGCAACTAATAATATTTTAACTTTGTTAAATGACAAGTTTCTTAAACTTTCTTTTCCAAGTTTCTTTTAAAAAAAAGTTAAATTCGAACTACCTAGAAAAATTTCTATATGTCTTACTTTTTAAGCCCGATTCTTAAATTTATTTTCCGACAATCGCAAACTTTTTACCCAACTCAATATACCTTCTAGCAAGGGTATTAAAAAATCTCTGACAAAGAGTTTTGGTGTGAAAAAATTCCTGGCAAAGTCAGAGAACTGCATTAACCAAAATAATTTATTTTAGCTCATTCGTTTCATTTGAAAAATCCTTACTAATTAGCCAAGTAATTACTGGCGTTTTTTTTTTCTTTTTCCTTAGGTTTGGTCCAACAGAAAGTAGCTGCAATTTGTTTTACAAAATCTCATTTTAAAAATAGCCAAAAGCAATGAAACAGCAAAAACTAAAACGAATAGCTGAAATGTTCAAAAAAAAAAAAAAACATAAAAAGAGATAAATGAATAAAAACAAGCAAATAAGATTTTGCTACAAAATTTGAAAGGAAAAAAAAAGATTGAAAGAGCTAAATTTTCTGTTACATTAGAAAGTAAGAAAAACATTTAAAAAAAAGTTACCTACTTTTCTATTGCAAAGCAAAACTCAAAGATTCATTCAACTTTTTGTTGTATTCCAATCTTGATATTTTAGTCGGTACAACGCTCATCGGGTGTAAAAATGTTCAATTTGGACTTTTCTGAAAAAGAGAGCTCTTTGCTAATTAGAATTAGTACAATTTAGTTTTCACGCAAAAAAGTTTTTTTCCTCTTATTTTTATATCATTGCAAGGGTATATTAATTTTGGTCACAACGCGTAGAAGGAAGCCTCTCCGACTATGTAAAGAATAAATAATCTTGATCAGCAAGTTGTTTGTATCTCAGAATTGTTCCCCATAGAAACGATCGGTTATGAATATAGTTTCGGGGCCCTGAAGTGGTTGTTTTATAAGCAATTCTCACGATTGTCACATTTTGTATGTGTATATGGTCTCGGTACATATAGAAATATCTGTGCTAAGTTTCAGCAGAGTCGGTCAACTTTATGGTATATCCCCCATGGGAACAATCCTGCCAAAGCAACGAACATTAAATTTAGGTTAAGCTTATTTCAAATGCTTTCTAATGATTTTGTTACAGTGTATATAACAGTAAAAACACAGTTTGTAAGGGTATACGAACTTCGGCACAGAAAATATCTAAGGAAATGTCAATCTCTAGGCTATAATTTACAATTATATATTTTACTCTATACAAATAAATATATTTGAATAAAAAATACATCCATAACAAAACATTTGCGATTAAACTAAAAAAAACATTCTTATGTATATATAATTGCTATCTGCAAAATAATGAAATTTTTTTACTGACAAGAAACCAACAAAAGTACAAAAATTAGCAGATATTAAGAAAATATTATAAATCAAGGAATAAAATAGATTCAAATATTTTGAAAATTTCTTAAGCAATAATTTGTATTTGAAATTTTGTACCATTAGTTGTACAATTACCCCAAAAAACAGACAGATACATATAAACACAACTCTTTAAACTCTTTTAACCTAAAGAAACAGAAATCTGCTCTACATAATAAACCAATCACAAAGGAAATTTTAAAAGAAAACTTTTGAAGTCTTTCAATAGAAATGAAAAGTTTAAATAACTTTACCAATTCCCTTTTGTTTCCCCTCACAAAGTTATCCTTTTTTGTTCACTTGGGTTTGTTGCTGTGGCAGTTGCAACCAAAATATATATAGTATGCTGTATCCTCTTAGCCATGCTCGAATGGAACTCAAGACAATATAATGCTAATATTCCAATCGATAGCAAATTAATTAATATAATCACTTTTGGTCGCGACCAGAATAATACCCTCCCTCCCCCTCGCTCAGGGTAGCTTAGTGTCTGTGATATAGATTTGAATTTCATGCTCGCCGGACCGGAATATAGAGGTAAAACCACCAACAAGTATTTGCCTCAGTTAATGCTTTTGGCAATTAAATGCCAATAAATTTTGCAACTAGGATAATTGTGGCCAGTCTAGCGAAAAAGGATTAAAAGACTTAATGAAAGTTAACTTGGAATGTGTGTTCTATGTGCAAGAAGTTGAACAAAAAGGAGATTTATAAGTGCATATAATGTGAATAGGTGTAAATATTTTGTTTTTACAAAACGGCCAAGCAATATATTTCTTTATGGTATCTTAACATAAATGAAAAAGGATTAGCATAATTTTGGCAAAATTCACTAAATGGACAAATTGAATTGGTCAGAACAAAAGCTGTTCTTAACTAAAGATTGACTAAAAAAATTGAAGTTTTTCTGTAATAGGTTCAAGTATTTCAGTGAAATTTATTGATTTAGGGTTTACTATCCTGAATATCTGACCTTATTCTTCATAACTTTTTCTCAATTCTCGTCGGCTTAGAAGAAAAAGTTCCACATGAATGTTATCCCAAGCTTTTATGGAATCTCCCTATAATTGGACCATATTTTGGCAAGTAACTCTTTGATAACTATCTTTTGAGATGTTCCTCAAAGGTTCTCTATTGGATCGAGATCTGAGGATTGACTTGGCCATTTAAGAACAATTTTTTAATGGCACGTGAACAGTATTTGGAATCATTATTCCGCACGTTGTCATCGACATAGCACATATGTATATAATATTTATTTATAACCGAATATGTCCATAATCTCGTCACTTCGATAAATTGGACAGACACCTTGCCAAGAAAAACAGCCCCAAAGCAGCGACTCTATGCTTCATCGTCTTTAAACTTTTCCAATGGCGTCTTTGCCAAAAAGTTTTAGTGATGGGGGGATACTCCACTATTTTTCAATTCAGATAATCCTCTGATCTGCACGAGGATTTGTGATTTTGTGTAAAATATTTCCTCTTCTTTAAGAACATTGTGAGCGATATTAGATTGGAACCTACCAGACGTCATCGAATGGTTCGTGAATATACTACTATATAGGCCATTTCGTGGCCAATCGTTTATAAAGGCTTAAAAGGATCTTGTTTCGCCAAGGTCTCTTTTTGTCTGTTCCTAATATTTGTTTTGTTTTAAGACATTTGTCATAACATTTTCCCATTGTCACAAAGCTTTTTTTTATACCCTTGCAAGGGTATATCAATTTTGGTCAAAAGTTTGCAACGCACAGAAGGAAGCGTTTCCGACTATATAAAGTATATATATTCTTGATCAGCACGACGAGCTGAGTTGATAAAGCCATGTCCGTCTGTCTGTCTGTCTTTCTGTCCGTCTGTCTGGATCAACAGCTTTTCCTCCGAGACCCTTAAAGCTACAGAGCTGAAATTTTGCACCCAGGCTTCTTTTTGCTGCAGGCATTGCATATCTCGGAATCATCCCGATTGGATGACTATATCATATAGCTCCCATAGGAACGATCGGTCAAGAATAGAATTAAACTTCAATAACTTTGTTGTTTTTAAATCAATTGATACATAAGTTTAAAACACCTTTAAACAAATCCTCCAAGTTTGATCAGAATCGGTTGACTATATCATATAGCTCCCATAGGAACGATCGGTCAAGAATATAGTCTTAGATCAATAACTTGGGTGTTTTGAAAGCGATTATCACGAAACTTGGTTTTTGGAAGTTAAGTATATATAGAAATGCTTGTGCTAAGTTTCAGACAAATCGGTCATCTATATGCTATAGCTCCCATAGGAACAATCAGCCCAAAAAATTTTTTTTTTTCGAAATACTTTGTTTTCTCATGCTACAAACATTTAATGTAGGTTTGACTTGTTTTATATGCTTTCTAATGATTTTGTCACATTATATAAATGTGTATATATTTAAATTGTTAAATAACAGTTTGCAAGGGTATACGAACTTCGCTCGGCCGAAGTTAGCCCATCTTTCTAGTTTTTTTATTTGTTTGATCTCCTATATATGTGTGTACCTTTATTTCGGTTATAACACTAGGAATATGTAGGTCTTTCTACTCCCGTGATAGTTCTGAGAACCTTGGATTGCGCCCTTTGTACGTCCAGAGGGGTTTTACACCGAATTGAAGAGTAGAACTTTCGCCAAAGTAGTCTCCTGCCGAGGTGGACTCCAGGATATACAACATCGTCTGATAGAGGCACTGGCATGTTGTTCAGTGTTAAAGATGAGCAGCTTCGTCTATTGAGTCTATACGAAGATGACAAACAATTTTTTCTTTCTTTGGCACTGTAGTGATCGCCACGGCTTATTTAATCTAATATGGATTATTCAAATGTTATTGATTAATTTCTATGTTATTTAATCTAAGCATCTTTAAAAAAGCAATGCTTTCGGTTTCTTGAAAACTATTTAATATTTGTTTTTTTTTTTTTTTTTTTTGAGTTTACCTGAAACGCACCTATTTTTGTGTCCAAGTCAATCTTTTTCCGATGTTTGAAAAATTGTCTTTTTAAAGTAGTTTTCTGCCATGTGTTAAAAAATATAAGACAAAAGATTTCCGAAATTTCCAATTTCTGTTAGCAAGAGAAATTTGCTCTTTTAGTAATGTGAAACGTAAAAAGTAGGAACCATTTCTTTTAGCTATGATTCTGACAAGTGTAAAAAAGAGATTAAACAAAACCTTTTTTAAAATCTTTTTTTTTGAGAACATTTTAGTCGTATAAATATATCTTTTTGTAACTCAGCTTCAGGTTTTGTTTTCGTTTCACTTCTATTTATCATTGCATATTATTAACAATCTTAAATTCAGATTCTGAAAATGAAATCCTCATACTTAATTTGATGGATTAGTTATCATTGCATAACTTTGCTCTTAATACTCTAAATCTAGCAAAAACCATTCAAATATATGTCTAAATTAAGCAGTTTGTCTGTCTGTTCCTAATGCAATTCTTGTTTATTTGGCTCTGGCCAAAATTAACTTGCATAAATCTAACAATAAGTAAGAGGAGAAAATAGATAGGAAAAAAAGAAGCTAGTGGCATATTTGCTACTGATAAATTTTTGGCTCAATCTCAAATGGCCAACAATAATTTATCATAAACTAAGTCCGGAGGCGATGCTCATTTGTCAAATCCAAAGTACAATGAACTGCACAAATTGCTAGCCAAAAATAAGGACTCCACATCATCAACTTGGCCAATGCATAAATTGTCTCCCTCTTGGCATTTGTATTGGCCAGATAGATAGATAGATAGATATATATGTAGTATACAGACCGCATATGTGAACTCTCTTGACTTTATCCAGATACTTATTTCAACGACTTTTTCTACGTTTCTGATAATTCAATTGCGAGACATTGATGCGTATGAGAGCGTAAAATGAAAGGAAATTGAAATGTGGGTAAATTGAATTCAAATTCAAAGATTACCCTCAAGGCAAACCACCGGACTCAGGGACGGGAGGGGGAGGTACGAGGGGTAAGGCCTGATCTTATGCTTCGTTTAACCCGCCCACAACTTTCACTAGTGGATGAAACTTTCACAATCAAATATATACGAAATGGCCAACTTCTTGACTTTGCTCTGCCATTGAAATGCATAATTAAAATCCATTAAGCGAAAATTTTCCAAACTCTTTCGATGGCTTTTTTCTTTTTCTCGCAACTTTTCATTAATAGAATCAAGAAACAACTAAAAAAAAAGGAAAGGAAAGGGGAAAAATGCGGACAGTTGTCGATTAATTTCTGAAATTCCTGACATTTACACACAAACGCTTTTGTATACCCTGTAATTGAATAAAGAGGATTGGTTAAGATGATGAAAATGAAGATACACAACAAGGGAAGCAGGATCTGATAAGTATATTCCTTTATAAATATATCTATATATCTGTGATATATATAAGCCGATTTCTATCTCTCCGTTTATCCTTTCGTCTGAGCTTTTCCATTTTTCTGCCCTGGGGGTTTCTTATTCGTTGTCCCATTCCTTTATGCCTTCTTATATTCGATCCACCAATCTACATGCCATATACATAGTATGTATATACACATTTTAACCTTTTCATCAGCTTGGTAAAGGGTATTTCATAGTCGATGCTCTGACCAGTTTGCTGTATTTTCTTTTTTTTTTTCCTTTTCTATTTGACTCTTTGCTTCATAAATTTTGCAGAAACGCAAATTTGTTTTAGCATCATGAATAGCAAAGTGCAAAATTCAATCAATTTGAGCCATTTACTGGTATGAATTTTGGGTTTGAGTTTGATTTTTTTTTTTTTTTTTTGTGGTTTTATTGAGTGCCTCGCTGCCTTTCCACTAACCACAATGGTCAATTCAGGACGAGAGGACGTGTGTGTATGTGTATGGGTACTGGTATGTATGTATGTGTGTGTGTGTGTGTGTTTTGGGTTTGTGTTTTTGACATAAGCTAAAATCATTGAAATATTTGAAAAGTTCATCAATTGCCAATGAGTTTTCCAATTAATATCACACCAATTGGCATTGAATTTTGATTTAGTAAATATTTATTAGAATTTTTCAATGATTTTTGTTTTGTTATCAAAGGAAATGTAGTTGTGGTATTTCAACTGAAAGTAAATCATGTCGAAAATTTATAAACTCTATGAAATTGAATTTATTTTTATTGGAAATTAATTTACTCTCATGGTGAAACCTTTGATTTTTGTGGTAAACCTTTTAACTTGAAATTTATAAAAAAAATGACTTAAAAATCTGAGAATATTTTTTTTGCAATGTTAAACTGGATAAAATTAAAGTTTGAACTGCATTAAGAAATTAGTAAGCTGTTGGTAATTTTAAATAATATTATACTTGGGTAGCTCATGAGTGAGTGAGCCAAAATGAATGGCTCACTGAACTGAGCCACTGAGCATGTTCATTCGATATGGCTCAGTTTGGCTTACTAGCTCAGTTTGGCTCACTAACTCAGTTCGGCTCACTAGCTCAGTGTGGCACACTGGTTCATTTGCGTTCTTCTCAATTGGCGATCGCAAAGCGAACTCATCAGCTATTTGCAAGTGAGCCAGTGAGCCATAAGAGTGAGCTGGGTCACTTCGAAAAAAAGAACGAATGAGCCAGTTCACCTCAATGAGCTGCTTTTACCCAAGTATAAATAATATGAATAGTAAATTATTAATAAATCATTTCACAAAATGAACTTTTGGCTTTAACTTAAAGAGTAAAGCGAAATCTTACATTTATGGCACACTCATTTCTAGTTTTTTAAATTTAATATTTCTTAGGAAAATTTCTATTTCATAAATTTTGATTGTTTAATTTAGTCTTTTTCTTAAACTTAATGAAAATTTTATTGTTTAAGGACAAAATTACTTCTAAAATTATGTCACAGATACATATAAAAAATATATGTAAATAGCAAAACCTTTTTAGTCATAAAGTCTATGTATGATAACAATATAACAATAAAATATAATATAACTTAATTTTGGAACTAATAAAATACTTAACACTTAGTTTTTTTGTATTAAAAATAAATTTTTTAGTTAAGCAAAAACAATTACCAAGAATATTTTTAGAGCACAGTCTCGGGCCTCGATTATCCGTGATGATCGATGGATGGAAGCATTACGGATTATCGATTTTCACGGTTAATCGAATATCAATTTTGATTAGACAGTTTTTTAACATTAATTTAAGAAGTTTATGCTCATTTTTAAATTAATTATGTATACATTAAATTTTCTACTAAAAACATGAGGTAAAAAGTTTTCAACTTCTTAAAAAATGTCTAAAAAAAATTCTGCCATCACGGATAATAGAGTTAATCACGGTTAATCGAAGCAAACAAAAACATTGCAAACAAAAAACGGCCATCACGGTTAATCGGGGTTACCGGTTTTAATTTTCAACTAAGCAACACTTGGAAAATATCAATAGAAATCTATTTTTGCATTTGAAATTCAAATATTCTTTTATAAAGCTTGCAAACTGGATGACTTTGTATTTATATTTTAGTAAATCAGTTTCGTTGTATATTCTCTTCGTTAACAATTTAAAGTCTATTTATCGAACTATTTTGATCCCCTAACAATTATCTATTCTATCCCAAATCCACTCATTATGAATATCTTTTAATTTTCAAAAGCTTTTAGTCTATTTACTCAAATCGTTTACATAAGAGTTTTACTTTAGCCATTGTCAGTTTATGAAAAACACATCTGTTGGGTTTTCACTTTCTCTCTATCGTAAATCTGCTCATCACTCATTTCACATATGTCTAGGCCAAAGTATTTAGCATTTAAAGTTAACAACGTCTCTGCTGCTTTGCCTCCTTACCAAATTTTGAAGTTGGCACAAAACCGCAAACAAAGTTTTATAGCTAAACAATTTCCGGGCACATGCGTTTACATTATTAGCATATTGACGAAAAATCAAGAGGAGGATGGGAATGGGGAGAGGATGGGGGGAGCTAGTCTCTAGGTTTACCCTGCCAGGGAAAACTGTCTAGTCATAAAAGTTTTGCCTAAGCTTATTTTGATGTCAGTGAAGTGTGCGTGTGTGTGTGCGGGGACTTCAAAAAGTTGTTGGTCTGACTTAAACTCAAGCTCAAGTCAAAACACATTATCAACGCATTTGAATTCCCTGACAGACAACATTTTTGACATCGTTTTGAGGATTAATCAGTGGGAGAGGCAAAAAAAAAGGAGGCAATGCAATTTTGAAAAGGAAATATTAAATTGAAATTACATTACAGCTGAATAAACAGACTTTGGGGGGATAAAAACTGAAAGTATATTAAATATATATATGTATTTTAATCAAGTATTTCGATCGAAAGTCAGAGATAACTCAACTCTATCTCACATTAAACTTTAAAATGCGCAAACATCAAACGTTCTGCTCTACCCATGAACAAAGTTAAGCACATTTGCCTCTAGCAGGCCTCATTTACAGCATAAAACGCACAATTTACCCAGCATTTATTAAAACAAACATTTCAAGAAATCATCATCAACATCATCATGGCAGTCGTCGGTCCACTTGAGGCCACTGACGGACGGACCAAATGACTGCATTTACATAGAAAGCGGAAGAACTCAATGCAAACATAATCAGAAATCATCAGAGGAGCATTTTGCCAGACATAGAGAGAGAAGAGAGATACATCTACTCGAAAGTTCAAATGCATTTTCCATTCGTTGACTCTGGGCAAAAAAAAGAAGGAAAAACAAGGGGAAAATTAAACTGAAACAAAACCAATAAAAACGAATGCAAATATCAACGCAATTATGGCAATTATTAGAAATTTGCAAAAACATCTGCCGCCATTAAATCGCTTTCGGGTAAGCCAACTAAAATAGATAAAATCCAAGATAAAATCATCGTTCAATAATGAATAAATAAATGTGATTTGTTTACTTGAATTTAAATTGAAATTTTAATTAATAATCACCAATATGAGAATGAATACTGGTGAAAATCAATTTCAAACACAAGATTAATGTTTAAGTCTCTAATAGGAATGGAATTTAGTGAATTATATATATGTGAACAATCGTAGGGATAAAATATTTAAAGAGTTATTCGACATATTTTTGTCTTTCAAAAACATTTACAGATGATTAAACTTACCGAAAACTATTCAAACCTAAGATGAATGACCGAGGCTTGAGAAAAAATATATATTTTATATATATATATATATATATATATAGTCAACCGATTCTACTAAAACCTAATTCAGATATTTCTGTACATACTAATCTACAAATACCAAATTTCCGTACAATACACACAACAATGACACACGACTAATCCTCTAAGACTATGTTGCCGATCGGTCAATAATATGGGAACTACATATACTCATATCACCAGCTGTATCTTTAAGGCAATATGAACTTAGATCGTCGTGCTCATCAAGAATATATATATGAACTTCTACCATGCGTTGCAAACTTCTGATCAAAATTAATATTCTTATTACAAGGGTATAAAATTTATGTACATAGATAGTTAATTTCCTAGTTTATCCCCAAAAATATATATTTTTGTTACAATAAGGCAAATTTAAATTTCGTAAATTGCTTGACTTTCTTCTCTAGTTTGAGTCACTAAAAAAACTGAGTGGAAATCATTTCAAATTTTGTTTCATTTTTCCATATTCAAAATAGTTTTAAATTCCATGGACAGATGTTTTGAACTTACATGATGTAATTTAATGCAGGTAAATCATAAAAAGGAATTTTCAACTTCGATTACAGTCTTTTATAAATTCGGTTTATGAAGATTGAAAACGCTTTAAGTTGCTCACGGAGTTATACGGAGATTTGTTATAAAGTGATTAAAATACACTAAAAATAGATCCAAATTATAGTGTTCTTGACATAGGTTCGCTATAAAGTAAACTTCGTTATATAGAAGTTCGTTATAGGGAGTTTCGACTGTATACATATGTCATAGATTGCCCATACTTTTTCAAATACTTAGTCTTATTAAGTATCACGCCTAGACAGAGAAGGATAATGCTAAGTTAAAAGTGCTGAACTGCAAATAAAAATATAGAATACTTTATCAAAAGTTTTCTAAAAACTTTAAGGTCAGACACAAAATTAGAAAAAGTTGAGATTAGAGAGGTGACATGCGAAGTATAGAATGAAACTAAAACTTTGGACAGAGTCGATGATGCAAAGCCTAATATACTTTATATGTTTATAGATCTTGTTTGTAAGTTTGTTTGGCTGTTTCTTTACTTATTTATTATATTAGATATATTAAAAAAATAATAACTAACGTGACCTGACGTTCCTTTAGTTTTATGTATTTAATATAAAAATGCTTAAGATAGTTTTTCTCCTGTTTTGGAAAATTTAAACCTTTTTAAACAGAACGGTTAGATCTGTTGGACTCACTCTGTAGTCCGTCTTAGTTTCACCTTACATGATGTAGTTGTTAGGTCAGCAAGGATAAGGATAGAATTACTTGATAAGTGGAATATTGGGGGCTACATGTGTAAACGTTGTATAGTAGACGATATATTAGCAGATTCATGGTCAATGGAGAGAATATTACACTTTGGGCTGTAAATGCTGTCCCCGAATATCA
Source organism: Drosophila austrosaltans (assembly GCA_035045865.1). Classification (NCBI taxonomy): domain Eukaryota; kingdom Metazoa; phylum Arthropoda; class Insecta; order Diptera; family Drosophilidae; genus Drosophila; species Drosophila austrosaltans. The sequence continues at coordinate 8,068,279 of JAWNOQ010000200.1, forward strand.
TTTTGCAGATTGTTTGTATGGTTTATACTCAATATGCCCTATAGTTTGAAATTGTTGATGGAAAACTGAGCATAACACTGAATAGAAATGATTCTTAAAGATTATTCTTTTGTTAACTTACCATATATTTCAAAGACTTTCGATAATATGTGCAACTGTATATTTCTTCTACGATTCAACTTTATTTTTTAATTCTTAAGGTTTATTCTAGTTTCATTTTTAGTTTCAGTTCCAAGTCTTTCAACATTTTGGTACATTCATTTGTCTTGGCCTTTTCTTTTGGACCTCAAATCTTGATTAATATCTTTCACTCAATTCTCACCTTAGCCTTAATGCAAATGTCTTTGGCCAAAAGTTTCAATTCAATTAATTTTATTTTTGTCAACAAATTTATTTATTTTTTTATATATTAAATTAATGATAGCTGCGGAAAAAGTTTGCACCATTTTTAAGATTAAGGAATGTCGGTGGGGAGGCCTTCAAGTTTTCAACTTTTGCTGTATAAGTAGCTATATATACTTATATACATATATATGTGTAAAGACTTACAAGCATCTATCATTTTGTATATTTTTGTTGCTCTTTTTAGCCAACAATTTATTAACGTCACCTGGCACTTTGCATACTTACTTTTTGTTGCTATTTTGTTGATGTTGTTGTTATAGTATATTTATCCATTAAACCGTCAGACGGCGGTTTGTTGTTTTCATTAGCTGTGCCAGTCAGTCAAGTGTTTTTCCTCATTTTTCTTTTGGTTTTGTCCTTTCCTTTTTTACTTTTCTCGTTTTTGTGGCTGCAATTTGAGCACTTTTTTAAGGATTTTGCGAGTTTGACATGCGTAACGCCATTAAATTTATCAATTGCCCTCTTTTGGTTCTTTTTATTTTGCTGCTTCTCACTTTTTGCTGTCACCTTTCAAGCGGTTGTTATGTATTTTTTAAGGTTTCTCTTGTTATTTGAGTACCCTGTTATTTGAGGGCAACTGAGTGTATATTAGGTTATTCACAAGTAATGTGAAACTATGGGGATCTGATGAGGCATATTTTTATTAGCATTAAATAACAAAGTGATGTAAAAGTGCTTTTCCAACACTTCTTTATCTCGTTGATCCTTGTAACAGAAAGTTTTTTGCTACTCAAACTCGATTCTATAAATAAACATAGGATTATTAGGACTCTAGTATTGATTGTTAATCGGAAGCTGAATAGTTAGATAGGACTTTGTTAAAACTTCAAAATATATTGTTTAAACAGATTTGTTGATCTGTCATCATCTAACCTTACTTTGTGATCAGACAATCCAACGATCAACATAACAGGTTCTGCATGGGGAACTAGTTCTCTCGATGTCATATAAGAAGTTGTAAGTAACTACTGTAAGCTAACCTGACTTTCTGTATAGACAATTCAACGATCTGGAAGGTTCTGCATGCGTAGTGTAAGAAGCAGTTGTAGGTAACTAATGTTTTATATAATACTATTTATATAATACTATTTCAAATAGATGCTTCCAAAAATTACCTTTCTTTTTCTTTTTTAAAATTGGAAACTAATTGAATTTTGGATAAGGTTATTAAAGAGGATTGTATTTCAAAATGAATTTAACGACTCCTTTAGTATTACAGGGTATTGCAGAGACTAAGCAGTGGTTTAAAGGTTTACATTATTTTTTATTTTATTTTGCCATTACGGAAATTTACAACTTTTTTCAATCAGCGTAGCAATTGGTATGACGCGTGCCTTCTGCCATTTGCTGATGTCGCTTCTCGGTTGATTTTGATTATTTCCTTCTTGTAGTGGCAATTTATCATTCATTAGGTGGTGAAAAGTATCTGAACAGGAAAGAGATTCGATGAGTGGGAGCTTTGCGGAAAGTGTGGGTGAGGGAATTTTTTTTTTTTTAATATATTTGAGATCTGTATTCAATGTCGAGTTAGTATTCATTCATTTAAATTTTATGACACTGTTTATCCTCCTCAGCACACAAAATCGTTTCAATCTAATAAAAATGTCACATTGTGTGTGTCATAAATCGAAATGCACACATTTTTATGGTTATGACTGTGTCACAGGTGTGTCTAATATCAAGTTAAATATATGTATATAGAGAGAGGTGGCATATGATTGAAGGATAAATGTTATGTTGACTTGACTAGCATAACTGTTTGAGATAGTAAAGTTTAAAGCTTTTCCAAACTAACGGTCCCACCGCAATATGACAAGAATTTTCACTTTTATTGCCAACATTTAACAGGCCATGACATGGCGGCAACTTTTTTTCTTCATCATCAATTTGCTTTATGGCCTGGAATGGAAGCGTTGTCGCCGTCATCGTCGTCTTCTTGTTGCTCGTGGTCTTCTATGTAACCGTCGAGCGTTGGCCACACCGCCAGCCAGCCAGCCACTTGTCATAACACAGGCGTTGAGTTACCGTTACCGTTTTCCTAAAACATTTACCCAAGACGAAAAACAAAGCAAAACAATCAAAAAATAAAAGAAAAAGAAAAAATAGATACAACAGTGCAAACTTCATCGTAGGCAAGGTCCTAGTTTTGAGATGACATCGTGAGAAGGCAACAAGAAGTGCAGTTTTTTATAGTGTCAAATTTGTTAATGTTTTTGGTTTTAAAAGATCGCAAGTGGATGAATTTTTCCTAATTTAAGCGTGAATTTCATTTCTAGTTTTTTTTACTTTAATCGTTTTAAGGTAAATTGAAACCAAGTCTTCTGGAAGCTTTGTTTATTGTGAGGGATTTCGTGTCGTACATCAATCAATTCTATTTATGAATAGATTGCAGATGATGACTGGATACTAAAGATTACTAAATTATATTGTAAAATACTATATACAGAATCCAAAGGAATTGTGGCTGAAACAATTTTTGGTTCATACTCAACTGAACACTTTTCAAAGTGTTTTAAACGAAATGCTCCTGCTCTGTATATCGATAGATCGATCAACATTATCGATATAAAAGAAGTGTTATTTTTAAACAAGAGATTTCTACAGTTGCAGCTAAAAGTTAAAACCACTTGGTTCCAAATGTGATTCCAATTTCTAAAACTTTAAATATTGGAAAGTTCGTTTCTAAAGAAAAACATGTTAGATAAGAGTAAACTAATTCTAATTGGCTAACTTGTTAGCTGTGGTAACATCTACTACATAATTTGTATACTTGAATTTCTAACTAAAAGTATTCCAAACAGTAAATCCGAATCCAAAACTAATAATTCTTTTAATATTTTTAGACAACTAAAGTAAATTAGTATTTTGTTCATCTTGCATCATATCTGATGAACAATTTGAGTAAATTTAACTGTTATCTGATGACCAAGTTGATCATTAATTTGCCATCTCTAGTCCTAGATCGTGCCTGGTTTGGGCATTGTCATTTCCATTGCCACTTTGCCAGCATTTTCACACCCAAGGCAGCCCTTTTGCCCACCGCTGCGACCGCTCCTCCGCAGTTGGGCCAAAGGCAAGCAGCGACAATTTGTCTGCAAATTCGCGCAATGGGTTGGGCAATGTTGAGGAACTACGGAGTGGAGTGGTGTAAAGTGAAGTGAGGTAAGAGGACAAGACCTGTCTGAACCTGAAAAGCGTTTAGACCCGAGTTGCAGCATGTCTATGATGGCGTGTAACTGGTTTGTATCTTTTCTTTCCATTTTCTCCCCTCCACCTCCTTTTCCTCTCTACGCTTCCTGTGTTGTCCGATTTTGTCAACATTATTCAAGCATAAACATGACCCAGCGCAAAACGATGATGTTGAGACAGGGGTAAAAGGGGGAGCAAACGTGATGCCGCTACCCCTCCCGGAAAAGAGGGAAAACGAAGAAAATTCTACAAATGGTGCAAAAATGTTTGAAACAAGCATTTAAACGTCGTTAGGTTTGTACAAATCAAGATAAATGGCAACGGGACATGTGAACAGAAAGTGGCTTAAAAGGTAAGAGGGGAGGGACGAAAGACAATGCTTTAAAAGGGAGGACAATAAAAAGGACAAGGCGAATACACAAAAAAGGTTGCCTCTTATGTCTTTTGGATTTAAAATTAATTAAATTGTTTTCTTTATAGAAGACAGTTTCTCAGCTTTGCAATGAACTAGTTCCAATGGAAAACAAACTAGTTCTGTAGTTGCAAGTTTTATATTAAACCCTTTTGTTAACTTAAACTTACCAGTGCTGCATTTAACTTCTGCTGCCAATCTATTTATTCTCCCATTTGTTCTGCGATAAGCCCAGCAAGGAATCAAGTAAATCTTTAAGCTCCAAACTTCCAAACCAGTTCGTTATGCTTAACATTTGCCCATCCAATTAGGCCAAGAATGGCGTATCAGGTAAAATCCTGTCCAACGAAATGCATTTAAAACAGCAACGAGCCCTTCGGCAAGCCATTGCAATAAAAACCCCTTCGAGCCCAAAACTTTGTCAGCATTGTGGGAGACAAGGGAAAAGTCTCTGCTCTGGTACATCCACAGCTAAATGCATCACGTATTGGATTTTGACATAAACGCTTGTCCTCGTTAGCGCCATCGTATCGTGTGCAGCAGCGCAGCACTGCTTCTTCTTGGCCTGGCCAAAAGAAGGTGAAGGTGGAGCAATGGCAATGTAGACAGAGATGATGGCGATGGGATTCGGATTGGAGGATTGGAAGGCCGCCCGCGGCGTCAGTCCAAAAGTTTTTGCAGCATGAAACCAAAAACTTTCAGACAAGTAGTAGGCAGCATGTTGATAAATTGCCTTGACTTTAAGCAGAGAAGCGAGGTCGCTCTGCACAGTGGTGCAAGCTCATCAAAAAGATTTCGACAGGGCTGGATGAAGAAAGATTGAGTTGATATTCAATTTTACTAAGAAATTAATAGTTACTATTATTTTGTTAAATAACGTAAAGTAATCTTAAGTAAAATTGTGTTTAAACTCTAAAATAAATTGTTCTAAAATTAAAAGTTCCATCTAGCAATTTGTTCTTAAAAATTGAAGTAGATCTAGACAGTTTTAGCGAAGATCATTTCATTTTTTATCAACTTTTCTTACAAGCAATATTTATTTCAAGTTAAATTAGAAAATCAGAAGAAAAAATAAATGCCATACCTTATTAAATATTAATTGTTATTTATTAGCTTTGTACCCTTGGAAATTTGGAAATTTTGAACACCGTTTTCGTCAACCATTTGAAAATTATATATTAAATTCTGAAGGTTTTTTTTTAAATTTTGAAGAAAGTTTTTTTTTTTTTTTCTTTTGTATACCAACTTTATATCTCCGACTTATGTTTGGTTATAATACTATATAACTAAAGACCAATGAAGAAAATATTTGAATTGCTTCTTTAGGTTACCTCAGTAAGATCAGTGAACAACATTAGAAGAAACTCTTTTAAGTCGTATATCATCTATATTGGCATGCCATAATCATTTTGATAGAAATGAAAATGAAAATCGTAAAGGAAACGTGCATAAAGAAGATTATAAATACCTCTGTTTGCGTAGTCACGTTGAATATTTTTCAAAAAGAGACAATCTGCATTACTGATATGAAGAGCTGAGACAAGCAACTAAAATCAAAAACAGTTTAAGTTTCAAGTAATATAATTACATAGTAAAAATAAATAAATTATCTAATTCTGAGCATTGAGTGTAACAAATATAATGTTTACTCTTTTTTAAGTCACAAACATGTTCAGTTAACTAAAAACTATATTTAGTTGGACTTTCCATGTTACATATGTGATGCGCCTTGCTTTTTCCTTGAAATCCAGCCCTGATTTTCATCAATAACTGCCCTCTCGACACTCAGTAAAGTGTCAGAGATTTTATGCAAAAATCATTTTGGAAAAAGCAAAGGAAAAAATGTAAAAATATAATAAAATGCTACCCATAGGGAAGAGACACTCACACTCACTTCACTCCAATTGAGATCCCTCGAGTGTTGACTGACGGGCGTCGCTATAGTCTCGATGTTGCCGCTGCCGCTGCTGCTGCTGGCGCTGAAATAATGTGGCCAATAAATGTCATTGAAGAAAGAGCAAGAGGAGCAGCAGCAGCATCAGCAGAAGGCAGAGCAGCAGGAGGAGGAGGGGAAGCATTGGCTGCTTCTGTTTCAGTTGAGCTTTCATGTCTTTCTTTGCGGTTTGTATGTATGTATATTTAAATGGCAGTTAAAGTGGCAACACGTTTCGTTTTCCGTTTGATCATGGCATGTGTTTACCTCGAACCAGCAAACAATCCATTCAACCATTCACTCACTCACTTCTTCAATATGCCTTGCATTTATGCATTCATAAATATTTCATGGTTTTGTGCAATGTAGCGGAAGCGTCTCTGTTTACAATGAATCATATTTTTATGAAATGTTCAACTGTCGGCCTATATGTGGATATATAGATATATACATGTATAGAGGCAGATATCTACCTCCGATGTCTTTTTCTGAATACAGTTCTTGAAAACAAAAGACATTCGTATAAACAATTTGTTTCATCTTCATTTGCATTCAATGAATAGCCGTGGCATTCGAGCACCATTGTCAGTTTGAAGCACATACTTATGTTCATATCCATATACGTATATATGTATATATACTTATGCCGATATGTAAAATACCTATATTTAGATAGACATTTGCATATCAAACACTCACTGAAAAATGGCAAATCAAATTGCTAGCCCATCAACTACATGCCAGTAATAATTTGCATACACGAGTATATATCAATCAGTTTAAGTCCAATTTATACAACTTTGTTGTACATATCGCCGAATAAATCAGGCTTTATTAAGTTTCTGTTCACTTCATGTCTGAAATTTAATGAACTCGTCATCATATGACAGATGGCACTGAAGATATAATCGCATATTACTCCAAATGCTCCTGAGGTAGATTTTAATTTTCATAGAGCTCAGACACGACAATAGATGAAGTTTTTTAGAGGTCAAAAGTTGAAAAGTAAAATTTCTTTAAATTTTAAAGAGGTTAGAATATTGTTTACAAATCTTTACAAATCGTTTATGGAAGTTGTAGATAATATCTTTCAACTCGTCTATCGTTTGAGTACTTATTTTTACTTGAACGAAATAGTTTTTCAAATTTATTTTTATTATTTATTTTTTAAAAAGTTTAATTGAATTATTTCTTCGCAACTCAAAGTCCAATATCAGTTTGTTTTATTTTTTTTTTCTATTTGTCTCTAAGCCTAACATCATTTTGAATCCCTTTGAGATATAAGAAGCTACGCCCCAAGTATTTAGGCTGTTAAATTGAAGAAAAATTAAAAAACATTTACAAGTTCTTGGATTTGATATGATGCTTTTGTATATGTTATTATACAATCATTTGATACCTTATTTACGTATTTCTGTCTGCAGGTATAATTAGTTAATAAAAAGCTTGAAAAACTATATTTGAACATTTTTTTTCAATATTTTGCCTGAAGTATTCTTATATTAAGAGCAAATTTAATAAGCAAGTAACTCTTCACAGCTGCAATAATTGCGACCTTTGCAGGGTCAGAAGTAAAAAAATCCACAAAGAAATTTATCCCTGCCAACGCTTTGATTTTATCCTGTACCAAGTGGAGATATTTCCGTAGACACTAAAAGAAAGTTCACAGCAAATTTGGTAGCTTCAGTCTTAGAGATCTTCTTGAGGATGGACAAGCACGACTTAATAGACTAGCCTGTTGATGCTAATCAAGAATATGCTTATATATATATATGTATATATACTTATTGGGTTAGCAATGCTTCAATCTGTCTGTTAAATACATTTTAGCGACTTTAATAATCCCTTTTAACCTATTTGAACAAAGAGTATAAATCCAAAGAGTATAACCCCAAAAATGGGGTTATGTAAATGTAATGTGTACACTGCCCAACAACCAAGTAGGACACCTTAAGTATATATACAGAGAAACCTCGATATAACGAATCTGAAGGGAACCAGAAAATTTTTCGTTATACATATCTACTGATTTGCTATAGGTACTTATTAGTAAAACCTTGGTAAAACGAAATTTAAAGAAATCTAAATGAAACTTCGTTATAAATATTGTTTTTACCCGTTTAGATCAAATTAATGATAAATCTGCACTGCACTAAAATTTTTTTCAAAAAGCTTTCTTAAAATAGTTGGTTGTTTTTGTTTGTTTGCGCTAGTTTCAAATACAGCTATCAATACTTCGCTCAACAGATGCTAAACTATCGAATAAGAAAAGTTTAGAGCTTTTCAACCAGCTTTTCAGCTTCTTTGGCAGTGTTAACGTTATCGACATCTTCATCCTCCTTAACAATGTCGACTGTATTTCTGTTTAAAACAGTATCAACATTGTCATCGTCAGTAATAAGCAATGAATAAAGACAATTAAAGCAAGACTTTGTTTAGCTTTGATTTGGGGTAACGGAACTTTAAAGGATTGGCACAAATTCATTTTGCCTTCTTTTACTTTCGTTGTATAGTGTTCGAAAAATTGCTTCGCTATATACATAGAGGCTTTCAGACTCAGAAATTCTTCGTTAAAGCTATAGAGCATTTTTGTATGAAAAACTTCGTAAGAGCGAGGTTGTTTCAAGCGACTTGAAGCAAAATTCGTTATGTTGAGTTTTTCGTTATAACGGAGTTCGTTATATCATGGTTTCTCTGTATACTATATATATCGGCGTTGTATTGAGATTAGTCTCATTTACAAAATTTTAATTCATATTCTTACTAAAATCGTGCAGCGAGTCCTAGAGTGTTTCTCTGCAGTTGCGCCCCCTTTTTCTGTAAGCTCGTTTACAACAATTACATTCATCGATTACACTGAGCCACACTCGACTCGACACACGACTACAGGTTATATCTTAGGCTATACACTATCCAATACTGACCAATTTGCCTTTAAACTAGGCGCGTAGCTCTATCTCCTACATATATGTACATATGTAAGTATACTGATACTAAAAGACAGAATATCGCTAGAAAAAGTTGGAGGATCCTTGTAATTTTCTTGTTTTTTTCTAAGTATGCCAAAAGACAATATTAATTTCAGGACGGAAGACATAATGCTTCTATTTATCTTGGACGAAGTTATTTCCATATTATTGTAGGGATCCTAAATTATTGTCTAAGGACAATATTTTGTTTGCGAGTTAATATTTAAATGTAAATAAACATTCATCACCACATTTCAGCTTCTTTTTTTCGCGACTCCCTCTCCGACTTACCAACTCACTCTTTACTTTCTGACCCACCAACTGTGACTCCTCAACTGACTCTGCCTGCGCTGCCATACATCTTTTCCTTTCTGAACTTGTCACATCTCCTAAACAAAGACCGGACTCTAATTGTCTAAGTTACCATGTCCTACGTTATTATAGCTCTTAAAGGAAAGATGTATATAAATACAATGGTGGACAAAAGTATTTTGACATCATATTGGAAAATATAAATCAAATTTTTTCTAAAAACTGAGAGAAGTAACTGTATCCATTTAATTCGTAAAAGGGAGACCTCGTTAATTCTAACGAAAGAGCGAAAGATTTCACTGATATCGGTAAACGTATATTTCCTAGAATTATCTGCGTTGCACATAATTGTTTCTTGGCTGGACAAAAGTATTTTGACAATGCTTTTCATATTGATTTTCGATGATGCGCGCGTGGCACAGAACCTGAGTTTGAACTTTTCTTATTTAAAGTAATAATAATAATCATTTTGATTAATATTAGTGAGTCTATAGGCTATATTTTTATTGAAATATGGGCAAAACACGTGAAATAAGTGAATCAGTAAGAAATGAAATGGTCACGAAGTACAATGCAGGTATTTCTGTAGAAAACCTTAGCAAATCATACAATGTACCTAGACAAACTATATATTACCAAATCAACAAACAAAAAAAGAATGAATCACTAAAAAATAAGGTTCGATCAGGACGACCACGCAAAACAAAGCCTATAGAAGATCGCATAATACTAAGAAAATTTAAAGAAGATATGCTGAGTACACCAAAAGCAGCTTCCATTGAATTGAAGGAGCACCATAATATATAATTAAGTACAAAAACTGTAGAAAGACGGCTTAAGGAGGCTGATTTTTCTACTTATATAGCTCGACCAATTCCTTAAATTTCAACCAAAAATAAGCTGAAAAGATTAACATTCGCCAAATCCTATACTTATAAACAAGCCACAATCGTTTTGGGAACAAGTATTAAGGACAGATGAAAGCTCTTTTGAGTATCATGGGTCGAAGAAAAAGATTTACTGCAGATTGCCAAAGAATGTTCGCAAAAAAGTTAGACCTGTGATTGAACGGGTCCCACATGGAGGAGGATCGGTGATGTTCTGGGGTTGCGTTTGCTTCAACGGCTTGGGCGATTTGGTACCAATCGATGGAACAATGAATAAGGAAAAGTATATGCGTGTCCTGAATGACCACGCATTCTCTTCCGGTGACCGGCTCATTGGACAAGCATTTGTGCTGCAGCAGGATAACGCTCCATGTCACAAAGCCCATATTATAACAAAGTATTTAAGCGAGATCATTGTCAATACGTTAGATTGGCCACCTCAAAGCCCCGATCTCAACATTATAGAGAATGTATGGGCTCAGACTTATCCAGAACGCGCGAGTAGACGATTGACTTTGGCAGGATATTTCATTGGATACGCTAAAATCAATTTCTGAACGCTTACAAAAGGTTATTGATGTCAAAGGCGGGTTTACTTTTTATTAATATGTTTGTAATAACTACAAATATTTACTATTTCTCTTATTTTTTTGAACAACATTAAAATGTCAAAATACTTTTGTCCATGTACATTTATGAAAAATGAATATTGGTTTGTCAACTGGTTAATGAAATAAAGAAAACTTTTTATTTTTAAACATCTATAATAATATATTTATTAATGTCTTGTGATTTTTTCAAATTTTTTTAATCAATAAAACACTAGATATAAGCAAAAGAGTTCAATTTTTCCAATGTCAACATACTTTTGTCCACCATTGTAGGAGGGTAACTTCTGAAGTACTTGTCAGAATTTGACATATGTATGTGATGTACATATATTATCAGGTTGAGTGTAACAAACTTTCTTGTTTCTCAAGCTACAAACAATAAACTTAATTTTAACCAGTTTTATATACTTTTTAAAAACTTTAAAAAAATACCAAATTTCATAATTGTTATATCTGTGTTTAATTTTCTTAAAGTCCTTTCGGACAATGCTACTTTGTCTTATTTATATATATAAGAAAACAAATGAAATCTTTTAACTTACCTTTTAAGTATTATAAAGTCATATCTTGACTTTTCACTTTAATCTTCTTAGGGTAATTAACACTTTATAAAGCTTTTGCCATTTTTAAAATTTCCTTTTTTCCTGGTTGCCTTTACTGTTGGTTCTAAGAACACAAAAGAAGATTTCCTTTTTTTTTTTCTCTTTTATTAATTTTATGCTCATTTAAGGGGACAAAACACTTTGAGTGTTAATTAGCAATTAGCATTTGTTAACTCTCATCAAAAAAAATGAAAAGGGACCAAGGCTAATAAGTAAAAGATTTGGACACAACAAATTGTGATAAATATAAGAAAATATTCAAGTCTCGCACTATATATATATATATAAATGTATATCTATATAAAAAGGTGACGCCTTAATTTATATGCCCCCCCATTATTTGGCAAATATCGTTTATCACATTTATCATTTGCACACGGCTGTCGGTCGGTCTTTCTCCTTCTCTTTCAACTTTTGTTACCCAAACAAAGAAAAGAAAAGAAGAGAGAGAGGAAAAAAAGTATTTACGATAACGCAATTTGCATAATGTGCAAATCATAATACGAATATTTCCCTGTTGTTCCTTTCCCCATTCTATATATGGGCATAAATATTGCAACATTTGTAACAGACAATGCCATTCCATATATGTATACCGTTTCCCAGATAACTTATCTCCGAGCTGGCGAAACTGCACACACGGGAAGCTTTTGCGATACGGTTACAGATATCCATGTGGATATCACTGATGGAGGTGGGGGATGCGGATAGCGGATGCCAGCAAGCGGATGTTGGATGTGGTTGGCAAAGTTTATTTCAGCTAACTAATGGTTTGATGGAGAAGGGGACCGACGGAGGGTTGACTTTTTGTCTGTTGTTGTAAATGCTTAAAGCATTTAGTTTAGTTTCAATTCGCACAACTTTTGACCATGTTACAACTATGGCAAATTGTTGGCTTGTTAAAAAAGTACATTTACATGAGTCGGGTCTGCAATTCACAGGCTGTGACAAATTTGTTTTTTGCGAAAAACAAGTCCAAGTGCTGGCAGAAAACTATATGGAATACAAATTACCGGAATCCTTGTCCTTAAATCACTGAAATAGTTACACGGATTAAAGACTGTAGCCAGAATCAATGGCATACTGCGGAAATAGTTACTTCAAGCCAAACTTAGAAAAGTGTTGAAAAACTTGTTAAAACAAAAGGTAAAAGTGTTTTAATCCATAAATTGTGTTAATTTTAGATATTGTAGTAATGCGATAGAATATTCTATTATTTCTTGTAATTTTAATAAAGAAAGGACAAGCCTTATACTAAATGATTTCATTATTTATAAGAATTAGAAATACGGTTAACCAAAAATTATTAAAAAGATCAAAGAGAGGCAGTTAAAGTCAATTAGTAGTCTCACTAGCTCTTAGTTTTAATACTGCTTAACTAAATATTCAAAACAGTGTATTTTTGTTTTCGTAACAAATTTGTTTAACACCAATAACTATTTTTTTTTAATCATACTTTATAAAATTTTGTTTCAAACACACTTGTTCCTATATAGCTTTACTTAACCCTTTCATAACCTTAATTGTTAGTATATAGACATTCAAAATACGTGCGAAACGACAAGACAGCGTCGGAAATTTCACGACTCCTTAGTATATTCAAAAAGTTGTGTCAAAATTGAAATTGGCTTAAAAAAATAAACAATTTTAATAATGTTGTGTGAAAGTTTAAAAAGAATAAGAAAAAACTTACCAAAATGAACCAATCATAACTTCTGATGTCCACCGTAAAACTTCCCATTTTTAAAAGAATATTTCACGCAACATTTGTGTAAATATTTAAATAAATGCATTAACACTAATCCATTTTTCAATCAAAGTTTATAAAAATATGTTAATTTTTTATCGAATCAACCTAACTTAACCCCTCTCCCTGATAGCGATTATCAATGTAATGAAATATTATTCCTGTAGGTTTGTTATACATATTTAAAAATATCCTCTAACCAATCAATTATATCCTATAGCTGCCATAGAAATACTTTTAAAAGATAATAAAATAAACAAATATCGACCTAAATTTGGCCATCCATCTACTTTGTAGTACTTTTAGTATTAATTTCACCTTTTCATGCCATATTTAAAATTGGTGGTTTTACATTTTTTTCTGATTACAACTATTTGTTAGTCTTGATTCAAATACAAACTTAACTGGACTTAAAACTCCTTGATGTCCTAGTTTCTTACTTACAGGACGTTGCCTCTAGGGAACATTTGTCAATAGCAATTTATTTGAAAATATTTATTTATAATTATGATCACATAAGCACAATACTGCCTATAGGCAAAAGATGAAATGAAAGGGTTAACTAGCTGTTGAGCTTGATTCTACTAAATCATCAAAAATATATGCTTAGAAATTTTCTGAAGATAATCCATCTGTGGTTATACACACAGATGGAATTAAATAGATAAATTATAAATATTTATACTTATTTAAGTACAAATTGAATGCATAATGGGATATACATATGCATTACTAAAAGTTATAGCTTTTTGGGCGTGAACGTTCTCCGTTGAAGTTCCTGTCATCTATATATATAAGAATGAATGTTTGTCTGTATGGTAACAATGAACTCAAAAAATACTGGACCGATGATTTTGAAAATTGGTATATACATACATACGTATATGTATTTTTCCAAGGGGAAGGTTTGTATAATAGGTTCATTGACCCCAGTCGCCACCAGGTGTCGCTCTTGGGTACCAACTTCTGCCCCGTTCAACTGATTGTCATGAAAATCAGTATGACCATGTTATTTTTACAATTGAAACAAAAGAAGCTTATTTTTTCAATAATTTTGTGCATTTCATCGAAAGCTGAATTAACTTAGTTAAATACTTCAATCGGATTTAATTTTTGTAGTTTTCGTGAGCTGATTATATTCATTTTCTTCAGTGAATTTACGAAGGTCATCGAATGTGTATGTGAAGGACTTGACTGCTAATAGACATTCCGAACGCATTTGCTGTGCAGTTTTTTTTTTTTTTTTTTTTGAGAGCATCGTTTACTATTGGCGACTTGGCGACATCCTTTAAATCAACAGCACCACGTCGTTTCTGTATAATTATGCCTCCAAAGCGACGAACAATTGACCGATCTACAACAAGCCGCTGAGACCCGTTCGTCTGAACATCGAGAAGGAAGTTTAGAAACTGTTCGAATACGTACTAATCAGACCCGTTCTTCTGAGACAACTGAACCACTATGTAGAAAGTAGTGCTCGATCAAGACGAAATCCGCACACTGATTTGAATCTTCACCATTCAGCATGGAATACCCAGTGAATCGACAAGATATAAGTCCATCGATACTGTGGAGAATCAAGACGAGGTTGTCTGTCAACTATCCAACTGAATTCTTGAATTCTTCGTTCTTACATTGAAAATTGGCGTACCTATCATTTTTTTTCGAAACATAAATTCACCAGGACTTTGCAACGGAACCAGACTCTCAGTCAAGAAAATAATGAACAATATTATCGAGACAATAATTTTGACTGGAAAATTCAAAGCTGAAGATGTACAGTATCTATATATGTACTTCTATACTGATCGTATGGTTATCGTAAAGTATTCTTTACTGTATCGTCTTAAAACCAGAAAGTAAACAAAATTAAATTTTTTCTTTCTTCCTTTTTTTTTTTTTGGGATAATCATAATTTTTTCACAGGAAAACTCATTAAAAGCATTTTTCGTATTTTCATTTTATTTTATATATACTTTTTTTTTGGATGCCATTAAATGCCTATTAATTATGCATAGACTCATTTAAAAAGTCTTTCCTGTCGCTTAAGATGTGTGTGGATTTATCCATGGTATCCATGCCATGCCCATGCATGTACACTTCCTTTTTATACCCTTGCAGAGGGTATTATAAAATTGGTCAGATGTTTGTAACGCATAGAAATATACGTTTCCGACCCCATAAAGTATATATATTCTTGATCAGCATCAATAGACGAGTCGATTGAGACATGTCCGTCTGTCCGTCTGTCCGTCTGTCCGTCTGTCCGTCTGTCCGTCTGTCTGTTTGAATCACGATGACAGCCTCAAATTTCAAGCTACATGGTTGAAACATAAAAAGTTAAGTTCCTTGATCTATGAAGTATGGTGGTATTGAAAATTAGTCGGATCGGATAATTATCACCGGAGCTATTAACTAAAACGTGGAGGTACCTCGAGTAAAATAAGCAATTTTCTTTGGCAGCAAAGAAACAAAAACAAATTCCAAGAAATCTGCCGTACAAACACAAAAGACCCGAGTTCGAATCCGCGCGGCACCAAATAAGAAATATATAAAATTATTGTTTTTTTGTTGTTGCATCTAAATTCAATTTTTACCCATACACCCTACACCAAGTTTGAACAAGATCGGATAATTATTAAGGTTACAAATCAATAATCAATTTGATAGAAATTAAATGTATTTTAATGCACGCACACACATCCATATGCAAAAATTCAACCACCACGCGGTGTGTGAGAGAGACAGAAATATTTGTGTTGTGTTCTTAAGCAAAACGAAATTGAAAGAGCGAGATGCAATGGGTTTGCATATATGTCGAATTAGCTTACGTCAGCTAGGAAAGGACGGTGGCGTAGTATGTAGAGATCGGTGCCACGATGGGCTCGGTGTTTGATGGTTCAATGCTCGCTCGGTGATGAAGTGAAGATTTTAAGATGTGTTTTTTTTGTTTTTTTTTTTTATTTTGTTAAACATTTATACCAATTATTTTGCTGCAAGGGTATACAAACTTCGGCAGAGCCGAAGTTAGCTTCTTTGATATTTTTTTTTCTGCTCTTGTCCTTGGCCTTAAGCTTTGGTGGCGCAAAAAACGTCTTTTAAGGAATAAATTTTAATCAAGCCCACAACGAAAAAGAAATGTAAAAAAATATAAGCGAAACACCTTTCGTTTTCTTATAACAAAAAATAAGCAGATTGTTTCTATAGGGGAAAAACATCATTAGTAGGAGCAAATATTTGCATAATGGCAAATGGTGGCCATTAGAAACAACAGCGGGGGGAGCAGGAGTTGGAGTGGGGACAGCAGTTGCCGTTAAGTAAATATCTCAGGCTTAGTTAGAGACAAAGTGACGATAAACCCAGATGGGCTGACCAAACTCAAAAACCCAGAACGCAATTCATATGAACCTTCCCCTTCCCCACCCCCTCAATCGACGGCCGCGCTACACTTTCTTCACTATGCTAATCATAGTAATTCGAATCCACAAAATGTGTGACAGTTGTTTGCCCTAATCTCCTGGCGAACAAATGTCATGAAATGGGAAGGAAGGTGTCAGCAAGCCAAATGTAATAATTTTAATGATTTTTCATAAATTCAAAAGCGAGCACGCGACACTTAAGGGTAGCATTTGAAGGTTGGGCCCCGGTTTCCCTTAGAGGCAGGCACACTGTTGTGACATTGTCCTCTCATCCTTTTTGGGGTTGTGTACGTACACCCTTTTTTTATCGGCCATTGAACAAAGCCAAACTTCTCGTGCAACACATAATTGCGCATATTTTAAAATACAAATTAGCAACGCTGTAGCTGAATTTCAATAGCAAAATGTGCTCAACTCACTGCATATTAAGATGGGAACCCGGAGGCAAAACAATTTGTTGTACAGGGTGAACTCATATGAAAAGTCACAGCCAAATCCAGACATCATCTCCATGCATCAAGCGAGAAGGCATCAACAGTCAGTCAGTCAGTCAAACAGTCAGACAGTCAGCCACTCAGTCGGTTTGGCATTTCATGCATAAAACACCAGAAGCCAAAAGTAAAACTCACAGACGACACATAGAAAGGGAGTAGTTTGTCACGAGAAAAATGGTTCAGGTTCAGGTTCAGGTTAGGGTCCTTGTGGGTTTTTCTTTTTTACTCTTTTTGCTTTGTTTGTTCGTTTTTCATACCTGCGCATAAATAGCAAACACTTTTTGGATTTTCACCTACTCACATACATGAATGTGACGCCTGGTGCAACATTTATCACTGCCAATTCGCCATGACATCCAAGCAGTCAGATCGTTCCCTCATCCCATCCAATTCAACTCCAATGGCAATCCCTACTATACCTATCCCCTCTTCTCAGTCAGTCTCTCCTAGGAGTAGAACAAAGCTCTCGAGTGTAAATGGAATTCTTGAAAATGAAATTTGCCAAGGTGTAGGAAAGAAAAAAAATACATTGTTAGCTGAAATGCAGCCACATGATTGTTGGATTGCTGAATTGCTGGGTTTTTGTTTTTGAGTTATTGGTTTTGAATTGAGGTGATGGGGATTTGTCCTGCTGGACGCAGACATAACATACATACATACATAGATGCTGTCACACATAGTTATAAATGCTGTAAGCTTTCAGATAATCGGTTAGTTGTATAAATCGGTTAGTTGTATAAATCGGTTATGACACATGCAATTCAATGGATTGAAAAATGTTGAAAAAAATAATAATAAAACAAAAACAAATGATTCAATGTGACATTAGTTGTGAAAGCAATATAAAAATAGAAGTAAATTTCATTTAGTTATTTGTTAAATGTATGAAAATGAATTCTCATTGTTGCGATTGTATAAGATTTCGTTTTCATTAAAGAGATAAACAAATTTTGTTTACTCGAAGCATATTCATTATTTAATTTGAAACTTTAAAGTTTAAATTATCGTTCTGTGTTGCTGTATTTCACTTAAGCTACCTTTCCACCATAAAAGACAAAACTGCTCCCCACTTACATTTAGGTACAAGATGTTGTAATTGATATGAACTGTTAATCTCAAAAAGTATAAAAAACTGAATTTTTTATTTTTAAATAAGTCGTTTCCTTTTCAGTTGCTTTGAGTTTGATTGAACTGAAATTTATAGAAGAAACATAATATTACGTAGAGGAAAAACTTCCTCAAGCAGACATCAATGTCTGCTATTTGTGAATTATTGGAAATGCATCTGGCAGCGCACTTTTGTCAGCAGCCCATCTGGCTACCCCGTCTCATAAGTAGTTGTTCACTCACGTAAGCTCAAGCAAGTGACATTTGTTTTGTCACCCAATTAAGTACACAATAAACTATGTAATAATTAATATAAGTTAATATATACATATTCAACTCTGCAACTAAATGTTGAAATCCAGTATACATTTTCAATTTCTACATTCAAATTAACTTTTTAAAGAATTATGTCACTTTAAAAGGGGTAATTCTGAGCCAATATTGAGATTCTAATTTCAAATTTATTTGCGTTCTGCCGTGTTTTTCAATAATATAATTTTTAAAAATTCATAATTAGTATTTGCATTTTATTTGACTGATTAATATGATTATATTCTGTCTACAGAGTTTTACGTGATTATTAATTACAAAAATTTTCGTTTGTATGTTGAAATGAAAAATAGTATAGTCCCATTATATCGTATTAGGAAAAATAGTTAAAATAGATAAATACATATAAGGAAGTAAGCTCTTAAGATAGACTTTGTTTTAAATATTTATTAAAGAACTAGAGAACGGAGTTGCCACACCTCTCTTGTTGATCGTCGTGCTGCCACTTTATTTCTTGTGCCTCCTGATTACATTGGAAGTTAAACAAAGTGTGCTTACTTGGTCCTGATATTGTTATTTCCATATAAAACCTCACTTTACTTGTAAAGAACCTCGTAAAGTGACCAAAGTACAAAACAGATTAAGAAGATTTTACTTTCATGAATCAAATTTTAAATATTTTTACTTTCTTTTCTTACCATCAAAGGCCACCTATTTACAAATACTTTTTTTCTATCGATTAGCCAATTAATTATAAAATGCGTCTTTCATATTCAATTTCAATAATACTTGAAGATCTAATTCAAATAAACAAAACATCCGGTCCAATTTCCCCCTTTATAGTCACTAATAGGCAGGAGGGTCCCAAGGGTCTTAATCTTGAATGGGACTCATCGCGTAGATGTTCACGTACCATTTATGCCAATTATGTGGAACTGGCTAGAGAGAAGAAAAAAAATCAAAATCGAAATCTCTTCAAAAGGCGAAGACAAAAGTAAATCGCAAAGGGAAATGCTTTTTCAAAACCAACAACAACATGGCCCTGTGATGTGGCTATTGTGTTATTGGAGGAATACCATCTATGATGATGTACTAGTCCACATGAAGTACATTGAGACGAAATGAAATTGCGCGGAAGCACTTGCAGAGGCAAACACACAGAGGCGGGGGGGCAGGCAGAGGCAGAGGCATTCAGTTTATTGGCTTCATTGTGAAAAAAAAAACCCCTTTGTGATTAGCATTGGGCGTGCCCAAAGAGTTGGTTTTACGTATTCATTCAAGCGATAATAATTCGCTTTGTTCACAATTTTTGTGTTTTTTCTTCTTCTGTTTTTACAACAATTTATTGCATTTATTTGTGTGTATATATACATTTATCTGTATATCTGTAGATTCTGAAACTAAATCGTTGTTGATTCCATTTAAATGTTTCATGTCTGGCGACCATTAAAAGCGCTTTAAACAAATTGCAAATTGGGCAGACTCCACCACGAAAAACAAGAGGAAGATAGAGAAAAAGAGAGAGAGGGAAGGAAGAGGTTGAAGGTAAAGGAGGAGTAGCCCATATGCCCATCAAGATCGTTTCGCTTTTCGACGCTCTGTGTGTATGAAGAAGTTTAATGATCGCTCGACTTGATGATTTTTGGAGAAAAGATAAATGACAACGAACCAGCGAAATTTTTTGGAATTGTGCACTGTCGATATACTTGAATATGTATATATATTTATTTATACTTATGCAATCTATACACTCATAGTTAATATTTTCATTTAATTTCTTGTTTAATCACCCAAGTCAATCAATCAGTCATCAATGCCCAGAAAGGAAAGAAAAAAGATCAAAGCGCAATCCTAATTACATAAATGTGGGGCAAAGAAAAATCTTCTACTTCGTGTCCTTCTTTTGTATTAGTTTTTGTAAAAACAAACGCTAAATGAATGAAAAGAAAAACAAAGAGAACATTTCGTGACAGTTGAAGCACAAGGACCCCAAAAAAAAAAAAAAAAAACAGGCATTCAAGTGACAGCGTGAATAAATTTGTCATTAGTAAATGTCAAAGATAAAAGTCTTGCACACATTTCCGCAGCTGCTGCCGAGGAGGGCGGCCAGTGTGGAAATTTTGTTGAGTAAGTGAAACAACTGCCAGTTTGGCAGTCTCCTCTGTCAGTTAACTATAGACTAAGGGAGCAAATGGAATGCACTTGCCAATGCATCTACACTTGAACAAATTTACTTATTTAAAAACAAAATTTTGTATGGGCGAAACACAAAAGGGTAGATAATGGGCTCCCCTGTCATGCAATGTTTATATAGATATCCTTTTTCAGGTTCAATAGTCATTCCATTTATTTCCATCTCGAACTAAAATATAATAATTTAAAAGCATTTTCAACCAAAAACAGTTCAAATTTCATTATATGAGTCGTTAGTCCAATTATTTCTTTATATTGTTGTTCTATGCTGTTTCTCCTTCATCCTGCACGTAATTTCGTCCCACTGCAATTCAGAACATGATACAGTGGTAGTGATTATAACGAACTTACTCATAACACTTCACTACACCTTTCTTTATCTCCTCTACCTTCAATATTCCTGGACTTCTTTTGAACTTCCTCCGACTCCTAACTTACAATATCTTTTTTCGTCTTTTGTCCTTTTCTACTTATTCTTCATTCTTTCTTTAAAGTTTATATTTCATAGATTTTCAATTTATTCTAGATTAAATTAAAAATAAATAAACTATAAAAGTTAATTTGCCCTGGCATTTTTCCACAAGCAAATGTTGAACAGGTGGCTGTGAGACTCGAACGTCTCCACAATAATTTTGATAATAGATGTTTGTATTCAACGTATCCTCATTTAAATTTCCTAGTATAATATCTAGTTCTAGTTCTAAGTTTTATCTAAAAGCATATCAAGGGGTTTTTAATCAAATTTTCTCCCCAACTTATATTATATGTATTAGCGTTAAGCATAAATGTTAGCAAATTGTTATATATCTAAGTTGAAAATGCCAATGCAGCATGAACCCTTAACCGTAAAAATATTACTCTCACATAAATGTATATATCAAAAATCAGTGAATAAATGCAAATGTAAATAAAAGTTATATAAATTTAATTTAAAAGGATATGCTTTCAAGATGAAAAGTAAAGTCAAGAGAAATGCTTTACCTGTATACTCCAAACATCTGCTAAAATATAAAATTTTAATGATACAAAGTTAAATTTGTTATAATTTCACTAATTCACTAAGTCATTTTTGTTTTTTGTTTCTTTATGAAACTCTGATTTCCTACTATCAAGTACCACAAACAGTTGAAACTTTAAATGAAAATAATCCTTAAAATGATCTCGAGAATCATATCCCTATTTTCGAGGTTACTTATCTTAACTTTAATGTTGTTTAAATAAAGCTAACACATACATACATTTAAAAATATTATAAATGTATGCAGTTTTTGGTATCTGATCATCCTTATAAGAATATGCAAACTAACAAAAGAGGACAACAATAACACATTCTCCTCAAGGTAACAACAGTATGCTAAAGTCCTTGTAAAATTGAAGTTTGAATTAATAAGCCCATAATCTTAAGTAGAAGATATGTGGAGCTTTACTCTCTCTATCTCGTTTTTCACTGTGTATGGATTGCATCTTCAATACGATCTTATCCATATGTTACTTATTTGCTCTTGAGACAAGAGACAATTTGCAAAAAGACAAAAATAAAGAATAAATGAAAGCAAAAAAAAAACAAGAAGAGCAGTTTCCAATCAGTTTCCAAGTGTGCTAATTATGAAAGTTAATGCGGCATTGAAGGCAAAGGCAGAGGCATAGCCTATATATGTAGATGGCTGGCTGGCTGTGCGATGTCTGTGACTTGAACTCGAACCAAATGCCGCGTGCAAAACAATTAACCATGAAATTGAAAATGCCGCCGACGACGATGGAAGCGATTTAAACTGGCAACTGGCTGCCACACTAAGTATGTATGTATGTATGTATGTGGATATGCAAAGCAGGCAGCTGTCCCAGGGATTGAGAGACCACTTGGTTATTCTCGTCCTGCGCCCATTTGTTCCACTTCTGTGGCCAGGCAGGCGCAAGGAAGTGCCAGAGCGTGCGCGTGCCCCACGACGCTCCTCCTCGCTTTAACGAAAATCGCTCTATTATGCTCAACAGAACGGTCCAGGGAGGGAGGGAGGTAGGTAGGAAAACCAAATAGGAAAAGGAAAGGGAAACGTTACGCTCTTGCACCCGATCAAAAATTACATAAAGAAAAGGAAAGAAAAAGAAATCTCCTCCGACAAGCATTAGCTATGGCAGTTGGACGACCACAGAAATCACTTTGGTTTTCTAATTGCTGTAAAGAAATATACACATATATCGTATATGCATTCATATTCATATCAAATGAAATGTTTCTTTCATATATTCATATTTCTATTAAATGAAATGTAGGTGTTGTTGTTGTTGCTCTCAGCCCTTTGGTTGTATCTCATTCTAGCTAAGCGATTAAGTTGCGGCTTTGACTTTGTGGACTATTCAAGGCCGCAGACAGCTGCCAGACAACTGATATGTGCACATGACTACATTTTCATCTACACATAGATACACACACACACACACTTATATATACACACACAACACACAATGTTGTCAAAGGAGTCACAAAGGCAAAGCCCAACATCAGAGGGATACATTCAGCATTCGAATCGGATTTGGGGCTCAACAAAAGGTTGCAGTTCTCCCCACACTAAAAATGGAGTGAGAATTGTTGAAATGAACTAGCTTATGAATCGTTTATGTCTTTATAATGTCTACACTGGACAACAAATTTTGTGGTTTTGCGAGTCTATTAAAATGTAATACAAAATATGGAATTTTTGTCATTTTTGTTTATGTGGATTGGATAAGTCTATAATATAAGGTACAATAATTTCCGAACACATTTATTCTTGATCACCATAGACAGTCGCGTAGTACCCCTGCAAGCATTTGGAAGACTGTTTTAACAGAAATCGTCTTGGTGAGTCTTTTTTGAGTCCCCTTGACGATTAAAAAACGACTAATCTCCTGGGCGATCGAAAGAAGACTCATAAATGACCCTTCCATATGCTCAAAGAATGATTGGTTTGAAATACAAAAACTAAATGCAAAGCAATCGAAAAAAAGCATGCAGGTGATTAAAATATGATCATTGCTTGGCTTTGCTTTGTTACTATGCACTCATATTGTGCTTGTTTGGATGATCCAAAAACGATTCTTATCTAAGCTTATGTAGATCTAAGTTAAACGGCGCTTTTTAAGCACATGCCGAAATGTGCAAATTTTGTCGTTCGATCGTGAAAGTGCAAGTGAAGTGCAAGTGCGAAGTGCAAACAAATCAATTATTATGTCAATTATATCAAATAAAAAGGTGATTATGTCAGTCAAACAATTGCGTCGCGTGGCCAAAAGAGAGGCTTATAAACTATTATTTCCTGAAAAGGAAATAATAGAGAAAAACAACAATTTAAATGATCTTTTGGCAAACGAAAGTTCATAAGAGTGCTGAAAGTTCAAGCGACAGTGACAGTGGGTCTTTTGCCAGTAGAAAGAAAAGTGAATTATTCAATTATTTATGTTAAATGTTATGAATTTCTATTACTGTTTTTGTTATTTTTTGTTTTAAATATCTATTTACTTTTTTTTGTTGTTATTTATTAAGATAATATATATATATAGTAAACATAGTAAACATAAATTATATTAATAAAAAAATTATTTTCGTTGCAAATTATTAATTATTGAAATTTTCATTCGAATATGAGTCAGAAATGATTAAATTATGACTCGTGGAAGACTCTTTTATGATTAAAAAAAGAGTCATAAGCGACTGATCAAGATGGGTCGCGGCTAGGGTACCATTATCTCCCGACAGAACAGCCTTTTATGATCAGAAAATGAGCGCAAATATGACTATTTTCAATCGTCGCGCGAATCTTTTAAGACTGACTTATGCTTTGTTAAACTCAAAAATGCTGGGTGGTACCTTTCGGAACCTTTGGATCTCAAATTTTAAGCTATGTGAATGAAATTCTGATGAACTTTTTGCTTGTTGTGTATGCCAAAATAGCAACTTGCTACCCTATTTTTGTATAAACGAAGCAAATTTTAATCTTTTGAAATAAACTTTCATTTTGGTCCAAGCTCTGTTTTTTTGCTAGACACTTTTCATTTTTTTTTTTTCGCTTCTTTTTGGAATTTATAACTTTCCAAGAGTTAAAATAACTAAAACCTTTAAAGATTAGATTTTGAAAATTGTATCAAATAATAGAATTTTGAAATTTAGCAATTTAGTTTTACATTTCTACACTTGCTTTAGTTTAGTTTTTTTCCATTCTTCTTGAAGTAATGGAACTTTTCTTAGTCTAGTTTGTATAGAGTAGCAAAATCATCTTTTTGTTAAGTAAAGTACGAATCATGGCCAAAAGAGAAACTACTCTATATTTCGTATTTCATGAACGACACCTTACTTGACGAAGGGTTTCTTTTAAGTTACTTTAAGCATCAAATATAGTTCAATATGTCAATAATTGATGTGATATATCATGAATCAGTCTTTGCAGATATTCTTTTTTTATATTTTTTCAGTACTTAAATTATTAAAATTTCCACTTAAGCCAGGATAAAACTTACAAAAACTATTCACATAATAAGCTTGATTCTTCTGTTTTCTAAAACTATTTTTTTAAAAATGTTTTTTTTTTTTAAATAATATACATACATATGTAAAATGTAAATGCTTGACACCTATTCCTTAATTTTTTTTTATTGTTTCAGAACTTTGTTAAACAGTGTAAATGAATTTTTGCTTGCAATTCAATTATAAAACACATTAAAGACAAAGTAACAACAGAAAAAAAGGAGAAAAGAAAACAGTCTGGATAAATCTTTGCATGTCCTTTGTGCATTAAATTTGCTGAAAATTGGTTAGTCATGTCTCCAGCTAGATAAACTTGCCCCACTCCACTCCACTCCTGCCCCCTGCACCACCACTTTTACTCAAGGGATAAACGCTGAATGCAGGCAAAAGTCAGTCAGTATGTAGCTGGAGGTGAGATGAAGCTTTTGCACTTTGTGAAAGTGATTTTCTTCATCTTTCATAGATAGATGGGATTTTGGGAATACTCGTCGTACATTCAACAGAATCTAGGGATTGCATTAACTCTTCACCTTTACTTTGTGTTTTTAAACAAATGCTGAAAGCATTAAAACTTTGTCCCCCCTTAAGTTACCTCTGTGTATGTATGTGTGGGAGTGTGCTCTCGAGTCCTTTGGGTGGAACATCCGTAGAACACATTCCACGAATTTCGAGTGTTTTTGTGTACGTGTTTGGCTTAGGAATTTGTTGACATATTGTGCCCACGGCCAGGCGGGCATATTAATCGTACATGTCCATCCAACCAACCAACGGGAGGGTTAAGAGCGGAAGAATGTTAATCAAGCGGTCAGTGTGGTAACTCGTCTTTTAGTTTGTCGTGGGAGTTTTTCTTTTTCTTGTGTTTTGTGTTTTCCCTCGACTTTATACTAGGCACGTTTTTCGACTGTTAATAACATTTGTTTTAGTCCAAAAAAAAAGCCGACCAAAACGGAAGTTTCTCCATGAAGTTTACCTTTGTGGTCATGCACACAGGTAGAAGAAGGAAATGAATCGCGTCAAGCAAAAGTGTTAAACGTTTAACCAATGTTGATCCTATAAATCATACATATCTTTATCATAATCAATCATCAGTATCGAAAGGTAAAGAAATGAATAGGTTGTCTATATAATTGTAAATTAAGTTCTATGATAATTCTGTTGTTAATTTGGTTTAGTTGTTAACTTATTATGATTCAATCTGGACGTTATACAATTTTAAGTTAAGTCCTTTTCAAACGGTGTCCTTGACCTGCAGTGTGTTGTCTACTATTTGAAAGCTTCTTTGCAAAAGGTTTTCTTAGGTTATTATATAGTTTTTACATAATACAGTCAGATCAATCCTTTTAAACATATCCCTTTAAAAACTACCTTTAAGACATTGCATTTCAGTCCGCTGAAAATGGAAAAGAAGAAAAACTATAGTTTAAAAAATTAACCGATATTAGTGTTGTCATCCTCGGTAACCAAAACGAGGACAACATTCATATTATCGTCTGTGAGCCATGGTTTTTGGTATTCCTGATCTGTGGTTTAGTTACTTTACTGTCGCATCATAATAATGGACTTGATTGTCCAATATGTATAATTACATATTTGTATGTATGTATATAAGCATTAACTAAAAGAATTTCAATATTTGTAAACGGCTCCTTATTTGGGTTTCTACCACTTGGTTAAAAATTCTTTCAATTTCCGTATCAGACCTTGGTAGCTTCAATAAATCGATTGCAAATGAAGCTATTTTAATATTAAGTAACATTAACTTCCTCCCGAAACTAAACTGCTTTTTCATATTTAAAATTGAATAATTTTGCATTGTGAAAGTATGGAATCTAATTCGATTACTATTCTTGTACATTTTAAAAGGATGAACGATAATTATAAGGCCGATTCAACGACATTCATCGTTAATTAAAAGAATTTGGACAATGAGTGACTAAAAGAAGACTAAACTATATAAAAAAGAGAACAGATCTGTCCTGAAATTGCCAGCACTAATCGATATGACAGTGCCAATTTGTTTATGAAATTTATAATTGAATTGTTACAGCAAATAATTTTTATCGTTATGTGACAAGTTTTAGCATTTCTGTCATAATAAAATTGAAAAGATGCCAGAAACCAACTAGAAATAACGATTAGGAAATGTTATGCAGGTTATAAAAAGAAAATGATGAAGTGATTCACCGATTTATGTCAATATTTTGTTTAGTAAATCCTTCAAAAAGCAAGTCAAAAAACTCGATTCGTACGATATTAGACACAGTTATAGAAAAAGATAATACTGACCCTATTATTCCAAAGGACAACTTAGTTTTTGTTAGATAGAGAAATTACCAATTAAGTGTCTTATCTATATCTCTAAACTTTTTGTTTATAAAAACACATTTTGTATAATCGATGCACATTAATAACGTCATTTCTATTCCTTACATTTAATAGAAAATTAATTGAAATTCACAAATTGATGGATTTGAAGAGATAAAAAAAATTTAATTTCTATTTTACACCGGACCTTTAAGTGTCCAAAAAGAAAAATCGAAAAAAAGAATGTTGTTCAATTTATTTTGAAATTATTTAATAAAATGAATTTTTATATTAAACTTCCGCCGTTATGAAATAAATTTCCGTTTTATCAAAATCAAATTGAGTCAAGAGCCGCCGCCGCCTGCAAGTATCTCGTACGAGTGTGTATGGGTATGAAAGTGAAAGTGATTGGGGATCAAGTGACTGGGGGATGATTGTGGAAAAACCCTTTCAATGTCAATTAATCACAAATTAAGCGAACAAACACACCAACACACTTACACACACACACAACCAGTTCACATACCATATCATCAGATGATGGAAATATTTTGCAGGGCTATTAAGGCTAAATAGGTAATAAATTTACTGGTCTCTGTCTGGCACAAGGATATGCGAAACATGACAGATTTTCATGTTGACCGTGTCTAGACTCGAAGAGGCCAAAGAGTTTGTCACCCGCATATACTCATATCCACTTATGTATATACATATATGTACATTCACATGTATGTATATAAATATATTATGTATATGGAAAATATGAAAAACATTGACAGAAGACCATCATCTCAACGAGTTCTTCGAGAAAAAAAAACCTCCCTTTGAGAGAAGTAAACTGTGAAACGGAAATGCTGATTGAAATCGTTTTGGCGTGAAATCAATCATCGTCGTCAACGGAGATTCCAAGGATGCGGCGTAACTTTCATTAAGAGTCCTTAATGCGATTTGCTGACGCTGTTGTTGTTGTTGCCCTGCACTCTTGGCATAAAAAAAACCTGATAAATGAGCATGCTTTAGTTGGTACACAAATCTAATCTCATTTGTTTTTTTTCTCTTCGTTTCGGTTTTTCATGTTGCATGTTTTCCGAAAAATTGAATCAAATTAACGGTACTGCCTTTTCGCTGTAGTCGTAAAACACCACAAAAGATATAGAAATATTGTAAACACAGTTCAATTCGCTGAATACGTAAATCTTACCCCACCCTGCCCCTTTCTAAATACAGCATAAAGCACACACATGAAGATTAACCCGTCAAAGGGCAAGGCTTTTTTACTTCATGAATTAACCCAAGTGATCTACTTGGTAATATATTGTTCTTTAACTCTTGGCATCATTTTTACAATTTATTAGTTTTGGGCCAAAGCTGGAAAAAGCTTTTAGACACAAAAATACATTTTTGGTATACATACATTTGACTTAAAATATAATGGATCTGTAATAAGATACAAATCTATATTTGTATCTAAAAAAAGGGAATTCTTCAGATACAAAACGGATAAGTTATGAAAATTTATACTCAAGGCATAACGTGTACAACTTTTGAAGGTTTTGCGCTTAAAGATCGAAGGATTATTTAAATTTCAAAGAGTTGTTTCTTTTTTTTATGGATCCTTTAACATTTTAAAAAGTGCAGAAACAACTCGCTTTGAATTATAGTTGGATATTTTATTGATCAAGCTCTGCTTAATATAAATACAGTGTATGAAATATACTTCAATATAGTAAAATATTACTTTTTTAACATTTGCCACTGATTTATTTTTTATTCATTATTGAACTTGGTCACACTAAAAACTAGAGAAAAGAAATCTAAACGACGCGTCGTTACGATTACGATGCGTCTCTTTGTTTTATACTCTTTCTTTCTTGATAGCAATATGTTAAGCCATATTACATATATAATAATAATTCTACAAAAACTTGAGAATTGAATGAATTTATATTAATTATAATAATTATTAAAAAATAAATAATTTTTATTAAAAAAAAAATAATATTTTTTATATATATTATTCCTGAAACTTGATCCTAGGATGAGAAGTGAAGTTGAGAAGAGAAACTTATTAATAGATTATTTCCTAAACTACATATGTTTTTTAACCCATAAATTGAAATTTATTGGGACCAAATATTTATATTTATTTAGTTTGCTTTAATATTATAAAGATTTTAAGCTTGTTTCAACTTGAATAAAATTACTTAATCTATTTAAATTTATAACAAAAAAATGTATTCCACTTGACATTTCGATAACATGCTATAAGTTAATTTATGTACATTCATTTCCGAGACAAATAACTTCCATAATTTCTATTTCTGAATCAATTTTTTTTCAACTTTTATCAGCTATCAGTTTTTGTTGTTTTACATAAGGGTTAATGTTGCAATTGTAAAACAGAAACTGCCTTTGCAAGTTTTCAAGTGATTGTAATCATCAGAACTGAACTTACTGAACTGACTCAATGACTGAGGGTTAGAATCAGCAGGCGGTATGCCAGCCACGCCCCCACATTTCAGCCTCCTTCCGGTTGTGCGTTGTGTGCATTTTGTTGTTATACGGCTGAGTGGTAAAAGAAGGAGTTGGAGAACTTTTCTATATATGTTTGTATATATGTCACTGGGGTAGTTCTTATTTCTTACGCTACAAAACGGACTTTTGATGCCTTTCTTGGAATTATTACCTCCAATACCTTCATTCCACTTGAACCGAATTGTTTTCGTGCCGACATTAAGTAGTAAGTTGGTTTCTGTTTTTTTTTTTTTGGCAAAGTATTCATTTCCGGTTCTTAGCAGCAAAAACTTCAACTTCAATTAAACATTCGCTGGTTATAATCTGACCGAAATCTTTGATGGATTATGATTTATTGGTTCGCTGATGCTTGCTTCCATGGATAATTAAAACCAAAAATCGTTTACAACCACAGACATTAATCAATTATCTGTGGTAACACAAAACACAAAAAAAAATTCCAATATGTATATGAGTATAAAGGTTTGAATTCGGTTTGGATATTCGATGTGTGGGCAGGCTAACAATTAAACAAAAGACACGAGCTGGCATCTATGTAAATCACGTTCGACTGAAGGCAAAAGGTATTTCATTCCCTTCCCTCCCTCCCCTCCAACTACTGATTGATGTATATTTAGCCTTTTGTGTGTGTGTGAGTATTTTAGCCATGGAAAATGATAACAATGGCCATTGATAGACTGCAATAGGGAGAAGAGTGGGGGGAAATATTAAATCTCGATTTTCATTAGTTAATTGGCATCAAATATCTGTTAAGTCTGATAAATACGAGAAAAGTTGTACGCTTTAGCAGAAAACTTTAGCTAAAGTTGAGAAAATTGGCACAATCATATCCAAAAAGTAAAGTTCATCGACGGCGTCATACGACTATATCGTAAAAACCAATGGAAAACGTGATGTGGTCAACATTTTGTATACTTTTTTCCTCCCCTCACAAGTCAAACTTCGACTTTTACGCATTCAGAAAAAGGGAAAATTCTGCAAAGTGAGAGTGAGACAAGCACCTTTGCATCTAGAAAAGTGTAGTGAGTCGAAGAATGAAACAAAATATTTGCTAATAGGAAAATAAAGTTGAAAAAATTGCATTTGTTGCGATTAAAGTTGTGTGCAACAAAAAGTAATTCAATAAATTATTTGATCCTAACTGGAGACAACTGAAAAAACCTTAAAAAACTTTTACTTATTGGTAAAATTCTTATTGAAATTGCAAGATAACCATTATATATTTGTAATTTGTATGATTGCAATTGAAGCTATATACTTAACTATAAGGCCTCAAGCCAATGCGTAAAAAATGAAAATATGGAAAATTTGTTTACCTGAATGCAATATTTTGACATTTCATTTGAGTCAAGTTGAAAAAAAGTTAATCTCATTTATTTTATATTGCTGAAGATGACACGAAAAGATCTTTTATGGTTTCGAGGAATGTTTTATGAATCCGATTTGACTGATTTGACATTAAAATTAATCATTTGAAATTATTTGAATTAAAAAATGTAAGCTTTTTAACCTATTCTTCTAATGTGCGACAATGTGCGACAATGTGCGACAATAAATTTATTTATATATTTTTTTTTGTATTACAAAATAAGTAAATTAATTATCTGCATAACAAAGTTAATTATATGCACATTTACATCTAGACCTCGCTTTGCGTCGTTTCGTTTTCGTTTTTTCGAAGTTGCGTCGTTGATCAATTAGCACTAATTTTCATTGTGCGTCGTTGATTTCGATGTTGCGTTGCCCAGGAGTCGTAAATTTTTTTATTAATACTTATTATTTCCAAAAGGTGACAGCACCTTTCGTTCTAATAGCGCTGTTTTGTTATTTTGATCCTCCTTTTATGTAGTGTATCGCGTTTCAATTAGTTAGTTGTGCTTTTTAACACAGATCACTAAATTGTTTCGTGTAGTTTCTGATTATATATATAAAGATAAAGACGAGGCTAACATAAATGAATTGCTAACCTCGCACAAACTAGACATCTGCAATGAAGAACTTTTACAACTGGAATGAAGAAGATGACTGTGACCGCTTCGAAAACTCCAAGGAACAAAGCGTAATCACCGAAAAATTTCCAAAGCGATGTTTTTTTTATTGACGATGGCGTGGAGATTTTATTAAGAAAAGATCCTAACAGCAAAAAGAGTCTTAAAGTGTCTCAGGCGGTAGCAGGTCAGACAACACTGGACCAATTGTTTTTTGACGATATCAGACACTTAAGCCTTATCCGATAGTGATTGTTTCTAATTTTTTTTGTTGTCATTATTGATTACTGAATTAGTCGAAGTAAAATTATATATATATACTTTTTTATTTTTATCTTAAATTTTAATATTTAAAATGTAAGATTTTCGCAACATGGGAACCTATCTTCGATCTTTATATGGTTTGCTATAGAAAATCTTAATTCACTTTGTGTTGTTTCGGTTTGCGTCGTGTTTTTTTTGGAACGTATCCTTGACGCAAAGCGAGGTCTAGGTGTATATAAAAATAAATGTTAGTCTGTATATCTTGAAAGAACTCAAAAGTTACTGGACCGATTATTATGAAAATTGGTATACTTATATCTATAATATGCTCATTGATGCCACTAGCCACCAGGTGGCGCTAATTTGATTTTTTTTTCCTGTTGCAACTAGAGAAATAAAATATGGCGGGACGAAGTTTGTCGGGGCAGCTATTTTGAAAAAAAAAAAAAAAAAAAAAAACAAAACATTACCGATTCTTTCCTATAACTTATGAATGTAATAAAGTTAGCTTTAAAAGAATATTAAAATTTTAATAAATATTTTATTTTGTATGGCATTTTAATTGATAAATATTTCTCCTAATTCTCGCTTGCAATTAGTTGAAAACAAAAAATATTAGGTACACGATTTCTTTCAATCTTTCTTAAGTAAATTCATTTGTATTCCCTTGCCTTTTGGCAAATGGTCAAGGCTTAACTTTCATCAGTTAATTGGCATCAAATGCTACTGTAATGAAACATCAAAGTTATCATTTGTTCACAGGGGCTTCTTCTTCTCCTCTATCTACAAAATTGTAATTAAACTTTTTTGGGCCAAATGCCAAACAAGCTACCAATCCGCCAACCCCTATGACAAATCAGTTTCTCAGATTGCTTTCAATGTTAATCTTTACGTTAAATAAACCAAAAATGAAACACGCAAGATTTTTGTTGTAATCCGCTTAGCGAACGTCGAGCAATACAACTCCCCCCTGGCATCACCCCCTCTTATACACCATTCCCTTTCTGTAGGTAAGTCAATATATACCGAATCATGGTAACGAGTTTTTCTAGTGTCTCTGATTTTGAGTAAGTTTTAAATACTCTGTAGATATAATTGCAAAGTAAAGTACAAAATGTAGTAAATCTATTAACTATATATATATTACTGATTACTGATATATGTATATTACCGATAAGTTTATATAGTATATAACGATCTGTTTCAAACTAATTCTTAAGTTGGAACACAAGGAGCCAAAGTCTTCCCCCTCCCAATAATTAGTTATAATATTGTTAAGTTAAATGTCTTATAACTAATTTTATAAATAAATAAATAAAATTTCAAAATGCAGTAATTTTTCATAAGACTTTTTGAAACATTGTTTTTCCAAGGTTGTAAACTATAAAGTTTATTTCACTCCATTTAAGTCATAAAAATTTAAGGCCGAAATTGAAATTGCATCCGTTAGTTAAATGTACGAATTGGTTAACCATTTTTAATTTCCTTAACTTAAAGAGTTGCCCTCGGGCAATAGGCTTGGGTCATAGTCAAACAAAGATGACTACTTTGAAGGCTTTTGTAAACGGAGAAGGCGGTCGAAGATCTTCGGGTTAACTGCTTCACTCCAAATGAAGTGCATAAAAATTTATTGATTTTCGTAAGAAAAACTGACTGCTTCTTTCAATACGTTATTGTTGTTAAAAAGAAATACATACTAAAAAAGTTAGTCGCAAGAGCTAAGATGGAACATGGAAGGGCTAAAAAATGTTGAAAGTCTAATCGAAAGCAGGCTTTAAATAATAGAGTATTTGCAAGTCGGTCCTACTGTCAGCTTATATCATTTTATGTGTGCGTTTTGTTTTTATGGCAATTGTTTTTCAGTAAAACAGTTAATGTTGAAAAAAAAAAACAACTGCATTCCTTATTTCTTTTCCTTTTACTTCACTGCAATTGGCACTGAGGCGCAAGAAATTTTAATTAATTTTTCGCCGACTTGCGCGCAATTTGATGCCTACTTTGGGGTTAAGTTTCTCTTGCTTTTCGTTTTCGCATCGTCATTGGGCGATTAAGGCCCCACTGGATGACAGTTTCCAGGCTCTTTCATGCACTGGTGGGGGGATTACCAGAGCAAAGGCAACAACAAAGACCAAGAGCAACTTGTGTCCAGTTTGTTGTAGACGCATGTCTCGGCTCAGCACGGATTTGGCTGTTAGTACACAAAAAAAAAAAAAACCCGATTCTTTGTGTGTATTTGCAGAATTGTCATCAATCATTTGACAAAGTTCAAATCATGTTATACATATGCAAACTGAAGGCGGAAGTACTGAATATTAATCATTAGGCCGAAGAGTTCCCACGCCTGCGAATTGACTGGTTGGTCTCTAGGAAAAAGGAGATGCATTTTGCAAGTTGATACAAATAAATTCTTACAAAATGGAAAGAAAACTATTTGAATAAAATAAATAAACCTCTCCACTCCATTTATTTTAATTAGTTGTCCTTCATTATTAATATTATAAACTGAATGTCAAACGTGTATCTCACGTGTCTACTATCAGATGAAAGTGAAGACTTTCGATGAGGGGACAGACAAATGCCATTTCAATTTATTTGAATAGAAATAAGCATAAATTACATTGGCATATAAATATAAATGCTATCATGACAAAACAATCTATATAGAGCGTAAAAAGCTGCACACAAAGAACCAGAAACAAGAGAAAGAAAGAAAGAAGGAAAAAAAAAAACGGAAAAAGGAAGTTAACAAAATAAGCCAGATAGAGCGATAGAGATACCCCGGCACAACAACAACAACACCAAGAGACAAAAAACAAAACCTAAGCCCAAAAAATAAAAGAAGAAAATAAATGTCGACACATACGCAAACACACACAGCCAAATACACACGTACACACAGACCAGGTAAAAATCAACTGGCAACGAAACTCAATACCAGCTGTGAGAGATTGAACGTAGAAATGTGTATTCGATACCCTACAATTGGCTGGAAAGGTATATTAGAGTTGTCAGATTATAGAAAGAACTCAAATCTATAGGAAAAGTATTTAATAATTTGCTAAATGAGCTATAAATTGAATCCTTATGTGGTGACTTTTTTTTTGATTAATCAAACATATTATTAGAAATTTTTCACTGGTTTTAAATTTTACTGAAATCGGCTAGGAAATGTCTGAGATATGTTTATAACAATATTTCACAAATAGGTTTTGTAATAAATATTCACCTGTCGATGGCGCCAGCTTGTAGGCCAAAAGCTTAAATTGAGTAGAAGCGAAGTAAATTGAATCCCAATTAGAAATGTTTATAAAATAT
Organism: Drosophila austrosaltans; assembly: GCA_035045865.1. Taxonomy (NCBI): domain Eukaryota; kingdom Metazoa; phylum Arthropoda; class Insecta; order Diptera; family Drosophilidae; genus Drosophila; species Drosophila austrosaltans. Next base: position 8,103,733 of record JAWNOQ010000200.1, read on the forward strand.
GAACTTTAGCGTATAATTAGTACAAGTTTTGGATTCTTTTAGAATTTACAACTTACCAGTTAATAGTTGACAATAGGGTATCTTAAAGTCGAGGTAATGCCTTAACATATTGACATTTTTTATACATGCTTAAAATATATTTTGGGCTGCTGTTGAGAGGCATGAACAGAGTAGTAATAATTTTTCGTCTTCTTTCTGCAAAAGTGAGCCGGCGATGAGTGCCAGTGCCATGGATCGTATCATCATTGGATCAGATCGGATCGCATTTCACCTTCCTCGTATTCTTTAGTCTTTCTTGTCTTTCAGGTGTCACCGATAGGCATCTCTCTTTTAATGCTTTGGGCACAGAGAGAAAGAGAGAGCGCCGCGCCGCCATGTGAATACACAAAAGCAACAACTTTTACAGGTCCCCAGGTTCCGTCGTCCGGTCAGGCAAAATAAAATAAAATAAAAATAAATGAAACCGAAAAAAAAGATGCAGCCGTGTGGTCCAAAAATTCTCATTAAGCGAAATATTCACATAATCCCGCATTTATTTGATATGCCCGTTGTGATAATATAGACCAAGAGCTACCAACAAACCAACAAAAAAACACAAGAAGATGACTGAAAAACACTACAGAAAAGGACCAAATTAAATAAGAGGGAAAAACAGGTACAAACCGAAAGCAAGGAGGGAGTTGGGGGGAAGATGTCCATAGTTAGGGAATCTTTTATACATTTTTGTTTTTCTGGTTTCGCAGAGTAAATTGAAAAATGAAGAGGAGTTAAAATGTGGATTGGATTTTTTTGATAAGTGAAATATTTTTAATTTAATTAACAGGAAAAATACTTCTTTGAAAAATGCAAATTTTAAACTCAAAAAAAAATTATTAAAATAAAAATTGTTAAGAGTACAAAATGTTTCTTAACGAAGCAAGGTAATTAGTATGAGGAATATATTTTATTTGTAATACAAATTTTAATCTTTGGGAGCAAAAATCGGTATCTTTTGCCCAACATTAATATACAGAGTTACACGGAAGAGTTTATTAATACCCTGTAGTTCCGAAAAGCGACCCGTACCCAGCTATATATTTATATGCCTTGTCCACGAAGACGGATACTGTCCAATGACTAGACCATTTATGTAAATTTTTCAACTCAATTTTCTTAAGAGATTTCATGGGAAAGGATGCGTCTGTCCGAAAGGTCATAAGGTAATTTCTTGCGAAAGTCATCAAACTCTCTGCAAAAGCTTTAAAATTAATTTTTATACTGATCTCATTTTAAATTAGCAAAAAACATTTTGATATTATGAAGAATACAGTTGAAATTCCTCTAATGCATTTTGGTATACTTTACAAGTTAATGCAAATTGCTGGAATTACTTTGTATACAATTAATGAAAATCCATTTTATTTCATGTCTTAAAAAAATATTTTAAAATTCGTTTTTCCAATTAACAATCAACCATTTTATTTATTTTTCTAACAAAGTGAAATTTTAGAAAGAATGCAAAATTTTGTATTCCTTTGCAAATAGCCTTTTTAAAATAATTTATCACTTGGCAGAACCCTTGGGAAGCAAATAACACTAGTCGAACCAAATTGCTAATAAAAGTTTTTCATCCTATGGGAGTTAAGTCATTTAGTTGTCCGATCGGGTTCATTCCAAGATATACAATACCTGCAGCAAAAACAAGCCTATGGGCAAAATTTTAGCTCTGGAGCATTAAGGATCTTGAAGGATCTTCGTTGATCCAGAGAAACGAACAAGGCTATATGAACTCAGCTCGGCCTGCTGAAGAAGAATATACATACTCTATGTAGTCGGAGATGCTTTCTTCTGTGCGTTGTAAACTTTTGATCAAAATTAATATACCCTTTTTGCAAGCATATAAATATACTTTGACTAATTTATGAATTTCATCAGACTTATTATTGTTCTGTTGTTTGTTTATATTCCCTTTTTATAATCAGTTTGAGCTTTGGAACTTGCTTGAGTATTAAAATATTCTTTATACGTACAAATTCCATTTATTAAAATATAATCAATTTAGCATTTACTTGGCGTGATTCAGTTATCTCTGGCTTACGTATATGAATCATTTTATAGCAGGTTCTCACCAAATCTAATATATGTATGTACATTATTGATAAGATTCATAAAACAAACATGTCGAGGAAATAAATATTAAATGTAGGTCACACAATTTGATTTACCTATTGTACAATATATATGTATATATATTTTATATATATTCAAATGAGCGATAACTTTAGTACGTGACGTCATTTTGTCTAGCCTAATCTAGAATTCTATATACATATAAAAATGTTTAATCTGAACTGGATTCTCCCTCCTCTCCTGCAGTTATTTAAGCGTTAGATTCAATTAGAAACTGCCCCCAAAAATAAAGTGAGAATTACTCAGCGCAATTATGCAGCTCATTGCCCTTGAGTTATGGCTTCGTCGGCATATGCAACCTTTATGGTGCATACACGATCGAGTGAGAGAGAAAGGGACAGAGAGAGAGAGTGAGGTATCATGCAGCACCATTTGCCAAGTAATAGTAAACGTAGAATTCAATATGCAACCACATGTGGCACCAAACAATGGGCACGCACTCACGCCTGGAAGTTCTCTAGAGATGGAAATATTTTGAATATGATATCAATTATTATTATTTAGTAGCTACACGAAACTTTGAAAACATTTGGAATAAATATTTATTTATAGATAGAAAGATAGAAAGTTAAAGAAACAGTTTATACAATGACAAAAATAAAAGAAACGAAATGTATAAAAAGTTTCTTGACAGTGTCAAATAAAAGTAATCTAAGCTTATGTTATTTTTTTTTTTTTGTTTTTTTTTGTTTAACACTTAATATATTGGTTCTCTATTTATAAAACTGTTAAGCATTGAATAGAATTAGCTAAACTGAATGAAAACTCGTTATTTTTGTATCTAATGTCAAAAAATCGATTTTTTTCCATTGTGTAAACTGTTTCTTGACAGACTGTATATTGATGAATATTAGGAACTGAAGAAACTTGAACTTGATTGAGACAAATTTAAAGGAAATGTAAACTTGAGTAGATACACTTTAGAAGCTACAAATCTGATATTTATTGATTAAGAATCAATTAAGTTAATTGTTTTTTAGTTCTTCTGTTTAATTTCAAAGGGAAGTTGTGAAAGAAGCTTAACGACTTATCTTGAGTTTTGGTCCACTGTCAAATCTTAGATCTGAATCACTTGAAGCTGCTTCAACAGTTGAAAAAGTGCAACTTTGTCTATTTCGGATATTTTTTGCCTAGATAAAAGTTAAAACTCAGAGATTAAGAGTTAAGGAAAAGCTTCTCAAAACTTTAAAACATTCCAGGTTTGGTTTTTGCATCAATGGGATGCATAGTTAATTCTTTTGTTTTAGAAGCATTTCCCTTGCTCACGTTACCATCTCTAATGGCCACTCTAAATATAAATATCCATTTATTATGCCAGCCTTTTTGGGTTATTTCATTTTTTTTTTCTCTCTCTTTTTCATTTCAGTTATTGTTCGGTTTGAAGTTGCAGCAGCACACATGTTAGGGGCATGTCAGGAGAGTTCTCTGGCTTACTTACACAGGCCTTCACTTTGGGCATGCGCAACTGCTCTTATTTCTTCTATTTTATTCTGAAACCGAGCCCATATTTGCTGTCACGTCAGGTAACCCCTGCACCCCCCACCCCCCTGTCTCACCCCATTCATCTAGAAATTAGGTGTGTGACTGACTCTCTTTAATGGAAAATGTCATCGAGACAAAACAAAAAAAAAAAGACGAAAAAATAATAAGTTCGATCCTATTGACTGACGACTTGAACTTCAACATTAGCTTTGTACATTTTGAAATGGAATTTGTTGTTGTTGTTTTTTTTTTTGCTGAATCATAGTTCAATGTAAATTCATCAAGTTCACATACGGGGGAGGGAGAGAGATGATGACTAAAGGCAAACGGTTCATACATATATATATATATATAGATGATCATTATAAAGATCCAGATGATGATGATGTTCAAGTCGAGAACCCGGTTCGCATGTGTTTTAATTAGAATATCGTGAGTTGTTTGGCTTTCGGTCATATAACAAACAATTCGAGTACATGGCCGTGGGTGGCATTACCATGACTTGGCAAAAAAAGAAGAGTTGATATATAGGGAAAAACTGATGGTGAGAGGGTTAAGCATAATTATATTTTTTGATCAGAAGTTGCCGTTGTTGTCCCCTTTTAATGAAGTAATCAAATTTCATGTTTAACTAAATCTAAACAAGAGAAGGGAAAACGAATTGGATTGGCCAAGAAATTTATATAATTAAAATGATTTATTATAGGGCTTATTAGACATTCCGATTGTTGAAATATTTTAACTTAAAAATTGGTTCATTTGATCTAAAGTAATCTTGCAGAAGATAGAGAATTTTTGGAGTTTTGCTTAATAATATAAGAATATTATAAAAATATTTGAATAATAATAATATTTTAACTATTTAACTATACCTCTTCCTCTACTCTTTTCTTCAGACTGACTTAATCATATAGGGATTGGGACTGCGAAAAGTTATTCTTAAAAAAATTATTTATATTTCAATTAAATTTTTTTATTTTTTAAATTCAAATATATTTCTCACTTTTTTTTAGTTAATATTTTACACTGGAACAAGTTACTTTTAATTGTTTTCTTTCAACAAAATCTTCTAAAAGTTCTTGCTTTCTTCTTGTTTGATTTCATAGTAAAACTCAGCTGTTTCCATGTTGCTAAACACCTAAAACCTGTTGCCCAAATATGTTGCAAAGCCCATTAATGTTGCTAGCAACATTTTCATCCGGCCAATACACGTGCTGGGTACAAACTGGAAATGAATTTCAGAGAAACAAAGTGGAATAGAACAGATACAATCCACACACGAAGCAACACACACAGAAAAAAAACGAACGTGAAACCGAAACGAAATGTTTCTTTGTATTTGCCATGAAGACTTGGCCAGAAACATATGAACGCGGTTTATATTCTATCCTCCTGTGCAGCAGCACTTCAGATGATCAGGTTGACTTCATTAGAGGCCAGTGGGAGAGAGAGAGAGAGTAAAGATAGAGAAGTACAAGTGGGTGTTGTGCTGGTATTGTAGGCGGTAGACTGACACTGGACACTTGAAGGTGTTGACACACGGTTTGAGTGCGGGGGGTGGGTGTCCCTAATGACATACAGAGAGGGAAAGAGAGAGACTGAGATGTAGGTGCTCCAACTTGAACTCTTATGCTCTGGACTGTGCGTGATAATGATACGAGACCCACTGGTTGACATCCAAAGCATCCTTGAAGCTACCAACCCCCCCTTCCCCCTCCTTAAATGGCGTGTCAAAATGTTTCAGTTCACATGCAACATGGATGATGATTTGCCGGACCTTGCGTGTGAGTTAAGACTTATCACTGGAGGGGAAGGCTTTAACTTGAAAGGTGTTAAAAATGCTAAATATTCATTTGATTTAGTGTATATTGCCTGAAATAGATATAGTATATACATATATGGCCACTGTCTTTATTTTGATATATGCAAATTGATTTATCGCCAGCTGATTGCTTAATTCCACTTTAAATATTTCAATTGTTTGCTTTAACTTTTGCTGCCCACATTTGAAATCCAGAACTGCAGAGAGGATGCAAAAAGAAGGGGAAAGGGAGGCAATACTGCCACAGCAATTGGTTTTTATGCAAATTCTGCAAAAATTTTTAAAATAACATAAATTAATTCTGAATGCAAATGCACTACAACAACAATTTCAAGTGAAAATGCTTAAAGAAGACTGAAGAGAAAAAGAACCCAAGACAAGCCAAGATGATGAAAATTTCTAGGAAGTTCTATAAAATTTACTTTTATGGGTTCAATTTGTGAAAATCTTAAGAAAATTGTATAGTAAATACTTTCTAAGGAGTCAATTAGAAATCGCATAAAATTTCAAATTTAATTACATATTATTTTGGAATAAATTTCGATTGCAGTTTTTCTTTTATCCAAATCAAAAGCAAATCTATGTCAATTTTATTTTATTTTTTTTTTACTGTATTTAAAGTATTTATTTACATAACTGACATTGTGGGAAATAAAATATAAAAAATTGTTCGATTAACTATATAAAATCCACATATATGTACATACATATCATAAAAGAAAAATAACAAATCAAACAATTTCCTTTTCAATGTACAAAACACATGCAAATAATGAAAGTGGAAAATTTTGTAGCTATTTTTAGATGTAAATTTTTAATTTAAAGTTTCATTTGTAATTCGTTCGTTAAATTTTGCAAACTAAAATTGGATAAAAAATTGATATAAAATATTTGTAAAGTTTAATTTAAATGAAAGTTTCAATTTTGTCAAATATTTGCCAAATATTTACCTATAAAATAGAAATAAACTTGCTTGAAATGTAAATAAATAATAAATGTATAAGATTTCAAAGCAAATTGAATTCTTCATCAATTGAAACTTTTCTCTCTTTTTTTTTTTTGTGTACTTCTCCTTCTTTTAAAAAAAAATATTTCCAATTCCTTAAGAAGGAACCAAAAACAAAAGTCGGGTGACAAATAATGCCGCCAAATCAGCAGAAAGCATATTTTTCTTCAACATGCCAGAAATATTATTTATCGCCAGAGAAAGAGAAATGCCATTATAATTGGCAAAGCCAAAGGGTCCAGAGAGTCGTCTGCCCTTGAAGTTGCTTTTGATAGAATTGTTGAAAAATTCAATGGAATCTACCAGAGGAGAATGCATACAAATGTGGCAGCAACATCAACATCATGCAGCACTTTGTGGTCTGGTTTGGTCGGGCTTCTGCTATCGATGGTAATTAATAAGCCATGGCATTGCAATTTTTTGTTGTACCTCTCCTCCTCTTCCTCCTCCCACCACACTCATGCCACTAATCGTTGCAACACATTGCGGCATGTGTGCAGCACACGTTCCACCTTAAGGTGATGGGGGTCGCATGGGGCAACTGTGAAAGGAGGGGGAACGAGAGGGGAGGCAAGACATTGGATTACAAATTGCAAATGAACGCAAATCGATTAAGTTGTTTGCTTTTTCAGTGGAACTGAGACAGAGAGAGAGAGGGGGAAAACCGCAATGGAATGGGGCAAAGAAAAATATGAAATGAGCATGCAAATATGACTGAAGGGGGAGGGATGGGAGGTACGAAACAACAAATATGCACGTGCTGAAAGACAAGACATTAGCTTTGTTCTATGGAGTGAAAGTTTACTTTACTTCACTCTTTAAGACCTGCAAATCTTCTTTCCCAATGCAAACAGTTTTCCATTCTGTTTCTCTTTGGCAGCGAACAATGCGCGTTCCTTTTTTTTTTTTTGCTTGAAACCTGAGAAATGTTTATTTAAATGCACTAAATGCGTTGACCATGTCAGGCCTAGAAGTACAGTAAACTATTCCTAAGATAAACACAAGTTTTGACACAAGTCGTTGTAAAGAAAGAGTTTTGGTTATCGAAAACACAATTAGGATTGTACATAAATAGGTTATGGCTAAACGTTCAAAGAGCTTCGAGTTTTATAAAGAGTTTTGAAATTGGTGGGATATACATATTTGTCGGTTACTTACCGTTAGTTTCTGATCTATCTACAAGTTACATATTTGAAAAGCCGAATTATCTAGTTACTGTCCAGAAGATACCCGCATAAAATTTGGATACAGAATACATATATACATACAAATGAGTCCTTCTACTTATTCATACAATAATATGATACTTTGGTAGTATCAAAAAACCTTCTCCAATTCTTCGATTAAGATCTAAAATAACCTTCAGATAGATTTAAGCTAAGTAAATTTAACAAAAAGAATATATAGCTCGCCCGAGCAGGGACTTGAACCCTGGACCCTTGGATTAAAAGTCCAATGCTCTACCGACTGAGCTACCCGGGCACTTGACACTACCACTTTTATTCTCTAATTTGTATAGGAATAATCGGTCTTGGCGTTATATAGTAAACATAATATAAGTTGAAATAGAGAATAGAATTACAAAATTGTTTGATAGGTAATAAATATCTTAACAATCGACAATAATACAATTCTGTTCTTTATTTTGTGTAGAGGTATCATCAGAATTCAATTTATATAGTAATAGAATTTGAGCTATGTCTTGGTATGTTATAGGAATATTAGGTTTTGAAATATCTCTATCTAATCTATCTATATCTAACAGTAAAGTGCCCGGGTAGCTCAGTTGGTAGAGCATTGGACTTTTAATCCAAGGGTCCAAGTCCGTGCTCGGGCGGAAGTTTACTATTTTTTGATCCTCTAATATTAAGTATCCAAAGTATTTAATATAGAATCTTCACTGTACCTTTTAGTATTTACCTGCAGAGTTAACTAGGCAGCCAGCATAATGTTGGCCCAAAAGACCAAAAAGCCACACAGCCATCCAACTTGATTGCCAGGCCATTAAGTGCACCCAAACAGTTTGAGCATGCGCAAAGTCGTCGGTTGCGCAGCTCCCCGCCCTTCCCCGGCCACCTCCTCCTTCTTCTCCAGCGACTGCTACTTTGCCTTCTCCTTTGGCCGGCCGTGTGTAAGCGCGGCATAATGAGCCGCGCAGTTACATTTATTTTAAATCTGATATACATATTTCTCTCTTTTTTTTTTTGCTCAATTTTATTTTTTTTTGGTTTGGTTTTTTGCATTGTTGTTATTTGGCCTTTGTTTTTGGGCAGGCAGCAGCTATAGCGGCAGCTGAATGGCCATTGTTACTCACCGTCTTCTTGGCCTGGCTTGTTGCTTTTGCCTTTGGCGACTCTGGCACAACTCTTGGGTTTCAGCTAGGCTTTTGTTTCTGATAGATGAAAGAGTATATCCGTGGGAGTCTATCCACTGATTGTTAAAGTTAAAAGTAAAACTTTAATCCATTCATTTTAAAAATTTGTATAATCAGAAAATTTATAGAAAATTGTGATAAAATGATATTTTACCTGACTGAATCGACTATAAAAAACTAAACAAAATAGAGATATATATCGAAACAGATAGATGACAATTGCAGATCAGTTATCTTTTGAAATCTTTGTGCAATGTTTTAAGTTGTTTATTGAAAACGATTTCAAGTATGTTAAGTCAATCACTGCCTTTCGTATACCTAAAATAAGTCTCGGACTTCCAATTTGGAATGATTGTAATTACTCTTTCTGGGACTGTACTATACTACAAACCAAATGTAGCAGAGAGCATTTATTTCATTAAATTATCGACGAAGCTTTGAAAAGAGATTAAAATATTTTTGTAAACCCAAATTTATTAAAACTTAGCTATAAAAACTTACGCACTGATCTATGATTATCTACCAAAATTCTTTTTTGTTTTTTCAATCGTTTTAAAACTTTTTGTCCATTCAGAAAGTATTTATTCTCTTACAGCCAGCTCTTCGTAGCTTGTATAATACCAGTTCTAGTTCACTTTTAGCAAGATTCGGATTCAAAATCAGTAATTTTAAGGTCTATTATTCACATATTATTCAATATTATTCGCAAACGTTTTTAAAGTTTTTGATGATTTCAGAAGTAAAAGTTGATGGAGGAAAATTATCTGTTAGTTTGCCAAGTAACAACTCTAAAGAATCATCAATAAACTATCATCAAACAAACGATAGATTGCTAAATGACTACCTACAAAGACTTACTAAAGAGTACTCAACCATTCGGTGTGCTGTAATACCCATACATTTTCATGTACTACGCATGGCTGCCTAAACGCAAATGTATGCAAAAAGCCATTGAATTTGCACCGGTAGGTACCTCTGACTACCTCCTTCCATTTACCTACCCACCTACCAACCTGTGTGTGTGTGTCTGTATGTTTAGAGGGAGGGTTAGGGGTGGATGCGAGGGAGCGGGAGGAAATACTAGCCCGAACTTACAGACTGAAACGGATGGCGACTTACTCAAAGAATGGTTGCAGATTCTTGCCTCTAGATTCTGTGTTTATTTTGTGTTACTCGAAACACAATGCCCACTGCTGCTGCACACACATGAATAATGTGTGTGAATCGCGGCCAAAATTGAAAAGGTAAGGTGGTGGGATGTGGGGGGGGGGGGAGAGGGAATGGAGCAAAAATGTAAACCTGTGAGAGATCACATGAAAATTTTGTATGCAGTTTGGCATTAATCAAAGCGCATTTGCCGACACAAGACAAAGTCGCCAGCCATCTCGTAATGATCACAACAATACAAAAATAAAGAGAAATAAAAAACAGCAACGAGAAAAATGAAAAGTATTAAATAAACCCCAAAGAGCTGGACACAAAAGACCATCTAAATGCAATGGCAAACAGAAAAGGCATTGGCATTTCACACTTTTACAGCCGAGAGGCAAGCAGTCGAGCGGGTCTGGGCCAATGGATAAAAGTAGGAGGCGCTCGGTCAGGTAAAACTGACTATTTTTGATTTTTTTTTTCGAAAGCGTAAACTTTGTTTTTGAAATTAAAATTTAAGTCAAACGTCGCTCAACAACTACATAAACTACACTTAGAGAAAATAAAACTATGATGAAACAAGATAAGTTAAATTGAAGTGTAATGCAAAAAAATGCACTCGAACAAAACAGATTGAAAGGCATTGAAAACTGAAAATAACAGCTTTATACATATTTTACCAACAAGAAAATTTGAAAAGATTTAAGAATTTCGTTTGATTGAGCTCTCAACTCTCAATTGAATTTTGAATAAAGCCTTGCAACATATAAAAGTCATTAATTTTGAATATTTGTTCTATATATAGGTACTGAAATAAATGAAATAATTTAAATCTGTCGGAAGAAGGGAATAATCAATGATAACTTTAAATAGAATTTTTAAGATTATTCAAGACATTAAAATGGACCTTTTTACTTATTAAAAATTCAAGATACAAAGCTGTTGCCTGATCATTTAAAAAAAATACTGCCAAGCTTTGGATAAACACTGATTCTAAAAAAATAAATGTAAAAATCTTAATTAAAGTCATTTCGAGTCGTGGGCCCAGAACACTTGGACTCAAAATTGGAGTACTAACTGTTTCCCGCCTTACATTAGATCAAATATCTGATCATGTGTCTGGATGAATTGTATTTTCATCCCGGATAATACCAAAAAATCTTAAACTATGAAAGGTTTTCTTTTCTTTACTCTTCCTTTCAGTAATAGAAGGTTTTTTATAATAACTCTGTTTTTTAAATTTTATAGCTGCTTACCATAGTCATCTTTTTTGGAAGAAATAAGTGTTTCTTACCTAAAAGTTGTTCTTATGTTTCCTATGGTAAAGTGGCTTAGTTTATTAAATGAATCATTTCTACGGTTTTTTTTCAGTGTACTTGAACCTCTCCTGTATGATTTTTACTAGTTATTTTATTTTCTTTGGTTGTTGCTTTTCTTGTATATTTGCCTGGCAGCATTTTGAGTTTTTCGGCTTCCAAGGTGGTCGGTCCAATCGGTTGGGCATAGAAGGCAAACAGAGAAAAATCGAAGCTGGACTTTCGTTTGGCTAGCCATCAAAGTCCGATTTCTTTGGTCTACCGCAAAGATTCAATAAACTGTCTGTCTGTCTATAAGCCAAAAAGTTTGTCTGCATTTCAGTCTGTTTGTCCATTGGTCTGTCTGCCAGTCACTTTGTCGTTGTGTTTGTTTGTTTGTGTGTCTGCCTGCAGTTCTAATATGTATCGATGGATGGCCAAGATGCTGATTTCGATGCCCCAACTTGTTGATGCATCTGTTGGCATCGTTTACCGTTGGCCTTCATTATCATTTTTGCCTAACAAGAGTATCAAAGAGATAGAGATGGTCGAGGAGAAGATGTCTACTCCCTCACAGGCAGGTTTTAATGGTCAAATAATATTACTACAGTTGCCAGTTGAAGTTGCCAGTTGCAGTTGCAGTTGCATCGCCAAAATCTCTAGACAGGGCGGTCGGTGTTAACATCGTTCCAAACTCGTGACTAACAAAATTCTCTTCTCCTCATTGCGACCAAAAAACATGCACATAAAATCAGCTGCCGCTTTATCGAGAAAAACTATGCACAATATATACAATTCCATTTTCAATTCCTATACAGTATATATCTTTGTATATATATATATGTGCTATTCAATTATTGTCTTTCTCTGCCTGCAGTGCACTAGACCATGGTGCATGAAACTGCAACAAAAAAGAGAAAAAAATAAAAAGAGCCAAGTGGAACAATCGCTTTGAATAGATTTGAGCAAAGCCGTCGCAAAAAATACCCTAACTAGTTGAAATCAACTAGATAATTAGCAAATGTGATCAAAGATATGTGAATGGATATTTATTCAAGGTATCTTTGCCACTTGGAAGTTATTCTTTTTCGTTTTCTGTATTTGATCTGCTACTGCGATTACAGATATTGTAGCATATATTCATCATTGATCGCAGTCCTTCACCTTCGTAGCCTATATTCATATGGAATATATCCACAACACGAGGAAATTGCAACAAAAAAGAGAAAAAGTAATTGTAGTCAATGGAGAGGGAGATGACCTTACCTAAAGAGCTGCTCCCAGCGGGCGGAAATTCAACAATGGAATAGGTAGTCTGAAACTCATTGTATGACAATTTGGGACAACGTATAGTACCTCGGACCTTGTATAACCATCAGGTAATGCTAATTCCACACGGACATCCTCCAGAAATTTATCGAAAAGAGTGTTGGTGACAATTAAATTGGAACACCACATGATGGGCACAAAAATGTTTGATATTTTGCACTGTGTACTCGGTATGGGCAAACGAAGGTATCCTTCGGTTATATCCTTTGCTTTCTTTTTGTGTTTTCTTTAATTTTGCTAAAAGAATAACTTTGATGATTGTAATCAAGTGGGACTTGTCGAGAATGGATATGCCAACAAAAAGTTGATAGCTTTCTCCTAAGACACGCTTTCTCTCTCTTAATCTTCTCTTCACAAATTCTGATTTTCTAAGACATCTGTACTTGACTTAACAGACTGAAGATGATAACTTATAATACTTCAAACTTTTTCTTGGTCTCTCTATTTAGTTTTACGCTTTTCCTGGTAAAAACGAAAATCTACTAATTTTATAGGAGAATGTTAAATTTGTATTAAAAAGAAAGCTAACCGACATTACTTGAAGAAAACGAAATCAAATTCATACATGAAACACAAAGGTTTTTCTTATTCTGAGTAGTATTATCCGATCAGGAAGCTTGGTTGATTTTGACATATCCAATGCCATACCACTTCAAGGATTCAACTAGTTGAGAATCACAACTAAACGAAAAGAAACGCATTCTGTCAATAAATAAAAAATATTTCTTTCTTTCAAATGATAAGAAATGAGACGGCAAGTAACCTTTTTCTAATGGAACTTCCTGTTGGCGAATTAATATGGAATTGATGAGAGTGAGATAATTATCTGACAACTTTTAGAACAATTTCAAACATTTGAATTTGAATCGAATTTAGCTTTGAATTTAGTTTTAAATTTTTCATAAACTTCGAATAGTTGACACCCAACTATAGTAACAGTTTATAATTCATAAACAAAGTGTTTGTGTGGTAGCAAACCATCTAATGGAATCCGTTAGATCCGTAGATCCGTTACCAAATCCCTATTCTTACCAATATGCCCCATTTGGTTTATCAAGTAGCTTTTGTATTGACTACTACAGCGGCTCTGATGTTCTGTTGCTGCTGCCGCTTGCTGCTGATGCTGCAACAAGAGTCAAAAACTTTGTTGTACCTCAGATGGGAGCAAGAGGGGCATTGAGAGGGATAGATAGGTAGAGAGTGAGTAGAGCAACTGAAGAATGCAACAAGAAGCATTGATTTCAAATAAATTTTCGCTGCCGGCCAAATTGTATGCCGGTTGCTTTTTGGATAGTTGTCTGGCATATTGGGGATGGGCCTTTCGTGCCTCGTGTGCAGCTGTAACTATAGATGTAGATGTAGCTATACACACTTGTGGGAGTGTGTGTGTGTGTGTGTATTCACATGTGTCTGTGTGTGTTTGTCATGGGCGCGCTCACTGCCGCAACTCAAAGACAAAGGTTGAAGGAGTGGGAGTGGGACACACGCCCCGATGCAGGCGCTGATATGGATGCATGTAAATGCAATCGTATCTTACGGCTGTGCACTTTCTAGCCCAGGTACACACACACACACACAGACATACATATAGAGGAGGCACCCAGCTTCAGTCACTGGGCACAAGTTCAAGTTGCTTCTCCGAGTTTTGCTCTGCTTTTCCATCTGGCATTGTTTGTTCTTCATTGTATTTTCCTTGGGTTTTGTTATTTTTTTTTTTTTTTTGTATTTTGGCGGCAGTGCGGCGCTTTGCCTGCTCCTGTTATTCTACTAAGTTGATAACCATGTTCAAATAAATCACCTTTTGCGTGGCTGCAAGCGAAAGGCGGCTGCCCCCACCAAACCCCAACCGCTCCGATCCGATCGGTGGCCGTTTCGTGGCCATGTCGATGTTGGGGCCATATAGTAACCCGAACAACTTACAGCTACTACTACTACTAGTATGAGTATGAGCGGTTGCGGTTGTCGTTGCATTTTGGCTTTTATCTTTTGTTTGCAATATTCAGATGCATCTCTCAGATAATTTGTTGCTATGCTAACCGTAAAGGTAACTCGGCTTCGATTTCTCTCTCTCCGCCCTCATAGTAAATGGCCACAGTGGCTCTAAAATAAGAAATAATTCATTTCACATAACATAAAAGAAACTGTAACTGATATGAATAGATCTGTTACAGTCTTTAATGAATCGATTATCTCTTAGTTGATTGTTCTAAAACTGCAATTAAAACTCAATCTGGCCAATTGAAACCAAACCGGAACGACGACCGATTGTTCGATTAGTTATTCGTTTTGCCAAGCATTCTCTTTTGACTTTTTCATGTGTTAAGTTTTCAATGAATTTGACACCAATGTGCACATTGTCTATGTGCGATTATTTTAGCATAATAAAAATATATCAGCTCAGATGGTTGGTAGATTCGTTTGTTGTTGCGGTTCAATTTTTGTTGTTTCTGTGGCTTGGGGGCCTTTCCTATGCCGCCCACCCTACCTCAAAATCGAGACCCTGGATAATGGCATAATGTGGCTGGGCCTTTTGATGCCATATCGATTTCAGGGCAAAGAAACAGACACAAAAAAAAAAAGAGAAGACAAAAAATATAACAACATAAAAATTGCCATATCCGCCCCAATGGTACACAACATGCCGCAAATTCAACTTGTTGTTGCCCCCTCTATCTGTATCTGTGGTTGCAGCTGCCACCGCTGCTGCCGATGCCGCTGCCGTCGCCGCCAACGCCAATTTGAAGCCGAGAAGCTAACCTCGGGCTGTCTTGGGTCTCATTAGCTAACTTGGTTGGGTAAGGTTCTTGTCCAGACATGAATGGTTACTTCTTTGGCGCTGCTGTGTTGTTACGTGACAAAGTCACAAACACTTGACTTGACACACACAGAGAGAAAGACGTAGAGACACACACGTTCCAGAACACGGCCAAGACGATGGCGACAACAAATTAGCAGACCTCCATATACTTGACCTTTTCCTTCTGATTAAGCTGTTGCTTATCCATTTGACATTAACTAATTGCAAAGATGTGTGTGAAACAAGTCTGACAAATGTCCTTAGCCGACAACAAACACCAACTTTAACTCCCACTCCATCTAACATTTGATGGCATTTATAAATTCACAATCCGCTTGTTTTTTCTTTGTTTTGCTAATCTTTTAAGACCGACCCCCAAATTGGAGCCAAATGACAACTTTCAGCCATTTGATTTGGATTTTCAGGCTCAGCTGCGAGAGCCGGAGCAAAAAAAAACAAAAGAAAAATGGGTGGAAATACAAATTGTCAACAAGAAAGTTTTTCCTATCGCATCGAAACTTTTCCCTATGCAATTGTCAGGGGATGAAAGAGAGAAGCTCCTGGATATCCTTATAGATAGCTAACAGCTGGGATCTTGTGAGAATTAAAGGGTTTACTTGTCATGAGACGACTTCCCACCCAAAATCGAAAGAGGACAAACAATTCCTGCAATTGTTCCTATTACAAAGGAAATGATGTGACCATTGTGGAAATTGTTATGTTTTAAGTTATTTCGATTAGGAGAAAAATGAGTTGAGAAATAATTTTTGTGAACTTTTAGTCGTCTCATGCTTGCTAAAATAACAATCACATCCATCTAGTTCACATCTAATTCCATAACTAAAATCAAATTCGAAAATGAATTATTGGCTTGTTTGATGTATTGGATAAGAAAATGGGTCCATAATTTGTAAACTAATATCGTATTGGACAAATTTAAAAAATAAAAACTAATATATGTATAGAGACTTTTGGCCAATATAAAATTTTATTGAATTGATTTCTAATCCAACCTATTTTCGGGATTTATCCGGTAGAAACAACCTAAACAGTGATTTCAGCATAAAAATCGTCAACGACAAACAAATTAATATTTTAAGAACCTCAACAAATCTTCTTCAGAGCTCTGAAAATGAGTGAAAAGCATCAGCTTACGAAAAGAAAGAATTGAACTAGAACTACTTATGAGCCGTGGTAGCCGAATGGGATGAGGTATGTACAAAGCTGCAAAAGAAGCTATCCCTGATTTGTTTTGCGGTGAAAATTTTCCGACTTCTTAAGATGTGTTTGTTTGTAGCTCATTCAATGAATACAAATTTTGCGAAGGGATCCGAATTCGTAGTTGCAATTAATGTTTGGTTGATTTGTTAGAACAGATATAACATTGTAGGACTGTCATTATATTGGTTTAGAAAATATTTAACATAAACAAAGAACACAAAGGGGGCGCTAACCTGATGACGCGGAGTGTACAGTTATAGTTATGCATGTATGTACAGTGGCACACAGCTTATTTCGTGCAGCGGTACAGTGAAACTTTAAGGTTGTGTACCTGCTAAACTATTAAAGATATCCAAAAAATTTAAATGCAGTTATTTTCAGCAGTCATTCAATATTAAGTATGGCTTTTAAGATTTTTACTTTTGTAGCAAATAATACATAAAAATAACAGAAAACCAAAATTAGTCACTTTTCCCTTGTCACGAAAAACTAAAAATTTATATTTGGTGTGAACTCCTTTTAGTTTCAACACCTTTTTTAAGTGAGATTCCATTGAGGTTGCCAACTTTCGGGTGACTTCTTTAGAGATTTTCGGTCATTCTTCAAATAGGGCCGTGTTAAGCTCATTTTTATAAGCTATTGACCTTTTCCGAAAGGCTATGTCAGGCTATGTTAAGGTCAGGCGACTGGGCTAGTGGAATGATGATATGTGGACAGTTCCAGTTTAAATAGGACTGGACAATGCTCTATTAAAATTTTGGGTCATTGTTCTGGTAAAGTCGGAATCAGCTTTCTAAAGCAAGTTTCTCTGGACTTTGGAGGTAACTGTGCTCTAAAAGTGGTAGGTATATGTATGTATACCAAATACCGTTCCGTCCATAAAAACCAGGTTTCCAACAGTGGTATCCACCATGTAGGCCCAAACCATAGCGCTGCCACCGCCATGCATCATGGTAGGACTTAAGTGTTTATACTGGAGCTCTGTACTTGATTCGCGTCAAGTATAATGTATTTCATTGGACCCAAAGATGTCATATTTGGACTTATAAGCATATATGTCAAAATAAACAAAATCGGGCGACCAACGTGGTCCTTGCCAAATTTTAGCTTACACTGCTGGTTTTACGCATTTATCAATAGCTTCTTACGAGTTTTTGTGTTTTTACGGGACAGGCGTTTCAATAGATAACACAATGACTCTAAACATAATATGCTACATTCTTACATTAGGTTTCCAATCCTCGACAGCGCACATGACCGAGTAGACGCACTCCTCTTTGTTCATCAAGTGGCAGGTTTTCTTTACCAAAGATTGATTCACATTTCTGGCAAAATTGTTCAATATATCCGAAAGACTATTCTTTGTGGTGAAACAGATAACTGCGGCGGGACGATCGATCTTTACACGTATTGTATCGTTATTAGCCAACTTAGAGATACTAGAGATACTCCAACGATTAGTGGGCAGATTCAACAGATCACTCATACGTGAGTCTATCAGACGATCCTTAAGTTCACCAATACATTTATCCTATCTATCCTTGAATATTTCATTCCCATTTTGCATTTTTGTTGAAGTAAAATAAAAGTCATTGTAATTAAAAGAAAAAGCTAATATTTTTAAAGAATTGAATTTTATATTGTACTTTATAGCCAAACTGATTCAAATAGAATATCTATCTCCCACTTAGATTAATTTGTCGATCCCGAATCATTCATTCCTTACTTAGTCAGAGATGCCAATTAGAATGAATATTTACTAAATGTAACCACTTAACTAATCATCTTTAATTGTCTTCAAATTTCATATAAAACTTTTAAATTGAACCAAATGCAATAATTTATATTGGCCGCAATTTTATTTGTTATTTGTCTGTTGTATGGATATTTGGGACACGTTCTCTCATACTCCTTAAATCCTCCCACGGCCCATTGAGTGTGCAAATAAATGCGCTTAATTAATTGCATTTTTGCACTTTCAAGTGGCGGCACTCCCGTTGCCTTCCTGCATCCCACCTCCACCTACTTCTACTGCTGCTGCTGCCCCTCCTTCACCTTGGTAAGCGAATCGAACTTCAAATATGCATCAATAAACTCAATTAAACGTAAACAGGAGGCAGATGTTTCTCAGTGTGTGTGTGTGTGTGTGTGTGCTTCAAAATGAAAAATAAATGCGCAACGGGTTGCTGCCTGCCTGCCACAGCATTGTTGCAACACCAACGGCTACGGCCCTTTCAGGTGGGAGTAGATAATGATGACGCTGATGATGATGATGATGACGTTGAGGTGGAGGAGGATGCTGAGGATAAAGATGACTATGCTCTGATGATGATATTTTTGTTATATTTTCTTTAGAGGTTGTCATGGCATTAGTTTGCTCGCTCTCTTCTTGGGCAAATGGAAGGAAGCTGGGGATTTGCAATGAAAAGCCAGCTAAACGAGTGCCAAGTGCAAGTGGCAAGCAGCGGCTTAAGTTTTTTTTTCTTCTCATTCAACTCTTCTTATTTTTTTGCCACTGTTTGGTATATAAACTGATGTGCATCATGTTTTGGTATTAGCTGCCATTTCCTGTCAAGTGAAAATAGTTCATGCCCAGATCTTTCAGCGATGGGAAAAAAGAAGAAATATTTAAAAAAGAAAACTTTAACAAAACAAACTTTCAGTCAGTTGGAGCCAAACAACATTTTGGACATTGAATCAATCTCAATCATGGCGAGTGCTGATTGAGTATGGTGGAGCAAAGGGTTACCAAAACTTAAAGAACTTTCAAATTAGCCAAAAAAGAAAAAAGCAAACAAATAAAAACATCAAATAAATAAATTAATTTCAAAATAGATGTCCATGGGGCATAGAGATGGTAACGTGACACGATTATAAATAATTAGTTAAGTAATATTTGTCGATTTGGATAAACTTTGATAAAAACATTATTAAGTTTTTGGTTCAAAGAAAGTGAAACTGAGTTGTCTCAACAATTACTAAAACAATTTTGTAAAATATATTTTAATATTTCAAAATTTGTTGATAATTACAAACTTTTGTTTTGAAGAGCAGTAAATTTAGAAATTATGATAATATATGTTTTGTGAGTTGTAGTCCGATTGGGATCTACTTAATTAATTAATTATTTAATAATCATTTTTCTGAAGAAAATATTGAAAAAGAATTATCTATAAGTTCGACTTTGACTAGATTGAATAGGGAGAATTACTTTGTTCGATATTTTCTAGTAAGTTATTCAATCACTTCATAAGTGATGATAGTGCAAATATGTTTATTTTTTTGTGATCCGATTATGATGTATTTTAAGGAAACATAAAGAACCGGAGAAAGTATTAGTAAAGGTGTTTGAATAATATCATCCAGAGGCCAGTTTATTTACCTAATATGTCAACTTTCTGAAGAATTTAATAAAAAAGAATAATGTAGAATATCTAGCAGTTCGATTTTGATTAGATTAAAGTGTGGAAAATTTCTTTATTACATATTTTCTCGTTAATTAGTCAAAATCTCCCATAAGTGGAGATAGTGTATACATATATGTGTGTAAATTTTTTTTGTGATCCGATTAAGATCTATTTTAAGAAAACATAATAATCATTTAGAGGTAAGTTTATTTTCCATATAGGACAACCTAACCCATGTCCTACAATTTCTTAAGAATTTTTCAAGTGGAAGAATTTTGATCTGATTCAAGTGATATAATTACTTTATTCCATATATTTCCAGTAAGTTAGTCAATTACTTTATAAGTTTATCCCATTTTAGCTATAATATTTTTCATTCAAAGTAGAACGAAATAACATAAAAGTTTCTAAATTATCTTGTTATTAATCTATTTTGAAATATATTTATTATCGTTAACTTGTTTAGTTTTCAAAGTTTCTCTTTCTACTGCATATGATATAGATCCTATTGATTTCTAACTTCCATCTTCTCCCATCTCTATTTCAATTGGTGTGAACTAATTTGACTAAACATTTCATTTACTTGAATTTCACTTTGAAATGCAAACCAAAAACGTGGCGCACGCATCCGCTAATTACCTCATCATCATCATCAGCAGCAGCAGCAGTGGCAGGCAACCACCCATCATAGACCATTCGATTCTTCTGCCCTTACCCCTTCGTTTTGTTCTTGTCAAATGTATAAACAATTTTCCAAACATTTTCTATATGTATGTATGTGCGTGTGTTTGTGTGTGTTTTCTTTCTTTTTTTCTCTAAAAGAAACTTTAAACCCTTTTTAGTGATTTTCTCCCCCGCAAAATGTTCATTCATTGCCTTTGACTGATGCGCTGGGCAGCTGCTACTCCGGGGGGGCACAACGGAGGAGGAGTGAGAACTTTACACATACAAACAGATCAAAGTGCTAGATTTTCATTTCCCCTCTCTCTTCATCTTCATTCTTTTTTGACGGAACCAACAAACATGCTCAGTGCACTTTATTTACATTGGCTTCCGGTTGAATTCGGTTTTTTGTTTTTGGGGTTTTCGGTTTTTAGTGTATTTCTTCTCTGTTTTCTCCTTTTGTTCAGCAAATAAAAAGCCAAAAAAATATGCAATTGTAAACAAAGCACAAAAAAAAGTGTAAAAAAATTTTTATTCAGTTAAGAGTTCAAAGGCAGATAAATGAAAATGTTATCAAATTTTGGTATATAATCCATAGGAATTAATATATTATATTTAATACTTTAACCCAAAGAGGTTCATTGACTTGAGAAGAAGCTTGAAGCTGGTCACTTTATAAAGTATCTCGATCTATACTTTGTATTCTTGATACCCTTTTACTATTTGCCTGTTAATAAGATCAAAAATCAATTTATTTTATAAAGGAAAAGAAGATCACAGAATGTTCTCGTTAAATACAGTAGAACGGAAAAAGATTCGGTTTGGTTTTCATACAAACCTGTATGGATGCACAATCGGCTATAAGAAATATCGTTTATAACGTTGCTATATTGCCGATCCCCTGAGCATAATTACATTCGGCATTTACTCTACATGTAAAACAATCGGTTCAAGAATTACTTTGTTAGCCTTATGAAATATAATATCGTAAATAAAGATTTTCTTCTTATTCCTATTAAAAGTAATTTTCCGATTTTAAATCTGGTTTTTTGTTGTTTTTAGAAATATTTTTAATATAACTTTAGAATTAAATTCTATATCCCATATCTTTATCTATAAAAAATATAGTATTGATTAATATAAATGTAGGACAAGAGGGGTGCCTGTCCCGTTTGTGTTTAGATAGATATAGTTAAGTATATTTGAATTTAGGCCATGTAGATATCAATTATTGTATTGTAATATTTAAGTTCAACTGATTTCGCTACATTTTAATTCGTTTCACTCTTCTGTCTTAACTTTTTTGTGGGGAGCGCCTTGTTTCTCTGCCACACGTCGTTTTTCTTCATATTACTCTGCCTGGCTTGCCACCTCGTTACTTCTGGTGCCAGGGCTGGCTATATAGCGTTGCCACACCATTCCCATATAAATATTATACAACAATAATAACCAACTTGTCCATAACTGAACTTGGCTATTTTGCTTTTAGCTTAAGACCAACATAAACTTGCATGTTAGTAAACTTATTATAAATAAGTTAATATTATGAATCTTTTAATTAAAGAATTTAAAATAATTCTTACATACATTCAATTGGCTAGCAAACTGGATCTACATACATACAGTTGCAGACAAAACTCTCCGTACGACCTCTTTTTTGCAAATTTTATTCGATCTAAAGAATTTACAAAAAAGTAATGATGCAGTTTTTTTCAAAATCTAATGAGATAGGAAATGTGAAAAATTTTTGCATTTTCGGCAATAACTTAAAAAGCTATTCACAAAACACCTAAAATTGCCACTGACAAAAGTGTACGTACGATTTTGGAAAATTGGAAAGTTGGTTAGAATAATGGAAAAAATATAAATTTTTTGTATTTTTTTGGGATACCACGGGCAACGATAACCGCTAACAAGCATATAGGCAATAAAACTGCTAAATTTTTAACCTGTTCCACGGTTTTATTTGGCCATTCCTCCAGCAGCTTCTATTTCAGCATTGGACCACCAATAATATTGTGTTTTCGAATTTTCGCTCCAAAATTTTTTAAAAATACTTGGTGAATACAGTGTCCATAAAGCATAATCCAACAGACTGTCCTTAATGATTTGTTCGATTTGCCTAGGATCCTTGTTTTTCTGGAAGATCCAGCTAGCACCAAGGCGATGTTTGTCCACCGATGGCTTCCAAGTTTCTTCCAAAATGTCCTTCTACTATAATAGATCCATATTTTCTTTAACAAAGCCGAGGTTTCCATCTCTGGAAGCTGCAACTGATCCCCGAACTTGACGCTGCCACCCCTAACATGACAGAATAATCGAAAGCTTCGCTTGGACATTGGTAAAACGCACCTTTATAGAAATCGAATGCTGGATATAGGTTTTATTTAAGGATGAGTCCGAATACAACATATTTGGTTACAACGAGATAGCCAAAGTTTTGAAGAAACTAAATTCTGCGGCGGATTGGCAGAATCTAATTCCTATTGTAAAACATTGTGGTTGACTATATCATAAACTTTATAACACCATTTATTTAAGAAGAGCTATATCAGAGTTTCCAGAGTTTAATTTTTTCCCGTGTGTCATAGTTTCCATAATTTTTTCTGGTATAAGCTAATAAAACTACAAATTTGTAGTTTTCGAGTTCTTTAAACTCTCTTAAATATGTAATAAAGTGTGATCTCTACTTGTACTTTAGCAAGGGTAAAAAACAACGAATCAAACCTATTCGAGTCTCTCTAGCTTTACTTTTTTTGATCGCTCATTTTGATTTCAAAACACGTCCAAGTATATCTCGAAACGTTTATCGAAAAGCCATAAACTTTACATTATTTTTACCGTTGTCTCCTTCGTTTAATTACGTTTCATATTAAACAAACAACAAAAGAAGAAAAAACAAAATAATAATAATAAAAACGAGGGCCGCCAACACCAAAAAAAAAAAGCTTCTTGTTTGCCATGTTTTTCCATTTTTTTTTTCTTTGCTCAATCACGTGCCATGACCAAACGTTCTAAATTTCAATTGAATTCAATTTAATTAGCCGAAAGCGTAAGAAAACGTACCAAATACAGAACAAATTTTGTGTTAATTTGTATGCCACGAAGGTAATAAAGAGACAGCAGCTAAAAAGAATAAAGGAAAATAAGGAAGAAAAGTGTTCTTCTTTTTGTTAAGAAGTTTTTGTCGTTTGTTAGCATTAATGAAATTGACATAATTTGCATTAAATATATAGTTTTCCTTTGTTGAGAAATTTCAAGATAATCATTAGGTCGGCTAAATAAGTCTTTATTATTTCAATGAATGATCAAAAGATATAGAAATAGTTGGAAATTATTTGTATACAGATAAATGGAGAAGAAGCTATAAGTTATTTAACAAGTAAAGGCAGAAGAACACTATCCGGTAGGTGGAAAAATTGATTATCATCTTAAGGATGTTTGCATTTTTTAGTTTAGTTAGTTTTTATTTCAATATCCCTAATTATTTTCTAATTTTTATGCAACAAAAAGTTTTGGGAATTATATATAGAGGATTAGAAGTAACAAAGTGTTTTATTAGTAATAAATTATTACCATATAAACCCTATGTACATATTAGCCCCATTATTTCTTTGTGTTTGGTTATCTTCTAGTTAAGGATTTGTTAGTTCATTTTGGGGTATGAGATGGTATGAAAAATATTGTAAGA
Organism: Drosophila austrosaltans; assembly: GCA_035045865.1. Classification (NCBI taxonomy): domain Eukaryota; kingdom Metazoa; phylum Arthropoda; class Insecta; order Diptera; family Drosophilidae; genus Drosophila; species Drosophila austrosaltans. Next base: position 8,128,138 of record JAWNOQ010000200.1, read on the forward strand.
AGTTCCGATTATCTTAATAAAACAAAGATAATAAATATACATATATATGTTTATACCCTGTACCCATAGGGTAAAAGGGTATATTAAAGTCGCTAAAATGTATGTAACAGGCAGAAGGAAGCGTTTCCGACCCCATAAAGTATATATATTCTTGATCAGCATCAACAGCCGAGTCGATTGAGACATGTCCGTCTGTCCGTATGAGCCACGCGATCTCAGAGACTATAAGAGCTAGAGCTACCAAATTCGGTGTGAGCATCCGTCTAATGTCAAAGCAGGTCAAGTTTGTTTCAAATTTTAGCCACGCCCACTTCCGCCCCCGCAATTTAAAAAAAACGATAACTAGGGCTGCTTTCAAGATATCGTAGTCTTACTTGGTAAACCTAATTATATACCCAAACTGGCCCAGCTGAGCAAATTTTGTCGAAATCGGACAATAAACATCGAAGATATGCCTACATCCGTTTTGTACTGAAATGCCAAGGCGGCATTGGCAGATAAGAAAGAGCGAGATAGCATGCGCTCGCTGCTGCTGCATGTAAAGGGGAATTTTGTTTTGAATTGATTGCGATTTTGAGGTTGTTCGATCATTTGTCTAGTGACTACGCAGATCAAGAGAGTTTAAAATTTTTGCCACGCCCACTTCCGCCCCCCCAATTCAGAAAAAACTAATTATTAGAGCAGTTTTTGAGGAATCACATTCTTATTTGGCCCACCTAATATTATGGCCAAAGTGCATAATCTGACTAAATTTAGTCGAAATCGGACAATAAATATTGGAGATATACGTTGATGCGTTTTGTACTGAAGCGCTTAGGGCGACATTGGCTGGCAAGAGTGAGCGAGATAGCATGCGTGGTCTGTTGCGGCATGTTAAAGAAAATTATTTATGAAATTAATTGCTATTTCGAGGATGTTTGACTTCATTTCATATAATAACTAGTTGGTACAGGGTATACACAATGTCGGCAGGGACGACTTGCTTGCTTCATTTATATTAGATTTTATAGATTAATTTTGGTTGCTTTATACAAATTAAATGGATTAAAGTGCATCATGTATCGAATATCTTAGTTAGCTAATTATAATATTAGTACTATAAAGAAAGATCCCATAACGAACAAGTCTATTAGGCGGATACCTTTCTTCAGAGGTTATAACTACTTGTAAGCCCTAAAATTTAACAAATTTTGGAATCCGTAGCTCCTGCAGGATATTTCCTGTGGGGCCTTCAAAAAGAGGTGTCTATCGGTGAGCAAGATATCTCTGGTCCAAATTATCAGAAATAAAAAAATCCAAAAGATTTGTTTTAAGAGTAGATGAATACAGATAATGATCGAAAGATAAGTCACTTAAAATGGCTTAAAAAATTTGAAATTGTTGTCAGAATCCTTTTTCCTGTCTGGAAAAAACATCTAAAAATAACGGATCGAAATCTCAATCTAATTTAAAAACATAGTTTCGAAGTGAAAGTTTTGAGAAGGAGAAAGAATATATTTCCCGGAATTTTAATGAATTGTGCAACAAAAACCTCTCATAAGCAGACCCGATAGAAGGTTTCTTTATTCTCTGTAGTCTGTAATTTTAGTTTTATCGTTGCCTATTTATAGCGATGCTATATCATATGTCTCTCTAAAGAGTTTATTTCTTTGTTCCCTGCCAAGCTGTTCATTTATAAAATCATCTTTATCTTCGTATTTCCAAAGGCAGGCACCTTCCATTACAAAATCGTTGACTTTCGCTCCCCAAAAGAGCTTTCCACTGTATTTACTAGATAAACAATTAACTAAACTCCAATTTAACATTTAAAACTGTTACCCAAGCCTTTGAGATATAATCAACAAAAGTGTAACTGCTCTTTATCAAACTTTTCATCATCTAATCTGCAATTAACTCATGAATAACTAATGAATCCTCAACTCTTCCTCTTAGTACAGGGAACGTAGTGGCATTTAGTTGAACCTTTTTGCCATAGAACCATTGTTATTTTAGCGTCCATTAAACTTTAGTTAGCAGGTTGATTAGGAACTCTCCTCTCCTTAAATTCAATGTGTATCATACAGAGAGAGAGAGCACCTTTCAATTAGACAACAATACAGAACCAAACCTCTATGCACCTCATTATCCATAACCATATAGGGACACATCATAGAAAATCTCTGCAGAAGCAATGGAAAAAAAAAAAACCAAACTACATTATCCACAATCTCGTTAGCAAATCGCCATAGACTATAATACTATAATAGTGGTAGTTTCAGCATTGGCATGGATATTTAATTTTCAACCATAATTTCATTTCGCAGCAACAATTTGTGGAGGGGATTCCCCCCCTGCTACTACGACCACCAGTTGGTGCCTCGACAACTGTTCGCTATTTGCGGTTGTCGGTTTGGAAATTCAATCAGAATGGCAACTTGTTTTTTCGGAGGGAGACAGGGGGGGATGGTGGCTTATCAATGGTATAGGCATTTCAAAGCAAACATTTTAGAAACAGATTTACGCACACACAGACAGAATGGCAGACAGACAGAATAAGTTTATCTTTCACCATTTTCAAGGACAATTCAACATTCTGTCGGAATGGCACAACATTCTCGTGTGTGGATATTTATTAATTTGTGTATTTGTATTTACATGCTGCTAACATATTCATAGACAATTGGTAAATGTAATTAAATACGTTTACAAAAGCTTCATCTAACTGCGAATACAAATCCTCCCAACCCTCTCCTCTCTTGTATCTAACAAAACAACTCAAGCGAATGCAGAAAATGTGGGCGGATTTTGGTTTTTGGGTTTTGTTGGGTGTCTTTTGGCCAGACTAAATTGTAAGCTTTGACAAAATGTTCTTAAAACAATGAGAAACGGTATTAGTTTAGTTAAATTATACTTAAATGAAAAGTTTACATAAGTTAAGAGACAAATCTCTGAATGGAAACGAAGGTTTTTGTTGTCAATTAGTTAATTGGCAAACTGAATGCTCTCAAGAAAGGATATCAAATGGTTTGACCTTTTGTACGGCTTCAACAATTTGTTGACCAGAGGAAGTAAATTGGAAACTGGAAAAAAAATCACCACAGTTCTCCCACACAATTCCAATTCCCGGCAGTAGAATTGCCATTCCCGACGAGTTCATTAAACGTTGTGCTCCGCCTAATTAACGCACAAATCGAGTTAATTTCTCTTCTAACCGAGGCGGTTAATTAAGAGTGCAGACAGAGTCAAGGGAGTGGGGCGCGAGGGGGAGTGAGAAGGCGCAAAATTATGCACTAATGTGTCAGCTATAGCCATGACTTTTCACATGATTTCCCCTATATAAATTGGTATTCGATTCAATGGCTTATCCATTGCCTCTGCTGCTGCTAACTGTGGTCAATGGTAATTCAATTAAAAGACGCCAGCAGCCGACGGCTGTTGCATTGTTTAGTTTATTGAACTTACAAGCTGCAGCATGCCACAGCCACAGCCATAGTCCATTGCCGTTGCCGTTGCTGTTGCTGATGCTGATGGTGATCCGCTTTAATGCCAAATCCAACAATGGAAGAGCTTCGTCTTTTCACTGGCTCTGCGCGCCCGCATTGAGAAGAAGTGCAAATGGAACGCCCGCAGTTTCTGGCGCCATAAACAAGGTGACTTTATGTTGCTCCAGACTCAGTCATCGAACAGTCGAACAGCAACAACAACAACTACAACACTAGCAACAGCAGCAGCAGGTGTGTTTACTTACAATTGGTTAGATGAAACAGTTTTACTTATACACACGAATAATGATGATGATGATAATGGTTGAGGAGTCATCGAGGTGTGTTCCTTAAGTTGCACAATTAAAAATGAAGAAGCGACTTTAAGTAATCAATTATAATATTAATTTATATATATCGGTGCTGCTTTTTTTTTTTTTTTTTTTTTACTATTTAACACCTAATTTACACATTTATTTTAATTATTTTTTATTTTACAATTTTTATTTATAGTTTATATATACATATATATGGTATAACAAAATTGGTCAGATGTTTGTAACGCGTAGAAATATACCTTTCCGACATCATGAAGTATATATATTCTTGATCCGTTTGTCTAATTCTTCGCAGCGTTTGGATTTTAAATTTTAAGCTACGTGGTTAAAACGTGGTAATTAAGCTTCTTAAAGATGTATGTGTATCAAGTTTAAGAATCGGTCGAATAGGGATTACTATGAGCTGTACCCAATATCGGAATAATAGGTAAACACAAATTTTCTTTGACCAAAACGCTATTCACCAAGTATAAATATTACGGGAATAAATCAATAAAATATATCGTTAATATAATCAATTTAGTTCAGCAGAAAAAATTCTAAGAAATCTGCCTTACAAAGGTTTTCCAATACATTTACAACATTGTTCATTTTAAAATTTTGTGTTTGAATAAAATGATTAAATAATTTAAAGCTGCAAGTATACAAACTTCAGTAAGACCGAAGTTAATTTCTTAAATATATATTTTTAATTTTTCCAAATTGATCAGCCTTTGCTGATATTTATTTTCTTACACTAATATTTGTACTTTTTTTTTATAAAAATTTTAGATACACATAAACAATGTTTTACTTATATTCTATTGTTTCACATACTAAAAAATGCTTTTCTTATGTATTTTAAATGCTAAACTTAAATGTTTGTTAGATATTTAGATATTTTATAACCTGATGAAACAGCAGATACTTTGCCATGTTTTTGTTAACCCCTTCAAGATCCGTCCTTGGACTTATCAATTAAGTGATTCCTTAGTAAAACAGTTTTAATACATTCTTAACTGTAGGTTAACAATGTCCCAATATTTGATAAGAGTGTTAATCAGAATGCTCAAGTTCCTTTTACTCTTGTTAAATAATAAGATTTATATATCAGATATACTATATCGAACGTTGTATTCAAGTCACAATTGATTTGCATCATACGACCTCAATTAAAGTGCATTAAATGGTCAATGTCAATATCAATTACCAAATCTCATTTCTTCAGTTCTATTTTACTTCATCAAAGTATGATTTAAAACTCAGTCCGAATTCCCATTTTAATCTTAAACACAAAATATAATCCTCAAGTGTATAGTATAGTTACTGAAACATTTTAAAATTTTCATCGCTCGCTAAATTTTGCTCGCTCCGTATCACCTTATATAAAGGAACTTTATCTAGTTACCTTGGAAAAAGTCATTCTCTTAAACTCAAGTCTTTTATTTTTAAATCTTTCTCAAACTGCCCTCGTATAAGGCTTTCGTGTCTACATCTGCTTTATCTATCATTCCCATTAAATGAACGAATATGTCCAAGTGCATTTGCATTGGCAACTCTGAGAGGTCTCCCACTCATCACGGACATCTCACACCTTGGCGTGAAAATTGTAATCGAATTCAATAAAGTTGTCAAATGTAATGGCATTTTGGTTTATTTTCTTTCCTAATTGCCCCATCCAACATAAAATTGCAAATCTTACGATTTCAATTAACGACGAATGGCAGAGATGGGGAGATCGATGTCGAGGGTGGGGGATATGAAATGGGTTGCAGAGGGTATGACCCTGCCATCACTTCCATCTATGTGGCATTAAATTACATTTTTATTTCGTTTTGCCGTAAACCGGAAATTGAGACATACGCACGGAAGTCAAGTCAATAAATGGGGAAAGCAGAAAAAAAGGAAGAAAAAATTGCATAAAAGAAAAGAAAGAACAAAACTAGTTACACAAAAATTGGATGAGGAAAAACTCAATAACATTTATGAAACTTGAGTGTTCTGTCCGAAAAATTGTGCAGCAAAATGAAATCCCCGAAATGAAAATAAAAATTGAACAAGAAAAATTGTTTTTCAATTAAAAAGTTTATGTTTCTGCTGCATGCAGACAAATTTGCCATTCAATTTGCCCGCTGGACACGGCATTGCAGAGGGGTGGGGTGGCGTGGAGGAGGGAATGTTGGCATGAGAATGTGTTCTCAGGTATTATGATGCACGTTACTTTACGTTTCTCTTAAATTGCGGATTTCAATTGAAAACCATTTACACCATGTAAAGGGGAAAAATGAGAAAGGAAAATGCAAAGAAAAGATGATAAAGTTTCATTCCGAATTTCAGTTGCATTTTTCAGCGGGTTTAATGAAGCCTTTCGGAGCTTCTCTGAAAGTTTAAACAGTGGCTTAACATTGAAGACTTACCACATATTAATTTTCAAAAGTAATTCAGATGATTAAGGGTTAGCACAAGGTTAATTGGAATATATCGTTATTATTATTAGAATTATTTTCCTCTCCTTGTTTGGATACATTTTAATAAATTGCTGATATTGATTAACTTAGGACCCAAATTACTTCACAAATGTTTAATTTTCTTTCTTAGCTTTAAATTTTTGATATACACCTAACTAGGCATGTGTTCCTAGACACACCGTGTTAAGCGAGTAGTAGGTTCGAAATAAAAATATTTGTTTTTCAAGCTTACACTATTTAATAGAATAGTTTCAAAAACATATTGAAACAAAAATAAATTCATATGTTAAAACCTTAAAAGTATTTAACTTGTTTAGTTGTAATGAAATCCTTTTTGTGGCGCTTCTTAAAAAATTATGCATAGACTCAGTTTCTTTAGAGCTTATATTGTGTCATTGTGAATTTATCGACTGAAACCCATCGATAGTCATATCTTCGAATCCTTTACCATATATGTGCATATGAGCAGATCCTAAAACATCTTGAAGTTCACACTGTGTCAATATTTCACATCGTGTTAGATCGACGTTTGTAGTGTGTTAAAATAAAGACGGTAGCCAATTTTGCAATCGTGTAAGTATAAGGCGAGGGCCAAGCGTACAAGATTTATTCCTAGACGTAAAGTTTTTAACTTTTGCATTGAAAAATTTACTCTTTAGATATTTTAAATGCAATTACTTTTTTTCTCTGTCTTCTCTTATGTTGCAATAAATTTGGATAACAGGAAGAAATTCTAATACATTATATAAAGCAAAAAGTAAATTCCTATAAATAAATTATTCTTTTGAAGTTCTTTACATTATCCTTAAAAAATCTTTTTCATCAGACTTATAACTTTGGCAATTTTTTAATTAAGATAGAGAATAAGATTTCTCTGTTGTGGAATTCTCTTTACGCTTCAAAATAACTTTATTCTTCGAAAACATTGAGAAAATGGATGTAGGAACACACTGAGAAAATTATTGAAAATAACGAAAATAAAGGTAAAGCATTGGTTAGAGAGCATTCTTAAAGAACAATCATTGGCAGGTAGAATACTAAAATACAAAACTTTATGAAAATGTAAAATAATTTTCATAGACTTTCAATTCCTATAATTTTTGACTTAATCCTTGCTATTCGGAATCGAATCACATGTCTTCGATCAAGTTGTTATAAAACTATTTTTTTCTTACCTTTATGGGTTGGGACACATATTATTTTTTCTAAGACCAAGATCATTAGTGTTATGTTTGCGATTTAAAAGAATGTACATCCCTACTAACAATGATTGTGTCACCACTAATTATGATTATCTGGCAACACTGCAAACAAGGAGAGTGAACTAGGAGCATTCAAAATAAAGAGCTCATTCTCGGTACCCTCGGACACAACAATTAGAATTTTCAATATAGATTTGGCTGATTTGTCGTTCCTGCCAACATTGTTATTTTAAGTTATATTAAATGGAGTCAAACACCCTCGAAATGGCCATCGATTTCATAAAAAATTTTCTTTTGCATGCTGCAACAGCGAACACTTGCTATCTCGCTTACTCTTGCCAGCCAATGTCGCCGATATCTCCAATTTTTATTGTCCGAATTCGACTAAATTTGGTTGCAAGTTGGTTACATTATTAAGTGTGCCAAATCAGAATACAATAACTTTTAAATAACTCTAGTAATCCGTTTTTTCTAAATAACGAACGCGGAAGTAGGCGTGGCAAAATTTAAAGAAAGAAATTGGATCTGCCCGGACATTAGTCGGATATTCACACCAAATTTGGTAGCCCTTGCTCATATAGTCTCCGAGATCCAGGTGTTTATACGGACAGACAGACGGACATGTCTCAATCGACTCGGCTGTTGATCAAGAATATATATACTTTATGGTGTCGGAAACACTTCCTCCTGCCTGTTACATACATTTTAGCGATTTTAATATACTCTTTTACCCTATGGGTACAGGGTATAAAAATTGTATAAATTATCTAATATTGTAGATAATCTTTACCTAAAAATGCATTCGAATAACTTTTACTAGTCAAAGCAGGGTAAAAGAACTTCGTCATAAACCAACGTACATACATATACATACATACATATTTTCTCCTTTGAATGATATGAGTGTAAAAGTGTCATAATAGGTAGAGACAGGGAGAGAGAGCACTGACCACCCACCAAGTTGCCTTAGGTGTTAAATTTGTTGTCTCTCTTTTTCTTTTTGATTCTGTTTGTTTGAGGCTCTACTTTGATAAGCCATCAGATGTTTACTGTACCAACTTTACATAGCATTTAACACTCATCATAAATTATGCAGAATGTTGTACGAGTATGTAGCACCTGCGCTCAACTTCCTCCAGAACAGCATTAGCAGTCAAAAAGCATAGCCCAACGCAGAGAAAAAAAGAGAATGTTTTTCCTTTTATTTTACTTTTATGCCGATAATGTCGCCCGAATTCCCTTTTTATTTCCCCACACAAAAAAAAAGGAAAATTTTTATTAATGCCTAGCACGTAAAAGAGAAGGCCAAAAAGAAGAAAAACCCTTCTCATGGCCAAAAACTCGATAAGCTGCTTTTGTGGTCGGCTGCTGTTAATCTTAACACAACATTTAACTTTGCCTGGCTATCTCGAAAGAAAAAAACAAACGGGGGCAAACACCCACCCACCCAGACCCACACACTCCACTCTCCACCACCCGTTGCGAGTGCAACATTCGCTTTTGCCACGTGTGCAACATTAGATTCGTCTCATTGCTGCACGCGCCGAAAGAAAGAAAGAAAAAGGAAACCTCTTTACCCAGATGCAATTGACTTGAACTAATCCAAATATTATCGCAGCCGTGCAAAGACAACAACAAATGGCAACAAACGTAAAGAGAACCAGGCCAACATCATTAAAAACACTTTTTGATTAATAACCCAGAACATGGCAATGCACACTTTCTTCGCGGTTCGCGGTCTTAGCCTTTTGATCATCCTCTTGTGTTCCCTCCCTCTCCCCCTTCCTCCATTCATTATGGCCGGGGCAAATATTTGCCAATGATAGGAAATCTAAACTCTAATGTCGAACGAGAGTTATCAGTTGAAGGCAAAGCAAATAAGCAATCAAATGGAAATATAAAAGAAAACTAAAAACCCAAACAAGATAAACAAATTCTCTTTCTTTAATTCTATTTTTCTTTTTCTTATTTTACATTTTTGTTTGCTTGCAAATTGCTCGTAAGGGCAGGTGTTGGCCAAGTCTTGGGATTAGCTGGAGGAAGGAAATTTTTTTTATTACAATGTGACAGCTGAAAAATGGAAATTCCAATAGCAGAGAGTTGGATAAATCAGTGTGAAATAGAAGAGAAATACTTTTATTTTCTGAACTCAAAGAAAAAATTAAGTTTCAACATATAATTTTCAAAGTTAATAGTTTTTATGTTAATGATTATTTTACTTTAATTTTAGATTTTCACTCAGAACTTTGTATAATTTCTTCTAGTTTTGGACCTTTTGGTAGAAGTTTGACTTATTGGTTTCTTGATTATTTATTAAATTTCTATTGTTCAATTACATTTCGGTGTAATATAATAGAATAAAGTTTATTTTTAATTTTTATTACAAACACATGTTCGCTATGTCACTTAGTAGTAGCTCCTACTAAAGAAAAGAACTTTTGTCATCAATCAATATTGCATATATGTTGATTGACAGGGCTATATAGACTATCCTTTGAATCAAACTTATTTAATTGAGTTTTATATTTAAATGCAAATTGAAAATGTATGATCATACAATACTGTAATATTAAAAAATATCCTTATAAAATCATTTCAACATTGACGAATTACTCCAGGATCATTCCTAGTCATAATGTGGTCATTCCATCTATAATGTTTGTAATTTTACCTAAAAAATTAACCTAAAATTATTTAAACATACCATATTATGTTGTATTATTTGCAAACTGTTCAATATAACTGGAGAGTGTGAATTTTATTTATTCTCGAATAAAAAAAGTTTTTCTAATTAATTAATTCATTTGATTAAAGTCAACATTCTATAAAAAAGGGTCGAGTTAAGTCTACCAAATTTTAAAATTATGCAAAACTCGTTAAAACCTTATTGAAAAGTAATAAATAAAATTAAAAGCATTTCATAAAAGTTCTCTGTGGTGTGAACCCTAGCAAATGGTTGCTCTTTTAGACCTGTTTCCCTAGCCATGTTCTTTTTGGACCATTGACACTGCCATTAAACTGGCGCCATATCATTTCGACTTCTCCACCTGTTCGATTTCTGTATTTAAATTGTTAAGCAGATGCATTTTTATAATTTGTTTGTATCGCTAGTTGATCATAACGACCACTTCTTCTCCCCCCTTTCCCTCAAGAAAACTATAAATATATAAGTATATGTATATTTTAAGATCTTATTCAAATGTAAAAGCGCTACTCGATTTGGTTTTTACTAAGCGTCGGGACTGAGTTTTGGGTCTAAGTGAAAGTAAAAATTTTACTTTGTTTGGTATTTTTATGGGCTTCTTCTCTATGAAATGCCATTAGAGATGCATTCTTTGTCAAACATTTTTGAGTGTTGAAAGCTCTTTTGCAGTGAAATTGCTTAATCTTCTGATTCTTTTGACATTTATATACTTAAGTATAGATATATAAGTATGTATATATGTATATACGTATGTATGTGTGAGAGTGTGGATGCGACACCGCCTTGACAAAAACGATTAAAATAATTGGCTCGCGACGATACGTTGTCAACTTCTTTTGAGTGTGTGTGTATGTCTGGTTGTGTGTGTTGAGTGTGTAAAAGCCATTTCCAACTGATTTATTACATTATAAATTGTGCGCATGCCTAAGTAGCTATGATTTTGAAATTTTAGAAAGTTGCGATCAGACAACATGCATCCATATATACAGAGTCAGGCGAGTCACAATCAGACAGAGAGAGACACAGACAAGAATAATTTTTATTATTGGCGACGCGTCCATAAATTATGCCTAATGAGCCAACAACGACTAAAGACTTCTCTCTCTTTCATACTGTGCCTTTTGTTTTTCGTGTGTGTGTGGAAGTGGATACTGGTGTGAAATTGTAATTGGATTGGTTCTGTGGAATGTGCAATGGAGCGTAAATGTAATGCAAAATGTTGAAATAGAATTATATGTTGTATATATCAATTAGAGAAGTGACTGACCATAAAACACATCGCGCAATGATGTAAGAATTGATGGCCTAGAAACATTTTATAGATGTCAAATTAACATATGTTACATTTTATCCAATAAACACAATTAGCTCATGGTTGAATTTGATTTGATTCTTAGACAAATCATTTTCTATGTACATTAATAGAAATTAAAAATTTATGTCAAAATTAATGAAATTTTTTTTTTTGTTATTACTTAGGTTTCCAATAGCTGGGAGAAAATAAAGAAGATAAGTTGTTGATTTGAATTTATATTCTAAATTAAACCAATAATGTGATATACATATATTGTATATACCTACATAATATTATATATACATATATGTATGTAAGTACACTATATGTACGAGTTTAATCATATGGATTTAATCGTTTTTCGTACTTTGTCAATTAGTTTGTAACAATAAAAGTATCATTAACCTGATAAAAACAAAAAATTAATCATATTGATACTTTGGCTGTTTATGTTGACTCAGATTCAACCGAATTACCTTGTAGTGACCATCACAAATTCTCGAAGATTCGTTCAAAATCGAATCGGGAAAAGGAAAAAATGTCTTTTCTTTGTGAATTAATAGAATGCCATAGAACCATTTCCATATATTTTTTGGGAAAACTTCCCTCTAAATACCTTGTTCATAGTTGGCGGGGCCTTACAAATTAAGCTAAATCTCCAAAAATGTGGGACAATATTTTTCGTACTTTTAGATGATTCTAAAATGGATTTTTTGAAAATTGAAACTAACAGAGATGAAAATAAATTAAAATGAAGCAAGCCAGTCGTCCTTGTCGACGTTGATTATACCCTGTACCAAGTAGAGATATTAAATGTAGACAAAAACTCTCAAAATCTCCTGAAATCTTATATGGAACTCGCCTTACATGCAGCAACAGCGAACATGCTATCTCGCTCACTCTTGCCACCCAATGTCGACGTTGGCAATTCAGGACTAAATTCAGATGATGTACTTTAATAGTAATTATTTTTTTCTTTTCTGAAACGTGGTAAACAAACTTGATCTGCCCTAGACGGATGTTCCCGCCACGGATGTTTCCACACAACGGACATGTCTCAATCGTCTCGGGTGGCGCTGCTGATCAAGAATATATGTATATATTTTATGGGGTCGGAAATGTTTACTTCTGCCTGTTACATATATTTTAGCGACTTTAATATACCCTTTTACCCCATAGGTATAGGATATAAAAACTTTCAAGGAAGAACAAAGAGGAATCCTTTCTTTGTACTTAAATTATTAAGGCTAACAACGGGTACCTTGACATTGTCCCACGAATAAATTGTATGACCAAAAAATACCAATACGTCAATCCCCAACCCTGGTACTGAAGATCAATCAATTCAAACTGCTTCCTCGCAGCTTTTCAAAATTCAATTTACTAGCAGCCAAACGTTTAAGTGAGTAATTAGAAGAACTATTGTAACTTTTGATAATTTGGTAGATAGAATGAGCTAAGTATTGGATAACAAAATATCAGATTCCTATACTAAAAATTACTTAAGGGGTTAACTTTAGAATATTGCGTAAAAATTTAACATCGATCCGGCAATTAGTTTCAAAGAAATAAGTTTATATGTAAAGACGTCTACTCGCATTTTAACTTAGTTTTAACGGTTCCCAAAACTTTAACTGCGTTTTTCTCGAAACTATGTTTTCAAAGTTGGTGAGCAAGATTTCTCGGAGATATTTTCTTAGATATTTTTGACATGAAAAAAGGATTCTGATAATTTTTTTCCATTTTTTAAACCATTTCAAAGTCAAAAAAAATTTCGAAACAACTTTTTTTTTTATTTTAGAAGCCGCCATTTTATTGAAAATCAAAGTTTTGACTATTCCTTCGATCAATACCTGTATTCATCTATTCTTATAATAATTCTTTTGGATTTTTCCAAATCGGATAATCTGAACCAGAGATATCCTGCTCACCGCAAGAAACCTTTTCATTTAATAAACAGCCTCGTCACAAAAAATTTTCAAAAAGCTCGATTTTTTGTAAAGTGAATTATTGTTTATTCTTCTTTTCCGGCCGAATTACCTTTAGTTAGTTAGTTTCTCTTCAGAATCAACTTGTAGTTCAATTAAGACAACACTAGAAACATAAATTCTATATTAGATAACAATTTAGTTTATCTGCCAGTTAATGCAATATTTAAATGTTAACTGAAAAGAAAAGAACGCAGACATTATCGATGAGTCTCAATGTCAGACGAAATCAATAAAGTGCAAAAAGTCTGCATTGTTTTTTGGTTCGGCATACCTACACATACATATATATATATATATAGATAGGTATTACTTCCAGATGATTAGGTAATGTTACCCATGCCTTACACTCGACTGCATATGGTCGGCCCAGAAAAGGTAGACAGAATGGCTGTTGGCTAAGTCCATGTGGACCATTGGGGTAACCTTTTGCATACGAACATATTTTTCGCCTGCAATCGCAAAATCCTCGAACGCACTTACGCCTGAGTGAGTTTTTCACACGTTTCCATCTCTCGTTCCCTGCATATTGTTCATCCTGATACATTTTTTTTGTTCTTTTTTGGCAAGAAACCCAAAATCTGAGATCATAAAGCAAATTACCCTGATTCTGGTTCTGGTCCAGGTCATGGCAAAGTTGGGCTACATATGCTACACAAAAATAGCTGTCAATGGCCAATGCCAAAAAGTTCTCTCCTTGGGCACGTTTTCACGAGATTCTCGAGCCAGTTGGCAGCCAGCGAACACAAATCAAGGCAGGCATAATTTATAATTCAATGAGTTAAAGTTGAATGCAGCGGGAACAACGGCGTTTAACCCGCCATCATTAGGAAAGAAGAGCTCAGGACTGGGGTAAGAGACGCACAGACAGACAGACACATGTGCCCTCAGGCGCATGCCACACAATTCACCTTGAAGCCAAAACTCAGAAGCGAAGATTAATTGCTGCAGCCTTTTGTTGCTGAATACGACGAGTATCTGGCCTATGCATCTCTTCTCCGTCTCTCACTCATTCGATTGCCTGCCTCAGTGCTATGGCGATAAGGAATTTTATTCACAACCAAAAGAGAAGTAGTAGACCCCAAAGTCACAACTCAAAAGGGCAGGCAAAGGCACACGTAATTGCTTTTTGTTTGGCGTCTCATTTTAGTTACGGTCTGGCAACTGGTGAACATCATCATGATGATATTAACGATAATGATGATGATGATGCTCCTCAATGTGAATGTGACCAATGTCGCGCGCCTACGAAAATAGGTGTCGCCAAGGCGATTAGGCCGAGTCCCAGACCCAGACCCAAGCAATGAGTCCCCCCATAATGAATCAAAACCAAGTTTTACCTCTGTCACATAAAATGCTTGGAATAATCCCTACATTCATTTGAATTATTACCGTGGCCATCGAACAAAAACCACCTTTGGCCAGTTAGCCAAAAAGGGAAATTAGAGGTAAAACGATTTTGGATTTACTTGGAATCATTGTTGGATCTCTTGGCTTTAAATTTGATAACGAAAATTGTAGATTGCCTAAAATTGACTTTAATTAACCCTTTCCGAAACACTTACCAACCAGTTATGGCTAATTGTAATGAAATCATACAAATATACAAGCAATATAAGTATAAGTATATATAAGTAATGAAACATAAACCCCGTTTAAAAAATAAAATTTTGGCTTTGTAAACTGATGCCATAAGAAGACACATTATTCCAATTTATTTAATTTCTGTTTTATTCCAATACAGATCAAAATGAATCTTAATTGGTTTCTCGTAAATAAAACTTATTTCTGAGTCGACTTATTTTCTGAGCCTTGTAGCTAGTACTCATTGTTTTTTTGTTTAGGTCTAGTATTTAATACTTTATCTTAAATTGTAAATAAATAAATAAAACTTATTCTTAAATTCTTTAAGATTTTACTTTACATTTACCACATTATTCATAATGAACAAAAGATTATATGAATGAGAGAACTTGCTATGATCTTAGAAATCTAATATCATTATATTTCTTACTATATCCCAATAAAAAAATCAATCTAAGAACATTTTCGTTTTTTTTAAACTGATGAAGAAAACTTGAGTTAAAATTTTAAAAGATTGAAAGTTATTTTCTAAATTACATTTCTAAAATTCATTAGCAGAACAATTTCAATTTAGTAACTCAGTTGCAATAGTTTAATTTTATCTTTGATATCTTACTAGAAAATCAATTATAAAGCAGTGCATATTGAGAAATTTTTGAAAGTTTAGAATTTGAATAAAATACAAACTTAAATTTAAATTTTAAATAAAAAGGGAAACCTAAAAAAGAAGAAGCTGAAGGTGTCGACGCTAGCGCTTCCTCTTCCAATAATTAGTTATAATATTGTCAATTTTATTGTAATATAGCAAATATAATAAATAACTAATAATAAAACTATTTGAAATTAAATTCATAAGTCTTTGCGAATGTTTAAAGTTTTTTGTGAAGAAAGTGAGTGCTCTGATTGATTACATCGTGGAGACGATTACAATCACAACAAAGAACTCATGCAATGAGTATTTAGAAGTACAAAGGGATATTATTTCTAGTAGATCTACATGGAACTGATAGATTTACATGGTTCAATAGGTGAGTCTACGACTAATAAGCGAAGATATGTTGAGTAAAAGAAACGTACAAGAGTGCGATGGAAGGTTGATATTACGATCCCAGTTTTGCCAGAGTATTATGGCAAATTGACATTACGATCCCAGTCTTACAGCACGAAGAGCAGAGAGCAGGAACTGTTTTTGAACTGATTCTATTCTTGATTCAGGTGATTCGTATTGGGGGGATATGCAAAATGTCTATTTTAAAATTGAACGGACCAATGAAGTGTGAATTTTGTTTGTATACGTATTGCCGAACTCTTTTGAACATCTTTTGACAACGGGAGTAGGTATATAAGATTTAAAAGTTAATTTATGGTCCATAAGTACTACCAAGTCAATCATCTCATTAAAACGTGTTAATGGAGTATTACAAGGAAAATATATAACAAACTAAGGAGTATTTCTGAAAAAAAATTACTTTGACCTTGCATTTAGATGTATTTAGGTTTAGCAAATTGTTTTGGAGGTCAGACAGAGACATCTGGCAATTGGTTAAAAATTAGGATTTAGGAATTTTTTGTTTTTCTTAACATTACTTTTAAGATTAAATCTTTGTCTTATCATTGGTTAAATTGCCATTTTAATTTCAATCTAAATGTGAACTGTTTACTAGTGGCACTTGCTTTTTAATTTACTATATGGAAACTTGAACTCTTTTAGTAAATCAAATTATTTTTTTGTGGTTCTTTTAAAAATGCATTTAAATAAAATTAAATTGTTGATTTAGAGTTTATCTCAATTTCGCACAACTAACTTTGACTTAAGAAAAACGAAATCAATTAAGTTTGCTATTAAAACAAGTTATCAACTTATAAACAAATTCAAATCAAATTGAAGTGGCCAACTTGACCCACATTTGGTTAAGTTTTCAATTTCATCTCGTTCCCCCTCTCTCCCTCTCACTCTCTCTCTCTGCCACCATTTAAGCATCTTTTGTTGTGGCTTCTTTATCTTAAGTGCACTTTTCAAGCGTTTTATTTATTGCACGACTTGTTTTTTGTTTTTTTCTTCTTTGAGTTTTTTTTTTTTTTTCGTTTCCCTCCCTCGGAAAATGCGGAAAGTCGAAACATCAAGTCCAATTTCCAATTCCCCAGACTGGACCACCAAGACACGTTGCAGCCATTGTCAAGTGTCGCTTAGATATGATGGTACCCATTGTGGCATGGGGCATGTGTGTATTCGTGTGTGTGTGGCTTTTATTGTTTGGCCATAAAAAACAACGAAACAGCAACAACAACAACAAAAAGAGGGAATATATTCTGTTTTTGTATATATTTTGTTACATTTTGAGCGCGCATCATATTTGAACTTCGTTTTATCTATCTGGGCTTTGTCTCTAATTGCATAGAAATGCGTTCAAATTTATCGAATTCTGCTGGTCCAGGAATGATATGAAGGGAATTTTACCAAAATCGAATACATATATGTGATTGCTTTTGTGTGATGGAAGCCAATCTGTTTATCTACTTTGCTATGCTATATAAAATTGGCTTAATCTTTCGTTAATATGGGAAGAAGTAAAACAAAAGTGAATGCTTAGTCGAGGTTTTTCAGATCTGTATAAGACCATACAAGTCAAATACTATCCCAAAGTATGTAGCCATACATGTACGTATAGTACATATATGTATATTCTTGATCAGTGTCAAAGTCGGTCAAATCATTAATCAAATGAAGCAAGCAAGTCGTTCCTGACGACAATGAGGATACACTATAAACTCTGGTGCAAGACTATAGCCGCACCCTGTAATTTAGTGTAAGTCAAGAACGAACAGACATAGAGAGAAGCCAAAACCACCGTTGGAAAGAGCATCAAAAATAATTAGGAGTTAATAAAAAGAAACAACAAAATTCGTGAAAAATGTACCGTTGTTTTTCACATTTCGTTTTCTTCGAAGTGCATAACTATTTTGCTCTTGCACCAGAGTTTACTTGGGTAAAAGCAGCTCATATGTCTCACTGGCTCACTTGCTGATCGCCAATTGAGAAGAACCCAAAACGAGCCATAAGAACTAGTGAGCCAAAATGAGCTAGTGTTCCAAACTGAGATAGTGAGCTAAAATGAGCTAGTGAGCCAAAATGAGCCCTATTGAATGAACAAGCTAAGTGGCTCAGTTCAGTGAGCCATTCATTTTGGCTCACTCACTCATGAGCTACCCAAGTATAGTATACACTGTACCGACTTGTTATATATAAAGATGAACACCTTCAAAATCTTCTTCAATTAAAATACATAATCTAAGAAAACGTATATGGAAATATCTCCGATTTTCGATTTGAATCAAATTTGGTCAACTGGTGCATTTTTGTTCTTATTATTAGGTGTGCCAATATCTTTAATATAGCTTGAAAAATTGAATTTTTACTAAGTGCAAGCACCTTAAAGATCAAAAAATTCAATGAGAATGGTATGATATAGCCAGCCGATTCTAATTAAACTTGGTGAATATGTTCGAAAGTACTTGCAAAGACCAAAATTCGTGATTCGTGATTCAATAGAAAAACAACAAATATATTCCTCCTTTGGGAGCTAAATGATATAGTCCGCCGATCCGGGATGTTTCAGATATCTACCATGCTACAGGGCAAAATTTCAGCGCTGAAACTTTGAGAGCCCTTTAGGAGATTGAGCTGGTCGCGACAGAGACACATTGCTAAGTCTTGATCAAGAATTTATATTTACTAAACAGATGCTCTCTTAGATGCTCTGCAAGCTTCTAACCAAGATGAATGTATCCTTTTTGTAAGAATATATTAAGTTGCAAGTTTCAAAAGGTAAAAAGTAAAGTTGAAATATCCCAACGTGTTGTGTGCATTCATTTTCATTTAAACAAAATAATATTAACAATACATCGAATCAGTTTTCCAACAGCTTAAAATGAATTAATCTCTTTTCTGTTCTATCACTTAACTTATCTTAAAAGAGAAATAAAAACATTTTTACTTTAATTTTGCTGGTTAACAATATATTTGTAAATGTTTATTTACATTTTGGCGTACATTTCAGTCAATTACAAATCAGTTAACTCTCTGAACGAATCATTATGACAATAGATCGGTATTGTGAAAAGTTATTCCAAGTTATTCCATTTGGGCTAAAATAGAATAAATATATATTATTTCGGTTATTGCAATTAACTAACATTTGCTTACCTTGCTAAGCAGTCTTTGTTATACCACCAACCGAATTGAAAATGTTTTGCACAGGCAACAGCCAAATTGTCATCATCATTGCCCAGGTCTGTTGTGGTGAAATCCCTTCCGACACTTGGTTGCAGAGAAATCTGAGCATTCCCATCGTAACGGCCAATGAATAGAAGTCTATGACGTTCTCTCTCGTTGCCCACAACAAAGTTATTGTATCTGGCATACGAATATTGCTTGTTAAAGTCTTCCAAATATATAAATAATACATGGCGTTGGAACGTTGTAATTCTGTAAAGCTTCTCTAAGCCGATAAAATAGTTCTTGGACGAGTTGCCAAATCCGTTTCTATACGTTTGCCAGTTTTGGTCAAAATTATAGTCATCATTAGATCTAGTCCGACGAAGCACTACAATCCATCCAGGTCCAGCTATATCATCATTACAGGTTACAGTAAAATTTACATCATTTGGAAGTATCACTGTAGCAGTGTTTGATGAACTATTCGGGGGAATACACTTTGTGGAATACACAGGTGGTAAATCTGAATCGCTTTCTCTCAACTCAGCCACTTCAGAAGGTGGTAAGTCTTTTGTTGTATTCTCATGTATATTTTGCAGATCGGAAACGTGTTTTCTAAGGGAATCAATTATTAATAATAACTTTGCATAATATTCAGATTGATTTTTTGTTCTGTTTTCATTATTGGTGTTGGTTTTGGGAACATTTGCTGAAGTAGTTATCAATTCAATTTCTCTCTTTAAATCGTCCATTTGATGCTCCAATTTTTTCATTCTTTTGTTAAGATTTCTTCTACTATTTGGTTTATTCTTGTGATTTATGCTTGTTGCATTATTTTTTTGCAGGTTTTCAATCTCTTTTTGTAATTGCATTATAGTACTGTTTAAATTACTTTCATTGCTTTTATATTTGTCATTTTCCATTTTCAATATGTTGAATTTTTCTGAATTCTCACAAATCGATATAGAACTCAATTGATTAATAACTTTTTGGCTACTTTGCACTAGATCGTCATTATCCATTTGTTTCAATTGATTTTCCAATTCATTTATTTCAATTTCTTGTTTAGAAATTTCTTTTTCGACTAACTCGTAGTCAGAAAGTACAGATTCTTCACTATTTGCAGAAATTATATGACTTGATGAAGTCAGGAAAACTAAAAAAACAAAATATTTCAACATTTTAGTGAACTGGTGTTTTATCAGAGTATAATTAGGCACTGTTTTTATAGAGAAGACGAATGGAATATTTATGCAAAGAGCTAACAATCAAAGTAAATGTTTAATGAAGTTTGTATACTCTAAAAAAGGAAGGGAGTTTTGACGGATGGGAATAATGTCAAGTTTTTGATTTGTCAATATATGAAAAGATAAAGTTATGTAGATAAAAGAGGTGTTGGAACTAGCTTCTTAAAATTTTATAGTAGATATGCGAAAAAGAAACATGAAATATTATATTCTATATATGTATATAGCACTGCCATTCAATATCGGCTTTTTGTTCAATGATCCTGTTAAGTAGTAGTTAGAATATTTGCGGTTATAATAGTTAATATCGAATAAAACAAGGCAAAGAAAGCTTTAACAGGGTACGAAAAGTAAACTACCCTTTTTCCTTCAAAAGAGTACAATACAAATTGTTGCAAATAATTTGTCGGAAATAAAAAGTTGCTCTGATGATTGAGCGAGCAATGGCAAAAATTATGTCAGATAAAGTATACGTAAGTAATACGCACAGAAACATTATGTGAATCATCTTGTATTATTATTCATATAAATACAGTGGACCTTCGGTAAAAGAACACCCAATTGGTTCCAGCATTTTGTTCGTTATGGAAAACGGTTTTTAAGCAATATTCCCATATAAATCAGTGTAAAATAAAATAATGCGTTTCAGGTTGAAAACATGTTTCAATTTTAACTTTTGTTAAAAGAATTCAGCAGAAAATGCATCAAAACTTTTAAAGAACTGAAAAAATTCATCAATTATTTCAGAAAGAAATTAAAGTGAAACGTGAGGAACTGATTGTGTTTTGGACAGAAGGAGACATCTAAAAAGAAAAAGTAAAGAAAAATTTTAAATCGGTCACATCGGATGGTGTATACAGTGTATATTTAGAGTTTGCCCATGTTTCGTTGCCAAATGCAAACTGAAATTTTACACACAATTAGGGTTTCCGCATTTTTTGTTGTTAGTTTGTTTGTGATCCGAGAAATTCGTTAACCGAGGATCCGCTGTAAGCGTTTATTATTAAGTCCCACTGTGCCTGTACTGATAAGTATTTCTTTCCAAACCTGATGTATTTATTCTCATACGTCATATAAAATACTGAATGTTGATTATTAATCACAAATTCTTTAATTTTCTGAAATCTATGCAAATGCTTTTTTTACGTTACATAATATTTTTTCGATTATTAATTAAGTTGATTCAACTTGATTAATTAAGTTTAATTTAGCTGAATTAAAGCTAAAACTGTTTAAGTTTTAAGGTAATCTAAGAAACTATTGTTTTGACTTTTGTGGTATTTGAGTTTGTTTTCTAGTTAGCGGTGGGAAAAATTGAAACAGTTTTTTTGTATCGATCTATCCGACGATATAATCGATAATTCAATGAAGTTCTGAGGCATGTTCGTAGCAAAAGCACAAATAATAATATTTAGACACTCAAATAACGTTTCCTATCTTACAGTGTACAAATGTTTTTCTTCGTTTTTGAATTCACAATGGATTAAAATTTAAAAAAAAATGGTTGAAATGAGAATAGAATTTGTATGCATCGGTTCGTTTATATTTAGTTCTCAATTATAGTTTTCTTTGTTTATATTGAGATTTCTGTTGCCTTTTTTTAATAGCTCATTTCAATTGTAATTTGATGCTATATTTCTCGCTTTTGTCTCTCTCTCTCTCTCTCTCTCTCTATCTCCATCTCTCAGATAAGGGACACAAATCTCAAGTGGCATCGAACTGAAAAGGTTTCTTCTTTCTCTCTCTCTTATCGCCATTTACTGATAACCCCAAATACAAATTCAATTGAAAATTGCTTTTGGTCTTGAACCACAGATTTCCACCCTCGTGTGAAGAATTCCCCCTGCTAAGTTATCTCGTTCTCTCTTTCTTTCAATGTTTCCATCTCGCTCTATCTCCATCTGGGCGTTTAACTGGATCGTCTCTACTTGTTCCCACAATCCAACATAAAATTGCACGATAATACATATGTATATAGTAAAATGCGATTCTTTGATCTACTCAATCACACAGGGTGTCGTCCTGTAATAGTTTCGTATGTCATTGGCATGCCAATTGATTGATATTCGAGCTGGCCTGGCTGAGATGAGTTGGTAGGAGCAGGGGGCAATGGCTGGCTGATGTTTACCAAAGTGATAACGTTGCCTTAGATTATGTTGTGATCCGATCATCCGTGTGAGTGCTGCGAGTGTTGTACTCATTTTTCACATCACGTGCCACACGCGACCTTCAAATTGCGACATTTTGCATTACTCTTGAATTTCAACCAATTGTCGCATTGAGTGCCCGGGCAACTCAACGGGAGAGGGATGCCCATAGCCAACAATAGTGAGGGGTGGGGTGTGTTTGTGTTAAATAAAAAGTTTCTCACTCCAAATGGCGGCGCTTCAAAAGCAGCTGCCAACAAAAAGAATTACCAGAATGGAAAACTCAAACCAAAACCAAACGTGAAATGAAAAACTCTTTGCAAAGGATTTGCCTTGTCTGCGGCAACTACTCATATTTCTATGCCGCTCTTTTTTGGCATCTTCCTATGCGGCAATAAACAAAATTAAAATCACAAATTAGCTTGCTGCAGTGAAACTAAAATGAAAAAAAAATTATAACTAATGGTTGTGTATTTTTGTACTTCTTTCAAGTTCAAGTTTTTGGTTAAATCTGAACAACAGATTAGTGCAATTTAAAGATAAGCCACTAAGAAATGTGCAGAAAAATATCATCTTATTGAGTTATTTTCATGATCTGAAATTAGAGATTTACTCAGTAAATTCATGAATTTTATAAACTGTTTCAAGCTCTGATTATGGGTCACAGATTATCAAAAATGTTTAGTAAATCTAAAATGAGCGGAAGTTAAACATGAAACGTGCCCACACAATTTTATAATTAATTATTATATTTTAATTTAATGATTATTCATTAAGTAATATTTTACTTTTTATTTTTTTTATTTTTATACCCTGTACCTATAGGGTAAAAGGGTTTATTAAAGTCGCCAAAATGTATGTAACAGTCGCTGAGTCGTTTGAGACATGTCCGCCTGTCTGTCCGGATGATCATCGAGATCTTAGAGACTACAAGAGCTAGAGAAATCAAATTTAGTATGTCGATCCGTCTAGTGTATACGCAGGTCAAGTTTATTTCAAATTTTTGCCACGCCCACTTTTGCCTCCTAATTAAGAAAAAAACGTGTAACTGGAGCCATATTGAAAGCATCAAATTATTTTTTTGGCGCATCTAATAATATAGCCAAAATGCACCTGGTGACCAAATTTAGTCAAAATCGGACAATAAACATCGGAGATATACGAATATATGTACGTTTTGTACTGAAACGCCAAGGGCGACATTGTCAGGCATTCAGGAGCGAGCGAGACAGCATGAGCTCGCTGTTGCTGCACGTAAGGCGAGTTTTATACTAGATTTCTGGCAATTTCGAGAGTTTTTGCCTACATTAAATATCACTACTTGGTACAGGTTATAATTAACGACGACAAGGATGATTTGCTTGCTTCATTATTATTTATTCTGCATAGCTTGAAATTTGTACAAAGGCTTCTTTTTACTGACTATATTAATAGCTCCCAAAGGAACGATCGGTCAAGAATAAAGTTTAAGAGCAATAACTTGGTTGTTTCAAAATGATTGTCACGAAATTTGAAAGTTTCGTATATATGTAAGGTGGCAAGGCTAGACATGATTGGTGTGGCAACATAGTGGCAACGATGGAAGGGAAGAAGAAACAGAGTTAGTCAGTAGCAGACAGTCGTGGTAGTTGGAAAAGTCGTAAAACTGAAGTTGAATTAAGTCGCAACAGTTGTCGTCAATTAAGTTTATAAACTTAACCTAAAATATATTCTATCAATAAACTACAAACTCTTCAAATATATTTCATATTTCTACTAAGTTTTAGCACAATATGTGGACTCTTTGCTACGGCCCAAAAAAACGTTTAGTATGAAAATCCTTTTTCTCTCATCCCAAGTACATTAAATTGATGTTTAACTAGTTTTCTATGCTTCACAATTACTCTGTCAAATGATGTATGAATATCAAAAGATTATTTGCGAGGCTATAAGAAACAAGTTTATCCTTCTGGTTTTCTTATTTATTTGCAATGAAACAATGAGAAAATTTAAATGTCTATTCAACAAGTACGTATCTTGACTGTTCACATCAAATACTTTACTAAATTTACAAAAATGGATTTTTTCTTTAGATTGTATAGTATGCATGGCGTATTCATTTTCCTTTATATACTTACTAAACAAAGTTTATAGTTTAATAATGTGGTCTGAATTAAAATCTTCTGCTTTTATATTACATTTAAACTTAAAAAGTAATCTTTCTTTCATTGTTAAATTATACTCAAACCTTTTCGGCTAAAGTTTAAACAATAAATTGCAAAAAATATATTGTCCGATTCATTGCACTCATAAGGTGATCTATTTAACATTTCATAATATCTGAAAATTAATGATAAATTCTACAAATTTCGTTCATAAAAGAACCACAACTCTTCTTTGTGAAAGTGGCTTTAACTTTGCCATTGTTGCTGATTCCATTCAAAAATTTTCACTTGATTTATTCAAAACTCTTAGTTTAAGGACACATTTTCCCTTTGGTACAAATCGAACACATTAAAAGTTGTTAAAGTACTTATATCTAGTTGGTCATTATCAACCCTAAGCTGTCACCACCCTCAAAAACAGGCAAACCTTCTTCCCACACAACCCAACTGCATGCAAACGCAGTAGCCGTCGAAGGACGCCGCAATCAGTGGCCCATTGAATTCGACTGGAACATGGCCGGATTTATGCGCCATTATTACATGTAATCCCTGCGACATGGACAACCGCTGAGTGACCCATGTGAAATAGGGGCAACAAACATGCAATGTGAACAATTTTTAAGCGAAAAGCGCACTCAAGTGCGAAACGAAGAATTATTATTATGGCAATTCAATGCGAAAATGTTACGCGTGCGTATTAGAGTGTACTATATATCGAGAGGGAGAGGGGAAGAGGGAGATTGATCACATTAGCCGGATGTCCGTTATGGTGGCTAACACGGACAGCTGCTCGGTCAACATCCCTCCATGGACCTTTTTGTCAGTCCATGGCAAATGAAATTTGCAAACAATTCAAATTGAATTTGTAAAAACAATTTGATTTTAGAGTGGCAAGCAATAATGATGATGATCTTGAGGGTAGGTGGTAGGGGAAGTTAGTTTCTGCTTAATAAAAATTGACAACTTGATCGCTGCTTGGCTACAATGTTAAGTTTGCCACGCCCACAAAACAAATCACTCATCAACTCTTGAATGTAAATGCCATAAATGTCTTACAACAAAAACTGCAGTTTAATTACTTGCCGAGATGTCTGAGGGGAACTGTCTTTCGTTTTTATTATCAGGTATATATATGAACAAATATATATACAAGACAGATTTGTACATTTTGTTTGTTTGAAAGTGACAGCAGACAGCAATTTGATACTCTTCTTTAACCAAATCCAACTATTTGACTGTGCATTTAAGTTTTAACACTTTTCCATCTGTCCCTCACTCTCGATTGGGCGGCCACAGGGTATACAAATTGTGACTGCAAGAGGGAAAACAAACAGCTATCCGGGCAATAGGCCCATAAACCAAGCGGTGCCAACTTTAAAGCAAAGAGAAAAAGGTTTTTTATCTGCGGTCGAAACTGTGCAACACAACACAAAACAAAAAGACAATTATAAAGTAAACAAAATAACTTGGAACCATGCAAAGCCATTACCGTGGGTTTACAAGCAATTTAATGTACAACAAAATGTGTGCATAAGAAAATTATATAACGAAAAATGCAAGTTGGAAAATTATTTAAGACAAATGTAAAAAATAATCCACATAAACTTGGAGCAGTTAAATTTTTAGCTGTATGTTGTTTAATAGAAATTTCCAAAAAATCATTAAATGATTATTGTAAATGAAAGTTACATAGTTGAAATTGACAATTATCGCAGTTCATCTAATCGCAAAAGTTATATATTAGGAACAGATTTATTTAGATTCTTTCAAAATGGAGTTGGATTTAAAATATTTGCAAATCTTAGGTTAAGTAAAGGAATCTTTTACTTATTACAGATTATGCTATTTTATTTTATAATACTCAATTTTATAAAATAAAATTATTAATGGTTCATCGTACATTGAATATTACTTTCAACAATCCAAACCAAGATGTTCCGAATCGGTACTGAAAAACCAGAAAGAAAGTTTGCTTGTATTTGAAAGCTTTAAAGATGAATCCAAGTAGCCTCTATGTTTGGCTTTGTTTCTTAACGTTTTATCTCAGTTTCAGTTCCACCATATTTTTCTACATTTTCTTCTTGTTTTCTTCTCTGTTTTGTAAACTGTTTTTTCCCCTTTCTTAAACCACTGTGCAGCATCTTTTGCCCCTGTCGGGCGATGCAAGGGAAATGCAACATGTGTTCCGGGAACAAGCCGCGTGCCGTTTTTATACACACATGTACTATAAATTTTATAGTTACATATATCTTTATATATATCTATATGTGTGTGCGTGTAGGTAGATAGAGTTATGTACATTTTATATATATGAGTTGTTGGCCAACGTCTTTCCGGTCTTCTTTGAAGCGCCTTGCAGTCAAAAGGGCAACCGGATCATAAACCAACTGACATTTATGATCGATGTACCAGTTAGAAGAGGTTAGTTCGCTTAAGCCATCAAAACAAGTAAACAACTAATATACTTACAATTTTAGCCATCTTTAGTTGAAGTATTTGGATTATTTGTCGCCAGCAATTTGTGTTTTTTTTTTTCTTCTTGTCCTTCTTTTTCTTGTACATCGCCCACACAAACTTGCAATTACGTTGTTTATTCTAGACGACAAGAGCCAAATGGTAAAAGCGCAATGTATAAGAGAGAAGAGAAAAAAATAATACAAGTAATATGCAAAAAGGAGGCGGATGAAAACCAAATGGAGCAGATGCTGGGCAGAGAGAGAAAAGGAGGGAGGGTGGCGGGCAGCATCATTATTATCCTTTTGTCAGGGCATGCAAACATGCAGACATGGTTCGAATCAAACGGCAAATAATGCAGACAACTACCACTAACATAGATGACAACGAAAACTAAAGATAATAGGAGTTGTATTCAAAAAGAATAACGAATTCAATATACACTTTATATATTTTTTCAAGGAACGGTAAGGTTTTTGCGCTTA
This sequence comes from Drosophila austrosaltans, assembly GCA_035045865.1. Classification (NCBI taxonomy): domain Eukaryota; kingdom Metazoa; phylum Arthropoda; class Insecta; order Diptera; family Drosophilidae; genus Drosophila; species Drosophila austrosaltans. The sequence goes on from JAWNOQ010000200.1 coordinate 8,155,849, forward strand.
ATGCCTAAATGCTAAGAGCAAACGAAGAAATGAAAAATCCTTTCGTTATATCGTAAATTGGTCAATTAAATATGCTTCATTCTGCAACAACGAATTTAAAAACTTAACAATTCCAAAATTAAAAATATTTGATACAATTTTTACTTGTTTGGCATTTCAAATCAATTTCAAAACTACAGATTTTGGCAGAAGAAGATGATCTTTCTAAATTTTGGATTTCGATATTTCGACAAAGGATTTCCAATAAATATTGTTACAATTGCAACTATTATTTGGAATTTTTCTTGAACTGGCCATTAAAGTATTTTATAATTGGTATATTAATTACTTCGTATAGACATATATTCGTTTTTACTCAATTTTCTCAATAACTGAAATATAGTCATAGATTTTTTTTGAGACTTATGTATGACATAAGTGATCGACATAAGAGAAATATTTCAGACATCTTATACTTCTCAATAGAAAATTTTTAAATAAATCAAGTGCACTTTATTAGTTTACATTTTGAATTTCAAAATATGAAGTAGCAAAGTGTACTTGACTTATTTTTATGTTTACTCTGTATGATAAATGTAATTTATTTGATATTCATACTGTAAAATATTTTATATTTTTATTTTATTGACTTTTGTGTTTATGTGAATTCTTTTTCTAAATTATATTTTATACTGTAGCATAGCATAAATTATATTTATGTTATATGTATTTTTAATTTTCACATAATTCCCTAAGTAATTAAAAGGTATTTTAAAGTATTTAGTTAAAGTAATTAAGTAATTTGGGCATCATGCTTAAAGTAATGTAGAAATTCGGTTCTTTCATATCATCTTGAAGATGATAAACAATTTATAAGCATTACTCCAATGACGAATGTGATGATCTTACGTTTTAAAGTGAAGAAAAATTATAATGCTTATCATTAATATTATATATTTTGTAAAAAGACAACTTATAGCTCTTTATTTCCACTTTATTTGGTGCTAAGGTAGGGCAAGTGCTCGTTATCAAGAAAATAGTAAGTCTTCGATATGAGTCAAGCCTTTATTTTGATCAATTTCTGAACTCAACAAAAATGCGTTTTGACCATCAACTAATCAATTTGCGTTTCTTTATTCATTTTTAAGTACTTAATTATAATCCTTTAAAGTATTTCTTTTTACAATCTCGAAATTATCCAAGTTTAACCACATAGTCGTCTTACCCAAATATTTCATTATGCATTGAAACTTGGAATAACAACGACTAGGAACGACAATGCCTTGTGCCAGTTTCTTGTTGTCTTTCTGTGTTTTTTATGCATATTTTTGTACAAAATGAAGAAATAATTTGAAATCATCATCTACACACACACACACACACATACATAGAGACACACATACACACTCATGGCCTCGTAGCTTGAGTTGTGCATTTGCAGTTTCGCTTCGTCCTAGTCATGGTGTCAACACAATGGCACCAAATTATTTAATACTTCAAGTGTCTCCAGTTCTTTCGTTTCGTTTCTTTATTTTTCATTTTTTTTTTTTTTTTTGTGCAATCTCTCTTCATCTGCTTGACTCTATATTATACTTTTTTCTTTCTCTATTTGTCCTGCAAAAAAAAGGAGCACACTGACTAGATACCCTATAACAATTAGATGAGAAGTCGATTTACTTTTGAGGGAAAGGCAAGTTGCATACTGTGGGCCCAGTATTATGCAACACTAAGATATAACCACAAACCACGGTGATGTACTCATAGTCCTTACTCTATATTATAGATTATAGAGTCTATAATCTCGTGTATTTCTATCTCACTCTGCCTTATAGGCTGAAAAGGGAATGATTCTTGTCTGCGAACAGCAGAGTTAGTCTTTAAAAGTTACTTAAAGATAGAACATCGCTAGAGGAAACTAAGTAAAATAAACAAGGTAAATCTTATTCTGATCCGGCTACAATACTGAATAAAATAATGAGACACATAAAATCAATTTATATTAGAATATTGTAGACTAATTATACATTTGTACAGAGAGAACTTCTGAAAAGTTCATACAAGCTAATTGAATGATTTTGATTCTCAAGATCTAAATACTCTCACAAAGTAATCTTGGTACACCCATTCACAAATATGATTACTGGGTACAAATAGAAGTTCATGTTTAGATTTTGTCCCAAAAAATATGGTCATACACATACACATACATATTCATTTCCTTTTCCGGTTTTTTTTTTTCTTCTCTTCTTTTTGTCCAAGCTTTTAGTTTGGGTTTCATATTTAATGAAGCAAAACATTTTCCTATGCCCATTGTTGGCTATGGAAATTGCAGAAATTTTGTGAAAATAATTTCGATAGAGAGCCTAAGGAAACTGAGAACAATATTTTGACAAGATGAAAATGAAATGGTTGCCAAAAGATAATTACAGAATAAACTTTAGAGACATTGGAAACTTTTTGAACCAAAAAAAAAGAAGGCAAATGACTTTAATAGCTCTACAAGAGGGAGAAACGGAAATCATTGCATTGATTTTCTAGAATGCATTTATCACAAAATCAAACAAGTCGAATGCTTCCCCTTTGTCCACCTTTGCAGGTCGTCGTTGTCGTCGCCTAACCCGTCAACCCCTTGTCAAGGACTTTCGAGGACAAGTCAGCAAATTCCTGGATCATTAACTCAACATGCAATCGTAAGCACAATTCGACTTTAACAAGCAATTAAATCGAAACAAAAAGAAATCAGTGAGAGAGAAAAAGAGAGCAGCTCTCAACCCCTACGAATCTCTCTACCCTCCTACCCCATTTCCACTAAAGGTGAGAGAACAGAAAAGAAACATTCCGATGACTTTGATTTACTCCAACAATTAACAATGAAACATAAAATTTTATAATTATTGTCCATGTAAACAAACTCGATAAAGAGAAAGCGAGTGAAAGAGACACCAGATGATAGATAGAGACAGAGAGAACAATCGAGAATTGAGCTCATGTCGCCCCTGAAATGTCAAAGTAACGCGACAGCTGCAAATGCAAGACAAAACAAAAAAAATGTTCGTTACGTATGAAGCAGGCGCCAACTCCTTTTGCTTGAAATAATTACTTTTTGAATAAACCTCTTTCACCCCGCACCACAATCTCCTCTTTCTCTCTTTCTCTCTCTTCTAAAAACTGAGAAAGAAAAATTAAATAAAATAGAAGCAACCCCTTGCCTACACTGCCGCCCCCTTTTGGGCCACTCCCTCGCGCATATGTCACCGTTGCGATTTTAATTTTGAAATTTATGCTAACAGCAGTTTTGAAAAACTGCAGAAAAACAAAAAGTTGACTAGAAGTAAGTCGAATAAGGGATACCGTGGAATGTATAGTGAAAGATCCGGTCCCCAGTAAATGTAAATTCTAAATGAAAAGATGTAAATCTTATATGGAACCAATGTTGTGCATAGCTTTTGTCACTTCGAATAACCGAAATCTTTGCATTATTTAGGATTTCTAGATTCCAATTCAATATGAAATGTAATCTTAAATGGAAAGCTGTAGATCTAAGTGAATTGAAATGCTATAACTTCTGTCACTTTGAATAACCGAAATCTTTACTGAAATGAGATAATGAGAGCTTTTTGGCATACCAATGTATTAGATTGAATGAAAAATATATATCTCAAATAATAAACTTACATAATAACGATTTGTTCAAAACTTTGAGAAATTATAGTAGAGAAGAGAATTTAGAGAAAAGAAAAGATTTCGTTCGAAATTTTTACATATATGTATATATTTCGGTGAGTAACTATGCTTTAGTTTAATCGATTATGGTTCGTTCGAGCTAAAAATTCTTGTATGTGAATTACGATATTACCGATTAACTTAGTCTTGTTGAGGTTTTCCACTTGAGGGATAAGTTGAATAACCGAAATATTTATATTTCTTTCGCTTGTATCGATTACTTGATAAGCTTGATAATGACCAAACTGTAATGATTGTAGTATTAAATGTACGTTTTAAATAGTTTTGGTTATAAAAAAGGTTACAAGGCATTAAAATATTTCCCTTGCACTGTTACTAACATTTCATTTCTCTGCTTAATTTATGCACTTTTTCCAACTAAATAGCCAAATATACCCGCTAAATTAAAGAGTGTCATGTCAAAAAAAAAAAAAACGCAGTCAGCATCATCATCAGAAGCAGCAGGTTGCCAAGGGGTTGGCCAATTTCCGTGCAATGGGCATTGAAAAGGGGGTTGAGTCTAAAGTAAATGAGGCAGGGCCAGAAGCCGTATGACATTATTTGTGCAGCACTTTTTGCCATTTGCCTCCCACCACCCTTCCCCTACCCATTTTCCCTTCTTTTTTTCCAGGCCAGGAGTGGCTTCATCAATGGACTTCTCAGTTCGCATCGTCGTCCTGCGTTCATCAGCCTCATCAACGCAAAGTAAATATTTGCATAATGTGCAGCTGTGTGTGTGTGTCTCCTGTGTGTGTGTAATTTGTGGGTGGCAATGGGCGACAGCAGCATCACTTGGCATGTTTACATTACAAAATGCAATAACATCCCAGCAAAACGTTACTCACCACGGGGCAAGGGACACAACATGGCCCAGCATCATTGGCCAAACAAAACAACATTTTGTGGTTAGCCCCCAAAAATATGTATAGCAAATTAATTGAAAACTCATCACTGCCTGTTGAGTAGTTAACAATATGATCAATCAATAATTATTCAAAAAGAAAACAAAAAGAGGGGAAGAGGGCAAACAAAATATCCGAATTCCCAATGAGCTCATCACAAAAACTAAAAAACTTGAAACTCATCGTTCGAAACTCATGAAAGGCTAATCCTTTGAGTGGCTTTCATTCTCTTCTCTTTCAGTTGAAGTGCATAAGCAATGCATGATGAAATGAACAAGCAATCGGGCAAAGGCTTAAATGAATTAATAACTTCTTTATGCCATCTTAAAATAGGTTTTTTTTTTAACAATCGGAAACGATTTTAATCTGAAACACATAATAAAATTTTTCAAGGTTATCGGTAAAAAAAACTAGCCAAACTTGGCATACTCGTGAAAATTACATTTCTCCGAAAGAGTGAAAGTAATAATACTTGAAATGTTTTGCTTATATGCTAGAATAAGCCTTTTAGTTTATGGGGGGAACCAGTTTAGATCGATCAAAAAATCGAGTTTTTTTTTTGGATATATCGTTAGTATAACTACTAAAGAATATGTAATTAAAACTTTAAAGCTAAAGATAAATTTTATTTCCAATGTTATGAATTCCAGCTTAAAAAGTTATCTAACAATTGTTCTGAAATTTTTTGGGGTTTTTCTTTATTCAATTCTGAAGTACATGAACCTAAATCAAGGACAATATTATTATTAAAAGTATTTTTTTTAGGCAAGCTTCTCAAAAACATGCGATTTCTAAAATATTTTTGTCAGAGTTAGGTTCATATTCATAAGAAATATGTTGTTAGTAAAAGAGAAAAATTGCAACTTCCAGAACTCCCACCAGAAGACACTCGGCGGAAAAAGCTTAAAAAAAGTTTTTAGAAAAATATAAATTAAATGTCCTCCAAATTTCAACAATTATTCCTTCTTGGTTAATAAAATTCTCTGAAAACACCGAAATTTCGGTCTCCTATATTGGTTTCCCCCAGTGTTTTCTTTGCTTAAAAGTTCGAATTTTATAAAGTTCATCATCTTGATAATATTATTTATCACAAAATTTAAAAGTATAGAATGCTATATTAGATTACAAGGAAAAACACTTAAACAAGAGATTACTGACAGAGAACATTGACCTAAGGTTAAAATTTTGACTATCTGTAGAAAATATATACAGTAGATGCCGGTTGTAACTCAAGGAAACGGCAATATAGCAACGTTAAAACCGATTTTCGTTATAGCCGAATTGTGGATCCACACAAGTTTGTATGAAAACCAAACCAAATCTGTCTTTGTTATAAGCAGTAAATCGTTAAAGCCGGCATCTACTGTGTGTAGTTAAATATATATACACATATGTCGGAGCTTGGTTGGTCTTGTTCCCTGCAGCTTCCATGTCGTCCATCATCTTTGTGTTTAAGTATTTTTTCTTCGTACCGGGAGCTCAGTGAGTTGCAACTGGACTTGTGCAGGTCTCTTTCCAAAATGAGTTTCTTTCTCGTTGGCAATTTGCCTCCAGACCTTCTTCTTCACTTGTCTTGCTTGACACTCCTGTTACTTTTCTGCCTATCGCCAGTGCACCACACTAGTCCGATACAACCCTGTGGGTCTCGAACCTAGTTCCTAGTAAGATTGTCATTGGTCTCTGTAATGTCCTGTCATGACTTTCATATTCTAACTTGTCTGACTTCTTTAATATGACGTTATACGTTATTCTATACATTTTATTTGAATATAATTCGTTACATTATTTCTTAATCTCCGACACATACATAACTACATCTAAGAGAAACTCATTTTTATCACTAATACTTTTTAGAAAGTGCAACTTTTGCTTAGATTGTGCATTTAACTTTTAGTTAAAGTTTGGAATGTACAGAACAGTAAAACTAACGGGTAAATTAAAAAAAAAAAAGAAAAAAAAACCTTTAAAAAATTTATGGTTGTTTGAATACACAAAATATGTTCAATCACTTAGCTGAGTCTTAAATAAACCCCAATCTATATCAATTAAAGTTCACCTGAAAGGATGTATTTAGGTCAGTTGGTACATAATTGCGAGAAATGTAAAGGTTATTTATTTCTCTGAAAGGAAGAAATTTAGTCAAATTTATTATTATTACTTCAAAGATTGACTACAGCACTCATAAAAGAAAGAACATTAAAAGTTAATTATTTTGCAGTTTAAACAGCTTTAAATTTTAAGTTTAATTTTGCTTTTTTGGATTCATTCACGAAAAAATAAAAGCAAACCAAAGCACCTGTTGGTGCCTTCTCTTAAATATACGTCTACGAAGCAGTAAAAACGATGCATTTGTAAAACACCATTACACTTAATATAACAGTTCCCAATTGTAGCCATATATTACCCATAATAATCAATAAGTAATTTTGGGTAACCTTCTCATAGCAGTTATTGGCTATCCATTCATTGAGTACCCCTCCTGCTAGGGTCAACAACAAAGATGTTGTTGCCTGACCCAGCCACTTCGTAATGAAAGGTGGAGCTACATATGTGGACCTATGCAGCTGGGACTATATCAGTAGAGTCTAGTTCTTAGGCTAATCAGTATCATAGTGTGAGCTTCGCTGTGTCTTTGACCCCCAAGTACAAACCGAATTCTCAATCTTCGACGTCCACCCAATGCAAGTGTTGGTTGCGGCAACTCCATGCTACTAGATTATGTTCTAAGGGCAAGTATATTACAAACAATGAAAATATAAATAAAAGAACAACATTTTCCAAAAACAACACCCTTACTAAAAGTCATGACTATTTGTAAGTTGTGTATCAAAATTCGTGATTTCGACTAGTTTTTGAACACAGATGAGCTTTATTTCTTACCAAATATTACCGAGTGGTTAGGTAAATGAACAACATTAGAAATTAATGACATGCTTGATAAACTATTAACAATTTATATCTAAAAATGTTAACAAATCTTCATTCCTCATGTGAAATGCATTACCTGCCCTTCAGTTTGTTAACTTTCCTTGAGTTCCCATTTGATTTAACTCTGTGAACAAAAGAAACAAATCTCTGCCAAGTTTCTTACCCGAACTCCAATCTAACTTCTAGCATATCTATCTAACATTTTCGTTTTGACATTTATCAAATGCAGGCAGGCAGGCAGTCAGATAGGGCCACTCTCCTCGGCTGTCACATTCCCAACTACTGACTTTCTAAAGGAAGAGTCATGGATAAAGAGTGTCTAACATATATAACCATATCATCATATCGTACAATTCACTGTCAATGACAAACCATAGCTAAAAGTGTGTCTTTCTCTCTATATCTCTTCGAGTGTGTGTGTGCGTGTGTGTGTAACTGTCTTTCACTTTCAGTGAAGGAGAGAACCAAAAACGGGACACGCCTTTTGGCTATCAAGAACTGTAAGGACTGTAAGGATAGTTAATGGTTTATGTACTGAAACTGGGGAATTGGAATTCGAATTGCACTTCATGGATTCGTCACATGTGATTTGGGTCTATGTAAATAGCCAGAACTCTTCTGAAGGGTGTGTGTATAAGAAGAGTGTGTGTGTAGACTCAAGTGAAATTGATAGTTTGTGAATGCCATCGACACGCTGTTGTGTTGCTAATTAAAATGGATGATCGATAGACTCAACGCCAGAGGGTTGAGAAATATATATAAAAAACAGCCCTTGGGAACAATCGGCAATCGTTTGTAATATGGTGTCAAAAGCCTAGTTTCACATTTAAGCCGTCGGCTTACGGACACCTCTCCAAAAAAGCTGAGCTCTGCCCGGAGCTTGGATCATTTTAGGTGAATTCATTAACTGGCGGAACCGAACGCAAATCTCTTGTGACAACATAAATAGAAACATGATTTAAGAGTTCGGGATTGATCCTGCTGTCGTTCGTTTGTTGTTGCGGGGGGGATCAGCGGGCAAATTTACAGCTGGGATTACAATGGTACCAGCTCTGGGGATGCTGAGTTGAACACGAGACTCACCCCGGGTGGTGGTGGACCGCCTGAGGGTTAAAAAACAAAATGTTGATTAGCCTTCTGCGCAATGCGGAAATGGGTTGATACACATTTTCTCATTTTTTTTCGCTGCATCCCATAAATTATAAACTAAATTTCTATTCTCGTTTTTTTTGTTGCCTGACATGTAATTTGGTTTTTCCTTTGTTTTGTCTTTTTTCTGTTTTTTTTCCGGTTAGGGGAACATGTAATCAAAAAATAACAAACTCTGCTCAGTAATTGTGTTTTGTGTGGCAAATAATGAAACTAAAATGCAGATTTGTTGGACACTTTGGGTAAAAATGGAAAAGTTGCAGTAGAGAAATCAAATTTGGAAAGTTTTTCTATCGAGGTTTGATAGAGGATCGCATAGACATCATTTATGTCTGAAAGCGTTGTAGATGTAACCCTAAAATGTTAAACTGATTGCTTAAAGTTATTCTAAATGTAATCTTCTCAAGGATTATCTTATCAGCAAAAGAGATGGTGAAATGCAGTGTGGTAAATGCACTTTTATTGGGTGTTGTAGAAGTTGTTATAGTAGACAGTTTAAAGTGATTTTCTAGGTTTTTTATTAACTAAATTGAAAATAAATTAATAAATTGTTTGAGTTTTTCTCTATTAGCGAATTACTTGGAACATCTTTAATAAGATTTTGATATCTCTTCATGTCATTCCCAGTGGAGAAGAAGGATCCACCACAGATCAAAAAACTTTTATTTTGTATTAAAAAACTTTTGACTAGTCCGAAGAATTTCGCAACATTTTCCTTTATTTGCTTATCTTTCTTCTCATTATTAGGTCGGATGATTAGATTTTCAAACCTGATGCCGAGAAATTAAATTAACCTACTTGGACCTGGGATTATTATACCCTGTACCCACAGGGTAACGAGCTACATATGCTAAAGTCGCCAAAAAGTATGTACCAGTCAGAAACATACATTTTTGACCCCATATGGTATATACATATATTCCTGATCAGTCCATCTGTCTGTCCGTATGAACACCTAGATCTTGGAGACTATAAGAGCTAGAGCTACCAAATTTGGTTTGTATATCCTTCTAGTCTGTATGCGATAAAGTCTGCTTCAAATTTCTACCACACCCACTTCAGCCTTCGCATTTAAAGAAAAAACGTATAACTTGAGCCCCATTGAAAGTATCTCATTCTTTTTTGGCACATCTAGCACCTAATTGTGATCAATTTTATTCGAAAGCGGACAAAATATTTCGGAGATACAGTCGAATTTCTCTATAACGAATTCCACGGGACCGCATAATTTCTTCGTTATAGAGAAAATTCGTTATAAAGAGATTGAAATACAATAGGTTCAAATTACAGTATTCTTTACATTGATTCGCTATAAAGAAGACTTCATTGTATAGAAGTTCGTTATAGAGAAGTTCGACTTTATACTGAAATGCCAAGGATGACACTGGCTGGCAGGAGTGAGAGAGATAGCATGCGCTCTCTGTTGCTGCATGTTAAAGAAAATTTTTTATTAAATTGATGGTACATTAAATATCTCTACATGGTACAGGGTATAGTCTAGGTCGGCAAGGACCTTACTTGCTTATTACTTACATTTTACCTTATGGCTATTTCAGTATTGCTTGTATTTAATACGTAACAGAGAGTGTTTGTTTCTTTTTTGATTTGCATTTAACTAGTCCTAAGTAACTCTTTTTAGTAAACAAATTAGTCTACTACTTTGCTTAACTTATTCTTGTAAACAACTTTAAACACTTTGAAAGATTCCTTCGTATTTCAAATAACCGAACTTCCCTGTAAGTTTTCACTGCGAAGCAAATTTCATTTCGATATTTCAGAATTGTTACCAAATTTCAACTAAATAATTTAGTCAAAATATCGAGTAATGGTTAATCATTTCGTTTGTTTACAATCAACTTAAATATTAAAATTTCATAAGAAAAATCAAATGCAAGAAAACAGCTGCATAGTTTCCCCTCTAGTTTTCTCTCTCTCCCTCTTCAGTTCTGCAGCCCTTCAGCTAAGTGCACTGGAAATGAAAGAAAAATATGAATTATGTAAATATGTCAAAGATGAGAAACTATAAAATTAGCACAGACTTATTCCCTGAAACTAATTGCATTAATGTGTCAACAAGGCTGTGTGTCGGTCTGCCTGTCTCTCCGTCGCTCTGTCTGTCTATCTATTTGTCTGTGTCTGCCCGTGAATGAGTGTGTGTGTGTGTGTGTGTGAATCATTGCGAGTGTTTTTATGAGTATTCACGCCGAACTACTTAAGATTACACAACAACAAATTTCGAAAAGTACTTAAAGTTTATTTATTTTGCTTCAGCCTCTTCGACACGCAAACATAAAAATCCAAAAGAGAAAAATTAATGAAAGCGCCACAACAAAGTAGCCATAGAAGGCTGTTAGATGGGAGGGGGGCGGTAAGCAAGAGGGGATATAGCCGCAAATTAATTCAGTTGCCACCCACTTGGCAAATGCCCTGTATAAATGCTATTTTCCCTTTTCTTCTTTTTATATTTTTATTTATGATTTATGCCGATCATCAAAAATCAACACATTAGAATGCCCTTTGAAGTGCATTCACAGTATATATATATAAAGACACATAAATATACATATATATCTATATATATGCATATAGACAACATATGGAATGGAAAGTGAAATAAAAAGAACGATGTGCTAATTTGGCAAAATGTTTTTTATTCTTTACAAAAAGGCAAAAACAATTAAAAACACATTTCAGTGTCAATTGCAATGCATTTGCCCCTTTCTTTTTTTTGGGTTGTTTATTTTTGTAACAAATGGAAAAATGCAGTTTATGAATTCTGTTGAAAGGGTTAATCGGGCGAACATATAGTACACTATAGCTTATACATGGAATATCTATGTCATTCTCTTACACAATCGATCATCTTTTTTTGGGGGTTACATAGATCAATCTTGTTGAACCCATTTAAATAGAGTAAAGGGTTACATTAACATCTGGTTTGTTTAGCTCTAAGGGGTGACCATATGGCCATAATCGTTCAACTTTAAGCAATCTAATTTATCTTAAAATATTATCAAAATGTTACTCACTTTGATTGTGATGCCAAATCTTTACCTTCATGATTATCTATCAGACATTTGAACTTGTTTGAACTCTATCTAATTTAACAATTTAACTTCTGAAAATACAAATTGTTATTCAATGAAACTATTTTTAACCATTTTTCAGAAGAGGAAAGGCCCTGTTAGAATTTAATCTGGTCATTTTCCACAAAGACTGAGCTCCTTCAATTTCTAATTCTTTTACTGTAAATATATTATTTGACAGGTTTTTAATACTTAAACACTTCAGTTTTATTAACTTTAGTATCATTTTTAAATAGATGAAACGATTTAATATTCTCTTTAGAAAAATGTATTTATATATAGCAGCTCTTCACTTTAAGGATCAATAAGTAGCAAAGATTTTAACGGCTTGGAATCTCCGCCTTAAGAAAATAAAACGACCTTTGAGTAATATTCTTGGAAATCATTCTGATTAAAAAAAATTTTATTATAGCCAATTAAGACGTTGAGCTTTTCGCACTATAAGATTTTGTTGCAAATACTTCTTCAGTCTCCAGATGACACATCAAGAATAAATATATATACATATATCTATATAGTTGATTCTGGGTAATACGGTTTACCTTGCGGTAGGTTGCAAAATTAACTAAATTAGTTGATTAGCTTTTACTATATAGAAAACTGATTAGTCAAAGCTCTAATAATCTAATCATAGTACAGTAAAAACCAGTTTTTTATATATACATATATGTTTCTGTATTGTTAATCAAAAGTAACATTTTTCATATGCAAAAGAACTCAATTCGCTTAACAAATTGTTCAACAAATAAAATGTCATTTATTTATATTTGAAATATTTCTTGACAGTTTTGGCTATCGGCAAATGTGAAACGAAGTCATTACACTTTATTTATTAGTCATACACGGATGAATGAATTTTGTTATTTTTTTTATTCGAACTGGTTTTTTTGCCAAGTCACTTATCAGCCAGAGGGAAGGAAAAATGTAACCAAAGCCAAAAAGTTCATAATCACATTTGGTATACTCATTGAAAGCAAAAAAAAAGTTCAAGTCATGATGTAAACTTTTCGATTGTAGCATGTGTGGCCCCTATGCAAATTAGAACAGGGTCCCTCCTCCTCTCCCTTCACACTCTTCATGGCTTGCACTCTCAACCCTCGCCCTCGAAAAATGTAATTTATGCGCCGGCAATTAAACATGCATCATTTAGGTTTGCATCTGAAACGAGTGACATCGACAGCGCGTCGGCATCATCGGTGGATCCAGTGACACAGGCTACCGTCCGGGTCTTGGTCTGGAACCGCCTACGCCTCCACCACCACCCCCGCGCAGTATCTCGGCGTCGCCATCCATAGATCTGTCAACACTTGACGGCGGCGGCGTCAGCCATCGGAAACTTTGGCATCATGACACATCTTGGCATTGTCCATTTGCCAACGCCCCATCATTTGTCAATATTAAGTTTAATTAGCACAAAAACCCAAACCCACCAACAACAAGGCAACAAAAGCACACACACTCACACACATCTTTTAGTTTAGTCGGAGAATATATATTTGTTGTTTGTTAATTTAATGAGAGACAATTTGCTTTATTCGATTGGGGCAGTCAACCAATTCTATATAATTTTCATTTTGAATAACTAAAAAATGAGAAGGCGTAGCTCAAAGAATAAGAAAAAAAAACAACAATGTTGATAATAAATTTTTCAACATACACAAAAAGTAAATGTTTTATTTGGTGTTCTTGTTCCAAGAATTGTTTAATTACCAAATATCTAACGAGCATATAATGGAATGAGTATTTTTGGCTATTATTATCGTGTCGAAGTGTTATTTTCACTTTCACTTCCAATTTGCATAATCAATAAATATTTGTTGCTATATAACTAAATAGACAATAAGTGTTCAGCGATTGACAATGTGCGTAGTATCTGAAATAAATAATGCTAAAATCATGAATTTATTTAAAATAAATCATCTTTAAATTTAAAGCCCGATAAAGAAAGTCTATTTTAGCAAAGACTAATAATAAAAAATATATATACAGAATGTAAAAGGGGAGTTGGACCAGGAAGCAACTACTAAAAGGGGAATACGGGGAACGTAACAGCAGCAAAAAAGTGAAATTGGAAGAAGGAAAAGTTGGCCAGTTGCACAGTCTTCGACCTTTAATTCTGGGGCTAAGTTGTAATCTTTGTTAATTATGTTGTATGCAGTTGTCAGAAGTACAGCCCAACTGCAGAAAAATAATGTACATATAAACCATTAAATCATAATTTAATCAATTATATTAAAAAACGGGGTTTTCTATTTTACATATAGTTCTTTTATATATAGTTATTGTTATGTTGGGGAAGACTTACTCCGACTAACTCCTTTATTTATTTATCTCGGAGACTTTCCTTTGTCCCAGACAAGTGATTGTTTTATCGCATGAAAGATTGGGTTAGCTATCTCATTTAATACGAAAAGACAAGTCGAGGTTAAGTTTTCAAAGATTTCATTAGTACGTGAGTACTTTAAGGTTTATAGTTCTCCACTAACTTGCATATTTATTTAGATCTAAGCTTATGTAAATACATTTAGAACATTATGATCGTATGACAAAAGGAGTGTATACATGAGTATATATATTTCTCTTATTGCTCAACCGCTTCAATTTGTTTATATGTAGCTTAATATTTTACGCTTCAGAAGAGTAAATAATAATTTCATTTTTCTTTTTTAGGAAATTAAATTATTTAATTAATAAATTTGTCAGCTAAAAGTTGATGAACAAACGGATAAGTTTCATCACTATTTTATATTTTTATCCGATAATTTAGTTTTAAAACTTTTAATGCATAAATTCGTATCTTTCTTGCTGGTAAAGGTGTTTCTTTATTTTATCCCTTATAACTTATTTCTTCATTATCCAATTAATATACTTTAACCAGCATTTTTCTTCGATAAAATTTACTCATTGAAATATTTACTCATTGAAATATTTAATTTATCAATGCTCTAACCCAGCTAGTGCCTTCATGTAAACCCTTGGAATTTCTGTTCCTTCATCCTTTTCCATCTTTGACCACTTATTTCGCTTAACTTTATTAACTTTTTATGTTAACTTAAGTATCAATAAAAATTTACTTAAACTATTCCCACTTGAAGCCTATAGTTCTGGTATAAACATCAAAGTATTAATAACTAATTATATAACGATAACTGTTAGTTTTAGTTAACGAAATTGAATCCCCATATTTAACATATGAACATATTTACAAATAATAATAATCAAAAGCTGACTAAATATTGATAATCTTTTTATTGTTAACGATGCAAGAGACATTATTGCTACAACTGGACAAGTAAAGTGTTCACCTTTTCAGTCATATTTGGTATTTACAACTTAGTAATCTGTTTTATCCGCTTACTAGTATCATAAGCAGATTCTTTATGGCCACTTTTAACCTCTGAGATATTTCTCAGATTTTGTTTATTTTTGTTATTACCATAAATTCTTTTACGTAACCTTTAACTCGTAATACTTTACCTGCATCGATGGTCATTAATGCAATGTTAAAGTTCAAGTTCAACCCAAAATGTAATTTACAGATACATTTCTATCTCATTTGGCTATCAGCGCAATTGTCACGTGATTAATGCCCACAAACATATGTACATGCAAACACCTCTTCCTCTCTCTCTTCCCCTCTGTGCTGGCCACACCCATTAGCCATGACTTAATGAATGACTGATGAAATAATAAAATGATAGAGGCAAATCTTTGCCATTGCTGGCTGTGTGCGGTCCACTCATCTCCATTACCCAAAATCTAAACGAACACTGAGACAGAAATGTAGACTTGGGTATGATGGGACTGCGGCTGAGACTGGAAGGCATATGTCTGTTCGTCTTATCGCCTTGTCTTGACCCCAAGACGATTGTTTGCCATGTGATTCATTCATTTGCCACAATAATGCCAAACCAAAATACAATTTATCTGGCTGGCAGGCTGCCTGGCTGCCTGTTTGGACGATTGGTAGCCCGCACCCACCAAAATCCTTTGGCCACTTGACTCATTAGGCGGCGTATTGATACCATGTGCCCACTGCATCATCGTCATCATCATCATCGTTGTATCTCTTGCGTTGTCTGCTCGCATGATTTGCATTAATTTGGCAAATGTTGTCGATACCCCACACACCTCAATCCCTCTCTCTCTCTCTCTCTCTCTGTATATACTATATAGTCTGTTCGCATGTCCGTTGGCTGTTGCTGCCGATAAGCGCTGACATGACCAGATCCGTTCTCTGGTCATTAATTAGCCCCCTGCCAATGACATTGCATAATAAATTATTCTGTATTCATTTCGCATTTCGCACATTTGCATTAAACTTCTGTTAAACAAAGTTCTTAACAATAATCTTATATTTGCATTATTGGAAAGAAATGAAAGATTTCCACTTCAATTGATAGAATTCTCTTGTTGTTAATTGATTATTATTTAAATTTCTTATTCAATTATTTATAGATTATGTTAGATTTGCATCCTTAATATAGTTGGTCTATACATTTTTATCGAGAAAGTAGGTATAAATGGAGTCGCAAATGTTAGTCTTAAGGTTAAGTTCGATTTATTTATACACAAAATGTGTTCCAATAACAAGAAACTTATATTTTGTTGAGAAAATTAGATAGTGAGAAATTATTTTTATTAATAATAAAAAACTTTGAAAAATTATTCTCAATTATTTTAATAATTTATTTATAATTTGTTTTAGTTGAGGGTATCGTGAAAATAAAAATGAAGCAAGCAAGTCGTCCCTGCCGACGTTGAGTATACTCTGTACCAACATAAAAAAAACCTTCGAAGTAGCCATCAATTTCATACAAAATTTTCCTTTACATGCAGCTACAGCGAACGCATGCTATCTCGCTCTTTCTTGTCTGCCAATGCCCCCTTGGCATTTCAGTACTAAACGGATATCGGCATATCTCCGATGTTTATTGTCCGATTTGGTCAGCTGGACCAGTTTTGGTATATAATTAGGTATGCCAAGTAAGAATACGATATCTTCAATACAGCTCTAGTAACTCGTTTTCCCGATTTGCGGGGGCGGAAGTGGGCGTGGCAAAAATTTGAAACAATCTTGATCTGTCTATGCAATAGACGGATGTTCGCACCAAATTTGGTGGCTCTAGCTTTTATAGTCTCCGAGATCTAGGTGTTCATACGGACGGACAGACGGACTTGTCTCAATCGACTTGGCTAGTGATGCTGATCAAGAATATATACACTTTATGGGGCCGGAAATGCTTCCTTCTGCCTGTTACATACATTTTAGCGACTTTAATATACCCTTTTACCCTGTGGGTAAAGGGTATAATTATACCCTGTACCCATAGGGTAAAAGGGTATATTAAAGTCGCTAAAATGTATGTAACAGGCAGAAATATACATTTCTGACCCCATAAAGTATATATATTCTTGATCAGCATCACTAGCCGAGTCGATTGAGACATGTCCGTCTGTCCGTCCGTCTGTCCGTCCGTCTGTCCGTCTGTCCGTCCGTCTGTCCGTCCGTCTGTATGAACACCTAGATCTCGGAGACTATAAAAGCTAGAGCCACCAAATTTGGTGTGAACATCCGTCTATTGCATAGACAGATCAAGTTTGTTTCAAATTTTTGCCACGCCCACTTCCGCCCCCGCAAATGGAGAAAACGTATTACTAGAGCTGTATAAAAGATATCGTATTCTTACTTGGCACACCTAATTATATACCCAAACTGCTCCACCTGACCAAATTTTGTCCAAATCGGACAATAAATATCGGAGATATACCTATATGAGTTTTGCACTGAATTGCCAAGGCGACATTGGCTGGCAAGAGTGAGCGAGACAGCATGCGTTCGCTGTTGCTGCATGTTAAAGAAAATTTTGCATAAAGTTGATGGCGATTTCGAGGATATTCTATTTTAGTTAATATAACTAGTTGGTACAGGGTATACTCAATGTCGGCTGGGACGACTTGCTTGCTTCATTATCTATGAGAAGACAATCTTGATTATCGGACACAACAAAACAAATAATCAAAAAATTTATTCGAAAAATTTACCATTTACTGATTTTAAGCTTTGAATTAAAGTTCAATAAGCTATAACGATATTTAGAAACATTTCGAAAACTTTGTTTTGATGCTTAAGAGATAAAGACTAATCCGATTAATGTATTTACGTACTAAAGGCAGTTTCTCTAGAGATTCCTATTAATCTGTGTGACTCTTATCATTTCATCCACAAAGACTTTAAAAATTGAATGGAAACATGTTATAGATATATACATATATATAGAACGATTTACTTAATATGAGACAAAGGGTCGAATCATATGTAAGCCGGGAAATTTACTGAATTCAATAAAATTTTCTTTCGGTATTTATAAATATTTTTTTCCCCTAATATTCCTATAAAAAAAATAAAATAGTTAAAGTAAATTTAATTAAAAAGATTTCCTAAGGATTTTTTGTATTCAAATATTTATTAACATTTCAGTAATATTTATAAAATATTATTTACAGGATGGGTGATTGGCGTCGGCTACATATACATATACATAGTTACAAATTCCGTGAACAATTAGGTATTAAATCATTTATAAATTTATTTAAGATATTTTTGATAATTTTAGTTAAAGCAATTTACAGTGTTCCATTAATTTACGTTGGTTTTATTATTCTTTTTAATTAATATCTACTTCTTGAGTCGTTAGAATAGAACTGAACTACACATGTACCAGAATCAAGCCAGCAGCTTGCTCGCTAAGAAAAATGAGTTGTTTCCACATAATAACATTATATGTTACTATATATACATTCGGTTAATCAATTAATAAATAGATTAAATGGTTTAGAAATTGATTTCGTCTAGATTGTTTTTTGATTTTACCTTTTCTAATTTTAGTAGACTAGATTATTGGATTACAAGTGCTTATTCAACCACTTTGTACAGGTATTTGTTTTATTCATATCTAATAAATATAGCGTTAGTTTGCCCTTGACGTAGTTGGATCACATTGCTTTATTTAACTCTAGATTCTTTTGATTTCATTTAAGTATTTAGCACATGTATCAGCTGTTATTTTATGTGGGTGGATACAAATAACATGTAATAAAGCCTAATAAATATAACTCTATTTGGAATAACTACTGGCATTCTTAGCATTCCTTGCGATCTTCATCTTGTGCAGGAGGAAGTCTCCTTCGCATCCCTTGTACCACTTGATATATTACAAGTATAAGAATTAGAACACCAGCAAAATAATAGCAATTGTGAACAAATTGTTGGGATAGAATTGAACATTTGGCTACCTTATAGTTGTCCTTAGTGATAGTGGCCTGAAAATCGAAAGTGAAGTAAATAAGTAAAAAAAATAATCAGCTGTAGTCACCATTAAAAAACTTGGATTATCCTTGTTGCGCCAGTGGAACGAGGCCACTGTGAACTCATCTATGCCCAAACGATTCACGAGATGACAATAATGATGCGAATGACCGCTGAAGGATAAACGTGGATTGAATAGTACTCCCAACATATCAGTCGAATCCTTGGAAATTACATCAATACCATTTCGAAATTTCTCTATTCTAGGAGCATCATATTCCATGCAGATCCCATCCGATATACGATATGTGGGTATATGTTGGAGTAAAATTGGTTGACTATATAATGGATAATGAAGACCGATGCAATCCTCTGACATTGGAGCCTTCATGCAGTTCAATGTTCGTGATATATTCTTTAGAGCGGATTCAGCCTCTGCACAGAAGATACAACCATCCATTTCCAGTACCATCGAATTTATCAGTATAAAATGAATTTCTTTTATGGTATAAAGATGAATCAGAGAGTATTGAAAATGATCCTCAAAACGGCCCATATAGAACGGATGCAATCTGCATGAGATTTGTGACTAATCCAACAAGTTTTAGATTTTAATTGGATTTTACTCACTTGAAATGAAAGCCAACATCATGATTGCCTGGCAGACTAATTAAAGGTATGCCCGATGGCAAATTGAACATTTTCGAATATCGTTTTATATGCTCCTGGAATTGTTCATTATTCAACGTGTTGCCCTCGTCGAATAAATCGCCCAATACAAACACCACATCGGGTTCAAACATTTTAATAGAGGCCTGAAATGCCCGTTGCATGTGCCATTCCCGATAAGTTTTATCGTACCAACCATTATGCTTTGGTCCACCTAAATGGGTATCGGATATGATCATTGCTCTCAATGGTTCTTCATAGTATTTATTGGTATTGAATCTTGGCCAATCACAACTTTTTAGAAACAAAAAATCCGCCACATATTCACAAAATAGCACGGCACAAATGCCAATCACAAGACAGAAAATAATCCAAATCATCAAATCAATTTTAATGAAAGTGAACTCTTTTCTATAACTCAAAATGTCAGTAATGTAAATGTTAATATGATATTTGGATGTGTGTATATCAACTTAAAATTCCATAGAAGGTCGCATGGAGTCATCTGCGGATCATGGCTAATCAAGAATGATCTGTACCTTTAAGCCTTGTAGATTGGCAATTCTTTATTTTCTTTGGTAAGTTACGACAAGTAAAACACAAACTCCTTAAATTACATCAAATGCATATCTTTCCCTCATAATGCATCTGTATATGATATACTACATATACGATTACAAGTGCAAAACGATTTTAGCCAGTAAAAATTCTAATATACACAATGCGATATACACAATACACAATGCGATTTTATTTAAGTTGGCGCAAAAGTTCATCATGTTTGTTGTATCAAAGGTAAAATCAAAGTGTCTGAAAAACTTTGAAGAGTTTTGGTAATTAAAATCGAATTACTTAACTTTCATTACAAGAACAAATTAAGGAATTATCTGAATCTTTAAATCCTTTTCCTAAAAACAAAGTTGTCAAACATTTTTATTTACTTTAAAATTAGTGTCATAATCTTTGGAACTACTTCATCAAATTGAAACTTTCTTGAATTGAAACTTTCTTTCTTAAGCAAAAATAACCCACAGACAAAGTGTAAAATGCAGTCATCAAATCAATTTTTAAGCCGAAATCGCTTTCTCACACCATAAAGAGTACTTTTAACCAAAACTATGATTAATTTTAAACAAAAATAAATAAAACAACAGTATGTATGATCCCTGCGAATCCACTTTTATTTTAAATTTATGTTTGAAATTAACGATGTATTTATGTCAAAGTACAACCCTGGTACGTCCAGTGCTAGAATATTGCTCACCAGTTTGGAGTCCTCAATATTCTATTCACCAACAACGAGTTGAATCGGTCCAAAAACAATTTTTATTGTTCGCCCTACGTGGTCTAAGCTGGGAGCCAACTAGGCCCCTCCCCCGTTACCAGAGTAGGCTTCTTCTCCTGAATCTGCCCTCTTTATCAAATCGAAGACTCGCCAGCGGAATTGTATTTCTCCATAAATTGCTATCTGGAGAATTAGACTCTGCCTTTTTATTAGGGAATATAGATTTCGCTGTTCCATGTCGTCCTACGCGTAATTTTGTTCCTTTAAATTTAAGAACATGCGTCTCAAATTTTAGCCTACATGATCCTCTTCGAGTGGTGTGTAGTGACTACAATGAGTTTTCCCTTTTTATTTCTCCTCACATATCTCCTTCTTCTTTACGTTTAATAATCCTTGCCTTCCTTCGAACTGTTCCTGCCTCCTAATTTTCTTTATTTCTACCTTTTTTCGCATTCTGCTTCTTTATGTTTTTAGTTTACTCCTTTCTTTTTAATTATATTAGTTTAATTAGTTTAAGTCAATTGCACTTTGTAAATAAATAAAGTAACTATCTGGCATCCCTGTTATAATTCGTCCTATCTTGCAACACTGTAACCGTATTATATTAGTTCGCTCTGTTTCGTCGCAAAGACAAGATCGTGTGCCCAATGCATTAATAAAGAACTCAAAGTATATCAGTATCTAAAGTCTATTGTATTTATCCTGCACAATTGCTTGCTGCATAGTTGGTTTAAAATCCCAACAAATATATTCTTTGTTCTCATGGTATCGTTTTCTTAAGATCATTAAACGCACAAAATGGATTTGAATTGAGAGTTAATTCTGGGCAATACTTAACTGAAGTCCGTAAATGCAGCACATTTATTCAATATTTTTATTTATTAAGCTGCAAAATCAATTTAGCATTTTACCTCATTCAATTCGTGTTACAAATATCAGTGCGAGGCTGTTTTCTTTTGAATTCATGTTACCTCTTAGCATAATCATGGCAAAAAGGAGAAAAAAACAAACATATTGAGAATGTTGGCCTTCTTTTTCGACGTGAAAGTGTGAAATGTATTCGAGAAATGCCAATGAATTTCTTCTGTCTTTCTTTTCCGCCGAAATGGCTCGACACTTGACGTGGCCGAAACATGAGAAAGACACTGCCAAACGGCCAGCCAGCAGGGCGGGAGAAAGAGGGAAAGATGCGTTGAGTTACGCTCATCCAATGGCCATAAATAAATGCAAAATGCATTTACAACAAACCAACAAAAAAAAAAAAAAGAAAGAAAGAAAAAAGAAAGATAAACTTTACAACTTGGATCGGAGAAGATCCGCACATCGCACGTCTCAGTAATTAATTAAAGCATTAAGTGCTAATTTTACGACAACTCGATTTGTGCGTTGGCCCCTTAAGCAAATTTGCATGCAGCCATCGGAATTTGGCTGAATGGCAGAAGAAGGAAGCAAATGACAGGCAGACGGCCCAAACAGTCAGACACCGAAAGAGGAGACACTGGGGAGGGATGAGACAGACACTGCTAGGGGACAGAGAGACATGCCCACATCAGATGAAGACGAAGCAGTCGATGTCGAAATGGTGCAACTGCAAATGCAACAACAACAACAACAACTGTTCAACTTTTCAACTGTCGCCAAGATTTCCTCCTCTAGTGCTCTCAGTCCCTCCCTTTGGCTTGGCTTCTGCCCAATTGCCGCAGTTTGCAGTTCATATTTTCCTTCATTTCACTCGGCCTTTTGTTTTCGCTTTGATGTTTATTTTTGAAACATAAAAATGATCATCTTTGGCTGTTGTTGCTGTCAGAGAGTCAGTCAGTCAGTCCGTCGGGGAAACTCCACTCGTAATTAATCATTTGCATTTTGCTTTTCCTTGTTGCAAGTTACCATAAAATGCAATTCATACAATGAGAAAAATTGGGAGAGTTTCGATGTTGTATATACATGTATATAATGAATTATCTATTTACTTTTTTACAAAATCGCTAAAATCGTCTTACTCATAATATTTACTTTGTTTATTTTGGAAATTGGCTGAAATCTTTATCTTGGAAAACCCTTCATCATAAATTTTGGTTTATTTAAAAATATACAAATTACATTGGATTTTTGTACATTTTTATTTGTTTTTTTTTTTCGATCATCCATGTATTGGAAAATTTTAATATTTTCGTAAGTCTGTTCTTGTTTATTCTATTTTTTACGAATTGATTTTCGTCTTAGGATATAATTCGGGTAGTTCTCTATTTCATGCCCCTGGAAAATGGGTATAGAATTGATCATAGAAAAAGAAAGTATCTCCGATTATATAAAGTATGTAAATATAGTATGGATCACCAAGACGAGTTGAGTTGAAGTATGTCCGTCCGTCTCTGTGCTTCTTCTGTGTGTTTGAATCAATACGATCTCATTAAATAGTCTTAAAGCTAATGATATATAAATGTATGTACATATATAATTGCTGCTGTATCGGAATTATCTGCTTTAGCGGACTATATCACATAGGTCCCAAAGCAATGATTGGGATTAGAATCGATTGGTTATATCGTGTAGCATCCTTAAAAGCACCAAACTAAACTAATTCTATGCCTATTTAGGTCGACATTTTCACTAGTTTATTCTTTTACTTTTCCGAATAGATTTATCCAACCGACACCGTATTTTAAGTCTTCTCCGTATGCTATACTTTTGTCGATCTATCAACAATCTCCCTTTTTATACCCTGTACCCATAAGGTAAAAGGGTATATTAAAGTCGCTAAAATGTATCTAACAGGCAGAAGGAAGCGTTTCCGACCCCATAAAGTTTATATATTTTCGATCAGCATCACCAGCCGAGTCGATTGAGACATGTTCGTCTGTCCGTATGAACAACTAGATCTCTTAGACTATTAGAGCTAGAGCTACCAAATTTGGTGTGAACATCCGTCTTATGCCTAGGCAGATCAAGTTTGTTTCAAATTTTAGCCACGCCCACTTTCGCCCCCGCAAATCAAAAAAGAAAATTTTAAAATGAATTTACTAGAGCTGTATTAAAGATATCAAATTATTTGGTACATAATTATATAGTCAAACTGCACCAACTCACCAAATTTCGTTCAAATCGGACAATAATCATCGGAAATATAGCCATTTGCATTTTGTACTGAATTGCCAAAGCGACATTGGCAGATAAGAAAGAGCGAGATAGCATGCGTTGCTGCTGCATGTTAAAGGGAATTTTGAATTAAGTTGATGCCGATCTTGATTTATAACTATAAATCTAGTTGGTACTATAACTATATAACTAGTTGGTACAGGGTTTACTCAATGTCGGCAGGGACGACTTGCTTACTTCATTTCTTTAAAAGTGATCAATCCGACTAGGCGGCTATAATCCATTAAACATTTGCTTAGAATAACTGCATTTGTTTGATGCATCTGAATTAAATTTTATTAAAATGTAAATAAATGAAAGTTAAAATATTTTTATTTTTGTTCGAAATTAAGGAATCAAAGTGTAGGATTACACTTTTGCAAATCACATTTTATTTTTAACCCATAAATATTGTTTATCAATCTTTCAAGTCAAAGTAAATTGATAGACGACTATATAGCCATTTGATCATTTCTATATAAATAGAAGTTTAAAGATTCATGGCCTTATCAGTTCATATTGTTATGTGCCATGAAAAATGAATATAACCCTTTACGCCAGTGAATAAAAATTATAAATTAATTTTCTTTTCCTCTTTTTCTCTTCTCTTCTTTCCTTAGCTCTTTCATTCTTTCTCTCTATCTCCTGATTCTTCTCATTCTTAACTTATGTGTGGATTTGACTCCCTGGGCCAACAATTTCAAGTGCTTAGTCATCTACAACAATGCGAGATGGAATTTATCAAGCGCTTTGTGGCGGACAAGACAGGACTATTAAAGGATTATAAATTATGCTTTGATCATTGACATTTGAAATTGCCTTAATGTCTGTCTGTCTCTCTCTCTCTCTCTCTCGCGCTCTCTCACTCACCCTCTGTCCTTTTCTCTCTTTTATACACAAATTGATACACAGATTTGCGGTTGGTTGCAATTGAGTTTATTGTATGAAAGATCTTATCCGTTGAGTCCACATTTTGACAAAGTGACAAAAAATATAACCCAAGGGCCAAGGCAAAGTTATGCGCAAGCCGACGAATACATACCCTTGACTCTTGAGTATGTGAAAGATGATTATGATGAACTACTAAATAATAAACTTATTTTAAGATGGAACCCCAATTTTATATTATTGTTTGTATTACAAACTTCTCTACAAATTAGGAATACATCTTTTGGTTAGGGTATAAAAGTGCATGTCCATATGTGCAATCTGTTGTTTTTTTCTCCCAACTTTTTGAATATATGGCAATTTGGATTCATTCCTCAGGTAGAAATCCATTAAAATTGTAACACAATAGTTGCAAAAATGTCTATAATTACACGAAATGGCTGTGAAAATGGTTCGAGGATGAAAATGGGGAGAGGGGTTGCACACACATGCACTTACATACATATACACACGAAACATAATACATATTCTTGACTGCACTTCCGATGCATTTGCAGGATATGCAGGATACACACACACACACAGAAAAGTGTGTGTTGGTAAATAATTGGTTACGGACTCTGACCATAAATGGTGCAAAGGCCAATGCCGGAAAATGGGAAAATCAAATACAAAAAGCACTCCATTTTCCCACTGTCCGTCCGTCTGTCCACCGATTCGTTTCTCAGTAGTTTTTATGCACGCATTTCTCAGTTTTTGACGTCTGTCAGCTACATTTTATATTGTTTTATTGAGCGCGTGAGAGTTTTATTTAATTATTGTTGTAAATCTGTTCAGAAATAACATAAATTTTATACCCAACGCACACACACGCACACATAAATTTGTTAGATTTCCAAATTATGAATTCAACAAATAAAATTAGATATCGAAATGCCTTACGATAAATGTACATAAGATTTTGTTTTGCTATGGAAATTTAATAGAAACTTCTTCAACTGCTGTGAAAATTTTTAAAAAAGAATTTGTTTTCAAATCATAAATAAGTATTCCATTGCTAAAGATTGGTATCTGTATACCCTTTTGGAAGGGTACATTAGTTTTGCTCTTACTTTAAATTTTATATTTTCATTTTGAACTTTATTGGAAGAGAATATCGAATGGTTACTAATATGTCTTGTCCGATTTTAGGCAGTTTTTGGTGTCAGTTTTCTTTAGAGTTGTTCCATGTCTCACCCCAATAAATGGAAAATTGGAAAAACTTTTAATAACTTGAAACTCACAATTCTTGAAAACACTTTTAGAAGGTACTTCGTGCCGGATGTATATTTCTCCGTTTCAGAATTTTTTCCACTTTCTTTTTGCAAAACAGTTTTTTGAATATTACAATAACTTTTACATTAATCTTTATTCACATGAATTGACTTATTTAAAAATGTAAAGATATTTTTAATTGACATTTGTTCCTTTTTTTTTTCCTTTCAAATTTCAGATCTTTACCAAAAGAAAATCATATCATTAATATTCATTTGGATCAAAGTAAAAAGATTTCAACTGATTTCGACCGATCTCTGTGACATTTGGAGCACTCCCCCAAGTAAGTTTGTATTTGTAGATGGGCTCCCTCCCCTTTGCCACTTACTACTTAGTCGCATACTTAGATACAATATTAAAGTGACTATTACTTAAGCCTGTTTGTGCAAGATATGCCCGAACAAAAGGAATGTTAATGCGCCAACAAATACTACAAACATCTTTCGAGTCATTAAGGGCAGCACAAGTATGTGTGTGTATGTGTGTGTGTGTGTGCGTGTTTTGGGATGGAGGAGGACGGGTGGCAGAAGGTGCACATCAATTTGAAACATTTCTGACACGCACAACGAAAAACCTAAAAACCAAAAGCGAAAAACTTCAACGAAATCGATGGCACGCCCCCACAAAACATGGGCAAATGCCTCAAATGCTCTATTGTAGGTGTTCATCAGTTGTCGTCTCCATCATTTTGTCGGGATGTGGATGAGGGGTGCCAATGGGTCGAGGAGATAGAGGGGAAGAGAGAGAGAGACAAAGAGGCCTTAACCGATTTTTCGCTGTGGCCACACAATTATGCTCATCAACATCCGTCAGATGGCGGTGGAAAAGTGTTAAGTAATGAGTTAATCTACGCAAACCTCGCATGATTAAGTGCTCTGGGCTGCTGATGCGTTGATTTTGCCCAAAGAAACGATGGGGGGAGACGACTGTTAAAGTGGGAGGAGGGAAAGACGCGAAGCAAGGTCTTTAAATAGAAACGTTTTGGCTAGGATAGCTGGGCGGCAGTTTATATATGATGCACAGTGGTTACAATTATAGAAATATATATCTGTGATGCTAAGATAATTTTTGAAACTTTTGTTTATACTTGATAAAATAAGAAAATGTTTAAGATAAAATAACGGGAGATGTAGAGTAGAGACAAAATAAAAGTGTCAAATTGATGAGAAGAATACCAATGACAGAAGTAGAAAGAATCCATAATAGAGATGAGTGAAGAGAGAACATTTGAGAGAACATTAATATATTATTAAATATTAATGTCTAATTACAAACATAAATAAAAGAAACTACAACTATTATCAACACAATCTTTGATAAAAGATTTTCCGATTCTCTTATCAACATATATTTGTATGTCTTCTTATAAAATTATAAGTTGACAAATGTAAATAATTTCAGCTCAAGCTAAGTAAACAACATTTTTTTTCGTTATGTTTTATTTGCAATCTGTCTTATATAAGACAATTAACAAATTAATTGATAATATTCAATTAGAGAATGGTTTTAGGTCTCCAGTGAACATTTGTTTTTATCTATATTGTTATCTACCTATTTCACCTTCTATAGGGCAAAACCACCACCTGCATTGTAATCGTTTTAGATGCCTTTGGTTGTTACGTGTTGTCTGATAATCCTTGTTCTAGAATATTGTTGCTTTTATATATTTCTCAGCTTATAGTTTTATTTTGTCTTTGACTAATGGTATGTTGAGATCTTTCTAATTCATCATGTACCAAGGAGACCATTTGTTATGGTTCTGCGAGACATGGACTACCAGTACGTTGCAATAAATAAACAAACAAAATAAATAATCAATAAATTAGTAATTAAAAAACCATATGTATTTCCATATCTGGGACGTTATTCTCATTATAACACTTTCGAAAAGTTCTTGAGTGACTCTAAATATGAAGTTGTCAATGCTAACAATGTTTTTTTTTGTACTTGGATAAAAATGACAATTGCATATAGAGCAGTGTAAATTGTACAATTTTTATATATTGTTCACATATATATTTCGATTCCCAAAAAATAAAGATGTTCTTATAATTCATATCTAAAATGAAAGTTTATACACTTAGTATAAAGACAAAGAGTACATTATTATGCCCTTTACCCATAGGATAGATCTACCAAATATTTGGTGTGAACATCCGTGTTATATCCAGGCAGATCGAGTTTGTTTCAAATTTTAGCCCCAGACACTCCCGACCACGCAATTTGAAAAAAAAAGGAATACCAGAGCTGTATTAAAGATTTCGGATTCTTTCTTGGCGCACCTAATTTTGTACCCAAACTGCATCAGCTGATGAAATCAGACAATAAAGATCGGAAATCACTGAAATGCCAAGGGCGCAATTGGCAGATAAGAAAGAGTGAGATAGCATTCGCTGTTGCTGCAGGTAAAAGGGACTTTTGTTTTGAATTAATTGCAACTTCGAGGGTGTTCGGCTTTTTTTAATATCTGTATGTAACTTGTTGGTACAGAGTATACTCAATATCGGCAGGGACGATTTTCTTGCTTCATTTTGATTTAAAGTCAAAATATGTTTTCTTGGCAAAATGCATATGAAATATTTTAAAGGTTTAGCAAACATTTACTAACGTCAAATTATTTGTTTGCTATTCAGAATCAACTCTTTTTTAGTTTGTATAATACATAATTCATCAATAAATAATGAGCTATTCCTATTTAAATACAGACTTAATTATGTATGGAATATTAGTAAAAGTCTTAGTTAAATAAAAAGAAATATATTTATCTATATGCTAAACAAATTTCATAGGTTCATGGTTCATCTATTTTATACTTTTTTCTAAACAAATTGTTTACTTCATACTTAGCAAAGAGCTTTATTAAAAAAGCATTTGATTCTTCATATAGTACAAACATTTTATTGTCATTTATTAACCACTGTGCTTTTGATTTAAGTTGATGAATTATGATTGGGGCTGCATTTTATTTCAGTCGTTTTGCCTTGAATGCTCTTCGCACATTTGTTTTGCCAACCGATTATTTATCACATCAATTGAGTTAATGTGGGCTAAGATTAGGGACAAGGAGCACGCTCATTGCCATACATTGATCATATTTGGCCAAGGCACAGCTAAAGGAGACTACTAAATCTATTTAACCATAGCTGGCGGCACAAAGTCTTGCCTAAAATGTACTCACATAGAATGGTTGGAGTGGGGGATGAGGAGGCAGACAAAGGCACATTACGTTTATCAATATGATAAATTATGATATGAAGGCAAGATATCTAACTAGGTGGGAAAACATTGGAACTAGTATAGAGTGAAAAGCAGTAGCCCATAACTGTGATTGACATAATTGGGTAAGCCATAAAAAAAGGTATATACATACATATGTATCTATATATATGTATATATGTGTGTATGTATGCCACATGCGCATATAGTTTATGATCGCCACAGACAATGATCAATTACAATGAGCAATCTGGATCATAAATATTGTCAGTTTGACATTATAAACGAATACGGAAAGAGAAGAAGAAAACTCAATGCGTTTTTTTTTTTCTGTTGTGTGTGCCGAAAACTCCAATTAAAAAACTGTGATTATGATGAAGCACACAAAAAAAAAAAAGAACAAAAACAACTAAAAAGCAAAAGAAACCACAAAAACAAAATAAAAAAAAAAAAGAAGAGAAGTAAACGAAAGCCCCCAAAGTGAGACGTAGAAAATAACATTAAAGAGGAGGAAATAAGTAAAAAGGAGACCAAAGTGAACTGCATAATATGTTTGTTTGTAGTTGTTGGAGCTGTTTTGAAGAAGGTGAACACACAGCGAGCCATAAATTATAATTATCGACAAGATTAACTCTTTGCCGCGGCACTTAACGTCCGATGACACATACAAAGTCAGCCCAAAAGGAGTGAAGAGGATACACACACACACATATGATGGTTGGATCCATCGGGGGAACTGGGAGGGAGGGGGGATGGGCGGTAAACGTAGGCAGACAGAAGAAAGAAAGCAAACCGCAGATAAGCAACAAAGACGACACTAAATCGATAGCAAGGGTCACAACCAAAAGAAACAAACAAACAACAGACAATGGGAACGACTAGCAAATGACCTGTAAATAGTAGCTAAGTATAACAGTTACTGTTATTTGTTGTCCAGTAAATTCTCTTGAAACGAGTTACACTTAGTATGAACATGATGCATATTCTAACAATATCTAAGAAATTGAAACAGAAACTTTTATTTTATTCCCAATTTATTTGTTTAGTTTCGTTGATTGCTTATAAAAGTCAATGTATAAAAAACATTTTAAATATATTAAAATTGCCGAATAGTTATTTTATTTTTAAAAGTACAATAAATAAATCGGTTTAGAAGGTAAACGAAAACATTTTTGACCGATTGGAATTTCAAATTAATTCTTATGCAATAAAAAATATTAAATCCTAAGATTTAGCATACTAAAACTACCCTGTAAACTCTTTCACATGATCTTGAAACTGTTTGTAAAGTGGAAAACATTGCTTAATAGTAAAAAATATATTCAAAATAATATTGAACTTACTCTAAAATACACTCTAACTTTTATATTGGAATTCAATTGAGCCTTTAAATCAAGAAAAATAGTATGGAATCGAATCGAATCCTCTTCAAGTTCTATATTGGAATTCCTGAAACCGATTTCAGCTAATATCCATGTATGTACATATGCTTAAATTTTGAAAATTTTAATTAAATATCTAATATAATCAAAGAATGTTTATAAATGTTTTTCAAAATTCATTAAAAACTATTTTGCAATGAACAAAAACATTTAATAAAATGTAAAACATAAAATAAATGAAGAAAAAACTCTTTTTTATTATTTAAATTTAAACAATTGAAGGCACTAATACAAGTCCATACAAAATCGCTCCAAAAAATATTCGCCTTATTTATTTTTTAAACAATATTTAAACTTTTATATACCCTATAATTAAGTAACAAGTATCAAAAAATAAACCTCTCTAAGTACTAAGTGCAGCTCTTTCTTACCCTTCCCTTTTGATCCAAACATGACACATACCTAAGGATAGGAAGAGTCACCCAAAAAAAAAAAAAAGAAAAAGTGCATTCAAAAGGTTTGCAGGTTCTCAGGTACCAAAAAACCAATTCAAAAAGCTATACACCATATACATTCCTGTCTCTCTCTTTACTTTTTTTTTGGCGATAACTTTTCGAAGACGACAACTGCAATGAGGGGGGGGGAGAAAGAAAGGCGGCATTTTTCAATTGATATCTCAAGTAAACAAAAAACGAATGCAAGAAGCTCAAGAATTTATGACCCCCTGTGGCTTTATCGACGCCTCTGTTCCACAGTCACAAGAAAGGAACAGGATAGGGGACAAGGGTACAGAAGAACTCTGCGACAGGCGACAACCCTTGGACTGTCGATTGAAAAGCGAATGAAAGATACAAACCAAAGATTGAGGATGCGTTGATATCAATTCGCCATGCTTATAGGGAAAAAGATGTGTTTTTTTCCCATATCTATACCCATTTCATTCACTACGCATTTCATTTCATTCATATTCTATCTACCCTCCACTCTCTCTTTCTTATCCCCTTCTCAATCACACTCGAAAGTTGACCTGCCCGCATGGTGGCAAAGATAATAATGCAGGGGACATTGTCTCCCTGGGAAGGAATATTTCTGTTACAGATTTATGAGGCACTCAAAGTTAATGCTTAATTATTGCAAATTGCAAATCGAAGCAGTAAAACTTAACACGAATTTCAGTTTGTATTCTCAGTTTTTTATTATTTTCTTCTGCATAATATTTTAATTATTGTGTAGCGTTCTTAAAAAAAAGAGAGAGAGACAGAGAAACCAACAACAGCAGCAAAACGATACAAAAATCTAAAGCGTTAAAATAAAAACCCCTAAGAAATTTTACGACCAGGCAGTAGCAGGTCTGGCAATGTGTCCCCATTCCATGATCTATGTATACCATATGGAAAGAAAGAGTTCCTCCACAAGGTAATGCTTGGAGGCGTGTTAAAATGAAACCTCTTAAAAAAAACGCATTAAAAACATTTAAGACCTTTGGTGGGGCTCATGGGGCAATTTCTTTTGCTATAAAAAAGAATTCTTCAAACTTGTTGGTTATATTAAAAATTAAAAAAAAAGAGGAAAAGAAGTCACTCAAGACCTGAGCAAGTCTATTGATAAGTCTACACATACAAATGTACATACATATATTCTTCAACTTCTTGAAATTTCAAAACAATTGAATTTTATTTCTTGTCAGTAATAACAAGATGCTTGGCTGCTATGGATAGAAGTGGAAAACCCATTTTTTAATCACTCTCGGCAGTCTTTGTGGAGCAACAAACAACAATTTTAATTGACAGCAAAATAAATTGTTATAGTTTGTGTTGTAATTGGCAAAAGGAATCGTTTCTGATGTTTCCTTTGGGAATCAATATTTTAGTGATATTTTATGAATAGCTTGTTAGTTTAGTGTGAAATAACTGTTTAAGTTTTAGAAAATTACACAAATCTTTCATATACGATCGCCAATCAAATGTCTTACAAATGGTAATGCTATGGTAACGCTGGATCGCCAGCCCAGGCACTATATGTCAACAAGGTTTCAACCAAGGCTGTGAAGCGAGAATAAGATGGACGATGTTTTCTCCACAAAGCAAAAGACGGAAGTTTAAAAGAAAGTTACAACCACGCGAACGGGTTAATGTACTACAATTGATGTAATACTTAAACAACCAATAATTAATCTAAAATCAAATAAACTTTATAATAATCTAAATAAAAACAGGACTACGAGTTCTTATTTCAAACAATAAGCACTTTGTCCCACAATTATAATAATATAAAAATTAATATGATATGATAATTATTAGTTAGTATTCCACAATGATCTCCGAATGATAGGATGCTTTAAGGGTGTAAAGCTAGGTTACTTTTCATACAACCTAACAAATAATTATGATAGATAAGTTTATTTTGCTAAGTGTATGGAGTTGAACCTCGATTATCTGGTCTGTTATTAAACAGATATATCTATTATCCGGGATGAAAATGAGTTTGTTCCCCTAACTCTATTATCCGGGAGAGAAAACGAAGTCATAAATGCATTCAATACGTTATTGAATTTAATTGACAACTATAACTTTAATGAGATTTCAAAATAAGAGGTAATGATGAATGAAAATTCAAAAATTTAAACAGGTATACAAAGAACATTGCATGATTATCTCTATTGCAATATGAAGCTGAAAAAATGTATGAAATAAAATATTAAGTACCTTATACTAGCTATGCGCATACTTTATTCCTGTACTGTACATAGTATGTACTACATACATCTATCTAAGTATCTATCAGAAATGCAAAGACTCCTGTTTAACTAAAGGAATGGTTACCCTTATTTGAAATATCTACATATCTACTTTGCAAGTACTAAGCACATTTGTCCTGCAACTAAACCAATTTCGAATACACATTTATTGATATCAATTCAAATCGAACTTGAATGCTCTACATTTTGTGCCTAGAGTTGGAAATCAATAACGCCAAATTAAACTGAAATATATGTATTGTAAGCATTTAGATGTTTGATCTTCCTGGAATGATTATCATTATCATCTTCAGCGGCGACTTTATCTTGATCGTGATCGTTATTATTGGATTGGTGCTTCCTGTCTGTTTGCCCAAGTCCATTGGCCGTTTTGTCTGCGATCAATCGAATCGGCACAACAATTCAAAGTCTCCATAATGCCACGTCTGCATTTTAAATTTATAAATTCTCAAATTATCAGTTTATGGGCTGCTTTAGAGTTTTTATGAACCGATCACGTACAAACCATTTCCAGTAACTCCAAAGTCGATCCACCACTCTACTGACTAAGACCCTTCCCCTTTCTGTTCCCTCTCCATCTGTTATGGGCCGGCTCACTGCGTGCGAATCTTTTTTTTTTTTTTGCCAGTCAATTTTTATTCTTTTTATTGTTATTTTATTTTCCACTTCTCGTTTTTTGTTCTTGTTTTCTCTCCTTTTGTTGTGTTTTGTTTTTGGTTTTGCCTCTTTGGTCTCGCATTTTTATCGACTGCACACAACTAATTAAAAAACGCTTGGGTCTCCCTTGGGTCTTTGGGATGGTTGGTCGTTCGGACGGTTGATTGTTTAGTTCTTTTCGTTGTTGAGTTTGTGGTTCGTGGCGCTTTTAGTTTGAAAATTTAACAAATTATTTAATGATAGATGGTTGTTAAATTGACGTGGCTACACTACACACATAGATACAGACACATGTATACATATATAGTTTGACTATAGATCGCTGTCTGACTGACTGGCCATCATTAGAGAGAGGTATCGGGGGATATTAAGTGATTATAGGACTTAGCATGATTGTAGAGCAATCGCGCTTCTCTACCATAAAGTGTAACGAAATAAATGTTTGTGTGTGAAATTGATTGACTGAGGAGAAACGTTTGCTCAAAATTGCTGTATTGGCAGGGTATTGTCCTAGTATATGTCTCAGTTATGCAAATTAACTAAAATTTATGATCCTCTCAATCAATTCGATGAGTCATGGATTGGATTCGGGATCGGGAAACATGCTTCAATTTGAATTCCATTCACTTGAAATTTAAAAAAATCTTTTAAAATTAGGAAGCTAATGAAGAACATTCTTATTTAAAATTGTATTTATTTCACATTTATCTCATCAATCGATTTACTAACTCAACTCCATTGGACTCATCTTTCTTTTCTTGGATAACCGGTTAAAGTGTTTACAAAATTTGAATATGTTTAAATTGTTTTATAGTCCATTTGATGACATTCCTTTCACTTCATCTATCATTACATTAAATCCGCTCACCTAATCAATGTCGCCCACAAGAGCCCAAAAATATCAACAGATGTGCGCCAATAAAAACCGCAAAAATATGTTTATTTTTCCGCCATAAACTGACAAAATGTCATAAAAATAAATCCCATTAACATAAAGTAAATAAAACTAATGAAATTAAAAGTCAATAAACAAAAAAAAAACACACACACTTTTTAGCTTGCACCACACAAATGATATAAAAATCATTCTCTCATAAATTAATGGGATGATATTGTTAAATATTTGCAACGACTTTCGTATACCCATTATCAAAATGGGAACTATTTTATTATTATTCAAAATTATACTACTGAAAAACGAGTTAATTATTTGAAGACTTTCTTTGTGCTTAAAATTTTGACTTGCGAAAAGTAAAACAGATGGATGAGTCGATGAAACAATATTCATTTGATATATACATATGTATATAGGTACATATGTTGAGATCTATAGACAGATAGATAAATGTTAAGCATTTTTATACTCCATCTTTTCCAAAGCAACGCATATCCCGTTTATGCCTTTTTATAGGGTATGCAAACCATGGCAAAAGGAAAAGAATAATATTAACATAGTTAGATTTCCAACAAAATATTTATATTAAATTACATAATTAAAAATATGAATAATTATCCATTTACAATTGTGCCAGTGACATTATTACAAATGATAACAATTTATTAATTAATATGATTTCAGTTATTAGTGAAGACTACGAAGGTAATGCATTTTTCACTCTATTCATCTGATTAGGTCATCAGCAAAATTGCCAGAAATATAATTAAGTAAAAACAAATTCTCAGAATTATAAGGTTATCAGTCATTTTCATAATATATTAACACAAATGTACATAAAACCATTTTTTTTATATAGTATGCAAAAAATATCAGGGTGGTCCATACTAAAGATTGCAAAAAATAAATTGTATAAATATTTGAACATGAAAAATTCTTATAAAAAAAAAATGGCTAAAAGGGTACATTAAAAAAGGGTACATTAGAATTAGAAGGATGGGGTATACCCTTGGAAACTGTTATTTAACTATTACATATTTACAGTGTTACAAAATCATTGGAAAACGTTTAAAACAAGTTAAACCTCTATTATACGTTTGTGGCTTGAGAAAAAAATTTAATTCGGCAAACAAATTTTTTCAGTCCGATTGATCCAATGGGAGCTATAGCACATAGATGACCGATTTGGCTGACAATCGTTTTAAAAACACCCAAGTTATTGCTCTAAAACTATATTCTTGACCGATCGTTCCTATGGGAGCTGTCCGATATAGACAACCGATTCTAATTAAACTTGGTGGATATGTTCCGAGATATGTATATGTACAATGCCTGCAGCAAAAAGAAGCAAAATTTCAGCTCTGTAGCTTTAAAGGTTTCGGAGGAGAAGCTGTTGATCCAGACAGACAGACGGACATGGCTATATCAACTCAGCTCGTCGTGCTGATCAAGAATATATATACTTTATATAGACGGATATGCTTCCTTCCAAAATTAATATACCCTTTTAGCAAGGGTATAAAAAAGCATTCCCGATATATATTCTTGAACAACGGTATATATTCTTCTCAATAGTCGTGTCAAGTCAAATCACCCATCCGTATCATCATCGCGAACACAGAGGCCGCAAAAGCATTCAAAACATTCGTCTAGTGTCGGACAAAATCAGTCTGTGTTCTACGTTGGCATCGTGATAACAGAAATGTGCAAATATATTGTATTTTTGTTGCTCTTTGCAATATCAAGTTCAAGTGAAAGTAATGAAATCGAAGCTTTGGAAAATGCTATTAAACAGCAAGAAAAACTTTTGAAGGAACTAGAAGTCCAAGAAGTGGAAATTGAAAAGGAAACAGATGGAAAATTGGATGAAATGCTATCGAGTAGCTGTCAGATGTGGTTAAACATAACTCAGGAAAAGCAAAAACACGATGAAAATTTAATACAATTTTTTCAGAACCAACTGAAAGAGAAAGAAAACAATTTGACCAGAACTGAAAAAAGACTTAATGACTCAATAATCACAATCAATGAATTAAATGTAAAATTAAGCGAGAGAGAGAAAGAGCAAAAACTCTGTGAAGATGAGATTGTAATAGAACCGATAGAATCATCGGTTCCCATTGAGAGCGTTGAAAGACAGAAGACGATATTAAACATCTCAAGAGAGGAGCTGCCTCCCAATTCGTCAAGTTCAGTGGAAGATCAATCCATTGAAAATGAAAGCGTGAATAATCAATGCAACAAAGTGAATATGAATAAAATAGCAGAGGATTTAAGTTACTGTAGACTTTCAAAGAATTCATTGGTAGAGAAACTACAAAGTCAAACCGAGAGTATGAAAAATGCAGAAGATGAATTAGTATCTGCTCGCGAAGTCTTAGAATATAATATCGGTTATATCAATGAAATTAATAATCAACTGATTTCAGCACAAAATGAAATTAAAAAATTAGAGGAAACTAATAAGCTTTTGTCAGCAAGCATCAAGTACCCAACCACTCGTACGATAAATTTGCCTGGTCAAAATTCTATCGCTTGGAACATATTCTGGTAATGCTGGAGATGGACTGCAAGAGAGTTTGGGATTCGAGTTTTGCCAGCTATATAAAATACGTATAATTAACTTTGTTGTTTCTTGGTTCATACAAACACCATGTGGATGGTGGGATAATCCATCTGGTGCAAGGTAGATTTAATATTGTTCAACAATTTTACATTATTTACATTATTTTTCACATTTTGCAGCAATCTTTATGACTCCCGCTATAAAATAAAATGGTGCAATCAATATTACAAGAAAGTTCAAATGATGATTCGTTCAATTATGTCATAGGAAGTCCATTACCTAGAGGAGAAGCTTTGGCCTGAAAATTCTCACTACTTTGTTAAACAAGTTTAGTTATTATTCGGCCTTGCCGAAGTTTGTATACCCTTGCAGCTTCAGACTTTTTAATTATTTTATTGAAAAACTAAATTTTAAAATGATTGCTATAAATGTTTTACCAAATAAAAGAACCTGAGCAAAAAACAAAGTTGTTTAAAACTTCGTCTTCATCGGGGGTCGAACCAATACCGTTGCCAAATGTGCAACAGATCTCAATCTGGTACACCGCCGTCCTATCCAAACCAATTCAAACTTGGTGTACGGCGTTTAGGTACAATTTGAGTTTAAATGCAACAACAAAAAAATTTTAGTATGTACAATGTACATACTTTTTATTTGGTCACGCTGGGATTCGATCAATGGTCGATCAATGGTGGCGCTCCATACAGCCCTAAGGATAATGAATCTGGTATCAAACGAAAGGAAGAAAATCACAGAGCAAAAAATAATAAGAGCACCTTGACGATTTATTGCCTAGTTTTTGCACAATTAACAAAACAAAAATGACTTTTTAATCGAAAAAAATTCGATAAAAAGCTAAATGTGTAGCCATCTCTAGCTAAAAATAGTGCTAATAAATTCATAATTAGTGCTGGGAGATTTGTAAATATGGCGCTGCCAGAAAACAGCACATTGAAACTATTTTTTCATCGGCAATAATTTAAAAAGAAATTCATAATATTAAGCTTCAAAATAATCAATTTTTCAAACACTGTCCCTTGTGGAACATCGGTAAAGAGAATTAAGGAAAAAAATTTGGAGGAAAATTGGGCCTCTGATTTTTTTTATTTGCCCACAGAATTCTGCTCAAATTTTTTTTGATTCTCTGCAGACACCGGTGTGCTACAAAGTTTTTTTTTTTTTTTTTTTTTATTTAACAGGGTTTCTCCAACTTACAATCTATCCAACAGTGGATAATAAGCAAATACCATGACCATACGTTGACATGTGAGATTATTTAAAATTATGTGAGTACAGTAAAGGTTATGGGGTAACAATATTATAGCATTTCAGTGTGATATACAAAATATACAAAAGTGGGACAGTTGAGAGAAAAACCGGCTGCGTTGAATCGTTAGTCGTCATCTAGATCCGGCAGATCTAATGGGTGCAACCTCCTTAGACGGCGTGTGGTGGTGCTATTATCTAACAAGTTGATGGCCAGTGGATTAGTGTGCCCATCAAGTCGCTCCAGATGGGCCTTGGTAATTCTGATAATTTCCTCGTGTACCCAGGGAATCTCCAGCATTTCGTGTAGCTCTCTGTTTGAGGTAAACACATGGGCGTCAGACAGGATTCTTAGAGTCTTATTTTGGAATATTTGTATGCGGTCCACGTTGGAACGGCTGGCAGTGCCCCATATAGGAACACCGTAGGTCCACATTGGCTTTAGAATCGTTTTATATATTAAAAGCTTGACGTGGAGCCGCATGGTAGACTTCCTTCCAACCAGCCAGAGGTGGCTCCTGAGTCTGGCATCCAATTGGTTGCGTTTATTGCTGAGATGCATCCTCCAAGTGAGGCGTCTGTCCATGATGAGGCCCAGGTATTTAGCCGAGTCGCTGAATGGAATGGTACTTCCATCCAAATGTATGGCAGGGGTGCTACAAAGTGCAGGGAGACTTTCGAGAGATATTAATAATCAAAACTTTAAAAGATTTGAAAACTGTCTGGCAACGATTCTTTTATGGCGCGTTCCGTTAAGTCGTCGTTCACCAAAACTAGAGGTCAAATCTTCGCACATTTTCGAATTTTCCAACACTAAAAATCCGAGGAGTCGAATTAAATATATACAAAAAAAAAAACCTAAGTTTCCGATATTGTGTATATCATATAGTAACTCGTTCTGACCGATTTTCAAATTTGACCTGCATACACCTTTAAGAAAGTTAACTACCAAATTTCAATCACTTAGCTTAAAATTTAAGGTCGAAAAACTGCGAACAAACAGACAGACGTGCAGACGGACATGAACATAAACATAACGTGGCTTTCATTAATATTCGGGTTTTTTT
The DNA here is from genome assembly GCA_035045865.1 of Drosophila austrosaltans. Lineage (NCBI taxonomy): Eukaryota > Metazoa > Arthropoda > Insecta > Diptera > Drosophilidae > Drosophila > Drosophila austrosaltans. The sequence continues at coordinate 8,196,023 of JAWNOQ010000200.1, forward strand.
TTGTTCAACTTTGAACGCAAATAACATTTACAAAACAAAGTAAAAGTAAAAATAGTTAATTAAGGATAGTTTTATTATCTTTTCATAGACGTAGAGCAACACAATATTTATTTTTAACTAAAAATGAAAATTACCAAAAACATAAAAAATGCTTCAAATTCGCGCCACATTAACATTCGGTTTTTTTCTTTTGGAATTCTTTATACCAATATTATTTGGAAAGAAATTTTTTTAACATTTTGTGTGATATCCATTGTTTCTAGTAATATCATTAAAGCATTTTGGCATATTTTTAAAATTTTTACACCCTTGCAAGGGGTATTATAAAATTGATCAGATGTTTGAAGCGGTTAGAAATATTCGTTTCCGACTTCATAAAGTATATATATTCTTGGTCAGCATCAACAGCCGAGTCGATTGAGACATGTCCGTCTGTCCATCTATCTGTTTGTTCATGCGTTTTTGAGATTAAATTTTAAGCTACATGGTTGAAATATGAAAAGTTAAGTTCCTTAATGCAGTATCCAGACCAAGTTTAAAAATTAGTCGGATCGGATAATTATCACCGGAGTTATTAACTAAAACATGGAGGTACCTCGAGTAAAATAAACAATTTTCGTTGGCAGCAAAGAAACAAAAACGAATTGTTGCACAGAACGAAATTGAAAGAGCGAGATGCCATACGTTTGCTATTTATGTCGAACTAGCTTAAGTAATTTAAGTGAGGATGTCGGCGTAGTACGTAAAGATCGGTCGCACAATGGTTCTGTGTTTGGTGGGTTCGATTCTCGGTGAAAATTTTTAGTTGAGTTTTTTTCTCTTCAATTACTTTAAAAATTTTGTTTTTAAATTAAATAATAAAACAATGAAGCTGCAAGGGTATACAAGCTTCGGCAAGGCCGAAATTAGCTTCTTTGATATTTTTTTTTGATTTTGTTATATCAATTATTTTAAAATTATTAATAATAAAGCAGTTAAGCTGCAAGGGTATACAAACATCGACAAAGCCGAAGTTAGCTTCTTTGATATTTTCATTATACATTTTGCCAGTTTTGACTCACTCTTCCTCAAGCCCTTGTTTTGATGAAATCGGTGTTTTGCGCACCCGGTCAATGATAAAAGGATATGGTCAGGCGACTGGGGCGTCGTTTTCAAAAATTTTTTGGAGATGTACAACAACCAAGACTTCACTTGCTGCTTTTGCAGTTCTGTGTTCGGTTTCCGCCCAATCTTTGTCTTGCCGTCACTTCCAAAATCCTTAAACTTACTTTTGAAGTCGTCCTACTAGTTTTGGACCTTCTTAGAGTACTCCTGGCCAAAAATTTTTCTCAATTTCTGACTGCACTCAGAAAGGAAATGCTTTTTTCGAGCAACTTTATGTTTTCGGCTAATATGGGTTTTCCGTGTTTGGCAATGATATGGCCTATCAATTCTGGTGAACTAATCCGGTGGTTTTGCTTTATCTTCCTCCCTATTTCGGATTCTTCGCACTCAGTCAATTTTTTCGGTTGTCCTTTTTGCTTAATTCGGGTGATTCTTCCTTCATTTTTGAATTTCCGACGATGTCAGCGAGTATGTTTGGCTTTATCGTAAGGATTTGACTAATTTCTTTATAAGTCCTGCAACTGGAGCCCAAGTACTCGCTGTCCCAATGTTGAAAATTTCCTTTGCATTCCCATTGTAATTTGCAGGTGAGTGGGCTCCTTTTTACGGGGAAATCGATTTTTGAGCCATTTGAAGCTATCCGGGGATGCCTCATGATTTTAAAATTCGATTTAAAAAAAAAAAAAAAACAAATATTTTTTTGTTTTCTTTTTTGTTTTAAAATAAATATTGTGATGCTGTACCTTAATGAATAAATCCACCTATAATTTACTATTTTTAGTTTTTTTATTGTACCTAAAAAAGTTACTTGGGTTAAAAGTTGAAAAAAGAAAAACCGGATATGAGAGTGTTCCACTGTATATACTTTATGAGGTTGGAATTGTATATTTCTATGCGTTAAAAACATCCGACCAATTTTGTAATACCCTCCACAATGTTATTAATATATTGTGAACTAATAACAAATTTTCTCATATTAAATTTAGTGAAGCAAACAAGTCATTTCTACCGACTTTGTGCATACCCTGTACCAAGTAGAAATATTTTATAAAAGCAATTTGAAACATATTTTGCCTAATATGCTGCTACAGCGAACTCACGCTATCTTGCTCTCAAATATAGACAATGTTGTCCTAATTATTTCAGTAGAAAAGGTATATCTCCGATATTGATTGTCCGATTTTTGAATAATTTGGTTAGATGGTGCATTTTGGCTACATTAGTCTTACCTTTAATACTAGCTTAGTGATTTGATAATTGTAAATAACCCGACTCTAATATACCCTTTAACCCCTCTATGGGTACAGGGTAATAAAAATATGAATAATTTTGCATTTGCAGTTGTGTGCCATTGACATTAATTTGAATGTAGGGAGCCAATGATAACAATTCATTAATTAATATAGTTTCATTTTTTATTTTTGGAGACCACCAACAAACATTCAACAAATATCGTGTTTAGGGAGCCGCCAAAGTGGGCGTAGGCGTCACTCTTTGGAAAATGTTACGAAATCAAGATAATCATGTAGACGAGCGGTGGCAGGAGGGCAGTCCGGGATAAGGGGAGAATCATTAAAAATTGAAACGAAATTTGAACAGCAATGAATAAATAAAATAGAAAACAAAAGCAATACAAAGAGCAGCCCCGATTACAGTTACTGGCTCACGCACAGTGGGTTAAAGGCGAAGCAAAAATCCATAAATTTCTATGAACATGAGCAACTTGTGAGATTCTATAGAAATAATACATAAGTCATAATACTGTACTATCATCAAAAAATAAGGCAAATAAAATGATAATTATTTTTGCCCGAAATATAATCAAAATAATTCAAATTCTGAAAACTATAAGGTTATTATAAGGTCGTTTTGATAGTATATAAATATGTATGTATGTACATATATATATATATGAAAACATTTGCTAAAAAATACATATTAGCAAAATACATCAGGGTGTTTCATACTTTAAAGATTTTAAAATATAAATATTGGAATAAAAAACTTTGAAAAAAAAATTGTTCTCAAAAATTATGAACTTAAAACATCCAAGAATCGGGTGTTTCTAAGTACGAAAAACTTTAATAGTTGATCGAAAAATATTAAATGTTTATGCATTTGAAACTCAGGATTCCGTATTCATTTGGTAGATCTGGAGTTTTCCTATATCTAACACACCGACTATCATTAGTTTGCTTTAAGTCCGAGAAACCTAATTGTCGCAAATACCCCTAATATATTCATTGCGCTATTGCGACTTTGTAGAGAAATATTTCTCTGATTTTGTTAAAACAAAATCAGTCTGTGTTCTACGTTTGCATCGTGATAACAAACATGTGCAAATATATTGTACTTCTATTGCTCTTCGCAATATCAAGTTCAAGTGAAAGTAATGAAATCGAAGCTTTGGAAAATGCCATGGAACAGCAAGAGAAACTTTTAATGGAACTTGAAGTCCAAGGAGTCGACATTGAGAGGGAAAAAGAAGCAAAACTTGATGAAATGCTATCGAGTAACTGTCAGATGTGGTTAAACATAACTCGGGAAATCCATGAGCGCATTGACAATTTAATACATCTTTTGGAGAACCAACTGAAAGATACAGAAAACAATTTAACCACAACTGAAAAAAGACTTAATGACTCAATAATCGCAATCAGCGAATTAAATATAAAATTAAGCGTAGATCAAAATATCTGTGAAGATGTGATTGAACTAGAACAGAAATATCAAAGAAGCTAACTTCGGCTCTGCCGAAGTTTGTATACCCTTGCAGCTTCATTGTTTTATTATTTAATTTAAAAACAAAATTTTTAAAGTAATTAAAGAGAAAACTCAACTAAAAATTTTCCCGAATTCACCGAGAATCGAACACACCAAACACCGAACCATCGTGCGACCGATCTTTACGTACTACGTCACCATCCTCACTTAACTCACTTAAGCTAGTTCGACATTTGTACATATACATATTGCAAACGCATGGCATCTCGCTCTTTAAATTTCGTTCTGTGCAACAACACAACGCAAATGTTTCTGTCTCTCTCACACACCGCGTGGTGACCAATTTTTGCATATGTATGTGTGTGTGTGATTGCTTGGAATTTGTTTTTGTTTCTTTGCTGCCAAAGAAAACTGCTTATTTTACTCGAGGTACCTCCACGTTTTAGTTAATAACTCCGGTGATAATTATCCGATCCGACTAATTTTTAAACTTAACCTACATCATCGATTGAGGAACTTAACTTTTTATGTTTCAACCATGTAGCTTAAAATTTAAGCTCGAAAACGTCTGGCTAAACAGACAGACGGACGGACGGACAGACGGACGGACGGACGGACGGACAGACGGACATGTCTCAATCGACTCGGCTGTTGATGCTGATCAAGAATATATATACTTTATGGGGTCGGAAACGTATATTTCTATGCGTTACAAACATCTGACCAATTTTATAATACCCTCTGCAAGGGTATAAAAATCAATGCAACAAGGTGAAAATGAGTATGAGCATAGCGGCAGAGCAGTTGAGCAACTGTACCCTTTCAAACGAATCGTTGAAAGAAACAGTAGAACACCAAGCCGGAAGTCTAAAAAAGGCAAAAGATGATTTGGTATTGGCACGCGACGACCTAAATAATATCACTGAATTTGAGAATGAACTAATTTCAGCGCAAAACAGGATAAAAAATTAAAGCAAACTAATGAAAAATTGAAATACCCAACACTGTGCAGTCCTGATGATGCAGAGCACAACACTCGTATAATAACTTTGCGTCCTCGTATTTCGGTTCTGGTTCTTTGCATGAATGACGGTTGGATAGTGATCCAAAGTCGGACCTCGGGCAGGTCGGAACTTGGTCTAAATTGGGACTCGTATAAGAAGGGATTCGGAACTTTTTCCGAGGAAGAATTCTTTTTGGGACTGAAGAATCTTAACCTAATAACATCAAATCAACAGCATGAGTTGTCAATTTCCTTTAGAGATTTCAACGACATTTCTACCCATGCAAATTATAGTGACTTTAAAGTTGCAGGAAAATCTGATACATATAAAGTTAAATCACTTGGAGTATATTCTGGTGATGCTGGAGATGGACTGCGAGAGAGTTTGGGATTGGAGTTTCACAAGCCGATTTGGTTCCTTAAATCAAAGGGATGGTGGGGTAAATCACCTTATTCAAGGTAAAACAAATATACATACTATAAAAATTATACATTATAATTCAATTCTTTTCCACTTTGCAGCAATCTACATGAATCCAAAAACGAAATAAGGTGGTGCAATAAATTATACAAATCGGTTAAAATGATGATTCGCCCAGTTATGGGCTAACAGAATCCTTTTGATGAGATGCTAATAAAGAATAATTTATTTGATAAACTTACCTTAAAACATTAAATTGATTGCAAAATGTATGTTGTGAACTATATTTAGAGATAAGAAATCAATTAGCCTTAACAAATAGATGAACTTTAAAGATGGTCTAAAGTCGAGGTTAACAGAAAGCAAAATCGCAAAATAAAAAGAAGCAAGCAAGTCGCCCCTGCCGACATTGAGTATACCCTGTACCAACTAGTTATTATATTAAATAAAGTCAAACACCTTTAATTTCCTTTAACATGCCGCAACAGCGAAATCATGCTATCTCGCTTACTCAAGCCAATGTTGCCCCAAACGCTTCAGTTAAAAATGCATTTACGTATATCTCCGACATTTATAATCCGATTTCGACTAACTTTGGTCAAATGATGCATGTTAGCCAGATACATATGTGCCAAATAAGAATGTGATTCGATAAAAACTGCTCTAGTGATTAGTTTTTTTTTAACTTTTGAATTTCAGTTTGATGTCCGATTTCGACAAAATTTGGTGCAGTTTGGGTATTAAATTAGGTGTGTACAATTATCCATTCATACATACATGCATACATACACAGATCTATGTATGTAGATATTTGAAATATTTTGATAGAAATTTAAAAATCTATTTGGCACACAGATTCTGAGTTGGAGTCAAAGTCAAAAGTGTGGCACACAATCGGATCGCTTAACAGTGGTGCAAAAACGGTTTATATTTAACAAAATTATGTTTTGTCTGTAGAACCAAGGCTCGGATTTATTCAAGGATCTCTAATCTCTAATGAATGTAACAGGCAGAAGGAAGCGTTTCCGACCCCATATAGCATATATATTCTTGAACAGCATCACCAGTCGAGTCGTATGATTATCTAGATCTCGGACACTATAACAGCTAGAGCTACAAAATTTGGTGTGAACATCCGTCTAATGTACAGGCAGATCAAGTTTGTTTTAAATTTTTCCCACGCCCACTTTCGCCCTAGCAATTTAGAAAAAACAATTTACTAAAGCAGTTTTTATTCTTATTTGACACATCTAATCATGTGGCCAAAATGCATCATCTGACTGAATTTACTCGAAATCGGACAATAAATATCGGAGATAAACGAATGTGCGTTTTGTAAGGTAACGCCATGGGCGACATTGGCTGGCAAGTGTGAGCGAGATAGCATGCATTCGATGTTAATGATATTTTGTATTAAATTGATGGCGATCTCGAGGGTGTTCGGCTTTATTTAATATTGCTAGTTGGTACAGGGTATACTCAATGTCGGCAGATAAAACTTGCTTACTTCATTAAAAAAGAATTCGGAAAACTACAATGAAAAGAAAAAATGTTTTTTTTTTTCAGTTTTCTTGTATACTTTTTTCCCTTTATATTTATATAAAATTTATTGTATAAGGAAGATAAGACAAAATTATTAAAACAAATTTCAATTCAAACAAAAAGTTTTACTACAATTGATTGTGACAGTAAAACACCGAAGAGACCAATAAAAGTTATATATATATAACTGTATATATACAAATATAAAACCTTAAATCTGGAAGAATTTTTTCGGTATTGTTACTCCTAAATAATATACATTTTAATACATATTTGGCTTTAAAATTTGAAAATTTTCTATCATTTTTCTTATTTGCTTTACTGAAAACAAAATTCTCTTAAGTCATAAAATTTTAATATTTGTTTGTGGAAGTGGATTTGATGATGTTTTGCTCTGAGAAAGTCAAGAATATGTAAACAAAAAGCTACTATTGGACTATTCCATTAAAAAACGTTTTTCAATCAAGTCAATGAACATTTAAATATTATTAACCAAAAGTGGATGCTTTAATCAAAAGATAAAGAACCAAGACTCTTTTCTTATTTATAACAATTTTAAGATATATTTAGAAGGATGGGCTTACTTCTGCCGTGCCGAAGTTCGTATACCCTTGCAAACTTTTATTTAACAATAACATATTTATCAAATCAAAATCATTAGAAAGCATATAACACAAGTCAAACCTACATTATATGTTCGTGGCCTGAGAAAAAAAAGTAGTTCGACAAAAAAAAATTGTTGGTCCGATTGTTGCTATGGGAGCTTTAGCATATAGATAACCGATTTGGCTGAAACTAAGCACAGACATTTCTATATAAACTAAACAACCAAATTTCGTGACAATCGCTTTCAAAACACCCAGATTAGGTCATCGACAAAATTGCTTCAAATATAATTTAAATGAAGCAAGCAAGTCGTCCCTGCCGACTTTGGGTATACCCTTTACCAACTAGTTATATTAAATCAAGATCGGCATCAATTTAATTTAAAATTCCCTTTAACATGCAGCAATAGCTAACGCATGCTATCTCGCTCTTTCTTATCTGCCAATGTCGCCTTGGCAATTCAGTACAAAATGCAAATGGCTATATCTTCGATGTTTATTGCCCGATTTGAACGAAACTTGGTGAGTTAGTGCAGTTTGACTATATAATTAGGTCTTAGAATACGATATCTTTAATAGAGCTCTAGTAAATTCATTTCAAATACTTCTTTTTCAATTTGTGGGGGCGGAAGTGGGCGTGGCTAAAGTTTGAAACAAACTTGATCTGCCTAGGCATAAGACGGATGTTCACAACAAATTTGGTAGCTCTAGCTCTTATAGTCTCCGAGATCTAGATATTCATACGGACGGACGGACAGACGGATATGTCTAAATCGACTCGGCTGTTGATGCTGATCAAGAATATATATACTTTATAGGGTCAGAAACGCTTCCTTCTGCCTGTTACATACATTTTAGCGACTTTAATATACCCTTTTACCCTGTGGGTACAGGGTATGAAAACGAATTCTGAGAACTATAAGGTTATCAATCGTTGTCATAATATATTTACACAAATATATATATGTACTAATACATAAAATTATTTCATATATACATATAGTAAGCAAGAAATATTACGGTGGTCCATATTTTAAACATTGTAAAAAATATGTATAAATGTTTAAACATGAAACAATTCTTGTTAAAATAGGCTAAAAGGGTACTTTCAAGTTGGTAAAATGTAAGAAACAGACAGAGGCAGCATTCCCGATATACATTCCTGATCAACAGTCGAGACGAATATATCTTCTCAATAGTCGTGTCGAGTCGGAACGTCCATCCGTATGAGCAGCTTCTAAGCTTGAGCTCCGAAATTTTCTGTAATCAGTCGTCTAGTGTCTAGGCAGATCAACCGATCAGTCTGTGTTCTACGTTTGAATCGTCATAACAAAAATGTGCAAATATTTTGTATTTTTGTTGTTCTTTGCAATATCAAATTTAAGTGATATTGTTACTAGTGCAATTGAACTATCTGCATTGGAAAAAGATATTCCTGACAATCAACAAAATATTGAACAGCAAGAGAACCTTTTAAAGAAACTGGAAGTCCAATTGGTCGAGATTGAGATGGACAAAGATGATATGCTTTCGAAAAACTGTCAGATGTGGTTAATACATTCTTTGGAGAACCAATTGAAAGAGAAAGAAAACGATTTACTTAGTACTCAAAAAAGACTTAATGACTCAATAATCGAAATCAATGAATTAAATGTAAAATTGAGCGAGAGAGAGAAGGAAGTAAAAGCCTGTGCATTTGAGATTAATGTAGAATCATGTGAGAACGTTATAAGGCGTGAGACAAATTTAGATTCAGTGGAAGATGAAACCGTAGATAATGAAAGTGCGAGAATTCAATCCAGCAATGTGAATACATTGGCAGAGGAGCTGAGCAACTGTACCCTTTTAAACGAATCTTTAGAAAAGAAAGTACAAAACCAATTCGACAATCTAAAAAATACACAACATGAATTAGTATCGGCTCTAAAAAAGCTAGTACATAAACCGGACTCTTTTATTCAAATCGAGAATCAACTGATTTCAGCGCGAAATGAGATAATAAAATTAGTGGAAACTAAACGAAAATTGCAATACCCAACATTGTGCAGTCCTGATGGTTCAGAAAAAAATACTCTAACGATAAATTTGCCTGGTTCTTTGCATGAATAACGGTTGGATAGTGATCCAAAGTCGGACCTCGGGCAGGTCGGAACTTGGTCTAAATTGGGACTCGTATAAGAAGGGATTCGGAACTTTTTCCGAGGAAGAATTCTTTTTGGGACTGAAGAATCTTAACCTAATAACATCAAATCAACAGCATGAGTTGTCAATTTCCTTTAGAGATTTCAACGACATTTCTGCCCATGCAAATTATAGTGACTTTAAAGTTGCAGGAAAATCTGATAAATATAAAGTTAAATCACTTGGAGTATATTCTGGTGATGCTGGAGATGGACTGCGAGAGAGTTTGGGATTGGAGTTTCACAAGAAGTTTTGGCCCAGTAATTCAGAGGGATGGTGGGGTAAATCACCTTATTCAAGGTAAAACAAATATACATACTATAAAAATTATACATTATAATTCAATTTTTTTCTGCTTTGCAGCAATCTACATAAATCCAAAATCGAAATATTGTGGTGCAATAAATTATACAAATCGGTTAAAATGATGATTCGCCCAGTTATGGGCTAACAGAATCCTTTTGATGAGATGCTAATAAAGAATATCCTACTAATTTGTAATTTATTTGATAAACTTACCTTAAAACATTAAATTGATTGCAAAATGTATATTGTGAACTATATTTAGAGATAAGAAATCAATTAGCCTTAACAAATAGATGAACTTTAAAGATGGTCTAAAGTCGAGGTTAACAGAAAGTAAAATCGCAAAATAAGAAAATTAAAGATCCTTAAACAAATACGAGTCATGCCTCAATGACAGCACATCATTTTGTTAAATACAAACCGATTTTGCACCACTGTTTAGCGATCCGATTGTGTGCCACACTTTTGACTTTGACTCCAACTCAGACTCTGTGTGGCAAATAGTTTTGTAGATTTCTATCAAATTTTTGGTAGCACAAAGTAAACAGCAGGCGGCCAAAATATTGTTGCTGCTGCCTATATACAAATATCTACATACATACATCAATGTACATATGTATGTATGAATGGGTATAATTAATTACATATTTCAATTGTGTGACATTTGTACATATGACGATATTTTCAGTTGCTTTCTGTTTTACATACAAACATATAAAAAATGTTTGTTTCGTTGTTTGTTTATTATTTGTTTGTTTGTTTGTTATTACGCAGCTCGATCGAAACACACACTCAGGGGAGGGGAGTGAAGGCTTTGGGTATTGTTTTTCTTATGAAATGTCTTATTTCATTTCGAATTCCTAATTGAAAATGCGTAACATATACATATACATATGTATGTATGTATACAGATGTTTGAATGGACTTCCTTTCATATTCTAGATCAAATCAAAACAAATTACCCAGAATAATGAAACTGAAATATAAATTTAATAAAGTTTGTATAGCTTTTCTGCTGACTATTATATTTCTTGAGTCTTTCTTTTAGAAAGTTCGACAATTCGTAACTTTTAAACAGTAAAACTAATTAATAATTAGTAGACATTCAGTGAAGATAGTCATGTCAAAAGCATCTTAATAATACTTATTAAAACTTTTACAATTATGATTTATTTCTGATTTTATTAAGTTTTGCTGTTTTGCAAAACAAATTGGTTAATCTTTTTCTACGCATTTTTGTTATTTTCCTATTATTTTTTACTTAGCTTTACTTTTATTCCATTGGTTTTACTATTATTATTATTATTATCTTAGAGTTAGGACTAATTAAAATTAGTCATAACTTAATTTATAATGAAGCGCTAGCTGCTTGGGCCTTCGGCTTGGTTTGTGTGTATATACATATTTACATATTTCATTTACATATTTACATTTCCATTATTATATAATTATATTTTCTGAATTTAAACCTATAGGATGTGGTAGAAGTTTGTTTTTTTGAGGTAGTTTATTATCATTAAGAGGTTTGTTGAAGTTGGGTTTGCAAGGATTGTTATGGGGCATATTTGTTCAAAGATTTCTTCCCTAATGTGGGAGGTTCCAGTGCAGTTTTTTAGTATGTGTTCTATGTTATGGTCGGATGTTGAGTTGCAGTTTGGACAGGGTGTTATGTCGTTCGGGTTGATGTATTGTTGTTGAGTGAATCTTCTGAGTCTTAGAATTTTTATTTGGTCTATCCTTGTTATGTTTCTTTGTTCAGTGTTTTTGAGATAGTATCCTGTGTGTGTTAGATTCCTGTTTAACTGTTGGTACCATCTGTTACAGCGATCTATGTTATTTTTAAGTTTTTGAAATAAGTTATCTTTAAGGAATTTGTTTATATCGGTACAATTAAAGTTGGTTTTACTAACATTGACAGATTGTGAACTATTTATGATGTATGTATTTTTTTGATTTTTGAGTAAGAAAAGAATTAAAACAAAAGGAAGAAACTTTTCCTTTAGTAAGCTTTACTTTATTTAGTTTTTAATGCAGAAAACAACATTTTTTTTCTGTCATGAAGTTTTAATATTTACTTGTTAAAAAGGATTTTATTATTATTTTCCCTTATAAAGTTGAGACTAATCAAATATATAGTCGACTCTCGTTAATTCAAACCTGCGATAATTCGAACCTCTCATTAATGTAAAGTTATCACGAGTCCCCTACAAAATCTCTTTATATTTCGAATTTTGTCCATGCATTTGTATCCACTCGGTAATTCAAAAGAAAAAATCATTCCTACAATGCGGTAATTCGAACTCGTATGGTCAAACTCTCGACAATTTAAATTTGCAAAGTTTTTTGGATGATGAAAAACCATCAATGGTACCAGTAGTTGACATCAGCGTTGTGAGTTTTCCTGACTATGTTCACATGGATGAGAATGTTGCTATCAAAGGTTTCCTAACCGATGACGAGTTACGAATGAAAAGAGCAACGATGGAGAGGATACATTAGAACCATTGACAGAGGTGTAGCAAGATAACTTTTGTGTGTGTGTCATTCGATAACTTTTATTCACAAAAAGATTCATCAGTTTCTTTGTACTTAAGAAAATGATTGAAAAGTCTGAGTGAAAAGTCTGAGCAGCAGCAATGTGTTCCGAAACAAACCCGTATAAATGAGTACTTTTCAAAGATTAGTTAATTCAAATTATAAATATGCAAAATATTAGCAGTTGATGAAAAAGACTTGATAATTCGAAGTTCTATTTATTTTCTCTAACAAATTTCGAACCATTTAACATTTCGAACCCTCGATAATTCGTAATACTTTGCGAGTCCCCTGAATTTCGAATTAACGAGAGTCGACTGTAGATTGAAAAATGTTTTTTAATCAAGTCAATGTACACTAAGATATTATTAACTAAAACTAGTTGCTTTTCTGACAAATTTCTGTCAGGTCTTGCCTTATAGAAATAAACCTTCAAAAAATAGGGTGGATCAGCGAAATTTCAATTAGTAACTTTGCTTCCATAACAATGAAATAATCCTAAACATGTTAATAGATAAAAATTTATTTTGACAACCTATCAAACTAACATAAACATAATTTATCCATATATCATTTATGGGGAACCACCAAAAATGTTTAATTACAAACATTACTTACATACATGTTGGAAGAAGAAGAAGGAGGAGGGAGGGGAGTTGCTAGACAATGAAAGAAAATAAAGAACACTCCTGTCCATAAATTTCACACTCAACTCATTTCCTGCTCATTATCATATCCATATCCACAATTGTACAACAGCAACAACAGCAATCTTATGAAGAGAAGACGACCCGAAACGAAACCCAAACCACAAGTCCTCCAAGTGCGTGCGGATGAGATCCAGAGCCAGAGCCCGAGCCAAAAGACCTTAGTCAAGTCTGTCTGTCCAAGAAAACCCACTCAATTGAGGTTTGGCTCTGGCTCTGGCTCTGTGAGTGGGCGTCCGCCAAGACTTTCAGTTGCATGCGTGGCCAAAAACTAAAAACGAAAGATTTGTGGTTTAGCAGAGTGAGAGAGAGGGAGAGAGGGGGAGGTTCCCCCTTCCCTTGGGAGTTGTGTCTCAGAAGGTAATCATGCTGTCACAGACGCTAATTTCAATTATCTCGAATGTACACGTACGTAATTTGTTGGAGAGGAAATATATCTGTATATAGAAGAATAAATTAATTACAAAAAAAGAGAAATGAAATAATGTAAATCTTCAATGAACTTTGCTTTCTTCTTTTTTTCGGTTTGACAAACAAAAAACTGTCATTTCATTTTGTCGCTTGTTGCTGAGCTGCAAATCCGCAATTGAGACGCAACTTACATGTCATTAAGTTGGCTTAAGGCAAAACACATGACAGACAGAAAGGCAAACAGGCAGACTAAACGACCAACCGAGACTGACAGAGAAGAACATAAACATTTACATGCCTCAAAGGCAATGTAAATATTTTGGCCCTAGACAAAAACTGTATCTGTTGCACTGTTGCCAAGTTTCTGAAGGTAAGAGGGAAGAGCATATTTGTGAATATTTGTTAATATTCAAACTCAGACTCCTACAAAAACCTATCTGTAGTCCTAGCAATTGGCCATGTTGTCAAACTTCTCAAAAATCTTCTAATGAAGTCTGGCAACAGGGTTTATTTTGTACTTGGTTCGCTATGTGGTTGTAAATTGGCCAATTATCGGCATTTGAAATATGTTTTACCTGCCTTGAAATTCAATTTCTACCTGCATATGAAAGACATCAAAGGTAAGTGAAGGAACGGCAGGGCTCACAACATGATCCTATGCCTGTATTGTATGCACTTTGACCTTTCCATCATGGGGGAAAGAGAGAATGCATATTGTTAAAGTTGTTCCAACACCTGCCCTAACATCAATGCACGCACAATTCTACATTGGCTATAAGAAGAATGGCCTATACACACACCTTTATTTTACACTTCCACGAGTATTCCGGGCAAATGCATTCTCTGTATCTTTTGATGACTACGACGACTGACGGTGACGGTGACGACTTTGCCCTGCATTAATGAACAGTCTTCACACTCGACAAACAAAAAGATAGAAAGAAAAAGGAGACAGAGGGAGAATCTACCTGAGCGGGGAATGAAAAGTTATTGATTATTTAACAAACGTTGGGAAATTAGGCAGCGATTTATTTATGTATATGTATATATATAAAAGGCTTTTTGGATATGCACTTTTGATAAATTAATACAATATCGTCGTCATTGGCCATTCAATTGATTTTACGAAATTCATTAGCGGCTTCTAACGGACAGACGACGACGACGACTACGACGCCTCCAATCCCATTCCATGTGATATCTATGCTGACCATTGGATTGGAATGGGGATCTGTGTATCTTATTGTGCCTTGATTTTGATGTTGTTTTTAGTGTTTTTTTTTCATTCGTGGGTTGTGAAATGATTTCTTTTGGTTTTGGAACTTTGTCAGTCTCTGCTCCGCTCTGTCCATGTCCATGTCTTTGGGGTCGTTTATTGCAGTTTGGAAATAGATGAGCTAACAGCTGGAGAGTGAGTGAGTGAGGCACTCGAGAAGATTAGATAGCAAATGGTGTCTGTCTGTTCTCAAAGAGAGAGAGCGAGAGAGAGAGAGGGGAGAGAGCATAGTTAACAATGGACTACATGTTGCCAATGAACTAAAGATTATCCAAAGAAAAAATGAAGGCGAAGAGTGGAGTGATAAAAGGGTACTTCTTCTAACAGTAAAGGAATACAAAGGAAATGTAATTTGTTCGATTGAAGAGTTTAAAATGTGTCGAAATTGTAAGAAATATCGCTAGTCTAATGGAAAATGTTGTTCACAGGAGTTGATAAATGAAATAAGAAGATATATTAATATAATCTACATTCTAGATGTATTTAAATTTGATAATGAAATCTATTAAGAGGAGAAGGCATTCTATAAATGAATGAATCTCAGTTAAAAAGGGAAATTTTCAATGAAATTTAAATTATTTAGTTTACATTAAATGGAAATCTATAGGCTAAATATGGTTAATGTTACTGCTTTAGTATCCTGACTCGATATAGAACAAGTTTAATAAAAAATTTAAGAATAATTTTGCATTATTTATTCTTAACCATTTGATTAAATTTACTCTAGCAACAATTGCAATTGTTTCTATTCGTAGGTAAATGTATCTCAACACTGTGCGACGCAACGAACCTAGGCCAAAGTGGAAACGATTGAACATAAGTGAAACAAAACAAACCCCAACACCAGCAGCAGTCAGTCAAACAGTCCATTGAGCAGTTCCAATGTATGTAAACAAAAATTACAAATAGAATCCACAGCATGCAACAAGCGTTGCTTGAAACGAAACGGTAATGAAACGACTCCCACCACCGGTCCATGGGGTACGAAACGGAAATCAGTTGAATTTCGTTGCTCGAACGGTTCGCATGGTTCTCTGGCATTAGGTCCGTCGTCCTCGTCGTCGTATCCCGTCGGTCGAACGCGAATATCATCGTCGTCTTCATCGTGGATTTGTGGGTCGTCGTCGTAGTCGTTGTCGTGGGTGCGTGAGTGAGTGCTTTTGTCTGGTGACCGGCGCCATGGATTAAGATTTATTTATATGAATTAAATTGAGAATTTTATGAAATATCAAACCAAAAAATAAAGCATTTACACAATTTTGTGCTAACTAAAACGAAAAGTTTAAACGAAAATGAGTGCAAGTCTATTTTGAAAGCCAAAAGAAAAGAAAGCAAGAAGAAGGAGCCAGTGCCAAGAAAGATTGTGGGCAATTAAAACCCCAAAGTGAGAGAGAGAGAGATAGAAACAACATTGACAAAATGCATTTATGTGAAATGCGTGCCACAACGCAGCATGCACCTCAGCATTTATCTAAGATTAAAAATAACAACAACATCAGCGAGATCAAACGTCGACATAGAAACAATCAACAAAATGTCGCCTCGTCGTCGCCGCCGAGGCATCTAAAAATAATCAAACCAAAGATGCTGCTGCTGCTGCCATATTCATCTGCATCTCCATTCCGTTTAGGGATGCTGCAGTGGCTCTTGCTCCTGCTTGTCCTATGCGAGGCATTAAATGGATTAACACAAGTTGCTGCGCTCAAGGGTAAGTAGTGTCAGCCACCAGGCTACTATCTATATGAACAGATGCCACCAAACAATATTCTTCCGAGCGTTTTGAAGGGCAACTTTAGATAAAATATGACAAACTATTTCCTTTCGAAGGCAAACCCCCCTCCCGCTCTCGATAGCTCTTCTTTCGCTAATGACCAAAACAAATCCTTTGTGGAAATATGGCTTTTCGGATCCAGCAATCTCCTAGCGCTCTCCCCCCCCTCTCTGTCTAACCTATGACTATTTTATTTATTAGCGTCATTTGTTTCCATTTACGTTTTTCGGCTATTTTTGGACCGGCCAACAACTTGGTGCAGCAGTTGCAACAACGGCAACACGGGGAAACAAAAAAATTAAGGCACTGCGGTTTTTATTTATGTTGGCGACGTTCGCTAATGGATTTTAATGCCGCTTTATAGGCAACGACATCGGCTATGTTCATAGGGCATTATTCATGCGATTCATTCACAGTCTGTCTCTCGCCTTTCTGCTTTTTTCTGTATGTTTGTTTGTTGTTTGTCTTCTCAAACATGTGCACAATTGTGTATTTTCATAAGCCACCACAAATTCAACTTTTTTTACTTTCATCCCAAAAATTTTGTTTGAAATTATAAAAGTACTTTGTGACTTTGTTGCATTGTCAAATTGAATGCAGTCAAACCAGTCTGAAGCAATTTATGGCAAACGGGATTTCTAATTAAACAGAATATAGGGAGAGAGTTAGATACGTTTTCTATACCTGATCGGATGACTATTTTTATAATTAGACTCCAGTTTTGCAGATCACTATTCGATGTGCTATATGGCAACTCGTTTTCTTATCCATCGCCAAATTTTAGATTTGAAAAACAATTTCGCCTAATATGCTCTACTAAAGAGATCTATTTACAAAGATTACTTAACCAAAAGTCAATTATTTCTTAAAAAAAGTTTTAGCCACTCTTTATTCTTTATAGTTTTATGTTTTACCACAAGTTTGGATCTTGTTTTTATTGAACAAATTCATTTTATTTAAAACTTTTGTAAATTTTTCCCCATTTCAAATGCATCCTTCTATTTACTTCAAATTATTGTGATTCATAAGTTTTGATTTAAAATTTCAGTTTAGCTTTATTTGGAATTGGAAAAAGATAATGTTTTATTAAAATTTAATAAATATTTATAACAAAAAAACAGACTTGGAGAATCCCATGAACTCGATTTTGAAAGATGATTAAAATACAGATGATTATAGTTTGCGTACTTTGGTAGTTAGTTTTTTTAATTATATAAAAAAAATTCCAGACACAAATACTTTGCATTTTAATATTTTTATTATCAATAATTTTTGATAAAATTCGATTTTTACAAAACTTTGCCAAATGAATTTTCTATTGGTTCTTGTGGGGACACCATAAAATTTTGGGTAGTTCACTTGGAAGATTTTGACTCAACTTCAAAAAAAAGAATAATAAAGAAGTCATTTAATAAAGAATAATAAAGAAGTCATTTAGTAGAATGATACTTGAGGAAAGGGAAAAAGAAAATTTTTGTATTTTTTATTGAACTGACATCGAGTCTACTAACAGGACAAGATAAGAGGATAATAAGAGGTTTGGTTTATCATTGATAATTCTCTACACATTTTGCGTTAATAGACTTTATATATTTTTGGTAAAATGTTCAACGTTTTTAGAAAAATTTGACTTTAACTCTTATGTGGCTCAAAACTAAACCAAACTAAACCAAATTTACCTATATTGCTTGTTGATATATTGAATAATACTATACAAAAGCATTTCAGATGTAAAGTTTATAATCTAAAATATAATTCAGTTTTTAGAAATTGAGCATTATCAAATTTGATTATAGACTAACCAATCGAAAAAGGTTTCATTAAATTCAACATTATTATTATTTACATTTCATTGATCAAATTACATCAAACATATATAAGAATAAATGAAAATTTGTAGTTGGAAATGTTTGAAGAGTGTTAACAAAATGCAGCTAAAAGTCTGTGAAATATGATCCTTTGGTATTGGTAATATTTCTATTTCTGATTTTGCCATTGTTCGAAGGATTCCTAGAATTCTCCTTGTGAAAGACTGTCAAGGCAAGCTGTTAGGATTGCTTTGAACCCTTCTTCATTCGAGGAGTGTTAAGGGTATTCAAGTTCGTCTAGAGATAATGTAAAATGACTTTGCACAATCTTTTGTTTGTTTTCTAATACTTGGAAATATGATTTCCTTTCAACTACATTGCAATTATATGAAAAGCAAAGTAACAAAGTTTTATTACGAGTATAACAAACAAAAGTAAGAAAAAATATATCATTTTTCTTATGTGTGGTTTTTGCGGTCTGCTCCGTTTAATGGTATAAAGATAACTCTTGTTGTGGTTAAACTTTGGAAAACTGGTTGGAAATTGAGATAAAGAAATTTTTCAAAATATATTTTTCATAAATTTCATGGCTACCAGTTTTTCTTATTATCCATATAGTTCTTAAGCTGATTGACTTGCAACTGCCAGGCATTAAATTGGATGAGAGATAATACCAACAATAATAGCGTTCACCCCCCTTGACCCCTCTTGTGAATGTATGAATGTTGTAATCTAATGCTTATTAAACGCTTTTTAATGCAAGCGCCTGATAAACTGTCCAACAGAAAGACGACTGAGAGAGAGGCAGAGGGAGAATGAGTTGAAATTGGAGTTACTGGTAGGAGGGGAAGAGACAAAACATGCAATCTCTAGTCTATATACCGATTTCAAGGGGGATTTTCATAAAAATGTTTCATGTGCGCCACGTGAAAACATTTAACACGCAACACACAACATTCGAAGCTGTGGCAAGTGTTGCACGCGACAATGATAATAAATTGTATAAAATTATCTGCAGTGTGGCACACGGCAAGCAGTTGCCAACTGCTAAAGGATAGTGTGGGCGGGGGTGGGGTGCCAGGGTGCAAGGGTGTGTGTGACCAATTTCTGGGTGGTGCTCTCGTCTGTATGGGTCAATTCAGCTCAGCTTGAGAATCAAAGCGGGTCATAAAAATTATTGCCCAGGGTTGACAAACAAAGTTGGAAAAAACTGAACAGAGTTGAGTTGGCTTGTAATGTGACTCTGGGGAGCATTTTTCCCAGCTTTTCCTGCTGCAATTTTCCGCAAACTGAATGAGTTGCATGAGAGAGAGAGAGAGGGATAGAGAGAGAGACCGAAAGAGATGGAAGTTTTTTTTTGGCGTGCATTTTGTCTCGGGGGAATTTTCATGAAACAATTTTTTATATTGCCTAGTTTAGGATGCAAAAAACCAAAAAGAGAGGAAGAAAAAAGTGTTACAATTGCTGCAGCTCATTTTGTGCTTGGTCTTTTGCCTTTTGGCTTTTGTGTAATTTTCCAAGTAACTGGAGACTTCCCTCCGCTTATCCCCTTTGCTAGTCACTGAAGTGCATTATGCGAAATTGGGCTAAGTAGCGGGTTACTTTCTTTCTGGGAAATGAAGTCAAGTGCTGGTTACTATGGATAACATATTATTTCTTCAATCACATGATTGCACTGAGAAGGTTTAACCCAGCTTTCGGCTATAGCCGAGTAGGTTCAATTGAGGTTCAACATGAGAGATATGCCAAATTTTCAGTCAAATGATGTCAAGTGTTGTTGTTGCATGTGTGTGTGTGTTGTTTGCCTTTTGGGAAAACAATTTTCTAATTACAACTATCTATGGTAGTTGATTCTTACTTGCTGTTCGTTGACTATTTTCCAACTAAACAATAATTAATTATTAAAAACAACAGCCATGTGAAGTCAAGTCAAGAATCTGAAAGGCGAGTCGGACAACAGCAGCAACAACAACAACAACAACAAGAACAAACGAGCCAAGTTTTGCCTACGCAAATACGCCAAGTCGACGTCTTTTTCTCCTTGCCTTTTTGCTTCCTGGAGCTGGGGAGACCGGCTTGGAAATCTTGACGTGGTCGCCACACGCCAACAGCCCCCTTGCAAATGTATGTGTCTGTGTGGTGTGTGTGTGTAGCTGTACTTTATATAGCCGTGGGTTTTCCACTTCTTTTTCTTTTTTTTCTTCGCTCTCTCGTCTTGTGATATTAAAAATAAAGGAAAATTAAGCCTGGCAGCCGCTTAAAATGCAAACTTGCAGCCGAAAATGTTGCAGTTATGCCATGTTGTTGCAGTTGCCCACATTTTTGCATGCAATCCAAATGCAATGCAATGGCAATGAGAAGGCGTTACTGGGTTTTCGCTTCAAGCAATGAAAACCCCAAAAAAAAAAAAGAAAAGGAAAAAAATTATATATATATCTAAACTGCAGTTGAGAAATAGTGAAACATGATGATGAGGATAATGATGATGATGATGGCGATGGTGGCGATGGGGATAGAGGATAGTGCTTGGTGAATGGGTGAGAAAAGGTTGGCAAATTGCATTTGAAATGGTTTAGGGATGCAAAATTTGCATCTTCTTTGCAATGTGGGAAAAGAATTCACAAAAGGATCAAATCGGTTAGTCAGAATGGCAAAAAAAAAATATTTTTTAAAAATAGTTTTAAATTTGACTTAGAAATACATTTAAATAAACTAATTCAATATGGTTAAATATTGGCCGAGATCTTGGGGATATTTGTTATTTAGATTATTCTTTATTATGTTGGATTATATAAATTTTAGAAAGGTTGGAACAGGATAATATAAGTTGCGTTCTGTTAAGACTAAATTTTTCTGCACAATATTTTCAATCATCTTTGAGGATTTATATTGATAATTCCAATCTTCTTTAAGGATTTCTATAAAAAAAATTCAGAAATAAATTTTTAGTTTGATTTTTTATTATTTAGTTAAGAAGTTTTCTTTTCAATTATTTGTAGTTTTCATTAAAATATATTTATTTAGAACTCTTTTAGTGACCTAAACGCATATCTAAAATATTAACAATGATTCTCGAATTTGATCATATTGCCAAGTTTTATATAAAGGCAGATCTTTAAAACTAATTTTCAGACTTTTTAAGATTTACATTTTAGTAAAAATTACTGAAAATTTGTTTCAAAGATCTGCTTGTATTTCCATTTTGCTTTAGATTTAGATTCTAGTTACATAGAACTTTAGCGTTCATATTGAACGAGCTAACTTTGAGTTCCTAAATATTAGAAAGAATCGTAAAGATAATAATTTTCGAGATTTTGAATTCTAATTCTTAGTAAACTTTTAGATATATTGTAGATTGGTAAGTAAGAGCAAGATCTACTTGGTTGTTAAGACAGATTGTAAAAAGATATTTTATTATTTTTATCCATGAAATGAATCAAATTTGTTGTTTGCAAAGTTACAAACAAAGTGTCAAAGGAAAAAATAAACAGAACTGTGTCTTAGAGCAAGTAAGAGACCTTCAATGGAAATTTGTCTGAAGCAAAATTTTGTAAAAATCCTTTGTCCTTATTAGCATTTTCAAACTACCGAAAATATCCCTTATGAAATTGATGTTTAAATGAATTAATTGATTATACCTAGTTTTAATGAACTCCACAACTTGAAGTATATTTTCAAACTTGATTTAACTTTATTTAGTTACTTTGTATGTTCTCTCTTTTAGATTTCATTAATATCCAAAGGGCATTATAAATTTTTCATATTATTTTTTATATTTTTCACAAAGAATAATGTTGTGAAACACTCAATTACAATTCGTGGAATCATTTGATGTTAGTATTCAAACTAATTTCAGTGTCCAAATGTTTGTTCGTTTTGTTGTTGTTTTTGCTTTTGGTTAGATAGTCGCTGACCGCATCAACATGTTTCCCCTCTTTGCCATTTTTTGCTGGCCGGCAAAAGTTAATTTATCTTTAATTATAAACAACCCAAGCGAAACTACCAAGGAGGTTTGTCTTTGTCATTTCCTTCATGGAAGGCCAAAGAAAGAGAAAAGGAAAAGGAAAAACCAGCTCTCTGGTCAGAGATTTGCATATTTGCACTTGATGAAGTTGAAGTTGGGATTGGAGTTGTGAGCTCCGAGCTCCTCCAAGTTGCTTACCGTCATCATTGTCGTCGTCTATTGCCGCCGGCCGTCGTCAAGATTTTTGGATTTTCTACACGTTTTTTTTTGGTGAGGTTTTTTTTTTTTTTGTTTTCAGCCTACGCGCCAGCGCAACAGAAAAATTATGAAAAATTTTCACAGAATTGCCTTGAGTCATCGTTGGCGTCGTCGTCGTCGCCATGGCGGAAAAGTTTATAATTTGCTAACAAGCCGATCGCGACGGGCGCCGTTTTTTCGTGGTCTGCAATTATGACAAGTTGACAAACGGCTTAATCTTAATCTAAGCGACTTGAGTGGAGAGTAGAATGATGGCAATAAACTTAACAGTTTTGTGGCCAAAATGTCTTTCAGATGAGGCGGCATTTAAATCAATACAAAAAGACTTCTCTGCATGAAGGCGCATAAGGCTATTATCGGATTTTTCGATATCTAATATCAGAGACCTGGAGCCACGTTCCTGTAAGCAGTTGTTGTGGTTGTTATTGTTGTTGTTGTTGTTGCTGTTGCTGCGACACATGCAAATTGGTCAATGTTGCTAAACAAGTTTGCCTTTTGTTGCCCCCGCAATGTGCCTGCCGCCTCTCTGCCTGTCTTGTCTGTCTGTTGTACTCACCTGCGTACAACAACATGCAAAAATTGGACTGCGGCTGCGTGCAAATAAGGGAAAAGCAACAACAACAACAACAACAACAACTGCTAAGAAACAACAAGCCTGTTGCTATAAAAAAAAAAGAGAGAAACAAAATTCACTGCTGTTGCTTTTGCCTTTTGCCACACAGACAATCATCCATAAATCTAAATGACTGTCAACCCAAACCTACAACGGTCTACGAGCAACATGTTGCCAACTGACGTTGCCTCCAAGTCCCCCAGACTCATTTGTTGCCATTCGCTTGATAAGACTCTTAAAATATGCTAAAGAGAGAAGCACAAATGCCAGCAACAACTACAACAGCAACTACAACAACAACGAGAACAACTTGATATTGATATGGCAGTGGCATTGCATTTGCCATAAACCTTAAGCAATTAGTTATTGCTCGAGGAAATTTGATGATGACGATCAAAAGAGAAGAAGAAGAAGGCATAAGAAAACTAATTCAATTTTAACACCCATAAACAGTTTTGAGTGTAAAGAACTAGTTCTGTTAAAAATGAATGCTCGTTGGTATATACCATTGTGATTCTAAGTTGTAGCCAAAATGTAATACATTGAAGGGTAGAAATTGGTTATATCATTCACTCTTTTTAAGAGAAGAAAAGGATTATAAATAGATTTAGATTATAGATATTCAAATTAATTTTTTTGGGACTTTTATTTAATTTTGTAATATTTTCTTTAACATTTATATATATATATATTTTAGTATTTCTTTCGTATTAAACAATTACATTCTAAGTCGTTTTGTAATTTGTATAGCTGCTTATAGCTGGTCTTACTTACTTTCTAGTCATATAATTCAGAAAGTCTTCATTAAATTCATCTCTCTTTTTCTTGTTCTCCATGGCTATCTTTTATCTATAGTTTCTTTATTTTAGATCTCTGTCAGTAGCTTTTCGTATCATTTTACTACATTGAAACCCACTTCGTCAATTCAGATAACTAAAAAGTATTTCTAATCTTATGGTTCTTCTCTCTTTTCCCACCATTTTTTCAGATGGTAGCTTTTGCCATTTAACTAGTTTGTCATAAAAATTAATTTGGTTTTGAGTTTGTGTTGCCTTTTTCACTTAACTTATTTGTTTGATAGGCTAGAAGCGAAACCAATCCAATCCAATGAGTTAGCCAAGCAACTAGTTGAGCAACAAAAAACTATCAAGTTTTTTTTCTTTTCCTTCTATTTTCCATCCATTTTCATATAATTTATTGCACTTTTGCCTGAGCAAATGGGGAAATGCGATATGCCAATCACTTGAGAGTGCCCGGGCGACACTTTCCAGAGTCTCTCTCTCTCTCTCTCGCTATCTCCCTCTCTGTTTCTAATGTGTCTCTTTACTCTTTAAGAGGGGCATGCATTTAAGATAAGGCCTCAACTTGTCGCCTTGGCATTCTATCTATATATACGTATGTATATATATTTTTGTCTCTGTTTTTAGCATTATTTACATTTGAAGAGGAACGTCGAGGCCTGCATTTGGTTTTTCATTTTTTTCTTTGGTCTCATATTACAGAATTGTTTACACAAACAGAGAAAGAGAAGGCGAGAGAGAGGGGAACATTGCAATCAAAATTTAGAACTGGGTTAGAGTCCCGGGTAGGGCACCCACTCACTCATCCGTACATACCTAGATAGAGTTTTTTTTGGGAGTAAATATTTGATTTCATGACGCACCTTATGTGGGAAAGAAGTTCGTTTATTTTCTCTGATGCAAATGGCGGCAGGTTCTTTGAATGAATTTGAAATTCTAGGAAATTATTTCGAGAATTTTTTTGCCAGTCATTCCAAATGCCCAAATGAGATGAGGTCTACTAATTGAAATGCCAAGTCTGGAGAATTGTATTGCTTAATTACACTGCGAGAAGAAGATTTCAAGAACTATATATGAATGATATAAGATATGAGATTAACGATCGTTGAAGATTCAAGATCAAAACTTCGAGAGATAGTTATTTCTTCTTGTGATAAATTTTTGATCAGAATCTAAAATAGTTAAAAAGTGCTAAAAGTTCTATTAAGACTTTTTCAAAACTGTGTCAAATAATATCTATTCCAATTGCTGATAAAAGCATTATAGTATAGTATGGCTCGATCCGAGATTAATCCTTAATAAGCATATAAAAAGAATAAAATTTCAAAGTACTTTTAACTAATTCTTTTCTTCAAGTGTTTAAGACTAAAATAAAATCTCAGAAACTGAGAAGAAAATATAAACGAGAAAAATTAATTAAAAAATTGCATCAACAATTAATCAAAGCGACATGAAAGAGATAGACACATTGATAAAGACAAAGAGAGATAGAAAGAGATAGCGAAAAGGGAAAGAGAGAAGATCAAATTTGCATCTACTCGTACGACAGTTGAGTGATCTTTGTCGGAGATTGATGCGCATCGCGTGCAAAAGATTTTGACTTGGACTCCAGATCGTTGTAGCCATTCCCATTCCCGTTTCTCCCCCTGATTCCCCGCTATCATCTGCTTGGGATCGCCTTTCTGTGTGCAGGCAGACCCAGCACGATCATTAATAAACCGCTGTGAGCTGTCAATAAAAATCAATGTCCATGCTTCATGGCGTGCAAAATGAAAGAGGAGTAGAGAGAGACAGACACAGAAACACTCGCAAGATCACTGATCAGAGGCATCAACACACAAGGAGGATCAAGTCTCAAAAGATTGACATTGTTTGCCACTTTTGCCGTTGATGATGA
The DNA here is from genome assembly GCA_035045865.1 of Drosophila austrosaltans. Classification (NCBI taxonomy): domain Eukaryota; kingdom Metazoa; phylum Arthropoda; class Insecta; order Diptera; family Drosophilidae; genus Drosophila; species Drosophila austrosaltans. The sequence continues at coordinate 8,221,949 of JAWNOQ010000200.1, forward strand.
TCCCGATCAATTCCCAGTGACAATTGCCAACATCTTTTCGACTAGTGATCACTTAATACAAACCAATCGAAATACAAGACGAAGCGGGGGGTTTACTTATTACCCATCCAACTTTGCTCTTGAGTTTGTGTAAATATTCTCAGGATTGAATCCATGTATATATAATTGTTCTGTTCGAACAAAATGTCGCTTTATAAACAAAAATTCAATAATGCATAAATACAAAAACGAGAGGAAGAAAAAGGAAATGGAGTTTGGGTTGCCTTTGGGGTTGCCTTCTGCAGCATGAAATAATGATGATGAAAATGTTGCACATGCTGACGACAACAACATCAAGGAAAGAGTAAGCAGAAGACAGTAAGCAAGGGGCAAGTGGCAAGGAGTTGGAGTCGGAGATGGCGGCTGACAATGATGAGGCATGATGACAGACCAACAAATCGAAGGGACCTGAATGGGAGTTGGAGATAAAGTTGGAGATGGCGTTGTCGATGTCGATGGAATCGCCTGCAGGCCAAAGTTGCCACCGTTGTTGTTTCTGTTTTTGTTGCTGTTATTGGTGGTGGTGGTGGTGCTGCTGCTGTTGATCTGTCTCGTCCGTAGTGATGGTGACGGTGATGGTGGCAGTGGCAGTGGTGGTGGTGGCATCGACAGCAATCGTCATCGTTACCACAACAGTGGAATGTATTGTAAAACATAAACACAAAAGAGCAGCATAGCACATGGTAGTCGAAACAGACAAAAAAAAAACAACAGCAACATCAACACAGCAATTGCAACTAAGTAAGGGGCATCAACAACAGCAACAAAAAAGAGGCAAATAACAAAAAAAAAAACGCACATGCAGAGAGACCCAAAGCGTGATGGGAGAATTTTATTTCTGCGGAATGTGTGAACCAAACAGTTTATGCGGGGGACTCCAGCAACAACAACTATTTGATAAACAAAATAAATCTCAATTGCAGAAACTGAAATCTAGATACGAGTATTATCCAAAACTAGAAATATAGGTGGATCTAATGGGACAACCTATAATTAATAAACCTTTCCCATTTAGTAAGAATTAACTGCTAGACATTACCAAGAACTGCATACAGGGTGTGTATAACATTACTAAGAGGCATGGAAAGTTACCCCTAATACAGGGTTTGGCAGGTATAGAGTATAGATGTATGTAGTTTATGTGGGTTTGTGATCAGCTTTTCCATTACTAACAAAAATTTGAATACTAGACATCCTCTGAAAAGTGTTTCATATGACTAATCTTTTATTTGAAAGCGAGTAGAAAACAACACCCAGTTTGTTTTTGGGATTAGATTAGGCCTAAACAATACCCTTCATATTTTGGTAAATCTTATCTAGTCCCTTTGTGTAGAAATACTTTGACTTAAAAAGGCATGAGTGAAATTTATGAAATACATATTACATTATATAAAGATACTATATAGATTCGTCAAAAGTCAAAAGAACTAGAGCTAGTATATAGAAAAAACTTTTAAATAAATGAATTCTCTGCATATTTCGATCAGTCACAAAAGATTGTATATCATTAGCACTTATTTTAGAAAGGTTTGAATGATAGTTTCCCTTGATATTTTCCCTTTTTAAAATCAACTATAGCAAACAGTTCTCTTAGAAACGATCTGATTGTACAGTACGAATTGTACTAGATAGACAATATAGAATGATAAAGACGTAAAAAAAAATATATATTTTCCGAAAAGCGAACAGAGTTTTATTCTCAAAAGTTTTGAGTTATAAAAAACTTTACTATTCTAATGAAAAGTGAAAGGTTTGCTCTTTTCTAGAGTGTAGCTAGTTCAGATATTCCTTCAATGATGATACTTCGAAATTCTTTCATTGATGTTCAGATTGTATAACAGTTTCCAACTCTTACAACTTCTCAAAGTATTTCTACTTTCATTATAAAATTTCAACCTTTTTTTTTTTTTCTTACTTATCTTTGCCAACTTCTGCCATATTCATGATTCAATTATCTGACACGCATAAACATCATCGTTGACCCTTGCAACAGTTTTATGTCTGTCTGTCTCTCTGTCTACCCCAAGATGCCAACAACAATAACAACGCCAACAAGAAAATAATACAACAAAAAATTGCTCAGCCGTCGGGCAGAAATTAATTTTTCATAATTTTTTTTCGCCCTTTTTTGCGCTTTTTTTTCTGTTGCTCTGTTGTTATCGCAACTTGTGTTCCCCTTTTTGGCCCTTAACTTCTGACTTTACAATGTTTTTCCAGTTAAGAAAAAATATAAAAAAAGGCGAACAATCCTGGCTCCCTCAGTCCAGGTCAAGGTTGAGGAGAGAGAGGGAGAGAGAGAGAGTGAAAACGATTATTAAAGTTGATTGTCAAATGCGCGGCCCTTGAGTGATTTTTATAGAGCTTTAATTGGGCAAAGGACGACGATGAAGGGGTCGGCTTTTGCCGTTTGAAGAGTGGCAGTGGCAGAGGTGGTAAGGCGGAATGATAGGGAGGCAGCTGACTTAATTACTTACGGTAGCAACAACAACAAACGAGAGAGAAGGGGGTTATAAAATAAAAAACAAAACTTAAGTATTTTTCTCTTCTGGTTTTCCCTTTTTTTTTGTGTGTTGAATTGGCAATTGAGTGTGGCGACTCCTTTAGGCATCAAAAGGCGTGGCAGAGAGTCACCAAGAAGGTGCCAGTTCGCGCACCTTTCAACCGACATATCTGTTATGTTGTTGTTGTTGTTGGCTATGTTGCTTGTTGGTTGTTGGGTTGGATAATTCACGGCCAGCGCAAACTGTTGACAGCATGACGTGACAACATGCAATGTAAATCGTGTGACACGATGCTGCCGCCGTCCGAGAAGCAAGGCAAAACATGACCAAAGGGGTTAATGTATAAATTAAATTTTCCACAAATACATATGGCATTCATATCTTTATATATATAGCCGATAAAATGTAAAGATAAAGAAGAAATACCACAGAGACAATTTAACTTAAACATTGGTAAATATTCAACACCCTTTGAAAACACTTTTGAAGGAAGTTTGGAAACTAAAGGTTAGCCATATATCACAGAGTTAATCGTCTGAGAATGAATTCTGGAGTATTACTTATGTGTTTGGGTATAGAAAAATAGGTTAGTAGCCTTTCGAAAAGACTAAAATGGTCTCATTCATATCGATAAATGAATAGAACCTCGTTCTGGTTAGATTGATGTTATAAAACTTGTAATAAGAAAATCCCTTAGACTTGTATATAGATTTCGATATTTAGATGTGTCAAGTGTAGATAAATTATTTATAGGTATCAAGTTATAAGATCTATACGATATAATCGACCAATCTAAAAGGTTTCTTTATAATTCAGAGTAAAGATCAAGACTTCTAACTAACTTATCAACCTTCTTTTGGACATTCATTGCTAAAGAATAAAAAGTAACTATGCCGTTAAGAAAGGGTATGTTGGAGATTCGTAAGAAAACGAAACAGGTCAAGACCCAAGCAACAGTGAAAACAATGCGTACAGCTAAATCCTTATGCCAAAAATAAAAAGGAAAGAAAGAGAATACAGAAATGAAGAAAAAAACAGCACAAACTGGCAAAAGAAGTTGCATTAAGTTGGCTTAGCGAAATTTTCATGCTTACTTGCACCCACACACACACACACATACACGCACACCAACACAATTACTCACAGTAAGAGACCAAAAGCAATAAGCAACAATTTTTCGTAGAACGGAGAAAAAAAAAGTAAAAATAATATAAAAGGAAAAAGAGAACAAAACCAAAGTCCCTTCCTCCCCGTCCACTTTCCGGTCTGTCCCTGTCCCTGTCACTCGCTTCCCCCTCCCCTCACTGACCAGAAAGTTGTATAATTTCGCATTGGCAGGGATAATCCCACACAGAGTCAGGTAAAAAAAAAAATCAAGAGAAAAACGAAATCTATATAGGAAAAAAGTATTTATGATATTTTTTTGTTTGTTGTTTTTCTTCTATGGCAGCTGCTTTTGATGTTATTTTGGCCAGAAAGGCGCAAATTAAATTCAAACAAAGAAGTTTGCCAATAAAATTTAACAGAAGAAGGAAAAGCTGATAAATTTTTATGATTATCTCTTTTACAGCGACCAAGAGCAAACAGTGAAACAGTGAAACAGTTTTTCCTACACTTAATGTGCAAAAGTTTTACTTGAAATTGTTTGCCTAATTGAAGCAACCAACCAACCAAAAGAGATGCGGCAAAGGCGGGAAAATATTTTCATTTCAATCTATCTCTCTCCCTTACCCACTCTGCATCTCTTTCTCTCTGTGTGTTGAAGACAAGGTCAAAGGCAATTTGTGCCGCCGCCGCCGCCATTGAGTCAGACTTTTGCGTAGGTAGAAAAAGGGCATATGAAGATGAAGATTTGACTCGACTCGACTTCTCTACTCTAAACGAAAAACCAAACAATGAAACGCAACAAGAAACGCATTCTCCAGCCAAGACAAGGCGAGGTCATAAATTTTCCCTAAGAGAAAGAAAAAATAACAAAAACATAAAGAAACACAACAAGAACATTGAGAAAAATAATAATAAAAACCAAATAGTTGAAAAAAAGTAACGCAAACGGGCAAACAAAAGATGCGTTAGATACACACACACACCCAGGTCCAGATACAGATACAAAGATATACAGGCACCAACAGATATCTGTTGGAAAATGAGTTGATAGAAGTGGAAAAGAGAAAAAGGTTCTACAACATTTCAAATGTTAGTTAGGTAGGCGGTAGAGATCTAGAAAATGTATCTTAAGTATTTCACAAAAATGGAATGCAGGTGTTATATGGCCTAAAGGGACAACATTTTTCAAAAGGCATTTGGTGATAGCCAGATAATGAAACAGAGAGAGAGAAGAGAAAGATTATATAAAGAAAGGAAAGAAAATTAAATGTGTTCCATAGAGTTAACTAAAGAATTAACAAAAAATATACAAAGAAAATATATGAAAATGAAAGAAAATTCCAAGTTGATCTGTATCATTTGCTGGCACTTTAACTGAAATGTATCTCAAATTGCTAGCTATCATAAAGATAAATCATTTTGCAATGGCTTAGCTATAGAAAAAATCCAAGAGATTTCATTCCCTCACTCCACTCCATGGACTCTCCACTTAGTCAAATTACAGACAATTTTGTTTTGCAAATTTGGCGCCCACACACACGAGACCAAAAATGGCAGCTAATTGGAACTAAATCGAGTTAAACTTTCTTTCCACCAGCACCAAACAAAACGTATGTGTGTATATAGATAGTCTTTAACTAAAACTTTGACTACGAAACCATGGATTACACGCATGAAGCCGTTGGCATTCCTCCCTGTTTTCGTCTCGTCTTCAGGTATACGTTTTAGCAAATACCTGGTATCTTGTGTTGTGTATCTCATAGTTTGCATAGCTAATTAGGCAGCAGCAGAAGTAGTAGTTGTTGCTGGTCGATGCTGTCGGTGTCTGATCATTGATCAAGGCTAAAAATGTACAAAAAAAAAGAAGAAATATATATATATACTTATATATATCTTGTATGCATGTTTGAATGTATCTCATGGAACGTTCTCACATTAGTCACGCGTTTAACATATTTCGTTTCGTCTGTTGGCCGTTTTAAATTTCATACACTATAGAGTCAAAGAGAGATAGATGGTGATAGAGAGAGAGAGAGAGTGAGATAGAGATAACTGCCTAACGTATGCAAATATTTTGTGTAGCAAATCAAGCGTGCGTAACCGGCAAACCATCTGCATATGCTAAACAACAACAAGAAATGGTAAGAGCGGTCAGAACAGGGGACAAGCCAGGGTACACAAGCCGCAGCCAGTCCAGGTTTTGCTACGAAAATTTAGCCTCGCGCTTTGTCTTTCCCCTCCATTATCTTCCTCCTCGTGCACACCGTCTTCACCATTCTTGCCACTGTCTTCCTGCCTGTATCTGATTTGCGACAGTCAAGGCATAAAGAGACTCTTTGCTATCTGCTGAATATGGTAAAAAGAAGCTGCTGCTGCTGCTGCCGTTGCTGATGTTGCTGCTGTTGCTGCTGCAAAATGCTTGCGAATTAGGAACGCGGAATGCGATCGATACGTGCGGCCAATGTCCAGTGTGGTAGTCACTGACAAGGGAGCAACAGCATCAGTAAACCGCTGCAACATGTTGCACATGCCGCTATGTTGCCACTGTCAGTGATGGGAGCGCTTGTTTGCAAAACACGAAATTCCGCATAATGTTAAAGATTTTCAAGTTCAAATCGTTTGATTTCGATCTTTGTTTAGAATACATCGATTCCATTTAAAATGATTTAGATTCATTTATGCATGTTTTAGGTAGCTAAAAGAATTCAAAATCCAACTTTAATGAAAGTTTCTTAATTATTAAACTGTGGATAGTATAAATATCCAACAGATAAAAGTCGTCAATAGGAATCAGAATAAGTCATATGATGCCTCTTCGATCAAATTCGAAATCATTCAAAAGCCTTTTAAATCACTTTGTGCAATATTTTCTTTTCGTTATTGACTCTCTCGTGAGTGTCGTGAGTTTTTCTTTAACTTTAATCCCTCTATATATCTATTCAATGTGAATAACATGAATTATTTTTGAGTTTTACGTGATCCATTGGATTATGGATATCAATCTAATGTTGAAGAGTCAGTCATCTCTGTTTTAGAGTCTCTCACTCAAAGATGGTCAAACGATTCGTTTCCCATATTGCTAATGCGAGTCAGAAGGCAGAAAATCGTGCTTTTGGCCACAGGCAGGCAGGCAGCTCGTATATACGTATCTGTTGCTGGTGTTGCTGATGTTGCTGCTGCCTCTGACTCTGTCTTTGTGCTTGCCACCAAATGGTTGCACTAAAGGCAATTAAGGGGACCCAAAACGTTCTGTTTTGCTGTCTGTTGCGCACAATTCTTAACGGTAATTATGTTGTTCGTTTTGGCAGGCCGCATTTTGCGTATAAGTGTATATAGAAAGAAGGAAAGGACTGACTGACCGGCCATTGGGGGGACCCTCAAAAGAAAGAAACCCATTTTCTACTCCTGTAAATTGGATTAATTTGACAGTAAAATGCAAATGAGCCAAATGCCAAATGCAAAAATGCGAAATTAAACTTAAAGGCTGGAAAAAAAAAACATGATCATCATGTTGCTGGCAACAAATTATGCTGCTGCTGCTGCGTACCACAGCAACAGACTCAAGTGAAACCTTTGGACTTCTCCTCCAACTCTTGAGATACATGCTCTAAACTGTCTTTTGCTGACTAGTTGCTGCTTGTTGTGCTTCTTCTTCTCTGAAGGTATTTTTTTTCGTTTTGTTGTTAAATAATCAACATGTTTTGGAGGCAGGCTGAGGCACATGTTGCTGCCGTGCAACAAGCAAAGTGCAGCAATAATTTTTAAATTGAATTTTTTTTTATTCGTTGTTGTTCTTGCTGTGCCGCCAAAGTGAAGCAAAAGGAAAACAAATATGCCAAAAGAGAAGACAAGTTGCCTGAGCTGGCTGCCCCCTGCTCATCCCTCCCTCTCCACCTCCTTTCTTCTGGCTTGAGACTCCTGCAGTAGGACCTGCTTGTTGCTAGTTGCCAAAGGTTTGCCCTTTGGCAACATGCATCAAAAAAGTCGGCGCCGTTTTTCATATTTTTCACTCACATGCTTGCCTCCATTTATTATTATTTTTTTCGCTACCCCCTCCCCTCCCCCACCCTATCCTCAGATGTTTTTTGCAATTTTAATTCAGTTTTTTTTTCAGTTTTTTGTTGTTGTCTGTTGTGAGATTGCTTAATCGATTTACCAGCAGCCAGAAGCAACATGAGGAAAATAACTGGAAACCTGATAAATTGTTTTGCCATGTGTTTATTAATTATGCTCGAATCGAAATAGAAAGAGAGAAGAGGAATAGGGACTTTTTCTGCTTGATCATTATAGATTTATATGTATGTGTATATATGTGACTTTTCTTTGCATCTTCAAGGTGGTCTCATAACTTTCAATCGACCAATAGCAGCAGCAAACATGTTGCTGCTGACTGCACGACAGCAACATCTTTTCTTTGTTGTTCCCTCTATAGTTGTCTCTGTCTAAGTTTCTTATTGCTGTTGCTGCTGCTGCTGCTACTCATTTTGGTCATTTACAAATAGAAATTGCATTGATTTTCCCTTCACTTCACTTCGCTGCAACCAGCCGCCGACTGGCCTGATCTATCTCTGAGACTGAGCTTCCACTTTGATGATATATTGCCGCCGTTGCTTCTTGTGGTTGGCTCTATCCATATTTGATGTCCAGGTAACATGTTACATGACGTTGTTGTTTTTCTGTTTCTGTTTGTCCCCAAGTCCGAGACTTTGCCAAACGAGCCACAATGTTATGTTTAGAGTTGCTTTTCTACTCTTTTACCTTCCATTTTTTTTTATTAGCATTTTGCCCTTTACATGGCTTGTTGCTTGTCAGTTCGATGCTGCTGCTGCTGCTGTGTGTGGCAACATTTTCAATTCAATTATATTTCATGTTCATGTTGCATCGATTTACATTATAATTTGTGTCCGTAACGGAAGTCATTTGAGCTAAAGCAAAATGACAATCAACAAATATACAGAAAACTGAAATGAAATGAAATGAAATAAATAAATAAATAATACTCGGTTCAAGTCGATCCCATCATAAATTTTAATCTTTCTTCACCCTCCATTCGCTCCTCTTCCTCCTCTTTCTCTCTTCCCACAATTCGTTCTACTTGTATTAATTCTCATTTTATTCATTTCTGCCCACATCTCAATCAAGACTCATTCATTCCTTCACACTTTTCATCATGACAATATTTCTCTCATTGAGCTCAATGGCATTTAATAGTGCACTGTAACAAATTGTCTCATCATATTCTTGATTAGCTATACATATGCATATATACATATGATGTTATATAGTTGCTTTTATTAAGCTTAACGAATTCCCCTCCCTTCCTCCATCTCTGAGAAACTAAGACAAATAAATATTTCAGTAAGTTGGTTTAAACACAACTTTTCTTTTTTTTCTTCTTTTCTGTTTGACACCTTTGACATTGGCATATGGCTTCTTGAACATCCATTCAATCTATCAATCAATCACTCGCGTATTCACTCACTCACTCAATCCATCCATCCATCAATCAATCAATTAGAGCAGTTTTCTTTAGACCCAAAAATTAAGTTAAACATTATTAAAGTTAAAGTCCATTGCTTCTTTTTCTTTCCATTTCTCTCCTTCCCACTTTTCTTGATATTAATGTTAATAATACTAAGCAAAAGTAAACAATTTTCTCTCCCCTTCCCCTCTCTCCAGACTAATGAGAACCCCAGCTACAGTTTAACTTTGCTTTTTTCCTCAGGTCTTTACCACGAGGAGATCTAATGTTATGACAGGGCTCATCAAGTGTCAGAGATAGATGGGAGAAAGAGAAAAGCCCTCCTCTGCTGGAGTAAATTTCAGTTAGTTGCCTCTAATGACATTTACTTTTAACGTTTATTAAATGTTTCTGCAAATGTGTGAGAGTGTGTGCGTGTGTATATGAGATGGACATTTGTTGAGAATTTGTTAAGGGTTCGCCAGACAAGTTCAAGGGTAAGAGAGAGGGTGCACTTCGTATGCCCAAAGTTATCTAACTTGAGTAGCTTTCATATTTCATTTTCATTTCTGCTGGTTTTCCTTTTAATTCTCATTCTTTTGGGAACTTTAGTTTTATATTATTACCATTTGTATATAGAGGGATCTATTAGCATCTAAAACTAAATGGGTTTACTTTTTCACTTGTGGTTTTGTCTTGGAAAAGAGAAAATTAGGACCTCAATTGTGGTTCTTGGCTAATTTGAGGTTTCAGTTTAACTGGTCTTTCAGTTAAAAAGAGTTAAAAGTAAGAACGGAAATGGAATTTGTGTTTCAATTGTGGCTTAATTGTTTGGTTAAGTTTCCTTTTTGCATGTTTAAGTTTCCGTTTTTAGTCTTGCCTTCTTTCAGAAGAAATTTTCAGTCAGAAAGAAATTGCATCATTTTCTCTAAATATTGTTGGTCAAATAAAGGCATTAAAATATGTGTAAAATAAAAACTATATTAATTGAAATATTATCTTACTTAGACATAGATTCCATTATCTTCACAAGTCTCGCAAGTTCTCTACTTAAAAATATATAAAAAAGTTAAGTTCTGCCAACAGAATTGCTAACACTTTTACCTGTCAATTGTGTTTTTGTATTTTTGTTATATTTTTAAGCACTTTAGCAAATGATTTATTATTGCTATTTGGTTAAATGTTTCTCTCTGTGTTTTCACTTTTTATTTGTTGTTCTTTTCGTCTCTTGTGGTTCTCTTCAATTTCCATTTGTATTTTTAGCATGAAATTTATTTTAGTTACATTTCAAGTTAACTTCCTTCCTGTGTCCCGCTCATTCTCTCTTTGCTCTTCTCCCACATCTTCTGCTTCTTCTTTTGTCACTCTAATAACAGCAATTTGTATCATCTTCTTCATCGTCATCATCATCATCATTATCATTCGAGAGGCTCCTTCAATATAATAATGCTTAGCATTTTTGATTTGCTTTGTTTTTTTTCCCCTTCTTTCCCCTTGATGTGTTGTTTTTATCGTTGCCTTCCAATGCGATTTCATGGCTCTTGATTAAAGTTAAGTTCTTTGTTTTTTTTGCTGGTATCATAAAAAAAGGAGAGAGAAATGAATTTCATACCAAAAGCGGACAAAAGTTGGGGGTATGGCAGCGGCCCCAGTGGCAAAATAAAAAGCCTATTAACTTTTGTTGTTCGTTTTGGAGGTTCCTATAATTATATAAGCTCTCAGCAATTAAACGACACAAATAGCCAGAGACTTGATCGCCAAATATGGTTAGTGTCATAATTCTTGTCAAAAGGCAACCCCCAAGCGACCGCAAAAAGAGGAGCAGAGGCCGACAGAAGAGCAAAAGAAAAAAAAGTGCTGCATAAAATTTGCTGATTGAAATCAACTTTGGCATGAAATCAATCATCGCCAGCGACGACGCGACGGCTTGGCAGCCCTTTTTTCTTTTTTTCTTTTTTTTTGAAGTCTCCTTGTCTGGTTGGGACTGGTCAGGAGAGCTGGATTCCGTCCTGGTTGCTTATCCGACTTGAAAATCTTTTTGCGCGATTGGAATTTCGTTCGTTGTTGCCGTGTTGAGCCAGTGTTGAGTTTCGCGCTTTGAGTGGCCTCGCCACAAAGACCCGAGGACATGCAACATGTGACATTGAGAGCACCGAAGCGGCTTCTTCTTCCCCTCTTCACCTCGAGCCGCACTTTATTTATGATATACATATACTTATACATTTTTTTTTTGTCCTTAACCATTTTTCAGCTCATTTATTCATATTTACATTTAACATGCGTTTTTCTCTCTAACGAAGTCAACGTAAATCGATATTCAATAAACGACATCTGTGAACATTTCTTTCCCCCCATCCATGCACAACCCTCTTCTCAAATTGATAATGATCTCTTTGTGTTGCCCAGCAGCAGCAAAAGCAGCAGCAGCAGCAGCTGGCCCCGGGGGTTATATAGTATCGTACATATATATATATCTGTATGTACGATAGGCCAGTCGAAAGAGAGAGCTCAAGTCCGATGCATATCTGTCAGAGATGTCCAAACGACATAAAGACAAAACATAATTTATGCTGCACATGCGACGAAATTGTTGGAAAAGCCAAAAATCCAATGAAGAGAAAAAGGTTTATGTGCAATTGTTTATGACTTTTGTGTAGCTACTGTTCCCCCTCTCGTCTTCCCACTCTTTGTCTTTTTTGGAGATCTTTAACTAATTTTTTATGCTCAACATGATTGACTAATAAATTTTCTTTCTTTTCTTTCATTTCCAGGTAAGCAAAATGGGTCGGAACATACCGGAACATCTAAAAATGATTGGAAACGATTAGTAACAGTAAACTATATAATATAGAACATGACATATAACGATTTAAAGATACCCCGTTAGGAAAAATTATTTACTTTACTTCTTCTGAAGTATTGAAAATATTTCAAATTTCGTTGCATTGACGTCATTTTCCAATTTGGCATTCTTTATATAGACTTTTAGTCTCTTACTGCAGGGTATTGAAATTATTTTAAATTCTATTTCTCTCACACAAATGTAGAGCATTTGGAAACTGTGTCGCACTCATAAATCAGACAAGCCATTGACATATTTTTTTGTTGTAGAGCTTTTTCTTACCACATCTATCAAAAATAATTAATAGAAAAGTTGTCGAAATGTCAATGGGAATGACAAATCTAATTAATTGAAAGTTTCCCCCTCCCCCAAAAGAATTGACAAATTATTAAAAAATATTACATATACATATATTATATGTATTATATACATTTGGGGCGGCTGTGTGAACTATGAAATTGTTCAAATCGGCTTACGAAATGAAACAACAAAAATCTAAATAAAATACAATTAAGAGATTAGAGTAAATGATTAATTGGATTTTACCATCACAAATATGCATATATACATGTATATAGCTAAACAAATTTTGTTTTGTTTTTTGTTTGTGTGGCGAGACATAACAACAAATTAAAAAAGAAAAAAACGAACCAATGTTAGGGTAGGGCCAAATATTTTGTTGATATTTTTAGCAGGTGTCGTATGAGAATGAAGAAAAATAGAATTCAATTTAATTTATATATGCATGCAAATGGAATTAATTTTTAATTTCTGATTTCAAAACACTGATTGAAACACATTTTAAAGGGGTATATTCAATTAGATGAGGTTTGATTTTGGGTGACAGTTGATGGAAAATGTTTTGAATATAATTAAAAACAACAGGCGGTGATATGTGATCGAAAAGTATCATAATATATATATATATATATATATGTATTTGTATTATTTTTAACAAACGAATATCAGTCGAATAATTCTTCAGTTTTATGTATATTTAAAATTCACTTTTTAGAATATTTACAATTCTTTGCAAGACTTAAATGAAACTTTTCGAAAACTACCTACAATATCCATACAAGAAGTTAAATATTGTTTCTTTTCTCACTTATAAGTTTCGTTTTCCCATTTTCGAAAATATTTAAAATATTTTTCTATAAAATACTAAAGGAAATGCTGCGTATAAAATACTAAATTAATATTTCAGCAATGCATCAATGTAGAAAAATCGTTTACTTGTTGAAAATCTTTTTTTCTTTAGATGCCAAACAATTTGAAAGAGCATTTCACATTCGCTTTAATATTAACACTAAAACCCTGAACACCTATTGAAAAAAAGTCTATTTATCACATCATCTTTTGATAAATAGTTGCCTATTATAATGCATATTTTCATATATTAACAACAGCGCCAAACTGGCCAAGTTCTTTTCATTAATAAACTTTACATCACTCCAAAGACCGTAAAATATTAACATAATTTTATCTTTATGATAAAAGTTCCGCCTAAAAGCCACTTTACATTTCACTTTACTTCACATCTTCTCAGTTCAGTTCGGTTTAGTTCAATGCCAATGCAATTTTTCAACATGCCAAAAAGTTGGAGGGATAAAAAACGAAAAAAAAAAAGGGAACAAGATTGAATTCCACCCAAAGAGGGACATAAAAAGAGTAGATAGAAAACAAAGATATAAACTATAAAGAGTTGATAAGAGACACAGAAGGGGAAATATGACATTGATCGGTGCCTGCTGCTGCCTCTCATGTACATATGTATGTATGTACATGAGTCCTGTTCTGTCCTATCCTATCCTGTCCCTTCTTTTTTTTCGTTTGTCATATATAAGTATTTATGACTGGGTTCAATTTGTGGGTTTTGCGTTTTTTTCTTTCTCTGCGATGGGCAAAACTTTAAAAGGATTTCAATGTTTTTTCATTTATGAAATTATTGATAAGAGCGAACACTGGCGACCCTTTTGTGGCGGTTTCTTTTGGCATATTTAAAACTTGCAAAAAAAAAAGTTGATAAGCAAACGAAAGCCCTTAACTCCCCTTTAGCAAAATGTGGTTTTTCCACCAGACACACACACACTCACACACGAAAACAGCACACATACACTCACACACATGTCGAATTTAATTAACAGCACAAAAGTCGCAGAGGAAAAGAAAACCAAAAGCCAAAAAAAAAGAAGAATAGGAAAGAACTTCGGGTACCAGACAATGGAAAATTGTTGTAAAGTGTGTGGGAGGTGAGTCTGGGAATTGCCCGGCGGCGCCAAATTAACAATATGCGTACAATGTGCGAAAAAACACAAGTCTTTAGCCCCTCGCCACAACTCTCCCTCCCCCAATGATGGCTCTGGCTCATATCTCTGTCTGAGAGCTAGCACATTTCCCAGGCACCTTCAGGCGTTTTGGCTCATTAGCGACGTTTGCAACGTCTCTGGCAGTCTGAGACATGCCCTGGCATAAATTTGACATTGAAAATGTGCTAAGAAAAGTGCTCAAGTAGTAGAAATTGCTCCCTCATCAAGTCACAGTGGCTTGAAGCCGTTGAAACTGAATCAAAATACAGCTATAACAGAGCAACCTACCCATTCCTGTACTCATATTTTTGTAGCACTGTAGCATATATAACTCAATAGGGAGTCGCCTGCGGTTTTTGTTTTTGTTATTTTGCCTAATCAAATGCTTAGCCCCAGTGAAAAGGCAAAAAAGGGATGGCTTTGTGGTCCTTTTGGGAGTTCGCCTTGGCCTCAGGACATATGCCAATATGTTTGTTATATTAATATGCCAAAATAGCATTTTGAATAATTTATTTGATTTTTTGATTTCTTCTGAACATTTTTTTCTTCTCATCGTCGTTGTCGGTGTCGATGTCTGCGTTTTTTTGTTGCAACAATAAAAACAATAAAAGTTGCCCCTAGAAGACTTTCATTACTGCAATGTGTGTGTGTGTACGTTACATGTGTGAATGTGTGTGTGTGTGTGTGTTTTGGTCCTTGTTGAAAATCCTCACATTATGAACCATAATCCCTGTTGGTTTATTGCGGTTTTTATTGCCCTCCCTGGTCCGAGGTCCTCGAAAGGAGAAGGGCAAGGCAAATGGGTAAATATTTGGCTGCTCTTTTCGGCTGTCTCCTTTTCGGTTTTGGTTTTTCCTTTTCGTATATTTTTCTTCCTGCATATTACATAAATGTGATAATGATTTATGTTCCCAGCTTCTGTTTACTCTCTTCCTTTTAGCTTCTCTCTCTCTCCCTGTTTTTCTTTCTCTCTTTCTTCTTTTGTTTCTTGTCTTGGCCCACATCCGCCGTGTTGGTAGGTAAATACCAGCATTTAAATAATTGGCAACCAGGCAGCTTCCGCTTTAGCCTGCTAAATGTTGTTGCTCTCGGCTCCCAAAGCAAACAAACAACACCAAAAGCAACACCAGCAACAACAAACGACAACAACAATCTCAAGGCGCGCAAATACAAAGACAAACAAATAGAAATTAAACAAAAAAGAAAAGAAAAGATGGAAGAACATTTTCCTTTAGTATTGCAATGTGAAAAACAATAAAACACTTAAAACAAATTTACGGAATTCTAAATACTCTGCAAAAGAGAAAGTTCTACTTAATGGGTTTTCAATTTGATAACTTGATTTCTTTGGTTACATATTATTTATTGTGGAAATATGGATGAATAAGCAACTTATTAGATATAGAATTTGATAGGGCAAACCGAATTCAATAAGAATTTCTCAATTTTCTTAGACAAAGTGAGAGTTAGACTGATTAATCAAAATATTATCTACTAATATGACTTAATTTACTTAAACGTTTACTAAGGATTGTTGAGAAGTAAAGGAAATGCGAAGCTTAACACATTCAAATGATCTTTGACAAAAACAAAACCTTTCCCTATCCAATGACAATACATAAAGAATGGATTATTATATTAACATATAAATATTTTCTTTTACTTCATAAAAAGGTTATATATTTCAGTTATTCCAACTAATGAAACTTCCACTTTTCGAATATCATAATTTCAGGCAAATTAAGATATTTTAAATTGACGGAAAAACATCTAATAAACTTGATCAGAAAGAAAGAAAACCTATAGTGTATTTAGTATTCCCCCAAATGTATGCTACATTTATGAATTTCCATATAAAGTGTAAGATAAATAAAAATTATTTGGCCAAATTAAATTCCATTTAATATGCCACATACCCGAATTCTACTCTAAACCCATCAACGCGCCGCATAAAAAGCGAATGAAAAAAAACGAAACATTTATAAGCGCCTTGGCGTATTTAACTCTGCAGCAACAACAAGTAAATACAAATCTGCCATACACACACACACACACCAGCACGCACAGACACACACACTAGCACGCACAGGCATATATGTAGTCACTCATTCATATTTACTTACAACAAAGCTTAAGTGGCAAAAGTTGTGCAAAAGGCTTACAAACTCCTCAAGCTTTTAGACAGGCGAACAGGCCTCTCACTCCGCCACCGCCACCCAACGACACTCCCACTCACACCAATACAACAGATACTCTGCCCCCTCACTTCCCTCCAAACTTAAACTTCTTGTTACTCTACCTTCTCTATGTGGAATAAGCAACCCTTTGGACAAAGTTGCATGCACATTAATAATTAAACATTTCAGCATAAATAAATAAATGGTAGCAAAAGTTGAAATAGAAACACAACAAAAGCAGCAACAACAACAGCAGCTGGCGGCAAATCAAAAGCAACAACATAAAAAATAAACCAAATGAAAAAGAAAAACAGAAAACAGAGAAAAAAAGGGAAAACTTGAAGTAGTCGCGTTGCACTAAAAGCTTATAAATTATTGTTGCAACAACAAGAGAGAGAGAGAGAGAGAGCAACATGGAACAGGAATCGAATGTCCCCTACAAGCAGCAAGCCCTATTGTCGGGCTTTGTTAAATTTTTATAACACTGTCTCCCTTTCTCGCTCTTCCTCTTTCTGTCTCTGTCTTTTGAAGCGTCAAAATGTCGCAAGTTCCGTGAGTCAACTCAACTATATAAAAAGGGAACATTCTAAAGAACAGCAAAGAAGCAACACAGCAGCTGCCACATTTTGATTTGTGACAAAAACTTTGACTTACTTTTCATTTTGATGAGGGCAAACCAAAGGAAATTTGGAAAATGGAAAAAAAAAAAACGAAATATTCTTAAGATTTTCACAAAAATTGAGAGCAAAGTTTGAAGACAATTAGAATATATAATTATCGAAAACTAATATGGTTTGTGGTAAAATTAAAATTGATTGGAATTTATAGTCAAATTTGAAAATTTCCTGATTCGAATACTTATATTTGAATAAAAAAGACTGTGCCCTCTGTTACTTGGACTTATTTTTAAGATATATTTTAAATTCCTGAAACGATGAAATATTAAAAAAAAAAAAAGAACAATGATAATAGTTTTCCTTTCAAAGTGAAAAAATGAAATACAAACTTAAATCACTCATTTTGTATTCAGGAATATGAGTTAACTGGAACTACATATGCATACATATATAAAACAATTTGAATTATAATAATCAAATTATTCTAAGTTTAACTTCAACTGTTAACAGCTCTCCAGTGTTGATTAGGTCTATGCAACTTTAAAAAAGAAAAAAAACTAATACCACTTTTGCTTTGACTAGGTTTAGTCGAATTTCATATATGAATGTATAAAACCATTTGAAATTTGTGACTCAAAAGTTTAGTTTCCACAGTTGTATCTAAATTAAAGATAAATCTAAAATCGTTTAGTAAGAATGGTTTAAACGTTAAAGCTTTAACTGTTGTACAACCCTCCAGTGTTGATTAATTTTATAAAAACCTGATACCACTTCTGTTTTAACAAGATTACTAAAAATTACATATACAAACACAAAAAAAAATGAAATTCCTGCTACAACAGCTGAGTTTCTCCAGTTATACTTAAATTAAAGGTAAATCTAAAATCTATTCGAAAAATTGCTCTTCTGACTGCTATAAAAATCTCCAGTGTTGATTAAGTCTATTGAAAGAGAGTGATAACATTTCTGTTTTAACTAAGTTTACTGCAATTACATATACGAGTGAATAAAACAGTTTGAAGTTTCTGCTTCAAAAGTTTCGATTCCAAAATTATATTTGATTCAAAGATAAATCTGAAATCCAGCTGTCCAGTGTTGATGAAAACTATAAAGTTAGACTAATTCAAAAATGTTACAAATCAATTTTATTTCAGCATTTTTTAAAAGGGATTGCAAAAGATCTGCCTCTTAGCTTTAGAGTCTAAATTTCAAATCCAACCCCCACGCATTGCCCTTAGCTTCTACATATTTTGGCTATAATGAGCCCTGGTTATGTCATCTCCATCTACATATCAACTTAATTAGTGGTTTTCCTATAGACTCCCCCAAAATAAGTATGTATGTATGTATATACATATGCTAACATATCTACTTCAAACACACACATACACACACATTGGGTAGACAATTTGCATCTTCCACTTAGCTGCGGCTATTTGTTGTTTGATTACAAGCCTGTCTTGCGGGTGCGATAATAACCAAGCGAGAGCAGGAGAAACTAACCAAATCATTTGCATATGTATAAATTTAAAGCAAATGTTTAGACTAAATGCAATGCTAGTGAATGTAGATAGAGAAGAGGGGGTTGGGGGATCGTTTAAAGTTTCGCCGTTGACTTGTGGAAAGTTGTGATTTTTGTTGTCATGCTAATAATGATTGTATATATTTGGCTTGAGAGAATTTCAATGGCTTTTAGCACCTTTGGCTAAAAGGTAAATTAGCAGAAATTCAAATGCAACTGCAACTGCAATAGCAACATTAGCAGTGGCAGATGCTGTTGACGGGGCTTCTTCTTTTTTTTTTTGTTGTTTTTTTTGTATGCTTATGTTGGGCAAACAACAAGAACAACATACATACATAAACTAAGATAACAGACAGAGGCAAAGATTTCCTAACAGCAGCAACAACAACAGCAAATGCATTTCCTGTTATTATTGCTGTTGCTGCTGCTGGTGTTGCTGCTGTTCTTGCAACTCCAACACGTTAGTGCCGCATTATGTTTTGTGGGTTTTCACTCGCATTGCTCTCCTCCACCACCCTCGTTCACATGTGTTTCTCTACTACTTGCACTCACTGTGTTTACTTAGGTGCATGCCAGCAGCACTTTTTGCCGTTGTTGCTGATGCTGCTGCTTGTATTGCTGCTGTTTATTTACTCAAGACTTTTTTCACATTTGAGTTTTTATTTTTCGTTTCATATGCATAAATTGCCAAAGCCACCCACAAATACCAACGCACATACATACATACATACATATGCACGTATGTATCTACACGTATCCTACCGGTATGGCAAATGAGCGTAATTAAGTGCTCTATGCTTGTATAGCACTAAGCCAGATAGTATTTATACGAGGGTTAAACTAAAAGTTTTGTCTAAATGTTTCGTATTTACTATGCATGTTAAAAACTAGAATTTCGTTAAAGAAATCTTTTTTCTCTTTCACATGTATACCTACCTACCTTTCGATTTACAGAGTGGAGTTTCCAATCAAGTTGAAATTACAAATTTTGTGGGTAAAAATCGTGTAAAAACTGAGTAAATATAGACTAAAATGAAAATTGGTTATCTCTTAAACTAAGAACCACAAAGACTGAAACTATGTATATTATATATTTTGCAATCCTTATCAAAATTTTGTGTTCTGTAAAAATCTTACGAACTTCCATCGTCAACACAATGCGTAATGCGTACATATGTATATGAACATATGTATGTATAAACATAAGTGATACGATATACATACATACATACATACATACATATGTACATATGTATATGATTGGTGGAATGGGTTTTGAAACTTAATTTCATTGTACTTAATCAAGCAAAAATAAACAACATTTTTTTTTTAAATCAAAACCATGTAGAGTAAAAGAATTTTTTTATTATTCAGTTAAAAAAAAAAGTATATATCCTACGGTTAAGATGTTCAATATATCATTGCAAAGATTATTTCCATTTCGGCATTTAAAATTTCAACTACTTTTGCTAATAACTAACTATTGTGTTACAGTTAGTGTCATAAATTCCAATGCCAATTCTTGCCTTGTAAACAATTTAAAACATTAAAGATAGTATATAAAGAATAACAGAGATGCTATGACAATTCCATTTCTAATGAAATCGGATGTTAAAGGAATCCAATTTTCTCGTAAAAGTTTGCCCATTTTTTCCTTCTATCCGCTTAAAATGTCCTCTGGAGTAATGCTGCATCTATTGTTTCTGGCTAGTGTTATACCAGCATAATCAGCTTGAACCGAGAGACAGAAAGAGAGAGAAAGAGAGGAAGCTTACATCTTCAGTTTTGCTGTGATGTGAAAAGTTTTGCTTTCTGTTTTTTTTGCATCTCCATCATCATACATATTAATATGTAAAAAATTCCAACTGTTTTTTCTCACTTTTTCCTTCTCTATCTCTCTCTGGCTTTATGCATGTATGTAGGTAAATTCTTGGAGCAAAGTTCAGTTATTTCATTTTTACCTGATTTGTTTTTGCTTCTGGCTAACTTATCGAAGTTACTTTCTCCCCCTCTTTCTCTCTCTCTCGCTCTGTTGCTCTGTTATTTTTTCTGTGGTTTCCTAGTAAACAGAGAGAGAAAGAAAAAAATGAGAGAAAATCTAAAGAGTTTTCAGTGTTTATTTTACTGTAACATATTTTTGCTTAATTAAATATTTTGTTGGCTCTGCCAAAAGAATTTTCTTCCATTTGGTTTTTGTGGTACAGACTCGTATGGAGAGGTTTTTATTTTATTTTTTTTTTTAACTTTTTTATAAAAACTTAATAAGCAATAGGTAGACAACAATTTTTGCTCAGCTATTTCATCATTTAAATTAGCACGCAAATTGAGGCAGGGAGCATGAAAGAGAGAGAGAGGGGGGAGACAAAACTTTGAGATACAGATAGTCATTGGGTAGCCATGACAACGTGAACAATGGCTTTTTGGCATCATGGCCAAAATCAGACAATGACTCAAAGCTGGCCAACAAAGCACAGAGAGGAAGCAACACAAAAGGCTTCCATAGCCCGGTTGGTGACTAGCACAAAAGAGATAGTAAAACTCGTACCCAAATCCCCAACCCGCCGATCCCACAACAATTCACATCCCAAAAAAAGAAAACTAAATCCAAGGTGCTGTTGCACTCACATTTGACAAATATCATTTGTAACTTGGGGATGAAACAAAATCACTGTGAATACTGATCCCTTTCATAGTGATAACAGTGTCACGATAAAACTTGTAATTTGATTTGCATATTTTTTCAATGATGGCAAAAAAAATAGAGAGTAAAGATTAATGCTTGAACAGCTATGTGGAAATATGAGTATAAAGGTATTAATTTCCATTTCTATAGATATATTCTAAGTGAAAAGCAATGCCCTAATCCTTGTTTCTTACCATCGTTTATATGTTCATCAATTTCTACAGCCATATTCCTGTTTAGATCGACAGTTTATTAAAAAATTGGTAACTTTTAACTATATATTAATATAATTTCCAATAAATTATTGCTGTTTCATTTCATAATTCCATAATTGATATTTACTTGTTACACTTTTAACTTCCTCTGAAGTTCGCACATAAATTACAACGAGCAGAATAATTTATATAGAACTCGTTTCACCATTCCATTTCGTTTCGTTAATTATTCTCGCAGTTATCTTCATCTTTTGCTCTTTAGTTTTTCTTAATTTATCAAATGTCTTTGGTGATTTATTTACATACATTTTGTGACCTGCAGCTGCTGTCTCTTTGCTCATCTCTATACCAAATACAATTCACTTTTGCAGTCATTCTCTCTCATTACTATCCGCTTTCAATAAATCTGCAAAACTTAATTTCCGGCTGAATGATGTTACCTAACCAGGAACCTACTATGTATACCTCTCCTCCCCCTCCACCTATCAAATGCTTTATTCCCCACAATTCTCTATTTTTCTCTCTGTGCCATTTCTCTATACACACACATTTTTCACCTTTAAGCGCTTTTTGTAATTACATTTCAGCTGTTCCCAGTTACTCTGTAAAACTGTTGTTTTCTGGGGGAATCTGTTGGATGGTGCTCCTACTCTAACTGCTCCTGCTGCTGTTGGTCCTGGTCCTGGTTTTAATAAAGTTTATCTAGCGTTTGTCCTTTGTTTCATCCTTATCGACATGCAGAAATTTATGTTTAGTCTTCTGTTTTCTGTCTCCTCTGTCTCTCCATGTGGCACCGTGGGCGAACAAATATTTTCTTGAAGTTAATTGAATTTGAAAAGTGGAGTGGGAAGAGAGCCAGAATACAAAGCCTCAAGGAAATTTTCTTAATGTTTAACATAATTTCAACTTGGATTTTGAGACGTTAATGGCATCTTAATTGCTGGACCTATTCCTTAAGTGACAAAACTTGTTTTAAAAAAAAAACCGACTAGACAAAAAATGAATTCCCTTTGTTATTCCCTAGTGCAAATGGTACCATATGTGAGACCTCTTCAAAAAACACATCCACAGATGAGTTCAAATGATGCTGATGAGTGAGTTAGGCCTAGGATCCTGAAATATTAGCTGAGAGATCTCTCTCTCTCTTGGTGGGCAAAGACCGAAAACAAAATAAAAATGAAATAAGATTTTGTTTAAGTGGTCTTTGAGGGGTTTCCGCTGTCAGTTGAGACTGATCCTTTTTTTGGGTGATTTTTCACTCTTCTTTTACTTGTACGAAATTTTTTATATATGTATTTAATTTTGTTGGTTTTTCGTTTCTTTTGTTCCAGGTGAAAATCCGCGCATCATTGAGCACCCCATGGATACGACGGTGCCAAAAAATGATCCATTTACATTTAATTGCAAAGCCGAAGGCAATCCAACACCAACCATACAATGGTATAAAGATGGACGAGAATTGAAAACGGATGCGGGTTCACATCGCATAATGCTGCCCGCGGGTGGTTTATTCTTTCTGAAGGTAAGAAAAAAATATAATCTAACCTCTATCATTATGAATTTTACAGCTGTCGAAGGAAGACGTCAGAGACTGAGTGGCACTATTTGCCCCTACTTTCGAGTAGATCTTTGTCTCATGAGAAAGGAAACATTTGTGCATAAATTTTATACTCATATTATTGTATGCGTTTCCGTTTCAATGCATTTTTTATCGAAAACCAAAACATTTCCTCATGTAATGGTATGATAAAAATAACAAACCCGAAGCCTCTGCGGGGGTGCTAGGCGTTTTTCCCCCCGGGACTCTAAAAGGGGTTGTCCAACTCATTCCTCTGGAACATTTCGTGCGTGCACATTTCGCAATTTTAGCTAACGAGAGACACACAAATCCAAAGTCTTGTGCGGGGGGTTGGCGGAAAAATGGGGAAAAGTCTTCTCATTCTATACGTTTGCAATTTTCTCGGACTGTGTTTACACACACATACATACACATACATACATATATATTAAATTCCTGCAACCCTTCGTTGTTGTTGTTGTCATGTTGTTATTTTCATTAAATGCAACATTTTTTGTTGTTTATTGTTTTTATTTCAAATTATTGCTAGATGGCTGAGTTTTAAATTGAAATAATACACAAAAGGAGCACGAAAAAAAACAAAGGAAATGGCCAGCAGCCATTAAATTGACTTGAACTTACCGAATTCTGTAGACCATAGAAGGAGGGGGGGATGGGCAACCTTATCTCAAGCCTAACACTTCAACAATTTGTTGAATTTTTCACCCTTCCCCATTGAATTTTATTTCCTTCTTTTTTTGTGTTTTGCCTAAAAACGTAAGTGACTTGTCGTCGACGAGCTTACAGTTTGTTGCCAATTAAAATTGAAGTGGCCAAGTGATTAAGGGCCGCACACAGACCCCCAATTGGACCCTCAAATAGTATACATATACATATCTGTCTGTATGTGTGTGTGTTGGGGTGGATCTGACATTAAAGTCTTATTCCAATGTATTTTTTAATTAAATTAAATTGCGTATACGCAGAGACTGGTCAAGAGCGAGCAATGGGAAACAACAGGAAGAGACTCAACTGAGGAAACACACTCACACACTCGCACACACTTGCACACACGTTTCACGTTTTATTTGATTTCGGTTGAGAAATTTTTGAAAGACTTTTTGATCTCATATCAGCGACACGTGTCTAAGCCCCTTTCCCATTGAAAAGCCTAGAAAACTATAATACTTAAATCTTTAATAATCTCTTTCTCTCTCTCTCTCACTCTCTCTCACTCTCTATAACTATAATTTTTTTCTCTCTCTTTCTCTTTGCTTTGCAGGTCATACATTCACGTAGAGAAAGCGATGCGGGCACATATTGGTGCCAGGCCAAAAATGAGTTTGGTGTGGCACGTTCAAGGAATGCAACACTGCAAGTGGCATGTAAGTAGATTATAAAAAATTACTCACTGCAAAATTGTTAAGATCTCAACTTGAAAAGTTGCTTAAATAAAATGGGGTTTGGCTTGCAATTTGAAGATAATTTACAAAAAAGAAAAAAAAACTACTTTTACTGAAATTTGAAAAGAAAGAAAATCATTATTAATAGTATAAAATTAGAATTTTATTAAATTTTTTGATTTAGAAAGTAAATCGATCTGAATATGCAAAGAAAATAAATAAAATTGGAAGTGAAAAAAGATACAATAATTACTAGATACAACAAATTACATCAAATTTCAACTCAGAGCCTAAATGTAGTAATAACATTAAGAGTCAAATTATTTTTTTAGTAATTCATACTTTAAAGGAGTCCTCCCTTACATAGCTATGGTAAATTATATACTTATTTCTATATAGCTGAACTTTGTTAATATTATCATAGACTTCAGTAACATTCCAAAATTACTTTCAGTCGCTTTTAAATATTTCAAAATATTTATAAAAGATATCTTCAGTCAAAGAAAAATATAGTATAGAATATCTTTATTTTAAATTCCAATATAAAATGAAGGGTATTAGAATAGTCTACATTATTGTTGACATTGTCCTAGCAAAGGACATTGATCGATTACTTTTATGTACAAATTTGAGCTAATGAACAATTTTGGAGGGTTGTTGTTGCATTTCCAAACAACTTTTATCCCCTCCCTCCTTCTCTCCCCACAATGTCAGACAGCTGCAGTTGCTCATATTACTTTGCAGCTCCCATCCACCAGTTTTCCTGTCCCGTCATCCTCATCATGTGGATGATGTACACAATTCCACATTGCTTTCTAATTAATAAAATAAAGCAATTGCAAAAATTTGTTTCCTTCTTCTGTTCTGCTTTTTGTGTAATTGATATGCTGCACATTAATTAAATGACTAAAGTATAAAATGTATATTGAAGTGCTTTAAACTTTTGATCATCTGTTTTTGGATGACCATCAGCCAGCAGTAGTATCTTGAGCTCTTGGCTTTGACAGGCAAAGTGAAGACCAGCCAGTCAGTCCGTCAGTCAGTTAGTCAGTTATTCAGTTAGTATTTCTTTTTTGTTTGCCTTTGGCGTGCAATGAAGCGCATTATGCGTTTATTGAAGTGCAGTTTTTTCTCTCTTTTTTTACTTTTGCATTTTTCTGCAATAAAAATAAACAAAAATGAAGGGAAAATAAAAAGTGAAAGAAGAGAAATACGCATTGCAAATGCCAAAGCTTATTAATATTTCAGTTTGCTGCTGTTGGCTATGGGCAAAGTAGAGACCAGAGAAGGTTCAAAGCCAAAGCCAGAACCTGGGCATCATTATCAAGCTTTTATTGGCAAATGGGCGACGCATAAAATATGAGCAAAATGTCGGGGTAAAAAGGAAGAAAAAAAAAAACTTGAAAGAAGAAAGTGGAATGGAGAATATGACGGAACCAGCTTGCTTTACTAGCCAACAGGGATGGCTGGGATAAAGGGCAAAAAGGGAAAATGGACGTCGTGGTTATAGTACCTGTTCAACTGACAGTTATTAATATTGAATCAATCAAAGCACTGCCATTCATTCTCACTCACTCACCCACTCTCTCTCTCTCTCCCTCTTCCTCTCTGTAGTTCTGCGCGATGAATTCCGCCTGGAGCCGCAGAACACGCGAGTTGCCCAGGGCGAAGTAGCTTTGATGGAATGCGGTGCACCACGCGGTTCACCTGAACCGCAAATCTCATGGCGCAAGAATGGTCAAACATTGAATCTGAGCAATGGCAACAAACGTATTCGCATTGTCGATGGCGGCAATTTGGCCATACAGGATGCCCGTCAATCGGATGATGGTCGTTATCAGTGTGTGGTTAAGAACGTTGTGGGTATTCGTGAGTCGGCCACAGCATTTTTAAAGGTTCATGGTAAGTACTCAAAAATGATTGCATAACGAAAGTGCAAATTCACTTAAAATCAATGTTTGTCTATCTCTTTCTAGTGCGACCCTTCCTCATCCGTGGACCACAGAATCAAACGGCTGTGGTGGGCAGCTCCGTTGTATTTCAGTGTCGCATCGGTGGTGATCCTTTGCCAGATGTCTTATGGCGTCGTGCCGCCTCCGGTGGCCATATGCCTTTGAGTAAGTTACACTCAGGTTCAATTAACCGGAAATACCCTGCTAGCCATCTTGTTGGTTTCCCTCTCTCTCTCTCGCTTACTTTTTTTCGGTTTTGTAGTTTTTTTTTACTCGGCGTGTGCGTACATTTGAAATGAAATTAAAGCTTTTTGTTTACCATACGAGTAGGCATGGCCTGCCATGGTTGGTGTGGGTGAAAATAAAGTTAGTTTATGCGGTTGCTTTGGCCTGTGGCTTTTTTGTTGTTTCGCATTCGGTCATCGTGTACAGCAGTGCACTGGAAGAAATACTTGGCATAGAAGCCTAGAAAATGATAATGGAAAGTATAATCGATTTCTTGAAGTAAAAATCATACGATGTCCCAAATTGAGAAGCGCTCTTTAATACTAGGCTGATATTGCTATAATGATTTTTATAACCATATATACATAACCTTATATGTCGGACATCTGTCAATTTTCATTCACTATTGAAAACAAAGAATCCTTTATTTTCGATTCCCTTGTCTTGTTAACTTATTATTTAGTTTAAATTTGTTTCTTTCAAAAGTTTCAACGTTCGTTCATGTTTCCAACTTTAGAGACTGTTTAAAATTTCCTTTATCGTGTAAGATTTCTCTCAGTGTATGTAGTCAACACCTAAATAAAGTAGCAGCATTTTCCCTTTTGCTCATACTTTGTCTTTGTTCTAGATTGTTGTTATTCTTTTCGTGTTGCGGTTGTGGCGCCCATCCCCATGCCCCCTCATTCATCCCATCTTGGCTCTTGTAGCCCTCTCTCGTCTCAGTGCCCTGTGTGCCCTGCTCTCCCCTTGAGCTCTTTTTTTTGCCTAGGTCACCCAACTGGGCAAACACAACTGTAACTTTTAATTCCGTTAATTGCCAATCTCTGTTGGCAGCAATCAACAATTTTGCTTGCACAACACTCGACTGTTGCAATGTTGTTGTCCTTCCAGACACACTAAAAACGAGTGCAACTACTCACAGAGTGAGCGGAGGCGGGTACGGTGGATGGGTCATCCTTCATCATCATCAACAGTAGCAACAGAGGCAAAGTAGGAAATGAAGCTCACCCTCATCCACGCAGCTAGTTTACGCTTCTTTAAATTGCCGTCGTAGCCAAAGCCGTAAAAGAAAATAACCCACCCACATCCCTGCTGCTTTCACCTTTCCCCTAGCATCACTTTGCCATCCGCACCCCTCCTATGTTGTGTTGTCCTAAACTTTTGTTAAGCAAACAATTGGCACAGTGGCGCACATTTAAAACCTATTTCGCAGTCAACCAACCAAAAAGAAAGCAAAGTTCTGGTCTTTGCTTCGGTTTTTCTATTTTTCTATTTGTAAGAAAAACCACAAAAGGTGATGCCCAATGTGTGTGTGTTGGGGGGAGGGGTGGATGGTTGCCCCATCCTTCTTTTGTCTAGGTTTTGCTATCTTGGCTTACTTTGCTGCGGTTATTTGCTATTCTTCTTCTTGTGGCATCTCCATTTTTACGCTACTTGAACTACTAACGAAGTAGAAGAAGAGGACAACGTGAAAGTTGAGTTCAGTGGCTACGTTTGTTTTCCTTTTCTTGTACGTTTTTGGTTTGAAAAATGGCTCGCATCTTGGCTTCAACCTCCATCTCCATCTCCATCTGCTGTTTGGTCCAACGGAAACTCATATGAGCTCTTCTCTTTCACTGCTGCAGGTCGTGTGCGCATACTTGAGGACCGAAGTCTGAAACTGGACGACGTCACGCTGGAGGACATGGGCGAATACAGTTGTGAGGCAGACAATGCGGTGGGCTCAATTACGGCCACGAGCATCCTCACCGTTCACGGTAAGTTAATTGCTTCAAAATGGTGAGAGTAGACCTCAAATATAATCTTCCCCTTCCATTCCATTCCACTCCATTCGATTCCATTGCATCATTTACTTGTAGCTCCACCCAAGTTTGTTATACGCCCCAAAAATCAACTTGTCGAGATCGGTGATGAAGTGCTCTTTGAGTGCCAGGCCAGCGGTCATCCACGTCCAACTCTCTATTGGTCAGTGGAGGGGAACAGCTCTCTGCTCTTGCCCGGCTATCGTGATGGACGTCTAGAGGTTACTCTAACCCCCGAAGGTCGCTCCGTATTGTCTATTAACCGTTTTGCCCGCGAGGATTCGGGCAAAGTGGTTGTATGTAATGCCCTTAATGCTGTTGGCAGTGTTAGCAGTCGTACTGTGGTCAGTGTGGATACACAATTTGAACTCCCGCCACCAATTATTGAACAGGGACCTGTGAATCAAACCTTACCTGTAAAGTCCATAGTGGTTCTGCCCTGCCGCACTCTAGGCTCTCCAGTTCCAGAGATCTCTTGGTACTTGGATGGCATACCCATTGATGTGCAAGAGCATGAACGTCGAAACCTATCGGATTCGGGCTCTCTAACCATATCCGATTTGCAAAGGCACGAGGACGAAGGTCTCTACACTTGCGTGGCCAGCAATCGCAACGGAAAGTCATCGTGGAGTGGCTACTTACGCTTGGATACGCCCACAAATCCCAACATTAAGTTTTATCGAGCACCCGAATTGTCTACTTATCCTGGACCACCGGGTAAACCGCAATTGGTGGAGAAGGGCGAGGATTCATTGACTCTGAGCTGGACACGAAGCAATAAAGTGGGCGGCTCCAGCCTAGTGGGTTATGTGATTGAAATGTTTGGCAAAAATGAGACAGACGGTTGGATGGCTGTCGGTACGAGAGTCCAGAACACAACCTATACCCAATTGGGTTTAGTGCCTGGTGTTAATTATTTCTTCTTAATACGAGCGGAGAATTCACATGGTCTTTCCCTGCCCAGTCCCATGTCGGAGCCCATAACAGTGGGAACGGTAAGCTTACAAATGAAAAAAGATCTTTTATGGACATTAAGTTAATTTGCCTTCTTTTGGGGGTTTGTTTTTTCTTTGTTGCAGCGTTACTTCAATAGTGGCTTGGATCTAAGTGAAGCTCGAGCTAGTCTTTTATCGGGCGATGTGGTCGAGCTCACCAATGCCAGTGTGGTGGACTCAACCAGCATGAAGCTCACCTGGCAGGTTAGTAATGCAAACAATTCTCCATCTAGTCCCACCCATCCAATATCCGCTTTCCAATATGCTTATTCATGCAGATCATCAATGGCAAATACGTCGAGGGCTTCTACATCTATGCACGGCAGCTACCAAATCCAATAGCAAATAATCCAGCTCCTGTAACACCAAATACCAATCCACTGATGGACTCCACATCTGGCTCTGCATCGGCATCAGCATCAGCATCGGCATCGGCATTGATTTCGACAAAACCAAATATTGCCGCTGCCGGCAAACGTGATGAGACACAACAGCAGTCATCGCCATCGACTCTGAGTACCAAATATCGTATGCTGACTATACTCAATGGAGGTGGAGCCTCATCCTGCACCTTAACTAGGCTCGTGCAGTATACGTTATATGAATTTTTCATTGTGCCATTTTACAAATCCGTTGAGGGCAAACCTTCAAATTCACGCGTGGCTCGTACCCTGGAAGATGGTAAGTAAATTATGGATATCTAAGGGTATGGCATAGCAGCACAGAGTAAGAGGGGAGGGTCTAATGAAGCATATGCAGCCAAATCCACGCGAAATCCAACTAACCATATAACATACCTTTCCAACAATGACAAAACCACCCCTGAAAACAGGAGAAGGAGAGAAAGAGAAACATATGACAAATGCAGAAGGCGTTACGGGGCGCGTCTAGCTCTTCGATTGCAACAATAACCTAATTCAATAAAAAGGAAAAACTGCAAAAACCTTCCTTATCCTTATCCTCTGGCATCAGCTGCCGAGCCATGCGGGTCGCATAATCGCATATAATTTTCAAGGGGTCGACAAAAAAGACAAAAAAAAAAATAGAAAAGGGACCAGGCGGGGCTTTTGCGTAGGTTTTTTTTTTTTTTTGTTGCTTAGGCTTCGGGTTGGGGGTGCTGCTCGGATATGGCAAATAAAAAGTATGTCAATCATTGAACACAACAAAAAGCGAATCATGCGTAAGTAAATGCTGAACAATGGCAAGCGGAATCCCATATGCATCATGTAGGCTCAGACCAGGTGGGGGGTAGAAAGTCTCCTCCTCCCGTTCTTCCTTTTCTCTCTTTGTTTGTGTGTTTCTCTGTGTGTGTGGAATACTTGATGTTCAGATTTACATGTGTAATGTTGTGGGTGGTAAAGGATTGGCCAGGCATTGACATCATTGATTCAGTGGAATTTGGCTTTAAAGGCTCTTTTTCATTTCTTCCTAAAAGCTTTTTATCAACTGAGGTCACTTTGTCGTCTTGGGCAACTCTTTGTTCTAAGTAAAGGTATCTACAAGTCAAAGGTTAGCTTAGGACCTTTCTGTAAGAAAGGCTCTTAAAAACATTAAACCTTTTAAGAAAATAAGCTAGATTTCATTAAAACCAGTCAATTTTTGATTGTATCGTGCTTTTTTAACAGTTCTTCTGGAGTAAAATTTATCCTTTTCTTTTGGATTTCCATTAACTACATTGCTTAGGTGCCTTTTATAACAGCTTATCGAATGCCACATAATCCTCCAATAGTTTGCTTTTCCACAATCTATTGGCCAGATGTCACTTCAAAGCTTTGGCAGCAAACATATCTCGTTTAGATAAGAATTTTCCAAACAAAACTTCCTAGTCCAGCAGACAAGAAAAATGCCAACTCAACACAAAATGAAAATGAAAAAGAAAAGAAAAAAAATTTAAACTTTCCAGACAGGTTTATCACTTCATTTTATCACCGACGAAAACTTCAACCCCAAAAATAAATGCAACTGCACCTAAAAAGCGTTGCAACTAAAAAACGAAAAAAAAAAAAAAAACAAAACAGAAAAGTGAACAATTCTCTTCAAAAAAAAGTTAAAAAATAATTAAAATAAAAAAAAATAGGGGAAAAACAGTCAAAGAGCTTGAGAGGCGGTGACACAAACCACAGCGGCAAACATCGAGTCTCTCGCACCGCACAGTGCCGCAAATAAGTCAACAGACAGACGACAACGCAAAGCAGTTGCAATATAAAATGCACAAACGTCACCCCAACCCGTAGTCCCCCCTCTGTGTGCTCCTCTTGCAGGTCTGACTTCAAATCAAAACTCATTTCGTATGCATCACATTTCCACTTGAGTGTCTGAGTTTGGCTGGCAACTCAAAGAAATTGCCAACGCAATTGTGTAAAGATAAACAACAATTATTGCTGCTATATGGAATGCCTCCCCCCCAACCCCCTTTTATGCACAATCCAGAAGTAGAATCAGAAACCACGGTGCACAGTGGGCCGCTGGCATGTTAATGTAAATGTGACGATGGGGGCGATGAAAACGTTTTTAGTTAGCAAAACGGAAGTTGGCAAATAAAGGTGTGCTAGTTAGTTGATGTGGGAAATGTGGAGCAGCAGGAAGAAATTTAAAAGGAAAAGGTTGGGTAAAATCAAAAAAAAAAAAAAAAAAGAAATAGTTAGACGACTGTTAATATGCCCTATGAACCAGGGATACAAAAAGAAAGAAGACTTTAATTGAATATTAGTAAAAGTAACTTAAGCAGGGCTCATGCTTCAGGTGCAACGTCGGGGTCACCATTAAATATACCGGTGTTCTTTTTGCGTCGTCGGGGTCACCACTAAGTTTTTTAGCTTCGTGTTGTAAAAATGAAAACCTTGTTAAACGTTTCAGTTTATTAAACAGTCCATTTACCTTTGAAAGTTGTCTATTGGGATCCAAGGGTATGCTAAAAACTGTCTCTTGTTTTCACCCTAACAAACGAGAATAAAGAAAAAACTAAGAAAAAAAGTGACGCAGACGTGTAAAATAACCCCTGAAGTGAACTACTCCGGACTACACATGAGTCACTCCCAAGTTGACTAACTACTATATTTCTTTTCTTTGGCAACAAATCAAATTAACCCCTAGTTGATCCAGTGAGAGATAAGCTCTGGTAACTGGTAAAGATCATACTATATGCTATATATATTCAATTGCTTGTCGCCACGGTGGGAGTTCACTTTATCTCTCACTTTCACTTCCCCCTTCCTCTCTATGGTATTGCTATCTATTTAACAAGGCAACTGCCTTGGGGGTCATTTGTAGCACACAATGGCAGCTACGTGTTAAGCGTATGCATGCAGCAGCGTTGCAACATCATCATCAGTAGCATCGTCAAGCTGCAAGAACAAAAGCACGACAAGGCACTTTAGCATGTAGCACACACACACACACACAAACGTATGTACGCACACATGGGAACACACAGGTAGAACAACAAAAGCCAAAAAAAAGGGAAGAAAGAAAGAAAGAATGAAAGAACTTCACACTCCCTAGACGTAGCCTATTTGGAGAGACTTTAGTCCGTCTCTTTTTTCCATCTCTGTCTGTTGTTTTGCACGTGTGTTTATTTAAAGAAATTGCTTCACTCAGAGCTCAGGAAAAAAAAATACAAATGAAAAGTGCAGAGAGTGGAGGGGATGGGATAAAGGAGTGGGGGAGGGAGTCGTATGGTTGCTCCTGTTAAAAGCGACATCAGGAAATAAATAAACAAATGAGGATTAGTCTAAGTGAAGTGTGGCAACGTGAGAGAAAGCCGGAAATAAAGGATACATTCAGTCCTTGCCACACACGGAACTAACCAACTAAATGCTAATTAATTACAACAAGAACAAAAAAAAACAGCCAGAAAGAATCCCCAAACTCATTACGACAAACGTCAGCTGTTATGGGGAATCAAAAACGCATTTTATCCACAACACATACACTCACTTCTATATATATCCTTGGTCCTTTTCTCTGTTTGTTTGCAGTACCCAATGAGGCGCCATTTGGCATGGAGGCGATTTTACTTAATTCCTCCGCTGTGTTCTTGAAATGGAAGGCACCCGAAATGAAGGCAGAGCATGGTAAGTGTTTATCCTTATTTTAGCTAATGACTGCTTAATCCCGACCATGTCCTGTTTTCAATAATCGTTTGTTTTCATTTCCCTTTTTTTTTCTAGGCATTCTACTGAACTATCATGTGATAGTGCGTGGCATTGATACCGCTCATAACTTCTCAAGGATTTTGACAAATGTCACCATTGATGCTGCCTCACCCACTCTGGTCTTGGCTAATCTCACTGAGGGTGTTATGTATACAGTGGGCGTGGCTGCTGGCAATAATGCCGGCATTGGTCCATATTGTACACCAGCCACATTACGTTTAGATCCAATTACAAAGCGTCTGGATCCATTTATCAATCAACGGTAAGTTGTATAATTATTTTTAGTAACTGACTTGGAAGTCCAATATAAGTTACACTTGCCGACAAATTCAAGAATTATGATTGGGGAGATGAATTCTTAGAATTTGGTTTTAGTTTAGTTCAAGAAAAAAACATTCTTTGAGAACTTTAACATGAGTCGTTTTAAAAGAATTTAGTTTGAATCTATTAGCATTCATTTGTATAAAGGAGTTTTTGTCTTAGGATATAAAAAAATCTTTTAAAAAGTCTGATTCTGAATCTAAACAATAAAATACTAAATTCATATAAAATACTAAATTCATATAAAAGTTTTACAAATTTTCACTTTACCACTCTACAAAGTGAATTAGTTAGTTTTAGATATTAATTATTAATTGTTACTCATTTAAGGATAACAGATCATCTTTATCTATAGATTTTAAATCCATTTTTAATGCTTTAAATTTACTTCCAATAATTCCATGTGATGGACCTTTCGTATTATAGGTTGACCTGTGTAATATTTTCTATTTATAAATTTTTATCATTTTATTGTTGTTGTTTCTTTTGCGTTATGTAGCTATCCCATCAATCAGGATCATGTAAACGATGTGCTGACACAGCCGTGGTTCATTATCCTCCTGGGCGCCATATTGGCCGTGCTGATGTTGTCCTTCGGTGCGATGGTCTTTGTTAAACGCAAGCATATGATGATGAAGCAGTCGGCATTGAATACAATGCGTGGTAAGTACCTACCCAGTAGTAAAATCAGCAACAGTGCCTACAATATAAATGCATATATACATACATATAGACATCCGGCAAACGTTATCCTGGAGGCCATAGTTTTTGCACTTCCTTTCTAGCCATAGGCGAACCAACCAACTAACGAACCAGCGAACGAACATTTGCATATATAAATAGCGCTAATTTTCCATTGTGTGTAGATATATATATATGTGTGTGTGTATGTATGTGGGATCCCATGTAGGTGCGAATAAATATTTTAGCAGGCACGAATTTTCGAAATTAACATTTTGCACGTGACGGGGATTTCCCCTTCCGACGCCATTGCAATTATGCATTTAGTTTTGTGTGCATTATTAACCAGCCAACCAACCAACCAACCAACCAACAAGTTGTGTCCTCTGGGAAGAAGGGGTGGAAAGGGGTTCTGGGGCCATTTGTTGTAGAGTCAGCCTAATTGAAATTAGCAGCTTTTTACGAGCAAGAGAGAGAGAGAGACAGAGACTTTAACAACAAAATGAGAATTTGATGGCAGTCGGAGGTGAAAATGTTTTAGTTTGTTTTATAGTAAATGATTTTGTTTAGTCGAAAAAAATGCAACTCCAGAGTCAAAATGTTAAACAACCAACAACAAAACAGGAGCCAGGAAACAAAACTCCGAGAGGAAACAACTTTTATGCATATTCATCCACATTTACCATAAAAAAAAAACTAAGCAGCGAAAAAAACGCGAAAAAAAGAAAACCTTTTCAGAGCCACCAACTGAACAGGAGTCCGTGGAAAACATCAAAAAAAAGAGCATAGTATGAAACTACAGTAACAACAACAACAATGAAAGCTGTAGCATCCCATAAAACACTCGCTTGATGCGCAGTTATAACCCGGGGACAGTTTAATTGGTGCATTTTTTATACAATACGCTCGCTGAAAAGTATGCAACACATTTTTATTCTATGCAGTGGAATGGTGTTGCGGGTCAAGGTGATATAGTAGGAGGGGGGTTAGGTCGAGGGCGTCAACTGGAAAATTGACAATAATTTATTTGATTTTCTGTGTGTGTGTGTGTGAGTGAGTTAAGCCAGCCATTGCAAGAGCATAATATTATTTTAATGCGCTGAATTTATAGCCCTGCAATGTTGAGGGGGAATCCTGAGGATCTGGTGAAAATGTTCCAGCGTTTAAATTCAACTGAAAAATTAAATATTTATATATTTGTGATATAGCAAACTATGTAACTTGGAACTAGTTAAGTAAAGTAAATCTCGAATAGATTAAATTTCAATATATTTAAAACTTTCAAAAGTTTACTTTACACTTATTTAATTTACATTAGTGTTGATCGATCATCAGTCATTAATTGTTTATTTTCTTACACGAAAGTATTTCCACTGAAATTTGTGAATGGAACTTTCCCTTTATAAGGTTTATTCACTTTTTTACGTGTTTTTATTAATTTCCGGCTACAATTTTGTAGCACAACATTTAATTGCTCTGGCTCTAACCATTTGCAAAAATTGTTGTTGTGCCTGCCACCCACCCACACTTGATAGATAGATATGTGCATAACCATCTCTTACTCATCGTATATATCTCATTCTCTGTCTCTTGTTCACCTGCAGGCAATCATCCAAGCGACGTGCTCAAAATGCCGAGTCTATCGACGCGCAATGGGAATGGCTATTGGTTGGATGCCTCGACAGGCGGCATGGTTTGGCGTCCCTCGCCCAGCGGGGATTCGCTCGAGATGCAAAAGGATCACATTGCCGACTATGCTCCAGTTTGTGGTGCAGGCGGTGGCAGCGGCAGTAGCGGCACCAGCGGCGCCAGCAGTGGCAATAGCAGCGCTGGTGTCACTGGAGGAGGAGCCGGCTGCGTCGATGACATTCATGGACATGGCAATGAACGCAATCAGCAGCGGTAAGTTTTTACTTCACAAAAAACAAAAAACCCAAAAATAAACGGAGGGAGTTAAAAACAAAAAAAAAAAATCCGAAAATAAAGTTGAAACTCAAAAGCGACGACAATAAAAATTCACCAAACTGTGAAATTGCATTTTTCTGGCGACACAGAAAAAAAAAAGAAAAACAGAAAGAAAGAAAGGGCATACGGCATTTCCCCGTGAGTTTTTCTCTTTGCACATATTTTTGTTTTATTTTTTTCTCTCTCTTTCGGCGTCGCCATGAAAATCAAGTTAGGAATAGAAACGTTGGCACGCTATTTATGTTGATTTTGGTCTATGCCCAGTGGACAGTAGTTTTTTTTTCGCCTCCAGAGGACGAGACAGTTTTTTCCCTTTTGTAATTATCAAAGGACTTTAACTATTTGTACAATAAATGAAATTTATTTAAAGGTGTGAATCTGAATACCAAGAAACACAATAGTTGTATAAAATATTCGAAATACTTCTTATTATAGAAAAACCAACAAAACTTGATTATTAAATTTTAAGCACTCTTTAAATATCAGATTTTAAATAGCTCTTCCTCCATATTAATGCTTTTCCAGAAAAACTGTTAAATTTGGCATAAAATGTTCTCACTTTTCAAATGTTTTATTTATGCAGCTCGAATTAGTTTTGGTTTGAAATCGTTTATAACAATTGCAGGCCTAAAAACAAGCTCTCAATAATTTATTTGTCTGGCCGCTGGCAAATCCAGACTGAAATCGAAATTTAAGGAGAGAGAGGGGGAGAGAGAGAAACGGAAGGAGGGGAAAAACATGCGTATAAAATATGTTTCCAAAAAACGAGCAAAAGATGGGGGAGCGAATGCTGAAATCGTAATTGTTATTTATTTGTGGCTAATTTTCGTGTTTCGTGTTTTATTCTCCTACTGCAAATGGGGAAAAATGATTATTATAACGAAAATCAAGTCGCGATTCTGTGTGGAGACAAATAGCTCTAATATATCCGGATATGAAATTTCCCAAAATGAAAATTGCAACAGGCCACAAATTTTAGCCTAATGGATATGGACTTTAATTTTTAAAAAATTTGGAATGAAATTTGCTATATTAATGTTTGGTAGGCTATTTTAATTAATGAATTTAAGAGAAATATAAGTATTAAACAGTGTTATCTACGTAATAGGTGAAGGAAAGTAAAATTTTGCATAAATTTCCACAATTTAATACAAAGCTGATTTTCGAGTATCATTTAGATATTTATTTAACGAATTTTTTTATGTTTCTGGCAGGGATTGATTGACAGTTACCCATTACAGGTAGATCTTCAATATATTAGATACTAGATTCCTGCACGAGTACATTCGAAACGCAGAACTAAATACTTAAACACTTTAGCAATTCGGACTCACACTTACTCGTATTTGCAAATCGAGTAAACTATACTTGGGTAGCTCATGAGTGAGTGAGCCAAAATGAATGGCTCACTGAACTGAGCCACTGAGCTTGTTCATTTAATAAGTCTCAGTTTGGCTCACTAGCTCAGTTTGGCTCACTAGTTCAGATTCTAATTCTTATGGTTCGCTTAACTGGCGATCGCAAAGTGAACTTATAAGCTATCTACAAGTGAGCCAGTGATCCATATGAGTGAGTTGGCTCACTTCGAAAAAAGAACGAATGAGCCAGTTCACCTCAATGAGCTGCTTTTACCCAAGTATAGAGTAAACCAAACATCGCTTACGAACAAATTATGAGTGCAAACGAATAGCACATACCAAATAGTCCGTTAACGCAAATATGAGCAAGCACCGAAAACCGACCCGAGTATTTCGAACCGTTCAAAATCCTTAATAGTGAACCAAATAGTATTTACAACAATAAAATAAAAACAAGATTTTATTCCCATAACCGATATTAAAGCGTATTACTACATACAAAAAATACTCGAAAGAGTTCGCTTGTTCACTTTGATGAGTTAAAGAATATCAAAACAGAATACTTTGGGATTTTGCAATTCGTTTCATTCATTGTAAAGCAACGAATACCATATCAAATAAATGAATATTTGTAAGTATTTAAAAGACAGTCGCCAATGAGTTTCCACGCGCAGGTGTGGAACAGCTTTAAAAAATAATATGATTCTATTGCCATTCTAATCCTAAGAAGATTTTGCTCATCTTTGAAACCTTTACAAAAATGTGTAATATTTTGTTATATAGCTTAGTGAAAATCAGCCTTAAAAACTGCTACCTATGACACGTTTCAAGTAAGTCTTCTCAAATATTAATTGGACTTCATAAAACAAATTTATTGAAACCTTTCTAAAAACAACCAAACAACCAATTGTAAATGGCTTGTGGAATATTTATTTTAAAAAAAACGTTTAAATGTCAATGTTGATTTTTATTATCTATTATAAACGCATAATTTCAAAACCAAAACTCAACAAAAATAATAAAACATTTTAGAAAAAACAATTCATTATAGATTTTCCCATGGGCAAACCACTGATAATGTCATATGGCAAAATGCTTTTCCGGCTTTGACTAAACACACTTTGATTTTCAATTAATTAGTTTATTTTTGTGATTCAATAGTAGTTAGAGAGATTAAGCTATTGATGAGTTTAAAAATGTATAAACTAAAAATTAACGGTAAACTTTATCTCAGCAAAGATAAACTTAAACATTTTTGTTGGGATACTTCTTCTTGAACTGTTTCAAATGGAATCTTTAGTCTTTCTCATCTCACCAAAAGTATAGATTTCTATTAATTATTCTCTTTTTGCTTGATTA
This sequence comes from Drosophila austrosaltans, assembly GCA_035045865.1. Classification (NCBI taxonomy): domain Eukaryota; kingdom Metazoa; phylum Arthropoda; class Insecta; order Diptera; family Drosophilidae; genus Drosophila; species Drosophila austrosaltans. Next base: position 8,261,195 of record JAWNOQ010000200.1, read on the forward strand.
ATTACAACTTTCAATCTTTAAATAACAAAATCTAGACCATTTTATGCACAATGAATTAATGTTTACATAAATATATATAAAAATAAATGTGGTAGGGGGAGGGGGGGAGTAAAACGGATACGCATTCATGCCAATTCAGTTGCTGTCCCACGTAAATTGCAATTAAATGCCAATCAACCATCAAAAGCTGAAGAGTCATGCGAAAACTGGTATCGAAGGAGAGGGGTAGGGGGCAACAAACAAAATAAATATTAAACACAATAAAAATTTAAATAAATTGTCGCATTTATATTTATTTTCCTACCAGCCGACCTACTGCAAAAAAAAAAAAATTAAAAATATCTGCTGGTAATTTTTATGTTTTTTTTTCCGTTTGTTGTTGGCCAGATAATTATAATTATTTTGCACACTTAATTAGTCATTAAAAACGCAAATTGAAAATGCTCGACCACTCGCACAGACACAAAGGGAGAGAGTGGGATGAAGAGAGGGGAAAATATTTATAATTGCAACAAAATAGTGTGCGAAATGCGGTAATAACAATAACAATAAAAGTAATCATACAATAATGACTATCATATGTGCAGGAAAAGAAAACACTTCATGTGGGCAATAATGGGAAAATTAAAGCATATATAATAATATTTTATATAGTCAGGATATTCGAAAGGATTAAAAGAAAGAAATACTCATTAGAGATCAGTGAGTGACTTGCCATAGAACCAATCAGTTTATCCATCAAATTTGTTACAATTAAATATGGAAAGAAAAGTTGCAAAAATAAACAGAAATCAAGAGAGAGAGAATATCCACAAGATTTTAACAAATATTCTCTCTATGGATTATATTTTGGGCTCCGTTTTGGCCTTTTCCATAACTTTTTACCTCCTCCATTTGATGGCTTTTAACCAGCCATCTTCTCTTCCCGGCTCTACCCTTTTCATTAAGGGCATTAAAAACTCATTGAAACTCCTCTCCATGGCGACTCCATCAATACGCCATATATTTTGTAAAAAAAACAACACAAAATGGAGAAAAATACAAAAAAAGGCTGCGCATTTCTGGTTTTTGGTTCGCTGGCCGCCACGTTAATCCGCTTTTCAGTATTTAAATACGAAAAATAAATGGACAAGTGGGCAAGGGTTAAAATAAAATAAATTCTTGATATATATTTTTTCTTTCGTGTTTGTTTTTTAATCTGGTAATTTATTTAATGGCTGATTCTAGACTAACGATGTTAATACCACTAACTATTTTCCAGTACAAGGTTTTAGCGTTTAGCTTCCATACCAAAAAAGAAAATATGCAAATTCTTCGGAACATAAATTCTTTTACATCCAACAAAAATTTATAGCCGAAAACCAGGGGGTGGGAACCACCCACCATTTATGGGTTTTTTTTTTGGGGGGGGGGAAATATATTGTAATAAACATGCCGCAGCCAGCGTAGAAGTAATAAAGTAATAACTGTTTTCGTCTGTTGTTTCACCTTGTTTTTCTCTCTTTTTTATCTCTTCATTTGCAGGTATGTGGGTGAATATTCGAATATACCGACCGACTATGCCGAGGTGTCCAGTTTCGGCAAGGCACCAAGTGAGTATGGAAGGGGTTCACCAGCTCCCTATGCCACTTCGGCCATACTCAATCCTAACCAACAACAACAGCAGCAGCTACAGCAACAGCCACGTTATCAGCAGCGACCAGGTGCTGCAGTCGGTTATGGCCTACAACGTCCCATGCATCCCCATTACCAGCAACAGCAGCAGCAGCAACATCAGCTACAAGACCAACAACAGCTACACCAGGGAGGAATCTCTCATTCGAATAATATCTACCAACAAATGTCGACCACTAGCGAGATTTATCCTAGCAACAATCCAGCAGCTCGATCTGTATATTCTGAACAGAATTATTATTATCCCAAGGACAAGCATATGCATATGCATATTACGGAAAACAAATTGAGCAATTGCCATACCTATGAAGCGGCACCAGGAGCAGTTGTCGTTGGCCAGAAACCATTGTCCGGCTCTGCCTCACAGTTTTCCAGTGTTCGACGACATCAACAGATGGCACCAAATTGCAGCATTGGTCGGGATAGTGCTCGCTTTAAGGTTCTAAATGGTCCTCAATCTGTTGCCGATCCGAAAATGCAGCAGAATCTCCTTGATCTAGATGGTTCATCCTTCTGTTATAATGGTCTGGCTGATTCCGGTTGTGGTGGATCTCCATCGCCCATGGCCATGTTGATGTCGCATGAGGATGAACAGGCCTTGTATCATACAGCTGATGGTGATTTAGATGATATGGAGAGACTCTACGTTAAAGTCGACGAGCAGCAGCAGCAACAACCGCAGCAGCAGCAACAACAGCAGCAGCAGCAACAACAGCAGCAGCAGCAGATGCCACAGCAGCAACAACAATTGCTGCCATTGGTACCTAATCATCCAGGTGAACATATAATGCCAATAAATCAAACGCATCATCAACATCATCACCACCAGCATCAGCAATCATGGCGTGGGCAGAGTCTGCGCAGTAATCGGAGCAAGACCAGCGCTTGCCAGGATCCAAAGGATAACAATGAACTGATCTATGCACCCGGCAGTGTGGCCAGCGAAAGAAGTTTACTTAGCAATACGGGCAGTGGCAGCAGCAGCAGTCAACCCCATAATGTCTGACCCATGGCCAGCACTGGCAATCCATCGCTAACCCCATCTCCAATCCCATGCCAATCCAAATCCGAATCCCAGTCCCAAGAACAATTGTATGCCAGGGAGGTAAGAGAATTGCTCGCTTGGTGTGAACGTTTCAATAATGGTGGAGTCGAGAATTTCGAGTGAATTGTGCAAGGAGAAAAGGGAAGATGCGGAATGGAATAGAATTCTAGAGGATGAGGATGATAAAGTGACTAAGGCAACGGAGTTATGGAAAAAAGTGAATGATCTTGGTGGAAAATGAATACGCCATTTCATAATGTTTAAACATTTTTTCAATTCTTCCTTGTCCAAGTCCCCTTTGAAAAGTGGCCAATGCCAATTTTGTCACTAAAGATTAAGTGACCCATGATTGAGACTGATTCTGATTGTGTAAGAGAGAGAGACACAGAGTGGATTTGAATTGTTCATTTAATTTAGCATTAAACTGGTTTCATTTCTTTAAAAAACAAAAAAAAACTTTCAACTTTTTAAGTGTGCGACAAGCTTTACCTAAGGATTGTCTAATGCTAGTGATAGACTTACAACTTTCTCTCGATTCTATATCCCTTCTATCTTCTACAACTCCTTTCTCTTCAAACTGTGTGTAAATTTTAGCTATAAAGAAACATCATTGTACATGTTACTGAGAAGAAAACGTATAATAAGTTCCTCCAAATATGCAGGCCTCAACCTAGATAAAGCCAGCCTATATAAATACCGATATATCATATAGAATACATATATCGTACGTATACTTGATATCTTTATATGGCAAAAGGGTCATGCATAAGGTGACTGCATTTCGTTTGTTACTTAACTTTAATCAAACATAAATTATTATTCTTAGATTAGCTTTAAAAATGTAAATACAACAAATTATGCGAATGTGAAAAAATAAAAACGATAAATAATATTAAACAATACATTTACTTAACAAGTGAGTATCAAATTGTGCATATACATATATACATATATATATAGTAATTTAAATTGATACGATTATATATTTATCTAGTTATTGTTTGATGCGAATCATAATTAAACATTCAAATGAAATAAAAACTTCCTCTCCCCCTCAATATTCATACCACCTCTCCGCACTAATGAACTGTACTTTTAGGGCAGACAATTATATATCCATCTAGCATATATATATATATATATATATATATATATCTAATACCATTTATAAACACAATTAGATAATATGCATAAATGTGCCGAAAAATTTCAATAAATACAGATACATACATACGTACATATATATTAATTATCTATTAATGTGTAAGTTCATTATGAAAATAAAACACAAATGATTAAGTGCATAAATAAAAGAAAAAAGAGAAAACATGATAAATATTATATTATTATTATATAAATTATATGTAGGTATGTAATTTGATTAGCATTTTGTTGTGAAGTGTGTCTATGTGTAATTGTATTTGTAATTGTAATTGTAATTATTATTGATATTGAATACGCACAAGTATTCACAATGTAGCAATTAATATGCAAATAATAAAAGCAAAAAATGCCATAATTATGAACAAAATGTAAAGTAAAGTATTTCGGTTAATCAAAAGGGGGGAAAACAACAAATCCGATAATAATATTTATCTGTCTAAGCTCAATGACGGGTAAATACATTGTATGCCTATTCTATGGTAAAGGGAAGGAGGATTCGATTCATTTTAGTTGATAGATGCGACTCGATGACTCATGTTGAAGTTCTTGAACACACTTGAAGACTGTCCAATCTCAACGGGAGCACAAATTGGCCACACTTCCCGTTTTAAATTCCCAAAGGCGCAAGGCGCATGGATCGAAGGGACAATCCACAAAAAACCGCCAACTATACGAAAACAAAGGCTCAAAGGATATATAAGGATAAAAGTGTTTAGTTAAGGAAGTGAGTGCTCTGATCTAAAAACATGATAAAAGCGAATGTAATCAGAACTAAGATTTGATGATAAAAACGATTGTAATCACAATTTAGAACTGAAAAAGGTTCATGCAACGCACAGTTTATAGTACAATGTGAAGAAGATAAAGGTATCAATTTCTTCTTGATCTACAAGAAACTAATAGAATTACTTGATCTTGAACTCAACTGAGTCCATGTGTGCTTCATTTTAGTTGATAGATGCGTCTCAGTGACTCACGTTGAAGATCTTGAACACACTTGAAGACTGTCCAAAGATTCTCAAAGGGAAACACCGCCAAGTATATGAAAACTATAGCTAGTTAAGAGCTAAAAATAAAAGGATTGTAGTACAGTGTGAAGAAGATACTTCTTATAGGAACTAATAGATTTACTTGGTCTTATAACTCAAGGGATTCTACTTCACTACTAAGGAGCTTGATCTTAAATACTACACCAAGCATTAAGAAGGAAGGTTAACGGATTTTTAAAATAAATGTCAATCCCTAGAACTGATTTTGTCTAGAATTCATGATTTATTACATCTTATATCAATGAAATTGCACTAGTTTAAAATATAATCAAACCTCGATAATCTGTTTCTCGTTAAATCTTAAAAAAAAATTCCAGAAACTTTTAATATGCTGGAAATATCTTTTAAAATGTTTTACGAAAAATTTCTCGACAAACCATAAACTCTGTAGTTCGTAGAAAATTATTATTATTTTATAATTCTGTTTTATCGGTATGAGACTTTGTCCTTTAAACAGATGCGCACTCTTCAACTGAATCATCTGAATAAATCTATCGCCTCTGATAAAATTAACTTTTTAGTTATGTTAAAGTCAAGTAACAATCTGATATGCTTGGTACGACTCGTCCTATCTTGCAGCACTTTCAACTTATTAAGTTACTTCGTTGTGTATTGTGGTGAAGACAAGATAGTTTGCCAATTATAACAAAGAACTCTGTTTATATTAACTAAAATCAATTAGTTATCTTTGCCAACTGCGTTCTAAATGGTTGGTCAGATTCCAACAGCCTGATATATTTAGAGTCCAATTTCATGACTTTTATGACTCATTTAAAAAAAAAGCATAAAAATATTGTAATCAACAGGTTTCTTCAGTAATGTGCAGCTTTAAGTAAGGTGGCCCAACTTTGTAGATTGTTAGACACATGCAAAGACTTTATTTTGCACTCCAATTAAGAAACTCTATCGCAAAAGGAAGTCAGCAGCTAAATGAAACTCTGACCGATCGGAAAGTCATACAAAGTTAACTGTGGCACCTTCCTTCCTTACCCTGTTGCAATCCTCCCTCCTGCTTTTACCCCAAACCCCCCAGAAACATGCGTCTGGCGGAACCCTTTTTTTATTCCTGTCGACTAATTTCAACAAAAACGACGACGCGCTTTTAATTAGCTGCAAACTCCAAAAACCCAAATTATGCATGACTTTCTCTATAAGTATGTGTATAGATGGCTGTGTGTGTGTGCAGTCGGGTCTATATATGTGTGTGTGTGTGTGTGGCAAATGCGCCCATTTTAACTACAAAATAATTACGTGCTAGGCAATTAATGGACAAAAATGGTTTGAGTTACGCTGAAAAGCCACAAAAAAAAAATGGTAAAGGGAAAAAATGTTTTCAAAGTTTTGGCTTTCACGTGCGTCATGCGGCAACATCCGGCGGCCATTTGTTGCAAATCGACATTCATTTCCGGTGCATGAATAAGGAAAGGGGAAGAACATTTGTTAACTGCGGCTTTTAAATGCGGATGGACAAGGCTACAAAAAAAATATATATATAATCAAATTGCTTAATGTAAATTTAATCAGGGTTAAACGAAAACAAAAGCCAGTTTGGTAATAATTAGTCGAAATAATTTGAATTGAAAAACTGTTACTTTTTCAAGATTTTCAAATATTTCTATTTTGCTTTAATATTTATGCATTTTTCTTTATAACGTTTTAAATAGTGTATATCCATTTAAGTAGGATGTGAAAGGGTCAAAAGGGTTGACCTGACAAATGGTAGATCACATCAAAATCTTTACAATCAGCCGCTGCATGCAAAATATATTTTTTAATGTATATTTTTGTACTGACAGCATCAGCAATAACTTAAGAGTTTTTACCAACAAATATTTCTTTAACTAAACAAATTATTATCAAAGACTTTTAAATACTTTTCCATCATATCTGGTTGATTGCCAAATTTTAAATATAAATGCTGTTTGTTTGTACCCAGAGTTGGAGTACGCTCATTTCGATCTGATTCAAACTTAGTGAATGCTGTATAGGTAGAAATGACATTATAATGACTATAACTTACATTAGCCCGATCTTCCAAATTTTTTAACTTTTTAAACCTGCACATCTAAAAAGCTTATCTATCAAGTTTTAACCATTAAGAGTAAAATTTAAGGTGTAAAAAGTGCGAAGAAACAGACAGATGTAAATGGCAGACTGGACTCGACTATGGATGCTGATAAGGTATATTTCTATTCGTTATAAACGTTTGACCAATATAATTTTACCCTCTATAAGGCTTTAAAAATTACATCAATTAAAAAGAAATTCAGATTTGAAAAATCTGTCCAACGACTTAATTCCAGTTCTGTATAGAACCTGAGGAAATTGTATGAAGATGCACAATGAATTTGAGGTCACGAACTCAGAAAAGGAAAGAAGAAATGAGCAAGCAATTATCACATTAGTTGACAAAGTTAAACACAAGAATAGACGAATTGGAAAGAATTAACAAGGAAAAGAAAAAGCAATTCGCTGATTGTGAAAAACATTTGCTTAATTTAAAATTTGAAGAAAGTGCTGAGGATAAAAAGCTGTTGGTCAAATGATTGAAAACGACTCAAATAAATACATACATATACGTGTATATATAAATATGTATATTTGATTAAATTTGGTGTAAAAGTAAAAGATGTAAGACAAATATTAGCCTTTTCATCATTAGAACAATATAGAATTAGTGATTATCCATAATGAATCAGAGAATCATCCGTTTATATATAAGGATCGGGAGGCACTCAGATGGACTTTGTATCATGATTGAAAGCAGTTTGTGTTGGCCTCAGTTTGTCACCTAACGTTTAACGATAAATTTGCTGACAGTGACAACGGATAATTAGTTTCACTAACGAGAAAACTTCAACTGGCTGGTATGGTCGTACCAACACTCTAACACACACACACACACCCACACACACTCGGATTCTCGGCACACACACATGATTGGAGCCTTTAATGCAACATGTTAACTCAAGTAGCAGCAATAACAACGGCAACAACATCAACTGAAACTGTGATATTAACGCCAACACGTCCTCAACTTGGCTCAGTCATTGCCAACAATTTTCTCTCTCTCGCTCTCCCTCTTTCTTTCTCGTTTCTTCTCCTATCTGATGATAGCAACAGGATGAACAATCCGCCGGAACGTTACTTCGCTTCAGTGAACCAACGTCCTTTCGTTCCTTCAAGCTAATAAAATGATTATGTGTTATTTTTACGCTGTCAGAGAGTGACGAAGAGGGGGAAGGGAAGGAAGGGTGAGTGGTGGCACATGACTTGGAGCGAGGCGAACCATCATAACGATGTGTTGTCTGATGTCCTAAAGATACTTTCAAAACAATTGCCCATGATTGTTCACATACATATTAATGACCATTTTTTTTTACTATGTGGAAAAAAAATTGATGGAAAACAATTTGCAATATTTACAACAAGGAAACAATTATCGATTTAATCACGAGTTTACTCGAAAATGTTAATGCTATCACAGATCTTATAAAGTATCTGATCTCTGATACAAGCGATTGAAATAAGTTGAAGGAAAGTTCTGTGAAATCAATGAAGGTCTAAAAGGTATAAGGTAAATATGTTTGAAAGGTAAAATATATTTGAAACACTAGACTTTGGTATTATTTATTTCAGAAATTGTTCAGCAGTTAGTTATATATATATATATATATATGAATACTGGAATAATTTGCTATATTCATGAGTAGAGAAAAGTTTCCTAGACTCGAATCTATCGAGATGTTTTGTCTTGCTGTTTAGCTATTCCATTGCCCTAAATGTTTTAGGGAATCTCTTCAAAAAGGTTATACTTTTCAATACAGTTTCATTTCACTTTTACAATTTTAAAAACTTTCGATTTTTTGGTGTTTTTATAAATAGGTGGTTAATATTATGCAACTGTCTAGCAAAGTAAAGTTCTCCTATTCAAATCCATAGGCCGCCTCGTTTCCCTTTATAAGTTTTAATATTCTGGAACACTTTTACCTAAGCTTAAAGGAGAAATCAAAGAATATTCCAAACTGAGCCAAAGTTATAATTTGTTTTACTGTAACTAAATAACTACTAACAGAAGAAGATCAACTATCGAAGGAATGAATATAAAAAATCAAAGTCAAATTTTATTTCACTTCGAAAAGTAATTCCCAAAAAAAAGAGAGACACAGAGTTGGGGCAAAAAACTGTTTAAGTAAATTAACAATTCATTGCAGGCAAAGTTTTTCAAGCTTTATGTCCTCCCCCATTGAGTTGGCATTTTTATATTGTTAGGTGAAAATGAAAAAGGAAAAAAAAAGAAAGCAACTGAACAACAAAGCAAACAAACAAACAAAAAACGGAAACTGGCAAACAAGCGGAAGTCTCTGGCACTCAACTAATGGCAGCATAATGCGTTTATTGTGGAAAAATACAAGCAGAACAAAAGTGAAAATGGGGAAATCCCCTTTAGCTTTACAATCTCCTACCCTCCCCCTGATGTGCTCCACCACCGCTTTAACAGAAAGATAACCCAGCGTAAATGTCAACGCAAAAGTCAATCAGTGCATTTTGTTGTAGGCGTGGCAGACATACAACCAGACGGATAAAAATTTCATTGAATTCTCCTGAGGGGGGAGCGGCGAACTTTTGGGTTGGTACGCACTTTTCAATGGACCCAGACACTGGCAGACAGCGGAGAGTCGAAACGCATTCAAAATCAATTCAATTGAAAAGTATTTTTCCTCCTCTTTGCCTTTTAGGTACAGTTCTTTTTTTCTTCTTCTTTGTTTGTGAGGGTGACTTTATTCCCTTACTATTTTTTTCTGTTTTGTTTTGTTTGTTTGGCAACTTGAAAAATCACTTGAAAAAGTGACGGAAAAATGTTTGGTTCATTTTCATTTCTGGTGTGGAAATGAATGATTTCCCTTCGAAACGGTAATGAGACGTAATGTGATGGCCATGACTAGATTGATTCTTCTCCAGCATAGCATAGTTAACTTTCCTTTGAGATATATATATTTGCCAACTCATCAAGTTAACAATTAATTGCCTGGCCGCAAAGCAGCATCGTTTGTCAAAAGTTTCGTTGCATACTTAGCGGCGCCATCATCCTGAAGCCCATCCAGGCAAATGCCTTTACACAGTTTTCAGATACTTATAGCTCATTAAACAGTCACATTAATACACAAAAACATTTTAGCCAAGTCATGACACGCCCACAGAATGCTAGAAACAAGATTAGCTGACAAATTTCTGAAACTAAATGATTTTTAAATTTTCAAAAGATTTTGCAATGAGACCAAAAAGGAAAAGTAAACAAAAAAGGAAGGAATTTATGTAAAAGTAATGACTAATCATTAAGATTTTTTAAACCATTTTCTAAATATTTTAAACTTTAATAATAAAATGGTAAATGTTTTTTTATTTATTCATTAAATTCATTAAATAGAATGTTTAAAAGGGAACATAACAAATCTACTAAACTTTAAAGTTTTTTTTTATAATCGAAAAATATGAAAAAAATTCTTATTTTATAAATTATTCCTCAATTAGACTAAATTTTAATACGTAAGAAATAATAATGTAAAAACAAAGATCGCATTTGTTTTAGAACCTTTCGGTTCAAGTAATCGGATTATACATAAGTAAAGAATTACAATTTAGACATTTCTCTCCAAAAAAAATTGGAAAAATTGCTTAAGGCATGGTTTAAGTATAAAGAAAAACTAGTTTTTATATTCCAACTTTGAAATTATTTATAAATATCGAAAAGATTATTTAATAGTAATAAAACCGTTTTGTATTGTGAACACATTTGTAGTCTACTTTTGTTAAGGATTTAAATCTACTCGTAACAATTTTGAATGAATACATTCATTTATATTTAAGAATATTGTGTAAAAATTTCATCTTGATTTGGCAACTAGTTCCAAAGAAATTCGCATATATGTATGTAAATTTAACGGTTCCCAAAACTTTAATTGCGGTTATCTCGAAACTATGTTTTCGAAGTCGGTGAGCAAGATTTCTCGGAAACGGCTTTTGCCGATTGGATTGAAATTTTCACCCTATGTTTAGCCAGGTAATGTTAGAAGGAATAAGGATTCTGAAAATAATTTCGATTAATTAAAAAAAAAAACTTAACTTAAAAATTTATAAGTTAAATAATGTTCAAAAAAAACTATCTTTTTTTAAAGCCGCCATTTAGTTAAAAATCAAAATTTTGACTAATCTTTCTATCAATCCAATATTATCTTTGTTTATATATTCCAAGAAATTTGATTAGATCGCCAATACTATTTAAAACTCAACACATTCCCGAATAATGCACTTAGTTAAATGTTAACTTGATTTTTAAAAAAAGAAAAATAGTTCTAATTTCATAATTTCAACATAAAATATATTTTCGTTTAACAAGGTTAACATGTTTAACCAACATCTGATTGTAAATATTTTATCAAAGAGTAATAAAGTCTTCAGACAATAACTCACCTTAAGAAACCCTTAATAAAACATTCAGTGCAATGAAACTTTTACCTTTTTATAAATTTACAACTTTTCAATGCTTTCAATAATACTCATTAAGATTAAATAAATAAAATAGAAACCTTGTAAAATCTTTTTCCTTGCATTTGGCTTATCCATTAGTATGTACGTACAATTTTCCAAATAAGTTTTCTACTCACTTTGTCTGTATGTCTGTCTGTCGGTTGCTTGGCTGGTTGTTTGACCAAAAGTTCAATTAATTACACACTTCAGTTGAATCTTTTTTGTAAATCTTTTTGAAGAGCTACGCACATTTGTCACACGCTTCCTTTCATCGGTCTCGTTCGTATTTCATTCAGATTGCATGTCGTTTGCCCTTATCCTTGAGCTTTTCAATATTAATTGCATAGACGACGAAAAGAAAGAGAAATCTGAAATCCTTATTTTGGGGTCACTTTGCTGGAATACAAAGGATTTGCTCGAAAAAAGGACCAAACACCCATGTCTCTGTCTCAGCATTTCTTTTACGTTTTGACTTTTGATGAATGGACAAGAATTCGACATGACATGAATGAGAGCATTTTAAATAAATTAGTTGCATTAGAAACGAAAGTCAAGATTAAGATACAGTTAAATTGATTGAGCCCCCATCTAGAGAGAAAATAAATCAAAGAAAGTTGATATGAGAAATTAATGTAGTTAGTCCCTCTTTATGTTTTAATTAAAAATACCGAGCAAGTTAAATTTATATCTTGAGGTTATAAATTAAGCTAATAAACCACCAAAAATTGTTATAAGTTAATTAAGCTAAATGAAAAGCCTTTAAGCAATACTTTATGAGCTCACGAGCTAACCCGAACCTCAAAGTGTCTATAAAAGGTAAAAGGTAAACGACTATGTGAAGGAGGAGGAGGAGGAGGCGTGGGAGGAGCTCTGAAAGGAGATAAATATATCAGCTACAAGAGCAAAGAGACAGAAGAACAAGGCCAAGAACGAGACAAGACAAATGTCTGGCAATTTGGCTAAATGGCAAACATTGGATAAGTAAAACATGCTCTAGAGCATAATCAAGACAATAATTATTATTGTCATGTGTGTATTTTCTGTGCGAAAAGTTTCCACATGTCTACATAAAGAAGTTTCGTTTCGTCTGGCAAATATTCAACTACTTCATTTAACCACTTACAATGGGACAAATAACTCACACAAGATGTTATAAAATGTACAATTAATTATCTATTTTTTAAGTGTATTTCAGCAATTGGCAATTGGATATGTAATACTTGTATTTTCTATTGCCTGCTGTCTTCAAAATGTAAAGAGTTTTCCAAAATTGATACCAGAACATTTCGTCAAGGTATTTGGCTCATTTAGCCCAGTGTATCACGCCTTCAACTTCTCATTTGCTGACTGACAACGTGTGTTAATTATGGCCATCTGCTAGACGAGCACCGAGAGGGAGAAATACATAGACTAAGAGAGAGGGGGATGCCTGCTTTTGGCCTGAAATCGCATTAAGGAAATTGCCTTGAATGGCATACCTATGCAAACATAAATAGTTGTTCCTTGTCTCTATTGTTTTGAGCCATTTTACCAAAAGGTTGCTTACAGTGCGAAGCCGCTTAAAGTCTTTGCTTCTGTTTCATTTTATTCTCTTTATGTTTGGTTAGTTTTTATTAGCCAAGAATGCACATGGTGGTAAAAGGTTTCTCTGCTCTTAAGTAACAATGATTGAAGATGAAATTCTGCACTAGAGAGTATTATTACCCATTCATTGACACTATAAATTGCTTGTTGTTTGTCCCTTGTTAATGGAAAAAAACTATTGGATTGATTCTGTATATGTGTATATATCTACACCTAAAAGTTAAGACTAATCAATAGGTCATTCTAAAGAAACCCCATAATTTCCTTTAAAACATTTCATGAAGAATTAAATATCTACAAAGCATCTAGTTGAAGCTATATCTTGACCTCACTTGAATTTCGTCTTTATATAGTTCTAGAGAATATTCACTCAGCTAAATTTCATCATGTTGAGTTTCTCTCTTCGTTCGTTTGTCAACATTTTTTTGTCCTTATGAAATTCAAATCTTATAAATTTCATATACACCACCATTACAGGTCTTACAGGGCAAATAAATCAAGACTCAGAAAGCAACTCATCATCACACTCAACCCACACACACACACCACACTCCCACACACACGTAAGCACAACAAAGCATAAATCTACTTTACCCAGCAAGTCTCACTGAACTTTAAGGAACTCTCTTACCAAAAAAAGGAAGAAAAAAAGAATGGAAAAACTCAGCAGGCAACATTTTCTTTTTCCTTTTTGGGGGTAAGATTTATGAAACAGTCAAGTATTTTCTATTTAAGTTAATAACAATCATAATAATGTAACTGGAACTATGAAAATTGATGCAACAGCTCAAAGCGAAAGACAACTACAGCATAGAAGAGAGAGAAAATAAGATGTTGGGGGGAGAGAGAGGGGGGACTGGGTATAGAGACCTGCCCCTGATGATAGATGATGTGCATATAAGCACAAATAAACACCAAAACAAGCTATTGTCTACAAAATATACTTTTTTTTCTCTCCCTCCCATCTATCGTACCCCCCATCTAGCCTTGATGCCATTTTCTTCTATCTCATAAATACACATGAACAGGATATTAGGGGTATATGTATCTCTGTGTGTGTGTGCGAGTGTGTGTGTGTATGAAAAGTCTTTGCATATTTGAGCAGACTTCTTGCTGTTATTTTGTATTTTCTTGCATTTCAGTGACATTCACTTAAAAATTCCATTACTGTAAGCTCAAATTACAAACATAAGACATAAGCAATACTCATAGCAAAGCAGGCAGGGAGGGGGGAAAAGGGGATGACTAAAATCTTATTTCAGGCAGCATTAAGCACAAAAATTGCAGTTGACAATTGTACTAGAAAGATATAGCAAAATATTGAACCACATTTAACACATAAATATCAGCGGGTTGTCTTACAAAAGTTTCCTTCATTAAATTCCTAAAAGCACTTCAACAGCTGCCATTAAAATTTCTATAACCGAAGGGCATACTTATTGAGAGTCCAAAGCCAAAGGGACATGGCAGTCACAGATCATGTCTAACAAAAATGGCAGGTGGAGTAGGGGGGAGTAGAGAAAGCCTTGTACTTGAATATTATAATGAAAGCCAATGGAATTTGCATATATTCATATGAAATTTGATATACTCTTTCAAGTAAAACTTAGATTGATTAAGGGACAACTGGATTGAGATGCAATCGAAACAACTAAAATATAATAATCAAAGAAACATTTATGAATATAATTAGCTATTCTTTTACTGTATAACAGCATTTTCTATTATATTGATTGCATATTGACATAGGTAATATCTATATATTAACTAACTAACTTACTAACGATCTTTCAATGGCTGCAGAATAAAGTTATGATGATATCGGTGTCGTGATTATACTTAATCTATATCATTTATAATTTTTACAGAATTTTATGTTAGAACTATTAATTGTAAATTATTACTGGATCACTAAATCTATATGAAAAAGGACGATTCATCGACTTTTACGTGATAAATATTTAATTTTCCAATTTACTAGCTGAACTTTACTTCGTCCCGACATACATATAATTTCTCTAGTCGCAACAGGAAATAAATGTGGCGGTCAAACCTAGAACTAACCAAACCTAGGGCCAACCCTAGAAAGTAGGTGGCGTGAATACGTGGTGGCAACCCTTACTATCGATAGAAACGTATATCGAAATATAATAGAGCAACTCTGAGAAAGCTATCTACAATTGAATGTGCAACTCTCTTCTTTTTGAGTATATCGATGACATACAGACAAACATTCAGTTATATGTATATACATTAGGGCGGGTCAATTTTTTTTTCGCACAAAGCGTCCATTAGAATCGGAATCTACAAAGAATTCTAGGAAACTTTCACCAAGAAACCATGTCTCTAAAATTAATTCCTAGCCCCCGCAGAGAAGCATCAAGGTTTCAGTTTTGGGTATTTGGGTTTTAATGCAATATGACATACAGGTAACCCATTTTTTAATCGGTTTGGTTGTAGCCAAACAGGAGGCAACTCTGTCTAAAATTCCGAATCTGTCACGCTGTTGTATTAAACTTCGTTGCTTTCAAGAAAGAATCGTTTCATTATTTTTCTAAAAAGGTTGAAATTAAATAAAAAATAAAAAGCTATGGAAACTTCTGCTCAGTGTTTGCATTTGCTGCTACATAGCAGCAATTTCAATCAAAATATTGCTCTGCTCTTGATATTGCTCTGATTTTGAAAGGCTACGTAGCATAGCAGAGAGCACAAAAACAAAACGAATGCTCTTCTGCTTTGCTCCATAGCATAGCACATCGGAGCACAGAGCAATAGCAAGAGCAAAAAATTTGCGATCCGCTACTTGTAGTTTTAGCAATAGCACAAGGATTGAAAACGAGATGAGAGCAGAGCAAATGCAAAAAAAAATTTGTGCTACTGCTACCGAGCATTTGCATTGTTTTTATCTTTTCCTTTTCTGTTACTCTCATAGTTGCTCTCGTAGTTACTCTCGTAGTTACTCTCTTAGTTGCTCCCGTAGTAGCTCTATACGAAATATTGCCGTTTAAGACGTTAATTTCAAATTATAAGAATACATTTATTTTCACATTGTGCTATAAAATATATACGATTTAAGCATTAATTAAATTAATTTCAAACAAGCAGTAATTTATATTTCTAATTCTTATTGTTTTCTTCGTCTTCAAATGAAGGAAAGTTGTCAATGGCACCGTCTAAATGGGATGAGTTTAGTTTGACAAGTAAAATATTTTCCAAAGTCTCGTGGTTTAATCTATTTCGATTGTCGGCCAGTACAAGTTTCAATGATGAAAATGCGCGTTCTATTGTGACCTACATACATAAATAAAATGAAAATATATGAACATATGCCTTGCAGCAAAAAACAATCCTTCTTACTTGTGTTGGCGGAATGGCAAAGCATACTTTGCTCAGTGCATGCAGTTCAGGATCAGTCGACTTTCTTTCACTCCAGAAGTTCAATACATTTACATTTGCTTTCATGTAAGGAAGCTTCAGCGTTTCGATTTTGGTATAAACATCCGTGCATTCATCAGTAGGCGATATTGTAGCTCCCAAATAGGTGTCTAACAAGTCAAACTCATTATTTTCATGCCCTTCTTCAAGAATCATTGAACTAATTGAAGTTCTTGAGGAACTAAGTTTTGGGGTATTTGTTTTAATTTTATCCCATAAAGTCTTCAAGAAGTGTACAGCATTTTTTTTCTGAGTCCCGGAGAGAATTTGTTGAAACCTCGGATCTAAGTATAGGCATGCATCAAATCCCACATTCGATATGAGTTTGTCCGTTCGAGTATCTATGCTTTCAATGAGGGTTTTACCAATTTTAAAACTAATTGAATTTTCGCCGTCTGAACGTGATAATAAAATTTGATTTGTTGTCAGCTTACAAGTGAGCCACAAAGCGTAAAAATTGCCGTAGTGCAATTGCTCTTCTTGGAATCTTATAATAGTTTTTTGCAATGGATTCATTATACAGGTGTAGCAATCTATAAACTCCCACAATATAGAGCTAGCGTCGAAATTTTCATCATCCGTTTTGTTTTCGATTGCTTCAATGTCGCACAAAACGTCCTTCGCTTTATTCAGTCGATCGATCATCTCATATGTTGATCCCCACCTTGTGGGACAGTCCAATTGGGGCAATTTTAGTTTCCGAAAGTCAAATACCTCACGATAACCATTTGATGGCTTACGAATGTATTTCGTCATGTTGCGACATTGAAGTAAATAGCTTTTGATTTCTGCCTTTTTTAAAACATCAAGTGCACAAAGTTGTGCAGTATGTGCTGCACACCGGCATATTTGTATATTACCCACATGCAACTCCTCTGGGGTCTCAAAATGATCAATTTTCTCAGTGTAGTCTATGTTTTTTTCCACGTCCTCTGTGCCTTCAAAATCATCATCAAATGTATAACTATGTGATAAAATTTTTGTTGTTTTAATCATATTAGCTCCATTGTCAGATGTAATTGAAACTATTTGATTCAATCGGATATTGTACTTGTCCAAAGTGGCTATAATTTCTTTGGCCAGATTTTTAGATGTACTTCCACTAGCACCTTTAATTTCAGACAAGCCTAATATCCGGGATATAATTTCATTTTCATTAATAAATTGCGCGCTAATTCCAAAAATATTACGGTTAAGCCGAGTTGCGCTGTCTATTTTTAAAGACAGTAATCGGCCGTGCATTTCTCGTTGCATTTCACTGCGAATGTTTTCAGCCACATGTTTTAGCATGTTTTTGCATTTACTGCCATTTAATTTAAAGCTTTTTCCACTTTTTTCTGTAAGACCGTCACAAATAGGATCTATTATGTTTTTCATGTTTTCCGAATTTAAAACATTAAAAGGTACACTTTGTTCTGTCACCAGTCCTATGTATGAACGAATTAACTGTTTTTTGTTTATTTTCACTTTGATTGTTTCTTTTCTGGGTTGTGATATATTTTCTGAACAAGAGGACTCATTATCTTGATAATCTAATTTTATTTTATGCACTCCAGTAATATGTTTTTTTAAATTAAATGTACGATCTTTCTTTAAACGCCGATCACAAGATTTGCACTGCACATATGACGAACCATCGTCTTCAAAATATTTATAAATATTAAACGAGTTTTTTCGAGGAGGCATGTTTACGCAAGAAATCAATTAATATTACTGCGCTTGTAAAAAACTTAGAGCATGCAAACAATTATAAAGTGAATATTTGGCACGTGACAAAATTTGGCACGCCTGCTACGGGAGCAACTAAGAGAGTAACTACGAGAGTAACTACGAGAGCAACTATGAGAGTAACAGAAAAGGAAAAGATAAAAACAATGCAAATGCTCGGTAGCAGTAGCACAAATTTTTTTTTGCATTTGCTCTGCTCTCATCTCGTTTTCAATCCTTGTGCTATTGCTAAAACTACAAGTAGCGGATCGCAAATTTTTTGCTCTTGCTATTGCTCTGTGCTCCGATGTGCTATGCTATGGAGCAAAGCAGAAGAGCATTCGTTTTGTTTTTGTGCTCTCTGCTATGCTACGTAGCCTTTCAAAATCAGAGCAATAGCGGGAGCAAAAAAAAATACTCCGTTGTAGCATAGCATTTTCAATCACTGCTTCTGCTATGTCAGTTGATGCCAATTCAGAAATTGATAGCGTTGTAATTATGTATGTCCAAGTCAAGTTGCAATACAAGTCAGGTCGCAAATATAATTGGCACACCAAGTCGGTTTTCGTAATTAAATTTGCCTAGTTATAGAGATGTTTTGAAATATTATTTCTACATGAGTGAACTTAAGAAAGAGGAATAAGAAGAGCATTTTAAAAAAGCTTAACATGTTCCTTAAAAAATATCTAAGAAAGACTAAAAATATATCCCGCTCAAGTTCGGTAACTGGATTTGATAAAACGTTGAATAAATTATTTTATATTGCCAAGTGCGGTGGCAAAACATTGATGCCTTGCTCCTGTGGATTGATTCCCGATCACCTAAAAATATTTATGGTTGACCAACATACGAGCAGAAGAAATACAATTCCCGAGTGCCCGCAAAATGTTGTTGATGAACTATCAAGCCGATTGCCAGGTAACTTTGATCCCTCGTATACACCTGAATGTTCGCTCATGAATGGAGAATACGAATACGAGTTTGCGATTCCAGCTGCAAGAGCTCCAATTTTGAATAAAAGGGGACCTTACTGTAAACGATTTGACATGTTTAATTTCGCTATGATGTGAGACAGATTCGGAATTTCAGACAGAGTTGCCTCCTGTTTAGCTACAGCCCTATTTAAAGACATTGGTTTTACTGATGAAAACGGTGAGGAAATAATTGTTGACAAATGTAAAGTGAGTCGGAAAAAAAAAAAAAAACAGGGAGTCCATTCGTATATATATTATACATACTTATAAAGATTTTTAAAAATGCCTGATTTTCGAACATACATATATTTGAACTGTTCTAACAATTTAAAAATGATTTTTATTAAGTAATTTGAAAAGAGAAAGTGGCAAATCACAAGAAAAACAAATAATATATATATTACCAACAATATATACATATGTACTTACATATATAACATCAAAATGATATTTAAGATACACTTTGTGAGTAAATGTTTATACCTAAAGTTTTCAGAAATTGATAAGATTATTTAATCAAAAGAATTTTTGTATATAACCCATTGAAGAGGGGTAAAATTTTAGGTATATTTTGACACATTCCGAATTGAAAAAGCTTGAAGCAATCTCAACAATTGCCGCCTTGTAACTTTGTAATCAAATTAAATTGTGTTGTGTATTTAGCAAACTAACAAACAAGTAAAACACAAAATTTGGCCAAAAATTTCAATCGAAAATGTTTTGTAGCCCTCCGCCTTAGGCACTTTGCGGTATTTTCAAATCAAAAGTGCCAGCCAGCCAGACAGACAGACAGATAGACAGACGTACCAGATAGACTTTTGATATTTAGCAGAACAAAAAAAAATTTCATTGAATAGAAAAGTACTTGAAAGTGCTTAAAGTCCTTGAGTCCTTGTTGTCTGCCTTCAGGCCTCTCACTTATGCTCATTAAATTTTTAATCATCAGAGAGGAACTAAAGTTCAGTTTGTATTCTAGCCATAGCAATAACCCCATAACCCCATAACTGTCAATACCAATTAGTTGAGGTGGCAGCCAAGAGGTGGCTAAGGATCAACTTGGTCGATACACTAGAAAAAAACAATGATGATAACAACTAAAATTATGAAAACTACTCAAAAGTATAATGTTTTACAGCCGGAATGAATAAAAAATACATAAATTTCTATTCTTTATTCTACATATATCAATTTTAGAAGATTTTGTGAAATAACACCGTTTGCACAGACCAGATGTGTATAATATTTTTACATTGAAATATATATTTTCCAAATATTTTACACAAGTACATATGTATATGTATCTACATCTTTACTTATAGTTTAACCTCGGGATGGTCGAGAACCGGAGCCATCAAGGAAAATTGAAAGTTACAGTAGATTGCAAATTTTTAACTTATTTCTTAGTTTAAGTTTTAAACATATCATTGAATAACTACAATTTATTGATTGCTGACTAAAACGGAGATACCTCAAATGAGAGACAAAAGATACGGAGATACCTCAAATGAGAGACAAAAGAACAAATTTATTTTTACCCCGGATAATAGGGGTATTCGGTTAATGGGAGCCCAGGTATTCGTGGTCCAACTGTACTTACAAACAACAACAAATTGAGGTAGCAAATATCTTTTGGTTATCCGAAAAAAAAATTATTCACCTTAATTCCAAAAGTGCAAAATTAATTCAAAATATACTTGGTAATCAAATTCATCAAATTCATTTTAAACTGACCAAGTTAGAGCTTTCTGAAAACAATTTGTTTTTTGAGCCCTAGAACCAAATGGCGCTGTACGACCTAAATGATCGAAAATGACTGTTTAAAACCTTTAAAAAATATTTTTGCATTTATCAATTTATTTATCAATTTATGTGTTAATTTACTTCCATGTTTACTCCCATTGTTATTTTTAATTAATTTAATTACCGTTTCCTAATCGAATAACCACAATTTAAAATTTTTTGTTTGCAGTGCATTCATAAATATTTGGCATCTAGTTTATGGCTCTTTGGTCAGATTTTGTGGGTCAAACTCAAGTCAAGTCAATTATAAACCAAATTGTGTGCCTCAAACATCAATTTAATTATAATTGTTGCCAAGGCTGCACTAGGGACTGAATCATTTATGTGAGTTGCTTGCTTAATATATGATTAGATGCTTTCAATTTGAAATGGGGTTATATTAATTCTGAAGCAATTATTTATGAACTTGTATATACGATTGAAATGCTAAATGTTGACGATGTTGATTAGGAATAAAATATATTATTTTTGGTAGTTATCTTCAAACATTTTAAAACTCTAAAACGATGATAATCGCATCATGTGAAAATCTTAAAATATAGCTTGGACTGATATTCCCATGGCCAATCTATGTTGGCAGTGTGCCAAAAGTTGGTATTTCCTTTGATTAAAAACTTTTATTTTTTTTAACATATCGCCAGACGGTTATAGATTGACTATTTATTTAAATGTATCAAGTAAATATACGATAGCTTTTATTAAATTCTAGTAATTCGTTTTCCTAAATTACGGGGGCGGAACTTGATCTGCCTGGACATTAGACGGATCGTCACACCAAACTTGGCAGCTCTAGCTCTTAGAGTCTCCGATATCTAAGTTTTCATACGGACAGACGGACGGACAGACGGACACGTCTCAATCGACTTTATGGGGTCGCAAACGCTTCCTTCTGCCTGTTACCCTATGGGTACAGAGTATAAAAAGGACTCTCCGGTGATCAGCATTGCTCCTTAGAGATTCAATCAAAACCAATCGAACAAAAAGAATTAGATTTATAATTGAATAATCTTGTGGATAATCAAAGCTTTTTTTTAAATGTTTTTTTTTATGCATTTTCGGCGAAAAAAAAACAGAAGAAATTTAGTTTAAATCTAAAATCCTTGGATTATTCACGAGTTTTTAATGTTCTTCATTAAAAAAAATTTATCAAGTGGTTTCTAGAGTGGTCACCAATTCAAAAAACTGGATTTTGAGAAAAACGCATTTCAAGTTTCAACAGTATCCTTGAAATATGTAGTTAATATGATAGGGTTATCAATGTTGGTCTCTCTAATCTCACTGGACCATTTAGTCTTATAGAAGCTGGCGCATAAATATTTTAAAACAATCGTAAAATTAGTTGCCCGTAGCTAGATTGCACTTATGGCATATTATATAGTCATTCTTTTCATATTACATAATCATTATTTTCATAGTTAAGTTTAGTTGTAATTAAAATAGACTCATTTGTTGTCAATAAGCAAGTGTCTAAAAATATACATATGTACATATATATACATATTTTAGATTGCAATTCTTACAACTGCAAAGAAGCAAAGGAACTTCCATATCAATTGTAGAACTAAAGTTAAATGAAAACTTTGACTAAACAAAACTTAATTTTCCAACAATTTAGTGGAAAATTAGCGGGACTATTTAGCATTTCACCTAGAAAATTAGGCAGAACTAACATAAGTAATTGGCTTGCATACAACAAAAGGAAACCAGAGGAAAAGAGGATAAAAAGTTTTTAATAAATCTGCAAATTACTATATAAGGAACTCCTTTTTTCCTTTGGTTTAATTTCGTATCCCTGTGCACAGATGACGATGACAATGGGGAGGCGCGATAAGGACTTGTTCTAAACCAAAAAGGGCAAGATGTAAACTGGCCTGTTTGGCATTAAAGTTAATTCTGGCAGATGGCAGGACCAGACAGGATATGCCAGAGTGCAAAATGCCGCGTTGGCAGTTTTTATTTAGCTTTTGTTAGTTAATTTACCCACTATTGTTGTGTTGTCCAGGACCTTGCGAATGTCCTGTGAACGTAACAACTACATGGCATTTATGTACCAACTAACTATGTATACTTACATATATATACATATAAACTGTTCGCCTTTTGCACTTTTTAATGTAATTCAATTTCAATGAAATTTAATCGTCCGTACATGCGGTTGCTGTTGTTGCTGTTGCCCCTGTTCTTGATTCTCCATTATCCTTCCATTCTTCATCCTTGGTCCATTCTGTCCTGCTCTTAACATTATTTGCGTCATTTTGTGGTGGTTAATTTTGCAGTGCATTGCCGCTTTTACTATTCAATTATGTTGCCGCTTGTCGCCTCATAGCAATTTTTTATGCACTCTACTCCTCCCCCCCCCCCTGCCCCCCTCTCCCACTCAACTTCCACCGTCATCTCTTGTTTATGGTGGACAAGAGTCAGCATCCTGTTCCTGCTTCTGCTGCTCCTTTTGTCCTCTTATGAGGCACATCATCGCGCTAATGTCACACTGAAAGAGTGTGTATGTGTGTGTGTGTGTGGGTTGTAGTTGTTGTTCCCGTTTTCATTGTTATGAAAAATTAAATAGGCATAAATCATGCTAATGGCGCATTCAAAATTTATTATGCTTTAAAGCATCGCAACAAACGAAACGAGACAAACCAGGAATTTATTTATGTATTTTGCAATTATATGAGCTTGCATTTTGATCGGTTCAGGGTGGATTATATAAATGACAGACAGTGACACAAACTACGATATAAAATATATACATATATGTATCTACATACATACATACATACATACATATATAAATGGAGAAAGGGCGCTAGTAAGTTTCCCCTCAATTGAGTCCAGAGTTGGCTGGTGTTTGATGTTCACGAGCGGGTGGAATTTGATTTCAATTAGATGATTAAGGCAACTCATTTCATTAGATGAATGATGTCACCAATGAAGCATTTTGGGGTAAACTTTTTATAAGGTTTTTTGATCTATACATATGCACATAAGTACGTTTGTACATACATACATACATACATAAAGTAAGTGTTAAGAAGTTTTTGCTGGATAATTACTTCTTACCCATTTAAATGCCCAAGAAAACTGTGAAACTTAGAAAATTCTAACTCAAATTAGGAAAAATATATTACAATATTTTTTTTTACGCTTAAAGGGGAAAGATAAACTTTAAAAAGAAAAAGGAAACCGTATAAATTTTCATCTGTTTTTTTTTTTTTTTTTATTTTTGTTTTTATTTTTATTTTTATACCTACAAGGCTGTTCTTAAGCCAATATGGACTTACGCGCTGCAGCTATGGGGTACAGCCAGCAAATCAAACATAGAAATACTGCAGAGATATCAGTCCAAGACTCTCAGATCAATAACAGGCGCTTGTCGATATATGACCAACGTAGATATCCAAATACCCACCGTCATAGACGAGATAAAATCTCATACAAGTAGATATATCAAAAGGCTACATGACCATGAAAACGCTTTAGCATTAAGTCTATTAGATAACTCTGTCACCACAAGACGTCTAAAAAGAACTCATGTCTTGGACCTGCCATATAGAGAAACAAATAGGTAGTTATTAATATGTAAATATGTAAATATATGGATTGAGTTCACTGGAGCTTAAACCATCCGGCTATTATTACTTATATTTAGTCAATTTGTTTATTGCCTAGTCTAAGGCAGATTGCAAATAAAATATTAATAAATAAAAAAAAAATTTTATACCAGTCAATAATCTGATTATTTTCGAGTCGGAAAGTACTTAATGGAAAATAAGGCAAACGGAACATGTTCACTGTTTTCAGATGGCCTTAGGTATCCTTTATTAAACAAAGACAAAAAAAAAAAAAAAAAAAAAAAAACAAACCAAATAGGTCAAGCCTGGTCGTGATAAGAGATATTTTGAAAATGTTAAAATTCTTTTTTGTTTTATGACAAATATCAATTCAAGTAACGACAAGCGCATAGGAAGTGAATTTTTTTTTCTTATTTTATTGCAAAGCTGTCAATGTTTATACAGAAATGCTCATAAAGCCATTGTATTTTTTTTATTTTTTTTTTTTTTTTTGGGAAAAAAGTCTTAGTAAGAGTAAAATTCTCCATGGTAAAAAGATATGTAATTGTTTCTTCTTTTAACTTCAATGATACATCAAGCACACCCATAAAAATTTGATGAAAATCGTATGGCCCATTCTATGGTCAGTCAATGACTATTTCAATAAGAGTGATTTGATTAAAACATTTATTAATAACTACAATTACTTTGTTTGTAGTTAAAAGCAATTCTTTTTAAATAAACATTTATGAAACAAATGGAAATGATGGAAATTATGGAACGAATGTTCAATTAATAATTTTTTTTGTTTTTTTTTTTAACTCTTTTAAAAAGTATTTGAATAAAAAGTTATTCATGTATATTAAACAACAAAAAAATTTCTCTGATGATATAATCATTATCATTTTATCATTGACACTAAAAATATTGCTTAAAAAGAAATAACACCTGAAGGTAAAATCAATTTGTTGTTTAGCGACAATTGTTTAAATGCAATTCAAGCGCAATTGTAGCAACTTAATGATTAAATGTAATTCTAAGTGGTCATTCCTATTGTGTTACACCACACTCTCTCTTCTTATTTTAACATACGATTCACTCCTTAACTGTCTGACTGGCAAACTCACTCTTCACCTTCTGACCGACCAACTCTGATTCTGACTGCTCAACTCACTCAACCCAACTTCAACTGCCTCCGACTGCGTTGCCATACACCGTTTCCTTCCCGATCTTGCCAAATCTCCTGACAAAGACCAGACTCTAATCCTCCAGGTTACCATCTCCTACACTCCTTACGCCTTAAATTATTAAAAATGCTTTATAATTTAAAATTAAACAATTAAGATTCATTTGGATAATGCAAAATACACTTAGTTGTATATTTCTCTTAATCTACTGTTTCGATTGTCATGAGGTTTGCTGTTTTCTAAAGAACATGGATTAGGCTAACTATGGAAAAACCACTTTCAATTTTGCTTTAAGCACACTTAAAATCCGAAAAGAACTTTTTCGCATGCACTGGAATAGGGACCAATGTGATTTCATCATTCTGAGCAAAATTCCACACGAATAAGTTTACGTTTTTAAATACAAAAAAAAAAAAAATACTACTTATTTGCTGCGGCAAAGCACTAATTGATGTTGGAAAAGACACAAATAGTTGCGTATAAGGAGGGCAATCTTTCCTACAGGCAAATAGCTGAAAGTTCGAATCTGGGTGACAATACGAAGACGAAGGCCTGAACAGAAGCCTAAAATCAACACCGATTGGAGCGGAATATTCCTAAAATACATAAAGGCATTGTATGACTCCCTTCCAAATTGGATTTTTTAAGTTATTTCCTAAAATGGTGACTGCACACATTATTCAAATAGTCTAATTAAGAACAAATGTAAAAAGAAACAAAGAAAAATAAACGAAAGTATAGGAATCCTTTGTTGAACAACAGTGTTAGATCGTGTCCCTATTCAAGTGCTGCATAAAAATAGGCAGCTTTTGAAGAATTTGCACAACAATAAATTTAGAAAAATACTGTTATTTTGAAACCCTTTTTTTAATTTATTGAAAAACAAAATGCAGAACGCTAAAAAATTATCTTCTACTGATTTACTTTTTTTGTTTTCGTTAAATACTTACAAATTCTTTGTAAAATGCTTGTCCCAATTCAAGTGCATGACACTGTACTTCTAATGTGAGGCTCTGTTGGGATGCTACAGATCAATTTTTTAACCGAAAATGTAGTGTGCCAGTTCTCGCCTTTCCGTATCAAACATATAATAATCGATTATTGGATCAAAATATCGAACGAAAATTAATGTTGCTATCGATTTTTTTCCTTCTCTGATTCTGTTGAGTCATCGACTTGGTCTTTCTCTTGATACAGGAAACACGTGCGGACTAAACTTCTTAAGGCAAAATATTTCTTACCATTTTTCTTGCACAGTACATTTGTTTTTTATATCTTTATTCAAAATCTATCTCATGGTACATCATTAAATTGTTTGCCTATGTGCCGGTGGTTTATTAAGCTACAGAAAGATGATGCTCTCGTTTGGAAGGTACCGATCCAAGAGATGTATCCAGTTCAGTCTTCTCTTAGCAGTGGCATGGCCTAGTTGATCAAAATGGTTTAATTTCTTCTTTTTTCTCTTTACTTCAAGTTTTTTTTTGCTAACGTCAGCTTATTTCGTTTTTCTGTTTTTAATAGTGTAAATTCAGACTTACATATGTCGAGGAGTAATGATTTCCTTTGGATGACTTCCCTTGCTCGCATTTTTTAGCAATGCACCGGACCACACTTCCATCTCTCTCAATAATAGCGTCACATGAATCAAAATGGCATTTTTGCGCCATTTTATAGAGCAATGGGAAATAGAGACGGATACGGGCCGTGCCGGGCCTAGGCCAAAAGCACGAAACTTTTGTCTTTTTCAGTCTATTCCAGTGAGCTCTCTCAAGCGTGGATAAATTTTTTTTTTTTTTTAAATAAAAATATGACTACTTAATTTTAGCAAGTAATGTAAAAGTTATTTATTTTATTTATAAGAGTTAGCTATAATTAAAATTAAATGCTAACTTAACAATTAAAGCACTGGCGGCTAAGGCCTTCGGCTTAATATAAAAACTAATATTACATAATTTTAAATAAATAAAAATAAAATAATGTGTGTATATGTTGAAGACTGATAATTCTCCCGGGTATTTTTATCTTCTTCGTACGACATGGCCTGTTACAAGAACAGTGCGTTACGTAGGCGTTCAATAAGTTGGTTCATCTTCGACTGACTACGCAATCGCCATTTGCTCAACTCCACACCGGACCACACAAGATTACAGCTTCTGCTGTCATCTCGCTCAGTTACAGATGTTATCCAATTACAGTGTCACCTGGATGACTTGGCAGTTTCTGCCCAAATAGCATTACAGTACTCAATCCCCAAGTTATACTACAGTACTCATGAACTGTAGTCGTCAAAGTAACTAACTTGACGTTGGCAGATAAAAAAGAAGGGGACAGGGTAACCAACCTCAGGATATCAAAGGGTCGGCCGGACCTTCAAAAACATGCCTGTATTCATGATTATTTTTAGAAAGTTTTGTTTTGTTGTATTTAACATCGAATTTCCCTTACAGTGATGCCATTGCCCTTCAACGCTAATAACTTTCCCTTTTTAACGTCACCAACGTGATTAACCACGTGGCATTTTTATAATCTTTTCCTACATAAGACAAAATAAGCAAATAACCTTGCAATTCAAATGATTTAGATTTATAAACTAATTTACATTATAAAACTCTATTTAAACTTAACTTGATGTATGTACATCCATTCTCAAAGCTTTTTGTAATATCATAAGTCTAATCTTAGAAACCTTCGAATTTGTGATTTTTATTAAAAAGAAAAGTCGGTTAACAATTTTTAATTTCAAGGAGCAACAACGATCACTAATTATTTATCCTAATCGATCACGTGGCCAAAAAAAAGAAACATCGATAGTGATGACCAAACATCGATACAAAACTATCGATAGTGTCATCGTTCTCGTTCCAACTAGTTCCAGCTCTTTGGTGAAATCGCTGGGCTTCAAAACCTTCCGTAACCCCACAATTTTTAAATGACCCAAAGAACATTCTATTAAATGAAATGTCGGCTGGTGGTGCTCACAAAATTCATTGTCCGAAATCATAAAAATTTATCATATTACAAACAATAAATATAACAACTTGAAAAAATCAAAGTTGGAGTTAATGTTCATCTCTTATAAATGAGCGATAAATTTGTGGTGCTGCTATACTTTTAGTTTGGCGGTCCCCCTATTTTCATTCCCTACTTTTTTAGAAAACGGCCAAAGCAAAAGCGAATTTCGCGAAAACTGGTCTAACGAATTGAATGAAATTTTAAGGAATGAAGAAAATAAGATTTTTGGACAGAGAAATAAGCCCCATGGTATGCCAAACAATGCAATAATCTATTCCGATCAGTGTGTGGATACATACAGTGGCTCACAGCTTATTTGAACCATCCAATGAAACAAAATTGAATCAATATCTTTTAAACGGAGAAAGGTAACATCAAAATTGAAATGCAGAATTTTTAGTTAATATATGAACTACTTAATACGTAATTCATTGGTTTTAATTAATCCTTTTTTTCGTAAAAAAAGAGTAAAAACTAGAAATAGTCGACATTTCAATATCACAGCTTATTTGAACCAGCCTATCTAAAACGTTTTCGATCGCATCGATGGAACCCACATTTTAGTGGTTTCCTGGCTGATTTTGGGCCATTCCTCCAGATGGGCTGCTTTTAGCCCGTTTGTGGCGGATTTTGGCCGAATTTGGATGTTATTGTCTAATATCGCCCACAAATTTTCAAGGACAATAAGATCTCGTGTTAGAGTCGGAAGTTTAACCACATCGGGGCAGTTGCAAATAATCCAGATGTGCACTTTTCCGCTGTTTATGGTTTGGGTCATTATTCCGATGAAACAAAAAGTGATTACTTTTACCGCGATCCTGAGGATTTTTAACCAAATTTTTTGTTAATACCTCTAGATATGTATTTTATGTTATTAAACAAACTCCAGCAGCAGGACACCAGCTTCAGGCAGACAGGCCCAAACCATGAAGCTCCCACAGCCAAATTTCACAGCTGGCATAGGCGGTGGTTGTCCATCCGAACCAAATATGTCAAAATTCGCTCTATTAGCGTTGGTGAAAGAGAGTTACAGGTTTTGACAAATTTCGTTAGCAAGTCACTTTATTTTAAGTTTTATTTTAACGAATGGTTGATTTTTGGATTAATTATAAAATGCGCAAGCTTAAAAAAACTTTGTATTTTTTCTCCTCTTTTCAACGCGTCCCCTTAGGTTTTCTGCGTATCGATCGCACCATGCGCTTTTTAAGTGTTTGCTAAGTGTTTGCAATGTTTGCAGTTTCTTTTGAATATAAACATCAGCGGTTACAAGCGTATATTACCTGCTCTCGGAAGCCTAAACTCATGTTTTTTTTTTTTTCAAATTTAACTGAAAGGGACTCATTTTCAAATGTTTTAATAGAATTGGAGATTGAAATCAAAAGTTTGTTTCCATTGTACAAAAGTAAAGAAATGCCAGGAAGGGACTTGGCTTCCTCTGACTGTAGCTTCATATAGTTTATCTATTTTCCTTTATCATCATTCTTATGTGCGTATTTAACATTGGAATTCTGAAAATTCCGAAACATTGCAGCATCAAGCTTATGATGCAACAATCCAACAAATTCATCTTCTGGAAGACTTTGAAGTAGATCCGCACGCCAGTTAAGCAAATCGTCCATATACAGTGAAAGCTCCCTTGGCCGGACAGCGACGGTACCAGTATTTTTGTCCGCCCAAGGAAGATGTCCGCCCAAGGGAACGGATTTTGTATGAAAATCATGCTAAAAAACTTGTAAAATTCGTCCGGCTAAGGGAGCTGTCCGTCTGAAGGAGCTGTCCGCTAGTAGAGCTTTCACTGTACTTTTGGGGTTTCGAGTTGCACTCGTGAAAGTGATGTCGCAGTGTGCTTTCTGAAATCTATTTTTTTCCACATCCCTTTGCACATTTATGCTGAGCTCCTATTTTATAATTAAGATTATTTATTTTCACCGGGTTTTTATACCCAGTAAAAGGGTATATTAAAGTCGCCAAAATGTATGTAACAGGCAGAATTAAGCATTTCCGACCCTATAAAGTGTATATATTCTTGATCAGCATCAACAGCCGAGTCGATTGAGACATGTCCGTCTGTCCGTCCGTCCGTCCGTATGAACACCTAAATCTCAGAGACTATAAAAGATAGAGCATCCAAATTTGGTGTGAACATGCGTCTAGTGTGTACACAGATCAAGTTTATTTCAAATTTTTGCCACGCCCACTTCCGCCCCCGCAAATCGCGAAAACGTATTACTAGAGCTGTATTAAAGATATCGTATTCTTACTTGGCACACCTAATTATATATCAAAACTGGACCAGCTGACCAAATTTAGTCAAAATCGGACAATAAATATCGGAGATATACCTATATGACTTTTGCACTGAATTGCCAAGGCGACATTGGCTGCCAAGAGTGAGCGAGACAGTATGCGTTCGCTGTTGCTGCATGTAATAGAGAATTTTGCATGAAATTTATGGCGATTTCGAGGATATTCTATTTCATTTAATATAACTAGTTGGTACAGGGTATACTCAATGTCGGCAGGGACGACTTGCTTGCTTCATTCTTTGCTGTTTTCACTTTAATGCAAATTATTTCACAACGCGTTTTTTTATATTTCGCTTCCCATGTCAAAAAACTGCTGGCCAAAAGTAACAGACATATTGAACGCTTTAAGAATGCAAATGCAAGAGTGGACGACCTCTTGCAGCTTATGGGGAAGGAGGATCTAGATTAAAAAGAAAATTGGCGTCAAAGCTTTCTCAAGAAAATTTAAAGGAGAGCCTAATGCATGCTGCCGCTATGTCAGCAGAGTAGTCGGGAGATAAGCAATCGTCAAAAATATTAAGAGCACAATTAAAACCAAATGGTTTTACAGCTGAAGATCTTTCACCAGTATTGCTCTCAGCTGATGGGGCATTATCTTTTATTATTGAGAATTGCTTCTCTAAGCAACAATATATAAACATTAGATTAATGGGAATAAAAAAGAATTGCAACATTTATCCAAGCTATGAAAAGGTAAAGGAAGCTAAAAAAAAAGCAGGCCTCTTGAAGTAAATGTATCAGAAACTGTTGCAGAAGTGCCGCTGCAGAACTTATTAGACCATACTGCTTCAAGAATAATTTTACACCAAATTGAACAATTTACTAATATATCTAAAATAAAGCTATTAGTAAGCTATGGCTTTGATGCTTCAACCGGACAAAGTGTATATAAGCAACGTCTTAATGCTTGGGAGAAAACGCTTCTGAGGCACGGAATAAATATTATAAGCGTGATAGACTATTTCACGCTAGGAAAAACAGCCGCAGAAATAACTTAACGGACGAGTTTCACAGAGCGTTGGATTCATCTGATCCTTTATTATCGGGTATCTCTTCGCAAAGAAACAACAAGGCGCAATTTCTACCAAAATAAGTTATTGCGCTCCTGATGTTGCCCTCAACGGAGAATATAGTTGTTGTTGAATCTGATTTCGAATTTAAAGAAATTTTTGATTTTGAATTGGATCTTGAAATGTAAATAAAAATTTATCAATATACCCCATTGGTTTTACATTGTGCATGTGGGCGGTTGGTGTGGGCATGGTCAAAATTCCAAAACAAGAAAATTCTAAAAAAATAATCCTAGCATAATTGCAAAATTTCAAGTCCATATCTTTAAATTTAGAGTTTATGCCGCTAAATCGGCATTTGCGCCCAATGTGCAATGGTCCTCCGACATTCCACCATGTGAAGCAGCCCTAAACCATCACGCTTCCTCTGCCATGAGTCACAATCATTTTGACTTGATTTTTGTTTTAGCTTTTCATCTTTACGGTTCCAATAAAACTCCTTTCCATCTGACTGAAATTTGGTCTCAATTTTGGTTTCATCTGACCAAAAAACCCACTTCCAATCTTCTACAGTCCATTCCTTATGCGCTTTGCTAAGCGCTGGTTTCTTTTGTCTAATATACGCTGTTAGACCAATTTTACGCAACCAGTGTTGCAAAATAAAATTTACAAATCGTGGATACATGTGCGATGTCTGTATGTGTATATATTATTATGATTATCTCAAGCGAAGCGAATTGTGTGTGTGCTCCAGTGTTGGCAAATCAGCTTTTTTTTCGTCAAATCTGTCTTTTTTGATAATCCATTTGCGGGGAAAATTTCGAAACAGCGTGCAGCGGGAATTCTGGATTCTATTTTAATAAATAGCTTCTTTTCCGCTTTATAATTTTCTAAGAAATTTATAACATTTTAGCAATAAATCGTGCTAACAATAATAGTTGTTCATTGCAGTTGAATTAAATCGATATATTTCAGTAGTTCATTTTTTGTTAAGCGAAGTTATCGATAGTAGAGTGCAAAAATATTTTGCGAGCAAGCAAAAAAAATGATAGTTCCAATACTAAAGCTTTTTGACTCAAAGAATATTGCCTGTATTGAACACCAACACAAAAACATTCACCTAATTGAGTGGCACAATACTGAAGACACTACAAAGTTTTGGGTTGAAGTACGATCATACAAGGATTCGGGTGGAAACAAGAAATTTGGGGACTTGGCCACTTTTGCAATGGCATTGCCATGGTCGAACGCAGAAGTGGAGAGAATTTTCAGCCAAGTGAATCTCGTAAAAATCTGATTACGAATTAAAATAAACATTCAAATGCTAAACTCAATTTTCTGCGACAGGTAAATGTATATTAAAAACAAATATTAAAAAGTTAATAATGAAATGTATATATACATATTTATAGATACGACTTGCGTCGGTCAAACAAATGCCACAATTATGAAGTGCCGAAAAAGTATCTAGATATGATTGGCACTATGGGATCGTACGACAAGGAAATTGATTGTGATGATTTAGATCAAACACTAAACATTTTGTAAAAATAAAACACTTATAACAAGAAAAAAACATCAGCTTTTTTTTTTAATTTCAGCTTTTTTTTAAGTTTCCTCCAGTCAAAAACAGCTTTTTTTGGTCAACAAAAGTTGGCAACACTGGTGTGCTCTTTAAGGCGTTTTGTTGCACACAGACTACGCAGTCGCATCTGATGTACCGTCACACCGATGTCCGTCAAAATAGCGACGGTCGCTGTTAGCCTACTGTTAACTTTTTTGAGTTTTTGAAGTTCAATTGTTTCGTTAATAACTGACTTTTTTGAACCAAATAAAGATTAAATTTATTAATAAATAAATGTATAAATATTATTAACTTTTGGGCATTCCGCACCGCATAAACAAGCAGGCGTTGCACTCAGACTTCTCTGGTTCAGAAATGCATTCAGCGATCCATGGCCAGTCACCAAAAATCCAGCGTGGAGCCAAATCCTAGGTCTCTCCGGCTGAAAACGAAGCATACGTCCGGAATAAACTGATGAGTCGGTCGACCGTGCTCATCATCATCCCATCTGCGTTGCCACTTGCAGCACGCATCGTACACCATCGCCTTCATTCGCCTCCGATCCAGATTTGCCACATCCAGACCATATAGCCAATCGCCTTCCTTCAGCGGGTGGCCACGCCTGATCTTGAAGTTGATTGCCAAACGTCTGGCAACCAGATCCAATGGTGAAGCTCCAGCAAGTACCTGCAGTGCCACAATGGACACCGTCCGGCATACCGCAAGGCATCCTAAGAGCATAACTCCTTGGCAGGAGATGAGGCTCCTCCTGGCACCCGACTCTCTCCCAACCGTGGAATACCAGACCGAGGCACCAAACAGTGCACATGGCACCATGAGTCCGGCATAAATGGTGCGTCTTGCTCGAGGAATGAGTCCCCAGTCAACACGTAGCACGAGACTCAATGCTCCAACGACTCCAATCAGCTTATTGCACAGTCCCGCAATGTGCGGCTGAAAATTCAACCGCTCGCCAACTGTGATGCCAAGGTACCGGTACTCTCTGACGTAGCGTAGGCTTGCTCCTGCAAACCGTATTAGTGGCGGCCTCGTGTGGGCCAATCTCCCCTTAAGCAACATCATGGCCGACTTGCTGGTCGAAATCTAGACTCCGACCTCTGCTCCCACGATACTCCAATTCAGCTCTCGGCCTTCCCTCGACGAGAACCAGCAGATCATCCGCATACGCGCTGAATGTATGCTCCAACTTCGAAGGCTTCGAAAGCTGGTGCAGCCTCAGCCGGAATGACAATGTCGTCACTCGCTTCCGCAACTGGAAAAAAGTTACGGAGGAGGAGACTCGCACAGTCGTGCCATGTTGTGACCGGCTCGCCTTCCGACCGAAGGTATCTCAGATCTGTGGATCGCTTTCGTCCTCGGCATATTCTGTAGACAAGCCCCCATGGATCATCCCTGTGGTCTCCAACAAAGTTCCGCCAGTGTTCTTCCTTCGTCTTCAGGATGAGCTTCTTGAACTCGCGGACGGTTGCCCGCAGTTGAGTTGCCAGAAGCTGCGCAGAGTCATCGCCTCTACGCCGAGCATCCTGGAGCCTTCGCCTCAGTCTCCTGACTTTCGGTAGGGCTGCAAAACCATCGATGGTGGCTCCACTCGATGAAAAAAACTATCGATGGTTCCATCGAAATTTTAAAAAGCTTCAAAACAAATAAAATTTGAATAAAAATCTATCTTCCATTTTTTTATTTCGATATATTATATAAGTTATTATTTATAATTAAGAATAAAAAGTTAAAAATATCCATTATTTCAAACTTTATTTATTAATGGTAATGAGATTCTTGGTTGCATTTCAATTCACAGATTGTCTTAATCTCTAAAAATAATATTCATTAGTTTCTTGCATTGATATTGCCACTTGTTCTATATGACTTTCCGCAAAGGCGACATTTGGCAATCATTTTGATTTGGGCTTTATCAAAATATGTCCAAACTTGCGATGCCTTCTTTTTTCGCTTCAATGTGCCGCAATAATTTTCGGATTCCTCATCCACAACAGCATCCTGCACAGTCAAATTTGCTTCAGCGGTCGAAGCATCTACATATGTATGTTATCATTTACATATATTTAATACGAAACTTATGAAAAACAGACGACTAGCATGCATTACATTTTATTATTACTTACTTGAAGTTTTCAGATATTTTTCCATGCTCTTCAGCTTAAAATGTTAATAGATCTAAATGCCCTATAAAATGAAATTATGTATACATAATATTAGTTATATTGGTAAAATTAATTAGTTAAGAAAATACGTACACGTGCTTCTCCTCTGCTTACCCATTGGGTAATACCCAAGCCAGGCAAAACTATCGATGGTTGAAAAAAACCATCGATCTATCGCGATATTCAACTTCCATCGATATATCGGAAAAAACCATCGATGGTTTTGCAGCCCTTCCTCTCGGCGTTTGGTACTCAGATCCGTGGTCCACCACTTCACTTTTCCCACAGCTCGCGACGGTCTGCGACCCAGCACCCTATCGCACACGGACTGCATGACAGGGCGGAGTGCAGACACCGAGGAGTCCAACCGTGAGATCCTGATGTGCTCCAAGGGAAGATGCTCCAAAGTTTTCTCTACTAGGATTGAGTCGAACATTCGCCAGTTTGCATTAGTGAGCTTCCAGGACGGTACAGGAGCATATGTGCTCCCAACTGCAACTTGGGATTGCGAAACA
The DNA here is from genome assembly GCA_035045865.1 of Drosophila austrosaltans. NCBI lineage: Eukaryota > Metazoa > Arthropoda > Insecta > Diptera > Drosophilidae > Drosophila > Drosophila austrosaltans. Next base: position 8,297,483 of record JAWNOQ010000200.1, read on the forward strand.
GCAACATTAATAATGTTGTGATCGCTCATCTCCCACTCGTCCACACTCCAGTCATACGTGGCCCACGCAGACGCTGCTTCATTGGCCAATGTAACGTCAATATCGCTCTGTCCGCGGCGACTATCAAACGTGTACACCTCGCTGAATCGATTTAACACTCCAGCTCGACACCCGAGAATCCAATCCTCCAGCTGCTCACCCCGTCTGTAGTTCAGTTGGCCACGATAACTATCGTGACGCTTACTGAACCCCATAGGAGCTACAGCATTCGCATCAGGGCAGAGGATGACCGGAGTACTGCTTGCCAGTAGCAGTATGGCATCCATGTACAATAGACCCGTCGTTGTGAAATCATATTGCGCATGACAGTACAGTGAGGCTAGGAAATGGAATGACGGCAGCGTTTCTTCTACATTTCTCATAGACTCGACTACCGAACACTCTCATCCCAGATGGGAATCCAGTGAGCCGGCCTTCCTTGTATCAGATGCCCTATGAAGCGGCAATTCCGGCAGTCCACCGGATTTACGCACTTCGCTGCAAGGTGGCCAGTTTGTCCACACTGGCGACACATGTCCTGTTTATAACGACACTAGGACACCTTGTGGTCGAATCCAACGCACCTACATATGACAAGCATAAGTACGTACGAGCGGCCGGCAACGGTAAGCAAACCACTCGATATAGACCCTACCGGTCTTCTCTAGTACTTTGGCGCCATCAGTAACGGACCAAGGCTTCGTCTCCAAGGGCACAGCCTTCGTTTATTTATAAGTATCTCCACAAAATTTGATCGAAATTGTTGGCCCAGTTTTCGAGATATATGTATCAATAAATGTAAGGACACCTTGGCGGTAAAAATTATTGCATATATGGGAGGGTACAAATAAGCGCGCTCACAGTGCTGGAAAGGAAACGACATGCACGGTATCCCAATTTAATTCTTTTTATCTATTTGTGTCTTCGCAGGCATCGACTACCAAATCTCTTGGAATACTTCTTGGGCAGGTAGCCCATGGGCCTATACTGTGTAATAAGTTGGAAATAATTTTTTTCTTTTTTTGAGCAATCATCCGATAAAAATTTTTCTTGATTTTCAGGTTAGTTTTCTGGCGCTCACGTGGATGGACTGGGCTCGACCGTAAAAATTTCGACTCCCCAAGAAACTGGTGTCCAAAATTCCCTTTTTGGTTGTTATTTTGCCGGGATTATATAGTCGAGCTGACTGGCGGACGGCAGGCTCGGGACGCACGTGGTCCCTCAAGGTGGGCTTAGAGAGAGACTGGAGAATGGCAAAAAAATACTAGAAAAAAAACTCGGCCAGGCCTGGCTCCGTTAGAAGAGCTGGTCGTCAGGGAACCTCCTGGTTGGCCTACAATAAATGAGACAGGGATGAAGACGGCTGTTAACCGGATCTTATGGGGCGGTCTCTAGTCGGATGACTTACCCTACGATATCACTAATCCAGCTTCACTCTCTGGAGTTTTATTTATATTTGTTATAAAATTTTGACTCCTTTTATTATTTTCAATAAATTTGAAAAATTATTATTTTCCATACAAAATGTTTTTTTCTCTTTTTCCTTTTTTTAGCCACACACTTGCGCACCAGGCGATCACTCTGACCCAATTAACTGTCCCCATAGCAGTTATATCAAAGTTTCACTAATCCTCCATTTCTATATTCCTCTCTGAGAGGATATTGAATTGCCCGGGTCACTGGCCTTTTGACCGCTAAACCTTGCCAACTCTTATATAGAGGGATAATCCTCCTCACCAGACTTAGCCGTTTCCCAACACTGGCCGAAAATCTATCGATATCTTATCGATAGTTCGCCAAAAAAAAAAGCTGGCCATAACAAATTGCTCCACTTGGCCATTACCACGGGGCATCCCAGTTGTAATGTGCGATAGTTGATTTCAGTGGCGGATCCAAGGCGGGATCTGGGGGAGAGTTCCCCCCAAAAGGTTTCTACCACGAAGAATACAATGCGGTGGATATGTTAAAAAGTATATTGTACTCATGCATAAATGACAAATTTATATTCGATTGAAAAACAATAAAGTTATGAAAGTTTAACTCTATTTTTGACCGAACGTTCCTATGGGAGCTATATGATATAGTCATCCGATCGGAATGATCTCGAGATATGCTATGCCCGCAGCAAAAAGAAGCCTATGTCCAAAATTTAAGCTCTGTAGCTTTCAGGGTCTAGGAGGAGATCGTGTTGATCCAGACAGACAGACGGACATGGCTATATCAACTCAGCTCATCATGCTGTTCAAGAATATTTATACTTTGTGTGGTGGAAGATGCTTCCTCCTGTGCGTTGCAAACTTCTGACCAAAATTAATATACCCTTTTTGCAAGGGTATAATTATGGTCTTAAAAATGAAACAAAATCATTGATTCTAATCAAACAAATGTAAATCGAGTGTTATCTAGATGTAAGTTACTAATAACCATATCCTGAGGCGAATAGTTTTGTGACTGACTGTTTGTGCGTCTACAGATGGATTAAATGACACCATAAGAAAATCTAATGCTTCTAGCAACAAAATGGACAGGAAATGCTCTTAAAACTATGACTAAACCTGTTTTTCTTTAAATGATTTGCTTTGTATCTCGGACTATAAGGCGATATTATCCTTTCTAAACTGTTTACAACTCTTTCTTCAGCTTTTAAAAATCTATAGATAATGATGTAAGCCATTTTTCGTTGTCAAGCTAAAAGGTTTTTTAAACAAAGAAATATTAAAAATATTTGAATTAATTATAATTCGTAATTTAATATATATTTACGATTACGATTTCTTTTTTTTTTGCAAAAGTTTCTGTTTAAAATACTTACAGAATCTGTCTTATAAACTGCAAAAAGGAACAAGGGTCGAAGGAGCTCATTGCTGTTCATAAATAGTTAAGGGGTTTAAAATCTGAAATTTCATTTTGCAACTCAGCTGGGAGCAATGCGCTTTCGCCTCGTCGTCGGTTATAATATTTAATCCATAAAATTGGGGGCGCCCAAGGCGACCCACATAATGCAAATTGCTCTTATAATTTGCACAGCAGCGACGTCATTCATCAGCCTTAAAAGCGCAAAAAAAAAAAAAGAAGTGCAGGCAGGCGGCAGGCGGTTAGTTTAGACAAATTTCCAGGGATTAGTAGTAGTAGCAGCAACAACGGCAACGGCAGTGGCAGCAGCAGCCAGTTGGTTGCCTGTGTTGCCGCTGATGTTGCAACATTCTGCAGCAGCTCAACGCTTTAGCGCGTCGTTCCATTTATTATGACTGGCTTTTATCTCGTTTTTCCTCCCCCCAACTCCATTTTTTCCTGGTTATTTTCATTGCCAAATATATATTTCAAGTGGGTTCAACTGCGTCGAGCATTTTATTTGGTTTTAGGATTTTCATCCAGACATTTGCAGGAGTTTGTTGCAAATTTTTCATACGCACACCCATAAGTTGACGCCTGCTGCGAGCTACACAGATATATATATATATATATATATATATATATATGCCATATACTATATAGTACTATATATCTGTTTGTGCATCTTTTTTTTTTTCGGCAACTATATTGCAGTTGCAGATACATTCAGATATGTATGTTTGTATGTGTAAAGTTACTAACGTTGGCAACTAAATGCAAAAAAACCCCTGCAGAGTGTACTATATATATACTAAAAGTAAAACAAACAAAAATCGAGGGGTATATTCGTTATTTTAAAGAAAACTGATGGAATTGATAAAGGGATACAGAGATAGAGAGGGAGAAACAAAGATGAAGAGTGTGTCTGGAAAAGATACTTTGCTATCAAAAATTTGATCTTTTAATTCCTACAAAATACACTCCAACTTGATATTTTGTTCAAATTTAAACTTTGACTTGTTCTTATTGAAGAAATGCTAGCCGTATTCTAGTCTTAATTTCTATCGTAAACTCAAAAATTACATTAACTATTACAGTAATCATTCCAATGGACAAGAAATGTCCAAAGATTTGAAATTATTAGGAAACACAAAATCAAAAGAAACGACTCTATATATTAATTAAATTGATTATACTAAAAATCCATTATATTCATTATAACTCGTCTATATGTTGACCCCTTTCACTGATCTGAGAAATATATTATGTACATTATGAATGTACACACATATGTACGTTGTATCAATTTTCAGGCAATTTTCCCTAGCTCGAAGTGCCATAGTCCTGCTATAAAGTTCGAATTGCACAGATTTCGAATAAGAGGAGTTTTGTTTCAGTTAAAGATAATTTGAGTTGGGAAAGTTCGACTGCATTTGGTTAGCAGATATTGAAAACATTTGCCCACACATTTGCATCCGCTGGTCATGATCTAAGTCCCTGGTCAGACACAAATGTATTGCCAGTAGTTACGAAAAGTCCATGGTAAGCAGCAGTATATTGGTAACGAAAGCAAGTAACTTCAAATTAGAATAGAGATATATTAGTAAGTGACTTGACCCTTATCAAAAGTTGTCCAATACCAACCGCTAGCTCAGCTCTGCAATTCTAGATACATACATACATATATTCCGGTGTATGTCCAATTCCAGGTACTCTATTTGGTCTAATAACAATTCCAACTATTAGTGCTTTCTACAACCATTTTTCTTGCATGTTGCAGGACCTTTTTGTTTCTGTTTCTGTCTCTCTCTCTCTTTCCCTTTGCTTCTCATTCTGTAGGTGGATGGTGTACCTAGCATTGTGTTGTTTACATGTTCATTCGCGGGATTTTTCACTTGAAATTGGAAAGTCGATGTCGACATTTGTATATGTTGCTGTATGTGGGTGTGGGTGTGTGTGCATGTGTGTGGGTGTGTGTGCATGTGTGTGGGTGTGTGTGTGAGCAGCATACAAAAGAGTTAAGTCCTCGCCGAAGTTTCCTTTACTCTCAATGGGATCCATTTTCCATTGCCTTTCTTTAATTTTTTGGGCTGCCGGCCAGTCTCCCTCTCGACCGCTATTGTTGCATTAAATGAAGTTTGCGATTTTGGTTTTCTTTTTCTTGTTTTGGTTTTTTTGCGGTTGTCCTGTATTAAGCTTGTTATGGCTTTAATTTAGAGGCATCCTTTGCGAAATCGCATCAACGCAGCTGGAGATCGTTAAATAATTCATGTCAGACTAAAGAAAAATCGGAGGGGAAGCTCACTCACATACATGTAGACAAAACGAAATAAAACGAAAACGAATGAAAGCCAAATTAAGCAGTTGAAAACGTTTAGCCAGGATATTTAAGAGGGGCGGGGGGAGGATGGTGGCATTACATATACATAGACATAGATAGACGAGACGCAGCTGGGCGCCCAAGGATGCCGGGACACACGCCTGATTTACGTTGCAATAATTTTCATCTCATTTTCATTACTTGCTCGAGAGAGGAGGCAAAAGGTGAGAAGGAAACTAGCGGCAGCAGCCTCTTTGAACCTGCTTGCCACTTGAGTTTGCCTATTTATCATTCCCCCAAAAAAAGGAATAAAAGGGGGGAGTTGTAAGTATAAGCCAACTTCAGGTTGCCTTTCTTTCCTGGCTATAGGCCTGCAGTCTGTAGTCACGGGTTACTATCTCTCTTTCTCTCTCTCTATCCACACAAACATGTACACAGCTGTGAAGTTTCCATGGTGGAATACACACTTTTTGGCTGCTTTTTTTTGTTTTCATCTTGAAGTACCCCCTTAAAAGTTGTGAACAAAAAGGATCAACAAGGCACTCAACACTCAGTAACAACAACAACATTGAAAATGAAAATGTCTGTGACACTTCACAGTGGCAACAGATTTACATCAATTATTGAACTGATGCGGGGGGTAACAGGTGGATTGCGGGAAAGAAAAAACGAGGACCAGTCAATACGAACCAATGATGGGAACATTTCACTCTACTTTATGGGAGTATGTGTAAAGCAGGGGAGGAATGGTTAAAGCGGGGTCCTATTCGATGAAGTTATCTTATTGGAGATTGGAAAATAATGCAAAGAATTGATAGCAAAGTAATTAAGAATGGAATATGGTAAAGAGCAATCTTGCTGGTTTAGTAGTTTCTCATTTTAATAAAGTTGAACAAATCTAAAGAAATTAGTTCTTAATGTCGCAAGTTAGTGTAATAATTCTCCAGTTTCTATCAAACATCATTTATGTGTTAATTTATCCATTTTTCCCTTTTATATATATTTTTTCTTGTTTTTGAACTTTGACTTGAACCAAAATAAAATTTGAAAAAAAGAAAGAATAATATGAGTAACTCAAATGTAGAGCAGAAATTTTTCTTTACTTTTGTTTTTGCTCTGATTAAGTTTTCATTTCCATTTTGTAAAAGGTTTCCCCTCCCCCCTTTACTTTTATAAATCCCTGACTATATCCGCTTCATTAAGGGCAAAAGCCATTTCAGGTTTTTATTCCATTTAATGCCCTTTTGCAAATGCAAAAGCGGATTTTCCTACCCCAACCCCTACTAGCAGCTTCGGCTCTCTCAAGCCTTTTTGGCCACAAAACTAAAAAGGCAACTCAATTAGTTGCACGCATCCATTAGATATTCCAGGCACAGTTCGAGAGGAAACGATTGCAAAGCCATAAAATAGCCAAAGGCCGCATTCAAAAAAGGACAACAACAACAATTGCCAAGGATATAATCTGCTCATATTTGAGAGGTCAAACCACAAACAAAAAAGCTAACCGAAGAAAATGTCACGCAATAGCCATGGCCCAAAGGGATTTTGGGCCACAGAAACAACAGAAAATATTATATATGACATTTGGTTATGAATACTAATGCCAAACAAGAGGAAGGGGGGAAAAACAAAGAAATCGAACTTTAAAAATGAACAAGTCCTAAACACTTTTTGGACTGAGACTACTTAACGTAAAGGGAGAAAGTTCTTGTATTGACAACTTTGAAATCAGTTAAAGGAAAAATATAAAAAATGCCCGAGCCAACTTGCAGAAAGTTGATAACAAAGGGCAAGATGGACATTTCTATACACTATCAAAAGAATATTAAAGCTAAGTAAATGAAGATGCAGAAGCTGAGTGCCATTGCCGACCAATAATGGCTAATTCTCAATCTTATGTACTCTAAGCCTTATAGACAAGTTTGTATACCTTTACCAAAGAGCATAAAAATGAAATCACATTTTCATCTTTCAAACAGGGAAAAAAACTGGTCGTCGTAATCAATTTGCAAACAATAGAACAGACAGAGAGTTCTTTAGTTCACTCATCTGAAACTAACATGTCTCCATCAGATATAGCCACGAAATTTATTAAGTAGTATAACCAAATAATATAGGAAGAGTAGCTACAGTGAAAGAGGCCTGCGGAGAGGAAGATTGAAATTTGTTTCCTTCAATTGTACTTCTTGTGGGTTTGCGTCTTCCGGCAGAGATTGCGCAGTACATCTGGCAATGGTTTTCCCGATAGACTCTTCACCTGATATGGCTGCAGTTTGCTCACCATATTATAGACACGCTGATGCTGATAGTTGATCGATGGAGTTCCATTATAGATTTCACCATCCACATAGATTGTGTCAATTCCCTCATCCAAAATGCGGACATGATAATGATGGGTGTGCGGAAAGAAATTGAGCTCATTGCCCAACTCTTTGGTAATCAAAGTGTTCTGATCGCTGGCTGAGAGCTTCACCAGGAAAACGACTACACCAGAGTCGCTATTGAGCGATTGACCAGCCGGCAAAGCGGTTATCTCCACCACACAACGTTCGCAGCAAATGAGCTCCGGCTCATACGGCTGAAGAGCGTGAAAAGTCAGCAAGGTGCAATCCGGCTAAAGGTGCAAAAAGTATACATATTTGAAATAGAAATTACAGTCGATTTCCTCCACTTACTTTGAAACGCTTGCGATAATTGTCCAGTACTTCCTCGGTGCTATAGACGGTACCATGCCAACGTGGTGGTATATAGACCTCGACATCAGATGAGGTCAACAGCATGGTGCCGTGCTGACATTGAGTAAAGATTACAGTTGAGCGGAAAGTTCGCCGAGTCATCATATGGAAATACTTACCAAATCATATGGATACTCATCCAAATTATCGGCTGTCACCTCTTTGGGTGCTCCAAAGGCGTCCAAGAACATGGCAAAGCTTTTTTTCTTTCTTTCTTCAAATTGTGTTAACTCAATACCAAACAATTTTGCACAACTTTGAACGATTTGAATGGCACGAAACACGAAAAGGAACGCTTACTAGACTCTTTTTGTCAGGGCAGTAATCAAGAATTGATCGATAATATAAAATGGCTACAGAAAGCGTTGGCCGACACTTTTCATGTTTCCACTTTTAACGAAAATGCTGCGTTTTTATTCTACTCATTAACATACATAAGTTCAAAAACAATATGGCTCTAAAAGTTAAAACTTCAGATTTAGAATTGTTTCACTCAAACAATGCATGTTTTTTTATATAAAAACCACGAATTGCTCTGGTCACACTAAACGTAGATTAAAGCTTTTCGATAACGATAGAACCGTTAGAAGTGATCTGTGTAAAGCAATCTTGGAGAATCTTTCAAGAGATAGTTTGATTACTTTTTGATTAACTCTTTAAATAAGTAAATGGATATCGTTTAGGCCTTGGCCTAAGCTTTAGTTGCATTCGGTTTGCTGAAATCCTTTGTACCGAAAATTTAAATAGTTAAGGCTAGATGTAGAACATTAAAGCTTTTCATTCTAACCGACTCAAAAGGGGAAATAGTCCATGTTAGCAGTACTTTGCATAGACACTATGAACTATTTAAGCACTAACATGATTTATCTATTCGTTATCTCTTGATGTTCCTTAAAAATATCCGTTTAAACTGACACCAGTTGTCCTCTTTCTATTGAGTCTGTGGTAAACACATTCATTTCGGTGCCTTCGTCGCAAAGGGGTTTAAGACTCACCACTAAATAAGCCTAAGCATTGTCAAAACTGGACATACTAAGGCCGCTTAATAGACATATCCCTGGGTTGGGGTCATTCGACGACAGGACTCATAATTTATGACACTGAATTCGTATGTCCGTATGTGGGCAACCGAAGAGGAAGTGAAACGATAAAGAGGATGAGGATGAGAACTTGGATATGTATGGGTATGTGTGCGTATCTTTTGGATTGCACTCGAAGTTGCTTTTGCGGCTGTCAGTGTCGTCTGTAATTGTTTTCCTAATGGAAAGCCAAAACCCGAAAGCATGACCGCCGCACTTAAGCTGTCAGGCAAGTATGAACCAGGATCACCTTCTCTCTCACTCTCTCTCTCTCTCTCTCTCTCTATGAACGCAATTTATGAGATTCCAGCTAAAATCCTTCACAAGCCCCTTCTAGAAATAAGCCGACTAACTGAATAACTAACCAACAATCGAGCTAATTGGTAGTAGTTGGGAAAACTTTAAACATTTGGCAAACAATTTTCATGCGACTAGTTGCCATTCGCCATGGTTGTCTTAATCTTATGATAAGGTTAAGCCCAGTGGCAAAATTTTTCTTTTTGTGTTCTCAACTGAAATGTGCAAACATAAATTATACAAAGTGTTTTGGTTCCATTTTCTTTGCTCACGTAACGATTTGGCGTCACATGTGTGTCTAAGTGATTTTCAATAAGTTGGAATATATATTTTTTTTTTTTCACTTGACGTGGGTTTGGGTCAAAGTTTTTGGGGCACGATTTTTCACACAGCTACAGATGTCTATATATACATACAAATATATATAGAAGTGGCATAATTTATGGAGCTTGGTAGACATGTGTGCGGGTGTGTGTGTGTGTGAGGGGAGTTCTCACAGGCTTCGATAATGACGAGTGATTTCTCATGGCATAGAGAGAAAACTCTGCTGAGGGTTTCCTCATTTCGGCAAAGCACCAGCCATTTGCAGCAGCTGCGACCTTTGACATCCCAGAACCGCCAGCGGATTCAGCCACGTTCCAAGTCACTACATGGCACGTAAAAACAAACTTGATTTTCGGCCATCAAAAAGCGCCATCAGTCTTACAGTCGCTTCTTTTCGTTCCCAACCCGCGGAGTTTCGTACAAATGTTTCGCTTTGACTCGTCTTGAACAAATAGAAGACGTGCCTCAATATTTCTCTGAAATTATTTTTTAATCATAGCGCCAAACCGGGAAAGTTGCAACTTTTCGTTTGCCTGAGTCTCAGCAATGTACTTTCGCTTGAAAATCACCAGATCTTTGCCTTAATTAACTTAATTTCGCCACAAAACTTTTCTAATTTCGTGGAGATCCAAAAAAATAAACAGAACAAAACCAATCGATGGGCATTTGTTGGCTTTGGCTTCTTTAGTTTTTATTTTTGCTTCTGCCCCCCTCTAAAGTTTCGCGAAATGGCAAGCAAATCACAAAGCCAGACAAGTTAAGGGAAGGAAAGGGAAGGGAACGGAAGGCAAGCCGAGAGGACCAAAGACGACGACAGCAAAAAAAAAAGAAAAAAAAATACAAAAATTGCAATTGTGACAATGCTGACAATCTGCAGGCGACAGGCAGAAAGGAGAAACTGGCATCTCTAGACAGGCAGACGGCAATTCCTTCTTCCTTTCATCCACATCGTTCCTTGGCCACGTCAAGCAAAACGGCGACACTTACAATCAGTATGAAATTTACGCGATTTTCATTGCGGCAAATGGTTCGTTTTTGGTATTAACATTTCTGTGATGTGGGTGAAGTGGAATGGGGATGGGGGAGGAGCCGACAACTTGTGCCAATTCTCATGTCTTCATACACTTTAAAGCACATGATAAGGAAAATATTGTTTAGCCTGGGTGAAATTTTGTAGAAAATGCATTTTATAGACAATATTTATGTATTTTCATAGATATCAAAACTAAGCCGATAGCTTAAAGAAATTGCGGTTTATTTCAATCAAATCATTTGAAAACTGAAAACGTTTTCTTTCGATAGGGAATAATACTTACAACTTTTTCTATTTATAATAATTTGTATTAAAAAATCCAAGTAAATTTTTAATAACATAATTTTTAATACCTAAAAGTTGTTTTGGTTTGATTTTGACAAGTTTTTTAAAAGAGAACAAATACTCCATTTTAGTCAAGCTTATTTTTAGATTTTTTTAGTAAGCATTCTAACATTTAAACATTGTAATCATCTTAAAGTTTACTTAAATTTGACTGACTAAGTAATAATAAACGAAGATCATCAAATTAAGGTTCCCAAAATTAAATAAAAAAATATATATATTCATATATAGTATATATAAATTATATCATATATCATGAATTGTGGTTAAAGGAGATTAATATATACTAAAATATTTCCAAAAGTATCCCATACATAGTAAAAGGGCATTCCTCTCTTCGTCTTGCTCTGAAATTTCTTATAACTTTCTTCTCATTTTTCCAGTTTCCTTTTTTCTTTTGGTACTTTTCTTTTTTTTTTTTGCTTATTTTACACGCCATAACCAACAAACAGGCAAACAGCTCGCGGCTGCCACGAGCCAAAAGTGGCATCAGCTGCACTTGGCTAGGATATATCCTGCTTGCCACCTCCTGTGTGCTCCCCTGCTTCCTCTGACTATGTGTCCTGGATTCTCCCTTGTCCTATCTGAGCACGCACATGACTCCCAACTCTGATACTGACTCTATGGGATAATGCAATAAGCGTTGCCAAACGACGACGCCGTCGACGACTCCTTCGTCGTCTTCTTGTAACTTTGAGCCTTACAACAAACAACACGGCGCTAAGTCGACGGCCAGGATAATAATGGAAGGGATGGGGTGGGGTTGGTTGGTAGGTTTGTGGTGGGAGTCCTGCCTAGCGTAACCCATGTGTGCCAGACAGGTTATGCGCTATAAAAAATTTAAGAAATTGCCAGCCAAAAAAAAAGAAAAGAGGTGTCATGGGACACCCAGATGAAACGAAGTTTCTTTCGATTCAGGGGGTGAGAGCTGCTTTTTTCCTGCAATTTTGAAAGAAAATATATTTTAATTAATACTTAAACAATTTTTTTTTCTATTTTTTTAAAAACAATATACATATGTACATGTTTCGAAATACTCCGGCCAACAGGAAACCATTTAAAAAAGTAGCTCAAATGCTACCAAAATGCCACGTTGATCCGAATTGTAAAAACCAAACCTTATTTGAATTGTAAGACTTCAGCCCATACAATGAACTATAAAAAATTTAAAATTCCAAAAAATTAATTTTTTACAGACTTGAAAAAAGTCACTTTTTCGACCCATTTTGAGAGACTATTTAGCTAAAAAAAAAACAACAAAGCGATTACAATTATTTTAGTTCAGATAGGTTTTTATATAATAAAGATACATATTTTAAAAAATTTGATCAAAATCGGTTAAGGAATTTTTGACATATCTTGGCAGCAGTTTTAAGGAACCGAGTCTAGTAAAACCCGTTTGATTGTTGTTGCCCGCAATCGGGCTCTATATACACCTACTCAGGTTTACGGCTATTACTTCTACAAGCATCCGGGCAGGGAAGAAGGGTCGGGATCGCGAATCCGAGCAGAGGAAATACATATACATATGTACATACATATGTGCGAGTTGGTGGGCAGCGAGACGCACAAGTAAATGCGGGTTGCACTTTTAACTGACGGACACACATTTTTGAGCTCGCGATCGCGACCTTTTTTCTTCTTACCCCTGCCTCGCACATTTATGACCCTTTCTCAATCTTAGAATCTTTGCTTGTGCGTCTCGTATTTACTTTCCCATTTACTTTCGCATTTACTTGTGCGTCTCTCTGCCCACAAACTCGAGCTCGCTACCTCTTTTCCCTCCAGCGTTTGCTTGTGCGTCCCTCTACCCACAAACTCGAGCTCCCTACCTTTTTCCCCTCCCGCATTTGCTTGTGCGTCCCTCTGCCCACAAACTCGAGCTCGCGATCACTGCTTGTGCGTCCCTCTCTGTCTACATACTCGTACACTGTTCAATGCGAAAGAAAAAGACAAAACAGTTGGTAACGGTAAAAGTGTCGTTACACTTTTTAGTCTTAATTTTTTCGGTTTAGCCCCTACCGCGCGATAAGAAACTTCGTTTCAAAAATGAACGACAATACTTACGAGTATTTCACAAATCAAAAATACTTTTTCATGGTTGTAACCCCCCCGTCCACATCTTCCTCTCTCCATCTCCCGCCCTTTGTTCGATATTCCCCCAATATTGTCTCACACCAATAAGCCTTGTTGTTTGTCTGCAACTGATGCCCAACAAATTTGGCAAAGTCGACAAAAAACAATGTGCTAAATAAATTATTTGTATCGAGATGAAGAGAGAAAAAAAAGTTGCATATTCTTCTATGTAAGTGTTTAAGTTGCGGAAAAACTATTTATGATATTTTCCTTTTACGATGCAATTTACAGCTTATTTCATGCAACAATACAAAAACTTTAGCTAAACTGTGTATATAAAAAATAATCATATGAGTCCTTTAAGGATATTACAAAGTAACGATGTTCAAAAGATAGCAAGCAATTGTAGTTAATCCCAAGTTTTTGGTAAACTTTCCCAAAAGTTGACATTTTCCATGACTTAGTGGAACAAACTGGTCCCCAGTATTGCAAACTTTGTTAAAATTATAGACAATTATAGAAAGTGTTTACACTTTCCGAACATTTTGATGCACAGAAGACACAATACAAAATTTGTATTTTATATTGCATCAGTAGTTATTAAGAAATTAAGAGCAGTCCTCGGTAGATGAGTTGTCTAAGTGGCCTAGTCATTTAGTCAACTGAACAACGAGGATCCGGGTTCGAATAGTTTAATAGTTTATAACTATATAAGTTTGATAGTTTATAACTATATCCTACACTTTAATAATAATAATAATAATAATAATAATAATAATAATAATAATAATAATAATAATAATAATAATAATAATAATAATAATAATAATAATAATAATAATAATAATAATAATAATAATAATAAAAAAGAAATTAAGACTAAAAAGAAAAAAAAAAAACTGCTCATCACGCGAAATAGCTAAACAACTGAAAATTAGCCAATCAGACTGAACTTAAGTGTCGTCGGCGCCTCATATCTGATTTATGGTGACAAATTTGGCAAAGGCAGCTGCATTAATCGGCAAAGTTGTTAGCCAATGGACAGCCAAAAAGAATTGGCTACATTTCATGTGTGAAAAAAGTAAGCCAGCGTTGTCCGATAAAAATATCAAGGCACGATTAAAATTTGCCAAGGAGCACCAGCATTGGAGCATTGATGATTGGAAACGAGCATTTTGGTCTGTTCTATCCAAATTCAACAGATACATATACATATATGTATGTATGTAGATTCCTCTGCCAATTCAAAGCCTATCTATGATGCATATTTCCTATTGTCTTAAATCAGATTCTGTTATCTTAACTTACTGAAATGCCTCAATGTCTCAAATGTTCAAACAATCTGCTTGGATGTTTTTCTCAGGATGCAATCAAATTTAGCAATTTTAAAATTAATAATTAATTTGTCATATTTTTCGATTTCTATCTATCCAAATCGGCAAATAACGCGAAGCGCATTTCATTTGAAGTCCTTCGCAATCATCATATAAATTTTATATTATAAAATATTAGTACACTTTATTTGAATAACCATTAGTCGTAATTTTAAAATAAAAACATTTCTGTAATAAATTTATAAAAAAAACCCTAGAATTACATTTTGGTAACTTTAAGTTAAAGTGTTTTCGTTGTCGATATACAGTAAAACCTCGATATAACGAATCTGAAGGGAACCAGAAGATTTTTCGTTATATCTATTGAGATGCTATAGGTACTATAGGTAAATTTGAAGAAATCTGAAAGAAAATTCGTTATAAATATTGTTTTTACGTGTTTAGATCAAAGAGATGATAAAACTGCAATGAAGTGGGGTGAATATAAAAATTAAAAAGTTACATATAAATGTTTTCAATTAGCTTTTAATATAATAGTTGGTTATTTTTGTTTGTTTGCTCAAGTTTCGAATGCAGCCATCAATACTTCACTCAACAGATGCTGATCTATCGAATGCACTTTTTGGCCTCAAAAAAAAGTTGGAGCTTTTCAACCATTTGTTTAGCTTCTTTGGCAGTGAGAACGTTCTCGACCTCTTCATTCTCCTCTTCATTCTGTGGACTGTATTTCTGTTCCAAACACTATCAACAATGTCATCATCAGTTTGGGATAACGGAAGTTTAACGGCTTGCCAGAAATTTGATTTTGTCTTATTTTATTTTCGTCGTTTAGAGGTGTTCGAATTGCTTCACTATACAAAGTCAGACTAAGAAATTCTTTGTTATAGCTATTGAGCATTTTTGTATAAAAAACTTCGTAAAAGCGAGGTTTTTTCAAGGACTTAAGGGAACCATATAGTCTCAGGGGTCGTTTTGCAAAGGTTTGCAAAAAATTTAATTACACAAAAAGTTTGAGATGTATCAATATGCAGTTTTTTTATTTGAAAGATAATTAATGAAATCAAATTAAAAAATGTTTATCGTTGTTGTTGTTGTATCGGTTGTTGTTGTAATTCGTTCTAAAGTTGACGAAAAATTTAAAAGATAGGCCCATGGTTGGGAGGATTTTTTGAGAAAGGATTATCTGAGAGAAAAAGTAGAAATGGAGTTATGTTAAGAATTTATGTGGTTATCGCGTATACTAGGATATTTGGAATAGGTCTACCTTTTTTGACCGCTTTTTTTGGTCCTAGGTCCTTTATTTTTTGACCGATCCAAAATATCATAGTGGTGGGTATAAGGAGTAATTTAAAAAAAATATATTGAAAATCGGTTTACATTTACTGAAGTTATCCTCCCAACCAGTTTGAAGAAAGTGGTTTCGAGATAATCGCGTTTAAAGTTTTAACCACTGTTTTCAATCAAATAAAAATTCTTTTTAATAGATTTCAAGCATTCATTCGTTGCATTGGGATGTTAGCTTTCAACGAAAAAAAATTATCAAAATCGGCTTAGTAGTTCTCGAGAATTTTAGATCAAAGTTCGTGAAAACGGGGTAAAAACAAATAAGTGTAGTGGCGTTGGATGCTTAAATGTTTCGCCATTCCTTCTTTTATGGCCGACCTACCTGCACAAAAAAAAATTCTACAAAAAAAACCAAATGTCCTTTTGACTTGAAATTTTCAGAGGATGTTTTTAACACATTAACACACAATTTAAGCAAAAAAAAAAAAAAATAAATCGAAAAAAAATTTTTGCGAACCTATGTATATGGTTACCTTAAAGAAAAATTCGTTAGTTTAAATTTTTCGTTCTAACGAAGTTCGTTATATCGAAGTATCTCGTAACTCGTCGACTCAACTAAATCTTCAATATTAAAACATTTTTCTTAGTTAATTATAAAAAATTCAGTTGTAGTTTTGCTGCATTGAGAATGTAAAAATTGTCATTTTGTAGAAAATTAAATTAAGCTTTTCTGTCCTCTCAGGAAACATAATATTAAACATTGACTGCTTCATAAAATGAATTGATTAAAAAAATACTTAAATTTTAGTAACTTTTAAAAGTGCAAAGTTTCCATTTTGAGTGAATTCTTTATATTAATGATAATTTAAAATCCATCTTTATTTAGTGTAAAAATTAAAAAATATTCTAGATATTGTTATTTTATAATTTTGAAAAATAAAATTTAAAATGATTGCAGTCCCTAAGATTAAGCATTGCAAATACAGTAGAGTCCGGTTATAACGACGCTCAAGGGACTGACGTTTTACGTCGTCATATCCGGAAGACGTACTATCCGAAAGGAGCAAAAAAAAACATTTTTTTTTTTTGGGTTTTTATTAGCTTTCTAAAACATAAAAAGTCGTATACGTAATATGCATAATATACATAAGCATTATATAACAAGATTAATTTGTGGTTCTCTTATTATTCTTGATTTCAATAATCTGTAATTCTTATTACTACGATCGTCGTAATAGCTGGTTGAAGTGTGAAAAATGTTGAAAAATATTGTCGCTACAAGCGGTTCGTCGTTATAAGCGGTTCGTCGTCGACGTACTAACCGGATACTCTTTCATATAACTTAGTATGGGGACCAACCAAGACATCGAACTTTCGTCGCTATAAGCGTCGTTATAACCGGACTCTACTGTATATCTTATATAAACAACTATCGAAAAAACAATTTTAGTAATCGGTTAATCTAAAACGTGCAACAACATTTACGATTTGATTACCAGAAGTTCTTATAAAATATACAACAAATTGTTTATTTATTTATTAAATTGTAAGAACTAATTAACTATGAATGAATTCATAAAAAAGTAGATCAATTTGAAACTTTCAGAAAAGTTGAAACAAAAATGAACCCACCAAATTTATTTCTGAACTAAGAAGTCGATCGAATGTGTTGAGAACAAGAAAAGAAAATCCACTCACATCCAATTGTAGGACAATATATCGTGTCTTTGAAATTCAATTGGAATTTAATGACTTTTCTTCTGGTAACTGGTAATCTCTGTAGTAGAGAACTCTCTCTCTCTCTCTCTCTCTCTCTGTCTTTATTGTCCGGATCTCGTCTCGTTTAAGCTGTCAGGGAATTTGAAAACTCTACTTAATTGCAGCTGTGCTCTTTGCATTCACTTTTTTCCCTTTGATAAAATGCTAGAAACGCTTTTTCCTCAGCTGCTGCCACGGAGAGAGCGTAATATCCTTGCAACATGCAAAAAAGGACAGCAGCAGGGACGGCAGCAGCAACAACAAAAGGGAGGAGAAGCAAAAATTGCGTCATGTTTTCCTATTCCCACGCATTCTTTAGCCGGGGTTAAAGGTCACAGATGCATCCCCGCCCAATCGATGTTGTTGCTGCTGCTGTTTAGCTAGAGAGAATCATTTCTCGAATTGCTCCATTTGGTTGGCAATATTGTTCACATTAATTTAATTTTGGTCAGCAATTGGTAGTTTTTAAAGGTAGCCACTTAATTAAATGGCCGGCACACGCATATCCTGTGGCCAGGACACTGATTTCATTTTATGCCAACATTTACATATATGCATATATGTATTGTATACATATATTTTTTTTTTTGTTTTTGTTTAAATAAATCAAATTACATTGAACAAAATGTGCCCATAAAGCGGCATAACCGCAAAATATTCATGCACTTAAAAGGGTCATATGATTGAATTGTGAGTGTATGTATGTTGGAGTGTGTGTGTGTGTGTGTGAATACCCTAGATATGTACATATGTAGGTGCGTTTTTGTGTGTGTGTGTGGGATTGAATATTTTCACCGGCCAGGCTATGGCAGGCTTTCGTCCATCGGCTTATGGTTTATACTCCTTTTGATCAAATTATCCCTCTCTGGACTGGACTGGTCTGGGCTGGGCCCTCAGACACAAATTGCACCTGTTTTAAAACTCAGATGTCCGGCAAATGTGTACATATTTTAAATTTAATTACTACACGCTGCCAGCTACAACACAACAGTCAACAAACAACAACAACAACAACAAGAACAACAACAAATCCAAGTAAACCATCCATCCGTCCAAACAGCCAACGCAATCCTTTCATTTGTCGACCAGCAAGTGGCCACCGTCATAAATTCTCTTTCAAAAAATAGTTGACCTGGCCATTCCCGAATCCATGCTCTAGCCTTCATATGCATTAATAAAAGCCTTTTTACCATTAAAGACGAGGGTCAAACAAGAAGTTTGCAAAGCAAAACAAAAAACCACTGATTATAGGGAACTTGTGAGGATCACAAGCAGCAACTATCCTCTGATAGTTGGGTGCATTCTTAAAAATGTTCAAGATTCTATTTGTTTTTTATATATTCCTTATGTAATAGCTAAGACATTTTTTATTAATTTTTAATATACTCTTAGAATACCCTTACTGAAGGAAAAAAAACCTTAGAACACTTTGATTATAGATCTATTAGATTAACTGCAACTGGCTTCGCTTTTGGAAAGAAACATTCACAAAACTTCACATTCTTAAAGTATTTTCAATACATTTTGCTCTAAATAGGATAAAGCAAAGACAGTCAAAATTCTCTATAACGAATTCCACAGGACCGCATAATTTCTTCGCTATAGAGAAAATTCATTATATAGAAAAGATAACATTTTGCTTGTACGCGGTGGCATTTTTCAAGTGATTGTCGTAAAAGTTCAAAAGCAAATTGATAGCTTCTGGACCAAATGTTAGAGAAATTGAAATTGAGATTGAAAACTCATTAACTTACAAGTTGCTGCCCCAAACATTTATCGCTATATCGTTATACGGAAATTCGTTATAAAGAGAATAAAATACACTAAAAATAGATCCAAGTTACAGTGTTTCTAACACTGATTCGCTATAAAGAAGACTTCGTTATATAGAAGTTCGTTATAGAGAACTCCGACTGTACTAAGTTAATGGCACCGATATACCGATTTGATATATAGTAGATGCCGGTTATAACGATACTCAAAAGACCGGCAATATAGCAGCGTAATAACCGATATTCATTATAGCTGATTCTGCATTCATACAAGTTTGTATGAAAACCAACCAAAGTCTTTTTTCGTTGTAAGCGGTAAATGGTTATAGCCGGTATCTACTGTATGATATATCTAACGATATCTTTAGGTTCTTCTTAATGTCAAGAATAATCAAATTAACACTTTCTGGTGCAATACTTTTCCCCTTAATAAATACCCTCTAACTTAGTGACATATCTTTAGTCCTATCAATCAGCCCTCGTTACTATACATATATACTGATATATACATATGTATGTATATTTTTCATATCTTTTATATATAAAGACATGTCTCCCTGTTTTACTTTTAAATATTTGCCTTTGGCAAATTGTTGCACATTTAACTCAATTTGTGGTTTACATTTAATTAATTTAATCATATGTAAACGGATTTTTTACTGCAAATTAACCGCATAACATCTGGATCGGGCTACATTTTTGCTTTTTTTTGCTAAACAGTTCCTTTAACTGACGTTTTTAAAAAAAGTTACAAATACAATCTTGAAATCTGAGCTCAATTGAAGTTTCTCTGTATAAGTATTACTTATTTTTAGAGTTCTGGAAAAGATTAAATCATGAACTGGGATATTACCTACTCTACAGTATGTATCGTACAGATCCAAGTATTATTCCGCTCTAAGCTTCAATTTTTGAAAGATTGGTTGTCATTGTTTGTCAGTGATGAAAAAGAAATGTCACCCACTTTCCCCTCCTTATTTCTTTCCCCACTATTATTGTCATATTTTTTTGTTGTTTTTCAATTTCCTTTTGCCTACTCTCGGCCTTTTCTCTTTGTCCACTCTCGGACTTTCCTCTTTGTTCAACTGTACAAGCCAACAGATGGCGCCAGACAAACTCCAACTCGCACGACAACAGATGGCGCTCACAAATGGATTCCACTTGTTGATAAAAGCTTTTACTCCTATGTGGATGGCAAGTGAACAACAAATGTAATTTTAATAATCACTCACGTAATCCGATTATATAGATTTGAAACGAATTATTATTAAACGTAACTAGATAAATTGTTATTATTGAGGTAGTTAATTTAGTTCATGATGCTTTTGGGGAAAGTGTTTCGTCATTATTCACTAATAAAGTATTTAAATGCAAGCAAAATATTTGAGATTCTTTTTTGAGAGGAAAAATATTTCTAAAATTTAAATTTATGATAAATTTATCTGTTTTTTAGTGGGTGTTTTGAATCTACTACCTTCTTATTATTCATGTTGTTAAATTGGGCTAAAATTTTAAATTATTATTTTTTATTAACTTTAACAACTTTTGAAACATTAAAAGTTATAATATTGTCTCTTTAACAAATGTATGACTCATAATGCAGAACATCTTGGCTTTAATGTAATGAATTGCAAAAACTATAAAAGAAAATGCTGATTTACATACCCAGCCAAAAGACCGTTTAAGTTACGACTGTGCAAAAAGGTTAACTGAACGATAAATAAAAATAACACAATGATAAATAAAAAACAGTTTAATAATTTTGTATACCTTTTCGGATAATATACTACTAAGAATGTATGTTTGTGACTCAGATGTTTTGTGACTCATAGAAATATGCGTTTCCGATCGCATAAAATATGCATGCAATTTCTTAATCAGAATCAATAGCCGACTCAATACAGCCATGACCGTCTATCCATCCGTCCATCTGTTTGTTTCTTCGCAAGTTTTAGATATTCGTTTTTAAGCTATGAGGTTGAAATTTTGCAATTATGCTTTTTACATGTGTATGGTTGGACAGTTTAAGAATTGGTCAGATCGGACTACTAAAAGATAAAGTCACATACAAAAAAATTTTTTTTTCTTTTGGCGCATAAATGATAATTACCAAATAATTATTACGATAAAAAATATATAAAACAAATGTTCACTAGGAACAATTTACTTCAGCCAAAAATACATACATGTAAGCCTTAAAAAACACCACAAAAGTTTGGGAGTAGATATCTTGTTTTACTTTTCCTTCTATATACAGGGTATTCATTCATTTATAGAATTGAAAGGTAGAACCGAAGCGTCCATCATATTTTTTTAAGTATATTTAAAGCATAATGCCAATGGGCACCTTAAATGCCTATCTTTGTTGCCATCTAACGAAGTTTTAGCCATAACATATTCTTACTTTGTTGCCCTTAATTACTAAACTATTTAACAAATAACACTTGGGAATTTTTTAATAAAGATTTTTAACAAGTAGAGCAGTAATTAAATTTTATTTCGAGTGCAAATTATGGCACAAAATGCTTCAACAGATCATTCACTTGATAGACTCACCAATTATTTTGATTTAATTATTGCATAAGTTTTAAGTATTTTGATAAAAATATCTTTTAGGATTCTTCCTCTCTTATTACAATACTTGTGCCTACTTACCTAAGTCTACTTTACCCATTTGTATTGATAACAGTTGTTGGATAAGTACAAACTACTTTTCTGTTTAACTTAGTCATCAAATGAGCTGTCAATATTTGTTGCCCTTAAACAAAGAATAAATAAATACAACAGAAAAACGCGTGGCGGAAGACCCCCCTGGACAGGCCGCACTCATTTGTAATCAATGTAATTAAAATTTCTTTGCACATATTGCGTGATTGTGTGTCTGGTAAAAGCGGCGCGTTCAGCTAGTGTAACGAGAACATCACAACAAGTTCACAGCAATGTTATCCAGAGATCGGTTAGTTATATATATATATACGTACATATATATGGACATTTCACTTTTCATTTTCTCCATTTGGCGTCGGCGCAATGGGTAAAAGCTTTTCGGGAACGAAAGCTTGCGCCGCAGATGCATCATCTATAAATGATGCAGTGCAGCGGGAAATGAGTTTCAGTTCTAATTGAACCGCAACAAGAAACGTATCTAAAATCAAATTGTATACAAAATGAATCATCATTACTTGGGGTAAGCATTTGTTTATTTGTTACCCGATATATGTATCAACTTAATCTCGTTTTGGATTGCAGATTGAAATTGATATTTCTTATCTGTTCAAGTGGATATGGATTAGCTCAGGTACCATTTCCCGGCCAATGTCCGGAAGTCAAAATAATGGATACATTTGATTTGAATGAGGTAAGCAAATGAATTTCATTAATTACAGTTTATTGCACGAAATTTGATCCAATTGATAAGATTTCAACCAACAATTTGTGGAACTATAATGCCAGTACTCGAATAACTCATCAGATTATGACCTTGAAAATGAAGTGTTTTTTTTTTTGCTTTTGAGAGATCTTACTCAGCAATCATATGGTCATATGATAGTGTCAAGTCTAATTGACAGATGTCCAAATGAAACGTAATTACTTGTTGACTCAATGCAACAAACTTCTTTATAGACTCCAATAACTCTTTGTTTGCATATTTTGTTGTATTTATTTCAATTGGCATCTGTTGGATCATTAGAGATCGCAGCAAGAATAACTTACATTGTAATTAAAGTTGCTTATCCAATAGGGCTATTATTTGCATAAGTTTATTCTAACGTTTGGTATATATTATAGCTATAACTCCCCCAGTTATAGGCGGTTGCAGCAGAGTTTATCCAAAGTTTTCGGTTTTCCGCAATTTGCACTCATTTTCTTTTGGTAGCAAACCTTAAGCTTCTATTACAAAAGACTGCCTCTGCAGATCAAAGACTTTTCCCAAATCCTTTCTGGGAAACAGATAATTGAATATTTGCCCTTTTTATAAATGCCAACCAAAGTTTTTGTTGTAGCTCAGAACTTGAAGAAGAAATGCGAATCTATCATAATAAAGAACAGTATGAGTCAGGCGAATACCCTTACTATTTAAAATCAACTATGCTCCATCTGTTCAGATGCTTAAACTTCTTAAACTTAAACTCTTTCAGCACTTCCTCTTACCAAGTTAGAAAAATAATCACAGTTAGGGAAAAAATTTAACTTGTTTTTCAGCTTATCAAAAACATCAAAAAACTAAAACTAAAACTCTTAAAATTTTAACTAATACTAACTCCTAATATTTAACCTTATACTGTAATATATTTATTTACCTTGAAATCTTCTTTCAGTACATGGGAATTTGGTATGAGTATAGTAAATATCCGTTTGCCTTTGAAATAGGCAAGAAATGCATCTATGCCAAATATGAAATTATTGATAACAGTACAGTTTCTGTTGTGAACGCGGCCATCAATCGATTGTGAGTAGTAAACTGATTACTTTTTTGTACTAGGAATTTCAAGATTTCTATTCAAATTCTAAACATAGAACTGGCAATCCCACCAATGTTACCGGAACAGCTAAAGTTATAGAGCCAGCTCAACTGGCTGTCACATTCTCGCCTAATCGTAAGTCTCGATTTAATGTCTCTGCTTCTCTCTTTTCCCCTTCAATGGTCTCTTTTTGTTATAGAACAAGCGACTAAAGCCAATTATTTGGTATTGGGCACCGATTACACATCATATGCCGTTGTCTATAGCTGTACCAGTCTAACGCCCTTGGCTAATCTAAGTAAGTTGAATGAGGAAATCGAAAAAAATAGCCCATTGTTATTCAGTAGACAACTTGAACAGAACAGAGTAGAAACTAAACTGGATTGGGATTGAGTCTTTGGCTAATTTGTCATGCAAACGACAAATCAATTATTCCATTTGGCATAATTAATGCCAGACCATAATTAATTGCAATTTCAACTTGACTCGACTTGACTCAACTCGTCTTTGGGGGCGTCATTTCAACATGCTAATTACAAGCTTGTGACCTTTGGAGATTTCTCAATTTGCAGGGCTTCTTTGGATATTGACACGCCAACCTCAGCCCACAGAGACGACCATTAATGCGGCAATAAAAGTTTTGCAGGATAATGGCTTATCACCAACGTTTCTTATCAACACCCTACAGGACAACAGTTGTCCTCAGTTGAGTGCTAATGGTACTGCATCCGATTTGGATAACATCGATCCAATCGATGAGTTCACCAAGACAGTTGTGCCCAATGCCATTGACAAGGCATGAGAATGGCTAAGACGCTTCTATGAGCGTCTCTTTGATATATTTGTAAATTATGTCAGTAATTAAATTTGAAATATACAAAATATATCCAATACATGTACAATTATATGTTTATAAGTATGTACAATTTGCAAAATGCATTACAAATGAAAGATATCTTTGATTAAATATGAAATATTATTGAACTGAGCTAACAGTAAAATCAATGTTTTTATCATGTTTTTGTTTGAGAAATTAGAACCGCAAAATGAATATTTGATATGGCAGCAAATAACAACATAGACGACATTTAACACTTTGCGTTGTTTTTACCAAATACAGTCGAAACTCTCTATAACGAATCCCAAGGGACCGCATAATTTCTTCAATACAAAGAAAATTTATATATTATTATATTATATAGAAAAGAGAAAATTTTCCTTTTTTTTAACATTTTTTTGGCCAAAGTCAGTTATTTTTGTTTGTAGTGCATTTTTCCACTTTTCATCTCCCAGATAATTTTCTAGTGCACAGTTTTTGGTATTAAAGAAATAAAATTGAAATACACTAAAAATAGATCCAAATTACTTAACATTAATTCTTTATGAAGAAAACTTCGTTATATAGGAGTTCGTTATATAAAGTTTCGACTGTAGATGAACATGTCATACGAACTGTATCAATGATTCATAAGTACATATGTATGTACATAAATATTACAAGATAAAGTGTCAGCGATAAGGGAAAACAATGTTAGATAATAGATAACTAACAAAATGTGTAAACAATAACTAGAAAATATGATATGCTCAAACAAGTTCACTTTCGTTATGGATCTAGGCAAAAATGTAAAGATAAACTTATTTCATTGTAAACTACTTCCACATTTATTAACTTCATTTTATATCCTTGGAACAAGGGTATTTTAATTTTAGTCGGAAATTTAAAATGCATGAAATAAAGCATCTCCGTATGCAGAAAGTATATATATTCTTGATCAGCACGATGCGCTTACATTAGTAGCCATATCCGTATGTTATGTTATGTTTGTTAACAAGATTTCTCCGAGATCTTTTGAGGTACAGAGCTAAACTTTGCACATAGATTTCTTTATGCTGAAGGCATTGAATATCTTCGATCTGATGACTATAACATATATGTACTTATTTCTAATAGAAATAAAACTTTGGTTACATATTATAACTATTATTGTACCCAATATAGGATTGGTGAAGAATATAGTTTTAGAAGAACAACTTCGATGTTTCATTAGAGATAAGCGTAAGTTTGGTAGATAAATTTAAATGTACTATTCATATGTACATATGTGAATTCCTTTTTTCAGTTGTGATAGAAAAACTCTTCGGTTGCAGTATTATGATAGCATTTATTAAATGTTTCACTAAACCTAACAATGTCTTACTAGTGGGTAAGTACAGGGGTATGTGATATAATTTCTTTATATTTATTTAACTTTATATTAAGCTTTATTAAACTTTATATTTGAAATAATTTGCGCATGCGTAACCGATGAAAACTTAACACTGGCTCCCTACTTGATACTCGCATTGGTCCTGGACACACTATACTTTTTTAGAAGCGGAAGAACAAGTTTTAGTCGGTTGACTTATGCTCCTGTTATATGTACATACATACATTTGTTTGTATATGTTATTATATTTTTATTATTTAATTAGAAATAGTCAAATAGAATGTAAAAACTAACGAATAACGACATGTTAAAGCAAACGAAAGTCATGAAAGGACATTACCGGGAACTAGGTTCGAGACCCATAGGTACTTGACAGTAGTGTCAAGTAAGACAAGTGAAAAAGAAGGGCAAGGAACGGATTGCCAACGAGAGGAAATTTACTTTGGAAAAAGGCTCGCTCGAGACCAGTCGCGACTCACTCAGTTTCTGGTAAGGAAGACGAAAGACTAAAATATAAAGATGACTGAAGACATACAGTCATGGACAAAAGTATTGGCAATGGGCGTCTTACTCGATTTTTGCTGTTTTAGTGATATGTAATGTAAAAAACAAACAACATAAATATTTTTTATATAATCGTTAGAGATTTCTTCACCCAACATACTTATTGTATTTAACAATTTTCTAACTATAAATTTTTAAAATTTTGGCAAACGATATACCATTAATTTTTTAGGGACAAAAGTATTGGCAACTCTTAACACAAAGCAGGTATTTCAGAATTTTTTGTACTTTGGTAACACTTCTTGAAATCGACATTGCAACTCTGCAAGCACCGTTATTTGAATCCGCCAAAATTTGGAGAATAAAAGAGTCTAAAGCCACCGTAGCAGAGCGAACAACAAGGAGATCGGAGTCATTATGGAAAGAAGTCAGTTTACCATTCGCAGCATCGTAAAACGCTTTTTTGGTGACTTTGAAATGGAAAGTGCTGAAAGGAGCGGACGCCCACGAAAGTTAACAAATAGCGATTGCCAACAAATCCTGAGAAAGCTAAAGAGGGAACTCACCAAAACTTCATCCCAAATAGCATCGAAAGTAAAACAAGAGATTGGAAAGGGTGTTCATTGCGAAACTGTACGAGGGGTGGTACAATGCTTGTGCTGCTAGACGAAAGCCTCATCTGCAAGTAAAATGAAGCGTTTAATTTTTGCGAAAGAATATCTAAATAAACCACTGGAGTTTTGGGATCAGGTTCTCTTTTCGGATGAGAGCAAATTTAACGTGTTCCGATCAGATGGCCGAGTAAAGGTATGGAGGAAGCTGAACACCGCATACAACTCATGCAACCAATTGCCAACAGTGAAACATGGTGGCATAGATGCTGCTGGAAACAAGAGAACCCCATTCCCGACATATTAATAGAAGAATCGCTCGACTAATTTTAATTTTGACTAGTTTAATATTCTTCCTAATAATTTCGGTAAGTTAGGTATACCTGTCCAAAAGATAGTTTGCAAGAGTTTTTTAATTCATGTAAAAAGTGTAAGAGAAAGTTTTGCCGCCTTAAACTCAAAACGAAACTTGTTAGTAGAGGATACATATGTATCCTTAGATACTTTCCATTATCTAGGGGTCCTTGTATTGTATTGAATACTTATTTTCATAGTATTTTGTTTCATTTCTTTTTATTGGTGGTGGCGACTTCATATGGTTGTAAGTCTGTGTGCGTTTGGGGTGGGAGTGTTGAAGGCTCACGAATCTTTGTTTTGGCCTCACTGTGTAATGGGAAGAGCGTCATGTTTATAAGATTCAATAGATTCGCGAACGAAACTATAACAAAAAAAGTAAAAATGCAAGAACTGAATAATACCAAAACCTTATGGCAAATCGCGAATTTGAATCTGTGTATCGACAATGATTTGATTGGAGTCCAGACTTAGCCCTGGCAGGCTGGACAGATGGGCTTATCCCCAACCACGGTAAAAGTCTGACTGGTAATGGGATTCTCGCAACGATTGCAACGGAAGCAATCGCGATGCCACTTGACATTCATCGCTACCACGGCGCTTTCGGTAATGGGCTTCTCGCACTTGGCGCATTTGGCGGCAAAGGTGTCCTCGTAGTCCTGCTTGCAATAGACCTTGCCCTCTCGCTCAAAGAACGGCTGGTTGGCCAATGGTTTTCCGCATTCTCCATCGCAGCGAAAGCAATTCTCATGCCAATTCTCACCCAGGGCACAGATGGTCCTCTCCAGTATGGGATCCTTGCAGGCGGCACAGGTTTGTGTGTAGAGTTCCAAAAAGCATTTCGTGCACACGGGCTCCCCATCCTGAATATTGAAAGTGGCATCCTCAATCTGGGCCTCACAGTGGCGGCAAAGAAAATGCTCTGGATGCCATGTCTTTCCCAATGCCGTGATCATTCTCTTGGTAATGATCTCGTTGCACTTGTGGCACACAATTTGTTCACTCATATTGCCTTCTTGCTACTGAGAAAAAGAGTCCTAATTTTGATTTGTCCAGTGACCTTTTTTCGTAAGCAGCCGCAATCACAGAAACAAAAGGATACCAAAGTATAAGGTGTACAATGGAAGTGTAGAGTGGAACAAGCAAAAAGTATTTTTTTTTATTCAGCCTGCAATTTTAGTAGAATTTTAACAAATTTTTTTTTATTATAAATCAAAATGTATGAATTTTGTGAGACTCGAAAGCTAAATAATGAAAACAAACTAAAAAATTTAATTGAATAATTTGAGAGATATCAAAGGCCTACCTTAAAACCAAAAAAAATTTCTAGTTGAAAACATATTGACACTTGAAAATATCCTATAAACATAGTACAGTGCACCCTCAGTTAACGAACACCTCGGATAATGAACACCTTGGACAACGAACATTTCGATCAAAGAAACACATTTTTTTTGAAAAAAAATTTCAAAGTTTCGCATAACGACCAATTAAAAAGGTGGAAACCAAGATTGCATGTAAAATTTCCCGAATCCTATTATACTTAGTTGTGCCCAGTGTGACCTTTTTTCATTTCAGATGTCACCTTCCCTCAAATACACATTCGGTTTCGTTACGTTTTGTTTTACTTTCTATCAATAAAAACTGAACTTAAAATATATTGTTGAATGTTTTCTGTTATTTTCCTTTTAGTAAAAGTTCAAATTGAACCGTATTAGAGTGTACTTTTTTTCATCCTGGAATGCATTATTTTATTTTACATTGATTTATATGGGAAAAGCGGTTTTGCCTAACGAACAAGATGCTGGAACCCATTGTGTTTATTAACCGAGGGTCCACTGTACATATATGTAACCATATATAGAGAGAAATAATGCAAAAAAAGAAGGGAATTGGAAACCTTCCAAAAAAAGGTTTACTTTGAGGCAGAAGCTTGTATGTCATTTTATTCTTATAGCTAATAATTGACATCTTTGATAACTTATAATGAGTAAACTTGAATAAATTCAATTGTGTTAAAATACTTGAAACTTTATACTGAAAACCCTATGGAAGATTTATCGCTTCGACAAACACGACTATATAGTTATAATTGAATTTTATGGAACATTTAAGCCATCTCATTGACTTGGTCATGGTCTTTAAGAGTAGCTCTCTGCAAAATCTGTTTTAAAAGTTATTCACATAACAACTTTGGGATCATGATCAAGTCAATATATTCTAATTTTGTTTATATAATAATCTTTTTATTAAATCAGCCTTCATGGTCGTTGAGAGCCTTTGAGGGACCATGTCCAGGCAATATGACAGCTATTGGAAATTTGGATATGGATCGTTTTCTGGGCAAATGGTATACACACTCAATGTATCCGCGACTATCAAATCGATTGCCCAAATGTCATTCAACTGAGTTTATTAAACTTGAAAATGATACAATTATAATCAAGTCAAAGGAGGTAAGGTTAAGGTAAGATAATGACATTAAATCACCAACATGTATATAGTGAAACATTATAAAAATCCATTATTAGATCTGGCACATTGAAAACCTCCATAGTTTCGATTGCGAATATAGAACCAACAATGGGAAGATTTGATTTGCAGACCAAAAATAAGGGTAAGGGGAAAGCTCTCCCTTTTTTGTAGTTGTTTATATCAGAGTTTATTTTTTCCAGCTTTTCCGAATGGAATCGAAATGTATACATTGGATACAGACTATACGAATTTCGCTATACGTTTTTTGTGCATCAATTCGAATAATATTTTAAGTTTTCGTGAGTTGTCTATGACCAATTGTTTAAAGTTTCGTTTTATTCTTTTAAACGATTCCAATTTTAGAATTTGTTGTCATACAAACACGCCGCCGAAAGCCCCTTGCAGAGACTGTCTTCACCGCTCAGTCTTTGGCCAAACAAGCGGGTGTTGTGATAAGTAAAATGCGTAAAGTACAACAAGATGCCTGTCCACCAGATTCATAATAAATATTCGATTATCAACTACAACATGTCCGATCTACTGATTGATTAAACGACTTTCTAGTAAAGTTTTTTTTCCAAACATTTTTCTATCATTTTATTTCGGAAGCGTATACATAATAATTAAAAGGTTTCCATTTCTAACTTCATGAAATATAATTTCGATTTGCGTATTTCAAATCAGTTCGTTACAGAATGTTAATTTTTTGTTGTAAATGGAAAATAGACTTATTTACAGATTAGTAAACTTTTGCAAATAGCTCACGATGCTTCATATAAGACTGTAGGCAATAGATCGGTATATATAGATTTATATAATTTTAAAATAAAATTGTTGTATTTTGTAGATTTTTACTTTGGACTCTCCTCCTTTGGTCTGCTATAACTGAAGCTAACTTACCCATCGAAGGGAGCTGCCATGAGCCGCGTCATGTTATGAAAAATTTCGATATGAAGAAATTCCTGGGTGTTTGGCATATATATTCTCGAACACCATTTGTCGGCGAACGTATGCCCAGATGCATTCAGCAAACATTTGGTCATGACAAATTGACTGGGAGGTATACCTTAAAAGTATCACAAATACGACCCAAGTGAGTAGCAGCAGATGAAGTTATATAGACAAAATTATATTGTTTAAAATTATTTGTTTTAGGGAAACTTTGCCATCTACAACAAAAGTTCTGTTGGCTAATTTTAATTATGGAAATTTTTTCATGATTCCTGACAAAGAAAGTAAGTAAATTAACTATCCTGAAGGGTAATTAAATTTGAAAATCTTTTGCAGCATTTGCGAATGGTCAAAGGACATTTGTTTTGGATACAGATTATAAGAATTATGCTGTTCGTTATTCCTGTTTCAATATCTTTGGACAAGTCGAATTCAGTAAGTCTGAATGAATAAATGAGTTTGTTTGTATATCATCCATTTGGTTTCTTTAGGCTCATTGCTTGTGGAGACTCGCAGTAAAAATCCATTGAAGAAATATGTTAATCGCGCCAAAGCAGCTATAAAGGCGGCCCAATTGCCCTATGACGAAATGATGAAAGTTGAACATAAAAGTTGCGATCGAAACACAAAACATTCACCAACAACCAAAAGAACGAAGAAGCATTAGAACTAAGACGTAGTCCTTCGGTTTTCTATATAAAATGCGACAAAAAATAAAAATTGCTGACCAACAAGAAACACAAACAGAAACATAAATCACAAACCGCAAACGAAACGGATGCGTATAGATAACTCCAGTTGTACTTGCCTCACACACACACAGACACATTCGCATTCACCAACACACTTACCAACACACACACACAGAGAAACAATAACACACAAAAAAGGACAATTGTAAAATTAAACAGCGAAAAGGCAGGAGAACTGTCCTTGCTCAAAACCAACAACGTCCAATGGGGAAATTTTATGCTACACCGATTTTAGAAATTTCTACATATTTATATATATACATACAATATTAAGACTGTACTGAAAATAAATTGCTTACTTGCTTTTGGTCCACCAAATTCCATTTGGCAGCGGAATATTATACAAGGATGTTGTAGAGGAATTTCAGCCCTAAAAAGATTTCGTCCAAAGAACTTTAAGTTGGACTGTAGCGTCCCTAGAGGATGACTCAAAATATATATTGATTGTAACACTTTCTAATGCACTTTACGATGTGATATTCAATTCAAAAGAATTTTTTAAAGTAGAGAAAACAGTTGCATAATTTAATGTATTTCCAACTACTTTTCCTTTCTATTAAGTTGCTTTAATAAGATCTAAGACAGATCAAACAAAGTTATAAAAATGCAAAGAAGAATTCACTTTATTAACGAACTATACACAAATTTGCGTATTCCCAGAAAAAAGAAAACATTAGAAAGAGAATAGATTGTTTCGTTTGATTTACTTAATTAAAATTAAATTTGTTTATCTTTAGTTATGATTTCAGATTTGACTCAAATTCAGAATCTGTTTATCTGGTGAAGTTTGAGCTTTTCGATCACACTGAAAGGACAAGTTTTAAAAAGTTTTTTTAAAAATAAATAAAATAATATTTTATCAGATGCCCAGAAAATGTTCAACACCGTCCTCACATTTTAGTGGCAGTTTGAGTTAAGTTTCAGCTTGCATCATGTGGGGGAGGTAGCCCAAGCTGGCCTTCCTTTCCACCCATCCCCACCATTGTCCCTTTGGTTCCTGGCTTCGCTCTCACCCCTCCTCCCCCCCGCCTTACACACAATACAACAACTACTCGCTATGCATACGAAATTTATTTTGTAAACAAAGTAATGCCATTACAAACAAATTGGACTTTGTGCCAATGTTTTGCTCTTTTTTTCGTACTTTGTTGCGGATTCGTGTGCACTTTTTGTTTTTCTTAGTTTTCATTTTTGGCATCCACTTCGTACCATTGGGAAAACCTTCGAGAGAGAGAGAGAGAGAGGGGGGGATTCAGGATAAGAGATGATTGAAGAAATGGAATATGTGACTGACATTTGAGTCCCCATTCTGCCCAGTTGAACTATATTCACTCAATGCAAAAAGATGTTTGGGCTCGGAACCCAATGTTCTTAGCCGCCAGCTATTGGTTAGGTGGTATTTATTTAATTTTGTATTCCGATTCCCGGCGGCGGTTAAAAAAGGTTCTACTTGTATAAGAAGGGTACACAGGATGTGTGTGGTCTCTGTCAGCCAACTGAGTTTACTTTAAAAGCGTGAGAATCGATGCCGAATACCAAACTGTATAGAAATTGTTGTATAAGAATGGCCAACAAAAATGTAAGAATAAACATTTTATTAAAAATTCTGTTAGTAAATAATTATACAGTTGTACATTTAATATTTGCCATGACTGTGCCTTGTCTATCATTATCGGTGGAAAAGTGGTCCCTTATGTATATCTTACTCATTTCTGCTCTCCAATTGCTTCTTAATAACTGGCCAAGATCATCAGTGAATCAGTGAATACAGATAGGGCTCATCTAGTTGCTGCGTCGTTTCTGTTTTTATTGCCTTACATTTATAACATTCCCAAGCAATGATAATCTAGTTTGGAAGATAGAGAATTAAGTTGGACTAAGAGACAATAAAATTGAGAAAAGATATATGATATTAAATATTAAATAAATATAGTAAAATTTTGTTTCAAACTAAAATAATTGAATAGATTTTGAACGAAAAGTATTTACACCGGAAAAACTCTTTGTATGTGTAAAAATAAAATTTTACATTTCCGTACACACAAAAGGATTGACAATTGAAATGAGTTCGAAAATAACATTTTTTGACTGAGGAGTGAAATTACATTATCTACGAAGCAATCAACTTTGAAGAAAAAAGTAACAGGATCTGAGATACTGAAAATCAACAAAGTCGGAGAGTAAACTTTGACCTAGTGAACTGGTAATGGACACAAATTTAGACGATTTTCGTAGATAAATGTTTGAGTTCCTGTGTTATTGGGGAACGGTAAGAGTTCCAATCGGAGTTCCTAATAAGTGATCCGGAAGATGAATTAGTACCTACTAAATAGAAACTAAACCTTGTCTATAATGATAAACAAGTTTTGCAAAGAAGTGAAAAGATAACGAAGATATGTTTAAGCGTCTGGTAAGACGATAAATCAAGATAATTCATGGACAACCAAGGACATGCTATAGTGAGTGATAAACCTGTGCCAAATCTATGCCTCATTCTACAGTATTTCTTTACGATATGAAATGAAACCGAAATGTGTTTTCATAAGTTGAAATTAACTCAAAACTCTTTGAGGTCAACAAAAACTCTCAACAATAAGAGAACAAAGGATAATCCATTTTATTATTTGAAATGTGCACAAAAGGAAATTTTGACTTAATTTATGAGAGCACAATTCAAAAATTCGAGAACTGTATTCGCGTTAGCTGAACCAAGTTATTATTCATAATGTTGCCGCGTAAGCTCATAAGTAACCCTCGCGGCAAGCTCTCTGTTAATCGAACAGCTGATCGGATGACTTGGAGTTTCGCATAGGAGCGAATAAAATATGAACCACAACTAGGAAGCGGTGAAGTGGCGTGATGTGGTTGCTAAGGAAGAGACAAAAAGGACGAGATGATGGAAAATATCTGGATTGGTACAGACAGTTCAGTTGTCGCTAAGCAGCGGAGTTTAGCACATGTTTTTTAATTACAGTATACTCCTGTATATCATATCATCTATTGTTACACTTGTATACATCCACTTATCGTTTGTCTATGCTATATAAATATTATCCTGAATTGTAATAGCAATAAGTTTTGAAGTTAAATAAAGTAAATTGAAACGTGAAAAGTGGAGATTCAAAAAAGGTGCCAAACGACAAGACAGCGTCGCAACACATAACTTAAATTAATTAAAACTTATGAATTTCATTGAAAAGTAAAGTTTAGGAGGCCTCCCTACATTACTTTTGCCCCTATCCCCGAAAACTGAGACTAACTAGTCGTTCTTGCTTATCTTAAGTTAAGTAAGTATACCAATTAGATATTGGTGCCAAAAACAAATTGGTATTTCATTTGATCAGACAACTGACAATTAGATATATTTTTGGAATATTTATAATTACATTTTTTTATTGTTAAACATATGTTTGTATTTATATTACATTAGTATGCCTAATGTATCCTTCGGATAAAGGTAAGTTAAAGACTTTTCCACATCAATCCAAAGAAATATGCGTTTTTGCTTCAATACACAATCGAATGGAACATCTATTGGAACATTTTTATTACCTTTCGATGTCCACAATCTGCTCTCAAACGTGGCCGTCTCAATCGTTGCAGTCAAAACCATTGACCGTAACGCATTAATGTCCTGTGCCTGCCCTTCCCAGTCCCTCTCCCTTTACTATTTCGCTGGCAAAGTCGCCAGAAATTTTTACGTGCTTTTTGAGCATTTTGTTGGCTTGCATATTTTATGACCAAGTCGAACTTTAATTGGAACAATACCAATAAATGCCAAAAGCAGATAGAGAAAGAGAGAGCCAAAAAGTTTGATGTGCATTGACCGGGATTTTACGGAGCGGTCAGGCGGCAATAGAACTGAACTCAATTCCCGATGGGCCGTAGCCGTTGGAAATCAACTCAAGGGACCCAAGCAGAGCAGTTGCCGCAACGCAGCGCAGCAGGAGCTGGAGCAGCAACGACCACAAGGATAACAACGGCTTTTAGCCGCCGATGCAAGAGTTGCGGTTTTGTGGGCCGTAGACAACCAGACCTGTTAACAATTCAATGAACGCAATTACTGGCCAAATAGGATGAGGATTGTGTGTCTGTGTGTGTGTGTGGATGAGGATGCTGATGAAACTGTGTGGGCAACTGTTGGTTGTTGTTCTTGTTGTTGTTGTTTTTGGGCAGCAAAGGCACATACACATTGCCAGGACAACGGCGATTAGAGACGCGTGCAAATTAAACGTTTACAACATATTGTCCTGTGGCCAAAAAACCAAAGGCCCTAAAATTGGTTAGCTGCATAATTTATGCGCACAATTCATCGTCGTTTGCTGACTGCATTCAAATGGCTGCCCAACATCCTGTTTTCTCTCATTTCACTGCTTGTTTTTCCCCATGTCCCCGTGTGTGGTAACAGCTGACGCAGTTTCCCCGATTAATTAAAGGCATTTTATTGAACAAAAAAAGAAAAAGAGAGCCATGTGAAAATAAAATGAGTGTGAGGTTTTCGTTTGCGGTTTCAGTTAGATTTTTCCTTTTGTATATGTATATGTATATACCTGATTAGACTAATTCCCATGCCTAGCCACCTTACCCAACTTTAGCCAGGGATCAACTATCGCCGCAATGCCCATTCAACTTTGGTTCCTCATCCAGTCCACTGCCACGTTGCGAAAACTTTTTGGCGACGTGTCGCCGCACCGTCTTGTGGCACGACTTGTCTTGACGTGGTTTGTCTTGACTTGGCTCCGCTTGTTGGCAACTGCTTAATCAATTACGCAACTTTGTAACAACAGTCGCCTCCACTCCCCCGCCCCCAGAAATCTAGAGCGTGCATGGCATGTATTAGACTTATTCGAAAATAAAAAAGAAAAATCGAAAAGAAAACTAAAAAAAAAAGAATTGGTTATAAATCCAAGTATCACAAAGTGACGCCAACTCCTACAACTGCAACAGCTGCCTTTGAGTCATCTGCACATTTGGCAAGTCCTAAAAGTTGGCAAAGTATTTTAAATGGCACGTCACAATGTCAGAAATAGTTTAATTAAAACTGCTGCCACAAATTAGACTTTGCAAATGTGCAAATGTCATGATCTCTATATCAGGATTGAAGTCATTTTGTTTAAGACTTTTTATGCAAAATTTAAACAAAAATGTGAAAGATTTCATTACTTGCTTTAATTTTTATGCAAACATTTATGATAATCCCCGGTTTGGATTTGAAATAACAAATAATGTTTAAGTTTTCTTTTCTAATACGTTTTTACCGACTTAAGCTATTATTGAAAACATTTTTCGATAGTACCACAATCCATCTTTTATAAATATTTTTCATAGCTTTAGCTTTTATTTACCAAATAAGAACTAAAACACTTAAGTAAATTAACTTCTTGAAGTAAAAACTTAGCACACTCAAGACTTCCCGAGTCAAAATGCGTTGAACTCACAAGATTTAAATATATACAATATCTGAAATCAATATAAAGTTGAACTTGAACTTTGATAACAATACTGAAAAATGAAGCAAGCAAGCATTAAGTATACCCTGTACCATTTAGTTATATTAAATAAAGTCAAACAGCCACGAAATAGCCAACAATCTAATATAAAATTCGCTTAACATGCAGCATAATCGAACGCATACTATCTCGCTCACTCTTACCAGCCAATGTCATTACAGTACAAAACCGAAGGGTACATTTCCGATATTTATTGTCCGATTTGATCAGCTGGTGCAGTTTGGCTATATAATTAGGTGTGCCAAGTAAGAATACAATTATTATGTTAATTATTATTATAATTATTATGCTCTAGTAATTCGTTTTTCTTACATTACGGGGCGGAAACGGGCGTGGCAAAAATTTTAAACAAACTTAATCTGCCTGCACACTAAACGGATCTAGAAATCAAATTTGGTAGCTCTAGCTCTTCTAGTCTACGAGATCTAGGTATTCATACGGACTGACAGACGGACAGAAGGAAATATCTCAATCGACTCGGCTGTTGATGCTGATCAAGAATATATATACTTTATGGGGTCGGAAATGCTTCCTTCTGCCTCTTACATGCATTTTAGCGGCTTCAATATACACTTTAACCCTAAGGGTATACCTACAGGGTATACAAACAAACAAAAGCATATTGTGATGACGATCGCCTGGGTAGTATGAAAACGCTGAGCACGAAGAAGCTCTGAACAGCGGCTCAAGGTATTTGCTTGCAGCCAACTTCACTCTTATCTTCTTCTTAGCTTAAATGAATAATCAGGCCATCCGTAGTTGAAATTATTTGCTACTGCTAAGGATTTACACCTTTCGCCGATCTTTGCCAACTGGAAGCAATAGCTGGGCCACATTAGAGGGAGTTGGGTTACAATATTCTTTCTATTTGACCCTAATACATCTATTTTTGCATTGTTCCAAAGTACAAAGTATACTGGGACACTTTTTTCTCGGAATTGGCCTCAGACACAGAAAGTTTGGAAATCCGATTGCCATTCTACTTCATTTGTATATTAGACTCTTTAATGTAAAGTTTTAAAGAATATTTACTTCTGTTTGAAAAAATTATGTAAAAGCTAATTACGTTTTATACCCAGTTAAAAAACTCGTTTTTTGTCTACTATTTTTAAAATCAAGGAAACCCAAGCACACTCTTTCAAAATTCTAGTGAAAACAAAAAGGTATTTTAAATATGTCAGAAAAGGACCTTGCTGCGAAATCATCATCGCGGCAATGTTGTTTCCAACCCATTACCCATTGCATATTCGAACTGGATGGTCTGCTTATCGATAGTGATCGCTTGTACACGCAGACAGTGCAGAAGATCCTCGATCCATTTGGCCGTATCTACGGTTTTGACCAAAGGCTACGCTGTGTGGGTAAACATTTGTCCGAGATGGCGGATATGATTATTGCCAAGTACGAACTGCCCTATAGTCGGGCCCAGTTTCAACGCCTGCAGCAGATGCACAGTCGTGATCTTATGGGTAAGGTCAGTCTCAAGCCGGGAGTTGAACGTCTGCTGCGTCATCTGCATGCCTCAAAAGTGCCCATGGCAATCGGGAGTAGTACCACGAGAGATTCTTATGATTTGGTTACTCGTCCGCATAGAAAGTTGTTTCAGTGCTTCCATCATCAAGTCTTTGGCAGTTCCGATTCAGAGGTAAAGCTTAGTAAACCTGCTCCAGATATATTCCTTTTGGCTGCTTCGCGTTTCGATGACAAACCAAGACCGGAGCAGTGTTTGGTCTTTGAATATTCGCTTCTGGGCATGCAGGCTGGATTGGCGGCTGGTATGCAAGTGGTACTCGTGCCCGATCCTCTGCTCTCAACTCAGTTAAGTGCTCCGGCTACATTGAGACTGCGCTCCATGGAGGCCTTCAGGCCGCAGTATTTTGGATTGCCTCCATTCTAGGAGAAGGGTTGGGATTATGAAATGTTTTTTATATGACTTGTAAGTGATTGTTTTTGGTTATTAAATAAGAAAAGTGAAAGTTTAGTTGTTCGCTTTAATTTACAAAAAAAACCCAATGCCCCCTCGTAGCGTCTTCTGTCATTAATTTGGTTGTATTTTTTAAAAAAAGATAAAAAAAAAAATAAATTTTGGACATTCGTTGCAATGTGTAATAGAAATTGTAATGATTGCCGGAAACCCCCTCAAGGCTGTTATCGCTGTTGTGCACCTTCAGTGGTAAATTGTATTTTCGATCTGGAGAGCGCAGTGTTTGGTAAGATCTTGGTGAATATATATATACAAATCAATATGGGGAAACTGTTTACCGCTTTCCAGACACTCGTCATATATATCAACGCGCCTGCATCGAATTGGTTGCCAGCTATAAACGTGAAATTCCCGAATCTCTTCTCATGCGCATGGCACCTATGGAAACTCAGGAAATGGCCGAAATGATTTGTAGAAAATGTAAAATTCCTTTAACCTGGGAAATGTTCCTACTGCTGGTCAATGAACGGACAGCCGAAATGATTGCCAATCCCCCGTTGATGCCTGGAGTGGAGAAATTGCTAAGACATCTGGACAAATGTTGCATCCGCATGGCTCTGGTCACGTCGTGTCGTAGTGAGCTTTTCTTGAAGAAGATACGCGGCCAGGAAGAGCTGTTCGAACTCTTTTGCACGATACTGTGTTCAGATGATCCCGACTTGGCCAACTCATTGCCAAAACCGGAACCCGATGTCCTTTGGAAGGCCATGTATCACCTGGGCGAGGCCACTCGGGATTCTACATTGGTATTTGATGGTTCCTTGAAGGGTCTCCAGGCAGCTCAAGACGCTCGCCTGCCGGTGGTAATGTTGGCCGATAAAGAACTACCCTGCTACTGGTCCAAACTGGCGACAGTGCGTATGGAGACACTCGAGGATTTTGATCCAGAACTGTTTGGCATGCCACCCTATGAATGCGATAAGCCACCAAGTGACACAAGTATAGCGACTACTCCAAAGAGACGCAAGAGTAGAAGGAGAAGTACAAGGCGAACGAGTCAAATTAAAGGTGTAGACAAAGAAATTGAAGTTAATGATGATGAGGCAGAAGAAGAGGATGAGGGGGAACAGTAGAAAAGTGACAAATTACAGCTTTCCTTTTAGGCTAAAACTTAATAAAACAAAACAGTTAAATATTGTTGTGATTGTGTTATATGGAATGTCGAGAAATACAACCAAACGAAAAGAATGAAATAAATTGCTGCTGAATTAGGATTTGACTTAAATGTTGTATAAGTTTATTGGCCACTTGCATTAGTAACTCAAATTTCGTTTCTCAAATATATATTTGTGTGCAAATCAGATTATGATCTGATAATTGGAATTTGAACTGTTGTTCATTAGTCGAAATGAATTCAAAGAGTTTCCATTTGATCGATAAATCAATGTTTTCAATGATGCGTGATTATTCTTAAATATTTCCATAATATTTATTATTTTATTTCAACAAATCTTTCATTTATTTATCAAATTCAACTTGTTCATTGCAAACGTAAAGGACTTTTGGTTTTGGACAAATATTTTATGGGAAATTCCATATGTTTTATGTTTCACTTGGTAAGTTTAACCCAGATTTGCCAATGCAATATTTGTTTATGTGCAACAAAATATATAGAATTTCGCTTTACCACAGATGAAAATTGAATGGAAACTCATACAAATACAAATGCAAACAAAACATTTGTATGTACATGCAAACAACACTCAAAACAGATGCATAACAATTTACTCGGATTTCAGAGCATTCGCATATTCATTCATATTAAAATAAAAACAAAAACAACTGAACTGGCTTTTGTGGTTAATCTACATAAAAGCTTTTCCCCCATACACACATCCAATGAATCATTCAGAGCATTCATATAGTGCGAAATGCGAGTGCTATCAGTTTTCATTTAGACATTTAGAAAATATTTCCGTCAAGTTATTATCTAAACAAAAACGTTTAGTTATTTTGTTGATTTCCAATTAAATTTCTTATTTCACTATTTCGGATCAAAAATGAACAAAACAAAACCAAAAAAAAAGGAGGGATGGAATTTCTAATTGAAAATCATTGAAAGTGTCTAGGAAATTGAAATGAAATCAAAATGCAAATTCAAATGCAAAATGCAGATTAAAAAGCATTATAAATAATGCATGCGTATACACGGATAACACCAAAAACAATTTATATTGTTTATATATTAATAGGTACATAGATATGTATGTATGTGTGTGTATGTACACATGTATTTGTATAGGGGAATTTTAGCTAGCTCATCAAATGCGTTTCAATTTAAGATGATTAAGCGTTTATGGGTCTTTGTCTTTATCTTTCTTTCTCCTTCTCTTTCTCTCTCTCTCTCTAAACAGGATGAGCTAGACAATAAATCGTAAGTAAATTTTCAACATTTTCCTGTCATCATCAGCATCATCATCTATACGACTCGTACTTCTACTTCCACTTCTTCATTTTCAATTGTTTGACAATTTAATTATTCAACACATTACGCATACGCAGTGTGTGCGTTGATAGATATGTACATATGTGTGTAGGTAGCTGCATGCAGATGCCAACTTGCAACTTTCTGCCAAACTCTA
The DNA here is from genome assembly GCA_035045865.1 of Drosophila austrosaltans. Lineage (NCBI taxonomy): Eukaryota > Metazoa > Arthropoda > Insecta > Diptera > Drosophilidae > Drosophila > Drosophila austrosaltans. The sequence goes on from JAWNOQ010000200.1 coordinate 8,339,107, forward strand.
GAGCAACTTATAATTACTTAATGTTCACCAGCCGACATCCAGCCAGTCAGTCAGGCAGTCAGTCTGCTAACTTGCTGCTTCAAACTGTGTGTCTATCCCGTCATAAAAGTAAAGTGAATAAACCTTTTAACTCTTTAGACTCCGGTCTGAGAATTCAGAACATTTTTCTTTTTTTCATTTTTATAATCATTATTTTTTCACTCCTTATTCCCCGCAAGCTTCCGTTTTACCTAATGAACGAACGCCACAGGAAGCACTCAAGGGCAAAAGCTCAGGACAAAAACACAAAAAATAGAGAGAGAGAAAAAAATGAAACCAAAGCGAGACAAAGAAAAAGGAAGGCCAAAATGCAAAAGAAAAAAATGAAAGTGCAAAACATAATCACAGACTCTAGAAGTATGATGCTCAAACAAATTCTAAAGAGTTTTTAATTTCTTAATTTAATTAAGGCAAAGCAAATGCCGTAGGTGTCTTAATTTCAGGTCAGGGTGTGCATTTATCCTTTCAAATTGAGAATGAAAAGTAACGAAATTAAAGCAAATTTGCAATAATTATTTAACAACTGAAATCGTTTATTGATAAATTTACAAAAAAATATTATTTACAAAATAAGAATATATCTATTTCTGGACTTAAAGACTTAAGTGTTGATTCCAACACGGCTAATATTTGTTTAACTTTGTCTTCCCTATTCTTGAATAATGTTGCTTTATATACATATGCATATTCTTCTACATCTTCTTTAGCTGATCTTGTATCCTTCTGCAGCTTAAGACCGCATTGAGTCGTTTCAATTTCTGAAATAGGGCTTTCGAGGAGAAGAAATAATTAACCCGATCTTCATTTGTTGAATTCACCATCTGAACTGAATTTATTTACTAAAATATTTGTAGTAGAGTCTAGGGGGTCACATATTTGGTGGTGGAATCTTAGTTGTAAAACGCATGCATAAGTTCCGCCAAACGGATGGTTCGGGGTTAGATCTGTTTTAATCCAAGCCTGCATTGGCCGTTAGATGCCTATTGCCAATACGGTGTTTATTCTTAAACAATCTCTGAAACTTGCATTCCGTCAACTTCAACCGATTGCCTCTCTACAACTCCACCAGTCCACTTCTGTTACTTTATTTTTGACCTTGAGTTATCCGACGCGTCCTGGTTGGGTATCTATATCTAAGTTATCCAATATTATATATTTCCGGAATTTTATTTGTTCTTACTTAACACTACTCCTTTCGGGTTTTCTGTTCAAGTTACTGGGACGTTCCTGTCAATGTTTTCTCTGAGGATGGATTTTCGATTTTCAAGCAGATTGAAGTTCAATCAAAAAATTAGATTGAAATAATTAGTAAAACTAGAAAACCCACAATAATGAAGAGACTTTAGAAAGTTAATTTAGCAAAGTTGTCTAAATAGAATTGACATGATCTTTCAGAGTAAATTGTTAACATATAAATTTTAATGAACTTCAGCTTAAATATTGACTACTGGACACAATTTTTCAAAGTTTTCTCTACATCTGGGAGCAAAGTAAATCCTGTTAACCCAAGTTGTAGGATGATCCCAAGATAACATCCATATTAAGGGCAATTGGCTAACTGCAAATAGTTATAAAATTCTTAAATTTTTCAAAAGCATTTATTATTTATTATTTAAAATTTGCCTAAAACCGATTTGTTAGCCAAATTCAAATTTTGAACAAGTGTCATAGGGGGGTAGACCAAAATCCTCTGGATTGAAATCCGCCATAGAGTTTAACACTTGTGTGGCTCCCACCCTGAGTTGTGGTGGCATACGGGGATCGGGAATTAAGATGACTTGCATACCAGCAGCTACACCAGCTTGAAGACCATTTGGCGAATCCTCGAATACCAAACAATTTTCCCTCCTGGGCGGAGGATTGAATCGTGACGCTGCTAGTAGAAATATATCCGGTTTTGGTTTACCCCGACCACGCTTCAATTCCGGATCATCGCCACAAACGATATGATGGAAAACGGGCAGTAAGTTGCAATGGGGTCTAGCCTTGATATCGAATGTTGCTCTGGCCGAACTTGTGGCTATAGCAATCGGAATTCGATGTTCGTGCAAATAGAGGAGAAAGTCCTTAACGCCGGGCAATAATTTTACATTCTGTACATTTCCCCTCATCAGGGTGTAGAACATTTTCAAAAAATCCTCAGGAGAAATGGGCAATTGATTCTCATCTACCAGAGCTTTGGCCACTTGTGATCCAGGCATTCCCAAGTAACGCATTTTCATTTCGTTGGTAAAAGTTTTGCCATATTTGCTTAAGATGCTTTTCATGGTTTTCTCATAGATATTCACGGTGTCTACAGAAAGAAGTTTACTCCAAATTGAGAGATTCAAATGGAAAGTTATATTACCCATTAAGGTTCCATCATTATCAAAGATGATATGAGTCACCGGCTTGAAGCATGGCCTTGCTGCCATTATTAATAAATGAATTTTACCCTGGCCATCAGTTTTTAAAATATTATTAATTTGGTGTTGTTTCCGAACATGAATGTTAAATGCAAATGTAGTTCGATGAGAGAGATTCAAACTGAGTTCTCAAATTCAAAATGCGGGTGGGATTTAACATGTGTCGATGAATTGGTAAAGCTTTTCTCATAGTCCTTGTGCAGCATTCCACTAAATTAATGTTAAAATGTTGGAATGATGATGGCGACAGCTGGGTGGAACCAAGAGTGTGGAGAGGATTGGGTATGGGGATTTTGCCTTGTTATAAAGCATTAATCAAGCATACCTGCTGGGCAGTGAAGCCTGGAGGCTTTAGCTTTGGCCTTTTACTTGTTTGCGGTGGCGACAACGCCACACACACACACACACGCAGAGACACGAACACATACAAACTCATACATAAAATTGCCGCTCATTATGTTGTCCACATATGTATGTGTGTAAATACATATGTAAAGGGAGACCCTTTGCAATTTTCCAGCTAAATGGCGTACATTAATTAACGGTTTTGTACGACAGACTCAGTCATAGCTACATTCAACCTTTCCACCGCTACCTTCTGTCCACATTCATTCATTTTGTCCGGCAAAAGATTAATGGTCCGCTATTAATGTATAATGACAAATGTTAGTACGGCCCTATCACAACATCTGAGCATGAGATCTTATTCAACAGTTCGGATTTCTCTCATGTGTGCGCCCCGAAAAATGATTGAAATAAATATTTAATTAAAGTGCCAAAGTGTAATACAACAAAATCAGCACAAAAAGAATTAGAAGGAAAAAAATATACATCATTGCTCTAAATTTTCATAAAAAATTCAATGGCACGTTCCGACAACATTCAGCGACAAGGATATGCAATAAAGTGCGGGCAGCACAAAATGTGTCACAAAATGTTACAAATAGAATATTACAGGAAGGAGAAATGGAGCTACAATGAAAAGGACAACGAAATAGTTAATACTCTTCCTTGTTGGAAGGTAAGAAAATTTGTCAAATTTCTCAACTTTATCAATGGAAACTAACTGTAGAGGGATAAATTTATCATAATAACTTTTTAATTTAGAAGACTTTTCAAAGACAAAAACCTTTTGCAGATTTGAGTAAATAATTTGAATATGATTTGATTCAAAATTTATTTGAGTGAGAAATGAATTGCATGTTGGTTTAAATACTTTATGTAACAGAGGCATTCAAAAATGAAAAGTAATCTATCAAACATATTAATATTTATATGTAAGTTAACCAAATTTCCAACGAATTTTTAAACAGAACATTTAAAAACATATTATAAAAATATATAATGAAAAGTGATTTTCGATTCATTTTTGTGTATTTTACTTAAACAATTAAAGAAGGGAGAAATCTGGTTTGTAAATCTAATTCGTCGAGGACTAAGAGGTACCTTGTATAATCTCAGACAAAGCATATCTTTTCTCTCTTTCTACAATGGTTAATCGATTTCACATAGAATGTTACTAGACTAATATAAAATTCCATATACCCTAAAGTTTAAAGAGCGCAACAAAGGCCACACTGCACGTCAGCATCAAAGTGACAACAACAGACATTAGAGACGCACTCACACACACAAAGACAGGGTCGAGGTAGCCGAGATAGAGATAAGACTAGAAGTGTGTGAAAGAGACACAGAAGTGAGAGTGCAAAAGAGATAGGTATAGAGTATTCAAGTCGGGACTTGGCAGCTTTTTGCTGTTGTTGCTGTTGTTGTGGCAAACAAGTAAATAAATGACAAACTAAAGCCAAATTAAGTAAATAAAATTGTTGCCGCTGTCAGGCGCATAAAGTGACGCCTGACACGGACACTGACATGGACAGGCTGACAGGATATGTTGTGCCCGGCTCAGGCTTGGGGCACAGAGGCTCAGTCTCAGGGTTTAGGTTCAGGTTCCGAGTCACTAGCAACACTTGGGTCGTCCTGTGTTGTTGTCAGCTTGTGCTTTGTGACAAGCAGCAAAATGTCAACAAGTTGACTGCAAGCAACAACAACAACAACATTTACAAAAAGATACATTTCAAATCCATAGCTAAAGATACATTTCGTTGGGGTCAACGAAAGGTCACAGGCTACTGCAGTTGATTTGTGGATTAAACAGGAATTTAATTAATAACACAATCTGTATAACCCGGAACCTTTATTTCCGAAATAGCTGAAAGCAGAACTTAAATAATAATAAAGAACTGTTACTCTGTTTCTGGCCGAGCAGGTGCTGAACAGGCAAAGATGTAGTGACTCCAGGAACTTTTAAATGCGGATGGCACAAAATAATTTATTTATTTTTACAGCAGCTTTAACGCACTAGTTTTATCTCAAAACGAAAGCTTAGAACGAAGTTGGCTGCAATGATTTCTGTATGACTTCAATGCTTTGATTTTGCAAAACATGTGTCGTAGCATCCTTTTAACAGGGTTGACTAAGATTGACTATGTTGGACCATCCTCCACTCAACAAAAAGTGCATCCAGTTGTTCTTTTAAACTTTAAAATTGACGATTTTTCATGATAACTCTTTGGCTTAGTGGGCCCCATAGATTTCTGATTGAGTTCAGATCCGGGGAACAAGCAGGACACTCTGAAATCAACACTTAGTTTCACGGATTGTGTAAACTATTGCGTTATCCTGCGAAAAAAATATGTCGTTGCAAGTTTCATCCAAAAATGGTATCAAAAAGCTTTCCAGAGTTCAAATATACGAGACGCTTCTCATTCAAGATGCTCCCAGCTGCATTCCTTATCAGATAATGCTTCAGCACTATATGTATTACTCCCATTATCAAAATTTATCTTGGAAAACTGGAGTGGTTTCTTTCTTACATCATGCCAATAGTTTCGAAATACATCTGATCCGATCTCTACATACTACGCCACCGTCCATATGTTGCAAACGCAGGACATCTCGCTCTTTCAATTTCGTTCTGTGCAAGAACTCAACGCAAATATTTCTGTCTCCCTCACACACCGCGTTTTAAAGAGTTTTTGCATGTGTGTGTGTGAGCATTAAAATAAATTGATTTGCTAAAAATCTCATTATTGATTTGTAACCTTAATAATTATCCGATCTGGTTTAAACTTGGTGTGGAAACATTTCCGACTAATAAAGCATATATATTCTTGATCAGCACGATGAGCTAAGTGGACTTAGCCTTGTCTGTCTGTGCGTCTGTCAGGATCAACACGATCTCCTCCGAGACCCTTAAAACAACAGAGCTGAATTTTTAATAGAATATGCATCTTTTTTTTGTTCCACGCATTGTAAATGTTGGAATCATCCCGATCGGATGACTATTCATATTGAACGATCGATCGAAAATAAATTTGAACTTTCTTAACTTTTTTATCTTTTAATCGAATATTCTGAAATTTGTTCTGTATGAGTTTATTATACTTTCTAACATATCCAGCAAGCCTCATCAGAATCGGTTGACTATATGCTATAGCTCCCATAAGAACAATCGGAGCAAGAATTTTTCTTTTTAATTTTCTCACTTGTTTTATATGCTTTCTAATGATTTTGTTACATTATAATTATATCATTGTCAAGTAACAGTTTGCAAGAGTATACGCACTTCGCCACGACCAAAGTTAGCCTATCCTTTTAGTGTTTTTGCTGTTTGCTTGTTTTTATTTTTGTTTTATGTAAATACACTTATTAGTACAATATGCAAACTACAAATTAAAGAAAACAATTCATATGAATAATATTTGATAAATTCTCTACTAACAAAGGAATTAATATTGTCTTCCATCTTAAAATAGTTCATTTATTCATTCTTAGTGATGAAAGGACGCGAACTAAAATATCGGCAAGTTTTAGCTAGGAGTCAGGGGTTTATATGAAAAATCTTTATTATATCTTCCCGAACGTTTCTCTTGATTGCGTTACTAATTTGGTCGTCTTCTATGTAAAGGTGAATGGGCAACTTGCACTCGTGGCCTAAGCCTTCCATTTTTTTTATAATGTCGTTTACCAAATTTTCCGTTATAAGTCGACAGTTCATAAGTCGCAGCTCCTTAATCTTTGGACAGCCAAGCAACAGACGTAATACTCCCTTATCGGTAATATCGTTGCAAAATAACAGACTGATTTGCTCCATATTATTTAGCTTGGTAAAGAACTGCAGAGTATTATCATTAACTGGCACATCGTAAAGTGAAAGCTTCTTTAATCCACTTAAGTTAGCTATTTGCATAAACATCAGTCATCGCTCTGGCATCCTTAATTTCCAATTGTTCCAGTTGTTGCGATTTCAAGATTACCAACTGATCGAAAAGTTTGGCCCTTATACTTCTACCAAAGCAGGCAATCTAAATAAACTTTAGATTGGGCAGTTTGGCTATCTCCTCATAGTTGGAATCTTTACTTATTTCTAGGCGGAATGTTTCCAGTTTAAGGCAATTGCGTTCTAAAACTAGAGTTTCATACAGATTCTTAGTGTCAAGAACGCCTATAAGGTTTAGATCTTTTAGGTTGGGTAAAGTCCCAAACAAACGGATCAAATTATTCGACTTTAGATTACAATATTCTGACACATCCAATTCCTCAATAGAGTAACAAATACGGCAGTCGAACTCATAGTTCAGGATGGACAAATTTTCAATATCTTGTACTGATAAGAGGTAAAAATGTCGCATATACCAAATGGTTAAATCATCCAATTCAGTGAATTCGACTGATTTGTATATAGATCGTGACATCTTTTGGTAAACAAATCGAAAACACTTGCAAACGCTTGAAAACCGCAACTGATTGCCCAAATTAAGAAATTCAAATATAGGGTACAGACACTCATCAGGAATCTGCAATATATATGATTGCTCCAAGCGTACCGTCAATTTATCTGTCGAGTCATAAGCCTCTGGCTGATACCAACTATCGCTTGCTGTGAGATAAAATCGATGTTCCTTTATTTTGTGTCTTTCATTCAATAAGACAGTGGCGGCATTACGAAGATTGGTGAAGAACACGCACGCAGTCTGAAACTTCTCATCCTCACTGTACCACTTCACCTGATGCTCCATCTCTTCATTCTCCAGGAATTTCAAACTTTCGACACGTCCGAAGCCTTCGAAATATGGAAGCAACTGTTTCTCCTTGAGTTGAACGGGTATTCCATATACGTATAACTTATGGATTTTAATGTCATCTTCGGTGTAGGCTAAGTCACCAACAAAATGGTAGCCTTGTTATAATATAATATAGTAATGCAATATTATAGAAACATAAATAATACTTTAGTAGGCCAAACATAATGACTTACGGAACGTTCCATTAAAATAACTCATCTTTTCTCACAAACAGTTTGGAAGGAATCAATCAAGAAACAATTTTTTTTATTATCAAAACTACTTATTGACGATTGTAACAGTCAAAAAATTTCTTTTTTGTTTAGCAAACACTTTAGCAAATCAAAAATATATGAGTAGTTCACAACGACTTGACTCTTTGATGGTTGATTTCTAGAGCTGGAAGACCATCGATGGAATTATCGATGGAAATTTAGCTTTTCGATATATCGATGGAAGATGTCGATATATCGATGGCTTAATGTGAGTCGAAAATTTACAAGTGTAAGTCACAAATAAAGTCGTTTGATATTATTTTTATGTAAATTTTTGCGAAACACCTATTACTTGATATTTTAGCGAACCGATTCGCTCCGATATTGGAGCGCAACCGATAAAACATTTTTATTTATTTCGTTTTGCAATTTTCTTTGCTTCCGCTGTGTTTTAAAGACCCGTCATATTTAAACGGGGAGGGGCGATCAACACTGGAACCATCGATAATATTGATGGTTTAAATTTTAAACCATCGAAAGTCAAACTATCGAGTAACGCCACTACCGATGATTCTCCAACCATATTGGTGCTCGAGATTGAGCGTTCTTCATAGTTGGCAGTCCTAAGGGTGGCGAGATGGCAGCGCTAAATCATGTGCGGCGACGCCACCCAGGCCATCGTCGTTTTGCTTGCTTGCTTAATTTACATTTTTTATCATAAATTCAGGACATATCCAGGAGGGCCTCCAAAAAATGTGTCTTACGCTGAGCAGGATATCTCTGGTCCAGAAGATATCCAAATTAAAAGAATTTATTAAAAGAATATATGAATACAGGTAGTGATTGAAGGATTAGACAAAATTTTGATTTTTGACAAAATGACGCCTTTAAAAAAAAATAGTTTTTGTTCGAAATTTTTTTGACTTTGAAGTGGCTTAAAAAATCGAAATACATTTCAGAATCCTTTTCCGATCATTACCTGAAAAAAATATCTAAGAATATTGGGAGAAAATTTCATTCTAATCGACAAAACCGTTTACGTGAAATCTTGCTCACCGACTTCGAAACATAGTTTCGAAAAAAACGCAGTTAAAGTTTTGGGAACCGTTAAATCTTTACATATGCATAAGCTTATTTTTTGAAACTAACTGCCGGATCGATGTGAAATTTTCACACAATACTCTTAAATATATGTACATATATTCAAAATATGCAAAAAATTTTTAATTTTTTTGAATTATAGTCCTCTTGGATATACCAATGAGGTTTGGTTCCTTTTGTATTCATTTAACTGTGTTGTTAAGATACTATTTTTTTCAGCGCTTAAATAAAGAAAACTTAAAAAAAAAAAAAAGTAAAAATAACCCCTTAAAAAACTTTTTGTACTTCATCAGCCTTAAAACATTAAAAAAATATATATTGTTCAAATTCGAAACTAATTTCTAAAGTAAACAAAATGTGCCAAAGAAAAATCAAAATCCAATGAAAACACTTCCGTTCACATTTATTATTTGAGATTTTGGTGGTTTAACCTCTTGGATTAAGTTTCTTTCTGTCGGATGTGCACAGACTATTTCTAATATAAACGGGGTAAAGGAAAATCTAAAGTCTAAATAGATAAATAATTAAATACTTAACCTTAAAATTATGTATGTACATATGTTTTTCGTTTGGTATTTTGGCTCGCTTTAATTATCTACTGTTTGAAAATTGAAAAGTACAATAACCTGGACTATTTGCCCTCCAGTTTCTCTTAGCCAAAATATAAAATGAGGAAATAAAAGCCAGCCTATAGAATGCCAGTACACACAAACATACACAACCATGCATATAGGCCTTCTCACAAACAGGCAGACAACGCTGACATGTGTCAAAACGAAAGGCGCACAATTTATCAAAAGGCAACAATAACAAAAGAAAACCCAAGCAAAAAAAAAGCACGAAAATCCAAACTACTCCAGAGAGAGAGAGAGAGAGCAAGAGAGGGGGGGACAGCGATGCCGAGTGGAGAGCTTGAGAGAAAGATTTAAAACGACAAATGTCCACCAAACCGAGACAAAACCAAAATCGAGTCCAAGCCAAGACAGGAGCTTAGTGGAAAATGAAAGAAATCTAAAAAAAAAAAAGAAATGCAAAGAGGAAAAGGAAAAACCCATGACGACAATGAAAATGGTCAGAGACCGGCTAGAGACAAGTTCCAAATGAAAAATCGACGCCAAATGTGAGATTCTTGTGGAGTTCGTTCTGCGTGGGCTTTTGCCCCGGACTCATTCATCACGCCCCAAAAAAAAAAACGAGGCAAGTTTCCGTCCGCCAGCGATGCATGCAGCTCGTGTGGGGAGAGATTGGATGTGTCCACAGCGGAAACTCTTGAAAAGAATCTTCTTTCTGATACATATACATACATACATACATACATACATATGTATATAAATACATATACAAATATAAAATGTTTTTATGTTTCCTTGCTATTATTATTGTTTATGTGTGCGATTATCTGCAGGGAAATTTTTAGTCACGCCCACACAATTTATTTTCTTTATGCTTGTGGGAAATATGAACAAATGTTTTATCACAAATATTAAATAGAATAACAGTTAGCATAACAAATTTTAAGAATGCAAAATTTGATTTGCAATAAAAGTTTAAAAAGAAACATTTATGATAGTAAAACGAAAGCACTGTGGACACTGCTAGCCAACCGGTTAGGACACCTTCTATAGAAGCTGTGTGAATTGAAATATTTACAAAATTAGTTGAGAATTTGGTTTGAAATTGATTTAGACAGTAAGTTTAACCTATTTTAAACAAAACTATCAAAAATTTAAAACAGCGAGGCTCAAAGTTGACCCATAGGATGTATTCAAATAATCTTTAAGACTCCGAAAACTCTTCGTAAACTGATCACTAATCTAATGTTAATTGAAATCTATTAAGTTAGCACAATATCCCAAACTGCTTGTCTTTAATCAATTTAAAATCATCTAATCATTAGATGGTAAAAATATTACATGATTATGGGTAAAAGTAATCTTCCTAACAGGAAGTAAAATATGTTAGGTATATAAATCTGTTTGGGGAAAATACTATCTAAGCTAAGGCTAAACTGCTATTATTCAATCAAAAACTCTTCGCGTTAGATGATTAAAATTTTTCACCAATAATAGAAATAAATAGGGAAATAACTCAAATTAGAATTAAGTAGCTAGATGAACATCCAAAACAAAGGCCTTCAGTTATTTATTTTGTCTTAACATATAATAAGTAAACTGAATAAGAATTATAACAAGACTGATTACAGAGCTATTCTAAAATATTAAAATGTTTTATATAGTTTAGTTTTTATACAAGTGCAAATGTAGGGTAACCAAATTAACTCCTGTCATATAGTTGACTGTACTTAAGGATTAACTTTGGTACAAAAATTGCTTTGTTTTCAAAAACTTGCCAAATAATGCCGGAATTTGTACTCATCAGTATTCAGTTTGACGAAATTAATCAAAACTTCCATTAAAATTTGTGTTGATCAAATAAGTTATAATTTCGTCAGTTATTCCATCTAAATCCTGCAGTTATTATCTATTTCAATGGATTGTATAAAACTACATTTTGATCGAAAAAAATCCTTTAATTTGCAGTGTATAAAATCTTCGTCAATTTATTTGCCTGTTCTTGTTTTTTTTTTATCTGTGGGAGTTGAAAGCAAAAATTGTTTTTGTTTAATTGTACAGCAAATGAGAATTTTTCTTTGGTCTTATTTTTATTTTATATTTATTTCTTTGTTTTTTTATTTTGCTGGTTGTGGGGCTTTTATTATTGTTTGGCTAGAGAGGAGTCGCTTTTTTCCCCTTTCTTGTTTATGTTTCATTAAGTTTTCTGTTTTCATTCCTTTTTTTTGGCTTATTTTTTGTTTTTGTCATTGTCAGTTGGGTCTAGTGTTGACTCTGCCATGGCCATAACAAGTGACCCGCTTTGTATTTCTTTGCATTTCTCTCGGCTCTCCCCGCAAAGTTACAAATGAACAACAGCAAAAAAATAATGATAATAACAATAATTGCCACAGAAAGGGCATACACACACACATGTACCCACAAACAAACACACACACACACACTCACACACATACAAAGACAAAGTTGTTTGGATATGTGCGTATGTTTTTCCTGTGGTTGGTTTGGTTTGGTTTTTCTAGCTTTTCGCCTCATCTGCAAATGCAAACAAAGTGAAATGCAATTACATTTGTATCTATTGCATTTGCAATTGTTACCATTATTCTTTTTGTTCCACAGTATTGTGGGTGTCCTTATGTGTGTATGTGTGTGTGCTTAAAGTTATGTTGTGTAATTTGATATTGAGGTCAGTGCTACTGACAATAAATTATAAAACTTTTTTACAAGTTTGAATTAAAAATAAGGGTCAAGAGTTTCTCAGAGATACATAACTACAGATAATGTGGTAGATACATGAAATAAGAATAGATTATAATTTAATCCAATTACATTTGAAACACTATCCTGTTTAATTTATTATCCCGCATTGTTGAATTGATATTCAGTTAAATAAATGTTTGGTTTTCAATAATTAATGTGCTCATAAGGCAAAAAATTTCACTAGGGCTGCCAACAATCGAGCTAATCGACCGTATAAATGGCATTTATATTATCGGAAAATTATTGGTTATTTTAGGTATAAAGTAAATGCTGTACCTTCTGTATTCAAATATTTGGAATCCTTTGCTTGAAGGACACGAGACACAATATCTATGGTTATTTTATCTTTAGAAAAAATTAGACGAGTACGATGGCGACTCCTGATTGCGCTAGAATACCCTTCTCAGAGGTCTACTTGGGCATATATTAAACTTTTATTAACTAATTACTTATTGTTAAACATGCAAATGTTATATTTTAAACCAAGAAACTTAACTGGTCGTTGCACCATTATTAATATTTCTATAAATTTTCGATTTTTACTTTTTATTGCTTTAAAAATTGTACATCAACTTTAGTACATTTAGCAACTCAAATATTGAATTCATTCAGAGACACCAGAACAAGACGCTCCGACTGATCCCATGTGCTCCTCGGTATGCGGCCAACTGTAGTATTCACCTTAAACAATATGCAGAGAGATATTTGAATTGATTACTTAACCGTGATAATACTCTAGCCCATGAACTACTGGACAACTCAAACAACCAAGGGCGACTTAAAAGATTTCACGTTCTAGATCTGCCCTACAGAATTATGCAACTAAACTAATATGTAAAAAGTTATCTATGGATTGAGCTCATTGGAGCCCGAACCATTCGGTTAATAGACATTATGTGAAAAAGTTAGCTTTTTATTATAAAAAAGATTGCAAAAATTGGAGAGAAACAAAAAATGTAATAGAACAAGGTCAGTTCAATATTTTGTTATTTCTTCTTACATTTACTGAACCAACTATGTTTAAAAAAAGATAAAATTCGGTTAACATGTAATAAAAAAAGTAACAAGATTTTGGAACTTACTAATTACATTAACAAATTAATTATAAAACTAATTACATTAACAAATTTTTATGCTCTATAAACCCCTTAGGTTTATCTTTTCAAGAACTGTAATTTCGAAAACTTTTGAAAAACCAACGAGAACTTCATCGGCGCCATCTAGACTCGCTGGAGAACAACAACTCTTACTCCTCCTCATTTGAATATGATGGACATCTGCGCAGACTCAACACAATCTTGTTGCCTTTGGTCATATTCAGCTCTCATTGCCCAGTCACAAACTCCATTCAAATGGCCAAACAGCTGGCGTGTAGCTGGAACCGACTTCTATTTTGCATCTGCAACTTCATACAAGTCCACACATTCGCATTTCAGTTAAGGGTCACAGGACATAACAATCCAAATATATATTGCGTAATGTTGTCTTTTGTTACCTTTATGTTTGTTTGGGACTACTGGGCGGGCTTTGTTTTTAATGCTCGAACATAAAAAATATTATCATAAATTGACAGACATAAAAAAATATTAATAAAGCCTGCCCGAGAGAGCGTAAAACTGATTGCAGAGAAGTCCTAAAGTGCGTGGGCACTTAAATTTTTATTGGCTCCAACATAAACAAAAGAGGAAAAAATAAAAACAAGGAAAGGATTCCTGTATTTAAGCCAGCCATGCAATATGCATGAGAATCAGTCTGAGCTGAATTGAACCAAACTGACCTGTACCTGCCTGGTCACCCTGGACTCCCTGCCAATCCCTTTCAACCCATTCGTATGGCTCGGATACGGATGCAGAAAATCGCGTCAGCTGTCCCCCAAAAACAATGTGAAGGCCAAAAGTCGTCGAACTGTAAAAGCGGCTCAGCGGGAAAGGAAAAATCTGCATATGCTGACCAGGGGGAGGGAGGCTGTAAAACAACAAAAAAGAAACATTATAAATGGGTGGGGGGACAGAAGACGTATATAATAATAAATATTTTCATTCTTTTGCAACTTTATTAATATTATTGTTATTATTGCGTGCGCGCATCCTGGCATAATTACCTGCAATGTTCTGGCCAAAAAGGTCCGCAAATTGCGAAAATCGACGAGATAATAAAAATACATAAATGCCAGAGCCCGGAAGTAGCAGCAGCAGCAGCAGCTTCAGGAGGAGCAAACCGTCGGCAACACGGACAGCAACAATATTTTAATTAAGTTAATTAAGCCATTTTTATTTGTCCATCACCAGGTGATTTCGTTCTCTGTCCAACATCCGTTCAATGTTTGCCCCATGATGAACTCCAGCAAAATGATCAATAAATGGAGAACAATTTATTAAGAATGACAGACAAATGAGATGAAGAAATAATGCTGTCGATTAAAAATTGAAAATTTTTACTATAGCAAACATAAATTAATCCTGTGGGACTTCTTAACAGCGATTAAAGAAATGCAAAACAAAAAAAAATTGTAAACCGAATCCTCCACTGAAGAAACTGAAAACCGTTCTTTTAAAAATAGTAAATGCATTCTCTCTACCATAGCTTCGATTTTACACGATATACACGATGTCTTTAAGAAATCTTCAGAAAATGTATATTAATAAGGAGAAAATTGATTATATATGTATTTCATATTATTTCAAATGTATCCAGCTTTAATTGCAAAACTAAATTATTATAGAAAAAGGATTGGAAATCTTTGGTCTCTTTAAAGTCACCAAAATTTCTTTTTTAAAATCTTCAAAACATATATATTAATAAGGACCAATTTGATTTTACCAATGGGATATTGGTTAGAATGAGTTTGGATTCGACATTGCATTTAATAAATTACCATACAAAATTCCAAAAGAATTAAATAAAAGAAATATTTTTAACTGATTGTAAGTATAATTAAACAGGATTCGAAATCTATAAATCCATTTCAAGTCTTCAAAGTTCTTTTAGTAATCTTTAAACAATGTATTCTAATATGGAGCAAATTGTTTATACCATTAGAATACACATTGGTTAGAATGAGAATGACTTCCTCGACAATGCATTAAATGAAGTACCCTAAGAAATTTCAATTGAATAAACATAAAGAATTATTTTTTATCATTTTTCCTCTTTCAAGTCACTAAATTCCTTTCAGAAATCTTCAAAACATATTCACATATGTATGTATTAATAAGGACCAATTGGATTATACCTTTAGGATACATATTGATTTAAATGAAAGAATTATTTTTGAACTGATTGTATGCAGTTTTAATCGAAATGGAAAATAAATAAACCAATAAATGCGTGATCTGTGTACAATCTGTTGAAATTTGCCAAATAAATTTTGTTACATCAATAGGATTTGTGTGCGTGTGTACCTAGATGATGATTTCTATATGAGTGTGTGAGTGTGTGGTTGAGTGTAACTCGCCATTTTTGAATCATCTTGAGTGCCATTTCAAATCAGAGTTTCGCCTGCATTATTTTTTGTGCTTGTGTTTCCTAATTTGTATGTGTTATTCAATAGTTTTTTGTGGTGTGTAGATGTAGTTTTAATTTTCTGTTTTTGTTTGTTTAGCCGCTCTTGAAGAGCAATATAGCCACCTGGCCCAGATAGAAGTAGATAAAGTGACGCGTCTCATGGGTCACATACGAACCAAAGTTACGTCCGACAATACAATGCCATGTGGGATTGTACTTCTTATCGAATTCCTTCTTGATATAGGCAGCAATATCCTTCTCAATGTTATATTTCTCGAGTGCCTGTGTGGCACAATCAACAGCATCCTGCTGCATCTCCTCGCTCATGTCCGCATTCTTGATAACCGCCTTGCGATCCGACATCTTCTTTTATGTTTTTCTTTCGGTTCTTCTAAGAATTAAATCGTTCTAATTTTCACTTTTATCAAATGTCTCAAGACATGTTATATTACCTTGTGTTAGTTAATATTATAGAAGAGTTTTCCTTGAGGGGAGGGGGAGGGTTGTGTATCTTGTTAAACGGGCAACACGCACGCAGAAGTGTAGATGTTTCAGTTTGCTGAAAATAAAATTTTGCCGTCACAAAAATGATAATTTTTGAATATAATACAACATTGGTTGAATTTAAAGTGATTGTTAAATTTGGACTTACTTGTTCGTTTCGACAATATTATGTGGAATGACTTACACTTTTTACAGTGACAGCTGTTCTGCCATGAGCAATGATGCCCATAGGGGTTGTCCCTGCCCAGGTGGCAGCTCTCTCAATTTGTTATTGAAACCCTAGCCAACTATTCTCGATAAACAATTGAAGTGATTTTGTGAAAGCATAAAACAGTTTGTTTAAGTTAAACTGGTTAAAGAACTACACTGAGATTATACAAACGAATACTCTTTCCCGATTTTGGTCACCCTTAATAAGGTGAAGCTTTTTCATTACCTATCCCTGGTTCCCTTTTTAAAAAAATTCATCTTTTAACTTTTGCATCCACTTACAATAGGTAGGCGTGTGTTTGCCACACCCGATATACAAATGAGATTGATATTTATTACATGACAGCAAATTACATTAAGTAACCGGAAAACTTAACCAAAATGCCTCACAAAAGGCACGCCATCAAATCACATGAATATGAATCGCCCGGTAAATTGCATGACAAGAGTTGCCGCGGCCTCTTTGCCGGAATTTGCACTTAATATGAAATTCATTAATTTCCTTCATTTTATACACTCGCCCAAAGAGAAAGATGATTCTTTTCATACATAACTTTGAGCTGCACAACGAATAGAACATAAGAATTTGGTCAAAGTTCTACAAGTGCTTACGTCTTCAACGAATATCGTATACGGTTTAACGGAACTTATTTTTAAACATGTGATTTAAGTGCCATGCAGGGATGATTTTGCTTAATCATTCTAGTGAAATCGAAAGCTACTAGAAAAACATCTTCGAATGCAAATCAAAGAGTGATGTAACGAATATCGAAATTGGAACCATCAAAATTTCATTTATAGCATCCAGATTTAATATTTACCTAGGTATACCCTGCTACATTATAGCAAACGTTTAAAGAGTATTAGCTTGTTCGCTTTGGAATTGTCATACTAAACTTTGGTGCTTTGGTTTGTTCTCTTTTGTTTGGATCCAATGCGGAGCGCGTTACATTTATCACAAATGCAAAATGCAAAAGGTTGTTAAATTCGATTAGACATGCAATGTTGCCCCAACTCGACTCAACTGCCGGAAGGAAATTGAATTTTAATAACCGACTACCATCCCCCCACCACTGCACCGCTACCCTCTCCCCAAATATTGACTGTTCCCATGCTAATGCTAATCAAGTAATGCAAATGCAACCAACCGTACAACATTGCGAACAAATTTTGCTTGTTTTTCTGAATGAAACGCTAATTTAACGGCCGCACGCCATTGTTATTAGTGTAGGACAATGCTTGAGAGGGAATCATGTCCGGGCAGGGCTTTTATTATTATTTTTTTACAATTATCATTATGCTGATTCATTATACCATATAATACGTATTAGGTGTGTGTGTGTGTGGGATTGTGTGTACATACATATCTGCAAATTGCGCAAGATTTATGCTTTAATTTTTCCTTTTTTTTCCACATTGTCACTGCTAACACAGTTCCCCATACAAATTCCAGAAGCCATATAAAAGTTGACTTGGCAAATTCATACAAAAGATAAAGATAAGGCTGGGATAAGGATGAGGCTAAAGGACTCACTGAAGCAGGAACAAAGGAAATGAAATAAAAGCGCATTAGTTGACACTTTTCATTTGATTTCAAAGAAAATGCCAAATATTAAAGGCAATGGAGGATTATCATTGTCATTTGTAAGGAGGAGTAACGAAACGGTTTGTGAAAGGTTTTTTAAACATCAAAATGAATCCTGTATGCCAGTATATACTAATCCCAGAACTGATTACAAAGTAAACCAGAGATTGATCAATTCAACGGATTAAAATTGTATATTCTGGCAGTTCAGAAATTAACTAAACCAGTTAATGAACGAAACTAGACGGAAATTAAAGAATATTTATTCCAGCAGTTCAAAGATAAACCAAATTATTTAAAGAATTGTTTACTATTGAGTTTATTAACCTTCTTTTTGGCTTTATTAAAGATTTGATGCTTTGCAATAAAATTGAACTAGTAAATTGCCTATATATGTACATATGTATATGTATATGAGTGTACTATGCTAATCCTGTCAAAATTTCGTTGGGCAAATTTCCAGTTGATGAAAGTTGCTAAAATTGTTGCTTCATTTCTTTCTTGTTGGCTGGTTGGCAATTGTTTTCCCATCAAATTGAAAAGAAACACAAAGTGCAAATGTTATGCATTTCAAGTGCGAAAAAGTGAATTCAAGTTTCTGTCACAGAATTGTTTGTCCTGGCCATTGCATACTTTTAGGCGTACGTATGGTGAAGAAACTTTTCCCCACATTTTCAAGAGGATATTTCGGGTGAGGAAAAAAACTTTCGACATTTGCATCTGTCACATGTGTGTATGCGAGTTTGCATGTGTGTGTTTGTGTGATGCAGTTGCTGAGAATGACAAAGAGGGGAAAAGAAAAAGGGGGGTTGTGTCTAAAAGTTTTCAGCTTAAATTCCAACACGCAATTGGCATGTGACGAAGTCAAAATGTTTTCACAGAGCACGGGAATCGAAATCATTCTTCTATGTTGTTTTTGAGTTTTCCTTTTTTCTTTTTTTTTGATATATCAATTTGAAAAGTTTGACTTAGTTTCCAGCAGCTTTTCGATTAAAGTTTTCTCTCTTTTGCTTTTGCAAGGAGGCAGATTAAAAACTTTCCTTTCAGCAGCCCCCCGAGACATATGGAGGAACACATTTCTTGGCAACATTCCTGAAGGATCTGTGGAATTGGTTTTGTGGTTTAGCTGCCAAGTGGAACGATGGGGCACATTAGCAAAAGCCACTTGAACTGGTTTAGCATGACAAATGTGCAAGTAATGTAATCAACTCTGGCATAAAACTAAATCACTTCCCCCCCTATCATCATCATTATTATCAGCATCATTATCATCTTCATCATCGTCGTGATAAAAGTCAAATAATATTCAACAATTTTTAATTAACCAAATATGAGTATACTCATATACATATGTATGCGTATGAATATGCACACACATTCAACCAACCAGTACCCAAAAAACCAGAAACAGCAAGCGAATTCATAACCTAGAAGAGTAAAATGCAAATAGAGCAGGCAAAATTAATTTGCCCAGTGCAAATATGCAAAATGTGAAATTTCCTCTCTTTGTACATATGCATATTTCTAGGAATGTATGTGTGTATGCATGTGTGTATATGTATATGTATGTAGGTCTCTGTGCGGTGTCATAAATTTTGCGAGCAGAGGAACCCCAAAAATCCAAAAAAAAAGGAGAAGGAATAAAAAATACCCATGGCAAGCAAATAATACAGAAATTTTCGCTGACGTTTACGAGTTGAGTAGCGTAGAGTAGAGAGGCAAAGTCAAGCTTAAAGCAAATATACAACATATACAAACACACCCACACACGCACACACTACACTAGCAAAGACTACATACACACATACTCAAAATTGCATTGCAAGTCATCAACTAACCAGTCTCCGTTCTAATATGCGGAGTTTCCAAGAAATTTCACCTGGGTTGGCAACTCTAGACAAAAACACCCACACACTAGAACACACACACTTGTTCATAAGCAACTATATTTTGTTGTAATATGACTGCAGCTCTGCAGCTCCGTTGGTTGACATGAAGTTCCTCGACTACCAAATACTGCCACTTGCTGTCGTCAGTGGCACAGAGTTAGTTACCCAGCGGGCAGCCCACCCACCAAATCCGTACGTACACGTGGTAAGGTAGATGTTATACTCCATGGCAAACAAGCCCAATTTGGAACAAGACCAATGGCAACATGACCACCCAGTAAACCATTTGCCAGAGTATGAATGATTGTATTACAGATCAAATTTCTTTCGTTGTTATAAAGTAAATTTTATGCATAAAATAAGAACGAATATTCTTTAAAATATTTTGTGAATTTTCCTTATGAATTGAATGAATTTTTACTTGAAAGAATATTCCTTTTTATATATTCTGAAGACTGTTTTCTTACGTTTTTATATTTTTCGATTTATTAAATATTAAAATTTTATAAATGATGCATCTAACATTAAAGTGGTTCAGAATATGAAGTGCAAATTGTAGTCTAAGCGATCAGAAATCAAATACACAGAGAAAATGTACTACAAAAGTACAAAATTAAATAATTAAAACATTTCCTCTGTGTATTAGACCACTTTCCCAAGAATTTGCAAAACAGTCTTACATATATCGAAAATAGTTAAACTTCAATATAAAACTTTTCATTTTGGGTTTTATATCAACAGTTAAAGATTTGTTGTTTTTTCATGGTGTTAAATAAATTAGTAAAAGAAATCAAAGTAAGCCTATTCCAATAGCTTTTTATTTTAAAACTTTGCTTTTGCTTGCCAATTCGAGATACAACGGAAGTACTAAAATAAATCATTATTATAACAAGAACAATCAGTTGACTGTTTGTAAAATTTGGCAAAAATTTGAGAATTTCATAAAACTTTGAGGATTAAAGAACATATGGTGTTATTTTTATTAAAATGTATAAAATTATTCATTTAAATAAGCTGAAAAGATTCTCTTATTAATTAGGTAGACTAAGAAATGCCGAAATTAGAATCAAAATACTGCAGTTTTCATTTACGACTTTTCATTTAAAATATATATTGAAACATTCGCTTACGATAAGATATAAATCAAATGTAAAATTTATTTTACAGTTTTATTAAAAACAAACATATTCCCCCATAATATTCAGTAATAGTTTAAAATTGAAAGGTGAAGTTCCACTTTCTGCATAGAAACAATTTCTTATTTTCGGTCTCACTTTTTCTTTCAACTAAAAAATGTTTGCTGGGTTAGCTTCCAAGGACCTGTTTGAGTTGCTGTTTAACTGGTGACGTATGTGTGTGTGTGTGTATTTGCTTGTCTAACGTTAGTGTTCGGGTGTGTGTGGTCCAAGCTCATTATGCATAAATTGTCGCTACGAAAATTGTGCAGTGTTGAATTATGGCAAAGTTAATGGCATTATAATGCCAAAAACGGTGCCTTCTGTACGCCAGTCTATTTATCTGTATATCTGGTGACAGGAGTCGAATCCGTTGCAGTGTTAGCCATGGGCAAATGTCTGTCAAATGGCTTCGGCAAGCTTGTTATAAAAGTCTATGGATGAGTTTAAAGCCAAAAAATGTTCAGGTTGTGTTTGTCGAGATGTGTCCTCGACTTGTTGCCCCAGAGCAAATGACCCTCGTTTGTATAACCGAATGAGCTGGAATGATTTCAGTGTATATGAAAGAAGAATGAATGGATGGATGAGTAGTAAGTTGTTGTTGTTGTTAGGCTTACCTTCCCTTCGCTCCTTGCAGTTTTTATCGCGGTACTTTCTGAAGCCATGGGACATGGCTTTGATGCTACATACAACCGCAACAACAATGGCTTCTCTCTGCTATCGTCTCCTGTTCACATGCCGCATGCCGCCACCACAAACTTGCGGCAAGAAGCCCTGTTCTCACTTCCGGTTTCCGGCTCGCCTTGCTAGTTGGTTACTGTTAACTTGTTTTGATTTTTTAATGGCTCGCATGTTGGCGATGACGACGACGACAACGCAGCTAACAACAATAACAACTACAGCAACATGCCTTCATAACTTTCAACTTAAAGCTATAAATTGAAAGTTTTCTTTTTATACCCTGTACCCAAAGGGTAAAAGGGTATATTAAAGTCGCTAAAATGTATGTAACAGGCAGAAGGAAGCTTTTCCGACCCCATAAAGTATATATATTCTTGATCAGCATCAACAGCCGAGTCGATTGAGACATGTCCGTCTGTCCGTCCGTCCGTCTGTCCGTCTGTCCGTATGAGCCACTCGATCTCAGAGACTATAAGAGCTAGAGCTACCAAATTTGGTGTGAGCATCCGTCTAATGTCAAAGCTGATCAAGTTTATTTCAAATTTTAGCCACGCCCACTTCCGCCCCCGCAATTCAGAAAAAACTAATTATTAGAGCAGTTTTAAGGAATCACATTCTTATTTGGCACACCTAATATTATGGCCAAAGTGCATAATCTGACTAAATTTAGTCGAAATCGGACAATAAATTTTGGAGATATACGTTAATGCGTTTTGTACTGAAGCGCTTAGGGCGACATTGGCTGGCAAGAGTGAGCGAGATAGCATGCGTTCACTGTTGCGGCATGTTAAAGAAAATTATTTATGAAATTAATCGCTATTTCGAGGGTGTTTGACTTCATTTAATATAATAACTAGTTGGTACAGGGTATACACAATGTCGGTAGGGACGACTTGCTTGCTTCATTTTTCTTAAGAATGCCATCAAAGATTTAATGCAAATTTGAAGTTGTTAAGATATGAATGAAAAATTTGGTAAGTAAAATAGTAATTGACCTTATATAGTGAAGGTTCAATTGGTTTTAATTTGGATAAAATGTATATATCACTCAGTTTTTTCAAATGTTTCAATGCTGTTGCGTAAGTTCTTTAAACCAAACACTTTTCAACGCTCTTACAAATTTATTTCGTTTGAGCCATCTTTAAACTAAAAGCTCAATTTATGAATGAATTATTGTATGTGGAATTTATTTCTACATATATATATAAACGCTTATATGTTTCTCAAAGGATACTTGAAATCGTTGATGTACATATCTATAAGTAGTATCAATGGCATTAGGAAAAGATGTTCTCGAAAATGTTGAGAGAAAAAAATGTCTCAGACATCTTTTATTTCATGCTTATTTTATTTGGCCATTCACAAAATGATTTATATCATTCATGCAAACAACAACAACAACAACAATGCCAGCGAGGAGAAAGAAAACATTTTGTTAATGCCATTTAGGGAGGAAAAAACAAAATTCGTGCGTGTTGCCTACTTTTTGGCGTTTATGTTTCTGATGGGGCATGCATACATACATATATTCAGATATGTCTGTGTGTATAAGCCAACGAGCAAGAATATAAAGTGAACCACAAAAAAATATATATTTAAATTTTTAATATTATTTCAGCGTAATTTGGCAGTTCGTTAGGCTTGTTAGGGACAGGCACACATACAAAGTGGGTGAAAGCAAGAGAGACAGAGAGTGAGTGAGTGAGAGAGTAGGAGAAAAGGAAGGAAAAGAGGAGGTCAAACGAGAGTGAAACACGCGTAGACAGGCAGTCTCATAAATATGAATAACAACAAGAGCTAAAAAACGAGCAAGTGCCACATTTGTGGTCGATGCGTGTGTTCCATGTATGTGTGCTGTATCTCTGTGTGAGTGTGATGCTGGCTCGTTATGACTCACATGACACATCGTTATGCTTTGTTAATGGACTCTCCCTCTGTCTCTTCCACTCTAGGTAAGAAGAGGCGCCTAGCCGAGCAAAGGAAACTGCCTCCAACTGTAAAGCACATCAAATTATATTTAATTATTTAAATCATGTTAATTTCCATGCATTTAAAAAAAGCCAAAAATCTTATATTACACCCGGCAACAAGCGGTGAATGAACAAGTCAAATCGTCATTAAATTTCTGATGATTTGCAAAACGATTTGCAGTATTTTTAGCTTTGCTTTATAATTTTTGATATTGAGTAATTAAGGCCTAAAAAAATAATCTTCTTAAATTGTATAAACATATATGTATATATGTATAAATATCAATTTTATGTTCCAATTTTACTGTATGCACCAATGTATCAATTCAAAGTATTTGATATAACCTTTCAGGAGACTGAAATCAACTTCAATAGTCGGCAATGTCTTACATTGAATCGATTTGATTAACTTCTTTTTCTCTTTTGTTTGATTTTTCCCACACTTTTCAAACCATTCCTTGTTGTTCAGTGTTGTAAAGTTGAGAATTCTCTGCTGTGCTGGCACAATATAATTTTTTTCTCCCCCCCATTTGATTTTAAAGGTTTCAAATGATTTCTGGCCATGCTTCCTTTTTATGGCGAGAAAGCACAAACACACTCACCTAAGCAAATAGCAGAGAACATTTTCGTTAGGATAAAGAGAGAGGAGCAATGAGGGAAGAAGGAGGAGGAGTGGGAGTTACTCCACCCATCTAAAATGTCGAAAATGTAACTTTAAACTGCCAGCGGGTAAAGCAACAGCAACAGAAACGGCAAAAGCAAAATCACCAGTAACAAGAACAACATCAAACACTTTGCTTCCAGCGTCAACACTGGGAAAACTGCATGCGTGTGTTTACTCTGCGTTAATGAAGTTGTGCGATGTCTGAATGGGGATGGGGGAGGGTAAAGTTAAATGGTAGGTAAGGGGAGTGTGGAAATTCGCCTACGCATGCAGACAGCTTAGCGTCGGAAAGGTAAATGGCAACGGTGACTGTTACATTGCACATGGAAGCGCAAATGAAATGAAATTGTAAGCAGTTAGATAGAGATAGACGTATAGATAATTCCCACTCTCCATCTCTCTTTCTCTCTCCCTTTGCTATATGCAGTGTCAGTCAGTCAGTCAGTTAGTCGGAGTCGTAGTCGTTCTCGGAGCCGGTGTTGTATGTATCTTCTATGCAATTAGTACTTTTTGTTGATTATGTTGCAAATGTGTTGTGTACGTGTGTGTGTGTGTGTGCATGTAAGTGTGTGTGTTGGGGATTTTGTCTGGCTTTCATTTTGTAACTTTTACAAAGCGCTTAACGCTTTTTTCCTCTCTTTCAGCTTGCCTAATTAATCAGAAAATTTTTGGCTGAAAGAAGTAAACGAGAACTAAGAAAATTAAATGGCAACTTACGAATTAAAGATTCATTGAATCTGTCGACTTTGTTCAGGAATATCTATAGTAAGGACTAAAAGTGTGTTATATTTATTTGCAATTTATTTTTGAGTCGATTATTGGTTAAACTGTTGAAGACTATTCTTGGTTTAGGTCTAAATGGTCTAAATGCAACTAAAAGTTAAAATTTTATTTTTAAAAGCTTTTTTAACAATTGAAATTAGTAAAAATTTTTCGATAATCGATTCTTAAAATATTCCAGATTTGAAGTTTATTTGAAAGTCACTCGCAAATGACTAAGAACTACATAATTCTTTAAATTCGTAGTAAAATAATAAAAACTTTTAATATAGAGTAAAGAATTACTGCGTATACTAGTAGCTGATACTCAAAAAAACTTAAAGTTGTAGAAGTCATTAAATGAAGTCAATCAATAAATCAAAAGAATTTAATTTCAATCCTTTTAGAAAAAGATATAAAGGATACGATAAAGTATGATATGTTGCCTCTGGCTAGGAAAATTCATTTTGGTCAACATTCCAAAAATTGTTCCCATTTGAAACCCGAAAAAGTAATAATAATTTTCATTTATACAACATTTGGCATTCTTGCCAAAAGGGGGGAGGAATTGCAGTTGATGCCTTATGTACAATATGACAGGACTCAATTGTGAGAATGAAAAATAACTTGATAACCGCATGTTAAATCTTTTGCTTGCTCTCCGCTGCTGCCGCTGCTCCTGCTGCTGCTGGCCACATCCTGGACACAAAAGGAGGCGTAGTGCACAACACAATTGCACAATATTTCCGGGGCCAAGGTAATAAATAAATTGCATACGTAATTAAAATCGACGACTGTGCACAAGAGGACTCCGGGACATTGGGATCGGGACAGGGATAGGGTCAGGTAGGGGGCGGCGGGGCAAGCAATTGTTATAGCAATTACAGCAACAACTGAAACAACAGGCAACAAAAGTTCTTCGAGTTGACTTGTGCTTCCCTTTAACATCAACTGCATTTCGTTTCGCTTTCCTTTTGTTATATATTCTTTCTTTTTTCCATTTTCTTTTTTTTTTTTTGTTTTTTTGCACTGTTGGCAGGTCTTTTGTTTCATGTTTTTGTTACCTTTTGTTTTTTTTTTCTTTTTGTTGTGTGTGTGTGTGTTGCATGTGAAAACATGGAAAATTGTTAATGGGGGTAATAGGGAAATGGGTTGGCCTTCTCCATCTACTTCTTCTGGGTCGTAGTGGTAGGTAAGCAAAGTTAAGTTTCTTACGTTAGCCTTGTTTGTTTTTAATTTTTTATACCTACATACATACACATACATACATACATATATATATATATATATATATATATACGAAGGTATTTCAGGAAACGTCTTTGGTCCGCCTCGCTTGTTGAGCAATTTTGCATGACAAAAGCTCAGCAAAAGGCGGCAACTTAACTCAACCGAACCCATGCACAGTGCAGTGCATTGGAGTCAGTGGAGTGGAGTGTCTGAAGGTGGAAACACCTATTCCTCGATTCTCTTAGTCGATTCCCATTGTTTACCAGAAGTCACGCAATTCGTGCGGCTCATTCTACGAACTGAAAAGGAACCTTTCATGCTCATTTAATTTTTCACAACTTAACAAAGAGCTAAACCTATTGAGAGTTCCTATTAGTTGTAGTAATTTATTAGTCACGGATATATATAACAATTATTTTTCCTTAAGTTCTTGAAAGCTAAAGGAAACTCTTAATATGATCTGAATAGAAATCGAAATTAAATGTATTGTGAATATATTTTGTATTGATCATCTTGTTATATAAAAAAGGTGAAGATGAAAAGTTAGTTTCAATCTCTAAAAATATATTGATTACAGTGCTTCACTGCTTCTATAGTCCTATAAGAGTTATGGGGTTTATTTCCAATTTTGTAGCATACTTATCAGCAGCACACACACCCACACACAGAAAACACACACACCCCTTGTCAAAATGATCTATGTGGCTAATCATTTGCATAGCTAGAAATACAAAAATTTTAACGAATTGCAGGCAGAAAACATATTTTAGAAATATTGAAAAATAAAAAGAAAAAAAAAAATATATATATATTCGTATAAGGGGAGAGAGGAGACGGGGATGAGGGAGTCAAGTAAAAGCAAAGCATTGCAAAAATGTTGGAAAATAAATGGGAAAACATTAAACAGATTTAAGTAAATTTGTTTTGCTGCGTGTGCCATCAATAACTTTGGCAGCATATTTGACTTGCCAACCCCATCGAAACCAACACCCCCATCCCCCACCCTCCGCATCTCTTTAAACATATTGCATAAAGAGGGGGAACTGGCAAGGGTTAAAAAAAAAAAAATGTTTGCATTAGCTTTTCCCTTTCTACTGCTACACCCTCATCTCTCTTTCTCTTTTTAACTCACTTTTACTAGCTATCTAAATGGGGTGGGGGGCCTTCTCTTTTATTTTTCATGCAAATTACCCCAAAAAAAAAAGTACACAAGAGCATGGAAGAAGCAGACAAACGCACACACTCATACACACACTTGACAACAGTCTGTGTGGCTAATTTTGCGTTTCCTTTTCTTACACTCTCGTTGCTTGTAATTTTCAAAATCGATAAGTTACAGAGTACTTTACTTCACTTCACCTCCCCTGCCCCCTGCCCCCTGCCCCCTGCCCCCTGCCCCCTGCCCCCTGCCCTCTTCACTTTGCAATATATTTTTGCATGAAAATCACGAAGTTGATGTCAAAAATTTCACTTTATCGACTTTTTTAGGCTGCGGAAATTGTTGCCAACGCAATGGCGGCCACTCAAATATTACCACAATAGGTGGTGGTGGGCGTGCCATGCCCATTTTTTTTTGGTGGTACAGGCGGTTACTCCACTGTGTTGCGGTAAAAACAATTTACCAAGTTGTCAATAATAGAAAGAAAAGAAAAATAGGGAAAAAGCGTAGGAAAAACTGCTTGAATTTTTGAGTAGCAACATGAGGGTGGGACAGGGTTGGTTGTTGGCGGTGCAGAGGGAAATTGTTATGCTGGCAAAAATTTTCTTTTGCCTGACTTGTCAAATGCAGAAAAGCCCAAAATGAAAGCCACAGGACGACGACAAACGACAAAGGATTGACATATTTCAAGTGCCTAGGAAATGACGAAACCGCATTTCGTATGCATGAAATGAAGGCTTCCCCTCAACTTATTCCCTTTCCACACCCCTTTCCTGTTTGAACTGGATAATATATATTAACTTTGTTTTATTGAATTACTTTTTGAGAAAGGAATATTATGTACGCACAAAGCGGGAAAACCAATTTTTTATTGAATTAATTCTTGGCATAACTTACGGAAATTCAATGCAATCAATCGAAAGAAACTTATTGAAGTCAGTGTAAGTTCAAACCGAAATTGTATATATACACAACTAAGATTATTTAAAATTAATAAAATTTGAACAGCGATAAGAAACTTATTGAAGGCAGTATAAGATCAAACTGGAAATGTATATATGATAATGATTTAAAATTATTCAAATCTGAAAAGCGAATTGGGCAATGAAATTGGATGTAAGACTTAATCAATAGCAACCAATGGATAATGATAAGTTATAGTTTTCTATTGGTTACTTCTTCACTAGAATTAGACCTGAATATTGTCTCTAATAAGCCAAATAGCATCAAAAATTGTTAAAAAAATTAAAATAGTTGGTAAGAAGAACTATTAAATCTATTTTATTTAATTGAGAAACTTTTCCACATTCTCTATTAATACTTATTTCTTTAAAGATATAGATGGATTATTTCATTTGGTGCTTACCATAATTGCTTATTATCAGGATCATTATCAAAATTTACTACTTGATAATGAAAACAATCCATATAATCTATAATCTTTACAATAATCTGACAATAATAGAGTTTAAGGGGAAAGATCGACTTGTAAGTCACCAAAACCATGTTTTCTTAAATGAATATATAATATATGTATTTATATGGACAAGGCATATAGGAAACTTAAATTATTTTAATAATCTGCGATGAACTTAAAAAATTGTTGTGTTTCGTTGTTCTTGCAGGAGATCTTTGGCGGTGAGAAACATATCTCTGCTCCAAATTAACAGAAATAAAAACTAGAAGGATGGGCTAACTTCGGCCGTGCCGAAGTTCGTATACCCTTGCAAACTGTTATTTAACAATTACACATTTATAATGTGACAAAATCATTAGAAAGCATATGAAACAAGTCAAACCTACATTAAATGTTCGTAGCTTAAGAAAAAAAGTAATTCGACAAAAAAAATTTTTTTGGTCCGATTGTTCCTATGGGAGCTATAGCATATAGAATCTATATTATAGATGACCGATTTGTCTGAAACTTAGCATAGACATTTCTATATATACTAAACTTCCAAAAACCAAGTTTCGTGACAATCACTTTCAAAACACCCAAGTTATTGCTCTAAGACTATATTCTTGACCGATCGTTCCTATGGGAGCTATATGATATAGTCAACCGATTCTGATAAAACTTAGTAGATTTGTTTGAAGGTGTATTAAACTTATGAACACCAAATTTCGTAACAATTGATTGAAAAACAACAAAGTTATTGAAGTGTAATTCTATTCTTGACCGATCGTTCCTATGGGAGCTATATGATATAGTCATCCGATCGGGATGATTCCGAGATATACAATGCCTGTAGCAAAAAGAAGCCTGGGTGCAAAATTTCAGCTCTGTAGCTTTAAGGGTCTCGGAGGAGAAGCTGTTGATCCAGACAGACGGACAGACGGATATGGCTATATCAACTCAGCTCGTCGTGCTGATCAAGAATATATATACTTTATATAGTCGGAAACGCTTCCTTCTATGCGTTGCAAACTTTTGACCAAAATTAATATACCCTTGCAAGGGTATAAAAACCAAAAGACTTGTTTTAAGAATACATGAATACATACAAGTAATGATCAAAGAATAAGTCAAAATTTTAATTTTTAACAAAACAGCGGCTTCAACCCTAATGGAGACTTATCGACTTTGAAAATATAGTTTTGAGTCTCAGAAAAACGCGATTAAAATTTAGGCAAGCTTTAAAACTAAGATAAAACGCCAGAAGACTTTTTACAAAAGGGTTTGGTTCTTCGAAACTATTTTCAGGTTCAATCTGAATCTTTCGATAATGTCAAATGAATGTACATTCAAAATACCCCAAAAAATTGGGAGTTTTTCAAAACTACAAGTAGATATAACCCGCTAAAGACATTTTCCATAAACTTTTAACTAAAGTGAAATAAATTATTTACTAAGTGAATGAAATGTGTAATTTTTTTTAATGTTTGAGTTATTTAAAAACATTTAGCTAAAAGTCAACTTATTATTATTTTTATCCTTATTTAAAAAAGAGTAACTAGAAGTAAAAATAAAAAGTTCGTTTTGAGTTTTTGTTCACGTCGATCTCTTTTCAGACTTTTCTAAGAGGCATCTTAAATATCTATCAGATTTATAATTTTTTCAAAAATAAAATACAAATGTATACCAAATACTAAATGCTTTGTAACTTTTGCTAACAACCTGATCATAATGTTATTCTAAAACATTCATTTTTTTCCACGTTTTATATAATTTCAAAACCAACTTTAACTATGACGAAACAACGGCCAATAGTTATACATGTTTAAATTTAAGTTGTATAATTCTATGCAAGTATAAATTCCTTGGGTATTTAGTTTCGTTAAATTTTTATTATATATGTAAATAAATAACCAACAATTAGCTTCAAAAAAAAAGAAGGAACTGGAAAGATGGTGGCCTGAAATTGTTGAACACACACTGCCAGTTTTGTCGTCTGTCACCTGGCATCAATGCCCCAGATGCCGCTGGCAATCCCCATCACCCCATGGAGGGGCTAACCAGCAGTAGGAGCTGGCAGAAGGTACAGGGACCAGCTCTGGCAGCGGCATCATCTGAGTGGTAGCTCAACAACCGTGTGCTGGAGGCTCTCCATTGTGCCTTTTTGAGCGGTTCCATTGTTGGCCTTTTTTTTCTCTGGGTATTGTGTGGGTGGTTGTTGGGTGTGTGCGTGTGTGTGTGTATGTGCGAGTGTGTGCCATTGCATTGTGTTGGGTGACGTTGCAGTTGTTGGTGCTGCGATTCCGACTTGTTGCCGTGACGTTGGCACTTGTCGTCATCAGCATCAGCATCATCATCAAGCATTCGCCACTTGCCTTGTAATGAGTTTGCCATTTTATTTTATTTATTTGCCAGAGCTCTTTGTTTCAGCAAAGTTAACAAAAAAAAAAAAAAAAAAAAACTCTGGAGAAAAATAATGCATTTTAAATTTAAATTAAATAATGATTTAAGTGCGCCAAGAGGCTTTGTCTACGGCAGTAACTGGAGTGCGAGTTGAATTTGGAGTGGAAAAAAAGGAGTGTTTATTATTCAGAATAATTTATATGCAAAAGTGTAAATAAAATTTCAATGAAATATGTAAGCCAAATTAAAGTAAGCTGCATTTTAATGGTGTATAGATTTTACCTAACGTTTTTGTTTTCCTCTCTCTCTCTCCGTCATTAGGTTTTAGTTCGCACACTTTGGAGTTTTGTTGGTAATGCATTTGTGTGTTGACCCAGTTCCTGACTCGGGGCAAAGCTGGCGGCTATTTGTTTGCCCATTCAATTGAAAATACGCGAAATTGTTCTTCCCCTGCCTCCCCTGTCTGCCTTCGCCTGTGGGCGAACAAACAATGCCAGAGACAGACAACTACATATAGTATTCAGCGTTAGATAGACAGAGAGACAGTTGGGACAGTTGGTGGCAAAAGGCAGAAATCAAATTACAATTTCAATATGCATTGCGTACTAAATGTCTGCTGGTGTCAGTTTTTGGATTTCACATGGTACAATTGCTATACACAGAACATCGAGGTTGATGTTTAGAACTTGATGTTTAGAGTTTTTCCATGCCATACAACCCACACATATACACACAAACACACAAAGACCCACACACTCACACATTTGTATTTGAAATGCATTTCTTGCCTGTCCATTTGAAACATTTCTATATGAAGAGAAGTCATATCAAAATTAGAGATGGCACAGTGAGTTTTGGATTTATGTTGGATAGTTAAGACAAATTTGGAATTAAAAAGAACAAATTGTAAGAATAAAACTATTTAGTATTATAATATATATATAAAAAAACCAATTACAATCCAGCATAATATCTTTTGTGCCAACTTTCAGTGTTGATTGAAAGCAAATCTAAAATTGTGCAAAATAATTTATGATAATGGGAAAGTATATGAGTAGTTTAGGATTGAAAATTTCCTATTCCCTCTCCTTACCTTTGGCTTACCATCCTCAAGAACTGCCCTTTGCCAAGAGGAAGTGCACATACGGAGGAGGCCGAATCCGTTACAAAGTAGAAAGCATTTTTCACTCAAGATAAGAACTTCTTATTTGTAAAAATTTATAGATTGAAAACAATGTTTTTTATGACCATTAAGACAAACGTTGTTGATATTCAAATTATTCTAACTAATAAAGTTAACGCAGTATACACCAAATATACATAAAAATGTTTTTTAAATTGAAGAAAACAAAGAATGAGCAAATTAGACTCCTTTCTCAACATAATGGAATCAAATTTGCCTACGCAAACATTCGAAATTACATAAGACTAGAACCAGCAACAACTTTAAAACATGTACTAGCTGAAAGATAACTAAAGCTAAAAAAAAGATAATAAAGATAGCTAATGTCTTACATATTTATAATGTGAATTAATTGATCTTTGAAAAGAATTAATTTATACGGATTTGTTTTGTAGCACATAGCTGCTGCTCAGACTTTTCAATAATTTTCTTAAGTGGAAAAAGTGTCTCATATGCTGTTTCATCAGTTTTGTAGACAAAAGCTTTGTAAGTTATCGAATGTGGCTTTTGCTACCTTAACTGACACCTCTGCCACGGGTTCAGATATATCGTCTTCATCTTTATCGTTGCTCCTTCCATTCGTATCTGTCGAAGATAAAATTTCGCCATCGGTTAGTGATCCTGAGACAGCAACATCTTTATCCACTTGAGTATGGTCAAAAAAAAACTCACACCGCTGATGTCAACTACTGGTACCATTGATGGTTCCTCATCATCCATAATTATTTATTTAGCTGTTAAAAGCCAAAGTTCTTACTAACACACCAAGAAACTTTGAATTGTCGAGGGTTTGACCATATGAGTTCGAATTATCGCGTCGTAGGAATGACTTTTTCGTTCGAATTACCGGGTGCATGAAAATGTATGGACAAAATTCGAAATATAAAGAGATTTTGTAGGGGACTCGTGATAACTTCGAATTACAGAGAGTTCACTGTATATATTAACCGGTTACTTCTTTTCCCAACACTTTAGCTTTAGTCTTCTGGTCATTAACTATATTTTGAAATTAAAGTTCTTACTAAATTATTAACAATGAAGAGCAATGAAACAGGACTTCACAACATTACAGAAAATTCGTTCCAACAACCTTTCATTTCATTTTATTTATCTACTCGTTGACCATGTCCAAGTGTCGCATCTCTAGAGGCAGAGTTTAGTTTCTAGCTGTGCGTGTCTCTCTCTTTCTCTCCCTCTCTCTCTATGTCACTTAATAGAATTTATCACATTTTAACAGTGTGACAGGAGTCAGTCGGTTGGGTTTTAGTCGCCCAGTTTCTAGTGCTCCTGTCGGCTCGTCACTTGTTGTGTCTGTCATGCATTCGAAATGTTCAACTCAATTCGAAATGCAAGCAAAAGTGTCACAGTTATTGATTTGCCGCCATAAATTATGTATGGTTTAACAAGAGAGAGAAGTGACCTAACATGTTTATTTATTACATGATTTATGCAAGTCGATCATCAGAAGAGACTTCAATTAAAAACCCTTTCACAACTAGACTAGACTAGACGATTAAGTGAAATTGCAAAATTTACAAGATGGGAAGTGTAAGAAAGTTTTCCTTCAAACCGATTATTAAATTAAAACGTACAAAAACTTGTCCCAGCCAAAAAGGAAGGAAAAGTTCTGCTTCATTCTCAATTTACTTATATAATTTTTTCCACTTCTTTTTTCATCTTTCTCTTTGGTTGTTTTTTTTTATTTTGTGTGCAACGCATAATTTATTATGCGAGGCAAAAATCTGCTGCACCAAATTTGTCACATGGGATAAATAATAAGAAGAAACTTGGCAGAAAAACTTTTTGCTCGAAAAAGTGCCAGGGGCCAACAGCATGGAACTGTAAGACTAAACGAGTGGCAAAGAGAAGAGGATGGGACTCGCTATAGAGCTTGTGCAGATTACTCATACGCCATGTGAGACAGCAACTGCCAAGTGCAGGATCTAATACAAAATGTAAAGGATTCATCTAATAGTGTGGCCAGGCGAGCATGAAATTAGAGCTAAGCACTCGAAGACGATGCAAGGGAAATTTGTTAAACTTAGTTTATGCAAATTGAATCATCTAAAGGATATATCTGAAGGATATGCATATTTATGTGGACATAGGCCGCTTTCTTTATGGAGCCTTTGGAATGAAACATTTTAAATGGAATGCAGTCATCTAACTAATTTATATTGAATATATACATATAGTAATAATAAATTGCATAGATATATAATTGTAAATATTGGTACATAAGTAATGGAGTTTCATTCATTCACATTGTAGAGGGTCTTCATCAATTCTGGAACATATTCATCCCATTTGGATTCAAAGACATTACCAGCCACTGGCACCTGTTCCATATCATACTTCTGTATGAACTTCTCCACATCAAAATTGCTATGGCCCTCGGCATTGTTCAATTCAATTCTCTTCTCCTCAAAGTCCAATTTATCCGATTGCTGATAGACCAGACAGACATAACGCAATAAGCCGCTCTCTTTGGGCGGCAACGGGCCATAATATTCGGATATGATTTGTCCCTTCATCACCTCATGACCGGGTACATTGACCACCAGCCAATGTAGCCAGGAACGATACATGGGATTTTCACGGGAAGGAGCATCGGGACTGACCAGGACAATGGTGTAAAATGTTTCTGAATCGGCATCCCATTCCAAATTTGGTTGAAATTTAAGTTCAGTGGGCGTATAGGTCTTGCCCTCCTCTATATCAAGAGAATTCTCATACTTCATCTGGAATAGGAAGTGGGATTTGGATACTAGTTTGAGTATCTGCAGTTTGTTAGACTTACGTGGAGCAACTCCTTTGGTGGTTCCTTTAGGATATCCGGTATAATGGCCAAATCCTTCATAATGCGACGTACATTCAACTCATTATCCTCCTGCTGACTGCTTGATGAGGCAAACAGCAGAAGACTGAAAAATAAAACTGCAATCCAAATGTGCATGGCTAACTCTGTCCGACTTTGGAAAAGGTATCTTTCGTTCTCTGTATTTATAGTCACAGAAAATTGTTCAAATAAATATTTAATTAGGCAATTTTCTATAATTTCATTTATAAATATTTACAAATAAGTTGTTTTTTATTTCGCAAATTGATGACCCCAGGCAATTTGAATAGATAATTGATATATGTACATTTGATACAGTTTTAAGGGAGGGGAAAATTGGCGTCACGAAGAGGCAAGTTAATACACTCCATGTGTGTATGTATATGTACATATGTATGTATATGTGTTTGTATATCTTAAGCTATATCTGTAGAGTAGACTACCCTTAGGTAACAATTGTGGTCACTTATGTGTTTATATGCCCTTTTAATAGACTTGGGCGCATTTCAGCTTTTCTTATCAAGACAATTGTCTTGGTTTCTGTGTCTAGCCGAAATGAAAAAAAGTGGAAGATCTTACTAAATATGTCAAAATAAAGGCAAATTTATACACAAACTGATAAACAAAATAATATAAAGCAGCGTAAAGAAAAAGGAAAAGTAAAAAAGATTTTTTTCGTTCGTTGTCCTTATTTGCCATTTGTTTCTTTTTTTTTGGTTGGATACAATTGCTATCTCGACATTGTCATCTCAGACTCAAAGTGGAGCCGGGAAATTGGCTCGACAGTTGCTGATGCCTCCAGCTCTTCCAGTTCCTCTATGTGGCCCAGCTGTTTGTTGTTGCCTTGGCACGCCTATCAGTGGAATTGAATCAAATTACCTTGTAATCTTAACCTTAAGGTTATTTGCCATTGCCCACAAAACGCTTTGTGTTGCTCCGGTTCTCTTGCAGCGTTTAGTTACTATTTGAGTCTCCACAGCTCCATTTCCATCCCCATTTCGTATTCGGATTCCTTTACATCCTGACCCACCCCCCACTCCCCCTAAGAAGTTGGCAAGTTGCCTTTGCTGCGTTGCACCTTTAACACTTGTTTGGCGGTTAGAGGAGAGAGTGTCGGAGGTAGCAATATACAATATATATGTATGTATATATAAATGGAAATCCAACATTACGCCTTATCATGATTGCAAAGTTTAAGTGACTTTTGTGCAAGTGCAAAAGATATAGATTCAATGCTGTTAATGTTGCTGTCGAGGGATTTTCTAAATGTAAGCAACTCAATCATAGATTGTAGCAAATTGAAGAACTTCTGATTGCTGAACGTTGAAACTTAAAGTGAACTTTAATTTCCAATAAGTCACGAGGGTAACTTCCATATAGGCGTAAGTTCATTTATCTAGGGATATCGTGGAAGCCATTTAGATTTGAAGCTTATAAATATTTAGGTTAACTTTAAATGGTTTAAAATTCCTCTCTATGCAAATACATGTATAAAGTGATATTTTTCATCAAATCAAAGAATTTACCAATTTTGTTGAGCAAAAAACATAAAGAATTAACTATTTGTTCTATTGGGTTATAGGCAACTGAAACTAGTGGTTAAGTT
Organism: Drosophila austrosaltans; assembly: GCA_035045865.1. Taxonomy (NCBI): domain Eukaryota; kingdom Metazoa; phylum Arthropoda; class Insecta; order Diptera; family Drosophilidae; genus Drosophila; species Drosophila austrosaltans. The sequence continues at coordinate 8,376,082 of JAWNOQ010000200.1, forward strand.
TTTGATGTCACATGGATAATTATAGGAATATAGCACCCAAAATGTCTTAAAGAAATATTTAACTGAGGAGTGTTCAAGTTAGAAATTTGTACAGTAAAATCATCGGACAGATTCGTTAAGTAGTCAATTTCTTGACGAGTCTTCCTTTTTATCGGGATGTGATCAGAATTTTTAATGAATTATCAAAGAAAAACCTTTCTTCAGCCATCACGAAAAATAAGATTTTGCGTCGAAAATCACTTAAAAGTTACGCATTTTGCTTTGTTGCAAATTGCATTTTAAATATAATTTTAATGTTTATTATCAAGGGTCATTTATATCACTGCATATTATAGTTTAGAAACAATTTATAGGGAATGAAAAGTCTGCGACGGTTACCAAGAGAGTTTTAATTGTAATTCAATAAAAGCTTATATACACTTTACAATTTCTTACAACGTCAACTAGAAGAAAGATTCAACTGACTTGTTTAGTAATTTCTGTTTGTTTTTCAATCAAAACTATTTCAATTTCTTTGTTTTTTGAAACGGTTGGCTTTGAATGCATCTTGGTAAATTTATGTCTTTTAATTATTTTTAAAATTAAATTAAACCAATAATTAAAGTTTTTTGTCTGAAGTTTGGGGAACATAAAGTTTCTTTTCTTGAAAAATTGTTTTGAATAACGAACATTTCGCATAACGAACACATTTTTTTTGCGATATAAAGTTTCGATGAAAATCTTAATTGCCCGAATACACATTATGGTGATGTCCATTTCAGATATTTCCTTTCGTCCAAGACACATTCTGATCCTTAAAAATTTGTATACATCTCATTTTAATTTTTTCAATAAAAGCCGAAATTAACGATATTTTTCAGCCCTTTAAAACTTTTGATGCATTTCATATCATTTTCTTTTAGTAAAGATCAATTTGAAACTTTTCTTCAACTTGGAACGCATTATTTTATTTTACATTGATTTATATGGGAAAACTGGTTTAGCTTAACGAACGTTTCGCATAACGAACAAGATGCTGAAACCAATTATGTTTGCTAACCGAGGGTCTACTGTAATGAGGGTCGCACTAAAAGACAGTATGTGTAGGTAGCACAACTGAGATGAGGTAAGATAATCATTGTTGCGGTCATGAAAAGTTAGATTAAAGAATGTTCTTCATACATTGAGTTTACATTAAGTTGGCAATTGCCGAAATACTGTTACTTCCAGTTGTTAATCGCCAATATTCAGTTGTATCCAGTTAACAGATGTGCAAAAGTAGAACATACATACATAGTTGGGTCAAACCTAGCATAGGTACTAAAATTGGTTCGACACCGAATGGATTAATCGAAGTTGCTTCCTTCTGTGCATTGCCAACTTCAGCCCAAAAGAAGCTTTTCGAATTTCATCGAATTCAATAATATTTTCATTTACCATGTTCTTTCGTTTTTGCTTTTATTTTTTATATGGACCTTTTTTAAATCTTTATCAAAATACTTAAAGCTGAATTTACAAAATGACGTTTTACAAATAGTGATGTTTTCTTCTATGGGAAATTATCTCAATCTGATTGTAGTTTGTTTTTAGTAAAATATTTTGGAAACAAAGAAAAATGTCAGCAATCAGGTTGTTTTTATTTTTACGTATTAACTACAGAATAAAGTATTGTTAATGGATATATCTATTAATTTTAACTATTTCAGAGTCGTAAACAAAATGAGGTATATGCGAATATATATAAACGATTTTCTCAACATTCTTGTGCCACATGTTAGGTCATTTTGACTTACAAATTTCTTTTGGCAATTAATTGTGGAATATTAATAGCATAGGCAACTTTGTGCCACATGTCACACACACATCCATCCTTCGCACACACATACACACACACACACACACTTATAGGAACCTAGAAAAACAATTAATGAACAAATTAATATATAATCAGGCCAAATAATGAGCCAATATTTTGCTCAAATATTGAGAAAATGACGACGATGGGCGACATGAAATTACAATGTCAATGCCAGGCATATATGAGGGGGTATTACGACCAAAGAGGGGAGGTAAGAGAACACTATGTGTAATAAAGGGAACCAAGAACAGCAGAGGAGAAGGAATGTATATGTGGATGATCTGAAGCTGGCAAATTTTGAAGCTGATGGCATACAGGAGGAGCCACACATGTTGTTCATTCAAATGCCATCATTATCGTGCTCATGCCGCAGACGCTGCCGCTTCATTATCCTTATTACTCCTTTCTAGTGCCTGAGCTCATGCGTTTCGTATGCCGCTCTCCTTTGGCTCCGCTCTCTCTCTCTCTCTCTCTCCCTCTTTTGGTTATTGTTTCCATTTTGATTTATGTCTGGCATCCCTGGGCATAGTCCTGGTCCTCCCATGCTTGGCTGCTCGTCTACAATTTTAACGTTGTTAACCAAATTGCATAAATTAAGTGCGTTCGTTTGCTTGAGTGGCGTTTGCCCGGCTTGAAGGCTCCTCTGCTCTAGGGCTAGTCCTGCTCCGACGGCTCCGTCAGCTTCTGCTCCAACATCTTCTCCTTTCTCTGCACTGCATTTGTGTTGCTAATGTGGGCACATTAGACGCACATGTTGCCAGGCTTCTTCTCTTCTTGACTGAATTTTTACTGCTTATTTCTTGTTGCTGTTGTTGTTGTTGTTTGTGTTCCTTTTCTCTACTCTGCTCCATCAAAACGAAACGCAAAGGCAAAAGGGAAATGAGCAAGGAGTTAAGAAAATTATGTAAAGCACTTGGAATATTTTATAATTGCCATGTAAATGCATTTGCCGAGCGGATTTTATATAATCAGCCATAGGAAATATATGAAATCATTACTATTACGATTATTTCTTTCAACTTTTGACTTTGGCATGGAGTCAAGACCAATTAGTTAACCCATCCTTGTTAATTATACGTTCATTATACTTATTATCCGGCATATTTTTCACACTTTCCAAGGCAAAGACATAAATTTCTCAAAAAGTAAGTTTGTTAAATTGAATTGTATATGTAGTCCTTAACTGGTTGATTGTATAATATGTTAAATAAGTAAATGGAAACAGAATAGAGAATTGAAAGTATTCTGTAACTAGTTAACTTAGTTTCCTTATCAAAAGTTATGCATACTTAAGTTTTGGAATGTGTTTTAGCCAAACTGGCTTACCTGACGTAACAAAACAAGTATTCTATAATACAAGTTAACAAAAGAATTTTCGGTTAGAAAAATTTAATAAGCTTAAAACCTTCAAGTAAAAACTAGTTAAGGGCAAAGTCGAGTTTTTAAGGCGATTTAGTTTTGATTAGACTACATCAAAGTGCATACTTAAGGATCGAGTAATTTATGATCAAAATCAAAATTAATACACAATTTTGGTATCAGAGTTAATGAACAAAATTATATTTTTTTTTAACTTTTACATTACAAAACATACAAAAATAATTATCGTTTTTTGAAGAGCGACTGCTGTGAGTTTTGACTAATTTTTTGGTGTATGAAAGTTTCATTTATATTTTTTAAGAACTAAATGGGAGAACAGATAACGATAAGGACATTGTCTGTGCTTCCAATGTATGCACTTTAAAAGAGTCTAGTCCAAAATCGTTCTTTTAAGTGTACAAACGAATAGTTCCAATTTTGATGAAGACTAAAAACTAAATGCAATTTCGTTCAAGTCGTTTGAATTTTCCACTATTACACTTGTAGTATACATATCTTTAAGCAAAACAAATAGTATTTGTATTTTTCGAAAGCATTCTCATCGGATCATATATATCACTCCTGGAGAATTTATTCAGCTATTATATGGTCGGCGCGTGTTTTTGCTGTTTCTCCTTTTCTGGCTTCTTGTTTAAGCTCTTGCCTTAGTGGCACAGTTTTTATCTAAGACCCGGCAAACGGCATTCAAATGCAAAGCCACAAGAGTCACATAAGGATACGACCGAAGAGTATGCCATCGTAACCCAATGCGGCCATACTTTGTCTTCACATACACTAACCCCTACCACCTACCCCTCTACCACCAACCGCGACAATCGTCTTTCCTGCTTTTCGAGAAGCCAATGTGTATACTTGCACAATTTTGCCACAATGAGCCAAAAATGGAGCAGAAAAGTCATGCGAAATGTCTGTTTTATTGCGGTTTATGAAACAGTTCATAAACAAGGACATGGGTGTGAGTGTGTGTGAGTGTGTATCTGTGAGCATGAATGCATCCTTCCTCAGCAATTCTGGTTAGGTATGTAAACCTATTTATGGCGGGCATAAATGTATTTTTGTGGCAAAAAACAAAAATTATTTTATTACAAAATTTGGTTTGCCTTCATTTCTGATATTGAATTTTCTCACTCCAAGAGAAATGTTCATTTTCTAGCAAAACGATTTACTTTTTAATATTTAAGTTCAATTTGCTGAATTCTATTAACGCAAAAAGTGAATGAAACTAACTGCAATTTTATCAAATAAACCAGAAATTGGGTAGAACTTTTCCATTTAATAAATAATGAAAATTTCATAATGGCTCTTGGAAATCACCAGACAGACAGACAAAACTTGGCCATTATCAAAGTTTTTCTCAAGAAAATTTTACAACAAATTTAACATTAATTTGGCAATTTACACGATGCCAAAACTGGAAAATGGCCCAAGGCGAGTTGAGAATGAACGAATGAATATTCAATTTTGCAGTTGAAATTTTCTCGGTTAAACAAAAAGACGTGAAAAAAATTCTTTAACTTCATTTGAAGAATTTCCGCAACAGACACTCTCGATTTTCCAATTTACCAAAATGGAATGGGCAAGTTTAATGAGCTAAAAGTGTTTTATGCAAATGGATTTAAAAATCGCTCGGAAAAGCCAGAAACCCCTTTAACTTAATGGCAATTGGAGAAATGTAACAACACAAAAGACAGTTAGTACGAAATTAAAGACAGTTAAACAAATATATAGATTAACATTTAAAATGTTTTCTAAACTCGCATCCTCGGGCACTGTGAACGTGTAACAACTTTTTGGATCCCATAAAAACTAATTTTATGAAACCAATTCTTGTACAATTGCCTATTCTTTGAAAGTATCGTTTCTATAATAAATTCTTTGAATTCTTTATTTGGTTAATTTAGTTTCTAAAGAAGAACAGCATTGCTATTTTCTTTTTCTGTACTCTTTGAACAACTGTGTACATGACATTATAGCACACACTATGTATATGTATGACCAATATGACTATAGTATTCAATAAACAATTTGAATTTGTGGGAAAAGTACAAATTTGCAAAAAAACAATAATCAAGTAAAATTGATAAATATATTTAATAAACAAAGGAGTTGCCACGCAGTCGTGGTCCTGGTCCTACTCATTTTGCGTCGGAGATGTCGGGTAGCTTTGAATAGGAGCGACGAGCCAGTAACGCCATCTTTGTCAACCTAGAGGAGTTTTTTGGCATTAAGTTGAGTTCATTCGTCAGCAGCAGATGTTAAAATCAAGTTGTCTAGAGTATTTTATATATCACATTATAAATTTTATATCTTACATTTATTTTTCTAAAGTCTTATACTGTTTCGGTAAATTTATAAACATCTTTCAACTGTGAATTTTGAAAATAAGATGAAAATTTAAATAGTAAACTATTTGACTTATATTTTGGTATGTCTCATTTTTAAAAGTAGAGTTTATAGCCTTTAATCAAAGACAGTTTTGACTAGTTTTACATCCAAGTGAATAAAATTAAAATTTGAACTTGTTTTGATACTTATCTTATATATTGAAGTACCCTTTCTCAACAATTATACCATTTCATATCAAACTTTTAATGTATAAATGTAGTCTGGTCACACTATTTTGACAAACTTCTTTCTACCTAAGAGCAAAAAATTCAAATAAAAGTTGATCGATGAAAGTGGTTTAAAGGGCGTCATGGGAAATATAATACTCTGATCTCTAAATTTATAAAATTTTCTTTTTTCTTACAAAACAAAGAAATAATTATTCCAATATTTCCAAAATCCATTTTGCTAAAACAAAGTTGATTACTTTTGTTAACCAGTGATACCTTCACCTAAATGCCTTCAATGTAATAACTGAAATTTAACAAAGTTTATGTTTATCAGATAATAAAATTAAAATCAAAGTATCCGCTCTCACGAAGAACCTGTCACATCGATAAAACTTCCCCCTTGGGCCAGCAATTTATAACTCAATTAACAACGAGTAGAACTTTGCTCAAGTTGAATACTGTAAAAATATCGTATATATACGTATAAAAATATTTATATTTAATCGTATTAAAAAGAAGAAGAGGTCAAAAGTATCTGCCAGGGCCAGGCGAGAAACCGATTAACCCAGATAATGGAGCAGTTACAGAAATTTTTTAACGATAACAAATCGCTTACGGTTAACAGGCGGCATTAATTCTCATTCGCAGTGGAACATTTATTGGCCAATTAAAGTGGGTGGAAATTGAGGAGCAACCACCACCCCTTTGGGCTACATTTACTTATGTTTATAGAAACAATTCGGAAGAATAATTGTGGGCAATTAATAATTTTGACAATTTACACAACATTCAGCCAAATGACAGAGAAAACGATAAGAAAAACAAAACAAGCAAAGTATAAAAAAAGAAACCCCTTTCATAATTAGTTGATCAAGTAACCGCTTTCACTTTTTAATTGCTTATTTATGGGTTTCCAGTTCGATAAGGGAAAAGGAAAACAAAAAAAAAAAGAAGGAATCAGTAAAACAAAAAATGTTTACTGCATTTGACAACTTCAATTGGCCAATTGCGCCTGGCTTGCCCTTTTCACAGTCCTTTTGAATCATTTTTTCTCTCGCTTAACTTGTGTTAAAATAAATCAATTATTTTAATTCACGTTGACAACTGGATGTCATTTTCAGGCCAACAAATTCTATGCATACCCTTTACATATTGAATGAAAGAGTCGTTATATTCAAGTCATCGAAATGGTAGAAGGAGAAACTGTCATCCTATGATACAATGCCCAAGTGTGGACTAGTTTTCCATTTGGTGGAACTTTATCTCTAATTTTGGAATATGAAAGTCATGTCATATAGATTAATCTCGAAATCCCTTAAGAAAGCTAAGCCACTTTCCGTATAAAAGGTATATAACTTTCTCATTCCCAATTTAGTTAAAAGAATAATTCCCTTATTGTATAGGGTAACTCTATAGTCGTTTTTACATTCAACTTTTACCAACTTTTTGTCATGCTTCGTCAACTGCTCTTTTCTTTTTTGTTTTTTTTTTTTCTTGCCATGAGTTGACATGGGTTAAGGGTGAATCCAAAGGAATATGAGAAAAAACAACCGCAAGTCAAAGACTTTCATGCATAAAATGTCAATAACAGATATGAATACCAAAAATAATAATATAAAGAAACTGAACTGAGGGGAGAATGAAAAGACATGAGAACAGTCACATTAAGAGTTCCCGATATGTTGCGCTCATTCCAGCAAGAAAACAAAAAAAATCCCATTCAAGTGGAAAACGTGGATAAGCTGCGAGTAAACCATTAAAAAACAAAAAGTTATCAAAATCAGACTTTTAAATTTAATTGAATATTTGCCAGGGTATATAGAAATTCGTGTAGAACCCTTTTTCTGTTACTCTGCCCCCTCCTTGCCCCCTAACCTCTGCTCGTTTTACTGCATATTATGCGATTTGCATATATAAATAAAGTTGATCAAAAACATATTCATAGTCCGCCCGCATGTAACAACAAAACCATTTTCCACTTGACATGTGCTCAAGTGGCTAACCATCCTTTCCCTATATCCTTACAACCAAACATCCTTCCCTACATTTAAATGTGTATGCATGTGTGTGGGTGTGTGTGTGTGTGTGTTAGGATATATTCAATTCAATCTGTTTTTTCCATTTAAACAATTTTTGCCAAAAACTTGTTTATAACTCAATTTTGCAAAAATAAAACGAAATAACACTTAAATAAATAAACACAAAAAGTGTGTGGGGTAATGCCCCACCCCTCTTATGTTCCCCGCTCAAAAAGTTTGTTTTGCTGGGCAAGCGGGGAAGTAACAATGTGTGTGAGTGTGTCTGTGTGCGGGATGGGGGCAGAGGAAATGAACAATTCCATTTTTGGTGATTGTGTGCGGATTGTGAAATGCTCTTTGCCTGAGTTTTTGGTTCACACGCATGTAATACACAATAAAGGGGCTTTTGTTACAGTTGCTGCTGTTGTTGTTGCAGCTCTTAACAAGGCACGCGAAGAATCCTCCAAAAGCGAAATGGATATATCAAGCGCTTTAGTCCTGCGAGTGTATATATATCTGTGTGTATGTGTGTTCGTGTTTGCCAAAGGATACAACAATGAAATTGCCAAATGGCATTTCCTCTCCTTACATCTATTCGAATGCGTGTGTGTCTGTGGGTGTATGGGCGCATTAGGATTGCCGCTGGGCGTGGCAGGTTGTAACCCAGACTTGCACAAAACTTTTGTGAAAATGTTTTCCAGCAAATTGTATTTAATTTTTACATTGCGTATGCTAAAAAACAAAAGCAAGCAAAACAGATAAAAGTTCACTCCAACGATTCTATTTCTACTTTGAAAATGGAACAAGATATTCGAAATCTAAAATACAGATATAATTTTTAATATATTTTTATATATGTGTTTTTTGAAAGTTGTTGAATTTAATGCAATGGATTTGTTGCAGTTTACGGATTAAAAACTGGAAACTAATTTGTGTGTAGGCTTCCATATGCTTTAGCATTGGAGAGAAAAAGAAGATATAATTCCAACATACAGTGTTCCATATTAGTACGATATGCATGTGCATATGTAAATCTATCAATTATTATCCCTAGAGAAATTTATTATCGATTTTGTCTTGAAAAAGTAAGAAATGTTGAAATGATGTAAAATCTATATATGTATATAAAAGAAAGTCGTGTTAGTTACACCACTTATAACTCAAGAACGGCAGAATAGATTTGGCTGAAAATTGGTAGGGAGGTAGCTTAGAGCCAGGAAAAGGACATAGGATACTTTTTATCCCGTTCGACAGCGTTCCCGTGTATCTTGACATTAAGAAATAAGTGAAATATTTTGGAACAAAGTTTGCCGGATTACATATGTCATATGTCATATATACATATGTCATCGATGAACTCAAACTAAAAAAACTCTTTCTATCAAGTGGATTGAAGTGAAGTGAAGTTTAATTAATAATGCCGCGACCAAGACGATCGAATCTTTCCCGACAAAGCCGTAATGCAAGAAGAATACAAAATACTGCAAATGAAAGGACTGAAGAAGAAATTGCACGGGAACAGCGCCGCGATAGTATGGCTCGACTTCGTGCTTCTCAATCACGAGAGCAAAGTGAAGCAGCCCGTGAAACAGCTCGTTTTGCAATGCAGAATCGTCGAGCGAACAACAGAAGGCAACAAGTAGATAATTTGCGACGCAGAACAAGATATTTAGCTGATTTGAATCGAGCAGCGTTTCGATACGAGTGCAGCAATGATTACAGCTTGTTTGCGAGTATTGTGGTGCATTAAAGTTTTCCGGAGAAACGCCTGGATTATGCTGCCTTAATGGTAAAGTGAAATTGCCAGTGTTGACTCCGCCACATGAGCCATTGTATTCATTGCTTTGTGGCGAAACACAAGAATCACGCCACTTTCTTGCAAATACTCGAAAATACAATAGTTCTTTTCAAATGACATCATTTGGGGCAGACATTATCGAAGACGGAGGATTTAATCCGACATTTAAGGTATTTATTTTTGTATTACATAGAATGTAGTTAAAGAATAACTTACTTTATCTATTGGTATGTATTATATTTGCTAATACTGAACTATACTCTCCCACAGAAAAAGTGTTTATAACCCAGTTAATACTTTCTGGTTTTTATTTTGTAGATACAAGGACAGAAATAATAATGAATGATTAATGTAGTTATTTAATTTTTTTTTGTATTTTTTCCAAAAAAAAAACACAATCTGCTTATTTATCGTCATTATTAAGGCGGAACAAAGTTCGCCGGGTCAGCTAGAATTATTATTACTAGAAAATTATTTACATATATGGGGCATAACAACGGTTGCCGGGTTTTCTAGTGTGTTAATAAAAACATAACAATTAAATTTAATTCAAATTAAATTGTGAGTTACATCAGCACGTTTTAAATATTTAGTTTAGGGAAATAAAAATTACAAAATAAGTTCCGTATTAAACCAAATGATACAGATACATACATATGTACATATGTATTTTGTGCCATTAATGTAAAGTGGCAAGACTAGATATGGTTGGTGTGGCAACCTAGTGGCAACGCTGGTAGTAAAGAAGAAGCAGAGAGAGACAGTAGCAAAGCGTCGCGACGCGTCGTAGCAGTTGAGCAGTCAAAAAGTCGTAAAGTTGAATTAAGACGCACAAGTTGTCATTAAGGTACAGCCAACGACAAAAAAAAAGCCGCACTTATAAATTTTCACTTTTTTCAACTTTGGTTTAGAAAAAAAGTGTCAAAATGGACAAAACCTTTGAATAAGTTGATTTTATATGGTTTTTGGATTAATTTTCTGATAAATGATAGGTAATTCCACATTAACAATTTGAATTTCACATTTTAAAAAAATATTTTTGAAATTGACCTCGCGTTTTTGCCATTTTGTAGGTTATTACCGTCAGAAAACAAAAATTTTTAGAAAATTGAAATTTAATCCTATAATGTAATAATAATTTTTTTCTATTTTATTTATTTACAAATAATTATTTTTAACGATTTTTATTTTTTTTTTTTGGCCTCAAAACCAGTTATCCTTTTTTTTAATATTTCCAAGTAACTCTCTTTGCCTTATTTACGACTTTGGTCCTGTTTGGCACTAAAACAATTCAAATCTCCAAATTTTTGAACTGAATATCATTCTAGCCAATATTTTCTAGATATTCTTCTCATTTAATCGTGGTTTTTCACTTTTTTTCCTCGATCGGACGACATTTATGCCAAAAACATTTTTCAAAATGTAGGAGTCCTTGTAAGGAAAATCAGGAAAAAGAGCTCAAATTTCTAAAAAACTAAAGCAAATCATAGTGAATCTGAAAGGTAGTGAATCATCCTTTCGAAAAAGTCCAAATTTTATATTACTGGACACAAGGACTTCCGCACGGGCTGCCATGAACCTTGAAGGTCTTGAAGCAAAAGTGAAAATTGACCCACTGCCATGGATTATCCTTGTATTTCTGAAACTGCTTCATTAAGTTCACCTTCGTTATACTTTCCTTTGTTAATACACCCTAGTCTTGGATTCGACTCTGTCTTGTATTTAAAAATGCATCCTGAAACCATAATACAAGGATACTCCATAGCAGTGGGTCAATTTTCACTTTTGCTTCAAGACCTTCAAGGTTCATGGCAGCCCGTGCGGAAGTCCTTGTGTCCAGTAATATAAAATTTGGACTTTTTCGAAAGGATGATTCACTACCTTTCAGATTCACTATGATTTGCTTTAGTTTTTTAGAAATTTGAGCTCTTTTTCCTGATTTTCCTTACAAGGACTCCTACATTTTGAAAAATGTTTTTGGCATAAATGTCGTCCGATCGAGGAAAAAAAGTGAAAAACCACGATTAAATGAGAAGAATATCTAGAAAATATTGGCTAGAATGATATTCAGTTCAAAAATTTGGAGATTTGAATTGTTTTAGTGCCAAACAGGACCAAAGTCGTAAATAAGGCAAAGAGAGTTACTTGGAAATATTAAAAAAAAGGATAACTGGTTTTGAGGCCAAAAAAAAAAAATAAAAATCGTTAAAAATAATTATTTGTAAATAAATAAAATAGAAAAAAATTATTATTACATTATAGGATTAAATTTCAATTTTCTAAAAATTTTTGTTTTCTGACGGTAATAACCTACAAAATGGCAAAAACGCGAGGTCAATTTCAAAAATATTTTTTTAAAATGTGAAATTCAAATTGTTAATGTGGAATTACCTATCATTTATCAGAAAATTAATCCAAAAACCATATAAAATCAACTTATTCAAAGGTTTTGTCCATTTTGACACTTTTTTTCTAAACCAAAGTTGAAAAAAGTGAAAATTTATAAGTGCGGCTTTTTTTTTGTCGTTGGCTGTAGTTCATTTTGTATAAACGTATTGAAATATTCGACTAATCTTTATTTTATTTTAGATCTGAGTAAAATTATCGTAATAGAATTCTCAATGACATAATATTCCAATGTTGAAATTAAGCAAAATTATTTATGCTAAAAAAAGTTGATTATTTTACGAGATACACATTTCGCTTGGGGGAAGGTTCCTTCTCCTCTTTTTTTTTTGAATGCCTTGAATAACATTTCTGTATCAACCCTGTACTCCGGTAATTATAAATGCCAAGTTATTTTGATTTTAAACAAATCAATTAATTCTTTATTCAAGTGTTGTTCCGGTATGTGTTCTGCTGCGCTTGCGGCCAAGAAGTCAAGTGTTGTTTCGGTATGTGTCCTGCTGCGCTTGCGGCCAAGAATTCAAGTGTTGAGAAATAAAGAAGTGATGCCAAAGCTCCTCCGCGAAAGCTCATTATGTGGCTCGTGCCGCGGAGCTTCCTGTGTGTTTGTCGCCGGCCACAGAAATCTCTCTTGGCACGGGTCTCCACAATTTCAAAATCACATCTCCATAAAATGAATTTAGTGCCATATTTATCCCAAATATTATTGTGAGAATTGTTTGTTTGCAGATTGTTTCAAAATAGTTGTCATACATCTTTTTAAACATCATTAGAAGATGGTTTTTCTCTACTATTATTCAGTTTGAATGTTTAGCACTCGAAGTAATGCTTGTTACTCAAAGGAATCTTGCATTAACATGGAAATTTTCAGTGATATAAGCCAAAAATGAGTTAACTAAGCTACAACCAAAAATTATTGGGAAAGGGTTTCATGAAATGAGAGTGGTTGCAAAAGTTGTCACTTAACAAAGATCTTTCTTTGTGTTATTGGCAGATAAAATTAGCCAATATTGATTTAGCCATTTGACACAAACCTTGACCAGATGAGAAACAAGCTCTCGTATTGTCTTTTTCTTGGTCATTCAATTAGTAGCCTTGATTTATTTGGCAAACTCGTTCAGGAATTAGTAAGATTCTATGCTAAAAACAGTTAAAGTTAAAAAAAATTATAGTTTTCAAGCCTCTTCAGATGAGCCAAAGTACACATATGTATGTAGTTGCAATTCAGCCAAAGTATATCAAAACTACTTCCTATCAGACAAAGGAATTACCCTTTTCTAAATAATTGATTATTCTGTACAATAAAATTAATTTTTTTCAAATTCACTCAGCGCAGGGGTTAAACCTATTCAGTTAAGCGGTATCGAATTTTGAATAGCGAAAAAATTATGTTTTCTATTAAAGAATTTACTTTAAGTCTGTAAAAAACGAAAGTTCTATATTTTGTTAAGTTGATCGAAATTTTTCAAATTATCTAAGAGCGTTATAAAGCAAATATTTATAGGAAACCAATCAAATCTTCCAAATCCATCTTAGTAGCTACCAAGCAACCTAATAAATTTGTTACTATTGTTAGAATAACATAAAAATTTCAGTTACAGAGTATTCTTCTTTCTAACAATAGAACTCAAAAGTGCATTACATTTTATATTTCATTTTATTATCAAAAAATAAAAATACTGCAACAATAAAGACATTGTTCCACATTTTGCTTAGATTACACTGCTCAACACATTATTTCAACCCAAATGAAACACGAAATATGGCAAAAGAATTCTAAATAGTATTTGGTATGCAGTTGCTTGATAATTTGTTGCTTAGTGTAGGATTGTGTAGTTCATGCTTGGAAATTAGCCAAGTGGATATATCTATCTCTTTGCTGCTACCCTCCTCTCCTCCACGCCCCGACCAGTATCTTGACGTCTATTTGGCTGGATAACCCTTCTTCCTCTCTACTCCCTACCATCACATTGTTTTTGCAGCAAGTTCACTTGGGCACTTGGTTGCCACAATTTATGCATTTTCCATGGCATTAACGTTGAAAGGCGTCGCAAATGAAATGCCATTCAGAATGCTCTTTAGTTCGCTTGGCTGTTGTCTGGTTAGTTGGTTACCTGGTTAGCTGCTGCTGCTGCTGATGCTGCCATAGCTGCTGGTTCTGATGATGGCTCCCCTATCCACTTGCCATCCACTCCACAAAAGGTCACGCAAATTAGTCCAGCAAGAACGATAAAGTTTCATGAATAGAAAACTGCCAGACTCGATGCTGGTTGTAATCCTTGGGAAAAACTTGTAAAAGTAACTAGATAACGCAGCAAACTAAGTTGAAGTTGAGCACCAGGGAAAGATGAGTCAGAGTAGACAGTAGAGACAAGGGAAACCATAGCGACTGCATAGAGAAATGAATGAAAGACAAAAGAGTTGAGGGAAAAAGTGGTTTATTGACCCTAGATTGGGTTATGATTTTTTTACTTTTCGAAATGAGTTGAATTTGGTATTAAATGAAAAACAAGAAACATTAAAAGAATTATCACCTTTGCTTTTTCATTGGGCAATTGGATGACATCAAAATTTACCCACCATATTTTATCTGTAATTCAAAAATCCTTCCGATTTCGAAAAAAAAAATTGCAGACAGCAAAAAATAAAACGGAAAAGGACCCAAAAATGGTGGAAAAATACTGAATTTGTGGAGCCCCATAAATTTCGAACCATCTCTCCGCTCATTTGCACAACGGATTAAAGGGTCTCGTCGGGGTTTTGCACTCTCACCCATTTATTATGCTTTTGCGTAGGGATTTTCCTATTTTCTTTCTTTTTCCTCCATTTCAATGTGTGTGTGGGTGTGTGTGTGTGTGCTTGCAAAAGTGATTAATGCAAAAGTTGGCCGAGGCAACCAAAACAAATTTGCCAAACGCGAACGAATAGAACGCAACTCTGCTAGAATTTTTATTGAATTGCTAGAGCTTTGGAATGCGCCACCGATGCAATGGCTCCGTTCGGCTTGGGTCACTCCATTTACCTGCGGCATGAATATTGACAGGGACCACCATCGAGTATAGCAAATGCAGAAGTTTGAGCTGGAGTCGCCGGTGGTTGAAAATTGTTTGACTACGCTTTGACTACAGTTGCACGGATTAAAGTGAAGTGAAAAAAAAGAACTGGGAAAAGCGGCTTTTGGGTAGCAAAGAGTAGACTTGCCACAGGACAGGAATGGCGGAACAACTAACTGTCGAATGTTTAAGCTAAATAACTGCAAGAGAGTCAGACAGAAAAATCCTCCAATGGCTTAATACCTTTCACGTTTGAAAAATTGTGACAGTTTTTAATAAATATTAACTAAAGTTCATCTAAGAATCGTTTCCATATAAAGGCCATTTGATCTGAATGCATTTTTGAACTGCAAGCTAAAATCTATCAACATAAAGTTTTCTAGAAGAGGAAATTTTCTGATTTATTCATTAATTCATCATCATCATTAAGTTTCTCGCTAAAATTGAAATAAATCATTTAATTAAAGTTTTCCAAATTCATTATAATGTTTCAATTTAATTTTTAAAGGAGAAAATGTATACAATTTGTGTAAAAGCAACGAACTAAGGGCGCTTTGACATTTTCTAGATTCGATTCTCATTTTTTGCTCGATTGATCCATAAACTATATTTTAGATTGCCAGTATTTAGTACTTTCGTTTACTTTCATGGTATACATTTGATTTTAGTATTATTTAATATTCTTATTTAATTCCATTTTTGTTTGTCTAATTTTATATCTTAAACGAAAATGAAATGTTTTCATGTTTCTAAAGCTCCCAAAATTCCTTCTTTAGGACCAAGAAAACTAAATTTTGCTGTCTTTTTATACAAACTGAATCAAGTAGTACAAGTAGTCTTTTTATATTGTTATTAATTTACAAAAAATCGGCTCTTATATAGTGTTCATATTTTAAATTAAGACTTTTGCCTTATCCTAATCCAAATGCTTTGAAAAGTGAATGTATCTTCTACCTTTATTGTGAAATCATTGAAAAATACATTTTCAATAAATACGAAACGAGACGGAGACAATAAAATCTCTACAAAAAAAAGGAAATCACTGAGCCAGCCAAACTGCAACCCATCCACCCCCATTCAAGAGGGTGGGGGGAGTAAAATCGAGATTTCTATCAAGCCATCAAACTGGCAAACGAGTCCCTCAAAAGTCAACAGGCTGAAGGCACAAGGGGCCAAGTGTCAGTGACACCACCAATACTATACAGATTTCGATCCCAGATCCACATCCAAATCCAAAAGGCTTCCCCCCCTTCCCCCCTTTCATGGTCTTAGCCACCCTTATGTGCGGAGGTAGAGGTAAATGTTTTCTTGCCTGCATTATTGATGGTAATTTTAAAACGTGCCTACAAATTTCACACATTTACCGGATTTACAGTTTTGTTTGCCAGGGAAATCGGAAAAACGGAAAAACAGAAAAAAAGGAATGCTCCTTTTGCTTTTGTTTCGTTCGATTGACGCTTATCTTAATGGACCAAACATATGGGCGAAAGTGTACGTAGAATACATACAACCACTCCCAGGCACAATGAACGTGTTGATAATTTAAATAAGCTACTTTTTCCAGGAAAAAAAAAAATAAAGGCCCATCCAGCCCCCACCGGAATCTCCCTTCACATTAAGCATACGCCCTGTCAGCGTTTGTCGTTGTCGAGTGCCGCCTGTCTGCCTGTCATTTTGGAAGCGATAAGCGAACGGTAAATGATTCTTCCATTTCATATTAATTTCGCTTGTGCGTCAAATCCCACTGAGATTTTAGTAGGCACTTCATTAAAAAAAATAATTTTCGCAATTTTTCCCCCATGAAATGAAGTTTAAGGATTCGCAAAATGTATACAAATTCTTAGTCCCTTAGTCAAGAAATACGATAACGATATCTGAAATTCTTAGAGTCTATTTTCCTTTTCAACTGATGCATTTGATATAATTGATTGATTTTCCTCTTTCTGTTCTACAGCTTTTGGTTTATACAATAAATTTCATTTCGCTGCAATTTCAAGTTTTGAGGCAGTTTTACCTTTTCACAAGTTTCTTTCTGAATTGTGAAAAACTTTGAGAATTTTCGTGTTTTGTTATTCACCAGTTGCTGGTTGCTGGCAACATGCAAACTTCAATCAACACTAGCAGCAAATATATCACCCTCTCCACTCCCCTCTCACGACTCCATCGTACCTAAAGACTAACCACAAAGTAAGACCAAAAACTTAACTGACCAAACTGTCCCGCATTGTGTAATTTTTCAAGTTGAGGACCAGCAAAAAAAAAAAAAAGAAAGAAAAATAAATATATATAAAAAGTTTTTGTGACTTCTTATCGTTTTATTTTCGTTACTTTGTTTTATTTTATTTTGTAGGTTTTTGTCTTAGTGTTTTTTTTTGGTGTGCCATTGTTTTATTTACCTGGAGGTTACTTCCACTCCCCCTCTCCCCTGTTCCTGTGTGGGTGTGTGTGTGTGTGCTTATTTATATCGCATGATTGAATCTTGGCCAACAGTAGAAGCAACTTTTTCTATTAACTTTAATGCCCAGGCAACCAAAACTATCCAAGTGTGTGGCGGACTTCTCTCATCCCTCACTCGCCAGTTCCCTGCCCCATTCCCATTCTGTGCGTCTCGTTTTTGTCTCTGTCTCAGGTGTATGTTTTTGTCTCCTGACTTCACCTGTTTGTTGCTTTAGCTCTTGTCTCGCTCTCTTG
Source organism: Drosophila austrosaltans (assembly GCA_035045865.1). Taxonomy (NCBI): domain Eukaryota; kingdom Metazoa; phylum Arthropoda; class Insecta; order Diptera; family Drosophilidae; genus Drosophila; species Drosophila austrosaltans. The sequence continues at coordinate 8,393,820 of JAWNOQ010000200.1, forward strand.
TCTCTTGGCCCGCGAAGTCGGTCTAGTAGTGGTCGCCTCTTTAGGTTTAGTAAATGAACTTGATTTTATCGTTTTCTTCTCTTCTTGGTATTGATTTCCAACGAGTCTCTTTCACTTCACTTGACTTGACTTGACTTATTCAAGTGGTTACCTTGTTTATACTCTATCTCTACCATGAATAATTGCCAGAAAATAGATGGAATGAAATCCCACATTCATTTATAGATATTGAGTAAAGACGATGAAATAATTCTACAAAATTCAGGCTATGAGTTGTTTTATTCTTTAAATTAAGTAAATGTTTCTTGAAAATGTTAAAAACTATTACAGTTGAAGTAATTAAAGTAATTACTATCACTAAATAATTATGTCTACTTTTTTGTGATCCTTTTTCAATATTCTTATGTTAATATGATTGAAAGATTTCAAGAAGCAATTTTATTATGGAATCAATTGACGTTACTAAAATTTGTTCTAGCATTTCTCCAAACTTCTTAAAATTGTTTTAAATTTCTTTCAGCGTTAATCTTATCCCAGAAGCAAATTTCTTCCATCTGATATTTGTTGCAAATGTTTTCAAAATGTTTAAACTGTTTTGTGGTTAATATCTTATTTTGTTAAGATTTTTCAAAAGGCAACAGATATACAAGTAAACTATAACACTCAATTTAGAGCGAAAGATAAATATTTGGAAAATTTCCACTGTATTTTTGTTCCATTTTCATTTCATAAAGATTCTAAAGTACACATTATTTCTTGCTGTCATTGTTATAAAGAGTATCAAGGACTTCGACTTTACAAGACTATAATTTTACCGGATTGTTTTTATGTCCTGATTGGGTTCAACGTTTTTTTGTCTTTTTGCTCTTTTCGCTAATGAAAAAGTTGAAAAGTCAACGGTTTTTGCTCCTTTTTCACGGCAGGTTTTTACTTACTTCTTGAGAAGTTTTCCACGGTTTTTTCCTTGCCCATTTTATTTTGTTGGTGAGTAGTTTTTATTGAATTTCTCTGTTGAAAACGACCAATAGAATGACCGATAATTATTGATGACTTGAAGAGGCCAACAAATAACACGGCAAGAGTTAATTAAGGGAATTAAAACAAGTCCCAAGAAACTTTTTTACACAAAATGAAACGAAGAGAGAGGGGGGAATAGAGGGAAAATATTTAACTATTTATGCCGGGATTTTCATTTTACCGTTTAATCTCTTGGTCCCCCCATCCTCTGGTAATATCCCCATCCTAATCAAGAGTTAATGCCATTGAAGCATGAGCCCGCATATTGAAATCCTATTTAATTCAATTATCGAACGCCACAACTTAAAGCGAATTTCAATACAAAACTCTTGGTCTATAAGGGTCAGATCCCAAACCCCAAGTAGCATGCCACATTCTAACTCCGTCTCCTGCTGCTGCTGCTGCTTCTGTTCCTTCTGTTGCTACTTTACCTACCCTCCCCTTCCCCATTTGGCAGTTTCACTTACGATTATTGCCTACTTTTCAGAGGGCGATGCCAGCTGATGGCGCTTGTACGACACGGCTAAGCTTCACATTCACATGCAACATGTATTTAACTTACCCCCTCCACTGGCCCCCCTCTTTTACTCTATATATATATACGGTTTTCCCTATTTATATTGTACATATATCTGGGGTATATACTTTACATGCTCGAATTGTCATTGAAGCGTTTAGCCATTTTATTGGATTGCTCTGTCGTCTTGTAAGAAATCGCCCCAGTTTACTTTGGACTATCCTTCACCCCCTCCCCCAACCACCCCATGCGATTTGTACTGGACTGGACTGAGATTTATGCGCATATGCTAAGCACAAATGCTATTTGGGGGTTGCCAGGAGATGCCATGTCCAAGGGGTTGTCCTTATTCTTCGTTTTCTCCTTCTTGTTGACTCTTGGCTGACTGCCTGGCTGAATGCCTTTTTCCTTCTACAGTTTTCGCTTGTCTTGGCATTTTCCACTTGCTGTTTTCTCCTCTCTGTTTTTTTTTTTTGTGCTTGTTTTGTAAATTAAAATTGATTTGATTTTTGCTCTTTTGTTCCATCCTCTAACGTAATATGCTTGAATTGCACACATGCTTGCGATGGACACAGAAAGAGATCCTTTTCAATGCGAAAAAGGAATCCCTGGCATTTTACGTTAATAAGCAGAACATGGCATTTTAATTTGATAATGAAACGTCCTTTTCAGGGGGGGAGGGAAGGGGAGTAACATATCAGCAGTTGACTGGAAAATCTAATGGAACATGAAAAAAAAGAAAGAAAAGTCAGAAAAACTGTTGCACAGATTAAAAAGAAAAAGTGCAAAAGTCATTTAGATATTTAAATTTCGTATACTGTGAGAACTTTCTGATACTTTATTTCATTAAGTTATATTTTCATTTTGTTGCTTTGATTTATACGCATGGCTCATTTCCGTTTTTGTCTTTGATTATCTCTCTCCCCCTCCCTCTCTCTCTCTCCCTCTCTCTCTGTCTTCTTTTTTGGTTTGCTCTTCGTGCGTGTTCTCATTGTAAAATTCGTTCTGCCAGCTTTAATGTTTGCCAAAGCGGAAATGGAAAACTTTTGCCACGTAGTTTTTCCTACGTCTTCTAAGTAGCCAAAAAGTGCACGTTTCTTCTGCTGGTTGCCTGTTTATTTGTTGTTGTTGTTGTTGCTGTTGCCTGGCGATCGAGCATGAAAAGTTTTTTTTTTTTGTTGGATTTAATTTTGGCATTTCACGTATTTTGGCAAGCGTATCCACACCCGAACTCAAGCACCCACCTACACACACACACACACACACACACGCGAACACACAGACATATGAAACATGCTTTTCTGGATAAATTTGTGCAAGGATACAGCAAAAGAGATCCCATCTGGATGCTTAGTCTGAAATTTGCACGCACGTCTGCTCATTAAATACGCATACAAAGAGGCAAAATGAAGTGGAGCCATTGCACAGGGAAGTAGTTAAGAAGGGGGCGGGCAGTTAGTAACTAACTTGTAAAATATATTAAATATAAATTTGAATTATAATAAAATCAGACTGAGATGAGCAATTTTTGCTCCATTGGGAAATAATCTTATTTTATATCTTTAGACTCTTGTTTTTTATATTGCCTAATGAAGAATTCTAAAAGGAAAGTATCTTTGAAACCTTTTAGAAAATTTGCTACTTGATTTGAGTTACTGAATGTGAAAATTCTCATTCCTTTCTAAACAATATGACGAAATGCTTTATGGCCCTTTAAAACACAAATCGTAATTTAAACACTGAGATTGTTTCTGATAAAACACCGCAATTGTTAAGAACATTTAGAATAAAAATGTTTGAAACATATTCAGAATTTAGTAAAATTATGTATAATATGAATGTTGTCTAGCCTATTGATATTCTCTAAAAATATTGTAATGAAAACAAAGGCTTTGATTAAAATAGATCTTAACACCAAACCATCAGTTTGGTGTGGCTTCATGTATGATTTTAAAACTAGAACTAAGATATCATCACCAAATACCCAACCCAATAGACTCTATGACATCAACCAACAAATACATATACATATGTAGGATTTTAATACTGCCCAAACCGATATTTTACCATAGACAACGAGAAGCAGAAACTACAAGAGGACAAGGATGCAAAACGGTTCGAAGACAAAGAGAACTGAACACTAGCAATGATAACGTCAACAGAAAGAGATGAACTTTAAGATGATAAGACATAAAGAAGCAAAGACGTGTCAAGGTGGGTAATAAAGTTATCTTGTAAACTATTTAGATTCAAACATAAACTTTTATCTTATATTGTATCCGCAACTATTATAAATCGATATATTAATCAAAACTGTTAAATAAAACCTGACATAAATTGTCTATAAAATCAGTTCACATTTCGAACTCATTCAATGAAGATCGGGTTATAGTTTCTTTCTCCCATGGAGAGCTTTTCAGAGGTTAAAAAAACGGTTCTTTAAATATGGAAAAATAAAAAAAATGTGTTTATTTTTTGCAAACATTTATTGATCGATGAATAATATCCCGTTTGTATTTAGATATTGATTAAGTTTATTTTATTTAAGATTAGTTTTTAGTTATTTGTAAAGTTTATTAAGTTTAAGTTTATTGAAATCTCTTTTAAACAAGTAAACTTCTTTACTTTGATATGGAGAATAAGTTTTGTTTAAAACATAACAAGTGGAATAACTTACCAAAACCCTTGCTAAAATTGAGTTAGCCACATCTCTGACTTATCAAATGTATTTTACACACACGCACACACATCGTTTTCCTTTCTACACACACACACACTCACATGGACAAACTTATAAATGTTGTGCTAGATAATGAATCTTTCTCCATCACAGAGTTGAGTTGTGCTGTTGTGTCTGCTGCTTTATTTGCTTTTATTGTTTTCAACTTTATTCATATCCTGTTAAAATGTATAACTTTGGGTTTTCGGGGTTATAAATTAAATACCCAAGTAGAGGGCAAAATCCTTGAAATAGGTGCTGGAATGAGGGGAAGGCCCTTCAAAGTAGACGATTGTGTTGATAAACTGCGATATGCAGCATAATTAATGAGCATGTTGTACAATGCCAATATTTTACATATACATCACACACACACACACACAGAAACACACACACAAACAATACTCAGTCTACGTGTAATGAATTTAATGAGTAAAATGGTTTAATCTACTACTTGAAATGTGAGCTTAAAGTAAGACAATTAACTATAAACGATTAAGGACACTTTATTAGAATACTTGTATGGATTTTGTTTTCCCTTTTTGAATTTCATCAATAACTTGTTGCTTAAATGAATGACTTTCGGTAGACTTACCCCAGACTTGGGCTAAAAATTTAACAAAGTTTGCCCATTCGCACTCAAAATTAGCGCCCCCCAATTAAAGTCTTAACGCACAAAAGCCAGCATCGCCTTTACTTGTAAACAGTTTGCCCTCTAGACCATAACTCTAAGCCAATAGTCAACATGGGAAAATAAAACAAAAACATTTCAGCGACTACTGCCGGAGTGGGGGGAGGGGTTGGAGGTAAGGTAGAATAGGATTTGGGTGTGGGTAACTTGAAAATTTCAACAATAGCAAAATGAAGCAAACGAAGCAGCAACGAAGCCACTTTAAGCTCCACACAAATCCATAAGGCAAACAAAATGGTTTTCAAATGGAAAGCGCGACCAGAATGAGATGAAGAATGTGCCCATACCCCCACCCCCCTCCTATCGCCCTGCAATGCTTTAGCTCTGGGCAGTACCGTCAGGACTAGAGTGGGGACAACAACAAATCCCAGACTGAAGCTGGCGTTGCTATTGTATCCAAAACACAGTGGATTGGGATGGCCCTTACCGTATCGAAACAAATTTCGGTTACAGTGCCAAAGTTGTTGTATGATATAACAAAAAGCCATATAAAATGTTTAGAATTATACAAAAACCGGAATCGGAAGATACTACAGATATAGGTCATAGAATTTATGAGTCATAACTTTACTCTGTGATATAAAATAAACTTACATTCCCTTTAAAGTTTTTCAATAACCGAAATAAGTCAATCCATTTGCCACATAAAATGACCGAATACTTTTCTGTTAAATCTGTTAGCGTTTAGCTAAATGAAGTTTTCTTAATGTCTCCTTTTCCACAACACTTCCACCACTGTGCAATGCCGATAATTCTCAGCTATATTTTCACAGCGGTTACACCAAGAAGGCAAATTGAAGTGGATCTGCGGGAATGGAGAGTGCCGCTGCGGCTGCCTGCCATCGGGTGTCAACATTGCCAACGGCTCCCTAAACCCCAACCCCAACCCCGACCCAAATCCGAATTCAAAGTTTGTTTGCTTGTGATTCGTTGTGCGTTCCTCTTTTTTTTTTTTGCTCTTTCTTTTCCATATACAGTTTGAGGCACTTTTGTTCTGACATTTCAGTGAGAGAAAATTGAAAATTTTCTTACTAATCGCAATCGATATGCCTTGCCAAATGTCACTCAACTGAAAGCGAGGCGACGCTGGAGGGGAAGTATGAGATTTCTGTTTGAATTGGTTGTCTGCCACAAATAAATGGAAGAGTGCTGTAAAATTAAATAAATATTTGGCATATCAGCTGTTGTAAATAAATTACAATAATGAATGAGTTTATACTTAAGATAAATTACAGTTCAGTTGACAAATTAAGTTTCTTGCTTGCAGACAATAAATAGCTGAAATATTACAAATACAAAGCAAGATATCTTTGAAGAAGCTTTTACACACATTTATCACATGCATGAGTAAGCTTTAAAGCTTTCACTCTGTGTCATTAATGCTCACCAATACTAATGCAAATATGGAAATGATTACTCAAAATTTAAGGTCTTCTTTAATGCATCTTTTGATGGAATGGTAGACCAAACACTTGAGATTCCAACGCATCGCCTGCACAAATTAATATCGACACTGGCTTTTACGCCTCCTTCTGGGTATCCTTTGCTATTCTTTCTTCTTCTTTTTTTTAACAAATAACGAGGCCAACATCAACGCCACATGCGTCCATTCATGGCCTCCATTGGCTCTTCATACTTGAACAAGAACAACACTTTCATCGTCATCATCATCATCAACATCACCATCATCGCCGTCGTCGACGTGAGCATAATTCACAGCTGAGTGAATTTTAAGTGGTTATTGCAAAAGTTCGCCAAAAAGGCAAAAGGCGTGAGACGGGCAACGGCATCGGCATCAAGTAGCGAAAGTGTTGGGGCGAAATTTTTATTGAGTTATTGTTTCGGAAAGTAGAAGTAGGACTGCATCAGAGGCAACACCAGACGTTTTGATCCTAGCCTAGAAATTAGGTTAAGCATTTATAAATAATTTGATTAGCCTTAATTGGCATAAAGTTCTAGCTAAAATTGAGTACATTTTTCTGCTCTTTCTTTTAGTTGATTTCACAGGAAGAAATTTTGTTGTTAAATAATATTAAAGAGAAAAACTTTATAAGTAATTCAGAAATTAAATATATTCCTCTTTCTTACCAACTTTACGTTCCTTTCTTTTTCCTTTCATCATCAGCAACATTTTTTCCCTCAGTGTAGTTTATGCCACATTTTTTATGATTGACAGACACGTTCACCTTGATGCCAGACGGAAATGATTATTATATAATTGAAATTGATAGATAAGCTGGAGACGACGGACAAGAAGCATTCGCTTATTTTCACCTAGCCTCCATTTCAATTATTCAGTGAGACAAGAAACGACAAGAAATATCATTTAATACCAATTAAAGATGCAAAAAGCAGCTGTTTGAACTAATGATAAGCCGGCAATCAACAAAAGACCCCCCAAAAAAATAAAAAAAAAAAAATAAAAGTACTTAAGCTTTGACTGTTTGCTTTATATTGGAGACTGAAACGTGTCCAACAGAGGAACGTGCTCAAGTTGATTTAAAGTTGCCAATTGGGAGAGAAATATTTAAACCGAGTGAAACGGAAACGAGACAGCAGACAGTTGAGTGGATGCAAGTAAGGGAAAGGTGGCAAATAACAAAAAGGTAAATTTTCGAAAATGTGAATACATAAAAATAACTAATGGGTTAGCAAGAGACAAGACAATTGAGTAAATCTGAATATTCTTTTAAGAGGATTTGGATTTATTTTGCTTTTAATTTCCAACTAGATTTTATGATGCTCAACTAATTGAAACCGTAATCTCTACAAGAGTTAAGAAAAGAGATTGGCAAGTGAAAAAATATAAAATAATTTCAGAAGCTTTTAAAAAAGTTTAATCTACTGAAGTAGAATTCGAAGTAAGTTACCTAATTTCTGTATATATTTTTAAATTATAATTTAATGTAATTGAATTTTACATATAATCAAAAACAAATTGATATATAATAAAATTAAGAATTAAGGTTGGATAGATTAAAAACATTTTATAATGGATAACCATTTAAAGAACTTGTATTATTTTAATTTAAAAATTTGTTCCACAAATCCCCTGGCGGTAAATTTCAATTACCAAAATTTCATTTTGCTGTCAATTCAATTCAATTACAAATATTGACACAGACATTGACATTTTATCAATTTCTAATACCAAGTTCAATCAGTTTTCATTTTTACGATTATTATTGTTATTTAAAATTTAGAGAATGGAATGCAATGGAATGCTGATGGTTTAATAAATGAAAAACTAAAACTAAAATAAATGCAATTAGCATTTACTATATAAATAGAAATCGAAATCTATAAATACATACAATTAAAACTAATTTGAGCATTCAAATCGATGAGGAACCAACAAATCGACGAACCAAAAATCAAATGAACTTGATAAAGCGAATTCAATTCAATTCAATGGCCAATGGAAATGCAAATTCAAATTTGTGTTGGTCTGCAAATTACACACTCACATGGAGAAAGAGATAGATAGATAGATAGAGAGAGCGAGCGAGACAGACAAGAGGAAAATTGAAATTGTGCAATTGAAGCAGCTGCAGGCAAAACTTCAAAAATGAAATGCCCAAAAATTGTGGGAAAATTTTTCTGATAAAAATTGTTGCAATGAAATTAAAATGCTTTCAGCAATTTGAAAAATATTCAATAATTTTGCATGTAATATATATAACGAGAAGGCACAAGAATTGTACTAACAATAAGTAAACAATTTTTGCAATGACAACTAAATAAACTCTGTCGAAAATGTACAAAGAGTATCGAAGGGGGCAGCAAGAGGGGGGAAAACGCAATACAAATATACTCAACTGACATTGTACCACACGAAAATCCTGTGCAAAAATCAAACTGACAACAAATCCCAATGACAAAATCAAGCAATAGCAATCGATATGCTTGCCCACCATCCCCCACACCCATTGGCATCCCAATCCCTTGTAGTAAATGGTCATGTTTCGGTCTAGTGGAGGCAGAGAAGGATGCAGCGTTGGGTATGAGTGTGGTTGGTTGGTTGTCTGTCCTGTCGAAATGTCAATGCAATTGTCATTGTCTCTGGGTTGTTGTAGTTGTAGTAGTTGCTGCTGTGTGTTTGTCGTATGCATCATCAATTTGGTGTGTCGTCCAGTGGCAATGGATGGAATAGAACTGACTGGTTACCATCTGCTGCCGTTGCTTTCCTATACTATTGATGAGTTGGGCAACCGAAAAGCTGAAAAGCAATAAGCGATCTCTCTACTTATGAGGCGAAAATACCTAAAACAAATAAAAAGTAGAGAAACACGTAGAGTGGAAAAAAGAGAGCAAAGCAGATGCTGCATTTATCCTATTTCAAGTAGCCATAAACTTTAATAAGTTGTTGAAAAATACATAAATGTTTAAATAAGATAACTTATAGGAATTTTAAGCTAGTTTATTTGATGTTTTCTGATAAACCTCAGTAGCCAATATAGCGCGAATATGTCATTTTCACTTTTATTGAATCATTTCGTAATTTCATAATCTTATACTAGAAACAAAGATGTCAATTATTAAACTAATAAAACTTGTTAATTATGTTAAGAATTAGTTTACCTGTCATTAAGATAAAAGCAGAAGTGCATAAATATTTTACTTTCTCCTTTCTTCTAGTTCTTTTTTTTTTACCTATTTGTGATTTTCGTCATAGTCTAAATTATCCGAAACAATATATATTGGAGTGTGGTGTAAGATGCATCGATTAACGGCCAAAGAGATTTAGCGAAGAATAAGACTAAGTAAAATACAAATTTCAAAAGCAACAGAAAAAGTTCCCTAACATATCAGTTTGAAATCATCAGTAAGGTGCGATTACGACCAACTAAGATTGCAACTCAACCATCGAAAAGTCATCAAAATACAAGATTGGATTAAGATTTCTTAAAAGAAACTCTATGAGAAGCTATGTGAAAGAATTTTTATACCCTTGCAAAAAGGGTGTATTAATTTTGGTCAGAAGTTTGCAACGCATAGAAGGAAGCATCTCCGACTATATAAAGTATATACATATATTATTGATCAGCACGACGAGCTGAGTTGATATAGCCATGTCCGTCTGTCCGTCTGTCTGTCTGGATCAACAGCTTCTCGTCTGAAACCCTTAAAGCTACAGAGCTGAAGGGCTTCTTTTTGCTGCAGGCATTGTATATCTCGGAATCATCCCGAACGGATGACTATATCATATAGCTCCCATAGGAACGATCGGTCAAGAATATTGTTTTAGAGCAATAACTTGGGTGTTTTTAAAACGATTGTTACGAAATTTGGTATTTGGAAGTTTAGTATATATAGAAATGGCTGTGCTAAGTTTCAGCCAAATCGGTTGACTATATGCTATAGCTCCCATAGGAACAATCAGATCAAAAAAATTTTTTTTGTCGGATTACATTTTTTTCTTCAGCCACGAACATTTAATGAAGATTTGACTTCTTTTATATGCTTTCTAATGTAATTGTAAATATGCAATTGTTAAATAACAGTTTGCAAGGGTATACGAACTTCGGCACGGCCGAAGTTAGCCCATCTTAAGTCATTATACCCTGTACCCATAGGGTAAAAGGGTATATTAAAGTCGCTAAAATGTATGTAACAGGCAGAAGGAAGCGTTTCCGACCCCATAAAGTATATATATTCTTGATCAGCATCACCAGCCGAGTTGATTGAGACATGTCTGTCTGTCCGTCCGTCTGTCCGTCTGTCCGTCTGTCCGTATGAACACCTAGATCTCGGAGACTATAAGAGCTAGAGCCACCAAATTTGGTGTGAACATGCGTCTAATGCATACACAGGTCAAGTTTGTTTCAAATTTTTGCCACGCCCACTTCCGCCCCCGCAAATCGCGAAAACGTATTACTAGAGCTGTATTAAAGATATCGTATTCTTACTTGGCACACCTAATTATATACCTAAACTGGACCAGCTCACCAAATTTTATCCAAATCGGACAATAAAAATCGAAGATATAGCTATATGAGTTTTGCACTGCATTGCCAAGGCGACATTGGCTGGCAAGAGTGAGCGAGACAGCATGCGTTCGCTGTAGCTGCATGTTAAAGAGAATTTTGCATGAAATTGATGACGATTTCGAGGATATTTTATTTTATTTAATATAACTAGTTGGTACAGGGTATACTCAATGTCGGCAGGGACGACTTGCTTGCTTCATTTTTTTTTGTGCACGCTTATTAAATAATATTTTGGCATTAAGTTTTTATATTTTTTATTTATACTTATGTAGATTTTTCATAAAATTATATTCTCAATTTTTGTTGGCTTTTAATACAGATCAATTTTCTTCTTTTGCCAATATTAAGGGATTACTTTTACATCCTTAAATACGTTCAAATAATGTGGCATCGATCAATGAAAGCTACAAAATATAATAATAATGTCTGGTATACCATTTAGCAGATTTTTCCCCCACCCAAAATGGGCGTGGTAATGTGGTCAAAATATATATATATAGAGAGAGATATATATGTTTATATATATGCCATGGACCACTTTTAATACCTGCAATGAAAACGAAAATGAAAATAATTTTCCCAAAATGTGGCATGGCAACCAGACGACCAACATAAGCCGCTTAAAATCATTCACCAGCACAAAAAAAAGGAATGAGGGAAAACAAAATCTTTGGGCGGATGCGTTGGGAATTTCAAAAATCGCACTCGAAACTCATTACAACAAAAGGTGCTTCATCAGTGGCAGCAGCAACAGCAGCAGGGACATCGCCACCACCACCGCCACCAATAGCACCACCGGTACCATGCCTGGGGGACAGGCCCACTTAAGTCCGCGCTCTGCCATAATCAACTCGTTGTCCGCTGCCGTTTGTCGAACACCTTCAACAGGGATTCAATGGTGATGGCGGCGGCATTGGTCCACCTTTTTCATTTGCACAAAAACTCGGTATGGAAACAAAAAAAAAATACTGAAAAGAACAATGGGGCAATGTCGACACTCCCGGCTTTGAGGTTCGGGCTCTGGCTCGGGCTCGGGCTCAGGCTCTGGGGTCCATTGCAGTACCGCCTCCCCCTTCATTTTCAATGTTCCCCTCTCTCTTTTAACTCAAAGTCTCTCTCTCTTTCACTTCATCAGTGCATTCTGCTCCTGTCAGGCTCACAATGCCAGGGCACTTAAGCCATTGCTTTTTGATGCCACCCCCCCTCTTCTTCCCTGTTCATTCTCATTCTGTTTTGTTTGATATGGGCAGAAAGGGGATGTGCAGGCGGGGGTTGTGTCTATCTGTGCACTCCGCCCCAGCTCACTTTCAATGCTCTTGTCCCAGTTTCCGGTGTCGTCCATGTGGGGATTTTTCTCATTTTGCGTTGAGAGTTCAGCGTGTCAGGGCAAAACCCATTTGCCTGTCTTCTAAACTCCCCGTGTCTTGGTCATGTAGACAGCAAGCAATAATTCTGATAATGCACTGAGAGAAAGTACTAAGCGAAATTAGTAGCAGATTAAATTGAAATGAAAAGTACATTTTCTTTAGCGCATTAACTTTACGGAATTTTTGTTAATGTTAATATAATTCATGATAAATTTGAAGAGGTGCTTATGCCTCTTTACATATGTAAATGTTGAATTTGATATACTTTGGTAACTATTAGATTCTTTATTTAATAATTTTATAGGTTTTATGTCCTTTGTGTAGATTATTGCAAAAATTTCTAGATCTAAGTCTGATTTCCTTCCCATTCGCCTTATAAATTCTGTTAAATAATCACTTAATGGTCCTTTCTTTTTTCTCTTTTTGAAGTGTATATATGTAAGTATATTCATGACTTAGTTATTTTGATGAATTCTAGTTAGTTTAGCCTGATTTCTCTTTTTATATTCCTCTGTATATAGTTAGTTACTCAATTCGCTTTAAAACAATTACTATATATGTATTAAATGTCTTAATAAATAAACGATAAAGCGACAACCCTTTTGTCGCTATAATCAAAGTTTTGAGTTTTTCGAAAAGTCGAAAATATAGAAATTATTTCTATTTCTATATATCACAAATTACTTTTAAAGCACAAATATTTAATTACTTAATTATTTATTTATAATATTTTTGAATTGCTTTAATTGAGATCTGTGCTTACTCTTAGAAGAAGTCAGTGTTTCATATTGTTTCATATTTTAACCACAAAACAAAGTTTTATTTGTACAATATCCCTTTCAAATGCTTTTAAAACAAACAATAATTGTTTTTCCAAGTAAAGTAAGATTTTTCTTTGATGACAAATTCTACGATTTTCTTGCAGTGTATTGCCGATTCTCGTACTCCACTTGCCTGCAGCTTCTTCAGTTGTCATCAGGTAGCTGACTGCCTGCACTCAACATTGTCCCAGGGCCTTGGGAGTGAGCGTGTGTGTGTGTGCGGGTGTGTGAGTGTGTGTGGATGTGCGTCCTCTGTGCTTTCTCTAGTCCCTGACAATGATGGCGTTGGCATTGACGTCATTGGCATTGGCGTTGTTTGGACGCTGCCGTTTGGCATTCATTTACTATAGGAGAGACACCAGACTATGGGCAGCATGGACGCAGACGCAAACGCAGAGGCCCGTTTCGAATGCAGCCCCATTATTTATGCTTTTTAGCTACCAGGAAAATTGTACCCATTCCCCATCCCTGTCCAGTTTATAGGTGTCGCTTGTCGCTCTATGGGCTTGTTTGCTGCCAGAGTCTAGAGGGGTAGGTGGGTAGGCCTGACGCCATATTGGCAAACATCTTCAATTTGCAGTTGTCGTACATTTTAATTGTTATTGTTATGCATCCCTGGTTTAACAGAAGGAGAGGTAGAACTATCGATAATTGCCGTTCAGAGTTAGCTTTTAATTTGAATGGCCAGTGAGCGTTTTGTGGAGCAATTACTATTACTTTGACTTTACCATCAATGTGTGTTGGCCAATCAAATTTCGGCCAAATGGAAGATAAAATATGATTTCTACTTCCTCTTCATGGTTAGTGGGCTCTCGAACCATTCCATCTAGCTTGGACATAAACCAATTGAATTGAAACGTAAGTTTATCCACTTGATATTACTTTTAATCCTCGAAAATGGAGAAACCATTGTCTCATAATTACACAGGATACAAGGGAAACGAATGGAATGGAATGGAGTACTGCAGCTGACACGCCCCCTCTTTATCTCCTCTATAAAGTATTCTCATTCAAATAAGAAAGAGAGGAGCAAAAAAAAGAAGTTCGAATAGAAATTCAATAGGGCATGCAATTCAAGAAATTATTGTGCAATTTCAATAACATTCAATTGGGTTTTCAATTTGCTGCACACTTTATCTTTTCTTCGATTTCTGTCTCCGTGTCCCTCCTCCTCTCTCCCTTCCATTATTATTATTCTTTTTGTTGTTTTGTGTTTCGAACTTTATCTCATCGTTTTTTTTTTGTGACCCTACCGCAAAATGAATAGAGCATAAAATATGAAAACTTTATCGTCTGATGCAGCTTGTTGAAAAGAAATTGACGATTTCCGTCTTAGGAAATGAATGGGAGATGAAGTTAGTAAAATAAATATATATAAATAAGATAAAAATTGTAACAGAAATTTATGTTTCTAAGCTTTAAGCAAGGCAAAATATATGAGGCCATTAGCTTGCAATTGTAAGAGCTTAACTATGTAAAATCTTTTAATATGGCCAATGGAAACATAAAAATTGCATAAACCAGAATGCAAACAGCAAAAATGCGAGCCAAGGCAAGGCAAGCCAAGCCAAGCTAAGGCAAGCCAAAAGGCAAACAATGCAATTTCCCACTAGACAAGCGACTCACAGTTTCCCATTTACCCAAGTTTCGCAGACTCACAGACAAGGAAGTCTCCAACCGAAATATGCCTCACGGCGCAACGCGATCTGTAGCTAAGGGAAAAACTTTTCTTTCCATAAACATGGCAAAAAACATGAAAAACAGCAAACAAACTTGCAAAATACAAAATAAAGCAACTGCACAAAAAAACAAAAAAAAAAAGTAAAAGGAAAAAGGAAAATATAAGGGAAATGGTAAGAAAGAAAATAAGAAAAACTCAGGAAAGTAAAATAAGGAAGCTTGTGAAGGAAACCTTGGCCGGGTTATGCATAAAATACACACGGAAAAAAAGACGACGTGGTGGCCAGGTTGAAATATTTGCATTTGCCAAGTGCAACGGCAAAGATACGTGAAAGTATCTTGTAGATACTTTTGCTCTATATGTGTGCGCCGCCTGCCAAGTTTTCTTTTCCCTCTCTCTCTCTCTCTCTCTCTGCATTGAAACAATATTTGCACTGGAGTTGGGTGGTTTAGTAAGAATGTGGGCATAGGGGTGGAATGAAAGTACCGTATGTAAGTATCTAACCCACTCATATTAACGTTTACTTTTGCCAAACAGCACGTGCCTTGGCTGCTTTCACAGTTTCTAAACCAAACCATTAATCAAACAATTAGACCTGGTTAAGTTTCCAAGAGTTCTCCGTTGACTTACCACTACGTACCGCCCTCCGTTCATTTGCATAAATTATGGCTTCATAATAACCGCTATTTATAATTTTCGACATCGGGTGAGGACGAGGGTGTTGTCAAATACGCCCACTCTCAACACTCGGCGAAAGCAATATCGTGCACTTGCCAAGGGTGGCAGCCACCTAATGCCATTTGTTTTGGGGTTAATGTGAAAATGAAAGGATGAAATTCTCCCCCCACCCCTTAAAAACATTGGATATTCATTGATATAGATTTGGAGACTTGTGAGTGATATCGAAATGGTAAATACTAATAATGAAAAGAAAAGAAACAAATCTAGCTAGATCTAAAAATGAAGAGTGCAGGCAACTCGTCTAAAGTAAATATGAAAAATACCTAAAAATAATACCTTAAATAATAATAATTATTAGAAATTCTAATAACAACCTGATTTGGCCTTAACCTTACCAGTTCCCTTAAACAAACTTCCACAAATTTTAACAGCTGTCAAAACAATCCTTAAACTTTTTTTGTCTCTTCAAATTTTGCTAAAACATTTTTTCTTCCTTCCCTTCTACCAAATTTCATAATTTTTATGTAAATTTTTCCACAACAATTTGGAACTTGCTCTACACAATTACCTTGATATGCATTTACAAGATGAATAATATTAATTCATATATAAGTAGGCATAATATAAATTTGCAACAAACAAACAAAAGAAAACCCAAGCCGAAAACATTTTACACATGAGAATTATGCAAATTCTGTAAACGCTAAAATCAACTTGGGGCTTTTCAATGTAATTTCAACAAGGCAAATGAAATGATGAGGTAAGTGTGGTGTGGATGTGGATGCTGCGACGTTTTCCACAATTTGCCAAGGAAAAAAGGATTCTCACACACACCACATATACAAAGATACATATGAGTCTGTCTGCCGACTGTGTTTTGCAGGAGGCCCAGTTACGTGGGCCAGGACGAAGGCACAAGTCGAGACATTCAGCCAGCCGAGAAAGCGAAAAACCCGCAAATGAAATGAAACGAAATGTTTGCATAAACGATTTAATCGAATTCCAATGCAAATTCAGTTAAATTTCATTTCCTTTAGCACCAAGACGTTGCCGTTGACGATGTAGCAAAAAGCCCAGCCAATGGAAGGAGGAGAGAACTGAAAGGAGGAGGAGGAGAAGGAGTACTAGGCTATGGCATGTCGAGTTTGGGTTTGCCGGAAATTAGCATAACACTCGCGGTAATACAATAAAAAGAAAAGGATACAGATATAGATACAGATCCAGACAAGACAACGTCTTCCTCTTAAGGCAAGGGAAGTGTAAAGTTCATTTTCAAATTGCTGATATACGAAATTGAAATAGGAAGCTCGTTTTCTTTTTTTTCCTAAAAGGAAACTCGGCAAACTGATGATGAGAAAATATCCAAACTTATGGTTGGAAAAGAAATAAAAAACCAAATAGATTTATTATATACTGGAAATGCATTTTATTGGCAATAAAGTTATAATCTTTGCCGTTTAAAATGTTTGAAAGTGAATAAACAAATTCATGAAACTCGAATACATGGTAAGCAAAAGTAAAAACTCAGAGAGAGTTATCATATTATTGAATTGACTTTCCTTTTTCGGTTTTTGGCATTTGATTTGACTCAGTTAATGATGCAAATTTTTAGATTTTATTTAACATGCATTTTGGTTGACCTTTTTCCGTTCTACCGGAAAACTTTAACGAAATCTTAGCACGAACAATAACAACAACAACAACCAAAGCAAAGAAAGGGGTATGACTTTTCCTCAACAATTGTCAAGCAATGAATTTTATTTTGTTCTTTACAAGTTGTAAAAGAGGAAGGAAAAATGAAGAAAGAATGAAAGGGAAGACTCATTCCTCTTCTTTTTTTTCTCTCATACAAGTTGTTGGCCCAAAGCCAAGCACTTTATGTATATGGTGGCGAAACTTGGCCTGAAGAAAAATCCGTAAGTCGGAAAAACTTTATTTGTCCGTTGCATATTCAAAGCTTCATCCTTCTCTCCTTTTCTCTCTCTCTTGGTTTCTGTGTCTGCATCTCTTTCGTCTCTGTGGACAATGTGTTTTGGTTGTCCTTTCGGCTGCTGGTCGCGCATTTCCGTTACATGCCAAACACTTTTGGCCTTTGTGCCAAAGACCGCAAAAGTCACCGCCTGACGCATACAAATTAATCATTTTGGCCACACAAAGGTTTGTCGCGCAGCAACGGCCAAGTTAATGCCGACTTTCCATATCGAAAAAGGGGAGTTTTAGATTTCATCTGAAGGCTTTATCATTCACCTCACGTACGCGACGTTTTTATGATATACCAATTTTGACATAATCCACGTGGATTACGAGGCAACACTCACAAACACACACACACACCAACTCATGCCAAACCATTTGCTTTTTTCGCCTAGTTGTTGAAATTGGCCATATTTGAAGAACTCTGGAAATTGTGATATCAGGCGTAGGTAATATAAGAGCCAATTTCGATGTTGGTCAACTTCTAACAAAGTGAACGATTTCCGTTTTGACACTTTGATGCAAGTCCTAAGAGAAATCTTATTGATTTTCAACATAAATTGGAATGTCAGAAAATATGTATAAATAGATTGAAAATGAAATTGAAAGTATAGTTGGCAATATTTTTACACTTTAAAAAAAAGGTTCTTTTAACTTTTAATAAGGAGAACCTTTTGATTTAAAACCATTTTTAATGTGTCTAACTAGAGTAAGCAAAACTACATATACATACATATACATATCTACATATATAGGGAATAAGTTTTCAAGATTCAAACATAAAAAATCAGTTCATTTTATTCATTAGTTTTATTCTAGTCGAGTAAATAAAAGAAGATTATAAATGATTTTATTCGATCCTTTTTATCTCTGTTTTACTTTTTACTACGTTTACCATATTCCCCTTTGTATTGGACTTCATTTTAGTTTATTTTTGCAAAAATTTCCCCAATATACAGTTATTTGAAATGACTTTTTTTCCTAAAAATTTTCCAATTACTCGAGTTTCAATGCAAATGCCACATTTATTTCTTGCCACAAAATTGAAATTTCAATTGTAGAATCTGAAATTATTCCGCCCCATAACTTAACTGCAAAATCAATTTGGTTGCATGTTGCACATTTGCCACGCCCCAAAAGCTATAAAGTTACCCACCAACAAAAAAAAAAGAAATACAATAACAAAAAAAAAGAGAAACAACAAAAATGATAAGTTATTTTGCCCTATAAGTTATAAACTATTTGGAAGACGGGTCGAAATAAACAAACTGATTTGCATTTATGGAAATGGCATTTTAGCACACATAAAACTCTATCACTCCGCACTCCCTTCTTGCCTTTAGCTGCACCACTGCAATTCCTGTTCCTCTAGCCAACACCCTCCCCCCCACCCGTCCCCTGCTGCAGCCCACACGTAATGGCGTAAAAATGCAAAAGGAAAATATAAATGTCCTGACTGCAGAACTTTCGAATCCCTTCAAATAGAAATGTCCAGTGTATGAGTGTGTGTGTGTATGTATATGCGTGTGTGTGTGTATGTGTGAGTGTTTGGCAAAAGTAAATATTTATGTTTTATGTTAATGAGAATATGTCTGACTTTTTGCTATTTGAATATTGGCAAACGGTTGCAGGACTCGAGCATTTTCTGTTTGTTTGTTTTCTTCCTTGCTGGCTGCCTGCCTGCCTGAATCCTATGCAATGTTCTGTCTGTGTATTTGTATGTATTCGTGTGTGTGTGTGTGTGTGTATATACATGTGGTATGTCCTGGCCAAAAGAATGACAAATGCGTCGGGTGTTGGTTAAAACTGCGGTTGCAGCTTGCATATTTTTCCATACAAATAAATGGAATGGTTTAACCGCCAAACGAATTCGCCTTGCTTGTGGTTTTTCCTCAACGCGGTAAATACGATTGGCCATATTCTATTGAAAGAGTGAGGAGAAGGAGGAGCATGGGTGGAATGGGGGAAGGGGACTGGATATGGATTACTTTATGGGTCTGACTTTCGCTTGCTAACATAGTGGCCATTGCCTGCTGTTGTTTTGTTTGCCAATAATTGACAATTTAATTTGCCAAAGTGGCGGAAAAATTGTAAGAGAAATTATTGTTGAAAAGCGAAAGGAAATTTTAACAAGTCGATATTTTGATACCCTGTTTCTGATTCACACTTAACCTTATTATAATATTAAGTGTCAGGAATATTTGTGAGTAGCTTATTGAATATACATACATACATTCATTGGTCTATAGCAACTTATTGTTGATACTTCATTTTTCTTAAAGTCTCTCTACATTACGACTGACTGATCAGCTTCCCGAACAAGACTCCCTTTGTTCTCTTCCTCGCCTATTCTCCAAATATTCTCTCTCCACTCTGCTCTCTTACGCGTTCTCTCCACTAAAGTAACTGTCATTCTTGACATAAGACATCAGAAGAATGATTTGAATGAATGAGAAAATGATTATATTTCTATTCTTTGATTTCAATGTGATTACAATGTGATTTCTCTGTGAAACCATTTGAAACTTTTAAAACTCGCAATGCTTCAGAATGCTAGTGAAAATATTCCACAAAAACTATATTTTGATAAATATCCCCACATATGTATGTACATATATCTTCTTTTATATAAATCGAAAAATAAATATTAACAATATTAAGTCAAAAAAATAAAACAACGATTGATATAATAGTTGCAATAGCTTAGTTTTTATGTCCCATATTTACTCACATCTTTTTCCTTGGAAAAGGATAAAGTTAGGATCCACTTAGCCAAGAAGGATTGTATAGAAGGATTCCTGACGCCAGCATGGTAATGCCTTGCTACATCCAACAAGGTCATTGGCTGAAATCACTCTAGTCTTATTAAAGGCGAATGACAAGCAACTTGAATGTCCTTGAGAAATTGATTGACAACTTTCCTGTTTTTCCTTGCTACAGGGTATTTCCATGTCGATTTTAAATGTCAACCAAATTGATTGAGTTTTCCCATTCTGTTTTCTTTCTTCTTTTTTTTTTGTTGCATGTTTAATTAGTTTGTTGTTTATTGCCCTCAGTATAGTTATCCAGATTATTGTTGTTGTTGTTCTCTGTGGCTGTTTTCACTGTTTATTTATTTAACTCTTTTTATTTTGTTGTTAATTTATTTATGCCGCAGTGATATGTCGCTTAAGCTGACATTTAATTAATTTTATTAATTTTTTAATTATGCTGCAACAAAAAACGGGGAAAAAAACCGAAATGACAAATTTCATGTGGCTTTTCGTGTTAATGAAAAACCAAAAACGAAACACAGAAAAATGATTATCGAGTAAACTAATTAAATCACAGTAAATGAAACTTTATCAAATAAGCATTGATAAATGGTAAATGAAATGGAGAATCTTTATCTTAAAGGGTCTTCTCCCCCCCTACTCTCCTGTATTGAGAGTTTTCATCAAACAGTATGCAGTTACCGTTAGTTCAATAAACTTTTATGCTAAAACCTTGTTGTCATTTACGCCCAAGACATAAGAAAGAAACAACACAAAAGTAGGCATAAATATGCCCAGGCATGTATCTCGAGTTATGAACGAACAGGGGTAGGGGTTGGGGGTGGGTGTGCGTGTGTGTGTGGGCACACATTGAAACCGAGATTGTCAACAGTGGCATAAGCGAAAGTGATACAGGGATTTACTTGGCAAGGCAGGCGAAACGAAAAACAAAGACAGCGAAAAGCAGCAACGTTTCTCCTCGTCACTTTTAGCTCCTTCTGATGATGATGATGAGAATGAAGATGAGGATGATGATGACACAGGGTGGTCGCCGTTTTGTCTTCTGTCTTCTGACAACTTCAGAGTCCGTCTCCCTGCAAGTCGATGCTGAAATATGCATTATAGTTATGGTAATGGCATGCTCAAAAACTACCCATGCTACTGTCCTAAGATCTTCAAGACCTGAAACCAGAACCAGAGACAAAGTGACGACGATGAGAGGAGGAGCGAGGAGAGGCAGTAGTAGAATGCTGATGTCAAAATGATGACAGGCATATTTACGCTCGTTTCGGTTTTTCTTATACTCTATGAATGAAAGGGTATTACAATAAAGTGGAAAAATATGTCTACAGTTGGGAAAGTGCTGACAACTCTATAGGTAAATGATCCAATAAACAAAAAATTGTTTAATAACCCAAGAAAATCTGAAATTCATTTTAAATTTCTTTAAATTAAATTAATGAACGTAAGACTTTTCTTTTTTAATTCTGATAACACTAAAGACATAATCATAGTTTACCTCTGAGTAGGATTAAGTTTTCAACTTACAATAACCTACCAATTAAATAATTTATTTATCGAAAAAGGTTAAAATTTATAAATTAGTTTTATCCAAATATTTTAAAACTTGTGGAATAAACTTCATAAAATTAAATACTTTGTCTCTTGTAATTAAAATACTTTGAGGAACTAAAAAAAATACCTGACCTAATTCCTTTTTTGAAATCAAGGAATGAGATTCAAAAAATATTGTTAAAGTGATCGAAACTGACACAAAACTGAAGCAAATTATCAAATATTTAAATTTTAAATAAAATAAAAACAAGTTTGAGCATATAAATTAATTGTTTAAAAAAAAAAAACAGTAAACAGGAAATTTGATATTTATATAATTGATTTAAAAAAACTAATTTATAATATTTATTTTTTTATTTAAGCTGATGAACCTTAATTTCTAGAAAATTTTGTTAACTCCCCATCTAGGGTACCTCAAATTCGGCTTCACTATAGTTAATGTGAATTTACTATATTTTTTTTTTTCATCCTCACTTTTCTGTTTTGGCTTTGCGCGTCGTCTTTGGTTTTATGGCTTTTCTTTTCATTTTCCATGCCGCTTTGCGCAAATTTACAGAGAGATGGCTGAAGGAGAGGTGTGCAGAGGAATGGCGGGGAGTCAGGCACGGGGAGGCTGATGGGCTAAAGCGTTGTTACTGACAGGCCGTGCAAGGTTAAAGTGACAAGTGCGATGATGTGGCGCCTTGCATAATGTTAAGGTAGCAAACCCAAAGACAACAATGATGATGGCGATGGAAGGTGGGGAGGTGAGGAGAGTGCCAACTGAAAGGTGAGTGTTGGGGGAGGTGGTGGTTGGTGTTGGCTTGGTGAGTTCGAGTCTCTTTCATGGGCAACATATTTGCGTCGTCGCGACAAAACAAAATTACGTGCAGCCATCAAAAAGGGAGGAGGGTGTGGCAGTTACGACAAGGGATCGGGAGGGGGTAACGAGTGGTAACAGTCAGGCATAAAAACTTTTTGCAGTCTGGCAAACAAGAATTGTTGTAGTTGCAGTTGTAGTTGTACTTGTTGTTGTTGTTAGTACGCTGTTTGAATGCGGCTTTTGCCTTTTGTTTTTATGCCACAGTAAAAACATTGAAATGCGATACTATTGTTGCACAATTGTTGTTGTACATTACCAACACCTCTGTGTATTTGGTTTTGTAGTTGCAGTTGTATTGGTGTTGCCTTGTCTCGCACAATGTGTGGCCATGTTTGTTGGCTGCCAGCATGAAATCTATGGGATTTAGCAAGCACTTAAACTTTCTCATATGCCACTGCTGCCACAAATGTACATACATATGTACATTTGTATGTATGTATGTACATACATCTATGTACGTAAGGGAATGATGACGATGTCAACATACACTTTGGCATTGCTTTACACCTCTTACCAACCATTGTCAACACACACAAACTCAATGCAACACCATGAAAAATGTCACCCATGTACATACATACATATATGGACATTTTGCACTTGAAAACATGCAATTGAAATGGTAGACAATACAAATGAGTAGACAGTAGTTAAGATACACTGATGAATGAAGGGGGTTAGATATGGTTCATTTACCTTTAACATATCCTAATGCTATGCCGCTTAACTGAATGATAATAACAATAACTTGACTTAAGTCCGGAAATGGATTTTTGCATAAGGCAGATAAAATTTGCTTATACATTCACCTGTAAAATTACACAGTTTTGACATGAACTAAATATGCCAAGGATAGTCTGCAAGATGAATGGAAGCTGAAACAAAACCAACTTGTAGGAAACTGATGAGATAAAATTGATAAACAGTCATTAATGGAGGAATCAAAAGGCTCCATAAATACTTAAAAACATAATCGGAAAATTTGTTGAAATTTAAATCGTTTAGAAGCTGGTATTGACTTGCAATTTTCCCAATTGGCAACAAAGTAAAATATGAACTTTTATAAAAAAAACATTATTTTTTGTACTGCTTCAAACGATTCTGTTGAAGTTTGATAAAGTATAAATCTTCATAAAATAAATGGCCGATAGAAAAACAATAAAATTGTTATTGTTATTTTAAACGAATCGCTGCTAAGTGAACTTTATCATGATGTCAACCGATATTAATTAAACTTAGTAGAGGTGTTAATATATATATTCCAAAGTTGCAAATACTAAGCTTTCTGACTTTCTTAATATTATTAGATAGACATTTAGATACATACCAATTTAGTCTATCCCTTTAATTTAATGACAATATTAAGAGGAATAATATAGTTGTTACTCTAATGCTCTATCTTGGACCGATCACTTTTAAGGAAACTTCATGATAAGATCCTTGGATCTGGCAGTTTTGCAAGATTTTATGGCAAGAGATTTAAAATTGAAGGATAAAATTGTGTTGATTCAGAGAGATGGACATACGGATCTAAAATCATGAGCAATAGAAACTGAGCTTATCACGAATATATGCATACAGTTTGTTAAATTTTTGAACTAGGATATACAAATCTTTTAAAATATCAATAATCTCTCATATTAATTTTTAATATTTGTACACAACAATTTGACGCAAAAAACTAACTTGCCCAGGTGCCATGCCAATTGTTTCATTTTTATAGTTAAGGAAAAGTAAGAATTACAATATTTTTAAGAGTACAGAAAGTAAGGCACGGCGAAGTTTGGCATCCTGGAATTTCTTTAAAAAAATTGTTCAAGTTTTATGGGTTACAAAACAATATCTGTCGGATTTAAAGGCTATCAAATTATTTGTCAATTGGATTAAATGCAAATGCCCTAAATGGTTCTGTTTGCCAATCTTGAAAGGTGCAGATAGCCAATGTAAGCACTTTTGACAGTTGGTAATTAATTCTCGATATATGCAAAAACTGTATTTAAAATTATTATATTTCAATTGGTTCAATCGCCTGTAGACCATATCATTATAGCCAATGTCTTCATTTCCTTAATCAACACAGACAACGTACACAGACTCACCATCATTAAATCAAAAAACCAAAACAAAATATTATAGGAGACCAAACCAAAAAACCTCCCACAGAATGTCTGTGGCCATCAGACTCTAGACTAGACGAGAATAGACCCAACTGGACCCAACTATACCTACATATACGTACATACATATACTTGTACCCAACAACAAGTACAACGCCCAAGTCATTAGAATTCTCTTTTTGAAAATTTTATGCAGAAAATTTTTTGGTTGAAGGAGAGAGTCGAAGAAGCAAACCAAAAAGCAAAACGAATTTCATTAAATTAGACGTAACGGAAACAAAGTCGTTAAAACTTGGCAACTCTACCCACAAAATGCATTTCGAATGCAGAAAGAGTGAATGGAATAGATAGATATGGGGCAAGAGAAGGAAGTGGTGGGACGTTCGCACACTAACGATCCACCAAACGAGTGTTTGTCCTTGGTCCCCAAAATCCTTGCTTCCACTTCACATTTGGGATGCGGCAGTGCAGGTGGCACATGAAGTTGGAGATGTGCGTAGAGTCGTTGTCCAGTTGGCGTTTGGTCCTGATAGACAATGCCAAGCAAACGCCATTTTAATAAAACTCAGGCGAAAATCCCTCCAGAGACGCACACATACACACTCACTCACATATACCCACACACACACTTGCACATATACATATTTAAACAATTTTCATGCGCACATTTTAAACGATTGAAAAGAGATACTTTTAAATGGGAATTCGACTTTAGTATACCTGGTAAAAGTAAGTTTTGAAATTGGAAATCTTTTGAAAATTAGTTTCATCTTTTAGCAGATTAATGAATAGCAGTTTCTATATTTAAAATAAGAAAGTCGAAGGAAGTCTGTTTAGAATCGTTCACAGATGTTAAAGATTATTCCTAATAAACTTCTAATTAACATATACAAAATGCTATGTTAATCAGATCTTTTAATTCCATAACTATTGGAGTGCTAATATACCCTGCTTATACCCTATAACAAACGTTTCTAACTACCTTTTCCATATGCATAAGGAGAAGAGAACTTGGTCGACTCAAGCCCCGAGAAACCAGACAGTGGTTCACTCTGTATCTCTTCGTCCCTCTCAAGAGTATTGTCTACTAATAGAGACTTGACTGAAGTGAACTCTTACGCCCTGCACCACCCTTGCTGACTCCCCCCTTCTCTGATGTCTTGCGATTTACACCATGCTCATTTCATGCAATGGCAAATTGCCATTTTTAGTTGGCCATTCGATGTAACCGAAACTGGTGACCATTTCGACCATAGCCATCCTACAAATTAGTATAATAAAACGTTTCATAAAGTGAACCACACACACATACACACTCTGTAACACACTCTAAGAGGATTTCACTCTTGGCTTCAGTTACAGTTTTTCGTTTCTTTGGTCTTCTCTTTTTTTTATGTACGTTTAATAGTTTTGTTTGCATTTTTGTAGTCGTCTGCGTCTAGTTTCTCCTTTACGGTCACTAAGTATCCATTACATAACGAGGTTCTCGAGTGACTCCCTCTCTCTCTCTCTCTACCTCCCTTTCTCTCTTTCATAGTACTGTGGAATATTTATTACATCTCCTTCACACCGAAAATTGTCATTTTGAAATTGTATTATCCTTGGCCAAGTCAGTGCCACGAGTAGCTGTTGGCTCTTTGGAGGGTGTCGTCAATGTCCTTAACTTCTTTGAAATTGTCGCCATATTTTGCAATTAGAATTAGGATAGGCTAGAAGTAAATGGAGAGGGAGAGAGAGAGAGGGATAATAGGGAGGGGGGGCTAGCTGACACATTCAAGAAATTACAACGCCAAATGCCGACGGCCAAAATGGCTTGGGCCCAAACAAAAGGCAGAAAAGCGGCAACGATGATGGCGTCCAAAATGTATTTTATGGCCTGTTTAAATGTCTCGCGTTTTTCGGGACCTCCTCCTCCTCCCCTTGGATTGTCTGTGAACAGGCAAGTAAAATAAAAGACAGTTTTATGGCAGATAAGAAAATACCTTTAGTTTGAATTGGGGACAAACTGAAATAAAATAGATTCGATTTTTTTCTTTGTAAATCGAAGTCTGTTTTTGCTGAGCCATTGCATAAATAATTGTAACAACTGCTTCGTAAGAAATTCTATTAATGCAAAAGTATTTGATACTTTGAAATTTAATCATACATTACAGATTTACTACCAAACCCTTGACTCAGTTTTAAATTTTTTATTCTATAATATTTTCAAGAATAATATTTACAAAAATGTTTTTCAAGTAATTATGTATGTATTTTGCTTATGATTACAGATTTAAAAGTGTGGTTAAAGAGGTTTAATAACTGATTTGTGTTCTTAAACTAACTTTCCCTTTAATGTAAATTAACTTTTAACAACTTTAATGCTTCAGTAACATAATAATATTAGTGAGTCTCTTAAACTGTTGTTGAATAAACAATACTATACTTCAGTTAGCATTATTATACCCTTGCAGAGGGTATTATAAAATTGGTCAGATGTTTGTAACGCATAGAAATATACGTTTCCGACCCCATAAAGTATATATATTCTTGATCAGCATCAACAGCCGAGTCGATTGGGACATGTCCGTCTGTCCGTCCGTCCGTCTGTCCGTCCGTCCGTCCGTCCGTCTGTCCGTCTGTCTGTTTAGCCAGACGTTTTCGAGCTTAAATTTTAAGCTACATGGTTGAAACATGAAAAGTTAAGTTCCTCAATCGATGATGTAGGTTAAGTTTAAAAATTAGTCGGATCGGATGATTATCACCGGAGTTATTAACTAAAACGTGGAGGTACCTCGAGTAAAATAAGCAGTTTTCTTTGGCAGCAAAGAAACAAAAACAAATTCCAAGCAATCACACACACACATACATATGCAAAAATTGGTCACCACGCGGTGTGTGAGAGAGACAGAAACATTTGCGTTGTGTTGTTGCACAGAACGAAATTTAAAGAGTGAGATGCCATGCGTTTGCTATATGTATGTATGTACATATATGTATGTCGAACTAGCTTAAGTGAGTTAAGTGAGGATGGTGACGTAGTACGTAAAGATCGGTCGCACGATGGTTCGGTGTTTGGTGTGTTCGATTCTCGGTGAATTCGGAAAAATTTTTAGTTGAGTTTTCTCTTTAATTACTTTAAAAATTTTGTTTTTAAATTAAATAATAAAACAATGAAGCTGCAAGGGTATACAAACTTCGGCAGAGCCGAAGTTAGCTTCTTTGATATTTTTTTATGTAAATATCATGTGAAGAAATTCATTCTGTTGCTTGAGTTCGTGTTTTTAAAGATTTTGTTCAAGCGTCCCATTGAGGGTAAATGAAAGTGAATTTACTTAAATTTTTACTCCAATTTCCACTGCTAACAACTCAATTTTTTGTTGCATGATACTTTTTTTAAAAGACTAAAAGGTAAGTAGTACATACATATGTATGTATACTATTTCTTGCTAAAATGATCAAACAATTATTTGGCAATTTATTCCAGCAAAAAGAATATGTTCTATTCACATGTCGGTCCGCTTATTTATTTTTATTCTTCCGCCTTTTCTTACTAGGAACTGAGCGTGACGCTTTCCAAAGTGAATTTCAACTCGTTGGCAATTTGCCTCTTGCCCATATTTTTCACTTGACTCACTTGATACTCCTGTCACTTTTCTGCCCACCGCCATTGCGCCACACTAGGCCGATACAATCCAATCGGTCTCGAACCTGCATAGTTCCCTGTAAATTAGACAAGACTTTCAATTTCTAACATGTCTGTTTTCTTCAACATTACGTTTAATATGTAATATGTAAATACTTTCTATTTGAATAATACTAATTATACATAATACTTCAATTTACGACACACATAAAGAGAGAAATTTTCTATCATTTGATCAACTAAATCTACGATCAAAGTAATGACAACTATATCCCTAATACATATGAAGAAGCTCGTGGAAGTCAATTTGTGTTTATACGGGAATCCGATGTGAATGGTTCAGTTTACTACTGTGACAGGCCTCACCCTTCGAATGTTTCCATTCCCTTAATGGCTTCTGGCTTAATTTTTATACCCTTGTAAGGGTATATTAGTTTTGGTCAGAAGCTTGCAACGCATAGAAAGAAGCATTTCAGACTATATTAAGTATATATATTCTTGATCAGAACGATGAGCTGAGTTGTCTGTCTGTCGGTCCGTCTTTCCGTCTATCTGGATCAACAGCTTCTCCTCCGAGACCCTTAAAGCTACAGAGCTTCTTTTTGCTGCAGGCATCTGTATATCTCGGAATCATCCCGGTCGAGAATAGAATTAAACTTCCATAACTTTGCTTCTATCAATCGAATATCCACCAGGTTTCATCAGAATCGGTTGACTATATTATATATAGCTCCCATAGGAACAATCGGTCGAGATTTTCCAAAGTTTTAAACTATTTCTTATCAATTCAGGATATACCTTATTATTGCTTCTTATTGATGGCCCCCTTTGTCTTGGTTTAGCTGGAAAAAGAAAGGAATTAAATGTTCAAACAACAGATTTTCACAGATATAAAAACACGATTGCGACATTTAGTTCACTCAACTTAAAGCCTAATTTAAAGATGGAAACTTATTTGAAGACAAACTTTAGCCACCACAACTAACCCCCAACCCCAGCAGCTCATTTATTTTAATGCATTTTACTAATTACTCATCCAAAAACAAGCTAAAGACCCTTCTTGTTCATCCTCTCCCCTATGCACATACTCGTACCGAAAGTAAATTCAACTTTTTGACTAACTCCATGTGTAAGTTTAGCCATTTAAAGGGAAAACCATGGCTAACATTTCATTTACTAGCCAAAATTGTTTCAGGCATTTAATTAGTATGTGTGTGTGTGTCTGAAACTGAGAAGTCCTTCTCAACCAGGTAGTTTGTGGGAAGGGAAAGAGCTGGGGGTATGAAGAAGAGCCACCATGTGTAATCAACCCTTGAGACTCATGGCTGGCTGACCATTTTCAATTAAGCTTCTCTCCAAATGGTCGAGGAAAAATCCCTCGGAAAAAAGTCAAAAAATCAAAAAATAGCATAATGCCTAAATTAAAATGCTGTGCAAAAGCCAAAAATTCTCCACTACATTTTTCCTTTTTTCTTAACAATTTCATTCCCCCCCTCCGATTCTTTCCATTTTGGTTTGTTTTATATGGGCATTCCCTTAACATTTTTCCGACTTTGTTTGCCAGCAATTTACATTTTTTGTTGTCTGACTTCCATTCGGGTGGCCGGGGGGAGAGTTTAAATTAAATTGGTTTTCGTTTATCGTACAAAGAGAGAGAGAGAGACAGGGAGAGGTCAAAGGGCAATTTAAAAATGTGTAGGCCAAAAGTCAAACTTATGCAGGCAAACAAATAAAAAGATTTGTCTAAAATTTACACGTATTTCTTTTTTCCTAAAGAACAAATTAATTTGATAAGCAAAAGTTCTCAAAATTTCGGTAGATAATTTGCTTTCTTATACATTTTGTTGCAAAGAATTCGAAATTATTAAAATAAATTTGACAGCTTTGATCAAATTCACCTTAAACTTTTAAGAAACAACGTAAATTTTTGCATTAAATACTAATTTATTTACTTAAATTGGTTTTTGGTTTGTTTCATTCCATTTGTCAAAGAAAATTAATCAAAATGCCAAAATTTATTCAAACTAAATAAATAATGTTTGGAAATAACAAATTATATTAATAAAAAATTCGAAAAATTTGTGGACAATATTTCATTGAAATTAATTTTTCACAGCCTTAAATATTTAAAGATGTATTTTTCCATTTTGTTGTAAAGGATAAAATTACAAAATATTTTCGTTTCTATTGATAGTGATTCATTAATTATTTTATAACAACAATTTAGGTTTTCTTTGTTTAGGTAAATTCTATAAAATATTGAGCACATGTGATGAATAAAATGCTACAGAAATTGTTTTGATTTTTTAAAGACTGAGATCTAAGAGAGAGTTACAAATGAGTCAACGTGAATTGAAGCAAACATAAAACCTAACAAAAAAGGTTAGAAAACTAGAACGATGGGCTAACTTCCAGGTTTGTAAACCCTTTCAAGCTGACTTTTGCCATTTGTATATAATATAACAAAATACTTAGAAAACTAGTCAAATCTAAATTTAATGTTCGTGGCTTGAGAAAAAATGAAATTTGACAAAATAAATGTGTGGTCCGATCGTTTCTATTCTTAGCATAGACATTTCTATTTATACTAAACTTCCAAATATTAAATTTCCAAACAGTTTGAAATTTAAAAAATACATGAGTTGTTTATTAATTCATATTGTGTGTGTGTATTGGAGACAACTTGTCACTTAGCTTTTTGAATTTTACAGGAAAAAAAAAGAAGTTAAGCAGCGATTTGTTGTTTATCTATTTTCATCAACAGATACAAATTTTTGTTTAGAGCTATGGGGAAAGTGGCGACTCTATGTACAGTTGACGTTGGGGCCCCGGCGACGACCAAAGCCTTGGACAATGTTGATGAAGCAACGATTGTATTGAATCCTGCGCTTAGAGCGGCAGGTCTTCTTCTTTTTCTTTTCTTGCTTCTCCACCTTGGGTGTCTCGCCCTTGAACTTACCGGCACGAGCCAAAGAACCGTGCACCTAACCACCAAGCATGGGAATGCATCACCATCATCCAGCAGTTCAGGGTGAATTCCTCGGTATCAAAGCCATGCACCTGGGCGAGTTGATTCTTAACACCAGTATAGCAGCATCCTCAGACACCTCCAGAAAATCAATTTTTTCTAAGCCACGGAAAAGAGCTGCATGTTGAACAGATTCTTGGCATTTGCGGGACTGCCCAAAAAAGAAAGGAATCGCTTTAAAAGCACCCAGTTTATTGCTCTAAAACTATATTCCTGACACATCGTTTCTATGGGAGCAATATGATATAGTCATCAAATCAGAATGATTTCGAGATATACAATGCCTGTAGCAAAAGGAAGCCTATGTGCAAAATTTCAGCTCTGTAGCTTTAAGGGCCTCGGAGGAGAAGCTGTTGATCTAGACAGACGGACAGAAGGACAGACGGACATGGCTGTATCAACTTAGCTCGTCGTGCTGGTCAAGAAGTCAGAGATGCATCTTAGTACAGATAAGTTTGGTAATATAGCGCATTGCAATCTCTTGACCAAAATTAATATACCATTGCAAGGGTTTCAATATAATTTATATTTCATGAAATGGTAAACTTATTTTATATTCGCCAGAAGCTTCCTATTTTTTATTCTGTCTAGTTGCTTGAATACATTTTACTTTACCTTTTTTTCCAATTCTTTTTAGGTTCTAATCAATTTGTTAAATGAGGCCCCGCTCATAAAATAATAATGATAATTTTTGGGCCACCAATTGGTTTTTTGTTTGAATTAGAAGGGAATGGGAATGGGAGCGGGGGTTAATCTCATCAAATTGCTTTGCACAATTTTGCTTATCAACGGGCATCGGCTGGTCGCAGGCCACAGAGTTTCCTTCCTGTTCCTTAAGGATAACATCCTTTGAACAGACACGCAAGCCATTCGCAGCAGGCAGCTGGAGATTTAGCGAAGACTTCACATGGTCATGGACAATTTTTATGGTCACTCAAATGCGCATAAAACTCGGTCTTCTCATGTCCTGTCTCCGTTGTGTCTCCACTCTGTTTGTCCTTCTGTCTCCTGCTACAGCCACTGCTCCTGCTGAGCATATTTACGAGAAAAAAGCTGCTGATTAAACTTTATGGCAAACTTGCTGAATCAGTGAAGCTTTCCCCTTGCCTCGCTGCCCCCTTCCGGCTGCCTAAATGCAATAAAATCAAAAATTCCAGACCTCGTCTGCGGGACACAACATTTTTACGATACAAATTTGGCAACTAATTTATGTGATGATGAATACCCCTAATAATGCCCGACCAATTGCAAAATGCGAAACAAGGAATTTGTTTTTTATTTTTGTTTTCCGCATCGCATTTGTTATTAAATTATATGTATATATATATTTATAGATATTTACAAAATGCATTTAAATTTTATTTGTCACATGTGTTGCAAAGTTGAAAATAGTTCTGATGTTGTTGTTGTTGTTGCAGCCTGGTCATTGTCCTGTCCAGCAGATTCAGTGGCAACAACAGAAGCAGCAGCAGCAGCAGCAGCTGGCTAAACAAATTGAGAATTGATTCTTTATAGACCATTAGTTTTGATTATACAATAGTAGAAGAGGGTGCAGAGGGGACTACAGTTGGAGGCAATACAGACAGAAGCTTCAGCTAGAGGTAAAGGGGGCAGTGGTGGGTGTGAGGAGGTCTGGGCTAGGGCCAGACGACATTCAATTGAACGCTTCAACGCCTATCGACAAATTTTGTGCCAAAAATTATGAGCGCCGTTGGCGTCGACTTTGGCATTGCCTATTATAGCCACGATATATGGTTACTACTACAGAAGCATGTAGTTCTAGTGTATGTGTGTGTGTGTGTGTGTGTTGGCCTCATGTCCATGATAAATTTGGGTTTATTTATCGGCCCTGGCCCAGTGGCAATTGGTATAGAGAACATAACACACATCCAGTATGTGCATATACACACACAGCTTACACTCGTTCACCCACCCAGATCCGAAGAGAGTGTTTTGGACACTAAGGCTATTTGTAGTTAGACTTTGGACGCTTTGTAATGCCTGAGAGATGGTGCGGGGTATGGCAGGGGACGGGGTATCTATTTTGGCTGGGGCTGGGAATTAGGCTACTGCCACAACTGGGAAAAAGGGGAAACGGGAGGGTGTCGAAGCTAATGGTGTGGGCTGGTCAACTGATACATTAAGTTCGCCCCAGCCAGCAGCTGGTGTTTGCTGAAGCGAAAAGCTTAAAGTTCAGCCAAGGGAAATATGAGCTCGAATTGGTATAACGGAATGGTAATGGAAATTTCATGTATCCAGCCTAAAGCGAGTCTATTGAAAATTCACCAATTTACCAGTTATATAAATGTCCCTCTAAATTTAAGTTAAAAATAGAACAACATGATACTAAAGTTTAAACATAGCGGTCAATAAAATTGGTAAACTTTCAATCTAGTTGCTCTAGATTTTAGAGAATTTAAGAAAAATTGTAAATGTTGACTAAACAGTTCTTCTAAGAACAAGAGCTCTATAAAAAAATAAATATAAGTTCAAATATTTAAGTACTACTGTGGGCAAAAAGTGAGGTGAACTTTCAAATTTCATGTCAAAGTCATTATCAGTAATATACTTGGGTAAAAGCAGCTAATTGAGGTGAACTGGCTCATTCGTTCTTTTTTTCGAAGAGAGCCAACTTACTCACTGGCTCACTTGTAGATAGCTTATAAGTTCACTTTGCGATCGCCAGTTGAGCGAACCATAAGAACTAGTGTGTCAAAATGAGCTAGTGTGCCAAACTGAACTAGTGAGCCAAACTGAGCTAGTATGCCAAACTGAACTAGTGAGTTAAACTGAGCCATATTGAATGAACAAGCTCAGTGGCTCAGTTCAGTGAGCCATTCATTTTGGCTCACTCACTCATGAGCTACCCAAGTATAATCAGTAAAGACCATTTGGGCCTACGAAACGTCAAATCTCGTTTGGTACCGAATCACGATAATGCACCGTCTCACACTGCACTCGTTCTTCGTGACAATTTCGCTAAAAATTCGACACATATCGTTCCGCAACCACCGTAAACGCCCGATTTGGTTCCGTGTGACTTCTGGCTATTACCACAAACTCAAGAGACCACTCCGGGGAACGCGTTTTTAAGTCGATTAAGGAGATAAAAGCTAAATCGAATAAGGCGCTGATTGCTATACCAGAAAGGGACTATTTGGTATGTTTCGAGGATTGGAAAACACGTTGGCATAAAACACTTATCAAGGGAATACTTTGAAGGGGATGAAATAGATTTACAAATTCACCTTACTTTTTGCCCACAGTAGTAACGTACTAGTGAAGTAATTCATTTAATATTATATTTTGAACTTTTAATAAAGCAACTTTTTTAATCCGTTTCAATTTTTTTATTATAATTTATACAAAAATGTTGTTCCCAATTTCTCAATTTAGGAAAACATCTACTTTTAACCTCGAATTTATATTTATACCAAAATAGAACTAGTTTATATATTTTTAATTGCAAACTATTCTTCCCTTAAGTAACAGTTTCAAGTTCAGTTCAGCAATTGAACAGGATCCATGTTAATCACTCCTTTCTTAGGTAATTTTTGTGGTACTACTAAATTACACTCAGAAGAAACAAAAACAAAGGACAAAAAATGGATGGCCATTTATCTTTGATTCATGAACCTGTCATAGTTTATAAGTTCCAAAATTTATCTCCTTCTTTTTTCATTGTTTATTTAAATCTTAGTAAAAATAATAAAGGAAAATATAAAAAATATATAAATGATCAGTTAAATTTTTATCAAAATAAACTTGTTTGGATAGTTTTTCACCAGAGATTGGTATGAAGGCTTTTCCGAAAATTAAAAAACAAACAAATGTTGTTTCATTTTATTGGCTATCCGCCTTCAATCAACTACAAGTATTCCTCGTGCACATACATTAGACGTTGTTCCTATGAGTCCTCATGTACCAAATAAAAAGAAATGTCAATCCATTTGAAATGTGATTTAAAGAAGGACCTTGTTATGTACCATCTACCTAGATTACTGATCTCCTGCCTTGAAAGACTTAACAAAGGATGGTTAAATAAGGTTTTTGCTGCCTTATTATTAAAATTTTATTTTATTGTTTTATCTTTTAAACCACAAGTTGAACTATAAACTTCTGGCACACTTTTCTATTCATGTACATACATGTACTGGCTGAAATATTCTCTCTTTAGTAAATTTATTAATCATTAACACTAAGAAAACGACTATAATTAACAAATTTGTATGTTTCAATGCTTATTGATGTCATTATTTAATGACTTTCCACACTTTGCCACAATTTTAATAATGGGAAAATAAAAACAAACCAATATTATTGTGCTCCATTTGATAAAATTGATTTTTATTTCCTGCCTCTTTTGCACATTCTATTTTTTTTTTTTTCTTTCATCAACAATTTAATGCATATTCAAATGGCGGCATCCGTTGGCCATAATTAAAAACAAAAAAAAACTAGAAGGATGGGCTAACTTCGGCCGTGCCGAAGTTCGTATACCCTTGCAAACTGTTATTTAACAATTACACATTTATAATGTGACAAAATCATTAGAAAGCATATGAAACAAGTCAAACCTACATTAAATGTTCGTAGCTTAAGAAAAAAGTAATTCGACAAAAAAATTTTTTTTGGTCCGATTGTTCCTATGGGAGCTATAGCATATAGAATCTATGTTATAGATGACCGATTTGTCTGAAACTTAGCATAGACATTTCTATATATACTAAACTTCCAAAAACCAAGTTTCGTGACAATCACTTTCAAAACACCCAAGTTATTGCTCTAAGACTATATTCTTGACCGATCGTTCCTATGGGAGCTATATGATATAGTCAACCGATTCTGATAAAACTTAGTGGATTTGTTTGAAGGTGTATTAAACTTATGAACACCAAATTTCGTAACAATTGATTGAAAAACAACAAAGTTATTGAAGTGTAATTCTATTCTTGACCGATCGTTCCTATGGGAGCTATATGATATAGTTATCCGATCGGGATGATTCCGAGATATACAATGCCTGCAGCAAAAAGAAGCCTGGGTGCAAAATTTCAGCTCTGTAGCTTTAAGGGTCTCGGAGGAGAAGCTGTTGATCCAGACAGACGGACCGACGGACAGACGGACAGACGGACATGGCTATATCAACTCAGCTCGTCGTGCTGATCAAGAATATATATACTTTATATAGTCGGAAACGCTTCCTTCTATGCGTTGCAAACTTTTGACCAAAATTAATATACCCTTGCAAGGGTATAACAAGCTACAACACCAACACACACACGCATACATAAATTGTCAATAACAATTCGTAAAATTGTTTTGTACCAAATACGAAAAACAAAGTTCCAACTTAAAAAAGAAGAAAAAAGGGGCAGAGGAAATCATGAATTTCCAATTACAATTGCAGTTAAAAGGGAAATGGATAAAACAGCAAAGGGAGTGAGAGAGAGAGGGGGGATGGAGACACTAACAAACAATGTCTCATTTGGGCCTACATATTAATGATTTTGGTTGGGACAAATTTGGTTTGGGCCAGTCAAAGTGCATAATTAATTTTGTCCTCCCAACAAGAGAGAATTGCGAGAGGAAAGTGAATTTCTGGTTGTAATTCTCATAGGTTTGGGTGGGATTGGGGGGGTTAGCCGCGACATAGTTGGGTTTACCTGACCACCGACCATTGACCACCAGAGAAATTCAAATCACAAAATCCATCGAATTGTCCAGGACCATATACGAAGAGCTATGGCGACGCCAAATGGTTGAGGCTGCAAATGAAATGAGATCAAATTTGGCCAATTAGAATAAATAAATGTTCAATAACCCACAAAAAAAAAAAAAAAAAAATCTCTACGATTAGTTAGTAGGTTTCTTTTTTTTTAGTTTAGTTTTTATTTTATTTTTAGGCTTTAATTTGTTGCATAATTTATCAATTAATTGATTACTTACACACACTTTACTTTTTTTTGTTTTGTTTTTTTTTTCCAGCTATATTTTAATATTTGCTGTAATCGTTTTTAGTAGTAATTTTCTTTCTCGTTTTTTGTTGTTTTAGCTATTTAAACTAAATCTAGTTGTCAGTTAATTACAGTTTAATGCTTTAATTACACAGTTTAATTTTTGTAGAATTTTTGTTTTCGGTTTTTTGGGTTAGCATTAAATTATTTATGATATTTTACATTTAACAGCCTTATTATTATTAGCATTCTGCGGGGGATTATTACACACGAAAGAACTAAATAATTAATCTTTTTATTGTTTAAATGCTGTGCGGATTTTCATGTCTAATGCTATTTTCTTTCATTGTTTTCTCTGTGAATTTGGATAGGCATTTTCGTTAGGGTTTTTTTTCACAATCAAATTTTACTTTGGCTTAACTTTTCATTTAATTGTTGGTTTTTTTTTTCTCGAACTCTACTATAAATTATTTGTTTATGTTTTGTAACTTACTTTGAACTACAATCTGTGTTTGTATGTGAGTGTCGGTGTGTGTGTGCTATGTTTTTTTTTTTCGTAATTAGTTTAACTTTTTTGCTTGCTCGGAATGCAATAATTTATCATATTATGGATGTATTTTTTCATTTATTTACAAGCCAATAACTTTGTTGGGGTTTTTTTCGTTGTTAAATTTATCTCTGTCGAAAGGGGGGCAGGGGAAGGGGAAAACATTAGGTGTATATATATCTTTAAGGTAGAAATAGTTCAATTAAAGTGAAAGTCTAGACTAGATTTGGGAATTACTAAAGGGTATCACTAGGTTGCTCTAGTTCAAGGAATAACTACGCATCAGGCTGGGCCAACTTTTATTTTATCTCTGCAAAGGATCACGTAGTTTAAGAATTGTTTTAAAGAAAGTTACTAAAGGGTAAACTGTTAAATAAATTATTAGTATTTCAAAGACCTTCTATTCGTTTCATTCCCAACTGTTTAACCTAAATTTTAACAATTTTAAATTCAGTTTCACAAATTTTTGTTTGAATAATATTGATTTGAATAATAATGAATAATATAAATATTACATATACACAAATACTCTAATCTATTCAGAAACTATAAACTAAATGCCACGAACTTTAAACTAAATCAATAAATCTCATAGAACTTAAAACTTTTGATATCCTTTTACTAAGTAATACTTAATCCTTCCTTTTGGTTTCTTCTAGCCATAGACAATCAAAATAAATTTACAATATTTCAATGATTTTCAATCAAGTTTTCTATTTAAACAAATGTTTTTTTATTTCTCAAAATAATTTTTTAAAGAAATTTAGTTGGGTTTAATTAATTCTCTTTACCATTTTCCTTTCACTCTCTTACAACCTTAATGTAGTTAAACGAGGCCAATCCTTAGTTAGTTAACAGTTTTCAACTAATCTATTGACATATTCCCAATCGATGACTCTCACGGAATGTTCCAATAAAACAATAAAATGTCAATTTTTCTTTGCTCTGAGACTTTTCCATTCCGATTTCCCTTTGAAATGAACAAAATTTCATGTAATAAGCGAGTCTTTTAGCTTTTGGAATTCCGTTTAATATCTAGTTAAACTTTCACTTTTGAATCGTTTTCACCCATTTACTACCCAAGAAGTTTTCACAGGTTTTCATTCTTTTTTTTCTTTTGCAATGTTTTCACTTAGTCTATTGAGCAATTAACCCACTGTAAATCTTTTGCTTTGTATAACTTTTTTTCTTAGACATTTGCAGTGGCACCAAAACTAGTTAGAAATTTGCTATCACCAGCCAAACTATTCACACTAAGCGAGGATGGGTTGGCATTTGGGATTAGGGACTTGTGTGGATCACCTGAACCAGCATGGAATTGCTGCAATTGATGTTGCTGCTGTTGCTTAAAGGATTGATATGCCTCCGAACTGACGGCTGACCAAGTGCCATCCTTGGCCTTCACATAGAGATGCTGTTTGCTCGGCTGTTTGCTGCCAAAATGATAATCTCCGGTGCCAGCAATCGATGCCGATGAGGCCCAATCATTGAGCAATTGATTGGTGGAATTCGAGAGAGTGGGAAAATCACCAATCTCAAGATTGTCACATGCCGGTGGACCGCCAGTCAAGAAGTCCAAATTGCCATTGGTTGAATTTGTTGCTAGAGTTGCTGCTGCTGTTGTCGTATTAAGGTTGTTGGTGGGATTATGGTTACGCATTGCCGGCGACATTGATGATTTGCCAAGAATATTGTTTTCACTCTTGAAGAGAGTCTTCGGTTGCCGTTGACGACGCAGTGTACCAACGCCGCCACCATTGGCCATCTGGGCAGCTAAAGTGGTATTGGCATAGGCGCCAAGTCCCTGTTTCAGGGCATTGCTGGCCAGAAGTAGTTGCTGCTGTTGATTGAAGGGATTCGTACGTTCCGGTTTGCTTTCGATGGCCTGTTCCATTTTATTCTCCGTAATGTTGATCTTTTTCAGTTTTGCTGGCGATGCGGTCAATATGGCTGTGGAGGCTGTTGAAGTGGTCATGGGATTCGGCTGATGTTGCAGCAGTTGCTGCTGCTGTTGGTCAAGGCAACCATAATGAGCACTTGGCGGTGCCGAATACATGCCAGTGGCCTGATAATCATTCGGGATGATTCCATTATTGTTGTTTGCCGTCGATTGCTGCTTGCTATAACGATTTTGATACAGTTTCACATTGGCTACCACATTGGTGGTGGCATAGGCACCGCAGCTATCATATAATGATGATGACGATGATGCAACACCACCACCACCAGCATGGCCGGAAGTTTGCTGCGCATTTCCGACAATCGTCCCCAGTCCACTTTTGAATGTTGAACATGCAACTTCCGCATAATCGGGCATATTCAATGGGGAGAGTCTGAAAAGGGACACAAAATCTTGTTAATATCGCACATACCGATGCATAATGTGAGTGTTTGTGTGTGTGTGTGTATCTGCGTGAGTATTCATAAATCAGTTGTTGAAGGAAATTGCTTTTGTTAGGCCATGCATTAATGTAGCTTCCCCGGAAATTGCTCTGTACTGTGCTACCTTCTCATTAAAAATTGGTTTTCTGTTTCGTCTCCCTCTCTCTCTCTCTCTCTCTTTCGGTTCCAATTTTAGTTAAATATTGGTTGTGTGTAGTGCCACAGGGGGGAGGGTGGTAGGGGGGAGGGTACGGTTTGCCAATTCCACCCAACCATTAGCATTCAAACTTTCTAATTAGTGGGCGTCGGTGGTGGTAGGGCAGAAAATCGTTTGCTAACTTTTTTCGTTTTTTTCCATGTTTTTCGTTACCAATCTGTTTTTTTTTTCTTGTTGCCAAAACTTTTTTATTGCTCAAATTTTTATGCACTAATTAAGCTAATGAGATAATGCTTATCTATAGCAGTTTTACTTCGTTCTCTCCTCGTCTCGATGATTTCCCGTAAAAATAACTCAAACGTACACAAATTCAGGCAAGTGAGAATGTGTAAGGATAACTTTTAATGCGAATAGTTTGTGGAACGAAGACGAGGAGAAAATGTTGCCAAATGTATAACAAATAACATTAGTAAAATTATAATAAATGTAAAAATAGAATAAGTTAGGAAACTAGTTCAACAAATAATAAGATTTAATTCTCCTTTTTTTTTTGATAAATTTACTATATGTATACTCCAACTATTACTAGAAACAGATTCAGATTCACAATGTATGGAAAGTTTTCACTCATTAAAATAAAGCAAACCGATGGGAATATCAATTGGTTTTATCAAATACTGGTCAGATCGAATGATGTATTTATCTCTTTCAGAGTATTCCTAAGCAAAACAGTTCAAAAATGGTTAGAAAACGAATCTATTTAATTTAACAGAAAACAAAAGAGCTTTTTAAACATTTTTAAAGCAATTTTAAGGCAGATTGCTTAAAAAAAAAAACCCAAATTAAGTTCTTACATTAAAGATATTTGTTTAAAATTTAACTGAATTATACAAAATGTAAGTGAATAGTCGAATTTTCTAAAAAAAAACTTTGCCAAAATGTAGGTTCCCAAAACATTTATAAAACAATCATCAAATAAAAAAACAATCTATCGATATTCTGTGAAAACTATTTAAATCGGTACCACTCACGTAAGAGCTGATTATAAGAACTTTTAAGTCTTCAGTTTTGAATATTGCATATTTGTATGTACATATACATAGTCAAGTATACACTCCTAATGTCATACGCTCATAATATTATTAGTGTACTGACATGCCGTTAAAGCTCTGCGAGCTTCCTGTTTAAGCTTATATCTTATTAATTGAGATAGCAAAGAAGATGTCCAATTATAAGAAACTCGATCTTTTACTCACAAAGAAGTCGCTCGTCTGGGACAAAATAATAAATATAAGAGTTAGCAGAAGTAACTCTTCCCCACCATAACTAGTACATATGTGTTCCTAGGTTCTTTGACTGTCGTCTAACTGTCAATAACTACAATCTACCCTATATACATACCTACCTACCTACCCTATAATATACATACATACGTTAAACCTGGTTGCTAAAATTCACTAAAGTTTTGCAAATTATACATACATATGTACATATGCATGTGTTTGTATCAATCTTTAACATTTCGGATTCCATTTTGCCTTTTTTGTCTGAAATACTTTATTAATTGTATTCACATTCGCAGTTTTGTTTAAAATAGTGAGAGGACGTTTAAAAGGAAACTGAAACTGAAAACGCAATTACCAAAGCAATTAAATAATTTTTGCAGGAATTAACTATATAAATATCCAGTGATTGGCCCATTAAACCCAATCTTTTGCATTTGTTTAAAGACGCCTGAAAATATGCAACGGAATTTGAAATTTTCCAGCAATTAAGCTCTGTCAACGCCGGCACAGGGGAATATTGTCGCTTTTCGTCTTTTCCGGCATTTGCATATGCCAATGGCGAGAAGTTTTTTGTTCACTTTTATTTTTGGTGCGACTGAGAGGGGAAGGGGAAGGGGGGGGGAGATGGGGAGTGAGAACCAGAACCTGGACCATTCCGGATCTAAGCATCAAAACAGCTCGTCTCTCCCTGAGGGCTATCAATTTTTAATTGTTAATTTAGCGGTGAAAATTGCGTTTAGACTAAACAAACCAAGTAGGTGGTGTGTATGTGTGTGTGGCTGTGTGAGCGTGTGCAACTTGAGGGTGGATGATTTCTCAAATCAGACAACCCGAAAAAGAAATTAAATATTTTAATTGGAAATTTTTAATGACGCAAGTCCTGAACGCGCGTGCCCCATACAAAAGGGAGTGTTTATGTAAACACAAACAAAAAAAATAAAATAAAAAATTAAAGAAGAAACTCCAAAAAAATGTTTTTGCTTATGTTATACTTTTTACGATTTTACAACGTTGTTAAAATGCAGAAGAGCAACAACAAACAGAAGAAAAAAAAGAACAGCATCTTCTACCAAACGAGAGATGGGGGGCGAAAAAGAAAAGTTCCCAAAGTTATACAACAGAAAAATTGAAACGGAAATAATGA
This sequence comes from Drosophila austrosaltans, assembly GCA_035045865.1. Taxonomy (NCBI): domain Eukaryota; kingdom Metazoa; phylum Arthropoda; class Insecta; order Diptera; family Drosophilidae; genus Drosophila; species Drosophila austrosaltans. The sequence goes on from JAWNOQ010000200.1 coordinate 8,436,711, forward strand.
AAATCGCGTAAAGGAAGTGGCAACAGCATTAGAGAAATGTAGGTGACGCAAACCAGGATGAGGAAAGGTAAGGAGGACATGGAGGAAATGTTTCGAAATTGAAGTGAAGACAAGAGATACTCGTATTGTTAAAAAAAAACCATATATCCGCTATATACTCTAGTGTATCGAATGTTGTACACTCTTATTGATATACAATGAATCATTTGTAATCAATACTCTTAAAGTATTACAAATGAATCAGACAGAATAGACTCGATAATTTTTTTTTATTAAATGCATTATCTAAGTGAGAAATATGCTTAATACACATAATGTTACAAGCCATATAATACGTAGTCAGTATTTTCCTAGCGATCCTTGAATAAAAACTTAAGATCTTGTCTACCAAAAACTATTTCATACGATGTTCAAAAAAATATCTTTGAAAAAGAATTATTGGTATATTTTCATTTCTAGTATACGAAAAATGATTGGAAACTGCTTCAAGTCAAGAGCTCTTTGTATGGAAAAATTTAAAACAAAAAAAATAATATGAAAAATCAAAAATAGACAAGATAATTCATTTTATTTAAAAACAACATTTTTTTAACTCCAATCTCATTCTTTCTTTCTCCACAACTAATCGATTTCTAGTTAATTCTAATTGATTCAAAGATTCACTACAAATTTTCAAACAAAATTCAAATACCTTTTCATGGAAGTGTATGAAAAGTCAAAACAAATAAATGCGTAAAATGCCGCAAATAAATACGCGCGAGTTCCTTGCGGGGGGAAAAACAAAATCTGGGAGCCGGAGGACAGCAATATGTCGCCAGCAGTTGAGTCCTTTTATTGCGCCTTGTTTGGCATTTTTTGTTTTTTTTTTTTTATTTCGCTTTCTTTTTCTTATTTTGTTTCTTATTGTTGCCGCAACGGTACATTAAGCTTTAAGGAAACTTTGTTTTCCAGCGAAAAGCACGACGAAAGATGTAAAAACAAAAAACCAAAAAAAATGGCAGAATTAAGAGGAGAGTGGGAGGAAAGTGAACTTGGTTTAGTACCCACAAAGGGATTAAAAGTATATTTGGAAAAAATATTAAAGATTAGAAAATCAAGGGACTACAAAGTAAAGAAACAGTGACAGAAGCTAAGCAAATAATTGCTTATGGAAGAAAAAATAGAATTTAGAGTGAGTTCTAGGAAAATGTAATAAAAAGTAAAATGAACAAAGAAGGAAAGTTGCAAACAATTGCACATTTCCTCGAAGGGAATTTAAATGAAATTCAATTTTATTCGATAGATTTTGCATTTATTGATATTAGATAGAGTTTGATAAGGTCCATTCAATCGAATGGCAATTTGATTTCAAATTGGATATTACCTATCATTAAAGATTAAATATAGAAAATCTTATATTGCCTAATATCAAAGATAGTTCTTAAACTAAATGATTAGTGTAATTAAAAAGAAATTAATCTTTAATTTTTGGATCCATTGCGACGCTAAATTGTTGGTAATCGAAGTTCAACCTAAATCCGACTAATTAGAATGTTTGGTTTAGATATCGCGTTCAACTGGAAACTTATACAATTCTTAGCACATTTTCCATGTATTACTTAGAACTAAGGGTTTAATTAACTTTTTAGTCACTTTTAAACAATTCCCCTTACAATCGCAAAGTTCAAATGGTTACCAAGGCAAATATAGATATTAAATATGTTTGTTTTCCTATGGAAACTTTATCTCTCAAGTAAAAACGTAATAATTTTCATTTGGCCCCTGCCCTACAGTTTCCAACCACCCCCGCCCTGCCAAAGAAAATACAGTGTACTTAAAGTGCAAGCCAAGGAAAGGGAAAAAAGAAAAACCGAAAAGAACATAACAGAACATCCAAGTGAAAGAGAGAAGGAGGGGAAAAAAACAAAACAGATACAAAAAAGTTGAACACGAAATATGAAATTCATGTGCGTATGTACGAATATATGGAAATTAAATAACGGTGGCGGCTATTGTAAATGCCCGCAGTGAAAAATAAAGAAAAACCGGGAAAATGGAAATGGAAATGAAAGGAAACAAACACCGCGCGCAGTAAACAAGAACTTACCCCCACAGAGTAACATGGCCCAAAGTAAAACCCGTTCAAGTGTAACAATTTAATGGCGCTTGTTTGGTTTTGGGGGGAGGGAGTGGAGGAGGGTGGTACAGGATGGAAGATGGCCAAAATGGGGGGTGGATCCACAATTTGGTTTTTTATGAGGCAACCAACTCGTAAATACCAAATATTGTGCGCAGTTCGCAACGGTTAAACATTTAAAGCAATTGCGGGTTTAATTTTTGGCTTGTTGTGTTTTTTTTTTTTTTTTTGTTCATTGCAATTTTTGTGTAATTAAACAATCAGCGAAGCGTAGACAGGATATTCAAGGAACTTCCGTGTGAGATAAACAAGAAAACAATCAACCCTTCTCATTCCCAACTCACCTCTCATAATCAGGCAGGAGCGAGGGTTGCTGTTGCTGTCCAAGTTGTTGCCGTTGTTGCTGTTGGTGTTGGGCGGTGGCCTGTGCGTAGCCCGGAAGTTGCTCCTTTGTGGCTGCACCACTGCCACCACTTGGATGTCGCCAAACACCGCCACTTGGATCGATCCATAAACCATTGGGACCCGCTGTCGAGTTGCCATTTGCTCCGGAGCTGCCATTGCTGCCGCCTCCACCATTTAGTGGCAATGTGGGAAACTTTCGCACAGTTCCGATTGCGTGATTGCCTGAAATAAAACCGCACAAAACGAAAACGAAGAAAAACAACAATAACACAATGTTAAAGAGAGAACAACAAGGAAAAGTCAGTGAATGAATATCATAATGGCTTTCCAGCAATGATTATGGCTCGTTAGTTAAAACTAGTAGATGGCTTTTACTTTGCAAATAATAAAAGACGGAAATTACTTTTTATATTCAATTGGTAAGGTTTCTCCCCATCGTTTTCCCGTGTGTGTGTGTGTGTGTGCATGTGTTTTATTTTTAGAGTTTTCCCAGACAATTGATGTGATTTTCACGTGAGCATTTTGTTACTCTTGTTGTTGCTTTTATAACTTTGCCAACTCCACCTGCCCCAAATTCGTTCTCATTGCTCCTGCTCCTATTTTTCTGTTGCTAGTTATCGTTTTGCTTGTTTATCTTTTTATAGTCGGTTTAACCTTGGAGCTGGCTTGTGGCTGACTCCTGAAGAAGATTATTGCCAGTGGGATCCAAGTGTATATAATGCTATGAGTGCGTGCGTTTCAGTGTCTGTAGTTTTGTGGCTAAAACAAAATGGTAGCCTAATTGAGACCAGGCCATAAACGTACTTGGTCATAAATCATACATTATATGACCAAGTGGTGGCTGGCGCTGCAGAGAAGGGGGGTTTAACTCACCCTTAACCAAAAGCCAGATTGTCTATGGACATATGTATAAGCCAGGGTCGGAGTTTTTTGGTTTCCGCTATTAGGATTAGGTTTTTCTATTAAGTAAAAGCTCTATTTTGGCCAAGATCGTTTATGGTTTTAAAATAAAATACTAGCTTGTTCACCTTTACCTTTATTATTGTTCTTAAATAGCTTGTTTCGACTTTCCTTTCAGAAAAGTTTGCCCAAAACCATTTAACTAACAAAAGCTCAAAAATTAGTTAAAAATATACTTAAAAATCTGTAAAATAAACTATTTTGCTATCTAAACAGTTAAACCCTGAGTACCTAAAGGTAAGTACGGAAAAATATTTAAATTTTTATCAAGTTTTAATGCTTTTACAGTAATTCTTGCGTCACATTTTAATCAATTTCAATAATAAATCTAAAATGAATTTCAATTTTGGAGAACAACAATTAACTTAAAGGAGTTCTTTTAAGAATTCATCGTAACAAATGTCAAAGTTTTATAATTTATGATTAACCTTATTTAGAACACTCTCAAAATACTAATTCTATGATGTGTTTCAATTTTTATTTTTTTACAAATTTTAATGTAATGTAAATACCAATTTTTAGCTATGTCACTTAAGTACTTATTTCTACAAAATTAATTTGAACTTTGAAATATAACGATTTATTGAATATAATAAAGGTTGAGAGATTTCGTGTCCCTAATCACTTGAAAATCAAGTTAAAAAAAACCTTACTCCAAAGTTGATATTGTGAAAAAGTTGCACAAAAGAATGATTAAAAACCAAACTGAATTTCGTTACTGACTCCCCCACGAGAGTTTGTTTTCTATAAAAGCTGGCATTGACATCATATGAAATATAACCCGAAAAGATGGTAGACTGAATTGAATCTTGAACCTTAAAAGATTTGTGTATTTAGCTTAAACCTCGACAAGCATCTCAATAAACGAATCAAAGTCTCATTATGCGCTTAAATATAATAAGCTCTTAGATAAAACAGTCAAGTTTCAGATTCCCAATCAAAATAATATTCAGTGACATTTAGCTGCTTTTATTCGTTTAATGAATACAAATCACTCATTTTACCAGTCTTAAATTGGTTCCCTTATTTACTGTTTGCTTCTCCCTGCCCACCAACCAAATTGACCCTCTCATAAATTACAAAACAAGCAATTACCTCTAGACTTTAAAGCCCGCCCCCTCCCCCTCACAACAAAAAGAAAGCATTGACTGAAACCCAAACTAAGCCATGCAAATAATGTGCCACCAAAACTTAATCCACACGAAAGGAAAAGGAGAGAGGAGTGAAGGACAAAAAAAAAAGTAAATAAATATATTTAAATTACAATGGAAATTGTGTCCTCACTCACCATGTAAACTGCCCAGCGAGGTCTGCTTAATAAATTGATAGCGTTTGAATAGAATCAATGCGCCCAATAGAAACACAATTATGGCAATGATGGAGCCCAGCAGGACAATAAACCAGGTCTGTGTTAAAAAGTCATCGGCAATATCACGACTGATGGGATATCTGTATTAGACAATAGACAAAATAGAGAGTAGAAAGAAACTAGGAATGAGTTCAGGAAGTACGTGTCCTGGCGTGGGCTTAGTTTAATGGTCACAAAGTCGTCGTCCTCGTCCTAGTCATTGTCGTCGTTGTCGCAGTCATTTGGCTTTGGCGCCTGCCATTGTCATCGTTTGCCATTAATGGATTGATGTGAATGTGCGCTCCTGCTCCAGCAGCTTCAGTCAGGGCAGTCAAATGAGCTTGTGGCGGAATGACAATGGCACAACCATTCCACACCCACTCACCGTGTGTAGCCAGTGTCCAGTGATTGGGTGCGTGCATCGATGCGCAATATGGCCGGTTTGCTGAAGGGTCCGACGCCCACCCTTGTGGCAGCAGCCACGGCAATGTAGTAGGTGACTCCTGTGGTGAGGTTGGCCAACAGTAAAGTTGGCGTTGCCGCGTCTATAGTCATATTTTTGAATATTCGCGTCGTATTGTGCACGTCCAGGCCTTTGACTACCACATTGTAGCTGATGAGAATGCCTGTCGATATACAAAGAGACGTGGCAAATTGTGGGCGAAGGGGAAAATGAAATTAAATGTAAACACACAGAAAGAGAAAAAAAAGTGCTTTCAGTGTAACGAACTGTTGCTACTCTATACGTACCATTACGCGTTCGATTTGGTTGCGGTGGCAACCACTTCAAAAAGACTGAAGTTCGATTGAATTGTATGGCTTCCATGCCATATGGGGGAGCCTCCGGCACTGTAAACAGAATAAAACGATTCAAATGTTATACAAAATTTTTAAAACAATTGAGATTACAATAATTGAGAGCTGGGGATTTGGCTAATGCAGATCTTACCATCTTCCAAAGTGCGCACTTGACGGGAATTGGAGGGTTTGCCTACGATGCTCTTGTAAAATGGCACAAGAAAAAACTCATACGTAGAAGCCTTGGCCAGGCCCGGCACTGAGCAGGAACTGAGTCCTTGTCCTTTATTTAGCAGTGTCAGCATCTTGTATTCGGGCGAATGCAGTTCGCGGGCATACAAATAGAACCCTTCGATATACTGGCCACTGTCAATGTCCCAGTTTAGACGCACACTAGTCGAATCACTTGCGTTTGCCTCCAGGAGCTCCACAATATCATTGGCTTGGAGAAGAGTCTCCACATCGCTGAGCAATAATTGGGAATTGGCTGTACCCATGCTATTATCCAGAGCATCTCTAACCCCCACAAGTTTACCAGCCGTAATGGGTTCCGAGATGGGTGAGGGAGGGGAGAAACCCAATGAATTCTCTGCCCTGACTATAAACATATAGGCTGCCCCTTGGGTTAGACTTTCGACCGTAAAAATGGGTTCATTAAGTCGAGCGGCTATGGGTATCCAAGTCTTGCTCTGATTTGTACAATACATTTCCACACTGTAACCCAAAAAGGATGAGGCACCTGCCTTGTCACTTGTGGGCCACACGATGGTCAAGGCAGAGGCAGTGGCATTCAGGATTTTGGGTTGCCCCGGTGCAGTGGGACATTTGCTTTGTTCGGGTGCTCGATAGAATTTGATATTCGGATTGGTGGGCAACTCGATGCGTAGGAAACCACTCCAAGTGGACTTTCCTGCCCGCGAACTGGCCACACATGTATATAGTCCTTGATCCTGCTGCCGATCCAAGTCCGATATAATCAAATCCCCCGCTGTGGTGATATTCAACTTGTTGCTGGGCTGCACGGGTATGCCGTCACGATACCAGGATATTGTAGGATTCGGCAATCCAATCGCCTTGCACTGCAGTGTGGCTAGAGATTTGATGGGTAATGTCTGATTGACTGGACCAGCTATTATAATGGGCGGCGGACGATCTTCCTGCGAGTCCAAAGACAACTGAACTCTCGATGTTATGCTGGCCACTTCATTCATGGCATTACATAGAATGACCAGATCTTTGTCAGCTCTTTGAAATCTCGTCAATGTCAATATAGAATGACCTTCTTCAGTATTGAGACTATGGAAGCGATCCAATGGCGGAGCACCCGGGAAAATCAACGTGCTGTTATTCTTTATCGTCCAGAACATGGTGGGCTTGGGATTACCAGTAGCACGGCATTCGAATGAGGTATCTGCTCCTAATTCCACAGATTTACTTGCTGGACGTTGAATGAATTTCGGGGGAGCTACAGTGTGTGTATTTTTTATATGTGTGCAGAAGGGCGGAATGGATCACAAGGGATAAACTAGTTAGCTAAGTCTAAGATCTAGCGATAAAGTAAAGAACACTTCCATAAAGGAAAAGAGATTCAATAAGGAGTTACTTTGATACATTTTTGAATCGTTCTTCCTTATCTAAGTACACCAAGTAATAAACTAAGTACTCACCATAGACAGTAAGTGTTCCCATGGCAGTGATGGCACCGACCACATTATCGGCCTCACAGCTATATTCTCCCTCATCGGCTATAGTAACGCGTTCCAGGCGCAAACTCCGATCCTCCAAAACACTTACACGATCTGCATAGTTTAAAAAGTTTTATAGATCTCGAAAGTTTCCATTCATTTGCTTTTGCTTACCCAAGGGCATATTGCCACCGGAGGCTGTGCGTAACCACAGAACATCCGGCATGGGATCACCGCCCACACGACAAGGAAATGTTACCGATGCGCCCTCTAGAACCGTTTGATCATGTGGCCCTCTTATGATGTAGGGTTTAACTGCAAATTATTTTGTATGGAGATGGATGGGAAACAATAATGCGAATGCTTAGCTTAACCCAAGTCACATTCCGGCAAATTGAACATGACACATTGATTTGAGGTGCCTGATGGGAGGATAGAGGGATTTTGGGACTTACCATGTACTTTTAGAGTGGCCAACGAGGACTCGCGCACTCCAACTGGATTCTTGGCAATGCACTGGTATTGACCCTCGTCAGTCTGACGTGCATCCTGTATGGCTAAATTGCCACCATCAACGATGCGTATACGCTTCGAGCCCTCCAAATCCAATTTCTGGCCACCCTTTTTCCATGTCACCGTCGGCTCAGGTATGCCACGTGGTGCGGCGCACTCCAGAAGTGCCGTTTCACCTTGGGCAATGCGTGTGTTTTGCGGCTCCAGGCGAAACTCATCGCGTAGCACTAAAAAAAAAAAAAGACAGGAAATACAGGAAAATTTCAACGAAAGAGAAACAGCAGATGAGCAATGTGTTTGGGGATATACGTGGAGTCACAGAGGCGTCCCTTTTGGGGACACAGGAGGTGTTCCTTTAAATGTATGTATATAAACGGGAGCCTGAGAGCACGCCACTGCCAAATGTGCGTGTATTTACGTGGCTTGGCCCCTGTCCATTTTCAGTTGCTGCTATGTTCTGTTGTTGGTTTGCCATAGGTCGAAATGGTGGGGAATGGGATGGGAGTGAGGAGGATTGGGTGGGTTATAAATTATCTTGGTTTTTGCATGATAAATGCTGTCCCTGTCCTGCCTTAACCTGCGGGTGTGTGTGTGTGGGGTGTTTGCGGCCTGACAGCAAAGATAAATTGTTGGTAAATGGCATAAATGTGATTTTTATACGCTCATACATACAATCTACCTATACATATAAACACATATAAATAAATATATAGATCCAATACACGTACACCTCATAGACAGCCTCACATTTGTAATGAAAGAAATATCCATCAGAGAAAGCAAAAGGGGAAGGGAGAGCGGCGAGGATTTTCATGTAATTTAATTCCATTTGATTTCATTTTAGCAAATGACATTCTTACAACTAGTTTGGAATTTCATGAATTGTGAAAAATGCGAGTGAATTATTCGAAATTTAACAAGTCCATTAATAACAAGAGACATCCAAAGCAAACTCTAGTCAGTAGTCAGTTACTTATAAAATGTATTTTCCGCTGATTATTCTAGATGATTTGCTAAGGATACCTACAAGATGGAAGATGATAATGTATTGTTTCAAAAACTACTTTATGTTGAAATATTTAGATCCGCTCCAAATCGAAATCTAATACTTTTAGAAGAATTTTGTAAAACACGAATATCAACTGTTTCTTCACCTTGGCTTAACTGAAAGTCAAATCAGAACTACATAAACGATAATTTCTATCCCTGGGGTGTTAAACAGATATGCAGTTGCGAAGTTTAAATGAAAATTCAATTCAAAATGAAAATTGTGTAAACATTTAAGAAAGATCGATTGAGCCGTTTAAAAGAAATTAAAAGAGAAATCGAGAAAGAGCACCCATATTTTGACCATACAAATTCAGTTTGATAGATAGATAAAATATGTGTTAGGTTTACCAAATTAGTTACCTCAACTGCAATGACAACTTTCTTCAACTTTACGACTGATGTCAACTGCTACGACTGTCTGCTACTCAGTCCGACTCTGCTTCTTCTTTACTTCTATCGTTACCAATGGGTTGCCACACCAACCATGTTTAACGTTGCCACCTTACTTACGTATATAACGTTGGAAATTAACTTTAACTTTTTAGAGAATATACTCGAATGAAAGGTTCATTACTCAGGTTCAGTACTCAGTTCATACAACATTCTAACAAAAAAGGGAAAAATAAAGAACGGAAAAACTAAAACAAAAAATAAGTAAAACTAGAAGGATGGGCTAACTTCGGCCGTGCCGAATTCGTATACCCTTGCAAACTGTTATTTAACAATTACACATTTATAATGTGACAAAATCATTAGAAAGCATATGAAACAAGTCAAACCTACATTAAATGTTCGTAGCTTGAGAAAAAAAGTAATTCGACAAAAAAAATTTTTTTAGTCCGATTGTTCCTATGGGAGCTATAGCATATAGATGACCGATTTTGCTGAAACTTAGCATAGACATTTCTATATATACTAAACTTTCAAAAACCAAGTTTCGTGACAATCACTTTCAAAACACCCAAGTTATTGCTCTGAGACTATATTCTTGGCCGATCGTTCCTATGGGAGCTATATGATATAGTCAACCGATTCTGATAAAACTTGGTGGATTTGTTTGAAGGTGTATTAAACTTATGAACACCAAATTTCGTAACAATTGATTGAAAAACAACAAAGTTATTGAAGTGTAATTCTATTCTTGACCGATCGTTCCTATGGGAGCTATATGATATAGTTATCCGATCGGGATGATTCCGAGATATACAATGCCTGCAGCAAAAAGAAGCCTGGGTGCAAAATTTCAGCTCTGTAGCTTTAAGGGTCTCGGAGGAGAAGTTGTTGATCCAGACGGACAGACGGACATGGCTATATCAACTCAGCTCGTCGTGCTGATCAAGAATATATATACTTTATATAGTCGGAAACGCTTCCTTCTATGCGTTGCAAACTTTTGACCAAAATTAATATACCCTTGCAAGGGTATAAAAATATTATTTTGAAATATTTTTTGTGAGAAATCATATTATACGATTTGAATTGAAGAAGAACTGTCTTTTCAACCAATTTTTAGTTTATTTAGCAGAATCATGATTGTTCCTTTGGCAGTTACAGCATATAGACTAATGATTCTGGGGAAACTCATTACAGATATTTCAATATATACTAAACTTACAAGTAACAAATTTCGTGACAATCACTTTTAAAACTACAACAATATAGTCATCCGATCGGTATGATTCCGAGATAAGGATGATTTGCCTATGTGCAAATATTCAACTCTGTAAGTTAAGGTTAAGATTATATCAACTTAGCTCATCGTGCTAATAAAGAATATATGTATGTATGTATGTATATGCTTGATGCAGTCTTTATACATTCTTATCGCCTTTAGTTTACTAGAGCGCCGAGAAAGAGAACTAAACATTTCCTCAAGAAAACTAGAAATGGTTTATAACCAATTTTGACTAATAAGGTCGGATCGATGATTATTTCTAGTTCCCTAAAATAACAAAAAGTATAGAACTTAGTTTGTGTCCTAACCAAAGCAAATAAAGTAAAACCAATGCGATTTCAATTAAATCAATACAAATTAATGCCACTAATCTTAAATATTTTATAAAACTCTTTTATTCCTCGGCAACATTCATGGTTAATACCCATTTAAGAATATTCCATGAAAATTCGTAAAACTGGTGCTGTGACCCGTTCACTGGCGGATTTAAGTCAAATTAAGCACATTTCTCTTTTTGTTCCAGGGACTGACACTTTGAAATGCAATTCTAAGGATTTCCACTTTGGTCCTCTTCCGTGCGAAGGGAGCGTGGTAAATCAGACTATTATCAACATTTCTCCGTCGAGTAAAAGCAGTAATTCAGCTGCCTGCATTTATTTTACTGAGCATTTGCTTTATTCTTTACTTCCCCCCACCCCTCCATTTTTTGCATCTTTTAGATTTTTTTATCATCTTCATTTCCCTGCTGCTTTTGTGGTCAAAATGGAAACCTGTAATTTGCACACGATTCTCTCCCACGGGCTGAGCCACACAGCTGGTTGGTAGGTTGGTTGGTTGGCTGCTTCTGACATAGCTCGATTTGTTCGGTTATAAATTTGCTAGGCGAATATTTGTCCTCTGGTGCATATCACAGGACAGCAAAGAGTAGAGCACGAATAGACTAAGGGAGAATGGAGAGGGGGGGTGAGGATGCAGATGGTGGTATAATAAATCAAGTAACTTTCAAGCACTTGAAAAGCGAAGCTAAAGCAAATTTTTTTACCATGAAAAGCAGCAACCTTTGTGCACTCTTCGCATCACTTTTTCAATATATACTACTATACCTACATATATATAAATATATATATTTGTATATGTATGTATGTGTGTATAAATCCATAGCGAAAACAGCTTTTACCTAAATTAAATTTCGCTTTTTTTTAATCTACAAAGTGAATAAGCGCATTTCTTTTATTCGTTTTTCCTTTACTTGTGGTTTTTTTTTTGGGTTTTCTTTTTGTTAGTTTGCTCATTTTGGTTATGCAAAAGAATGCTAAACCATGACTTTTATATTAAATTTAAAGTTGAGGCATAATAAATCAACATAAATCAAAGAAAATTTCAACGCTCACATTTAAGATGGGAAGAAAAAACAAATATTCAGCCAGTCACTTTAAAGACAAACCCTCCGAAAAAGATAAAAGAAAAAAATAAGAAAATGTTAAAAAATTGGGGGTGTCGACAAAGAGATACCCTAGAGCATCTATATAAATTCGATTAATCAATGAAAGAATCTCTTAATCTCTCTTTAATTGTCATAACTTTTTACTAAGACAATCCGCTCTTATCTTTTATTTTTTGTTATTTTTCTTAAATAAAAATATAAAAAAGAAACATTTAAAAATAAAAGCAAAAAATTAATTATTTTAATTTTCTGTTCATTTCTATTATTGGGACAATTTAAGCTAAGTAAACAATAATGTCAGATGGTGGTATCTAATCGATGTACATTTCGATTAATTAGATCGTGTCCGAAGGCAGATCAAGGCAGATTTCGATTAATTAGATCGTGTCCGAAGGCAATCTGCCTTGATCTGCCTTCACACTAGGCGAATGGTTCCACGAAAACATAATCCTCTCCAGCTCTAGTAGATACCTTGAACAACTTTCTTCATACAAACAGATAGACACCAATCGTTTTTGCTAATACCTATGAATACTAAATATTATTTTACAGGATCTAAAAATGTTCATCTAGCAATTTATTCATATTTTATCCAGTTCAATATACCTCACAAATAATGGATATAAAAATCAGGCAAACTTTTAATAGCCTGGCAACTTTCTCTCCTTCTTTTTTGCCATCCTCGTGCTGGGCACCAACTCAGCAGGAAACACGCCAACCATCAATAAATTAATCAAAGTCATAATCAGTGTCAGGTTCAGTGCCACTGGGCGAAAGTTGCCGTTTTCTATAGATGTTGATGTTGTTGCTTCTGCTGTTGTTGTTGTTGTTGTTGTATAGGCCTGGCATTGGTTATTTTTGGGGTCATGGGCCATGGCCCGGGGTCTAGTCAAGCGGAAAAAGCTTGCTGAAAAGGTGCAAAATGCCCGAACCAACTGATAATGAGTTAATAAATGAGCCTTAATCTATATTTATCATGTGAGATTTATGGAAAGATGATAACTACTTCAAGTTTCTGGTTTGGAACGTGATGAAGGATTATTTAGTTGTGGCAACTCACCAAAAGGTTTTCATTCAACTAATTAAGTAGCAAGTTAAGATGGTGGAAATAATTTATGACTAAAAAGATTTCTCCTTCTTGAAAAGTGAGAGAATTAAACTCTCAATATGTTAGTAATGATTTCGATGAGGATAATTTAATAAATAGCAGAACAAAGAAACTATGGAAACCGTCTCCAAAAGTTGAAAGATAATTTTGGATTTGGATTTTTGGATTTTTAAATGGTAGGAAGAGTATTTTCTTGCACTAACTTTTCAATTCACTTTAGTCTTTAAAGCTTTTTTTACCTATGCCTTGGGCAAATCATGTTTTCTTTAATGCCAGGTCCTACACTGCGTATGGGTAATGTTGACTCTGCTCAAAGCGAAATTACGCTGACAACATCAAATATTGTATATGCAACTTATGTTTATTATTGACAAACCCCACTCCAACTCCCTCTTCAACTCGATTCCAAACCGCAAAATCCCCCCCTCCAGCCAAGTGAACAAGTGAACCCGCCTCCACAATTTTCCTTTTTCTTCTGAGTATTTTTTTTTTTTGTTGCTGTCCTGTGCGCTTTTCTTTCCCGTTTTCTTTTTATTGCCTAACCCAATCAATGCGAACGCCTTTCGCCTTTGCCAAGTTGCCTGATCCGACTCCGACCAGAACCACAGCCACAATAACGACGTTTTAACCAAGCAAACAAATTTGACGTGCTTTTCGTGATTTACATGCAAATATTGAAAAATATTCCCCAAGGATACCGCAAAAAGCAAACCAACAACTGGCTAAGGCTAAACATATATACGTATATATGTATATATATATACACTTATATATGTATGTTGAAGAGAAGTAGAAAAAAAATATGGCATGAAGACAGCACATGAAAAAATAAACTCCAAAGTGCTGAGGCCACAGAGCAATATCGATTTTCATGTGGGCGGAACACGGAATGTAAAAAGGCATAGCAAATAAAAGAAATATTAGCCAACAAAAGACAAAGTGGCAAAGTGGGAAAAGCAAATGTCAATACAAGGAGCATGGGTTTCCCCAAAGAGTTCCCGAATATTAGAACTAGATCTTAAGAGATTAAAAGCATGATCCATGGAATTGGGTTAATGATCAGAAAGTGAATTTATCTAAGCTATTTATGTGTCATGTCCAGAAAGACTTAGAATATTTATTCCATATGGTTAAAAGATTAGTTACAACCTCCTCAACAACTGTCAGTGCTTTATTTAGATAAAAGTGGCACAGTTATCCAATAGCAGACAGTGGTAGCAGTTGATCAATTGTATAGTCGTATAGTTGAAGTGGAATTAAGTCGCAAAACTTAACCTAAAATATATTCTATCAATAAACTATAAACTATTCACACACATGTCTTACATTGACTATAAAAGGTAAATATGTATGCCTATATATTTTATCTGAATATTACACATCTTTTTATGCGATTCAAGAGTAAACAAAACCATTTATGTTTGGATTACGTGAAGAAATAATGTATAAAATAACAACTATTGCAAATTGTTCTTGCTTTCTCTTGAGCTATGAACTCCATACTATAAATAATATAAAATTTTTTTATTTACAAAACTTGTAAAGAATTTAATTTGATTAAATTAAATTTGATAAACGAAAAGGTTATGTTACTAAATCAGATCGATATACCAAATTAGGATACTCCTAGTGACTAGAATCGAAATTTGATTTATTTTAAACCTTTTTGTGCTAGCACTATTAGATAAATATAGTAAATTAGGTAAAATTGGTAATTTTTTGCTTCCTGTAATAAACTTTTTCTGGTAGAAACATGCATATTAAAACAAAAGTTTAAGCAGAAAAAATTACTCTGCCAATTTTTTTTATACTTCTGTATATTTGCTAAGTTCTGTTTAAGTTGATAGGCAATTTTATTCATGTCTAGAGAGATACTGTCAAATTTCTAATCCATTTTATTGGCTTAGAGTAGAATATATTTTTCAATATTTCTAAAATGTTCTTTATAAAAAGTATAAAATATCCTTTTTAAACAAATCGAATTTAAAGTGCCAATATGATAATCTAATTATATATAAATATGTATCTACAATATATAAAAAAAATTACCTATAGCCCACTTCAGATTATCCTATCAAAAGTAGCTGTGTCTTTTGATAAAATTTCCCAAAAAGAGCAACAGACTCAGCCCCCAAACCTTACTCAACTCCCAAAAAAAAGGAAAAAAAAAACAAATCCTGCCCCAATAAATCACACACTCACTCACACACACATATAACACACCATGTAGCTCTCAACTGAACCCATCAACTTAACCGAGCAACCAACTAACCAAGCTAAAAGGGCTTCAAGAGTCAAAAAATAGAAAAGCAAAAAATAGCAAAAGGCAAAAAATAGAAAAAATCGTAAAAAAAAAAACAAAATGGGGAAAAACCAGAAATGAAAACGGGTTAATAGAGGCAGCAATAGAGCAAGACTAGACTAGAGCTGGAGATGGAGCAGTCAGTTGGATGAGGAGGAGCATGAGACCTTCTGACAAGACAAGTGGGTGCGTTCAAGCGGAAAACTTGTAAACGCAGCTAGCAGCTAGTTAGTTAAGTGGGCGGATCGGGTAGGGTATAAGTGTGTGTGTGTGTGTGTATGGGCGGACTGTAAAAAGGCAAAGTAGAAAGCGCTAGAGAAATTGGGAGAAGGAGCGGGCGGGCGCTGTCCCTTCTCTCTGCGGTGGCCCAACAAAAATCAACATCAATTTAGAATATTAAAAACGCACACACACACACATATACACACAGACACATATACACGAAGGGATGTGTAAAGGGGGGAAATGGTATGAGAAGTATTTCGATTTGACTTACCAGCAACTTGCAATGTGGCATTACGACTCCGTGCCACGCCCAATTCGTTCTTTGCCTCACACCAGTAAATTCCGGCATCTGTTTCGCGACGCGAATTGACAACCTGCAAGAAAGATGAAGAGAAAAAAGAAGATGAGAACAACAGCAACAACAAGCAAGAAACAGTTGGTGAGTGAACATTAACTGGCAAGGGGGGGCAGGAGAGTGGGGTGATGACAAGAAGGACAAAATGATGATGATGAAAGAAAGGGTCAACAAATGTGTGTGAGTGTGTGTAATTTTAATTGAAATGAGCAAGACAGATATAATGTGATATAGATGTAGGGTAATATTAAAGGGTATAATGATTTTATAGTTGAATTTGTTTTTTGCTTGGAATTTAGTTTATTAGTTTATTAAAAGTTGTTGAAATATTTTACGAGACGCTGTTTAAATTTTAAGCAACTGAAATAGATTTTCCTTCACAATGTTCTTTCTTTTCTAGTTTTTATTTAATTATAGAAATAGTTTCTGAGTCTACGAAACATCGTTAAGGGTATTCCACTCTATCGGTGGTATTTATTAATCTAGTATAAACTGCGACAAATTTATAAAGACTTTAGTTATTTAAGTCTTATGTCAAGTAAAGCTTCTTGCTTAAGTATTTTGTTTCAATCATGTAAGTAAAAGAGTTTTCAATATCTGATATATATTATAGTGAACCTAAAATAAAGACCACTTTTATCTATTTAGATCTAATGGCAAGAATGGCAGCATTTAAGAGTGCAAAGACTGGATCTGAGATTAAGAGAGTTTCAGTCTTTAATGTTGTTGCATTAATGAAAATTTGCTGTCTCAATTTTGCTTTACAGTTTTAAAGGCTTTGAAAAATTGAGTTAGTAATGAGAGAGTTAGTCATAAAAACAAAATTTTGCTAATGCTTTGCCTTGAAAATATAGCAACTAGATAAAATTCGTTCTGAAACGTTTATATGGTATATACAGTATACTATATGTAATTTGCAAGGATATTGCTGTAGTACGATAGAACTACTTCTTTTAATTAACCTTCCCTCCTTACTCTACGATTGAGTAATGCTTGGTTCTTTGTTTATTCACAAGCTTTTAAATGGACAGATAGACTGTCGTAATTTACTTAATCAGGACAATCTATCTGTACCTTGTAGACTAACCCGAAATTACGTCCCTTTATCTTTAACACACTGCACTTCTAACTATTCTTTGCATGAACCTTTTCGAGTTCTCTGTTCCGACTACAACCGCCTTTTTTCAGTAATCAGATTAGAGTTCTCTATACCTATAACGATTCAAGTCTTTACTGCAGAAATACCAATTCCAATACGATTTGAAATTAAAGTCGTTTTACACTTAACAAGTATTCAAAAGTGATAACAATACTGGTTTAGGACAGGTTTTAAAGGGGGAAATATACAGTTATAAATCAGATAAATCTATTCGTGCATTAAAAACTCATATGATATTGTATATGTAAGTATAACTATTTCGAAAATGTTAATATTGAAAATTTCAAAGTCATCATGGATATACATATAACACTTTGACTCTTACATAGAGCATATAGCCAATAAAACATTTGGTGTCAACTTACAAGTATGCAGTATTAATGAGGCCAGCCAGAAAGTGGCACAAATATAAAACCTTTAAATTATTTATATTGGGTCAAAATGTTAATCTCCACTCCTACTCCCATTATCCAACTAAATATTTTTCCATAAAGTAAGCAATTGAATTATCCTGAAACTAACAAACATAATTACACAAAGTACGCGTACACAAAAGTTGTTGACCAATTAAGCAAGAATAATTTAAAACAAAATATTTAATGACAGACGTAAGTAATTTGAAAATACACTGGATAACATACAATTTGGTTAGGTCATATATAAAGAGGCCTTACGAGACCTTGACGAGCAATCCAAATTTGTTTGATCAACTGATTAGAAATTGTTTGTTGGGAAAATTCATTATAACTAGAATGACTTTTTGAAGTTTTTAAGAACTTTAGTCAACACTAAAAAACCAAATATAATAATTTGCTGGTTATATATAAAATTTAGGTATCCATTATTAAAAACTCCCATGAAAGATATTTTAAATGGTCTTTAAAATATAAACACAAACTATTTATGGTATCATTTGCAAAATTTTCCATTGTTATATTCAGTTTGAATAAGAGCAAAAATGATTCGTTGTATTTGTATGGCTTTTTGTTATATTGTTGTAATTTCACAAATGGCTATAACAAATACAAGAGAAAGAGAGACAAGTGAGCTCAAAAAGTACAGCAAAACAAATCTCTAAGACGTTGATTTGCAGTCTCCTTCTTACTGGTACCCCCTGTTCTCGTCTCTTTCTCTCTTTGTCTCTCTTTCTTTGTCAGCCACCCCGTTTGTCTTAGCCCATTTGGATCTTTTGTGGGCCATAAAACAGTCAGCAATCTGTTGTCTGTTGCGCGTCTGCTGGCTGCCTTCAAGTGCTCAAATCATAAAATGTCTCTCGAGCAACTTTATAGTTACTACATGGAATCCACTGTGTAAGAAAGAGAGAGAGAGAGAGAGAGATAGAAATAAAGGGGGGATGGATGATGTTAGGGGAGATGGAAGGACAGGTCTGCCCTTTTTTTACTTGCTCCCCCCTTGTTTGTTTATTTGTGTTTCTTGTTGTTGTTGTTGCTGCTGTGTTTTCTTTCTTTCACAAAAGAATTCCCCAACATGCGCTTAAAATTAAATGTCAAACTAAGTTGTGTATAGAGATGAGTGTGTATGTGTGTGTGTTGGCCATATTTATTTGAAGACAAGGAGTAGGTAGAAGAAATTCGCACAATTTACACAACTTTTGCTGTGCCTCTGTCTTGTCTCTCCCTCTCTCTCTCTCTTATCCAAGTGAAATTAAGTGTTGCGCTAAGTGAAGATGACAAAAGGGTTCTTCAGCTGTATTATTCTTTCATTTAATCTTCCTTTTCAAAGTATCTATGTGTGTGTGTGTGTCTGTGTGTTTGTATGTGTTTTCGGGTGAGTGTGCCCTGGTGTGAGTATGTTGTGCCGCGGGTGTGCTTTATAAAACAAATAAGTTGGTGCGCTTGAGGCGTCTCGATTGTCATACTTCTTCACATAAGTACATGTACACACACACTCACACACACACATAGACACTTACATAGATATACACACAAACAACTATACAGCATCACAAAGAGATTACATAAGATGTATCTACAGGATGCAAGCGGAATGTATCCTTCTCCTTTCTTTAGTTGATTATTATTTGCTTTTGTCTATTATTTTTTTTCCAAGTTTAATTGAACCAACTCCAAAGTTGACCTATTAAATTGTAATGAAGATATTTATCTTATAAAATGTTTAAATTTTGAAGTAAAAGAAGACAAAAGAAGACTTTTTTATATAAGACGATTTATATTCAAGGAAAAGTAACTATTGATTGGAGTGCAAAATCAATTAGAAAAAATATTTTCATATTATCAAAAGATTTTACTACTTTTATGTGGAACTTCACGAAAAGAGAAGTTATTAGTAAAAGCGTTGTATTTATAGGAAATGTTTAAAATATCAAAAATGCCAATTAAATCTGATATATATGTACATACATATAAAATGTTTTTAATTTTAAAGATAATATTAAATAATAAAAATTTCTTTCAATATCTAATTATTACATTTAATACGTATAGCACTAAGTAAAATGAGTTCCTGTTATTGTTCTAATTCTTCTGTATCATTCTAGTAAGGTAATAAACTAAGAAGATAAAGCGTATATCTAGCAGTAATATATGTACATATGTACATATATTTACATATATATATATATATATAGCAATCCCGCCCACGCGTTGCAGTGGCTAATTTTTATAGTTCTTTTGTCAACTGGATCACCAACCATAATGACAGCAACCTCATTAATAGTTGGAGCATTGATTCAACCAGCATGTACACCTAGTGGTACTTTGTCAGAAAGTTGGCGGAGTCAAATACGTGCTGGCAACCCTAACTATCGATAGAGACGACTATCGAAATCATATCGATCGCTTAACACTCTATATAATGTGTTAGTTGAGATGAAATTATTTTATTACATTTTGATCAATTTACTAATTTTTTAAGGAATTAAATAAGATGAAAACTATCCTATGTTTTAAGTTACACCATGTTACGGGTACATGTGAAATTTGATTGAATTCGGTTCAGTAGTTTAGGAGTCCATCGCGAACAAACGTAATTTATATATGTATGTATGTACCTATATTAGATATAATTAATGTCATACGTTCTTTAAATTTGAAGGTTTCTCTTTGCAAATATCCAGTATGGGGATTAATTTAGTTCTATGATTTAACATATCTATTTCCTTCTTTACAAATTGAAGAGTTGCTATGTTAAAACTTATTTGCATGAAATCCTGCCGATGTACAATTTGAACGATTTTTCTACTTTGGCATTGAAATTCAAGATAATGGATTAAGCAAAATATTTTCTGCTGCTTCCTGAATTCTATAGAAAATACATATTACGATGTTACGTTATGTTAAAGGAATCAAGATAACTTTCAAAAAAGACGCTACATGAGACAAATAGCAACCCGCCACAATCAATATAATTTTCATATAGTCACAACACTCTAGTTTCTTAGAAAACGATAAGCTAAACCACTTTTATTGGCCTTAATGAGGCAAATAAGTCAACTTTCTAAATCAAACTCATTTCCTTGTAGTTAAGTTCCCTTTTTATAGGACAATAAATTTACCAAATTTCCACTTCAGTTCCAGCAAATCGATTACTCTGATTATATTTTATCTTGAAAACTAATTTAGACTATTGTGAGTATTCAAGATTAAATCAATATTAAGTTGAGATTCTAATCAAAGTGGACTGGTTGTTCAATTACCTACTTTTTGAATTAACTTTCTTTTCCTTTAAGCAGAAAAGCCATTTTCATATTTATTCCCTCCAATTATTCCTCCACCTGTTGCTTCTATTTGATCCATTTTTTCTACCTATTTTCTACCTGTTTTGACACACATTCGCATATGCAATTGAATTTCTCGCATAGATTTACCTAATTTCATTTCCATTTGGCACGTTTTCAAGCTCAATTAAAAGCATTTACACGTCACATTTTACAGACTTTAAATTTTAAACCAAATTATAAAACACTCAAGAGGAACACACAGACACTCACTCACTCACTTACATACACACACATAGTCAAATACACAGTATCTACTATCTCTTTCTGATACACGCTCAGACAATTACAAAGTGTAACAACATGAAAAACGAAATGGCTCCCAAATGAAATGTTTGAAAATTTATGGGTATTTTAAATTAAAACGGAAGCGTGTTTTCAACGCGCGACTACACACACAGATACAGATACAGATACAGACACACACACGCACATGCATACATACAAACCCGCACTCCCTCACAGATACAACAACAACAAGCTACTAATACAAACACAGTCAATATATTTTATAGCCACACACAGTGTTCAGGCAAGTCAGTTGACTGCCACTGTTGCCCCCAACCCGCCAATCTCTTCTGCCCCCACCCCGCCCGCTTCTGCCAAAGCGAGAGTCAAAAGATGCACGTAGCACACGGCAAATGTTTTTTGTTGTCAAATCAGTTTCCATGTTGCTGCCGTTACTGCTGCTGATGCCACGGGCCAGAGGCAGCACGCACAGGAGCAACAGCAGCAGCAACAAATCCTTGGAGCGCAACCAATTCGCAACAATTCGCGTGGCTCAAGTCATTAAAGATATAAATAAATTTATGTGACTTTTGGCCATGTTTGTTTCCCTGCGCCCCATTCTTAGCCAGCGCTTTGGCTCACAAACAAAATTAAATTTTTTCTTTCCTGTTTTCTCCTTTTTTCTTCTTTTTTTTTTGGGTAAAAGGCAAAAAAAAAGAGAAGGAAAAAGCTTACAACATTGTCTGGCTTATACTTAGCTCTTCGTTTTCTTCTTCTTGATTGTGGATATTATTTTTTTTTTTAGGTATTTTATTTCTCAATGGTTGCCATTGCAACGTTGTCGCTCTTTATGAGAAAGGATAGCCAGGACTCTTTCGCCGCGTTGTCGTGAGTGGATAGTAAGTACTTTCATTTCAATTTTTAACAGCAGCAGCTGCTTTGTGCCTAGCAAATGAGCTTAGTTTTTTTTCCCTATCTTATCTCTTATGCAGTAGATGAGTAGAGCGAAACATGGCGTATACTTGATATTTCAAAGATGGCAAAATAAAAAAGTAGTAGAGTAGGTCAGTAAAAAAAAAAATAAAAATGAAAATGGAAATGATTTGGATGCGACATAAATAAGAAGAAAATAAAGTAGATTTTTTTATGCAAAAAGCTAATGCTTAAGCAATAAAGTAAAGCAATATGAATTTTCTTCTTTTTTTTTCAACTGGAACGAGGTAAAGTCAAAGTAGGTTGATGATGAATAAATCCGTATTACTATATACTCGAGATAGTCGTTATTGCGAATTAAAATGGTTTACTGCCGGGGGATTGTAAACATCTGTAAGGAATAAGTAAAATAATTGAGGTAGAATACTACATTAGGATAAAGATTCGCAAAGATTAGCTCACAATCTTCGCATATTTGTAGAACAGAAAAGAAAGTATCTCTGGCATTAATCTCAATGAATGTTTAAACTGCCATACAATCTTCTGAGTAACTGATTCCACTTGTTTCCTTTTCACATGTGTTCCGTATAGGAACTATAATCTCTTTTATTGTTGAACTAACTATAAGAATTGTTGATGATTGGTTAACTAAATATAATTTCACTCAATTTCTCTTAATTTGAACGATTTTTTTTGGTTATAGAAAGGAATGAAACTTACTTTTATCTATCCAAATACCCATTACTGATTGAACATACCATTAATACATGATCAAGATCATTTAATATTATTATAATTAATTATTGGAGCGAGTTCCAGTCTGTATCGCTTAATGGTTAGCATTTGACTGCCAAGTCGTACTTCCATCAGCCAGCTATTGGACCACACTCGACAACAGCCTCTGCTGTCATCTCTACTAATAACAGCATCCAGAGCCCAACTTGCATGACTCAGCAGTCAATGCCAAACTAACATTACAGAACTAAATGCCCAATATTACATTACTTTAGTCACTATAAAACTGTAAGCGTCAAAGTTCCAATTCTGACGTATGGTAATAAAATAGAAAGGGACAGCAGAGCCCTCAAATAGACAGAGAAAGAAGAGTACATAGGGTGTCAGAGGATATGCGAGAGCCGCTGTACCCTATTCCATCTCCGCAAAATACATAAAGGATTTAAGTTTAATATTGAATGAATACATTGAATAAAAAAAACATTTTTCTGAGTTTCGTACTCTGCTCAGAGGCATTTGCAATCCAGAATCTGCTTTAGGTATAATAAATATTTTCGGAATAAACAAGAAAACTTACTAATAATAGTGAAAACAAAGTTGAAACACAATTTATACCTAGATTCATTAAATAATCCATTTAAAAACTATACACTTTGATTCAACCTTATATTCAAAATTACATTTCTAACTTTTTTCTTTAATAAGTTCCTTATCGAAATTGAATTTCCGATTAATCTAAGCATCTAATCCCTTCCATTAACCCTTTCTTTTTATATGGTTTCTTTTCCCTTCTCCCAAACCAATCAGCTAGACTACCCTTTTTTCTTTTGTCCCCACTCTGGCACTCTGTCATTCCTTCATTAAACATAACTCCAAAGTATTTCTCCATTCTCTCTCACACCTCGAGATAATAAGCAGAAAATAAAAAATATTTCATAACTCATACGTAGCGTTGCCCCAGCTCTACTCTCCACTTAAGCTCAGCTATGTGTTTATTTTTATTTATATATTTATGTGGGCATATATATGTATAAAAAATGTTTCTTTTATGAAGCCGCGAATGTGTCAACCGTTTGTAAACTCATTAAAATGTACTCGTTGTACATGCAGTGAAAAAGTTATGTCCTCTGGGTGTGGGGGAGGGAGAGCAAAACAGAGTCAGACTCCGGCTGAAACAAGTAACTGGCATTAACTTCATTTTTTTTTCTTCTTGCAAACAGTCTGCAGACACCGTGAGGCTCCGTTTAAGTGCTCTCCAGCTGTTTTTAATTAAGATGGTGAAGCTATTAAGAAACCGAAAATGCAATTCAAAACTCTTTTTGATCCGTTTCCATTGGGTAGAAATTGCATTCTTAAAGTTGTCCGAAAACTATTCCCCAAACGTGATGAGCCATTTAAATAAACATTAGCAGATGCCAAAGAGAGCATTAAAGGGGGGGTTAAGTGGGCGATGTAGTGAAGGTTGAGTGAATGCATTACTTGCCAGCACTTCAGAGTCAGACAGAGCAAACATAGAGCTTCAGCAACTTTAGTCAAGGACGATAAGGATGATGATGAATGCCGCATAGAGATGCGAAGTGCTTGATGCGCAGAAGATAAAGCTTTAAAACGATTGAAAATTGGAAAGACTTTGCAATCACTTTGGAATTCATTTTCGTACTGCAATCAATTCTGTTTCAATTTAGCCTAGCGACAGCTTAAAAGTAAATGGAAAACATTTGGAAAATAGCTTAATGCAAAGTGTATTGAAATCGCTTGAGTAACGAATTTGAGTTTAGTTTAGAAAGCAGGTTTTTCTTTCATTTGCAATTGCAAGTAAATAACAAACTATTAGCCAGAAATAAGTTTTAAGACAAAGAAATTTGAAAATTTTCCATTAACTTTTTCATCAATTATTTAAATTTTTTAATTCATTAAATATTTAACCAAGGTCAAACTTTTTCAAAAAAAATCTTTTTAATCAATAAATTATTATGATCAAAAAAGGATAAAGTCTGCTATCAAAAAGGTTTCATCAACTTTTGCATTTTAGAAAACAGATTAATAAAATTCAGTCTTGAACAAATTGCATGTATATTTTTTATATTTTTATGTTTAAGTTACTGTATTCATTTATGTAAAGCTTATTAAAATATATTTCTTCTTTAATAATTGACGTGCTTAAGTTGAACTTGAGAAATATATTTTAAATAGACAAACATTTTTTTCATGGAAATTTCAACTTGCTTTCCATGGCTTCAACTTGAATAACCAATTTTCAGTTGAAGTAATAATAAATTCACATCACAGATTTTCGTTTACCTTTTACAGGATATATGTATAGTATTCAGTTCAAATTTGTCTTGTGTGATCATGAATTGCTATCGCATCTCTAACTTGCACTCTTCAAAGACTAGTTTTTTGCTCCTTCTGTTGAAGTGTGGAAGGCAAACCAAAGTGCTGCTATATACACACACACACGCAAATACATATACATACATCTAGAGTTACTACATATCATGCATGTGTGTGTGTGTGTGTGAGTGAGTGTGACTAACTTGTCTGCTTTCGTATTTCGCTCCCTTTAGTTACGTAAATTATAGTCTGCCTTTCCAAAAGCTCGCTCCTTCGTGTCACTTTTCCCTACACATTTCAA
Source organism: Drosophila austrosaltans (assembly GCA_035045865.1). Taxonomy (NCBI): domain Eukaryota; kingdom Metazoa; phylum Arthropoda; class Insecta; order Diptera; family Drosophilidae; genus Drosophila; species Drosophila austrosaltans. The sequence continues at coordinate 8,462,142 of JAWNOQ010000200.1, forward strand.
GCTGCTATTTTTTTCGGCGGTCCCTTTTTTTTGCAGCTCTCCCTCAAATGTGCACACACACACATATCATACATACACATGTATGTACATGTATGTATATGTGTATGTGCTATTGTATTTTATTGCATATTCCCCTCCATTTTGCTTGTACATATATCTTAGTCCATCTTCCTCTTGAGCACTTAAAGACAAAGTTCTCTTTCTTTCTTTTTTTTTTTTGTTCCTTTTTCTTCGTTAAAGTTGCCTGGCAGAAAAAATTTGATAGTGTTGCATACTTTTAGGCCATTTGAAGCGGTTGGGTCTTTGGTCTGCTTGGCATTTATAAGTAAGATGAATTGTTTTCTTATTTTTTTTTTTTGTATGTGGCTAATGAAATGATGGGATGAAATTAGAATGTAAATTATGTGAGGGGGTACAGAAAAAAATGGAGGGAAATATTAAAGTTAGCGAAAAAGGAGAATAAACTTTGTGAAATAGCTTTTAAATAGTATGTGAAAGAAGAGAAAATGAGAGAGAAAGAGAGAGAGAGAGAGAGAGAATGAGAGGGATGGGAAAATATATGCAACATTTATAACTGTTCCTTTTCGCCCTGGTATTCTTTTATTAAGCTTGAAATATTTATGTGGCCACAGCAAAATGAAAAAAAGAACAACGTCCTGGCAAAAGGACAAATAGAAGTACTAAGGACTTTCCATACCATGAAATTAATTCATTTAAAACTCGTTAGATGGGCAAAAAGAAACAATTTTTATACGCTGCAAAGCAAAAGCGGAAACTAAAGTCTGCGAAATCCCGGAATCCTTTTTTCCACTTAAGTGATAAACAAATACACTGGCATTCAAAGCAAATATACACATGCACACTAATACAAATACAAATGTAGACTAAAGGAGTTGCAGATGGCAGCCAGATCGAGTGTGAAAAGTGGCAAGCTCCCGCTCCTCTAGAGAAACCATCTATGGAATCCTCTGCCCCTATCCCACAACGGCAACTGCATCATCAGCATAATCAACGCGCGCCGTTGGCTTTTTGCGTCGTAAATTGCTGAGTGCTTCGAAGTCGGAGTTGGAGTCGTATGAATTGGTGGTGGTGCTGTATGTGTGTGTGTGTATGTCTGTGTGTACGTGGAAGGGGCAGCCATAGTTGGTAGTCCTGCACACATCGGTAGCTTCTCATCAGACAACTGTCTGACTTTTGCTGGCGTTGCTTCCGTTTCGTCTTTATTATTTGTCTGTCTTTCTGTCTGTCTGTCTGTTTGTCTGTCTCCCTGTCAGAGAATTCGCTTCCCATCGTTTTCTTTTGCCCCACTTGCCACGCTTAATGTTTGTTTACCTTGCGTTAATGAAGTTGTGCTGCCCTGGTCCTGGCCCTGGCCCTGCCCGCCAAATGAAAATGCTTGCAAAAATATTTTTGCAAAAGATACAGAGTCAAGACACCAAAAAAACAAAGAAAAAAAGAAATAAAACAGAAAGTACAAAATAAAAGCAATTAGTTTGTTCATCACTCAACAGATGGGAAATTCTTTAAAACAGCTTCGCTCTGAACCTTTTGCCTCACTCATTATGAATGAAAGCACAAACAAAACAAAAAAAAAAGAGAAAAAAAAAAATAATTATGCATGCAGATAAAACACAAAGAGGTGGGAGGGGGGAGGGGTGAAACTTCGAAATGAATGAAAAGAAAATGCAAGGCACTGAAAATAATGCAAATATGCCACAAGGCTCATTTACGTACATCTGGATGAAAGGTGAAGGATAAGTACGATGGAGTCAATAATCAAGCAAAATTATTTTTTTCCATCTAAATTAACAATAATGAGTAAACTTGTTATAAAAAATCATTATTATTTGTAAGGCAACATGTACATATAATAGTTAATGAGAATAGAAAACATAAAACAAATTTAATCATATTGAAAAGTTTTATTTTCCTAATCACATTTATCCATTGATCAATATCTTCTCATCATTAGCAACTTTTGTGAACTTTTTCTATGTATATTCAGTATTGAGACTTAGATTATAAAAAGAAAAAATGAGTCCTAGGAATTTAGTTATCCTGATTTACTTTGATTGGACTACCTTATACGATTTTCATGGCCGTTAACAAAGAAATTCCAAATGAAAGATTACCATTATCTGTGTTGTATTCTGTTTTCGACATATTGTTATTTGCCTTATCTTTTCTCTCTACAATTTACTTTCTAATGTTTATATTGAGGACTGTCCTATTTTTGGAGATTTATCCTTTTTAGTTTTTACAGTTTAAACTCGTTCGAAAATCTAAATATCATCAAACATTCATCATGAATCAATTTATCAAAAATAAGAATTTCAAATTTATTTGTTTAAGATTTTATGAAAAGCAATCTTTATAATTAAACTAAATATATACTAAAATGCGGAATATAAAATTTTGTATTTTAATTTCATTTTTTGTTTTACATTAATCAATAGTGTTTATGATCCGTTTTGACCTTAGTTGATTTATTCGTTGTATTTTATTCAAACACATTTTCCTTTGATTTAAATCTTTTTAAATCTTTTACTTTTTCACTTCTTATTGTCCTTTTAAATGATTTATATTTTTTTAAATATTTTTCCTAGATTCATATCATTTTTTCACATTTCCAATGATGGAAACCTTTATTATTATACCAATTATCTTTTTTGTATTCGCTTTTTTGTTGATGGTTGCTTACCTTGAGGAAAAACAATCCACCAGCCGGCAGGGTGATGCGATGTGATCCAGGCAGTATCTTTAGGGGTACACCATCTTTATACCATTGAATGGTGGGCGTGGGACTGCCCTCCGCCTTGCAATTAAGCGTGGCTGGCTCATGGCGTGGCACTGTCGTATCTATGGGATGCTCGACTATTCGCGGCGGATGTGAACCTGCAAAGCGAAAACAGAAAGAGAGCAAAAGGACAACAACAAAAATTAGAAGAAAGAATCAAAAGGGAGTTGCAGAAAATGCTTTTTTCATACATATATATTTATATATGTATATCGTATATATAAAGCAAATTGCAAGGGATTCGGGGTCAGTGGTTTGGGTCCTGGGTTCGGATGCTGCCTTTTCCGCTGCGTCATCACCATCATTGTGCCACATCGTTTCCACTGTCTGTGCTGCGAAAAGGAAACGCTCACTGGCAAAATGAAAACAATGTTAATGCGCATTGCCGTTGCCGTTGACGTTGCAAATGAAGTTGCAGTTGCAAGCCAGCTCAAAGGTTTCGCTTTGGAATTAATTTGTTTAGATTTGCATATGGCGGCAAAGTACGTTGGCAGCTTAACAGTTAAGTAGTTTTTTGTTTTGCATAATGTGGAAATGTGGAAAATTAACCTGCGGCTAACAGGAGAGAAGATGCGAAAAGGAGTACAGAAAGTGCTTTTTGGTTGCATGCAACTGACACGCTTGATAGGTAGGATAAGTCAGAGATTATTAGCATAGTCTTGCATAGTCACTATTGCAATTTTAAAGGTATTTCCTTAAAGACACCTAAAGAAATTTATCTGATTTCACAAATTACTCAACTTATTGTCTTTAGAGTGTCGAATAGATTCAAGTAAAGAATAGACTTTGTAAGTAAAGAAATGTTTTGTCACAGGGCAAATTGTGTCTTGTGCCATTAGACCGAAAACATATAACTGCACCTGATTGATTTAAAAGAAAGCAGTTCCTCGATTCCCAAGTAAACAAATATTTGTTAAAGTTTCTAATTTTAATTGGCTGTGTTAAGCAGAAAGCTTAAAGATTCAAACCAAAACAGATTTCAACTCCAAAAATATTTTGTTAAACTAGATTTCCTTAAGTTGAATTGCAGTTTATTAATTTGAAGCAATTGAGTTGATGCTAAACTTTTTATTATCATTAATAATAATACTTAAGCTGCAATATTTTGCTTTTACCGAAACTTTGATTTTTCGTAGTGAAATATCGTTACACTTCTTCGAAGATCGGTGGTAGGAGTAGTGTTACAGCAAAAACGCGCGTTTTCCATGTCGGATTCACAAAAACTTTTTGCATTTTTTACAGCTTACGCACAGCTTGTTTTCTCTCTATTGGAAACCGAGAATATTGGTGCTGCCGGACTGAGCTTTTGAGCTCAAAGTTGCCAGTCAGTCCTAAGGTCTGGTGAGGTGGCACGTCTAAACCATGTTTGGCTGTCTTGGATACAATATAATGTTTACTTGCGGCTACTGAGCTTAAATTTAAGTTCTTGAATTACAAAGTTTTTCACTACACTAAGTCTTGCACTGTGCAATTAACAGATTATATTTGAGAAATATTATAAATAGAGCCTGTTAATTTTTAAGTGGCATTTACTGTATAATTTTCTTCGTAATCAATGCTGATATTGCCTTTCAAGTCGTTCTACCCTTGCAGTAAAATAATTTTCAATTCAATTTTACTACTGTTTAATTTCTAATTTATTTTTAAGACTGTTGAAATCGACCACTTATTACAGTGTAGCAGAAAGAGTAGACTGTTCACATTGCTGCCATTCCCCTTCTTTCCGTCTTGTTTGAAGAGATCGAAAGAGTGGAGAGGCGGAACTCACTATAACGAATCCCAAGGGACCGCATAATTTCTTCGCTATATAGAAAATTCGTAATATAGAAAGAGAAAATTGTTCAATTTTTTAACTTTTCATCTTCCTAGTAAATTTCTTCGACATTTCTTCTATGATCAATAACTTTTTTCCACAGCTGTGCATGAACGCGGCGGCATTTTTCAAGTGATTTTCGCGATATTCAAAAGCAAACTGATAGCGACTGTAACAAATGTTAGAGAAATTGTCAATGTCTGTTGTCCTTCGCATAGTTTGGGGAGTCTCCAAAGTACAAGTTATATTTTTTTGTTAAAAAAACTTACCGCTGACTTAAATAAATTCTTTATATGGAGATTGAAAACGCTTTAACTTACAAGTTTGCTGCCCCAACAATTTTTCGTTATAAAGAAATAGTCGTTATACGGAAACTTGTTTTAAAGAGATTTAAAATAGTTCCAAATTACAGTTTTCTTGACGTTGATTCGGTATGAAGAACATTTTGTAATATAAGAGTTCGTTATAGGGAGTTTCGACTGTAGTCGTTGCGGAGTTTTTACACCGAACAGAGGCGACAATAGAAGTATTGGTGAGTCGTATATATTTGAATGCATTTAATTGGAAGCAAACTCTAAAAAATACAATACGCTTAGACCCATGCTAACATTATGTGAATAAATCTTTCATATTATATTCAAATTTGTTTCTCTTACAAATGAATGAATTTCTGAATGAACGATTAAAAATTTCACTAGAGATATCATAAAATAGATTTCCAGTTTGATCATTTCGCACAATGTTCTTTTCCATTCAACTTGTTTTGTTGGCCTAACTTGTTGCCCAAGTTGCTTGGTTAGTTAGTTCAACCGTTAGCACCCTCTTGCGGTAAACAAATACTCACTGAGAGTGTGTGTGCTTGCTTGTGTGTGTGTGTGTGTGTGTGTTTGTGGTTGTTATCCCCATAATCTTTATGTTCTATTTGCCAAGCAACATTCAACTTATGAACAACTATTGTATTTGCTACAAGCAATCTGTCAGTGGCAAAGACATAAATTTCAATTTTCATGCCATATCTAAACAATTTGCTGTCACACACACACACACGCACACACACCCCTACACTCACAAAACACACACGCAAACAAGACGCAAAACTTTTATTCATATCACAGCATGAATCTATAAATATATTTATACATATATAGAAATATATATATACATATATAGATCTATAACCAGACTGCCAGAGTGAAAATTGATATGTCAGAAAATGTTGGAATATTGAAACGTTATTTAATAAAAATCCAACTTCAGTTGTTGTTATGTTTCGTTACTGTTGTTGCATTTTGTTGTTGATTGCAACATGAAAACAGCTCGCGGCAAAAGTTGCATGTCATGCAGCAGACGCTACACCAAGTCGAAAGCTGGAAAATCGAATTTCAAGGGAACTTGCTGGAGTTTCTCCAACCGAGAGAAAGGGAGAAAAATACCGAGAGTGTTTTTGTGAGTGTGGGTGTCATATAACCGAGAGAGAGGGGGAAGAGTGAGGAGAATGTGGCATGTTGTAGAGTTCAGCAGGCAAAAGACGCATGTCAATGTTATTTCAACAATGAAAATGAAAATAAAACGAGTATTCAAGTGTTCGGCACAAGGAGAGAGAGAGGAGTGTAGGGGTTGGGATGTAAGGGAGGGGAAGGGAAGTTATGTCCGCCCAAAAATCAACATGCAAGGAAAATAACAAAAAAAAAACACTACAAACACAACAATAAAAACAAGAAAAGCCAAAGGAGAGGTGGGAGAGATGACTTTAATCATGCCGAAGTTTTAATACTCTTCGAAACGTGCTGTTTCTAATCTTTGATAATATCTCTTTCGAAAAAAAAGAAACTACCTTTCGAGTGGATCATAAGAGAGGTTTCTCCCATTGTTTTAAGATGTTTAAGAATCCTTTCTAAGCTGTAGGAATCCTTTCTAGCTTTAATCTCTATAAGAATACTCAAAACTTTTCAAGGAGGTTGCATTATCTCATGAAAGGAAATAAAGGTTAAAGCCTTGAAAGGAATTTGCTTTCCTCCATTCTTTTCACCAAATTTTTTGATATATCTCGATCTAATTGATCTTAGTTGATGTTGCTTTAATTTTACTCAGCTTTTGCAGGTGGTTAAGCAATTTGCCAGAATTTAAAGGTAAACATTTTGAGTGAATAACTTAGAATGTTCCTTCATATTGTACAACTTCCCTTCAAACAAATATAAAAAAAGAAAAGGGTAGAGAGAGACAGGGAAATATTCAATGTGCCCTTTGTGCACAATTCGAGGGTTAAATGTCGCATGTGGGAGACCATGCTGCCTGGAGAGGACCCGAACTTGGTCTGGACGTCAATGGGCGTGGTGGTCAAGCAAAAGTTGCTGGACCGTGGACAGTTTCCTTCCTTTTTTTTGCTTTGTTTTTTTTTTTGGGGGGGGGTTACTGGTAGTGAGGGGTGGTAGCATGGGAAGGGGAGGGATATTTTTTTTTTGTTTTTTTTATTTGCTCTGTTGTTTGTGCATATCTTTGCTGACCAGGCTCGGACCAGTAGGTGGACCAAGTTGGCTTGTGGTTTGTGTCCTGCGGTAATGTTCAACACCTCTAAAAAAAAGAATGGAGAACCAACAAAAAAAAAAGGTTGATTTTTGTTTTGGTAAAGGGCATATATGGCCTTCAGGGTTTTGGGGCGGGGGACCCAAAAAATATGTTTGACTTTGATTACGCTGGAAAAACCAAGTTGATAACGAAAAAAACATTTTTAATCAACTTGCAAACTAAATAATTCAATTAGTCAACATAGAAACCAGAGAAATTAAAGCAACTCGTCTTGTTATGGTAGTTGTTGCTGTTGTTGTTATTGCAAGTTGTTCCTAGTGGCCCAGAGGCCTACTAATTTAGTTTTAATTGCATGCCAAGAAAATTTCTTATACCATCATCTCCTCCACCTTCATCCACATTCATGTATTATAAGTATAAACATAAAGGCAAGAATGTAACGACATGGAAAATGCACGAAAATTTGCATAAAAGCAAAGGCAAAGGCATTTTACAAAAGCGCTTATGCAAAATGCATAAAAGGGAAAACAACAGCAACAACAACAACTCGGAATAAGAACAGCCAGGACCTGGATCCTAGAGTCGACCAAGACGTTGGTAAATGCCTGAAGAAATTGCTAAAGAAAAACGTTTCGGCAACTGAGTTGCACTTAACAAGCAAAATATTTGCTGCAATTTCCTTAAACATTTTCTTTTTTGTTCTATGCCAGGCATTTCCATATGTGTGTGTGTGTGTGTGTGTGTGTGTGTGTGTGTATGTGTGTTGTTGTTGTTGCTGCACTGCATAGTTTGTTGCCTCTCAACGCCTTCGGCAAGTTGCATACTTTAAGGCGCTGGCCCTTCTTAATAAAACTTTCAACGTTCTTCCCGTTTTGCATCATCAATCAAAGGCAGGCGGCCAGGCGACTCGTTGCTATTACTTTAGTTGTAATTGTTGTTGTTCTCCATGTTGTTGTTGTAGTTGTTGTTGCTTTAATTATGGCTCTTTGGCTCTGGCTAATTGTTTTAGTAGCATACTTTCGGGGGCATACATTTTTCGCTTTTGGAAAACTATGTTAGTTGGATATCCTGCCAAATGGAAAGGAACCTTTCCGAGAAATGTGCCAGTGTGCGATAATTAAATTTCTGACATAATTTACGTAAAGTCAACTCTCAGCAACAGCTGCTGCCTCTGTTCAAGCTAAAATTGTGTTCAAAAGGTCACAAAAAATGAAGAATTTCTGTTGTCATTTCGAGGAGAGCAAAGAAATTCAACAATGAAATTTACTTTTCCATTCGATTGTTTAATAAGCCAAAATGGGAAAACAATCAATTGATAGATTGCTATATCCAGGATTCAGTTAATGCTTTCCCTTGAAGCAATCTTTTTTTTATTACTTGCAGTAATAATAATTTTTCCTCCCCTCATCAGCCCCTTGTTAATTGGCCCTTCAAACTGTTGATTAAGCGTTAACTTTTAAGGCCAATCAATAAATTATATATTGGAAAAATGCAATTGAGAATGTCAAAAGATAATAACCATAAATCTGAACCTAGCAAGATGAGTTAACGACAGCAAAAATTGCACAGTTTGTCATCAGTTTAGCTCACCTAATTGAAATAAATTGGACACAAATTCAGACTCCAAGTTTCATTTTTCCTATCGATCGTTTGGATTATGCGTTAAATTCTAACAATTTTCTTGAATATTGATCGATTTGAATAACAAGCCAATTGATTTAATCAGAACATTAACTAATTTACATATTGAAAAGTTTCTTTGAAATGTGCCAAACTTTAACCTAATGTTCGAGGAGTTTGTCCATGTATATAGTAGGGGTATTCACGTTGTGTAAATTTAGTAAATGTTGCTGAACATTTCACACCCCTAATATTAAGTTAACACCCAACAATTTGCCTTTTCCTATAACATTTTTGTACAATACCCAAAAATGAGACGAATTAAACTTTTGTAAACGTTTCGTGTGCTGCAAATTGTTTCCGGGGATGTTGTGCGAGTGTGCTCCTGGGTGTGTGTGGATGTTTGATAACTTTTTTTCTTTTCTATTGTTGTTGTTATTTAGTTATGAATCATAACGACAACGCACACCCAGTCTGCTATAACAACCAAAGGACAAGGCTATAAATTTTGACGAAAATTTTGTTCTCACTTTTTCATTTTGGGTTGAACCGGGATTGGGTTTTGGTAGGGGTTGCATGACTCAGAAGTATTTTTTTTTTTTTTTTGTGGAGAGGGGAGAGTGCGGGATGAATGTGTGTGTGTGTTTTTTTGACACTTTTTCTAATTGCATACACACACAGACACATGTACAGTCACAGTTTATTTGAACTGTCTTGTATTGTAAACACGTCAAAAGTCAAGATTTTTGTGGTCTAAATGCATTTGCCATCAAACTGTCAGCTGCAAATGTTTTGCCCAGGCAACTTTACCACTGCATATAAAGTGCAAATAATATAAATAATTCAAAACACACTAGAGAAAAAGAGATGAGGACAGAGAGAGAGAGAGAGAGAGAGAGAGACGGTACACAAACACAGACACATTTGCATTGACACACTTCAAATACACCCACATATGAGTGTGTGTGTGGGGGGGGTTGGTGCCTGGTAAATGCACCACAATGCCAGAACAGAAATGCAAAAATGCTAAAATGCCACCCCACCCACTTCAATGAGAGGCCATACCAAAAATGTGCAAATACTTTCCTCCATATCTATCTATCTATCTGGTTCTATCTACAAATGTAGTCTCACATGTGGGTTAGTTTGTCTAGAGAGAATCATTGCCAACCTATCTAACCGTACAAGTACATACATATATATGTATGTACATATGTATGTACGATATATTTCTGCACTGCTGCTCTACATTCTATAAAGGAATTGCCACCTTCAGCCCACTAGCCGGAAAAGTACATGTGTCCAATATATGTACATATGCAATTGCATTTGGCAATGGCCAAAAAACTTGAGCCTTAACGGTAGCTTAGTCTCCAGCCAGCCATTTCACCTACCGCCCCCGCGCCACATATATCTGCCATACACCTACATACATATGTACATCCACTTCCACTTACAGTCAGTTGTACAGGGCAAATGTAAAGTTTTCACATTGAATTTTCCAGCGCAGCGCATCGAGTGACAAAACCTTAGATGCCCCTCCTCCACACAGAGGGGGGGTAAAAAGATATACACTGCCAAAAAGGAAATGTGAGCGTGAGTATGGCAGTGTCAGTTATCCTAGTTACAATTTCTGTAAAAGGGCAACCAAGGGCATGGGGATTTGGTCATAGGAAAAGATATTAACTAGAGCCAGTAGAATTCGTTATCCAATAACAAAAATAAGAGAATTTTAACCAAATATTTTTTTTAATTCTAAATTTTATTTTATTAGTCCTATATCTTTCGTAAACATCAGTTTATATTACTTAAACAAAGAAGCTTGAAGAATTGCAATAAAATTTTCAACTAGTAAAACAAATTTTACTAAAATGTAAACAATCTTTGACCAGATTATATAGTAAAAAGTGACCATTTTTTCATGGATTTACTAAAAAATATTCTTTTCCTCTTTAATTGTAATATTCTTATAATTTTTATCTTAGGTAACTTCCTTATTAATATTCTTTAATTGAGATACTTTTATTATTGGAATAATGAAAGACATTTTCGATACATTTCAAATACAAGATTCCATAAAGAAATAAAACGTTACAAAAGAGTTAGAACTGTTTTAGAAGCTTATTTAATAATCACAGTTTCGAAAAACTATTCAAATTGCCTTGATTATATATTTTCAATATCGTAATTGAAATCTTACATCAAACAAATTTAATAGTAAAAAATTTTAATATAATAAAATTAAATAAAATAAAAAATACGTTAAAAAAATCAATTGTCTGTTATTATCTACCTTTTCCTTTATATATTTTCCATTTGCTTTAACTAATTGCAATTTTTAGAACAATTTATTCATCTTATTAACTAAATATCAAATTTATTAAGCATTTAAATGTTAAAAAACTTATTTAAAATATTCAACTCAACCAATTCACTATTTAGATGTCAACCATAGATTTCGGCTTGATATGGATTCTAATTTAATGCATGTTAAAGAATTGTATTCAAAATTTTAAAGTAATTGAATTAGATTCAACTCAGGGTTTATAATATTTCTACCTTCCATTAAGACTTCTCCTCAGAGAAGAGTATACACAATTTTATACAAAATTTGTTTCCCACTCTTTTTTTTTTTTGACGCTAACATGAAAAGTTTGTGAAGCGTAAAATGTTAGAGCCAACGTAGAACATTTTGGTTAACTTTTTTTTCATTTACTTTTTTCGTAGGAGCCACAAGGATATATGTACATATTTTTATTTGCACATGGGGACATTTGAAATTCCAGTTGGTTGATGGCTCATTAAGCAGCAACTGTTCCTCAGCCATTCCCTGCTCCTTCCCTATACATATATATCTCTCCTATCCTGGATGGATTTCTGTATCCCGTGTCAAGCTGCTGTGTCAAATGCTAATTAAAATCAAGCGGCATTCGCCTGTTTAAACAAGAATCATGTTGAGTGGTGCAAAAGAAAAATAAAAGTGGGGTGGGGTCGGGTGGTGGAAGATGGATTTGAGTGTTAAAGTAAATGGGTGGCAGGTAAACTAAATGGAAACGGTGGCTAGCAATCGCCATGACCATCGTTGTCGTCATCATCATCATTATCCCTGTCATCGTCAACAGCAATCAAGATAAAAGATAAGTTAAATGCCAAACTGGCGATAAGGGGTAGGAGCAGCAACAGCAGCAGCAGCAGGTTTCAGCTTGTTTGTTTTGTAATAAAGTCCTGTAGAGCACACACAGACACACACATAGACTCACACACACACAAAGATATAGCTAGCATTCCTCTCCCTCCTCTCCTCGGCTTGGGCATCAAAGCAAACTTTTGCTAAGCTTCCTTCAGTATTTGGGGGGCTAGTGATTTGAACGCTTGATTGCTTTCACTCAGGACGTACGTGCAAAGCACCAGGACACTTTCTGCTCCCCAATACCAACCACCCCGACCCCCTTATACCCATCTCTATGTGGTGTGTTCATGTTAATTTCTATCTGCCTGATTGCGAGGGTTTGTCTCTCTCTTTCTCACTATGATTTCCAGTCCCTTTTTCTGTCAACCCAAAAGGCACCCATAACAACACGTTCGGCTCATAATTTGGAGTGAAAATTTTCAATTAAACTTAATTGCATTAAAAGCGAAGGGTTCAATCTGTCGTTATGGCCATGCTTGTTCTCGGTGATCCTTTTTAACTTGTGTTCTTGCTCTCTCTCTATCTCTTTCCTTTAACTCGGTCTTTGTCTCATTTTTGGCCCTTCATTAGGACCCTTCGAGCTTTATAGTTTTTATGGCCTTTGTTGTTTCTGTATTGCTTCGTTTTATGTTTATTCTTTCTTATTTCGCTTGGCAGCAGCTTTTTATTCACCACTGTATCGAACAAGGCGGTGGGGCTTGGTGGTGGAATTGAGAAGGGGCGTGAAACTCGTTAAAATATTTCATAATTTAGTTTTTCCCTTTTTTATTTTATGACCATTCCATAAGCAATTTATGCATTTGTTTTTCTGATTAAATTGCATACATAATTTGGGTTTAATGAGGAAATTAAAACAATTTTGTTAATCAACTTATTTAAAAAAATAATATTAAATATGAACAATACAAAAATTAGAAAAAATAGTTATATAATATAAGCTTAGTTTTCGAATGAGCAATGCAATATATGTATTTCGGTTCTAAAAAGTAGCAAAATAACTTTCTGTCTCTCCATTCAATCCAGTTACATACACATATATTATTTTTTGAATTTGATCAAAAATATATATGCTAAAATATATAGAGCTCTACAGATTTGCAAAAACCCCGATTCAACCTACAAAAATGGTAAAAAAAAGCTGTTTTTACTCAGATGTTCATTTCAAGCATTATTCGAATACATATGTACATATGTATATAGAATCTGTCGATATGTTTAGTGCAATGGAATTTGACAGTTTTTTTATATATGTACATACTTACGTACATATATTGAACTAGCATATTCTGACCTTTCCTACAATCGTACAAAGTGTCATCACTTAAACCCTTGTTTTCGATTGTGGCACTAAGAAAGAGTAACGATAGCGATAACGAACGTTCGCTAATAAAAACTTAAATCATATTTTACTATGTATGTATGTGTAACTACCCTAAACTTAATCTAAGATAAATGCTAATAATAATCGTGTAAACTATCAATTCAAGTAACTTTATTACCGAAAACGGCACTGTCCACGCGTCGATTCGTCCTGACAATTTTCAAATAGTTACCCAGTAGAGAATGTGTGGCAAAAGTTCATATTTTTGTATTAATGAAAAAAAAAAAACCGTTTGGTATTTAGAATAAGCAAAAACCTCAATTTTAATTCAACATCCAATTGGTTAAGAACGTGTTTTCCATATGCAATTGCTTGTTTTTCAAAGATTACAACTCAATTTACAATATCGTTTTCCAACAGAAAGTTTTCTCTAATTCAAGTTGAATTTATTTTATTTTTCTTTTCTATAATAAAACTCAAACTTTTCTAAATTGTTGACATCCATCATATGTATATATGTATATAGATGTCCATGTGTCATCGTTCCAAACTGTCACTTAGTGGAATTTAACACCCTGTTAAATACGCAATGTACATACTCTTTAGTCAAAACATTGGCATTGGCCATCCCCATATCAAAGTACTTGAACAGAAAAAACCCTTCCATTTTAGCCTGGTACACTGGCCAACCAATTTCAACACCTACCTACATACACATGACACCCAACAAAAGCGACTTCCACTCAATCTAAGCGACAAACAAACATTTTTTACCCATCTCCATTTTTGGGGCTTTGGAATACTTTTTTGCGTGTGTGTAAATTGCAGCACATAAATCTTTGTGGCAAGCAGACAGAGAGACAGAGAGAGAGCTAGAGAGAGAGGGACTAGGATGAGAAGGACAAACACTCAAAAAACACAATAGAAGTGACGCGACAGCCATTTTTCAAAAAACAAAACATGCAACAGAAAACTCAAAAAGAAAAAATAAAACAAAAAACCAAAAGAGAAAGAAATCCAAACGAGAATTGTAAAAGTGCGAGAAGAAAGCACTTGATGTAAAAAATGAAAAAAATTCAGATAGATAGGGAGAGAGAAGTAGAGGAGGGATAAAGCGAAGAGGAATGGGACGCATGATTGTCTTAATGGCTTCGACATGTTTGCAAAACGACTGTCAAAAGCAGGCAATGTGGCATTGGCATAGACATTCGTCCTGGTTTCTCGGTTCCCGGTTTCTGGTAGTGGTGTCACCATCACCACCATTCACCATTCACATGGCATCACAAAATCTGGCATTCAAAGAGTCCGTCTACATTTTCTGCTCACTCCCTTTACTCCTGCCACACATACTCAACATCTGCCTCAGCTCCGGCCTCACTTTGTGTCTTTTCGATTTCTCGCTTCTGCCATTGGTATGACATGTCGTTTCCTTGCCACATTGAAGGCATCTAGAGATGAGCAAAGGGAATATATGAAAGACAGCTTATAGACAATCAAATGACTGATAACGATTTTGTAAAGAAATCCATACACTGTTGTCATTTTAATATATATTTAACAAACAGTTTTTTGAATTATTGAGACTCCAAGTCTGTTAATCAAGATTATAAAGATAAATCATTTTTGGGACAAAAAGTTCGCTATATCCTCAAAAACCCTTTCGAAAACTTTGATAGAATTACTCGTAAATCTTTTGATTTTGATAATAATCTTAACTGCCTTTAATTTATTAAAAATCTATGTTATGGGATCCAGGAAAACTATTTTTAAAAAATTTATCAACATTCTTTGAACAACATGTTGATGTTAAATAATTTAAATTAATGCAAATTACCTTTAAAATAATATTTCTAATACTATGCTACATAAGCATCGAGTTTTTCTGAAATGAAATGTTTTTTTAGTTGCTTTTTTTAAAAAGAGAAAAGTTTCTTTTACATTTGCTAGTTGATATATACATTTTCTTTAATATTTTTACCATCTGATTTGCAATCTCTCTTTTATTTATGAATTTTATTGTTATTTAAAAAAAAATAGTTTTTTCTCAATGTCAACTTGTTTGTATACTCGTCAAACCAAACAATGCAATAACCAAGAATAAGAATTTATATCATGCTGATCATGAAAATATGATGACATTGGAAAGGTGTTTATTTGGACTAACTCTTAGCCACATCAGTCTACCATTCAAGAGTTTTAACATTAAATATAAAATTTAAGATGACTTAATGTCATCAAAACATGGTAAACTATAGTTTTCCTATTCTATTCTTATTCCAGAAAGTTCTTACATATTTCTACCATATCTACCATGTTTTGTGAGTTCGTTAAAACATTTTCTGAGCAAGTTTTCCCATTTCCTTAATTTGGATTGATTAGGTAATGTTACATTAGCTGAATTTATGTAAAATAATCGATCTTTTAACCGAAACTCTGGGCTCTTCGATGATCGATTTTAAAAGGTATTATATATTTAAATAATTGTTTACAAATTTAAAAGTAAAATAAATTCCATCAATTTGTTTATATTTCGTTTTAACTTGACAATTTGTAGGCCTTTTAGCAAGTGCTCAGTTCGCATCTCTGACACGTGAGTAAAAGGACATACTTGAATCTGTCTTGTGTCTGCTTCTTGGTTGGGATTTTGGGCCTGTTTCTTTTTTTTTTTTTTTGACTTTGGCGTGTTCTTGCAGCTGAAATCTATGTTCTGACACAAAAGTCACTCAGTCATGCAGCCGCACATACATTCTCTCTTGATAACCTCCCCCCCCCCTTTAACCCAAGCAATGCGCATAAAGAAGAAAAAACTTTCTCCTGCTCTTCTCTCCCCTACCCAATTGAGTACTTAGACATGCTTGTGGGCCTATCTTATGGCTGCGAAATTGAATTTGTTCACCTGAATGAGTTCACCCACACTCAGTTAGCTCAGTTGCTTACCAAACCTTGTCTGCATGTGTAATTATCGTTATCGATATCGCTCATACGACCAGTTGGCTGTCTGATGACAAACTCTAGCGTTAAACTGTTTTCCAGGAGCAGCACACATTTAACCCTCGTTAAGCAAAATCGAAATTAACGCTTTATGTATTTAGTCCGCGGCTCCGCCCCTTCCCCTTCGGCCCAACCATCTAACCATCTCCCTTCAGTGCCTTTAGTATCCTTGTCCATGTGAAAAAGGACACTTTTAATGCTTCCCTGTGTAAGCTTTTTTGCTTTTTTGCCTATGAAGTTATTAAAAGTAAATTAGGGTTGCTAGTAACCAGCAAACGAAACCAGAACCAGTTTTCGACTGCCTTGTCAACGTTGTATTTGGTCCTTTGCTCCTGGGGTCGGGGGCGAGGACAGGGGTAAGGGTTCTCACTGGCTCTGGCTGCTCCCCTTTGTAAGGGTTGCGTGCCTTTGACGCATTTTTGCCGCTGCCTTTGTTGCTTCTGTTGTTGTTGCTGTTGCTCTGTCTGGGCCTGGTTTGTTGTGAACTTAATTGTCAACATGGGAATTTTTTTTTTTATTGTGTTTTTAGAATAGTTTGGAGGAACAGAATAGCTGCTACAGCACTGGGCGAAGGGGGTCCGGTTAGTTTATGGGTTTGGGTTTGTTTATGTCTGGGATTTATGATGGAAAACTTTCAATTATTTTCAGATTTGTTTAATTACGCCTGCATATACATAGACATTGAGACCGAACCGAAAGGAGTATGGAGTATGAGCCAGAGATGTCTGTCTTGACACATATTACAAATTGATTTTTAAGTGTGGGTTACCCCTTCCCCTTCTCTCAACTATTTTTTACTGTTTGCTGTCAATAAAGTCTTAATTTAGAATGCAACTGGGGCACTGGGAGAATGTCTGTGAATAATTGATAAAAATGTTGGCATAAATGATGGACTAGAAAGATTATCTCTTATTTAGGAAAGTTAGATTTTAAGTAAAATCAATTGAGATGAAATTTAAACAAAAGAAAATTTTCTAAGAAAATTGGCAAAACGGAAAGGATAGTAAATTTCCATTAAACTACTAGAGATAGAGAGACTTGGGTTGAATGATGTGTTTATTACTGTATATGTATATATAGAACGGATTTACTATAGGCTTTCTTTTTTTGTGTATGTTTATAATTTATATATGCAACGCTGTGAGTCTAATATTATAAAACATAGATATAAGGTGACAGGAGAGGTAAAATCCTGGGAATAGAAATATTAGACAGAGAATCTTTCCAACTGTTGGTCCAGTCACTACGTCTCTGATTGGAAATGAGCAATTTATTGATTTATATTTATTAAATACAGTTAAGTAACTTACAAACATCCGAGAAAGCATAAACAATAAATGGAAAACACTTTAGGGTTAGACTAATATATTAATACTTATAAAAGAAAAGGGTAATATTCATGGCCAAAAATTCAAATGTAGTCATGACGGGAAATAATGGATTAAAGATAAAAATGAAGCAAGCAAGTCGTCCCTGCCGACATTGTGTATACCCTGTACCAACTAGTTATTATATTAAATGAAGTCAAACACCCTCGAAATAGCGATTAATTTTATAAATAATTTCCTTTAACATGCCGCAACAGTGAACGCATGCTATCTCGCTCACTCTTGCCAGCAAATGTCTCCAATATTTATTGTCCGATTTCGACTAAATTGAGTCAGATGATGCACTTTGGCCATAATATTAGGTGTGCCAAATAAGAATGTGATTCCTTAAAACTGCTCTTATAAATAGTTTTTTCTGAATTGCGGGGGCGGAAGTGGGCGTTGCAAAAATTTTAAACTTTCTTGATCTGCGTAGTCACTAGACAAATGATCGAACAACCTCAAAATCGCAATCAATTCAAAACAAAATTCCCTTTTACATGCAGCAGCAGCGAGCGCATGCTATCTCGCTCCTTCTTATCTGCCAATGCCGCCTTGGCATTTCAGTACAAAACGGATATAGGCATATCTTCGATGTTTATTGTCCGATTTCGACAAAATTTGGTCAGTTGGTCCAGTTTGGGTATATAATTAGGTTTACCAAGTAAGAATACGATATCTTGAAAGCAGCCCTAGCTATCGGTTTTTTTAAATTGCGGGGGCGGAAGTGGGCGTGGCTAAAATTTGAAACAAACCTGATCAGCTTTGACATTAGACGGATGCTCACACCAAATTTGGTAGCTCTAGCTCTTATAGTCTCTGAGATCGAGTGGCTCATACGGACAGACGGACAGACGGACGGACGGACAGACGGACAAACGGACATGTCTCAATCGACTCGGCTGTTGATGCTGATTAAGAATATATATACTTTATGGGGTCGGAAACGCTTCCTTCTGCCTGTTACATACATTTTAGCGACTTTAATATACCCTTTTACGCTTTGGGTACAGGGTATAAAAACTCCAAAGAAGGGAAAAAACTCTTGTGCATTCTTAAATGCATTAGACAACTGCCCAAGATAAATGGTGCAAAGTTTTTAGTTGGCCGGAAGTGAGTTTAAATTAATTTAGTATAATTTTTGCTAGCATGAAAGTTAGGGAGACTATTTCTCCTTTGATTTGATTTTGGAGAATTTACACTTTATGAAACATAATGGCAAAATAGCCCGATTAATTACAACATTTACCAAGTTAATTTTCAATGTGCATCCTAAAACTTATAACACATCTGACCAAGATGAGTGGAGCAACATTTTCGGCTATGCGAAAGTGAGTTGAGAAGTTGGAAATTAGCCCAACTTATTCTTATATTGATCTAGATATTATTTTCTATGAAACTGTGATACTCGTATCTATATAAACGTTTCAAAATCGAAAAACTCACTTCATAGTAATGAAAAAATAAGAAAATAAAAATATTTTTTTTTTAGTTTTTATCTGTATGCCGGAGATAGAGTTATGCACTTGTAATATTTTGAATAACGCACCTAGTTTTGAGGAAAGTTAGCCAGAATTGGATAGTGATAGCCTAATTGTAATATATAACACTAAAAGAGCGCGACGACAATGTGGTTCAGAGTGAAGTCGAGTGAGAGAGACAACAATTAAAATGAATGTAATTGTTGTAAAAGAGCTTCTAGAGAAGGCTGGTGCACTTTACTGAAGAAATTCGTCGGAAAAACACGCTGGGACTCGCTGCACAATTTTAGTTACAACATGAAGGATCAATGTCAAAAACTCAATACCTCTCCGCCATGTACGTATCTGCTTTAAACGTGTGTTCAGGCCAAAAAGTTCAAAAATTCAAATAAAATTAACAGTAAAACAAAAGGAAAAGAATTTCATTCTATAAGAAAAGTCTTTTATTTTTCCTTAATTGTTCAATAAGCGTTTATTCTGCTACTTCTGTATTTAGTTTTAATCTCAACAATATGGTCAAATGTTTCCAACCAAATTCGTATTACCTTCAAAACGAAAATGTTATAAATAACAATTAGATAAGCAAATATAAAATTGATCAAAAATAGCAAAATTACTATTAAAAATAATCATTAGTTTACAAAATTTTGATAAGTATATTTGCTTTATTTTGAAAAATTTAATTGCTTTAATTATGTATTCTGTATTATGTTCTCAGAATACGTACAAAAAACTCTTAAGAAGCCAAAGAAAACTCTGAATTAAAGGTTTAATTAACATTCAACAGATCTTATATTATCCTATTTATTGTTTCATCTGTTAAACTTGTTTATTGTAAAACTTTTCAGACTGATTCTGAAACTATCACTAACTTGGTTAAGTCATCTGTATTTAAAGGGTATCGCAATTCAATTCAACAGAAACTATTCAAATCAGCCACAAAAGTAAGACAATTTGTTGGGTTAAAAGCACAGAGTGATTAAGAGGACGTAGGCGTGGCCACAGCACACATACTCAAACTCGCAAAAACACACACACACATGCACACCTTTGAAGTGCAAGAGCCGCGAGCAGAGTTGAAAAGTTCGCTTGTTAACATACCTTAATTGCTGTTGTTGCCATTGCCTCAAGGATCTGAAGATGGAACAGGCGCAGGAGCAGGAGAAGGAGCAGGAGCAAGAGTTGACGCAGACAACAAGGATGTCGACAACGATGACGATGACAATGACGAGTGCAATTATACAAAAACTACTTAGGCGTTCATCCTGCCTGCCAGGCAACAACCAATCCTGCTGCCACTGACATCTTGAATGTGGAATACTAAAGGGATTCGAGAGAAGGGAGAGGAAGAGGATGCTTTTGGTGTTGTTGGGCGGAACGCAACAGAAATTGAAAGAAAATTCACTTTCGCGTTTGTAAATTTGTAAACATCCTTGAAAAAATAGCTAGAGGCGGCAAACAGAAAAGCTGAAAACTGGAAGCTCGGATTGTAACTAGGATGTCAGTGACAAGTGCCAGGATGCTGGGCTATAATGCAATTTAAGTAAGTCCTTTATTATAGAATACTTGTGATACAAAAGCGGAAAACGATGCAGTTGAAAGGAAATGAATTTATTTTCAATGGTTGGTAAAATGTTATCTGCAATCGTTTGCATCGATTCCCATCGGTTCTTTAAGCAAAGTCAGTGCAGTCGGTTTCAATTTTAGTTCTAAGCCTTGTGAGGAAATCTTATCAGACTCAAGATTTTGTTGCCTAACAACATTTGTCATTAAGTCAATAAGCGCATTGTGCTTAAATGCACATAAAATAAAGCCTACAATGAAGATGGCAACACAGGAAGGCCATAAAACAAGGCACGACCTGTATTGAACGGGTGGGGGGGTAGGAGGGGACCTGGTGATGATGATGATGATGGTCCTTTTCCACTCCCATACTCCTATATATCGGGCGACAACGAGGACAAAGCCGATTTATGCCCAATTGGATTTGCTGCTAAGAGCCACAATTCATGTTTTTATGACCGGATGCCTATTACCAAAAAAGCAGAAGCAAAGCCAGGAAACAGAGAGAGAGAGAGGGGGGAGAGAGAGAATTCTACTCACTGACTGCTTCTTTTTAATAAATATAAAATGTCCTGCAAGAGAAAGAATGAAAGAAAAGAGAAAAGGAATGGCTATGGAAAGGTAAGGAAAGTCAACAAAAGAAATGCTTAGGCCATTGATAAGCAGCCTGCTGGACTTTTGGGTCAGCAGGCATGTCCTTTTCCTTTTTTTTTTTTTGGATACATATCAACAATATCCTTGTCGTCGTTGTCATCGTCTTCTTTTCATTCGATTTGCTTGTTATAAAGCTCAAATTTTATGGCAATTCCCCTTCTTAGAAAACGAAAGAAAAAGAAGAAGTCCAACAAGTAAGTCTATCGATTTGAGCTCAAAAAGGACACTGAAGGCAAGCCAAGCCAGGACTTATAGCCCGGACTGATGCTGCGATGTTACAATCTGCTAACCTAGCATTTTTGGTCCTGGCGTTCATCAGCAGCTAGCTGGCTAGTCCTGACATTGATAAATTATGCAGAGTTCCAGCATGAAAGCAACAAATGGCAAAAGGCAACAAACAAAAAAAAAGTGTTAGGCACAAAATTCGCCTTTTGGCCAGGCTCAGGTTCAGGATACGGCCTTGCCGAGATTTCTGCCTCCTGCCCAAAAAAGGCAATGAGTTGGCAAAAATTATTACTGTTTGGCGTAAGTCATAAAAAAAGAAAGGAAAGGGCTAGAGGAAGAGTTTACAAAATGCTTGACTGGGTCTGGTTGGCATTTAAAATTTAATTTATTTATTCAAGTGGCGTTTCATTTGAGTCAATCAAATAAGTTCTAAATGTAATGTTTAATGTTTGCCTTATAAATGTTATCAGTCTTGACCAAAATGGAAAATAAAACATGTCTCGGAATAGCTTACATCCCAAGACAACTTTCTTCTGAAAATTTAATTTTAATGAACAATTTAAAATAATAATGTTTACTTAAAGCCACGGTTTTGATTTAAGGCTGTGAGAATCCTTTAAAATAAATGGTTTAAAGTAAATAAATGATTTTATTTCAGAAGTTTTTTAAAAAAGAAGTCATTCAGTAACTTTAAATGAAATGATTTTAATATACCCTTTTATTCTATGGGTACAGGGTATAAAACGAAATATCAGCATGAATATATCTTAACCTAATGATTCCACAACTTTCAAGCTGCAATGTCTGAAACATATTTTAAATCAAAGACCATTGAACTTCTTTTCAATTATATTACGAACTAACGTCTACGAACAAAATCATGTTAATTCTATAGAAATAGTTTTTCTATTTAAACAATTTGTTTCCAAATCATTTACATTCTTGATTAAGATTTTTTATTGTGGGCTATTCAAATTCGTGATTATCCTTTTTAGCAATTTAAATGCACAGAAAAAGTAAACTTTTCTTTTCACGCTGCCTCAAATTCATTTTTCTGCATTGCAATTTTCTTTCTTACTCTCTTCTTTTCGCACTCCGCCTTGGTTTACCCTTCCGTTCGGAGTCCTTGCAACGTTTTTCCATTTACTGCACTCAAAATTATAACCTACATTTAACATTTTTCTTTTTACTTGTTTTTTTTTTTTTGTGTTTTGTTTTGTTGCTTACGCTAACGCCCAGCAATTTTTGTTCATGAATTGACAACTTTGACATAATTGACTGCAAGGCAAAAGAAAAGTAGAGGAGAGAAAAGCCTTGGAGAGGAGAAGAAAAACTGAAATCGTAACAACTCATAAACACCGCAGACCGAGTCCTTAAGAGAGAAAAGAAGGGGAGAGAAGAGAACTTAAAAGCATTGGCCAAGAATGAGGTTTGTTAGGTGCAAAGGGGAAGTGCCGGAAAAACCAGCCAGCGAGAGGAAAAAGAAAACCGCATAATGAACCCAACTCGAGGGGTAAGTGAGTCAAAGGCGACGATCCTTGACTATTTTTATAACAATTTTATTATATTTTTAGCATTTTTTTAAAACATTTTTCGCCGTTGCCCTCATCTTCATTAGCACATTAAAATGTCAATGACACTTGAGGGTGACGAGAGGGTGAACTCGGAGATGGAGCAGAGGCAGCTTTATCCAAGGTCCGAAAAAAAGGGTAAACATTTGAAAAATGCGCGCAAGAAATGCGAACAAGTGACGACAACGTCGACTACGGCGGCTTCTCCAGACATTGGAATCCCTTTTTTACTCTCGCCACCCCCTTCCTTGCCCCTTATCTTCTGTCACTTGGTCCGATGGTTGGTCATTCCTTATGCTTTATGATTGCTGAACGGCGCCAGAGTGAGTAAAAAATACTACAACAAAAAGAAAGGGGCAAAAACGAAACTTGTCATAAAAATATGCTCAACACTTGTTCATTCAACAGGACTCTGTCATATACCCTACTCCAAGTGGTCAGCAAGGAAGAAAACACAAAAATATTTTTGTTATTTATTGTAATACTCTAATTAAAATTGGATTCGTATTACCTGATCTTAAAAGAATCTCCTTGAAACGACTAAAGAGGTAGGTTTTTTTAGTTATTTCTTCTACCGATTTGATTTTAGTTTGTATAAGGTTTAGAAATAATTCAAATTCAATTATCATTTCTTTTTAAAAGAATCGATAACGCAAGAATCTAATAATGGTCACTTTTTCTGAATTAATTACCGTTTCTCCCTAAGTTTGGTTTTCAAAAAATTTTAAATTTATTTTCTAATTATAAAGTCGATTTTTTAAATTTTGAGCTAAGCAATTATATCTTTACTTTAAGACTTCCCGTTAAAAATTTGTGATAAAAGTTTTTAAAACCATAACAAAAACGATTTGGGTTATAATTATTAATTTATAATTTATGATTTAATGTAGAAAAAGGTATTAAATGATTGGTAAAAAAAACCTAGAAACTGTCTAAGCTTGAATCTATATAACGTTTTTTATGCAGATGAAAGACTTTAAAATTGATTTAAAAATTTGATTAAAAAATTATAAATTTTATATCAAGGCAGAACTAAGATTTGAAGGAGTATTTCAAAAAAAATTTGAATAAAAATATGTGTAAAATTTTTATTAGCAAAGAATTTCGGATACTAAAAATTGTACTTTGAAATAATATTCGGCAAATAACAAAATATGCAAAATAAATGAAATATATATATTTGAATAAAGTTATTATAGGCTAAGTAGTGAGAATATATTTTTGCTATTAAGGGCTGAAACTGGTTTAGGTGACCAAAATTTCGGTGTTTTTTTAGAGCATTTTTTGAACCAAAAAGGAACAATCAGAAATTGTTTAAATTTGGGGGATATTTTATTTAAACTTTTCGAGTTGCAATTTTTCTCCGAAACCACCAACAATGTTTTTTTTATTAACAACATGTTGTTTAAAAATTTGAACCTAACTGTGCCAAAAAACTATCTAAAATTGCATTTTAAAGGCGTTTAAACATCTATTTTGCTTAAAAAACAATATTTTAAATAATAATATTATCCCAGAATTAGATTCATAAAACTCAGAATTAAATAAAGAAAAAGTCGCAAAAAAATTTCAGAACGGTTGGTCGATAACTTTTTAAGCTAAAATGCCCACTGGTTGAAAAAAAATTTAAATAAAATGTGAGCTACGGAGGCAAACTGTCGTCCGGTCACTTAAGCACATCGAAAATAATGCGAATAAGCTTTAAAATTTTTACAACATTTTCTTAAGCAGTTATACTAACGATTTATGAAATAAGGAAAACCCATTTTTTCATCGATCTAAGCCGGTTTGCCCCCTTAAAGGTTTTCTTCCTTTTCACCACTTGACTTATAAACTCAAGATTAAGCTAATTCTGGGTAACAAAACTTAACTTTTATATCAAAATATATTCTAAATTGGTAATTCTTGTTGAAATTTATTCTCATGCTACTTTCTCATGGGCTAATTCTCTTCTTTTTTTTATTCTCTTCGAATGGGTGTTTGAAATTTATGATTCTCCAGCATTATTATGATGGAATTTCTCTCTTTTGTTTTTCTCCCAGTTTATGTTTGTGTTCAAGGAGTTGCCTGCTTCCATTTGCTTTTTCCCTTCAAGCACTTTAAAGTTTTGATAGCCGCGCAATTGTTGAGTTGTTGGTGCTACTTCAACAAATTTTACTAGTGCAATTCATTAGTGGCAATTGCCTTGGTTATTTGTTGTTGCAGATGTTGCTTTTGTTGTTGTTTGTATTCTTTTGTGTTCTTTTGCTGTTGTTATTGTTGTTCGTGTTGCTGTTGTTACTGGTGTCGTTGTTGTTGCTGTTGTTGTTGTTGCAATTTTCCCGCTGTTTTGGCCTAGTTTAGCTGGCATAATGAAATGAATTATGTTTTCATATGGCAAACATGATTCGCCTTACACACAAAGGCTCAGCGGGTAATCATGTCATAGCCAAAGAAGAGGCATTACAAGGGGGAAGGGGGAACGGTTTGCCTGTTGATAGGCATTATGTGTACATTATACGTTTTTGCAGAAAATGAGAAATCCACTTAATTAACTTAATCAAAATATAGCCATTATACTCATATACGTGTATGCCTTTGACTCCATCATAATGCTGCAGGCATGTCCTGCACAGCTGCATGTCCTTATTGTCCTATTGGCACATTGTTTGCCCAGTGCGCTGGATAAATAAATAAATAGATAGATACAGAAGAGAGAGACGAATGGACGGATATATGTTTGTCTATTACAATTTTGTATCTGTTATTTGTATTATGACAGTCGTCCATTTGATGCAGAAATTAATTAAAATTTTCCCTCCCACACGGAAATACCCATACACACACACACACACACACTATCTCTTTTTCTCTGCGTGAGTGTGTGTGTTTGTGTGTGAATTTGGTTGAGTTGCCTTCAAGCAGTAATAAATTACATTTTCCTTAGTTATTTATGCTGAAATGGAAAAACTAGCAATTACTTTTCATTCAATTCTCTTATCAATTACAGCAAATTATCCATCAAAGCGAAAGAAATCTGAAATTATTTTCCTCCTTTTTCCTTTTTTCTTTGCAATGCAAACAAAATAACAAAATTTTACCAAAGCAAATATATTTTGAAATTTTAAATGTATAAAAGAATTCATTATCCCCTTTGGGAAAGTTAACAAAAAGTTGAAACAGTTTTGCACAAAAAGAAAACATTTCCAACTCACAAAGTAATCATTTATATTTTCAATTAACTGCAGCAAGATGAGTTTAGAAAACTAATTCCATTTGTCTATTTAATTTAAATGTGATGGTTGACTAGAACATTAGTTTGATTCTAAGAGAATGCCTTAAGTCTTATGGAATTTCTACCAAATGTTTCGTTTATTGAATACTCTCTGATTAGTCTGGTTTTGCTTTGAATTATTCATTCATTGACCAAATTATTTTGCAACAAATAATTCATAAATCAATCATATTCGCTTGAATTGCTTTTGGGAAATACATTTTACTTCTAATTTCTAATGTTATTTTATCTATGTTCATTTAGTATTTGAAATATTTTATCTAATAGACTCAAAATTAATTCCATATTACTTTATTACCCCAAGAAAAGGAAACCTCATTTAAGATGTTGGCAGAAATACCTTTTTGGAAATAAATATCTTACGCTCTTTTGTTTCAATTAACTATAAGACAAAAGAGTTTACTGGAATTCCTGCCAAGCTACTTATTTAGGCTTCTTCTTTTTGTTGCTGGTGGAACAAAAGAGGGCGAAACCCAAACCTTTTTTGTCTTAAAGGCAAAATGGCAAAAAGCCTGGCATATAAGATGATTTTACCCTTTTTTTTTTGTGTTTTGCCTGGTATTTAAAGTAATTTAATGCCCGAGTGAATAGAGAATTTTGGGGATATGAATATATATGTACATATATATATTTAGATGAAGGTATCTGTGGCTGCCATTGATACCTGGAGGGTATAGCCAGAGGAAGGAGTAGAACAAAAAAAAATAGAAGTAAAAGAATATTTCATGCCACTTATCAAAGGCAACAATTTAGGTTAAATACTCATTAATATTCTGGTCTGCAAAAGTTTTTGCCAAATAAATTTATGCCCCTTGCCTTTGGCATGATACTGAGACTGAAACAGACAACCAGCGAAGGAGAAAGAAACAGTTAGACACAGAGAGAGAGACAGAAAGAAAGAGAAAATAGAGAGATTTCCCCAAACAAAAATAAATAAGCACACGCACATGCCCCACACACACACACACACACACACACACACTAACAGTGAAAAACAGCATGAAAACAGAAACGAGCCAGAAATTAATTTGTTGTAGCCTACTTTTTTGGCTTGGCCTACAAAAAAAAAGAAGAAAATATGTATAAACAACAACAACAAAAAAAAAAACCAGGCAAGACAAAACTTTTGCCTATGAAAATGATAATTGCCCCAATGGAGTTGAGCGCAAAAGCATGAATAATTTATAAATTAAGTGCCAGAAGATGGCAAAACTTAAATGCGAAAAACAAGAGAGAGAAAAATAAAACTTTGTACAGGAAAAAAGTATTTAATTTGTTGCCCACTAAAATGCCAATAAATTTTTTTGCAAGCCACCGAAAAAAAATAAAAAAATATATATGTGGCATACTTTTAAGCGTGTGCGCCCAGGACACGTTGCAACGCGTGTTGTCGGGATTTATTTATTTACTGCTCCACCTCCAACGTTTTATCCTCTATATCCTTCCAACATCCTGCTGGCATGGCGGATTTTTGTGCGCTGATAAAAATTTTGACATGCCAAACGAGCCGAGGCAAAACGCGGAGTCGGAGATGTCGAAGAAAGGAACACAAAATGACAGGATATTATTCAATTGAATTCGTTTACATGCATGAACTACATAATAAAAATGCCCTTAACCAACAAGATGGCAAAAAACGTACATATATACAGATATATATATGTTTGTATATATGTATATACCATAAAAAAAATAACGCAAATTAAGCAGCAGCAGCCAAGCCAACAACAAAATGAAATATTCTTTTGTATCATTCAGGACAGAGCAAATGCTTTTGTTTTGTGTCTGACTGAGTGGGCTGAATGTAAGCGAGAGGGGGAGAGCGGGTGGCGGGCGTCATTTACATATTCATTTTGCAGAGCCTTATTAAATGCGCATATTTTATGGACATGCTATGAGTACTCGTATTTATATACTCATATTCATACTCATTTCTTGTTAGTTCTACTCACTTGCCCCCTCGAGGCCTTTTTTGTGCTTTGCCAACATTTTCGACTAATTTGTTTGGTTCCGCCAGTTCTTGCCAGCTGAAAGGGGGGAGCGGCAGAAAAGGAAATTGTTTTGCGGCTGGCAAAACTTTTCATATGAAATCCAAACTCATAAGTTTATGCGAAAGGATGTGGCAGTAGTAGAAACGGAGACGAGTAAATGAGAGATAAGTAAGAGTTATGAGTTATTCTTGGCAACTTTTGCAAATTGCTGGGGAAGGGGAAGGGGCAAGAGAGAAGTAATCAATGCATTGGCAACTGCAAATACATATAAATTTCTTTGCAAAGATTTCCAAATGCCTTCAAGTTATTTAAGACATGTAAACTTTGGCCAATATACTTTATCAGTAAATGGTTACTCGCAAGACAGCAAATTTGTTAAATTCTTCAGTAACTTTTCACATACAGACACAACAACTACTCAATTTGTTTGTAGGAAGGCGTTAGCTAATTAAATATGTTTTTTAGGTTAATAATTTAATATACTCTTCTGAAAAATTCTAAATTCTTTTTTCCAACTAGTCGGTGTGCCACTCTTGATACTAAAAAAAAATAAAAATAAAAATTAGAATAGTGTGGAACACATGTAATAAGAAATATTATCCAATGTATTTATGAGATTTAAATTAAACGATGATTTTCACAATTTAGACGAGGTTTGCTTTAGCAAGTGTTCTAGTCTTTCAATTTTCTTTATTTAATGTTAACCACTTTGTCTTAGCCAACTTTTAGTGCCAGAGAGCTAAATTTTCCAAGTCTTTTATAAAGCCTCTCAAAATTTTTACTTTGTTTTCGTTTTTATTCATTCTTAAATTCTTCTTTTTATACATTTGTACTCACTTGAAAGAAAGTTAATAATTAGTGAAAATAATTCGGCTTGCTCTTTCTATATTGTCCTTTCACTTAAGCAATCCTTTCTTTGTCTTTAAACTACAACCTATCCAAACTAAAAGAGAAAACAAAGAGATAAGAACTTTTAACAAATCAAAATAAATGAAATTTCCAATTTTATTTTTCGCTTATCAAAATTTATATGTATTAGAAAAATCCTAAAGGTTTTCTCTTAGATTCGTAAAAGTAAACAAAATTAGCATTTATCTGTTCCATCAGTTTAAAAGTTCTTTGTTTTTCGGGTTTGACCTGAGGAATTCCAGATAAGCTGGCGAATTTCTATCTCAAAATAATATGAAAAATTAAGCCATTTAGATCCAAATACTATAGTCCTTTGGCGGAATAAAACTTTAAAAAGCTTTTTATCTACATAAATTTGTATTTTTCTATCATTTATTTTGAATCTCGAAACTTTTTACACCTCATTGATATATCGAACATTCCATTCAAATGCCATCTCAGACTGTATCATAACAGGCAACCGATTCAAAACCAGTCAACCAGAGATATACTGATTTACATATAATATATACACATACATAACTCGAGATCTTCTTATAAAGCCAAAAAAAAAGGAAAACAGTTGCTCTAGAAAACGTTGTATTTGTTGCTATTCAACACCTTTTACACACAGACACACACACACTCGCATACAAATACAACACTCCAAGTTGGTCTGTTGCCTCAGCTAAATGCAACTCATTACTAGACCACAATCGCATAGAATTTCATATATACGTATATATATATATGAAATATATATATAGAGCACACTCTCGGAACAATTTTCTATGGAATGATTGCAATTGCAAAAAGGGGGAAACGCGTCACTTGAACAAAATGTGAGAGAGAAATTGCACTTGAAGCAGCAACAGCAACAGCAGCAGCAGCAATTGCAGCTGCACAAATAGAATGCCAAGCAAACACACAAGGACTCTCTGGACCACCAGGACCACTGTGAGTTTTTCTCCTGCCTTCCTTCTCGTCCACTTCTTTCTTTGCCTCTTTCACTCTTTTAGTGTTCGTTCTTCTTACTTACCTTGTGCATACGTCCACTTTAGCAGGAAAACGATGAATACGAAACGTAAATCCATTTTACAATTTTTTACAGTATTTCGCCTTAAGATAAAATGGCTAAAAAAGCGTTGCAAAAGCATTTATTTGCCTCACACACACACACACCGCCGCCGCGCGCGCTCGCACAGACACACACGCACACACACACGCGAATGTAGTTGTGGCAGTGTATTAGTTGCTTACAATGTGAAACACTTTGCCCACTCACTCAACTTCATTTGACCATTTCGATTCTATATAGTAAATTTTGCACATTGTGCCAAAAATTTTGACGTTTAAACCAATGGCAAAGAAGGCCTGGCTTGAATCGATCTTAAAGTTAACTCACATATTAACCGCATATATAATTTTCAACCGATAAAACCGATAGAATTCATTATATTATATGTTTTCTTTTTTTTTGTAATTTTTTTGTTTTAAAAGTTTGTTTATGTTGTCTTAACCAAACACGAAGTTGGCTCAAACTTCAGTTTAACCTCAACCTTTTAACCGTTGCAAATTGTTTGTTAACCGTTGGCGGCAGTAACCAAAACTCAACTGAAAAGCAAACTCAAAGTTAAGCCCAAACACCAAGTTCCGTCCACACACACACACACACGCACACACACCCGTACGGCTAAGTCCATGGTAAAGGCAAGTGGTGAGTTTCCTCTTCTACAAAAAGGGCTTCGTGTCTGGGTGGTCGTTGAATTATCTGTCGGGCTTTGGATTCGGTATTGCCGTTAGGGCGAAATTCGGAGTTCTAGTCAAATTCCAGCAGGGAGACGCACATCAATCAGCTGTTTAAACATTTGGCTTACAATTTGGTCTATTAAAGCAACAAACTGTTCAAATAGTTTAACTATTGTTTGGCAAATTGTGTTTGAAAATGTTGTAAAGCCAAAAGGATAAATTAATCAAATAAAATTTATTAAACAGGATTCATATAATTGATTCTAATTTTAGATGCCTAGACTAAAAAAATATAGAAAATTTTTTGTACCAATTTTTATTATAAAATGTATTATTTATACGCTTCTGTTCCGTTTGCCTTGACCATGTTTGTTGTTTATTATCAATTTGGCTAACATAAACATTTGTTGCTGAATCCTGCCGGCTAAATTGTTGAGTCTGCGCACTACAATTTTCGGAGTTAACTTCAAAATTCCTACGCTCTCAATTCAAAATACTTTTGCTGAGTAAAACTCGAGAGAGAGAGAGCAAAGAGAGTGACTGAAAGTAGCGAGTGGAATTTAAAAATTGGCAAAACGAAAACCGTTAAATGCCTTTGCACTGCCATAAGAAATTGTGATAGACGCAGAGTACTTAACTAACTGGGGGAAATTTTTAAACATGGAAGACTTTGAAAGTGTTAGCGGTTATTCTGATAGTTAAAATCGAAACAATTTATTAAATAAATGTCTTTTAATCTGCATTCTGCAACTCTTGGTCAAGATGCTCTTGGCAAAGGAAACTTACATACAGATAGTAAATTTCCATTTTCCTTGGATTGTTAACTTGAAACTAAAAATATATATTTTTTTTTTGTGATATTATGGATGATATGTCGATTACAGAAATTTAGCGTCTTGTTCGAAATATTTAGGACTATCATGCAATATAGTTGAAGTCTTTTGGAATCTTAGACTCAAGTCATTTAAAGTAAGAGACAGACAATGGACTTGCAGTATATTTAAGTCATATTGTGAATCCTTATTTATTTTGCCACAAAAATTGTTCAATTACTAACGTGTATAATTATGTACTATAAATTATGCAAAAAGAAACATTTTGCCTCCTTCATTTATCTGCCTCAAGGACAGCCAATAAGTTGTGTTTCTATGCCTTGCTGAATTATTTAGGTTCAGTTAGACTGGCCAAATTATCTATTATATCTACTGTTTCATATTATGTAGAATTGAATTGAAACAAACTTTTGACTTTTAAAATAACTAAAAGAAATAAAGGAACATATTTTGATTAATCAATATGCCACTTAGATGTTAAGTTATTAAATTAAATATTGTAGTCTGGGGATAAAAATAAGAAGCCTCTTTTCAATTTGAATTACTTTCTTTATTATATGATCATAATGTCGATCTCGAGAGAGAGAGAGAGAGAGGGGGAGGGTTAATTCCGAGTTCGCTCTTTAGAAAAGCTTCCACAGTGGAACTAATATACCTACAAAACACTGTAACTATTTCTACATTACTTATAATTTTACACACTAATTATTACTACAATATTTAATATCTTTAATTATTTTACCAAATACTTTCTAACTATTACATTTATTTCAAAATTAAATAATTGTATGAGATAGCTTCTATATGTGTCATTGAATTAACCTTTTAGTTGGTTTACATGAACTTTGCTGACACTCTTCTCTTTTTCTGATACTTTTCTTCAATAGATATTAAAACTAATATAGCCCTTTTCCGACGAGGAAATTACTATAACTAGTTTACTAGTTACTATAACTAGTTTGCCAATTTTAAATTACTTTTGAATTTGTCTCTTAAATATTGATTTTAGTTAAAATATTTATGTAGTGAAAACTTTGCTTGATTACTGACATAGAAACTATCGAAACCGCATTTTCAGTGACCTCACCACATTCAACGCTGTGTAAACTTTTCCCGTATCCCCCTCTCTTCCCTCTTCACTTCAAAGTCGTTTGATGAATTAGAATGAGTTTTAAGCATGTGCAGAGGTACACTCATACATACATACACTCATACATACATATGTATATGAGAAGCCAACCAAAACATCATTGGCACAGTTAATTAGAAACTAACGTCATTTGCCTTGTACCATTCCATTCACCACAATCAAAATTAGCTCAGTGGCTTGTGGTCTGCCCTCCTTTTGCGTACCCTGTACTTCGTCCTTCGTCCTTTTTGCCTGCAGCCACATAAACAACAATTAAAACGTTACAAATTACACGTACAAATCTAACATTCTTCAAAGAAAGTTACTCCCCTCTTTCCCCCTACTGCATTATTGCAATGCTAAGTAATACTTTTCTTCTTTTTTTCCTCTCCTCCACCTTCCCCCCTCTCGCACTATCACTGTTCTTCAATTATTTCCGATTATTGTAGAGCAGGAAAGAAGCTTCAAAATCCATGTTAATTGCTATTTTGCTCACAGAAAAAAAAAAGATGAAAAAAGAGAGAGAAAAAAACTGGGAAAAACAAGAAAATCATCCTTGCCAGGAGAAATAACAACCTGAGGTCAGAGGGAAACTGATTTTCTATTCATTTTACAGTGGCAACAACAATAACGAAAACAGCAACAACAACAACTAGAAAAGTATATCCTTGTTGTTGTCCTAATACAGTTTGCTTTTGATTTTCCTTTTTACTTGCTTGATAGAAGAAAAGATATAGAATAGAGGGTGAAGAGCAGCGTGGTTTACGGGAGGGGAGCGGGAAGTCGTGGGTGGTTTGTGAGTAATCGAAAGAGAAAGAGAAAAATTACACTGACGACCCAGTAAAGTAAGTTCGTAGACGGTTCACAAGATAAACTGCAATCGAAGGACGTTGACTGAATGATAAATTACACTTGACAATGGGCCCAGGCAATCGTGTGTTTGTGTGTGTGTGTGTGTAAGCCACACTGAATGTATTCATGTGTGTGTGTGAACGAGGCCAGGACTTTTTCTGCTCTCGTTTGTCATAAGTTTACTTTTAATATAAAAGTTTTCCCCTCTTTGGTCATGTTGAAAAGTGATCATGATGATAATTACACAAGCAAAGCAAAGTAGGGGGAAAATACAAAAGGTACAGTGGATCCTGATTAGATTAAACAATGATGAAAGTGAAATGATATGAAAATGCAACTGTTTACCATAAATTAAACATCTTTTGTAATAAAGATAGACTTTATGTTAAAGCTTACATATTTTTTTTAAAAGGAATCAAATACATCTATCTATCAAAGACTCTATCCGGCTGGGAAATCATGAGTATAATACTTAATGACGTTATATAGGGACATATAAATATATAAAAGGATTCGATTTTTGTATATTTTTACATTTCAAATATTTACTTCAGTTTAAAAAAATTAAATAATAATTTAATAAATTGCTTTTCCACTTCTTTTCACTTGTGACGAGAAAATTTGTTATCCATTGGCTAGTTGTCACATTTGTAACCACTGTGAGGAGGTGTCCATCACGGTCTAAGGGTGGGGGTATACGC
This sequence comes from Drosophila austrosaltans, assembly GCA_035045865.1. Classification (NCBI taxonomy): domain Eukaryota; kingdom Metazoa; phylum Arthropoda; class Insecta; order Diptera; family Drosophilidae; genus Drosophila; species Drosophila austrosaltans. Next base: position 8,496,678 of record JAWNOQ010000200.1, read on the forward strand.
CAACTCCCAGAAGATTTATGTGCCCATGTGGTCAGAGATAAGAGGCAGAAGCAGCAGAAGCAACTTCTTGAGTGTTTGTGGGGACAACGGGAAATTCCTCGAGTGTGTTTGTCAGTTTGGAGGATGGTGAGAGAAGTATCAGTAAAGGGAGGAGGGGTGGGGTGGGTAATTATGATGCTGCTGTTGTTGCCACATGTGGGCGGCAGATGGTGCCATCGAGTTGCCGTGCTACTCCTGCTGGCGTAGAATTTGAGTCTCTCAAGCGGTAGCCCAGTTTCTCACTCATTAAGGATATCCGTGCAGGAAAACAATGCCAAACTCAAAACTTGCACAGCGAGACACAGACAAAAGCCGTTACAATATTACCACAGAGGGTGACAGGAACCTCCCCATCCCACTCAGCCTCCTCACCCACACACATCCCTCTGGCCCTGGATTCTTCTGTTTCCACCCCATTCTTAATGCATTTAGTGGCTGCGGTTTTTCGAGCTCTCACATTGTTTGCTCTTTGGCGCGCCAGAAAACACAGCAGCAAACAATACAAATATATCTTGCCACGCCTTCATGATACTATGTACACCACTAAGACACGGGGGCAGGGGGGAGACCGAAGCGGACTGCTGCACAAAAAAAAAAAAGTTCACTTCTTTTTACAGGCGGCAGGAGCAACCTACCAGAACTTGAGCACTGCACGGAAGTTCCGGACTGTGTGTGTATGTGTGTGTCTGTATATCGTCCTCTTATCCTTTCAACGCAAAACTTTTCTAGGATTTATATAACGAAACGTTGACTTTTGCTTACAAAAGTGAAGAGGCTGGGAGCAAAAACCTTTTCAAAGGGAAATCGAACCGAAAAGTGTTAATTCATTAAGTTTTTCATAATTTTAAATCTTTTTTTTTTGCCAAATACAAAAAAAATAAGAAATTTTAAATATCGTCTGGCCAAGCAGAGAAAATAATAATATTTGTTTAATTTTTGTAACATGGAGAATGGGCTCTTCTACCTAACGCAAGGCTATACATATTTTCCACTAGACTAGCTAATAAGCTTGTACAAAAAGTTGGATCTGGCATAAAGCGTGAAAATTTGTTGTTGTTAAAAACTCATCAAATTATCCAATAATTGGAAACTTACTTTATTTTCGCTTTTTGAAATGTTTTATTGTGTAATATTTAATGAAAATCTTTAGATTTTTAATTGAGTGCTGTTTAGAATTCATTTTCAATTTCTGTGGAAGCCCGTTCTTTATATAGAAATATTCAGAAGTGAAAGGGTCGATCAAGGGAGACATCCTGAGGCATGTATGTATTTGGAGTTGGATTTTATTTCAATAAAGTGTTCCACAGAATATATGTAATCAAAGGAGTTGCCACGCAGTCGAGCTTCAACTTGTTTTATGTCAGAGTTGCCGTTGGTTAGAAGCTACAAGACGGTAGCACGATCTCTGGCAACCTAGAAGTCATGGAGAGTCATACTGAGTTGGATGCCGCAGAGTTGAGTCGTCAGCAGTAAAAATCGAAATTAACTTTCTAAAGTATTTAGTTTTTTTGTTATCACACTCCACTTTGTATTACGCACACAATAACTTTTAGATATGTGAAAAACCATTTTAAATTATATATCTTACATATATTGATGGTTAAAGTTTACTTATATTAAGTTCTAGTAAGCAACTGATTTTCTGTACGTTTTCTGAAAATATTTACAATTTGCACACTGAACATAAGGAATTACTGTTACATTCTTGACACCTTATACTGACACATACGATTCCAATTTAATGAAAGCAAATGTAATAAAGTTTATAAGAACTGTTAATAAATTGTCAGGTTTCTTTACTAACCTTGCTGAACTAGCTCTGGTAGGTCTAGACTAACTAAATAAAAACACAACTAATATAAGTCTAAATCTTAAAACATAACCATTACATTTATCTATATTAATTTCGCTTCATCTTGTTTCATCATTGTTAGGAAAATAAGAAAGAAGTTTGTTTGTATACCAAAATATCAATGTGGCCTAAATTTTAATATCAAGCAAAAGTTACTCACACAGGTCCGGACTCCTTTGAATTGTTCTCTATCATTCGAATACTTCTGGTTTTCAAGATATCAACGGATAAGCTAAAAGTCTTTTTCATTACAAACTAGAAAACCCGGCAAACGTTGTTATGCAGACATTAACCATTATTAAGATACTGATACTTTACCATTCATTGGATTTATCATTTTAATATTAAAATAATATCCATCTTCTCCTTGCCAAAACATCAGTGGGTATTGCAATGCGTCATATGATCGATGCTTCTAATGCACGTTTATGCGCCATTGTGCATTCGTCCCAGATGATGATTTTCGATGCCGCTAAAACTTTGGCCATTGCTGAGTGTTTTGCAATATTACACGTTGGTTCTTCAATAGTTTGAAGATTTAACGGCAATTTGAATGCTGAATGAGCCGTACGGCATCCTTCTAACAATGTGGCTGCTATTCCAGAAGAAGCAACTGCAACCGCTATGTTGGATCTCGCCCGAACAGTTGCTAATACTAATGACATAAGGAATGTCTTGCCAGTTCCACCAGGGGCATCTAGGAAATATAAACCACCATTTTAATCAGCGATTGCCTTCATTAAAGTATCATAAACTTCCTTTTCTTGGTAATTCAACAGGGGTACATTCCTTTGAACTACTAAATCTAATTCCTGGTGATCATATTCACGTTCCCGTTCCAATTCTCGATTAAATGCGTCATTCATTTCACGATTTGGAGCTGGCATTCCTAACCTGATTAATAAATTACCGCACATGAGGTAACACATATCTTCGATCAAGAGTAAAGCACGATTATGTATCTCCTCATTCTTCTCAATATCGTGATTTCTGGAACTGACACGACTTTGATGTAAAATATGTTCTGACATACTATCCTTGTATTTGTGCCACAGGTTACATGGGTTTGATGGAAAACATGTCGAAATTATTATAGCGAATAATGTGCGTATCTGACTTGGAGATGCAGAGATAATGGCTTCAGCGATTGTCGTATCCCAATGGGTATCGTTTTCTAATAAGATCAATTCTTCAATATTACACCATTAACAGTTCGTAGTGTCTCAAACAACCGCAAATAGAAACATTCATCATTCTTTGGATGAACTGTATACATACGACGAAGAGCATCAGTAGAACGCACATCTGGATACCCAGGAACCGCATCACCTTGCTTCCGTCTTTGAAAATTCTTGGATGAAGCATTCCAAGTATAATTATTAATTTAATAGAAATAGTTTTAATATTGATTTCTTACAAATATCAAATTGAGTTCATCGATGACATACATAACTAATCCGGCAAACTTTGTTCCAAAATATTTTATTTATTTCTTAATGTCAAGTCACACGGGAACGCTGTCGAACGGGATAAAAAGTATCCTATGTCCATCTCCTGGCTCTAAGCTACCTCCCTACCAATTTTCAGCCAAATCTGTTCTGCCGTTCTTGAGTTATAAGTGGTGTAACTAACACGACTTTCTTTTATATATATAGATCTCATCTTACTTAAACTTTAATAAACGTTTATCCAACATTTTGTACTGATTCACTTTAAACGATTATTTACAGCAATATGCTCAAGTTATGCTGCCCCTTTAAATATGCAACAGTTTGCAAATTTAAGCTATAACTAAATACACATGTAATTGAGAAACAATTTATAGCCAACTAATTTTGCATTGATTTCAATAAATTTATATTTAATTGCTTGACTCGTGTTTTTTGCCATTCTTTTTTGTTATTTCATTTCTGGTTTTTTTTTTTTGGTTGGTAGTTGTGGCCACACAAATTTATTGGCTTAATTGACAAAACAAAATGAGTGGAACATGGCCAACAGGTTTTGCATGTGCAATCGAGTCACGTGTGAGCCAAGTTTTTAATTGGATGCCAAATGGAAAGAAAGGGAGGACTGGGCCCGGCATGAACTGAATCGAACCGAACCGAAAAAAAGCTGTCAAATCAATAAAATATATTTGCTTTTAAAGAACAAAAACAAAATAAGGAAGTAGCAAAGGAGCACAAAAAAAAGTGGCATGAAAAAGTTTGTGGCACCTTTTGAAACTTTTTTTCTCTCTCCCGCCCCCCTTACCACTCTTGCCGCCTCCTCATTTCTTTTGCCTGTTGCCAAAGACATTTTCAAGTGCAAAGTTTTTGCTTGAGGAAAATGCCTTGGGGACTCTGGCAGAAGGTATTGCTTGAGTGGTCTTCGTCTTTCACTGTCTCAATTGGATGTGGGCACACGGGGGTGGATATTTGTATGTGTGGGTGTGTGTGTGTCTGTGTATGTGTGTAATTGGTAAAAGGGTCTGGGGCTGCATTTAGCACAAAAGCAACGGGCAGCGGCAGCGGGAGCAAGGGGGATTGTGACAGAGAGCATGAGCTCAGATGTCAGAGGGCGAGCGAGTGCATGTTTAAGGGTCGTCGACGGCAGGTCTAAAAAGTCAATCACAATTCCCAGTGCAATCACAACACGCGTATTAATATTTAAAGAGGCCATCGAATTGGTTTCTACGAAATCTGACAATTGTCTGCCATCCGCAACTGAATGGTACGCATACATAGATGACTTAGGGGGTTGGAGCTGGGGAGATAAGATAAGATGCGCCAGCTCAAAGATCACAGCAATTTTGTGGCCTGCAATATTTTCCACTTATTTGACGATTTGTTGCAGTTAAGCCAGCAAGATTGTGCCCCACCCGTTAACATATACATAAATATTTCAAGAGTATGGATACCCATTTTATGTCTGGCAATTTAGATTTTTATGATTCCTACCGAAAGCATTGTCTCTGTTTTATGAGACCCGTACCATCCCCATCTAAAATGAAGATTGATTTCGCATTTGCATTTGCCTTGTATATAAAATGGAGAAAGGAAGAGGACAAAAGCAAAATGACAGCTTTCTCTCCCTCTATCTCTCTCTCTTTCTTGTCTGTCTATTGTCTGTTAACTGTCTGGACGAGAAGTAAAACCACATTTCCGCTTTTTTGCATTCACTGACTGGCATTGAATAAAAAGTGAAAACTTTCACCATTTTTGAACTTGCAGGCATTCAATTACATTTCTCCTGCAATCAATCACACTCAAAGTTGAACAGTTTTTCTTCACAAAACCACAATGGCAGGGTATATAGAAATACTATACACATATATTTGCATTTTCATTTATGCAACTATGCTAAGCGATTTTCCACTACGATTATGACAGTTGCATAAGAAAAACATGATTGAAAAGCAGGAAAAACGTTGAAAATATCAAGTAAAAAAATTATATGCAAATGAAAATGTTGTCGGAAAATTCTTAAGGTGAACAGTGAATTTCATGAAAAATTGAAAACAAAAAAAACTTCAAGGTCCAAAAAACTAACTAACTTATTAAGTCATAGAAAAATTCCCAAACACTTTAAACATGGTTCAAATTTATTTCAAAATTATTAAAAGTTACTTGAATTAAAATTAAATTAGTTGAGATGTATGTGACTTAAACTTTTTCTTTTTACCCATAGACCACACTTTTTGACTTTACTTTTTATCGACTGCCTCATACAAGCGACTTACTTTGACTTGCTCTTGCGGAGTTGCCACCTGTTTCCCATTTGAATTTGCCACATCCATTCATTAAGTGCCAGACTCTAAAAAACTAAGTAACCATATTTTACAATTATCATAAAACTGTCCGTTAAAAGGTTATGTATTCTATCATATTTTTGAATACAGCCTGCTTCTATTTAAAAGAGAAATATTTTCAAGTCTCATTTACATAAGGTAAATCTAATAATTGCTTTTCTTCTTAGCCTTTTTTGCATATTCTATTTGTTTTACAGGAACAGCAAACATAGAAGAAATAAAAATAAACTGATATGCAAACAAGTAGAAGCAAATATCAAGTTGACTCCTTTTTGCACTTGAGGAGGTCCTTCAATTTTATGTATTCTCACATATCCAGTTTTATGCCCACTTAATAGTTTTGTTTGTGTTTCCAGCCAAATGACTAAACCGAATTGTTTCAAGATGCCCTTGCCAAGGGTCCTGGTAATTTATGGGACTAAGCGTCAAAAGGCAGACAACGACGACGACACGGTGGGGCCACTTGACAGTCGGCAACAAAAGGACACTACCACCACCACCGCCACCACCTCATAACGAATTCAGACAGAAAATGTGTCTATGTTGGAATGTTGATGGGTTTAAATTATATTAAACTGCCAGGCGTGGCATGTATTTATCCCATTTCACAAAGTTAACCTTCTGTTTTAACTGAAATGTATCTCTTGCATTTACAAGTAGTACGTTTGCATATACTTCTCATTGTGGTTAACTGTTTCAAAATTGTTATCACAACACACACACACACACACGCACATATGTATGAAATGCTCATTTATCATTGAACCAATCCCAAAAACCAAATCCAAATACCACTTGCCAGATATTTCCCATTTTCATTTAGTGCAATGCAAATGTCAAAAGTTGCAAGCTCAAAAGTTTCCCCATGGTTCTTTGGTGTTTTTTTTTTTTTGTGTTTTTATTTTTCCAACCGCTGTAATATTAGCCCCGGAACGCAGCTACAGGCACCAGGAAGATCTACCCAGCGGGCAGTCTAATTTAAATTGGTTTGTTTTGTCTGTGGGCATTTGCGCTTTTTACTCCCCAGTTCCCCAACAATTGCGACGACTGTCCTCCGTTTCTTGCCACCAGGTTTCATTTTTTTTTTTTAATGTGGAGCACTCTTTTGCAAAAGTTTTTAACGCTCGGGGGAGTTGGATGGATGCGTTCGCCATTGGACTGGACTGAAATGGAATGGACTGGGTAAGTGCAGCAGGCGAGCGGTGACGAGGAGGGAGGGGGAATCAGTTGCGGGGTTACTAACGGTAAATGCTACCGTTTACTACCTCATCGTATATGCTGTCGCACATTTCATTTTTTTGGTACGTCGAGTGAAATTAAAATGCTTGTTTTCACTTTATGCAAATTTGGTCCCTTTAAAAATGAAAAGCAAAAGGGCACAATTTTTGATAAAAAGAAGAAAGTGTCGACTAGGACTTTACCTTTTGTTGAGTGGTTGAGTGGTTGAGAATATAGATTTGATATATATATATATCACACGAATACTTGAAAATAATTAGAATTCTGGTATTAAGACCCTTAATGTACTAAATAAGCCTGATGATCTAACATTATATCTAAATAGGCATATTTTTTGTAAGTACTTATCATTTAACCAACTCTCTAGATTTATATATAGTATATGGTATATATGTTTATATAAATACATATTATACAATTATTATAGAAAAAGAAAATCATTTTTTTATTATTTTCAGTAGATTCTTCATAATACTAAATCCTTAGATAACTATTGATTGAAGGGGACTTCTTCTCTTTCAGGTGAAATTTCACAATAATTCATTTAACTACCATTATAGTTAAAATTTAACTGAAAAAAAAAACTTATTGACTTTTTTAACTTACTGACAGATTATGTTTTCCGATTGAACTATGTATACATTAGCAATCAGTAATCTTTGTAATTCCATACTTATTATTCTTAGGAAATTCTGGTTGTATTGCAAAGAAGTTTAAAGATCAAAAATTGTTAATGAGTTGAATGAAATGCGTCAAATCTAATGGTTTTATTAAAAGTATTTAACGGAAACTTATTAATTAAAAAAAAATATATATCTTTACTTCCAGGTCTGATATCCCAGTCTCTGATATATAAATATTATTAGCTGGAAAATTTTACTGGAACTACAAAAATTGTAAGATTACATACAATAGCTACCTAAATACAATCAAAAATAAATTAGTTAATTTAAATAAATTTTGTTTTGTGTCCTACTTATATGATAATTTTTACAGCAAACTTTGTAACTAATTCCTAATTTAGTTGTTACTTTAAAAACTTTGAAAAACATTTAAAAAACTGTACATTTTCTTCCTGTTTGGCCTAATCTACCCAGTCCTCTTTATTAGCTAAAGGGTATACTAAAACGCAGCCAGGATTCGTTGAGTGCCCAAATATATATACATACAAACATATATATTAAAAAAAAGTAGCAAAATTAAAAAAGGAAACAGAAAACAGTGAAGCAAATAAAAATGGCGCGTATTTACGTTTGGGAATATGCAAATAAGCGTCCGTTGTATTTATTTTCTTTAGGTTGATGCGAAGTCGTCTTTTTTGTTCGTCCCTCTCAGCTCTCAGTTGAGATGAAGGGGAAGTTTTTGGGTACTCGTGGGGCTTACAAGCTATTAAAATGTCGCTGCAAGTACTTAACTGCCTGATGTTGTCAATTTAAATTAAAAATAAAAATAAAAATGGAGAAGCAACTGAAAATGAATACGAATACAACATTGGACGCAAAAGTTGCTGGGTAAAGCGACGAAGAAGGCAGATTTCACTTTACAGACCCCAAGATGGGGCCAAACGGATGATACTGATGGAGGTGAAAGGCGGCTGCATGCGTGGATTAACAAAACAAAAGTTTTGTTGTTTATGACTGCATTTCGACTGATGAGCACAAGTATATACATACAGATACATATATATGCTAATGGAGATGGTTAAGTCGGCTAGATGGGCGAACTGGGAAATTAAAAGTTGGCGGCTGAGAATGTTTCAAAGTATCTTGTCATTAAGTGAAGTGATTCACAATAGGGGTAGACGCAGCATTATAAACTTTTTGAATAACAAAAAAAAGAAGCCGTTTTTCTTATTCTTAAGAGAAATTTCTTAAAGTTGAAATTATGCAAAAAATATAAAAAAGGACATATTAGGTAAATGAATATAAATGTATTCTAAACAATAACTAGACAAATTGTCGTGGACTATACACTGGGGTCAATTTGAAGATTTTTTTCCCGTCCCTCATTCCTACTTTTAGCTATTAAAAGTTTTACTTAAAACTTCACTAGCTTCGGAGAATAAGTCAACAAAAATAAAGAAAATCCAGTTTTGATATACCTAAATATACATTTACTGATTTTTCTAGAAACCTGTAGACACTTTTCTATTGACAAACTCATTAGTTTTCAACTGACTATAAAATTATTATTAAATTCAAATATTAGTCGGAAAACTGTTTGTTAAAAGATAATTTTTCGTCTAACAAAACTTAAAATTGGACTTTTCTTTTATAATATTGAATAACTAATATTAATAACAGTAATTAAAACTATACAAATAATAATACTAATTTTGTCAAGCATAAAAACATTGGCAAAATTGATCGTTATCTATTCATTTGAGTAGTAGACAGAAACGATCCAATAAATTCACAAATTTACATTTTATTTCTTAGTATAATATCGAATATAAATTAAATGTTGAACGTAGTGACCATTTGTTTTCCATAAGACACAACTTAACTACTTTTCTTTGGTTTTTGGCTGGGTAAAATAATCCATACCTCCAATTTTTTGACAAAATTTTCTTTACAATAATTTAACTATAAAAAGTTTTTATTTGTTAAATCTCGTATATAGGTGTATAAGTCTAACAACAATTTTCTAGTTTTATCTTAATCCAACACTTAATCTAACGTCTGAAGGATGCTACATTGATCTAAGGCCCTGATGATTTGCTAGAGAGTTGGAAGGTCGTTTCATTGGAGATGAGTTCTATAATATGTTCAAGTTAATGTGCCTGCAGTTTAGCGATATATTTTAGCTATAGTATCTTTGTTTCGGTTTTTACACTAGGAATAAACAATACCAAAGTTTGTTGTTACCATATAAATTTCGTTTCGTGTTGGCGCAATTAATTTTACGATTGTTTATTCTTAATAATGAAAATGAAATAAAAGACATACATATATGTATGTAAGATGTAATGTTGCAAGACACACAGCTACCTTTAATTTCAATAGAAATAATCATTTGGAAATAATCGAAATATTTGTAACCAATGTTTCTTCACTCGAACTGAAACTTTTTTTTACCTTTAACAATGTTTTGAACTCATTTTCAATCCAAACCATGTAAAAGTTCCATTTAGTTTCTAAGCAAATTGTACTTTTATCTTTAACCATAAAAATCTGAACCTATAACCCAATAGAACTAAAATCTTATAGGACAAGCGTTGAAAAAAAGAGAAACGGAAGTAAAAACATCCGCTTCTCAGCTTAAAGGCTTTATCCGTTTGGCTAAAGCACAAATGAGACTTGGTCTCTGTCAACAACTGAGGATTGTGTATGCCTTTCTCTCCTCTTTCTCACTGTACATTTTCTTGGTAATAAGTGAAGTCGGCTCAAAGTATTTTAGTGCAAAATACACAGACACACATACTCAACACACACACACACACGTAAACGCATAAAAGCACAGCGAGAACGTGCTTTGATTTTGTAAATAATTGCAATGACGATGCCTTTGCCATTCACATCCTTGTTCTCGTCCTCGTTCTCGTTCTGATCCACATTCGCATCCTTGTCGCTGTCGTCATTGTCGACAAAAACAAGCTCCGGGCGCCAAGTCAAGCCAAGCACATGATAATATTAATAATAGTGGTAATAATCATACGCACTGTGTGACGAACACACAAAAATGAAATCCCCGCCGTTGTCTGTGCCGCTGTTTAATATGATTAATGCTCCCTGCCCCTGCCCACTCCGCCCCCTTATGTACCATGAGATTTTGTCTGGCACACAAAATATTTACACGTACCCACATATTCGCGTAGCTACAGGGCTTCTACTTTCTCCACACTTTCTTTACAGAAGGCTTTCACCACGAAGGACTAAGAGGACTTAACTAGTTCTCGTTGTTGTCATGCTGTGTGGTTATGTCGGTGGTTGATTCTGATTTTGAATTTCTTTTCCACTTTGATGGATGGATTGAGAATGTGTTTTAATTAAAAACGTTTCGACTTTTTCACACACACCAGAATTAATCCTCGACATTGTTAATTAGTAATAGATTTATAAAAATTTTTTAAATATGATTAAACATAAAGAAAGAGGAACATTTTCTTCGCTCTAGCATTAAAGAAGTTTGTAATAAAACTTTAAGCATTGATTCTTGAATTGATTTTATGTTAAATATTTGTTTCCCCACTAAAATCCTAGTTAAAGTTTTTTTTTAGTCCTTGCTATATATCATTATATCAGCTTGGCAACTACCTCTTATCTAGTTCCAAGAATATTTTAATAATAAAAGTTTTTAAATTTTTTATAATGAAAACTTAGTTTATAATTAATTTGTTTTTTTTTTTTTTTTTTTTTTTTAAATGCGGAAGGAAGTCAGTATATAACGGTCAATTCGATAAGCCCGCTGAAAGCCTTCAAATAAAAAGTAAACATTTTTCAACCATCTATTTATTTCTAAAGATACAATAAAATTTGTCTTAACCCTCTACCGCATACAAAGCCATATATGGCTTTTCACTTTCAATAATTTTTTACTTACGTTTATTATTTGTTATCAGTTATTTTCTTTGCACTGTTATATGTTGGAATTCGATGATCGTAGGATTTTTATGTGGCCTTATCGCAAGTTTCAATCAGTTTTGTGAAAGCATCTCAACCAGATGAACGAAAGTGAATTTTGCTGAATTTAAAATTTAATTTGCTATACTAAAAAACACTTTTGTCGCTGAAAAGTATTTTTATTTTTAAAGAATATAAAGTTTACTTTTATAAAAATAAATAATTTGAGTATAACGTAACGTGTGCATGATATATTCTATGTACTTATCAAACTTTTTTTCAGAAATGAATGCACAATCATTTTACGTTATCATTACGGCGTTGACTTACTGAATTCTTTATTGGGGCTTTATAGAATTCAATTGCGTTTAAGAAAATGGTATAAATTTTTTTTTTTCATATGATTGATATGTGCGTGGTTAATTCATAGATTTTATGGCGTCGTAAGTCAGATCTATACAAGAGACTCTTCGACTTTAAGCTAAGCACCTGGTTAAGGCAAGAAAAATAAAGAAGCGCGGACGTCCTGCGATGACTCCAACTTCATCCCCGGCTACAAGCACGGAAGGTTCTCCTTCCACCAGCAAAAGAAAACACCAGGAAATTCCCTTGAATTCTGTTTGGGAGGACAATATTGGGCATTTTCCCACATGGAAAAAGCAAAGGCAACTCTGCCAAAACAATTGTTATTTCCGCTCGTACATTTTTTGTGAGAAATGCAATATATTTCTATGCTATAATGACAAAAGAAACTGTTTTACCAACTTTCACCTAATTGCATAGAAAGCCATATATGGCAAACTCTAAAAAGCCCTTAATGCATAGGAACCCATATATGGCTTAATTTTTTCCCCCCAAACTATGCCCGCCCAAAAAAAAAACAAAGTCTAAATTTATATTATCTTTACCTAATTAAATACATATTTACATAAAAAAAAATTTTTCCTTTATTCTTTCTTTGGTCATGCATGCAGTAGAGGGTTAAAACCATCTATATATATAAAAATAGAATAGAGAATAGAAATAGAGTTTGTATCGATGAACTCAAAACGATTATTATCAAAATTGGTATATAAAGGGTGTTTTTTTTAGAGGTATAGAACTTTGAGTTGGCACCACTGTTTAATATGGCGACCAATCGACCAGTTGTTGAGTGATTTTTTCTCAGTTTAGTACGGCAATTCATCATGAATAGACTCACTTTGAAAATGGTGCATCTGTGCGGAACACGTTTCAAGCGCGCTATGTCCGACTCTATGTCGACGAGATCGTCCGTCAGATCAGTTAATTCAGTTAACCGTGGAACGTGGATCCAACTCCGCTAGATTACTATCTATGGGGTTATGTCAAGTCACTGGTTAACGCGTTTAAGCCGCAAAGCCCTTGACCGCTTAGAGGACAATACACGTTTATATGTACATCTGTTTCAATTGATGGCACTCGCCACTTAGTTTCGCTTCAGAGTTGCAACTTTTCCCCATTTTAACCGATTGTCATCAAAATTAGTATAACCATGTATTTTGCATTTTTACACAGAGGAAAGAAGGAATAATAATTATAGTCGAATCACTTAATTATAATCGTACTTTATTATTATATAGTAAGTTATAATTGTAAACAGAAGATTCTGTATAAGTTTTTGTCATAAAATGATAAATTAATAAAATGTAGCGGTATGAAGTTCGCTGGGTTAGGTAGTATATATGTACATATGTATTATATTTTAAAAATTATTTCTTTCCACTTTTAAATTAATAATTAAAGAGGAAAAAATTCATAACAGTAAAGAATTATTAATAGTTTATAGACGATTCCAATTTACTTAGAATGTTGCCCATTCTTTCAGGTAAGAAACTCTGCAGAAAAATTTAACTCGAATATGTTACTCGATATAAGAGGTTTCTAAAATTATAAAACTTTTTCATTCTTTTAAAAAAAGAAAACATAACTATTATTTATATTATGTATAAATATTTACACTTTTATTGGTATACTTTTTTGAAATAAGCTATAATGCTCTGTAATGTTTTTTATTCAGATTTTTTTTTACTAATTAAAATCAAATAAATTATTTAATTAATGTAAAATTTATGTTAAATTAGTTTTGTTGAAATTTTTCGTTTTAATAACAGAATGGGGTAATCAATAGGATGTGTAGGGAAGCAGTCAAAGCTCTTAAAAACAGTTTTCTACAGTGTCTACAGTTTTCAATATTTCAGTTTAAATTTAATCACATCAATTGTGATTTCGAGTTACGAAACGGCCATTTCTCTCTTCTTACCTTTAAAGTTAAATATTTTTTTTAATTCTTCTATTTGGCTAAAACCATGTTTATAATACTCAAATGGAGTTGGTAGTACCGCAAGCCCATATACATGTTCTCATATAAAACTCCAAGACAAAAAATGTTGACTACCAACAAGAAATAAAAGTGTAGCGGCAAATTTAAGTGCAAATGCTTTTTTTTTTTTTGTTTGATTTTTAAAGTTTTTCTGCTCGATATCTTTACATAATTCTCGCACCGTTTGGCTATAAATCTTTCGCAAAATGGTAAAAGAAAAGTTTTCTTCATTCCGAATTATCTGTTTTTATTTCATTTTGGATACAAAGTTTACTTTGAATTCAATGAAGCAAGAAATTTTGCCTGACAATTAACCAGCTTGGGAAGGAGAAGATATGAAAAAGCATTTGCAATTCTGCAGATTGTAAAGCACAAAACTTTTACCACGAATATATATCAATGTATGTGTGCATGTGTATGTATATGTGTGTGAATGGTTGCACCCCAAACTTATGCAACGATTTTTGTAAGCGATGCAATAAGAAAGGAAAGAAAAGGAAAAACCAATTGAAAACTTTTACACAGAAAAAGATGGAAACGCAATAACAAGAAAGGTGACTCTTCATATACGTATGTCTATATACATAGAGGTATATGCATTGTGTATTTATGCCTTTTGGCTGCCTGACGAATCTACAGAAAAAAAGAAACAACACAATGAGAAAAAAGGTAGCAAAATGCAGTAAAGCAGAAATTAAAGAATAATATTTTCTTAGGGGAAAATGCAAGCGAGCGTTAACAGACGAGAATAAAAATACGAAATGGAACTTGCGCAAGAAAAAAAAAAAAGAAAAGATAAACACGGTGAATGGTAAAAGTCTTTAAAAACGCATAAATTGTCATAGCCAAAACGGTTTAGGTAGAGGGGGGTAAAAGATTTTCCTATAGGAGGGTGGTTTCAAGATCTTTGATGTGTGTGTGTGGGGGGAGTGGGGGTGTGTCTAGCTGTTTTTCCAAACTTTAAGTGTTATTATTTCTTGGCAACTAACCCTTATTTTCTTACAAGGGGAAGGAGATATTGTGGAGGGTAGTAATACGATATGTTTACTTAAGTTACAGTAACAGGTAAAAAGCTTTTTGACTGACAGTTGACAGAGTTTTTGTTTTGCTCAAATGCGTAAATAAGCCATGAATAGACAGGGAGAGATAGAGACTCCAAAATGGAAAGACAAAAGGAAAAATTTAAATAATTTTCGTATACAGACTTGCTCGTAAATCTGTATGCAAACTAAATGAAGACTTCACCAACATCAGCATCAGCTATAACAACAATAGCATCAGTAACAAACAACAACAACAATTGCATCATCAAGTCATGACATTTGACAAATGAGCCTTAACCATTCCAACCGTTTGAGAAAGTAAAATATTGCACTCACATGCGAATTTCAAGGTACATCAAAGGGGTGTACATACATACATATAACAAAAGCACTGCACAAATCCAACAGTCAGCAAGTGTGACAGAATTCTTTGCTAGAGATGACATCGTGAGCGTGACCTAGCGGGCAAGCAATTGATATTATGTAAGCAAGCAATTGATATTGGAAGAAGAAGAATTTAATAACACGATCTTCTCATCAGGTAACTTACTAACAAAAGGAAGAGTGTAAAATAACTCACTCACTTGTTTTAAGAAGAAAACAAATAGTTTATCACTAATAGTTGAACTGTGTGGAAAGAACTAAACAATTATTGGAAAAGTGATCTAGTAACGTCAATCTAGTTTAGTAAAGAGGAGGCTTAAAAAGCCCCAAGATGGATTCGACCGACGTTCTCATGATCCTTGTTATTGTTTTACAATGATAACTTAAAGGAAGTTTTTGCTCCGGTAAATTATGACATTCAATTTTGAATAAAAGTTGAAAAACAATTCGAGAAATTTGAAGTTACAAATTATTATTGGCATTTAATACTGTGTCTTCTTTCGTTGTCGTTGTTAAAAGTCAGAGATATCAATGAAATTTATAGGGATGGAGATGTAATCCAAATAGGACTAAAATGAGTTCCTTAAAAGAAGAGTATTATGATTGGCAAAAAACAATTGTCTAATGGCATAAGGCCTTAAAGCTTTTGTACTAGTCCTTAATCTAATGGCCCACCAGTGTCTCCATTTCTGAGTCACTTTTATGAGTAGAAAAGTACATATTTCTTTACCTTTAAAAATTGTCTTCACAGATCAGCAGAAAAAGCAAATACCTATAGCCTAAGAAGTCAATATTAAATATTGATATCATAACTAAAATTATATTCCATTCCCCTAAACTAGCATTATTTCATATTACTTAACAAAAATAGTAATCAAAAGCTTTAATTATTTTAATTCAAAACAAAGAACTCATTTCGGATAGTTTTTTATGCCATCTCTAGATATGAAAAAAAGTTTGAGTTGCATTCAATGTCGCATACTCTTGCCCCTATCCTGCCCCCTTGCCATCAAAGTCAAGTCAGCACAAAAGTCAGCCGAGGGCAAACCATTCCTCTTACAGTCTCCACAAATTCATTCTCTTGCTTTTTTTATGGCAAATTGTCAGCGTTGTCGTAATTTTTAAGTTAAAAAATTGTTAAAAATAAAGGGGGAAAAAAAAAGAAAACCAAAAACCAAAAAAGCTTTCGTAGCATTCATTACCATGCCGACAACTCGACTCTGCTGACTGCCACTCACTCAGGACTCAGTGAGAAGGACTGTGTGGAACTTCCCCTCTCTATCATGTCTGCGTGTTGCACAATAATTTATTGCCGCACAATTGCAGCTGCCACACATTCCAATGCACTTGGCGCCCCAGCTGCCATATAACACTGAATAGGGTAGCATTTTCGGGGGGATAGGGGGATTCTATAGAAGAGAGTAAAGAAGGGTACTGGCTCCATCATGGTGGAAAATGTTGTCAGGGCACCCGCAGGGCTTGTAAAAGCAACTCGCATTTGGCGTTGATTTCGATGGGATGAATCCTTTCCATATATCTTCCGACTGTACTTTACAAATGTTATATAACCTTAAATCGGTAACTTTATATATTTAGTTATTAGTTAAATGTTGCCAAATTGATATCAAATGGAGTCGAATATAAATACTCGTATGTATTTCATCATTTGATTAAACGCAAATGTAATTGGATATTTTGCAAACACATTTACTGTATGTAGATAGTCATATGTCTAGAAATTGCTGTCACTTCCTTTCCAAATCCATTAGGCCAAGTCAGTTGGCAGTGGCGGTAAGTGTGGCTTTTGCGGTTTCTACATAAATACATACATATATATATGTATGTATATAGATAGATATATCGACAAGTCTTCCTCCATTAGGGAAGCATGCGAAAAGTGTCAATTACAGCAGATGTCAAAAACAATCAACGACATAAATAAGTCATGGTCGATTCGATGGCACTGTCAATGAGTGCTGGCAATAGCTAAGAATATGGGGGGGTTGGGGAATGGTGGGATAGAGAAAACTTCTCTGGGTAATCAATAAGCTAGACCAATTGCGTGCAGATAATTAACAAGTGGTAGCAGGCAACAAAAAGGTGTTATGCTCAATACATTTACAATAATATCATCGTGTTGCCAGGTCAAAACTGTTAACATTAGAAATTAAGAAACACGAAACTACCTACAGAGAATTGACCACTTATAAAATGAGGGGGGAGAGATCATACCACATTGGTTCATTACACCTTCGTAATAGGTCAAAACTGTTAACGTCTGAAATAAGGTATAACCTTTACCATGGCAGGACTAAGACCATAATTACAAGAATACGAGACAAGCTGGACACTGAAAAGCAAAAATAAAGATAGAAAAATAAATAGTATATAGAATACCATTGCACTACAAGGAATCTATTGAACTATTGAATGTTAAACATTGTATGCAGAAGATAAGGTTAGACACACAACAGGTTAGACACCATAAAGAGAAAGTCATGGTTAGATTGGTTACTCCATCGTTTTGCAAGGTAAAAACTAATCACTTTACAAATAAAAAAAAAGTTAACAATAAACCCACATTTGATCGATGACTTCAAGATTGAAAAAATTTGAATGAAGTTAATGTTCAACTTACCCCGCTTAGGATAATGCATAAGTGTAGAAAGGGATCTGGCAACCTTTGCCCATAACTATTATATGATACATGATATGATGAAAAGTGGCAGGGACAAGTAAGAAGAAGAACGAACGACGACCTGAAACGAGCTTCATTCATAAATATTAAAGTTGTAAATTTAAATTATTATTATTATTATTATTTATTTATTCGGCTTAGACGAAAAACTACATCCATACACTAGCCTGGGATTCGAACCCGGATCCTCGTTGTTCAGTTGACTAAATGACTGGGCCACTTAGACAACTCATCTACCGAGGACTGCAAATTTAAATATTTTTAACCTATTTACTTACTTCAATAAACAATATTTATGTGGTGTTTATATATTAAAATCCCACATAAATTATTATTAATCTTAAATCGAAAGCAAGACTGTTAACATTATAGACACTTTGTATCTAGAGCCACCAAGTCTACTATATTCCATTTTCACCCTCTCATTGTTCACTCACCATTGTAAACATGGAAAAAACCAGGATGATATGAAAACATGATGCATAGTTGATGACCAATGTGCGACCTGGTGGTCAGTGTGCGTGTTTCCGTTCAATCAATACTAATTATGGTAATCAATTTTAATTAGAGCATGATGGGCTCAAAAACGTAAAGGGTAAGCCGCTGTAGTTATTTGTTGTCAAAGCAGGGAACAAAGATATGAAGCTTGCCTGTCCCGCACACTCAAAAGCCACTCAAAAGGGATTGGATTTTTGCTTATGTCAAATTGCGAACAATGGCCAAAAGTGGCTTGCCTAAATTGAGGATGACAGGCTCGACCGACCGATAGACCGCCCCCACACACACGCACACACACACATACACCCACACCCAAATGCATGCACACGTCTCCTCCTACCCCTATCCCATCGACTTTGCTCTCTCATTGTTGGACACACTGATAGACAGGCCGTGTGCCGCCTGGAACTGAACCTGCCAATGGCATCGGCATTGGTATCAAAATTCCATTATTTGGATTAGACCAATTGTTGCCCCTGGATGGCCTCAATGCATTCACCATGAAAGATTTTCAGAGTTATGCAATAGACAATCGAAATTAGAGTATCTCTGGAATAATGTCATTTCAAAATTGTCTGTTTTTGAGTTAGTAACTGTAAGGAATGGTATGATGAATAGAAATCAGTGCATAGAGCAATTGATATGCTGACAATTCATTGATAGCAATAATTATTTCTACATTAATATTTTGCAGTGTTAACTTTTTTGCTATCAAAGTGTCTTTTAAAGCCTGAATTTATCTTTCAGATACAGTGGGCAAAAAAGGTAGAAGTTTAAAAGTTTTTGAACTTAATTTGTTTAAAAGAAGCCCAAAACAAATTTCATTAAGAAAAATGTCCTGAGATAGGGTTTATTGAATATTTGGCAACATAAATGTGTTTTCATTTACATATTTTAAATAAAAACATAAAAATTATATTCAATTATACAAAAAAAAAAAAAAACACAAGAAAATCATGTCAATAAAGTTTAAGTGAAAAAACGCAAATTAATTCAAAATAATTTTAAGTTTGTCCACCTTTTTGCAAAAATTGCTGTAAGCAGTCGACTATTTATTCATCGTACCAAAGGTTTTGCATAATTTTCAGCAATTGTAATCCACTCCGAAGTCAAAACCGACACTAGGGCCGTTTAAAAGGATATTTGGTGCTTCCGCATCCTCTTATCCAACAAATTCCAAAAATGCTGAGTTGGATTAAGATTGGGCTATTGAGGAGAGGTGCACAACTGCTAATTACTATTTAGTAACCACTCCCTCACGAGATATGACGTGTGTTTCGGGTCATTGTCCTTATGAAAATAGTATGTAGCCTCACTAAATTGGAGCTGACTCGCGCTATTCTAAAAGTTATCCTTCAATCTTCCAAGACAGTGAAACTTATCTATTTTGGTATCTATAAACACTAGTTCACCGGCCCCAGATGTGGCCATGCACTCCCAAACCAATACCTCATTTTTCACATTTGGAATTAAATTTTTTAACTTGAGGAGCTTTATCAGGGTTTCTCCACACTTTTCCCGACCCAAAGGATCTCATCAAAGAAACACACTTCTTTTCCTCTAATTTCGTTTATAAATGCTTTTTCCTTACATAAATTATTATAAGTTTGACTGTAAGACAAATAAGAAGACCTTCCTAAGAAGAAACGCATTCTTATTGGGCACACCTAATCTGCATCAGTTTCAACAACTTGTTGTCGAAATACGATGAAAAAAATATCGGATATGTATCTATGTATGTATATATAAACGTTTTGTAAAATGCCAAGTGAAACATTGCGGCATTTTAAATGAATTTTTTTTCAAATACATATACATATGTACATTTTAATAGAATTTACCTTTGCAAATTATGTCATTTTGGTAGAGGGAAAAACCAAGTTATTTTATTCTAATTTTCTCATTTACCAAATAATTATTTTGGATTGATTATTCATTTAAGTTATTTTTATCACATTAAAGTAAGGAACCTGTTTTATTAAGATATGTAAGTTAACTTTGTATCAACTGTCAGGCCTTGTACCCGCGGCCACGATACACTAATCTTACCCACTAACACTTTCATACTCCCTGATTACACTCCGACCTCTTCGCCGACTCTTAAGTCTTCTGCCAAGATCAGCTGCTCGCGCCTCGGCCAACGCTGATGCTGCTGCCGCTGCTGATGCCGCAACTGTCGCCGCTGTCGGCGCTGCCGCTGCTCCTCAATATATTTGCCACTGGGCATAATTGAGGGGAACGCCAAGCGGTGTTAACTTGTATATAAGTAGTTGAATAATGAATAGTGATTGATACAAGAGCACAATTGGCAACTTGGAACAGTAAATTTGGCAACTTCAACTCCGACAAATGCAACATAAAAACCGGCGCATTCACAACTTTAGATCGACGACTGAAGTCCTTTACGACTGCAACTTTTATTATTCCACGACACGTCTGATTCGCTTTTCTGCTGCTGCCAGAATCCCCGTATTATGTATCTAGTGATGCCACCTGTGTGACCCTCTTTACATTAATATGTATATTAATGTATTTTTTCAATAGGAATTTGAATTGAGACCTCTCTAGTAAGGGACAAATTTGAAGAACTTCCTCGCTCAAGGTAGAACGTATTACAAATGTAATGATAGATTCAGGAATCATTTATTGGTCTGGTAAGCAGTGAGTATAATAATATAACTAATATAATAATAACTTTTTATCCGCTGTTTAAAATTCTTTTTCCTACAACATTATGAATATCTTCAAAAAATAACAAATATCGAAATAACAGCTAATCGAAATGAAAAAAAAAAAAATGTATTTTCTAATTATAAAAGTTTTTACATATAAATACGAATATACACTAAAAAATAAATACTACATATATATACAACTATACAAAATTGTTTTAGTTGCTTGCCTTTAAAAGTGTTTTCTTACCTCCTTTATAAAAACCAAGTTACAAAAAAGTGCTTAAGTACATATGTAACAGATCTGAATAGAACCCCTTTTTTTATACCTTTCAAAAGACCTTTATTTGATATACTATGGGAACTATGTAGTCCATGATAATGTAGTTAAAAAATTCCATTTAAAAGTAAACACAAAATAAGACTATATTCCTACATTTGATATGGGGAAAATAAACATGTGCTTACAAAGCTACCAAGAAATCAGGACTCTCTAGACTGGAAACAATTGTTAAAATATAAAAATTTGTTAAGGTTTTCTTCATTTTTCCAAAGAATTTATTTAAAGGAATCTGAAAGAAAATCTTGTCTTTCACACATTACACAACTATTTGACCTCGATTCTTTTGAATTAAGCTAAATTCTTACAACTTTCAGACTCAATTTCTTACACTCAAAAATGAAGTAAAGCCGCTTGAATCTTACTTTAAGTTTATTTTCAGTAGCTAAAAATAGTTTCCTTTACTTGAGCTTAGTTCTACAACTAAGAGTACAACTATAGGATCATATAAATCATTTAGACATTTCTATTGCTTTGACATGGCTTCTGTCGCAATTTCAGAATTTTCAATTTGCCATTAACCAGACTCGATTGCAGCTCAATTTTTGTTTAACCTTATCCAATTCCCATCTGTTTGCCGCAAAAGACTTGTAAAGTAAATTAAAGAGTACACAACATCTCAATAAAGTATAGATACACACACACACCCCAAAGAGGACACATCTGCTTACCCCAACTAACATTAAGAGTAAATGACTAGCCTAATTTATGCACCTTAGTAGAACACCCACCCAACCAGGAGGGGAAACATGAGATCATGGAGAGGGGGAAGAAGTCTAAATTCCTATTCACCAGTAAACACGCCGCAATGCCGTAACTTCTATACCAAAATTGATGAAATAGCTAAGGAGAGGAAGGAGGGGGAGAAGAAGGAGGACAAAAAGTCGAAAACTAGAACTACCAACCAACTACATACCTACCGACTGACTGCCTAGGAAATTGCTTTACACAATCGAAACGCACGAAATGACAATATAAATCGAGGGGCGGAACTAATTTGCCAAAAGACTCGAAATAGGCTGGCCACAAAAGCGAAATGATGACTATACACTGTATGATGTGAGTGGGGAGGATGTGCAAAATGGGGAGAATCATAGCTAGAGATGGGGATGATGATGATGATGATGATGGTTGCAATTTCACCCATTTGAATTGGCCAAAATTAACGCAACGGGGACCAAACGTTTTTGTGTACGGAAATTGCGTAACTACACATTAATGAAGAAAAATTGCAAGAGTGGTGGTGGTTGTGGTGGGAGAGGGGGAAACAACTAGGAAACTGCTACAATTACGACTACTACCGCAAAAACTTTTTGGGAAATTGAACGACACTTTAGCCCATAAAATGTCTGTGATTTATGCCAATTGAAGTTACCGCCAGGTAAACAGCTTGATAATGAACTGCACGATGTCTGATTCAATGTGTATTGAAGTTTGGGGATTATCACTGGGAAAACTTCAAAGAAAAGCTGGGTTAACAGCTGACTTTGATTAAACTCAACTGTCTCTTTATCTCCATCTCGACTGTTTCTCCCTCTCTCTCTCCGTCTCATCTTTGAACTCATTTATTATACGTTTCGCATTGGTAATTTTTATTGCCCATCATTAAAAACAATGGAGACATCTTCTATTTATGGCTCTATGCACTATAATCATCGTTTATCATCTGTTACATAGAGGCTAGGCCCTAATTAATTGTAAAGTTTTCTTTCTATGCTTTTACTTGGAAATCTTTTGGCCCATTAATATTGTCACAGATGTCGCCATTTGCTAAGGCAACAAATGATTAATACATCAAAGTTTTCCAATTGTAATTGCGAAAAGAAGAAAAGTCGAAATTTCATATTTCTCTCATAGCGAACTATGAAATTCACTAACCAAATACAATTAGAGCAAATATATTTTTAGAGAGTATGTAGAGAAAATATTTGGTTTACATTTTAATGTATCAATAATTGAAACTTATTATAAAGCATAACTGAACTGTTTACAATTCATATTCCAGAATTTGTTCAATATATATATTTTATGCCTAACAGATCCCTTTAAAATATAAAAATTGACCAGCAACGTGTGCTTCAATGTTACCTTTGATAAACTTTTATGTGAACTTTCGTTTTCGATAAATTATTCTTATATATGATTTTGCAATCAGTCCTGATGTCAGATGTAGTTTTTCGTCTAAGCCGAAGGCGTTAGTTGCCAGTGCTTGTAAAATATAGTAAGGTTGATAGTTTTATAACTATATCCTATACTTTAATAATAATAATAATAAATGATTTTGCATTGTTAAAATTAGTATAGAATACCTCGATGACAACGGCAACTTACTCAACTTTCTGAAACGAAATTTAGACGAAAAATAATTATTGTAATTCTAAAAAATTATTGTATATTATGATTTTTTAAAAATGTCTTTAAAGGTATGTGAAGAATAATGTTGAAATTTTTATTTTAGTACTTTTTTTCTTTATTTAAACTATGAGCAACAACAAGTCATGTATTATTTTATGAAATTTCATTCACTTTAAGATTTCCGTCAAAGCATTTGACGGATGTTTTGAATTTTTTTATTTTAAAATTTTTTTAGTTGGCCTTGATAAACAGGCTGGTGCTGGACTCTCATTGAAAATCAGTCGACTAAAATTGTTTCATACGAGAAGCATCGGCAGTTTGTTTTATCCGTAAAAGCTAAACAGAAAAAGCAAAAAAAAAGTTGATATTTAAATTTTGTTCAATATCAGTCGTCTAAAATTGTTTCCAGACAAAAAAAAAACAGTGTACTTTTGTTTTTTTCCCAAAAAATAAAAAATAAGTAATATAGCCAAATGGCAAGTAATGGGGAATCTTTTAACGATTTTGTGACATGTCCTTTGAATAAGAATCATCGTCTCCTGCGCGGGCGCTTGGCAATTCATCTAGACCGCTGTTCTCGTAGTGCCGGAAATGGACCCGAAAAATTTCTGGTATGTCCATATAATACAACTCATCGCTTTATTGCAGCCGAAATGGAGGATCACAAGAAAGTTTGCGAAAGTCGATTTGATATAGTCGCACTTTTGCCAGAGGCAGAAGTAGTAAGTTTTTTTTATGTTCTAATTTGTTTAAATTACAACAATTACGAATTATTTGGTCAACAAAGGAATCCTCCAATTTGGATCAGCGTGCACCACCTCCACTACCAGTAGTTGAGTGTGAGGATGATTGGGATCTTGAACCAGATGTGGAAACATATAAACCCGAACTCCATTGTCGGAAGAAATTCGTTGTGCGGACACTTAACGGTCAATCGCCTTCAGTGCGCGCAGAATTCCGTCGGAATGAACGTCGCCGTTTTGCCGAATTAATGAAGAATCGGGAGAATTAATAATCATTACCATATATCTCATCCAATTCATTAAGTTCACATATACATAGGTATGTATACACAGTGAATTCCAATAGAGTCGTCCTTTAAGGAAGTTTCACTGTATTGTGTATTTCATTTCATTTCAGTTTCATAGTGTAGCAAGTTGTATATATATACTTACATATATATCTCTGGGCAACGTCAGCTTTACTTGGCTTAAGTAAATTCCCCACTCCACTCCATTCAAACACATTCTCAATCTCAACTTGGAAGAAGGAAACGAGACGGAGGGGCGCGAGCACTTCAATTCATGAAATTAGTTTTAATAATATTAATATCATCACTTGAAGCAACAACAGCAACAACAACAATTTCGTATGCCTCAACTGTTAAGCCGGCTTTAGTTTCAACTTTTTGGCTTCTTGCTCAATAGTTGAAAGCGTGGAAGGAATTTGCACAAAGGCGTCAAGGCAACACCAACCAACCAACCAACCCCAATCTCTGAATCCCAAACCCATGGACCACCAGTACCAGTACTTGCTGGAGTAGGAGCAGCAGCAGCAGCAGCTTATGCTCATTGTTTGCTCAGACTGTTGCCAGTGCCAACCAACATCAACATTATCCAAAAAACCAAAAAAGAAAAAAAAATAAAACGACTGCTATACTAAGATCTGCCCACAAGTTTTGCAGCATAAAATCTCATTCCACATTGTGTCGCCCTTGCTCTCTGCTTTCCCGTTTCCACTCCCCTGCTAAATTTCTCTCTTTTGTTTAAATTTTGCGCGCCGGAAATTTGCTTATCGCCACGTTTCAGTTGCGGCTGCTGTTTCATATAGCCGGGGGAGGTAGAGGAGTAGTAGTTGGTCTGTGGACAGACCAAAGTCAATAGAGAGATTAGTGCGGCAAGCATTGAGCCGGCACAGAGCTGTGCTAATTGAGCGACGGGTCCGGGTCATGGCAACGGCTTAAATCAATAGAAAGGCAAAGCAGCTTTATTCAATATGCAACAGGACAAAATGTTTCTCCCCAATTTGGGATGATTATGCGCCAAATGATATCGAGGAATGTTATAAATTTTAATAAACTTTACATTACAAACTATTTAATTATAATTTCTGCTTTCGCATAAACATCAAAGTGACAAATTAGAGAATACCCAAGCCGAGAGTGCCACCGGAACGTCTTCTGTTATCGCCACCGCCGCCGCCACCCAATCCAAGTGTTTGACCTACTCCGCCAAGTGTTTGTCCAAGTCCTCCACCCAATTGACCCAGAAGACCGCCAAGGGCCGCACAACTTGTCGAACTTAGAGGTGAAAGTGATGCACCCAGAACCGATAGTTCGCAGAATCGAAAATCATTCGATGTCTCCAGTTTGGTGTTGATTTTAATGAATGGTGTTGCCTTTCCCGTGACACTCTGGAAGAGTCTCGAAGGCCCAGTGGATGGTTTTCCCTGGTTGGCAAATTGAATCAGCATATCGATAAGATTCTTTCGCACTTGTAAGTCCTCGGGGCTGGTTAGACGTGTATCCTCCAAAGGATTGCCAAAAATGTCGTTAGCATCAAACATATAGCCCAGTTCATCGCCATGGGCCACAGTCTCTGGCTTATCCTGAGCCGTTTCCGCTACTATCGGAAGACCACGCAAGAAATTAATTCCCTTGGATTTGGTGCCATTATATTCAAAGCTGTACATGAATGCGGGAGCCAATTGTGACCAAACTTGAGTGGTTAATACAGCCGGCAGATTGAAGAGAACATCGGTGGTAGACTCCACGACTTTGGCCAGCACTTGATCCAAATTTAAAGCTTGAGGCACCTTCCACACATCCTGCAGTGTGGGCGTCAATATACTCGTTAAACCAGGCAAATCTGGTTTCAATATCTCGCCAGTCAATTGATCCACTCGTAGGAAACCAGTCAACTTGGTAAGGGCATCATTAAGGGATCCCAGAAATTTTTCAGCTGAACCAAATACTCTATCAAGGGTATCCACAGTCACCGAATTGGCAGTCTCATGCTTAGTTACACCGGTTAGCAATGGAATGCCGGAATAGTTGCCACTTCTAAGCTGCTGTTCCGGTTCACCCACCAATATACTGGGCAATGCCCGACCATCATCTTCACCCTCAATGTGGGGCTGGAAACCAACATTTCCGGTAAGGCCCTTGACCAAAGCACGTCCACCCAAACGTTCCGTTTGGACTTTGTCATCATTTTTGATAATATCCTCGGCGGATTTCTATGGAATTGAAGATGATGATCGAAGAGATTATATCCGTTTCAGTAGGAACGCTTTCGGCTACTCACCGCTCTCATACATTTAACGATTTCCAATTCATTTCCAGCTGGACAACCATTAATCCTGGCCACCTCTTGAACACTCTGGACTGGCTCTTTATCTGTGGCGTATTGAGATAAAGCTGTTCCCGACATGGCCACCACACCATGTACATTGCCGGCGCTTCTAGCGGTTTTCGACATGGATAAATACATGGCACTGGCTGCCCCCGATCCATGACCAATGGCCTGAACTTGTTTGGGATTGCCACCAAAATAGGATATATAATCGGTGACCCATCGCAGAGCTGCTGCCAAATCAAACATGGCAAGATTTCCATCAAATTCCTTGGTGCCATCACCAATTATGCCCAGGG
The DNA here is from genome assembly GCA_035045865.1 of Drosophila austrosaltans. Classification (NCBI taxonomy): domain Eukaryota; kingdom Metazoa; phylum Arthropoda; class Insecta; order Diptera; family Drosophilidae; genus Drosophila; species Drosophila austrosaltans. The sequence goes on from JAWNOQ010000200.1 coordinate 8,524,140, forward strand.
AGCCCAAACGATATTGAGGAGTCACCACAATGGCCCCATTTTGAGCCATGGGTGTGGCATCATACTGGGCAGCGGATCCATAACGATAGCCACCTGGATGTATCCAGACAAAGACAGGCAAACCCGTCGACTCATCCGGCATTTGTGGTGTATATACATTGAGGAGCAAGCAATTCTCGTTTCCAATAATTCGCTGAGGTTGCTGCGGATGCGGCTGGATACATGGTGGTCCATGTAATGTGGCATTCAAGTCACCCGCTAGGCGTTTGTAAACCGGTCGGGCATAGCGCAATTCACCAACTGGTGGTTCGGCATAATGCAAACCCAAGAAGCTATAGATTCCTGTTCGAGTATTGCGATAACCTTCGACACGGGCATCACGACCAAAGAGACGTGCAAATACCACTGGATCATCAACTGGTGGAGCCTTTGCTTGTTTTCCACCCACTATACGTTTAACACGATGATGCTCCTGCTCCTCCGCCTTCTCTTCCTGCTGTTGGCAGTGACACTGTTTCAAGGTCACCGTCACCAGCAGCAGCAATAGCATCAATGGAAACCAATTGTTCCGCTTCGTCGATGAACACATTTCGTTTCACTCCGATTGCCGACATGCAACTGAAACGAGACTTTCCATGCCGGAGAATGCTGCTTACGTTGTTCAACTTGGCGATAAAATACAACTGCTACAACAACAACACTAAACCACTTTTTCTCTTGATAAACAACAAAAAAAAAAATTAAATAAATTTTACTTGTGAGTTGGATAAAAAAAAAGACTATGTATATGTTTGTTTCGTCTAAACTTTTGCCACTTAAACATTTTAATCACGTATTTCTGAAATAATTGCCGGGAGTCGAAATTTACTTTCAGTTGTGACATATGAAGCTTTGATTTAAAGTACTAGTTCTCAAATTTAAAAAACAAAAATTATAAATGAAAGATAAATTAAAGTTATTGTTAGTGTAAACTGCAAACACATGAAATCATGTTTCAGGTTGCTTCGTATCATTTATCAGCCAAGTAAAATAATTGTGTCTTACATATATATGCAGAAACAATTTTGATCTAAACATCTGACATCTTTTTTGAAAAATCTTTTGCCTTCAAGTACAAAATTTTCATTATTTTCATTATTTTAAAATACGTTTAAGAAGTTTTATTGTAAAATAATATTAAAGTTTAATTACATTTGCTATTTTCTTCTATTTGCATAACATTTCTGTCATATATGATATCATCTACATAACCACTCAAAGTGTGAAATCATAATTATTAAAAGTTAACAGAATAAAAGAATTTCAAGAGCTTTTTAAGTCGTTAAATTATGTACATTTTGCAGTAATCCAATACTAGTTAGTACTTGTTTAATAGTTACTTGTTTTCGTTATAGAAGATTACTCATATATTATTGCAATAAACTTTATTCGAATCTAGTCTTGAGTCTGTTGAAAATACTTTCAGTTAGAAATATTATATCTTCTAATTGTCTGATTGTCAACAGACTTCTTGGAACTGGTTCCTACTTTTATATCACTGACATTCTCCTCATGTTCTCCAAAACTAAAGATGAGTAATTTTATGGAAACTTGTTATTCTCAGGCAAATGCAAAGTTAACTTGAATGCAATGTAATACAAAACCAATTTATCATATCATACTTCTACTATTTTATGTATTAAATCAAATGTGACATTATCATTTAATAAAATTAACAGAAGATCGCTGTGTTTTAGTAAGAAAATGGAACTTTTTACTTACTGATTTATATTTAACTACCAAAAACTCTATAAGGGTTTCTTTTATTATTATAAACTTAGCAAAAAAAAATTTTTTTTTCTTTAACTATACCCCAAAGTCTCAAAACAAGATCTCTCTTAAACATTTTTATTAAGTTTAGACATAAGAATTCAATTATTCATTTTTACAGATACCTTTTTGCTTAACTATTTGATATGATAATATAAAAAGTCCAAGAGCTACATTTGAAACAACATTTTAAGTTGAACTCGCTAAAAAGTAAAAGGTAAAGCAAAAGAGAACAGAATTCTTAGTCTGTTCTTAGTCTTCCTGCAACAAACTAAGAGAGTTTAAATTGCCTTAATTATTCTTTACTATAAACATTTTCTTGTAATTATGATTTGTTTACTATTAGTTTAAAATAAAGTCCAAGTCCGCTTATAGACATTTGTTTATATTTAGCTTTAGTTATCTTCTTTACTCATCAATCAAATTGCATGCCAATTGATTGTTGAATACTTTATTATATATCTGACATCTTGTCAACCAACAACAACAGCTACTGGCATTATATTACTACTTATAAGTAATTGTAAACCGGTCAGTTTGGTTTTCCCACATTGCCATTGTTGCGAAGTCGTTAGCTGAAATTCAAAAAAAATTGCATGAGCGAAATAATAATGAGAATTTCAATTCGTTTTGTCTCTACACAGAGACAAGAAAAGAGAGAGAGAGAGGGAAGTATAAAAAGAGAAAAGGACAGAAAACTGCAAGTATATGAGTCCGCAATGTCATATTTTACAGCAGCTGGGCAAGAGGAACCGCATTATCTTTGCCCAAATGAATTATATTCCTCAGCATATTTACAGCTAAGAGGAACATAAGGCCGAGAGAAGTTGTTAAGAAAGCGGGGAGTGGGTAAAAGAGAAATGGAAACGGATGCTGGCAAATATCATGAAGCAAACGCATGTTGTGATTTTAAGTTTCTTGACCCCTCTCCCAGTCTGAACTAGGCAAGACCAGGCCATATACAGTAACAGAGTCAGGCATTGGGGATTTGGATTAGGCAATGCAGGGAGGGGGAGTGGGTGGGGGGAAGGGGTATGGAACTGAGGCAACGGCACGCGCTGGCTAACTGCATGACTGTGCCACATGAATCTCAATGTTTGTTGTTTAGAAGGAGAAAGAGGCCACGTACGGGCAGCTGATTTGTCTTTAACCTAGCAAAAAATACACAGAGAGAAAAAACTAGTTGCTTCTTAAACTAGTAATTTACCATACACTTACCATTTTTAACTTTAATGCTTAAATCTTCTTAATAGAGCCATCATGTACAGAGTGTATACTGTAATTTATTTGATTTTCAGTTTTCTTTTTTCACAGTGTAAGATCCGTTCTCATGTGTCGTAGACAATGGCAAAATGACATTTAAAGTTACGACAATATAATTAAGTATACTTCTGGGAGTTGTCGCCGCTAGAAGAGCAGAGCAGCCAAAGGAAGGAATAATTATATATGTATGTATAGTATAAATGTGCAGGAGGAGCTAAGAATGGGGCATGCAACACTTTTGAAGCACGCAAAGTTTACCCAGCTCCCACCAGATCCAGCTTGCCACTTGGCCAGGCACGCCTCAGCATTTAACGAGATTAATCTCTTTCTGCCACACTCTCTGTCTCCTTTCTCTATACATACAAACATCTATATCTACATACATACATATACATATATATTTATCTGGCTTTTTCTATCTCTCTCAGAATTTATTCCCATCTGACAGCAAAAGAGAAGTCTTTAAAAACTTATTAATCTTTAGGGCTATCGAGTAAATATTTTGCTTTTAATTGAGTTTAAATTTGCATAAAAGTTGATAGACCAAATAGGATACACATAGATGGATAGACATACACATCCTGGGGCGGGGGAAAGGGGAGTCAGCTAGAGCTGACCATGTCCAAAATAGATTCCTTCAGAGGGCAAAAAAGCTACCAAAAATAATTATTACATGCTAGATTGAATTTTAATTTGATTTTGTGGATACAAAATATGGAAGGATATTTCAATTGAAAGCAATATGAAGCAAATTTATGTTTTGAGTATAAAATTTGTCTTTGGAATTTATTTTATAGTTTTTATGCTATTATTAGTAATAGTTTAACAATTAAGCAAACAATGAGAGAGAAAAAAAGTTTTTAGCAAAATTTTTTTTATTTTAATAAACATTTTTCGCGTTGAGCTTTGTTTCATAAGCTTTGAATAAGGAAAAATTTAAAATTTAAGTTGAACAATTTCAAATAATTTTGGTATTCTTACACAATAATACAAACAACTAAACAGTCTTTGTGCTAATATAATAAATTCAAGAGTTGATGAATCATTCAACAATGTATAGTGTAGGTATTTTATATATAATTGATTTTAAATTGTAAAAAATGAATGAAGTTGTGGAAACTGTGAAAATGAAACAGGGAAAGTTTTAATTTGTACAACTAACAATTGGTTAAGCTGCGTTGTGATCTTATCGGGTGATGTTATGGATAGTTTCTGATAACCCCCCTTCTCTCTTCCTGATTTTTACGTTTTCTTGAGTAAACGTACTTTAGCTGAATAACTTTTTTAGGTTGAAATGAATCGCTTGTGTGTATAAACATATGTAAATCGTCCTAAACAGGCCTATTCCTAATTACAGTGGACCCTCGGTTAGCGAACACAATTGGTTCCAGCATCTTGTTTGTTATGCGAAACGAAAAAAATACACTCTAAAATTAGTTTGAACTTTTACTGAAAGAAAATAACATAAAATGCATCAAAACTTTTAAAAACTGGAAAAATTCAGCAATATATTTTAAGTTCAGTTTTTATTGAAAGAAAGTAAAATGAAACTTATAAATATTTTAACCTACTATCCTACCTTGACGGTAGGATACATTTAAAATTGAAAAATCGGTCACTCAGGACAAAACAATAGCACTCGAGAAATTTTACACGGAATGAACGTTTCCACCTTGTTTGTTGGTCGTTATGCGAAACTTTGTTCGTTAACCGCAACCTTTTGTCCAAAATGGCGTTCGTCAAACGAGGATCCACTGTAATTTTAAAAAATACAACATTCCAAGAAATAACTTGGGATTTGTACAGTAAGTATTTGTTAGATTACAACTTTACATCTAGCTCTGATTTTAGTTATAAAAGTAAAATTTAGTATCAGCTTTGTTTAAATTCTTTTTACTGCATTTTATTGAAATAGTCGACTATTCCATCAGTACCCTATTCGACAAGTGGAAAATTGAGTAAACCTAAGGAAAATTCGACTTTTTAAGTATGTGTAACTGAGGAAACTTTGACTAGTTGTTTAACCACTATTTTTATATATCCCCTTGGGAAAGCGAATGATAATCTATATAAAAGAATAACTAGATTAAATACAAGTATTTGAACCATTATAAATAGTTACTTATATAAAATAAAGCAATAAACTGATCTGAAATTAAAAAATAATACATTTTTCAAATCAAATTAACAAAAAGTTTATGACGAATAAAACATTTGGGCAAATTTTTTTAAATTCTTGTTCCACTATTATTTTTTAAAAATATGCTTAAAAATTAAGTTGTTTCTTATTTAAATTAGAAACCAAATGAAATTATAAAGTTTATTTTTATTTTCAAATCGAAAGCTGACTTGCTAAAATTCTTTATCAAATTTATTTAATATTCTAATGCAATCATTAGTATAATTATTCGTATCATCACTTTAAGTTCTTAATTTCCTTTTTCCAGCTTTTGAGGATTTTCTTTTCATTTCCTTAAGTCATCTATTCCAATCAGAAGTTTTTCATCATCTGCTTTTATTAATTACATCACCATCGTTCATATTTTTCAACTAATACATTTCGTTTTTCTTTTCTGCCTAATTTATCTTTTTTTGTTTTTGTTCCTTTGTTTCTCGTTTTCTTGCCACACGCAACATGCTACGGATTTTTCCAACTGCTTTTCCTCTGTCATCTTCCTCCTAGTTGCGTGAGCCGAGCCCATGAGTTTGCTAAAGGAGAAGGCGTTGCGTGGAAAATTAGTGGCAGCTTCCGCAGCTGCTCCTGCTCCTGCCACTGAAACTGCTCCTGCTCCTCGTGTTGCTCTTGATGCGATTTTGATGTGCAAAATATTAATTATAAAATAATAATTGAATTGTGTATATGCTTTTGGCATTTGTGTTGAAAGGTGAGGAACAGCAGTGAAAGATATCTACTTTATTTTCTTTATTGTTTCTAACATGCAGACACGCCAAAAGTTCATTAAGAAAGAGATAGATAAATAAGGCATAGAAAGAGAGAGAGACGTAAAGGGAATATTTCTAATCGAAATTAGTTTCCTTGATTAGTATTTAATAGAATAAGTAAATGCTCGTTCTGATTGAATTAAGAGTTGGGGGGATAGAGATTAACTAACAAAGCAGCTGACAACAATAACACAGATAGGAAGCAAAATCTATATTTTGATTTAATATTCCTTATCAATATTTATTTCCATTATGACCAACAATTTGTTAACATAAGACAAACAAATCAAATTAGTCTTACTAAATGTATTAGTTAGTAGCTTAGGCTACCCAGAACCTATCCGAGAGAAACACCTTATAGACCTTGTGAATGGCACGTGGCACTGGGGAATCTACTGAATCGATTAAAAATATACATATGTATGTGTTAACATACAGTTAACATTCAGTTTTAAATTGGTTTTATACTTAATACTTATCTGGACTCCTAATTCCATTAATTGAGTCTATACAAACGGAATTCAGTATCACATATGTAGAGAACCACAAGCGGTTCTTGTTTCTAGCTAAGTTCTTGCTACCCATTAGAATTGTACTTTTAAGGGGTATCAAAGAATAAGCACAAGAAAGTAATACTCAAAATTTTCGGTAATCGCCACAGTGAAATAATTAAAGTCTTTTGCAGTTAGATAACTTTATATTAAAATTAAGAAATAGATGGTCACCACCGATTATTTTTATTTCTAGATACATATATTTTTTTTTTATTCTAAAAGGCATTTAATGCAATAATTTAACGAAATTTGGCTCTTGAATGAGTATGGTCTAATCTTGATATTTAATATTAATATATTTAATATAAATATATATGTATATATTTCGCAATGCAAACACATTTTTTTTGGAAAAAAAAAGGTTCGTTTAACGACCAACAAAACAGTTGGAAACCTTACTTCCATGTGAAACTTTTCGAAAATTATAATGATATCCAGTGTGAACGTTTTTTCTTTCTTTTCAGATGTCAAATACATATTCAGTTCGTTAAAAGTATTTATACGATTCATTTTACTTTCTCACTTAGTTTTTTTCAGTTCTTTAAACGTTTTGATGCATTTTATGTTATTTTCTTTCAGTAAAAGTTGAAATTAAAACATTTTAGAGTGTATTTTCTTTCAACCTGGAACGCATTATTATTACATATATATATTATATTACATACATATATGGGAATAGATGTTTCGCTTAACGCGGCCCACTGTATTATTATTTAGGTAGGTAATCTTATGTATTATAAGAGTATTTCAAGAAAACTTTTTTTTAATTCTCATTGATTCAGTTATGTAAATTGCTTTATCCCCGTCGTTGCCACTCTTCTCGTTGGTCTCGAACTTTCAGGCCAGGCAAAGGTTACCAGATCTCAAAATTTCAAATATTTAAATTAAAATCAAACAAAACTAATATAAAATGAAGACTCCAGCAACTTAATATTTTTAATACTTTTTTCTTTTTCTGTTCTGTTCTGTTATTTCGGTTTATATTTAAAAAATATATTAATTTATTCGCTATACCTTTAAGCTAATATCAAAATAATCATGAAAATTTCACTTTATTGCACTTCCTCTTTTTTTTTGGCAAATAAAAAAAATCTTTAAAAAGTATTTCTACCCTCAATTCGCATATTTTCGTCCCCAGTCAACTATAAAAAATCCACAGGACCGTAAATAATATATACAAAAAATAATAATAATATGTAAAAAAAGAAGAGGAGAAAACAATAATAAATAAATATGAAAATATTTCATAAAACTGGCGACCAGTCCGCGCTTGTCCTTCATCCTGCCATACTCTTTCATCGCACATGGCTGTCGTAAAAGGAAAACAATATACAACGAAACAAAACAAAGTTAAACCCAATACATTAATGGTATTTGCATTTGTACTGATTTTATTTGGTTTTTATTGAATTGATAAAATCACAACGTACGGGAGAGAGTGAAACCAGAGGGCGCTCGCTGTGTCCTGCGATTCCTGGTCCTTGCTCCTGCTGCTCCTGTTTCAGCTCCTGCTCCAAAATGCCAATTTGATATTCCGATTGCAATTTATGTGTGCGCCCACACACACACTCGCACACCCACACACATCTACATACTTATATACATACCAACACACATATACATACATACATATGTACATACATACGTACATGTGTAAGCCACATGTATGTATTTGCTTTGGTGGGTTTTTTGGTGGGAGGGGGGTATGAGGGCCGTGGAAGTCGTTGTGATTCTTTAACTCCCCCCTCTCCCTCCACAAGCATCAGACGAGACGGCTTTGTGTGTTTAAACATCTGCAATATGCTGCGTGTTCCGGGCGGGTAAAATGGGGTTGGTGTGGGGGAGGGGTTAGCTTGGCTGCCAGCATAGCAAAATGGGCGAAATGAGAGAAATGTTTCGGGGATCACACTGCAGTCAAGTGATGGAGTGAGTAAGTGTGACTGACTTGTAGCGCTGCGAGCGTGACACGAAAATGCAAGCTAAAGTCACGACGAAAGAGTGGACTAAGAGCATTATTCACATGTTTCTAATATTTTTACTGGCATTGCAAAAATCTTGAAAAGTGTTGCAAAAGTTGAAGATGTTTCACTAAAGATCGTAAACTAGTTAAATGTTGAGTGTGTGTTCTAATAATAATAATAATTTAATAATATAGAATTATTATTCAATATATAATTCTTCTATACGACATTTAATTGGTTCATTATTGAAGAAATTTTTAATTGAATTAATTTTTACGAAATCGTCTTCTATATATATATTATATATATGTATATTCACTTCTATTTAACTCTGTTGTTTCTTCTCTGTCTATGCTTATTTTTTTTACAATATTTCTTTTAAATATTTTTTATTTTTCTCAAGTCCTTAGCATATGATGTTTCCGTTTGCTTATGATATAATTTCTCTATTTTTAAGTATTCTTTTTAATATTCTGTTCCCTTGGAAAAAAAATATGATGAAAAAATGACTGTTTTACATATTTTTCATAAGTACTTTAAAACCCTTCATTAGTACATACTTTTAAACTTCTAAAAAGTTGAAATAGGAATCTTATGTGTTTGATATGATCGATCAAAGCGTCAATTTTGCCATTCCAGACAAAGTTCATTATAGTCAAAAGAAAAATCTATTAAAATTGAATCTATCAAATACTTTTTTTGCAGATTAAACGGATTATTGTATACACATCGTATATAGATCTAGTTATATTATAAAACTTGTTTATAATTATTAATTAAATTTAAAGTTCTTCTTAATGTAAATGCGTTAAATAGTTTTCCGTAGTCACGATACCATCTCTAACATATTTCCGTTGTCTGTATGTTCGTGTTTATTTGGCACCACAAATGCGTTTCCTCTTTTGTGGGTGCCAGGCTGCGGTGCGGGGAGGTGGGGTCGATTTTTGGGTAGTTGGGTGTTGGCGGGGCTGCTGCGGGTGGGTACCGTTTGGTTTGGTTTTGCGGCAGCGACGTCAGCAGCGCTGCGGTTGTCGTTTAATGGAATTCCGTTCTTGCATTAAATGTGACACACAGAGAAAGCTGCCAATTGGAATGCCACACACACACACTCACACACATACAAAGGAAGAGAAAGAGAGAGAGCTTACTGACAGTTCCCGTTACACGCTTTACCATTGCGAGTTGTCCTGCGGTTTAGCTTGTTTAAGTGTTAAATTAACGTTTTAACAGTTTCGATTATTCCGCCAGTTAATTTTTAATGCTCCGCTCTCGCTCTCTGTCAAAAAACAAAAAAAAAAGGGAAAACCATACGGTGAAACGGAAAAATCACATGGAAAGAGGGGAAACAATTGAAGCCAAAAACATTTCCTGCTACTGCGGCTGGTACTGTTGTTGCTCTATCAAACCGAAAGTTATGTCCTTTTGCCTGTACATTTTCATTAGTTTAATTAAAATTTTATTTGTCTGCGTCCAGTTTCCTTTTCAAATTGAACCGCAAAAGTTTTTCGGTCTAGCATGCAAAGGACCAAGAAAACGCACAGACAGAAGTATACGTGGTCCAAAGGCAAAAGGATTATGTTATTGGTTTTGTCATTTGTATACATATATTCTGTATGTGTGTGTGCGCTGCACTTCCATGTCCTTCTTCTGTGAAAACTTTTGCCCTACACATTCATTTCAATTTTACTTTGTTTATTCTCATTGTGTTTGTGTGCCTTTCCTTTACTTCTCTTCTTTTTATTTTTGCGGCAAGTCCTTGTGCCATTGACAGGCCTTCAAGTTGCCACAGTTGTCTTCCACTTCAGCTATCTTTTGTGGCTAGTTGCCTAAGCACAAAACTAAAATAAATGTTGCCATACAAATTATTGCGGTTTATTTCTAGTCCATCGAATCACCAAAGAACAACAACGCCACAGCCCATTCTGTCCCGGACACACACAATGCCAGACCCGGCTAGAGACAGATCCTTTTTGGCCTGGCGAACATTAAACATTAATGGGTACTAAGTGTGTCGGGGAGACAGTTTTGAGGAATTATCGCATTAGGACTTGCGGTCGATACCATTAAGCTGCTTACAACATTGATAAACGTGACTTTCAGTACATGAAATTTTCCAATTAAACTGAAACGGATATTTTGCTATGTTGAAAACCCTTTAAGAATTCTAATATCAATTGGATTAAAATATTTGAAAGAATAGAGTAAATGAGAAAGAGGACAAACGGTTGGTATGAATATGTTATATATTACATAAAGGCAGAGAAATATTGCATTAGGAAGCATTTCAATAGTAATAATAAAGATAATAACAGTTAAATGAGAGAGTAATAATAAAATAATATTGAAAAATGTACAAACAATTGTTTCTTGGTTACGATGGGTAGAAAGAAAAAATGTTGCTTTTTTATGTTAATCCTTTATTATGAAAGTAGGAAGCAAATCGTTATTTCTTTTCTTATGAGCAGTGTGTTTTATGTTAACTCATCACTTTAAGAGATAAAATACATTACTATACCGATTTAGCGTAAAAAACAGAAAAAAGCAGTGAAGAATTATCTAAAGAATAAGTGCCTATTATATTTAATACTTTACATACATAGTTGATATTTTATTAACTTTTCAAGAGATATGGTTTCAGCTTCAGATAAGAAAGAACTTTTTATACTCTGTACCCATAGTGTAAAAGGGTATATTAAAGTCGCTAGAATGTATTAAACATGTAGAAGGAATAATTTCTCACCTATATATTCTTGAACAGCATCAAAAGCCGAGTCGATTGAGATAGGTCCGTTCGTCCGTCCGTCAGTATAATCAGCTAGATCCCCAAGGCTAAACTACCAAGTTTGCTGAAAACATATTTGCTACGCCCACTTTCGCCCACTTATAAATAACGAAATACCAGAGCAGTTTAGAAGAAATCACAATCTTATTTGGAACAGCTGACCAAACATTGTTAAAATCGGAGAATAACTTTATTAGAGATAAGTAAATGCGATTTGTACTGAAACACCATAAGCGATATTGCCAACCAATTGTGAGAGAGGCATGTTAAGGGCGGGGACGGCAGGGACGATTTGCTTTCGCTTTAGCTTTAGCACACTTTTTCAAAAACAGGTGAAGGAGTAACCTTTCGCAAGGCCAAATATAATAAATAATAATTAGTTAAATTATCTCAACTACTTAGATTCTGTTCTGAACGTGAATAACAAAGTGTTTTCAATCTATAACCGTTCTGTATAATTGAATTATTAAAAATCAGCTTCATTTGCATTTTAAATGAGCAAGTACAAGAATATTTGCTTAATAGACTAAACAATTAACTATCAATAACATTAAAAAAACAGTTTAAAGGATTCTTTTGAAGAAATTCGGACTGTTAGTAAAGGTACAACATTCATAGTGTTGAAAAGGTTTAAAGGTGAAAAAAGTATGGTAAATATTAATATTACACTTTCGGTTGTTTAAACTAAAATTAAAATTAGTTCCTCTTTACGGCTTTATTCAATATTCGTCTTTTAAATGTGAACATAACGATTAAAGTCATAGAGAAAAGCTTGACCATTAGACTTCATGCGACTCTATTTAAAGTCCTTTTCAGTACAGTTTTATGTCTTCATACATTTATATAATAAATATCAGTCAAGTCTTGAGCTCCACGTTCAACTTTCCCATCATCTTGGAAATCTTTTCCTTTATCTCCCCCACTCTTTGCTTTTATTCTATAGCAAATTACTCTTAAACGCTCCATTTACCATATCTTTATCTTTTACCATCACAAATCAGTATAATTTTTTGTTCTTTCGTTTGTTAGCCAGGCATCCCCATTGACCCAATCATTAAGAACACTGACCCAGCTAGAAGGCACCATGGAAAATAAATGCTTATGCTGATGGATGTTGAATACATCTTCACCTACCCGTATAACCTACCTAATTAACTCATTAGACAATGTCACCCAAAAAAAAAAAAGAAAAACTCAATGCTAAATGTCCAACATTTACACTCTGAATGGGCCAAAGACCAATCTCAATTTGTTGACAAACAAATTACACGAAGGATTTACAGGGAAATTACGCGCAATTTTTCTACACTTTTTCTTTTTAAGCCATCGCCGCTGCCCAACCACAGACAAAAAGCAGAGCAAACAAAGCAAACGAAAGGACCCATATGTACCATGAAATTTAATTTAATCAAAGGGCAAACAAGGACAAAGAGGACGACAACAGAACCAGCACGAATCAATCTCAGCATGATGCACAGGAAAGGCGGAAAAGGCCCCCAAAAGGCAGATTCTTGCACTAAACTCCCAAAAAAAAAGGGACAAAGTAAAGGCGTTCCCCAACCGAAATTGATAAAGGCCAAGTTGAGAGTGGGAGAGAGGGTGGCAGTGCAAACGCACAATGCAGCGTCTAGCCAAGGCCAGAGGATCAGGAACAGAAATGTGTCCCACAGTGAATCTCCCCAGTTTGGACCATTGCCTAGTCCTGATTGTCTGACCGTAACTTGTTTGCTCGTCTTTAATTTCATTTGCGCGGCCTCGTCCACTCTACATTGCCGCTCTGCTTTAAGGATACGATTTGTCTTGCTTCTTTTGGTCCTTTTTTTCCTTGTGTCCTCTACTTACTTGTTTTCTTGTTTGCTGGTTTTTCCAGCTCTTTCTCCCCCCTTTTTGGGCGGCGTCTGCTTTCATTTACATGCTTGAATTGTCATTGTAGCGTTTAGCAATTTTATTGTCCTGCCAGTGTCCGAGCTCCATGTCCTGACTACCCTGGCCACCCTTTTTCTGGTTGTGGCCTTGTGATTTATGCCCATATGCTAAGCATGGCTGGGGATCGAACTTTGACCCTGAGCCAACAAGGGTGAACTGATAAGAATTTTCTCCTTTTCATATATTCGAAATGCCTTGACGCCTTTTTCGTTCGAGGGTGAAAGGACGATGCCAAAAGAAGGCTAGAAAAATGTAAGTTTAATTTGCCACAGCTGATTGAATTAGGCAATGAAAGAAAAACGAGATAAAGGGATGAATGAGATGAAAGAAGAATTTATCTATAACTAAACTAGAGATGGTTGCTTTAAATGAAAAATGTTCAACAACAGAAATCTGTATTAACACAAACAATAGATATGTATGTATATGTATGTATGTATGTGCATATGTATATAAACAGTGGAGTTGCCACGCAGTCGAGGTCTTACTCTTTTTGCGTTGGAGTTGCCGCTGGGTAGCTTTAAATAGAAGCGTCAAGGCTGTAGCGCGATCTCTGGCAACCTTGAAGTCATGCAGTGTCATATTCAGTTGAGTTGATTAATTCGGTGCTATTCGGTCGTCAGCAGCAAAAGTAAAAATTAAGTCGCATTAAGTGTTTTTGATGTCACACTATTAACTTTGTATTTCACACATTAACTTTGGATGTTTAATAAAGTGTCACACATTATATATCGTACATATGTACACATATATCAATTCAATACCTTGATCAGAGCTTAAGCTTCGTCAAAACTTTAATAAAGTATCTCATACTAAAGTCAACCAGAGCCAAAAAGTTCAAAGTTAATATATGCATATAGTTTTACCATATTTTTATATACATATATATTATCATAACATGAGTAAATTTTTCATTTGTTGTTAAGAAATTTTTTAAATATTACTTGCTCATAATAGGAAACATTTCGTATTGACATTTGCTCTTCAAAATCTTGATATATAATTCAAAAATTTAAAAAAAAATAAGTAAGAAAAAGTATTGCGCTTGCTTATTGTTACATTTTCCACATTTCTTAAGCCTGTACTTCGATGTCGTGTACGAAATTGACAGAGATAAATTGTTTTTAGTTGTTAATACTATTGACACTTACAAAATCAAAACTTGTAAATCAAACTTTGTAAAATTCAAACTACATTATAAGTTGGAGGAAAAATGAAAGCAACTGAGCAGCATTCCGAGTATATTCTAGTTGGGATCGTTTTGTTGCGATGGCCAACAGGAAGAAAGAGTTTGGAACGCTGAGTCAGTCCATTAGAAAGTCTTTTTTTTCACTGGTTAGCTTCTGTTCTCTTTTTCAATATTTATAATTAAATTTACTTAAAATCACTTTATTCATGTCTAACTATACAAAAATTATAAAAAAGTTTTTCAACAATTTAACTTACATATATTAAGAAATGATTTTAAATAGTATCAATATTATTTAAAATTTATACATTCGTTTGAATTATTCGAACTTTTTGATAGCCGATCAAAAAAAACACATTTAGTTAAAGCGATGTTGTTTCAATATACATATGTAAATAATTAAAGGAAATTTAAAAACTAAAATTAGTTCTATTAACATTTATTTGGTAAGCATTTTATGTTTCTTTTTTTCCTTTAGGTTTAAGAATTAGGTTTAATTTCGTGTAAAAAAATTCTGTCCACAATAATTTACCTAAGATTGAGTAATGTCAACACTTTCCATACGACTACGTTTCCATTTAAACTTTTTTCATTTAAGTCTTTTAGCAAATATTTTGGCTTAAAGTATTAACTAAGCAAGTGGCACTTTAACGTGCCACATTCTAATGCTAAGCAAAGGTCTCACATGTTGCAAATTTGCAGCACTTCACACACACACACAGACACACACATACACTCGCCTACAGACACATTAGCCATATCGCCATCAAGGAGAAAGAGAGAGAGGGAGAGTGGTTAGCAGGTGCGGTTAGGGGTGATAACCAAAACCAAAGACAACGGACATCGCCTCAGACATGGTATAATAAATGGCGTCGCGACAGTTTCCTTTTAACAACGAAAAGTTCGTATATATCCGGTGTTAAGAAACGCTACAAGGACCTAGCCTCTCCTCAATGAGTGCTGTGACGAGTATAAGGAGGACGAGGAGGAGGAGGCGGAGGAGAAGGGAACACCTGCGTCCACTCTCAGACCCAGACATCTCACAACAATATAGTATAGGAAACTGCACGCCACATAAATTCCAATGGTTTGCTTGCTGTTTCACCCACAATTCTCGTCCTGGCTTACAAGTTGGCAAATTTGTGAAAATTACTTTTTGTTTATTGTGTTGAAAGCTTAATGTTAAGGCCAAGGTGCTGCTGCAGCAAAATCCAGCCGAGCCACGCCCATTCAACCACCAACATACCAACACAACATCCCATTCCACTTGGCCATTAACATTGAGTTGTTTTTCGTTTGTTCGTTCGTTCATTCTCTCTTTTTTTTCTGCGTTGTTGTTTTAATAATTTGTTCGCCTACATGGCTCGTAAATATCGCAGAATCCTACCCAAAAAAAAGCAACGAGAATGTTGTCCTGTCTGGACCAAGCAACAACAATTGCTGTTTTCACACCATAATCATAAAAGGTACAAGCATAATTATTATTTTTATGTCCTCGGCACTTATTGTAAAGCAGCAAATTGCCTGCCAAGGCAGCAAACGGGAACCACCAACCACATAGAATGCGTGGGAGAATGGCAGCAGGAGCAAAAACAACAAAAAAAAACAAAAACATGGTAGTAAGAACTGGTCACGAAAATTGTAATATTTGGTCTTTGTCCTGCAGCTAACTAATGTCTCTGTAGCTAGTGAATATTTATGATTACTAAGGATACAGAATCCCGAAGCAAAACTCTTTTTTCCCCCATTTTTCATGTTTTCTTGCTTTGTTTGTTTAAATTGGAAACTGTGAGCTATGCTTCGAGATGAAAAAGGATTTGGAGAAGGACTCCGTATAGAGGATTTTCCTTTATCAAAGGACTCAGTATATAAGGATTCATCATCTATAATTCTTATTTAAGAAACTGAAGTTTTACTCCTATAAAGAAAGAATTTTTATTCTAAACGAAATAGCCAATAATCCACTGTGTAGTAATTAACGACTTAGTAGGTTAAACAGATTACTTACCCTTAATTTGTTTTAAATAATTACGATCTTAAAAATTTGGTTAATATATTAAATAGTTAATATGTAAAACAAATTTAAATCATATTGTACATATATTGGATCCCATCTTAAAATTCATACATTTCTTTATTTATTTTAATTGCTAACCAACTATTATATAAAATATTCTTATATTATAAATAAAAAATTTTATATATTATTAAAATCTTTTTAAATGTTTACTTGCTCCTTTGATGTAGAAATTATCGATACTTCGAAGTTACAATCTTGATTGAATACACAGCCTATGAATTTTTAAAGCCAAAGAGAACTGCAGTTCCTTTACTATATTTTAAAATATTAAAAAATGCGCTTTCTGGTCTACTTTAAAAACTTTTTATTTCAATACATCAGCTTATAAAATTACAAAATTCAATATAACTTACGAAAAAAGAAACGATTTCAAATTACCTTTCCTTATTTCCTTTGCGAACAAAGCAAAACGTCTATAAAACAGTCGAGGATACATTTTCCTTTTGTAATATTAAAGCCCCATTTGGATTTTCAATCGTATTCTGAACATTCATTTTCCAATCAAAGCGAAAAGCTCTTTGCCAATGCAAATCGTAAAAAAAAAGTTCTTAGCCCATATCTTGATGGCAGACGAAATACTGCCCATTTACCCTAACAAACGTTTTGGGGCTTAGAAAATCATTCAATTGTGCAGGTAAATGGACTGCAAGCGACAGTTCAGGACCCAAAAAAAAAAAAAAATAAAAGCAAAAGAAAAATAACATAAAAAATAAAGGGTTTCGCATACAATTGCACAAAGACCGAATGAAAAGCCATTCAATATACAGCGAAAAAAAAGGTTGGTCCTTTGGCTCCCTTCGTCGCGGTCAGACTTAATCACTTTTCCCTCTGACAGGCATTTTCTTCGATGATCCGTAATCCTTTTAAATGCCCCTTGAGTAAATTTATTAGCTGCACGTGAGAGTTTCCAAAAAAAAAAAAAAAAAATTTAAAAAAAAGAGTTCCGGAAGACCAAAAAAAGCACCGGAAACGAGGTGCAGCCAGAATAAAAAATCATCAAAATCCACGCCCCAAGTATTTTTAATGCTAATTTATGAGCTGAGCTCACATCTGGATGGAGAGCAACTTATTTATGAGCTGCAGATAAAGTATACACATATGTATGTCCATATATAAATTTATTATTTTCCCCATTTCTTTTTTTCTTTTTGTTGTTTTTTCGTGCAACTGGAAATCTTTGTGGCATTGCCCCTCGTCAGCGGAAATCCCATTTTAATTAGTGAAAATTACCACAATTCGTCGAGTGAAAGGCAGAGCAGACAACTTTGAGAGTTTGTCGATTTTATAACAAAACGTTTGTGCTATTATATATCAAATTTTTTAGTTAATTCATTAGTTCAAAAAAACATAATAACTATAAACTCCGACAAAGCTAAGTAAACTTGGTATCGAATTGAGATTTAATATTTAATCCATCCAAAATCACAGGAAACTAAACTATTCTAAGCTTATCTTGGAATAGAAAAATATTCAATGAACAAAGAAAAATAATAAAAAAAAAAAAATTAAATAAATGGAATGTGGTCATCGAAATTATAGCAAAATTTTGAAAGAAATAGTTTTTAACAAACTGAATTTCAAATATATATATAAAATAAGCCAAATTGAAATACTAAAATACTAGTTAAAATAATACTTAAATACTCTTAACTTTTTCATAGCTGTAATAATTTCTAATATTTTTGTTTTGAAATTATAAAGAATTAGTTGAATGTATAAATGCAAATATTTGAAAAGTCTCAAAAAATTTAACTAGAAATCAAAAATAATTTTTTTAAAGTTTTTGTCGAAAAAATCATCAGAAACTAAGACATAATATTATTATTATTTCTTTATTTATTATTTCTTTATTTATTATTTCTTTATTTATTATTAATAATTCTGCTTTTCAAAATATAAACTATTTAAAAAAAAATTGTTCTAAAATTTAGAAATCTACTCTAACCCAAGCAAACACAATCAAACTCACATAATTTACTATAGTTTCTAACCCACTAGATATACTTAATATATTTGAATAAAAAATTGCAAAATTAATAAAAGTAATGCAACACGTTGTGTTAAATGAAAAATCAGAGCAAATCGATTAATAAGTTTCTTAGTAAGTAAGTATCTTAAGTGTAAAGTCTAAAAACAATTATAATTAGAAAACTAATATTTGTTTTTCAATCTCAAAACAGTTGGTTGATGTCTAAGCCAAACTTCAATAAAATAGGTGATAAGTTTATCATATAACTTATTTTTAGTATAAAAAGTACATATACTAAAAAATTTCAGTTCGTTCTGCATCTCTATTTCCTTCGTATTCACTAGAACTTTAAATTAGATAAGATTCAAATATTAAAGACATAAAAAATCGAGTTATACAATTTTATCTTTCCTCAATAAACACAGTGGAAGGTATTGAAGGGTATTTCCATGTTCATTAATGTACAATTTCTTCAAAATTGTTTTTTTTTTTTTTGATTCCCAGCATATTCTTTTCTTTTCATTATGCAGACACTGCAAAAAAAAAAAAAAATAAACTAAAAAGAAAAAAATAAAAGTAAACGAAAAATTATGGGGAAACTTTTCAACAGTTTTAACAATAAAAAGCAAATGGCGCTAGATACAACTTGCCTTAAAAAATGCCACGCCCACTCTCATACACACACATACACAAGGGAAGAGAACCGCACATTAGTAGTTAGTGCAAGCAGGCGGCGGTGTCTAACTTTTGAATAAATACAATAAGTTGGAAGGGGGAGGGCGGGAGGAGTTGGAGCAGTGGGAACAACTGCCTCCCCGGGCGCCACTTTAGACAATGAAGCGTGTAATGCTAAATATCACGCTGGCAACCGCATCCAGCCGTTGCTCCAGCTCCAACTATATTCATGTAGTCCTGTCGTCCTTTTGGCTTTCCCCTCGCCGGTCTCTTCACCTAGCATAATTTTGTGTACCGCGCGGTTTGGCAACAATTGCTTTCATTATAGAATATTTTTTTTTCGGTGTTCGGTTTCGTGGTGTGGGTTTTTGTTTTTGTATGGTGTAGTTGTTGTTGTTATTTCGGTTTTAGTTGTTGTTGTTGGTGGGAACCTTGCAAAACCCCTTGATGTTGTTACAGCTACTCTTGGCTGTACTTGTTGTTGTTGTTATTGTTATTGTATCCTGCGGCCGCAGATACATTATCCAAAATTTGCATAAAATAAATAAATTAAATATGCCAGACATGCGGTGCGCCATTGGTCGTCAGAGAGCGAGAGACAAAGCCTAAGAGAGAGAGAGAGAGAGAGAGAGACCTGAGTTAGGCAAACACTAAATACACTGAACGAAAAAATATTTAACCAATTGTACAAATCAATTAAAAATGGGAAAGACTTTCCTTGGTGCTGTTAGATTAATTTTAAACGGGGAAATAAATAATGATCTTAATATTTATACTATAATAGTTACTATGTAGACTGCAAATGTACCCATAGGGTAAAAGAGTATATTAATGTATGTAACAGGCAGAAATATATATTTCCGTCCCCATAAAGTATTCATAATCCTGATCAGCATCACTAGCCGAGTCGATTGAGACATGTCCGTCCATCTATCCGTATGTACACCTAGATCTCCAAGACTATAAGACCTAAAGCTACTATATTTGGTGTGAACATCCGTCTAATGCATAGGCAGATCAAGTTTGTTTCAAATTTTAGCCACGCCCACTTCCGCCCCCGCAATTTAAAAAAAACGAATTACTAGAGCCATATTAAAGTTATCGCATTCTTTCTTGGCATATCTAATTATAAAACCAAACTGCATCAGCTACCCAAATTTAGTCGAAATCGAATGAAAATAAGCATCGGAGATATACGTATATGCTTTTTATATGCCATGGAGTGACATTTGCTGGTAAGAGTGAACGAGATAGCATGCGTTCGCTGTTACTGCATGTTAAAAGGGATTTTGCATGAAATGGCTGTTTCGAGGTTGTGTGACTCCACTTAATATAACTTAATGGCACAGGGCAAACTCAATGTCGGTAGGGACGACTTATTTGGTTCATTTTATTCTTCCTTATGCTATTCACTCATACAACCACAGTTGTGTGTCACATATTCTTTTTAAATGAAATCTAATGCTTATACATTAATGGGTTTTAGTAAAAAAAAATATGGCTTCAGAAGTCGTTTACACTATTGACAGGATTGGACAAGCTTTGGTGTCGAGTCCTAGCGGAGTGCACCAGAAAAGCCCTTGGTTCTATTGTAAAATTGTTGGAAAGTCTGCTAAACAGCATTACTGCATACTTCAAAACTAAAAAAAAATTTAAATAATAAATTTTGAAAAATTTACATAAAAAAAATATTGTTTATACGTGCATAAGTGGATACATCGGCGCTTTAAACCGTTTTATAAAAACTTCGAATAATTCAAATTATTTGAATTTAATATTTTAGGTTTTATTTTTAGACATATGAAAAGATAATCAATCCAAAAATTCAAGTCGATTCATGCATTTCTAGACTTTTTACAGGTATTCAAAGACCAAAATGGCAAACATGTATCCACACGTGCTCGCCACTATAAATTTATTGTCCTATTGGATAAATTGACCAGAGCTAATTTTAATTAAAGTTAATTGAATAAATTCTGGGATATAATTCTTGCTTGAATATATCCTTACTTTATACCAGATAATTAATAAGAGTATTCCTCAAAAAATGTTTAAAAAAATTCAATTTTCAATTCAAATTCATTGATGCTTCTAACACCTGTTAGAAATTATTTGCTAATATCTTCAATTTATTTCGAAATCTGTACAAACATTTCTTCTACAACAATCTTTAGTACTTTTTATTTCAAGGTTAAACCTCAAAAATCAAAATTTCTCTCAGTGCAGATATATTTCTTTGGCCGTTCAAAGTTTTCATTTTATTATCACACCGAACCAGAGGGGTTGGGTGATATAGAGAAGAGTGGGAAAGGAAACCACCCGCCCTCGTGAGTTCACCAATAGAACAGCTGCAGCATTTTTGAAGTTGCCCAGAAGCTGGTCATAGAGATGGAGATGGAGCTGGAGATGGAGCAGACGGCAACCAGGATGCGCTACGTTGCGTTTGCTTGTCATGGTCCGTTGCGTGATTTTTGGTTCGTCCCCCGTTCCTCCTCCTTGATCTAGCTTCATGCACGAGTTGTTGTCCTTACTGTAGCTGTTGTTGTTGTTGTTGCTGTTACTATTGCCACTGTAGTCGCTTTTTTGGCATCCGCATCATAGAGCACATGGCTGGCCCTAGCATTAACTTCATGCTGTTGGCCCTTTTTCCCATTTTTTCTTTTTATTTTTTGAGGGAAAATTGGTTTGTTTGGTCGCCAAGGCACTTAAATTCTCTCCAGCGGCATTCGGTTTTTGTTGCTCTCGTTGTTTTGTTTTTGTTGTCCACCTCTGACTCTTTTGTAGTTCAATTTGTGCCATGCGGTTTAATGAAATTTAGTTGTTAGTTGCTGCACGTTTAGCTATGCATAGATGTTTCAGCCTGATAGATGATGGGCTTGGGGAAAAAACCATACACCAAAAAGGAAAAGGGGAAAAAGACTGCGGAGGCGTGGTCAAACGTGATGTTCAATGGGTTATCCTTTCTCTTCTATGTAAGCTAAAGGGTAATTGTTGTGGCATATGATTTTTGGAGTTTGAGAGACACACATACATACATCCATACATACATAGATAGAGTGACAGGGGACATGTCAAAAAAGGGTCAGAAACCAACTGAGCGTATACGTGATATGAGATATTTATTTAATTAATGTTGTATACTTTGATAGAAACATATTTAGGGCTACAGTTGCTGTTAGCTGTTAATCAATGTTTTTGGATTATCCAACAAATTTCAAAGTGTAGAGACTTTCGAAATATGAAAATGTTGAGATGAAGGCTATTCGCTTTGGAATATAATTATTGCTAACGTGATAGATAAAACCTGAACTATATATACATATTTTAAAATGTAGTCAAAAATAAGATAGAAATTAGCAAAATACCTTACTTACTTCTCATCCTCCTGCTGAAAGAATAATCTTTGGTAATTTTTTCCTAGGACTTTGGTTATACGAATTAAATCTATAAAAAGCTAAATAATTGTTTTAAATTTGGTTTAGAAAGATCAACAAGAAACTAGACGAGCATAAGCTAAAAAGAGAGACTTCAAATGATCCTAATTACACTGACAAACTGTTTCGTTGTTTCTCGGTTTGTTCATTTAAGTGGATATTGGAAGAGCTTTTCATAATAAGTTAAAGGAATAAACATGTGATGGCTGATTTTATTGCGTTTTCATGTATTCGTTTTCTTTTAAGCCGAATCTAAAGTCAGATTTTTGAAGCAAGCACTATTTTGAGAGATAACCAGAAACACTTTAAATTTATTTAATCGATTTTGGAGATGACTATAACTAATACAAGTTGCTCTTACTCGTAGGGTATCTGGTATAGGTCCTTACGGTCGACTCACCTGCACACTGATATCCCGTAGACACACCCTTACCGATATCCTGGGGCTGTAAAGGATTGATGATCAATTCGGTCAAACACAAAGTAAACATCTTTCACAATTAGGCGAATTACATGGGATTACATAAAATAAGTTTCCCAGCCATGACACTTGTTCTTGGTGTGGCTGTCCTATTAGTTTTTGAGCTCAGTTAACATTAGTGTGACCAGCTGCAGTGCTGGAGAGTCAGTCGGTTATAGATTTTCTATGTAAAGGATAAAGTCATGAGCATTTTAACATAATCAAAAGGCATTTCCCATTCACTCGTATTTGCCTATACTTTTTCCTTTCATATTCTTTCTTAAATTTCATTGATTAAACTTGAGTTTTTGGTCTTTACAAGTGAATTTCTACCATAAGTACTTAAGATGTTTTACTTTGTAATCTCTTCTCCCGCAAACATAGATTCAACTCTTGCTTAGGCCTTTTGTTAAGTACATTTGTAAACCATTTTGAACAATTCCACAATCCTCGTTTCCCCCACAAGAACAACTACAAGGAGAAACACTAACAACTCAAAGACTTACAGATCTAGTCTTAATAGTAAAGGATGGGGGAATGCTTTAAGGAGGTGGGGGTGTGGTGTAAGAGTGAATTTCGACACATGTTGCCGCAATAAAAATGTCAACACAAACATAAAACATCTTCTAAAATGGCATAAAATTCACCGGGCAAAAAAAAAAAACGAATTTTTGAACCATAATAAATGGGTCTATGCTTGAAAGAACTTTCACTCTACCCTGCAACTTACAAACTCGTCTCCCTCTCCCTCTCTTTCGCCCTCTTTATCCACACACACACACGTGCTTAAAACCGTCTCATACATACGTCTCTCACACGCAGACATTGTTGGCCATTAAACACGCATTCCTTGGCCATATAAATTTATAGACCAGAAACACAAGACGACAGTGAAAGTGCGAAGAGAGACAGAAGCAGAAAATAAAGTTCGGTATGGGGCAGAAGGAGAGAAAGTAGCAAAAGGATGAGAGAGTGAGAGGATTTTGGCGACAAAAAATGTGTCGCGCATCGAGTCGCGAGCTTTACTCTTACTTTTCCTTCACATTCAAGGACAATGCCAACTAACAGAAAAAAAGAAAGAAAAAAAATAAGAGGAGAACTCTTCCGGGTATGCAACATATTCTCATTTCCTCTTTTCTTTTTTTTTTTAGTTTATCTAACCGCCTCGCTTGGTTGGCTTTAGGTGTGAGCTGAATTTTAAAAAATGCCGCCCTTAATGAGATAATCTACGCCCGTAGTCGTTATTTTACGTAATTGAAGGTTCACTTACAGACAAGCCTCAGCTTGATTACCAGAGCCCAGACCGACCCCAGAGCCAAGGAGGAACAGGCTAACATGGCTAGAGGAGCGCAATGACTTTTTGTGGGGAGGGGGGATGTAATGATAGTGTGCCACAATCCCCATTCCCCCCGCAAACTGTTATGTACGTGCGTTAGCCAGAAGCAAGGAGGCGGGGTGCATTACATTTTCCAACTGTGAGGAACTCCCCACTCACTCCATCTCTCTCTCTCTCTCTCTCACTCTCACACTCTGTGCAACATCAGCTCCATTTTTAGCTCCTTCTTCAACAACTGACTTGGCTCTTGGTAATCTGCAATAAATGAGGCATGTTGGAAGATTTATTTGATTGCTTTATTTAATATTTTAGAAAAGGCAGATGTTTCGCTTTTCTCCTTTTCCTGTCTACATACTTGAAATTTACAGACAAAATTGTAAAGAAGATGAAAGGAGCCAAAAGGTGGGATGGGGGGCGTAACAATTGAAACAATGGCTGGCAGATGACTTTTGCTTTGGAGTTGGCATTGAGTTCCTGTTGACTATGAATTATGACTGATATAATGAAATTTTCTTCTTTTTTCCTTTCCTCTTTTGATTGCAAATGCCAAAAGGTGCGAACAATGTGCGAAATAGAGTGTAGAAAAAATGATATATGGCAAATGAATTATTAAATAGAAAAAAATGAAACCAAAATGTGTGGAACTTTAAATGAAATAGAATAGTAGATTGTCCTAGAAAGGACTGTAAAAATGCTTTTTGGATTTTTAATGAGAATATTTACGAGATTATTGCTTTACTTTAATCTTAAATCTCATTCCTAAAGCAACAAAGACAATTTAAGATTAAAGACTCTGACTCTGAGTCTGAATATGAGTCCGTAACAGTTGATTGTTATATAAAACAAAAATATTAACAACTTTTTAGGTAAATTTATAAAAAATTAAGAAATTAATAAAAATTTCTTATCTATGTTTAAAAAAACTACGAAATTTATTCTTTTTTAAAGCAATAAATAAAGTTCTTTCAATCAACACATATGTAATTATGCTTTTTTTTGTTAAATTTAATAAAGTCGCTAAATGTATATAACAGTCAGAAGAAAGCATTTTCGACGCCATAAAGTATATATATTCTTGATCAGCATTAACCTCCGAGTCGATTAAGGCATGCCCGTCTGTCCGCCCGTCTGTTGGTCCATATAAACACCTACATACATACATATGTACATACATACATATATACATAGATCTCGGAGACTATTTGGTCTAAACATCCGTCTAGTGTCAAATTCGCCGCATGTTAAAGGGAACTTTATATTAAATAGATGACGATATCGAGGGTATTAGACTGTACATATGTTCAAAATAACTATTTGTTACAGGGTATACTCAATATGGCCTGGGACAACTTGCTTGCTTTAGCTATAGCATAATTTGAAGTTTATAATTATTATATTGTTAATTATTTCCTTCATTTTTGTTTATTAATTGCTTATTAATAATGAAAGAATTTAAAATAAATAGTTTAACTAGCAGAAGTCTTTAAACCATTTAACTAGTAGGTAAAATGAACTTTCACTTTAAATTTGAAAGTGAGGCATGAAATGCATTTACAAACAAATATTTTTGCCGCAATTAAAATATTTTATTACAAATGTGGATAGGATCTGGCAGCCTTTACCCAGAACTATTCCTCTAGAAGTGGCATTGACGGATATGATAAGAAGTGGCAACGACGGATATGAGGAGAAATGGCAACGACGAGTAAGAAGAGAGTTAGTTCCAGAGAGACGACTCAAGTTTTAAAGTGACGACGAACGAAGACAAGCAACGAGCTTAATTTATATACAACTAAAGTTGTAACTTTAAATACAATTAGCCTGAGTACACAAACATTTAAATAAATTTACTTCAATAAACAACACTTATGTGGTGTATTTGTAAAAATCCCATCTTAATCTAACTGGACCAATGGAACACACAAATTTATAATTTTTATAAACAGTTAAATGTTCAATTTGTATAAAAGGTGTTTGAGTTTCTTGTCACAAACTTCACCTATCTTAAGTTGCATTTAAATAAATTTTAGAATATTTTCACACTATTTGTTTTTGATATTTAAGGCTAGAACAATTGTACATTTTTTTTTTTACCTTTTTGACAGTTTTTTGGATTTTTAGAATGTACCGCATAAATTATACATTTCAGCATCTTTCTGGCCGTATTCATCATTTCTAATCTCTAATACAAATCCACCTACAGAGAATACAATTAATGTCTAGCAATCAATTTTGATTTATTCTGGGCCAAAAAAGAAAAATCTTTGGCTAACAAAAATAGCTTAGCATACTGAGAGAGATAGAGAGAGACCCATTTGGAGGCATTTTGCCCTCGGGGGCAATCACAATTAAATGCGCTGCTCATCGCGACAGTTTGTCCTGGAGCCAGGACATCGTTTATCACACACACAGAGTGTGTATGTAGGTGTCTCTCTCTCTCTCGTCTTAACCATTATGGTCGCTTCATTACAAGCGATTAATTTTGATTGTTTCGAGCAGAATGAAATCCACCAAAAAAAGAAAAACCAAGTGGCAGCTTTTTTTCTCGTCTCTTCTCTTTGGAGTAACCAAATAGAGAGCAATAATTCACACCACAGGCAAGCTAAAGAGGATTGGGTAAACGGTATGAAGGACTGGATGTGGCTGTGAAATTAAGGAAACAAAGCACAACTACACGAAAACGTAATAAAAATCATAATCGTCGGATCAACACAGTCATCAGCGGTGTACCAACAGAGAGTCTCCTCCTGGCCAGCCAGCCAGCCGGCAGAGATGATGTTGGCAACGTTCGAGACGACAACGAAGCCATTGCCAGGCGAAACTCAACGGTAATTACAGTAATAATTCAAAAGAGATTTGCCCACCCAAAAAAAAAGAGAAGTAAGAAACAAGAAAAACTAAAAGAGACAAAAAAAAAGGGAAAAAAAGCCGGTGTATATGAGAGAACACGGAGACAATGAAGACGACGACGATGCAATGCAGAGGCTAAAAGTGGCAATTGCTCTGGATGAAAGCAACCAAAATGATGCACACTGGTTCAAGATAATGAAATAAGAGTGAAAAAAGTAAAGTGATGAACATAAGTAGACATAAGTAATACATATACGATTGTAAGAGGATAGGATAATAATGATTATTATACCAATTACCATATGTCTATATATTGATTAAAGTAAGCTCAAGAAAGAAGGACAACGTTTAAGACAAAACCCGAAAGGTATTGCATGGATGTAGCCTGAAGTAACTAAAGATTTTAAGCAATTCCCATAATTAAGATAATGTTTATTTAATAATATTTATGAGTTGAAAAGTACAGCATGAATATATACTTAAATTAAGAGACTTTACATGATAAGAGACTTTATACAATATGCAGTCTTGACTTGACACCATTTGAATGTTGATCTCCGATTGGCATATTATACCATTCTAATTCACATGTAGACTGTCTTTTCTTTACCTCAACACTACATAGTATATATATAGGTACTAACAATGTCTTTACTAATTTACATTATATATATAATAGACTAGCTGTTAGTTCTACACCATATTGACACTGCAAAATGAACATAGATTAAATATAGTTATAAGTGTAGGTTTGAAAAATCTTTTACTTTTTAAGAAACCATTAAAAATCAAGCACATTCATAATCCATTTCTTTAAGCATTTCAACACATTTTGAAAAGATAATCATAAAATACATTTCCTTTTAATAATTTTTGTTTGGATGTGCAAAAGCAAGATAAACCTAACATAGCTTTAGATTGGTAAAAAGAGAAACTTTTCAGAAAAGTAACCACTTTTAGGTCCTGCAATATCAACTCATCTGTTTTCGTTTCAGCCTTTTTGGTATTAGCTTCAACCACAAACCAAACCAACTGCTAACCACTGTGCCACAACGGCGACAATGATGAAGGCGACATAGAAACTAGACAGACATTTCATTCGTCCGCTCCCAAAGCTGAATCCCACGCACATGGCAAACGTTGGCGCTGATGTGCAGCTTCCGGTCTAGGTCCTGAGCGACGCACAGGTGCAGGACTAAGCCAAAAAGCGTAGAGAAAACGCAGGAAGAGAGAGAGAGAGAAACAGAAAGAAAGAAAGAAAAGAGAAGCCAGCCAAGCACAGCGAGCCATAAAAACTTGCAAGAGGGAAGGGAGTGTGATGATGAAAAATGCGACAATGAAAATAATGCCCGGCACACGCAGCATACTCCCTCCCCTCTCCCCTTTTTGAAACAGAGCAGCAGGACCCAAACCATCCAATAACCCAGACGTCCAAGGCACTTAAAGTCTAGAGGCAAGAGCGTTTTGGTGTCTGGGTGTGAAAAAGTTTAAGTGGCAACAACGAAAAATCCATGGATTTACTTTTATGCACATACACACACACCCCATCCCCCCATCTCCCTATCCCCACCCAAAACGAAGTTCAACTTCAGCCCCAAACCTTAAAACTCATTGAGTGCAATCTGAGCGCCAGTAGAAAGTTTTTGCCACTCCCTTTATGACTTTTTGGCGGCGGCGTTGAAAGTCGTTGAAAGTGTCAATATTGCGTTATAACATCACGTGGATGGCCTTTCATTGGTGGCCCACCTGAAGTGAACCTTAGCTTGTGACCCAGCTGTGTGATGATGCTGATGACGCTGAAGGGCGTCTGCCGCTCCTGCTCCCCCTCTCTCTCTCTTCCTTGCTCTCTGGGATTAGCTATGCGTACACTTCCACTTTTTTGTAGTCCTGTACCCACTTTAGCTACTTATATTGTGTATGTGTGCACTCTCTAAAAACGCAACATGAAACTTTTTTTTGGTGGGGGGAGGGGAGATTATTGCACTGCCTCCACCGAAAAGCAACCTGCGAGGAAGCTTCCTTCAAAGCTAACCCCCAAAAGTCAGACAAAGATGAAAAAAAGAAAAAGTTGGCGCAAATGATACCAATAAACAAATCCCATTATATACGGTGTATCAGCTTTACATTGGCTCTTTTTGCCACTCTACGTGATCTGACTAACAACAGGAAATCATATAAAACCCCGAAACCTTTTCTTTTTTTTTTGCACATGGGCGTAGCCAAAGGAAAGGGCAACATTTTTTTGATTGGTTACCAAAATTAAAGATGAAAGAAAGGAATGAAGAAATTGTTTTTGCCATGGACGTAGCAATTGAGGTAGAAAAGATAATTTTTTACGTTTGTTCGTTATGCTAAATATTTATTAAAAGAACTCTTAGAGATGTCTTCCTCTTCTCCTGTTTTCCAATTTTTTAATCATCTTTCTGTAATTTCGTAAAGCTGTTAAAATTTCCCATTCTAGATCTCGAACTGCTTTGTCCTAAGTCTACCATTATTGACCAGAAGCAACTGCTTGGAAAGAAAAATAGTCCATCAGGATTAGTTACTTGGTTTTTTCTATGTCCTTGCCTCATTTTTAGCAAATGTTGCAGCTAATTTTCAAGCTGCTTTTCATTCTCAAACAGTTGAAACATAAAATTAATTTTGAAAAAGAACTTCGAACGCTAAAAGGTTTCTTTATTCTTGCACTTCTTGTACTTTTACGTTTCTCTGCCCCATCGGTTTAAAGGTAAAATTTAAAAATTAATGCTGTAGAAGTTAAATTAAAATTATAAAACTCACACTCTGAGTTCGAACCCTGGCTTTCGTTTTTGCAGAGCTAATCTCAAAGAATTTTAGTCTGAATAAAATTAATTCTATTGAAGATTTATTTATTGATTTATATCTGCTATGATTAGTAGTAGAAATTGCATTTGAATGCAAAGAAAAAACATTTTTATTCAACACGAATTATTCCTATAGTGCCTTTATGTTGCAGACTTCCGATCCGAGCAATTCTTACACTTGCATTGCGTAGACTTCAAAAATACCTACATATAAATTTTCATCTAAAAGGCTTAAAATTAACTGCTAAAAGATCATGTGCTGACATTGCCAATTAATTTATAAATAAACATTTATTTGGGGATTGCCAACTATAGGTAAGATTAAGGCTTCGTTGGACTATTGCTATAGTACTCAAAAAAAATGTTTATTCGCTCTGAAAAATTAAGTTTACTACAGTGGACCGTCGGTTAAAGTACACAATTGGTTCTAGCATCTTGTTTATTATGCGAAACGTTCGTTAAGCGACATAAAATGTTTACAAGTTTTCACTTCATTTTCTTTTGCATTTTGAAAACTATGAAAATGCAAATCATATTAAATGGGAAATCAATTTTCAAGTCCATTAAAAGCCATTAGGGCGACCCTTGACTAGTTCACTTTGCTCACTTTTAACTAATAATATAAGCTTTACACTTAAGCCACTTTGCGGCCGCACTTCTTTACCCTCCCTCTACCTTCCTCTCCATATCTCCCTCTCTCTTTGGTTCAACATACAAAACGGCAGTTAAAAGCAAAGAAATATCTGAAAGATTTAGCCAAAGCTAAAGTTGCTTTTTAATGAACTATGCATTAAAAATATGTGCACAACTAAGAGCATTCATTAAAAAAGTTTTTGCTTTAAATAAAAACTATAAACGAAAAAAAAAGAGAGAGGACCAAAACGAAAACGAAAAGAAGCCATAGCCATGGGCAAAAGGCAAAGCCAGTTATAGCCTGGCCAGTAAATCCCTAGAAAAAGCTGCAAAACTTTGCGACTTTGGCCATTCATCTTACAACTAATTTCTGACTGGACTTGCACGCATTCTCTCGACACGGACACGCCAATGGGATGTGTGTGTGTGTGTATGAGGGAAGCCTTTCGCCACTTAAGTGCTTAAATATTTTTCTTCTTTGTTCTTCTTTGGTCCAGGAAAACACTCAAGTTAGTGGCCATTTCCGTTTTACGCTTGCCTAAATATTATTTAAGCTAAATAGAACTGCTGCTTGTTTTGTTTTGCTTCTGGCCCTACTGTTTTGGCATTCCGTTTAATGAGATTTTCCAAGGAAAACTCTAAAGCACACATACCTGCCTACTACAGCCTGCCTGCCTGCCTGTTTTAAGGTATTTAGATCATCTGCATCTGTGTTGGCTTTTGGCTGCTAGTTGCTTCAGCTTCTGTTCCTGTTCCTGCTCTAGCTTCTGCTGTCTGACTTTACAACTTTTGTGCAGCTTACAGAAAAAAAGAAAGAAAAAAGTTTCAACTGATTAAATGTTATACGAGGAGTTTGCTCCTCATGCAAAGAATTTGCTGTCCATTTTCCTTGTCGGTCTCTTTATTTTTGACCAGCCAAACGAGAGGAAGCAGCTTGAAACTTTAAAATCAGTCGGCAAAAACCTTTATCTAATTGCTTTGAAAAAGTTTTCGGTTTTTGGTTTTTACTTTATCCATTTGCCATTGAAACTTAAGGCAAAAGTCACTTTTGGGTTAGGGTTTTAGTCTTTCCTTTTTCTCTTTTTTTTTTTGGATCTGTGGCCTCAACTTGGTTGGGCATGTAAATGATGATGGTTTCAGACTTTAGATTGGGTTAGGTTTTTAGCCAAAGATAACTGAGTCAACTTAGGTTAAAAAGGTGACCAAGAAAACTTCCAAAATAGTTATAAAGAGATGGTTTTTGAAATTTACTACTCAACTTGTTCAATAAAAGTGCATTTCAATTAGAATATTTCACTCAAGTAACTAGATACTCAAATAGTGTCAAGGGGCAACAAGGATAAGTAACTAAGACGATGTCTAAGCCAAGTTACGAAGATGCTTGAGCAGGCGCAGCGGGTTGGCCCAAAATCACAAACAATAACTCAAACATCCTACTACATATATGTGTGTGAGTATGTGTGTGTGTGTGCAGTGGCAGGACGAAAAGGTTACCCTCAAACTCATGACTACACCCTGCGGCTTTTTATTGATTAAACTTGAAGTTGGCAGCAGCCTCAAGGGCCGCCCGTCGCGCATTCTTCTTTCTGCCAACTTTGTTAATTTTGTTGTAATTTCCTTTACGCCGTTGGAATTTCTATCTGCAAATTTATGAGCAGCAACAGAAGCAGCAACAGCGAAGCGGAAACTATTTTTATTAGATTAAAAAATACACACAAAACAACAAAACAAAAACAAAACAACAAAACGGTATGGCGGGGGGTGTTGGAGTTGGAACTGAAGAAAATCTCTTGCCGTAATTTGCTCTAACAATTTTAATCGCATTTACGCGCCCAGAGAGTAGAGCAGAAATGTATATATATATATAGATATAGATATATATTTTATATTAACAACAATGTTTATGCTATTATTTGTTGTTGTTTTTGGTATTGCTATTGCTGGCATTGCTGAGTCGCTTTTCATTACGGAATTGTTCGTGCGTAAGAATGTTGCAGGCGGCATTTTCAATTTTCAGTTTTCCAGTTTTCAGTTAGACAGTTGCGACCCGCGAAACCCAATGTTCATTTATTATGAATTTAGCAATTCGTGTGCAAAAAATTTTCCCTCTCCCCTAACAACAACAACAACGGCAGCAACAAAATCGGAAGAAAAATTTGCTAAACAAAACAAACTGAAAATGTCAATTGAACTTTTTCATAGCATACTTTTGAGCTTTGGGATTGCCAAGGGGGGGCAATAGAATAGAAAGAAATTAATGATTTATGTATTCTGTTCCTAGTAAATGTAAAAAAAACTGAAGGGTAGCAAAAATTTGAACAAAAGAGTTATTTGATGGACTTAAAATCGCTAAATGTATACAAATACTATATAAAATGTACAGTAAAAAAAGTATGCAAATCGGATACAAAAGAAAATCTCATAAAAATATTCTTCTCTTGTTTCTGAAAACTTTACTTAAAATATTTTTTATTAGATTGATAACAACTAAGATTAGTTGCATAGACATGCAGTGCATTATTCACATTGGACTCAGGAATTTCAAAACCAAAGAGGTCCTCATATACCATTGGAGAATATCTTATTGTATTGACCTCACTACTGCCGTTGCAGTAGATTGCAGAGTTAAATGTATTTTCTATCAAAAGATATCTATATATATAAAATTCTCATGTCACAGTTTTCGAAGTCATACTCCTCCGAAACGGCCGATTTTGACCGATTTTGATGAAATTTTTTGTGCTTATCCGGTATCTATGAGAATCGGCCAACATCTATTTTTCATCCCCTTTCTTTCTCACTCCCTACCACATTCTTACATACATACAAAATATACACATTCTAACATACATACATACATACTTACACTAAGTAAGCTAGGAAATTATTTATATGCCAAAACAACGTTTGCCGTTTCAAATAGGTTATTATTTATGTATGTTTTGTACAATAAGCAATGCCAAGAAAACGCAAAGCGGCTGATTTGAGCAGCAGTACAAGTAACGCTCGGTACTTGCGAAATAAAAGATTCGAAAGAGCAGAAGTATAAATCCAGCAACAAAATACTGATGCACGTGTCAGAATGGCGCAATTGCATCAAGAAGAGCCAAAAGATACACGAGCTGAACGCAATGAAGTCACAAGATTAGAACAACGACAATCACGCCGTTTCACAGCCAATAGACGAAGAACAAATTACCAACAACGACAACAGGTACATCGAGCATTTATATCTGATTCATTCCTGCGTCTAGCATTCCAGTATGAGCCCGATATTGAATATTATGGTCATTCAAAAGTGGTAATTGGTGCTAAGGACAAGGAATGTCCGCATTGTCATGCTCTGAAATTCAAAAATGAGCCAGCGGGGATGTGTCAGAAAAGTGCAACTACCTGAAATTGAAACACCACCTGAACCATTGAACGGCTTACTTATTGGCACGGATCCAGATTCTAACGTGTTCCTGAAGTCAATTCGAAGATTCAATTCATGCTTTCAAATGACATCGAAATACTAATACAAATGGTCAACAATTCAATTCTACATTCAAAATCAGAGGCCAATTTTCCCACAGAGTTTTGAACCCGCCCCGGCTGTGCAACGGTACGCGATTAGTCATTCAAAAATTAATGAAAAACGTGATCGAAGCCAGGATTTTAAATGGCAAGTTCAGAGGTGAAAATATACTCATATTCAGTTTCTGATTAGATTGGCATTTGCAATGACTATCAACAAATCCCAAGGTCAAACGATGTCTGCTTGTGGATTAGATTTGAGAACACCATGTTTTTTACACGGACAATTATACGTGGCACGCTCTCAAGTGGGTAAACCATCCAGTTTGTTTGTGTTAGCTGAAGATGGACTAACAAAAAATATTGTTCACGCTATAGCATTAAGAGATTAATATTGTTTAATAGTGTTACTGTCGTAATTGTTTAATAATGACATATAACTAGAAATTATTAGAAAATTATTTATATGGCAAAACAACGTTTGCGGGGTTTTCTAGTTTATCTATATTTTTCTTTTTATTTATTTATTATTTATTTTTTATTGCGTTTTATGGAAACGATTTCGCTGACTTTAACCAAAAATTCATTCTTTTATTTATTTTATTAATCGAATTCAGATGTAATGCATGGTGGGAAGGAATGTTGGCGTTCCAAATGAGTGTCTCGTTTTCTGTTTGGAAGGCAATCTATAAAGACTATTTATAATCATAGACTTAACTTTAAAATAGTAATGTTTAATTGGAAAAATAAAAACGGAGAAAATATGAAAGAAGTTAACCTAAACTTAAATATGTATAAAGATAAAAATATTTATGCAAAATTATTAACGAGTTGTTAGGGATTTGAAGACTTTTTTAAAATTAGGTTAAACCAATAGAAGTTAAATTATTATAAGGAGGAAACCAGTTTAGGAGATCGAAATTTCGGTGTTTTTAGAGAATTTTTACATAACCAAAAAGGAATATGTAATCAGAAATTATTAAAATTTGGAGGATATTTTATTTATATTTTATGTACACATTTAAATTTTTTCATGCTATTTCCGCCGGAAATATTTAAGTGAGAACGTTATGTCCATAGACGATCGCAATCCCGATGTCTTGTTGGTGGGAATGTCTAAATTTGCAATTCTTCTCGGAAGTTTTATTAAAAACATATTCCTTAAGAATATGAACATAATCCTGATAAAAAAAAACATTAAAAATTGCATGTTTTTGAAGAGCTTAAACACAATTTAATTTTTTATGCCATATTTATTTACATATTTTGCTTAAAAACAATACTTTTAATAATATTACTATCCTAGAATTAGGTTCATATAAATTAGAATTGAATAAATAAAAAATCCCAAAAAAGTTCAACCAGTTGAAAACAATTTGTTTCGAGAAAAACGCGTTTGAAGTAAAACGAGCTCTACGGTGCCGAACAGACAGGCTGTCACTTAAGCGCTTTTAACATCGGAAATAATGGCAATTAGCTTTAAATTTCAAACAAATATTCTTCAGTAGTTATAATTTCGGATTTTTTGAACGATTTTAGCTGGTTTACCGCCTTAAACTTAATTCGTTTTCTTTTAATATTTTATTATTATTTATTTCAAATATAATACTACCGTATACTATGAAATTTAACGTTCGAAACACAAAGAAAAGCAAAACTGTTTTTAAAAAAACAACTAAAACATATCATTATAGTTTTCTAACATTTTAAGTATAAAGTTTCAAAGATCACTGCAAAGCCACAACTTTCACAATAATTCAAAAAATGCAATTATTAAATTGCCATTAAATCAAAATTTGGTTTAGTTTTTAATTTAACTTTTTATATTAATAATTTTATAGATAAGGTAGCGATAAAGAAGGATCTTCATTCTAAAGTTGCTGCTATCGAGAGTCATTAAACCATTGTACTATAGTTGTCCAGGGTATTAACCCAAACAAACTCATTTTAGGTCATATTTTTGTATCCTCAGTTTGTTTATTTTTTTTTCTCCATAATTTTGAGCCTCATCGAAATGAAGAACTGTCGCCTGACTGGTCTTGCCTGAGTTTGGCATGGCAGTGCCACTCGTGCTGAATTTTTATTGCTTGATTTAATTATTAATGCGACTTGCAGATGTCACGAACACAAAACCCAACTCCAACTCTTAATCAGTAGCCCTCCTCCTACCCCTAAGCAGCCCCTGGCCCATATAGCCTACCTCATCCTTAACCCTACCGAGGCACGCATTTTGACGCGTAAAAACAAAACAAGATGAGGAAGAGGGGGGAGGGTTAGCTTGGTTTCCTGCTTTCTCTTGGTTCTGGGGTAAGGGCAAGGCAAAAGGTTTATTGAAGCGGCAACGGATTGCATTTTTTATTATTATTTTTTTTTTTTTTGGGCAAAAAAACTTTTCGTAGGACAGGGCTAAGGGCCTAGGCAAAAATTATTTATAGATAGCATGTCGAAATGCGTCGCCGTTCACGTCGAAGAAAATTCATAATGAAATATTTATGGTCATAAAGCAATGCGGAGGCAAAATAGAATCGGGGTTTTCCATCATCATCATCATCATAGTCATCCGCCTTCGCATCTGACTACATTGAAAAAGGGTCGCATTGAAGTTTGTAGAGGGAGAAATCATTGGATCTGTATATATACAAATATATATGTATATGTAAGTGTGTGTGTGTGTTTGTGTTTGGGGCAAAACGAAAGTCAACTCAGCTGTCTGGAAATGATTATGATAAGAAAGTCCACGCTCTTTTTTTCGCCCTTCCTTTCCCTTTTCTTTTGCTTCTTACTTGTCCTTTTGTTTGCTGCCTGTCGGTTGTAGTTTATGGAGGTAGTTTGCGGAGGTTTTTATGGCAAATAAATTGCCTAGGTATGGTAAGTTGGGGGGGGGGGGGGGGGGTTGTGAAAGGCTGAGAGAGGCGTGGGGTTGGCGTCTCATAAATATCATAGAAACCGCAGAGATTTTCTTTTCGGGGCTATAAAAAGTATTACGTATAAAGTTTATACTTATGAATATGTTAAACCTTTATGGACTTCCAATATGTCAAGCAGTATGCATCTTTCAAACGGTAAAAGAATGAATTGATTTGCAGTGTTGGGAAATTTGTAAATTTTGCTAATTTATTTTAAGTTTATAATGATAAAAAGTAAAAATTAATTTATTTATTTTATTAGGTGTGCAAAAAATTTAACTCGCTTAATTTAATTTACAGTTTTAGGTTTTTGTTTATTTTTTTTAATATTTACTACAGCATTGCATATTTCTTTTAAACAAAAGGTTAAAATAATTTAAAATAGTTAAAGTCCCAAAATTATAATTTTATGTTATTAAATTATATTTATAAATATTCAAGTTTGTTCGAGTTTTACTGAGATGTTTGCATACTGCTGTATGTAGAAATATTTGAGAATATTATCTGAAAATTTCACATGATTCGACGAAGAAGTTTCAAAGAAATTACCCTATTTGAAAAGACATCTCCTCGCATTTTAACTTCGACTTAATAGATCCCAAAACTCTAACCGCTTTTTAAAGTCTGTGATAAATAAATTAATTCAGACAACTGGTCCGATCTGCTTGAAATTTTTCTCGATCTTCAGTTCGAAATAAGGTTTCTGACAATAATTTCGATTTCTTTAATCCAATGTTCTTGAAAACCCCGTTTTTCTTTTTCGTTCAACATTTTGATAAAAACCAAAGTTTAGACAAATCTTTCGATCATTATCTATATTCATATATTCTTAAAACAAATGTTTTGGTTTCTCTTTTTCTGATAATTTGGATCAGAGTTATCTTTCTCACCGTCAGACACCTTCTTTTGCAGCTTCCAGAAATTCTCGTTCAGGAACATCAAATCCCAATATTTTTTTTTAATTCATCGCGGATTCTTAAAGTACAATAAATTTCCTATATGAACAGCTATTTCATGTATTTTGAAACGAAGTTTCTTATCGCGCGGTAGGGGCTAAACCGAAAAAATTAAGACTAAAAAGTGTAACGACACTTTTACCGTTACCAACTGTTTTGTCTTTTTCTTTCGCATTGAACAGTGTACGAGTATGTAGACAGAGAGGGACGCACAAGCAGCGATCGCGAGCTCGAGTTTGTGGGCAGAGGGACGCACAAGCAAATGCGGAAGAGGAAAGAGGTAGCGGACTCATGGAGAGGGACGCACAAGCAAATTCGGAAGGGAAAAGAGGTAGCGAGCTCGAGTTTGTGGGCAGAGGGACGCACAAATAAATACGGGACGCACAAGCAAAGATTC
Source organism: Drosophila austrosaltans (assembly GCA_035045865.1). NCBI lineage: Eukaryota > Metazoa > Arthropoda > Insecta > Diptera > Drosophilidae > Drosophila > Drosophila austrosaltans. The sequence continues at coordinate 8,562,604 of JAWNOQ010000200.1, forward strand.
TGAGATTGAGAAAGCGTCATAAATGTGTGAAGCAGAGGTAAGAAGAAAAAATGTCGCGATCGCGTCTCGCTGCCCACAAACTCACACATGCATATATGTGCATATGTACATACATATGTATTCGCGGTATATATTGCACATATGTATGTATATGCTCGGATTCGCGATTCCGATCCCTTTTTCTCTGCCCGGATGCTTGTTTGTTGCAAATATTTTCGTCGCATTAAATTATTATTGCATCTTACCCATAGAATGTCTAAAATACCTGACAAAAGATTTTTTCAAAATCTAAAGACGTTTAGAAGTAATAGCCGTAAACCAGAGTAGGTGTATATAGAGCCTGGTTGCGGGCAACAACATTCAAATATGTTTAACTAGACTCGGTTCCTTAAAACTGCTGGCAAGATACATATGTCAAAAACTCCCTAACCGATTTTGCTCAAATTTTCAAATTATTTTTATTATAATAAACCCATTTTTTATAAACCTATCTGAACTAAAGTGACTTTTATCAAATCTGTAAAAAATTAATTTTTTGGAATTTTGAATTTTTTATAGTTTATCGTATGGGCTGAAGTCTTAGAATTTAAATAATGTTTGGTTTTTGCAATTCGGATCAACGTAACCGTTGGCATTTTGGTAGCATTTGAGCTACTTTTTTTTGTATGGTTAGCTGTTGGGCGGAGTATTTCGAAATATGTACATTCATCCATATGTATATAGTTTTTAAAAAAATATTGTTAAAGTATTAATTAAAATAAATTTTTTTTTTCAAAATTGCATGAATAAAGCAGCTATCACCCCCTTAATTGAAAGAAACTTCGTTTCATCTGGGTGTCCCATGACACCTCTCTTCTTTTTTTTTTATTTTGTATAAAAATGTCTTACAAAAAATTCTTTCGGACTAACCAGTAGATGTAACTCCTTAAAGTAATAGAGAAATTCACTTTTGTTTTAATATTTTTTATTCTTAATTAAAGTTCGGTTTCTCCACAGTAACACTCTTTCTCCAATTTCTATAGAAGTATTAGTTTACCCATTAAAAAGTGTTAAATATTAAATTTGTATTTAATATTAAATAATTTTAAGCTAACGATCCTTCTATACAAATATTCCAGAGGCAACATTTACCCATTCAAAAGTTCCATTATTCAAATTCTTATTACCTCAATTGAGGGTACTTGTATTTGGCAAAAACTGTTTGCTTAACATTCTCTCAAAATATCTTTACTTTATGGTATTAAGTCCTTTTTTCTTTACCTTTTCTCAGCTGCACCTCGTTAGCCGGCAACTCATTGGCCCTGGACTAAGGGGACTCGTCGCAATCACCTTTGAGATCATGCCATGAGAAGAGTTTACATAACTCATTAAAATGGAGAGGCCAAGGCTCCGCCCAAGAAATACAATAAATATGCAACTAAATCAAGCTTAAATGTGCTTAAGAATTTTTGAACAATAATGTCCAAACCACAAGTGCAAAAACTGTTTTGCTCCTTCTTTCGTTCAAATGGAATGCCACTCCAGACGCTTCTTTAACGAGAATGTCGGCGAGGAACCCCAAAAACGGAGACCATTTCCCTTTATGTATCCGGGCCTGGGTCCCCATACATACATATGTCAAGGAAGAGAAATATTACGCACACAAATACACATACAAACACATGGCAAGTATGTGTGTGTGCTCATTACGAGAAAGGACGAATGGTAGAAAAAGGTTTCGATAGAAATAAATTTGCACCTTAACGCCTTTAAATGCTGAACACAAATACACACCTACACACACACACACATAACCAGAGAGCTGAAAAGGTGTAGAACATGGTGTTGCCAATTACCCGGAAGTATGCGAAAAGCTTATGCGATAAATTCAGTAAAGTGCCAAAAAGGTATGCATCGGCTACGGCGGAGACTTTTGCCAACGAGAATAAAACGAATATATCTATAAGTTTGTGTGTGTGTGTGTGTATGACCCAAGTATTTTTAAAGGTATACATAGTCCAGACGTAAAAAAAAGTAACAAAAACATTTAGTTTTTTTTAGCTTTTGTGGCTTCCAAGTACCTAGCCAAACGCTTCTACCCAGTCTGAGTTGGCATCTTTGTTTGGCGCCTTTTCGACCACGTAGCCAACACCTGTGTCCACCAGCATCAGCCGAAAGGGGGGGAGAATCCCTTTATATAGAAATGGAAAGGGGGAAAAAAGGGCCATTTGGCCTCGCAATGAAGGTTAAGTTCCTGTTTGGGAGCTTTAATAAAATATCATGCGAATTTCCTCAGCTGTATTAAACTAAATCATATAGCTCATATATTCAGGATTAAGTTATATTTACGATTTCCTATTGCACTTTAAAGATATTTCATTAAAATTTACAATGTGTGTTGTTCTTGTTTCACATCGTTTTTCTTTTTTTTCTCCTTTTTTATGTATAATTCCTTAGCGTAGTGTTCGCATTACGGAACGCATATAAAATTTTATATGTATGCCATAAGCTTTTGCCAGCTTTCCGTTTTGGGGGCTGTCTGTTTGGATGAAGCAAAGCGTGAAATATGATTGCTATGCGCTACAGGTGAAATTATAGGGCATATACGTTCAATAAAGTTATTAGAAAGTAGTGCTGAATCACATATAGTTCACTATTGGAATAAACTGTTTTATTAAACAAAAATTTTAACCTTTTTATGTTGGATTGTAATAATATACGTTTGATAAACATTTGAAACATTTTACAAATTTTATCACTCTGCTTTAAACTACAAATAAATAACCGAAATTAAGGAGTTAGAGAAAATTGGATTTTTGTACTTTTTACTAAAATTTCCTAGGACAAGAATAGTTGTTGAAAGAGTGTTACAGTTTTTGACAAATTTCGTTAGCAAGTCAATTTGTTAAAAGTTTTATTTTAAAAAATATTTAATTGTTTCTCTTATTTGGTCCACTCTATTCAACGCCTTTGCCAGTATTTCCTGCCTATCGATCACTCCTCGTGCTTTTACCAGTGTTAGATAATGTTCGCGTAGATGCGAGTATTTAATGGCAGTTTCTTTATGAAGTTGAAACATTGGCGGTAACAATAGTTCTATGCATTTTTAGGCGTTGATTTGTTTTTTAAGGTTTAAACTTATACTTTGATATATCATTACTTTGCCTACAAAAATAAGCCTATTTTACTTAGTAATAAAAAAATAAATTGCTAAAGGATTACCTAACTTAAAGTTGTTTCAAGGTTCGTCGAGGAGACTTAAACGTCTTTCTGCCACGTCTCATAAAAATAAGAAACGATGTAAAGATAAAATACACAAAGGGTTTTTTTTTTTCAAAATGTCATTTTAGAGTTTTAAAGGTACGATTTCCTTATCAACTTTAAAGAAAACAAGAAATTCAGTTAATAAGTTTTTATTTTAGATACTTTAAACGATCAATAGAAAGATAACATTTAACGGGCATCAATAAAGATTTGCTTTTAGAATTTACTTTAATTAATCAATTTACTTTTAAACTACATCAAATTTCCCTAGTTCAGAACTAATATAAATCATATATTTAAGCTTTATTTTCACCTTTTAGTGTTTTTCTTGCCTTTCTTAGTTGGTACAAGGACTCTTTTGTAATGTAGCGCACCTGTGCGCCACTTCAAACCAACCGCACGCTTCGCTTTATTACCCGAACATCATTTCACGCTAACGTAAGCGCAAATTTTGTACCTAAGCCGCGGCCAGATTCAGACAATATGGCAAAGACTTCGTCTCCACTCTTCGTCCTGGCACTGTGGTGGTGGCTTTTGGGAACATCTCTCAAGTAGGTAAACAAGTGTAGCTTTTCAAAAATGGGCAATCAACTACAAAATGGCCCACACCTGTCCCAGGTCTCCCATACACCAAAACGAAATTCTCTTCTTGTTACTTTTTAATACTTTTTATGTGTATAACAATGTGTAAGTATCTGCTGCTTTGTAAATACAAAACAACTTGTTTTTTTTCTGTTCATTTCATGGGGTCGGAGGAATACCTCCCACTCTGCAGAATTTAATGAAAGTCCTTTTTTTTTTGTGTCTCTCATTCCAGTTTCCGTGGAGTGGGCGCTTATCCCTTTTGCCACTTGTAAAGCTTTGGCATCGTTTTATGTTTTGTTAAGTTAACACTAAACAGCCACCCCAGCCCAGGCTAATGCTACCAAAAACTAAACCAAACCAACAACATGAGAAATATTAAAACAACCCTAAGCAAACTTTGGGTATTATTTATGTTATTAAGCATACGCCATGTATTAAGCACGACCCCTACTCGACTCGACTCGCCCCGACTCGACTCGACTCTTCATGCATGTTGATAGTCTTTTCGTGTTGTCGTTCTTGCTGCGTTTAATTGTTAACATTTCATTTAAGCCACGAACACACATAAATGCTGCCTCTGATTGTATGTGTGTGTGTGAGAAAGCAGTGAAAATTCATTTATCAAAACGCTGCCCGCATTTCCGCGATGAAACTCCCACAGGATAAAACTGACTGGCGCCAGCAGAAACAGAAGTTGAACCCAAAATCTAAATCGTTATATGCAGACAGACGCACAAAACGAACCAACTTCCATCCAGATGCAAAGTGACGGGGGCTCACACAGTGCACAGTGTGACCAAATATAAGCAGCATCTATATAGTGAATACTTTTGAAATGCTCTAAAATGATAAAGTAATTAAACAGTTTGTAACTTAGAGTGTAATTTACAGTGAATTGTGTTTGAGAAACCCTAAGAATTCCAATTATCGGGGCACCTTTAAGTCATAATTGCATCTTTAGCCCACAGAGGCTGCTTCCAAGGCAGCAAAAGGAATATTTTAAGCTTCTTGTACCAACTATTGAATTATTTCAAGAATAATTTTTGACAAAGTATATGGAAAAAGCTTTGCCCTTAAGTCAATAAAATTTTATTGCTGGTATATAACCCTTCGTTTTGGAGAAAACTAAAACAAAACTACATCTGAACATTTACTAATCCAAACATTCAATTAAACTAAACTTTGGGGAAAACATTTCAGAAATTTTATTATCTAGAAGACATATACAGATTTCGAATTAAAACTAAAGTCGATGGAAAATCAGTTTTTTACTAATTCTTAGATTCGAGCAAACTAAACAACAATTTAAACATTAAACTAAATATTCCAGAATTTTCATTTTTAAAGAGTAATTAAAACTTTTTCATGAAAAATATTGTGTTAGTATCATTAGTTTTAGAAAACGAAAAATTAACAAATAAAATTGTCGTTAAAAAGTCAAAAAGAATACCAATATACTTATAGTGGTAGAAATTCTGAAAACTTCAAAACTTGTAAATTTAAAAATATAGAACAATCTTCCATAATCTTCTAAGATTTTCGTAATAAAATCGTAAAATAATATAAGTTACATTTTAGGACTCCATTTGTAATTGCCACAAAACGAATGCTAAAGCAGTTTTTAATTTTAGCACCTTTAAAACTCTAATTGCAACATAAACCTAAATATTGATATACATTATTAACTCGTTTTTTTTCTATAGTTTTGTAATTTTTATAACTAACTTAACCACAGTGCCTCCCCCCGCCGCGCTCATCCCATGACGTTTGCGTATGTCAAAGTTATCTAAATGAAAAATTGACTTTCATACAGAGGCCGAGAGCAGGAGAGGACATCACATGGTTTCGGTGAGGTGGTAGATGTAGGAGGGTTAAAGAGGGATGAGGATGGAAATCATCATCGCTTTCAGTTGAGTTTCCGTTCTGTAGGATTTCACATTTACGCATTTCCTATTTTAGATGATATTTCATACGTTTTTTTTTTTTTGCTGACACAAGCAGCAGCAACTGAAGCTGGAGCCGGAGGAGTAGCAACAGAAGCCACCGTTGATGATGATGCTGATGATGATGTGCGTTTATTATTGTTGCTTTATGGCTTTGCATATGTAGATATGTACGATGACAGACGGATGGGGCCGTCGGACTATCTCCTATCCTCTGTGTTTGCCTTTGGGATTATCAACTCATTGTGAACGCTGACTGCTGTATGAATATACTTATAGGATAGATTCCTCGCTTTTTTTCCATCAACCCAATAGAACAGGGTTTTGTCTGACTTTTGACATTTGGCAATTTGGCAGTTTGTCGGCGACTCCATATAAAGTAAATGGGATCAAACGTTCTCAAATGCTATGGCAGTTTGCATAATTAGGCTTTCTGTACTAATTAAAGACATTTTGTTTTCTATGATATTTGTTGAGATTTTTGTTATTGTAAAATTATTCAAGATGTTAGTAATAATTCGTTAAAAGGAAACAGTTTTAGTTTTTGGCGAGCAGAATTACACAAAGAGCTAACATTATAACCAAAGAATATCAATAAAAAAGCAGAAACTTACGAATACACTCCACACAATTTAAATTGCAAATATACCAGTAAAATTTCTCAAGGTTTTTGCACTTCTGTGTGGCATTGCGGTATTCCTAGACTATCTGGCTGCATAACCTAACCTAACCTTGTGTGTTTTTTATGGTTTCTTAGTCCTTTAAATAAAAATGTATATAAATTTCCAATAGCTGCTTCATTTGAAACTTAACGGCTCCTACGTGTCAGCTAGTTGTCTCACTCCCACACTTAACATCAAGTGGCAGCCTAAAATTATGCTACAAAAATGTTTGTTGGCACATCAATCATATTACTCATACGCAACGCGCAGCTGGCCAAGGAAACAGAAAAAAAATAAAGAAAACAATAGACCAGGCCCAGGCAACTTAGCCAATAAATTGTTTTTGCCCCTTGAAGCAGAAGAAGATGAGATGGTCGGAAGAAAAATAAAATAAATTGAAAAACATTTAGATGCCATCAATAAACGCTGACAAAGCCAATGCCAAAGCAGCTGAGGCCAAGAGAAGTCATAAGGAGTAGAAAAGTTCATGACATTACCCTGAACTAATGTTGATATTGGCCCGGCCCCGAACCCCAAAAGTCCTCGTACCAGAACAAGCAGAACAACTCAAACAGACATAAAAATTTATAAAAATCATTTTTTTTTTTTTTCGTTTTCGTTATGCTTTGCTTGCTTTTGTGCCAAACTGCATTCTGGCAACAAATTTCATGTCTTCCTCTTTCTTGGCAGCTGGTGTGTTTTTTTTTTCTATATGAGTTCTTTTTGTTTTTGCTCTTCTAGTTGATATGGCTTTAAATTAGAGCACATTTCTATGATTGCCTTTCGGGGCGCCACTTTTGTTCAATAGTTTTGCTGTTGTCTACTAGGCAAAATGCCAAACAGCTGCGACAACTCCATGAGAGGAGGAAAGTCCTTCCCCCCCACCCCACCTCCACTGTTGTTTGTCTCTGTTGTTGTCGGTTGTTGTTTCTGTCTGTTGTTTGCTGTTTGTTGAGCCCTTTGCTGTTTGGCCTATTTCTGATCTGAAGAACCCTTTTTGCTGGCAACAAATGTCATCGAGATATGTGAGTGGGTTAAAGCCTTAAGTTGACTTAACTTAGTCCCCACCCCTGCAGGAGGAATTGTGTAGTCCTTTTTCTTTTTTCTTGCCCTGTCGTCTGATTTATGAATTATGTGAGGGTTCAAAGATATAGATAGATAATCTTTGCCTCCGGCAGCAGTTTTTAATGTTGCTTATTTGCAGAAAATAGATTTAAAAAAAAACGAAAAAAGAAAACACTAGTCAGCATAAAGCAGCTGCAAATATTTAACTACTGTAATTGATAAACGAAATTATGTAAATTAATAAAGTTAAATGAAAACATTTTTTCCAAACTAATGTCTTTGCTGTTAATAGAAATCCTAAAAGATCAAAAATCAGGAGAATATTTTATAAACATTATGATAATTTTTTAATCCTTTGCATGGATAACTAATTTTGTCTTAAAGTTAAAAGAAGCAAAAACAATATTAAAATATTTTATAAGTATAACTATTTTTATATAATCCGAATCCAATTTTGCATTAAAAAAGTTTGTAAAGAAGTAACTGAATAATGGATTCTACAATTTTTAAACTATTAAACTATCTATTCTCTATATGTTATTAGTAACAGTAATGAAAAAACATTCTTTTACTAGTCCAATTGTTAAATAAAGATATATCCTTTCACTTTAATCAAAATTGCATTGAAATGCTCTCGATTTGAAGTTTCATACGAATCAAAAGTGCCCTTTTTTTCTTTTGGAACAAACAGACAAGTTTATTTTGAATTGCCACGAAAACAAAGTGCATTCACATTCAGAAATGTATCTCCATGCAACAGTTTGTGTATCTCTTGTTTGTTGGCTTTTTGTTGGTTCGATAAACTCTCGTCATGGTGCTGGCTGCTTTTGCTGCTTTTTTGTTCCAGGCCCAGCTAACAAATAATCCCAGCTGCGGGTTTTAGTTCAACGTCAAATGCCCAACGGTAAGCAAAGGAAATCTCTACATACTCTCAAATCCTTGGGCATAAAACGGAAAACTTGTAAACCATCTAAGTGAGTTAGTGTGTGTGTGTGGAAATGGAAAAACTAAAAGCCAACAATACGAAAAAGATGATGGCTCCTTCTACTGTTGCCTTTACTGTGGAAAATCCCTTCAAGCGGCCAATGAATGCATTGCAGAAGCAATGGTATCGTGTTCTCTTGGCAAGACGTGTGGGATTCGGTCAACGGCCGCCCAAGGATGATAGGGAGCCAACATAGTAAGCAAGGCAACAAGATCAAATCAAATTGTGTGAAAATTGCAATTTCCTGTTGATTTAATACATTTTACAATCATTTCCCACCCCTCCCCCTTAGTGCCGATGTTTGCCAGAAGCGTTATGCTGCCGCATTTCGCCAATATAACGAACGTTTCCGCCATGAAATGGTCAAACATGAGGAAATGCAACGTTGTGCCATCGATGCAATGCGTGTGCACAGGTGAGTCCTGTCTAGGCAATTATCGATGGAACGAATTCAAATCTCTTTTTCCTTTTGAAACAGAACATTCGCCATTACCACTCTCTGGTTGCCTCTTCACTCAAAGCGGGAAATTAATGCTACACTGGAAACACTTGAGCAGGTCTCTAAACTAAGCGATTAAGAAGAAAAACTGAAAGAATTTTTATATATTTTTAACACTTGTTGTTGTTGTTGTTATTTGTGTCAGGTTTTGACTGTCAAGGAAAGACGACGTCTTCAGGAGATACTCAAACAGAACGAGTCCTTACGTACTCGACGCTGAGCCAAGTGGTTAAGCTAAGGCCATCAGCAACATCATCTCCTTCAGCATCCTTTTTTCTCACCAGCTACATTTAAGTGAATTCCTTTTAGCTTGGCTTTCACTCTGCTTTGCTCTGCTTTTCTCTTTTACCAAAATAAAATGTTCATTCTCACTTTGCCCTGAATATTTCATTAAAGTAAAACAGCAAAAGCTTCACTTTATATAAAACACAAAATGTGTTGGGATTTCATCCATTCGCCATGTGTTAAATGGGAATTCACTTTGAAATGGAATTTGAATGAAGGCAAAACTGAAATCACACAAATATTGCAAGAGTTGATATTTTTCCAATATTGAATAAAATATGCTACATGATGAAATAGTTACGATAGCTTTTGAAACCTTTTGGTGAAAATGCCATAAAATTTGAGAGCCCAATAATAATTCTTAATTTAGATAGTTTTTTTTATTTCTATTTAATTAGAATCAATTTGAACTAGAAATTTTAGAGCCATAAAATATTTTATATACTAAAATCAAGTATAAGATTCCTAAATACAGTTTTCATTTCTAACCAGAAATAGTATGAGTAAGATGTAAATTTTGAAGAGTAGAAGATGATAGAAGGAAGAGTTGTTTAAAATTGCTGAAATTAGTAATAAATAGAATTAGTATGCAAACAGCAAGTGAGCGACAATTAAATTTTTCTTTGTACTGATGTACAGCATACTTAAAGCTACCCCAAAATCAGATAGATAGAAGTTGTTTCTTTTCAATGAAAAACTAATACAGAAAAATAAATGAAAAACAAAGAAATCAAATACTTCTTGGAGCGGGAACAAACGACTAGATTTTGGGAGTGACAGATGTAAGTTTGGCGTTGAGTACTGTGCTTTAACTTTGGGATTGAGTACTGTAATGTTATTTGGACAGGGACTGCTGAGACATCCAGGTGACACTGGAATTGAACGACATTGGACAATGCTGTAACTGAGCGAGATGACAGCTGATGTCCAGTGTAATCTAGTGAGGTCCAGTGTGTAGTTGAGAAAATTGCGATTGCGTAGTTAGTCAAAACCCAACCGACTTGTTGAATGCACACGAAACTCACTGCTCTCGTAACTGGCCATGTCGTACCAGGAGAATCATCCGTCTCCGACATACTTATATAATATATTAAAACATATCCAGTAAGCCAAGCCAGTAAGCATACTTTCCAAAGGCCTATGCTACAATTATTATCTAAAATTGACTTAAGGCATCAAATATTTCATACATAAACAATATCTGTTGATACCAAATGAAAATAATATTATATTGGAGTTGTTTTGCTTTTTTAAAAAAGTCACTGCTTAGTTTATTTCATTTACTTTAAAAAAAGTCTAAACAAATAGAAAGAAATACAATTTTGTTGTATAAGTAATAATGTCGTATCTTATATTTAACTAGGTTCAAATAATAATAAGTAGTTAGTTCTGAGTATTGAGACTTCAAATATACCATAAAAATCTTTTAATTTCAGAAAACTCTTGTAGACGTCAAATATTAGTTAACAGTCCAAATATATGTTATTAATCCATTAGGATTTTCAATTTTTCTTTAACCACGAAGTGTTTTATGCTTTAATAACTAGTTTAATTTTAAAATATGTGCACATAGCAAACTAAACTTACTCAAGCTGTTGACCTAGTTAGAGGAAGGGAAAGAAAATAACAAAAAAAGAAAAGTCCACAACAAAAACTATGAAAAATATATACAAATTTAAATGCTGTCATGTTTAAGGATCTTCCACCCCCTTACCCCTGTGAGACGACACCACACAGACCGCTCGCTAAACGGAGTCACGAAACAAACTGCAAAAACCGCACCCTACCTACGGCTCAACGTAAGACCAACCCAGATACGACAATGTCTATGCATATATCATAACTTCCACCCATTTACCCGCACTGTATCCGCACCCTTTTCTCCTTGTACTCAATTTAACGGAAAGGGAAAACATCTTTCCGTAATGCGCGACCTGACAACGTCAGTTTCTCTTCCAGCTCCAAAGATGAGAAAGTAGTTTCCATTTCCTCTCAGCTCTCTAAAAGATTGGGAGCGAGTGGGTGTGTGTGTGTGCAGAAAAAATGGGATTATATTAATTTGAATTAATAACATATTTTCCGCTATGAGTTTTCATCCTCTTCTTTTGACTGTACACGGAATGTTGTTGCTATGCAATGAAAATAAGGAATTTCAGTGCCTTTAATGAGCTTTTAATATGAGTGAATTTGCTATGGAATTCTGTGAGCTTAAAATATTTTGATTTTGGAATTTCAAGTTTCTTTCATGGGCAGTGGATTTCGTAAGAAGAGGGAGGGATGGCAATGGTTTGTAATATTTTAATCAAGTGCTCCTCATTAAAGTGGGACCAATTAACTTCAGGTTAAGTATGCATTTAAGAGAGAGAGAGAGAGAGAGATAGCATGGGAGAGGGAACTTTTAACTGGGTCCTTTTTGGTCTTCATCCATTTCAACGGCAGTTGCGGTCAGTTAACGGATGCCTGCCTCACTCTATCCAACCGCACCCACGACCACCCCCCACGATGGTTTCTAAGCAGCTAGCCAACTTTGCCGCAATTTATCGACTGTATTGAGTTGGTCTACGTGCTGCACATAAACCGCACTTATCTGCCCTGCCTGCTCTTGACTAACTGACTGACTGAAGGATGTATGTGTCCACCATTCTCACTCCCATCCCTCCCATCACTTCAATCCCACCTCAAGCCTCTTGTATATACATATATCCAAGCATTGAAAGGCGATAGCCGTCAAGCAGTGTAGATGGAGAGTGAGAGAGAGTAAAGAAAAATTGCATGCGGTTAGAAAAGCAAGCACAAAATTAATGTGTCTGTCCCGGAGATCCTTCTCTGTCCACTGTTTTTGCTCCCCTTCTGCTCTTACTGCTGCTGCACACTGAACGAAAAGGAACCCTTAAGCAAACATCTACTCATACATATACAGGATGTACGTGTCCGTGGCGGACATATCAAAATGATGTATGCGTGTTAGATTTGTTATAAATTTTATTTGCTTTTGATTTTTCTTCTATTTTTTTCTCTTTTGACCCCACCTCCTCAGCTCTTCCCTTTTTATCTGCCACAAAATGCAGTCATTGGTCATTATATAGTTGAAGGGTTATAAATGTATATATGTATATACCAAATGCGAAATAAGATTTCCAGCATCTACGATTCCAGTAAAGTAGGAATTTATTCTGTGGATAGGATACTTTTTCGGGTCCATGTTGTAATGGTCTAAGATTACAAATAAAATATTAAATAGCAGTAATAAAAGTGTAATGCAGATAGCCTACTAGTTCCAGCATTTCATCATATGGTTATTACTCTAAACCAAGTTCATACATATATAAATTTCATTTCAGTTAGAAGATATTTAAAATTTTGTTATTAATAAATGTTTTATAAAGTTAGGAGATTTGTAAATTGTTTAATTTTATTTTTATATCCTTGCAGAGGGTATAATAAAAGTGGTCTGATGTTTTGTATATGTCAAGGAGAAGTCATTCTCCTCGGATATTTTTCCTTGCTCTTGTGATACAGTTAGTCTTGGACTGCCACGCAGTCGCACTTTCCTCAGCCAGCCATTGCACTATGGTCCCAAAGTACTTTTTTTCTTTATATAAAGTCAAAAAATATAATTGTAACTAAAAAAAATATAATTATTTTTTTTTCAATAAAGTACACTCTATTCATTTTAAAAACTTAAGTTTTTAATGAATAGTGAAGCCCAGAAAGTTTTTAACGATCCTAAAAGTTGGCCTTTGATTTTCTACGCACGTGGCTTTGACACACGCAATATTTTGCGAGTTTTCATTGAGTTAAAAATATTAAAAGAAAAAGGATTAATAATAAACAAAATAATGAAGAAAATAGATCAAGGATTGATTTTCAAGATTGCTTCCGTATTTTTGTTGTAAAAGTGTTTTGTCATTTGTTTAATGTGTTTGCGTGTGTGTTGTTTTAGTCGACCATAACCTTACAACATTTTTGTTCTGTGGAGTAAAAGTTTAGTGGATTGTCGTAACTATTAATTGGATCGTTTTTGCCAAAGTCTCTTCGCTCTAAAGCTCTAACTACCTTTTACCCCAAATCACACGATTCCCCAGAATCACACTTTTTCCCAGGCAACTTTGACTGCTTCAATTTTTGACTTCATTTTAGAAAAAATGCAGGGAAGGTTGTCGGAAGGTAAGCAGATAGAAAAAATAGCAGACGAACTAAAATGTTCAATGTTTTTCATAGAGCTATGGACACAAGCGATCCATTAATACATATGTCTAAGCGAAAAAAAAAATAAATAAAAAAGACTTCTTTCGGTAGATGCCCTGGCTCTTTGAAAGTGCCATCATCTACATCTACAACGAGTGCGCAAGAAATCGACTATAACTATTATGTTAATTCTGAAAATTATGACTCTGATTCGGATGGATCTAGCTCGGATGAATTTAATGCAGAAAACGAATACTCAGTCGAGATAGATTCTTAAGTTTATGATTAAAAAAAATAATTTTAAAAAATTGAAAAATACGCTTATTATTTACCTTTAATCAAAAATAATATTGAAGCTGCATCATTCATGTACCAGACATAGGTAGGTTAAAGACAAAGAACATTTTTTTTAAGAAAAAAGGCTGTGCCACGCCCATTTTTTCTAGTCAAAGATTCTATAGTCATTATATAGTCGACTGCAAAAAAACCAGACAAAAATATCTTATCTAATTCTTGAGTTATTAATTTATGTTAAAGAAAAACGGCTTCTGGACCAGTGTGGCACTGGACCACATTCGATACAGCCTCGGCTTTCATCTCTGTTGATAACAGCGACGCATGTCGCCCAGTTCTAATTGTCACCTAAATGACTGGACATCCAGTGCCAAACTTGCATGACTCAACAGTCAATGTCAAACTATCATTAAAGAACCAAATGACCAATATTACATGACATCCGTAATTAAAAATAAATATTTGTCGATAAATAGATGGATTTTGAATAAGATATATTAAGATAATATTGAATAAGTTTTTATCTCATTTTATTATTACTACGATTGCCAAGAGGGTTCTCAAAGTAACAAGTTTGCATGTGCTTGCAGGTAGAGCTGGGAAACCATCGCTGGCACCATCGATACTATCGATGGAGTGCGATATATCGATAGAAATTTTTCGATGTCTATATATCGAATTTCTTTCGTTAAGTAAGGCAGAAGCTATTGCCACAGAACGCAGGTGAACACGTTGGTTTTTATGATCAAAAGCCAATGACTGCTTTAAAATAGCATTGTGTGGTGTAAGCACACTACATTCAGAAATTACATGCTTGAATCAATTTCTAAACCTGTCTTTCATATACATATATTTTTGGTTGTTGTATTAACTTGTAAAGGGCTAACTAGTAATACAAAAATTATAGGCTGGATTATTAATAGGGAGCAATGGAGAAAAGGTCATGATTTCTAATATTTTTGGTTGGGTGTTTTTCTATTTAAATCCTTACAGTGTAAATGCAGCTATCGTAAGGACGTACATAACTATTTCTGGTTATTCAAAGTCCAACTTCTTAGTTGGTGCCAAAAGCCTTATATTATCCACATACAGTTGTGTTCAAAAAAATAGTAGCACAGCACTCTACAACATTTAAGTTTATTTTTCGACATGTTAAAACATGTTAAATGAACACGTGTTCATTTATTTTTTCAGAATAGGATGCAAAGAAAAGAATAGCGATTAGATCCCGTTACTTTTGCATTGGTTTGCGTAAGTTTTTTATGATTTTTGCGAAAAACACCGAAAAGAGTCTGTTCATAATTATAGTAGTGCCCGGTGTAAGTGGTTGCAAATCAATTAAAATTATTTTTTTAGTACAACAAAAAACTTCAGTAGTAAGTGTAATGTAGTAATTAATGTTTTCGTGAACGATTTTCATTGGATTTGCAATAATTTTTTATTTTAGTGGGCAGGGGAAAGAATTGCGCGGGTGAGAAAAGAGACTTAATAGTTAGTCTAAGAGGAAAAGGCAAATCGTATCGGGAAATTCAAAATATTGTTGGCTGTTCACCTACAATGATATTTAATGCGATCCACTACAAAAAAAAGCCAGAAAATCGGGGTAGAAAGCGCCAGACAACCACTGTCGAAGATCGACGCATTGTGCGCTATAGCAAGATTAGGCCGTCAGCATCATCTAAAGACATCAAAAAAGAATTAAATCTCTCGGTCAGTGATGTCACAGTCCGTCGTCGTCTAGTTGAACAAAATTTGAACACCAGAAGTCCTAGAAAAGTACCCCTTTTGACTAGGAAACATGTGGAAGGACGTCTAAAATTAGCAAATGATCATCTGGCCTGACCCGCAGAAAAATGGCGAAATATATTATGGACCGACGAAAGCAAGATTGTTTTATTTGGAGGAACTGGCTCTAGGCAGTATGTGCGACGTCCACCAAACACCGAATATAATCCTAGGTACACCAGAAAAACAGTTAAGCATGGTGGCCTGAGCATTATGATATGGACATGCTTTTCCTACAACGGCGTTGGCCCTATCCATATGATAAACAGCATTATGCCTCTAAAATGCCAATGCCTCTAAAATGGACATTTCAACAGGATTCAAACACATTTCAAACACACCAGCAAGCTCGCGAAGGATTTGCATCTGAAAAGATCGATGTCATGCTATGGCCACCTCAGTCCCCAGATCTTAATCCGATCGAAAACTTATGGGGAGATGTTAAGCGGGTTGTGGCAACATCAAATCCGTCAAACAAAGCTGAGCTTTGGCAAGCAGTTCAGGAAGCATGGTCGCAAATCCCTTTGAAGCGTTGTCAGGACCTCATCGATTCCATGCCCCGCCGTTGCGATGCCGTTATTAAAAATAAAGGCTATACAACAAAATATTAGACTATATTGAGTAAGAAGAACTCAAAAAAACCTCTTTGAATTTAATTAACTTGTTTTTTTTTGCCTATTGTTTAACCACCACTATAATTATAAACAGGTACTTTTCGGTGTATTTCGCAAAATTGGAAAAAAAAAATTACAAAAACCAATGTAAAACAAGCGGAATCTAATCATTATTCTCTTCCTTGTATCATATTCCTTGAAATAAATGAAATAAAAGTTTAGTTTTAAATGCTTAACCAGTCGAAAAATTAATGTAAATATTGCAAGGTGCTGCGCTACTATATTTTTGAACACAGCTATATACTCGTATATGAACAAACACATAAGAATTTGTAAGTTTAGCAGGCGCGCCCAGCACAAATGGTATTGTCAACATTTCGTATTGATTATCACGAGTTCCACGAATTCAGAATGGATCGGAATTTAGTGGAAACTGCTTACCATCTCCAATATACTTGGGTAGCTCATGAGTGAGTGAGCCAAAATGAATGGCTCACTGAACTGAGCCACTGAGCTTGTTCATTCAATATGGCTCAGTTTGGCTCACTAGTTCAGTATGGCACACTAGCTCAGTTTGGCTCACTAGTTCAGTTTGGCACACTAGTTCTTATGGTTTGCTCAACTGGCGATCGCAAAGTGAACTTATAAGCTATCTACAAGTGAGCCAGTAAGCCATAGGAGTGAGTTGGCTCACTTCGAAAAAATGAACGAATGAGCCAATTCACCTCAATGAGCTGCTTTTACCCAAGTATAATCTCCAAACAAATAAAATAATTCGCGTTTAATGTCGAAACATTATCATGTTTCCATCGATTGCTATATTGCTTAAAATCTGCAACATTTCTATACACCGGCACCTCTGATACATTTGAGCATTACAGTATTGTGATTACGTTTGCCTGATTACTTATAACTGAAGTTAGCTAATTGTATATGTAGTCAATACTGATTTATATTTTCTCTTTTAAATGTGCACTCGCTCGCTGTCTAATCACAAGTGAATTTAATGAATCACAATTGCACAGAGGAAAACTTGACACTTGATGTCAGGTCCCATTTAGTGTTGCTAAATCTTTTGTCAGATTTTTGCATCTGTCCATTTTAACATTGACATTTTCAACACTTTTTCCTAATCCCTCGTCATTCTGCCCATTTTGCTGGGTCATACGTGTTAGCTCGGACACAAAACACTAATTTACTGTCCTCTGATTTATTAGTTCCTTCTGAGTTGCTGCTTCCTTCTTCGCGGATTCGTTTGCAAAATGACCAGGCTGGCCACAGTGATAACGAGTAACATTCGGCCTCTCTCGCTGTAGTTTCCTCCTAGAAGTGGAGAACCATCGATAGTGGCGTTATTCGATAGTATTTCTTTCGATGGTTTGAATCATCGATATTATCGATGGTTCCATCGAAATTTTTTGCTATTAAATTTAAAAGTGAAATAAAAGTTTTTTTCCATGCTATGAATGCTATGTAGAAGTCATAGAAAAACAAAACAAATTTATTTAATACTAGCAGTCCCGTCCATGCGTTGCAGTGGCTAATTTTTATAGCTCTTTTGTCAACTGGATCACCAACCATAATAACAGCAACCTCATTAATAGTTGGAGAATTGATTCTGCCAGCATGTACACCTAGTGGAACTTTGTCAGCTTTTATGACGATTTGATAGTTGTCATTTTGCAATTGTGGTGAAACTCTCTTAATCAATCGAATTAGTTGATTCTGTTCTTCTTTAAAAATGTCTAGCGAGAGTACAATTGTTCTTTCCTCGGCTTGTTCAATAAAATTATTATGGCGCCAAGTTGTCACGCGCTCTTCACAATCGCCCATATAATAAATTTGTAGAAAAAAATACATTAAAAATGTGGCGGTCCCTAGCCAACCCTGGAAAGTTGGCGGTGTAAAATACGTGCTGGCAACCGTAATTATCGATAAAGACGACTGTCGAAATCATATCCATCGCTAAACACTCCATGTACGAGGGCAGTCCGTTAAGAAGACAGCTCCGAAATTAAAGAACTTTTAGGGAAAATAATGTATTTTTCAAGTATTCGTAAATTTTTCAGCATTTTTAAGATATATTCTGCTATTCGGGGCGGAGAGAAATCCAACAAATCAAAAACCATGAAAATTGGTCCAGCAGATCTGGAGTTATAAGTGTTGTAACAAACCCGACTTTGTTTTATATATATAGATTAAAGATTAACATGAGTTCCTTTCAGCTGCTTTTAAACAAAAAAAAAAAAATAACAAAAATATATGAGATCCATATTTGGTTTTAAGTTTAAACATAATATCCGTTCCGATTCTACGGAGCATGCTGGGATTGCTAAAACCTTTAAGGCACAGCGACTAATTGTACTTAAATGATGTTCATTACTCTTAATGAAAAGAAATTTACAAATTGAGCTCTAGTAATACGTTTTCTCGATTTGCGATTTGAATCAAACTTGATCTGTCTATGCAATAGACGGATGTTCACACCAAATTTGGTGGCTCTAGCCTTTATAATCTCCGAGATCTAGGTGTTCATACAGACGGACATGTCTCAATCGACTCGGCTGGTGATGCTGATCAAGAATATATATACTTTATGGGGTCAGAAATGTATATTTCTGCCTGTTACATACATTTTAGCGACTTTAATATACCCTTTTACCCTATGGGTACAGGGTATAAAAATGAGCAGGTTTCTCTGCCAACAGTATTTGACGGCGATAAGTGTTTTGAAGCTATCTCAAAATGCCAATAGTAAAATAGATCACTTTATTTGTTTGCTAAAAAATCAAATTTAAATTGTTATGTATATAAATTAGTTATAAAAGTAAAATCAGACGACTTACACGTACCACGTGGGAATTCGGCTAACATTAAACCATCGATATATCGACATATTCCATCGCTATATCGAAAAGCTAAATTTCCATCGATACTGGATGGTTCCATCGATGGTTCTCCACCTCTATTTCCTCCCATTACCTAGTAGCGTTTTGGTTCTGCATTTTGCAATCTCGATTGGTGCTTTGTGTTTTTTTTTTTAACATCTTTATTTCTTTTATGGTTTTTGTATTTGACGTATGTACATATGTCAACATTGGCTATACGAGCAAACACGTTTGTGATAGCTACATACCTCCTCAATGCTCATGTTTTCCGGTAATGACGTTTCCAAGCGACTCGCATAAACTGCTTGACTCTGGCTTTGAAGGTACAATTTCTTGAACTCGTCTCAATTGACCTGGGTTAACCATTGTAAAACACTGTCATTCATAGAGTTGCTTAGGTCCATAATCAGGGTACTTCTTTCCAAAGGCTGCTATGTAATGCATGGAGTCGCACACCAATTTGGGCTCTGGTCGCTTCTGAGTTAAAACTTGGTAACATAACCTAGTGGGTTTGCTGTTGCTGACTGGGTGACGATCGCAGGGTTTGTAATATCTCACAAAAGTTGCGACTTTGCAACTCGAGAATCAGAAAATGTCAAATGACGTATGTATCAGAGTACGGCAAGGGTACACCCTAACAATAAGTGTACCCGAATCATTTGTGCATTAACGACACTTAGAGTGTGATCGGCACTCTAAAATAAGGCTTGTTGACATGTACTGATAATTTTGAACATAGACATACGCACAATCGAAAATTGGTTTCGTGCTCTTTTTCTGCATGTATACATGAGTTGAGGACGAGCAAAAAGCTAAAGCAAAAGGAATGAGCGAAATTGAGAGCACAACATTTGAGACAAACAATATGTGAGAGACATGTGTGTTGTCTCTGAATATGCACATATACATTCATATTAGTGAAATGAAAATAAAAAGCCTTGTTTTGCTGTCTTATTCCGTGTTATATATTCATATGTATGTACATACTTATGTATTTAATTTTAATGTTTAGAACATTACATATTTTATAAGTCTTCAGTGACTAAAAAATAACAAAAAAAAAAAAAATAAATGCTTATAATTATTACAAATGTATGAGTCTTCAATGACTAGGTCTTACAATGTGCTTAAAAATATGATAATTAAATTTTGTCTTCAATGACTAGTAATAAAAAAAAAAATAACGAAATGTAGCATGTGAATTATAAAAAAAAGTAAACATAACTTATTCTGATTTGTTAATATGCTTGTAATAAGAGTGTAAAAAAACTAAACTGTCAACAGATGTTGGTCCCAATCTATTCCGCTTTTGAGTAATGACATTGCCTGCTAATGAAAATACTCTTTCAGCCGGTGCACTACTTGCAGGAATTGAAAGAAACTTCAATGCCACCTTTGACAGAAGAGGGTAACGATTTTCATTTACTTTCCACCACTGCAACACATCGAAATCATGACTTAAAATAACCCTTTCTCTACAATATTGTTCTATTTCTTCTATTGGAGATTCTCTAGATTTGTTATTAGATGGTGCAGTAACTAATGTTGGGAAAAAAAATTCTGGTTTTGATACAGATCTTAAGCTTGATGACGGCTCTGATAAAGTGGAGCTTTCTGTGCTTGATGAATATGGAGAAACATGTTGTGTTGTATCACTTTCTTTTGAAATATAAAATTTTAACATTTCTGAAACACACTGCTCTTTAATTTCGGCCAGGTCTGTATCCTGCATATGTGCAGCCGGAGAATGCAGAAAAAACGCCACCTTGTGCCTTATGTTCAAATTTGTTGTCCATATGCCAACAACTTTTGTTTTTATTGTTTCCTTTAATCTTGCAATGGATGAAATGTCTGATATATTGGGCTCGCAAAGCACACAAATTTTTGTAATTGAAGGCAGCACAAAACAAATTGAAGGAGAGTTGCAAGTTTGAAGTTCTTTAAAAATTCTTTCCAAGGATTCTAGCAACCCAACTAACATTTTTAATGTTGACCTATTGACATCCATCAATCTTTCGGTCCCTTTCTCGCTTAATATAGTGTTGACAGCCACCCAATTATCGTCGATAGATTTCAGCATTGCGTAGTTTGAGTTCCACCTTGTTGGGCATGAACTCTTTAACGAAGTGTTTAACTTATGCTGCAAATTGGCTTTTTTGAAGAACCTTACAATTTTTTTGCATGTCGTCACTGTTTCGTCTAGATCCGTTGTTTCAGCAAATGATTGTTCTAAACAATTGTTTAAAAGATGACTGCTGCAGTTTAGCCTGATGTTGTTTTCCAATGCTTATATAATGTTACTGCCCCTGTCTGTTACAAATATGATCTCGTCAATGTTTTCAATATTAAATTTTGAGAAGACACATCACAAAGAACATTGCTTTTTTGATAATGAATTGTGATACCTAGGAAGTTTCGTTGTAGATATTGGTCAGACCACATATCGACGGTGGCAGCTAATCCTGCAGTATCTGCTGCTATTTCAATTTCCGATGATATCAACCCTATTTTTTCTTCAGCGTCTTTGTGGACCTTTCGACTTAACGTTGATGGACTAGGCAGCAAGTCATCCACATCTATGTGATCTTCATAGGCGGCACCAATTTTGATATGTGTAAATCTGCACCATGCTTTTAAATCCGGGCCCGGCTACTGATGAAAACGGCTGACAATCTTGGACAATCCATTGACTGCATTTTTCAATAGCTTCTGCTTTGAATGCTGCCGACATTTTCGTCAATTCTCTTGGTTGCCTTAATGTCATGCAACATTTATGCCGGGACAAATTTGATGTATGGCCAGCCACAAATTTTAGCACTTTTCGGCAGGTGCTGCAAAATAGCCACCCTTCCACGACACTTTCGTCTTCTTTAATAATGGAAAGTAAAATGTTCCACATAACACTTCTTCCCTTATGTTTTTGTGTCAAAGTGTACGTTCCACAATCAATTTTACTTTTTATAGAGTCCGGCGTTTCAGTCATTTTGGTTCTTCCTTCTAAGGCATCAATTAACAACTGAAATCAAGCGATTAAAAAACTAACCAGCGATCAGTGCTCAATGCCCTGCTCATGGATGAAAGTTGAAGACACTCGAAAACGTAACTGTAAAATACGAACGTTTCGTTCTTAGCGCATTATTGCTCATTGCTTTTTGTGATCTATCGTTGATGTTCGTACATTTGCTTTGAGTGCACGATGCCGTTCACTTATGTACGCAAAATTTTTGGGTGTTAGGTGAACTAGAATCGACGCTTACTGTTTGAGTGAGTGACGAAATGCAAAAACACGAAACACGAAAAGCGATTTGTGCATTTAAGTGTGTTATTCTTTTCTTGCTGTTTGTAAGTGCCACAAGCACTCTAAATTTATAAGTGTGTTTCGGGTGCCAAAAAGTGACACCCTTGACGTTCTCAAGGGTTCTATATACTATGTATATAGCCAATGCATAGCTCTTCCCCAGCTTAAATGTGGCGCAAAGTGAACTGCTAAGCGCGCCAGGGCGATATTACAGTGGTCAATCCACATCAATAATATATGTAGTTGCTGTCCTTATCCACATTATAGTCTAGATCAATATATATGTGCAACCGCGATCATTGTATACGTAATAATCTATCCAATGTATTCACTTATAAACTCTCCTTTGCGTGACGCTTTTGGTGTTCTTACGCCCCAGTCCCTTCTATTGTTGGTCTTAAAGATAACCAATTCATGCGTACGTCCATGCTGAACAAGTCACAAAGTGTTGGACTCAAAAATGATCCTGCACTCCTTTCATAGGCAAAGAGTTCACCCGCCAAATTACTTCGACATCCACTGGTTGGGGTATATATAATTATGTTTTTAACGACCAGGATACACAAAAAAAATAAAATCACTTTTCAATTTTATGCCCAAGTCGGAGCTTTATTCAATTATGATCTCTTCGGTTATGGATATAAACTGAGAATAAAATCTGAAGATACATTTCGTTTTGCTTATTTTTGTCGGAAATTAAGAAATAATGTAACTAACTATATTCAAATAAAATGTAAAGAATAACGTATAACGTCATCTTGAAGAAGTCGGACAAGTTAGAATGTGAAAGTCATGACAGGACATTACAGAGACCAATGTCAATCTTACTGGGAACTAGGTTCGAGACCCAAAGGGTTGCATCGGTCTAGTGTGGTGCACTGGTGATAGGCAGGAAAGTGACAGGAGTGTCAAGCGAGAGAAGTGAAGAAGAAGACCTCGAGGCAGATTGCCAACGAGAAAGAAGCTCACTTTGGAAAGAGACCTGCACAAGATCAGTTGCAACGCGCTGAGCTCCCGGTAAGAATAAAAAAATACTGAAAAACAAGGATGACGGACAATACAACCCCATTTCCGACATATTTATACATAGGTGCAATTTCTTTAAGCTTTGTATGGGGTGACAATTTCAGGGAGTTTCTATTGGTAAATTGTTTTATGCTGATTAAGCGTTCTCACGCTATTAATTGTGGGGTGACCTTTCTTTAGTCTAGTTGTTCGATCTGCAAAATAGGGGGATTTGTTTACAATAATGGGATTTGTTTATCAGAGGGTCCAGACTGTTTGAGATTTTGGGGTGACGTGTTGGTCGGATATATATATTTTTTTGGTTCTGTGTTCTGTGTTCTTTATTTAAGATCTATCCAGGGGACAATTATTAAATTTGATCAAACATTAACATACGGGAAAAAATACTAAATGTGATGATACATACAATTTACAAAAACAATTAATAAATTTGATTAGCCGTCAACATTTGGAAGACAATAAGTACGGACTGATTGGGACAATGTCAGTGTGAGTCTTAGGGCTGTTCAGCTCGGTCGGAAAGGTAGGTCCAGTGGATGGAGACGCTTCAGCCTTCTGGTGTGTAAGCTGTTGTCCAGCAGGTTGATCGCTAGGTTATTCTCATGGTAACTCAGACTCTCAATGTGGCTCCTCGCTCTGCTCTGAATGGTCTCGAGTATATGACTATATATTCTTTTTATATTATACAGTCCATATTAAAGTGACCTTGTAACTTTTTTGCATTTTTTATCATTTACTGAATGCAACGTTCCAAAATCTAAATGAACAATAATAAAAAGGATTATATGATAATTTAGGATATTGTGTTATTATCCTTTCTTTCGAAATTTCGCGTTTTTGGAGTTGCAGGTGTTCTCAATAGGTTTGAAATTTTGTGGTACCTGACCAATCCAACAATGAAATAATTTTTCCTGCGGAAATTTTTGGCCGTATGTCATGGTGCTCCATCTTGCATGAATATGCACTTTTGATTTGGAAACCAGTAAATTTGAAAACTACCCAGTCCCTTTCCGCTGATCACAGACCAATCCATTATTTGAGTCGGGTGTTTTCCAGTTTTCATCACACATTCAGGAAGATATTCTCCTCTGGTTTTCTTCGAACGTACTGTATCTTATTTGAATTCATCGCTGAAGCAAACTTGTTACACATAAGGAAAGTTTTATTCTATTAAAAGTTAGAATAATTTAATGTTAACATATCAAATAATATGTTAAGAATCTTCTGCAGTAAAGTTTATATATTTTTAGCCCAGGTCAATCATTTTTTCTCCATAAACTCAGTTAAGAAAGGTTTCTTAACAGGGCGCCTACTTTTGAGATTAAGGTTTTTTACCCTTCGGCGCACTGCACGCGAAGACTGTGATATGTATCTTCATTTGTAGCTGATGGGCTGTTGCTAAGTTCTTTTGAAGTTTGTTACCGTCAGCCAATCAAGTCGGATACAATCGAAGACCGCATCATATAAACAGGCAGTTTGGGGCTCCGCATCGGGCAGAATTTTTAATCGAAAAAATTCGATAAAAAGCTAAATGTAACCATTTCTAGCTTAAAATAGTGCTACTAAATTCATATTTAGTGTTGGGAGATTTGTAAATATAGCGCTGCCAGGAAACAGCATATTGAAACTATTTTTTCATCGTCAATAAATTAAAAAAAAAAATTCAATATTTTTAGCTTCAAAATAATGAATTTTTTAAACACTGTCCCTTGTGAATGACGGCGGCCGAAATATTTTATTTGCTCACAGAATTCTGCTCCATATTTTTTTTTAATTTTCTGCAGACACCGATGTACTACAAAGTGCAGGAGAACTTTTGTGTGATATTAGTAAATAAATCTTTTAAAAATTTGAAAACTGTCTGGCAACGCTGTTTTTTGACGCATTCCGTTAAGCCGTTGATCACCACCACTTAAATTCAAATCTTGCTTTTTTCGAATTTTCCGACACTAAAAATTCGAGGATTCCAAGTAAGTGTTTACTCTATTTTCTTAAATTAAAAACACATACACTGACAAAATATTCTACAAACAATTGCATTACAACTATAACAGCAACGATGTAAAAATGTTAATACAAGTAGTACAGTTTGATGGAAAACCAATTTTATGTCCCGTAAATAAGGCCAGGGGCGGATCTAAGCTTGATCTTGGAGGGGGAAAATCGAATTAAAAAATTTTTTCTTATGAAGTTCTCAACTACACCACACTCAAATTTCTTATCTGACTTGAACCAAAGGTTCAAAGGTTTCCCCTATTTCACCCCCCTAAATCCGCCCCTTAAATAAGGTACTACAGCCCCTCAAGAAAGCAATGCTCACAAGCTTGGTTTACTGCCAGTTGTAAAGAGTGACAGGCACACTTAATTGAAAGAAGTGAATGTGCATCCTTCTTGAGCACCGTGTAGACTCTTTAATTGGACCCAATCATTACATTGGCGTTGTCCGTGCCGGGCCTATGAAATTCTTGATATCCAATTTCCACTATAGATAAAGCATCTCCACTTTCTTCATTTTATACTAAAGATTGATTACAAGACCATTCGGTGTGTTCCTAAATTTGCGAACCGTTTGACGATGTTTTCTGGTTTCACTTTGATGTCATAAAAGATACTTAAAAGTGCTAGTCCGACCAACCTTCTTTGGAGCATGCTCGTTCTGAGCTATGTTTTCAGAAAACGTAGTGTAGAAAAAGACCGCTCAGCGCTGGCATTTGTGACACACATTGTACACAAAATTCTGAGCAAATTGTGAATAGTTGGATAAACATCCTTATCGCAGAGTTGTAAAGTTTCCAATGCAGTAGCCGGTATTGTAGAGTTTGTATGTGAGATCTTGGTTGCCCTGTCTTTTCAATAATGTTGCCAAAAGATTGCTGAAACGTTGTATCAAAGATTTGGTAAGATCATCAATATCGTTCAAAGTCATGTCCTTGATCTTTTTGGGGAGCAGTTTTGGAAATCATCCAGAACTTCTCGAGGAAATCGATTTTTCAAATCCTCTAGAATATTGTCCAGAAGAAGAATATACATACATGGAGACTCGATAGTCGTCTTCACAATTAGATGAGTCATCATTTTTCTAGTTTGTTTTCCACAAGTTCTTGGTTTCTCAACATCTATGTATGTATATGTACATATTTAATTCATTTGTCAATCCTTTTGCTGCTGTATCAATTCGGTTGAAGTTTTCGTTGGCTTTTTGCCTTTGATCCGCCAAAGCTGTAAGTAAATATTCTATTTTTTGAGAGGAGTTCGCCAAATCCATATCTTTTTTTTAAAGAGTTACGCTGAGGGGGCGTGTCAAGGATAAGACCTCTGCTAAACAAAACAACCCAACGATAAAATCGAATGAGCTAAGAGCTGGAAGAAGCACTGTCACTTGACCCGCTGTTTCTCTACTTTTCCATTTGCTCACTTTGGTCAACGCCTTCATAACCCTCGGCAAATCCACGACAAACTGAAGGGCATAATCTTGTCGTTCGACCCATCTCGTATCGCATAAATTTTTAAACTTGTGTCCGAGAAATTTTTATTATGCTATAGAACGTTTTGGATGTGCATTTTGAAAAAATGTTGTAACCTCTCATATGATGTCGCAAACTTTTTGTATTGACCGAATATTGGAAGATTTCATAAGGCTTGGAGAAAATCACAGTACATACTCGAGAAGCGTTCTTAGCTTCTTTTTTTTATTTCATTGACTGCTCGGCAATTTTTCGAAGTGTTGACGGAACACGCATCAACCCCTATTGAAGTACAGTTGTGTGGACTAAATTGAGGGCTAAAATTCTCAACCACACCACACTAAAATTTCCTAACTGACTTGATTTCTTGTGATTTTTTATTCGATGTTCGCTTCAATACTTAAAATTAAAATTGAATTTCAATATAAACTTTTAGCATTTCGGCTGGAGCCTACTTAATAGTTTAAGTATGTATACTCACTGGCGTGCTCGGCAAGCACCCGTAACTGATAATAGCTGGCAAACTATAGAGAAACTCAAATGCCGACCAGATGACTTTATCATATATGTAGCTGTTAAGAGTTTTTGTAAAAATTGTGCGCTTTAGAGATGATGTAGCACCCACAATAGTTCTGAAGTATTATCTGTCGATTTCATAACTTTTGCCAAAGGCGATGGTGAAAAAAATGATTTTTGGTAAGCTATCCGGGAAGTGGCCCCACTGTGCGACGATAATAATTATCTGATCCGATCAATTTTCAAACTTAACAAGCAGTTTAACTTAACTACCTTGTTTCAACCACATAGCTTAAAATTTAAGGTCTAAAACTGCGAAGAAACAGACAGACAGACATGGCTAGATAGACTCGGCTATTTTTGCTGATCGTGAATATATATGCTTTGATTATATCCTATGCAAAGGCATCAAAATATAACGTAAATGTAAGACCGGAAAGCGATTCCGTCTAAAAAATTTTGGGCTAAATTGAATAATAGAAATCTAATGGCAATAGAATGGTGCTCTCAGCATTTTGTCTTATGGTAATTCCCCTGGACTTACCATTCTGTGACTCCCAGAAAAGTCCCTAACAAGAATATTGAATAAACTATGACCAATAGTGTTAGGCGGTTATTTGCAAATACGTATTAGTTCGATAAGATAATGCAGAGTGAAACCCTATCGGGAACTTGTTATAAAACCATTCATAGATAATATTACCAAAATAAGTATTATACGTAACATTTTGTTAACTTTTCGATAAGGGGAACAATACTAACACATCAAAATAAAAGCTTAAAAATACAATTTAAATTATTTTGATGTTTTCTTTTTTAAAACACGCATAAATTTCATACTTTGTTTTGTTATTGACAAAGCTTAAAAGTTACTACTCTCATGATCTTTAAGATTAGCTAAATTTCAATTTCGTAACTCAACATTCTTACTTCACCAAATGTGAATCACATCCTTCCTTTTTAATACTCATATTATGGGTTAGTCCATTATCTTTATGTGATTCTGTTATGGGAATTCCAATAGAAAGAGTTTTTATTGTGTACTACAAATGTTATCTTGTTAGCTGATAAGTATTTAGTTAGATTAAAATATATATTTCTCGACATATAAATTGCGAACAATGGGTTGAGTAATATCAGTATACAATTGCGCTTTCTATAGTCAAGATGGGACCGCCACCACATCATCACGGGCCACCCCACCATGGCCCTCCACACCATGGACCTCCTCATCACGGGCCACCACATCATGGACCTCCACATCACGGACCTCCACATCATGGACCTCCCCATCATGGTCCTCCTCACCATGGCCCTCCTCATCACGGTCCTCCCCACCATCACCATGGACCACCAATGCATCCACGTTAAGAAATTAATGTTGTGGAATTATATATAAGGATCTACTAATGAATTTGGATAACAGATTAAATTTATTTATTTATATACTACACAGAGAAAAAAAAAATTATATATTATTTCTTGAAAAAAAAATTTTCGAAGTGCAAAGTTCAATTTTTAAAAACGTAAATCTAAAAGATTTAGAGCTAACTGTTTATATTTAGCGCTTTACCTGAAGAGCACTTTATTAAAAATGGTGTTAAACCATTTGGTATGAGAATAGAATAAAATAAAAAACCAAATGGCAGATCAATAACAAAAATATATATGAATAGCCAAACTGTCAAATTGTCCACCAAACATAATGCTTAACTACAAACGATAACTTATCTCTGTCTGATTAGTTGATTGATTGCGGAAAGACAACATTTCATTTTGAACTATAAATGTCTATAACCGACTATCAGAGACTCTAAAAAGTTTAAATAATAATATAAAAAAGAGTTTCTTCACCTTTCACAATAAGAGTAGAATTTGCACACTGAATATACGCCATTTTTAAGTTGATATTGAAGACAATAAGAAGTTTTCCAACACTGGACGGTAGTTCAGTTTAAAGTTAATGAATGCTTTAGGGTTTCAAAGATTATTAACTCGTTTTTTTTTTGTTTGACTTCCTTTTAGTTTATTTTGGAAGTGTAGATAGTGGGAAGTACTTAGCAATTTTGGACACTAATTTTATTATAACAGGGCAGAAAACATGTAATTAAATTTTGATTTATTCAATTTTACTCGTAGGAGTAAAAATTCTTATCTTAATAAATATGTTTAAACTTTAAACATCGTATATGACACAAACATAACGCATTCTTATTTAAAGTTCTTTAAAAATTAAACTATTATCTAGTGTTGAAAAAAGGTTAATTTACACATGAGAAGACAGATGAAAGGAAATCGATGCCATATATTAATCGATAGCAAAAACCTATTGAGTTGTATCACATCTCTAATTTTTGCTTTGCCTAATTCTCATTCTTTTTCTGAAACTTGATGTGAACGGAAGGACTAGAAATAAAGATTCAGTGACGAAATTTATTTATTTATTTAATTTAAAATCTATTTTCCCAATTAAAAAGTGGTTTAAGAAAGAAACTACCACAAAAAATCTTCTATCTGCTCCACATTTTCACCAATCAGAGTCGGCATAGCAAACATGTGATAATATTCTTCAAGAAACACAGTCCCAGAATTCAACATACTGGTTTTATCTACCACAAAGTTTCTAGTTTCAATTCGACACAACTTAACCCACTGGTTCATACTAGAGTGCTGCACGGCTCCACTCACTACAATTCTACGGAGTAACTTGCTCTGAAGCCGTGCCCCAGAGCTGGATGCCATAAGTCCACACCGGTTTAATGATGGCTTTGTACAAAGACATCCGAATGAACTCGTGTTATATAACAGACATAATTTTGTTCGCAGCGCTTTAGCATGTCTTCCTATCTTTTCACCAACAAAAAAAAAAAACAAAAAAAAAACTATTTTGTCACTCGAATGCATTCGAATCATTTTCACGCATTCCCATTCATTTCTTCCTTCTTTTGCGTTTGAACATTGAGCATTCAAGTTCGATGCTAGAGCACTCACTCATTCTAATTCATTCGGCTTCAACTCATTCACTCATTTTGAGCATTGTCCATTCGAATGTGGCATTTTTGATATTCATGCAGCTCTCTAGTTCATACTGTCGTTTTTAAGCTTTATTAATTGGCAAGTATTCTGTTGCACCACATACCTGGAGATATTTTAAAACAAAAGCATTTCGAATGAGTTTTTGTTAATATTTTGCAATAGCCTACTTGGACATCTATTCACAAGATATTCCATTTTAAATCAATTTATCATTGATCGAACTTTCTCAGTTGTTGTCCTGATGTTGATAATGGTGAATCGTAAGATGATAACTGGGCTTTTTTCTCATTTTCCATTGTCTATATACAGATTAACGAGGTTTAGATTCACTTTGAATACAGGAAAAATATCATAGTTGTAAGATATGAAATAGATCAAAGAGAGTAATCGTAACCCCGACGTCATTGTGGTCTTTCAATATAGTCTTTATTTTTTAATATTTAAAATTAGTACATTTGGAAGCCCCTCACAAAGCATTTCAGAGCTCTACATTTTTTAATAGATCAACGTCCTCAAACAAATGGTTAAATTTGATTTGATAAATTCCTTTGGCAACTTCACCGGGAGTTTTCAAGTTAACATAGTCGGTAAACAGAACACAATTTTAGATAACATACATATATCAGAAGCATCTGAATCTCATATGAACAAAATCTCGATTTCCTTAGTTTTCGGATCAAGTTATTGCCTTGTTCTGAATGCAAAGCCAGTTTATGGCAACTTGTAGCTATTTCGACTCGTTTTTCATTTTCTGCACTTTTTGAGCTACAACTAGGCAATAGCATGAATGTGTGTGTGAGTGAATGTTGTACAATTGTCTGTATTAACAGCTGATGTTTTCCCTCGCTCCCATGTTGCACAACAGTTATTGAGTGCAGTAAAACTGGTGTGGAGTTCTTTTGTTATACAATATATTGGTGTTTTTTTTCTCTGTTTTGTTTATTATTTAGTAAATACAATAAATTTGGAAAACAGTAGAAAAATAGGGAGGTGGACGAGGAAGTAAAAGAATACAGAAAAGGAAGAGAATGCTTTGCCTAAGAGACCTGCGGAACAAACGGAGTTATTTTGTTCCAGGACTATGAAACATGCTGGCAATGTGACTGCATAAACCACTGACCAGTACTCCTGCTTGTAAGTCATCAGTCTTATAAGGTTTCTGACTAATATATTTTGCCCGCGACAACTTCCAGGCTTTGACACTCTGAAGTAAACTTCGTGCATTTAAAGAGTTTATGCTCGGAATCCTTTAAAACTCCGTTTAAGCACATGGTACACTCAGGGCTGCTTTGCCAATCCTGCAAAGCCAATCCCCTATATTAGGAATTAGCCGATAGGCCCACCCGCGCCGTAGTGATGTGACCCAAAGCGTCTGGCACTCTTTTTGGCTATTCGCTTCGCTACTTTTCTTAAAAGTGTACTAAGTCGATGGGTGTCATACCCACCAGCACGAGTGCATGCTCGTCAGCCGATTTGTTGCTTCTATACCTGGTCTATATGATTTGCACTGCATAGCGTTTACCCACACCGGGGCACCAAAAAGTATTGGGCACTTTAGGACGTTCATCAAGAGCAACATTTGGCCTTACCTTGGTCCTCTTGAGTTTAAAAGAATACGGTTAAGGCTTATTCCCAATTCTGCCGTTTTGCTGCTGATCATTCCGAGGTGCTCCAACAGCACTCCCAAGTATCTAATGGACCTCATTGACCTAACTTTGCATGTGTCTAGTGCTATTTCTGGTGTTTCAACAGCTTTTTGGCTGTCGGTAACCATAGTCCCTGTTTTCTGGTTTGCTGGCTCCAATCTAGCATTGAAAAGCCACTGTTTGATTGTGCCCACCGCTGAAACCGCTTTGGCTTCTGTGCTACTAGCAGTGACGGATCCACGGAAGATGGAACTGGTTTCTAGAAAGAAAAAAATCAGACAAGTGATATTCATTTAATTCAAGGGCATCTATTATGAGTTCATTTGTATTATTCTTGGACATTCTATAGATTCATTGTGATTGGGACTATTTAAACTCGAGAAATGATCAAGTTCATCAAGTTTTGAAAATATTGAGCGTGTTTTTTACTTGATAGGCGTAGTTTTGTAAGATCATGCAGAAAGTTCAAATAAATTCCGTAACTTCTCAACTCTTTTTAAAATTTCGAAGAATGAAAGATGAAGCTGAGAGCGGAATTAGCACTATGGCAACAAATATGAAAGCTGCATATCAGTTCTAGAATTGAGATACTATCTACGATCGAAACACTAGAAAAGTGTGACAAGGACATCTATCGGAACATCTACAAACTGCTTCTGTGCACATTGCCAGGAACCAACGCTAGTACTAAGGGTGCTAGTGCTTAGCGCCGCATCAAAACTTGGCTAAGGAGTACATATAGATTATGACACCGAGCATACATCGGAAGAAGTATTAGAAAGATTTTGTAAAACATCGTATCAATTTGAATTTATAAAACTTATGTTTACACTAACGCGAAGAATGAAATTTTTTCAATAAAGCATTTTAACAAATTAACACTTTGAAATATTTTAATCTTCCGCGGGCATGTTTGCTTTAGGAACAAGTTCCACTTACTGAACTTTGTAGAGGTGGAGAACTATCGATGGCACTACCGCCGATATTGATGGATTGGCACTATCGATGGCGCAGCATGGCTGCTAGTGCCATCGATAGTTTGGTTGCACATGACTAAAATACATTTTAGCGCACTTTTTTTCTGGCGTCGCTTGTGTTTACAATATAACAAATACAATTGTATTTCTTCTTGTGCCTAAACAATTTAAATAAGATTTGTTTATTGATTTGATTGATTTGTCAAAAAAGAAATGAATCGCTCTGTTTAAAAAGGTAGTTATTATGGTGCATTCTTGAAGCAATTAGAAATTATTTCAACCAAATTTTTGTTAATACAAAAACGACGCAGTTCTGTTCTAGCTTGCGATTGCAGCTCCTCAGAATCGACACTTTGCGAAGTGTCTGAAATAAAACAAGCGAAAAAACTTCCAATTTGGTTGACTATTTCAAAAGATTCCACCCAAATTTTAAAAATGTACCGGAGTCTTCCAGAACAGCTGCAGTTGCATCCAGCATGCGCTCTATGTATTCGTATTTTATTCTACGATGTAAATAGCAATCGAAAGAAGATCATTGACAGAGTTAACTAGGATGATAGCCAAGATGTGCAGCCTTAAAGTGTCGTCGAAAATGAACGCTACATAGTACACGAAAGTGTTGGATCCAAGCTACAAGTCGAAAGCAATCAAGAGATGTGCTGATGCTTAATTGGTTTCGACAAAATTGTCCATAATGCTGGAGGATATTTCAGACATTGCCATTACGTGCGATTTGTGGACCTCAACTGCAAGAGTTAACTTTTTAACTTTGTTCATAATTATACTATAAAAACAGCATCCTTAGCCACGCGCAAGTTAATTGATCCAGCGAATCACTCCGCTCGAAATATAGCAAACACCTTGCAAGAAATACTCAATCATTGGAAGGTCCTTGAAAAAAACTGTTTGCTTCGTAACAGATAATGCCAATGCTATGCTAATGTGAAATATTCAAGACTTCCATGCATTGCTCACACCTTAAATTTGGTTGTACTAGATGGAATTAAATTGGACAAAAACGAAACATTTAAAACTTTATTCACAAAATGTAAGGTGATAGTGAAATTCTTTAAAAAAAAGTTCCATAGTAAATTAAAAGTTTAAAATGGTTCAAGAAAAATTCGCTTACACCCTTTTTCAAGAAACGCCTACCAGATGGAACAGTTTCTATTATATGATAGAACGCATCCTGGAAACGCACGAACAATGCACCGATGCCATTTACGGCTGAAGAAATAAGTATATTGAAAGAAATAGAAAACATTTTGTCGTTTTTTCGGCAAGTATGTAACTATATCTCTAATTATACCAAGTATGTAACTATATCTCTCATTCACCACAATTATATTATTGGAGTCCATTGCTGTCTACGTACGAGCTAAAAACAGTGACAAGGATGACAAAAAATAATAAATGAATAATGGGAATGCTGAGCTAATATTCCGAAAATGAGCTAATGAGTTTCGCTAATACTGGAAAACCCCATTACTTCTCATTTGGACCTCAGCACCAAAACGCAAGACTCTTTTCTCGATCTTTTTGGATAAACGCTCTGATGCCATAATTTTGAAGCGCCAGCATTTGGAGATTTAAATTATCAAATGTTAATACATAAAAACAAATTTTTTACATTATATTTTATTACAGGTAAACCAGATGGATTTACCACAGAATAGTTTTTAGACATTTGTGCATCCCCGCAACATCTGCCGAATCAGAAGGATGTTTAGACAGGCAGGACAAATTGTTTCTGACAGAAGAGCAAGAGCCAAGGAACAAAGCGTAAATGTTTTTTTTTTTATTCTTAAACCAAAACCTTTGACCTAAATAGTTTGTTTAAAAAATTAAGTATCTTTCTAAGTATATTGAAAATCTAAGCACATTATCTTGTACTAAGTAAATAAAATATCCAAGGATTGTGTTAATACAAACCAACCATAAATTTTGGTATTTTTTAAATTTAAATCAATGAAATTTTTATAAGTTTTGTCGCTGTTTTTTTTTGGACTATCGACTGCTATCGATGATTTTAAAATTACTATCGTCTCCTATCGATAGTTCTGCACCTCTAGTACTGTATGCTATTATTGCAGACTCTTTGAACAAAACTGGAAGACTTCCATGATTTTTTTTGAAATCCTCCATTCATTAAATACATCGTGTAGAGAATTGGCAATGTTTTGTGCGGAATGATTGAAATCCTTAAGTTTTGTAGTTGTCAGAACTGCTGTCCGCATCTCAAAATTGGCAGTTATGAAATGACAAGTGATTGTCAAATAACTTTCATTCGCTCTCTAGGTCCAGCCATCAGTTGTAATAGCGCAGAACTCAATCCGATCAAGGATCTCTTGTAATTTCTGCTTCATTTCCATAAACAGCTTTGGGATTTAGACATCGCGCAATGTTCTCGCGACGGCAGCTGGTAGCGTGGATCAAGAGTTTCATCGCAATACCGAAACCCCTTGTTCTCAACCACACAATATGGGCGAAGATCAGATGTTAGGCAGATGAGGCATCATATTTTTTCTAGAAAAGCTTTTGGATAGGGCCTGCAGCCTTCGGCTCCTCAGTAGGGTTCAAAGACAAATTCGTGGTATTTCCACTTGTTTGGTATATTCGGCCACATTTTAAACGTTTGGCAGACTTGCCATCCGCATTTGTTACATTAGATTACAACTAAAAAGCTGCAGCCTACATGTGTGGATGCCACACACGGTAGAATAATCTTTACCTTCGCCATTGTCCTTGCCCTTTAAAAACTTTTTCATTTCCACAGCACTGCCAACACCAAAATCCTAAATGAAAATGTGAATTACGTTAGCATTTTAATTATAATGTTAAAATGAATTTGCAACTTTCCTTACAGCTTTATCCCGTGTTTTTATTTCAAGTAATGGGAAAATAATAGTCAAGTGATGGCGATATATCGAGTATCGAAGTTGGCAACAACGACATTTTCGATATCTATGAGAACATCGATGTATACTATATATATTGTATAGTCGATAGATCGATGTTTTTCCCAGCACTACTGGAAGTAGTAGGGATAAAAAAAATATTCAAAATTAAGATAGACAATTTAGTTTTCGTCATAATATTTTTCATATTTTTATTTAAAAAACGGACTTATTATATAAACGTTCAATATCTGAGTGCAAAAACATTATTTTATTTACCACATCATGATATTAATCACTAATCTTTAACAGTCCTGCAATATTTTTTTTTTTTTTTGGTTCTGTGTTCTTTATTTAAGATCTACCCAGGGGACAATTATTAAATTTGATCAAACATTAACATATGGGAAAAAAATACTAAATGTGATGATACATACAATTTACAAAAAATTAATAAATTTGATTAGACGTTAACATTTGGAAGACAATAAGTACGGACTGATTAGGACAATGTCAGTGTGGGTCTTAGGGCTGCTCAGCTCGGTCGGCAAGGTAGGTCCAGTGGATGGAGACGCTTCAGCCTTCTGGTGTGTAAGCTGTTGTCCAGCAGGTTGATCGCTAGGTTATTCTCATGGTAACTCAGCCTCTCAATGTGGCTCCTCCCTCTGCTCTGAATGGTCTCGAGTACCGTATCCACCTCCAGCTCACTGTGAAGGATTTTGTTCGTCATGTAGAACGGTGCACCAGTTCACACGCGTAGAAGTTTGGATTGAAAGCTTTGAATTCTGTGGATGTTGGAGGCGCTAGCTGTGCCCCATAGTTGAATTCCGTATGCCCATATTGGTTTCAGCATCGTATTGTAAAGCAATATACAATATGTAATTGAATATGTCAAAACGGGGTTAGTTTTGTTCCCAGCAGATCTATATCGTCAGCCATCTTTGTGTTATAGTAACTTGTCTTCCTTGCCAGGAGCTGAGTGAGTCGCGACTTGTCTTGAGCGTGTCTCTTTCCAAAGTAAATTTTCCTCTCGTTGGCAATTTGCCTCTGCCCTTCTTTTTCTTACTTGACAATCCTGCCACTTTTCTGCCCACCGCCAGTGTGCCACACTAGGCCGATACAACCCTATGGGTCTCGAACCTATTTCCCGGTAAGCTTGACATTGGTCTCTGGATTCTCCGGTTATGACTTTCATTTTCTAACATGTCTGTTTTCTTTAACATGTCATTAAACGTTAGCATTTGAATGTTACTTATTAAATATTATCTCAATCTCCGACAAGTGTATATGTATATTCATTTTAAAATTGTTCATTAAACTAACTAAACTGAATAATACTAAAACCTAGGTAATTCTAAAAAGAAGCCTACCAGAGTTGAGCAACAGCCTTCTGTCTCCAATACATACATAGTTTGAAAATTTTGCTCTTATTGTGAAAGGTTAAGCAACTCTTATACATATATTATTATTTAAACCTTTTAGAGTCTCGGTCGGTTACAAGTATTTATAGTTCATAATATAATTTTGTTTCACCGCAATCAATCATATAATAAGTTAGAGATAAGTTATCGATCGTTTGTAGTTAAACATTATTTTTAATGGACAGTTTGTCTATATTTTTGTGATTGATCTGACATTTGGCTTAAAATGTCGTTATTTAAATGTTTGTTTATACCAAATTGCATAACTCCATTTTTTGAGAAAGTACTAAGAGGCCCTTATTATAAATAGTCACCTTAAGATCTTTTAGATTTTCTCAATGAAAAAATAAAAATTTGCACTTAAAGAATTTTGGAGAAATAATATTTTATTTGTTTTTCCAAGTTTTTTTTTTCTTCTCTGAATAGTACATAAATAAATAATTTTAGTCCGTTATCCAAATTTAATTAGAAGATCCTTTTACATCCCTTTCATACCCTTCTTAACGTGGATGCATTGGCGGTCCATGATGCGGCGGGTGGTGAGGATCATGATGTGGCGGATGGTGCGGTGGGTGGTGCGGCGGGTGGTGGGGATCATGGTGCGGCGGATGATGCGGTGGGTGGTGGGGATCGTGGTGTGGTGGTGGCGGCGGTGGCGACATCCTGTCTATATCAATAGCAAACGAATACTGAATATAAATAATGGAACCAGCTGTCATTTATATAGGAAATCATTAGACAAATATCTAACCATCTTTATGAGCTCACGAATACTTTATCAGTATTTAGATAAGGTTAACAAAACAAAAAATATATTTCTAGCACCCGGGCCTAACACACACTCAGGTGGGGTTTTCCAATAGATATAGCAATAATAAAAAGATAAGGGTACTGAACCTAAGTTGAGTGTTTGGTGCGAAATTCTTTGGAACATATTATTCAGCATTAACTAAGGGATTTCTAATTGCTGAACAAAAAGGGAATCATTCACTTTTAGAATAATCTTCAAACGAAGTAATATGCTATTGAAATATTATTTATGTACGTTATATTTATTTCCTTAATGATTTTTAATATTAAACTCAATGTCGTCATGTTTATTTCTTATCTACTTTGACTAATAGCACCGGAGAAACCCAATACACAAATCACTCATACATATTATCTAAAACTTTTACAAATGATTTGACCATTTTCTATAACATATCATAAGTGAATCTTATCTTAGGGGTTTGTTCCATGGGGAAAATAAAGTTTTTCATATAAATAGACCCCCTGGTTAAGAAAATGTTTAGTCTATATTCGAATAGAGAAAAGTAAAAAAATGCCAGGACCACCACATCACCCAGAACCACATAAGCCAAAGGATCCTCATCATCCAACAGGACATGGAGATCCCAAACATCCAACAGGACATCAGCCTGGACATCATCCACACTAAAGAAAACGAAAAGCAGATTAAAACTTGATGGAATTTTGTTTCCTTTTTATATAAATGTCAAATAAATTATTTCTTGTTCACATAAATATCTAAGCAAATTTCTCAGTATAAAAATAATGAAAAAGAATTTATTGTGGGACACTTTGCAAGCCGTCGAACAGGTGGAAGTGTCTTTTGAGGAGACTTTAAAGACCATTGATAATATAAATCATCGTTACAAATTGATATCGTCCCTTAAGAAGTTGGCCTCAAAACGCCAAAACTCATATGAGGCCGAAATACAGGCGGCCATCACAGCACCCTCAACCATTGACACGCCTCCTTATGGCTGCACCAAGATCTCCTCTGCCTCCCAAAAGAAACGAAGGAAGCATAAAAAGTACAAGAGTAAAGTACAACTGAAGAAGGTCAAAGTATCCAAAACAAAGATGAGAACACCTCAAACTATGCAGACAGCATGTCCTTCTTGCTGTGCCACTCCCATGGAGCAGGAGATGCCACAAAATGTTGTTTGTATCTATGAGATACAAGAAGAGACACACACACAACAGAAAGGAAATCAATCGTATCGCAATCGTATACGAAAACTGCATGAGGCGGCCCATAGAAAATTGAAGCAAGAGGCTCGAGAGATCAGCAATGGGCATGACAAACAATTGCAATCAGATCGAGAGCAATATAATGAAGATTATAGCGATCACGATCAAGATCGAAAGCCATCAACTTGTAATATCTATTGCTGTTCCTCGGGCTCTTGTCAATGTGAATATTTTTAAGAGTTTGACTACAAATTGTTAACTACTTATGGGCAGGTAAAAATTAACACAAAAATGTAGCATACTCTTAGGCTGTTCTTAAAACATTTAAAATCTTAGAAATAATATTCAGTACAGCAACTAATTACGGATAAAACATTTTCTTCCAAATAACAGAAAATTCATTAAATGCTGAAAATCTTTAATTTAAAATGTACTTCATCTTACTCGTTGATCATAAATTAACCTTTTGCAAAGTAAAACTAGAGAAAACGAAATGTAGAATTCACCTTAACTAATCCAAGTAATTACATGAAAACTTAAGAATTTAATAAAGACAAAGTTGAAATTAACATTACATTTTATATCCATTGCAAATATGAGCAGCATTAGAATGCTTAATCTAGAGTGCTTAAATTCAATTAATGCGTGTAAATTTTATGTAATTGTAGTAACAGTTTCAATTCCTTTTCGGCACCTTCCAATCCTATGTAAGTTTACATTCTGGCTTAAAGTTAAAACAAAAAGCCATTTGCTTATTTACAAGACGCATTTTGTATGGCAACTTAAACGCTAATGGCACAAACAACCGAAACGTGAGTCAAATTTAAAAAAACCAACAAGAAAGAAAGAAAGAAAAGCAAACAGGACACAAAACGAATGGAATCATCCACCATCTCTCGCGGTGGGCGGTGACTTTGTAATGTAGCCAAAAACGAGCGTTAGCCACAGTCAGCCACAATACACCGCAACGGCAGAAGGCCCAAATCAAATCTCAAATCATGCACGTTTCTTTGCCAAAATCTAAGGCAGACGATGAGACCAGAAACGGGAGAATTGAAAAGTGCCCGAATTCAGAAATACACTTGAAGAAATTATAAGGGAATTTAAATAAATTTAAACTTGTTTGAAATGATTTAAGTAAAAGTCGTTTATAAAACATATTACAATTTAGGATAATTCAACATCCTCAATTTGTGAACATCTGAAACTTTTCAACTAGCAATTTCTTAGATCTCTTAGATATATTGTAAATAAATAAAAATTCTCAAAATAAAATTTTACCTAGTTTTAAATTACTTAATTTACTTTTTATTTTATTTTAAATTTACATACTTTTAATAAATAACTTCCAATGAACATTTTGAACAGTGCAGTTGCCGTTGCACTAACGGGAAAATTGTTTGGAAATTCAATTCACACATTTGCCAGTTGTCGATGATTTTCTGTGATTTTGACTTTGGCCCCCGGAATGCTTAGATGAAAACTTGCTGGCTCACTCACTGCTGCCTTGTCTAACCATTTCTGAGGTTTTCTGTAAGTCTCGGTTTTTTCTTTTCTTTTTTAAATAAGTGGAAAATCGCAACGAATTGTTACAATGTCAGAGACCATGGGGAATGGGATGGCTCGTATGTCGAGAGAGTGTTCCAGGCACGTGCATATCGAACTTCGGCCATATCCATTGCAACTCCTTCCTCAGCTGTGTTTTGTGGCATGTGTTTGAAATTTGAGGCAGCCTTTTTTTTTGGACTTTACGTCACTTGGACTTGGGGTATTCTACCCCTGTTGGATGTTCCTCTGTCTATTTTGTATGCAAAGAGTTGTTCAAAATTTAATTTATTTACTTTGCTCGTTGTTGTTGTCCTTGTTTATTGTCTACAAATGAAATGCTGCGTCGTCTATGTACCCATCCTTGGTTTTCGGTTCTTCTTTTCCTCATTTTTTTCCTTTCATTTCTTAAACGAATTACCATTTACCAGCTTTGATGTTCTCTCGTTCATTCAGTTTCGGTTTCTTTTCGAGAAATTTTTTGTTTTTTGGGTTTTCCACTTCTTTTTTATATTTTTTTTAGATTTAGTTGTGCTTTGACGCAAACTTTGCAGACCATAAAGTTTTGACTTCATGCAATTTTAATGACTTAACGAGCTACATTCCGATTGCGACAGAAAGAAAATGCGAATGAAAAGCAACAGCTAATTAGGAAAACGTCACGCAATTTCCTCACAATTTTTACTTTTCCTTTCAACAAAAACTTTAAAGAGGAACCACTGGTTTTACGACAAATCACTATAAAGGATATGATTTTATCCTTATATAAGAAGTTTGAACAAGGAAGTTCTTACATGAACTAAAAACTTAAGAGCATTTTTGTTAAAAGAAAATAATTATTCTATTTAGTTTTATAATACCATATATTTGTAAGTACTTTAATCAAAGATCGATAAAATGTAATTTAAAAGAAAAAAATTAATTGTTTTTTTCAATTTTTCAAACATTGACAACTTTTATTGTTAGGTATACGAGCATCTTCTCTTTTTTAATAGTTTCCATTTTTTTCTTAGATATGAATGCCTAAGTGGTTAATAATTTTTATGTTTCTAATTAAAAACGTGTAATGAAATAGAAATGTATTAATTACTAGTGACCCGGCAGACTAAAAAGCTAAACTTTTGTATTATATAAACTAAAAACAAAGAAAGAATCCGCCATACAGTTGGTTTCATTCAAAAATGTTAGTGAATTTTAATTTTCCATTTATAATTGATTACGTTATCCTGGATTATAAGTATGATTAATAATGACATCGACAGACCAACAATTGATACTCCATGTTTCTAGCGCTCTCAAAACATTGAAGTTCATTGATAAAGTTGGTGGTTTTTATTAAATTATTAAATTCGAGAAATAGATGAAACGATGCTTTATGATATTTCTAGAATTTTAATCTATATACATATATAAAACAAAGTCGGGTTTGTTACAACA
Organism: Drosophila austrosaltans; assembly: GCA_035045865.1. NCBI lineage: Eukaryota > Metazoa > Arthropoda > Insecta > Diptera > Drosophilidae > Drosophila > Drosophila austrosaltans. Next base: position 8,604,883 of record JAWNOQ010000200.1, read on the forward strand.
CTTATAACTCGAGATATGCTGGACCAATTTTCATGGTTTTCGATTTGTTGGATTTGTCTCCGCCTCAAATAGCAGAATATATCTTAAAAATACTGAAAAATTAACGAATACTTGAAAAATGCGTTATTTTCTGTAAGTTATGATTGACATTTGTTCATAGAACTATTTAACATGGATGAATAAACTATTATGTTTATTTTTTTAAAAAAGATTGAAAAATATTACGCGTGCGTTCAGAAATGTGTATTCATTATACTAAATCATTTCAATGAATGCTCATTTGTTTTTTACATGTCAAATACTGAAACAACTATTTATGTGTGCTTTCAGAAATTTATTTTGTACAAAATATCTCGAAAGTTCAGGTAGCTACAGTTATATTTGTTTGTTTTAGACATTAATTTGTGTAAATCTTATACATATATACACAGTGTTTGTCCGCGATGAACTCCTAAACTACTGAACCGAATTCAATCAAATTTCACATGTACCCGTAATATGGTGTAACTTAAAACATAGGATAGTTTTCATCTTATTTAATTACTTTAAAAATTAGTAAATTGAACAAAATGTAATAAAATAATTTCATCTCTCTCTAACACATTACATACATAGAGGGTTAAGCGATCGATATGATTTCGATAGTCGTCTCTATCGATAGTTAGGGTTGCCAGCACTTATTTGTCGTATTTCACGTATTTCACTTTCTAGGGTGATTGTGAAGAGCGTAAGATCTAGAAGAAGATTTAATCTTTCCCAGCGGACCCGTAATGCAATTAGGCAACGGAATATCGCGAGTCAATTATCTGACGAAGAACGAGAAATCGCCCGAGAAGAGCGCCGCGTTAGTATGGAGCAAAGAAGGGTCTTAATTCGTGCTTCCCAAAGAGACGCAGCCCGTGAAACGAGAAATCATCGAGCTTATCGTACTGTTGAACAGAGGAATAATCTTCGAAGTGCAAAAAGAAATGGTTCAAGTATTGATTTGAATCGATTAGAGTTTCGATATGATTGCACCATCGACTACGCCTTGCATCGTTTAGTTTGCATTGGACGTTAAATGGACGTTGTTTGCCAGCATTGTGGCGCATTGAAGTTTGCTGGTGAAACGCTAGGTCTGTGCTGCCTTAGTCGTAAAGTGACATTGCCATCAGTGGTCCCGCCACCAGAGCCATTGCGATCCCTGCTTTATGGCGAAACACTGGAGTCACGACATTTTCTAGCGAACACTCAAAAATACAATGCCTGTTAATCCGACATCTAAGGTAAATACAATTTAGAATGTAGTTTGTTAGATTTCTGTAAAAACAGTTTGTTTACAGATTCAAGGCCAGATTTGCCATCGCATTGGATCATTGCAACCTATTGAAGATGCACAGCACAAATTCTTGCAAATATACTTCATGGGAAATATGAAAGAACAACTTGACCGGCGTCAAGGGATCAACACAGCTACAAAAAGAGCAATTCTCCAAGATTTGCAGTAAATGCTTCATGAACATCATGCATTGATCAGGCTGTTCAAGACTGCTTTAGAGCGCATGCCAAGTGATTACTATAAAGTTGTAATCAGAGCAGATAAAAGACCAGCTGGAACACATGGACGCACATTTAATGCTCCCACAATCGATGAAGTGGCAATCCTGATTGTTGGTCAAAACTTGGAAGCACGTGATATTGTTCTTACACGACGCAATACTGGGGCAACTACAGAGAATATATGAAACGCACCGTTCATATGACGCGTAACATTACCCGCTGATGTTTTGGCAAGGAGACGATGGATGTCACTTTAATATCAAAATGATAAATCCATTGAATGGTAAGATCAATATCATTGTTTTCATTTTAACTTGATATAATAATAAAATACTTGTATTATTGTATTACGTTCATCAAAGCCTAAATTAGTTCAGCTAAAAGGTAACACGACATTCTTTGACTGTTAGGCGGTATGAAGTTCCCCAGGTCAGCTAGTATACATATAATTACTCGATATGATCGAAAACTACATATGTAGGAGCTATGACTGTCCCATACTGTAGTTTCAGATTTATCAATAAGCCAGTGTTGCAATTAATAATAATAATAATAATCAAAAGTCTTACAACAACCAAATTCATTATTCTTTTACTTACCACATTTGACAATTATTTAAAAACCGATTTGGTTGACAAAACGAATATTTTGATTCAATCCTTATTTACCGCAATAAATCTTAAAACTATCAACGATAAATTTATTATTTTTATGTAGATTTTCACCTCGTTACAAACGTATATAAATATCCAATTAAAAAACTGTTACAAATTAATTTCGTTGAGTTTGGTTTATTAAATGTAGCTTTAATTTAGACAAATAAATTAAGAATTAATCATATAATAGCTATGGTCAACAGAAGTATCCGTAAATGTATTATTTCAACAGTATAGATATATCAAAAAAGTATAATGAATTAAGAAATACAAATGTCCTGTAGAAATTGCAGACGAGCTTTGAACACAAACAAAAAAGAAGAAAACCCTGAATGAATGAAAATCAGTTTTAGTACGATGAATTTATGAATGTGTGTGTGTCTGTGTATGTGTTTGTGCGTGTGTGTGTGTGTGTGTGAGCGCGTTATTTTGCCTCCTGGCCGACTGAGCTCATCCTTCATAACATATCCCTGAGCACTTCCTTTTGTGCGGCATTCAATTTCTCCGGAAATTGTATATCAAAGGCCACAAGTAGATCACCTTTACGTGTCGTATCCTTTGGGAAGGGTAATCCATAGCCCTGAATCCGTTTCACCGTATTCGGTTTGATGATCTCCTGCATAGTGCTGATGCGTAATTTATCGCCGGACATTGTAGGAACTTGAAAGACAACACCGCAAAGAGCCTAAAAAAGAAAAAGGAAAAGCGGAAAGCATAAATGAAATTGTTATTTTGATTTATCCATCAAATGGTCAGCAACAAAATATGGATAAAGCAACTCAATCTATTACTATGGATAGGCCCCCACCCACCAGCCATGCCCAAAATCTATCAATCTTTTTCTATATTGCTTTCTTTTTTTGGGGTGTAGAGGAGGATGGGTAATCCTGTTTATGTTCTTAGCCTGGATATGTTGTTTGCCTTTGTATCGAAAACAACATTTATAAATCCTTTTTGATACGTGTTTAAACATGTTGTTGACATGATTCGTCTTCATACCACCCCCGTGCGTGCCTCTCCTTCGATTTTCGATTTCCTTTCTCTTTTGCGATTGACATACGATTTTGTTTAATTGGCCTACTAAAAGATATACATCAATCATGAGCGTAAGCCCCCAAAGGGGCGACAAACTAAAGAAGATATCACACAAAACTGCCGCTTAATTAGTGAAACAAAAACACAAATTAAAGCTCCAATACAATTTTCTTGGAAAATTTAATAAAGATAACATTTCTTGGGAAAATTATTCATTTGACTATTTATAGTTTGAAATGATTAAACCTTATCTAATCTCTTAACTCTCTAAAGGACTTATTAAATTATCTAATCAAAGCAACTTTGGCTCATTGATTCGTTTTGTAAAACACAATTAACAACATTCTGTTTGTGATAAACAATTTACACGAGTGCAACAAACTATTCTATTTTTATAACGAGGGCAGTAACAATAGTTATATGTGTAGGAGGTAGCAATTTATTGCCTAGGAAGTTTTTCTTTTTAAGTTTTTATTATTTTTTATTACTTCTTCCAAGTTTTATAAGTTGCCCTTGTCTACCTATTCAATTTTCATATAAGATTTCACAACAGTTTGCTCAGGCATCTTCATTAGTAAATTTAAATTAAATTATTTGTATTTTTACAGGTCTAAATTGGCCTACAAAAAATTAAACTATACTGTAAGAAAGTATTGAATCTCATATAATAAATATTGTATTTAATTATATTACTTATTAAATATTATATTTATTTACATTTCTACCTATGTGTGTGTCATTTGGACAATAATATCAGACGGCAAATATAAGTTCCGGCTCAACAATCAACAACAATGCAATCCAATCCAAAGTAAAGATGTTTTTCACTATCTAATTAACGAGTATGTCATAAAATGACAAATACTTTCTTTTACTTTCTCAATAGCTTAAAAATTAATTAATAAGCATTTAAGTGAAATGCTAAAATATCAGTTTTCAGCCCAAAGTTTCTACTAGAGTTGTATAGCAAAAAGGTAAATGGACATACTTTGCTTGTTTTTTGTTTTCTTTCTTTAATTAGGAGATACATATGATTAAACAAGTGAGGCAATAGAATGACTTATTAAAAACTGAGCCAATGCAATTGTCCATGAAAATGAGCATTGACTGCTAAGGGAATTCATTTGATATCTTTTTTAAACAGGTAAAGCCCCGTATTTAAGTATGTTATAAGAGATCTGATATAAAGAAGATATCAGTGTAGGAAGTTCTGTCGCTGTGAGTACTGTAATATTTGCGTGGTCGTTTTTCCTTTTTGTTTAAATCAAGATGACAAACTATGGAGTGCAAAAATTTGTTTTCTATTGAGAATATCGACAGCCGAAACAATTGTAAGGCTTAAGTTTGCCTATGGAGCCTCCTCTTAAAGTAAAAACAAGTAGTTTTTACGTTTTCCAAACGAAACCAACCCCATAATCAAGAACTGAGAAAAAATCAATGATGTGGCTTGTAAAAACCGTCTCCAAAGCATTAAGAAAGTTTTTGAAATCTTTCGACTATCACGGAGTTCAGTTCAAAGGATACTATCCTAAAATTTGCTTGTGAAAAGAGTTGCAGCGAAGTGTTGTCATCGCCTTCTCACAGACAGGCAATGGAAGAGTCGACTTTGGTCATGTGTTGAGCATCAAAGCGATATGACACCGATTGACCACACATCGAAACTATTTGATTTAGAATCCTGTGACTCCTTTTTAGTCCCCAGCCGTAAAAGTAAAAGGAGTGAAATAGAAAGTGTTTTGCCATAATGGAGAAGCTAAACAAAATTGCTGGAAAGCCTATAAAACATTGAGATAAGTGAATTAAATAAATTTGTAAAAATGATCGAAAATAAAATAACAAAGAAATAAAGTAAAGAAAAGTTGTGAACAATTTTGTTAGACTGTTGCATTAGGCAATTAAATATTTTCTATGAATATTTTTTTCTCAATTTTCTATAAATTCCTACAATTCTGCTGTACAGATCAATGATCAATAGGAATCGAACAAATATGTAGGTGTCTACATGATATAGACACCGATAACAGAGAGAGAACTGACATTTCGCACATAAATTACATAAATCAAACAAACAAAGTAATTAAACCGAAATTTAATTCATTTTTTATGTATTTTGCATGCTCACATTTTGATCGTCAGAGAAAATAATCGTTAATATTCATATGATAAATATTGATAAATTGCTCTCAGCATTTTTGGAGCAATTTGAAATGATTTTTTGCCTTTAAAGCAATTACATTGCCATATATGTTCATCCCATAATTGCTCACAAAAGTAACAAAAAAATTGCCTCGAGCCATTTTGTAACCAATTAAATTTAATACAAGTCATAAATTACATCATCATTTACAACGAGTATCGAATAATTTGGTGAATATTGATTTAAATGCAGGGAAAAAGTATTATACAGATCGAGAGAGATATCGAGAAATGAAAATCAAATCAATTTTAGTTCAAGTATCTCTGCATCAAACTAAAAATTGATGAACAATTCAAGAATATGGTTGTAAACTGGTACTAAGGGGGGATCGGGGGGGAGTGGGAACACTACGCTCTGCGTTTTGGGTTTTGTGTTGTGTTTTGTTGTAACTGACGGCCAGACGCCAAAATTGTTGTCAATGTCCATTTGGTATTTTCATTTTCAGTTTTTTATACCCTGTCATCTGCGGGGTGGTGGGGTATATTAAGATCGGCTTTATTTATGAAATAGGTGGGGAATGTGTTGGTAAAAGGGACAAGATTTTAAAGTTATTAGATTTAAAAAATTAAACTATGAAAAGTTATTGCCTGATCGATTTTAAATGATGAAAATATCGGCATCAAAAGATAGGTACACAAAGTTTGCCATAAATTTTATATAATTTTTAGATTAAAAACTTTAATAATAAAAATGACATTAATGAAACCTGATTTATCTGGATGTCGCATTTCAAAACTTTCTACCTTTCTTTTCAATACTACAATCTTATATATTACAGGGTATCATTTTGGTGATACCTTCTTATACATTACTTCTTTGTTTTTTGCCCACTATTCGGACTTGCATAGAAATGGAAACTCTCAATACAAAAGCATTTTTTGATTTCCCAACCCTCATGGTAAAAACTTCGTTTGCATTTTGATGACAGTCGTCGTCGTCGTCGACGTTGTTGTAGTCGATGTTGTCAATAGAGTTGGAGTACACTCCCAAACCAGGACCAGGAATAAACAAAAAAAGGGAAAAGTAAAATAATGCTTTATGACATGCGATTGAATGTTGTCGATTTTTGGGTTTTTGCACACAGTCAGAGAGAGAAAGAGAGAGAGAGAGAGAGAGAGAGAGAGAAGAAAAGATCGATTTATGTTTGCTGAAGTTGACATTAAAATTTATCTGCTATGGTATATCGCTTTAATTGACTATTCCAGAGATTCCACGCATATTTTTTTCGCATCCCAAACTGGTTTCAATTTTCAGTATTTAGATTCTCCGATGGATTCCCAATAAATTTTTTCTTTTGGGTTTCATGTTTCAGTAGCCGTAAAAGGCAGCCAAGCATTTAAGCGTTACATTTGCAGTTCAAAAAAAAATATATATATAGTTCATATATGTTCAACTGTTCGTATGGGATGCTGAGGCTGGTTTCTACCATCATGGCAGTGTCGTCATCATTCTGACAAGTTGTTGCCGTTGTTTCTTTATTCTGGTTGCCGTCATCAGTTGACACAGACGTACATATAGATGTATATATGTACATATATATGTTGTCATCGCTTTAAAATCGCCAATCGGCACACTGTTCAATCATATGTTTAAATATTCATAAGGTGTGCACTTTGGTTTTGTCGCTATTTACTTATTGTTTTATGTTTTTTATGTATTTTCGAAATCGCTCCAGCATACTGAGAACAATTTTACTACATATGTTTGTATGTGACTGAAATTGTTCTATCCAGAGTGAAATCGTAACAGAAATCGAAATCGAAACATACGTAGGTACAGATCATAAAATTTCGGATAAAGAACAAAAGAACCATTTAAACTAGAAGAAAAGTCAAATCACGTATACGCAATGCGGAAAAGGGGTTTTAACAAGAATATAATACTCAAGAGTTGATTTGATTTTATACAAAACAAAAAAAGAACGCAATTTTCTTTAATTTTTTTAATTTAATTTAAGAGAAAAAACTTGAATCTGCTCTAAGAGCTAAATATTTGAATTGGAAGCTAAACATACTTGAAAAAAAAAACCATTCTCATTTCAATTGAATAGTTTCTTAACACCTTTAAAGTTCTAAAATTGACTTAAAAGTGTTTTATTAAGTGATGTATGCTTAATTTTTAAACAAAATTATAATGTAAACTCTTTGCTAAATGCACTTCAATCATTTATGTATGTACGTATATTTATAATATTATCAAAATATTTCTTCAAGGGAATTTCATATGATGGGAACTTCAGCATTATCCGGTTGTATTTACTTGCCTAAGTACTAAGATCCCGAACTCTAATAACTAATAAATGTGTAACTTCCATTGAAAACTCAAACAAGAGAAACTATTGATTTTAATTTGTTTTTCAAATCAATTAAAAATATAATAAAATAGCGATCAAAACAAAATTTCAGTGACCTTTCATTGACATTCAAGAATCGAAATAATAAAAATTATACTTTTAAATCGAATTATAATCAAAATCATATAGAACTGCACCTAAGAAACACATCAAAAACAGCAACCTTAAAACTACATTAGGATTAACCCTTTTCCCGGTAGGCAGTAAAAAACGATTTAGGACCATTCTATAGACCCAAATAATCGAAACCGATTCACTTTTATAATAAACTATACTAACCAAACCAATTCTTATTGCAACGTATAATAGTAAAATATTTCTTATGCGATAACGTAAGGTATATCTAATATACATATGTACATATGTATATAAATTACGTGTCACAGTGTTTGTCCGCAATGGACTCCTAAACTACTGAACCGATTTCAATCAAATTTCACATGTACCCGTAATATGGTGTAACTTAAAACATAGGATAGTTTTTATTTTATTTAATTACTTTAATAATCAGTAAATTGAACAAAATTTAATAAAATAATTGCATCCCTCTCTAACACATTACATAGAGTGTTTAGCGATGGATATGATTTCGATAGTGGTCTCTATCGATAGTTAGGGTTGCCAGCACGTATTTTACGCCGCCAACTTTTTAGGGTTGGTTAGGGACCGCCACATTTTTAATGTATTTTTTTCTATAAATTTATTTTATGGGCAATTTTGAAGAGCACGTAACAACTTGGCGACAGAATAATTTTATTGAACAAGCCGAGGAAAGAACAATTGTACTATCGCAGGAAATTTTTTAAGAATAACAGAATCAACTAATTCGATTGATTAAGAGAGTTTCGCCACAATGGCAAAATGATCGTCATAAAAGCTGTCAAAGTACCACAAGGTGTACATGCTGGCAGAATCAATGCTCCAACTATTAATGAGGTTCCTGTTATTATGGTTGGTGATCCAGTTGACAAAAGAGCTATAAAAATTAGCCACTGCAACGCGTGGCCGGGACTGCTAATAATATACATATAATACCCAATGTTAATGTTAAAATAATGGTATGCTTTAGTTATAAGATACGTATTATCTATTCTAATTTGTATAGTTGTGCGCCTTAGGCCTTGGTCATATAACATACTATAGGGCGACGCATTTTGAATAGGCGTGGCTTAAGTCTGGTCAAGCAGAGGTAACACCGTCAGTTAAAACGAGAAGGTCGATGGAGAAAGTCAACACTATCTAATTTTGTAATAGCACAAAGTGCAGTTAATAAATATTTCAATAAATAATTCTTGTAAAATATCAAACATTAATTTGTTTAACTTATGTGGGATGGTATCTGGCAGCCTTTGTCCCGAACTATTCCTGTACAAGTGGCAACGTCGGAGATAATAAGAAGTGGCAGCGACGGGAACAACAGAGTTTAGCTGCAACTACGACGGAAAACGACTCAAGTTTCAAAAATAACGACGAACAATGCAAATTGGAAAAAGGAACGACGAAAATATTATTAGCCGTATTACTCAAATATTCAAATAAACTAAATAATGCATACTTATGTGGTTTATATAAAAATGCAATCCTTATAATAAATTACAAACATTTAATAGTATCACTTACATACATATGTTTGTCTTGTTCCGCTAACTCTAATCAAATTGCGCAGTTTTTAAACTATATCATAAATAAAAAACATATTTTTATTAAGGAACTTCTTTGTCACCGTTATAGACTTCAATTGCATTGTACCTAATCAATTCTATTCTCCTATTGATAATCAAAAAACCGTGTCAAATATTTCTAAATAAAATCAACAACAACAACATGACACTTGAAACCAAAATTCTATTCATATTTTGTTAAAAAAAAAAGAAAAAACCAACTGGAAAAATATTTTGCAAAATATATGCCATAACTGGCGGCATGAGAGAACCGAAAAAATATTTACTAAATTTGTCGCACTAACAAGCAATAAAATGTTAAAAATGTCAGTGAAACTGAACAGAAGCGAACATCAGAGTAACTATAGTAACTATTTAATCTAGTTAATGCAATTAACAATTTTAACATGACTACAAACTGGCTAAAATGTTTTTTCTCGACTTTTTGGAGTTTTGCCAAAAGAATATGGTTGATAATTGTCAATACCCCAATACTCCCCGAAACCCCCCAGCCACCCCAACTTAGGAGCGTAAAGTTTGTGCGAAGTTTTGCGCGTTTTGGCTGTGAAAAATTTAACACCTCCTTAGAGCAGGCGAATTTGAGATGAAGCAAGCAACCGACCAACTTGTTGTTCATGTTGGTTGTTAATTGAAACTTGACCATGTTGACCAAATTGGTGTGCGTTGTCTTGTCTGGCCAGCATTACGTATATGGTAAATTTGCCATAACCATAATGCTGATTTCATTACAATTTGATTTAGGCTCTGGCGTGGTTTTAATTGGGCGCCATACTGTGAGAACATCGAGTGATGTGAACTCGGATTGAATCTTTTCAATATATGGAGGGAAAGGGATTTACTTTTTTCTTAAACAAAATACTCACCTGCTTTAGTGTCAGTCTCGCCGTATAACGCAAATCGCTGCCCTCACGCTTGAACATGGCATGTGGTTTATCTCTAATGATGAACACAATATCCGCTGGTATTTTGCCTGGGGCCTGGTCACCCTCCTTTTGGAAAGTGACTTTGGTGCCGGATTTCCAGCCGGGTTTGATTGATATCTGTAGGACTTTATCATCCTTCTTGGAGCTGCCATCTGGCTGGACGACACGTCGTGAGATTTTCATTTTCTTAACACAGCCATGATAGATTTCCTCCAGAGTGACATAGAGATCATGTTCGACGGGTGGATCCTGTTTCTGTTCCTTTTTAAATGGCGTGTGCACATTGAAGGAGTGTGATCTGAAAGAGGGCCTGTGAAAGATTAGTAATCAAATTGAAAAATCTCAATTTCCAGCAGATTTTTTACTAACCTGAAGGCACTGCCTAGACCATGCCTAGAACCAATGCCACCAAATGGTGATGAAAAGAAATCTGGTTCCGTATCCAAATCAAAGACATTCTTATCAAAGAGATTATCCCCCATATCAAAGAATGATGAAAATGGATTACTATTGCCAAAGAATTGGGCAAATGTTGCACGTGGATCGCCATGGAACTGATATGTAAATGTATTATTCGAACTGCCACCGTTTCGAGTACCTAAAAAGTAAAAAAATGAATGATTATTCAGATGTTGAAACGGAGAATAAAATTTAAAATATTTTTAATTAGCTGTTTTATATTATATAACAAATCATAAAAATAAAGCTTATTGAAATTTCTATTCATTTTTCTAAGTGGAACGATAAGTTTCTGAGAGATTTTACTATTAAAATAATAAGAAATGATATTGCAGTCTAGATTAACAGATTTGAGAGGTTAAAGAAAGTTATGAGTTTCTGGGTAACATTTATTACCCATTCAAAACTGAAACAAACTTTGAATTCTCAATAATGTTGGAACTTGCATAGTACTTCAAAATCTGCTAAGTCGGTATCTATTGAATTCTAAATTTAATCAAAAGTATTGATCAAACTCTGACTTACTTTTTTTATGGTAATAAGAATAATTAAGCTGGCTAATGTAGGCATATTAATAAATATTAGTTGCAACCACATTTTACTATACTAATACATACTTTATTTAGTCGGAAAAGCTGCCTTCTATGCCATGCAAACTTCTGACCAAAATTAATATACCCTTGCAAGGGCTTAAAAATGAAATCTATGTATAGAAGTACTATCCATATTTTTACAAGAACTTGTATTCGCTCTCAAGCAATGAGACAATAACTAACAATTATTAATATATCCTTAAATTTTTGAATAAATATATTAAATTGAATTACCTAATACGTGAAAAGGATAGTGTGGTCTCAATATTTATACAAAATACTATTATTCTATGTTTCCCAAAATATTTATTCTTTTTAAAAGAAAATTTATTTGTGATGAAGAAGTTTTGTAAATAAATTTTAGCAATTTTTTCTGTGTTTTTAGTCTTTGAAATTTAGGGAGTATCGTTAAGTCTTTTTATAAGAATTATGTTTTAATGATGAAGAAGTAAATAAATTGTTCATATTGTTCACTATATATTATATATAAATATATGATTTTAAGAATTTTGTTAAGTATAAGTAAAAAAAACAATAAGAAAAGTCTAGTCTCGATGGATTTCGAAACAAAAAGTACTTTTGCAATTCCTCTTAATAGATAATTTTGTTACTTTATTGATCATTACTTACCACCACTTTTCAGTCCATCCTCGCCATATTTATCGTACACCTCTCGTTTACTTTTATCCGATAGGACCTCATAGGCCTCGGCCACTTCTTTGAATTTCTCTTCGGCATTGGCGGCTTTATTTTTATCGGGATGATAGCGTAATGCCAATTTTCTGTAGGCCTTTTTGATCTCCTCATCGGTGGCAGTTTTTGGCAGGCCTAATGTTTTATAATAATCTTTGCCCATTTTGAGGTGTTATCTGTGTGTGTGTAGGTGTTGGTGTGGATATGTGTGTGTGTGTGCAAATCTTAATGTGTCGCTGTTGTCTAAGATCTACTATATTATATATATATAAGTTAGATACTTGTAAATGCAATTGTTCATTCAAGATCTACTCACATACATATATATATGTACACATATGTTGTCCAGGTGGTTTACTTTTTTTTTGGATTTCTTAGTTACTATTGATACTGCTTAGAAATTGAAATATTTTATTCAGTTTTCCACTAGTTCATATGATGGCACATGCATTTTGTTTGGTGATTTAGATTTTAGCTCTTTTATTGGCAGCTCGGCAAAAAAAAAATCTGAAACGGAAAAAAGAAAAAGTTCCATTTAGTTTTTCACTCAGATCATAAAAAGTCAACCAAAAGTATTTATGATAGACACGTCACAGAGAAGCACCCATAGACATACAGAGAGTAGACCCTGGTCATGTTCAATGTTGAACTGCCTCACAGACCCCACCCACGATTTTTCACTAAATTTAGACTGGCCGAGAAATACTTATACGCGTTTTTGCCTCACACAACATTTGTACTTAAAGCCACATATAGAATAGAAACTATATATATAATCATATATAACACATATTTATTATGCATATGAATATTGATATTTGTCTTGACAAATAAAAATTCAATTATTATACATAGAATGAAAATTGTACTGTAGCCAAATTTACATTGACCTTAACATTTTCATTTTCAAAGAGCTGAATACCCAATTCGGTTTTCAAATTGCTCAAATAGAATTCAAATTGATGATGACACTTATGTGAATGTTTCTATTAAGATAACTGACAAGAACACAACAGCAAAATAATCAACTCGATATCAATGGGAATATATGTATGTTTGTAGTATATGAAATTGAAAACCGTTCCTTGTTAATTGTACCCTATAACCGAAAGTTACATATGTATGTACATGTGTATGTATCTGATTATGGCGTGGGACATTTGGATTGGCAAATTAGCAAAGAAAAGTTTGAAACTTGTTGATGGAAATATCAAGTCTCTCCTGAGAACTTCCTATAGAAGTGGCCAAAATGTGCGGATATATGTACGCTTGGATGCATCTGGACCATAACCGAGGTGTGCCTAGGAGATCATTTAACCATAAAATCCATTTGTGTTTTCCAAATAAAGAGATGCACTTTTGAAGAGTATTGTAAAAGTCATAGTACCTTCTGGAAGGTGCGCCGGTTGACTTTCTAATTCTCCTTGAATTAAACAGTTTTAGGTGCATCAAAAGATGAAAAATTTAATTTAAATTCAATCAGCCACTGCGTTTTTGTCGCTCCACCACGTTCCTGTAACCAAAATTTATTCTACAGGAAGAGAACACAAAAAATATCGATAACGGCATCGTTGCCCCTCTTATTATTTCTGCCTATCGACTTTAAATAGTCAGGTGACATTAAGGCAAGCAAGAGATGCCAGATCAAATGGATTTTGCATTTCAAAATGATAATTATTAATCTTCAGTTACTCACTACAGGGTAACAAAAAGTCCGTAGATTGTTATTGAATTTCAGTTGTGGTTTTAATATTATCAATAAGAATTTCACAAATAAGACATTTCAATGCAAAAAGATAATCAAGCGGGAACTGAACTAACTAACCACAACAATAAAGCCGCATTTTTTATCAAACATTGATCAAATAAAATGGATATACATTATAAAATACCGCAAATTAAGCTACACGGAAAATGATTAGACATTTTTTAAAATATATGTATATAGGAATTGTAAGCAATTTATCCTTATACTTAACATTGCCTCTATATTTATCGTAATTATTATTTTAAGTTTATGCAAGATTCTCCTCCCAATCCTTCTAGAAATCATTAACATTCAACATGTCAACACATCTGACAGTCAATCCATTCATTCATACATTCAATACAATTTGCTAGCCTTGAGCTTAACTGATTTCATCTTGGAATACGATTTTGTATTTATTATTATTATTATTTTATTTATTGTTGCTGTTGTTGTTTGCAAATAAAGTTGTTGCGTTGACAATTTCAACAACAATTGTTGCAAAATGTCTGCTGCCTTGAATTGCGAATTCTCGAGGGGTCTAGCCCCTATAGCCTGGCTGTCAATATATATATCGAAAATATATCATTATACATACATATGTACATATGTACAAACATATAGTAAGCATTTGATCGATTGATGCGATCAGCAGCAGCAGCAGCAGAACCAATATGCATATAATTGATATTTTATAGGATTGTGCCAAAATGTGTGCCAGATTGAATAAGAGACAAGGTCAAGCAGCAAAAATTTTCGTTTCAAATATTTTTTGCTTTCCATTTGCAAAACTATATATATACGCCAAAAGTGTATATATAGATAGGCGAGGTGTGTTTAAAAAGAAACCTGTATGTATACACACATAAGTATATGGATTCTTTTGTTTGTGTTAAGACACTTATTTCTATCACATGTTTACACTAGAAGCTTACACTATAAAGATAAGAAGATAAAAGGTGCTGCAATTGAGATAGGTAAAATAATTTACCATTTCATACGCATGTTAAATTTATTGCTTAATAGTCCAAGAATCTCCAGAAATGATGCACTTCAAGAGAGTTAGTCATAATCGATACTATATACATTCAAAATTGTGTAATTGGCACTTACTACGATACTATGCTAACTTGCAATTTATTACCATTTCGTGATTTTGTAGCAAAAACTAATCTGAGATCAAGAAACTTGCACTTTTGTGTCCCCAGAAAAAAATTGTAAACTGGAACAACAGCCAATTTAAACTCATTAAGTTTAACCCAGGCAAATCGCAAATGGCTATTTTCGTCTCAAAAATAAACGCATTCAAAATTCGACCCTTAGTTGAAGATCAGATTTTTCAACTTTTTTAAGAAGCTTCTTAACTTCCAAAGATTAAACTATAAAAAAATAAAAAGAAGTTTACCTTTGATTAAAACTTAATATAAAATTTAATATGAAAATGAAGCAGTTCTCCAATCAGAAATTAAAAATTATTTTCTTGAAGCAGTTAAAGGAAACCTTTTTCAGAACACTTCTTGTTGAATTAAAATTTCAGATTTATCTTTAACAAAGTTGAAATTTTAAAATATGTTTTCTTTTTTTTATATTAAACATCTCTCGCCTATATATATATGTATAGATATTCACTTTATATATTTATCAACTGAAACAAAATCAGATTATGCAAGGTGATTATCTTTAATATGTATTTTTATATGTATGTATGTATACATTTTCTTTCATTTATTCTGTATTTATTGGTTGGAAAAGTTCTCATTTTGAAATAAAATTTTTCGCTCACGTTTTTTGTATGTGTCGCTTGTCTTTATTTTTATGGTTTTTTATTGAATTATTAACCACATTTGCATTGTTCGTGCGAAATTATGAGTTTAAGGTGGTAAATAAATTCATGTTCGAATTGAAATTGTTATTGGGTGTATGTTTTTTTCAAACACTCCCCTCCCCTCTGCATCCATTGACATTTACAACATGTTGTTTGTTTTTTCTTTCATGTGAGGGGGCGGCCGGGCAAATGCGAATATCTTCCGCATATATAATTTATGGGCAGGCAGGAACCAACTCATTTATTGATTACAATATAGCATTTGTTTAACAATTTATGGGAATTTCGTATGCATACATATGTATGTATATCTGTAAATAAATATACATACATACATATATGTATACATATATTGTACATTCTTTGTGCATTTTTATTAGGGAATTTGCTTTTAATGCTAGAATGCAATTTCTGTTTTCTTTTCTCCTCCCTGTCTGGCGAAAAAAAAAAACAAAATTATAAATTGTCGTAGGTTATGAGAGGCCATCGAGAGAGTCTTTTTTTCGTTTGTTTATTATTATAGTGTGTCCCCTTCAATTTGTTGCTCCACTTAATTGAATTGAACTTGATTTATAATCCAATTTTTCTCACATATTTCTTACTATTGCCCATCCCTCCATTCTCAGTCAGTCTTAATTTTTTTCACAAGCAAACAATTTTTAAGAGATTTTTTCTAAAGAAATAATTAATCACAGTGAATTGGTTTGTGATTTATGCAAGAGGATTAATATTTGAATATTTATTTCTTGATGCTGGATTTAAAAAAATAAAATCAATTGACATTGATTTAGGAAAACTTTGAAAAAAAAGTGATTGAAATTTTTCAAAAGTTAAAATAAACAAATTAATTTGGATAACGAATTTCAACTAACAACTATAACAAAACTGTATCTTTTGATACGAACGATTTGAAAAACTTTCAATTGTAAATATTGCATACTTTAAAGGTAAAAAACGGTTTTATTTAGTTTTATAAATAAATTGACAACACCAATTTAGATAAATTTCTTTATCCATCTAGACTTTTGCTATTATTCACTTTATATCGTAGAAAATATTTAAATTTTTAAATTAAAGCCAAAATTAACAGAAGAAAGCTGTACAAACATTGGAATTTAGTGAAAGCCCTATTTCTTCATAGATGTAAGGTGGCAAGGTGAAACATGCTTGGTCTGGCAACCCAGTGCCTAAGCGAGAATGAAAGAAGAAGCGGAGTGGCAGTTGTAGTCGCATGAGGCTCATTTAAATTCGTATAATAGTGTCACAAAAAATTTAGAATTACAGTTGGAATATTTTTGAAAACCCTACGTACCTATCTAACCTAATTATCAATAAAAATAATAATAAATCAAATCAGATCTTTCTTATCAAATCTTTGTTCAAGACGATCAGTTTCTGTTTAGTTTTGAACTCGATAAAAGAGGTTAACAACACTTTCTTCAATGTTTTTTTAAACCATTTTAAATATTATTCCAAATAGTAAAGCAACTACAGTAGAATCCGGTTATAACGACTCCGCTTATAGCGTCCGTCCGGTTAAAGCGACGAAAGTTCGATGTCTTGGTTGGTCCCCGTACAAACTTATATGAAAGAACCTCCGGTTAGTACGTCGACGACGAACCGCTTGTTACGACGAACCGCTTATAGCGACGATATTTTTCACAGTTCAACCTGTTATCACGACGATCCGAGAAAAAAATATGTCGTAATAATTAAAAATTCTAAAAATATAATTTATTTTATATTGTTTTGATTAAAAATATAATTTGTGTTATTTGGAAACCTAGTACGAACATCGCAACCATAAAAAAAACAACAAAAAATGTTTTTTGCTCCTTCCGGATAGTACGTCTTCCGGATATAACGACGTAAAACGTCGGTCCCTTGAGCGTCGTTATAACCGGACTCTACTGTAATTTCTAAAGATGGGGATAAACTATCTTAATAAGATAAGATATGAGACCCCTTCACTATTATTTTAGAAATATTATTCCTACAATAAGTTCTCTTTTACCACTATTTCGTTTTAAATATTACTGATACTTTGAATTTTGTACAAAGTTTAAGCCTTTATTCGACTATATTTATACTGATTATACGTCTGTATGCCGCTTCCTACATTGTCAAGGTCATTTCAACTTCATTTCATATGGCACAACTCTCCTCCATTCAAGCTCGCCCAATCACTCTCGCTCTCAACACAATACAGACTTCCATAAGAAGCCACACACAAACATACATATAATGTTTATATAAATATGTACACACATACATACATACAGATATATTTATTATGTAGACAAATGTATGTTTGCCTGTTTGTTTGTTTGCCTCAAAGTCAACAACAGATTTCATTCAGTGTCAACCATGTTTTTTTTTGTGTTGCTAAAAAATGGCCAAATGAAAAAAAAAACAAAAAGAAATCACACAAAAAATTGTATTTAAGCAGCAAGAAGTTTATTCACCCACACTCAAGCCGAGAATCTGCTATAAACGAATATCAAGTAGTCGGCATCATAATTTTGCCTTAATAATATCGAACTTGTGTTCATATATATCTAATAACGTTTAAAAATATGTAGAAACTACTCTTCTTAAAGGGTATAACAAATGTTTATTGAAGTATGTTAGGCACATACAAAACCTTGTTGGATATATATAAATAAGAATTTTCTAAGTTAGAGTTAAAAACTGGTTTGGCTTCAAATCATTTGTAAATCTTTTCTATTCTTTTCAAATTTCTCTGATTTTTTAATGGAATTTCATTTTAATTTAACTAATTACAAAGTTATAGATCAAATGTTCGATATATTGCCATATTTTTGCGTTTCACCAGATTCAGATATAAATGAATCCTATGATACTTGGGCACTTGGAATATTACAATAATAAACTAATTGAGTTCTCTTCGAATGAATAAAATAAAATATTTTTACTTTTATTTTTGATCATAGCTAATTCATTTGCCATACCTATCTACATGATCCCAAAAGCAGGTTAAACTAGTAAAAACAAGAATGTATATCTACACACATAATTCATGAATCAAAGTTCGACAGATGAACAGTGAATTTATGTGTATAAAAATATATTATACCGATCGTAAAGTAATGCCATTCAGATTGTAGTAAGATTAAATCGAAAGGCCTTTAACTATAGAGAAAATGTAGAAAGTTATTCATTTCGTGGTTAATGATGATAATACTTAATTTAAAGGATCCTTCAGTATGACTTTGAAACCCTTTTTTGATAATAAAACAAAAGAAATAACAGAGAACTGTATTTGTAGGGAAACCCATTAGTTCGAATCCCACGATATCGTCTATAGAGTATCACAAAATCGATCTAACCACTTAGCATCATATATCTGTATACCTTTAGATTCTTTTAACCAATTATTTAAAACTTAACAAATATCTCTATACATTGATGGACAAAAAAAAATAGTGGGAAAAAGTGGGTGTCTCTAAGCTACAAATCCGCAACAAAAATAGCCTCCATGACTAAGCGCAAAATGATTTGGAAGTGGCCTTTACCTGTTGGTACAGTAAGACCTCCCACACACGCACATGCTAACACTATTTTGGAGAAATCCACGCAATAATTTCATTATTTTAGTCCATGAATCACAATGAGAAAGTTGCTGGCCAAAGTCAAAGAAGCAAAAAAAAAAAAGTCAAGAGAATTGTCCACGCAATTATTCATCTCGGCAAGTAATTAAAAATTTTACTTTTTACTGTGTAATTTAATACTTCTACTAGAACGAGACAAAACTATGTATAAAAACAGGCAAAACGAACAATTCTTCAAAATGTATAGAAAAATTCCATTCCATTTCCGTTTATTTTAGCCAGCAACAAATTTGCAAATTTGCATAGAATAACTATTAAAAAAAATAAATAAACATATGTGGAGATTTTCTGATGAACAAAAATTTCAATTTTTTATGCACACAAACTTGATTTAACACTGTGAAAATGGTTTTGTTTTAAATATTGATTGAGACAGAATTAAATTAAATATAAAATAATGAAAATTAAGCTTTTAATGGCATTAAGTAAAATAGTAAAAAAAAACTATTTAAACTCACATTAAATTCTGCAAAAACGTTCGATTATGATTGAAAATTGGAATATAAATAATTCAATTAAGTTTAATTTTGTTGCGAAAAATGTTTACCAATAAAAAACTATTAAAGTTTCATTTAAAGAAAATTAAAGAAATTATGGAAATATTTCAACAGGATGAGATTTAAATACCTTTTGCGAACAAAATGTTTAAATAATCTTACAATAATAATAATAAAAAATAAAAAAAATTAAAATATAAGCAAATTTGAATTGCTTTTTTACACATACGACCTATTTATATCACTCATACGCCAGGTACTCCGATGTTTTTTAAGAAGTTTCAATTTTGTACAGAAAGGAGATAAACGAATGGGCAATTCTTTTAATGTTTTAGTTCACTACAAAATTTTAAATTAAAATCTTTTTTCGTGGTCTGGTTTTCTCTGCTTAACCATCTTCCCAATTTGGTTTAAAGTAAACTTGATAAATTTGAATTTCAGTTGCGGGTATTCGTAGGCCTTGTATTATATCGGTTACATAGATCCGTTTTATATTTAAAATTACATAGATGAGTCTTTTCAAAGATTACAATTTGAATATTTTAAGACAAACTTTTTTAAAAAATTTGATAAACATCAAATGTTTTTGAATATAAAAAGTGACAGATAATACATCTGAAAAAGATATACAACATACGTAGAAAGTTAAAATATATGTACTAAATAAATTGCTCTCATTGTGACATTTACTGATTTACTAAATGCTGATCAAAATTCCCACTATCTTCTTTTGGTAGAGTATGCAAAAACTTTAAATAAAAACAAACCTCCAATGAAGTGTTTTAAAAACATACATATGTGAATTATTTTTAATGAGCAATTTTCGTTAAGTTAAGAAAATCGCCATTCATTAATTAAAATATTTATTTTTAGGTATCATCGTGACAAAATGAAAAATGTTAAACAAAAAAAAAATCAACTAAATACAGTACATATAATTAATCAATTACAAGAACAAAAGCGCGAAAGTGTATTTCCTTATGTTATTTTGCTCTCTTTCATTTTTTTTTTGTTTGTTTCATTAGCAGCGTGTTTCTCCTCCTCTTTCTTTGAATATGGCCATGCCCTCCAAATTGTGCGCCCTCTTTAAGTACGCCCACTCAGCAGCTGTTTGCAAGCGAAAAAGAGCAAAAGAGAGACGAGAAGAGAGGGCGTGAAATGGAGAGTGAAAGGTCTTCCTCTCCAAGTGTGTCATAATTTAAAAATACAAAGGAGAATAGAGCAAGAAGAAGACAAACTAAACGAATAACAAAAAAGTAAAAGAATTAGAGAAAGAAGAATTACAGACAGAAAAAAATAATTAAAAAAAGTTAAGCTCAGAATCAGAAGAAAAAAAGAAGTAGCGAAAAGCATAAATACAAAGAATTGGAATAACAAAAACAACATTTAGAATAAGAAAACGACTTGGAAGAAAGATTGGTTGAATAAAATACAAATGGAATTCGAAAAGTGGATATGTATACATATGTATGTATGTACATATATATTTTCATGTGTCTATGTGTGTGTTAAAAAAGACTAATTAAAATAATTAATTAATTAAAAACAACAACTATAAGTAACGTAGTGGAAAAAAAAGCGAATAGAAAATCAAAGAAAAAACGCCAAAAATATAAAGTTAAACATAAAGTTCTGCTTCTTCAGACGAGGAAGAACAAGAAATAGATAAATAACGGTTTAAACTTTAAAGAATAAACAGCTGATTCGCACTGACGATAATTACTGACAATAGTCTTGCAAACTATTTGTCACTTTTTTGTGTGATTACAGTTAGCTAAATAAATAAACTTTTCAACTCAAGAGAGCTAAAAATGTATAATTTAATTGTTTTTTTCTTTTTTGCTTCTTTTTGTTATTGTTCTTTTTTGTTGTTTTTGGAGGTCAGCAACAAGTATCCCTCGCTCTCCCACTCACATACACCCTCTGGCAATTTATTGAACCTTGTGTTTAATTAATTGTCTTAAAAATTTGTTTATTTAATTAAAAGCCACTGAGATCATGGAATAAACCAACAAATGGCATTCTTATAAAAAAAATTAAAAATACTTTAAACATTTTAAACAAAAAGAAATTTACGCACAAATCTTATCAAAAGCCATAAAAATGAAAAGACCTAAAAGTTCTTTACCCTTTCTCTAATAAAAGAGTAATAAGTCTATACTATATAGTCACGTGATTTCAAAGATTAAAAATAAACAAGTTGAAATCAATTTGCAGGTTGATAAAGTTACTTTTACTATATACATTTTACTTTGGCAATATCTTTTACACATGCACAACACTGATAAATATAACTGTAACTGGACAACCTATCGTTCTAGTACTAAAACATCCTCTCCAAACGGTCTACAGATTACTAGTGTTGATTAATGCCAAAATTAAATTGGCAATTTTAAATTGAAAACCAAACTAAGGAACCAAAAAATAAAACTCTTAAAACAAAATTCCAAATCCAAATTTGAATACTCAGTGAACAGAAGCATTTCGACTATAAAATTAGTTAACATTTCTACAAAACACAAATTAATAAATTAATAACAGTTGAGATCTGTATACTTTCGAGAACTGCAAATTGAATAATCCCTTTGCCAATGGTTTAACAAAATAACCCCAAAGTGTGTATATTCCAAAGAAAACGCCAGAACCGAAAAATTGGTGCGAAAAAAAAAAATACACAAAAATAACTAAAAATGCTAAAAATAGAACTTATTTAAAGAAATGAAACCATGAAAATTTTCAAATAACATCGAAAGGCAGAGAAAACGATGGCAAAATGTGAAAGACCAAAAAAAAAAAAAAGAAATATAAATAATAAAGCGCACAGGAAAAATTGTGAAAATTGAATAAGAGCCGTGAAAATAAGAGAGAGAGAGAAAGAGAGGGAGGGATAGATAGTGGGGGTATTTGTTGAACACTGATTTTTGGCAGCTTTACCTAATTTGTAGATATAATAATTTGGAAAACGCTTTCAATTTGGGTAAAAAAGAACCGGAATACCGTTAACATAGAAATCGAAATATTAAAATGATGGATTTATTATTTTAATACCATAAAAAGCACTTTACAATATTCAATATATAAATAAATAAATATGTATGTACATATGTACATATACATATATAAGTATGTATGTATATATTTTTTATTATTTCGCTTTGACCACATTTGGCGAAATGAAACGTAGACCAGAGCACGTTAAGCTCCAACACTCACACAAACACACACTCACACACATCACACTACCATAAAATAAACTCCAACACTCTTCTCACACACACACACACTCACGCACTCCAAGTTTTGGTTTTTTTTTTTTTGTATAAACAATATTGTTTTACAAAACACAATTTAATCATAATTTTTGATTCTTACAATTTGCTGGTAATTGATAATTTTTTTCTCTCTGTATCTATATTTCTCTTTATATAGATAGATATATGTATATATATTTTGGATCACGATTTTCAGATTTCTTGTATTCCTTTTATTATTAGTATTAGCGCGAGTTTTCTTGGCTGCCAATAATCTTCTTTATTTTTTTTGCCGTTTTATAAATTTCGTTAGACAACCGACCCGTCGGACAACGACAACGACGACGCTTTGAGACTCACTAAAAACAGCCCCACCAAAAGGCCCCCAAAATTCCCAACACAGAGCAGAGACCCGAGACCTGTCTGTCATTTGCCTGATCAAAAACTCTGACGCATTCAACCAAAGAGACAGAGAGAAAGAGCGATTACGAATTATTATAACCGGAGAGCGATGGATCGAGAGAGCAAGAGAGGCTATATAAGTAGTTTCTTTTTACAATTCCCCCCCAGCTGTTATACTCTTTTACATTCTGTTTTATGTACAACAGCAACAATAACATCAACAACAAAAAATCCGCGTAAATGAAGTAAAAACTTGAAAACGACCAATGTATTGATCCGAATTTGAGGCGATCGGCATCGATTTGCCATATGCGTCATACTGAACAGAGCTTTTTCCCATAGGTGAGTAAATGAGCTTTTCACAGAGACACCCTGTAAGCATAAGATAAATGGGTATATTTGTTTTTACAAAACGTAGCATAGCTAATCAAATAGTCGGTTTCCCATAAAAGCTCAAAATTAAACATTTTTCAACAATAAGTTACTTTAATGTTTACGTCAAAAAGAATTTTTTTAAAACTTTTAAAACTTTTGTGGTAAAAATAAAAGTAATAATAAAAAATTTCGATACAAATGTTTTTCTAGTTCTCTGAACCTAAAATTTACAAAATTTAAAAGTTGCTGAAAACAATGCCTAACATTATTATATACATTACATTACTTATAAAATTTTTGGTTCCTGCAAGGGTCAACAAACTAATAAATATTTGTGTAAAATTTCATTTTAATCGGTTGAAATTCTTTTGAGTTTATTTTTGATCGCTTATCTACTATCTGTACATTTCCGTCTCACTTTGGTTTCTTTTATGACTTTCTGTTGAGATGCTAAATGAATTTTAAAATTGAAGAATCCATCAATATTATTTGTATAATATGGCTGCGAAATGCACTAACAATAAATATTGCAATATCTGGTTGAAAGCAAACTACAGTGAAATCTCTTCTGACGGACACTATCTCTATTGGGCTTATAATTGCTTTTATATGTTTTGATTTGTTTGATTTTTTGTGACTGATCAAAAAGAAACTCAACAAGCCACAAAATATGGTCGAGCAGCTGTAGAGATCGGCGTTGTTTAATTTAAGAAACGGAAATATAACAGAAGAAGTGTGGTGAGGGGAGGAGCAACGTGTTTTTTCGGCAACAAACTCGCTTGAGCGGATCAGAAAGTACATTGAATGATATTATAATTTTATCCATTTTAGAGACTTGCCAACGGGTCGAAAAATTTTAGTGGTATACAACGGACTATCACTTCTTCCGGAAGTATCCCGCTGCAAAGTGTCCTCTGAGACCTCTGCGACTAGAAGGTAAATCCTCATAGCATGATTCTTTGCGTTTCGACTTGTTCAAATGATGTTGTATCGTGTATTCTCAAAAAACTATAATCTATTACATATTTAAAGAAGTTGGACCTTTGTATTAATTTTACCCTCTTTCATTAACGTGGCGTGGCAGATTATAGAATAATAATAATGAATATCTTAGAGATCAGAAGAATGTCATATCATCTTTTATAACAAACCTATTCTGTCAAGGAATTCCTATATAATCGAAGTATATACATGTATGTACATATTTAATATATTTTTAATGATTTAATACCAAGCTCCAAAATCAATATTATAAAACATTTTATGAAGTAAAAATTTTCGTTTCCATGTGAAGTGAATTTTTTGTAATTTTCAAATAACTCGCCTAAAAAAGGTTATATATTATCCTCGAGATTGATTGCAGTTCATTCACTGGCTAAAACAAAAGCCTTATTTGGCGTTTGCATTATTTAAGACAAACAATAAAAAAATATTTAAAAAAAATACATAAAAATTCGTTTAAAAAAAAAAAACTGGCCAAAGAACATGTAACAAACATATAATAAATGAAGCAAGCAAGTCGTCCCTGCCGACATTGTGTATACCCTGTACCAACTAGTTATTATATTAAATGAAGTCAAACATCCTCGAAATAGCAATTAATTTCATAAATAATTTTCTTTAACATGCCGCAACAGAGCACGCATGCTATCTCGCTCACTCTTGCCAGCCAATGTCGCCCTAAGCGCTTCAGTACAAAACGCATCAACGTATATCTCCAATATTTATTGTCCGATTTCAACTAAATTTAGTCAGATTATGCCCTTTGGCCATAATATTAGGTCTGCCAAATAAAAATATGATTCCTCAAAAACTGCTCTAATAATTAGTTTTTTCTGAATTGCGGGGCGGAAGTGGGCGTGGCAAAAATTTTAAACTCTCTTGAGCTGCGTAGTCACTAGACAAATGATCGAACAACCTCAAAATCGCAATCAATTCAAAACAAAGTTCCCTTTTACATGCAGCAGCAGCGAGCACATGCTATCTCGCTCTTTCTTATCTGCCAATGCCGCCTTGGCATTTTAGTACAAAACGGATATAGGCATATCTTCGATGTTTATTGTCCGATTTCGACAAAATTTGGTCAGTTGGTCCAGTTTGGGTATATAATTAGGTTTACCAAGTAAGAATACGATATCTTGAAAGCAGCCCTAGTTATCGTTTTTTTTTAAATTGCGGGGGCGGAAGTGGGCGTGGCTAAAATTTGAAACAAACTTGACCTGCTTTGACATTAGACGGATGCTCACACCAAATTTGGTAGCTCTAGCTCTTATAGTCTCTGAGATCGCGTGGCTCATACGGACAGACGGACAGACGGACAGACGGACATGTCTCAATCGACTCGGCTGTTGATGCTGATCAAGAATATATATACTTTATGGGGTCGGAAACGCTTCCTTCTGCCTGTTACATACATTTTAGCGACTTTAATATACCCTTTTACCCTATGGGTACAGGGTATAAAAAGTGATAATTACAACACTGGATAGTATATCGCCTATATCGGATCGTAGGGAATTGGAACCTATTAAATAAAAAACTATTCCAATTCCATTTACAAGAGTAATTTTGATTTCAATGGTTATTTTTATTTAAATGGTTTCTGTTTGATATAATCTATATATCGTTTACGGTTTTACAACTTTCCTCAACTAAATTTCTAACAGGTATTATAAATGTGTACTTAAAATTCAATGCGTCACATTTATCGTCCGATTTTTATGTCTTTAGAATTATATAATACAATACAATTAAGGTATATAAACGTAGCTCTCATTTGGTTTACAAAAAATATATCTTATGATGTCTGTTAGCTAGTGGCTGTACGTTTCTGAGCTTCTTCTTCTTCCGTTTTATCTTCTGGCAGTTGAATATTGACCGCAGAGAGTGCTTCACGTATCCATGATGGAATGGGCTCCTCACCAATATGTCTAGCCATAAAATCTTTAACAAATTGAGGAAATTCATCGCGTTTAATTGCTTCTCGCATAGTTTTCATCAGACGAAGCTGATAGGCCACATTGTGGATGCTGAGCAGAGAACTGGATACACTCTCATTGGTGGCAATGTGATGTAGATAAGATTTGGTGTAACGCTTACAAGTGCTGCAATTGCAATCCTTATCAATGGCTTCCATGTCATTTTTATACTTCTGCTGCTTCAAATTCAATTGACCACTATCGACTAGGGCACAACCGAATCGGGCAGTGCGCGTGGGAAAGACACAATCGAACATATCAATGCCCAGGGCCACACAAACCACAAGATCAGCGGCAAAACCAACCCCCATTAAATACCGCGGTTTATCTCGTGGCAAACGATCGGTGCAGACATGAACCATGCGCCAGAAATCATGTTTACTCTCTCCGCCGCTTAAGCCGCCAACGGCAAAACCTCGCACTTGACGCTCCATTAGAGCGGATACGCATCGCTGGCGTAGTGGTATATCTAGACCACCTTGAACAATAGGAAACAATGACTGATCATCATCCCGCCCGTGGGCTTCAATGCAGCGATCTACCCAGCGAATGGTACGTTCCATGGCCTCTTCCACTCTAGGACCGGTTGTTGTTGTCTTCACCACGTCGTCCAATTGCATCATAATGTCTCCTCCTATAGCATTTTGTATTTGAATGGAGTGCTCAGGGGTCAACATGCACTCACTGTTGTCAAAGGGCGATCTAAAATTGACACCCTGCTCATCAATCTCTGCCAGCTGCAGTAGCGACACCATTTGGAAACCTCCAGAATCTGTCAGTATTGCACGAGGCCAACCCATGAATTTGTGCAGACCGCCAGCTTGACGTAGCGTCTCAATCCCTGGCCTTAAACCCAAATGATATGTATTTCCCAATAGTATTTGGCAATTCAACTCAATTAGTTGATCTGGTAGAAGTCCTTTCATAGTTCCTTGAGTACCCACCGGCATAAACACGGGAGTCTCGACTTCGCTGTGCCTGGATCAATAACGAGAAGAGTTGGTAACAAATAAATAAAAAGCTAAATTGGCAACAGTACCTTAGAGCCATTAGGCCAGCACGTGCTTTTGTAACAGAACATTCCGCGACCACTTTATAAGTCAGAGGAGGAATTTTACTAGGACTCATTTGGTTGTTGATTTTAGCCGCCTGCACGTTTTTGCTAGTGTTGAAAAAGGCAGAATAGTGTAACGCACGAGTGTGACGAAACCTCGATAAAGTGGTCAATGTTATCGGTAAAATATATAGCCAAACTATCGAAATTCAAAAATATGAAGAAATTATATTGACAGATTTCCGAGTTTTCTGGTTGGTGATCATGGAAACAAATGCAGTTT
The DNA here is from genome assembly GCA_035045865.1 of Drosophila austrosaltans. Lineage (NCBI taxonomy): Eukaryota > Metazoa > Arthropoda > Insecta > Diptera > Drosophilidae > Drosophila > Drosophila austrosaltans. The sequence continues at coordinate 8,633,057 of JAWNOQ010000200.1, forward strand.
TATGCCAACATTCTATGCATATATTTATTCTATAAAATTTTACAACTAATTGCCCTTAGTTCAAATGAGCTCAAACACAATGAGGTAACCATTTGCACAATTTACAAAACAAAATAAAGTAATAATTACATATTACAAAAAATAAAATGGTTAAAAAATATTTAAGCACTCTCGTAACGTTGTTTCATCATCTGTTTCACATAGGTATTGTAATCGACGTCGGATCGAGGTTCGCTTGATTTATTTCCTAGACCCAAATTATCAGAACGACCCGAAGCCTGTAAATAATTGAGTAATGTTAATCTGTAGATATACAATAATCTTATAATTTTACCTCAATAATGTGTGTACGTCCTTGGTTCTTGCGCCCTAAACCCTGACCCTCGGACCAGCCCATTTTTTGCAATAAACGACTGCCCACATTACTAGAAGCAATTGGCATGGCTGGTTCCGAATCCTGCTTTCGCTTGCTCTGCACGTTCTTAAGATTACGCTGGAAATGTTCGCGATTGCGATTTTTAGGCGGTTCGTCGCTTTCACCATATTTAAGACGGCGTTCCTTGGCACGATCACGATAACTAAAAGAAAAAGCATTTAGTTTTATTATAATTTAAGGATTAAAGAGGATACAACTTACGATAGACCTCCAACAGATCCATCATCGCTTTCAGAGATCTGATTTAGTTTTGCTATATTCTCCTTATGTAAATTCGATATTTTTAAATGCTTCTGTAGAGTGTCCAGAGACTGAAAGGCGCGTTTACATAGCAGGCAGGTAAGTTTCTCAAAATCTACTAATGCCATTTCATTCGAGCTACCAGCACCCGAATCACCTGTAGAAATACCCATGGCACCAATTGAACCGTTTGCTGATTGATTTACTGCTCTATTATCCTCCTCCGAGTCGGTGCCATCGCCGTAACCATTGAGCTTATTAATAGCGGAGAGGCCAACTGGGACCCGTTCCTTTTTCTCCATAATGGAGAAGCCGACATCGGCATAACCACTGCTACTTTGAGTTGCGGCACGAGATGTGCTGGGACCCTCAAATTTAGCCGATGTTGGTTCGCTGAGTATTGGTTGCGGAGTGGTCACTGCAGTGCAATCTTTCTTTTGATTCAATTGTTTAGCCCATTTCTCCATGTCCTTGACAATCATTTTGGCAACCTTGACCTTATCTTTTTTACCATTGGACTCCTTCTCCAATTTATTACCGTCTTCCTTAACCTCTGGTTGCATTGCAGGCGCCTGTCCTGTCTGGTTGGCAGCATTGGAAGCCAATACATATGTACTGCGACCCTGATCCCAATACAAATAGGCTCCCGTTTCGCTATTGTAATAATATTGGGAATGGGCATCGTAATAGAGACCAGTACTTGGATCGTAATAAAATCCCGAGGTCTCATCATACTGATAGCAGGCCACATTTGGTACAGCTAGAGAAAATAAGAATAATGAACAGAAATCATTCCTAGAATGTTTTTTTTTTGTTTTGCCACTTACGATAAGTTTTGCCATCGTTCCCTTTGGGCGTTCCCGTCGCCTTTTGCTGTTTGCGTTGAATGGCCTGCAGGGCAACAGCTGCTCCAGAATTAGCCTCAGTCAGTTGTGAGTCAATGCGATTCCCCTTACTTATTTCCGATTTGTAATAATCTGTATAGTATTGTAAATATTGTGATTTTTCTATTGGATTTGAGGCATACATCGAGGCACTGTACTCTGCCAGATGGGGAACATCAGCGAGAGTGTATAAGCCTCCGGCAACTGATGTGGGAATCCCCTTTTTTGATTTTAAATTAGTGGATCTGTTACTTTCCCTTGGCACAACTGGACGATTCTCTGGTTCCGTACAGTAGTTAATGGTAACTAGGGGAAAATTAATAAAGATCATCATCAAAGATTAATCATTGCCCACATTGGCGGATCTCAAATTTTGAAATCTTATTCTTATCCTTTGGTTGTTTTTCTCATTCTCATTCGCACACAACTTCCATTGTGGCCTTTTTCATCATCCTTATTATCACTCACCGGCTTTATCATCTATGGTCAGAGGCGGATCGAGGGCTACCAGTCCATTATGCACGTTCATCGATTCGATCAGCGTCTCAAAATGAAGATAGCAAATGCCACGCGATGTTTGGGTTAGTTTGTCGCGACTTATCTCCACTCTGCTTACAGTCTTGGCCAGATCCGGTAACAGTCGCTGCAGAGCAGTCAGCACACCCTCCTCGTTGGTCAGAGCATCCAGATTGCGTAGCATAATCTCTGGTGGTTGAGGGGGGAAAGCGTCTCAATCAGAAAATTTGTTTTCTCAACACACACACACACAGAATTAATACGACTTCTAGAGAATTGTTGTGAGGAGTTTGGACTTTTTTTTTTTTGTTTTGTTTCTGTTTTTTTTTTTTTTTTTGTATTGTTTTTTTTTTATACTTTTCGATATAATGTAGGTGACTTCATCGAGACCATCATCTTCGCCATTGCCGGATCCCCACGGAGCCTTGCACATGTAACAAACGGAACGACTCTTGAAATTGTTGGCGCCACACTGAAAAAGCAAATAGACAAGTATCCAACATTAAGACGAGTTTGGTAAAGAACAGGAAATTCAACCGTTAAGGCAACTGAAACCTTAGTTAAAGCAAAGCTCTCGTTTGTTAACTGCATTAGCTCTTTCCATTATAAACAATAGATAGACGTGACTAGTTAAATTTAGAAATGTTAATTTCGGTTATTTACACAGTATCCAAACAAGCGTAAATTTTTTATCTAGAGATAACCAAAGTTACTAAACAGTTTCGTTACTTTTCGGTTGCATTCCCTGGATAATGCGTCATGTTATTTTCCAACCTTTAAACAATGCCAATCTGTATTCCGTTTGTGGCCATAGTCCATGATATAACGATGGTCGCCAACATGCAATCTACCCTATAAGAGAAAATATAAACGATTTGGAATTGACATTAGGAAGATTGCCTGAGATATTAGTTCCCATAGTACCTGATTTATATCCATCCACTGTTTGGCTTCCTCAATAGAACTGAATTCAACGAATGCTATTTCCCGCGATGATCCTACAGAATATGCAATAACAAATTGACTTATTTTAGCAACAGTTAACATTCATTATGACTTACCTGCAATCTTTTTTCGACTTATATTTGCTGGCTCCAAGTTCACGTGCCTAACCAACTCCAAAATCTATTGGAAATAATTTAATTACTCGGAGAAATTGTACCTTTAATTGATTCTCTTCGGCTTACCGTTTCCTTGGTGCAATCTGGAGCCAAGTCAAATATAACGACAGTATTACTGCTGGCCTCTTCCGAATAACGACGTTTTCGATTTTGTTGGTATCCCCCCCTTTCGTTATCACGATCTCTATCCCCACGACCATTGTTATTGTGATGAGGCTTGCGATCATTCCGATGATCACCGCTGCGGCTGGAAATACTTTAAAGTGAAATAATTATACCAAATATTTTGCAACTACCAATATATTGGCTTAATAATTACCTTCCACGATCACTGCCCTTGTCATTTTCCTGCGTCTCAGCGTTATAATTCTTCCAACGTTGATCTCGCTCAGTATTGTAGTTGTTGTCGCGTCGCTCAAAATTATTGTCCCGTCGATCTGAGTTGTTGTCCCGTCGATCAAAGTTATTGTCACGTCGATTATAGTAGTTTTCCCGTCGATCATTGTCATCGTCGCGTCGATGTTGCCGATGGTCATAGTGGTTGCGAGTGCTATAACTACTACTCCCATCCTTCTTATACTCATCGTTGATTAAGTCTCTATATGAATCTTGCGTTGAGTTATCATCACGTCTTAAGTTCGAAGTTCTATCGCGACTCCGAGAACGAGTCTGACGTCGCCGATAGCCAGCATGCTCCCGACTACGTTCCCTGCATGGGTACATTTAAGATAAGGTTCAAGCAAACAACTTAAAATACGACAATTGACTTACCGGGATCGTGAACGTGAGCGGCTATAGCGTCTATATTGATTGTTGTTGTTGTTACTGCCCCCTGAAAAACTACGTCCATAGCGGGAGTCCATGTTACGCGGCGAATGCGTATCTAAATTCAAGAAAATTCAAAATACAAATAAGATATTCCTGAGCTCACTTTTAGACATACATCTACTTTGCAAGTTGAACAACAATTCTTTTGATTTTTTTTACTTCCTACAAACTTGACTTTTAGACATAAACAATACTGAATTCTGGCCTACTTGGTGGACAATGTTGCCAGAAGGGAAATCAGCTGATAGTGGCAGCACCGTAATAAACATAAGTGCAATTACCACTGTATGACATTATTACGATTAATGATATGTAACACGTGCTAAACAACTTGGTAGTGTTTTATTTAGGAGGGCATGGAAAAAGTAAATTTTAAGTTTATATTTTTTTAAACAAAATATCCACAATTATTCCCAGTATTTGAAAAAAAATCAATATTTTGAAGTTTTAATTATATTACAGAATCCGTAAAATATCGATTATTATACCATTTGTATTAAATCGATTGTCAATTTTATGCGCATCACTGTGAATGATGTGGATAATTTAGCGTTTTTTTCATCGAAACATACAACACTTACGATAACAATTCATTTACTGCACAACCCTGATAGCAGCTCGATGTACCAGCGTGTTGTGGGGAACACCATTTTTTTCCTGATGTATAAACGAAGTGAAAACAGAACTTCCCCTTAAATTTGGGATTTGTATAAAAACTAGTGTACAACCATGAAAAAAGTGTTGTTAACTAAAACCCAGCATTTAGACCGTGCGCCAACGGCTATTGTTGGAAGTGTCGGGCGTGATAGAACCCTCAACGTTGGATCAAGTGATAGTAAAAAAAATAGCACGAGCGTAATTGTGTCATCAAAAGCAGTGGCCTTGCCCGCGTCAGTTCGCGTTATACCGATGCCCACGGGAGTGATTACAAACGCGTATAGACAACGCAAATCCCATCAATCTGTATACGAGGACATTTTTAAATGTCTAATGCGTTTACCTGACAAGGCCCTGCAAGACCGAGTCATCGACGCAATAAATGGTTTTGGTAAAACAACAGGTAATACTGCTGATAAGACAACGCTTATCTCTAATCAAAACAAACGCTGTTCCTGTGGAGTTTCCTCGCCAGTTGTTGTTAAGGTTCATGCCTCGACTCAAACAGAAATTCTAAAAACAGAACAAATTGCAGTGAATAAAGTAGAATTTCCAGTTAAAACTGAAAGTACTTCAAGAAAAGCCTCACCTATAAGAGACAGTGGAATGACTAATAAGACTCCCACCTCGTCCACACCCACTCCCACAACGGCAACGGGTAAAGTACCCAAAAAGCGCGGAAGAAAACGAAACACTTGTGTCCCCAAAGTAGTAATGAGATCCACAGCTGAAATGGCTCAACAGGAGCGTGAGGAGAAGCAATTGACACCCGTGGTAACGAAAAAAAGAAAATTAGATACATCATCCTCAGTGAGTAGTAATAAAATTCTTTTAATTCTTTTGTTCCAATGCAAATCATTAATTCTCGTTTATTTTGCAGGATTTGAAGAAAACTTTGGTCAGCAGTACTAGGTCATCCACACCCAATTTGATAGAACGACGGAGCTCTACATTTTCCGAATTATCGTTTGACAACATCAATATAGATGAATTATCGAGTAATGTTATAAATTTTATTGACAAAGGGATTTTGGACACAATTCATCAGACCATGAAAAATGAGTGTCTAAAAGCCAATAAAAAATCTGATGAAGGATTGCTGTAAGTTGAACAATGTTCGAAATACTTTTTGGATATATACAATATATTCTTGATCATTTTGTCGGTTTTTCCCCAATATTATTTTAAGTAGCTCTTTGTTCATATGAGAATAGGAAAGATAACTGTAAATTATCTAAGAAGAGAACATTTCTAAAGATGAGAGTTAATATATTCTCTTCAGAAATAGTGTCCGTTTACAATCATAGTTAGTAGTGGAAAGAAAATTATTTGCCGTTTTTCACAAAATTACAATCAAATATTTTTCTATTAATCTTAAATATTTTGTGTTCAATGCTAAGCAATTTTTGGATAAATTTTAAATTTGCTATTGATCTAGCACAAACACATAAAAATTTAAAAAAAAAAGTTTGTAAAATTTTGCAATGCGGCAACTCTTTAGTCAATACGAAATGTCCAAAGACTGTGGAAAAAAACGATTAGGATTTGAGGCCTGATTGCTAACTGTAAATGTACAGTTGCAGCTGTAACAGAGTATTTCATGGGCTTTCCCGAATTAATAGATACAAAATACGTGATAAACGCAATAAGCATAAAAATTTCTTAATCAAATTATAGATTACTAGTAAACCCGGCAAACGTTGTTTTGCCATATAAATAATTTTTTAGTAATTTCATAGCTTACTTATTGCAAGAATGTATGTATGTTAGAATGTGTATATTGTATGTATGTATGTAAGAATGAGAAAGAAAGGAAACGAAAAATAGATGTTGGCCGATTCTCATAGATACCGGATAAGCATAAAAAATTTCATCAAAATCGGTCAAGCCGTTTCGGAGGAGTATGGCAACAAAAACTGTGACACGAGAATTTTATATATACAGATATTCAATTGAATGATAAAGTGGTTCATTGAACACGTATTTAGATACATTGTTGATATTCTTTTCATATTTCGTTCTTTTGCAGTCCCATTCACGATGCCATACTATCGAGTGATGTTCTGGGTGCCCAACGCCAAGTATATGCATGGACAAAATTTCTCGGGACAGATTTAAATACTTTGCTAACTGAGGACGAGGAGGATTGCCTTCAATTGGCGATACAATCCGACTGCGATTCGAAAATCATGAATATCATATTGAAAGCTGGCATCTTGCCCAATCATATATATGAGAACTCCAACACAGCTCTCCATTTGGCTATTATAAACAACATTCAGTTGGAATCAATCAGAGAGCTAATGAATGTAATAGATCTTAATCTTTTACTACAAATCAACGATGATGGCTATACGGCTTTGCATATTGCAGTCCGACATAATCAATACGAAATAGCAGAAACTATATTAAATACCATTGATACAAGGGAGTCGAATGTTGTCTACAGAAGATCAATTGAGCAATCAAACGAAAGTCAAGATAATGTTAAACCGTTCTCGAAATATTATGAACAGGCCTGCGATCGGTTGGAATTGAATCAAGACAAACTAAAACGTAGTCGATTAAAAAGAGATGTGATAAATGCCAGCGAATCAAGAGCTGGAAATCCTCCACTTTTCTATGCACTCGAGGGGGAGTTTGGTAAGTCTTCGAATACAATTTAGGTAACTGAATAAAGATAATTAACAAATTCCCTTTTTTTAATACAGAGCATCTATGTTATTTTCTGCTAGCACATTTGGCTGATCCCGAAGAAGAGAACTTAAGTGGGAATTCCCCAAAATCCTTTCATTATGAATATACCCGGAGTTTACGTGTTAATCTAAAAGTAGCCCGCATTATGGATAAAGTAACAAATATATTAAATAATTCACAAAAATGTATTAGTGTAGATAATTGAAAGTAATTTATGAATTGTAAATAATTTATTGTGAGCAAAATAAACTTTTTTTTTCGTGCATTAACTCCAATCCAAACTCAAATTGATTTGTTTAAGTTTAGTTAGATCTATGGGTTGCATTGATGGAGGCAATTTAATATTTCGATTTGTGGATTTTTTTAATTTCTTTAATCGTTTCTTTCCACGACGAAACTTGCTTTGTTGAGCTACTGTAATGACATAAATAAATTAATAGTCAGAAACTTAATTTATTCTTAATTGTGTCACTTGCCAATCTTTTCCAGTCGCTTCAAATCTTCTGGACTGTAATGTCCATAATTACAAAATAATTGGAATTGACAATAGCCATTGAAGAAACGTTTGCAGGGCTTCTTTAGGCGCTCCTTTTTCAATATTAGAGCAGGATCTAAAAAATTACTGATCAATAAGCATTAAATTTTATTTATTTATGGGAAGTCCCTACCTTGAAATCGTTGCATGTAGGTTACTTTGGCTGCTGTATGCAGCATGCCAGCATTGTGTAATTTTCGCACATTTAAATCGTTCTTCATAAAACAACAGCAGTAATCGCAATAATAGCTTTTGCCACCCATTTCTGCATAAGTATTAAAATAATAATTGAAATTTCGCATAAAATATAGAGATGGCAAAATTTAGCAGGTAATCGTTATTTGTAACGAATACAGCTATGACCAAATAACGATAACAAAAGCCAAATAAAAACTTTTTAATTCATCTTAATTTTTTTTTTTTCTTTTCTATGTTAAACTATTATAAAACTAACTTTCAATTCAATAATTATTTTAGATTCAGTATAAATAGAAATTCTATCAGTTAAATTGGTAAGCCTGATTTCACAATAATTAGCATCACTATGCTAAACCAGGTGGCAACTCTATATTCCCAATTAAAAACAATTTGCAAAATGTTGTAAATAACAGTCTAAATTGAAATTTTACTAACCATTTCAAATAGGAATCGAAGTGAAATAATGTTTTTACCCGAAACTGCCACCTTCTGTATCACTTTATTGGTGTATGGAGCCATTTTGCTACTCCTCATTTACTATGTAACTTTGGAATTGTTTGAAATAAGTCACAGTTTTTAATTAATTTAAAATTTTTTTAAGGTACTAACACTAGCCGATTTGGAGTGCGATTATTTAAATGCACAGGAATGTTGTCGTCGACTAAACTTTTGGGTTATCCCGAAATTCGGTTCGCATGCTATTCTTTGCGTGCTCCTGCTCCTTGGTGGTCATTGGATAATGTTTTTGCTAAATTTACCCATGGTATTGTGGCTCTACTATGAGTTACATCGTCAGCGTAGAGATAGTCTGGGGGTCTATGATCCAGTGGATATACACAGTCGTGGTCTGCTTAAGGTTCATTTAAGAAATTGTATGATTTATTTGGGCTACTACTTCGTTATGTTCTTTGTCGGTTTGTATTGGTAAGTTGAAGAAGATTGTGCGGAAGTGTTCGATTACATTCAGACTAACGTTTTCCAAATATGCTTGCAGTCTCATCTCGTCGCTTATTAAGGGGGATCCCATTAAACGTTATGAAGATGATGAAATAGTCACAGATTTCTGAAGGTTGGCGTAACCTCTGCTACCATTGAGTGAGATTGTCGGTATCAATTTATATATACATATTAGTTCATGCCATGGAATGCAACCGAAATGGTTAGCAATCGGGTCAGATAATTGGTATAAAAATTGTCCTTCTGCTGTAAAAGATGATGGAAAATTTTTAAGACCAAATCGAATATCGAATTTTCTTTAATCCTACTTCATGAAGAATTTGTCGGATAGTATAAAATTGAATAGCTTAAGAATGCGAAACTCTTCCGAATCTTATTCATAAGTTCTTCCTGTTCATCGATAGCCTATATAAATACCGTTTAGTATTAGGACTTTCGGTTTTAGTTGATCTTCATGCTTCCGGTTGTATTCCATGGTTCGTACTTTAAAAAGGGCTTGCAGAGGAGAATTTATTTAATCAAGACTGTATTTCTATAGTGAACAAATGATTCGTATTTTAAACAATCCAAAAGTCTATCTTAGTCCACACATACACGCACACACACATCTACACCACTCGGTGAGGTTGTTCGTAAAATTCAAACAAACATATTTAGAAATCTCATCAGAATAGTTTTAAAAACACAATTTTCTTGTTCATTATTTAAGATTTTTTATTTATTAATTTATTATTTATTTATTTATTTCATTTCTAGGCATATAAACAATTAATTTATTTACTTATTCGAATAGAATAGATCACAAAGTATAAAAATATATATGTATTAAGACAAAAAAAAAAAGGAGATAATTTTGAACTTGTTGCTGTAACTATTGTAAAAAGTCGATAACTTCCTCCAGTTCACGCTGACGAGCCTGTTTCTGTGCCCATCGTGCTTCGGCTGTCTTGACACTGACCACCCAACGATCGTGGGCCAACTTAATGCCACAAACATTTTGTTTATCTAACGTTTTGGAAGAAGCTGCCGTTGACGATGATGATGATGGTGCTACATCTTTCTTTTTGCCCATGTAGGATTGGGCATCGGAGCGAGGGTGACGACGCTTGGCGGGACAGAGTTTGCCACCCTTGGGAAACGGCGGCTCAGATAGATATAGCTTCAGGCAGGCTTGATGAAACAAATGGCCACAATAGACACGCTCTATATAGGCATCGGAATTCTCGTCCATTACCATATCCTTGGGATTCTTGGGTAAAACAGGATTATCACAAATGGGGCACAGTTCTAAATGAAAATCACGGGTAGCCTCTAGGCAAAATTTCAGTGAGCGATGCAATGATCTCATTGGACGAAAATTGGCCAACTCATCTTTGGTGAGACGCAGCGGCGGCTCCACACACTTGCGCGCTATCTCCCGGGATTGGCCATTCAAATAGCGGACAAGAATTGCCGGCAAATTGGAATCTTGACATTTCAATTCCACACCCTGCACTGGATACTCATCGGGCACCGTGGCTGTGATCCGATACATATAGGCGCCACCTCGTGCTATCAATTCGACACTGCTGTTCTTTTGCCTTAGTTTCAGTTGACTGGTTTCCGGCTGTTGATCTTGTGCCTTAATATCCATACGCAGCTGCTTAATCTCGTCCAGGCACACACACAAAGGATTATCGGTAAGATATTGTTGAGTGAAGGCAAGAACTAACAATGCCTGCTGTTTACCCATGTAATCCCTGATATAATCATCAATTAAACGAGTTAGCTCGGTCAGCAACTTATCTGAATAGACGCGACTTTTCAACTCCACCAGTATGGGAGTGCTCTGTGGATAGTTTTCCGGAAAACGTAGGCAAACGGTCATGGAACGATTCGGTCTCTCCGGATAAATATCGACTCTAATGAGGGAAGCAGTACAAACGACTATTTTGGTGTGTGGTACTTCTTTCTCACACTTGTCCCGAAATTCGGTGATTTCCTGCTCTAGAAAGCCCATGACAGGCGGTAACAACAAAAATCGGTGATTGTTGCGGTATACGAAATATTTGAAATTTAATGCCAATTGGAAATGTTTTTTTTTTTTTGAACAGCTGGTGGAAAAGTAGGGTTGCCACCACCGCAAAAACAAGCGCTAACTGATTCGCATAATAAGCTAAAAAATTTGAACGCTTAATGATTTGTAAAGAAAAATTTAGTCGAAGCTTAGAATGAAAAGAAGGTTTCAATATCAAACAGATAAACTTTAAAAACAACTCAAAAAACTTTTGAAAAATATGTATTCATAAAGTCACAGGTCCCAATATGAGTTCCTCTGATATTAAAAAGCTATTTTGCCATTACTGACATAACAGGGCTCCTAAAACTCGACTGACGCAAAGCCACAGCCACGTTGTGTAAAAAGCCGACCAAGAAGAGGACCAATTAACTGGTTATTTTACAAAGAAAATGGTATTGGATTTGGATCTATTTCGCAGTGACAAGGGATTCAATCCCGATGCTGTCCGTGACAACCAAAAGAAACGCTTTAAAGATGTAGCTCTTGTGGAGACGGTCATATCAAAAGATACGGAATGGCGACAATGTCGCCATAAGGCCGACAATCTCAATAAGGTGAAAAATGTCTGCAGTAAGGTGATTGGCGAGAAGATGAAGAAAAAGGAGCCAGTGGGTGCCATGAGCGAGGAGCTGCCAGCTGCTGTTTGTGAGAATCTAACGGAAATTGTTGCTGAAACGTTGCAGCCGCTGACAGTGAGTCAGATCAAACAATTGCGTCTGGTCATCGACAACGCCATGGTGGAGAATCAAAAATCCTTGGAAGTGGCTGAGCAGACCAGAAATACAGCCTTGCGGGAGGTTGGCAATCACCTGCATGAGTCAGTGCCCGTATCCAATGATGAGGACGAAAATAAAGTGGAACGCACTTATGGAGATTGTGAAAAACGAAGCAAGTACTCCCATGTGGACCTAATTGTGATGATTGATGGCATGAATAGTGAAAAAGGAGCTGTGGTGTCAGGTGGACGTGGCTATTTTCTCACAGGACCGGCTGTTTTCCTCGAGCAGGCTCTGATTCAGCATTCCCTCCACTTGCTCTATGCCAAGGATTATGTTCCACTATACACCCCATTCTTTATGCGCAAAGAAGTGATGCAGGAGGTAGCCCAACTCTCCCAATTCGATGAGGAACTCTACAAGGTGGTGGGCAAGGGCAGCGAAAAGGCAGAGGATTTGGGCACAGATGAGAAATATTTGATTGCCACCTCTGAGCAACCGATCGCTGCCTATCATCGTGATGAATGGCTGCCAGAAGCCTCCTTGCCCATCAAATATGCCGGCCTGTCCACATGCTTCCGGCAAGAGGTTGGTTCCCATGGTCGTGATACACGCGGCATCTTTCGGGTCCACCAATTCGAGAAGGTGGAACAGTTTGTATTGACTTCGCCACATGACAACAAGTCATGGGAAATGATGGATGAGATGATCGGCAATGCCGAGCAATTCTGCCAGTCCTTGGGTATACCATATCGCGTGGTTAACATTGTCTCGGGTGCCCTTAATCATGCTGCCTCCAAGAAACTGGATTTGGAGGCATGGTTTGGTGGCAGCGGTGCCTATCGTGAACTTGTCTCCTGCTCCAATTGCCTAGACTACCAGGCACGTCGTCTTCTTGTGCGCTACGGCCAAACCAAGAAGATGAATGCATCTGTAGATTATGTCCACATGTTGAATGCCACTTTATGTGCTGCCACTCGAGTGATTTGCGCCATCCTGGAGACGCATCAAACGGAAACAGGCGTTAAAGTTCCAGAGCCCTTGAAAAAATACATGCCGGCCAAGTATCAAGATGAGATTCCATTTGTTAAACCCGCTCCCATTGATCTCGAACAGGCGGCAGCAGCTGAGAAACAAAAGGGCAAAAAGGACAAGGGCAAGAAGGATCCAGTTGCTGCTTAAACCCATATAGTCAATAGTTATTTGAGATTGAATGGCGTGACTTGAATGCTTAATTAAGCTGTTAGCTTATATTCGTTTTCTTAATTTTCTCAACAGACTCAAAAAAAAAAAAAACAATTTTCTATGGCATTTATATGAACATTTAATTATAAACTTTGAAAAACCGATACTACACAAATAATGTATAAATATTTAAGCGACTTTGTGTGCACTTTTATAAATTAAATTAAAACAAGCTGCGCTTCAAATGCTACAACAAAGTAAATTTTATTTGTGTATCTTTAAACCTTAAAGCAATGGTTGAAGAAGATCAAGCAAGTAATTAGTATAGCTTATTTACCCAAGTTGGTTTTAACCATACGGGAACATAAAATACTACAACTTATCAGACATATTGTCCGACAGTTTAAAAGTTTTTGATTCGTAGATAGTTTCGTACACTCAGGGCTTTGGAAAGCTAAAATTTCTTGAATGTCCCTGGGCCTATTTTCTTCAAACTTTAATAATAGCTGAAATTCGAGTTCTTATACTTTTGCTACTGATTTTGAATTGTAAAATGCAGGAAAGTTTAGTTTTTTTATTAAAATAACAAAATGTTAAATAACAAATTTTTCCTGAATATTTTGGGTAAGATTAAAATTATATTTACGCTTTTTTAAATTTTTCATAAAGCAATTACAAGTTACCTAGACTCAAAACTTGTTATTATTCTTAGAAAAATTTTATTAACATATATAAAAAATTAATTTTGAATAAATTGAAAAATAGTATAAAAATGAAATATGTATTATAATCATATCTTTAATTTAACAGATACCCTGAAAAAGTTACAAAATATACTTTGCTTAGGTGGTTAGAAGGTTTTCGTTTAAGTTACATGGGTAAAAATTGCCTTTTTTCAACAATTTTTTTATACAATGTACCCAAAGGGTAAAAGGGTATATTAAAGTCGCTGAAATGTATGTAACAGGCAGAAGGAAGCGTTTCCGACCCCATAAAGTATATATATTCTTGATCAGCATCAACAGCCGAGTCGATTGAGACATGTCCGTCTGTCCGTATGAGCCACTCGATCTCAGAGACTATAAGAGCTAGAGCTACCAAATTTGGTGTGAGCATCCGTCTAATGTCAAAGCAGATCAAGTTTGTTTCAAATTTTAGCCACGCCCACTTCCGCCCCCGCAATTTAAAAAAACGATAACTAGGGCTGCTTTCAATACATCGTGTTCTTACTTGGTACACCTAATTATATACCCAAACTGGATCAGCTGAGAAAATTTGAAATTTGTTGAAATCGGACAATTAACATCGGAGATATGGCTATATCCGTTTTGTACTGAAATGCCAAGGCGGCATTGGCAGATAAGAAAGAGCGAGATGGCATGCGTTCGCTGCTGCTGCATGTAAAGGGGAATTTCGTTTTGAATTGATTGCGATTTTGAGGTTGTTCGATCATTTGTCTAGTGACTACGCAGATCAAGAGAGTTTAAAATTTTTGCCACGCCCACTTCCGCCCCCGCAATTCAGAAAAAACAAATTATTAGAGCAGTTTTTAGGGAATCACATTCTTATTTGGCACACCTAATAATGTGGCTAATATGCATCATCTGACCAATTTTAGTCGAAATCGGACAATAAATATCGGAGATATACGAATGTGCATTTTGAACTGAATTGCCAAGGCGACACTAGCTGGAAAGAGTGAGCGAGATAGCATGCGTTCGCTGTTGCGGCATGCTAAAGAAATTTTTTTATGAAATTAATCGCTATTTCGAGGGTGTTTGACTTTATTCAATATAATAACTAGTAGGTACAGGGTATACTCAATGTCGGCAGGGACGACTTGCTTGCTTCATTTTAATATAAATAATGAAATTTTTTTTTACAATTTAGTATTTCTATAAAGATACATGTTTCAAAGAAACCTCCGCGTTGGCAGAAGAACTTCTTACCGGATCATCCAAAGTGAAAAAACAAAAAAACATATTTTAGTAAAGACCATAAACTAGAAATTGAACGATGGAAAAAAAATGAAAATTGGATTTTTGGCAGTCCTTTTTACAAAAAAAATGCAAATTTTAAGGAAAATTTCACTACATTTTTTTTTTTTAAATAGTTGTAAATGAAAAAAAAAAATCCTTCGTTCAAGTCCTCAAGAATCGTATTTTTAAGACCTGTGCAAAACTTGATCAAAATCGGTTGATTAGTTCTCAAGAAATCTTGCCAACCGACTTTGAAAACACAGTTTTGAGAAAAACGCGTTTAAAGTTTTGAGCGCGGTGCGCTGAGCCTTGAGCACTCGACTTCTAAAGGCTGTATCTCCGAAACTATTGCTCGGATCGATTTGAAATGTTAACACAATATTCTAGAGATATTCAAAAATTTAATAGGAAATCGATTTTTTGAAACCGTGAAACCCATGTAGCCCCTTAATAGATTTAACTTATTAAAAAAGGATCACAGTTTCCCTTCCGTTTTGAACTCTTTTTAAATAAAAATCTGAAATGTTTTTAATTTTGAGATTGGTTTTTATGAAACATAATATTTTATAATATAATGAATTTGTGTCATTAAATCTTTTAAATAAGATATTTGCAAAAATTCTTTTCCTCAATTTAGGAGATCTCTCTTTTTTTGGAATGTCTAGAAAATGTGCCGAAATCTACTAAGATTTACGTATGTAGTTTTTTTTAGTTATTTCAAATGAAATTTAAAAATAAATAATGTTTATATTAAGCAAATATTCAAAAAATGTTGTTAGCGATTTCCATTTCAAGTTTTTGTATCGAAACTGTTTTGACATTCCGCCATTTTGCATTGGTATAAAGATGCAGGGTTGCCAAATAAGTTAAAGATGTTTTGATCTCATAATTTAATGTCGTAAATAAAGTAATTAGTTTTCATACTTTCTAAGTAAATCCCAATTAGTTACAATCACTCGTTTCTTCGTTACCAAGTAGGAATAGCAACGTTTTAGTGATTTCTATTAACTCTAACCGGTAACCTGGTTGCCTGGGCAACATTTTCAAACTTATTTACTTCCCAACCCCTCTCATCTATTGAACTTGTATTTTGTGTCTACAGAAAGAAGAATAATTCGTAGAGAATTCATAAAAGAATTTTTATTTAAAGTATCAAAATGTCGCATCAGAAACGTCGAGAAAAATCCAAAAAGGACACTCGCTGGGATCGCATACGGAAACGTCATTTAAATGCTAATCCATTAGGTTTGAAAACGGATGCAGTGCGTCGTTTTATTGAATTGGATTATGTGGGCAAGCGGCAAGAACGAAATCTTATTGAAGGTGATCAGCGCAAGCAACTGAATCCCAGTGTGATTATGGACATGCGGCACAAGATGGTGAGTTTAGGAGCAATAGGTAAGCCATTTTACTTTGAGGTTTCCGTTTTTTAGTTCCAGCAAATACCGCATAAGTTGCCCTTGGCCACTCTGGCCCACGGCAGCTCATTGGAATCGACCAAAGCCCATAATCTAGAGGTGGAGAAGCGTTATATTGACAACCAGTTGGAAAAGTTTCGTCAGCAATTGGCGCGACATCATCCCAAAAACAAAAAAGAGATTCGAGTGCCTCCAACTAAACCGGATTTCAATCTAAATCATGCACCCTTAGTCCAGAGTTTGTCTCATGCAGCCAAGCACATTGATGATTTCTACAGTACTCCTGTCCAGGCTTTGGGTCAAGTAGTACAAATATGCTCCAACTCCAAACAGGCGGCCACCTCCAGTCTGCTGAGACAATTGGAGGCCGATCAGGAGGCGGATATGGAGAACATTTGGGTTGAGCAAGTGGCTCAAGTAACAGAGATTGCCGAATTCAGGGATGAGGAAGTACACTCGCTTTCTCTAGATTTGGATTTGCTAGAGTATCGTAAATTCACCAAGCAGCTGCAGGTGGACGAGAACAAGGCCAAATTGGAGCTGTGTCGCACTCCAAGTCCATTAACTCCCACCGAGGAGTTCTTTAGGCCTATGCGTGCCGCTGCAGAGCGCCAAATGCTTCACATGCGCACCATACGCCATGAAGAGGAGCTGCTGGAGCAACAGCAACTACAACAGCAAATGGGTTCACCAGCACCACTGCAAAGAGAATCCTCCACATGTTCCAATACCAGCGATGGAATCGACTCTGTAATATCTGATCTGGCCGAAGAGGCTTTGTATGAACTGCAAATGGAGGCCGCTGAGGAACAAGAACGAGAGCAAGTTAACAAAGAGTTAGCCAACTGCACCAAGCATGTGCAGTTCCAGCTGCCACCCAAGAAAACACCCACACCTAAGCCCGAAGAAAAATCCCAAACAGATACTGAGCCGGAACCTTTACTAATACGGCGTCTTGATGTTTCCAAAGTGGTGGTAAAGCCCAAGGAACCTGAGTTGGCCACATCTAGTGACGACGAGGACGCAGTTTTGCAGCCTTCTCATGAGAAGCATCGGATTATTGATCAACTCTTTGTAACAAGGGCAAATAGTCAATTGGTTCTGATGCGTAAGTATTTTCTCAAATGGATTCACTACACGACTCTGGAGAAGATTGAACGCGACCAGCAAGCCCATGGACATGCTCAGACCAACGCTAACCGGGTACAGAAAATAAATGCCTTTCTGGACAAAGTGCGCCAGGAGAAGCAAAGGCTAAGAACAACCCGACAGGCGGTAAAGCCCACCTCAACTGACATGGAGAAAGTTACACAGAAATCACTAGAGCAGCGCGAAGAGTCTATCAAAATGGAAAAGCAATTTAAAAATAAGTGAGTTCTAGTTTTGAATCTTTTGATACCATCTGACTAATCCTTAAACTCATTTCAGGCTAAAAGTGCAGCAAGATATTATAGATCTACAGCGCATTAAACTGGAACGGCAGGAGCGTCTGATTATGCAACTTAAACTAAGCAAACTGAGCGACGAAGCCAAGGAGGCTCGTGAAGATCTTAAACAGGAACTGAAAACCGTTATCCGTTGTGGTGATCCCAAGGCTAAAGCCAAGGCCAAGTGCCTTCAACTAATTGGCAGTTTACGGGATGCCGAAGATGAGGAATTGGCCAGATTGCAGGGTAAAGCCTTGCTCCAGCCACGTTTTCTTCAGCATATGCAGGAAAGAGCCATGGAACGAAGTGTGCGGCATGAACAAGCACGACAGAGGAGAGCCCAGGCTGAGGCCGAACGTGAAGCTGCCAAAATGGCCATGGAAGAAGCCAAAAGACAAGAGGATGAAGAGGCCAAGCGTCTGCGTATAGAAGTCCTCAAGGAAAAGCGGCGTCAAGAGAAAATGGCTAAGATACTGAAAGAACGTGAACGCCAACGTTTCGTGGAGAATCAGAAGAAAGCTTTGGAATTTAGTCGTCGTTTACTCTTAAGTCGCATTGGAATGGAATGTTTCAAGCGCTTATTACAACGCAAGCGGGATAACCTAGTCAAATGTGAAGAGTTCCGTCGACGATTGTATAAAAAAACTACCTTGCTTGCCTGGCGGGGTTATGCGGCCTTCTGCCAGCGGCAGAAGATTCTCCGTGCCGAGGACTGCTTTAATCGTGCCCTCAAGAGGCGAGCCCTGATTGCATGGATCATCTATCTGCAGAACGAAAGAAGCAAAATGCTAGTGGCCATCGACTGGCATGCTCTTCATGCCATGGAGCATTGGTTTGAGCGCTGGCAAAACTATACAACTCAAAATAGACTGATTGAAGACACCAAAATGAGGCAGGCCATTTCACATCATGAGTGGTAAGTGCAAATCAAAGGAGATTGAAGTTGCTATAATCTTATATATTGTTTTTAACGATTTGAAAAATCTTTTTTATGAAACTATTTTAACGTTTTAAAACAAAAGAATAATGTCCGATTTGGCAAAATTGTTTTTTATTTTTAACGACAGGGATAATACAGGATTTTTGTAATCTTATTAAAAGAAGTTAAATCAATTTTTTAGGTCTATCTAATTTTAATGTATTTAGTAAGAAGTCGGATATTAAGATATAGAACCAAAAATCTTTCAATTATTTTTATATCTACTACTTTCTAGGCATTTAAAATGGAAAGTCTTGGATTGCTGGCGACGTTTGCCACAAATTTTAAAAATCGAAAAGGAAACGGAGGAACGACGTCAACGTTGGCGTATGAAAATCTGGGAGCTTCTACCCGACTATAAGCCCCGGGAGGATAGTCTTTGGTAGCTGAAATTGATATATAAAAATAATGTTATGTTCTATTTATTCGTTTTAATTATCGTTTAGTTTGTCATTCAATATTCGAACAAGATTTTGAGTTCATTTCTTATATCACTATATTTGGAATTGTGAATAAATTTGAGTTTGGATAATTGCATTTTTGAAACTAAATCAAAGCATATTAACTAAATATAAAAATATATACTTATAGTTTTAGTTACACATACATTGATTCTCTAGCAATATGATAAACTTTAAGCTTATATTAAATAAAACTGCTAGTTCTAGTTAAGTAATTTGGGCGTTTATGTTGTGCTTAATGAAGAATTCACTTCAATAATATGGCTCGCCAATTGCTCCATACGCGATTTCGGCTGGAGGGCGGTGATCGTTTAAACTCATGCAGTGTGGAACCCAGCCAGGTCACATAAATTTGACGCAATAGTATGAAGGCGACGTAGCAAGCAATAAGCATGGCATAGACTGCCACCACAAAGGAAATGCCCAATCTGCAAAGAAGTATAGTATGAGATTAGAAAGCAATCCCCGTATTTTAATTACAAAACTTCTCACTCAAAATCCTCAAATACTTCACTGCAATCGTCTGGTAGGAGCACTGGAACTCCCAACAGGCGCATCACCAAAAAGGGATGACATATGGCCGTCAGTGTCAAATTGGAGCCCAAGAGCAGGGCACACTCGGAAAAGAGTAATCCCCATATATACCAACGATAATTTCGCTCCCCAATGCAACAATTGAGCCAATAACTATGATGGGAACGCCGTTTAACACAGGTACCACAGACCGGACAATGGTAGGCCCGCCTTGGTGTTACCTTGCGACAAATCTCACAGATATTTGGTTGGCCATGCATCAAACCAGAACGCTCAGAGCCATCCAAGTCCATGACGACATCGTTATCGTCGTCATCGTCATTCAATACACTTTCCATTTGTAAAGTTGTTTGGGCCTCGGCCTGCTCTTCTCCACTGGATGCTTCTGCTATGCCTGGTAGTTCATCTTTTGGCGTAGTCCCATATTGGGCTGTGACCAAATTGAGTGGTGATAATTTCTTTGCACGATATAAACAATATATCCCAGCACCAGAAAAGATCATTAGAATATAGTTCTCCTCAGGCAAGAGCTCTAGAAGTGGAACCTCACATTCAAATATCAAAATCATATAAAAGACCGAGAAGATTATCCAACTGAGAAAGAAATTTGTACGGGTTGCTGTCCGTTCAGCTACCTGTAACCCCCATATAGTGAATCCCATAACGGTAAGCATTATAACCAATGCCGTCTTGCCATTCAATGCTGCCAATCCCATCATTAGGGGTATCATCAAAGCTGGTGCAAGAGCTGCGGGCGAAATTCGCTTGGCCCCGCCTCGCCATGGCAGGCGCAAACGATCTTGGAAAGCAATCAGCATGCCTTGTAGATTTTTTTGCTCAATCTTTCGACAAGTCACCAACCTAAACAATAAAATTAAAATTGAGAATAACTTTCGTTTTACGCTCTGTAATTGAAGCTTTAAGGGCTTACCGTGTGCATACCAAATCGAGATCTTCGCAATTACAACAACATCCTAAGATATGGAAGGGTTTGTCATCAGATCCTATATATTCGCAGCAACAAAGCTGACTTTGGCTCTGGGTTTCCTCTGCCTTTGAAGCTGCATTAAAATAGTCCATACCAAAAATTTAATATCGATTAGGCCGGCAGCAAGCAGCAAAAACACACAAAACAGTATGCAATAAAGATTATTTCATGGCCCAATAAGTGGTCTTTATAAAGTGATATCTCTAATCTTTAGGTAAATTGCTAATTGTTCATTACATTGTTTTTTCTTTATAATTTAGGCTCTTGAAATCTACTCACACAAGCTTAAGGCAGGACAAAAACAAAGAAGGTAAAAAAACTGGTTCAGATTATGCCACATTCACACTACCCAACACCACCGATCAGCTGTTAAGCAAAAATACGTTACAATTCACAAATATATTAATATAAGTAGAGTAATATACTGTTAGCATTGACATTTTGCAGAATAAAAAACAGGTTTTTTTTTCATTTGACAAGTTTATTTGAATCGCAATTCTAAAATTCCTCGACTTAAATTTTCGTCGGTTTGCCAAACATTTTTACTATTGAAAGTTTCATCCTTCTTAATTATATCTACAAATTGTTCCAAGCCGCCACCCACACCAAAATAATGTGATTTACCAGCCACTAAAACTAACCCATTGTTTTTCAAACGACAACCAAATGTATCTAATAGTTTTTGTTGATTTTCAATATTATATATGGTCTCGGCGGTAAGTATAATGTCGTATTTATCAAAATCCTTGGTCAGTAAGGCAAAATGAGACCAATCTCCAGAAAAGAACCTTGTGTTATCTTCAATTATTTCCAACTTATCAGCATTCGTTGTAGATTCTTTCAGATTTAGCACCACATTTGGTTGAGTAATTTTCTCCAATACATCTTTATTCTGCAAGACAAAAATGTTCTATAAAATTGAAACCGTTAGGGAAAACCAAGTTCATTTACGTAATCCTGAAAATCCACTTTGGCTCCACATTTCAAGGCATATATGCCCAATAGTCCAGAACCGCAGCCTAAATCCAGTACTTGTTTGTTCTTCCAATAGGTTTCATTAAAATTTTCTGATAAATAAAGCAGCAAATCATCGGTACACTCCCATATTTTGGCCCCGCCTTCGTAAACTCCTGTAATTAAGTCCGAAAGACCATCTTCTGATTTTTTAATATCCGTACTATCTGCATCTTGATGTGTTTTTATGTCCTCTAAAAGAAAACCGGCAACAAGATGACGGAGTTCTTTATTGCCAACTTTAAGGTCCTTGGCATTCAGTTCGTATAAATCTAAATTGGCAAACAGGGATTTATTGGGCTTAATCTCTTCCGCTTGATACCAGATGACGTCTTCTTTGATATCTCGATCGTATTCCAGGATTTTACCATCCTTTGGCAGATCAAGAACTGGATCAGAATTTTCAGTATCCACATTGAAATTAAATTTAAACATTTTCCAAAGCACAAGGCACAAAGTAGTGCAGAATTGCTATTTTGTTCAATATAGAATGTAAGCACTAAATGGATATAATAATATGTAAGATAATTTATTATTTTTGTTTACTTCACAAACTCCCAACAGCTGTTAAAGCACACTTTTTAACTTTGCCTATTGTTATCGCTTGGCAGTGTTCGAAACGCTTTTAGTTGTCTCTTTTTAATCTATCGATAATATTTTTAATGCAACCCTACGTAAATTTGTGTTTTCCATAATTCTCAAAAAATTTCTATGGAAGAGCAATTAAACAATGATGTGAGTTTATTTAATGTCAATTAGAATTCCTAACCAATCAATTACTTTGTAAATTAGGGCGCCCAGCCAACGCCATTAATGTCCATTCGCTTTGAGCAGCAACAGGAAACATTGGAAAATGCGGCAACTGTAACCCCGACCAATGGAAATGAAAATGGCAACGCTACTGCAGCCGGCGATGTTGCAAATGATGAATTAGATGATGGGGAGGGTGCCGATAAAGGGGATGCTTCTCCTGTTGGTGCTGATTTAGTTTTACCCAAGGCTCTTGAGGATGTTTTGGCTCTGAAGGATCAACGTGTAGCTGAGTTTACAATAGACGGAGACTCCCAAGGCGGCAGTGGGACACCGCAGGACTTTGCTGATGTGGGCGATGACAGCGACGATGAAGCCGAGAATCAAGTGAACGGCGGTGGAGTCGGAAAATCTAGCAAACAGAGCAAGGCGGAAAAAAATAAAAAGAAAAAACGCCGCAAGAAGCAGAATAAAAAAATTCGGCAACAGCTAGAAATAGAAAGGCAACAGCAAATATCCTATCTGGACAAGGAGCAGGGCCAAGAAAAGGAAAACCAGGAAGACAATGATGGACCAGAAGCGATAGCTGAGCAGGAACACAAAGCAAATGGTAGCGATGATGAGCGCCAGGAGAAGGAGAAAAAGGGCAAACACAAGGAGCACCGCAGCTCAAGCAGAAAAAAGAAAGAACGCATTGAAGAAAAGTCGAAAGAAAAAAAAACATCTGAGATCAGCGAGGATGACGTTACAATTGAGTAAGTACTAAATACTTTGTGAGTTTAAGGACAATTCTTCAGTTTTCTTTTTCTGTAACCCCTCAGATATGTACCCGAGAAGATAACCATAGCGGATCTGGCCCCTATGTACAGACAGTTTTATCGTGTTTTTGAGATCTTTAAACTCGAGAACAAACCAAAACCTGCTGAGAAGGACAAGGCAGCCTTGGATGGCGAAGCATTGGCAAAGGATAGAAAATCCTCCGATAAGTTGCACGGGGACGATGATGACGACGATGGCGATGACGATGAGGACGGTCAAAAGGCAGATAAAGAGAAGTTATCCAAAAGAAAACTTAAGAAATTAACACGGCTCAGTGTTGCAGAGCTTAAGCAATTGGTCTCCCGCCCAGATGTGGTCGAAATGCATGATGTCACCGCTCGAGATCCGAAATTGTTGGTTCAATTAAAGGCCTATAGGAACACAGTACAAGTTCCTAGACATTGGTGCTTTAAGCGAAAATATTTGCAGGGCAAACGAGGCATTGAAAAGCCACCATTTGATCTACCAGCCTTTATTAAGAAAACGGGTATCATGGAAATGCGGGAATCGCTCCAAGAACGAGAGGATGCCAAGACCCTGAAGGCAAAAATGCGTGAGCGAGTGCGCCCTAAAATGGGTAAGATCGACATTGACTATCAGAAACTGCACGACGCATTCTTTAAATGGCAGACAAAGCCACGTATGACCATTCACGGCGATCTTTATTACGAGGGCAAGGAATTTGAGACGCGTCTAAAGGAGAAGAAACCGGGTGATTTATCTGAAGAGCTACGCATTGCATTGGGCATGCCAGTTGGACCTCAATCCCATAAGATTCCGCCGCCGTGGCTCATAGCCCAACAGCGTTATGGTCCTCCGCCTTCGTATCCGAATCTGAAAATACCGGGTCTAAATGCACCTATACCAGAGGGCACTGCATTTGGTTATCATGCCGGAGGCTGGGGTAAACCTCCAGTTGATGAGAATGGAAAACCTCTGTACGGAGATGTGTTTGGCACCAATATGTTGGATCTGGATGTGAGTCAAAACCGAATTTCCAGTGTTGATTGTAATTTAACGTGTTGTTCAAATATCCTTACAGAATGGAATCGATGAGGCTGATATTGAACGGAATCAATGGGGTGAACTGGAATCCGAATCTGAAGAATCTTCCGAGGAGGAGGAAGAGGATGGCGAAGACCTGGGCGATCAGCAGGATGAAACTGGTCTGGTCACTCCAGTTGAGGGATTGGTTACACCCTCAGGTCTAACCAGTGTGCCAGCTGGCATGGAAACTCCTGAAAATATTGAGCTGCGTAAAAAGAAAATCGAGGCTGAAATGGAAGAGTAAGTTTATTACTTTCTTTAATATTAAAAATCATATTATTTAATTTCCTTTTTTTTAGCAATGAAACGCCTGTGCTTTATCAAGTGTTACCTGAGAAGCGCACAGATCGCATTGGTGCTTCCATGATGGCATCTACACATGTCTATGACATAACCGGAAGTGGCACTGGTGCTGCGGCCACTAAACAGCCACCGGTTCGTTCCACAACCAATACTACAACCACAGATCGTGAGGGCATTGTTGAGCTTGCCCTTGACCCGAGTGAACTGGATATGGACAATGACGCCATGGCTCAACGATATGAGCAACAAATGCGTGAGCAACAGAATCACTTGCAAAAAGAGGATCTATCTGATATGTTGGCCGAGCATGTGGCGCGCCAGAAATCGAAGCGCAAGCGACAACAAACGGATCCGGCCAAGTCCACAAAGAAGTACAAGGAGTTCAAGTTTTAGTCGTGTAACAGATATAAACAATAAATAATTTTCCATAAATTGGCCAAGAAATAATTTTATCTGAAAAGTTTCTTAATTTCATAAAATAAAAGGATAAATTTTGAGCAAGTAAAAAAATTAATTTGTACCACTTCCCGCCAATACTCTTCAAAAATGAGAAATAAACAATCGATTTTTTTGTTTTGCTTTTAAAACAGCTGGGCATTGTTAACATCCGCTGTCCTGTGAAATATTCTGTGACTTACGCATCTGGCAACGCTGTCGATTGTTTTTTTTTTACTGATATGGGCAATCAGCAACTAGAGCAGAAGGTGGAGGAATAAAAATTTTTCATTTGCATTTACTTTGTGAACAATTCAATAGAAATACTTTGTGAGCAACGGAATTGCAGCAACAGAAATTCAAGTTTTTCATTTAAGTACAAAATGAGTGAGTTATCTGGCCTTTAAACTAGTATATGCTAGTTAAGCCACCTAGACTTACGGTCAAAAAAATTCCAATTTGCACTTCGTATTAGATACGCATACGCCGCGTAATATGGACTCCCGCTATGGACGAAGTTTTTCAGGGAGCAGTAACAACAATAGTCAATATAGACGCTATAGCCGCTCCCGTTCACGATCCCGGTACGTCAACTATCAGATTACAAGTTAATAGCTTTCTTGATTTTTAACTTTTCTTTGTCCATGCAGGGAACGTAGTCGAGAACATGCTGGTTACCGGCGACGTCAGACTCGTTCCCGCAGTCGTGACAGATCCTCGCACTATAGACGGGATGGTAGTTCGGAGCAGGATTTGTATCGAGACTTAATCGATGATGATTACAAGAAGGAGGGTAGTTATAGTTCTCGCAACAACTATGACCATCGGCAACATCGACGCGACGACAACTATGATCGACGTGACGATAATTATGATAATGAACGCGACCAACGCTGGAAAAATTATGATCGCGAACCAAGGGATCGGAATATGGACTACGAAAGAGGCAACGATCGTGGCAGGTAAAGTTCAATCCATATAGAAAAGTTTCTCAAAAGAACAACTTGTTGAGAACATAAAAATAGGTTTCCATTGCCTTTTCATTTTTTGTGCTTTTTCACTAAATAATGTATTTTTTTTTGTTTTAAAGTCGTAGCGGTGGCGGTAATCACACAAGTAGCAGCAACCAAAACAATGGAAACGGCAACAATAGAGATCGTCGTGACACACGACGCTATTCCTCTGATGAAGATAGCTACATGAGTGATGATAGTCAGTATCGTCGTAAGCACACCAGAACCAGCAATGAGGCGCTTAATATAATAATTATATTTGGTTTAAAGAAACATGTTACCGAAGCGGATGTAAGTATTCAATTATTTATTGAATCCGGTTCAATTGTAATTGGGGTTCCTTTTCAAGATCTGGGCTGCTTTGATACAAGTCAATATGGAACCAGCATGTATACGCGTGATAAGGAAACAGCCTACAGGTGGGTTATATATCAACAATTAATTTTACTCTTAAGTTAGTCTTGTTCTAAGAACAAAACGAAAAAAGCACATTAGTAAGAGTAAGTATTTGTGGGTTCGTCAATAAGATA
Organism: Drosophila austrosaltans; assembly: GCA_035045865.1. Taxonomy (NCBI): domain Eukaryota; kingdom Metazoa; phylum Arthropoda; class Insecta; order Diptera; family Drosophilidae; genus Drosophila; species Drosophila austrosaltans. Next base: position 8,659,783 of record JAWNOQ010000200.1, read on the forward strand.
AATGATAAGGAACAAACCATTTTTGATACACCTGGCTTTACCGAGAACATCAACAACAAAAATAATATCCCCAAACCAAAACAATACAAAAAAACTATAAAAACAAACAACAACATTTTTTGACAAAAACCATTTTGTATCTGCTTCTATCTAAAATTTAGGTGCATCACGCGGTTTCGCATTTGTCGAGTTTAATACCGTAGAGGAAGCCAGACATTGGATGGAAATAACTCAGGTATCACAACAACAACAACACCAACTATAAACAAATGATAAGAGAAAATCATTAGAAAGAAAAAAACCATCTCGGAAAATAATAGTTATACTTAGTATATACATATAAACGCGGTTATAAATTGTAATGAATTTTATACCTTAAGTTCAGTTCCGCAATGAAAATTTAATTCTGGCAGAGTGTACAGTAATATTTTATCGAAAGGATATATTAACTTTGGTTAAACGTTTGCAACTAAATAGTTAATTTTCTTTCTATATGCATATTAATAATGTCTGGATTGGCAATAATTGCTTTCGTACTTAACTTTTGTCCACACCATTCTTGTCTACAAGTTGCATATACATAAATGGGTCAGCTATATAATTAGTTGAAAAGATTCATTTTCATTTTATATTTTCGCTAGATTCTTATTGAATTTATGTTTGCTATATTTCAAAATCTTTATAGATTTTGCAGTTTCGCTCATTGATTACTTTTCATATCCAAATGATAATGGCATTTTCTAATTAGAATTGCATTCAAGTAGTTTTCACTGGCAAAGAGTACAAAATATAGCTTATTTATTTTGTAAGATTATAGACGAATCTTAAGTTTGGCCTTTATACATAATATCATGTTATTTGCTTTATGCCTTGGCCTTATTCATTTAAGCGACGCATCATTTGCCAACTTTTTTTGAAATTGCAAACGAAACGGAACTGAACTTAAAGTATAGATTTATATTTGAAAAAACCATTTGGTATGCCAACTGGTACTTTTCTTGTAAAAGGATACATGGATGCATCGTCCACCGCATTAGGAACAATATCATCAACAAAATCTACATCAGCGATCTCAACGGCAACAAGAACTACGCGTTTACGAATTATAGACACAGCAGCAACCTGGTGACTGTGTAGTCTGTGAAATTTATTTGGTTTATTGGGAAACTGTTTTATTAATCTCAATCTCAATTCTCTTTTTCATTTCTTGGCACAGGGTACACTACAATTGGGCGATCAGCGAGTGTCTCTTCAATATAGCCATAAGCGGGGAACCGATTGGAATTGCATTAAGGTAAGCAATAGGTTAATTTTAAAAATTTATTTATGTTGTTCAGGGAATGAGTAATTAAATGAGCAAATAAAGATTAGATCAGACTAGATAGAGTCCTTATTGTTGTAATGCCGTAATTTTATCAAAGATAAAAGGTTTATGTGCAATGTTTTATCGGCTATATGTTTTAGTTCAATACATCATCAAAAAAACTGAAAATAGTTAGGGAATAAATGGTATATTCTTCTGATATATAACTATAATTCATATTCGATATGAATGTATTAACAAAACGTTCCTTGTCTTTAATCTTCCAGTGTGGTGCCTGCAATTTTAAGCGACGCTTCTACTGCTTCATGTGCAGCTCTTCACGTACGGAAAGCGAAGGCGTTGGCGAAGGGGCCGATGAGATCAGCCATATCTTAACAAAAAGTAAACCAATCAGAATCAAGTCCTTAGCAATGTCGTTAGAAAAAAAAATCAGAATTCATCAATGAAAATTATTCAAAAATTAATTGGCACGCTTTCTCAATGCAGAGATTATGCTACGCAATCTGGATGCCTTGACCAATGAGGAGGGAGTGCTAACTGCTCTGCAGAAATCTCTGCCACAGTTGGCCAAGACCGTGAACAAAGTGCTGATCAGTCGGGATACATTGACCCAAGCCTCACGTGGCATTTGTTATCTTCATTTCGAGACACTTATCGATTCGATGAATGTGTACAATGGTTTGACGGCTCTGGATCCGCCACTAACTATAGATGAGAGGATTGGTATGGAATTGTTGAAATACTCTTGAATTTTCATTGTCTAAATTATCGGCTTTCCGTTAGTTGGCATTTCCTATAGCATTGACTTTGAGAATCGTCAAATTGTGCCCAAGGACTCTCAGGCATCGTCCAGTTTGGCCAATTTGCCATCTACCAGTAACGTGGATCTATCTGCAGTTCCACCATCAGGAGCTGGCGGCGCATATACTCTTGCTGATGTACCCCGACTGGCCGAGTATAGTGCCTCGTTGTATGCCTCCAATCCTGCAGAGCAGGCCCATTACGTTCAGTACTATAGAGATTACTATACAGCTGAGATTGGAAAAGGCACTATCGGCGATTCACAAATGACCGAGGCCAATTCTGGAGCAGCTGTGGCCTTGTCAGCTATTCAACGACAACAAAAGAAGCTGAACAGCATCGAGACGACGGCCACATCTGCAGCATCAGCTGCAGCCCAAGCAGCGGCAGCAGCAAAAGCTTCATTAACCATAACACCAAATTCGAATACGCCCAAAGGCAACGACGGAAAGACTTATCGTATGTGAATTGTATTTTTGGCGCTATACTTCTTTAATATAGATTCTCTCCTTCTCTATAGCCACTCCGGATGTTACCCGTTATCAGTATGATGAGACTTCTGGTTATTATTATGATCCGAGCACCGGTCTGTATTACGATGCGCATTCCCAATATTATTACAACAACGAGACGGGAGCCTACCTGTATTGGGATCAACGTCGAAGTACATATATATTGGCCACTCCTGCCTCTACACAGGCAGCCCTGCAAGAAGTACTTGCCCAAGAGCCGCAGCCAGAAACCAAAGAGGATGACCCCACTTTGCGGAAAGAAAAGGCAAAAGACAAGGATCCGAATTATAAACATGACAAAGTCAAGGTGGCAAAGAAGATTGTTAAGGACATGGAGAAATGGGCCAAACAGTTGAATCAAAAGAAGGACTATACAGTGGTGGCCACACCACAACCCATATTGAATATAGCATCATCGGGGCAAGTTGATGGCCCCAGCACATCGCGTGCCGCCACGCAGAGTATTGGCTATGCCGATGTAGGCTTTTCCATATTGGAGAAGAAAGAGCGAGCTAAATTGAGTGATTTTGTGGCGCCAACTGGACCACCTGGAATGAATAAGCTGGTCAACGCTTATGGTGGTGGTTCAGACTCAGAGGAGGACAATGCGGCAGGAAATCAGGCCTCTTCTGGTGGTGTTGGTGGCAGTGGTCCAGTTGACGAAATGGACTATGTGGACTTTAAGAAGCTCACTTGCCTTTTATGCAAGCGTGCTTTCCAATCTCTCGAGATACTCCAAAAGCATTTAAAAATGTCGAATTTGCACAAGGAGAATCTGGCCAAGCTAAATCAGAGCTCTGCGGGTAGTGGTGACGATGATGCAGGAGGAGGCTTATCGTAAGTTTAATTTACTCATAATATGTTTGTATTTTCAAATTCAAATATACATATGTATGTATATCTTCTCTAGTTACCGCGATCGGGCTAAGGAGCGTCGGCTTAAATACGGTGAAAGTGATCCTCCACCTCCCAACCGAAGTCGTGAACGTTTCGAAACAGAAATGAAGCAAATGCAAACACGCCAGAAGGACAACAATCCAGCTCCTGCAATGCCCATTAGTTCAAGCAACGTAGGCAGTCGTCTACTACAGAAAATGGGTTGGTCCGAGGGTCAGGGCTTGGGACGCAAGAACCAAGGACGCACTCAGATTATTGAGGTTATAAAAATTTAAATATTTTTTATTAATTCACTTAAAAAAAAAAATTGTTCTTTTGACAGGCCGAGGCACGCTCCACCAACGTAGGTCTTGGCAACAAAACAGGCCAATTTGCACCTGGCAATGATTACAAAACTTACATCAAGAAAATGATGAAGCAACGCTATGAGAATGCTTGAACTTAATTAATTAATGTTTTTTTTTCATTTACAATTTCATTTCTTTTTTTATTTGTAGGGAAACTTAAACGTTACCTCAACTTTATATACACATTTTTGTCATTAAGCTCACTTAAACTAGCTAAAATTAGTTTACCACTGTATATAATAAATATATATATAGAGAAAATTTAAAAATATTGTACAAACTATTAATTTCTTATAATATTTCTTTGCCTATTGAACAAATTGAGGTATTGAGGTTATGTAACTTATGATTATTCGGGTGAAAGGATATATGTAATACTATTTCTTACACAGTTTTGGCTTAAGTGAGACTAAATAACTGGTTGTTAGGAGCATAGGTTTTATAAGAATATTCACACAAAAAGTTAAAGAACTTTGATCAAAAGAAGAAGAAAAAGAATAATCGTTGGCTCTTATTGATTTTCATTCTTCAGTTTATTTATTCAGCGATATAAATATTTGTGGTTCGTAAGGTAGTCTACATAGCACGTATATAAGCAAATCAGTACAATTCTAAATTACAATAAAAACCTTAACAATATACAAATACTTTATTTAAAATTATATAAATTTTCTCCAATAATCGTTATTCATAATGTGTCAATCCTTACTCATTTCTTAAGACTTGTTTGAAAAAATAATTTTTAATAAAACGAGTAATAAACGAAAAAGAAAATTGGGGTTTCATTAAGCACTGTATCGTATCCTTCAAGATGAAGATTCAACAACCAGAAACCTTACATTCTTCTCTTAACACAAAATGTTGTCTAGGATATACATATATCTTTTCGGCTAGCTGCCGGTTACGTTTTCTGGGCTGCTATGGACATTTTGTTAACGTAACAAAACTCAACCGATTTAAATGACGTTACGCTGCCATTTTAAAAGAATACGTGTATTTATTTCTAAAATAAATATAATATATAATTATATCGCAACTATTACAATTTAGTAATAAATTATAATATTTATTGCAGTCAATAGTGATAGCAAATTTCTTTCAGTGTACAATCTTTAACATAAGTCTGTTATTTAACATTTGTGTATATCCCAAAACTGGTTTCTTTTGAATTTATCCATTTGTTATGCCAATTTACAAAAAGTTGTTCACTATTTTATGTTCAGTTTCTGTTGCTGTTTTCAAAGTGAGCGGTTGTGCGGTCGGTTGCTTTCGGTTTTTAAAAAGTATTATAATTGATAATATTTGAATTTTTTGTACGGTGTTGTTTTGTTTTCAATTTGTGTGAGCCTTGTCTGGCCAAAACTCTTAAATCAAATATTAGTTTTTTGCAAATTTTTTGCCTATTTTTGTCGTTATAAAAGAATTGCAACTAATTGAAACGTGCTAACCAAATGGCATGTGAATACAAATGGCAATGTAAGATACAAAGTACAAATTTGGCCTGGCTGGGCTGGTCTTGTCGATCAATTGCGAAAAAAGCGGCGTCTGTTTTTTGACTTGAAAAGGGCAAAAGGAAAATTCGAGCCAATAAAAGATACATACAAAAATAAAAACGCGAAAATTGCGTGCAAAGATACATACATACATACATACGTTTGGATGTGCGTCTGGCTGCATGTGCTTGTGTGTGCGTGTAAGTGTGAGTGTACGGTTGTAAAATAAACAAATTGAACTGTAGTGTGAAAAGATTGATATAATATTTCTGTGTGTGCGTCTCTCTGTGTGTGTGCTTTGGCTGTTTAAACAATTTGCCGCAACAGCGGCTAACCGTTTGCATTTGAATCCGGTGTGTTTGTGTACAGTGTGTCCCTCCTCGCGCTCTTTGTGTGTGTGTATCCCTGGAATGCGGCAGTTGCGCATGCGCAAATATTTGTGATTTTGCAAAAGGAAATTCTACTTCATTCTTCATTTGGAATACATGTGCATACATACATTTGCCTGAGCCATTCATATGCATACATACATACATACATATACTACATATAAGGTAAGTTGACTAGCCTAGCTAATTTTCCATTTCCAGCAGCAGCCCACGAAAAAACCCACATACTATAATCCCCCCCACCCAACCCCTTACAACCCACTCAAAAAAATTAACTCATTTGCTTTATCCCAAATAGAGAAATTGCTCTATTCCCTTCACCTTCTTTCTTCCTCAGCTGATGCTGGCCTGCTCAGAGCGCCCACTTTTTATGAAGAGTTACGCCCACTCTTTACCAATTTCATTTATTTCTATTTTTTTCCCCCCACTTATCTACTAACCCTTACCAACAATAAAAATATATTCAAGACAGAAAAATCAATTTTCAAAACAAACAGGACAAGAAAGAATGTCTTCAAGCAGGGCAGGGTAGGGGGAGAGAGACAGAGAGGGGGTTTCAATGACAATAACATCAATTTTGAGGCATTTATATGCGCCAATAAATATCACAGTGAAACAAGAGAAAGAGGCCCAAAGGAGTGAGAGAGAGAGAGAGAGAGAAAAGAGATAGGGGAAAAGAAAAACCAACAAATAACAAGCAGAAAGATGCATGACAACGCTCAACAATAAGACACAAGATCAAACAAAAACCAGCAGCCTCCCGACGAATATCTTCTTGTTGCAGTTGTATCAGGCAACAGGTAAAAGCAGCAAGCTATCTGATATGTTTGTCTGTATATCTGTCTGTGAGTGTGTGTCTGTTGCAGAGAGAGTATCTCTGTGTGTGTGTGTGAGAGGGGCAACAACAACCTGTTACATTGACTGCGGCTCTGCTGCCTGAAATATGTAAAGTCAATTTCGTGTATCGAAACACAACAACAACAACAACATCAAAGAAGAAGAACTGTAACTAATGCCAATAGCCACCTTAACCCATTAACCCATTAAAGCCAAATTAAAACCAAACAACATGCCTGCATTTTTTTACCACAACCAAAAAAAATATCAGCTTGTCGTGAGGGCAAACTAGTTGAATTTCGAGTATTCAAAAACTTTCAGTAAAAAATAAGCGTAAAAAGAAAGCAAAAATATATGTACAGTGACTCTGTCAAATTAACGAACAAGAGAACAATTAAGGAACGAAGGATTTTTAATTCTTTGGTCTGTGCAATTTAGAAAAGGATGCTTTCTTTGCCTAGATTCCTTTTAAAGACTAAAGCATCCGTTCTGGAATCAATGAGTTTCATGAAAGATGTTTAAAGTTCCGTTTCAATATTGGTTAGAAAAAACGATCCCAATATATGTAAGTAATAACAGTCGAGCTCTCCTATAATGAACTTCCACATAGTTCTTCTTATTCTCATTCTGTTTTCAGTGTATTTATTATAATTTCTGTATAATGAAATTCAAATTCATTTTAGGAAAGTTCTACTGTACAACATTACCGTATCAGTTCCTTCATGAAGGCATGCTTAATGGGTTACTAATTTGGTCATTAAAGTCGTTACGGCAGGAAATACTATCTGTAATTGTTATAGTTTAAAGATACGAGCTGGAAAACAGAATTTAAAAGGAATTTATAGTTTGTTTCGTTTACATTTACATGATTCTTACCTTAAGTAAGAAATTTGTTCTAGAAAATAAAAAACGGAATAAATTAAAAGTTTTTTTTTTCTTTTTGTTTATTTGAGATTGCTTCGAAGCCAATAGATTGAAATTAGAAACGATCACTTAAATATTTACATACATATATGTAATTGAATATTTCTTGAACTTTAAAAAAATTTATAAAATATAAAGTAAATTGAAGAGTTTTTGGACTTTCATTCTTTTTCTTTAAACTCTTTAATTAGGATTCTTTTAACATATTTTTATATAACCGATAGCAACTAAAACTTAGGTCAACATAATATCCCTCCAAATCCTAAAAATCAAATTTGAACCAGTTTTTAGCTTGATGCATTTTGAAGATGAATCTTCTAATCCTATAGAAACTTATTTCAGGAGAAAATTCTTGTTTATCATCATACTGTCTGGGGCTTTTCAGGGTTAAGCCCATTTTTTGTTGCTGTTGTTGTTGTTTTTGGGCCGTCTCATGCAAAGTTCGTTGCACGCGGCAGCGGCAAAAAAAAAATGAGAAAAAAATAAAAAGACGGCGGCAAAGTAAAAATTTTTGTCAATGAAATCGCTGGCTGGAAAGCAAAGGTGGGAGAGAGAGGGAATAGTGAAGAAAACTTTCTTTTCCTTTTGGGCTTATCCACGCAGCATCGACATCTCTCTCTATCTCTTGGCTTTGCTCTGCTTTTTTCTGTGTCGCTTTTTTTTGTATATATGTATGTGTGTATATATTTTTTTATATAATTGGTCGGTATTTTTTATTGTTATTAATATTATTGTTGTTGTTGTTGTAGTTGTGTTTAGTTTTACGCGCCTGCAGCCAAAGCCGGGAATAGTTTTTGGGTTTGGGGGCATCAGGCCTTCATGGTCTATTAAGGCAATTTAGGTTGGCTTCTCTTTTTTTGTTTATTTTCCCTGGGTTGGGCTGTCTCTTTTTCTGCGTGGGAAGTTTCGGGTATATTTGAAACGAACTTTGATTTCCTACCAATTGAGTTAGTGTTTATCTTCTTCTCGTTGCTGTTGTTGTTGCCGCTAGTGTTTTAGCTGCAACAAGTGTCCCAGTTTATGGCCAGCAAACTTTGAAGTCAGTTAAGTTAGCTACTAGAACTAGTTTAAGTTTCCTGTCCAGAGTTGACTTGAATTGAGCCACCGCATTGCTGCAGCACAGCGAATGCATTTTCCTTTAGGCTCTCCAGTTATGTGGCCTCCGTTGTTGTTGTGGCCCCTCCCGTTTGCCTACCATCCTCTTGCCCCGTCCCCTTAGTATATGCGTTACATTAACCGTTTTGCCACATTTTCTCACACAAAGTGCGAACTGTGGTAAAAGGAACCAGAGACTAAGGGGAAGAGGCAGGGGATACAGGCAATTGGCGCGCCTTTGGAAATGACAACAAGATACCATGAGAGACCATGAGAGATGGATGGATAAGTGCCAGAGGATGCCTGGAAGGCGTTTCAACTTAAATAACTGAAAGAAAATTTCTAAACTATTTTGCCATACAATTGACAACTATTTTAGAAACAAAATAAACATAAAAATTCTTTTTAAGACAATACTTAAATGTTTAAATAAGATACAATTGAGAAAAGTTAGACATAATAATAGAAATATATCTATATAGTTTGGAATATTTTGATTAAAGTTAGAAATTTCAACATATCTTGTAGATAATTTACTACAACATGGAGAAAGATCTCAGTTCAATTGATGTAGAGCGAGGATTCCATTAAAATTTGATTCACAAGATTCCTAATCTATATGTATGAATCTTTAAAAGTTCATTACTCTCTGAAAATGATTACAAGAATCCAAAATTTTAACTAACACACACGCATGTTCTTCAAAATTGTGAACAAGTAACATATGTAAATTTACATGCTAACATGATGAACATCATGAAGCTTACAGCGAAACCCAATTTCAAGTTCATTAGCCAAGCAAACTAGTTAAGTAAAAGAGGTAAAACCTGCTGCCATATATCCACATCCAAACCCATTCAGTCCCATACTTTCCTTTTGCTGAAACGCCTCAGTTTCTGGGTTCTCCTTTGTATGGAATATAGTATTTAGTGCCACCCGAAAAGAACAACAGCAACACGTAACTGTAACTGATTTGACCTCCTCCCATCACTTAGGCTACTACTACCAAGAAAAACCATCAAAGAAATCTGCAAAATGTTACCGCCTGTTCAGTGGGTAAAGCGGATGACCTCGACAGCCACAAACAAAAATAAATTTCTATTGCATGCACAAATTAACATTAACACTTTGTTGCCGACAAAATAAAACAATATAATGGTAAAGAGCAATCGAGGTAGAGGGGGAGCGAAACTTTAAACTTGTTTGTACCAATAATGACATGAAAAAAAAAACGAAAAACTAAGTGTACGAATATTTATTTAACTTTTCTGTGTCATTATTACGAAGTGAAAATACTCTAAGCGAAGATTGCTTTTCAAAAAAAAAGAGAAGAGATTTTATATCTAATGATAATCATATAATTAGAGAGATTTCTTTTCGATTGGAAAAACCAATTTGTAGTAGAAGATACATATATACAAATAACTAACTTTTAGATATTTTAAGAGCTCTCTTTCTTGGAGGAATGTTAATCGGGAATGCTAATGAATCGAAAAGTGGATCAAGCGTTTAGAGAAAACCAATTTGAATAGTTGTAAAGTTTAAAGCGCGACTATTTTGTAAAGCTATTATTTATATGATATTTGGGATTTGATATAACATGATTAAATCAAGAAAAAAGAATTGAGAGTTTATGTTATTGTATAATTTGATATTTTATAATACGTAACTTTAATGCAGAAACAATTTGTAATAGATCATTCACAAAAAGTATGAACAAAATAAATCAAAGTTTTCTTTCACATTTGCATTTGACAAATATTCGTTATATATAGAAGTATTATCAATATTAAAGTATAAATTCAAATATACATTACAATATAATATTGTTTTCGAAAAAAGACTTATCATGAAAACAGTTAAAGAATTTGGTTTCATTCAAATTGTTTTCTTTTATTGGTATACAAATATAATAGATTAAAATATAAATACAAATGATATGATTTTAAATTTAATGCCAAAACTATTGTAAAGATTTAGCTAAAGCAAGTCTAGTCTAGTTAAATATATTTAGAATTACGAACTTTTTCCATATGACCTAAGGGGAAATCTTACATACACATATTGGTACAATTTTAAACGGAAAGAATTTCTATAAACCAATTTCGAATAGATTTCCGCTTTGCTGCCAACTTCCTGGCATAGTCGATAGTCACAGTTAACATAAGAGTATCTTAACCATCAAAAACGGCAGCAGGAGGGAGTTAACGAAAAAAAAGTACGCTTAGAAATTAGAAAGTACGCGGACTTTCTGCCACGAGTATATAGGAGCAGCAGCCAAGAGACTGAGCGACTCTGAGGAGAGGCTGCAACTGATGTGGCATGGCATCTCATGGAATGGAATGGTTATGGTTTGGTTTGGTATGGTACGGTGTGGTATGTGTGTGAGTATAACTCGATTTGTGACTGTCATAAATGGCGGAAATTGTGGGGCTCGAGACAACGCAACAGCCGCAGCCGCCTCAGCAGCCGCAACAACAGCCGCTTTCTACTGCCGGTCTTCAGCTTGACTATAATTTGTGCCATCAGCATTTTGTTGTTGTCGTTATCGTTAGCCAGTGACTGAGACTTGAACTGGCAATGAAGCGTAAGTTTTTGACATTTCTCCAACTCTCCAGTTGTTGTTGTTGTTGTTGGCTATATACCCTGTAGCCATTAGGCCAAGGGGTGTATTTGCAAGTACAAAGAAATTGGTTGAAGATTTTTACAAAAATTCTTTGCCTCTTTCTCCCTATCAAACGATCGATTTTATGTTGAGAAGCATAAAATAGGCAAATTAAGTTTTTTTTTTTAACTATTATTGCCCCTGGGTCATTCCATTGGGCCTCATCAATCGTTTGTCATAAAAGAAAAGGCTTGAATGGAAAGGGGATTTGTCGTTGGTGTGGAGAGGTTGATCTCTTTTATGGGCTTAAGTGACATCACCACGTGCTGTAGGGTATCGTTCAAGTCGTTGTCTCCCACTGATATCCGCTTAATTTCTGCTCTCCATAATTATCCAGCCAAAGAACTTGGCCACTTTATTAATTTTTTGTGTTTTTTTGCTCCGCCTTGTGTTGCGTTCTTTTTATGACTTATTCAATTTGCCACATATGAAAAGACAAAAAAAAAAAAAAAACAACCACAAAAACTGGTTAGTACCGCTTTGCTTCAATCTGGCGTTTATTATTACACTTAATGTGACTTGATTTATAAACAAGAGCACAACAGCAGCCAATACAGCATCCCGAGCATCATCGCATCCATCTGATGTTGCCTTTAGTGTATTGGGTTACCCTTTCTTTCTTCTCTTGCCAACGAAACGAACCGACGAGCTGCGCCTTTTAATTAGTTCATAAATTATTTCGCCTTTTGCGCAGTTTCTTTGCCACAGACTACACACACACATATGTACATATGTACATACATGCCTATGTACTTAAGTATATAATACGTATAACACTTGGTCACACATATATACAATGCTTACCTTCTCTCTTCCCTCTGTTCCCTTCCTTTTGTGAATCTCTTTCAATCCGGAAGTTTTGTAGCGTCACAAAAGGCATTCTCTCCCTCTCTCTTGTTTCTAAGCGGCTTTTGTCCACGAAAGGAAATAGAATTTGTTGTTCCTTTACATTTGAAATCTGTATTCTTTTAATCATTTTAATGGTTTCCGCTTTTTATTAACGATATGAAAAACCACCAGCAGTAGCAACAACAACAACAACAACAATCGTAATAATAATAAATCGTATAAAAATTGTTAATAGAAAATTAATTGGATCTGCATTTGGTCTTTGAGGTATTGAGATGGTATTTATTGCGCATGCTCAGCAGCGTCTGTCGGTCAACAGGCAAAGGCAATGGCAAAGGCAACGGCAACAACAATCGTCAGCCGTACTGTCACTAATTGTTATTGCCGTTGTTGTTGTAGTTTTATGGTTCGTTCACGCTTTAACTCCTAGCCAATAGAGTGACGGTAGATGGTGTGGGGGGTTCGTCTGGGGGTGGGCAGTACAGAGAAATGGAGGTTAAAGCGTGCTAATGCTTACATAATGCTTTTTGTTTTTTCTACTGTTTTTATGAGTTTGTTGATTTACATGTGTGTGTATAAGTGAGTGTGTGTGTGATTCTTTCTTGTCGCCTGTCTTTGAAACTACGTGAGATGAGCAGAGTTGAGCTTAGTAGGTAAATCCATGAACACATAAAACCAATATAAATCTTAATTGTGCCCAACATTTGAATATCGCAATTCACAATGAAATACTTTCGCCACCTTCTAAACTAGCCCAAAACTGGGGAAAAGGTTATAGCAAAATAAATATCAATGTGGGCTGCAGAGAAATAATAATTGTGACTTCAGTTTTAAGATTCCGCCTACCCCTCTAGCTATTTGCTTCGATAATATACATACATACAAATGTATGTAAATATGTATGTATGTAGATACATAGTTTTACTCCTATGACTTACCTTTATTTATTTTTTAAGAGTTTTTTAATCGGTGAGAGAGTTAATTTCAAATGTTCATTCTCTAAGATAGGTTTAGGACTAAATACAGTATACTCGTATACATATGTACATATGTATGTATGTATATACATATGTATGTACATATACACAATATATGTATGTAACTTTAAATGCTTTAACGGAGATATGTATGTATGAACAATTTTTTATACCCTTGCAGAGGGTATTATAAAATTGGTCAGATGTTTGTAACGCATAGAAATATACGTTTCCGACCCCATAAAGTATATATATTCTTGATCAGCATCAATAGCCGAGTCGATTGAGACATGTCCGTCTGTCCGTCCGTCCGTCTGTCCGTCTGTCCGTCTGTCTGTTTAGCCAGACGTTTTCGAGCTTAAATTTTAAGCTACATGGTTGAAACATGAAAAGTTAAGTTCCTCAATCGATTGAGCAGGTAAAGTTTAAAAATTAGTCGGATCGGATAATTATCACCGGAGCTATTAACTAAAACGTGGAGGTACCTCGAGTAAAATAAGCAGTTTTCTTTGGCAGCAAAGAAACAAAAACAAATTCCAAGCAATCACACACACACATACATATGCAAAAATTGGTCACCACGCGGTGTGTGAGAGAGACAGAAACATTTGCGTTGTGTTGTTGCACAGAACGAAATTTAAAGAGTGAGATGCCATGCGTTTGCTATATGTATGTATGTATATGTATGTCGAACTAGCTTAAGTGAGTTAAGTGAGGATGGTGACGTAGTACGTAAAGATCGGTCGCACGATGGTTCGGTGTTTGGTGGATTCGATTCTCGGTGAATTCGGGAAAATTTTTAGTTGAGTTTTCTCTTCAATTACTTTAAAAATTTTGTTTTTAAATTAAATAGTAAAACAATGAAGCTGCAAGGGTATACAAACTTCGGCAGAGCCGAAGTTAGCTTCTTTGATATTTGTAAGTAAATATTGATTTCCCTTTTTTTCCTCAATCGGTTCAATTTCTCTTGTAAAAAGTAGAAATTTAGCCAAGTATAACAAGTTATGCGGCTTATATTTTGCAAGACTTTGATATTTACATATGTACATACATGTACAAGGAAAAACATAGATAGTCCCATATGTTGAATTTACAAACAATTGTTGTTAGTTTATTTTTATACCCTGTACCCATAGGGTAAAAGGGTATATTAAAGTCGCCAAAATGTATGTAACAGGCAGAAGGAAGCGTTTCCGACCCCATAAAGTATATATATTCTTGATCAGCATCACTAGCCGAGTCGATTGAGACATGTCCGTCTGTCCGTCTGTCCGTCCGTATGAACACCTAGATCTCGGAGACTATAAGAGCTAGAGCTACCAAATTTGGTGAGAATATCCATCTAGTGTCTACACAGGTCAAGTTTGTTTCAAATTTTTGCCACGCCCACTTCCGCCCCCGGAATTCGGAAAAAACTAGTACTAGAGCTGTATGAAAGATATCGTATTCTTATTTGGCACACCTATATACCCAAACTGGACCAGCTCACCGAATTTTGTCGAAATCGGACAATAAATATCGGAGATATACCTATTTGAGTTTTGCACTGAATTGCCAAGGCGACATTGGCTGGCAAGAGTGAGCGAGACAGCATGCGTTTGCTGTTGCTGTATGTTAAAAGAAATTTTGAATCAAGTTGATGCCGATCTTGATTTAATATAACTAGTTGGTACAGGGTATACTCAATGTCGGCAGGGACGACTTGCTTGCTTCATTATTAATTGTCATCTGTTGTAAATGTCTTAAATATATCTATAGGACATCATCTAAATTGATATGATTTTCTCAAATTATAAAATGGTCCTCCCTTTTTACGGGTATTTATTATACATTAAAAAATGGGTGTACATATGTACATACATATATCAATATCATATATGATGAATGATAAGCAGTCATAATTTTGTTTATCACTTAATCAAACAAAATGATAAGTTCCACAACTGAAAAATTATCAATTTTAACCTATGTATGTATTTCATTTTCCTTATTTTTACGAATTAATTAGCAGTAATACCAGATTTAATAATACATTAGTATCTGTTTATTATTCAAGTAAATGATAGTATATTCTTGATCCTTGTATTCTGTTCTTAATAAATAGACGCTTTGTATTGAAATATTTAGGTAAACTGAACCAATTGTAGGGCCAAAGTAAATTAAGAAATATTCTAAGAATCTTTACGATAGTCCACTATAATTGGGATTATCTTTACTACAAGTTTTCTAACCACTTCAGTTTTTATTTAAACCAATTGAAACATGGTTTTCATTTTAGTTCTTCTTAGCACATTGAATAAATTTTTAGAAAGTTCTTCAAAAAAATCAACAATTTTCGATTTCAATCAATAGATTGAAAAATTTACATCAATTTGAATAGTTTGTTTGCCCTTCCTACATTTTGTGCTGTTTAATTTTTAAAAGTTTATTGAAATATAAAACTAAGACACACAAATATAGTAAAAAAGAAAATAAACCCCCACAGGTTTGATTAGTCCATGTACATACATAGATCTCAAGTTGTCCACTCAGAGACACCCACAACTGTGAAAATATTAAAGAATTTCAATTCGAATGCTCTCTGCCCACGTCGCAGTCCGAGTAGTGTCTGTAGAGGACCATAATGAAGCCAAAAGCGGTTTATACATACATATGTATATGGTATTCTAATAAGGTTAACACAAAAGAACAAAATCGAAAGTAGACATGGTCAAATGAAAAGCCCCTGACCAGACAAATAAACAAACAAAAAATCCCCAAAAAAAAAGAAATACATAATGAAAGAAACTGAACATTAGCATAAATAAACTTTGAGCATGATTACACAAAAAATTTTTACACCTAACAAAAAACTAAAATAAACAGTTGAGGAAAATAACAAATGATAATTAAATATTTGTACATATGAACTTTACTGGGTTACCAGGCCAGTACACAAACACACACACACACATAAACACACACTAACACATCTGCCAAGATGTTTAAGCCAAGTTTAAGCCATGTTTTCCTTTTGGCAAAGAATTTGTTTACAACTTTTGATGCTGGCATTAAGATTAATGTTTTAGTTTTTGTTCAGACAATTTGCATATTTCAACAATTTATTTATTGTAACTGAAAACCCAAAAATCTCCCATTTATTTTATTTGGCTGCTTTTTTTTTGTGGGCGTGGCATTGATAATGATGATGGGGTTCTGGCGATAAATTCGAAAGTTACAAACGCTAAAAATGTTTTAGATGTTAGTTTCTTTTTTCCGTGTTATTGTTGTTTGTTTTATACACTTATATATATATGAAATTTTGTTGCTGTTGTTTGCTAATTTACATGCATAAATAATTTGCGCATGAAATGAATAAGTTTATGGCAATCGACGGGCGGTCTGGTCTGGTCCCCCCCTCTCTGTCTACTTCTTGTTGTCGTAAAACCTCCCAAACTCAAAGTCAGACTCAGACTCCAATTCTATCTCAGAGTCACATTTATACTCAAGAGTTGACGTAAATGATACCCATAAACCATAAGCCAAAGTTTGAGCCAAAGAAATGCAGATTTAAGAATTGAGGTTTGGTACGGAATTGCTACATTTGGATTTATTTTTCGTTATTTTAATGGGATTTCGAACCAATCCCCTTTACATTTTATCATATACACACATACATATATATGGTAATCAAAACTTGTCTTTGAAATCTTATTTAAGTTGGAGAACTTTCAGCTAATTTATATACAAAGATTTGTCAATTTGGGCTTAATCGGTTCATTCGGTTTATATGAACAAAATCGAACTTCAAGCCGAATCAAAACCAAATTTTACGCTTACACTAAAAAAAACTTGAAGAATTTTATTATATTGAACTAAAGCAAGATTAAAAAAAAATTAAAGGTAAACAGTATGCTAAATTAGTATATAAATATTTTATGTTTTAAAGTAATTAAATAACGAAATAAAAATATAAAATCCGATTGTTAAAACAAATCAAAGTCTTGGTTAATAAATATTTTTCTTTGGATTTTATCTTTAAAATTTGCAAAAACACGAAGAATGTACAGATATAGTCTAGTTTCTGTGTCGGTTCTTAGTTAAGGTAAAATTATTCGTAATACATAAATAGAAAATGAGCTAAAGTTATATCTAACGAATAGTACAGAAAGAACTTTCAACCGAATACTTTATAAGGAACCATTAGACATTTATAAAAGTTACAAAAAGTTGAGTTTTATTCATTATTTAATTTTTTGTATTGCAAATTTTATGATCCAAAACGAAAGAGAATGATCTGTAATACATACTGATTATTGGTATTAGTTAAATGCTCTAAAATAGTGTTAAAAAGATTCGCACCTTTCCACTTGCAATAATTAATAATATGGGACGGGATAAGAGGTCGATCCCGAAATTCCCGGGACCCAAAAATAAATCCACATTTTAAAGATTTAAGCTTTTTGACATCTGAGGAGAAGAATGAAGTATACGTGACAGTCAAATCAATAATTGAACTGATAACAACCCCATCAGCAAAAAAAGTGGCTGATCAAGACTATTCCATAGTACCAGATAGGTTTTCGGAGTTTTGTGCAATGCAACCCGAAAAGGAAGATGATATTGACGAAGAAATTAGTAATTATATTAAGAATGTTAAACTTAAGAAAAATGTGGATATATTTTCTTTTTGGAAGCAATGCAATGAATTGCCATAATTGCAAATGCTGGCTAGGCAAACTTTAAATGTTCCGACATCCTCTGCAACTAGCGAAAGAGTTTCTTCTACTTCAAGTAGAATTTTGGAAGACAGAAGAACTCGGCTTGTTGGAAAAAATTTTGAAAAAATATTGGTTTTAAATAAAAATATGGAAAGTTTATTGGAAAAATAAGAAAATGTCGGAACCCGCGGTCGGGACTGAAAATTTTTCGGGATAAGCAAATTTGATTTCGGGACGGGATGGGCATTTTCTTTCCCGATCCCATATCTAACTTTTATATTCAAATTTCTCTGTTAACTTGCTTCTCAATTTTAAAATATTTTAATCTTTTCTGCAAGATTGATTAACTTAGCTTACATCTTAGTCATCTTTCACCAACTTTTTTTAAAAGACTTCGATTAGGAATTTCATATCTTTTCCTATAAAGATCTTTATGATTTTTATGCTTTTATGCTTTTGCTTTTCTGTAGAGTGTATAAATTTTACGCAGTTACACAGTTTATGTTAATATTCTCCCACACGTTTATTTATGGCTTAATGAAATGCTTGACCTTCTCCATATGTCAGAGCTTTTCATTAGCCAAAATGCCGCTTCCACCTTCCTTCCATCCATCCATCCTTCTCTTCTCTGCTCTTCAATCTTTTCGATTTCTCACATTCTCACCGCAAGCAAAGCTTGACTTAACGCTTAACCTCTTTCTCGTTTATAATTCTTTTTTTCTCTGATTTTTATTTGTTTTTTTTTGTTTTTGCTTTTTATTCGCTTTTGCATTGTTGTTAAAAAAACAAAATTTACGTGTTCGTGTCTTGGTTTTTGTCTTGGTCTCGTACCTACTACTGTGCTACACATGCCTTTCTTAACGTTTTGTGTTAGGTTTTATAGTTTTACATATTTAATGCATATATAATAATGTTTGTATGTATGTAAAGTCAGGGAATATATGTGTATATATACTTATATGTATACCTTTGTCGATTCATGGGTGGGCCAGACTGTTTTAGGTGAGATTTGATTTTTCATTCCATGATCAGAGATTTTAAAATGTATAATTAAAACGTTTCCAAGACTATCAGTTTACATCGGTTTCGTAGAATTTTCTGTTGATTGATAAATCTTTTGGCGGCCGATACTTTTCTTCTTTTAAACACGAAAGTCACGTGCAATTTAATCGTCTTATGAATGCCTGAGAGCGTTTTTTCCTCAGTTTTTGATTAATGGAAAGATCTCTTCTCCTCTCACATATATGTACCTACACCCATATTGTTTGAACTTATGGAGGTGTAAGCTTTTGTTATTGGGTTTTTCTTTCTGCTTTTTGGGGGATCCTTTTGTATGCTCCATTCATGAAAAAATGTTTGGAGTCAGACACACACGTTCGTCTGTTCATCTGTCTGTTTGCGCTTTAGCGATTGTTTGCGACATTTGTCGTTTGTCATTCGATACAAGAAGTGAAGGCGTTACGTTTGAAAAACGATATAGGATGCTCAAGATGGTGATCCATGGACATTGGTACACACAAACATACATACATACAGACAAATATATAAGTATATATGAACCACGCGTTTTTTGGTGCGTGCAATGCAAATCCAATGGACCATGGAGTGGGGTCTTTCTTCCCCTCTGTCTCTCTCTCTCTCTCTCTCTCTGCATGTGTCTCTTTGGGTGTGGGTGTTGTTTGGTTGTCTGTGCGGGTTTTCTTGTCACATTTTCCACAGCGTCGCAAAGCTGGAAATGTAATTGTATAGTGTGGGTGCCACTGACGATGAGTGAAGTTTGTTTAGATCAGGGCTGGCGGAAGTTCCAGTTCATAGATTTTCATGAAAACCTATCAACAACGTTCTTATATATCAAGCAAATATTGCCGACTCTATCCACTCTAATGACTGTGTCGAATGAAGATTGTCTAATTTAATACATAAAGTTTTTAGTTCGCAAGTCGGTTTTCGTATGATTATTTAATACACAAATGCTAAAATATAATTTGAATTTGGCAATTAATTATATTTAGCTTAAATGAATATTTTCTACAGGAAAAGAGAGGCAAAGAAAAACGAATGATCAGGTTAATAAGACAACTTTAGGATACTCTGAAATCAGTTCAATTCTTTAATTTTCATACATGGTCCATGTAAAATGCAGAAGTTCAAAATAAAATACAGTTTCTATTCAAGTTACAAAAAAATAAATATTTTTTTTTAATAAATAACACTTAAGTAAAAAATAATAATGATTACATATTTTGGAAATCAATAAACAATTATCATTAAAAATTATTTTTGCGTAAATAAGTATTCAATTTATTTTAAGATCTCTTCAAATCTATTTTTACAATAAAACTTTTAACTGTTACAGTCATTTAATTTGGAATTAGTTTTCTTTTGCAGAAAGGGTATGTTAATTTTGGTTAGAAGTTTGCAACGCAGAGAAATGGTCTCTTTGACGCGTTGCTTACTATGTAAAGTATATATATTCTTGATCAGCACGATTAGCTGAGTTGTTGTAGCCTTGTCTGTCTGTCTGTATTTACAAGGTCTCTTCCGAAACCAGTAAAGCTATAGAGCTAAAGTTTTTATTAAAGGCATTGATTTCTTCGAATCATCCCAATCGGAAGACTATATCATATAGCTCCCATGGGAACCATCGTACGGGAATAGGGTTTAACATATCCACCAATATTTATCAGAATCAATATGAAAATGACCATATCATATAGGAATAGGATTAAAGTTTTAGAGAAGTAACTCGCTTGTTTTAAAAGCTGTTGTCAAATTGTGAAATTCGGTATTTATAAGATTAGTATAGTATATTGAAATGTCTCCATTGAGTTTAAGCAACTTTGCTCGACTATATCCTATAGCTCTCATAGTAAAAATACGATGAATAGCTTTTATTAATTATTATTTAATGCCATTAAATTAAGTTTGGCTTGTTGCTTATGTTTCCCAATGATTCTGCCAAATGATTAACAATTTTCAAATTTGCAAGGGTATACGCACTTCATCATGTCCGAAGTTAGCTTATCCTTCTATTTAAAATAGAAATATATTCAACTTATTGTAAAAAAAACAGTTGAAACTAAAGAGTCCTTGGTTAAAAGTATATTTAAAGTGCTTACTAAGTGGGCTTAATGTATTTAAATATTCCGCAGATTCTATATTTGGACATGATATCTGAATTTTATGTATATATCAGCATTTTACATACATACATATGCACATATGTATATGTGAATTGATATTACCACAATGTATAGTATACAATCATCGATGAATCTGCTGATCTGTAAAAATTATTAAATGCTTTCACACTGGACTGCAATAAGTCCGCTACATAAATATGTACATATGTATGCATAAGTACATACATACATATATCTTACGCCGATACTTGGTATATCAGCTGTTTTCGTAACAATATACAATATCTATATATATATGTATATATATATAAGATATACCTGTCTCTCTGATCATATTTCATGTGCAACATTGAAAAGTCATTCAATTGTTAACCAGCTGGTTCTTTTTGTTCGTTTCTCAAATTGCATTTCCCAGCCCTGGTCATTTATCCTATCTCCCTCGTGAGCTGAGCTTTTGCCTTTCATTACAAATTTCATTGTCTGTGCGCGCGGTCCAGTATTTCTTTTCCACCTTATTATTATTATTATTTTATTATTATTTATTTTTACTTCTCATTTTTTTCTCTCTCTCTCGTTTTTTTTTGTTTTATTTTATTTCATTTTTTTGTGAATTGTTGTTAAGTAAGTGTACTTAACCCACATGACTTGTGGTTTTTGCTTTCGTAGCCTGTTGGTGCTGCTGCTGTCATCACTTACCACCAAAAAGCTGTCATTGCCAGTGAGTAGAAGTGATCCCCGTCTCCTCCGTGGCCAAAAGACACTACCAATGGCAATGCGTGTGCTGTGCTGTGCCGTGCTGTGTGTTGTGTTGTGTCTTGCTAAAGAGATTTCTTAACCTTGAGTGACTTTGAGCATTTTATTTCTTTCTTTGTTTTCTTGTTTATCCATTGCTTTATTTATTAACCAATTTTTTTTTGTTGTTGCTATTATTTTGTGTTTTTGGGGTTTATTAAATTGCTGTTGCTGGATGCCTGTGCGTGGCTCTATGCCTATTTCCTTAATTAAACACACTTGTTTCATGGTCTGTTGGGCAATGCTTTAAATGTAAAATGAATCAAACAAAAATAAAAAATAAATACCAAAATATATGCCGACTGCCAAAAACGACAAAAAAATTAACTAAAATCACGTTAATGAGACTTTAGGATACCCTTTATTTAACTTAGTCCCTTGACTTCCATACTCGGTAGATTGTTCTTCGTTTGATGCTTTAAAAATCCAAATTTTGCTGGTTTTTTTTATCAACTAAGCCAGAGATATTAATCAAAACTTATTACTTTTTGCATAATTCTTCCATTTCCCAATTAAATGCATATTAACGACTTGATATACTCTGCTTGTTCGACAAGTTATAGGGTATAAAAATGATTAAAATGAAATACACCAAAAACTATATGAAAAATTTGCCATAAAAAACGACAAGTTTGATTTTAAGCTGATTAAGCACATTTGGTGAGTTGCCTAATTAATGTCCAAAAATAAATAAAAAAAGAAAAAATATTGCCAAAAAAGTATTATGTAAAAAAAGATTGATTGAAATTGATTAAAGGTAGCAGCAAAGTCGGATCAATTATTTTTATTTATAATTTTTCTATATTGCAAAATGAATAAAAATTTTTTTTTAAAACATTTTGTCAAAGGAAATTAATTAGTTTGTCATTTTTTCAGTTGACACTCGAAATAAATGTCAAAAATGATTTCTAGATTCATATTTTGTTATTTTTTTGTTATATTAGCTTTGGCATCATAAACAGATAAATTAAATAAAAATAACAATAAACAAAATATAAGTGAAAAATATAAAAAAAATTAGTAATAATAAATTATAAAAATAATAAAAAAATATCAAAGAAGCTAACTTCGGCTCTGCCGAAGTTTATATACCCTTGCAGCTTCATTGTTTTATTATTTAATTTAAAAACAAAATTTTTAAAGTAATTGAAGAGAAAACTCAACTAAAAATTTTCCCGAATTCACCGAGAATCGAATCCACCAAACACCGAACCATCGTGCGACCGATCTTTACGTACTACGTCACCATCCTCACTTAACTCACTTAAGCTAGTTCGACATACATATACATATAGCAAACGCATGGCATCTCGCTCTTCAAATTTCGTTCTGTGCAACAACACAACGCAAATGTTTCTGTCTCTCTCACACACCGCGTGGTGACGAATTTTTGCATATATGTGTGTGTGCGTGATTGCTTGGAATTTGTTTTTGTTTCTTTGCTGCCAAAGAAAATTGCTTATTTTACTCGAGGTACCTCCACGTTTTAGTTAATAACTCCGGTGATAATTATCCGATCCGACTAATTTTTAAACTTGGTCTGGCTACACCATTAAGGAACTTAACTTTTCATGTTTCAACCATGTAGCTTAAAATTTAAGCTCGAAAACGTCTGGCTAAACAGACAGACGGACAGACGGACATGTCTCAATCGACTGGGCTGTTGATGCTGATCAAGAATATATATACTTTATGGGGTCGGAAACGTATATTTCTATGCGTTACAAACATCTGACCAATTTTATAATACCCTCTGCAAGGGTATAAAAAAACAAATAAAAAATGAGCAATAAAATGTATTAATTTCATTGAAGATAAATAAATGATTTTCAAGCTTTTGCTTTTTAATTTGTTTTTCACATTATAAAACAAAATCAAACTTTCCAAGTTCTCACAATCTTTTTTTTTTCTTTTTTTTTTTTTTTTTTTTTTTTACGTTTTATTTGTTTGTTGGATCTCTTATATAGGCTTATAAGACTAACAACAATTTTCTAGGTTTATCTTAATCTAACACATAACCTAACATCTGAAAGATGCTACATTGATCTATGGCCTTGATTAATTACTAGAGGGTTGGGAGGTCGTTTTGTTGAAGACGAGTACTTTCACGTACTCGGGTTAATGATTTGGTCAGGGTATTCGGGTGTGCCTGCAGTTTAGCGGTGTACTTAAGCTGTTGTACCTTTATTTCGGTTATTACGCTAGGAATGTGTAGCCCTTTGTATGGTTTCGATGTTGCTCTTGCTTGCGTTTCCCCATAGTGCAGAGCCATATGTCCAGATGGGTTTTAATACAGAGTTGTAGAGGAGAACTTTGAATTCCAGACATAGGGGAGATCGTGCGTTGATAAGCCAATATAGACCGATTGCTTTGAGCTTTAGTTGCTTTTTCTTGGCTTCGATATGCTTACGCCAAGTTAATCTTCTGTCGAGGTGAACTCCAAGATATACAACATCGTCGGATTGAGGCACTGGCACATTGTTAAGCGTCAATGATGGGCAGTTTCTTCTATTGAGGGTAAACGTAACGTGTTTGCATTTCTGTTCATTTACACGGTTGCGCCAATCTGCTAGCCACTTTTCTACCTCCTTTAGGTGGGTTGCCAGTTGCTCAGCAGCTTTGATCGGACATTTGGAGCGGCTGAGGATAGCCGTGTCATCGGCGAAAGTAGATGTGATGAGTGTAGGGCTTGTTGGTATGTCCGCTGTGTACAAAAGATTCTCACAATCAGCAAAGAAGATTTTACTATTATCGAATATATTCTTTTATAATCAGATTTAACAAATATTCACAATAATTATCATTATTTTTTGACATCTAGGCATATCTTTTACCCACAATCTATAATCTGATGTTACCCATATCAAATAAATTCAAGCTTCTTCCTCTTTCCCCCCATTTAAAACTTATTACTATAATTTTTTGCCTCTCTTTTCTGTTGCTGGTGCGCTGGGGGCTTCTGCTTTTGTTTTTGTTTTATTGTCTCATTGTCAAGTTAATGCCATTGAAATAGAATTCCCACCGAGCCACCCACAAAGCATGGGAATATGCCTTTAGTTTTCAACATTTTGCAGTCCAACACCTTCTAGGTACATACCTTCCACCGGCAAACTGGCTTTACTCCCTCCATCTATATCATCTATGATGAACAATGCCCCAAAAGGCGGCTCCTTCAACTTCTTGTTAGTTCGCATTTAAATGCCACTAATTATACCAATTTGTTATTTGTAAAAGAAAACTGAAGCCAACGCCTCCGCCCTCAGAAACAATGAAAAACCATTAGCAAGTTCAAAAAGTTTGCCACGTAGTTTGCCTATTTTTGATTTCATTCCTTTTTTTTCGTTTCGTTTTTTCTTTGAGTGTGAACAATAAAAAAAAAAAAGGGAAATAATATAACCAGAGAGAATTATGTTTATTTTTGGGCAAGACACATGCCAAGTCATAAACAAGACTCCGTTCAAGTAAGTTTTGGTTTGAGGGGGAGGCAAGATGAGGTGAAAAGGAAGAGGAGGGCGTTACCTCACGCATAAGTAGGCAAAAAAAATTCGGAATAATAGGTCATTTTGGGTCGATTTTGATATACCCTATGTAATGTAATGTTAACTCCAGCGACTCCTCATAGAACTGTTATTATCCCATTATGAACACATTGGCGCCAGCTAGCGGTCGGTGGCAAATACAAACCAAGCTATAGCAAGAGTCTTCACCCAAACAGAGACCAATCAAATGTTTAACTAGCCAAACGAAATCTGTATAATCTGTCTATATAAGACTAAGTTGCATGTCAAATTAAATGGTTTCCAATATACCCTTTTAATTAATGATTAAAGGGTATACAAAAAATTCAAATCAAAATGAATTGAAATAAGCATTAAGTGCGTACGAAACGACGACGCCGAAGGCCAAACACACTCTTACTCACGCATATTTAAATAAATTTTTTGTTTTTTTGATTCACCTCCTCCAACTCCAGGTGATGATTTGCTATTTGCTGGCCTCGCTTAAACGGGGGAATTCGTTTTGCGGGAGGCAGCTGCTGGCCGGGCATGAGACAGAGGAAGAAAGGTTAAGTCGCAATATGAATATGTGTGGCATCTTGAATGCTATATACATGTGTATGTATGTATGTACATGGTTCTACAAATTGAAGGTTTCTACTTAAACAACAAATACCCTACCGAAAGGGGTCTTCCCCCTAGTTTTAGGCATTGTTAACAAGAAGCGGAAAGAAATTATAAAGTTTCTTTTAGGTTAAACATCTCAGGAAATTATTTCAATATTCTTGGTTTTGCCATATGAATTCTGCTTTTTGTTGCTTCAGATAAGTTTATTCAATCTATTCATTGAATAAAGTGAAACCCCATAATTATCTGCATTTGAATTTGTGTGAATACTTAACCAAAAAGTTTATGTTGTTGCCCAATTACAAGTAAAGGTTAATGACATATTGACTTGTGAATGTTTTTAAGTATTGAATTGAGATTGCTTGTGCATTCTTTTTCAAATGAAACATTACTTTAAGTAGCTTCTTTGTTTATAATTAATTACTTCAAAATGAGAAATTAGGGTACAATTGGTTCTAGTTAACAAATAATTGGAAAGCATACAAAGTAAATGGGGTCAAGTGATCTCCATCAACTACATTTCACATATCGGAGAATTGGAAAAAGCTTTGCACTCTTATTGAAACCAATCTTATTTTGAAGGAATTGCCTTTTTCTAACTCTCTCAAACACATTCTTGAATTCATTTTGAGTATTTGAATATAATATATTTATGTACATAAATAGTTACATATATGTATGTTTATGATATATTTAAAGCTCTATTGTTCAGCAACTGGTCTCAGTATTCTACGATTGAATTTATTTTAATTATACTTCGAGTGAAAGAAACTGAACACTCAACTGGTCGAGTTCCATTTCACATAATTATAAAATTAATCGCTTCAACTAAAAGAAAAATCCCATTGAGTTAAACTAGGCCAACAGTTTCAAAAAACAATTTAATAACTGGTAGCAAACAAGAGTTTGAAATTTTAAGAATTCTTTATTTGACCCTGCCGAAGATTGTATATAACCTTGCAGCTTTAGACTGTTTCATTATTTTATTTAAACACAAAATTTTAAAATAAATATATCAGAAAATAAAAAAAACAGATCAAAAAAGATTTTTCAAAAAAGCCTTAACTGGGGAGTCGAACCAACACCTTTGTCTGATGAACGGCCGATCTCTTACTACTACGTCATCGAGCTGATTGTTTGCATTTCAGCTACATATTTCGACATACATAGCAAACGCATGGCATCTCGCTCTTTCAATTTCGTTCTGTGCTTAGAACACAACGCAAATATTTCACCACACCTCGCGGTGAAAATGTACGGTATATGGATACAAATTGAATTTAAATGCAACAAAGAAAAAATAATATTTATACCGATTTTTTTTTCGCGGCGATGGGAATCGAACCTGGGTCTCCGTGTTTGTACGGCTGATTTCCTAGAATTTGTTTTTGTTTCTTTGCTGCCAAAGAAAATTGCTTATTTTACTCGAGGTACCTCCACGTTTAAGTTCCGGTGATAATTATCCGATCCGACTAATTTTTAAACTTTATCTACCTTATCGATGAAGGAACTTAACTTTTTATGTTTCAACCATGTAGCTTAAAATTTGAGGTCTAGAGCTTGATAGAAACTGACAGACGGACCGACGGACATGTCTCAACCGACTTGGCTGTTGATGCTGATCAATACCCTCTGCAAGGGTATAAAAATACTTAGATACGTTTACAATGATAAATAATAGATTTATAATTTAATTACTAATATTAATAATTGTTTCCTCATTCTTAATACCTTTCATTAGAGTATTTGAACTTCATTATTATAAAGTCAGCTCTCTTTCTTTCGCTGATTTTATGTATTTTAAGTATTTTTTTTTTTGCCTGCTGCTTGGCAAAAGCTTTTCATTACGTTTCCCCCCTTTTTTGATTTCTCATGGCTTGGCATGGATGGGGCGGGATAGTGAAGTGTAAGGTGGGGGGGGAGTTCAAGTTAAGTATTGGCATTTCCGACTGAATCTACCAATGGCAACGGCGACTCATCTTCATTTTCATTGAAATCGAGCCACAGCACAGTTCAGAGTCAGTTGAGTTCGGTTCAGTTCAGTTTTGTTTTTTTTTTGTTTTTTGGTTCCAGTCTCCAACTTTGAGTCCCTTGGCCCCTTGACAACTTGCCCCTTCAACTTAAGCACGGCAGGGCAATCAAAAGCAAAAAATCTTTAACGGCAACAACAACAACAACAATGAGAGCAATATTTGTGCTCATTAAGCGTAACTGACACACGAAGTTTTGTTGTGTTTTTTGTTTTTTTTTTTGGAGGGTTTCTTCATTTTGCAAGTTGCCAAAAAAGAAGAGTTTTGGAGTCTGTGAGTCAAGGTATTCCTCCTCTTTTCCGCCTTCTATGCTCTGTCTACTTCCCTCTCCCTCTTCGTTTCCCCATCATCATCGTCATCATCCTTTATTTACCTCTTGCAAACTTTACGAGTGAGAAGTTGGCTGACTTCTTGCATTGTTTTGCTGTGCTTTTAGGCAATTTCATTTTCTGGCCAAAAAAAAAAACAAAAAAGAGGGGGAAAAAAATGCAAAAACGTAGTCTCGAGAGCCCCCAAAGCCAGAGAGCGATTGCTATTATTTTGAGGTAATTCGATGATTTACAACTGTTGCCGTGTTTTGTAAGTTTTCTTTTCAGAATGCCACACTCTGTGTGGCAACTGCAACAACAACAATTTTTCAAAGCAAAAACAAAGGGCCAAGCCTGGCCCTTGCCTTACCGCATTCTTTTGTTATTTTCGCAATTCTCTTTTTTGCCTTTTCTGTAATTCTCTTCTTTTATTTCTTTTCCAAACATTTCAATGAGTGGGCAGAAGAGGGAAGTGGTTTTTGGGTTCCATTTTTCGTTTGTTTTATTTGTCTGTGCCCAGTGAGACAATTGCGATGACGACGCTCCTTTAAGGGTTTGTAGATATGTAAGACTCAGACTCTTCCTACTGAATGGAAGAACCCTTGTCCAAATGTCGCGACTAACTTACAATTCACACCTGTTGGCATTTCATGCATAGAGGAGGAGGAGGAGGAGAAACAGCTGCCACTTTTGGCTAGGGTGTAAGAGGGTAGATGAGACCACTTGGACTGATATATCTAGACGGGCAACTTGACAGCTTAAATAGCTCAAAACTTACGAGTGTAATTCATATGAGTGTAATGCATTTATAGCATATGCCAACCCATCAGCTGCAAATTCCCGCGATTTCTTAGCTAGGGAGTGACCCCTTCATGTGAGAGGGCTCCTTTTCATTGCCTTAAAGTCACGTTTAACAGACATTTAATAGTCAAATGGCAATAAACAAAAAACATGTACATATGTATATAAGCAGTTTTTAAATTTGTGTAGCTTTCTCTAAATTGCAATTATAAAATAATGAAAAAAAAACCCTTGGAAACTGCAAATAAAATGTGGTTCAAAGTTTAAATGGAAAGGAAAATTTATTTTAAAATGAGAGTTTAGTTCAGTTTAAATTTAAAAAGAGTGATCCATCTAAAGGGTCCTGCTTTGAATCCTTTTTGGTTACCAAAAGCTACCTTTTATTCCGGATTCCATTTAAAACAATTAAGGTTTCTATTCCTGGTTGTCCTTCTTATAGAAGTTATGCTAAAAATAATATCAAGAATATAAAAATTTGTGTTATATATTTTTTGCAGTTTTTATTTGTGAGAATCCGCAGAATCATTCACACATAAATTGTTCATTTGGTTTACGAAAGATTTTTGTATATTAAATTATAATTTATAACAATATAAACTTAACTATATCATTTAAACGATTATTATTTGCTATTTTCATTATTTTTAATCCAGTTATCCTTAAAATATTTATCATAAATCAATTTTATAAAAAAAAGATCCAAATACCGATCGTGTGTAGTAGTAGCATTATTTAAAAAATGGCAACAAAAAGTAAAATTTTCCAAATACTTTTTTGTAAGTTTTCTATCATCTCAGTAATTAATATTTATTTCACATATAATGAGTTTCCACGAGTAAATCTTTGACTTTTGCAACGAACTGATCTTGTCTCAGCCCTCTTTTTCTTTTTGGGTTAATAATATTAAAACTACGCTTTCTTGAATATTGACTAAAGGAACAAAAACAAGTCTTCTCTCCCCTCTGGGCCTCTGTGTTGTGTTTCTCTTTATCTTTGTCTCTGAAATTGTCATCATTATGTCATGGCTGAAGACCCTAACAATTCAATTTGTCTGCCCCTATATACATATCTTGAGAGTGCATTGCTGCTTGCTTTGCTTGGTTTTGTGGTTTAGTCATGAAACCATGAACGATTTTCACTTTTAAGATACAAATGTTGCGATAAGTTTATACCGATTTTCTGCATTAGGTTTGGGCTTTCAGTTTTTAAACCAGAAGCGGAAGCCAGCATTTAGAGGAATTTTGTTGTGATATATGTGTACAAGGGCTTTTGTGTTGGCGACGTTATGCGACGCTTCGATGCATTTACTAGACTCATACGAGTGTCTGTATGTGTATGTGTGTGTGTGTGTGTGTGTGTGTGTGTGTGTGTGTGTGTGTGTGTGTGTGTGGTGTGTCATGGCTTCAGTGGTGCGATAAATGCTCATTTCACTTTCTATCAACGTCTGCAAGTCGTTGCCGAGCCTAATGGCAGTTTAATTATGGTGCAAAACCCTCAACTGTCGCATAAATTACATTAGACAATTTTTACTTATTTCGTTTTTATTTTTGTATCTATGCCTTGCCCATTTTGATTTTCCTTTTTTTTTGTTTCTTTTTGCAGTGACTTGGCATTATGGCTTTGAGGTCATAGACATTACAAAGAAAGACATAAAATACAAGGCAAACAACAACAAGGAACATACTTTAAAATGTCCGGCAATCAACAGCAGCAGCAGCAGCAACAACAACAACAACAACAGCAACAGAAGACATTAACTACAACAACAACAGCAACAAAAGCAGTCACAACAGCAACAACAGGAGCAACAACAAACGGTGGTACAACAACTTTGGTTAATAATTTGATAAAAATAAATAGCGTTGACAAAATTGCAAGTAAAACATCAGTAGCTCAGGCAATTAACAATAAACACCAGCAGCAACATCAGCAGCAGCAGCAACAACAGCAACTACAAAGACGCTCTTTGCTGCCACCACAAGCAACAATATCAACGCAACAACAAAGCGTGACGCCAGCAGCAACAGCGACGCAATCATCAACAGCTGCGGCAGCACATCAGCTACAAACTGTGGCCACAATACATCAGCAACATTCAACGCAGCAACAACAACTACAACAACAACCAACCACAACTGCAACAACATCTCGTCTACCCATACAGCAGCAACATCAGCATCACCAACAGCAACAGCAACAACAGCATCAGCAACAGCAGCCTTCCACCCGCCGCAGTTTCTATCAATTGCAACATCCGACTCTGCGTACGCCCAATCTCAAGGCACCAGCACCCGCCCATTCCATACCACCACGGTATCAGCCGCCACCTCAGCCGAGCAGTGGTATATTGAAACCACATTTACCCATCAAATATCCGCCGGATATACCCCAGCTCTCTGCCATTTATATACCAGATTCTATCAAGCAGCAGCAGCAACACCAACAACAGCAGCAGTCGCGTTATTTGCATCACCATCAACAACAACAACAACAACAACAACACCAACCATCCTCGAAGGCAACACAGGATATGCTGAAATTTGTACGTAAACCGGAACAAGAGCATCCATCGCCGAATGCCTCGGTCACGTCATCCAGTGTGCAGGGCACTACCACAGGTATACCCACAGCCAATGGTGGACGTTTGACCATCGAACAGAATCGTCAATTGCAATCATTGGTCAATGAGCTGAGAGCCTTGAAAGAGCAAAATCAACGTCTATTGGATGATAATCAAGAGTTGCGAGATTTGTGCTGCTTCCTAGATGATGATCGGCAAAAGGGTAGAAAATTGGCTAGGGAGTGGCAAAGGTTTGGTCGATATACAGCCAGTGTGATGCGCCAGGAAGTGGCTGCCTATCAGGTGAGCAAGAAAAGAATTTGAAAAACAAAATTCAGACGATATTCAATTCTGTTGCATTCTTTTTGTAGAACAAACTCAGACAACTGGATGATAAGCAACAAGAGCTAATCACCGATAATCTGGAATTAAAAGAACTTTGTCTTTACCTGGATGAGGAGCGTGCCCATGTGGCCGCCAATGCTCTATGTGCTGGCTGTGGAGCAGCAACCAGAAATGCCTTACGAGACGATGGTGATGGCTCGAGTTCTAGCACCAATGCGGATGAGACCATAACAGCTTTGCGTAACTATGCGGAGCAGAGACAATTGCCGCAGGTAAGTGCAAATACCTAAGGTCAATGGAAGAATCAATCAATGAGACTTGTTTTAATCTCTCTATTAGGATCTGCGTCATGCGCATACTTTAAACGACCAGACGCTTCAGTATGTACGCTCGTTGGAGAGACGCATTCAACAGTTGGAAGAGGAACGTAGTACACCTACAATTAGCCAACAGCAGCAGCAGCAATCTATGCCACAATCAACCACGCCCACACCAGCACCAGCTAAAGCAGCATCTTCACCCCATCCGCAACAGCCACAACAACAACAACTGCAACAGCAGCAGCAGCATCAGCAACATCAACAACATCAGGATAGCAACAATCAAGCGGCAGCAGCAGCAGCGGCGGCAGCAGCAGTTGCAGCAGCTGCAGCTGCTGCTGCATCAGTACAATTGCCTGGTCGTCCGGAGGCTGTGGTTCGAGCACTGCAAGTGCTGGAAGTGCGAGAGCAATTGGAACGGGATCGCTTGGGCAATTTAGCTGGCAGTGCCATCGATCAAATGGATGATGGCGAAAAGGCATTGGTCCGTGAGATGTGTAATGTAGTCTGGCGTAAATTAGAGGGAAGCCCGCATGGTCCGGCAGCTCTAGAGCCGCTCTAAGCATTTAGGCATAATCCTACTATACTCAAGACCCCTCCACCCCCCCATACCACGTCCTTACCACTTACTTGGCTAACACTTTAGAGTCTAATGTTTAATGCTAATTTATGCCGTAATATGTAACCCTAAAATACATTGTACAAAGCTCAACAACAACTACAAAAACTATGACCTAAGTTTAAGAAACAAAAACAAAAAACAAAAAATGAAGAAAACTAAAAATACTCAGCGCAAAATATAAAGGGTACTCGTCAAACAACTTATTAAAAGTCTCTAATTTGAATGCCTCTAACATGAACATTAAAATGAAACGGCTCAAAACTAAATTTTAACTGGCATTAAAATTAGTTAAATTGAAGCCGAGTTAATTTAAAGTAAAATTTTATATCCTATAAGGAGTTAAACCATAAACAAAAATTGCATTTTAACAGACAATAGACAGACAAAAGAAGAAATACTTATATAAAAGTAGACAGACAGAAGAAGAAAGAGCATTCGGTCTGTATTAGCATTGAACTGAAATGTGTTGCTAATTGTAAATTATTAATTAATTTGGTTAATCAATTATACAAATCTGTTTGTTGATTTTAAGGAGGCAAACTTTTTATTCGTTGTTAATGATGATGATGATGATACCCTTTATATTTTGCGTACTATTTTAGTCCTTGACTGTTATTCTGTGTTTTTAAAAAGTTACAAAGACCAAACTATTATTTTTCTTCCGAAAATTAAAATACAAATGCAACAAATTATTTTCAGAATTACTCAAAATTGGTTTGGAAATCTCTTGTTAATTATATCACTTGTACAGATTTCAGCAATTCATTCATTAATTGACTCTACTATATAACAGATGGTATTTGTAAAATCATTTTCTTATGAAAAAAGAAAAACACTTGCAATAAATCTAATCGCCTTACATGATGCTACGCGCCTGGTTGCGATCGCTTTCTACGCTTAGCTGGACGTGGCCTAACAACAACAAGTTGGTTGGAGAGACAAACGTAAATTACCACAGAGCTGTTTAACCTGATTTTTTTTGTGTTCTCTCTTGCACTCCTCCTCCTTTACTCCGGAGTTGGCCAATTTACCCCACGTATCACATTCATTCAGAAAAGATCAGAACGAGTGTGGCAAGTGGAGGGGGACAGAATGATGCAGCAAGAAAAATGCAATCCAAAAGCCAACCCAATTTCTGGCTAATTCATGCATTGTCCAGTTTCAGTTCCAGTTGCTTATTGTGCCGGATTGCTTCGGCTCAAGAGCGCGCCAAAGTGTGAACATGTGAGTTCAAAATTTACCATCATTAAATATGCAAAACTGTGGGGCGGAAAAGAGGAAGAAGAAAAAAGGGATTAAAATCAGTTGAGAGGCGTGTGAAATGAATGCAGATCAAGTCAAAATATACAAACGATATAATTGGCATACGACTTTAGGATACCTGTAACTGTATAAGAAAACTGTAACTGTATTGAGCAAACTTCTATAGAGGCGAAGCTTGTATACTCTTACAATGATTTTCCGTATGTTGAAATGGAATGCAACCTTTTTATACGCTTGTGGTGGTATACTAATTTTGGTCAGAAGTTTGCAACGCATAGAAGGAAACATTTCCGACTATATAAAGAATATATATTTTTGATCAGCACGACGAGCTGAGTTGATATAGCCATATCCGTTTGACTGGATCAACAAGATCACCTCCGAGACCCCTAAGCTATAGAGCTGAAATTTTGCACCTAGGCTTCTTTTTGCTTCAGGCATTGTATATCTTGGAGTCATCCCATTCGGATGACAATATTACAATAGCTCCCATAAGAACGATCGTTCGAGAAACTTCTATAACTTTCTTGTCAATCAAACATTACTAAATTTGTTGTTTAAGAGTATAATATACTTTTCAATACATCCACCAAGTTTGTTCAGAATCGGTTGACTATATCATATTTGTAGCTACCATAGGTACGATCGGTCAAAAATATAGGTTTAGAGGAATAACTTGGGTGTTTTAAAAGCGATTGTCACGAAGTTGGTATTTGAAGTCTGTTCTAAGTTTCAGCCAAATCGGTTAACTATATGCTATAGCTCTCATTGGAACAATCCGAACAAAAATTTTATTGTAAAATTACTTTTTTTTCAAGTCACGAACGTTTGACTTGTTTTATATGCTTTCTAATCATTTTGTCGAATTATCAATATGTAATTGTCAAATAATAGTTTTGCAAGGGTATACGAACTTCGGCACGGCTGAAATTAGCCCATCCTTATAGTTTTAATTTGCAATTAAGGACTAGAAATTTAATTTCGGCACGCTGTTTTAAAATATATTTGTATAGTAGCTATGCCAAAAGGTTTACTTGACCAACAGTTAGATGATATAGTCAGACTCAACTATTTTGGGCCATTAATATATAACTGTTGAAATAACAAAGTTCTTAATCTTAAATTCGATTCTTGACTGATTTTATGGGAGCTGTATGATATGGTTGTCCGATCTGACTTGTACACAGAGTGTTTATACATACAGATGAACATAGCTACATTAACTAAGCTCTCTGTACCGATCAAGAATATCTATACATTTCATATAGTTGGAGATGCTTGCTTCATACAACCAGTAGAAAAAATTGGACTGGAATTCTTTACTTGAAATTTAATATGGGGAGGAAAACAGTCTTTCAGGGAATTTGAAAAACTTGGCAACTTCTCTTGACACAGTTAGAAGCTTTAGCCAAAAAAAAGGTAAACAAAATGAAAAACAGAAATAAAAAAAAATATGGGTAAGTAAGTGGAGCGTTTGGCGGCAGTTACTCCGCCGAAAATAGCATGGCAAATAAATAAGCACAGAGATTAGAGACCGCACTGAGACCGCAATAACGAGTGGAGAAAAGCAGTCAGAGACTGAGAGTCTCGAATCTCAGAGGCTCTCGGTCACAGCATCCAAAGCCATTGGACAGCTTGGAGAACTGGCGCACTTTTCATTCAACGTCGTAGCGAAACGCACGCGCAAAAACTAAAAAAGCGAAGAAAACGAAATACAAGTTAAGCAGGAGTAGAATCAAAGTCACTGTTGGTGTTGGAGTTTGGAGTCGGAGCACATTGGGTATGGAAGCCATAAAAATGTTGTCGCTAAACCAAAATGCCATCAAGTCAAAGTCCAAATCCAAATGCAATATAAACGTGAGATTACGATGCTGTCGGAGTTGTGGAGGAAGAAAAAAGAAAGTTATTGCTGGAACTGGAGCCGGTTGCTTTTGTCGTTGCCGTCGTCGTTGCCATTGCTGTTATTGTGGTAATGGCAACCTGCTCCAGCCATTTGCTGTTATTACTCTTTGTATATTGACATTGTGGCCAGCTCAAGCAGCCCCATCGTCGTCGTCGTCATTGTCATTGGCCAACGAAATAGCCTGGCCACCCATGCGTCATTATGATATTTGGAGCGACAATTTAAACGATTCCGAACAGAAGGTGGACCAGGCCGAAGAGGAAATGCAAATGGCTATGAATGTGGACTCTGAACTGGAGCCAGTCATAGAGGATGAGCCTATTGAAGAACCACAACAGCTTCAAGATTCCTATAGTGCCAAGCTGGAGGAGACCCTCAATCAAACCCTAATGGCAGCCAATAACAACAGACGTAGTAAGGGTAAGCTATTTTCCCATTATTGAATTGAATAGCAAAAGTCATAATCAAGAAAACTTATTGTGGAATTAGTATTTAGATCTGAATCAGATTTTAAATATAGACTACGTAATTTCCGTTCTTTATACAGTAGAATTTCTTGATCAGATATCTGAAAGAGTAAATTACTAATTGAAGTTACAGCGGATCACTTTAATAAATATTCGGTTACTTTTTTTACAACTTTAAACGCAAAAAACTAATAAAGTAAATTAAAGCTGGTCTTCTTGCCTTTAAATAAAGGTAAAACAACAATTTTTTTTTAAACTAAAAAAGAAAATTAACAAAAATTAAAAAAAAGCTGTAAAGTTGTGCCACATTAAGAGTACACACGTAGTATGTATCAGAAAAAATTTCTTCTTTTTTGAAGTATTTTGCAATTGTTGATTCATTCCTTTCACTTGTTAAAACTTCAACGTTTATATAAATAAGATATTAAAAACATACATACATACGTATGTACATATTTACAAACATTACAAAAAATAAGCAGGCTGCCTATGTTTTAAGAACTACCAAGAACTGTTGGACTTGGCATCGTGCTCCAAATATTCCAATACCACACCACTCTCCCGTTAAAAGCTGGAACTAGTTCTATAAATAAACAAAACGAAACGAATGGGTAATCTTTAGCCGCCCCAAAGTTGTAAAGTGCCTTTTTAACAATTATTTATAATTTAGCAGAATAATTAGGAAGTATAAATAAAACTAATCAAATGTAAATGTAGTGTCCGAAACATTAGGAAAAAACATTTTCATACAAATATTTTATTCTGCCCGGTTTTTCCTAAGATCTGCAAAAAATTAGTACAGATGTTTTCATTTATGTACTAAATTCAAATATCAAATTTCCTGACCACAAATATCCAAGTTATTATTTATAGTTATATTTTAAAGCTATATTCTTGACCGATCCTTCCTATGAAATCTTTATACCTACATATATATGTATATATCAAGAGCCCACACTTTGTGTTTTTTGCCTTTATTCAAAGACTCATTAAGTCTATTCAAACTATTTCTGTACATAAGCCATTGGACTTTGTTTGGTTGACTTTGCATTATCATCAAGAAATGAATGGATACTGATAGTAATTAATGTTAAAGGTCGACTTGCATATGTTAAATCTTTGCGTCATTAGCCATAATAACTAGAACGCTTTAAAAATTAAGATTTATAACACACTTTTCACTAAAAATGAATGACATTGAATGACATTGAGTATACCCTGTACCAACTAGTTATATTAAATGAAATAGAATATCCTGGAAATCGCCATTAATTTCATGCAAAATTCTCTTTAACATGCAGCAACAACGAACGCATGCTGTCTCACTCACTCTTGCCAGCCAATGTCGCCTTGGCAATTCAGTGGAAAAGTCATATAGGTGTATCTCCGATATTTATTGTCCGATTTCGATCAAATTTGGTCAGCTAGTCCAGTTTGGGCATATAATTAGGTGTGCCAAGTAAGAATACGATATCATTAATACAGCTCTAGTAATAAGTTTTCCCGATTTGCAGGGGCGGAAGTGGGCGTGGCAAAAATTTGAAACAAACTTGATCTGTCTGCACTAGAGATGGGATCGGGAAAGAAAATGCTTCCCGTCCCATCCCGTCCCGAAATCAAATTTGCTTTTCCCATCCCGGTTATCCCGAAAAATTTTCAGTCCCGACATTTTCCCAAAAAAACATTTTCTTATATGCATATTATTTTATTTATATATTTATTTTTCCAATAAACTCTTATATATATATATATCCATATTTTTATTTAAAAACAATATTTTTCCAATAATCCGAGTTCTTCTGTCTTCCAAAATTCTACTTGAAGTAGAAAAAACTCTTTCGCTAGTTGCAGAGGATGTCGGAACATTTAAAGTTTGCCTAGCCAGCATTTGCAATTATGGCAATTCATTGCATTGCTTCCAAAAAGAAAATATATCCACATTTTTCTTAAGTTTATCATTCTTAATATAATTACTAATTTCTTCGTCAATATCATCTTCCTTTTCGGGTTGCATTGCACAAAACTCCGAAAACCTATCTGGTACTATGGAATAGTCTTGATCAGCCACTTTTTTTGCTGATGGGGTTGATATCAGTTCAATTATTGATTTGACTGTCACGTATACTTTATTCTTCTCCTCAGATGTCAAAAAGCTTAAATCTTTAAAATGTGGATTTATTTTTTGGTCCCTAGTATTTTTTGGGACCCGATAGTTTTTCCGGGACCTGCGGGAATTTCGGGATCGACCTCTTATCCCGTCCCGTCCCGGTTTTTTGAAAATCTTTCCCATCCCGCCCAGTTCCCATAAAGTTTTAGGGTCCCGCGGGATTCCCGAAAATCCCGATCCCGAAGCCCATCTCTAGTCTGCACACTAGACGGATCTACATACCGAATTTGGTAGCTCTAGCTCTTATAGTCTCCGAGATCTAGGTGTTCATACAGACGGACGGACAGACGGACGGACAGACGGACGGACAGACGGACATGGCTCAATCGACTCGGCTAGTGATGCTGATCAAGAATATATATACTTTATGGGGTCAGAAATGTATATTTCTGCCTGTTACATACATTTTAGCGACTTTAATATACCCTTTTACCCTATGGGTACAGGGTATAAAAAGGAATACCCTTAATGTTTTCCTATCCTTGAAACACTGCAACACTGGATTTATATCATTTGGAATTGCTCTAATTAGAAAGCACTACGGCTTCCCCAGCTTCCTCATCCTCCGCGGTACGGATTGCTCTAATTAGAACTGATTTTATCCACTGATCATCTAAGAGTCTTTTCTTTCTCAAATATTTGTTTCATATATGTGTATGTAGATTTAGTTTCCTATACGATTAACTTATTTCAAATGTCTGTACCTCCTGTTTTCCTTTTTCTTTTCCAGTGATCCATTTGTTTCCTGTGCCCGTAGATGGCGAATGCTTATCGGATGATGGTCGTCGACTGGGCAATTGTTTCAATGCCTATGAGTGCCGGCAAAAGGGTGGACAGGTGATTAAATTATTCCAGATTGATAATGAATATTTCATATTGGTTTTATCTATTTACATATATGGATGCAGGCCAAAGGAGAATGCGCCATGGGATTTGGTGTCTGCTGTGTATTTGTGGCCAATTGCAATGCCACCATATCGAATAATATTACCTATATAGTGTCCCCGAATTTCCCCAGCTTTATGCCGAGCAATTTCAGTGGATGTAATCTAAAAGTGAAAATGATGAGCGAGGAAATAAGTCAATTAAGGATTGATTTCAATCATTTCTCGTTGGGACAACCAAATCGACGTACTGGCATATGCGATGGCGACGCATTCTCCATAAACGGAGGACCTAGTGGGCAATTTTCAATTTGTGGACAAAACAGTGGACAGCATTGTGAGTACCTTTAGATAGAGATTCAGGGATTGAATGGGTAAATTATGATTTTTCTTGTAGTGTACTACGATGTGGGTGTTCGAGCCTTGCCCCGTCAATCGGGAACTTTGTATGGCAGTCTGCGTCCAACTCTGACACCGAATAACGTCAGTAATCCAACAAATGTATCTGCAATAGATCAGCTTATTGATATCAATCTAAATCTTTCGAATCGGTTTCTGCCCATCCGACTCTGGGAAATTCGTGTGGCACAGATTCCATTCAGTCAGCGAGCTCCAGCCGGTTGCCTGCAGTATCATACGGGAATCGAAGGTATCATGCAGACCTTTAACTTTGCCGAAAATGGACGACATCTGGCCAATCAAAATTATCGCATATGTGTGCGACAGGAAACGGAAATGTGCTCGATTATGTATCAGCCATGTGATGAACAGTCATTCAGGATTGGCGGTGGAGGGCTTAGGGCAGGCATTAATGTCAATGGAAATGGAGGGGGAGGTGGAACGCTTGGAGGAATGCCAGGTGTTGGAAATCCTATAATGCAATCGGATGGTGCGACAGCATCTTCTACTGGAACTAATTCAGCAGTTTCTACATCCACTGCGTCCACTTTATCTATGTCGAGCACGAACTCCGCACCAACTATGAATAACATGATCAATTCTACGACAACAGGATCAATGCAAATGATGAGTACTAACGCCAGTTCGTCTCCAGCCGCCGATGATCCTTCATCAGCAGGCAGCAGTAGTAGCAGCAGCAGTGGAGCTGGCATGACTAGCACCACACCAATGCCACTCCGTTCCAGCACCATGGCTCCTACTGCAGAAAGCACTACAGCTTCCCCAGCATCCTCATCCTCCGCGGCACCAGTCAACGATGATGTGGAGGGTTCTGGAGGTAATGCTGATGATGATGATGATACCTTTACTTTCTTTCGTAATCGTCCAACCACTGCCCAGCCAGGTGTCTCTAGACGACCACGTCCAGTTGGCGGAGGTGGCACATCTAGTGGTGGTTTTGATCTCATCGGCTTCCTGCGAAGTGCATTTGACTTGCGTCTTCGTCGACGGCGACGAACAAGTCGCCAGGCCAGGCAATTCTTTAGTACTTGCCAGGATCGAATCACTATGCCGTGCATCATTGAGGATTTCATTGGCACAGGTCTGGGACCGTTGCCCGGGTGTGAGCCAGTACATTGTGGTGCCCAGTTTTGCTCGTCGGGCGTCTGGCCATGCCAAATTGAGAGCACAGTAACACCATTTTATATAGGAGTTCATTTCGGTGATGGCACCGATTCGGGTAAAGGTAGTGCTGAGGATAATATTGGAGCTTGTCTGCGTTACTCACAAGTCCAGTGCATGTAATAGATAGAATAGATTTGATTTGGAAAACTTATAATTGTTGACTCATAAGTCTAGATTCTAGACTCTAGAAAAATGAAAAACAAATCGTAGTTAAAAATAGTTTAAAAAAACAAATTAGTTCTAAAAGATTTCATGAATGCATGAAATATTTCAATACATAAACTAAGGCTTTTGCGACGTTGAAAAAAGGATACGTTGTTATTTAATCATTATTTTAATAGCTTTAGAAAATCGTTAAAACAAAATGTAGTTAAAAATCATAATTAAAGTCAGATATCCAGATAAAATCAGAAAAATCCGAATTTGTCCTAAAACCAAATGATATACGTAAATATGAAAAATAATCACAACAGAAATAGATTGGTTCCAAATTCTTTCAATTCAAATTCTGTACAATATTTCTCTTTTTAACTAAAGTACTGAATGAATGAATTACATCTTCTTTAAAACAAATTATAGAAATAAAAAAATAATAAAAAATACAGATTTGGTTATTTTAATTGCTTTTATATCACATCATTGCACATGAAAATCCAACCCCTTCTGCACCTTTGCAATTTTCCTGTTTTTGTTAGTTTTAGTATTTGCAATTTGTACAATTTATCCCCTCTTCCCTTGTAAGAAGGTGGCAACTGGTCTTAGTGAAATATGTTCTGCGACCAGAATAACTTCCAACATGATTATTCGCAAAAATTTTTAAATTTAAAATCGAACAACAAACAGGTTTAGGCTTAGCGTGTTTTTGGGGTTATATCTACTTGTAATTTTCAAAAAAAATAAAATTTTTTTTTTGCATATATTGAATGAACAAATATGTAAAAATGTATATATATGAATCCGCATACGCGCGTTTTAACTTAGATTGAACAGTTCTCTAAACTTTAACAGCGTTTTTCTCGAAACTATGTTTTCAAAGTCGGTGAGCAAGTTTTCTTGGAATCGGCTTAACCGATTGGATTGAAATTTTCACACGATATTCTTATATATTTTTGCCAGGTAATGATCGAAGGAAAAATGATTCTGAAAATTATTTAGATTTTTTAAGCCACTACAAAGTCAAAAAATTTTCGAAAAAAAAAGTTTTTTTTTTAGGAAGACGCCATTTTGTTAAAAATCGAAATTTTGACTAATCCTTCGATCATTACCTGTATTTATCTATTTTCTTTACAAATCTTTTGGATTTTTGCAATTGGGATATTCAGGACCAGAGATATCCTGCTCACCGCAAGACACCTTTTTTTCCACTATTTTTTGAAAAACATTACAAATTCTAAAATTACATTGAATTTCCTATATGATCCTTTCTTTTATGTTTTCATTTAATAAACAGCCTCGTCCCAAAAAATTTTCAAAAAAGCACGATTTTTTGGGCTTACACGTAGATATAACCCCTTAATGATTCATTTCATTATTTTTTGAAGAAGAAAAAAACCTTGCATACTACAAGGGATAATGGAGGTAGTTTTGGAACCAGTTCCACTGATTCAACCAGTCCTTAAGGTTCTTGGCATTCGAATGGCAACTTTTTTTTTCTTAATTTACAATCACTCGAATAATAACAGATTTTAAAGTAAACGTATTTGATTCGTATATATTTGTACCTATATTTCCAACACGGCACTAAAATTGTATACACACAGTAGAATATTAAAAAGTAAATTATTTCATAACTACAGTACAGAGCATGTATGTATGTATGTATATGTTAATTCGCATGTTACAGAGAT
The DNA here is from genome assembly GCA_035045865.1 of Drosophila austrosaltans. Taxonomy (NCBI): domain Eukaryota; kingdom Metazoa; phylum Arthropoda; class Insecta; order Diptera; family Drosophilidae; genus Drosophila; species Drosophila austrosaltans. Next base: position 8,702,753 of record JAWNOQ010000200.1, read on the forward strand.
TTTTTAATGAGATTTTTTTGACTTCGATTTAAAAAAAATATATGTAAACAGGTTAAAAAATTGTAGAAAAATAGAGAATTTTGGTTGTAATCTGCAGTTCACACTATTAGTATTAGTAAAAAATTTTGTCTTATAAGTACTAAGCATCACATAAGGGAAATATTTAATTTAAATTAAATGGATTTGTTTGAGACTGCAATTTGTGTAAATATTGCTACTAAATTTCGTTGCACGACCTATTTATATAAAAGCGGAATTTCGGGTTTTTTGTACCTAATTTAAGTGTTTGTTCGTTTTGGAATGAGCGTTGCTAATATGTTAACAAAAACAAATTATTATAACTAAGCAAATAAAACTTGGCTACCTGCTTTCATTAGACTATCTTTTTGGTATAAATGATTTGCTCCTAGTAGAAAAAATTTGTAAAGTATTTTTGTAACCTAGAAATATTCACCAGCTGCTGCCATTGAACGGGGACAATTGAGCTCAGCATATTGTGCGTAAGCCGCTTTAGAGCCATAGCGAATTTTCAATTGACTTGAGTGCTTGTTCCATACATGAATCACATAGGAATCTTTGGTGCGGGCCATGGTCGTCTCGAATTGATTGGCATCGAAAAAGTCTTGCCATTTTTTCCAGGGTATGGCATAGAAAGCTCCCCGCCCAAAGACTTTGAAACCAAGGCACCGTTTGCTATCCTCGATCATCAATGAAATGTCTTGAGTGGCGCAAATTTTTTGTATTACTCTGGTTATGACACCAGGACCATTGTAGCCCCAATCGCTGCCATCAAAATTTTGTTGAAAATCCCGTAGGCATGATCCGGCTATTTCATGGCCAAATCCATTTGGTGCAAGATTTATTACACCAGCAGCCAAATGACTATTGGATTCGGCTCCCGTATAATTGGGTGGCACATCCTCCATGCTGCGTAAAACCACAACATCCATGTCCAAATAGAGGCCACCATATCGATATAAAGTGAGATAGCGCAGAAAATCTGAGATGTGTGAGAATAAAAAGCTGCATGAAAGAGCATTAGTAAAATATCAATGAAGGATTTATGGTAAATTCACCTGGATTTGAATAGTTGGCCATCATTGAACCACGTATCGATTGGCGTACCAGCAGAGTATGTCCAGAGATTCAACTTTCTTAGATGAACATTCTTATATTCCAATATAGCCTTGACTAAAGGTGACTGCTCAAGACTGCCGTTCCGCCATTGGGCCACTCTGTAGGTGGGGTCGGCAAATAGGACAAAAATGTCGAAATTCGGATTGTGCAGAGCGGCGGACTCTATGGCGCAGGCCTGGCGAGCTGTGAGTTGTAACAATTTGTACTCCTTTCTTTTGACACGATTCTTCTTTTGTTCCTTTGTATTCAGATGGCAACTGGTTTCATGAAAAAATATGGTGCGGCCGGGAGTAGGTTTGTGTTTCGAAAGGAGTACATCTTCCAATATAATATGCTCATCTGTATCCAACATGGAACTGGGTGGTAGTGGCCTAAAGCAATGCACCGCATCTGTTGACCAATTTTTGTAGGTGATAAAAATGCTGAGGATTAGCATACCGGTCAACAAAAGTAATAACAATCGCAGGCGCCCGTTGTTCAGAAAGCGGGCGAGGATCATGGGCAGGCGGAACAGCATGTTGAGCAGAATGGAATGACTCAGGAAATAATGAATAATCGTCTGCTACGTTTGCTCATTGGTTTACTTTTACCATTTTTAAGATAAACAATTCCGTTTATCAACCTTATGAAGTGAGCACTCTATTGTTTTTTTTGCATACCACAGGGATTTTTGGCTCTGGTTCCGCTGCCAGTTCCACTTAATCCCACATAAAGGTTTAACTCCTGTAGCATCAAATTTATTCAATAAAAACCAATACGTTTGTTTTTCTAATATATACTGGATCACAGATTTTTTGGCTATTCTTATAAATCAGCGTAAATTCCATCCACTGGTTACACATTTAAAACGAGTTGGCAGCTTGATTATCAATCGATGGCTTTAATGGGCAACCCTGTGACTTTTCTCACATCGAGTATCTACTTGGTATCGAAGCGAAGCTGTCCTCAAATGCGGCATTGGAAGAGTTTTCTTTTTTTTATTTCTGTATTAAATTGCAACAATTGGGAAAGCATTGAATTGGCTGGCGCTGCAACGTAAACACAACCATCCGGTAGACGTAGCAACGTTGAATTCTTTTTACAAATATACCAAAATAGTGAAATGAATGTTCCTCCTAGCGCTGGCAATGGAGCTGTCGTTGGTGGAGGAGGAGGCGGCGGGGGATACACGCACCCGCCGCCGGCTGCTGCTCCCGGCATGGTGCCACAATTTCCACCTCCCGGTTTTGCAGCTCCACATCCGCCGCCTGAGCTGGCAGCTGCATTTGGCGTTCTGGGACCACATACGGAATGGACCGAACACAAGGCTCCAGATGGACGAGCCTATTACTACAATCAGAATACAAAGCAAAGTTCATGGGAGAAGCCAGAGGCATTAATGACACCAGCTGAATTGCTGCACAATCAGTGTCCATGGAAGGAGTATCATTCGGATGCGGGCAAGGTCTATTATCACAACGTGGCCACTAAAGAGACATGTTGGGAGCCGCCTCCCGAATATGTAGATATGAAGGCCAAGGCTAAGGCTGAGGAGTAAGTATCGAATAAAGATATAAATGTGAAAAGTGAATTCTTATACTTCCATATGTATTATTTTTTGATTGCAGAGCGGCTGCTGCAGCAAAGGCGGTAGCAGCAATGACTTCTTCTAGCTTGGCAGGCATGGTGCCGCATGCTGCTCTGGCTAGTATATTACCGACAACCCTGCCACCAGCTCCTAGAATACCGACTCCGGAAATACATTCACCTTTGACACCCAGCAGTAATGAGAATTCTTCCTCCGCTCTTGATCAGGCTATGGCAGCCACATTGGCTGCCATTGAAGTGCCCCAATCGAATGGTGAGTTTGCACAAAATATTTTGTAGAACCAACTGGTCATTCAGTTTTCTTTTCCAGCAAAAAAGAATGACAAAAGTTCTACTTCTGCACCCGTCGCCTTTAAGGATAAACGCGAAGCCATTGAAGCATTCAAAGAGCTGCTACGCGACAGAAATGTTCCATCCAATGCCAATTGGGATCAATGTGTGAAGATCATATCAAAGGATCCGCGATATAGCTCATTCAAGGCCCTTAATGAACGCAAGCAAACCTTCAATGCCTACAAAACGCAAAAACTGAAAGACGAACGGGAAGAGTCTCGTTTGAGAGCCAAAAAGGCCAAAGAGGATTTGGAACAGTTTCTTATGTCCAGCGATAAAATGAACTCACAAATGAAATATTTTCGCTGTGAGGAGGTTTTTGCCACCAATCGGATATGGACCACAGTCCCAGAGCAGGATCGAAGAGACATCTACGAAGATTGCATGTTCAATTTGGCTAAACGTGAAAAGGAGGAGGCGCGTGTCCTAAAGAAGCGAAATATGAAAGTTTTGGGTGAATTGCTGGAATCAATGACATCGATAAACTTTGCAACAACCTGGTCGGAGGCGCAAGTTATGCTTCTAGATAACTCAGACTTTAAGAACGACGTAAACCTGCTGGGCATGGACAAAGAAGATGCCTTAATCGTCTTCGAAGAGCACATACGGACTCTGGAGAAAGAGGAGGACGAGGAACGAGAGAGGGAAAAGAAACGAGTAAAGCGGCAACAGCGTAAAAATCGAGATTCATTTCTCGCCCTGCTTGACGGCTTACACGAAGAAGGAAAACTCACCTCAATGTCACTATGGGTTGAACTCTATCCAATTATTTCAGCAGATTTAAGGTTCTCTGCGATGCTCGGACAAAGTGGATCCACCCCATTGGATCTATTTAAGTTTTATGTTGAGAATTTGAAAGCGAGATTTCATGATGAGAAGAAAATTATTCGTGAGATACTTAAAGAGAAGGCATTTGTGGTGCAGGCAAAGACATCATTCGAGGATTTCGCCACTGTGGTGTGTGAGGACAAGCGATCCGCTAGCCTCGATGCGGGCAATGTGAAACTCACCTACAATTCTCTCTTGGAGAAGGTAATTAAATTCTTATTTTTTTCGATATGCGGCTATCTTAAACAGGAAGACTTTATTTAGTTTTGATTAATAATCAAAATATTGTTTTTTTTTCTACACTTAGGAAAAGGTTATATTAATTTTGATCAAAAGTTTCCAACTCTTAGAACGTAGCACTTTCGACTGATATTCAGGAATTGAGTTGACATTGACATTGTCCGTCTGTCTGGATCGAATCAGTTTTTAAGTTATAGTGATGAACTGATCTGATATGTATATTATATTGCTTCCATTGAATCTATCTGCCACGGATCTGTTTTAGATAAACAGCTCTGTTTTCTTTTTTATAAGATGTGTAATTTATACCGGCTTGGTATATATATTGATCACTTTAACAAGTTTTATGTGAATCGGTTAACTATATCATATAACTGCCATAGAATTTATCGGTAAGAGAATGATGGAGTAAAATGATTATTTAGTTTTTATTACTTAATTATGTTTCTTAAGTCAATTTTCCTATAAAATAGCTAATCGCAAAATTCAAATTACAATTCCGTTCCGTGTAATGGTTCCTTATACAGAATTGAAATATAGAAACATTGCAAGGGTATATAAACTTCGACATACTCAAAGTTCAGAACGTTCTCTTCTGTTTAAATTTATGCTAAAGAACTGCTTAATAGTTGATCAAATTATGTTTAAAAATTTGTGATAAGCATTCATATACGACTACTAATATTTATATTTAGAATTTATGCCTTTGATAGTGCAGTAAGTTTTAAGTTTAGTGCAGGCATTGAAGGAAGTCTTCCTTTGATAAATTTTAAGCACTAATTATAATCTTTTTTACAAATTTTTCAGGCCGAGACCATTGAAAAGGAACGTTTGAAAGAGGAAGTTCGACGATTGCGCAAATTGGAAAACGAAATTAAAAACTCATGGCTGGAGGCCAATGTCTCTGTGGCCGAATCCTATGATAGTGCCAAGAAACTGGTTGAACATCTAGAGGCGTTTGCGGTGTATGAAAAGGAAATTGGTGTTGAGAAAATTTGGGAAGATTTTATCAAAGAAAGTGAAGATGCCTGTAGTCATCATCATTCGCGGTCACGAAAATCGAAGAAGAATAAGAAACATAAAAAGCGAGTACGATCTACTTCACGATCGGATATTGAAAACGAATTGGCCGAGGTGGAGAAGGCCAAACGATCTAAACGCTCCAAATCAAGATCGGTAAGTAGACCTAGAATAATGAAAAAATGTCTACTATAAATGTAATATTTTCTCTTTGTTTTGCAGCACTCTCTCAGTTCAATAAACAGCAGGGAGAGTGAAAAACTGTTGAAAAAGAAAAAGAAACGCAAAAACAAATTTCGAGGTGTAAGTTATATAAACAGTGTGCAAATGTAACTGATAATTGATTTATATTTGTACTTATCATTTAGTCCTCCTGTGAATCTGAGAGTGCAATCAATGTTGGTGGTAATCAATCACCTACTACAGGTCTACACCAAAACGATTCCAATTCCCATTCACCAGCCAAGAAGAAGAAAAAGGAAAAGAAGGCAAAAAAAGACAAGGATGGTAGTAAACGGCATCGACATAGTCCGGCACAATCACCACCAGAATCGCCCATATCCCGGCAAGAGGATTTGACGTTAAGCGATGGTGAATTGGAATCGAAACGGGCAGCTCTCCTGGCACAACTCAACGAACAGTTGGATGAATGATTTTCCCATTTTCTTTTCCTCATATTTCATTTTTCTTCTTTAATGCTACACATATATACATATATTTGTAATTTCTCTCTAGATCACTTAAGTTTGAATGTAAAAAAAGTTTTAAGTATAACAGTCAACTTTTAATTGTCAATAATAACAATGATCTTTGTCTATGCAAAGCAGGAAAACAATGCAAATATAAAATGAATACAAAAAATAAACGGAGACAAACTTAATAGTGGCATGTATCTAATTTTGTAGCTCTCCTCTTTTGGGAAGCTATATTTTAGAAATAAAATAAATTTGATTATTTAAGAAACAATATGTATGTGTTTAAAGCCGTTACTTGTTTCAGTTGTACGCATTTGTGAAAAATACTGCATACTTTCGATTGTACTCACTCGTGTGGCAAAGGTCTATCGTTATCGAAAGTGCACTCATCTCTAACATTTTACAAGTTATCCATTGTGGCGGAGTAAATAAACATTTTAGAAAATTATGTTAACAGACAAAGTTTTAGTCACAAAAGATGCACTGGCCACTGCTCTGGGTGACAACTGGGAGCGGTATAGGGCTAACATGAAGAATTGGTTTCGAAATCGCTGGACCAAAGAGGAATTCGATGCGGAGTCCCGCAAAATAATGAATCCCACGCAATTACATCTCCATAATCAGTTTCTGCTGGCGCTGCTTAACAAAATTGATGCATTTGCTCCCCTGGAGCAGACGGTTACCAATTATCAAATGCAAACCAGCGGCAGTAGTCGAGGCAGTGGTGGCAGTAGTCGAAAACGCAAGCGTAACTCCCGAACCTTTGCCGATCGCTTGAATTTCGAACTATGCGATGTACTCGAATTTGTGCCTGAGGATAACATGCAAGTGATACGGCCGCCTCCAACCGTTGGATCGACGGCCGCAACTGCAGTAGAGGGAATGCAACAGCAATTGCCAAATCAACGTTATTGCGCCCAGGAACTCTTCCTACCTGATGCGGGATTCATAATGGGACGCTTTTTGATTGGAGCTTGGGAGATTGGACTGGTTGCCGTAGATGACAATGTGGCAGAGTATGTGGCCATGGCAGTACAAGTGCTTCTCAAAGATCTCCTGGCCTCGATTATAAGAAAGAGAAAACATTATAAGACGAGTGGTGAAGGCAATTTTTACTATGATGTGGGTGCACCATTGCGTGATCCATCGCTAAGGAATACAGTCACCCGGCAAAAAGTAGATGACACACCTCTAGAACTGGATAAAGAACTGAATACGGCGAACTTCATGAGAAGGCAAAATGATGACATAGTTTTTCTATCCGCTTGTGAAGAAGTGTAAGTAAACGAGAAATATTTCGCTTCACTTTGTAATTAATTTTCTCTTCGTATCCATCATCCCTGTAGCCAGCCCAGTGAGCGTACAGTGATCACTCTTAAAGACTGCCAGCAAGCATTCCGTGATCGTAATATAATAGGATCCCATGCGGTCTATTCGATTAATATGGAACGCCTGAACATGATGATGCATTAGATTTACATTAGTTTAATTATATATATTTAAATTATTACATTTAGAATTTGGAAAAAAACAACAAATACATAAGGTATGCTCGTAAGTGTTGCATTGCTTATTTTTTTAATTTTGTTTTCCTTTTTTTTACTTAAAATATTATATTTAATGTAGCGAACGGGAAACTTTTGTTTTGTTTAACTTTTTTTTTGTTAAGAAATATCAATATGCTTTTTGGGTTTTTCCTGTAATTGGTTGAATGTTCAGTGGTTGATTCAATACATTCTTCCAGGATATTTTAAATTAATATTTACTATTAAACGAGTTGAAGTTATTAACAAAATTCACGCGGCGGCGCTTCAAATGGTACTAATCCTTGAAAAAATAGTTCAGCTTTAAAGGCTTCTATTTGCTCCGCGGACAAATCCTTAAGCTGACTGTGCACAGTGCCAAGAATCTGCTGAGACTGAATAGGGGTGTTTTGCATGGGTTGTTGTGGAGCATATGCGGCGGCTGCTTGGCCAAAAAAACCCGTTGGTGGTGCCTGAGCTTGGGGGGCAGCTGGTTGTCCAAAACCTTGCGGTTGCTGCTGAAATCCAGGAAAAGCTGATTGTGTTTGATTGGTGAAATGATTCTGTTGTTGCGCAAATCCAAATACATTCTCTGAACCAGGATTTGATTGCGTAAATAGATTCTGTTGCTGCTGGGCATTAGCAAAAATATTTTCACTACCAGTATTTGGCTGAGTAAAAGGATTCTGTTGTTGGGTATTGCCAAATATCGATGGTTGAGCCTGAGCCTGTGGCTGAGGCTGCTGACCAAATGAAGATGCCTGATGGGTGCCAAATATGGACGCCTGCTGCTGTTGTTGCGGTTGTTGTTGGCTAAAAATAGATGTCGCAGCTCCTCCACCAAAAATGCTATTGGCATTTTGAGTCTGGCTAGCCCCGCCAAAGATATTGTTCGAAGTAACAACACCACCACCTGCAGTATTCCCACCAAATATGTTGCCTGCACTTAAAGTAGGTTTGCCAAAGATTGATGGCGTTTGGTTGGCTAATCCTGCTGAGCCAAAAGTGTTGGTTGCTACTACTGGTGCTGCTCCTTCTGGAGCATTGTAGATCTTGATCATTACATCGATTATTTGTGGCGACGTTTGCAGCAAGTTCTTCATTTTATTGGTAGCTTCCATTACTTCTCTTGTGAATTGTAAATGAAATTGATCAAATTGATTATTCCGTTTGGCCTCATAACACATCATTCGAACTTCCTCAAAGGATTGATCCTCGATAAAATTTGGAAAATTTCCTTTATCCTTAAACGGCCCATAGACCGAAAATGGCCACATTTTGCCATTAAATGCTGATTCCACATCGGTTTTGAGATACTCCCTAATATATGATTGAATTGACAATTAGTTTATAAATTTGATAAGGGCATAACTCACTTAATATCAAAGTGCTCATTATGACATTTTGTGCCGTAGCGACAGGTGCCTGTCTGAAAGAATCGACAAACTCCCATTGTTTTGCTTCTAATTTATCAAAACAATGTTCAGAAGAAACGAAATACCTAGATATTTGAGTGCTGCACGTTAAGCCATTTATTGTAGAAATCTGGCCATTTTCGCTCAGAGTGATGCGAAATATTTAGCGGGAAGGATAAAAAACCAACAACCGTTTATTTTTGTCAGCTGTTCAATTGCTTAAAATTTAAATGGCCTCAGACTAAGTTTTTCAAATGAGTTCACACATAGCTGTTGAATTAAATATTGGTTCATACCCTTTAATATTGGGTACAATATGTATATTAAATATCGTTTTAAAAATATATGTATAATGTATGTATGTCCTTATGCTATAGATGTCCATGCATCAATAATACATTCAAATACTTTGTAATCCTCTTAATTTACGCGGTCCCAACGCCAGACAGTGGCATCGTCACATACACAAACCAGTATGGAGCCATCTTTGGAAAAAGATGCTTGTCGTATGGTTGAATTGCATTTAGGATGAACCAGTTGACTGCACTTGGTTAAATTCGGATCGTTGCAATCCAGTTCCCATACAAATGTCGTGCCCAATTGATTGCCCAGGGCCAAAACCTTTTGCCAGGCATTGAAGGCAAATCGAACAAACCAAATTTCGCACATCTTATAATCGAAATGATGCAAGACCGTGGTGGTGGTGGAATCATGCGGTTTAACTTCGTGCATTAATTTTCCCGGCTTCCAGCAGACAATTGAATTCTCGCAGGACTTGGAAAAAATAAAATCCCCGAACCATTGAACACAATCCACATAATTTCGGTGTATATCGCGAGTGGAAAAATCGGGAAAATGTTCTTTGATTGTGGGAAAAGGTCCGGTGATTTTAGTTGGATTAAAATTCGAGCTCAATTGGATAGCTTCCTTAATTTCTGGTTTATCCAGGCGCCACAGCTTCAAAGAGTGATCCATACCGCTGGACATGACGCGATCTCCACGTAGATCAAAATCTATGGATAATACCTCATCCCGATGTCCCTCGACGCCACCAAAAACGGCCACACAGACATCCGTCTGAATGTTCCACAAACGCAGAGAGTGATCCTTGCTGCCAGAGAGGAGCAATTGTGGCAAAACCGGATGAAATTTCAGCTCATTGATGGCATGACCATGACCAATATAGTTCTTGGTACACTGATGCTTAAGAGGATTAAAGATACGAATGACACCACGGTAACCGGCAGCAGCTAGAACGGGATCACCCGTAATAGTATCATAGGACCAAGCGCAGGTATAGAAGCTTTCGTCGGTCTATAAAAAAAGGACAAAAATTGTTTAAAAAAAAGACAAGTAATTCGTTCGATTTACTTACATCAGGATCTGCATAGACCTGGAGCAGACGTATTCCATGTTCTGTCTGATCGTCCCCTTCTTCATCTAATCTAACTTTTTGTTTTACACACTCATAGATGGATACCCGATCCTTGCCCACAGTGGCAAAGACCAATTGGTTTCTATCCAAAAATGGATTAAATTGCACTCCAAAGATCTGATGATTGTGATCCTCGCGAACATGATAGCTGCAAAAGACACGAAAGGATCGTCAATAGTTTATATGCAATGAAACCTTGCCTTGTTGTTGTCCCACCTATATTTGTATAGTGGTTGAACCATCTTAGGTGCTTTGGTCCGACGGCAAAGCCGGCTCAGCTTTCGAGTGTTGGGAGATTTGCTACGAGTAGTTGTTGTTGTTGTACTAAACACACTGGCCGTATCATCACGGTCCAGTTCAAGAGAAGAACGAGACCTTGTTGTGTCATGGTCCTCGAAGTCCTGTGTAATTTGGTCTTCCAGAGAAGGCAGGTCGTCTACCTGAGACTCAGTTTGACTATCAACAGTTTCTGTCATCTTAAAAGATGCACCTGAACGCTTTTACCCAAGCTTTAGAGTTGGGAAAAACTTCGATGAAACTATCTCTAGTTGCGATGTTTCTAATTTGCATAAACCATCGATATTTTCTGGCGACCATCGATTATCTGTGCTTTACCGCGTAACAAAGAAAATTCAAATTGCAGATTAAACAACAATTGCTAAAAGAAGCTAATCGTTCCACTTTTCTGTACTAGTTCCGGTTTGGATAATTGCCAACTTTTGAATTTTAAAGTAGTTCCGCTTAAATATTGAGTTATAACATTTTTTGGGGTATCATTTATCTTACTGACTGAAATTGATCTAACCATGTTAAAATTTTAAACCTATAAAATTACTTTTTATTTGTTTAACTTATAATAAAACTAATTGGTTAAACATCATTTATCGATATTTCTTTCGCTCAATGTCGATTGCCTTTAGAGCTCAATAACTCATCTAAATACTGTTCAACCTCTTTGTGGGCTTTCACACTGTGCTCGGTCCTGGTCGCAATCTCGTTTGTAAGGAAGCTGCGCAATAATTCTGCCTTTGTTTGCACCAATTGCGCCTGCGCCTGTTGCAATTTTAATTCGTTGGCCAAAGATGGACCCATTTTCAAATTTGCTGCTGTCTGAAGTAGTTTGCATTTACGGCTCAGCATTTCTACTAACTTCTCTAAATGAACTCGATATTCTTTTTCTAATCGTATGATTTCCTTTTGTCCTGAAGTCAGTTCACAGTTCTTGTTAAATGCATCCGGAAATTCGTTACGTAGTTTGTGGCCCTCTTCGGCAATGGGTGTAAGCGTTGAGCGGAGATGAGCAGAAAATTTGGTTAAGAGGGCCTTGCGATCACTATAGCTGAGCTCTGATAATAAATAGCAATTTGATTAATATTGGATCAGAATTGGCTTTATGTACATTCTAAGTTATACCTATCACATGCTCTCGATTGCCTTCGCCGCCGTCGCCCAAGCGAATACATTCGCCTATTGAGACCAATTTTAGGGCCCGCTTAATCGCTGGACTTGGGTTCGGGCCCATATCCAAGCCGCGTACAAGTTCCATTAGCAGTTTTAGTTTCAACACTCGCTTTAATTCATGGTTGCGGGCCTCCAGCAGATTTTTTGTTTCCGTAGCTGAAACTGTGGTTGAGGGACTGTCCATTTAATTTTCTTTGCAGAATTGTGTTACAAAAACAAAAAACAATCTTTAATTTGATTTTTGTTGTTGTTTTTGATCTTGTGGTCAATTGGCAAAATCGAATAATCTCCCGTCTCTAGTCCCGATAAGTACTCAAAATGTTTGAGTATCGAAACCGGCTTTTTAGCTATAATTAAAATAAAGACATATGTACATACATATATATGTGTTTATATGAATATCAAATTATCAATCAACTTTGTAAATAATTTGTATTATTGGAACGATGAATTAAGCATAATTGTCCATTGCAATATTACACAATGACAGACTAGAAAATTCCTAGCTGATTTGGGGAAAAATAGCCAAATGGTCAGCTTCGTTCAGTTGTCAACTGCATATGAACATACATATATACCACGCGGAAAGTAAATGTAAATAATAACAATGGAGATAAATAAGGTAAGTTAAACTGAAAATAAGTATTTTAAAGTTTTTGAAAACCTTAACTGTTAACAGAAAAGCAAAAAGTCCAAGGCAGCAAAGAAATCCAAGGCACCCAAGGACTCTACCCAAACATTAAAATTGGCCGCCCTGCAACGTAAACAGAAGGAAGTCACACGCGTTCTCAATTTAAAGATTGAGATTCTTATGAAATCTGGTTTATCCTATTTGGAATTTATGGATCTGCGGGCGGAAATTGATCGATTACAAGCCCTTAAGAAGACCTTTACATGGCGTGTGGAGAAATTAAAACAACAGGCTAAATAAATTTTATACATTTTTTTTTCAAATACTGTTTACAAAACAATTTTAGGAACTAAAAAATAATAGAGAATATAAGTCGGACAATTTGCCAAATCGAGAGATTCTATGATTGTGTCGTTTTTGTATTATCGGAGAATTCAAACACTTTCCACAAGCGGTTGAACTCCTCTTGATATGACTTCGTAAAAATATCATCGGAGCTTAGTATACAATTTTCCCAATTGCCGCCCAAGCCATGTGTTGTCCAATTCACCGATCCAGTTATCAATACGCTGCAATAGGGTCGTACAGTTTTACGGTTATTCTGATTCAATATCTCTTTAACACGTGCTTCGCCATCAATGACACAGAATTTATGATGCATCATTTTGTCGGTATCAGGACAACGCACTTCGACACCTGCACAAACCAGGTTGCGAACCTGGGACTTCGATGAGTAAACCATTTCATAATCACTGATAAGTCTTATCACTACACCTCGGCTTAGGCAGCGATCGAGCGCGTTCATCAGTGTCAACGAAGTAAATGTGTACATCGCTATGTCTATTGAATATTGAGCCTGATCCATTTCAAACGCTATGCGGTTGGTATGCATTGTGGTACAAGACTTGTTCCAGCATTTGAAACCGGTGTTGTTCTCACTGGATTCCATTTGTCGATGATTGGCGAAACAACATCCTCCATTTTCATTAAACATTATCACCTCGTGGACTTTTCGCTTTGTCTCTGTTGTCTTTTTGCGAATATATAGAATACCTTTCCATATCAGTTCGGAAGTGACGGCAAATGTAACAATTGTTACAAGGGGATGACTCTTCATCAGTTCAACAACTCCGTGAACATGCATATTTGTTATACAATTAAAAATATTTATCCAATATCTTTAAAAACTTTAGAAATTATATTTATTGTATTTTAGCGCCTACGAGGTGATCAGACGATAACATAAAGTTGATGCCTAATAGTGATGCTTAATTAGCCTGTGGTTGACCACTCATTTGTAAGTTCACAAACGATAACAAAAAATTCTTTGTTTGCTTTTAAGTTTCTAAATTTTTTTATGTTATCTTCAACGCACGTATTAAAATATTTATTTTTATTATTTTAATGCAGATAAATATAGCTTTCATTTCATTTTTAAAATTATGGTATTTTTGATAGTATTTCGATAGTATTATTGACAGTATATCGACATCACTGTTTCACAACGTTTATAATATTTTTTTTTCTAAAAAGCATTAAAAATAATTTTTACGAACCTATTGAAAAATGGGTTCCTCATCTTCTGGAAAGAAGCACAAAAAGGATAAAAAGCACAGACATCGTTCGCGTTCCTTGGAACGACGGTCAGGTGTCGAGGAGGATGAGGCACAGATGCTAGAAAGGCACCACAGACACAAAAAACACAAGGAGCATCGACACAAGCATCACAAACACAGGGAAAGGGAAGTAGGTGATAGCGGCATTGGAAGTCGCGCCAGTGAGGTCATATCTTTGGAGGAATCAGATTCCGATAGCTCTGATTGTGTGGAGGTGCCCATAGAACATGTCAAAACAAAGTTACGGGAAAGAGAAAGAGAGGTGCCGCCACCTCCTTCAGTTAGGGAGAGGGTAAGAGAGCGTGAGAGGGAACGAGATTTGGAAATATCTGCTCCTCCACCACCTCAGATATCTAAGCATCTGGACTATGAGCGTCGTCGTGAGCGTGAGTCGGAACGAGAGCGAGAGATTCGTAAGCGCATGAATCGTGAAAAGGAACGTCCTCGAGAACGATCTCGTAGCCAATCGCCACCACCTCAAGTTGGGCGAAGGCGCGAACTGGCACCTCCTCCGCCACCAACTATATCATCATCCCGTTCCTATTCGCCCATACCCGAAAATGGTGCTGGTGATGTTTTGTCCATTGAAGAAACGAATAAGTTGCGCGCCAAACTGGGTCTGAAACCACTCGAAGTGGATAGTGGACCAAGCAAATCAAATGCTACCGCCCCTAGTCACGGTGAAACACAGGCCAAATCCTCGGGTGAAAAAGATCTCTCCTCCTACAAAGATGAATGGGGCGAATTTTTACATAAACCTGCTGATAATATCAAGGAGAAAAAACAGGCCGAAAAGCTTAGGGAGAAACTGAATCAGCGCAAGGAGAAACGCTTTCTTGAAGAGAGATTAGCACGCATCAAAACTTTGGGCGAATCGGACGAGGAAACTGACAATGTCTCCAAATGGGTGGATCGTAATAAGAGAGTTGTTAACGAACGGGAAGAGGCCAAGAAAAAGGTAAGAGGTAACACAGATTCCGCTAACTATAACAATTTACCTATTTCGTTTGCAGGCCAAAGAGCTAGAGGAGCTGGATGAGGCATTTGGTGTATCCGAATTGGTTGAAGAGGAAAAAAGACATGCACGTCAACGTGCCTATGGCGATAGCAATCTAAAGGGTTTGCGAGTCGAACATGATATGGAAGATTTCGGTGAGGGGCGCACTGTAATCTTAACGCTTAAGGATCAGGATGTTCTCAATGAAGAGGACGGCGATACGCTAGTTAATGTGAATATGCTTGACGATGAGCGTTACAAAAAGAATGTAGCCAATAAAAAGCAAAATCCTTTAAGCTATGGCTACAATGTCTATGAAGAGCAATACGATGAGCTGGGCAATCCCATAGAGCGTTCTGTATTGGAGAAGTATGGTGATGACATTGAAGGGCAGCCAAAGAAGCGCAAGAATTTTGTAATTGGTGAGAATGTGGATGAGCAGCGAGAGCAACGTCGTAAGCTATTGGAAATAAAAACCAAATTGGCTGGTAAACGTTTGGAAACGTTGGAGGATACAAATTTAAAGCTGGCGTCAGATACATATAGTACAGAGGAAATGGCCACGTAAGTCCCAATAAAAATGTATTATAAATTTACTTGTTATTTAATTATTAATTTTCTTTTATATTTCTTTTTAGTTTCAAGAAACCCAAGAAAAAGATTAAGAAATTGCGACAAAAACTAAAAGCCGAAGATCTTGAACCTTTGGCAGAGCCATCTACATCTGGTTCCTCAGATTTTGGCAGTCGTCATGGACGTTATCGTGACTCTGAGGATATAGAAATGTCAGAGGAAACGAAACCGTCACAAATTAAATTGGAAATCGATAATGACGATGATCTGGAGCGTGTTTTGTCCAAGGCACGTAAATTGAAACAAAAGGAGAATATAATTAAGAAATCATTGCCTATCGATGTGGCATCAATTCAGAGAGATATAAAACCAGAACCCGTACAGGAAGGTGATTCCACTTCGGGTAGTATACTAAGCGGTGCTGATACTAACATTGTTCTAAATGCCACGGCCGAATTCTGCCGAACTTTGGGTGACATACCCACATATGGTATGGCTGGTAATCGTAACGAAGACTCCAATGATATGATGGACTTTGACACGAATGAACAGCATTTGGATGAACATATGGATGGACATGGGGATGAGGCATCAGTTAGTGGACATGGTCACGGCACTTGGAATTCTGTTAATCCAGATGAGGTAATGCAACCAGCTGATTTTGATAATCTTGGTGATGACTTGGAAGATCGTGCCATATTGGATGAAGAGCCAGATGTAGGTGCTGGTGTGGCTAATGCTCTACGCCTTGCGCTATCCAAGGGTTATCTCGAGAAAGAGGAAAAGAACAGGCCAAGTAATACTAAAATGGCTCATTTGCAGGCCAAAAATTATTCCATTGAGGACAAGGCAGCTGGGTACGCAAAACGGTTATTATTATTTATTTTTCTATATTTTAATGAATTCTTTATTCTTTATAGGGAAGATGAAAAAATTGGTCGGCGTGATCGCTTTCATTCCGGCCCAATTATGGAGTTCAAAGATAAGGACACCTTTAAGCCCAATGTCAAATTGGATTACATTGATGACAACGGTCGTATATTGAATCTTAAAGAAGCGTTTCGTTATTTGTCACACAAATTCCATGGCAAGGGTCCTGGCAAAAACAAGATTGAGAAACGTCTTAAGAAAATGGAGCAAGATGGGGTAAGTTACGATATATTTATAGACAAAAATTTAACAATGTACTAAATATTTCTCTTGTATTCTAAATAGTTGATGAAAACCATGAGCTCTACGGATACTCCATTGGGTACATTAACCATGCTCCAGCAAAAGCAAAAGGAAACTAAAACCGCTTATGTGGTCCTTAGTGGCAGCAATAAAACAACATCTGGTGTCAGTGGTTCATCCATAGCCAAGTTCAAATAAGACATTTGCTATTTTTAATCATAAAACAGGATAATTTATACCATAACCAAATGCAATAGTAACTTCCAAAATGCCCAAAATACATATATACCAACTTACTGTAGTATATACATACATAAGTTTAGATCAACGCACTCTCAAACCAAATGCAAAACTAATTGAAACTATGTAATCCTGATTATATTTATTTCAAACATTAAAATGTGAAATTTATTTAAACAGATTTATATAAATGGGCGGATCGCCTTTATGCAAAGTCACTGCAAAAAAAGAAAATGGATGAAAAAGCGAGTTTTAAAATTAAATTAACGATTGCTGAATCATAAATTTCTTATATACATACCGTTGAAACTCGTTGACAACAAAGTTCTCTTGTTACCCTGCACAATTTCTATATTTTGGGCCGATTTCTTCACTCCACAATTCATATGTGATGAATATTGTTTAAATATAAAACGACATGTATTTCTTCCAAATCGAATATAATTTATATGCACTTCCTCCACATCGGGTGGCATTGCAACTGCCGACTGTAACATTGTCGTTTTATCGCCAGTTCGATAGAAATCTATTCCACCATATCCAAAGATTAAAGCTTGCAGAAATCCACCAATGCCGGTTAAAAAATTAGCCGAACCATCAAAGCCAAGGGGTGTCTCACTCCATACCTTAAATTCGGGACGTACATAGCTCTTATAGCCACGTTCAAAGTAGTCATCAGCTCGCCAATCCTCTGAAGTGCGCAAATAGTTGGTAGCAAACATAGACCAAGTCATGGCCGGCCCGGATTCACGAGTGGCGTTGGCATAATACTTTAAGTCGTTCAGATGAGTAGTTCTATAGCTTTGGATTGGATGCCGTGTAAATAGCGTAAGTTCCCGTACATTGAGTCAATCTCACCTGGTATCAAAACGTAGAGGAAAGCCAAGTAAAATTGTATCCGCCTGTTTAGTCTCTGTATTCAGTACATAGCCTTGGTGTTGGGGATGATAATCCAAATCCAAGTCGTGTAATATTAACAAACGATCGCTTACTTGACGCCATTTTTCAAATAGTTCCGTGCTTGAGTTACCACACATTCCACCTGCCCATTCTGCGAATTCCAAAGCAATTTTGGCCACGGCATTGGTGTAGACATTGTCATCAACATTTGGATGATCCTCATCTGGTCCCATAACATCAAGGAAATGACACACTTGTCTGAGTTCCTCACAGGCAGCACGACTAACCAGAAATTCGGCCACTTCAGCTGCTATTGGCCAGGCCTTTGCACATGTCCACTCGAAATCGGATGATTGGGCAAGGAATTTTTGCAGAGCAAATGAAATGTCGGCAGATATGTGAATTTCTTGTTGGGCTACCTCAGGGCAGCAGGGATTCGTGACCTCTGTGCCAGTGTAGGCGCTTTCCCAGGGAAATCTAATATAAGAAAGTTTAGAATTAGTCTTTGAGGTGTTTGAAAATGGTCTTTATCCATCTCACCTGGCTCCCTTATAGCCCTTAGCATAGGCATTATATTTAGCCCCTTCTAGTTTTCGGCTACGGTATTCCAAAACCTCTTTGCCGTAATTGAAGCCGAATTGGGTTACCACCGGCAACATCCATATCTCTGTATCCCAAAAACTATGACCCTGATAGTCAGCCTCGAGGTTACCGCGCCCCAAACCGGTTGGACTTAGGCCATCAAAAGGTTCATTCTCTTGATTCGTATTAAATGATGGCAGCGAACTGGCCAAATAGAAAATTCCAGCATTAGCTATCCTCCACAATTCCAGGGCATTGCCCAGAATCTGAATGGAGAAATCATTGTCCCAGAAGTCGTGCCATCTCTCGGTATGCTTACGGTGTAGATCATTGAAGTTTAATTGAAGTGCATCTTGAAGTTCCTTCAGCGCAACATCTTGTTGACGATCTATGCAGATAATAACACGATAACTTATTTCCATCTGCCACGTGGGCCATTCGATTCTTAAAGGTTCCTCCAAGGATTGACTGAATATAATAAAAATTTCATGAGGTTTCGGCTGGAATCTTTCAAATTCCAGAACTTCAGTTCGACCACGTATCACACGATAATCATTGTTGGAATTGCTACCATTATTCAGGACAACAAACTCAAAGGCATCGCTGTCATTACCAGGATGTTGGGTTAACTTTAAAAACTGTGGAGCTTTAAGAAATAATGTATTAAAATTAGAAATTTTTAACTTTTCTGATAGTTAACTCACAATTTGATCTGCTAGATTGCCAATTAGCTCTAGTAAAATGCCTCGTGGCAACCACTTCATAGACCAAAGCGCGATTAAAAAACTTATGTGGATAAGTTCGCTGTTCTACAGTTATTCCCAGTGTTGTGTAATTCCTGCGATAACGAAAATACCCATCACGTAATTCCATCTCGTAAAGGGTACCATTGACTGCAGCCAAGTCATTATCCGTAGCACAACCAAATCTATCGCATACTTCTGCATTGATATTTATCCAGTTTGGGATACGAGCACGTTTGCTATTACCAGCAGCTCCATTATAGACTCCATTCATAAAAATTGCGTCACTAAAAACCGTATAACCCAAATGACCGTTACCCAAAGTGGGCATGAAGTTAAGGTCGGAAGGAAGTCTGAAGAAATTTTAAATTTAAAGTGGAAGTTAGTCAAAGTACGAATCGAATACATGTAAATTTTTTGTTCTAAGTTGGTTTTATATATATATATTCCGTTATATTTGAGAACAATGAATGAATCCGAAGCAATTTTATTTCGGTTTATCATCAAGTTGTTTTGCATTTGATAAAGATAATACTCAGTAATCATACGATGTAAAACAGTCTTAGGAACTTTCTTTACTCTACATTATATTTCTAATATTTACAACTTAAATTAAAGTTAAAATTGAATTTTCAAACTATAGTTTTTCATATTTTTTGTTTTATTTTCATAAGTATGTATATACTTATTTTTCAGTTAAATATGTTTGGATTGTCTTGGTTTCTGGTTTCTTTGTTTCAATTCTTGTTCAAAATTGTTTGATACGAATTTCTATTTCAACTTACGTATTTGTCTGCAGGAGATATGCCTCTGGTGTTTCGGCTCTCGAGAAATTTTCAATGAGGGCCAAAGCTATTGCTAGCCATATAAAAATCAACATGTTTACCGATCTTATGCCTCGACTATACTGAAACATATAATTGATTATAGTCGATGTTGCCTTAAGTGGCTTTCGCCAATTGCAATTTCGCTTGACGAACGATAAGAAACTGATGGTGATAAGTTTATAATCTGTTAAAGGGGGATGAGGGCAGAGAGAAGACTGGCAAATTGCTGATTAATCTCTCGAAATGCAGTGTGAGTACTTTATTTTCATATATACGGCTATCAGTTAAAATTTATTGTAATGTGCGTTTGATTACGGGGAGGGATTATGAAGTACTTACTCATCCAACCAATATGTTAGTGGTAACTACATCTTATCAGTTTTCAAATCTATTAAAGTCTAATTGATTTATATGTTAAAACCGAGCCGATGATGATATCCCTGGGAGCCAACTAACTAAATAACTAAATAGGAATTTGCTAACAGTCATTTAACTGGTTCGATTTAATGGTGTGTTTTATTTCTTCTTGTTGCTACTTCGATACTACACCTGAACTCATCAAACACACGAATGCACTCTATTCCTCGATGGAAGAGTTAAAAATATTTTTGCAGAAGATCACCTTTGGGCATTGACTTCTTCTGTTGATGCCGATAATGTTTTCTCAACTAAGTCCAAAGGCAATTGGCATTCCTCTGCTCAAAAGATCAGGAGCACCAAGCAGCAACAATAGTGGCAACCATTGACTTAGTTTTTATTACCCAGAGATAATCAAAGCAAAGATTAGGAGTGACCCAAAGAAAAATATAGACACAATTATGAGAAATCTTCTAATGCCTTGAGAGAGATATTCACAGAGAAGACAAAAAAGTCATTAAAGGTCTCAGGTGGTGGCTCTCGGCATGATCTTTTTGTGTGCGTGTGTTGTCTCTATGTATGTATGTGTGTACTTACGTTCTTTGGGTGGGCTATAGTCTAGATTTCTCAGATTTTTTTTTATATGATAATATTTTTATAATTTCTAGTTACAAGTAAGTAGCGGCTGAGGGTAATTATGACTTTTGTTGTTGTCGAGTCTAATTACCTTAGTTGGCGAAGTTCGTCATTGCGTATTCTCACATCAAAGTTACACTTGACAAAAACTTATGAGATATCTACAATAAAATATATGTATCTATCATCTATATTTCTATATATAAATAGAAACTAATCAAAGGAAAGGCGCTATTCCTTAAATGGAATGAAATGTTTTAAAAGTTGTCTACGTTTGTAAGAGAAACAAATATAATCTTAGACAAAGCAGAAATTGGGACGTAAAAGAAACAATTTTTAGTAGATATTTTAGAGGCAGAAATAACATAAAAAATGAGGCAGCGAAAAGTTTTATACATAGTTCGAAAAAACAAAAAAAAAAAATGAGTGCTCAAATCTTAAATTGAATATTAGGTGAACCCAAAGGCTGTACTACGAAGACCATTATCGGATACTAATACGGATGAGTTCGTTCCATACTTTTATATGTCAGCGAAAATGATTGTATCGCTAATACGGACAGAAATGAAGGAAGGATATGGCCTTGCGAAGAAGAAGAAGTGCACCTGCCTACGCCCCTCTCTGCTCCGCTTTAGCTCTGCAAGTAACCTAGACATTGAATAAGCTATCAAATAATAAAATATTAAATAAAAGGAAAAATTGAAACGTGTAAAACTAAACAAGGAAAAATATTGAACAGATGAAAAATGCTTATTAACTGCACAAAACACTTGCCTCTACTTTCGCACAGTGGTTCACGACCAGAAAAATCTTTAGTAAATATAAATAATTTTTTTTTAGTTTTAATTTTGCTGGTTGCCAAAGGTATAACTTTTGAAACTGGTAATTTGGTAATTGCTTTTGAAAGAACTTCATATAATTTGAGTTACATAAGTGAAAATGTTAAAAAGATTTTAAATTTTTGTGGTTTAAGACTGTATGATGATGTAGTGAGTTTCGTAAAGTTTTCTTTCTGGAAATATTCATTTGAATGGACATGTTTTAAACGTTTTGGGATTTTCTATAAATATTTTGCTAATATTGGAAAATCATGAAAGGTACTGAAGGGCGATTACAACATCAGCCAGAAAGCATATCTTGAAAGCGACTCTAATTTCAGCATCCCCAAAGTCAACGAGCCTCCCCAGCCGTCTGAAAGCTATTCGTACTAAATTTGAAAATCCTGACCGATCTGATATAGCTATAGAAATAAATGAAGCAAGTAAGTAAGAATAAAATTCGCCTAACATACATATCTCCGATATTTATTGTCCGATTTCGACTAAATTTGGTTAGCTGAGGCATTTTGGTATAATAATATTATTAGATGTGCCAAATAAGAAAGCAATATTTTCACTATGACTCTAATTATACGTTTATCCCTAATTGCGGAGTGGGAAGTGGGCGTGGCAAAAATTTGAAACACACTTGATCTGCCTAGACACAAAACGGATCTACCAATCAAAATTGGCTTTAGCTTTAGGTCTCTTAGTCTCCATGCGGACAGACAGACGCACATGTCTCAAGTGACTCGGCTAGTGTTGCTGATCAAGAATATATATACTTCATGGAATCAAAAATGTATATTTCTGCCTGTTGCATACATTTTGGCGACTTTAATATAAACATTTACCCTATGGATACAGGGTATAAAAACCACTGTCTGGATCCTTCCTTTTGCCGTGTCTAGATCGATCGTACAGTAGAAGCGACAAAGGGTCAGTAGTGTGTTGGAGCATAGATGCATATCCAACCGTTTTAGTATTACTTAAGATTGTTGGATGTCCATATAGGATACTATGAATTGAAACAATGATTTGGGTAAGGATACTTAGTTAATTTGACTGATATGCTCCTCGATTAGAAACCTCAGCAGATATTCTTGCTGTTCTATGTTACTCGTTACTAAAAATATGCCTAAATTACTAACTTACAACTTACTCCTGTTTTGAATGTATGTAAATATTAGAAACTTTTACATTAGCGCTTGTATGATGGGATCGAAATATATATATTTTGTTTCATCTTGATGTGCTTTTTGTTCGACATCTTTGAAAAGTACCGATTCCGCATGAAATTCCTTTACAAAAGTCGACCAAGGTTAACAGAAAGATTAAAAGAAGCTATTCTGATTCTAAATTATTATTAAAAATAAACCTAATTTTTTTTTTAAACAATACTTACCGATTTCTTGACTTTCTGATGATTTTTGGCTACATATATTTTTTTCTCAGTGCATTTAACTATAATAATTCCTATATATCTCTCCAAAATCAACGCCATCTTGAACCTAACAACGAAGCGTAACCAAGTACAAAACAAAAAAACGGAAAAACTGGAATGAAAGAACCCGACTTTAACCCGACTATAACCGATACAGTGCACTCATCATGACTTCTTGCGTGCCAAATTATGTGTTGTATGTATGTATATAGAAGAGCGGATCTTTTTGTTTATAAAACCTCCACCCCCCGCAACATACACACAGAGATACTATAGTACATCTTAACTTTAAAATTTTTAATGACGTTACGCCGCGATAGGTTTTCTGCTCAAGATCCATAAAGAAATGCTCAGGTGTTTCAAAAACAGAGAAAAGAAGGGGTACAGTTGCCCCCGACTTCGATCTTGCGGTTACTTGGCACGAGATCTGGCATCTCCCTGTGATTTACCCTTTTCGATTGTGGCTTCCCCCTAATGGTAGAGTATATAAGCTCGTTAGTTTTCAAGAAGTCCAGAGAGAGGAGGCTCTATCGCGATGTTTTGGATCGCCGAAGCGTAACTGAAATATTAAAACAATTTTTTTTTTCTTTCTTGTTGTTGCTATTTTGTTTTTGTGTTGTTAGTCAGCCATTTTGTTGGTGGTTTTAACGTCAGATTTTCTGTTTTTTTTTTTTGTTGGTTTCTTTCTACTTCTTTTTTAAACTTTTTTTTCGAGAAATTTACGCAACGAAGCGTTGCCAATGAGTTTCCGCTTTTTGTGGTACATAGGCACATGGGCATGGGCTTAGTCGTCGTCGTCGGCGTCGCCATCGCCAAAACGAACATCAGCAATTGTTTGCTCAAATGGCAATTTATGTCTGTATGTATTAATATACATACATACATATGCATATTTGGATTTATCCATCAAGATTTTTTTGAGGCAGACCATAAGATAACTAGACGGTTAAGCTTAAAGATCTAAATCTTTGTTTCAGTATACCGTTTCAGTATATTTAAGTCTTGTTGCACCATTGCACCAAGTGTATAAAACGAAAGGTTTTTTCGTAAACATGACGAATTGTTTACGATTTGCATCAAACTTCCTTTGCAATCACTGGACTTTTATGATAGATAGTCTTTTATTGGAGAAAGCATTCGAAATCAAGCCATATTGAAACTAAAGCATGTTGAATGTGTAATCCGCTAATGACAATGACAGCCGTTTTAACAGCCGTTGTCAACAGTTTCAACACAAAGGCTTTTGTTTGGTAAATTAAAATCTCACTTCACTTTGGAATCATTTTCGGGCTTTTAATCGATTTTAATTTTGTTTTAGTAATGTGTTATTCATCAAGGTCTGACAATATATAACTTATAGTTAAGTTATATTTGTAGTGCCTAATTTATCAATATGATCTGCATCCATTTGAGGCAATTGAAAGGTGATTTGAACTAAAGAATCTTTACTATAAACATATGTCTGTAAGTATCTAAAGTAGCAATGAGCAGAAGTATACAGGAAACAGAGAAGTTTTAACAAGAAAAAAAAAATAGTATGGATGTGTAGAAACCATAAATTTTTAAAAAAGCCGAAAGAAGTTTATTCATTATTACATCCAATGGAGTTTATTTTTTATTAGGAACTTTCATTACAAAAGAAATAACAAAATTAGGTTCATTTGAAGAATTACTTATAAGTGAGTTACTCTAACAATTTAGGCAAAAATACGAAATTATCTTCATTAATTTTATTGTTTGTAACGGAAAATTTAAAAAAAATTTTGGTTTAACTTTAAAATCTAAATGAATGTAATTTATAATTTTTTTTTTGAAAACCTAAACTTTACAAATTACTTTCCAATTATAAATTTGCCTTGAAATTTTATGGTTTTTAAATATATTAATTAGTTTTAGTATACAAGTTTGAAAGTGTTTTAAATCTGTTTAATAATAAAATAGATGGTACAGCTGGGCAAATCGTTTTTAAAGTAATAATCAGTTTGATAAAACCCATAGAATTCCTATAAAGGATTCTTTTTGAAAAGTTTAACATTAATACATACGTAAAATGTTTAACATTCGAAAAAATGTTAACATTGGAAAAATGAAGGAAATCTTCTAATTCATCGGAAAACAGTTTTTAAGCTATTGGTTAGTAGATGGAGAGACATTTCGATTTCGATGACATTGAGTATACCCTGTAACGACTAGTTACGTTAAATAAATTGACAATTAGCGCATGCTGTCTCGCTCACTCTTGCCAGCTAATGCTTCTCTTGGCGTTCCGTATATCTCCGATATTTATTGTCCGATTTCGACTAAATTTGGTTAAATAAGGCATTTTGGCCACATTATTAGATGTACCAAAAAAGAATGTGATTCCTCAAAAACTGCTCTATTAATTCGTTTTTTCTAAATGTCGGAAGTGGGAGTGGCAAAAATTTTAAACAAACTTGATCTGCGTAGACACTAGACAAATGATCGAACACCCTCGAAGTTGCCATTAATTTAATTCAAAATTCCCTTTTACATGCAGCAACAGCGAGCGCATTCTGTCTTGCTCACTCTTATTAGCCAATGTCGCCTTGGCGGTTCTATATATAGAAGATAGATATATCTCCGATTTTTATTGTCCGATTTCAACTAATTTGGTCAAATGATGCATTTTGACTATAGAATAAGGTGTGCCAAGTAAGAATACGATATCTTTAAAACAGCTTTAGCAATTCGTTTTTTTTTAAGTGGAAGTGGGCGTGGCTAAAATTTGAAACAAACTTGATTTGCCTGGACATAAGACGGATGTTCAAACCAAATTTGGTCCAGCTCTTATAGTCTCGGAGATCTAGATGTTCATACGGACAGACGGACATTTCTCAATCGACTCGGCTAGTGATGCTGATCAAGAATATATATACGTTATGGGGTCGGAAACGCTTCCTTCTCAATGTTGCATACATTTTAGCCACTTTAATATACCCCTTTACCCTGTGGGCACAGGGTATGAAAGGTGTAAAGACTCGAGCTGAACTACTTTTTAACCTGCTCCAAATCTAGTTGATATAGTTCCTGTTTAGTTATCCGATTATCTGAAAATGTATGTATGTACATATGTGTGTCTCAGCCATCGTTTGCCCCCGCTAACAACAGTTGCTCGCGCTTTTTGCTTTCCAGTTTTTGTTTCTCCTCGAAAATTGTGAGTATTTTTCTGCCTAATTTGTGTGAGCGCCCCTCGAAAATGAAACGCGTGTGAAAATTATGTTTATTATGCGGCCGCACAGACCATTGTGAATTGTTTAGGGTTAATACAAAGACTTAAATACATATACAATGCGATACGAGTCATAACCATTATTATTATTATTATGCTTTCCCTTTGGACTTATGTTATATATATTTTCGGGTGTTGTCCAACTGTGAGCCAAAAAAAAAAAAAAACACTGCCTAATTGTTGTAATTTGGTTAGATATTTTATTTATAGTTGCTTAGATAATAATTATGATGATTATCTATGAAACGGTGTATTTAAAAATTAAAAATTATTTTGTCCG
The DNA here is from genome assembly GCA_035045865.1 of Drosophila austrosaltans. NCBI lineage: Eukaryota > Metazoa > Arthropoda > Insecta > Diptera > Drosophilidae > Drosophila > Drosophila austrosaltans. Next base: position 8,729,494 of record JAWNOQ010000200.1, read on the forward strand.
CACAATTACATTTGCGTTGAAAGTGTTTCAGAAGCCGGCAGGCGAGCCATGGGAACCGTATAAAGGCGGCACACATACGAAATAAATTGAAGATGAAGGCAACCCAAAGTGCAGAAGACTCTGACTTCTTTTTTTTTTGCATTTTGCAACTCAATTATGAGAAGCGCGGCGTTTCTTTAGCCACCATGCACCACCTGACGACGACGATTCGTGCAATTTCTAGCTGATAATTTGCATTATTTTTGTGCTCACAGGTGGCTAACTCCGACAGCCATCGCTGGCTATGGCTATGGCTTTGGCTTTGGTTATATACCAGCGGGCTTTTGCCCCATTCGTTTGCTGATCTCACGCGTTGAGCACTCGCTTTAATTACACTATACAAAATAAAAATAATTTGGGTAGAGAAGTGTTATTAAAGCTAAGTTCACTGAAATCAATCTGAATGTACATACATACATATATAGGTAATATTTTTACAACTTTGCCATCTAATGAAATACAACAATTGTAAAGAAATAATTGCGAGAATACTTGGTTTGCATTAACTGTTCTTTAGGCATTAATAATATCAATATTAAAAACGAATTTTTGAAGAGTTTTCAACTCAACTTGATGCTTTCTTTTTGTATATCGAAATACGTACTGCAAAAACCATATCTATAATATGTATTAATATGAATAAAACCAAAACAAAATATCGTTGCGGTTCCGGTGGAATTAGTTCACAGTTTTATATTAAATCTTTATTATTTACTGGATAAATACTTATCAATTAAGTCACGTGTTGCTTTTAGTTTTCTTTAGATTTCTTTTAGTTTCCTTTAAAAATTTTAGAGAATTTTCCATACTTTTTTTTCTGACTTTCTTTGCTAAATCTTTAAATTCCATATGAGAACTTTAATGGTTATTTAATACTATTTTAATTTATAGTTTCTTATATGTTATTGTAATTAGGTGTTCTCTTGTTTTTTGAAGTGTGTTGTTCAGTGTTCTCTCTCCTTTTTTTTTTTTTGGATTTTGCTGACTTGCGCTTGCAATGTGCAGTGTCTGTGACCTTTTCGCGGCTGCACTCCAATTCAATTACAGAGCGGCACACACATACACACACAGAGAGATAAAGAGAGAGAGAGAGAGAGAATATATCCCGCAGTTGGGCAAGATAATTATCAGCACACGAGTGCTGGACGGGAATGGTTTCTGTATTCGCGGGGTGGTGTCAGAGGGGAAGATATAGGATTGATATGTAAATTTTCATTTGGTTCATTTGAAATGCGTAAGTCATCCCGAAAAACAGGCAACAACTACTTGACCACTTTGGGTGCGACAAATGGACATGGTTGGTTGACTGTTAATTAAGCCAGGTCGGGGAGAGCGTGGGAAAGGATTACCGCAGGACCTCAGTTCAGCAGAAATTTGTTACATCTGCCTTAAAAGTTAATAATGTTCGGGCAAATGTTACAAACTGCAAACCGCAAAAACCAAAGCAAAGGAAAATATATACATATATGTATCTTAAGAATGAATCTTTTGGCTCGCGCTTCACTCACCATGATTAGCGTTTTTGTTATGAAAACAGATTTCAATTATTACACCTGTTGAGCATAGAAAGCAAGAAAATAGCCCCCAACCAACTGCTAAAGAAAATGGTAGATGGATCTCTTTGAAGCGTGCTTCCTGCTGCCACATTTTGTGGCCTATGGCGGAAAAGCCTCTATTTCTACATTAACCTTAACTATGAAATTTCACAAGCCATTCACAAGACCATTGCATCCCATTCCTTGCCCATACCCATACCCATACCCATACCAATACCCATCATCATCTTCATCTTCATCAATGATTGTGGCCATCAGTTCATAAATATCTTCTCTCAATAATCACAGGCTCTCGAGTTACTCGAGCTTGTCCACCATTTAAGGTGTGAGCCTTCAGTTGGAATCTGAACCTGAACCCGAACCTCTGCAACCTGCAACCTGGCCAGTAGCTAGCTACATCTTCAACACGTTTACGCATCACTGGATCACAGCAACAGCAAAAGATGCAACTGCAGATGCAGTCCTCTCTGGCCTGCTGGAAATTGATTTTAGATGTTTTTATTGTTTTTAGAACGCGCTTCATATCTCACGTCATCTGAGTTGGATGACGTTTATTGATACACACAACTACATATTGGCCAATAATAGAGTTGTTATTGCTTTTTAATTGAACTGCAGTGCGCCAGACTGCAATCCAAACAAGAGAAGATGGCCTACACTGTAAAACAAAACATTGAAAGAAAAAACAAATCGGGACTCAAAAGTATAGACAGATCAACGTTAAGATTGTTACGAAATTTTTGAATTTATCTTTTTTAGGACAAAGCCTTTGATATCTTTATCAAGCGACTTGGATTTAAGAACAACATCTGTCTGGAATGCTCTATAAAAAGATTGAGCTTACAAAACTTACCTAAACTTGTGGTACTTTGGAAAGTGTTGAAGTGTTTCACAATATAAGTTCTTTCGGATTTCTCAATGATATTTGAATTTCGTTTTGAATAGGATTTCATTATGGTTTGCTCTTTAGAATGATTGAGCTGTACTTTGGAAATCGCTGAAATCTTTTCTATAACATATATATCTTCGGATTCTTAATCTCTTTAGAGTTTCACTTTGAATAGAATTACCTTACGTGTTTGCAAATATTTTAGTCTAAAAAAGAAGTAAAGAATACTGGTAATTAATATTAACTATATGCACATTAATTGAGTAGAAAGATTTAAAATATTTCTTCAACCTTTTTTCGGTTATATCGGTTAATCGGTTCGTATTAAATTTATGATCTAATTACAGTTTGTGCACTTCGTTAACTGTCTAGAATTTACTTTTAGTATGTGTGTATTAGCCAGGAATGTACTTTACATTTTGATCTAACTGTACCGCATACTCAATGCAATGATGCCAGGCATCAAATGCTGCGGGCTGCGTGTTTAGCACATCATTTTTAGTTCCCCCTCTAATACCCTGCTACCCCATCGTACATACATACATATTTGCCAGTGGAAAATGGTTTTGCACCAAGTGGAAAATATTGCAAACAGACGGCCAGAAGCCCGTGTCCAAGACCAGGCGGCATCCAATATTGCATGTTTAGACCACGGGACCCCATCTCCCGTCCCTAGCCAAGAGAGCCAGAGAGATAAGAGTCTAAATTATTATCATACTTGGTGTTTGTAGGGTCTTCTGGCAGAGCAACCTGTTGATGTTCAAGTTGATGTTGTGTTGTGGATGGTTTGTCTCGTTTCTGCCTTTGTAGTTACACAGTTGTTGGTTTTGTTGTAGTTTTTCATTTTTGATTTTCTGCTCCGTTGGTTTTTATATGTATGTTGCATGAAAACTGTGTGTTTTTTCTTTTTTTAAACTTCTTTATGATTATTTTTGCAACCTCTTTTGTTGGAGGCAACTGTACATGCGGCTCTACACACACTTCTTTACTTCTGATAAATGGTGGAAAATTGTTATGACTTTTGGTTAAGGAAAAGTGGCATTGCACCCCCAAAGGTTCATTTCGGGTACATAGGTGTATCTCTTTGACTGAGCACGAGCAGCATTTAAAAAAAACTTTTTTTTTTTTTGCTATCGCAGATCTGTCAAAAGGCAGCCTTCCGTAACCAGAATTTGTCATAAAACTAACCAAAAAAAAAAAAAGAGAGAACCCAAAAATGTTTTATATTGGGTTTTCGGTTTTGTTTTTTTCTTCTTTTTTATATAGTTTAGTTGAATTTTCAGTTAGGTCGTAAAATAATTGTCTGGGAGCTGGCAATAGAGCGCGACACATACAAAAATATGTACATACATAGTCGTATCCATTGCCCCGTTGGCATATGGAGACGGCTGAAAAGAACTTGCACTGTAATTATGATGAGGCCAATACAAGAAATGACCCTAAAAGTACTACAATTTTGTTTTCAAGTAATTAAGAAATCCTCTTTCTGTGCGCGAGAATTGGGTTTTATATCCGCAGCTCTGCTTCCCCCTCTCTCTCTCTTATTCTCTCTGTGTTTCATTAAAGTTTCACAGAATTTGTTTCCGTCGCTCGGATGCCGACTTGTGTTTTTTTTTTGATGACTTCACTTAAAGTCAAATGGTCATACATGTGGGTTATTATTATTATTATTTCTAGTATTTCAGTACAAAATGTTGATACCCGCCGAAAAAACAAAAAAAAAAATAAATTCGAAAATGAAAGACAAAGAAAACCAAAGGGTATATGAAGGTTTATACGAAAAACTTGATCTTGATCTTTAGTTAATAATGTAAATTTTCTTGTTCAAAGATTGGAAAGAAATTGGAAATCATTATCTGAAAACTATACAATATGTAAGTGTTAGGTTTTAAAAACCTAGCATGGTATTTCAAAAAGTTTTTTTTATAAATAGACACATATTAAATTATATATTTGTATTATTAGGTTGAAAAATTATAATTATAATTATTACATGTAGCACTTCATTGTACTTGGACTTTGATAGCTATAATACACCAATATATACATTTGATATCATAAAATAATGTTGACATATAGTATAAAGTAGTTAAAGATCCTTTGATATGGTAAACTAGATTGTATGATCCCAAAAGCTTGCTATAATAATGAAGTAAAAAGAATTTTATGTTTTTTTTTCGTTTATTTTGCAACAAGTTTAATGTAAACATTTGAAATATTTTAGTTTTATTTACACATACTAAATATAATATCTAGGAAATAATTTGTTTTTTTTTTTCTATAAAGCAATAAAGCATTTTAAAAATAATTTTCTGCCGTTTTCGCCAAAAAGTACTCTTATAAAAAACAAAACAAAAATATGTATTTAAAAGTGTTTTTATTTTCTTCAACCTGGAATCATTCAAAATTCGTAATTCAAGGCAAAACAAAAAAGAAATCTCTGAATTATAAAAAAAACTTTCAATGGTAAAAGTTTCTTAAAGGAAAACTATTAAACAAATTTAATATTAACAAAAAAAATATTATAAAATTTATAAAATTGATAAAAAATCTTAACATAAGAGAATGAACAAGTTATAAACCTGAAGGCCTTTGCAGCTCTAGTTTTCACACTTATTGTGATTTTTAATTAAATTTTTTTACTCTTTATTTAAATAAATAAATATTAACAAATAAGTCTTTGGAAAATATGAAATTATGAATATGAAAGTTTGTTAAAGTAGAATAAATTCTCTAAAAACTTCTCACTTCAGAATTTTCAGAATTCCAGATGAGAATGAGAAGAAAACTATTCAGAAAATTAATTAAAGAAAATATAAAATTAATACAATTTATTTATTTTAAAATATTTTCACTTGTTTTTTCTTAACAAAAATGCATTTATCAGCATAAAATTTTTAATTAATTTTTTAAATTTGCTTAGTGAAAGTATTTTAGATTGAAAAACTGAAAATTCGAAAGGGCATCAAATTGGTTCATACTTGATATATAAAAATTTCATCCATTTGCTGTTCTCATTTTTATATATTTTTATTTATTTTATTTTTGACTTTTTTTCGTGTTGTTATTGTTGTTGTGCCGAGTTCCCGTAACTCAAGCTTCTGGTGTTATTGTTGTTGTAGCCAAGTTGGGGCAACATTAGGCATTTAGGCCCTTTTTTTCTGTTTCTGTTACTTCAGCTTGCTGGGCGGTCAATTGCTTTTGACCCGTGTACCTTAATGCGAGAAAGAGACAGGAAGAGAGAATGGCAGAGACTTCCCACTTTGAGTGTACTTTGCACATCCGTTAGTTTCTTTTTCCGAAAACTTTTGGAAATGATTTTCCCCGGTTGGTTGTTGGTTTTTATACAAAAAAGAAAAAAAAATAAAAACATTTTGTTTTTTGTTACGTTTTATGTTATTTTGTGAAAGTTTGTTAAACATTTAATTGCAACTAGCTAGAATTTTGTATTCAGTTCCAGGTGCCAGCTCAGAATTGCTCCATATGGTGAGACTTTCACAAAAGAAACAAAATACGACAATAACACTTTGCTTTCTCAAAATGCAATTTGCAATTGTCTTGGCCAATAATTGCAACTAATCCACCAAATAACGAAACAGCAAGAAGAAATTGCACAATTTGCCGAACCAAATCGCCGTTAGCCTGCTGCAGTGTAGAGCTTTTGCCACTAAACCTCACTCTTGTGACTCATTGGAAAGAAAAAACCAGCCATATGAAGCAACAAATGTCGATTTAAGCAGAAAATTTTGTTCTTGTTTTTTTTTTCTTCTTTCAATAATATACCCTTTAAGCAAATGGTTGATTAGGGTATATTAGGGTAATCTAACAAGTAAGAAGAATATATTCTCTTCAGGACGATTCATTTAGACTTGATATACTAAGTGATCGTGCGCAGTCTACAATTTGAATATGAAGAATCAAAGTCTCTTCAGGGTAGTATAAGCCAACGGCTTCTTCTATTATAATCATGATGAAATTGCCTAAAAGCAACAATATTTAAAGGTATTTAGTGATCAAGAAGGCGTGAAAGCAACAGCAACATGGGTTGGCAGCTGGCAGCACTTTGAACCCTTTGAGTCGAGAAGTAAATACAAGTATGATGGCATTAGGGGAGTAATGATACCCCTTATTTATGTTACAGGGTATTCTCAACTCAGCGGATAGAATTTGATTACATTTCATTTCATGCTTCATTCAAAACTAAGAACTTCCGCAGATGAACTTTAGGTTTATGTTTAGTTTTTTTTTTTTCTGTAAATTGCGCCGCGTCATTTCCTTATCAAATGATATCGGAGAATTTGAGAAGAAAAGGTGAAAAATGTCATCATGGCACCCACGGCATAATTAATTATCCCTTCCTGGTGGCTACTGTATGCTCTCGCTCTCTCTCTGTCTGTCACTTTGTCTGTCTATCTGTCTCCATACAGTTGTCATGCAGGCGGAGTATTTTCATGCACCCCTATAAAAATTGGAAAAACGAGTAAAAAATGAAAGAAACAAAACCAAGCCATAAACATTATCGCATGTTCTACACTTAGATCATCGGTCTGTGCCTACAGCGGGGGTTAGAACTCGCAGGCATGTACATATACATATAGATATATATAAATACCTATATAGGTAGAGGTACAGGTACATCCCAACAACAATCGCGCCGTCACGGTTCGATGACAATGTGAAAAACACAAAAAATAAAAAGCAACTAAAACTAGATATATAGTACATATGTGTACTGTATATATGAAATGCATGAAACACATGAGTTGGCCATTTATAAGCAAAATTGTACAGAACATTTTGATAGATATATATACATACATACATACATAAGTACTCGTGTATCGTAGTTAGAACAGAACAATGAACATATATATTATTTGAGAAATAATTGTATATATTAGAAGAGGTAATTTTGAATTTCTGAAACGATGATTGAATACTGTTAGCCCGAACAAAGTAGAAACAGTAAATGTAATAGAAATTCTAAGTTTTAAGTAGTTTTCCAGTCCTTGGAATGAGGAGGGGTGTTTATCAAGGGTATAAGAATTGCTTTGCTACTTACATGGATCTGTATACAAAATTCGAAAACTTTAAGAAATAATATCCTTCATATTGGGTAAAGTCAAAAAGAAAGCTATCATATCAAAAAGAGTGCGATCATATTTCATATGTACTTTCAGTATATCATTTAACTGCTTTAGAAAGTTATTTAAAATGCATAATAGTTCGATTAGTTAGTTAGTTAAATATACAATATAGAATGTTAAATATAGAGTATTAAATTTAAAATCTTATTCGAAGTTTTTGTTTTAAATTCAACTACTTTAAGTTTAAATTTTACAATCCATGTCACACTAGCAAGTCGTTTTACAATTTAATAATTCAGCCAAGAAGTGTTACCCAAGTAAATTTTAAGTAACTGGTAAGCAATTTGTAAACTGTCAAAATAAAAGTGATGTAACCTGGTTCTGATGGGGGGTCCCTTTGTGTTTTTTAAATCTAATAAACTTTAATCTTTCAAATATTAAGTTTAAAATTACTATACCAGATGTTAAAATTTTGAATACAAATGTGATTTCATTGCTGTATGAATTTTTTTTTTTTTTTTTTTTTTTTTTATTTATTATATATTTGCAATCTGTCGTTAGACAATAAACAAATTTTTTCAAAGTTAAAATTCAGAGAAGTAATATTGATGCCAGTCGCTTGAGACTGACGCCAACTTTAGTTGATTCCAGAAGCTCTACCAGTCATCTTATTGTCTAAATGGGAGATCAAGAGGGTGGTTTCTCTTGAGTCTCCTGATGTGTTGACTATTATCTAGGAGATTAAGTGCCAGATAGTTTTCATGGTTTTCAAGTCTCTCGCAGTAACGTTCGCTCAGTCTTTGGATCTCTGACTTAATAGAGGGCATCTCCAGGTCTCTGTGTATGATAGAGTTTCTGACAAACCAAGGAGCATTCACAAACCTACGAAGTAATTTGTTTTGGAATCTTTGGAGGATCTCGATGTTGGAGTTGGATGCTGTGCCCCACAAATGAATTCCGTACGTCCAAATTGGCTTCAGGATCGTCTTGTAAAGTAGAAGCTTGTTGTTCAGGCTGAGTTGTGACCTAGTACCAAGTAGCCAATTCATCTTATACATTTTTAAATTAAGCTGCGTTTTTTTGCTCTTAATGTGGGCTTTCCAATTGAGTCGTCTGTCTAGTGTGATACCGAGATATTTCACAGTCTGAACTGTTGGCAGAGGTGTGCCATATAAACAAACAGAGGGGCAATTTTGTCGGCGTGTTGAGAATGTGATATGTGCTGACTTTTCTGGGTTAACAGCAATGTTCCATCTTGTAAGCCAGGGCTCAAGAATATTTAATTGTTCTTGAATAATCTCAGATGCTTCAGTTGGGTCTGTGGACGTGGCTATAAAAGCTGTGTCATCGGCATAGGTAGCTGCAAGGAGCTGATTGTTTTCAATAATTGGTAAATCAGCTGTATACAGTATGTAGAGGATGGGGCCAAGTACACTACCTTGCGGAATTCCCGCATTAATGCTTCCTATTCTCGATTCGTCATATTCACACCTTACGTAGAATCTTCTGTTGCTTAGGTATGACTTAAAGAACAGATAATATGGTGCTGGAAGTAGGACTTTCAGTTTGTATAGCAAGCCAGGGTGCCAGACGCGATCAAAAGCCTGTTTAACATCAAGAAAGACTGAAGAGCTGTATTTTTTTCCTTCAAATGTATTTATAATTTCTTGAACGATTCGGTGACATTGCTCGGGAGTGCCATGGTGCGCTCTAAATCCAAATTGGTGAGCAGGTAACACACAGTTATCCTCCAGCACCAGCAACATTCTGCCCAAAAGTATTTTTTCAAATACTTTGGAGAGTATAGCTAGTAGACTGATTGGACGGTAAGAATTCGGGAGATGGTCAGGTTTGCCAGGCTTCAGTATCATTAGAATCTCCGCGCACTTCCATTGGGATGGAAAGTGGTAGAGCCGAATGATGCTGTTAAATATGGTCTTTATATATGCATATGCACTTAGTGGGAGGGCCTTGAGAGTTGTTGCATCGATTCCATCGTATCCAGGGCTTTTCGTTGCTTTAAGATTTTTGACTTCGCTCTGGATTTCCTCAAGGGATATTGGCCGAATTGGTAGGTGCATTTGGCAAGGTATGTCAAGGAATGCCTTGGTCGAAGCATTATCTGCTGCACTACAAGTGTTAAATGGAGTGAAAGTGTTCTCCAAGTGTTGAGCAAACTCCTCAGCTTTTTCTTCATTTGACCGGCACCAGCTGCCTCTGCTGCTTTGAAGAGGAGGCAATCTTTTCGCAGGTCTCTTAAGATATTTGGTGGCGTTCCAAAGATTATGTTCAACATTGTTGGGCTCAGCGTTGCGAAGATATTCTGCTAATGATTCGTTTCGAAGATCAAATAACAGAATTTTAAGCTCCTTGCAAGCCCTGTTGAATGCCGATTTATCAATTGGGTTGCGACTGAGTTGCCAAACTCTTCGTAGTCGACGTTTTGTCTTTAACAGATTTGATACATGGTCAGACCAAAAGTATTTCTCCGATCTTTTGTAGACCGCCTGGTTATTTCGAGTGACAGGTGTGCAGATACTCGCGGCTTCGTGAATGTTACGTGCCAGTCTCTCTACTGCTTCATCTATGTCATCACCGGACGTTATATTGAAATTGTGATTTATTCTTTCCTCCAGCTTAGACTGAAACACTTCAATGTTTGAGCTTCGTTTAAGTAGCCTCGTGTTCCTCATTTGCGTTATGACTGGTATATTAATCCAAACTTTTACAGCGCAGTGGTCAGAGAGGAGATCAAAATCATTATCAGTGACTACGCTGTTCGTATTGATTCCACGAGTTATAGCAATGTCAATTATATCAGGCTGTTTTTGGGGGTCAGTGGGCCAGTAAGTTGGTTGACTAGGTGAATGAGTGGTCAAGTTTAACAAATGAATGCACGGCAATAGGGCTATACCTTTTGGGTTATTCACTCGAGAACCCCACCAAGTGTTTTTAGCATTTAAATCTCCACCTATTAAAAATTTTGGCCCAAGTGCAGAAAATACTTGCGTAAACGATTGAGTGCTTACGGCATGTCTTGGCGGTGCGTAGGATGCTGCTATTACCAGGCTGCCACCTGGAATATTAATCGATATGATAGCAGCTTGCAACCAAGGCAGAAGTGTAGGAGCGCGTTCTTTATATTTTATGGATGTTTTAATTAATATTGCTGCACCACCACGAGCATTGCCACTCGGATGATTAGCAAGTATAAGATGATATCCAGAAATTTTGAAGTATGATCTTTCAGTAAAATGTGTTTCGCTAATGAGCATTATATCAATATTATTTCTTTTTAAATATAAATCAATTTCTGGCCTACTTTTACATAGACCGTTCGCATTCCAAATGACTATTTTCAGACCTACTTGCATAGGGAGGACAAGATGGCGCTCATCATTTGTGACATCTGGGCAAGTTGAACTTGCATGAGCTTCATCATTTCGCTCAGCTGAGCCATAATTGACTTGTCTGGTTTGCTTAATTCCACATTGTTATTGGGCTCAGGTGCGCTGTTGGCTGCGATTCCACGAACTACGTTAGCATAGGAGACGCCAGAACGATGAAAATCGTGTACTTGACTATTACTCGTTGATTTGTTAAGGCTGGGCTTGGTTGGGGTTACAAACTTACCCTGATCCTTAGATTTGAGTTTTTCTTGGTAAATTCTGCAACCCCTATAGGAAGCAGTATGATCTAGGCCGCAGTGAAAGCATTTTGCTGGAGCATCCCTTGACTTATTACAAAACATGGTTTTGTGTTCATCACCACACTTAACACATATGTATTTTTTGTTGCAAAAACGTTGTGTATGCCCAAATTCCTGGCACCTATGGCACTGAATAATATCGTTAAACTTTTTAGGTGGTTCTATGTGTACAATGGCATTGCAAAGTCTCGTCACATTGAATATAAGTTTGTTGTTGGCGGCTGGCTCAAGATCAATGAAGAACATAGGCATTGGGGCTTTGGTGATGCGGTTTTTGGCATTAGTTAGATGGCGCACTGTGTGACCAATCTTAGATAGTCCGTTTCGAATGTGATCTAACGGAGTAGAATGATGCAGATTTCTAATGACGGCTCTGTATGCTCTTTCTTGTTTAAGTTGGTATGTGTGGAATTGAATCTTTTTTTGCTCAAGTACTTCAACTAATTTTCTATAGTTGTCTACATTGGAGACTGCGACACGGACTTGGCCATCTCTTCCAGCTTTATAGGTGTAACCATCACTACCAACGATGTTGGAAATAAATGACTGCATTTCAGCAATGTTGTCAACGGAAGGTATGAAGATTGGTGGTGGTTTGGGTTGAGCATTATTTTCAATTTCCTGTGTGGAGTCTTTATCGAGCAAGTCTGCCAAGCTAGAAAATCTGTTGGAGTTATTAACCTCGTAGTCCATCTTGGTGGGCTTAGACTTCAATCTACTGATTTCTCCCGGTTCTAACGAAAGGGAATTGCAGTCAGAATCCGTGGACGATGAGGATGATGATGTTGGATTATTTCTCACTGTTTTATTTTTAGTCAGAATAGGAGATGTACCTTTGCGCTTGCGTTGGGCATTTTTGTTGCCTGGTGTTTGCCATGAGACGGAGGCTGCTTCGCTTTCGCGGGAGGGCTCATCTTCATCACTCATTTCGACGCTGAATGCTTGCTGAAGAAACTTATTGTTGTTGTTGTTTTATGACACTTGTTTATTGCACTTAGAAGGTGCGTGGGAGGCAACTGCTCGCAGTTAGCTGTGCTCTAGGAGGATTGAACTTTCACTGCACTTGTTTTTATTCAATTTGCGAATTTCAAAAAAGAAAAAAGAAAATTTTAATATTTCTAGGAAGAATTTTTTGTCTAGGCTTGCTAGTGAGAGATCTTCGATATATTATTGAATGCTGTATGAATAAAATCTATTTTCTCTTTTGAATAAAATAATAAGACTATATAAAATGCTTTTTGCTAATTCTCATTTATAATTATTATAATTTAGTTTCAAAGTTCCAAAAACTACTAACAAACATAAACAATGTAATAATACTAATATAATTATAGTTAATATAAATAATATATAGATAATAATAATCTATAAATATTTTATTAAAATAGAATTGAAAGTAATGTAAAATTTAGATAAAGTTAAAATGAATCTTTCATCAATCTTGTAAAAGTTTAGTTTAAATTTCAAAAAGGAAAAGACAATCTTTCTTCCATATGAAATGTTTCGAAAATGAATGTCGTTGATTGCTAATAATTTTGTATATTTGGATTATACATATATACTTTGGAATTGTACAACTTATGGAAGTTATTAAAACTGAAGAAATTGGATTAATTTTTAATGAAAGTATATTAAAAAGTGTTAGACAAATGAGTTAAAGTTTTCGTAAGTAGTTAATTATTTTTTAAAATTAATCAAATTTGGCCTTACATAGAGAAGATTTTACTGCTCTACTTTGTTGGTAAACTTTTGTTCATTGCTATCTTTTAGTGCAAAGTCAATTTGTAACTGAATGTGTTGGTTTTATTTACATCATTAGAGAACGGTTCAGTTTGTATTTATTGTAATAAACGAAAGCATTTCTTTTGACTTCCTTTATTATATTTTGTCAAGATCAAACGATCGTTTGCAATCCATCTTCAGGCTCTCCTTAATGCTGCTTAACCAAATGGAAAGCAGAGAGGATGCCTCATCTAACTGCAATGGCCGGCAACAGCACTGGCAGTGGCAGTGGCAGTGGCAGTGGCAGTGGCAGTGGCAGTAGCAGCTGCAGTTTGTTGCTGCAACTAATTGCGTTTAGTTGGAGCTGCTTGCTGGCCTAACGGTTGCTTCCGTTAAGCGACGGAATGAATATACATATGTAGTATATATGGTACAATGGTCTTTTTTTGTTTATTTATTTGTTTGCTTTCTTTTCTTTCCTTTCGAAAGAAATCAAGTGCACATAGAGCACCACGACTACGACCAACTACAGCTAACCACTACTAAACAGATACTAACAGTAAGGTAAATTCAAATTGAACTTCCAGTGAACGGAAGTGTGAAATTATGATAAGAACCTTTCGATATAATGATAATATCGATCAATTAAAGGGTGATCATGGTGGCTCGTGTTTCCGATTGCAAATTGCTTGGAATTTCATAACTAACCAACCACTGATAAAAGGAAGCAAGTTCCGGTTAATAAGAAGTTACTTGCCGTTCAATAAGATTGATTGCCTCTAAATGCTTTGCGTAAGAGAGAGAACTGATTAAAAAAAAAAAAAAAATATCAGAACAAAAACGGAAGTACAAAGTGTCAAAGTGGCAGGCTGCAATACAAAAAAAAAATGAAAATGCAAAGTTTTCATCATGAAAATTTCGAATGAAGTTTAAGCAATAAGATCACAAAAAAAAAGGGTTTAAGAGAGTACAAACTCTCTCTCTCTCACTCTCTGAGCGAGAGAATGGCACAAGCGAGAGCGATAGAGTAAGTGAGTGTCAGTGAGCGTGAGTGTGGAAGTGAGAGGGCGATCAAAGAGAGTGGCATAGAAAGAGATAACTAGCTGATGTAGCCAGCCAGGGGAACAGGTAATTACACCTGTGCTAATACGCTCCACTGAGCGTTACCGAGTGCCGGAAAGAGACAACCGCATGCCAAAGACTTTAGAGAGTCGAGGTTACAAAACCCCGTGTCAACGTTGAATGCTGGCAAGTCGCAAAGTGGAAGTCAAACACGAACGGTGTGCGGTTGATATTGCAAACCTTAAAAAAAATTAAATTGGAAAAATAGAAAGAAAAAACACAATTTGAAGAGAACTAACTCTATACAGAAGGCGATTTTTTTGTATACGTTTTACCTGTCGTGTTGGCCACGTTTGGGACGATCCGATCAGTGCTTTGTCAGCCAGCGGTCTGTTTAGACCTACCACTCACAGTTATCAGCTGAAACGAAAAAAACACAGTAAAGAAAAACAACAACGACGACAACGAAAAAAAAAGTGTTAGATAAACTGATAATAGAAATACTTGTATATATATGTATATACATCACATCACTCTCTCAGCACACACAAACGTGGCGCAAATGAAAAAATAAAAAGAAACCTTTAACTAAAACAACGGCAAAGTGTCAATAAAACTCTTCTATTCATTAACACAACTCAAAACGTTCTATTAGTAAGCACTTGCAAATTTCAACAAACACACAAAAAAAAAAAAAATATCGAAAAAAAAACGTAAATACAATAATAAAAAAATCGAGAGAAAACCGACCATATAGCCATACAAATTAGCGTGGCTAACACATTGCAAATTGCATATATGCATATATCTATATACATACACATATAGTAAATACATAGATATGCAGCCAAATGGTAATATCTATGAAAACGGTGTCTCGAGCCCAGACGACCCAAAAGACATAAGATCGTTAAATTATTTACACTACAACATAAAAAAAAAACGTTGATTTGCGTGTGTGTGTGTTTGCCAAGATGCTGCCATGTCCTTGGCCTCTAAAAATGGACAGGTGAGTTTTCAGACATAGACAGATAAAAACCTTTTTTAGACAATAAGTTTTATTTTTACGATTCCTATATACATATATATCATATATCATCATTAATCACAATTATGCTGGAGTAAAACAATTAGTTCGAATAATTTCCATTTGAAGACTGACCAAAGAAAATCTATAGAATTTCGATACAGTATCTATATATGTGTGTGAGTGTGTAAGTTTCTGTCTCCCACAGAGAAAGAAGAACAAAAATTTTAATTGAAAACTAATTGATCTGGTCATCAGACTGGAAAGATGGATCATTCATCATCGAACTATAGGAATTTCACATCAAAAAAACTCTATAGCCATTATCTGGGCCCAAAAATAAATCACTTTTTTTTTTTTTTGAATTGATAAGAATGTGTGAAAGAAATTTCTGACCACTCATTCAACGGAAATCAACAATTTATTATAGGTTCAGAATTATTTTTGCTGATTTTACACTTAAAGAGATTATAGAAGAAATCTAAAGATATAGAAAATTTCAAGACAAGTTTTGAAGATGGAACATATTTGCTTATTGTTACGATTATTTTTATGCTATCGTTTTGATAAAGACTTGAGTCCATTTAAAAAAAATCTTTATAAATCATAAACAAATACCACAAAATTTTTTCAAAAATATTTTAAACTTTCCAGCTACGAAAATCTACGATATATACAATACAATTCCAAGTTTTGTTACTTAAATTTTATTTTTCTAGAAGAAACAATCTTCATCTTCTAGATATGGTTCTACTTGAATCCTATTTATTCCTTTTTTAATTCTATTTCATTTGTTGAAAGCCCAAAATCATTCAAAATAAAATACACAAGTTACAAAGAAAATATTTTCCAGAACTGTATTTCTATAGCTCTATTCAAACTTCTATAGCTCCATATAAACTATTTTTTTATATTTTTTAAGAACTTTTAGATTCTTAGATATAGATATAAAACTTTAAACATTTTTCACTTCATAGAAGTCTTACAAATGCATCAAGACTTTTGTCTATTGCTTAGCTTTTCTTACCACAAAATATCTCATTAATTTCCAAAAAGAAAGAGATTATTAATATAAACCCCCCAAAAAAGAACGTTTTTTTATTGTCTTGTGCTTTACTCCTATCTATAGTTAAGGCTGTAAACTAATATTTAGTCATAATTCAACTGTCTTAACTTCTCCTCCCCCAAAAAAATGAAAGACAGAAACAAATTCCCGCCTATTCCCTGGCTATTCTGCTCAATCATTTCACATAATTTGTGGCGCACAATGTTCGAGATCGATGGAAAACATTTAGCGGCGCTTTAAGCAAGTCAATAAACGATTAAAATAATGATTTTTCAAAAAGAAATAGAATGCCCACACAAAAGGTAACACACAGCCTTAAAAACAAAAAACCAAAGACCCACAAAAAAATAAAAAGAATATAACAAAAGCACTCTCGAGAAACTTTATGAAGAAATCTAAAAAAATAAAATTAAAATGTATGGTATAATAAAAGGCAAATGTCTATAGTGCTCTGCGCTATAATTGCGAGTTGAGTTTGAGAAGGCATCGAGTGACATCATTTCGGCTTTTATTTTTTTGTATTATTTTTATTATTTTTCGTTTTTTGGCTAAACAAGTTGGTGGTACACACCGCCGAGTGCCACAGAGTCACTCTGTGTGAGAGCTTTATAATTGCTATGACTTTATTAGGTTATCAGAGAGAAGCTGTGAACCAAAATTCAACCAGAGCCGCCGAAGCCGCCCGTGTTGTGTGTGGTGACCGAAACTGAGGTTGTTATGAAGCTGATCTTGATGTTTGAGTTATGTCTCATTAGTAACACGTGTGAGCAGTAAGTAAGAGGAGCGGATGGATGACAGAAGGAGACTTTGTTCCACCGTTCTTTTTTGAGGTCTTTCAGTTGGGCTCAACACATACAGTTGCAATATCAATTACAGCATGCCACAGGAGCAGTAAGTAAGCAGTGAGCAGCAGTAACTGGTTTCCTTTTTTTTTTTTTTATAATCGGTACTTGTTTAGGGTATTGCAATGGGGTTTGTTAAGTTTTTGATATATTTCATGAATTTGTGGTGGAGATTAATTCAACTTTTGCTTGCGAATTTGGTTTTATAAATGTTTTCACTATTACGATCCGACATATAATGTCTTCAATGTTTTGAAAAACAATCATCTTGTTTATGAGAATATAAGATCTATCAGTTTTTTGCAACTTGATCATATTTACAAACTACGACTGCCCAGTACACTTGAACTTTTAAATAAAAGTCTTCATAATTCAGTAAAAACAAGTTGAAGCAGCAGATTTTGTCATTTTTGTTTGCAAAACATAGTTAGGGTATCCACTGGCCGACTATTCGTCAAGAATAGTTTTTACTACTCGTATGTTGAGACACCTTTAGCTCCTTTCTGCTCGCAAGGTTTCATGTTGCATTTGCCTTGACTTCTTCCTCTCTCTCAGAAAATGACCCAGAGCTATCGCCACCACCAACAACCAACTGGCATGGCCATAAAGTTGCAGCAGGAAACCAAGCCTGGACGGAGCCAGGCCTCTGAGCGGCAGTGGACTTGGAGTCGGAGTCGGAGTCAGAGTCACAGTCGAGCCAAGCACAACAATTTGCAAACTCATGATGCAGCCTTAAAAGGCCGCCTCATCCGCTCTGGCAAATAACAAAAACAAAAACTACAAAAAAAAAATAAGAAGGAAAAACAAAAAGTGCGTGATTTGTGTGATGTGCCCAAGCCACCAGAGAGGACAAGGTACCGGGAGAGAGATAGAGAGAGCGAAAGAGTGACAGGGCTATAGAAAACAAGAGAGAGAGAGAGAGTAACTTTAGCTCTCAAGTCTCTTGGCAATCCATCAGGGCAGTCAGGTCTGTTGACCTCTAAGTGCTCTCCTTGGTCCCCTTCATCCCTATCCTCACTCCCCTACTCAGACACTGGCTCTGTTGGTGGCAGTTGCGCATGTCTAATTGCAGTCAGTTACGTATAACAGACAACAACAGCAGCAACATCACCACAACAGAACTGGCAACAAGTGAGACTCTCAGCTTCCCTCTGCCACCTGACAGGTTGTGATAATTGCCAACGGGTCAAGTCAACTTAGCAGCCAACAAAATGCAAAAAAAAAAGACACTTGGCCAAGTCAAAAGTTAACATTTCAAGAGTGCTTCTTAAGTTCCCAACCATGATTTTTACTGGAATCTTCAAAACCCTGATGAGAGGGGGTCACTGATATATAAAAGAAGAGTTTAACAAAAAATATAGCAAAAAGGATTCACAGTCAACAAGTTTTAGTTTTAAAAATCTTTTAGCTAATATCGGAATTTCTTTGTCTTAGAAAGGGATCTTTAAAAAAGATCTTGGGAGAACTTTGGGCATATTTCCTTTTGAAAGATTTAGTTACAAATTCTAAAAACTTGGAAAAAATAAGCATACCTTTGGCTTACAAAACTTGATGAATTTTGTAGATTTTGTTAAGTGATTTTTGAAAAGTTGGAAAATAATAGTTTCAATAGACTTGGACCTTTTTAGTTTATTTTATTATTCAAAAATCAATTATAGGTCTTATGGCCCTTTTTTATTGAAAATGTTTTCCTTTGAGACTGTAAATACAAAAGTTTCCAAATGAGCTTATATTTAAATCCTTTTTTTCGAATAAATTTTTTTTTTTTCAAATGAATTATTTTCCAATTGATTTAAATTATTTTTTAATTAAATTTATTTATTTTTTTCATATGAGATGCAATAATACAGAGCTCTTACTCTCTACTTAAGCCTTGATTTTAAATTCCTTCATGATTTTTCGAGTTGTGTGATTTTTGAAGAAGTTTTTCTCAGAGCAATCCACAATAGGTGTAACATGGCGTTTGGAAATATGAGAAGATATACATATGTATGTATGTATGTACAAATGTATGTATATACATTATACATATCTAATGTCTTACATCATTATTTCAGGTTAATTTAATTGTTGTTTGAGACCAAAATGAATCTCTTCCGTTCTCTTCTCATTCTTAAACGCCAACTACCATTTTATTAGGTTGACCATAGTCCGATCTAGAGATTTCTCATACAAGTGCCTTGTCACTTTGTCATGTTGTAGTTGTTCTAAAAAAAAAAAGAAAAAAAAAGTTGTTGGGTTTCCTGGAATGGCCCCAGACAGAGACAGAGCGACAGCTAGTAGAAGAGGAGGTACTCCAAACCTTCTCCTCTCATTTTATATATGTTAGTTTTTTTTTTTTTGTTCATCGTTGTCGACATTTTATTTTATTTTCAGTGAGTATGTTTCTTTTTTATATGTTTGTTTTTAAATGCTGACGGTAGCTGACCTTTTTGTGTGTGTGTGTGTGTGTGTGTGTTGGATGCGACTTTTCGGCAGAAGTTGTAAAAATGTTGTTTCAAAGCGCCGCAAAAACAAGAAAAAGAATAAAGACGGAAAGAAAGAGAGAAACCGTTGGCATTAATGATCACCGCTGGGCATGCAAAACCCCCGAAAAACAACAACAAAATAAAAAGGGCAGCGGCAAAGTTAAAGTCCAGAACATTTCCTAATAGCCAATCTACCAAAAATCCATCCACTGAATGAATACTTTTTTGTTTTTGGGCTACTGGTTGCGTTTTCACGCAACAAATGGCCAACATTTAAAAATCCATTTCGCCAGGCAGCAAACAGCTCATCCTCATCTTCACAGGTGCACAGCGGGCAGCAGTCACAACATAGCACTGGCTCATATATCTTTTTTTTTTTCGGTCGCTCTGAATGGGATTTTGCTGGTGTGCTGCTGCCTGCCTGTTTGCTTGCCACAAAAAGGGTAAAAGCGAGGCCAAGAAGTAGGAGGAAAGCTGCCTCAATTGATGCTGACAGCGAATGAAAGGCTCTGGCTGAGACGGAGTTCAACAAGAAACAGCGCAAAGATGACTCTTTGAGAGAGTGACTGAGACACTGTGTGTGTGGATTACAGTGTGCCTACAGTAGATCGTAGTTAGTTAGCAAAACAACTAAAATATTTATATGAACTCCTTATTGCTGATGTCCTATTTGCCTTTGAGGTATTTACTGGACACACATGTATCTGGAAGTCTTCATGTATCTTAACGATTGAGCTTGAAGCCTTTTTAAATTAGATTTATATATTAAACCACTGTTTAGTACAGTGATTGCAAACTCAATGGAATGGAAAAGTACTCAAAACTCATATTATTGCCTTTTATTGATCTATATAGGTAACATTCTGAAATATTTCATTTTAATAATATTTTTTATTACTTTTTAACGGTATATCCTTGGAGATTTCCTCAATTTTTAACCACTGTGCCTTTTGGTGTAGCGCTGCTGTTTTGCTTTGGCGGTTACTTCCTCTCCCCAAGATGTGTTTAAACCAGTTTTTGGCCGGGTTGCCCCCAAGACCACGACAGACAACGATGACTTCGACTCCCCATAAGATCAATTCTAGCCGATTTCACTTTTTCCTTTTTGCCCAAGCTCAAAGTTGGGATGTCAAGTTTTTTTCTCCAGTATTTCTCTTCTTTTTTTAAAGGTGCAGCCTTGTGCAACGGTTGCCTTGTCGTCGTTTTGTTTGTTGCCTCATCCTTTGCTTCTTGCAGCAACACAACATTTTTATCTCAATGAGTCGAGGCAAACATGTTGTTGTTTGGGGCTGGTTGCATGCCACAAATGTGCGATTGGCATGTCAAAAGAATTATGTATTGATTTTTGATTTCGCCCAAAAAAAAAAAAAGAAATAAAAGAAAAATAAAGCGGAAGTTTTCTTCTCTACGCTCTTGGGGATCTTTGAGCCGATGGATCTTAGGGAAAAACTTATTAAACTCCAACAAATTAAAAGTCTTTTGAACATCTTTCAATAGAAGGAGGAGGAGATGGGAAGAGAAGAGACCATAGAGTTGGTGGAGGAGGAGCAGGAGAAGGCGGAAAACAAGTTTCACCTGTCGAAAAGTGGGCGCCACTTCACTGGCAAAATGTATGACATTAAATGCGCCTGACAGCCAAACATTTGTTCATTGACATTTAATTAGTTTTCCACGAAATTATGTTAGTTAATTGATTAGGCCAAGCAAAAAGACAGTAACAGTTAGAGTGGCATAGAGGGAGAGAGAAGATGTATTAAAGATCTGGCCGAATCTGGTCAGTCGAGTCTTGGTCCAGAGCCCTGCCTTAAAAAAGCCAAGCCAAGAGAAAAATTGAACATAAATTGCTAAAGGAGTTGAAGTTGCAGTTGCTGAGGTTGGCTGCTGCTGCTGCACCCACGCCAACTCAGCTCATAGAGATCGCTTGAATGTGTGTGTATGAGTGTGTGTGAGTGTGTGCGGCTGTCTAAATATGGACATGGACTGCTAGATTTTGAGGGGTTGGCAATATGCTGCAGTGAAGCAAAGCCATTGAGATCAGCCTTAGCCAAGCCAAGAAGCCAATCTTTAAGACATTATGAGTGAAAAATTTCTTGCTTGCAGCAAAATGAAAGAGTTGAGTTAAAAATTGAAAGAAAATCATATGGAGAAGGATTAGGAAAAGAAAGTTAATGAAATCTCTATAATGGAAATTTCCAACTAATTTTTTAATCACTAATGACAATAAATTGGAGGAAAGTTTGCTGCCCAAGCCGAAAAAATTGGTATCTTGCAACATGAAACATAATAAATAGCAATGAACATGGCTTAAGACAGTTCTGAAATAAGATATAGATACTTGTTTCAATACCAACTTGATATTAAACTTAAACTATTTAAGACTTACTTACCTATTAATAAATCATTAAAAAGGAGTTGCCAGAAATTGTGTCTTAAAAGGCAATAATTTTAATTATTTTATTAAAAACCTTTTATCTTTATCAAACTTTTGAATATCTTAATTTTATATACATATCAATACAAATTTTACTATTTAAATTCAAATGCAAAATTTAAAAACTTTGCATTTCATTAAAACCATTTTTTTTTACGATTGCAAAAAAAGTTCTCATGGAATAAAAAACAAAAAACACTAAAATTTCAGCCGAATTCAGATTTGGTTGGAAACAAACCAAAAATAAACCAGTTAATATGGCTAGACCGATACTGAACTTAATATATATGCATAATGGCTATAGAAAATGTTTAATGATATTCAATAAAAGTTTTGTTGAGATTTGTTTATTATGATTCTAAGGCGATGACAAGATCATGCCAGTTGTAACTAGTAGATACAGAATTTCTCTCCGATTCTCTTTATGCCACCTTTTCTCTTTCTCTCATTAGCTAAGAATAAAACGTTTTATTTTTTTTCTTTTCAAAAGTTTCAATAGGCCCCCTAAGCTGATCATCATAAGAGAGCTTAGTTAAAAATCATGTCTAACAATTTTTTTTGTGATTTCTTCAAGTTGCTAATGAAGATCACAGATCGAGCGAGACACAAATAGATGGAGCCAGAGGTGACAATTAGAGGAAGCGAGATGGAAGTAGAGAGTGAGAGACAAGCGTGTGCTTTAGTAATTAATAAAAATTTCAACAGCAACAAAACTAAAGGAACAAAAAAATAAGAAAAAAAAACACTGACACGACAGTCACAACTCTCAGAAAGCAGTCAAACAATGGTCCTAACCGTTCCAAGCTCTGTTTTTGCGTTTTTTTTCTTCTACTCTTTTTTTTTTGTTTTTGGCCCAAAACGCATTGAAAAATTGTAGGCATTGTTCAGGGCAAAAATTCACATTGTCAACTACTCGAAACCTGAGAGAAAGAGACAAAGTAAGAAAAAAAACCATACATACACGACTTTTTCGTAACAGTCACGTTTTTTTATACACTCCCTCTCTTTCTCTCTCACTCTCTCAGTATTTGATTTTATTTACTTTGCTGACAAAACAAAAAAACTACAACAAATAAATAAAATCCAACAACAAAAAAGATACTAAAAATCGAAAAGTTGACGCATCGTGCGAGCAAACAAATCATAAAAAGGTAGCCACCACAATGAAGAGGCATAAAAATGAAGCTAAGAAATTGAAATCTTTCAAATCAGATTAGAAAGGCAGAAGAAACATGTAGACATACATACATATGTACATCTATATATAAATATAGATACAATACCTAACAAAAATTGATTATTATCAGCGAGAAGCTTAGACAGCAGTAAAGAACATTTGATTCATTTGGATGGGCAAGAAAACGAATACGAAATACCCTATAATGAAAAGGAAAGAAGTCAGTTCAAATAACATTAGTACATACTTGGTTTCCCTATAGGATTAGGTAAGATATTCATAAACCATTGCCCAAGGTATAATATCAAGGTATTTGAATTTTATTATAATTTTTAAAAAACTTTAATAGGATTTCAGAAATAGTCAGATATCGTTAAGAAATAAGATCTTCTGGATTGTATCATATCCAAAAATGTATATACATAGGTCTAACAAAAGCTATTGGAATAGCTTTAGATATCTAGGTGATCCCTTTGAGTAGTCACTTGGCTTAATTGCTCTTGAGACCTTTTTATAGGTTTCTTTTTATAATATCTCCCATACGTTGATGATTGATTAAGATCGAGCTTATTTTGATCTATTTATATAAATGTATATCTTTATCTGGAATGCCATATCGATGTCCATTATATAAATCAAATGTTTTATTTATGTTTTTTCTTTTGGCCTTCATCAAAAGTAGTTTTGTATATCATTTAGTTCAGACATGATGGAGAAATACGTACATATGACAGCCCGATATTAAGACAATTAATATTTTATAACTTTAACACATTCTCTTTTCCTTGAGGATACCCTTGTTGAGCTCACAGTTATAGGGTATTCAAGCAGGGAGGAGTAACAGATAGAATGCAACTGTTGCAACATAGATGAGATGTGAGCTTGGTGGGGGTTGCCATGGGATTATGATGTTGCAAGTTAATGACAGCTTCAGGTTTATCTGTTGCTCGTCTGCAGTTGGTTCTTCTCTGCGTTTCTCAGCAATTAGTTTCGGACGAAGATCTGACTATATATCATTCGGTCCGTGTGTCTGTATCTGTACATGTGTGTGTGTATGTGTGTGTGTGTGAATGATGAGTGTTGATGTCTAGAGGTAATAATTGCTACTGGTCCTTGTCGTTGTTGTCGCTGTCGTCAACAGTGCAACAGTGCGGCACATATAATTAAGTTCGTAAAAGTCTCTTCAATCCACTAAAAACTTCTCTACCCAAAAAAAGGCAACATTGCTTGGCACAATTATGAAATATTTTTGTGGTCAGAACCGGTTCACAAATGAAGGATAATGATGATCTCTTGCCTTGCTCTCCCTCTCTCTCCCTCTCTCTCCTTTCCATCTCTCGATCTCTCATTCTTTGGGTGTGTCTCCTGTCTCTGTCTGACACAGACTTGGTAGATGGAGAATAAAAAGATTTATGCCTTGCACATAGGTGACTGGAAGATGGAACTTTGCCGCTTCGGCCTCCAGGGCGCTTTATTTGTCAAGATTAATTACAAAAATTTGCGTTAAATCATAATTTTCCATGTTTTATGAGGCTAGGCAGCAAAAGAGCGAGATGGCATGCTAGAATGATTGAGAGAGAAGGAGGGCTATAGTAAAAATTTCAAACACATTTTGTTGATTTACGATTCATAGTTCTCGGTTTTTTTTTTCCATTTTGTATGTTGACAAGCCCATGGTGCGGCATTTGGCATTTAGCTTGGGGCATGACATTTATGATCCCCAAAATTTTCGCAATGGAAAAATACATAAAAAATAAATCACAAAATTTGTATTTTTTATTTTGTTTTGGGGCGGGTAATGATAAGGCATACCATGGAGTAAATATGAAAAGTAAAATACGAAATTACTAAAAAGTAATTTGCTTTTGTCATTCCATTTATAATTATCTGAAATACCACTATTTAGCTATGTTTAGTAGTATAATGAATCAATTTCGCTTTACTGAACCAATTTGTTTCTTTGCTTGCAGCCATGAACATCTTTTTCAACCAACACGGCTCCTTCTGTGATCAAAGGCTTTGCGCTAAGAATATTCCCTAGAGTCCTTTTTGCTGCATCATCAGCAGCAAAGCCGGAAAGCGGAGCCATTTCGTAACCGTCTAAGGTAAGTGGAACTTATTTCTCTTTATGGTTTTAATTAAAGAGAAAGAAAACAGAAGAAAAAAGTAAAAAAAAAAAAAAAAAACGAAAAAAAAACATTCGAGTTGGCTTGACAGCGTTTGCGACTCATTAGCAGCAATTTGTTGGGCATGCTGCCGCTGCCCACTGCCCCCTGTTTCCATGTCATTGGAATTATCGAGGCCGGACAAATGTTCGAAAGCGTTTTCACAGAAGCAACTCAAAGGTCCCATGGCTGAGCCACAGTTCGGTATTATCCAAGTTGGTAACTTGCTGCTAATTATGCATGTGGTTTGACGGTTCCACTTGGGGTTGAGGCACACTCTCTGACTCTTTGCTCGTTGCTTGTTGCTTGAGCTTATCTATCACAGTGTCGCTGGCATAAAATTCAAATTGACACTGGAAATCAGTGAAAGCGTGTGAACTGAACTTGAGACGTGGCAAAACCGCAGATAAATAAGACATACGAAACAGAAACGCAGAAAAAAAAAATACTAAAAAACAACAGTAAAAGTGAACTATTGATGCACTAGCGATGGTAGTGTGACACGAGTGTCTCATAAAAACAGTAATGGAAACCTTGGTAAGACTATTTAACAATCTTAGATTGTTCAAAATAGTTTAATTCAATTTAATTTTGAAAATGTTTATCTTTAAATGAAACCATTTTCTAAATAAGGAAATATTAAACAGTTGAATTAATAGTTGAGTATAATAACATTTATGTTATCATGTTCTACAAGTTTATTTAAAACTATTTTTACCTTTTTAGCAATGTTCGCACTTTCTAAAAATAAACTTGAATTCAATATGAATTGGTCCTCTTGGTTTTGAATATTTCACAAACTTAAACTCACGACTCACGCCATATCATCTCTAAATGAATTACTTCTCTTATGCATATGCAAAGAGCGACAGATAAGACCTCAAAAAAAGAAAAAGCAGAAGGAAGTGCAACATACTTCTCAAAAGAGACCTCATTGACTTTCAGACCCCATAAATCTACACATGTTTACACTGGCTTAGCCACTTCAATTGTTGTTATTTGTTGTTGTTGTTGTCTGCTGTTGTTCTGTTGTTGCTCCCCATATCAGTTGACAATTTGTCAACTTGCCTTGCAACTTGAATGACATTTTCCTATGCGCAGACCGCCCAAAAAAAAAAAAAAAAAACAATGGACAACAACAGTAACAATATGGCCAGCGGCGCTTTCAATTCATGAAATGCACAATTGTTGTCTGGTTTTGTCAATTGGAATTGAAAATTGGAACAGTAGCAGTCACTAGAGCAAGAGTGGGAGAGAGAGAGAAAGAGTGAGACGGCGACAAAGCAAACTAACAATGGTAATTACTAGCAACAATTTGTGATAAATTTTTAGTTTCACTGCTTATCAATTTTACGTAAACATTAGAAACAGAAAACAAAATGAGTCAGTTTTTAAATTTTCAACTGTAATTGGATGCAAAATAATTAGCATATATCTGGTATTCCTAAGCAACATCACACAAAATGGAATCATCAAGAGTTAGATAGAGAGAAAGACCTGCTCTCTTTAGATCGTATAGTCATAGTCATAAATCTTACTGGCTTGCCATATCTTTAGTTGAATATCTATGTGCTCTGAGGCTCCCTGTTCTTAAATTTTTATTTGAAGATAAATGTGGCCGCGAAAACTTTGACAAGCGATTAACTTTACAATTTATCGCCTACCAATTTGAATCGTCGTAAATCTTGGTAGAATTTACTTACTGACTAACAGTTTCAGTTACCAGTTTTGTGCGAGCATTTACGGCTCCTTCAACTCCTCTCCATTTCCACCTGCTCTGCTCTGCTTTGCTCTTTTTGGCCCCGGCTCATGTTGCGTCATTAATTTAACTAGTTGTTGCAACAAGTATTACCCTTTAAGCATGGGTCAGTGTCTTAAAAATCCCTCTGATTAAAACATCAACAACAGCACAGCAAGCCCTATACTGTGGCAACTGTTGTGGCTCTGTTGTTGATCTTGTTTTATTTATGCATGTTTAAACATATTTAATGTCATTACGGGCACCTTGCCCCATGCCACAGCAGCAACACGCATTTAATTATCAACGTCTCGCTGGCGTCTTGAGCATTAATTTAATGAACGCATGCATTTCACATTTTTATCAGAAACGAGAGAGAGAGAGAGAAAGAGAGGGAGACGACAAAGGGAGACAGGGAGCAACCAGAGACAAATTCAGAGGCGTACGATCAATATATCTCAAAGAAGAAAAAGGTAAACACATAAAACTGAAAGCAAAAGTATACAAAAAGGGTTAGCTGAGATCGTTTTTCTAGTAGTTAAAAATATATTCTAAAACGTAAATAACTTAAGTAAGTACTTGATTCACTGAGTTACTTATGACTTAGATCTTGGGTTTATATTCTAGATGGATTATATGTCTGTACATGTAAACCTAACTAACAGATCTTGGGCTCATATGCTGGATGGCTTTTATGTACAGTAAACCTAACTAACAGATCTTGGGTTTATATTCTGGATGGACTATGTGTCTGTACATGTATACTTTACTTTCGGAACCCTACTTTTACTTTTAGATTACTTTAGCTGTAAAATATTTGTAGTCCTCATCTACCACATCTTTTCTTTTACTTTTAAAATGATTTCATAACACTTAAAATCACTTTAACATAGAAAAAAGTTCTTTTAAACTTATTTTATTTAAAATTTAACAATCTCTATGTTCCATTGTTAACTTTTTAAAGCTAACTGCTGTCTGATAACTTGTTACAATTACAACTTACTTTTTTTTTTTTTATAATTTCAACTGAATACGCCACTGTGTGCCTTAAGTCCAGTAGCTGTTTGGCTTGTTCCAATATATTTATTGCAACGCTGTTGCCTTCTTGTCCGCCGTTGTCTTGTCTTTGCTGCTGTTGTTGTTGTTGCTGTTGTTGTTGTTGCTGTTGTTGTTGTCGTCGTTGTTGCCAATGTCCATGTGGCGGCTGGTGTCTTCATCGCGTTTTTAATCGCATTTAATATTTCATTTTATTAAGCCCAATCGTTAAGACAGTCTGCGTCTTGTTGTGGCATCTTCATTGCCATTGCCACCAGGTAGAGAGAGAGAGAGACTCCGTCCCAGTCTCCGTCTTCATCTCCATGTCGGACCATGTCTGCTTATCGTCTGGCTGTTGCGCTCAATTTGCTTAATGCTGTCATAAGGTTGTCAGTTTATCATTTGCATTTTTTCATATTAATTCTGCGATTTGGTTGCTCTACACTCAAGCGGCGCCTTTAGCGACATGGAGATGACACTTAATAAGTGCCACAACATAAGCATAAGCCCAAGCATAAAGCATTTGCAACTTGCCACTAGAGTGATGCGAAAATGCTAGGCATTTAATTGTGGCATGTGGCTGAGTTGCCGTTGCAGTTGCAGTTGGAGTTGGAACAACTCTTGGCTCTTGCAGCTGTTGGCAACTGGCCAACTGAAACTGCATTCCTTTAAGTCAACCAACCAGGCAAAAAATAAGGTAGAAAACAAGCCAAAGACAATTGTCAATTGCTAGCCACCCTAACACACGATCTGTCTACATAACTCAAGAGTAAACGAGATTCATTGAGGCCAGTGTTTAATACAATTACAAGAGTATACATTAAGGTATATCCGAATACACATGGATAATACACATAAAGTGCGAATATTTAGAGTAAAGTCTTTCGCTTCGACTTCCCTGCAAGTGGTGGAAACTCCCAGTAAAGAGATTCGTCTATCAGCCTTAAGAATGGATTTCATAAAACTTTGAGTAAAAAGAGTATAGAAACTTCTTTACTTGTAAAACTAATCTGGTCATCTAGTTATCTGTTTGTGACTTGGACAACTATAGTACAACATGAAATCATTGATACTTAAGTCAATTATCATTAACCTCTAGCTAAACCCCCCCCTCTCTTTCTTTCTTCTATTTTGCAGCTGTCAATCATTTGAAGAAACTGGAAAGGATGACCATCAAAATGTTTCCTGTTTAGGAGTAAGTTGATACCATAAACATGAAAAAATACACAAAAAAAAAAAAGAAAAAACACAAAACTTTGTCTATGAGATGAGCTTAATTAACCGAAAAAAGAAACAGAAACACACGCACTTGACCCCGACCCCGTCCGTTCACATCTACAAAAGGTTTTGCGACCTCAAGCTAACTGACACAACTAATTTATCAAAAAAAAGAGAAAAAAAAATCGTTACCAAACAACCAACGATGCATAATTAAGGCAACAAAAGCCAAAGAGCAGAAAACTAAAAAAAACTAGAAAAAAATAACCAAAAATGCCTTTTTAAACCGTTTGAACAACGCCTCTTTCTAACAGTTTTTTTTTTAGCTCTCTTATATTTTTTTTTGGGTTTTGTTTGATTTTTCGTTAATTGCCGCTTATTAGTCTTCGACGAAGCCAAGTTTAATGGTCTAACCAAGAAATTTGGTAAAATAAAACGAAAGACTATTAATCATCTTAGAGAAGAGAAAGAAGAAAATAAAACTTTAGGTTTTAGGCTCATCAAAATAGAAGAATTTGAGAATTTAGAGACTAATTTTGCATACCCTGTAAGCATGAAAGTTGTATCAAATATTGTTGGACTATATCTATAATCGGAGTGCATCTAATGATTGCTCAATGAAAATAGAACTTGGCAATATAAATGCTACTTCGATGTGGTCTACTCCAGATGCATTTAGTCTAAAAGGCTACTTTGTTAGATCCTTTAGCACAAAGATTGAATTTCTCATCCTTTTCATCAGACTGGGTACAACACTTTATAGTTCTTTACTGAGCTCAATGTCTATTAGGTTAAAATAGGGGAAAAAGAAAGAAATTTAAAAGAAATTAATTAAATTCTTTTATAATTTTATATTGGAGACTTTAAGTTTAAATATTTCAAACTTAAAACTCGTTAAATATTGTCAAATGTCACCTCTATGCCGATAGGCATCAAAGGGAGTGAAATTTCAGAACATTTGAATTCAATTTAGAATGTGTAACAAATTCAAATTGATTGCTTAATATAAATTTTAAGTTACTTCTCTAGTTAGAATGAGGTATTACGCAGTCTTCTCCATTCCGAGCTTAAGCTATTTGCTTCTTTTTTAGTGTTGACAAATTCTGAATTCTGTTTTTAATTTTGAGAGAGTTTTTTTTCGTTGCTGTTTGACAAGGCAAATTAAATAATCAATCAAACAAGCAAAAAAAAAAAAAAAACACACACACACATAGATAAAGTTCAAAGGCGAACCGACTTGAAGATGAATTGTTATTGTTGTTGTAGATAGTCTCAAACCTTCAACCATCAGTTGCACGTTTGTGCCATTATTTAAAAGTGAATTCAAATTACGCGCGACAAAAATAGAAACAACAACAGTTACAACAAAAACAGCAGCATCAGAAAAAAAAGTAAATTAAAGCTTAGAGTCAACTTGAAAATGCTAACCAGATGAAAGTTTGGAATTATATATACATATATATAGCTATATAGCATGTGATTGAAAACCGAGGAGAGGAATAAAAAACAACTGAAATATAAAATTACATTAAATTACCGGATGTAATTGCGGTGGTCGTGCTGCCAGTTGCCCCTGGTAACCATTTTAACTCAACTCGAACATGAATCATGGCTAAAACGAACAAAAAATGCGTCGCAGGCAAAAAACACAAAAGACTCTAGCAACAAACTTGATTTGGCGTGGGTTCCTAGAGAGGCGAGGTAGAGAGTCCACTCATGACCAAAATGTAACTGAAAGGCAGCCTACCAGCAATACCAACTGAATTTTCTTATCAGATTTTCATTCAATGATTATGTCAAATGACAATTCCCAATTCTCCCTCCCACCCGTCCCTCCATCTATCTCTTCTCGTTACATTAAATTCTTCTTTTTCACGCCAATTGACGTCTTTCAGTGACCATTTAGTTGTCAATTATTTTTGGTTTTTGTCTATTGATAAGTGTATTTAGATAAGAACCCAACGATTCTTTTTTTTTTTTTCTTTGCGGATCAGGCCAAGTCATGGTCTTGGCTGGTTTTTCTGCTTTTCCAATGCAACGGCAGCAGCGGCATCAGAAACATTTGCATATTGAACGGCAGTTTGTCTTTTTGTTGGCCAAAAAGTCTTTAGTTATGACCAACCATTAAATTTAACTATTAAGCCATTTTTGGACTACGGATTTGGATTCGTCGTCATCGACATTGCCATCGTTGTTGTCGTTGCTGTTTGTTAATGTTCAAGTTGTTGCTGTTGACAGTTGTTGTACCTTATGATCGCTTTTTTCGGGATTTCAATTTATGAGACAGCTGCATCAGCAGATGGAGAAAGGCAATTGAACAAGACGTGGGAATTTATGAGTAAGCAAAATGCTGAGGATTTGGACTAACCAAAGTCACAGGACAGTGGTTCTTTTGTTGGGGAGTATGAGGAATTAAAACAGGGTCATCATAGTTGCAAGAAATTACATATTAAAATGTTTAATAGAAGTTAAAATTTAAATCGAGACAAAAATCTAGTCAAATTTTTTAAAGGAGGTGAATTTAAGCTTTAGAGTTCTATATAGCGGAAAACTTAAACTGTCTTTAGTTAAGGAATATTTCCAAATATTTGCATGTTTCATTCCACCTATTTCAGATTAGTTCGTTTGACCTATAAAGTAGGATCATATAACCAGGATAGATATCCATTGTATGACTACATTCTCTATTTAACGCTTGTTGGAAGCAATAATTAATTTTACCTATTACAAAAGGAGTCTTACTGCATTTGGAAACATATCAAAGAAAACTTTCTTAACGAATCTTTATAAAAGAATATGAAATATTATCAGAAATTTAGAAATATATTTTACTTTGGTTAGTTTCCATGCTTGCAACCTTCTACAAAGGAACTAAAGATAAAACCCTCTAAACTAATATCCAAGTTGCGCCACTGTCTCATGCCAACTCTGAATTGGGAGTGACCTATATAGCAATGAATTATCTTACATATTCATATCTTGCGTATGTGTGTTCGTGCAACAATTTTCAAGACAAAAAGCAATTTGCAAGCAACAAAAAGAAAAAAAAAAGCTAAAGTGGAAAAAAAAAAATGTAAGAAAATGAGAAATTTTTGCATTGCCTCTCTCATATGCCACGCACGTAAAGGCAGAAACAGAAACTGAATGCGAAACCGAATGGAACACCGAAACCGATCCAAACTGTGGCAATACAACAATCATCATAATCATGCCATCAATATATGGCAATTATCAATGAAATTTATAACAATCCACGAAATGTAACGAAAACTTAACCGACCAATAAAAATTTCATTTTCATAAAGGAGAAAAGGATGGAGAACTGCTGCAGCTGCAACTTCATCTCCATCTCCAGCTCCAACTCCAAGTCCAGCTTCAACTCGTGCTGCGTCCAGTTCGTCAGCCTCACATCATCATGATTATCATGATCATTATCATCATTGTGAACAACATTGTGATCTGCATCATAAAAACGTGCCAGATTGATGCGTGATTGAAATGCCAATTGGAATGGAAACAAAATACGTTTATTTTTTTTTCTTCAACCACGTTTTTCTTCTTTGAGTTCTCTTTTTTTTCTTTTTTTTTTTCTGTGCTTTTTGCGTGCGGTTACCGTTAAGTTCTCTTTCTCCATTTCTGTCTCTTTTGCATTGTCATCTTGTACAATTAGTTTGAACATCATTTTAGGCGGCAACTTCGATTTCAGAGCATTTGACTGCAATTTGTTTAGACAAAAAAAAAAAAAAGAAGCACAAAATAAAGAAAAGAAGAACCATCCGTTGGTTGGATCTACAGTTACCCCTTTTGGCCATATAGAGAGAGAGAGAACTTGGATAACAGATTTCCGTCGCTTACGGTTTTCTTTTTCTTTTTTTTTTCCAACAGAGATCTTGTCGCTATGACTAGTTTTTTTCAGTTCTTTTATTTTTTCTTTAGGTATATTTTTTTCCCTTACTTTGTGTGTATTGAGGTTATAATCGGTTAAGAGTTACGGTTTGTAACGGTCATTAAATTATGTTTGCCTGTACCCAACTTTTAGACCTAATGATTTGAAATATGATTTAAGAGAATGTTACACCTTTTTGTCAGAATCATTCAACGTGCGTTTCCTTTTTAAAAATAGTCACCTTAAACTTGATTTAAAATGTAACTCTCTTCTTCTTTTTAAATTGTATTCTTTCATTTCGTCACAGCATGAATTATTGTGAAATAGACAAAGAGAAACTATTTTTGTGATTTCCACGTGACCGAGAGCCTGCTAATTGGTTTGTTCATTCATTTTAATGAATCATTATCAACATATCACAATAATTAACAGTTTAGTAAATTTCTCATGAATTAAATTTAGAATTTCTCTGAATTTACATTGCCTATTGAAACCAGTTCACTTATAAATACGAACTAAAAACATTAATGAGATATTAATTAGATTCCCATGGTGCTCCTTTAGAAAGTTAAGTTCTAGTTGCTGATTGTCCTTAGTCATCAATTTTGAAGAGTATTTAAGTTGTCGTTTAAATAGGAAATTGATTGCTTGCCGCCTTTTAGCAACAATTCTCAATTAATATGCATTTTGACCATCTATGTATGTATGAGACACACTTGACCATATCTTCAGTATTCTTTCATTTCTGTGATGAATGGAGTACTCAGAAGCTGAACTGGCAATCGGTTGGCGCCAGAGTGTAGAATCTATTCTAAAGACCATTTAGGGTAACTTGCAAAGGCAACCTGTGAAGAAACATGTATTCGCATATATATACTTACGGTTCATAAATATATACATATACATACATATATTTTTATGTGTATACATGTAGGAACAAATGTATGTATCAATGAAAGAGTCAATTCAATCGACTGCTCTTATCGCTCGTTGCGG
Organism: Drosophila austrosaltans; assembly: GCA_035045865.1. NCBI lineage: Eukaryota > Metazoa > Arthropoda > Insecta > Diptera > Drosophilidae > Drosophila > Drosophila austrosaltans. The sequence continues at coordinate 8,763,607 of JAWNOQ010000200.1, forward strand.
ACAGCAGCAACAACAAATTGATCATTTCAATTAATGAAACGCATTTAGTGTAAACATTTACAGAGGAGCAAAGCTGTGAAGAAGAAGATGATGAAAATGAAGATGAAAAAGTGGTTAATGTTGTTGTTGGACCTAATGAGGCGTATATGTATGTGTGTGTGTGTGTGTTTGTGCAAAAGGAGAAGAGGAATCGTAAAATATCTTTTTTGCCTCTTTGCTGTTTCCCTTCTTGTGTTTGCCACAATTTGCATATTTTGTTGTTGCTGTTGTTGTTGTTGTGGTTGTTGTTGGCGATTAAGCGCGTAAATTTGTCGTTAAAAATCATGTTTGAGATCTCTCAGACACACGCGATTAAAATTACAGAAGCAGTTAAACATGGGACAGCAGAAAAGTGGCAGGCCGCAGCTGTTGATTTTCTTCAACTGTTTATTTATTTATTTTATTTTTTTTTTGGTTTTCTTTTGGTGGCGGGTCTCCGATTTTGATTTTGATTTCGGTTTTCTTGATTGATGGCTGTCGCCTCTTGGCGCATGCTTGGCATGTCTATGAGACATACTGAATTGACTTACTGATTTACCGTTGTGTGATAAGCAGTGAATAGAAAAAAAAAAACAAAAAACTGGTGAACTGGTGGCAATTACCTCAAGTGGAGCAACATTTCGCATTTGGCATTTGCATAAATTGGCTTAAAAACAAAACGAAACGAAAGACTTAGGCAACAAACTTGATGGCTTTCTTCGTGACTAATTTTCGATTTTTATTTTTTTTTTTGCTTTTCGTTGTTATTTTGTATTTCTCAGACCAGACCAGAGGTCATTTCTTTTAGTTGTTTTGTTGAAAACTGTCTAAAGCAATTTGATGTTACAATTTGTTTGTAACGACAACTCAATTGGCTCCTGGCGGTCCTGTCTGTCCCTGTCTGTCTCTGGAAAATTGGCCATGAAAGTGGTTTAACCCTTGACAGGCCGTAACGGATACCAACGGATACTTACGAACTGGAAATCAAATGGCAGCAGTTTGCAGAGCAGAGAAATGTATACTATAACAGTTTGCCATGGATATCGATGCAAATTTTGTGAAATCTATGTGAGAGATGGGCTCAATCTTTGATTAAGAGGCTCAGTTTAACAGTATTGTTTGGTCAGGTTGAGCTCAATTTTATTGGCAGAGGTTTATATATTGTATAAAGAATTGACTACCATAGAACTTCTGCAGATTCTTGGAGCCAGATGCTTGATTTGCTTTCGGAGTCTTCAAAGCCCACCCAAACGTTACAAACGTTACTTAGTTAAAACGGAAACAGCTAATTGATTAAAAAGTTTACTTTTTGCTTGTTTTAAACTTTGTTTTCTAACTCAAGTAGAGCATAAAATGCTTCTAATACCTTTGTTTGTCTTGCTATGTCTACTAATTATAATTTTAATTTTTTTTATTTACCTCTTGAATAATTCAATTATAATTTTATGCAACACGCAGTAGCAGTAGCAACGACTACAATCGAAGTTAAAGCCACAAAATGATTTTCACAGCAAATTATGCGGCCAACCGCAGCGAACCACCAGCACCACCAGCCGAAAGAATCCAAATTTAAATGTATTTTGGACTACAGAAGAACATGCAATCGCAAACCGTTCTCCTCCTTCAGTTGCCTCTCTTGCCACCTGTCAATGGTACCAACACACGGATTTCCCACGCATGGCCCCTTTGGCATGGAAACAGCTTAAGAGAGAGAGATAGATGAGAGTGAGGGAGATGGAAATAAACAACTTCCGCGACTTGCCGACGCCTGTTAAATTTGCGTTTTTGATTAAATCGTGGGATAGATCAAAGGCAAAAACTTCTTTAAGTTATCGGCATCGGAGGACAGGTAAAATAGGTGAGAATTTATAATGTGGGATAGACGATTCAAAGATGCCAGACAACAATAATTTTTAATTAATTAAAAATAAAAGAAGAAGGAAGTCTCACTCTTGCGGGTAAGTTATAATTTCAGTTACATGTGTTTCCTTTGAAAAGAATCTTGGATTTTCAAATTGGTTCTGCATCTCGGCACAGTTAATGGCACTGGAAGAATTCACGGGGTTTTTATTTAACACACCCGTGATCTCTTAGTGGCATCTATGGTGCGGGATTTAAGCATACAGAACATCTGATTTAAAGTGTTAATTTTTAGAATATTGAACCAGTTGCTAACAGCCGCAAACTGCCACAAATTGGTTCCGAAAAAAACAAAGTTTCAATCTTTCTTTATTTTGTTATTGTGGGAAATTAATTATTAGATGCGGGGACGAAGAGGCTGTCTCTGGTCTCGCATTTGGCCCTGTTGCACTCATTAGCACCTCAAAGCCACAATCTAAAAGAACTTTCGAAAAAATTAAGTGTATAAAATTGTTAGGGCTTGGGAATTGGATTTGGAATGGGAATGGTTAACTCCGGACGTGGCAGCCTTGAAAAATCACCTTTCACACTGCCTAGAGTTCTCTCTTGTTTTCTTTTTCTTTTTTTTTTTTGCCCAACAATTAACAGTTCAATGAACCAAGTCCAAAGCGAGCGGATGGAGGAAGAACAAAAAAAATACAGTATAAAAAAAGGCAGGCAGCAACTGCCGCTTCAAAGTACCAATCTCTCAAAGAATAGCACAAAGCCCATGGATAATAGCCCAATGGAGTCAAGGTAGCAGCAGCAGAAGCAGAAGAAGATACAAAGACTGAGAGAAAGAGAGCGCGAGCAAGGGGAAAGGGTGACCAAGTGAGTCTAGGTACTAGAGAAAAAAAGATAATTAACTTTTTTTTTGTTGCTGTTGTTCTTTTGAACGCTAAGTATGCCAAAGAGGAAGCACACATACAAATATATATACATACATATATAGAGAGAATGGAGACCCCAAATGTGTGAGATAGTTTTCTCTAGAGACCAGAGATTCCTATCTCCCTCTTTCTCACTCTCTTTCTTTCATTCGGTCTGTCTTTGTTTCGTCATGTTGTCAACGCTTGAATGATTTTTCATACATATAAAATTTTATGTTGCAAAAACAAAACAAAACGAAAAAAAAAATTCTTGCACGAGCTCTTCTCACTGCCCTGCACTTGTCCCAGCATAGGTAGTTCCGCTTGGTTGGCTTTCGGCAAAGGGAAGTCACTTAATGTTAATGATAATGATGATGATGTTAATGATAATGATGGCAATGTTGATAGCAATGTTGATGATAATGACGATGGCCATACTTCCTTTCCCGCTTAGTTGGTAATTTATTAGACACCTTTCTCGTAAGAGAAGTTAACAATTCAATAAGATGAAATTTATTTGGATTCTAGCACGAAATATTGTTTTGAAAGTTAAGAGAAAATGGAAGATTCGGTATAAGTCTAATACAAAAATGAAATTAATGAAAATTTTCAAAATATTATTTAGTTTTAAAATTGTGCATTTCTACAATCATAGGATAGGATAGGAAAACTGGGAAAAATATAAGCAATTTCAATATTCAACTAAACAAAAATTTACTTAGACTTGTTGTTTTGTTGCCTTGTTCAAAAATGTCCACTTCATTTAATCTTAAATTTAAATAAATACATTTAATTGATATACTAAAGCTTTATGTATGCTATGCATAATGAATTATAATTTTATGACCAAGTAAGCAAACATTATTCAATTCAATTAGGTAACAGTTTATGATTATATAATTTCTATTCTAAAACGTTATCTTGCTTCAATCGAATCCAAGATTCTATTCTTTCTTAAGGGAGTTAATTAATAAAATGAAGCAAGCAAGTCGTCCCTGCCGACATTGAGTATACCCTGTACCAACTAGTCATATTAAATGAAATAGAATATCCTCGAAATCGCTATCAATTTTATGCAAAATTCTCTTTAACATGCAGCAACAGCGAACGCATGCTGTCTCGCTCACTCTTGTCAGCCAATGTCGCCTTGGCAATTCAGTGCAAAACTCATATAGGTATATCTCCAAAGTTTATTGTCCGATTTGGACAAAATTTGGTCAGCTTGTGCAGTTGTATATAATTGCATATAATCAGGTGTGCCAAGTAAGAATACGAAATCTTTAATGCAGCACTTGTAATTCGGTTTCCCGATTTGCGGGGGCGGAAGTGGGCATGCCGAAAGTTTGAAACAAACTTTATCTGTGTATGCATTAGACGCATATTCACACCGAATTTGGTGGCTCTAGCTCTTATAGTTTCCAAGATCTCGATGTTCAGCCGGACAGACGGACATTCGGACGGACGGACAGACAGACAGACATGTCTCAAACGACTCGGCTAGTGATGCTGATCAAAAATATATATACTTTATGGGGTAGGAAATGTTTATTTCTGCCTGTTACATACATTTTGGCGACTTTAATATACCCTTTTACCTTATGGGTACAGGGTATAAAAACACAAAGTGTCATAGGATTTTTAGTATATTAAAAAACAAATGCAAAGCATAACTAAGGAAAGGACCCAAAGCCATTAAACAATAATAAAAAAAATGTAGATAAGAATTAATAGAATAACTTTATAATTGCGAAGAGATTGACTGTCTCCTAATATTGGATCCATAAATATGGTTAAAACTTTTTAAACTTTAAGTACTATTCTTAAGATATATTAATTCAAAACAAAAGTTTATAATAATATTGCGAATTATAATAAATATAACATTTGAAAACCAGAAACATTGCCACGTTAATTGGTTTTGTTTTGTAGCTTAAGCATCTAAAAATTATAAACATGAGTAATCTAAGTTTTTGTTGTTTTTTTTGTTTTTTTTTTGGTTTTACACTTATTGTTTTTTTTTGTGTTTTTTATAATTTTACTTAATAATATCTATGAAAGAGTTTACAATTGAATTAAAGAAAAATCCTTTATTTTTGTATCTAAAGTAAAAAAAAAAAATTAAAATGTATTTTCCTATTATGTCAACTGTTTCTTGACAGACTGTAGATTCACTTTTGTTATTAATGCTATAAAAAGATTATTTGTTAAATTTAAAAAATATCTACTATATATTTCAAATTTCTATCTATCTATACATAAGTACATACATATGTACATAGTTACCATTTGAATTGAATGTGGTCTTTCAATGAAACAATCATCAATTGTAGAATTTCAAATCGAATAACTCTTTTTGATGCGGAAATCCACATTTTGAATTACGAATCAGTTGAGGATTGGCTAATTCCATGACTAAAGTTTTTGCAATTTGTGAAATTTTAAGACCAGACACATATTAAAAGAATACAATTCTTATGCAAATTGTTTTCAATCAACCAATTCAACAGTTTTTTGCCTGAAATGACGTTTATTTCAAAAGATTATTTTTAGATTGTGGATCATACAAATAAATTTAGAAATTTCTTCCCAAAAGCTATATTCGTAAAGTTTTGTTATGTTAAAATTCCTAAAATTAGATAAAAGTAAAAAGAAATAAACTTAAAACTAAAATTGATTGGGCCAAAATGCTTGAAATGTTTCTCCTTTTTGCGTAATTCAATGAGCACGCGTCTTGGCTATTTAGTTTCGACCATTTTCTAGCCAAGATTCCAAGTCTGACAGCTGGTCAAGACAAGCTACATGTTTGTTGTTTGCTGTTGTTTTTGTTAGTGTTTTGTTTGTTGCTCCGGATTCGAATTCCATGCGATTTAAATCATTAAAGTGGACGACAGGCGAGCCAAATAGTTGCCGCCGCCTGCTGTTGCTGTTGCTGTTGCTGCTGCTGCTGCTGCAGTTCCTGTTGTTGTCGTAGGGAAAATTTGAAAATTACCTTTAATCAGAGCGAAAATGAGATGGCTAATTTTGAATTGGTAAGACTGTGGGAACTATTTTTTATTTTTCCTTCTTTTTTTTTTCGTTTGCTGGTGTGGGTGGCAGTCAGGCGGCAGTTGGCCAAGACTTGATGTTGCCTGGAATGTGGCTGTGAACTGGACTTGGTTCACAGAGCCAAAAACGAAAAGCCAAAACGAAGAGGAACTTTTGCTCTCCAAATTATGCAAAATTACAGAAAGAAATAAGAGAGCATGAAAAAGAAAAGAAAAAAAGGCGATCTCTTTTTCTTTTGCAGTTAGATTTGTTTGATCTATGAGACTGGCCATTACGAGAATCTTGAAGTGCAGCAGCTGTTGATTCCCCCCTTATACATCCTTCTATCTGACCAGCGTCTAACTGTTGGCTACACAAATGATGATGATGATGCGGCATGAAGCACAGAGATCATGGTAGTACCATGACAAGCGACAAGTTGTCGTTAGGCCCAAAATTAGATGCATTTTGCATGGCAAAACCAGTGCGAACGAGACACTGAGAATGAGAGACAGAGACATAAGATAGAGAGAGAGAGACAGTGTAAAGTAAAGAGAGAGAGGATGGTTAAAGGCCATAACAGCTTAGGGTAAACATTTTGGAGACGCATCAATGCAGCTGTCTCAGAACTGCAACAGCATCTTGCCTCATCGTATGTGTGTGTGTCTGTAGAGGAGTTGTCGTCTTGTGCTTTGTTGTATTGTTTGTGTATGCCAGTGTGCTAACACATACATCTATAAGCGTGTGTGTGCAAGTGAAGTGTGCAAATATTTTAGCAGCAATTTTCAGCTTAAATGCCTAACACAACGAGGCGCATCGTGTGCCTAACTGCTTAAAGATAAATTTTTCTTTATTATTTTCAGTTTCTGTCAGTTGAAATTCCAAATAAGATTTCTTTAAAGGCATAATTTTCATTACTTTTCAAGGTCAATGAACCTAATACTAAATATAAAAAACTTAATTTATTATATTTTATATAAGTGTATAAAATAATGCATCACAAAAACCTTTTTTGATGCAAAAGCTTAAGTTTAAACTGCCTTTTCCCATTTTTTGACATGGATAGTTAACTTGGAATATTTGTGCAACTAAAATTACTTAGTACGGGGGCAAGGGGTAAAAGTCCACCAGTTGCGAAGAAGGTGCCCATACTGAGTAATATATCTCAAATTACACTTAATTGGAATGCTAAAGGGGAAAAAATTTAGGGATAATATGAAGCTAGAAATTATGCACGTAAATGGTTAAGTGTTTTAGTGGCTTATCGTGTCTTTTTTTTAAATATTAATATTATGATATTTTTCCTAACAAAATTTTCAACGTAGTTGAGTAGATTCAAAATTTTACTAAATTTTTTTCCAAATTTACACAGACAACATAAGAAAAGTTCAATGCATTTTATCTTGAAAACGAAAACTTAAATATATTTTAAAGTTTTTTTTATTATTTTCTATATGATATAAATTGGATATAATAAAAGTTACAGATCAGAAGAAAAATACATATATGCTTTATATAGTTGGAATATTTTTAAAAATTTTAACTTATTGATGCATGGTATATATATGTAGATTCAAATGTATTTAAATTCTCTCCTTGTTATTCACCTTTGAATTAATAATTTCGTAAAAATCTTTTCATTGTTACTAGAAAATAGTGTTATATATACACATCAATATGAAATTATAGCTCTGTGAGAGCAACCCTACAATTGAGTAAAGTTCGAGCTGGCATTAGGTATTGAGTGTTAACTAGTCACAAATCTCTTTCAAGTTTTTGGGGGATTTCCAAATCGTTAATTATTGATCAGTGTATACACGTGATGACAATGACTCTTACTATCCCTCTTGCTTCCTATTCATAGAGATAGATAAAGAAAAATAAAAAACAAACAAAAAATCACAACTACACATTCGAATGTATATTAAAGCGGATCTGATGGCATCTATAGATGTATGTAGGTATATACTGATATATGTATCTTCACTTTCGTTTTGTTCGATTTCATCAATAACCCACAACTTGTCCCTGAATTTGTGCAGCGACCCCGTTCCCGTTTCTCATTGTGTTTCCGTTATGCCCCGTTGTAAAGTCGTATCGATTGATGATTTTATGCGAATTTCTGCCATGGAATCTATTAACAATTCAAATTGTAAGTCGATTTCGAACGTTTCAATAACATTCAAGGCAAATACATTACCTACATAGACTAATGGCCGCAGCAATTTTAGCCTTAGATCTTACATCAGCAAACAGATTTCAAAATATAGGATTCATTCAGCAATGGAAATATACATAACTCAAATCAATTCAAATTTTGTCTGCGGATGGCCCTGGGAACACTTCACTTTGGCAAGTAAAGTTAAGGTTTACTATTGTTTTTTAAGATTGGTTTGAAACCAAATGTATAAAATATGTTAATATTCATATTTCCGTTAACTTTCACAAAATTTCACACTTCACTATGTGAAAGTAAAACAACTATTGAAGAAACAATACAAATTTTAAACAAATTGTCGTAATTCGCTTATTTGTAGCCAAGACGCAAACTGTTCTCAAAAGTTTGAAGTGGTTGGTGTCAAGGCTAATATTAAGCTTTCGAGACATAAACTGGCCACATTCACCAGCTAAAATGTGATCAGCGCTCGCTTTACTTTTGGCATGAAAAAGGAACTAGTAACTTAATTTGTTTTAAGATGTTTTAGAATCTTTTATTTTTACAAATATAATATTGTTGCTTATCTATATTATTTTTCCATGTCCTTGCCACATTTGGTCTCATTTTTCTTTTCCTCTTCATTCTTCTCTTGTTGGGCATTTTGTTCAGCTTCTTTTCCCTTTTTAGTTTGCTCCTTCTTCTTTGCTTTGAGTTCCGCTTCTTTTTTCTTTGTTTCCTCTTTTAGTGCGGCTTCCTTTTTCTTAGTCTCTTCTTTTTGTGCGGCTTCCTTTTTCTTCTTATGTTCTTCCTCTCGTTGGGCGTTTTGTTCAGCATTCTTTTTCTTCTTCTCTTCTTCCTCACATTTTGCTTTTAGTGCGGCTTCCTTTTTCTTCTTCTCTTCTTCCTCACATTTTGCTTTTAGTGCGGCTTCCTTTTTCTTCTTCTCTTCTGCCTCTCGTTGGGCGTTTTGTTCAGCTTCCTTTTTCTTTTTTTCTTCTTCCTCACATTTTGCTTTTAGTGCGGCTTCTTTTTTCTTCTTCTCTTCTTCCTTTTTCTTCTTTTCTTCTTCCTCACATTTTGCTTTTAGTGCGGCTTCCTTTTTCTTCTTCTCTTCTGCCTCCCGTTGGGCGTTTTGTTCAGCTTCCTTTTTCTTCTTTTCTTCTTCTTTTTTTTTTTTGTTTTCTTCCTCACATTTTGCTCTTAGTGCGGCTTCCTTCTTTGTCTTCTCTTCCTCACATTTTGCTTTTAGTGCGGCTTCCTTTTTCTTCTTCTCTTCTGCCTCTCGTTGGGCGTTTTGTTCAGCTTCCTTTTTCTTCTTTTCTTCTTCCTCACATTTTGCTTTGAGTGCGGCTTCCTTTTTCTTTTTGTTTTCTTCCTCACATTTTGCTTTTAGAGCGGCTTCCTTTTTCTTCTTCTCTTCTTCCTCACATTGTGCTTTTAGTGCGGCTTCCTCTTTCTTCTTCTCTTCTGTCTCTCGTTGGGCCTTTTGTGCAGCTTCTTTTTTCTTTTTATTTTCTTCCTCACATTTTGCTTTTAGTACGGCTTCCTTCTTTTTCTTCGCCTCTTCTTCCTTTGCCTTTTCCTTTTCTTCCTTTTGTTTCCGAATCTTCTCATTGTGCCTTGCTTTCTCTAAAACTTCCTTTCTTTTTTCTTCGGCCTCACACCAAGCTTTCAGCTCATCGTTATTCATATCCTTTATATTTTTAGGCGCATTCTTTTCCTTTTTGCCTTTCAACTCTTCTTCAGCCTCACAGAAAGCTTTTAGTTCTGCTGGCGACATTTTCATTAATTTCTCTTCTCTTTCACGATCCTTCCGCTTTTGCTCTTGTGCTTGGCAAAAGGCTTTCAGTTCGTCCTTAGACATTTCGGTTGTCGTCTTAGCTGACTTCCTCTGTTGTTGTTTTTTCTTCTCTTGAGCTTCACGCGAGGCTTTCAGTTTAGCCAATTCTTCAATTTCTTTGGCTTGAGCCGCGATTTGCTTCTCACATTCCTTTTCAAGTTCTTTGATTTGCTCAACACTCATGTCATCCCACTCAGGTTCGGGGTCCAAATCAATAGTGGCCTGAACACCACCATCCAAGCGACGATCGTCGCGCAACCCCAAAGATTGATTCTGCAGTTCGACAAATGAGTAACGATGATAACCAAAATATTCGGCATTTTTATACTCTTGCCCTTTACCAGCTCCAGGACCCAACTGCTCGTCGGGAGAACCAAACTGACGAAAGGCAGCAGGTCTTACAAAATCAGGAACTTCTAAACCATCATGATTGACACTCTTCGGGTCATAACCCACCTCCGGAGGATCTTTGGGTGGGTGGGGCGTATTTGAGAGTTTGCTGCTTAATTTGGATTTTCGAATTGGTAGTGCAGGTTTCCTACAGAAATACCGTACAAATTGAAATCCAAATAGAAACTTGGACATTATTGATATGGGATTGTTTAATGAAATACTACATAATAAACAATAAAAGGAAATTTCAAAGGCAACTCGGATTAACTTAGTCGTTATTCCTTTTTTCTAGATTCGTTTCTAAATTGCATGGCCATCTCATTGAAGTCGTAGTAGGAATACATGTGGTACTCCCCATTAAGCTTCTCCTTCTCGGCATTGCCCTCAAGTCTCACACCCTCCACAGCAGTCACGGGGCGCATATATTTGGTCTCCATATACAGCGGCAACTTAATGGCAACCTGAACTTTGTCAGTAGCCATCTCAGTCCCCGTTTCTATCCCATTACGTTGCTGTTGCTGTTGCTGCTGCTGCTGTTGTTGCTCAGCTTCCATTTCCGTTGCTTGCTCGAGTGCTCCTTCATCTTCATATTCAGGTTCCGGCACCTGAGCTCGCCGCAATATGGGACCCTTAAAGGTGGACGCTTCCTTGCTATAACCACGCCAGATGCTGGTCATATGCCAGTTTGCTAGCTTCCTTGTTAAAGCCAGCATGGTCAACATTTTCCCTGTAATGGTGAAAGGAAGTAAGGATAACTGCAGAAGTGAGGGATGGCGAAAAAGTCAAGTGATGAGGTCTTACTAGCTTTTCGCTCTGATTTGTCTTAGTTTTATTTCTGTTCTGTCTGAGTTTTCCCCCTGCTCTCTCTATCTTACGCTGTCTCTCTGAATTTCTTTTTGACAATGACATTTAAAGCAAAAGCAAACTGTTTTTTTGTTTAGAATTTTTTTATATTTTTCATGCCGCTGTCAGCCAATTGTCAAGTTGAAGCGCTCAAGGGACAGAGCCAGCTGCAGTTTTGATGAACTTTTAAGTGATTTCTCTAGCGGAAGACGCCACGACGAGTTTTAGGGATAACAGCTGGCCATGCCACGGCTTGGTCTAAGGGATGGTTTTGCTATGTGCCATGGGGAGAAAGGCGGAAAAAATTAAACCTAACTCAGTTTGGCTTTTGCCTTTTTCCCCACATAGTTGTCAGGAAAATGTTTTTTTTTTTAAATTCAACTGACGTATTCACGCTGAATAATGCACTAAAACGAGAATATTGCATTTGCACAGTATTCCAATTTGTAAATAGATTGTCAGAGAGTTGTTCAGAAAGGTTGTCAGTTATAATTATATATATTATAAAATAAAGAAAAGAAAATCCTAAAATGTTGCACTTTGAGGACAAGGTTGACATCATTATGTGGAAAAATTCGACAAAATTTAAAAATCAGAGTTTTCCATTCCCTATGAGATATGGAAGTATTTGAAGTAAGTATGAATTTGAGAAGGTTTATCATCATGGAAGTTAATATCTGCCCGATTACAAAGCCCAATGGATTCGCTATATCGGCGGACATCTTTCTCTTTTAAATTTTATTCTCTGTAAGAACACAATGTAAATGCTGTTTGTTTCTTTCAGAGCAAATATAATTGGAACTCCAGGAAAACAAAAAAAAATTCGTCACACAAAGAGATTCGAACCCAGGTCTTTTGTGTTTGAAGGACTGTATTCGTTGAGCAAAAGTATATTCATTAAATGAAAGATATTTTTTTATTGATTTATACCCGCAAAGTTCCAATTGGGTGAACAAATAAGAGAACGAAAGAACAAATTTTTGATTCTACACCAATTATTCCGATAGTGACTATATATGTTTATATATCTTACAGTAGTCCGATTCGACCAATTCGTCAATTTTCAAAGCCTGCGCATCCACAAACCTTATCCACCAAGTTTCAACCTTATGGCTTATAATTTGAGGTCTAAAAAGTGCGAAGAGACAGACAGACGAAAAGATTAACATGGCTAGGTCGACTCGGTAATCAATGACGAATTTAATACTTTTTGGAGTCAGAAACATCTGATCAACTTTAATTAACCAAATAAAAATGTCTTTAAAATTTAAAGGCAAAGTTGAATAAATAAGTAATCTATGGGTTTTTTACAATCAAATTGAATTTAATTATCAAAAGCAAGCTCCATAAATGTTATGTTAGACTAATCTAGTTGCTTAATTCTTTAGCTAAATTCAAATATGAAAAGAGAAACGGAAAGTTTATGTACAGAAATGGGATAAAGTGTAAGTTAAGAGATTCTAAATTGTTCCGACAAATAATTTTTTAAATAGTGTAGGGAAATTAAAGTATAACTAAACAAAACAAATTTGTAAACATTCATTTCCAGTTGCAATATTTTATATGTTAGTAATTCAACCACATTTTCAAAAGAGAAAACATTTCGAATTAGAATCCAATTAAGATACAATGTGAGTAAACCTTAAACAATAAAGTTAGATAAAGTTGTATCCCAACTACACATTGTGCAAGTATTTTAATCATTTTTCTTCAACTTTAAACTTTGTGATATTCTTTGTAACCTTTTGCTTCATACATACATACAGAATATCAGATTCACCTGTTTACAGGTTTTTTGTGTACTTACTTTTATCTGGCGGCAACATGAAGCCGACTCTTTTTTTTTTGTTGTTTTTGTTTCATTGCCAAAGCTGTTAACAAAATTGCCACAAGTTTTAACCAGAGTCTCCGGCTTGGCTTGCACCTCCGCATCCCTCTGTCAGTCAAGTGCAATTTTATTTTTAAGTGCTCGAAAAAAAGGAAAGGAAAGAGAGAAGGAAAAGTTTATGGCATAAAGGAGCCAAACAAAGTTTTTCTAACGCTTGTGCTTGGGTAACCTAGCTGTCGGTTTATTATTAAAAAATTTGTTACCATTTTGCTTCACTTGTTTCGCTTTTCCTTTTTCTCGGTTTTTCAGTTTATAGCAGAAACACGTGTGTTGTGTTGTGCGAGTGTGTGTGTGTGTGTTGGTCATGAAGTGTGTGTCTGAGTCCATGAAAGGCGATTAGGGTCAACTGAACTGGCTTTGGCTTTGGTTAGTTGGCCAGAAGTAAGAACTAAAATGTTGAGAATCTTTCTGGCCACCTGTTGCTTTATCCTTTTTAATAGAACTCAATTTTTGGTGTCTTCATTTTCACACACACACACAAGCTTAAGCTTGTTTTCTTTATTCCATTTACTTTTTAGTTTTTCATTTGCTTTTCTCTTCATTTTTTTTGCTTTTTCACAATAATGCAGTTTGAACTAACTAGGAAAAAAATTGTTAAACAAGAAAACAATTAAACTTAGAACTAAAAGTTAGCAGGGGAAAAAACTTGGAAAATTAGTTAGAAGCAGATAAAAAGAGAGCGAGATTAAAAGTATGAAAGTTTCACCAAAATCCCCATGATAAAAGACATAAAAAGATATCACTAGAATGACACAAGTCTTATAAAAATATGTTTATATATATGTAATCGTGATCCATTGATTTTCATTTGTTTGAGGTCAGTTGAAGTTCAGTTTGGGCTTAGGCTTTGCATTTACCATGACTTAAGGCGAGATGATGATGATGATGATGAGGAGCTGAGACGTTCCGAGCTGCTGGCTGAACGCAATTCATCGCTATCACGTCGATTATCCTGGCGACGCTGATCCTGGTCCAGTCTATCCAATTGCCAGAGATCATTGCCCAATAAACGTCTGCCTTGGGACCAGCTCAGAGCGGCACCGGCTCGCAGTGCATTGCCATTGAGTCGTGTCGAGATCAAACCATTCAGATTAGCCGAATCCAACAACAAGGGAGAGCTGATCAATTGAGCCTGGACAGAGGCACTGGACGGTTGGGTCAGGATCAAAGAGGGTTGATTACTACCAGTACGTTCAATTGAAAGACGAGCCTGGGGCAATTGACGCCAGGCCTCCAAGTCGCGATCACGTGTTAGCAAAGTGGTACGGGTAGAGGTGGTGGTAGTGCTAGCAGGAAGACGAGCCAACAATGTGGGTGGGTGAGAGACCAGGGTGGCTTGTACACTCTGTCCCAACAACTGACCCGAACTGGGCAAGATAAGACTCTGCTGTTCCGAGTTAAGGCGATCCAGAAGACGTTGCTGCTGCTGTTGTTGCTGTTGCTGCTGTTGGCGACGTTCCTGCTGTTGCTGCTGCTGTTGTTGGCGACGTTCCTCACGTTCACGCAACTCACGCTCCCGTAGCTCACGATCCCTTTGTTCACGCTCTCGCAACTCTCGATCCCTTTGCTCACGTTCCCGAGTTTCACGTTCCCGTTGCTCACGTTCTCTCTGTTCCTGCAGACGTTGCAAATCTCTCAATTGCTGCTCTTGTTGCTGACGCTGTTGCTCCTGTTGCTGCTGTTGGACTTGCTGCTGGAATTGCTCCATCAGTTGCTGGGCCTGAACACGGGCTTGGTTCTCGGATTCACGGCGTGTTTGGGCCTCCAATTGTAATTGTTGCTGTTGCTGGGCTTCGGCTAGACTCTGAGCTTCGGCAATGGCTTGGGCGGTTAATCGGGATTGCAACTCTTCAATGCTATTGAAACGTGTCGATGTGCTGCTACTTCTCTCCAATTGCTGTTGTTCATCCAGACGCTGCTTGGATACTCTGGCATTGAATCCACTTAAATCATCTGCTGTGTATTCCACTATGCGACGAGTGCCATCGGGTTCAATCAGAGAGTATTGTCCTTGTACCAAATCACCATCGCGTTTCTCCTCCTGACGCTTGTCATCGCCAGTTAGGGAATCTCTAACATCATAGGCAAAACTATATTGCGGACGACTATCATAATCCTCGTTAGAGTTCGGTGTCAAGGTGGTATTATCATCATCATCATCGTTGTCATTCGATCCATCATTGTTGTTGTTATTGCTATTAAGGTTAAGCTGTTGCTGCAGGCTTGAAATGGATGAGGACTTGCTTAGTTCCAGAGGACGCAATAAAGCCGAATTGGCCACATTACAGGTCAGCAGACTGAGGCAAAGCAACAGGTAAGTCTATAAAAGAAATTTCGGTTTTTTTTTCGAATTTGATTAGGCAAATAAATCAATGGCCATGGCATCATCAATTTGCTATTGAATCTTTTACAAGGCCATAAATAACTGACCACAAATACTGACAACATTCATGAATTTGATTTTTGTTGGTTTTTAGGGCTAAACTTTTTCTACATGCCTTCTGTGGCTTCTTTTTTTCTCTCATTTTGTTGGACATTCAAAGTGGTTTTATAACATGGCTATATGTTTTTGGTTTTTATCCGTTCTCCCTTTTTTATGCTCTTATAGAGGGTATTCTTGCTTTGTAAGACAAGCTGAGAGAATTGTATACTAAGTTAATATAAATTATTAGTACCTTTAACTATTTATTAGTTAATGAAAAAATGCTCAGAACATTTGAAAAATATCCATTACAAAAGTATTCTACGATTTCAGAGTTTTGTTTTTTATAATCAGACACTCAGATATTTTCTCTCTGAAAAATTTGTTCTTTGTGTAAATTTGAAATTGTTGCTCAAACTTTTAGTGCCTCTTGTATCTCTTTACTCCATATAAACTTTATTCATAAATAAATTGCAAAATAATATTTTTATTAAAACATTTTATTTCTCTTTTCCTTTTGCGTTATAGAAACTTAATAGTGAAAATGTGAAACTGATTCCCTCCTAAGCTATTAAAGTTTAAAACTGAAATATTTATACATATATAGTATTTCGATCGAGTAGAAAAAGTTTATGTTTCTATCAAACTTTTTGTTTAATTGACGAGCGTTAATTATAGAGAGATAACACTGACTTGAACACGGATTGGAAATCGAATTATGGAAAAACACTTAGTTCCACTTAATATTTCTTTTTGTCCAATTGATATTTGGAAACCGAAAGGATATTAACAATTCGGTGCACAGGTTTTTCAATCCAATGAATTTGCTCTTTTTTTTGTTGTAGTATTTTTGATTATCCTGATTTATAGGCCTGTATATGTTCTGTTTCTCTTTCAGGGGATGACATATCCAGGATTTAAATTTATGGCCGGAGAAACTTACCCGTTTCATGGCTGGTGACGTTAAGTATTCGACTAGTTGGTTTTTTGTTGTCGATTGCCGTTTGTTGTTTGTAATTTGTAATTTCCCAGCTGCTCTTAGTAAAGCCAAACACAATACTGATGCTAAGACCAACGCAATCTAAGCATTTTATATGTCCAAAAGGGCTATGAAAAGAACCTGACCACACTTGATATGCGTTAGGGGCTTTCAAATTTGTTTAGTTAAGGTTACAAATGACCTAGAGATACGCCTGCCTGGTCATTAAAGCTGCACTGCAGCATTCACTTTTCCTAAAACACAAAACCAAAACAAAACAAAACAAAAATAAGGGAAAAACAACAAAAAAGTGTCACCCAGTTGCCAGTTACCCACATTTTGCCTACGGAAATTGGAAATTGGCCTGGCCAAACA
Organism: Drosophila austrosaltans; assembly: GCA_035045865.1. NCBI lineage: Eukaryota > Metazoa > Arthropoda > Insecta > Diptera > Drosophilidae > Drosophila > Drosophila austrosaltans. The sequence continues at coordinate 8,780,315 of JAWNOQ010000200.1, forward strand.
ACAGACAGACAGACAGCAATACTGGCAGATCTGCATCTCGGCCTGCATTGGTCTTATGAATTTGAAATTTTGTAATTTCAGGCCACATGGAGCACAACTCCAATTGCAAAATGGTCCAGTAAACTGACGACACATGACAAACAAAAATGGAAATTTGATAGGCGGAATATGGAAGCAACAACCAAAAAAAAACCGAAGAAGAGGCGCCAGGTTGGAACGGTGGCTAGCCCTAATGGACTTGTATTGCAATGGAGTTGACTTATTGACGACAGGTTTTTTAAATCAGAGGTAGTCGATATGGACAAGTAGGTAAACCTTATTAGATGTAAACTGGCTTTTCACTTGACTTTGCTTTCAGTAAACTAATAGTATTAAGTTTAAGCCCAGGAAGTGGCAAAAGTTGCTTTAATTTACAAATCAGGTATTGAGGATCGAAATAAAGAAAATAAAGTTTATGAATTTTAAAACACAACAGATTGGAATTTTTGAGTTTTTAAGCCAATGGCTGATTATTTATATTTTTTACATTTCAAACAAGATAGAAATCGAAAATCTTTGGAAAACTTAACAAACATTTAAAGAGACAAGAAAGAAGTAACGTTCTTTGACAACATGTTGAATTAATTATTTTATCATAAGGATATTTGAACAATTTAAAATTCTTTATACATATATCAGTTTTTATAACTTTACCCAACTAAAGACACAAAGGTTAAAGTTTTAGTCTAAAATGGTTAACCATCTTGTGGCTCTGTGAGACCAAAAATCAAATTATGTACTTCAATGGAATGGTAATGGGAAGAAAAAATAAATCATTTTGCTAAATTTTCAATACCTTTTTTTTCATAAATTTAGCATGAAGTTTCTAAAAACAAACAATATATGTAACTTAATGTTTAATTTAGTTTAATTTTATTATTTCTTGAGCTGTTTAGATGACACTTACATCGACTTAGTAAGTTTACTTAAAATGACACTATTAGACTTATGCTCTGCCTTTTCAAAATCTGTTTTGCATTTTTCGTTTCAAAAAGTTTTTATTTCAGTCAGGTCTTACAGAATTGTTATACTCTTTATATATACCTAAAAAGTTATCTTTTAGACTAAAGTCAACTTGATTTAGATGCCATGCTAAAAGCCCTGAAAGCTTTATCAGCTGTAACAACAGAGGCAACTACAACAAAACCCGAAAACAACAACAGTAGCAACAACAACGTGAGAATCTGTGCCATTGCGTAGAGAAGCAAAATAAAAAAACAACAAACCAAACAAAACAAGAGAAAAAGATATCATCCAACGTGCACTGCAAAAACAAACAAAAGAGAAAAGCAAAAGATGTCCTTATAATAAATCTTAAGGTCGACTGTGCAATACTCTATTACTCACAGGTTATATACAATTGTATTTGTATATGAAACAATTGGTTATTAAAATGTTTTACTTTATTATGGCTTTTAAAGAGTTATACTTAATACTAAAAATGAAGCAAGCAAGTCGTCCGTGCCGACATTGAGTATACCCTGTACCAACTAGTTATATTAAACAAAGTCGAACACCATCGAAATCGCCATCAATTTCAAAGAAAATTCAGTTTAACATGCCGCAACAGAGCACGCATGCTATCTCGCTCACTCTTGTCAGCTAATGCCGCCCTTAGTGTTTCAGTACAAAACTTATATGCGAATATCTCCGACATTTGTTATCCGATTTTGACTAAATTTGGGCAGCTGAAGCAGTTTGGCTCTATAATCAGGTGTGCCAAATAAAAATACGATATCTTTCATACGGCTCTAGTTATAGTTTTTTCCAAATTCCGGGGGCGGAAGTGGGCGTGGCAAAAATTTGAAACAAACTTCATCTGTCTATGCAATAGACGGATGTTCACACCAAGTTTGGTAGCTCTAGCTCTTATAGTCTCCGAGATCTAGGTGTTCATACGGACGGACAGACGGACGGACGGACGGACGGACGGACGGACGGACGGACGGACAGACGGACATGTCTCAATCGACTCGGCTAGTGATGCTGATCAAGAATATATATACTTTATGGGGTCGGAAACGCTTCCTTCTGCCTGTTACATACATTTTGGCGACTTTAATATACCCTTTTACCCTATGGGTACAGGGTATAAAAACATTTAAAAAAGTATTTATCATGGTCCCAATAAGAAAGTCTTCTGTTACCTTAGAGCTTCTTTTCACTCTTTACTATATGAGACATTAATTGAATAACAATGTTTCTACGTTGGGTAAAATCTTTTTTATTGACTGGTATAAGAGATATGTTGAGGAGGTTATAAGATGATGGTTATATTTGCTGGAAATATGAAATATAATGTTGGTATATACATAGTTCTTCACACTTTTTTAAAAGGAATGGAAGTAATATTACTTTTAGATGCTTATAGTATAATAAACGAGTCTTACAACTTTTAAAGCACCTAAAACGATTTTCTTGACCATTTCATAACCTTTGTCTCAATGTCTTTTTGTGAACTAATTTTATAGACTGTATATTTAAGGGGCTATATCTACTTGTAATTTTCAAAAAAATTAAAATTTTTTTTTTGCATATATTGAATGAACATATGTATATTTAATGAAGCAAGCAAGTCGTCCCTGCCGGCATTGAGTATACCCTGTACCTTACATTCAATAAAATCAAACACCCCCAAGATCGCCATCAATTTCATGGAAAATTCTTTTTAACATGCAGCAACAGCGAACGCTTGCTGTCTCGCTCACTCTTGCCAGCCAATGTCGCCTTTGCAATTCGGTGCAAAACTCATATAGGTATATCTCCAAAGTTTATTGTCTGATTTGGACAAAATTTAGTCAGGTGGAGCAGTTTGGGTATACAATTAGGTGTGCCATGTAAGAATACGATATCTTTAATATAGCTCTAGTAGTTGATTTTCCCGATTTGCGGGGGCGGAAGTGGGCGTGGCAAAAATTTGAAACAAACTTGACCTGTGTATGCATTAGATGCATGTTCACACCAAATTTGGTGGCTCTAGCTCTTATAGTCTCCGAGATCTAGGTGTTCATACGGACGGACAGACGGACAGACGGACGGACAGACGGACATGGCTCAATCGACTTGGCTAGTGATGCTGATCAAGAATATATATACTTTATGGGGTCAGAAATGAATATTTCTGCCTGTTACATACATTTTAGCGACTTTAATATACCCTTTTACCCTATGGGTACAGGGTATAAAAATATTGTGTAAAAATTTCACATCGATCCGGCAATTAGTTTCAAAGAAATTAGCTATTATGCGAAGACGCATACGCGCGTTTTAACTTAGATTTAACAGTTCTGTAAACTTTAACAGCGTTTTTCTCGAAACTATGTTCTCAAAGTCGGTGAGCAAGATCGGAATCGGCTAAACTGATTGGACTGAAATTTTCACACGATATTCTTAGATATTTTTGCCAGGTAATGATCGAAGGAAAAAGGATTCTGAAAATTATTTCGATTTCTTAAGCCACTTCAAAGTCAAAAAATTTTCGACAAAAAACGATTTTTGTTTTTAGGAAGCCGCCATTTTGTTAAAAATCGAAATTTTGACTAATCGTTCGATCATTACTTGTATTCATCTGTTCTCTTTACAAATCCTTTGGATTTTTACAATTCGGATAATCAGGACCAGAAATATCCTGCTCACCGCAAGACACCTTTTTTTCGAGGACCTCCAGGAGATGTCCTGCAGGAGCTAAGCGTTCCAATATTTTTTGAAAACATAACAAATTCTAAAATTTCATTGAATTTTCTAAATGATCCTTTCTTTTTTATTTTCATTAAATAAACAGCCTCGTCACAAAAAATTTTCAAAAAAGCACGATTTTTTGGGCTTACAAGTAGATATAACCCCTTAAGGCTTTTAACAGCGCGAATGTATCCAGCTGTTATAGAGTATAAAAAGTAAACTGAGTGGAAAAAAAATTGTCATGCATGACTGAAATACAAGAAGAGGCAAAGACAGGCCTTAGCCGTAGAAGCTCTGAGCTGATTCTCTCTGTGTTATTCATTTTCATAGTGCATAGTTTTAGGCGCCGCTTCTTGTCATTGTTGTTGCTGCTGCTGTAGCTGTAGCTGGTGGCAGTTGAAAAAGCAACATGAAACATGTGTCGCATCGCTGGCCAGCCGGCCGCCATGTCTGTTGTTGGACACTATTTCTCTCTAGCCCAATACCCATGTAGCCGCTTGTTTGTCTTTGATGCGCGTTTTCCGCCTGTTTTTCACTAGGCAGGCGACTCACCGAGAAGCTGGTGCCAGAGAAAGATAGAGAGAGAGGGATAGGAGAGAGATTGAGAGCCAAGGGGATGGTAAAAGCTGGCAAATTGAATGTCCAGCAGCCGCGTTGTAATTGAGTTCTGCTGTGAATGCCAAAACAGATGTAGACAAAAAACAAACATCCGAAAAAAAAGAAAAGACATGGATTCCCTTTTTTTGATGCAACCAATTTGCCTACGGTTAATTAATCAACCAGTTGTTGTCCTTTTTTTTATACAATCAATTTGTTTATACAATCTTTCTCAATTTGCTGTATAAACTGTCAAAAGGCAATTAATTTATACATATTCAGAGCGTAAGTGTTGATTGAATAATCAATTTCAATTACAAATACGACACAAAATTGTACGTTCAATTAAAAGTGGTCGCTGCCTGTAATTAATAGCAATTAAAATGCATAATTTGCATGTTAATTGCAGTAATTGATAGAGAATTGATTTGCTTGAAAATTAAAATTAATAGTAGTTATCGATATATACATACATATGCAAGTATTAATATTATTATATAGTATAAAGAAAGAACTTTGATCTCGGAGACTATAATAGCTAGAACCACCAATTTTGGTGTGAACATGCGTCTAATCATTAGACTCTAATGCATACACAGACAAACTTTGTTTCAAATTTTCGAAACGCCCACTTCCGCCCCCGCAAATCGGGAAAACGAATTACAAGAGCTGCATTAAAGATTTCGTATTTTTACATGGCACACCTAATTGTATACCCAAACTGCTCCACCTGACCAAATTTTGTCCAAATCGGACAATAAACTTTGAAGATATACCTATATGAGTTTTGCACCGAATTGCCAAAGCGACATTGGCTGGCAAGAGTGAGCGAGACAGCAAGCGTTCGCTGTTGCTGCACGTTAAAGAGAATTTTGCATGAAATTGATGGCGATTTCATTTAATATAACTAGTTGGATATACTCAATGTCGGCAGGGACGACTTGCTTGCTTCATTTTTGTAGTAAGATGACAAGTGAACAATTCAACAGCTCCAAAGGTATCGACACAAGTAAACAATGTATACCTTTTACATATATGCATAATATGATATCAATGAATGGATAGGGAACTCTTTTTATAAGAAGGTAATCTAGTAGGTTTACATAGAACGCGGTAGCGGACAAAAACTTTCAACAGCGATTCATTAGAAACATGGGTTCATAAAACTGCCTTTCGATTTGGATTGAATTTTTAAAATATCTTTAATATTTTTAAAACTATCCGGTGAAGTAATAATATTTCTTTTTGGTAAGCAATCTACCAAAATGGAAGGAAAAATTGAATTTTCTTTCGAAAAGTCTCCAAAAGAATATTCTTTTGGAATTTGAAATTTCTTTTAGTTAAATTTATAGTCTGAATAGTCAAATAATGTTTTTGCAATTCAGATTAACAGAACTGCTGGAATCATGGCAGCAGTTGAGCAACTTTTGTTTTATTTCTGCTGCTTATACAATAAAATATATTGTGTTGTCAAATTGCTGATAATATGTTTAAATATCAATTAGTAATCTACATAAATGACAAATTATTTTATTTAAAATATATATATACATATTCCAAATCATTTACCCAAAAACTTTTTCCAAAATTGCTTAAAAAGAGTAACCCTAACACCAGACGATCCCTTTAATCTTCAGGCATTTAACCCTCTCATGTATCTGTTGCCTATAGGCAACATTGTCCTTATGCCATCATAATTATATATGTACATATTTATATTTTCAAGTTTACCGCTATTGACAAATGTTGCCCAGAGGCAACTTCCTGTCAGTAAGAAACCAGGACATCAAGGACTTTAAAACCTTGTTAAGTTTATATTTGAACCAAAGGTAATCAAAAAAATTAAAAAAAATTTAACACCACCCATTTTAAATGTGGCATAAAAGGGTTAAGGTAACCTAATTTAAGATTGACTTGATTCTGGCTAGAAAAAAATACGAAAAATAACTACATATATTCAAGTATATTAATATTTCTAGTTATTATTTTCTTATACTACTCTTGCTTTTCTTTACCATTTAAAAACTATGTTAATCTTTTAGTTTAACCTAATTAGAGAACAGATTACGAATGTTATGCTTAAAGCCTGTTCAATTAATCTTTGCAAGGACAATCCCACATACACAAGCAAACTTGATTATGAATTTATTTTAAATGGTTTAATGAGTTTAGCAAATAGGAAAAACATATCCACTTTAAATTTAATATTGCCCAGATGTATCTACTACACAATCTGCATGAGGTTAAATCTAGGTATTAAAATATTTGATAGAAGGTAAAACACTCATTGAATACATAAACTTTGGTTCAATAAGCAAACTAAGCAAGAATTTTGTAAATGCAAACAAACAAATGCATAAATGTCAAATAAATTCCATAATTGCAATGAAAATGTAAACTGTTATTCAATGATAGTTTCATCCTTTTTTTTGTTTGATTCCGTCTCTCTCTCTCTATCTCTCTCTCTCTCTTACCGTCTTTGAGTCCCTGGGGGCATTTGCAACAATTTGTCGGTCAAAAGTGAAAGCAATTCAATCTGTGGCCAAAGCCAGAAGGCCAGTGGCCAAAATCCACTCATCTATTTCCATTCCGAGTGTCACAATTTCCAAGCCGCACTGATTGAGTTGCTTGCTGGTTGCTGGTTGCTGGTTGTAGGGTCTTTTTCCGAGAGTTGACAGTTTCGTTTCGTTTTTTTTTTTTTGTTATTTTGTCGTTTTTATCTATTTTTCCATTTTGCTTTTTCTGGTTTGAGTGTTTCAATTTATTTTTCATATTTTTGTTTTACTTTTCTATTCCCCCGGTTGTGAATCGCGCACAGTCACAGAATGATAGAAACACACAATACCAAAAGTTAAAATAAACACACAGACAGTCGAGAGGCAGCGCGGCAGCAACGTCAGGACATGCGGCAGGAAGTACTTGAAAAAGTATGCCAACAATATTTTTTGCCATCTTTATCGCACTCCCAATTTCTGTCTCATTCTGTGCTATAGAAGCTTTTGTATACCGTATTGAAAACGGGAAATGAATGGGCAGGCAGCAAAAAAGTTAAATCACCTCCAGCTTCTCCATGAATAAAAGTGGGGGAAGGCAGGCACTGTAGCTCAGCAGCTGTAGTCATAGCTGTAAGCATTCTCTTGGGGTGTGCTACACGACGTATGCGCAATTTTGGCCGCTAAGTCCTCGCCTGGGTCTTTTGGCATTTGTCGCATTTTCCTTTTGTTTTTTCCCCATTTTCTGTTTGCCGCTACGAAATTGCTTTCAATAATCACACAAAAGTGTTGCTCTGGGTTGATTTTAATGGCGGCTTTGACACTTTTCCCATCTCCATTTGCGCACATCTTTGCCTTTTTCTAGCAATTTATTGGCACTCATCATTGATAGGCATTCGACAAGAAGTGTTTCGTGTTCTTGCATTTATCCAAAGGCTATGCCAGTGGCTTATGGACGTGCATCGTATTCTTTATGCATGCAATTGCAAACGGCCGAACCATGTTTCGCATTTTGCCACAGACACACAGAGAAGGAAGTATTTTCTTTCATTTGCACATGGCACATGCCAAATGTCACCTTTATTTCATATTCATCACATTCCTTTTACACAGTAATGGAAAAATGCAGTAAGTACGATACAATTTGTATTGCGGCATATAAGTAGAACTATCGATTATTTTAAAGGCGCCAAGTGGCAGCTAATTTAGTGATCTGGCTGTTATTTGATAGTTATCGATATTTTCATAACTAACTTCGAGCTACTTTTAACCGTTTGCCCTCTATATATGTATTTCTCTACATGTATATTTAAGACTTGGTTAGTTTATCTGACTGTGTACACTTTTTCTATATACTTTTCGTTCAATGCTCATGCAGTTAAATGTTATTTTTAAAGCTGCATAAGCATTGGGCAGAAAAGTACATTTCGGATGTCCTTTCACCTTTTTTTAAGTAAAATTTTCGTGTCAATCAAATAAAAAGGCAATTCAATGGCAAATACAAAGACAAATTTCTTATTTTTCACCTATTATGCTCTTCAAATACTGAGACAAATCGTTTAAATAAGTAGGCTAATGACTGAGAACGATAATGGATTTGATGAAATCTGATCTAAATAAATTTAATAAATATTTCCGATATATGTGGAGGTTTCGGGGATCTTTGACATAATGCTTCCATTATTGAAATATCTTAATATACAACCATTATATTATGGATATTAAAATAGTAGGAAGGTGACACTTAATGTGGATTTCTTCATTCCTCTTGGGATTCTTCATCCGCATTTCTCATGTGTCAATTAAATTAAATTAAATTAAAACTTCTCAGTGTTAGCAGTCCTATGGATGCATTTTAAAAATTCACATAAATTCGCAAATGCTTTCAAGTTCGATTAAACTGGAAAAAAGAAGGGTTTAATAAAAAAACCAGCGAAATTCTGTTGGAGTCACGTATTTGGGTGCCTCAAGATAAGACTTCAAATTGCCAAAGCTTCGCCATAAATCAATAAATAAATAAAAGAAAAGAAAACGAGAAAAAATACTAACCTTACCTAATGCCAAACGCAGTGCGGGAGCATTTATTTCTGTGGATGGCCAAAGGCTATGAATTTCAAATGAATAAAGGGTTTTTTTTTCCTCTATTCGTTTAAAAATTCAGCAACTTTGAAATGCGAATGTGTTGTGAAAATTGTTATATAAAAAAAGTTTCGCAATAATCCACTAACATTTATGAAAAGTGCAAACGTTAATCAATACATTGCTCAAGTTGCGTTAAAAATGATAAATTGAGCTTGTAAAAGAAAACATATTATTCAATATGTTCATGACTCGGAGAAAAGTAATATTTTTCTTTCACTAAACTTTCCCATTTTTGAATTCAATATGTTAATTTGCAGAGTAAAGCTAATTCGGTATAAGATACATTCTTCATTTTATACATAAACGTTTCCTATTGTGTTGTTATTTAATTTTTATTTTAGTAAATTTTAATTACAAAAACACAATGTTGCCAGATTTCATTGGGATTTATGCAAGGTTTACAATAACAAAATGCGCAAACAAAAATCAAAAATCTTCTCCAATGTAAACAACATTTAATTTAGGCAACACGGGCAATAGAGTGGATATGAGGAGAAGGTGGTGGAGTGTAGATTGGCCAGGGGGAGGCACTTTAATGTGCAATTGTAAAATGCGAAGCGGCGGAAAAACGAAAATGAAACGAAAATCGAAGCTAGAATGTTTATTTGCGCATCGGGACGAGGCAATTAATGAAATTTCATTTGCAGCACATTGATTGCCTTCAAGCAGCCGCCGACCCACTAACTTATTTTTCGACAAGAGGGCCGGTTGGTTGGTTGGTCGGTCGGTCGGTCGGGTAAGGGAAGTCAATATAAAACAATAGCCAAACAAAGAAGCAGTAGCATTTCTTTAATTAAGAAGGAGATTTTTTGTTTTCTGCCCATTTAGTGTGCGTTTATATGTCTCTTGAACGCACTACCACGGCAAACAGAGAGTATGCCATCTTAACGGTGGCAAAAAAGGCGTTTACATTAAGCTCAATAATTCCACCGGCTTTCATAACGCGGTCCTTGCCCCGATTGCCCAATGTTAATTGTGTAAAGATGACCATATCGCGACGATATTTTGCCGATTGTCCATACCATTTGCCAGAGAAAATGGCATAAGGTATATTCTGAATTTCCTCGGCCACAACACTTGCATAATAACATCCGGGAAAAAGTTGAATACAAATGACGCCAAAGTAAATTATATAATACGAAAGTGGCATAATATCTCTTACATAGAACAACACATAGGATACAATTAGACATAGAGTGGCGCCACACGAAATCATTTGAATCAGTTGTACGTGACTGATGGTCTCCTCAGTTAGTCGATGGAGTCTGCAAATGAAAGATGTAACAAAAATCAACTCTTTTAAATCAATATGAGTAAAATATATAGGAAACGCAAGAAAAATGTATACAGTTAAATTAACATGACCTTGTATCTGTAAAAAATGATAAGGGAAGAGTCTTATCATGGGAAAAAGGCTCAAGAAGTTTGCGACTAAAAACCACAACAAACAGACATTTTTTATTTGCTTATGTGGGAATCTGTCACCAAATATTCAAAAATAAAAAGGAAACAATTTAATTTTATTGTGATGTTACTTGAAGGTTGAAGCATAAGTGAGAAATTTTGTTAGGCATTTTTGGCATATGTCATTACGAATGTTGAAAAAAAACGATCAGAGCTAAAATTTGAACAGGATTATGACATTTAGATTTACATCAAAACTGGGATTAATAAAAATCTTAATTCTTATAATGAAAATAGGATAAGATAATATAGTCAACATCATTCTATTGTTATTATTCTATCACTTTAAAACAAGTTCTTGCTGTAAAAAATCGAGATAAATCGATTATATAGGAACGTTTGAAAATATTTTGATGTATTTATTCGACAGTGCCAAAATTTGTATACCCTTGCAAACTGTTATTTGACAATTACATATTTATAATGTAACAAAATCATTAGAATGCATATAAAACAAGTAAAACCTGTATCAAATGTGCTTGTGACAAAAAATACTTTTAGTCGGATTGTTCCTATGGGAGCTATAGCATATGTTGACCAATTTGGCTGAAACTTAATACAGACGTGCCAATCGCTCTAAAACTATATTTTTGAACGAATCTGAATAACGAATCTGAATAATAATATAATCTGTCAAATTCTTACCTCATCAAAAGTTTATGTTGTTCCATATAGGCCACAAGTTGATCATGTTGTGTCAAAGGATTTTCATCCTTTAGCTGCTTGTATCCCAATTGCTCCAGTCGTATGGTCAACAAATGGACATGTCCACCCAAAAAGCACAATGTCAGTGGAGTGTAAGAATCATTACCTAAACCCTGAAAGCCCTCAATAAGGATGCAGGTCGTCTGATACGAGAGAGCCAGTGAGTAAAGCCAGGCATTTTTTTGCCAATCGAAGGGTAACCAAGCCGAATATAGCAATTCCCTCCGGTTTCCAATGAATTGTAGCATCAAATTCATCAGAAAGAGTATATAGACAATGGAATAGCTTATGTAAATGCAGCGGCAAATGATTTGAATATTTTTGTTCAAATGATCCCGATAGTAACGCTGCTCATCCTCGCTGTCCAAAAACTTATCGAATCTCGCCAGCAATGCCTCAATCTCAATAATATCCGATAGATGGTACAAGTGGACTACATGCTTTAAGCTGCAGGCCATGCAAGTGATGCTCATGGTGAGGTTTTTAAACATCTCATCCGGCGTCGGTTGGATCAACAAGCCAAGCAATAGATGCACTGGAAACATTATGGTTACCAACAGATGAAGTAGCACCACATAAATCTGCACTGGACGTGACCGCGCTCCAAAGAATGTTGGGGCCAGCAATCGAATGCAGAACCAAAACGGGCGGTAGACGCGTAAACTATCAACCACGGTGATGAAGGTGGACATCCTGAACGTTGACTGACGGGGAATGCATTCGCTTTTATAGACAATACCACCAACAGGACATTGAGCGAAAACTCTGCGAAAATTTTAATGGAATTGCCTGATTTTGCTTCTTTTTTTTCTTTTATTTGTTATACCCTGTACCCATAGGGTAAAAGGGTATATTAAAGTCGCTAAAATGTATGTAACAGGCAGAAATATACATTTCTGACCCCATAAAGTATATATATTCTTGATCAGCATCACTAGCCGAGTCGATTGAGCCATGTCCGTCTGTCCGTCCGTCTGTCCGTCCGTCTGTCCGTCTGTCCGTCCGTCTGTATGAACACCTAGATCTCGGAGACTATAAGAGCTAGAGCTACCAAATTCGGTATGTAGATCCGTCTAGTGTGTAGACAGATCAAGTTTGTTTCAAATTTTTGCCACGCCCACTTCCGCCCCTGCAAATCGGGAAAACTTATTACTAGAGCTGTATTAAAGATATCGTATTCTTACTTGGCACACCTAATTATATGCCCAAACTGGACTAGCTGACCAAATTTGATCGAAATCGGACAATAAATATCGAAGATATACCTATATGACTTTTGCACTGAATTGCCAAGGCGACATTGGCTGGCAAGAGTGAGCGAGACAGCATGCGTTCGCTGTTGCTGCATGTTAAATAGAATTTTGCATGAAATTAATGGCGATTTCCAGGATATTCTATTTCATTTAATATAACTAGTTGGTACAGGGTATACTCAATGTCGGCAGGGACGACTTGCTTGCTTCATTTTCAATAAATAACTAAGTGGGCAACCAAACCAATGAGGTGGAAACTTGGGTCAAAACCAAAAATGAAATAATGGAATAGGTCATGGACACTATCAAAAAATATAAATAAACAAAAACAATATCATATATGTAGTAAAATTTCAAATATACTTTTGCTAAACTGTAAACAAATAACGAAAAACAATTTGTATATTAGATTTTATAGTTTTGTATCTTGCACTCGGCTATTGTTTTTCTCTCAGTGCAACTTGCACCACTAAGTGGCATTTAAACGGCGCCAATGCAATTTTCATTAAGCTCCTACTAATGGCGGCCATTAGGCGGTAATTAAAATTAAGCGAAAATGCAAATGTGCATATTGAATGCAGCCCCATCACGAAACCCACCGCAGTCTCGGTTGATTTAATAGACTGAAAGACCAGATGCAATTGAACAGGCACATTCCACTAGATATATGTACATACATTTCGGAAAAAAGAATGTGAAATGAGTCAGAAATATTTACCAAAAAGTTGACAGAAAGATACAAACCACACAAAGGATTAAAAACTGATAGTTATCGAAAAGATGTTCAAAGTCGAAGGACTTTTGAGTAGAATTCACACACCAATGTACATGGTATAAGATGAAAACAAATCTGTACTAATTGGAAGAATCTATAAGTTTTCTTTAGATGTGAGAAATGAGTAGAATTGAGGAATCTATTAATCTATTCATCAGAAGATGATGAGAAAGATGATTAGAGTATAGGGAAATACATATCTGATAATAATGAAAAGGAGAACATAAAAATCTGTTTAATTATAAAGGATCTTGTAAAAAAGACCGAATAGTCAAAGATACTACAAGACTTCCTACTTGCGTAATTAATATCTTAGTATTCTTGGTTTGGGTTCAGGATAAGTAGACATAAAATTATATGCATCGCTTGCCACATTGTTGAAAAGAATTTCTTTACTCCAAAATGGTCATAAAAAAGTTGTTAAATGTTTGTCTGTAAATGCTCAAACACAAAGTTGCATCATTTAGGGATAATTTTCCTATCATTTGTCGCTGACAAAATGAGCAAAATGCGTATAATAATGAATAAAGTTTTCTTTCTTGCATTATGCACTTAAGTTTGTTAATTTCTTGTTTAAGAGAAGATAGAAGAATAAATTGTATTTTATAGGATATACATTTTTACTTATATTCAGTGTTGATTACTTTGCAACTAAGATTTTTTAAAGATTCCTCTGCATAGCTGATGTTGCTTTCACTTTAATATTGTATTCAATCCACGCACCTTCAGCTGAATTCGTAAGGAAGCCCCTCAGACAGTGACCTGTAGTTGGCAAAGTGTTAATCGGGTGAGCCCTTTGCTTCAACTGTTGCAAACAATTTAATTACTTCTGTAGTTAAGGGTTCTTCTCTCGCACTTTTTTGCCTTTTACTTTCTCTGCTTTTTCTTCCATCTCAACAAACAATGTCTGGAGTCGTTCTTTTTTATAGCTTAAAGCGTTTTTTCTTTGAAAGCCAAAGCTGAGAGAAAAGTACAGCATGAAACTCAGACTAATGTCAATCATTTGGTTGGAGTTAGTGTGAACCTTCTTGAGTGACATTTATATTAGAAATACTGAAAATGGCGGTAATGACGATTCATATCGAAGCAATTGATGAAAGAATAGCTTAAGTTAATCTATGAAATTAGAGGACATTAGAGAATGATAAAAGAAACGATTTAAAGTCATTGCTATAAAAAAGTTATTGAAAATTATGATTACAAAGATTGATTAATTTTTTGAAATACTTATATGGTAATCCAATAAGCACTAGAATTTTATTGATTATGATAGACATGTCGATTTAACTTATTACCTTATTTTTAACTGTGATTTCTAAAGAAATTACTTGAATTTCAACTAAAGATTTCTTTGCTTACCAATTCCCTATAAGCCTTATTATTAATTCTTTTTCAATTTTGAAAATGTTTTGAATCTTCATCACCTAGTAAAATTTTTCATCTCTATTACATGACACTTTCTTCACCTTTCCCCTTTTGTGTCGCTGTAGATACACATAAACATAGCAATTGCTAAGTTTATGTCAAAATCCTTTTTTAATTGGAAAGCATTTTATAATTCAATTCTCAGCAGTTGATTCACTTTCTTGAATATTCCTCAACGCTTTGGAATTTCCACCATTACTGATAAACAATTTCACCTTTCTGCTTTGTATAAAGGTGTTTTTTCTAATGGTCGTCTAATTATGGTTTGTGAAAACAATTTCAGTAGGGTAAATAAATGATTGTTAATTGAGCCATTATGCGTCTAATTGTGGGGGGCAATTTATTCCAATTAGATATTAAGTTTGAAGTCAATTTAAAGGAATGGGAATCTAGTTACCAGTATCTAGTTAATTAAAGTATAAATATTTTAAAGAATAGGTAATAATAAGTATAAATATTTGAACCAATAGGATGTTATTGAAATCAGATCTATAACGTTAATGGGTGGATACCTAAAAGCATGGATCCAAAAAAAAACAAATGACAACAATCACTTCCTTATTATGTATGTAGACTTTTAGATATGCTACTAAGAAGGTAATGTACATATGTATGTATAAAGTTTGTTGCAAATTGCAAAACCTTACGGGGATATGAAAGGACTCCTGGTCCAACGGGTTACAATTTAGCATGTACATAATAAATAATAATAATAATATTTTGTTTTATTTTAGTTTTTTTTTAATCTTCATTTGTCGCCATTGAAAAATCTCTGATTTCATATAATTTTATGCGATAAACTAGGCAGAGCGATATGGCATCCTTGAAGTAGATGCGTACGGTGTGGCAACATCACATCAAACGAGAGTAGAAGCAGAAGACAACGGAAGTAGAAAAGAAAAGGATGTAGATAAGTTGGTAAAGTTTCTGTTGAAAAGATAAGTTCACTGAAGTTTGCTAAATTTCTGTTATTATCCTTTTAATTTCTTTTAGTTAATCTGTTCATTCATATTATAATAAACATTTAATTATTGTTTCATTCTTAAAATGTTCGACTTTTGTGTTTAACGTTTCATTTAAAAGTCATAGCAAGAGTAAAAAAAGAGTAGGCCATGCGCATATTGGTAAAAAATGCATTCATTCCGATAATGATCATTCCACCAGCCTTGATGGTCACCTCTCGCAAAGTTAATTGCATTAGAATCAATAAACTGCTACAATACTGACGATTTTTACCAATCCAATTGCTGGAAAATATTGCATAGGTAAGGTCATTGAATTCCATGGTCAATACAGTGCCGTAATAACAAGCTGGGAATAGTTCCAAGGCAATGGCCAAAAAGTTGACAACGTAAACAACCATATCGAGAATATTATCGGCAAAGAATATAACATAGATCAATA
This sequence comes from Drosophila austrosaltans, assembly GCA_035045865.1. NCBI lineage: Eukaryota > Metazoa > Arthropoda > Insecta > Diptera > Drosophilidae > Drosophila > Drosophila austrosaltans. The sequence continues at coordinate 8,796,289 of JAWNOQ010000200.1, forward strand.
CGCCCGATAGATTAATGCCACTTGAGATGAATTGAGCAAGTTGAGGTATAGATAAAGTTCCACGTAGTAAATTAATGATTCTAAAAGATAAATATAAAGAGTGAGATCAAATCTTGTGAAATAATTTTTAAATATTTACTCGATAAGTTTTCTGTGATCCTCGATTCCCTCGATAACTTGAACTGTACTATCCATTTTGGTCATTCGGATGGACAACATTTTAACATGACCAGCCACCACACATAATGTCATTGGAACATAAGTATCATTTATTAGATTTTGTATGACTATAAAGCTGCCACCAATTGATTGATAGCAAAAACTTAACCAGTAATTCATAGCTGATCCTCTCACATCGTAGGGAAACCAAGCGGGATAGAGTAATTCCCTCTTATTGTTCAGGAGGATCAGGAAAGTTGATGTTATTATTGTCGAGGCATAGAACACCAAAAATGTTTTCAGTACCACATTGGCGCCACGTCGTGTTTTTGTGTGAAAATATTCACATTCTTCTTGGCTCACTGCCCTCTTGTCCAAGTCACTCAAGAGTTTTTCTATTTTCTTAATTTCCGTTAACTTCCAGCGAAAACATATTATCTTGAAACTACAAAATATGCAGGCCGTTGTAATGGGTAAATTTTTAAAGACAATGTTTATTGATGTCTCCAAAACCAAGCCAATTAGTAGAAGTATGGGATACCACAGGGTCACAAAGAAATTAATGAGTATGTCAATGGGTAGGCTAAAAACACGATGCCACTTCAAGTCCACAGCCAGCAAACGCCAATAGATCCAATAGAATCTGTAAATACTCTCACTATTGACCTTAGGCACACTCAACTCCATGTTTAAGACGAAATGAAGTCTCTCGGCTAGGTGTCGAAGGTTTTTATAGCAACAACATTTAATTACAAGTTTCAATGGCATTCCGTTTGATATTTTAGGGTAAATATACCATTACCTAATTAAGTTTTCAATTGCCTAATTGTTTGACTAATGCTATGTAATTATCATAGATTATTTCTCTCTCCCTTTTCTCTATAGATTACAAACGTTGTACGACATTGTTACCATAAAGAAAGGATGATGGTCATAAAATATTCTTACAACAAAATGTTGCAAGTTGCATAGACAAAGTTGCCACACTTTGACATTAATCTTCTTGAGTTTACCGTTTACGGCAAGTAAGGCAAAGTTTCTTCTTCTTAAAGACCTTTATTGTGTCTTAAAAAATTTGCATGAAGGCCAAAACCATGAGCTTTATCCAAAGTGAAGAAGAACTCGGCAACATGTTGGACTTTTTATACTTTTTATACTGCAAATCGGATTGAGTTGTAGGTTTTTCTTGCTTAGTGAAAAAGGAAATAAATTTGCCCTAGGATTCTAATATAAAAACAATAATGAATAAGGAATTATAATTATTATTAAGAAATCTAAACTGCCAATGTCAGCCATATAAAAAACCACTATTGGTTATAAAAGTACATAATTATCTGATTTTTATACAATTGTGTTGGCATTTTTTGATACTTTTAAGTACTTAAATACCTAAAGACTTTGCAGTTTTATTGTTAATAAATGTGTTTATTGATTCAGAAATGTTCATGAGTTACTTAATTAATGTTTATAAATTAAAAGAAATTTTTTTAGATAATCAAATAAATTGAGGTGAAAAATTATGATGTGTACAATGGGCTATAAGTTATAGTACACTTGGGTAAAAGCAGCTCATTGAGGTGAACTGGCTCATTCGTTCTTTTTTTTGAAGTGAGCCAACTCACTCATATGGCTCACTGGCTCACTTGTAGATAGCTTATAAGTTCACTTTGCGATCGCCTGTTGAGCGAACCATAAGAACTAGTGTACCAAACTGAGCTAGTGTGCTAAACTGAACTAGTGAGCCAAACTGAGCTAGTGAGCCAAAATGAGCTAGTGAGCCAAACTGAGCCATATTGAATGAACAAGCTCAGTGGCTCAGTTCAGTGAGCCATTCATTTTGGCTCACTCACTTATGAGCTACTCAAGTTTATGTTATAGTAACAAAAAGCTAATATGGAACAGTTAACATAAATAATTTACGGCAGATAAATGATATAGCGAACTGGTTTTAATAATGTTTGACCATAAAATTCCATCCCTAAAAAGACAAAAGCTACATACATCGATAGGATACTGAAGAATCACTTTAATTCTGATGCCTATGGCACGCGTTCCCTTTTAGTAGTACAGACGTATAGTGAACTTTGTACAGGCAAGTTGCATAAAAGTGAAAATATAAATTAAAAAAACACATGTATGAAGTGTATATTAAAGGCTATTCTGGTTATAAAGTATAATTCCATATGTATGTATGTATATAAGAAAGGGTTGATTTGAATCAGCATTTGTATAATAATGCAACAATCTTTCATAGTCAATAGTTGAAGGGATAATTTAAGCTCACAGACAATATACATTGTATGTATAATATTCTTGTAATATATAATTGCACTTTTTCAAATTTATTTCTTGGATGAATTTCTTTTGTATCACATATGAGTACAAATCGACTCATCTGATTTTGTCAATATCATTAACAAAAGTACAGACAATAGGAGGGACAATGGTTTGCTCTGTTGATTCTGATTATTGAAAAAGTCAATCCAAATTTAATTTAATAATAATAATTAACAAAATGTATTCTTTAAAAAATAATAAAAATTAATAATAATCATAAAATATATTCTTTATAAAAATAACAGAAAATGTGCTTTTTCTTTTTATATTAATCTTAATTTACTTTTGTAGGGCTTTTCAATATCAGTGGAATTATCCTAATTTTGAGAGACCAGAAGCTCCCAAGATCTTCAAAAGGCGCATCTGAAATTCTTTTTTCGATAAATTCAATAGACTTGAATTACTTAAGATTTAATTTGATTGATTCCTCCGATCCTTTTAAAAAATAGCAATGTAAGAATTACAAAACTTTGGAAAATCATTTTTCAATACGAATCCTAAAAAACAAGAAACTATTTTTATAGTGTTATTTAATATTAATATTAATATCCTAATTTGTTCCCAAGAGCACTTCTGAAATTCTTTTCACAGTAAATTCTATAAAACTCTTCGATTCTAATGAAAAGAAGTATTGTCAAATCATTTTGATTTCTGAAAATAATTGTCGAACCGAGAATCCCATTACTGGCTAAAAAAAGTTGATTACATGTTAACCACCTAAAACACCTTTCGTTGCTCGCATTCATTGCTGTTTTAATGCGCCCATTTTATAATTCTATAAAGTCCTCTATCGTGACAACTTAACGACCGCTTACGGGTCTAATCTTTATATGAAAATATTCTGTATGAATGTCAGTCTAATGCATAAGTTGTCTGTGGTTCATATAAAAATTGAATGAATTCGTTATTTATACTTTTTTCATTTGGCCATATTCATCGTTTTTATGGGTTAACAGTCTATTGTAAATTTTTTAACGCCATCGCATCGATGAGCCTTGTATCTGCAGCCAATGGGAAATTTTTGTATAGATGCCATTGTCCTCTCTTTATGTACTTCTTCTTCTTTTCAAGTTAAATTGTTTTATAAAAGAAGATGGGGAAAAAGAAATGAAAACGAAAAAGAAAAGCAAACAAGAAAAGAATAAGATGTCAAGAGCATTTTACGCTTACTTTACTTTTGGCCTGCATTGCCCTAAACCATTCTCCGTTCCAGTTCAATCCCCTACCAATTCCCCACCCAATTCTCATTGGAGACTTCTTTGGCAGGGCAATATTGTTCGTTGTCGTTCGAAAGTTGGTTGAACACTGCGTATACGTAATATCAAAATGCGCAACCGTGACAATAGCCAAAGACAGAACAAATTGGAGGCAGCTGGGCAACTTTCATTCTTACTTTTTGTTTTTTTTTTTTTTTTGTTTTTGGACAAACTTTTTTTGTTTGTGGGCAAAGAAAAAAAAAGATGAAGGTAAAGTAAAAGTTGGCAAAGTTATTTGATTTGTGAATGTACAGTTTTTCTCTTTTTGGTGTTCTGTATGATTTTCGAGTTGTTGTATTTTATTTACACTAAATTAATGAAAATCACAACTGTGTGCAAAATGTAATTTAATTCTTTGGTTTCTTGCCTTAAGGCCAACTGGCGCGTGGCAAAATGCTGATAAACTTTTCTTCCTTGCCAAAATGTTTTGCAAAGAAGAGAGAGCAAAGCATTTCTGTTTTTATCAGTCCTTAGAACTGACAGTTTTCAAATTTATCAAGCGGAAAGCCAGTAGAAGGGTGCGGTGGGGAAAGGCCCCATCTGTAAGGTGATAGACAAGGTCATCTAAATTAATCTATGTAAACTTTGTCATTCTTTCATGTTTGCCTTTCAAACCGCAAAATTTATGTTGGCCTCTGATGTTTACTATTAAATTTTATTGCACAGTGTGAAAATTTAAATCTGCATTCTCTGTGTGTTTGCAGAACTTCCATTTGCAAATTCAACAGTCATAAAACGGAAACGAATCTTTTCCCATTTTCTCTCTCTCGCTCTTTCTCTACCCCTACTTTCCTTTTTGTCCACATATTAAAATCCAATTATTACAGATATTACAAGAACTAAGTACACAGAAAATAACCTATGTACAAAAAATAAAAAAAATGCAAAACGGTGAACTGGTAGAAACCGGACTTGTCATTTTAACATTTGAGTCGATAAAACTTCCAACAACGATGATGATTGGATATGAAAGGGTTAAGGTTCGACCTTACATTCCACAACCTCTTAAATGTAAAAAATGCTTCAGATTAGGACATACAACAAAAAACTGCCCAAAAGAAAAGCAACATTGCCAAATCTGCTCCTCAGACATGCACAACGAAGGTGAAGTATGTACCAAGCCAAAATTTTGCATCAACTGCAAATATGACATCAATGACCAATTCAACCATAGCCCGTTGGACAAATCATGTCCAGCATTCTTAAAACAAAAGGAAATATTGGCAATTAAAATAATAGAAAGGGTCGATCACAAAACGGCTACCCGAATTTATGCCACACGTCACCTACATCAACCTACGCCATACGCAAAGATTGCATCAATGCAGTCAAGCATCTCCAAAGACAAATCATCATCTCAACAAACAAGCATCAGCCCAACACCACAAAATGAAAATAAAGCCCAACCTCGCCAAGCCAAAAGATACGATGACATAATGCACAGCGACCCAACACCCACCACCGGAACAACTCAAGGCATCCAAGAAGACATGGAAGTAGACCAAACATTGAAAAATGACCATCCAAAAAAACCGATTCCGGAATCAGAACGTAAGCTGAGAAGTCAATCAAAAACTAATCCTCTCACCAAACCTCTAAAAGCCAAAGACAAATCCGACAAACTGGAAAGTCAACTTAAAAATAAAACTAACCAACTAATAAATTTGTAAAATTGTTATAAATAGCATACTTAGAATTATAAGTAATGATAATATTAGTACAATGGAACTGCAACGGTTACGTAAATAATTACGACCAATTACAAATAATGATAAAAGCGGTTAGCCCAAAAATCATCTGCCTTCAAGAAACCCACATCCACTCCCAACTTAATATCCCTATCCCACTTAACTTCACAATAATTCACAAAAATTCATCAAAGAATTCACATGGAGGAGTAGCTATGCTAGTCCACAAATCACTTCAATATGACTCGCTCAGAACAAATAATGACTTCGATGCCGTTGGAATAATCCTTCATTCCAAATACAAAATCCAAATTATGAACACATACATCCCACCAGATAAAAAATTCAACAAACATAATCTAGAAAATATGTTTGGTAGCCCGAGCATTAATACCATAGTATGCGGAGACTTTAATAGTTGGCACCAAAGCTGGGGATCACCAAAAAACAATGTTAAAGGGAATATAGTATTCAAATTTATTTCCCAGTCAAACTTCATTACCCTAAATGACGGCACACCAACTCACTACTCTACGCACCACACGATGACACATGTAGATCTCACTCTGGCGACCCCGAATCTGCTACCACATCTTAAGTGGAAAGCAGACACAGACCTCCATGGGAGCGACCATTTCCCCATCTATATAACTATTTTTGGCAGTACAAGCTATGAACACCAAGATAGACGTCCTAAATTTAGACTTGATCTGGCGGATTGGCCAAATTTTGCTACCCAAACCGAACTTTTTCACTTAAAGAGGCCAATTAGCAATGAAGTAAACAAAGAAACAGCGAATTTAGTTAAAATAATCAGACAAAGCGCAAATATAAGCATACCACAGACATGTCCAAAATTCCATAAAAGGTTCTCAGTCCCATGGTGGAGCAAGAAGCTAGAGGAGTTGAAAATTAGCAAAAATAAGGCATGGAACAAACTTAGGAAAAATATAAACACGGAAAATATAGTAGAATTCAAAAAGGCTAAAGCACTCTTTAGAAGAGAGTTAAAACAATCAAAAAGACTTTCACTACAAAAATTCACTTCCGAAATTAACCCAACATCAACACCTTTGAAAATTTGGTCAAATATCAACACTTTCTGTGGCAGAAAGTTGAGAAACGGAATTCATTGCATAACCTCACCAAATGACCCAACAATAAATGTCATTAATAAGAAGGACATTGCACAATTGATTGTAAATCACTGGTCTGCAGAATCCTCCGACCATAAATTCAGCGCCTCGTTTAGGAACCACAAAAACCGATCTAAAACAATTACTCTCTTCTACGAGCCTCCCCAAGAAGCGCTCAGCATTGATTCGGAGATTAAACACACCGAATTCAGGTCAGCATTAAATAGCCTTAAAGGTAAGAGCCCAGGGCTCGACCGAATATCTTACCCCATGCTTAAAAACTTGTCCAGCGAAGTCTCAGACCGAGTAATAAAACTGTACAACAAGATTCTTAATTCTCATATCCCACAAAACTTCAAAAACAGCGTGGTAGTCCCTATTCATAAACCAAATACTCCAAAAACTGCAATAAACTCATACCGCCCCATTTCACTAAACCCGTGCATGGCCAAAGTTTTGGACAAAATTGTAGCAAACCGACTATGGTGGCTTGCTACCAATAGTAAGCTTTTGGATAGTCGGCAATTAGGCTTCCGAAAGGGCATGTCAGTGTCGGAATGTCTAACTCTCTTAGACTACCAGACTACTTCCGCCCTATCCACAAGAAACCATCTGTCAGTCATGAGCCTCGACTTCGAAAAGGCCTATGACAAGATAGGAATACATACAATCATTGATGAGTTAATTAATTGGAAAATAGGACCTAAAATATTGAACTACGTCAAAAATTTTATGACAAATAGGTACATCAAAGTTCAAGTAAACAATCAATTTTCGGAAAGTAAACCGCTTCAAAATGGCATACCGCAGGGATCGCCTTTATCCGTAATTCTTTTTCTCATAGCTTACAACAAACTGTGTCGCACCATCTCAGTACACAAAGGCTTCGACTTCGTTGCATATGCCGACGACTTCACAATAATAAAAAAAATTAAAAAAAACACAATAATGGTAAACATAAATCCCCTTTTCACAGATATTCTAAACTGGTGTAAATACTCGGGAGCAAAACTCTCATTAAATAAATGCAAACACATGCACATTTGCAGGAAAAAGAAATGCAATTTTCAATTAAGATCGCAAACTTACAACCTCAACGCAAGTGATACGATAAAAATCCTCGGTCTGGTTATAACAAAAAGATACAGATGGAAACAACACATAGACAACTTAACAGTCCAAATTGCACAAAGACTAAACATAATAAAATGGTTAGCTAACCAAAAATATAGTTGTGACATTAGATCACTAATAAATACAATTAAAGCTTTAATCATGTCAAAAATAGACTTCTGTTTACCTTTGTACGGCAACTGCCCCCCCTCCTACAAAAAAAAACTTAAAGCCATCTACCATGATGCTTTGAGGAAAACTTTTGGAGCCTTTCGGTCTACCCCAACTAATAATCTTCTGTATGAAGCCGACCTTATGCCAATCGAGTCGAGATTTTCGCTAGCAACAGCAAAACTGTACAAAACCCTAATGCTCGCATCAAATACACCTCTCCAAGAAGTGTTAAATAAAATAAAAAAATCGAAAAAAACACCCAGAATACCATCGATTCTGCATAACACTTTGAACTTCTGCAATCACAATGATTTATTGTTTACCCCAATAAGAAGTAGAAAATTATTAAAACCGCCATGGTCCCTCCGTAAAGAGTCAGTTAATCTCTCTCTTCACTATATGACTAAGTCATCAACACCCCCCACAATATATCGCAAAATGCTCCTCAGCCTCAAAGAGAGATATGATAGGTATAAATTTATTTACACGGATGGATCAAAATCAATACAAGGAGTATCATACAGCATCACAACTGAGTCAGACATAGTTAAAACGGCTTTGCTCCCACCTCACACCTCGAATTACACAGCGGAAACGGCAGCTATACTGGCCGCCTGTAAATATGCACTAAGAGAAAAACAATATTTTGCAATTTGTTCAGACTCACTGTCGGCAATACAGGCAGTAACCCAGATCAACAACCAAAATCCGTACATCTCTCATATACGAGACATAGTAACTCACCAATACCCCAAAATAATTTTGATATGGGTACCAGGTCACACTGGCATTCAGGGCAATGAAACAGCGGACCGAGCCACAAAGACAGCTTACAGTGTCCCACATATAGTTGAGCAGAACCTTAACCACAAAGACACAACAAAGTACATAAAGGACATCATCCTTAAGAAATACAAGAGCAAAGTTTGGAGGAATACATCAGACCACTACAAGACGACTAATATGAACCAAACCTCGATAAGAGACTCACAAATAAAAATAGATAATAACATTAAACGAACAGACATCATTAAATTTCATAGACTCCGATTCGGACACACAAAACTTACCCACGAATTCATATTCAAAAAACAACCCCCCCCACAATGTATACATTGCAACAAAAAATTTACAATTCTGCACATACTAACAGAATGCAAGGAATATAATGAGCCGAGGAAAAAATTCCTACACCCTAACCCTATTGAATCCCTATCCCCAAGTAACCCCAATATCGTCGCTATCTCCCAATTCTTTAGAGAAGTCAACCTATACCATCTATTGTAAAATATTATTCAAACTCATGTAAATATAGTTTAACAAAGAAATGTAAATAATTATAAAGCTGTATATATATATTTTACAACTAGCTTAAGACCATAGTAGTTATAGCTAGCACATGGATTAGAGGTAATTTGCAATTACCTGTTAATCTTAGTCTAAATAAAAATAAATAAAAAATAAAATCCAATACCAAAAAAAATAACGAAAAATTTCAAAGCTATAAAATACAGCATAACCCAGAAACCCCACAACGGAAGACAAAACCACACAGACGAACACCCACGAAATAGCAAAAAAAAAAAAAATATTTTAACTTAACCCAAAAAATCAGCAAAGTCAGCAAACGACAAGCACAGATATTGAAAAATGCACAGAGAAGGAATACGAGTCTATAAAGTTGGCTAAGTAATTGATACATCTGACCAAATCGAATGTATAAATTGTTTGATTTCCAAATTGAACTTAATGTTTATTGGAGACAAAATAAAATGCCAAAATATGTTTTTTGAACAAGAACCAATAATATACACTTGAAATCAATGTGTGTGAGTATTTTTAAGTTGATATATTTAAATTTTTTTTTTTTGCCTTTCTTTTATTTTCAACTTATCTAATGAAGAGTTAAAACCAAATTTGGAATTAAATTTGATCATTTTTTAATTTTTTTGTAAATTAAAAGAACACTATTGCTCATGGCGAAGTCTGTATACCCTTGCAGTAATTGGCTATTTAATTACCATTAAACTCATATTGGATTAAGCATTAAATTTAATAAAGAAAAGTAAATTTAATTCTTAAATGTTAATTTACAACTAGAAGGATTCGGCCGTGCCGAAGTTTGTTTACCCTTGCAAATTGTAATTTAACAATTACATATTTACAATGTTACAAATCATTGGAAAACGTTTCAAATAAGTCAAACCTCTATTAGATGTTTGTGGCTTAAGAAAAAATGTAGTTCGGGAAAAAAAATTTTCGATCCGATTGTTCCAATGCGAGCTATAGCATATAGTGGACCAATTTAGCTGAAACTTAGCACAGGTTTTTTTTATATATGTATGTATACTAAACTTCCGAATACCAAATTTTGTGACAATCGTTTTGAAAGCATCCAAGTTATTGCTCTAAAACGATATTCTTGACCGATCGTTCCTGTGGGAGCTATATGATATAGTCAACCGATAATAAAACTTGGTAGATTTGTTAGAAATTATAATAAACACATGTGGATATGCTTGTTTTCCTAAATAAAAATGAATGGATCTCAAACAACTGATAAGTTGAGTCATTATAATATTTTCAAAATTTAATTTGTTTGAAAAACTCACAAAACTGTTATGTTAAGTTATCATTATATTTTCGTTATTTTATTTGTTTTTAAAAGCTTTAAATACTGTTAACTCTGATATTTATTCAGATCAATACTTTATAATTTATTTGGACGGAAACGCCTTTTCTTTGCGTCCATGTCTTGCGATATATTTTGTACCATTTTTATCTGCCTTTCTTAACTATATCTATATGCAGAATTTTAGTTACCTTAATATTAGAATAATTCAACATTAATGAAACTTTTATCTAAAAGTAACTGGTTTTTGTGGAATTCATATTAATATGATTGAAGATGTATTTATATTTGTTGATTTACGTTTAAATGTTTCGGACTAATTTTTATTGAATTCCTTGGATTTAATCGCTACGGATTAATGGTATTAAAAAGTTTTTCAATTCCAAGAGATTAATTACTGAAATTAACTAACATAAATAATATAGTATTATAGATAATTTGGTTTTGCACATTTGTTAATATATTGATTACAGCAAATTACAGATTCGGTAACACGACAATTAATTGCCTATGATGCGATATTAAACAAAGAGGAGATATTCAATCTTTAGCGCTTATATAAATGTACGCACAGTAATTAGAAATGACTAGTTGATGGATCGATTATATATATCTATAACTATGCAATCAGTATTAGGCAAGTTTAAATAATTAAAAATTTAATATAAATTCATATATTAGCAAATTTAACACCTATCACATTGAAAATCTTATTTAAATTTCAACTGTTTGCTTTTTAATTCAAATTGATTATAATGTGATTGCAAACACATGAAATATGCTTTATACTCAATATCCGATTCTTCAGAGTCTCATCTATAGCTATGTATATGTTTGTGTACGCCCTGCCCCTCCCCTGCCCTGACCATTCCCAATGCTTAATCATTATTTCGTTGTTTATGTTAGACATTTAAGGCAATGTGTCAAGTATTTATTGCTTTATCGCTTGCTCTCATTTTGCAGCATTTCGGTTCGTTTCCATTTCATTATGTTATGTTCAACTAATTTCAAACGATTTCTCACAGCGGAAATATTTTTTCCCGAACAAAAACGCAAAATACTAAAAGAAAAAAAAAAAAATATAAAAATTGTTGTGCTTTTTTTTATATTTCAACTTGTGCTAGCCATAAACTGGAGTGGAGTGTGGTGTACGAGTATGAAGTGGGGATGGTGGGGTAGGGTACTTGCGGTTTGAGGCATTGGCCAACGAAAGTGGAAACATGGGAACTAGCATGAATAGCCAGCTGCGTTTGCCGCATGTTTATTTAGTCTAGTCTCGGGTCGCGTTTTTCCTTCCCACTCTTTGTGTGAGTGTGTGTGATAGTGAGGAGCCTTTTAGTCGCCTTTACTAGTGTAATCACAGAAAGAACTATTTATAAATATAGCAAGGGTAAAGTATATTATCATTTATATATTGAAATTGTCTGCAGTAACAGACAACGCAAATATTTAATCATTTTTTAACAATAACAATAACAACAAACAAAAAGTATTTAATACCCTAGAAAAGAGAAAGTTTTTCCCTAACTAAATTACATAAAGAACTCCACATTTGAAATTTGTAAATCTTTATTCTGTTTTTATCTGAATTTTAAGAAGAAAAAGACACTATAAGTTGCTGTGTTTCACGATTCGTGAAGATCAATAAACTTCCATTGAATGAAACTCATTTGATATCTTCCTCTATAGTTGAAGGTTTCGACTCTGCATATCAAACGAAGTTTTGATGTTAATTTTTGACAAATTTATTATTTTTCTAAATTCATGTTTTTGTTTTTTACGATTTTATTACTCTCTCTCATGCTTCGATTACCTATTATTCATATCTAAAAATAATATATTTAATTGAAATGTGAGCTATGTGATAAGCCTTTTCTGTTAAATTAACTTGTCCACAACTAAAGCTACCAAAAATATTTCCTGGACATTTTCCTTCAATAATTTAATTTTGTTTCCCCTTTTTCAATTTTTGTTTTTTTTTCTGTATTTGTTTGAATTCCAATTCTGAGTAATGACTTTGTTTCTATTTGCAAACTTAGTTGACTGTAACCAGAAATTAAATATGCCTGAACTTTAATTAACCGAAACGAATCATTTCGGAAATTTTGTTTCACGCCAAATACTTGCCTCATATTTCTCGCATCACTAGTAAATGCCTTCTATATGAGTTTTGCACTGGTATGTGTCATGTGTATGTATGTATGGGTTGTGTATGTTCATATTGGTGTGTGTGCGTGCTTGTGGCAACGGATAATCGTCTAATTTTATCATGTGGTTTTCCACATTTAAGTACCGCCAAGTGTTGAACGATTTGTTGAGTTCTCGTTTCTGCGGTTTATTCTTTCTTGCTATTTTCTTTGCATAACTTTTCCGACCGCATTTAATTGGGTTTGTCCTCTAATGGCAATGGATACCACAATTTGTTGCAAGTTTTGCAGCAGTTGCATTGCATTGCATTTTATTTTCCTTTGGTTTTATAATTAGGCTAAGTGCCGCAAAAAGTGACTAACTTTGGCCTGACGTTAATATATATGAAACAACAGGCGGCTAAATATTGTAAATTTACACCTTGCTGCACCTGAAAGCGAATTGATGTAAAAGGATGCAAATTAATTGCTCTGTCCGCCACCCTTAACAGGGGGATGGTAAGGTGGTAGTGAAGAAATGATGGTCACGCGCTTTTCATATTTGTAATGTTCTCATATAACGTGTATACGCCATGGGCGGCCATGTTATGGATATGGCCATATGGCCATCAATCAAATGCCAAAATGACGCAGCACTAGCAGCATTGAAGCGTCCTTTAGACTAGTCCAATCTGTGGATGGGTGTTTGTGGGCCGATATGTGGGTATGTATGTAAGTTGGTGTGTGTGAGAGTAAGGCCTGCTTCCGGTTTCAATTTTGCATAAAAGTTTTGTCTTGTCAGCCTATGCCTTCTCTCGAAGTCCTGCTGTAAAATTATAGCATACCAAATGCAAACCATTTATTAAAACTCTTTGTGGTTTGATAATGAAGCTAGGGAAAGGATTCTATTCAATTACGATTACAGCATATGCATTATATTGTTATCCTGTCAAAATAATGCGTTTCCTCTCATTTTGAAAGCTGCAGTTTGAGTATAAGCCCTGGTCCATTCTCGGCATTATTATTAAGTACCCGCCTACGAAATGCTGACATTTCAATTGTGCCATAAACAGGACCGGATTACCAAGTGGTCTACTACATTTGTACAGGGTTCAGTAAGGTTGTCGTGGCAAACCTGTCAACTTGAAATTAAAGCCCACGGAGAAATGCTTATAAAAAGTTTAATTATATAAGTAAAATAATTTGAAAGATCTCGCATCAGATTGCATTGAAAAAATTACTCAATATAATTACAGAATATTTGTAAGATTTTCTCAATTTGTGAAGATTTTCTTACTCGCCACCAGTTTTCGTTTAAATTCATTGAATTTTATAGAATAATATATCCTCTCTCGAAGTCATTGTTATTTAAAGTACATAAAATTGGACTGATTGTTGACCTACAATATATTATCTACAAGGAATATTCTAGTTATAGTTATGTCATCAGCAGATTACCTCGCAGTAAGTGGTAAAAAAACATCGACAAGAATTATCCTTTTACTTATCCAAGTACACAACTACTTGCAGGACATAAAACTAAAACTATAGAGGATCTTATAGTACGAAAATACTACAAGTTTATGTAATCTAAGCAGTTAGTAGGGCCCCATATAATTCTTGGTGGTAACCCAACCAGCCCCTGGAAATAAGTATTGCCGAAATCCATATCGAAAGCTTTGCCTGTCAATGCCACAAAGTGTTTATGGGTCAAGCATGTTTGGCGCTTTGTTAGACATTAGTACTCTGGTTAGTGCAGAATTCGCATATTTAAGGGCTCCAGCATGAACTATAACCTTAATGCCAACTGATGGCACAAATGCGGCAGTCATCTTGGTTAACGTCGTCATCCTTGTCGTCGGCCTATAAAATATGAACCAATTGACGTGAAATTGATTGTTCGTTTGGTTCCTTGCCTTCAACCACCTCCACCGATGCCGATGTTGCCTGCGGTCTTCCGTTTGCGCTTTATTAACTACAACAACAATCATAAAGTGCAGGCTTCTCTCAACCATCATCATTCTCTCCAACCATCCTTCTCTCACTATTTGTGTGTGTGAGTGTGTATGTGAGCCTTTTCTCTTTCGCTTATCGCTTATTTTACACGCTACCAGCTATGCGAGGCGTTGCCACAAAATTCCTTTTCTCCAGCTGGCATATTTTACGTGCCAGTACAAATTGTACGCCATGACTTTCCTTGGCAAGGATTAGAACCTATCGCCACAGAAACCGGAGTATTGCTACCCACCCATCTAGTTCCCATTCTTCTCCAATACATAAGCTAGTTCAATTGAACTATTTGTATTTTGTTGGCATTTTATGGCGTTCTCTTAATTAATGTGGTGACTTGGGGGTCAAGCACAAAGGAGCTCCATAGCATCATCAATATACAACAGTTGGTTGACCATGGAATCGCACTACTACGGATAACAATCATTCAAAGTCATAACTAATAGACTTTGCTTTTTTTAATGGAATATAAAAAAAAATATTGTACATTGTTTATGACAACGTGATTTAGCAAAATTTGTTATATTATATTTTAATGACAAATAAATTGTTCTTGGTAATATAAACTATTTTATATAAGAATGGATCATAAAAATATTGCTTGTGGTAATTAGTAATTAAATTGCGTAATAAGAAACTGAAATACTTTAGGTTGTATGAAACGATATGAAATACTAGAAGGTACTATAAGGATAATGAGGACAAAAGAAGAAGCCAGACCTCAACTCCAACTTTAAATGTATTTTTAAAGAATTTCTTTCATTCAAAGAATGGTATGTAACATATGATATTTTATTTTATTTTTGACTTGATTTCATTTATCTGTGATATTATATTTTATTCGTATCAAATTGTCTGTGTTTTTGTTCTTCAACGTTTTGCATATTCAGATACTTCTTTAAAGTGAAATCCAAAAATGTTTTAACTAGCTACCTCTTAACTATAAATGCTCCCCTAACTTTGACTGTAAACGTGAAGACGATCTTATTGTATTTTATACCAAAGATATCTAAAATTCAAACTTTCACATTGTAATCCACTTCAACTTTGAGAAAAAAAAAATGTGTATAATATCTGTTTGATATTTCCGTCAGCAATTTATTCTTTGGGCATACGTAGAGAGCATGTTTACTTCTTGTGCCTTGTGCCATTTGCCATTTACCATTTACCTTTAATCACTTACTTCATTTCCATTTGTAAGCAATTTCTCAAACGCGAACACACACAGAAGCTCACACACACACACACTGACACAGACAATTTCCACAATCCTTGGTCATAATGCTCTTAGCTCTTCTTCTGCTTGACAGATCTTTTCCTTCAGGCCTGGTTTGCAGTCAAATGGGCCATTTGTATGCAGCATCCGCATTAGCATCTTACAGCAGTGCATTACGCATACGCCGTGTGATGTCGGTTTCGGTTCGAATCACCATGGCACTGTTTGATGTTCGAATCAAAACACAACATTTAACCGCTAACGAACAAGTTCGAAGCACATGGCATGTGGCAACTGCAACCGATACCGAGTCAAAACGACAAGAAACCTTTTCGAAAAGAAAGAAACACAAATATTTTAGTTGTATGGAAGCCTTCGAAGCTAACGGTACGGAAAGCGCATAAAATTCAATTGAACACTCAATTGATTCATTTTATGGCTTAAAACAACGTGTAAAGTACAACAATAACGATAACAACAACAACTGCATCACCAACGAAAGAAAAAAACAACAATCTTAAGTGTCTTAGCCAAGTGTAAAAAAACACACGGAAAATAATGAAAGAAAAATGAAAAATTCTCGTTAAATCAAGCATGAGAAATGAAAAATCATAGAAAAAAAACCGAAACACAAAAAAAAAGAAAATGTTGCGGCAAATAGAAGGGAAGACTTGAACAGTGAAAGTGGAAAACGGCTTTTGAATTTGATTTACGTTCTGTCTTTGCCAACAAACAAAACAACGAAAAAGAACAAGAAAATGTTTCGAAATGTTACCTTTTGTTTTCTGTTTTATTTTCTTTACATTTTATTTGATTTGCCTTTATCTTCTTGTCGTCTTCGGTGCGCCCTGCGGCAATCAACGCTTGTATGGCTTCAAAAATAACCATAATTTGTCCTTGACTAACAAGCGGCTATTTTTACAATTTTTCTTTTCCTGCTTTCGCTTTTCTCTAGAAACAAGACCGCAAACAAAAAAAGTAAAGAACAATGAATGAAAAGTGAAATTCAATTGCATTTTGATTCAATTTAATTGAATTTGCGACATGTACTGTGCATATACATGTATTTAATTTATAACAACAACAAAAAACTGTTAAACTTGAAATGTCCTAGACTCTGATGGATGGTCCCGTGTGATTTGTGTGTGTGTGTGCTAGTGTGTGTGCTGTGTATACCCTCTTCACTGCTCTTTGTCTTTTGTTAATATGTCACAAGAATCCAAAACAACACAAATCATTGCAATGGAGAAAGCTAATTTGATGCGTTTACTTTACTCTACCTCCATTTCCTGTATTCCCATCTCCACCTCGTTGTGCTGCTTCCCCAACTGCTGCTTAGGCTGCCTGTCAATGTCAAAGTCAAAATGAAATCGTGTGACGAGGCGTTGAGTGATTTGTTTTTCATTAGATACAATGCGGCGTCGGCACATGGAGCGTATGCGCAATTTACAGTGATTTCCTTGTTCTGTGGAAACTGACTGTAGGGGCGCATTAAAAATTGATTGTGAATTAAAATATGTGCATAGTTGGTGTACATCTAAATAATTTAATATAATGTCAATCAATTTGTATATTTTTACTGAACTTTGTCATTATAAAATTTAAATAAGAAATGGCATCATTTCAATATACTAATAGTTTACGTAAATATGATCTAATAATTTCAAGAGCGAGAAGTAAAACTGTGCCTAATTTAAAGTCTACTTTGTTGATGTTTTGTTCAAATTTGTCTAACTTAATTTCGTTTGCCTAATTTGTTGTAACACTTTTCAGTTAACTTACAGTTAAATTTAAGATGGTGATAAAAAACCTAATGTTCAGATTTAACAACCGTTTGAATACAACTCAACATTTTTGTTAATTGTGCTGATTGATTGGCAACTTTGACGTCAAAAGGCTTACCAATACCAGACGCTTTTCTAATTACAATAAACGCTTTTAATTTGTTTACATTATACAATTAGATAATTTTTTTCCCAAAACAATTTGGCCTCTGCGTATATGTATGAGTAGAATGCTGTAAAAATTTAAATTTACACTTTATATTGTTTACAATGCTGCAGTAGAATAAATTAGAATAATTTCATTAAAACTATAAAGAAAAATTATTTCCATTGCTAAGAAAATAATTGAAATTTAAGGCTTTGACTTCATTTGCACTTGTTAGACTTTATACGGGCATAAATATATTGAAATCTTTATAAAAAATAGTCTAAATTTACTTGCATTTGTCTCTATTTCTAAAAAATGATTACCTTTCATGTGTTGTATAACACTGAGTTCTTTAAACAATTGGATACAAACCATTTGGAAATTAAAGAAATCTCATCACTGATCTATTCAATAATAAGTTCAATTCGAAAGGATCAGTAAAAAAATTGATTTGCATATTGAAAATATCAATATTGAAAACTTTTCTGTAATTTAAATGCAATGAAAATTGTTATTCGTCAGACTTCTTTTACTTAAAAAAAAAAATTTTAAAATTAAATACTAATTCTAAACTTGTACTATTTAATAGCCTTTACTCCGTCGTACAGACTGCTATAGTTGAAAGAAATATAAATTATTATTTTAGTATTATAGAAATTGATAGAAATAACTTAATCAAATAGAAGTTCGCAAAATCTTTAAAAACTCGCTTTTTATATAAAAGTTCTTTTCTTTTTGTGGTTCGTTATTTCTTCTTCTTGCCAAATTGGTTAAAAGATTTAATTTCCTTCAAGGCAGTTAAAAATAAAGGAACGAAAATGGAAGAGAAATTTTACAACAAAGAATAATATATATATACATATATATATATTTATGCACATGTTGTTAATTGCAAGTCCTCGCTTACACACCCACACCAAGAGAGAGAGAGAGAGCTGCATATATACATTAACACGTGTGTTCCTTTTCATTGTATTAGTTAAATCAAGCAGCAATTGCTTGTAGGCTTGATATTACGTATACGCCTCGTACACCACATCTACGTGTACTCAATAATTTCACGTCCTCCTTCATGTTTTGCTCCGTTCCGTCGTTGAGCAATAAAGGAAAAAGTATGTCGAGCCGCTTCGACTGCACGTACCTCGCCTGTAATTAATTTATGCAATAATTTTTCATTGCTGACATAACTTGACAATATTTCTACGTTTCGTTTTAATTTTAGAACGAGTTTGTTCTCTGTACCCGCAAAACTAATGTAACCTCGAGGCTCCCATTGTTGTTGTGTTGTCTTTCTCTACTCTGGACTCTTATGGCCACTAAATTTTTTGTCAAGCACGTTAGGGCCAATTGAAACATTATCTTTTGTGGAATGAATTGAAGGAGCAAAAAAAAGCAACTTTTGATAAATGAGAAAAGACAAGGCACATAAAAAAAAAGACAAAAACAAAAAATGGGAAAAAAAAAGCCCCGAATGAAATGAAGAGCGCAATCGAGGAGATGGAGAATTCGAGTTTAGAGCTTGGTCACGAAGGACAAGACCATGAATGCCGGTCATTAGGTTAACTGACTGAGCAGGAAGTTTCGGTAAGCGTCACTTAGGCCATCTTCTCCCTCTCCACTTCTCTTGTACTGTCCTTAGCTTATTGTGCCAGGCGTTTTTCGGACACTTCACTTTCGATGATTGGCAGCGCCACTTGAACGTCAAGCAGCAACGGCAAGCAACACAGCTGCGCTTTTCGCATGATAGGATAGAAGGCATCATGGTGAGGGTCTACACAACTAGGCAAAGTAACAGCAGCGTCAAGTGAGTAGACGCGGGGAGGTAATCCTGCGTCCACACTTGACAATTGCTGTCAGGGACAAGGAACTGACATTTTTTCAACACGCAATTGAGCATAGGAAAAGAGAGAGTGGGAGATACAAAGAATGAGAGTGGGAGATACAAAGAAAGAGAATAAAAGAGTGGAAAGACCATGGGTGCGCAATACCAACTAATGCACCTATCGAAAAGGAAATACCATAAATATTAGATAGATCGACTAGAATTAAATTGCAAGAATTACCTTTTTAAGACGTAATAGATTTCGATTCAATACGATATAAGCTTATATACGAAAATACCTAAACAGTATTGACAATAGTATTAGTGTAATTTGACATTAATCTGGTTAAGACACCAATCCAAGAAAAAATTTTAATTAATCTATTACCTGGTTATAAAACATTATCACAGTTCTTTTCAACAATTGGCAAAATTGTTTACTCATGAATTTTCCAAATGTCTATGAAATTTTGTCACCTCAACTTTTCAATTGTTTTCATTTATATCCTTCATACAGAATGGTTTCAATATAATCGGCTTAGAATTCAATTACTTTTAATAACAAGCATGCCTAAGGAACGTTTTCATTTCGAATTTCCTACACATTTTATCTTTATTGACAAAATTTTGACTATTTATTGCCACTGTATGTCCCCAAATATTTGACTCTTTCAATGTTTCCCGACTAGCTGTACGTCATTGATTGCTATCTGCTTTGAATTTTTATGAATTTTTGTCGGCATACGGCTGGTTCCTATTCTGTCTCCCTATCTCCACGTCTCCATCTCTCTCACGCTTAAATGCTTCTGCTGTCTCTTTCTCTGCCGCTGGTTCGGTCTTGCTCTTGTTATTGTTTTTTGTTCGAGGCCTATGGAAGTTGTCGCACTAAATGTCAAGTGCACGTGCTGTACACATTGGAAAAGACCCCGCTTGGCCTCTGCCAGCCTAGCAAATTGCTAACGTGACGTATCACATACAGTGATACACAAACACACACATGCACACAAACTCACTAAGTTACACACACGCAATCGCACACACATATACAGGTTAGACTACTTATTAAATATTGCTCATACGCCGCATGTGTCGAAGTGAAATTTTTACGAGGCAATCGGCTTTACGCAAATTGATTTCGCGAACTCGTCTGGGCTGCTGGCGCAGCTGCCAGCGTTAAATATAAATCTTCAAATAACTGAAATCAATTGTAACACAACCTGAATTTTTGGTTATTCACAGTCATAACCAAAAAACACACACAGAAGCAATATAAGTCACAATAATTTAACAACAAACCAAAAAAAAAAAAAAAAAGGAAAAGTAAAAGTAAAACAAACAAGTTAAAAAGTTACTCAACGCACAAACGGGAGCCCTCATTATTTTGGAGCCAAGACTAAACTGTAAGTAAGCCATTGAAATTGAATTGAACTTTCTATATACTATATACAAATATATATATATATATATATATGCATGAGTATGCAATTTCTCAATCCCAACTGAAAAATAGGGGAAAATGAAAAATTTAAAAAGGAAAAAGAGGAAAGGGAGAAAACATTTTCCCAGCCAAAGTCATGCATAATGCAAATGTCAGTCAAGGATAGATTTTGGCAATCGTTTTTTTTTTTCTCCCTTCTATTGTTGAGTGAAGGGGCCAAAAGTTTTTCGGCTATGGCGTCGGCTTGACTTGGGTTGTTTCCTAGCTCTTAATGCACTTACAATGCCAGCTAATCTATATGTAAAAATTTTATTTAACATTAAGGCTAAAAACTAAAGATTAAAGTTAAGTTAAAAGTTGAGTTTTTCTACATAGTTATATATATATTTAAAGTAAGTAAAAAATATTTATTCAACACTTGAAAGGTAGAGTTTGCAAAAAAAATAGTAAAAAAGTAAGGTCAGTTTATATAAAAGTACTCTATATAAAAGTTTTCAACTTCTACAATATTTTATTATATTTAAGTCATACTTATATTATTCATAAAATTACTAAAGTTTATTCATCATGTCTCTCAACAAAACCATTTAAAAACGCCTAGAATAAGTAGACCATATAATTCAAACTCGACCATTTTTGTTGTATTTTTTACATTTAATGCTGTTGGGCTACATTAGAATTAACTTATCTGTAAGAAAGGGTTAACTAAAGGTTTATATACACTTTTATTCTAAATATGCTTTGGAGATATTGAACCTCTACTTAATAATGATTATTTACCTGCGTCAGCTAAAGTATCGATTTTCGACTTATGCACCTTTGTTAACTTTTTCTCAAAAATTTTTATTATTTAGTCATGCTAATACAATGTATTTTTCTATTACAGATTTAACTTTCTATTGTAAATTTCAAATTTTAAGCTTGCCTTGAATAAACTTAAGTTCGTTTTACAACTTCTCTTAATAAATTACTCAAAAGTCATTCTAGTAGAAGTTAGACTATAATTTCCTCTATTTGCATTTAAGTCTGAAAAAGAATTTTAAACATTTTGATTACGCATCTTCAAACTATTAAACTCCAGCTAACTTCATCGATTACTAGAAAAAGGGTATATTTGAGTTCAGCTAGATTATTTTCATTACTCTTTTACACAGTTTTTGCAATGTGTTTGCCATTTACCTTTTGATTTGTTGCCACTAAAAGCAAAAAAAAAAAAATACAACAAAAATCGGAGAGAAGCTTGTTTTGTTGCTGTGTTATTGCGCTTCGTTAGTTTTATTTTTTTTTCTGTTTGTCTATTTATTTGTTTATTTTTGCGCATTGCTCCAATTAAAATTGTTTTTATGCGAAAGTAATTTTCAATGCATTTGCACACAGCTTCAATGATGCTGCAAAAAGAACAAGCAATCAGGGAGGGAGACGGAGAGAGAGAGAGAGAGAGAGGGAAAATGGGAAAAACATCTTTGTAAGTTTACAGCAATGCGCCAAGATAATTATCAAAAATTAATTAGCAAATTCTAAATCATTTTTCAACTGGCCAAAAAGTAATTAATGAAGATATCTTTGTGGGGAGACTTCTATGGCCGTTAATCACCTGCAACCTGAGCAGACTTCTTCTTGCTTCTACTCCTGCTCTACCTTCATGTGCTCTTTGCCACTTGGTCTAGCTGGCTCTCTGGTTCGGTTCTCCTTGCTCTGGGGAGGTTAGACCCAGTTGCCTTTGCCCTTTGAAGTTTTGCACTTTTGAACAAAAAGCGCAGAGAAAGTTTTCGTCGCCGCATTGTTGGTGTGACTTCACTCTGTTTCTGCTACTGCTTCTTGTTCCCACTCTTATTTCTCCATTATGCATGTGTGCCTTCTTTTGATTTATTATATGGCCTGAATTGTGCCTTTGGCTCTCCTATTCACTTTTCAGTTTCGTTCATCAGTTCTAGGGAAAAACTTTTGATTTCTCATTCTGATTATTTTATGATAGTTTAAGCGCAGACTTTTCTTTTCTTCTTTCCCTCTCTCTGTCTCTCTCTCTCTCTCTGTCTCTTTGGAGGGCAAAAAAGTTTTTCTCAACCCGCATTCACAATTTTCGTATTGAAAATGACTGGTGGAAATTGTAAAGTGCCACTGCGAATGCATTGAAATTTGTTAAGCTGTCAATACAACTATGAAACTGTATACATATGTACATATGAACATATTTACATATACATATTTACTTCTGTATGTGTAAATGTTTGTGTGTATATATTGTATAAACAACCATACATATATTATAGATATTACATTTTCAATCAATGGCAAATGCGAATGAAACGATTCTTGACATTCAATTCGCCTTGAATTGGCATAAGTTTTTCGAGGATAAATCATTCGGAAACGATTTTTTCTTTCATTTTTCGTTTGTGAATCTACCAAACATTTATTTCCGTGCTGAAATATGGAAAAGTTTTCTTTCATGTGCTTTCAATATAACTGAAATGACAGTCGAATTTAACCAT
This sequence comes from Drosophila austrosaltans, assembly GCA_035045865.1. Classification (NCBI taxonomy): domain Eukaryota; kingdom Metazoa; phylum Arthropoda; class Insecta; order Diptera; family Drosophilidae; genus Drosophila; species Drosophila austrosaltans. The sequence continues at coordinate 8,819,820 of JAWNOQ010000200.1, forward strand.
TGATTAAGAATGCAATGCATTTCAGTTTTATAAGATGTTGTACAGTGTCAAACCCCTTGGGCGATTGTCGGGGATTTCTGTCTGTAAAAAAAAGCCGTTTGCCCATTCAAATTTATTTAATAATGATAAATAGTTATGTAAGGGAGGTTTTCTTACAAATGGACTAAAACTTTACTTTATACACTTTTTCCAGACAGATAAAGAACTAGATTTTCTGGGATACACATGTTACAATCAAAAAAACAAGGAATACACAGACTATAAAAACAAACATTGTTAAATTAGAAAATGTTGTAAACTTCATGGTGGAACAATCAACTTTACTTGGGTGATTGCAAAATTTCCTTTTCGCGTTCGCTTAAAAGAGATTATCTTTCGTTATTCATAAAAAATTTTGTCCGCATCCCGTTATAAGCGTTTTCATTGTAGTAAGACTTATAGAAGAATTTTTCATATTCATATGTCTATAGTATAAAACACGTTCAAAACTAAAAGCAGGCGCTTCGACGGGTTGCAGTCAGTGTCTTTTAAGCTATCAAACCATTCTTTTGAAGATAAGCTGAGAAAATAAAATGATATTTATATCCAGCGACATTTTAAGTAGATGGCTATCTGTAGCTTTAATTGAAACAAAGAAGAATGTGAAAAATCTTTGCATAACTTCAACTCGTAAAAAATAAGTTGTATTACAGTTATAAGAAGTTCTAGCCATCAGAATAAATTTCATTATTGTAATTTGTCTTCTCTCAATAATATAACAGTTATCTTTATGTAACCGTTTACCGATTAATTAATTTAAATCAAACCCACAACAAGCTACTTTTGTGTGCTTCATTTAGTTTCACATCAAATTTTGCCATGGTAATCATTTTGCAAAACATTCATTTGGCTAACCGCGAAATTCAGTTTGTTAATGTAGGTTCAAAATGCAATCTTACATATAAGTGGGTGGCAAAGTGTGTAAGCATGATAACGAGGGAGAGAGGGAGGGGTGGGTAGCGACTCTTGAATGAATATATTACGTATACGCGTCGTTGTCATCATTCAACACGATTTTTTTTCTGCTGATGAGAGCACGTGGTTGACACCAGCCCTAAAGTGCCTCCCGCCATCCCCTGGCACATTTCGTTCTCGTAATTACACATTTAAGCCATGTGTCATGCATATTGAGAGGCTCATTAAAATATAGAGGAGATGACGAAGTGTACTCTTCCCCTTCTTTCCAAACTACTTCAAACCCTCTGGCAAAAGTTTGAAAAACCAAAAAAAAAATAAAAATTTGTTTTTAGATTTTGTTTTCTACTATGCCCAAAGGTTATATTATTCAAAAGAAATATGTATATACATAAATATTTATCAATTTTGTTAATTAAAGGATAGAGTGAGAGTGGGGTAGGTATGTATATAGGATATTCCTTGCCAGGCAACAAATCTAAGTTTGAGTGTTTGCCTGTTTCCTCTTTCATCTGTCTGATATTGCTATATATATATATATCTTCTTTCTTCACTTCCTAGGTGATTAAATTCTAGCCTCGGGGGTGTCCTTTTGTCCGTTCTTATGTTACCAAGGTCAATTGGTGTTGCAATAAAAATATAGCATACATTTCAGGGCATATTTCATGAGCTGTTAATTTGGCACAGGAACAGAAGGCCTCATGAAATGTGAGTGTGTGTGTGTGTCTAAAAAATGTGTGAAGGGAAAAACTCTTTTAATTGAAAATTCATGTGTGCGGCAGAAGGAGTGTGGTGGTGGGGGGGCGGGGTGTGTATAAAATGCGGAATGCGCAGCTTAAATATTTTGTTTTCATTCTTCCGACAATGACGATGGCAACGGCGCCGCTTGAGAGAGCAGATTGTTGTAGATTGTCCGTGTAAAATGCTTGAGGGGGCGTGGCTGGCGCCGTTTTTGTTTTTCCGGAGAAGAAAAAAAAAGGAAAGAACGAAACGAAAAAACGAAAAGGAGGTTAACAAGTTGAGATTGTGTGTTGATGTTTGCTGACGTCTCGAAAGCATTGCCTTTCCCTGCTCTTTCTACGAAAATTATGTGAGAAAAATCGTGCATTTGCGTTTGACGGTATGTAAGTGTATGTGTGTGGATGGAGAGGAAAGGAGGAAAGAGGAAGGAAGTGGGTATAGGGGGCCTACCATCAAGTGGGCTTAGCTGCCGCTGCTGCACTTGACAAAGCGACAAGGCAAAATTAGACCAGTCTTACATTTGCTCACGGTAAACATATCTCTCAAGTGGAAACTGTTTCCATTGCCCCTTTCCGAATGTCAAAAAGCCACCACCTAAATGGGCCACTTGCATTACCAAAAGCGCATGTGACCTGAAGAGAGAGAGAAAGAGAGAGGAAAGCACAGAAGCGAAGATTAAAGGTGCAGAGTTGTTAGGTGAGGAATGGCGTCGCTTTAGGGTTTCACGCACTTAACCTTGAAGAAATCTCAACACCACTCTAAAGTGTTACATAAAGCAAAGATGCAAAAGTCGTGGAACGTGTTGGAATAAAAAGATTAAAGTTTCAGTCGGTAAAAGTACATTTATTTACCAAATATATATAGTACCTACACTTCAGCTGTTTGCTTGCGTTCACGTTTATATAAATGTGTTTACACTTGGCAAAACTTTGAAATTATCAATGAAGTTTGTATTGGCAAGCAAATAAATCACACAATTTAAATCTTTTGGGATTCTTCTGTTAATTAATTGATGGCAATGTGTTTCGAAAAGGATAAGAATTTAATTATTATTTAATAAAAGTTTTCTTCTGAAGTTGATGCTTCTGTTAAATTTTATTTTTGGTTTGAAAAAAGCTTAAGAAATCTGAATTATTTTTCAACTACAAGTTGATTTACCCAATTGGTCTTTAAGCGAACTCATTTTGTGTAATTGGTCCAAATACTCACTCTAAACACTGTTATAATGGAAATTACCACATCATTATTATGCATGATAATGTTCATCCTCATGAATTGGTTGGCAATGCTTAATTAAAATGTTTTACCCTACACAAACTTTGCACCAGACTTTGCTTCTTCTCATGACTCAAGTCATTGAAATTGTTTGCCCAACGAATATCTATAGAAGAGTTAAAATTTTAAAAGAGATAGAAAATCTTTAGAATGCAAAATTACACATCAAACAATGTTATCAACTATTATCCAATTTTAATTTAAAATACTTCTTGGATGATAAATTTAATGAAAATTTATTTTTATCTTATCTTTATCTAGCGTATGCTAAGTTTCATAAATATATTTGGAAATTTAAAAAAAGGTTCGATCTGGTGTGAATAATTAAGGTAGAGAACCAGAAACTGAATGATATAAAGAATTCCATAACAGCGGAAATTCGTTATCGTATACTCTGGAAACTTAATTTGTGGCTACCACTTCACATAAGCTTATGATTGGAAAAGCCCTCTTTTTAATTTTATATAAACCAATTCTTTACTGCGTTTACATTGCTATGGTTAACTAGAACCCATCTCTTTAAAGGCTGTAATTAAAGTTCTAGGAAGCTACTTTATATAGTTTGTATTTGGACTTTGGGCAGAGGTTTTGTTCTATGGAAAAAATAAAAACATTAGAACACTAATAACGAAAAACATAGCCTTAAAGTACCGCATCTATTATTCTCGAAAATAAATTGAAAAAACCAAAATAATTTTGTATTTGTATTCTTTTAAATTTTTTTTTTTTTTACGAATAACTGAAAAATTGTGCTCTGGTAATCTGGCAAACAGATAAACATTGTAAAGCTATCCTCCAGTGGTGCCAGCCAAATAGATGTCCATTGCTTGTGAGTTCAGTTTGGCCTGACGTCGTTTCGGAATGGGCTGTATATGTGGCAATCGGGTTCCATTGACGGCATTCAAACTGACCAGGGTTTCATCATCATCGCCATCTGTAACGGTGGTTGTGCTACTGCTGACTGTCGGGTCCGATTCTGTATGCCTTCGCTTAGCCGCTGCCGCTGTACTTGTTGTCGGTTGCTGGTTACTGGATTCTGATAATTCCGACGATATTGTCTGCTGATTGCTACTGGAACTGACATCTGATATAGTTTGAGATGCCTGCTTTTTCTTATAATGACGAATGGCGTTTCTTAGTTTTTGTGCGTAGACCGTCTGCAACATATCCAAGCAATTGCCACAAATTGGGGTTTGTGCTCGTAATTCTTCATTTAGTTTCTGAGCGAATTTGAGCAGTTTCGGATCGTGGATAGTTTTGTGCGGTTCCTGTAGATAATGGTTTCCTAAGCCGCAGTATCGTTTATTTGTTACCGCCGCTTTTAATGATGCTCTGGTTGGGGAAGCCATGTCTTGGATTTTGTATGTTTTTTAATTTTCCTTTTGCTTGGATATGTATTCTCGCTTGCTTTGATAATTTCTGTTTCGTACAATGACATATCGATTACTATTAAGTCTATCGGTCTGGCAACCTTGTTTATTATTTATCGATAGCGGAGATGCGCAGCGATGAACTGGTAACTTTAACAAAGCTTATGGACTAATGATTGTTTGTCAGCATTATATCGATCTTTTTAATATCAGTATTAAAAAGTTTCTCAATAAAAAATTATGACAAAAGGATAATGATTCGGATTACATAACAGTAATCCATTCATTTACAACAAGCATTCTCACATTATTTATAGTGGTTCAAAATCATGCATAAACATGTTTTCTTGGTGCGATTGTGTATGTGTGCTTTCAGTTGGTTTCCTTATTTCCATCCTTTTACCAATTCAAATGTCACCGCAACTTTAGTTACCCATACACTTTGTTCTGGGTTGTTATTCCTCTTGTGTTTCATCCTTTCAGTTCTGAGTAAGGTTGCCGTTGGTTGTCGGTGTCGGTTCTTGTCATTAATTGCTTGGCCGCCATTTCGACTGGCAACCGTATCCGGCTGCCGTATCCGTGTCGACTCCAGCTCTCACTTCCCGTTCAACGTAGTTAAACAAATCAGCGTTTTTCATGGCCGCTAATGCAATCAAGCCGCAATAATTTTACCGCCGTCACCGTTGCCAATGTCGTTGGCCGCCCCAACGCACTGGCAATTTGTCATTCTCCATTGCATACCAGTCCATGAGATCTTACCGGGGGGTATTTAAGGAACAGGGGATAGGCATGCCAGCAGCTTTAGCAATGGCATTTTCATTTCCATTTTTATGCGCTTGTCATCGTTTGCTGTTGGTCCGGGTTGGGCTTAAGTGCTGCCATTTGCAGCCAGCAACTAGCAGACACCCAGCCAGCCAGCCAGTCAGCCAGCATTCATCCAGCAGCCTTAGTTGCCCAAGTCTCATTTGAGACACACTCCCACACACAAATACGAAACGAGAATAATATATGGTGTACGTGTGTGTGGACACACGTTGAGATGCTTTTTAGTTGATGGGATTGCTTTAGTTTCTCCTTAGCTTGTTCAGTTTTTTCCTTTGCTTGTTTCTTCCCTTTTCGTTTGTTGCCTTTTTTCCGTTTTGCAGCACTTAAATATGCCATAGAAATTTTACCGATTTTACTGGTCAGCAAAATAGGAAAAAACTATGAAAATATTACTTATAGCTGGTAATATCAATTTTTAGCCATGTTTATGAAATGGTTTCGATTTTATATTTTATTGCATATCTTTGGAAATTGAATAAAAATTATTGATAGCAGTTATTGCGGAAAAAGGAGTAATAAACAGTAAAATTTATTACAGAATGGCTTTTATTTAATTGAAAGCATTTTAAACTGATATTTCTTTTGGAAAAATTTATTAAATGACTTAATAAAAATGTAAAATAAAAAAAGCTAGAAAACTAAGGAAATTAGATAGTTTTTGAAATTAAAAAAAAGTTAAAAAAATTATGTAATATGTTCGTCGGCTTAATGATATTTATCTTTCTGTTAATTTTTTTAATTATTTATAAATTAAGGCCACATTCTACCAGGAAGATTTGTTGATAAAAGCCACCAACACTATACTATGTATGCTTCTCCGCAAAGACTAGGAATTAGTTTTGGAGACATAGTTTTAGGTGAAGGTTTCTTAGAATTCTTCGTAGATTCGGCTTCTGAAGGAAGCTTTGTGCGAAAAGAAAAAATTGACCCACCCTAATGTAAATGAAATGTTCCAATAAATTGACAGATATCACAAAATGGATGAAAATTTTAAATATTAAATCTTGAAGCCACATTCAATATGACAGAATATTATTAAAATAAATATTATTTCTTTGCTTGATAATTTATTGTAGGTTAAACTTTCTTTAACATTATTAGCAAGAAAAAAGGTGTCTCATCGATCTAAATATTCTGTTGTATAGTGTTCTTGGCAAAGCACATGCAAGCAGAATAGGTATAGCATTCGCTCTAGAACTTACATAGATGTATATTTGTATGAATGTACATTTGAATATACATACATACATATGTATTTTAGGTTTTTTTTGTGGTGGTGGCAGCCAAAAAGATGTCCATTGCTTGTGCGTTGAGTTTGGCCTGACGTTCTGTATGACTTCGCTTAGCCGCTGCCGCTGTACTTGTTGTGGAACTGACTTCTGATATAGTTTGAGATGCCTGATTTTTCTTATAATGACGAATGGCGTTTCTCAATTTTTGTTCGTAGACCATCTGCAACATATCCAAGCAATTGCCACAAATTGGGGTTTGTGCTCGTAATTCTTCATTTAGTCGCTGGGCGAATTTGAGCAGTTTCGGATCGTGGATAGTTTTGTGCGGTTCCTGTAGATAATGGTTTCCTAAGCCGCAGTATCGTTTATTTGTTACCGCCGCTTTTAATGATGCTCTGGTTGGGGAAGCCATGTCTTGGATTTTGTATGTTTTTTAATTTTCCTTTTGCTTGGATATGTATTCTCGCTTGCTTTGATAATTTCTGTTTCGTACAATGACATATCGATTAGTGCTGCAAAAATATCGCAGCTGTATCGATAATATCGATATTTTCGAAATTTGGGATTATATCGATTCGATTTTCCTAATATCGATATATCGAAAAACTGGACACACTTTGCATTTGCGCTGGCGGTGTAAGTTACTTGTTTAATTAATTTCTCAAATGTTTTAAATAGTTGCATAGGTTTTACTTTGGGCATTTAAAAGTGATAGATAGATCAATTTGTGGGTAGAAAACGTAAGTACAATTGAAATGTAGTAATTGAAAGACATTTATTTGTTGCATGTGTATTTAGGCGCTGCGGAGGATCATTCCGACGAAGAGAACAAAAATGCGAGAACTACAGAAAAATCGGTGTGCCGAAAGTGCGGCAAGGTGTGCAACACTAGTGGAAATACTACAAGTCTTCAAAACCACTTAACCCGCATGCATACCACGCTGCGAGAGGCAGAGTTATCTCCAAAATCAGGTAGCATTCTTCCGTTCAGCAATGAAAAAAAGAACAATTTTTACAAAAACTTTCAACTTTAAAACTGAATATTGGCCGAATTAAACAATTGATCTTGAATATTTTTACTTTATTCGAAAAGTAGATCGATTTTAGTTATTTGTTGTGAAAAACACAATAAAATTTGGAATACTTAGTAAATTGGAAACGTTTCAAAAACACACTAAATTTTCGCATTTTTTAAACATTGGTGGAGTGGAATCAACAGAGATTCACGATATAATTATATACACGTGATAAAGTGACTTATATAGTGTGGTCTTGCGCCTTTTTCCGCAAAATTGATCAAAAATTCAAAAAACTTATGCCACGCGTTTAAAAACGCGTTTCAGGTACAAGGAAGAAGAAGAGCGCATGCAAATTTGGCAAAGTATTATTTGATATTTACATATTTGTAATGTAACAAAATCATTAGAAAGGATATAAAACAAGTCAAACCGACATTAAATGTTAATGGCTTGAGAAAAAAATGTAATTCGACCAAAAAAAAATTGTTGATCCAATTGTTCCTATGAGAGCTATAACATATAGTCAACAGATTTGACTTAGCACAGACATTTTTATATGTACTAAACTTCCAAATAGAAAATTTTGGGACAATCGCTTTATAAAAACTCGCTCTAAAACTATATTTCTGACCGATCGTTCCTATGTGAGCAAAAAGATATATTCAACCGATTCTGATGAAACTTGGTAAATATTTTAGAAAGTAAATTAAACTAATAGAATACAAATTTCATAATTTTCGATTGAAAAACAACAAAGTTGTGGAAGCTTAACTTTATTCTCGACCGATCGTTCCCATGGGGCTATGTGATATAATTATCCGATCAGAATGAATTCAAGATATACAATGCCTGCAGCAAAAAGAAGCCTATGTGCGAAATTTCAGCTCTGTAGCAATAAGGGTCTCGGAGAAAATTAATATACCCTTGCGATGGTATATTTTTTTTGCGATTTCAATAAAAAATTAAAACAAATTACTTAGAAATCTGATTTAGTCATTAAAACTAAAATAATAAAGTTCATTTGTGATCAAAAAAGCGTTTTTTAAGTGAATTTTAAGGGTAAAATATGCCTAGAAATATTTTTCAACTTTGACCTTGAATAACAAAGCAACCCGAGCTTAAACAATTATCTATCGAATGCTTTTTAAATTTTGAAAATAGCTTCACTACTTTAGTAGATATGATTTTTGATAAGCGAAATGAGCGATGGCCCCCCTGTGCGACGTGAAAAAAGTTAAAAAGGAGAACCGCTATGTGTCAATAAAATAAATATGATTTTGATCTCCGTTTTGTTTTTATTTTACACCTGCAATAAGTTGTTTAATGCGTTTAGGAATAAACATAATAAAACTGATCATTTTTTAAAAAATTTTAAGTAAAAAGATGCGTCGATATATCGATAATATCGATCTTTTTCTCTCAGAATATCATAAATATCGATACTTCAAAATATCGATCATTTTGCAGCACTAATATCGATTACTATTAAGTCTATCGGTCTGGCAACCTTGTTTATTATTTATCGATAGCGGAGATGCGCAGTGATGAACTGGTAACTTTGACATAGCTTATGGACTAATGATTGTTTGTCAGCATTATATCGATCTTTTTAATATCAGTATTAAAAAGTTTCTCAATAAAAAATTATGACAAAAGGATAATGATTCGGATTACATAACAGTAATTCATTCATTTACAACAAGCATTCTCACATTATTTATAGTGGTTCAAAATCATGCATAAACATGTCTTCTTGGTGCGATTGTGTATGTGTGCTTTCAGTTGGTTTCCTTATTTCCATGAATGAATGTACATTTGTGCATTCAATGTATGAATGTACATTTGTATGTACATATGTATGTACGTATGTTAGGTTTTTCTTTCTCCCTCTTCATCACATGATGCAAATGAAGCATTTTCTAGTATGTACGTGTTTGTGTGTGAGTGTGGTATTTGTATTGGCGTATAAGTCAATTGCTATACAATTATGGGCAACCAAGAAAAACACAAAAAATCAATTTAATTTCCACAAACCGAAATCAACTTCTTGTCTTGTGTTTCTTCTTTTTTTTTTTTTTTTGGTCAGTGAAGCGTTCAATAGATAAGACCACACGCATTTACACAGACAGACAACCACACACATGCGCTCTATCAAACGCTGGCACTAACACACACATACTTCACAACCATTAAACACTTCATAAAATGGTCATTTCTTGTTTTTCCTCTTAGCCTTCATTTTGTTCATTTTCTTGTTGTCCGTTTGTTTTGTCATTTCATTGCGGCATACTTTTGGGCGTTGCGTCGTTTTTATTCTCCTCTCGCACACTTTCACTTTCTGCTGTTGCTATTGACCCTTCTTGGGAAATTTTTGTCGGTTTTGGTATTTGGTACATTGTTCCCTCATTTTTTGTGTTTTTGGATAAAAATCAGTCAATAAATCGATTGCTTTGCATTATTTATAATGACACAGAACAGAGAGACACGCAGTCAAGTTATTTAGTTAGTTGGTTAGTAAGTTAGCTGGTTGGTTGGTTGGTTAGTTGGTTGTGAGTTTATTGGGTGGCTTGTGCCTTGTTTTATTGGGTAACAACAATCTGCCCCCCAAGGACATTCAGAATTCATTCCCAGTTCACCTTGTAACGTAGGCAATCTCAGTGTCTATGTCATTTTTTGTTTTTGTGTGTTATTTATTAATTGCTTTTACCCTGACTCAACTTTTGATTGATTTGAGCCTTCACGCACACATGATTATACTGTACTCTAGTTACATATAGACAGAGATATCAGAAATTCTATTCAATTCCCTTAGTGGTTGTAGGTTTATGACATGAAAAAAAAAACTAAATATTAAATGAAGGTTACAACTAACCTTAATTAAGATGGAAAACCCATTATGGAAAATAGTAAATGTGAAGTAGAAATATTTAGAAATATATAGATAACTAAATGTTATAATCATTTTATTAAGTTTAAGTCAAAAGTTTGTTTTGCTAGAAGAAATACTTTGTTTAGCTTATTGTATTAGTTTTATCTAAAGTCTGTTCAAAGATATGTGTAAGTTCGGTTATGATTAGAAAAGATTCCTAGATGTCCCAGGGTAATGTCAATGTCAGAGAAATCCCCGATATTATATAAGATGTTAAATAATTTACACTTATGAAATCCTTTCCAAAGCAATATAGCTTTGGATTTTTCAAACAATGTTCTTTCTATTCTATATTCTTTCTTTTAATGCTTATTTTTCTTTCAATATACCCTGTAATAAGTAGACATGTTAAAGAAAGTCAAACACCCCTTAAATCACCATCAACCTATTAAAACAGCCAAAGTTACTCTTGGTTTTCAGAAACAAAGCAAACAGGTATATCTCTGACATTCTTTATCCGATTTCAACAAAATTTGGTCAGTTGGTCAGCTACACTTTGTTACGAATTGCTAAGAAAGAGTGGACGTGGCGAATATTTGAAACAAACTTGATCATCGTGGAAACTAGACGGATGTTCACCCCAAATTTGATAGCTCTAGCTATTATAGTCCCCGAGATCTACTTGTGTGTTAATACAGATGAACTAACGGACAGATGCACCTGTCTTAATCGACTTGGCTATTAATGCTGATCAAGAATATATATTTTTAAATTATAATTTATGTCTGTTACCTACATTTCAGCGACTTTAATAAACTCTATTAGGCTATGGGTAAAGGTATAAAAATATATCCCAGTTTCTCTTTTGATAAAACACATTGTAAATTTGCACCGCGTAACATAATAAAAAACCTTTTTTATTGCATTTTGTGGAAATTCCTTTACCAGTCACTTTTTTCATATGCAAACAAACATCTGCTTGAATAATAAAATAAGTTTTTATCTAGAAATATCTCCCAGCTCTAATATGTTTTAAATCGTCTCCTTTGCTGAGGAAAACGAAGTAAAACTCAATTAGAGTTTGTTGTTATTTTATTCTTGCCACAGAAAGCTAGAAATGTATATATATATCTACATTTTTGTTTTCGGCTTTAGTAAGTTTTTTTTTTGTTTTTGGAAAATTTCAAGGTTTTTCTAGCACTTTGCCCAGTTTGTTTGGTAATGGGAAAAGTTTTTTTGGCTGCTGCCGAAGCTGCCTTATATTTAGTTTTATGTTTGCTAAGCACAGTTCAAAATTTTCTAATAATTCTGGGAAATGGGTCGGGTTGGGAGGGGAATTGTGTAAAATGAAGGCGTTGGCAAATGTAAAATGAAAAGTGTAAAACCTGTTGGCCATTTGGTGAGAAGTTGACAATGTGCCGACAATTTGCTAGGCATTTAAATTCGCCTTCTTGGCAATCCTTAAGTCTCAGTCATAGTCATATATAATGTATGACATGATTGGCATATTTGTGTGTTGGCTTCCAATGAGAGATTATGGCCTTGAACCTTTTTCCCTTGCCACCCAGCCCCCGGCTCATTGAAGAGCTGATTGTGTGGGCGAAAGGGCTTCCCAAGACAAGGGCCAATGCTTTTGTCATTGATTTATTGGCTTTCAGTTCAAGTCTATTTTCTTTCAATCATGTGTGCTAAGTGTGTGTGTGTGTGCTTAAGAAAAATTCATTTAAAGCTCATTTTCCAGCTTTTCATATTACTTTTATAAGTTAACCAAAATGTAGGCGTGGTACATTGTTTTAAACATAGTCAAAGTTTTTGTGGTTTGCCTCTCGAACCGCCTCAGTTTTTGCATAATTAAACTGCCGTCACAGGTGCGAAACTCAAAGAACAGAAAGAGAATGTGGAGGGAATCGAAAAGTTTTTCCATGACACAGTTTTCTTTTCGCTGGTTTCTCTTCGTTTTTGGTTCTTCAATTATGCAGTTGACAGGCCTAAGCTGTTAGCTCGGTTATATTTCTTATTAATGCTCCAACAAATTGCCAACGATTGACATAATTTATGTCCAACGCACACACAGACACACTAAACACTCAAAGCACAAACACACACATACACATTCGCACACACATAGAGGGGAAAAATTGTTTGAAGGTGTCGCCGCTTGTCCCAGGGGATCAATAAAGGGACAAGGCCAAATCCTTTTTGTTTCACATAAATGCCAGAGAAATAAAAATGGGAAAGGAAATCAAGAGAGAGATTGTCAATTCCCAGCAATTGTCCAATCATCTATGTAAAGTTGTCCTGTGGGCAAGATTAGTTGAGTATCCTTTTGCGAAGCTCAAATTTGATGGATATGCATAGAAGGGGAAAGATTGAATGACCATCGATTGTTCTATGATTTATACTCTTGATTAGATTGATGGGTTAAATTGGAATGCCAAAATGTTTTATCAAATGAGTTTCAAATCTTTTTCTGCATAAACAGGATGTATAGGAGAATAATTTTAAAATGTTGAATACCCTAATGTTTTGGGGGCAAGTTTCGACCCAGTCGAGTTAATGGCCAGATGACTGATTGTGTAGCAGTTACATTTAACGACTGTTGTCAACTTATTTTTGGATCCAATATAATGGAAATCCATTAAATGTTTTATTTTTAGATTTCTACATTCAAATTATTGATTTGGCTCATAAAGCTACCATTATTATTCTTTTGTTTTGTATAATAATATTTGATAAAAAAAACGGGCATTTAACTTTGTGGAAACTTTTAGTTTATCTCAAAAACTAATAAAGATCAGGTTTTTATATTTGATAAGATTTTTAGTTAGATTCGCTTCAATACGTTACTGTACACAATTTAAGTGATATTCCTACAACTTGCTATATGAAAATTTGAAACTTTTTCTATTTTTTAGTTTTAAGTATCCATCTTAACTGACTTTAGCATCGAATACTTTGTCTAAAATCGATATTGAGACAAGAATGTACAGCTAAAACCCTTTTGTTTTTAATGAAAAATATTAAAATATATAATTTTTTTCTGAGTGAATGAATATTAACCAAAACTGGGCTATAATCTTTTATTTTACTTTACTTTACTTGAAATTTACTTAAATTTGCTTTATAAGAATATTAAATGATTATCATTTTTCCTATTCAATAAATTCAAAGTTAAAATCCTCATGAAGCAAAGATAAGAAAAACATTCAAGTAAATTTTGTGAAGAAAAAATCATTTTTTTTATATTTTATATAGTTAATAGTCGTAGAGTCCTGTGGACCGAGAGTCATCAAATGGTTTTACTCAGCAAAATGAAATGAATGAGGAAGGTTGACTTCGGGCAACGTCATCGTCCATCACCCATCAGTGTCAACCTTGGTAGACCGCTCTCCCGATCCCGATCCCGATCCCGCGCCCGTATCCTCATCCGCACTCATACCCTTCACTCCTGCAACATTGTTCAGCTATCAACCACTAGCCTCCGCCTCGACGCTTAAAGCAATGAACTTTAAGTAATTTGCTTTTACTGCCTGTCAAGTGACGAGTAAAACAAAATGCCGCATTTTTTTTTACCTTTTTTGGTCGCTTTCTCCCTACCTCTCTCCCCTCTCTCACTCTCTCTCTCTCTCTTATCAAAATCAATTTGCGAAGAGGTGGAATGAAATGATGTAGTATAGTGTGATGGAATGGAGAATTGAGTATGGGGAGGGAAATGTGTAGGGGAAAAGAAAAGTTGCTCTGTTTGTCGCCTATTTTGGCGCTCTATTTTTGAGTTTTTTATTTTGTTGTTGTACCATTTTATTGTGCAATGTTCCGGAAGGCTGCTTTGTTTCAGCAAAATGCGCCATAAACAAGAGCAACATATAAACGGGAGAAAAAACATGAAAAAGAGTGTTTCAAAATTGCCAGATATATATCTTGCAGAATCCTCAACAACAATGTTGTGCGAAATGATTGAATTTAGAGGGGAGTAGAGTATACAAGAGGGAACCAACTGCAATTTATGTTGATAGTAAGGGGTTTGTATACCAAAGGGTTATGGGGTACAAGGAAAAAGTTAACCCAATTATTGAAAGTGGTTTAGTAGTTTAAAAGTTGCATTTCCAGTTTCTGGTCTATTGAAGCGCCCAAATTGATTGCCATATAGGCAAATGCTCAATGTGAAAACCAATTATAATTCAATTTGTACATAAGCATGTAAAGAAAAGTGGTAATGTTGAAATATTTGAAAATAAAAAAAGTTAATGAAAAGTTTAATTCTGTTTCAATTAGGCATTTGATTTTAGTTAAACAACATTAGATTAGCAATAAAAATTATTCTATTAAATGATAAAGAAAAATTTTGCAAATCTGGTATAAATATAAAAGAATTATCGCGTTTTATGCCTGATCTAATAGATCTATATCATATTGAGATAACCTTCTTAAAGGTTACACGGTATATTGAAACGAATTTAAAATTAATTAAACATTAACTTCTAAAAAAATTAAATAGCGAATTAGTAGTTTTTATATTTCAAAAAAATAAAAATTAGGCGTTTATTGTGAATTGAAAGATAGAAAAGATTTATCGCCCCTTATGTCTGATCCAATTAGTTTACATCAGATTGCAATTCTAACAAGTTAGACATTGAAACGACATCGAAAATAATTGAGCTTCAATTGTATCTATAATAGAGGAAATTATAAAAGATTATCTATTATTAATATCTATAAAAAAACGTTCAGCGATGTGTAAAATTTCTGGTTGAATAACTAAATCAATAATCAATTGTTGAAAATAGCTAAGTGATAATTGATGAAAAGAATTAAATGCAGTTAAAGCGAAGCTTATATAACTTATATTTCATTTTGTAGTACGGATGAAATCGAATCTTATCTTCCATCATACCTTGCCTGATTTCAATAGGCCACAGTCTTGCTTTTAAAAGGATTCCAGAGAACTCACCTCAAATGAAAAATCAAATGGCGCAAACTATCAGACAAATTACGAACCAATAAATTTACTATGTCCAAGAAAGGGAAAGTGTTCCAGTTCCAAGAAAAATATTAAACTTTTGAAAGATTATCTGACATCCCCAATAGACTACTTTATTTATAGATATGTTACATAGTCTACAGGAATGCTCATTATTTAAGTTGTAGATTGAATTACAAACAACAAACAACCTTTCTGGACGTTAAATTCATTCTTTGAGCTTAATATATTTCTAAATATTAATTTAAAAAAATCTTCATATTACTAAGACAAATTTTTCTGCCTTTTTGGACCACTTGAGCGCAGCCTACTCAAAATTACTTGTCTTGCCTTTGTTCTTATCCTCTTAATTTCACTTTTGGTTTATTGCAGGTTTTCTTTAAATAAATTTATAAAATTATTGTGAAAATTTTGCTTGATTAACTGACCGCAAAAAGACAAAAAGCAATATCCCTTTATAACAATTTCATAAGACTTTTATAACAAGGTTTTTGCTTCATGTTGTCAATTTTTTTTGTTTTTTTTTTCTTTTGCAGGATGTCAGGTGGAGGGAAGGATGGTCCTTTTTCTATTAGAGTATTAGACATTGTTTCTTCTTCTTTTGGTTGTTGGTTCCTTTCTATGTAAGCAGCTTATAACAGCTCAAAAATGTATTTTGTTTTGTTTCAGTTATTTTTTTTTTTGTTGTAGCCTTCCGTTTTTGAGGAAATATTTTTAGAGCAAATAAATGAAATAGAGTTTGTTATGTGAGATAAAATTCAAGAGAAATCTACAAAAGCAACACACGCATACCTACACCTATACACACACTAATGCCTATAACAAGCTGAGGCAGTGAAGATTGTTTTAAACAAAAAAACAAAGAGGAGCAATTTTTTTTTTGTCTTCCTTATTTAGGTCGAAAAGCACTCAAGAAAGGCCAGAGCAGGAGCTTTGTAGGTGTGTATTGGTGTGTCTCTCTGTGTGTGTGAATGTGTCAGTCAGGTGACAGTGTAAGCGCCTTAAGCTGCTTGAACACACACACACACAACACCAAAAAAGGAGGACACCCAACATATGGTGGCTGAAGCAATCCATATATTCTACAAACTCATCGTATCGTATAGTTTTACTTGTTTATATACCCTCTAGTCATGTGTTGAGATAGTGTTTTAGGGTTTCGTAAAGGATATGTGACAGTCATAGATTTGCGTACTTGTTAACGGGTAACTCAAAGTCGCCTTGTTATCTTTTAATTTAATTTCAACATTTTCATACTTTGCAACAAAGCAAATGCAATGAAAACTTTTGCTACAAATTGAGTTTTCTTAAGGTCGAGCGACGCAGACAAAGAGCAAATGATATTTGAACTTTATTACACGCCAGGTGAATAAAGGTGAGGCTCAATTGATTGACCTTGTTTTTTTGTTTACTTAAACTATGTCAAAGTTTTTCCCTATATCATCATTTTGCCACTCTAAATTTCCAGTGACTGGACAGAACATTGTCTGAAGCAAATTGAGTAATTTAAATAAAGCATTGCACAAATGTTCTTGACAGTGTTTGCCCTTTTCCCATTGAGTATTCCCTTAACAATGAGATGGTCCATGTCATCTCTCAAACACACACACACACACATTTTCAATGCAGATACAGATGCATATATGTAAGGATATATATTCTCAACTCACAATCAGTTACATATAGAGAGGGGAATACGTTGCACATGTGCTGGCTTTGGTTATTTGATACAATTTGCCAGTCAGGCAGGTCCCGGATGTTGCTCAATTTTTGGGCCAGAGCAGTCAACTGTGCATCTAACAGATACACACACCAGCACACAGAGAGGGAGAGAGGGAAAAAGGGGGGGATAGATGT
This sequence comes from Drosophila austrosaltans, assembly GCA_035045865.1. Lineage (NCBI taxonomy): Eukaryota > Metazoa > Arthropoda > Insecta > Diptera > Drosophilidae > Drosophila > Drosophila austrosaltans. The sequence goes on from JAWNOQ010000200.1 coordinate 8,836,940, forward strand.
ATACATAGATACTATATATATGTATCTGCATTGGCTTTCTGTTAGTCTCTTTTGCGGCTGTTTTCACGCGGCCAGCCATAAATTTACATTTTGCAGCTAACTGGGCGAATGACAGTAAAGGCACGACCGAGGACGGAGGGGAATTATGTTGAACGTTTTTTTTTTTTTTTTTTTGTGGAAAATTTCTTCTTTAAAAATAGCAAAATAATAAAAATGCCAAGACAAGAGCTGAAAAATATTTTGCTTTGCCCGTTGCTCATCAAACTTTCATGCGTTAAGCATGAAAATGGTCTTCACTTCTTCATTCTCATCTTCATGTTTCTTGTCTTTGTCTCCCTTTTGCATTTTTATTTTTGTTTATTGCTTTGCCGTGTCCGTTTATGCGCATAATTTATGCATAAATTTCAATTACCTTCGGCGCCCCCAAAAAGTATGCTATAGCATATTTGCGTTGCCAGCGACTGACTCTAATTCACTTAAACTGAAGAAGCAGGCATAATAAACATACCACTTCAGAGCACTTTCCTCCGAAAACAAAGTATATGTTAAGTATATGTGATTCCATCCGAAATAGGTACCTAGTATAACCGTAATCGGGAAAGTCGTAACCGTTTCATCATAATACTAGTACAAAGACTTGGAGATACTCTTTTCCAACTAGATACTCTTGGAGATACTCTTTACCAACTAGATTAGCTAGCTGAGTAATTTTCTTTTGTCTTTTTATGGAGATACTCTCGCTCAACTATCTATTCTGTCACTTACTATTGTTTCTAGTTCATTTTACCAACTAAATATTTAATAAATACATAAAATTTCAAATTTCAATTGTCATTTGCATTACCCGAAAAAAAACCAACTTAATATACTGATTTTACCCACATTTCTAGCCAAGAGTGCCTTTTTGCCATCTCTATTTCCCTATGTATGTATATATACATATAGATTTTTTGTTGTTTTGTAAACCGAAAAAGGGAAATTTGAAATTCAAAGCACGTAAAATGTGGCACGCGTCGTCGCTTACAGATATGTCAGTAATTTATATGGGCAAATATTTGCGCACTTGGCACAGAAAACCGCCCAAAAACAAGAAAAAAAAAGGAAACGAAACGAAACGAAAGAGGAGCAGATAAAAGGACATAGAAGGCAAATGCAGTTAGCCAGAGGGCACGCCTTCATGTCCCATGCTCATGGTTCATCCGTTGATTCATTACAACTTCATTAAAATGTTGGAAATTTTCGCACACTCTGCACATTTGCTCTGGGGAGGAGCAGAACTTAATCGAGTTGCAAGTGAATGACCAGGCCATGTGTGACCAACAGCTGCTGTTACTGCTGTAAGCTTGTTATTAAATTTTTATTGATTCCACCAAAGTTAATGAAAATTCAACCAACCAACCAACCAAACCATCCAATAAAAAAAAAGCAAGAAGAGAAATGAAATGAAGGACATTAAGAGGCGTGAAAATATGCAAAGTGACAGGCACAGAGACCCAGAACCGAAACCCAAAGAGAATCTTTCGCTAATTCTAATGGATAATTAATTTTGTTTGGTCCATGTTGACGTCTCTCGTCTTTAATGAATTTCTCAGCTCCATAATTAGATTGCGCTAAAAGCAAAAAAGAAATACTAAAAATAAAACGCCACACACACACAAATAGAAAATAATGTCTATGTCTGAGAATTATGCAAACGTTGCAAAAGCCAAGCCAAGTTAAGTCCAGCCAAGTTAAAAGCAAACGCAGAACAACGATTAGCACAAAGAGTGCGTCAAGAAAGCTGGAAGTGAAGTAAGTAGGGACAACGCACTGCTTCGTAGGTAGAGGGTGGTCTTACTCTATCCGCTGTCTATATTTCACCCTCTCCCTCCTTAGCTCCATCCACTTTGAGCTGCGTTAATGAGTGTCATTACCACTTGGTCGGCAAAACCAAAAGCAAAAAGAAAAGTAATTCCGAATGTTAAGAAGAGAAGAAGACTTAGAAATACTCTATGACAAATAAGTTTGTTACTTAAAATTCTTAACTGCCAAGAAAATATTCTCACATTGGTTTATTTTATAGTTGGAATTGTTTATTACTATTAAACAGACAATAATCAAATTCTTGAATAGTTTTTAAATTATCAGAATATAGGAAATAAATTTATGTTTTCAAGTGTCTGAACATTTTCCTTCTACTTTCGTACCACTATTTTTACTTGTGTGGCAGCCCGTATTTAGGGTTGCCCGCATGTCTGACATCTTATAGACTGGCAACTTCCCCTGCGGCTAGTAAAAATTTCAAAGTTTTTTTTCCGAAGAAAAAGAGCCAAGTCTTTGTTTCTTCTTTCTGTAAGCCTAATGGTGATCAGAGCTGCCATTGCTGATTGATTAATTACGTTTTAAGTATATTCTATGATTCTATGTTATTTCATATAATCTTGGGATAGAACAATGGCTTTTCTTCAAAACAATAGATTAGTTGGTCTACATACATATGTACATACATACATACATACAAACAGATGAACATATGTATGTACATACATACTTTTGTATGTGAATATGAGTTGTTTCGCATTGTAATATTAACTACATATCAATCAAATTTATCACAATTATGCATACAATCAAGAAATACACCCACTTATCATGGTAATAGGAAATCTATATGTATGTATGTATGTATTTTAGGGCGGGTCAATTTGTATCGAGCCAAAAAAACGTGGTAAGCGTCCATCAAAATCGGAATCTGCGAAGAATTCTACGAAAGAACGAAGTTGTTTGTAGTTTCATGGTAAAAGTTTCTTAGAATTCTTCGTAGATTCCGATTCTGATGGACGTTTTGTGCGAAAAAAAATTGACCCACCCTAATGTATATACTTTAGCTCTTTGCTTCAAACTTATGGACAAAACGAATATACTTTGCTATGGCAAATTTATATGTCTGTATGTACATTTATTAGAAAAAACTTTTACTTGACCTTAACTTGGAGTTCTCTTTGAGTCACTTTGCTTACTTTCTTCTAATCTCACTTTGCTCTGGTCTGTTGCTCATTAAATTTTCTGGTTTTAGTTTTACTACAGATTAATTTATTGGAGGTGAATGAAATGGCTTGCGACTTCAATAGACGAAGGCAATCCGTAGTAATGGCGTTTAAAACAAAATGTATTCGAAAAGAGAAAATCAAAATATTAGCAGTGAGTGAGAATATATGTATATAAGTTCAGTAAGGGATTATTTTTACGACTCCAAAAAAGTTGTGAGTATTTCAATTTACAGCCATAATCAGTAAAAAAATCATTTAATTAGGATTAATGTATTTAAAAAATGTTTCAAAAATCTTGTGAAATGTGCAAAGGTCCGTTTTATACTCCTGCAAAGCATATTGGAATCGGTCAAATATTTGTCGCCTAAAAATATACGCTTCCGACCTTACAGGTATATAACTGCCCATCTGTCAGTTTCTTTGCAACTTTTAGACATTAATGTTCAAGCTATGCGGATGAAACTTGATAGATCAGCTTTTTAGGTAAGTATGTTTATCAAGTTGAATAATTGGTGGGATTGGACTACTAGGAGGTTTATTATCTGCATAGTGTATATACATAAATGTTATTTGTATGTGTACACCATCCACCAAGTTTAAAACATTTTGGATAACATTTATTTCGAAAAAAAAAATAAATAAATAAAACGAATCTTTAATGATAGCTATTTACTTGAGCCAAAAGTAAATTAGTAGAAATCAGCCTTACCTGCAAAGGATTTGGTCTCTGGATGTATCAAATTAAAATATATTATATAAAAATATTAGGTATTATAAAATTTTTGTATTAACTGGGTGTGTTGCACAAAAAAACTTAATAGTCAAGAACTGCAAGGGTATACAAATTTCTGCACGAATGACAGCAGCTTTGATAGTTTTTTCTTATAAACAACTGGTAAAACAAAACTGATGTTGTTCTGAAGAAAAAATTTAATAGTTTTTTACTCCCGCTTTACAAAGCTAAACGAATTTTTAAGTTAAATAATCAACATTACATATTCTTCTATGTTAATAGAGTTCATGGGTATAAGTACTAGCAGTGTCTTTCTTTACCTGGCAACTAACCATGATTTATTGATGTCCATTCTTTCCTTTGCGTGCTGCTAACCATTTCTTGGCCAATTAAATGCATGATTCCTATACATATTGGTAGAAATAAAAACCTTCTTGTGACCCTCATCAATGCATCAATTTATCTGTCTCGCCTTTAAGTCAAAGTTCCTCATTTACTTACCGTCTGACTGAATGACTATTTGACTGGACACAATCATGGCTGCTAATGACTAATGGGTGACAATCAGAGTAAAGTTGTGAAGAGGAAATATGCCTGGCCGTAAGCTCATTGAGCTGTAACATAATATTTATAGCAAAATATATGTATGCATACATATATATATATTCATATCTATATATTATATACATAAATGCAAGACACTTGAACTCTCACTCTGCTCTCTCTCTTTCTTAAGTTAAAGTCTGAGCCAGGACCTGCCCAGCAGGCAGGCAACCAGCTTAAGTAACCTAATCTGTCTTGGTGTGTATGGTATGGTGTTTGTGTGGGTGTTGTATGTGTTTGCCCATCATCATCATAAATAAGTATAAACAGGCTCATCACTTGAGCAGTTTTCTCTGTCTCTCTCACTCTCTGTCTCTCTGCTGTCTCTGTCTCTTTTTGTTTATCTTTATCCTAAGCTTTTAGTTCCACATAATTTGATATTCATGCATGTCACATTTGTGTGATTTGTGTGTCATCAAAGTGAATTTTGTTTATGTTGCATTTATATATATTCTCTTCATTCCTCTGTCTCTCTCTTTCTGTCCATGGTCACTAATTCGAATTCCATTCATTGCAGGCTACAGTAACAACTGAGGACAACCTCTCCAATTGTAGCAGACAGGATAAAGGACAAAGGTAAGTGAGTCCTCTTAAATTTTGTACCATTTTATGCCATTCGACAGCCGTTGAAATACCCAAGAGAGGGTCGATCGTCTTAGATAGGCGAAAAGGCAGACAAATAATTTACATATTTATCAGACTTGGCAAATATTTATTTCCCATTTTTCTTCTCCCCACCCACCTGTCCCTCATCCAACTGGAAAATAAAATCATTTTTCAATGTCAATCTGTATTTGGCATATGGTTGTATGAGATTCCTGTAGAGTAGGCGGAGATTTTCCCTCGTTTTTCTGGCTGTTGTGTTAAATGATTTGAACTTTGCAATAGATAAAGAAATTGAGTTTGGGTTAAAATGTTGACTTTGTTAGCAAAGCAACAACAATATTTAACTTTTTACTTAAATAAATAACATGCCAGCATTTGGATTATCTCTAATTAGGACAAAATATTCAAATTTAAAGCCTCGCCAAGTCCACTCCCAATTAACTGGATTCAAATTAAAGAAGCAATAAGTTGAAGTGATGTAAGTTAAAGGTGCTTAAGTAAAATCGATGGAAAGTAGGATATAATATGCATAATCTGCTTTTTAAAAAGACGCTAATAATATCCATACATTATATTCTGTTAATCAAAATGGTGCAAATTCTTGTTTGTTTTAAATAGATTCAAATTAATAGATACATTTGATGTCAGTTTGTTTTTACATTAAAAACATTAATTGGAACTTGCCAATATACTTGAGAATTTTCCCCAATTCTTCCTATCGATTATGTATATAGATTTTACCTTGTGGGTGATGGAATAAAAATGTTAAAATTTCTTTAGTTGGTCTGGGGTAAACCTAGTAGCAATAATACAGTCGAAACTCTCTATAACGAATCCCAAGGGCTCGCGTAATTTCTTCGCTATATAAGAAATTCGTTATATAGAAAAGAGAAAATTTTCTGTTGTTTTTGTTTGAACTACATTTTTCCACTTTTAATCTTCCAGATAATTTTCTAGTTCACTTAGAGAAACATACACAGTTTTTGGTACTTCGTTTTTTATTTCCAAATGAGAACGGAAATTTTTAACTGATGAAGAAAGTTGTGCATATGTGGTACAATTTCGTTAAATCGAGATTGAAAACGCTTTAACTTACAAGTTGCTTTCCGTTTAAGGAAATATTCGTTACACGGAAATTCGTTATAAAGAGATCATAATACACTAGAAATATATCCAAATTACGGTGTTCATAACATTGATTATAAAGAAAACTTAGTTATATAGAAATTCTTTATAGGGAGTTTTGACTGTACTTTTAATTTGAGCTCCTTTGTGGGACACAAACATTTGAATTAAGATATGAAAAACTATATTTACCGTTTTTCATTTCAAAGCTTATCGTATAATTAAAGCCCTTTTATTGATTTCCTTAAGCGAACTGTTAATAATCGCCAAGTCCTTCATTTTAACTGATTACAAATGTTCAGTAAAATTACTGTTTTAATCACATATAATAAGGCTAATTCTACACAAATAAATAAATACATTTTTATTAAAGTAATAATTATTTATATAAGTATCATATTCATGGGATAAAATTACTGCGTTATTGCAATGTTAACCATTTGATACAATTTAATTGGGTAATTTGCATAAAATTTTTTTGCATAAATGAAAATTTTATATGGAAACAAAGTAAAAATCAATGCGTTAATTTAAGGGGATTCAATTTTTATTTCACTTCCATCATGCTGTGCGTGTGTATCGTGTGAGTGAGTGTGTTTGCTTTTGATAATTACGAAACCAAAACCTAAAGCAAAAAGGAAAAAAAAGGAAGGAAAATGGGATGTCTCCTACACAAATTAATATTGTATGTGTGTGTGTGTGTGATTAATTGTTGCGCCTCCTGCGCAAATGTAAATATTTATTTATAAAGCCCCTTGTGGAGATATATGTATATAGTCAATTATGATTTACGACCAGCTGCAGGACCAGCAGCAAACAGTGGTAACATCGGTTGAAGCGGTAACAGCAGGTGGCAGCAGGTGATGAGATTTCAACAGCTGTGAGCCAAACATCATCATTGCAAAATTGACTATGAAATTATAATTAATTCTGATTCTATGCGCTTGATTAAACAAAAGTGCAATCAACGATTTAAGCAAATACAATTTAACGACTGAAAAATAAAGTAATGCAACGATTCATCCATTTGAATTGATTGCTGTGAAAGTTTCAGGCATTTGCGTCATTCTATTTCTCTTTCTCTCCTTGTCGATGATCGTTTGATGAGATCAAAAAGAAATTGAAAATTGTTTATGGTTTATATTCTATATACATGAGAGATATTAATCATAAAGTATTCGACAGCTGAATGAATGTTTTTCATTAGAAATCGCACAGACAGGGCAACAAATTCCAGTCATTTTGTAAAGATTAAAACTACAATGCAACTTTGACTAAAGATCTAAAGATTATTTTCAGTGGCGCCAACTTTGAATCCGTTGGTTGATATCCTTTTTAATAGAAATTTCGAAAATATATTAGAATAAGCAGACCTCGGTAGATGAGTTGTCTAAGTGGCCCAGCCATTTAGTCAACTGAACAACGAGGATCCGGGTTCCAATCCCAGGCTAGTGTATGGATGTAGTTTTTCGTCTGAGCCGAAGGCCTTAGTTGCCAGTGCTTGTAAAATATAGTTAGGTTGATAGTTTATAACTATATCCTATACTTTAATAATAATAATAATAATAATAATAATAATAATAATAATAATAATAATAATAATAATAATAATAATAATAATAATAATAATAATAATAATAATAATAATAATAATAATAATAATAATAATAATAATAATAATAATAATAATAATAATAATAATAATAATAATAATAATAATAATAATAATATTAGAATAAATACGGTTTCATATTATGAATATGTTCGATTTTCTTTTCATTAATTGTTTAAGTTCTGTAACAGCTTAAGAGGAAGAGTTAAACTTTCAGTGTGACCGGATATGCTCATAAAAGTAATGACAAAATCAGTGTTGTATAATGTAAATAAGAGTACTTCAACACTTTACTTGTCGGACTGCCCTCGTAGAAAAAGATTTTCCTTCCTTTTCCTTAAATGGAATAATTATTTTTACATTAACTTTCATTGGCCATTGGCGGTTTAACGACACACTTTTCAGTTTAAAGATCACATCAAAAATAAAAATATGCAAAAGAAAGAGAACAGTTTTTAACGCACGACCGTAAACATCTTTACCCCCGCTTTTTATTTTTAGCGGAATCCTCTTTTAGTCTTGGCTCTCTATTAATTTACGCCACGATAGCGAATTGCTAAAGCTAAATAAGTTATGTCATTTGGGAAAGGGGGTGTTACGGGTGTGGTAAGCATTTCACTTTTGGCTTCAGTTGCCGTTGAAATTTAATAAACCAGCTTCAGAAAATTATTAGCATATTTAAAGGCGAAGTGCCTGTCCTCAGCAGGAGCAGCACCAAGAACATGAAAGGCATTAAATAGCAATAGCGGTGGCAGGCATCACCAGCAGTAGCACCAACAGCAACTCATGTGGAGAGTCAACTGAAGAAGCAGTTAATAAAATGAGTCGACAGAGAATTGTCTTAAATTATGCACAGGCCTCCGAGAATGAGTGACAAAGACGGCAAACGAAAGAGAGTGGGCCAAAAGGGAAGTTGGTTGAATGCCAGGACAATTTGGAGACTACTGCAGAGCTTACTTTGACTTGCTGACCAAGCAAACGAAATGCAAGCCAAGGCAAGGCAACCTCTTGGCATAGTGGTCGTAATATGGTAATAAAATGACCCAAAAGCAAAAGAGAACGAAAAACAATTTTATTCGAAATAATTCTGCTGGTGAAACATAATATTATAAATTTAACTGTATATTGTGTAATGTGCAATACACAACAAAAATTAAATTATTTTAAGAAAGAATATTAAATTTGTTTTATGACCTTTTGCCATCTTTGGTAAGCTACACAGTTGCCAGATCGCTTTTGTTTGGGTGACAACTTATCGATTTGAAATAGTTGAAAAGTGTAAATTGTTGTTTAGAAAAATTAAGTAACTATATGCTTTAGACTTATCAAAACGGGTCATAAAAATAAAAATGTAATTTGTCTGTTTAAATTTCAATTCTAATGCTAACTATATATGTAGCATACCAAAGTTAATGGCAAGAAACAAACATGACTATTTGATTATCACAAAACTAAGAAGATTACGTATTATTCTCATATTAACAATAGATCAAAATATATGGTTTAAATATAAACCCTTTGCACAGTGTCTGCATTTTGTTTAGTTCTGTTTTGTTCCCTGGTTGATGCTCGAACCATTTCCGATTTTTAACACTTAGATCGATCTAAGTACTTATCATCATAAGCACCCTATATGATCTGATTGATTAGTCAAAATGGTCACTATATCGTGTAGGTCCTTGGTTGTTATAATTTATCACGATAAAAGTTTAGAGCAATGGAAACTAACCAGAGACATTGTGCGGATCGGACTATTATAACATGTGATACTTTAAATCTGTTTAGAAGCTCTGTCCCGCCGTGTTTGAAAAACAAACCATGGAAACTTTTGAACTTACTTTTAAGCAAAAAAATTTGATCAATAAATATAACGTCTTTGTGTTTCATGCAAAACAATCAAAGTTCCTTTCCAAAGTGATACAAATTTCAAAACCAATTTACTTTAGTTTGTACTCAATTAAATTTCTTTTAATTAACTTTGTATTCCAAATAAAAATTAAAAATTAGAACACGAAATAATCCACTTTGCTTGCATTTTGAAACAGTTTGGGTTTGTTAAGATTATCACATAATTCGCTTTGTGGGAGTTTAGTTTCCGAAATGTTCACTCTATTTTCATGTTGAAGAACAGTTTGCAGGTTAATTGAATTAATATTTTGCTATCCTATTAAAAATCTACAACCACTGTTGATCCTCTGTGTTTTGTGAGCCCTTGGCAATTTGCTTTATCAGTTTGCTTCTGCTTGTCTCTCATAGGTAAACGAAGAAAATTTTAATTGCATCAATTGCTTGAAACAGCTTGAAATTGGATTTCCTGCAAGAAGATTGCTCATACGCCACATTGGCCAGTCAAGGATGTCAAAGGAGCTTAGAGACTCTTAGCTGTTACTTATTTATGCATGTATATGTATGTGTGTGTGTGTTTATGGTGTGCATATATTTAGAAAATCCATTAAACAATATGATTATTTATAAACCTGGTCAAGTAACTTGCTACTTACTAGCAATGTCATGATGGCGGCCTTCGACCTTCATAAATCGAATATGTGTGTATATAAATATGTGTATGTCTAAATATATTTACGTAAGTATATATATATATATAGATAAAGAGATACGATAGTCATGGGCAATAGCAGAGAAAGGCAAATACAACAGACAACAGATGTTAATGCCTCAGTGAGCAAAGTGCGTTTCGCTGTTCCTCCTTTGTTGCGTGAGTTTGGAGTGTATGAGTGTGTGTGCGTGTGTGTGGGTATGTGTTATGTTCCCTTTGCCTACCCTTATTGTTGTGCTTCTTGTTGTTGCTGCTGGTGTGGTCAGTATTAATATGTATACGCAATGTGGCCGCAAATTGTATGCTTTGGTATAAAGCTGATTCAGTTTTTATGATTGTGTAAAGGACGCAGGCATTTTCTGGTCCTGATGCCACCGCTAAGGGCATTATATCGAATTATGTTATAAATATGAAATATATTTCTCTGTATTATGTGTGAGTTTGATGCCAAATATGCGTGTGAGTATGTAAGCATGCAAAACTCACCCATATATGAACATACATGTGTATATATGAGATTTTATGGCGTTTTATGGATTGTTCATGTCCAAAAAAAAAGAAAGAGAGGAAAGAAGCCCAAAATGTATGTAGATGTGGGGCATCTTCATATATAATTATTTAACATGTTGGCGCTTTGCCGTTTGTCCTTTTGCACTGATGTGCATAAATGAGTTTTTCGTGTTTAATTCAGAATTTTATGAATATTGAACATATTTATATTTTTGCAGCTGGGTACATTAACTTTGCGCCAACGCTAGTTAGTTAATGGAAAAACATTATAGCGGGCCATAAATACATATTTTTACTCAGATCGATAGTGTTCTATATTTAGAAGACTTCCCCTTATTAACTAATGTTTAACTTAAACGATGGCCAATCTCAGTGGTTTGTACGCGCTATTTAACAATCTTCATTCCGATAAATGTAAATGACCTCGATATTGAGGGTGCTCAATTACTAAAACAATTGGAGTGTAAAATAGTATGAGCTGGAATAAACACAACGAAAGCGAACTTTGAAACATTAATAGTATGCGGAAGCCTCAAGATTTTAGTAAGATATTTTAAACTGTATCCTCTTTCAAAGACTTCTAAAGAGCACTACAATAAATCCATTAGTTGTTTGAAATTTTGAGAATAACTGCAGGGCTTTTATTAATTGTTAAACATAATCTTAATATAGTTTTTGAAATATTTAAAGCTTCTTAATCTACAAAATTATATGTGTGTGCAATTTACTTGTTTATTTATACTATTGTTGGGAAACAATTATGAACTGCAGTAAACACTTCCATTAGCTATAGCTACTAAGTAGGCCCTAAGCTAAGCCTTTTATCTACTTATACATATGAACTACATTATTTCATTTATTAACATATGTCATGATTATTATATATTTAACATATTACTATTTATTATTTTATTTCAATTTCTTTTGTTGTTCATAATCTGGTTCGAATGTTGTGAGTTTCCTATGATTATTATTTGTCATTCAGCAAACAAATTATTTTCAAACTAATAATAGTGTAACGAAATTTAGATTGTGCAGGACAGGCGAAGAGTAGTATCAGGGGCGCTGTCGGTACGAATTCCAATCGTTTCAGCAGCAAAACAAAAGGCAGTTATTTTTCACAACAATTTAAGGTCTTTATTCCGGGGAAAACAGCCACTCAAGAAGCAGTAAAAAACATTAAGTTGGCTGCAGCCGATCGCTAGGGCGCTGCCGTACTTACATAAAAGCTGAACTTAAAAATTGAGAGTTGCCAGTCCTGAGGTGGCCGACTTGTTATCGGCGGGCGTCCGAGGCGGCGGATTTAAACTGAAACGCCTATCGCCGTTACAATAGATTTTATTTTGTAGATTTTAATGAATTTCATTTTCTATAACAGAAAGTACTGTATTTTGTAACTGTTAATCTTAAGACTATAGGTGTTTCGTTATTTCTAATGATTTTGCTGACGCAAATCGAAATTGGTCTATATATGACTAGCTAGTTGTCAATATTGTATAATATATAACTTTCAAAAAAACACACAGTAAATACATATAAAGTTAATATGGAAAAAAGAGCAGTAAGTAATTAACTCTAAAACTATATTAATTGGTTTATGAAAATAGTTGCAAAATCTCTTTATCTAATTTCTTTGAACTTTTAAAATTACACCAGAAATTTATAACATGCCACTTGACAATTATTAATCTAAACTAAAAATTGCAAGGGTAAAAAACATTCGTTAGATACTTTATCTTTTTGTGGCTGTGGCTAACCAAACCAAATCAAATTTGTTTTTTTTTTTTTTTTTGTTATTTTTTTATCAACTTTCTGCATTGTAGTGTGAGAATAAAACATTTTAATTAGTTTACCAGCATAAAATGTTTGCGGTTGGTGAACAATATTTGCGAATCTATGGAAATTTTATATTTGCATTCCATTGAGATAATTTTAAATAGGCTAATATACATATACACAAATGTTTTTCAGTAATTTCTCTAATTGCAAACTAAAAAGCAAAAACAAGGCAACCAAAAGTCAACTGTTGTTTGCTTTCGAGATGAGGGTCACTGTAAATAGATACAATAAAAAAGAGTAAGAAGCAGTGCAGCAACTGGCATTGTTTAAGTGGTTGGGGTTGCCCCACTGAAAAGAGCTAAAATCCTTTTACAACAAGCAGAGCGACAGCTAAGAAAAGGGGGAAAGAGATAATTTGTGGGGTAGTTTGTTTTTATTTAATCCTTTCGCTATTTGTATGAGTACTTACACTAACCAAAGCGGGGTCACTTGTTAAGCAGGTGTTAAAATTGTTTATGTGACTCAATTTCAGCATCCTCCGTTGCGGGATGAAATGTAAATTAACTTGATTAAGCTATTTCAAATCTAATCACATTGTGCGTATGTGCTAATTTGGTGTCGTTTGCGATGGTTTAAAACTCGTAAAAGCACGTGACTTCGTGAGCATCCCAACGTGACTCTGGCCTTGAAGACTTTCAAGGGAGAGTGAAGGACTAGAGCCCTAAGTCTTTTCATCTTTCACTTGACGGTATTGCTTGTGTTGTGCAACATTAAATTTTGCTTTTAGATTTATTTTTAGCTAAGAAACGAATCCTCTTGGTGAAATAACGTAAGCAATTATTTTATGCAATTATCGTTGCATAATTTCCGCTAATTTACGACAAATGTGGCGCAATCAATGCAATGAATGCTACACACACACACACACACCACTAAACTTTCCCACAACCCTGCCCACATTTGTGCCCTTAAAAGGGGGAGAAGTCATTGCCACCAGCTGTGTGGGTCATTTGGCTGGTTAAATTTGCCCTTTCCCCCAAGGCCCGAGGGCATCGTCTCGTTTATATAATGGCCAAGGCAATAAATGACTCATAAATGTTATATTAATTTTGTGCAACTGAATACAAAGTACGAGTGTAACCGCTGTTTTTGTGTTATAGTTGTTATTATTGTTGTTTGTGGCATTAATTTTACTGGGCGGCAAATCAATATTTTGACTTGCATTGTAAGTGTCCCCAGAGAAAGAGAGAGAACGAGATAGTGTGTGAGAGTGAGGGAGATGTTTGTTAGTTGTCGCTTGTTGGTTCTTGAGAGGAAGCCACTTGAAATACGAGGCTGTCATACAGCGACATCTACAGCCTCAGACATATTTTATGCCTGACCATGCCTTTAGTTTTATTGATTTTCTTTGCATTCTTTTTTCGCCTTAGGTTAGATTTCCAAAAACAACTATAGATATGTATATAGTATAAATATATAATATATATGTATGTATGTATGTATGTCTGTGCACATTTCATATATATTACAAGTGCCTGTTGCGGTTACTTTTTAGGGCAACATTTTTTTCTTTTCCATTTTCTGAAGATGCAATCGCTGGGAATGAGAAGAGCACAAGAAAGAAATGTAAAGAAAAAATGGAAAATATTTATGGACTTTTCAGTCTTGGCTCTGCATTATATATGGCATACTTTTCATTCATATCGAATGGGATATAGCATATGGAAAATTTAATGTAGGAAGTTATTTGCTTAGTATGGCATACAAAAATAATGAAGATGGATTGGCTTTTTTTATTGCTGACAAAAGTAATGTCTTTATTAATGTAAAATATTACAAATTTGAAATCAAATAAACAGACACACCTTCTTTAAAGTTACATTTTAATTCCTTTTCCAATCCAAAAATATGGTTTATAGTTATACTTATAGTCTACCAATTCAATATAGTAAAAAGATATAATGCATATGAACTATGAAGTAAACGTTTGACTAAAATGATTAAAGGCCCTGCATATGTACATACATATGTATAAAACTGACAGTAGAAAATTTTTCTAAAGTATATTTAACAAAGTCAGCTCATATATGTACATAGCTAAGCTTTTAAACTATAGCTCCTAAGTTCTCTAATTTTTATTGTTGGAATGTTACTGCCCAAAACTTTATTGTTACTTGAGGCTTATTATACCCTTGCAGAGGGTATTATAAAATTGGTCAGATGTTTGTAACGCATAGAAATATACGTTTCCGACCCCATAAAGTGTATATATTCTTGATCAGCATCAACAGCCGAGTCGATTGAGACATGTCCGTCTGTCCGTCCGTCCGTCTGTCTGTTTAGCCATGCGTTTTCGAGCTTAAATATTAAGCTACATGGTTGAAACATGAAAAGTTAAGTTCCTTAATCGATCATCCAGATCAAGTTTAAAAATTAGTCGGATCGGATAATTATCACCGGAGTTATTAACTAAAACGTGGAGGTACCTCGAGTAAAATAAGCAATTTTCTTTGGCAGCAAAGAAACAAAAACAAATGCCAAGCAATCACACACACACACACATATGCAAAAATTCGTCACCACGCGGTGTGTGAGAGAGACAGAAACATTTGCGTTGTGTTGTTGCACAGAACAAAATTGACAGAGCGAGATGCAATGGGTTTGCATATACAGTCGACTCTCGTTAATTCGAAATTCAAGGGACTCTTAAAATATTTCGAATTATCGAGTGTTCGAAATATTAAATGGTTCGAAATTTTTGAGAGAAAATTTATATACTTCGAATTATCAAGTGTTTTTGTTTAACTGCTAATGTCTTACATATTTATAATATGAATTAATTGACCTTTGAAAAGAATTAATTTATACGGGTTTGTTTTGGAGCACATTGCTGCTGCTCAGACTTTTCAATAATTTTCTTAAGTGGAAAAAGTGTCTCATATGCTGTTTCATCAGTTTTGTAGAAAAAAGCTTTGTAAGTTATCGAATGTGGTTTTTGCTACCTTAACTAACACCTCTGCCAAGGGTTCACATATATCGTCTTCATCCTGCTCCTTCCATTCGTATCTGTCGAAGATAAAATTTCACCATCGGTTAGTGATCCTGAGACAGCAACATCTTTATCCACTTGAACATGGCCAAAAAAAACTCACACCGCTGATGGCAACTACTGGTATTATTGGTGGTTCTTCATAATCCGTAATTATTTATTTAACTGTTAAAAGCCAAAGTTCTTACTAACACACCAAGAAACTTTGAATTGTCGAGGGTTTGACCATATGAGTTCGAATTACCGCGTCGTAGGAATGATTTTTTCGTTCGAATTATCGAGTGCATGAAAATGTATGGACAAAATTCGAAATAGAAAGAGATTTTGTAGGGGTCTCGTGACAACTTCGAATTACAGAGAGGTTCGAATTATCGCAGGTTTGAATTAACGAGAGTCCACTGTATATCGAATTAGGACGGTGGCGTAGTATCTGGAGATCGTTGGCACGATGGGCTTCGGTGTTTGATGGTTCAATGCTCGGTGAAGAAGTGAAAATTTTTATATGTGTTTTTTTTCTTTTTTGTTTTTTTTTTTGATTTTGTTAAACATTTATACCAATTATTTTGCTGCAAGGGTATACAAACTTCGGCAGAGCCGAAGTTAGCTTCTTTGATATTTTTTTCGTGCTTTTGTCTTGGAAAAATTTTTGCAACGTTCAAATTACCATTTGAATGTTTTGGATATGAATTTATTGTATACTAATTTGTATTATAATTTAATGTAAAATTTACACCTTATGCGATGAATATAAATATTGTAACGACGACGGACTAGGTGGCATCGCCGAACATAATTTAGAACTGCCGCCTCGTTCGTCCCTAGGACTGGCAACTCTGAGTTGATAGCTCAGTCCGGCAGCTCCAAATTTGTTCATGGCAGGCAATATTTTTTCTATTTACGCTATAGTAAGAAAACGATTTGGAAATTATAAATTATTGAAATATTTCTGTCATCCGATCTAAAAACGACCTTCGTTCGTTGCAATATTTTTAAAGCAGTCGGAATATAAGGTGAAAAGAAAGTTCAAACTGTTTGTTTGCTGAAAGGTTTCTTAACTATATTCATTACGGATGCATTATGCAGATAGATAAAAAAAATATTTTGGCTTCAAGATTTTAAAGATTTAAAGATTTTTAAAGAATTCTCACATGCCTTTTATTTAGTCTATCTAACAATAATAAGGTGTATTGCAACAATCCCAAGACATTTCTATAGCCAGCAATATATTAGACCCCTGCAACTTAATAGTTTCATAAGAGTTGAACAAATCTGTTGCACACTTAAGAAAAACTTAATGGTTGAACTTGAACAAGTTGTTAAATTGCATGTGCACAACTCGAGTATTTTATAAATATATAAAAAAGTATTTTTATTTTTTTCTTGCTTTCGTGATGAAACTGGCAAGGCAATTTTTCTGATTCTGAAATTCAGATTTTTTTTCTTTCTTTCTTCTTTTTTGTTGTTGTATCCTTGCGCTGAGCTCTAATTGCTGTGGCTGTCGCTGTTGGGGATGCTGCTTGGCTCGTCCTGGGCCTGGGAAACCAGCCTGGGTCCCATTGTGAGAAATTATAAAAACACGAAAGGCAACGGGCAACAACAGTAACGGCAGCAGCAGTTTGTAGTTACAGCAACAGCAACAATTGCTGGATTCCTTGTCGTCCTTGACTGACCTTGCGCATTGCAGGACTTGCGTGAAATGCTCATTATACTATGTTGTTGTTTTTGTTATTCTTGTTATTGCTGCTGGTAGATGTCAAGTTTTTCTCATATTTTTGCCTCACATTTTTATTTTTTTGTGGTTTCTCGTTATTGTGCATGCATTTTAATGGTTGCAATCAAAATTTCAATGCATTGTTAAGGAGTCGCATAACTCAAAAGTCAAGGCAAACGGCCTACCTGAGGCTTAGTGATGCACACACACACACACACGCACACACACACACAAAGCGCAGAGATACATCTAAATCTGCCTGGCATACAACATGGCGTATACTTAGCATTTGAATTTTTTTCTGCTTATTTTTTTTTTTTTTTTGTTTCAAAATTTATGACCTCTGCAAGGGTAACACAAAACATGAATGTTGCAACTAAAATTGAAAGGGGGTAAGGGGAAGGGGGGTTGGCACAGGAAGACAGAACAATGAACAAGTTTTATCCAACTGTAATTAGACCACGCCTCACATTTGCCCAAAAATAATATGAAAAGAATGGGCGTGCCATAGTAAAATGAGACAAATGTAGGCGAGTATATATACTTATATATATATAATAGTAAAAGCAAAACGCAAAATAAAGTCAAGTGAAGAGCAGGAAAAAGCAGTTTAATTTCATTTCAGGAAGATTCTCATGTTATGCAGGGCGTGGTGGAAACCAAAAGACAAAGACAGACTAAGAAGGGGCAAAGGGAACAAAGAGATGGGTGGAGTTGGGTTGTAAGCACATCAGCAAATGCCTGATGATAAAATAAAATGCCAAATGTGCTCACATTATTCAAATGTCATGATAGTCTAGAGAAAGCACACAGCATGTGTCTCTGAGCAGCTTTCGACTGGTCTATGATATATATGGGATACATACATGTGAAGTAGATATAGACATACATATGAAGGAAAAACCGCCACAATATTAGCTGGTACTCTTGAAAAATGAACTATTGCTCAATTTGGCGTGAAATTCTCTCATAAAAAGCGAAACATATGACAGGAATTTATCAATTTAAAACCGCAAAAAAAAAAAAAAACAATGCTTAACCATCTTTAAAATTACCAAAAAACTAATTTGTGGTGATGTTTTCTTAAGTTTTTTTTTTTTTGAAACATTTAACATTTAATTAAGACTAAGATTAATTTATTTACCAGATATCTTTATATAAGGTGTTTCTGAGCACTTTGCTTTACCTTTTTCTAAGTCGATTTTCCTATGCCTGATTGAATCAAACTTTATTTTGTATTTTAAAGTATAGTTTAATTAGAAAAATTGTGTTTAAATTTAAAAATGTTTGCGGATAGATATCCTTATAAACAATTAGCTTTGACCGGTTTTGGCAACTTGACGCTTAGTTTGGCTAAATTTAACAAAATTCAAATTATTTGTGACAGATAAAATTAATCTTCATAAATCGTGTTTTTTTTTTATAGTTTTTCAGTTGCTTCTTCTATTTGAAGCAAATCACGCAAAGGGTACTTAAATGTATGGAAAAAAAAAGTTTAATGCAGATAAAGAATTCTGCATCATTAAGCGATTTTTAAGTTATGACGTGTTTTTTTTTTTTTTGTTAAATGAAATTGGTTATGAGTCGATTTCACATTGAAATGCCCAATTGGGCTATGATTCTTTATCAATTTATGCATAGTTTGGCTCTTATTCAACATCAACCGAGAAGTAAGATAAAATTATTAAAACGTTCATTTAGAATTTGTTATGTTATTTCTTATTTTTGTAAATGTTAGCGCACCTTAAAGCACACACATAAAGACAAGGCTTGACAATTGACTAAACTAATGGATACAACCCAAAGAAAATGGAGTAAAAGTATACTCTGCACATATTGCTATGCACTATAAAACAATTTTGAAGTTACTCAAGATTAATCCATATATGGGATAAAAGAAATCTCAATGATATTAATTCAACTAGAGTTGTTTAAAAAATAAATTCCAAAACTCTATTCAAATGAAACTTTTATCCTTTTTTTTTTCCCGCATTTCTGTTGCTCATGTTCTTTTGACTCAAATTTAATTTAGCAATATTTTGTGAATCTGTTCCCACCCCCGTGCCCATGCTCTAGTAATCTAATTTTCTCTATTCTGTTATATGCAGACTGACGATGAGCCAAATTATGCAGGCAGTGAGAACTGCATTAATTAGAAATAAAGTGAAAGCACTTTCCCCTCCCGACTCTTCCATGTCAAGTTTTTCAATTATGTGTTTTGTTATAAATTTATATTCACTTTGCACTCGGAATATGTTTAAATCTTCATCTCAGATCTCAGACGCGGACCCGGACCCGAACCCGGACCCTGGCCAATAAATGTAATGCATAAACGGTTTTTATTTTAAGCATTTTTTTGCAGAAAGTTGAAGCAGTCTTGGCTTTTATTTTCTTCACAACAAAAGCCGTTTAAACGTGAAAAATGGCCAGAAAATGAGGGTAAAGGGTGTACTGAAGGATGGTTATGTATATGTGTTACATGTGTATACACGTACACATATACAGACATATACATATATATGTACGCAACACGCACTGAACATGAAACATTTGTTTCTTGAGCGAAAAAAGAACAAACGGAGTGCAGACTACGTGTGACAAGGCATAAATAACTAAACACCTGCAGAATGTGAGGACTGTGACTCCTTTTTATGGCTTTTTTTTGTTGCTCTTCTTTTTGGTTTCTTCTTCCTTTTGCTCTTTTGTCATGTCTGCAGTGGCATTATAAATTACGCAGGACTCCACAGGACTCTTTGTCGTCGTCTGGCATTGCTTAAAGCATTTGTCAATTTATTTTTCTGATGGAAGGACTTGCATAAAAATAAAGTCGAAACAGATTTTTTAACCGCCAAATATATATATATATAAAGCGCCATCTAGCGGAAGTTCTTTGTATACGAAAGCAAAGGAAGAGGAGCAAGAGAAGTAAAAGCTGCGAGTGGTGAAAAGCTTTAGAGCCTACAAAGAGAGTCCTTTTGAATCAGCTGTTAGTCAGAAGATAAGATAAGACTGAAGCAACTAGATAGTAAACTAATGTATGGGCATTTCAAATGATAAGATAATGAAGCAGAATATATATAAATTTGGCCAGTTATCAAATAATCTATAATAATTATCCTAACATCTTATATGCAAAAGCTTTAAGATATTAATTTTATTATATAGTCATATAAAAATTTATCTTCATAGTCGGATGCTTATCACAAAAAATGAAAAATACCGACAAGGTCTTTTGATTTCATGGACACATTCTATCCCCATCTCTCTCTCTCGCTCTCTCTTTGTTGTCTCTTTCACGCTCCGTTTAGTAAGCTTTTCATCAGTATCGCTTGTTGCTCTTAGTCAAAGCTTACACTCTCTTCCGCAGTTTTTCAGCTGAAGGCAAGGACATGATTTGCTAGCCATGTCAGTTGATTGGCAACACGTTTGCCGGAAGGTAATACCAAACCCCAGAAATAGTAACGAAATTTTACGTAAATCCTTGAAATATTACTAAAAGATACGCAACAGGAAACCAACCAAAAAAAAAAAAAAAATTCAACGGGCGCTCGTCAAAATTCGTGTGTATTCAAAGTTCAACCAATGCAAATAAAAATGCATCAAGTGAAATGCAAAGCAAAGTTTGTGTGAATTATCAAGTGTGTTTGTTATTTTAAAAAAAAATGGTGTTCATTCGATCTATTAATGTATAATAATTATGCCAAGTCAACTTGTTGCTCTTACACACAATCACACATTGAGCCAATAAGTCCTTTTTGGAGGACTCCTCCATCCCTATGAGCCACTCTTGTTGGGAGCAAAAGCAAAACGATTGCTAATTGCAAATATTTGTGTAACAATTTGTTTGCTCTCTCTCTCCATGAAATAAATTAAGAGCTAAACGTTTGCTTTCATTTGGGATTCAGACGAGCCGGCAATTAGTTGGGTATCAGAGGGTCCGACACGTTCCCCCATCAGACCAACTAAAATTACATTAAACACATTCAAATTACAATTACGTAACCCGGACAATACGCAACAAAAAAAAATATAAATAACAATAAAAAAAACACCTCCAAAAAAGGAAAGAAAGAAAAACAAAGGAAGAAGGTCGCTTATAAATCTGAGTGAGGAGTGCAACCTCGAAATGGGTCTGCCAACACCTCCAATAGCAGGAAAGGCAGACAAACAACACACCGACACACACACACACACCCCCCACCCGATGGGGCACACCTGACCCCAAACCGATCTCTCTGGCCTCTGTTTGGCTAACTCCTGTAACAAGTTGCGGCAAACAAAAACAAAAGCGGATTAACACTTTGCTCAGTGGCGATGATATGACCACCACTAGCACCCCCAGGCACTGCCCAATATACTACCCAACTGCTTGGTTTCTGCTGGTCGTCATTTTTTTTATTTTGTATTTTGTTAGAAGGTGGAAGGAGTAACGCTTGCTGGTCCTGACCTGCCGACCCTTTTGCTCAGTCAATCTAACTGGGCAACCTTTTTTCTTATTTTTGTTTTTGTTTTGAATATACCAAAAAAAGGGAAAGGCGAGAAGTGGTTCTCTTTTTTCTCTCTCTCTTTTTGGAAAAGTAGGAAGGGAGAAATATAAAAACTCAAAAATTACACTAGATAACAAAATTATTAAAGTCATAAATAAATAAAGTATTTCCTAAGAGAACTTAACAAGAGGAACAAAAAATAGCTAAAAAATAACTAGGAGGACCCGAAAACAGGCAACATTAAATGTATATATAAAAGTTGTGCTAAATTCAAAGGACGGCATTGAGAGGCTTTATGTTGTAATATTCTTTTCTGTTGGTAATATTTGATTAAAATATTTTTCATAAACTTATATTCTGTTACTAACGCCTCTTGTATATGAGATGCGTAAATCCACTTAGATTAAAAGTTGATTATTGGTTGGAAAATAATGCATATTTAGCACCAAAAAAAGAGAACGCAAATAAGCTTAAGCGAAAAATGGTTTCGTTATTTCGTTTGTCTCTTCTACATATTTTATATGTTATACATATTTCATAAATTTTATATTAAATTTTGCATTTACTGGAGAATTAGACACAGTGTGCTTCTCAACTCTTTAATTCAAAGTCTTAAATATTAAAGAATCTGTATTTTTAGAAGGCAAAACTGAAAAGATATATACATTAATATAGTTGTTTTTTTTTTTTTTAAATTCTAAGTATTGCTTCGTAACCCTTTCCATATGCTAGTCATTAAAATATAATTATTCTTTTAGTAAGCATTTTTTAAATATTTTGAAAGTATTTGTGATTTGAAATATTTTTAATATTATTTAGCAATATGGACTGCATAGTTTCAATGGAAGACATAGACTTCTTTGATACTATTATAGTTATCCATCTTGCTAGAGAAAATACAAATCTAAATTATTAAAGCAACAAGTCAATTGAGAGACAAGTATTTCCACAAATATTTGGATTTAGTTGGATTTGGTACACAACCGAATGACGATAACAAGAAAACAATATCAAACTTTAGCTGTCTTAAAGGTTATTATTCATAATTATTTCCACAATAATATAAACTTGATGAGGCTAACTTTTGCATAAATTAGTTGTTTAGTTACTTGTCTACTCAGCATTAAATAACTTTAAATAATTAAAACCAATTATCGTAGACCAAACGATGATATAAAGTGAGCTTTGAGTAATGCAAGTGAAATATAAATCTGCTCTCTTTCTATATAAGGTAGTTTGTCCAATCAGATGATCTTTAGATTTATAATTGCATATACAGTATAACAGATTAAGTTCAGTTTTAATTAAAATTTACCTTCAAATTTATTAGAAAAACTTCACATAATAATGACAGCAAGAGTCTTTCAATCTCTAAATCCTGCAATAGTACTTTAAATATTTGGTAAGAAAATTCAATGGAAAAAATGTAATTTTATCATAAAATTTTGTAATTTGATTATTTAAAGCATAGTTACGGGGGCAGGCAGGTTATATCTAAGGAATTTTGATTGCCATTTGGTTAGACTAATAAATTTTTCAAGATTTCTTTGTACAAAAGAAATTTAAAGCTTCTTTTTGTTCAACTTTGTATACTTTTATTTTGAATGTAAATTTATTATTCTTAAGATTTTTTCTTTTTATTTTCCAAAGCAGCGTCTTAAGCTCGTTAATAAGAAAAAACGAGAGAGAGGGAGAGAGTGGGAGAAATCAAAGAAAATCTTATAAGACTTGAAATAGAAATTACATTCGGTTTAGTTTATTTGCAATCCAAAAGATATATGTAAATTGTTGATCTTTACGGATTATTACTATATTGAAATTTATGACTTGAATTTTGTGGTTGTTTAGTGTTTTAACGGCAATACAGCTAAAGGAACTTCAAGTCAGAAGTGAGCAACCAATTGTTGATATTGTTGTTGGTGGTGTTAGTGTTTTTTCTTTCTTGTTGTTGTTGTTGTTGATGTTGTTAGCTGGCAACACTTAAGCCGCAAAATATACCCAAAGTTTATATTTGTTGGCCTTTTTTTTTCTCTCTCTTTTCTCCTTTTTTTATGGTATGACAACAATTTGCCTTTGTGTGTGTGTTGGTTAGTGTGTGTGCGTGTGTGTGTTGGATGAACCCTTGTCCCGTATCTTTGCAGTCAGCGCTTTTGTTTTGACAGACTTTAGGCTTCAGTTTCATTTTCGGTTTTCATTTTGGTGCGCGAAGCGAAATGTTTCCAACTGAGTTGATGATTTTCCAAGGCAAATCAAAGGCAACGGCCTAACAACAGCTGCCAATGTATCCTGTAAATTTTCAACATTCCCTTTCGTTCAATATACTTTTTTTATACACACACACACCCAAACACACATATATACATACCGACATATTGAGGTATATATAGTCAGTCTTTTATCTCTTTGCTCCGTGGTATGACGACCTTGTGTTGCGGAGGGATTGAGAACTGAGGATTGGGGATTGTTAGATTGCTGGATTGGTGTGGATTGGAGAGAGAACAGCGACGGGGTGGTCGACCTAAATATTTCAGAATTAATTTACCAAATTAAAGCCGGCATGCTTATCCAAGCCACTGAGCTTCGCAATTTATCTGCAAACATGGACACACACACTCCCGCGCACACACACACTCGCATACCCAACGCCCAAAGGTATTAATTAGTATTGCACAATGTCGAGACCAGGCTCCAACGCTAAAAGTATAAGTATATACTATATATATATATATAGATAGACACGCCAAAAGGAATTCAGCGAGCTGTATACTGGACAAACTAAAACTTATTATAATACAATAAAACATAAAAATAAGGGCGTAACATCATAACACACACACACACTCCCACACATACACATACACCAAACACAATGATAAAAATATATAATAAAATCCATATTTCCAAGTTTCAGCTTTCCTTTTAGCCTGAATTGCTTACCACTTCGTCAACATATACAGACAGATACACGCACACCAGCCGCAGACACACACACACACACACACACACACAGATACAGTTATAAAGGTGTTGACATTCTCTCATGCCTCAAATGTCATACATAAAAGACAGTCTGCATACTACAGTTTACATATAGTTGACATATATGGACAGGATATACGTGATAACACTATAGAACGGGAACGGGAACGGGAAAGGGGGCGGACCAGGGAGGAAACTCTTTATACTACATGACGCAGTCTTTAATATTTTTGTAACTAAATGAATGAGTAAATGAAACGATGTTGAATGGCCATGGTTGTGTGTGTAAGTGTGTGTGTGTGTGGGGAAGTGGGTGTAGGTGTATGCATGAATGAGTGTATAAACGCTTGTCAACTGAGTGTTTTTGTGTGGCTAAATTTCAAAATGTATTTTTACTCTATTCTCTTCTGTCTAGATAAAGTCATGAAAGCTTCCTCAAACACTTTACAATGCAAATACATACATATATATACATACATATATATTCCGGGATGTGAATTTTATGCATTACTAACTTTTCAATATTATCTTTTCGTATTCAAATTGAATGTGACATCAGCAGATAAACTCAATTATTGCGTTTAAACTATTGGTTTCTTTAATGAAATGTTGTTTGCTGGATAATTGTATTTTAAAATGTCTATTAATAACTTAATTCTCTCTCAATTTGTTCAATAAAATTGTAATTCATCAATATATGATTTTTACTTAATTTTGTAAATAATCACTATGAATGTGGAAAGAGATATTTAATCAGAAAGATAAAATCAAAGAATCATAAAATTTCTGTATGCTTAAATAATAAAACCTATTTTGGAAATATTTTTAGTAAAAAGCTTTTGAAAACCTTTCAAATTGCATTATTTTGGTCAATGAAATATTGATTTACCTATATGAATACTTTTTTTATTTTAAGTTTTAATAAAAAAGGTTAAGGAAGGTTAACTCAAGTTTTTTAACAGTTGCAGAAAGTCCGCAATTTAAAATTCCTAAGATCGCAGTTTTGGAAACTTTTTTTTTAGCCATTTATTGCACAGTTAATAGAAATATAGTAATCACTTAAATGGTTTCAAAACTTTTGGCATAATTTGCTAGTTGTTCGTAAAAGAAAAACTTATGAACTATATTCACATTGAATATACTAAATTATTAAAAACATATCGAAAAGGACTAGTCTACAAGTTCCTTGTTTTCATCCTATTAAAATTGATAAAAAGGAAACATTGGGTTAAAATTTCAAACCAATTATAAAAACTAGCAAACAAATCCCATTTGATATGCTTTATATATATTCTTGGGTTAAATATAGAAAGATAAATTTACAAGAATCTTTATTTGATAGTGAAAAGGCGTTTAATACTATCTTTTGGTGACTCACAAACGCAAAACTATCCAAATAAGATTTGATGACAAATATTTTAACAGGTTTTGTTTTCAAGGACACAAATATGCGAAACATTAAATGTGAAATTTAAATTAACAGAGAATATTTAAACAGTTAATTAACTCTTTTTTAAAACATTTGCCTCATATAACATGTATTCACAAATTAAAATTCATTTCATTTGTGTCTGATTTACGTAGAAAAAGTTATTATATTAAATATAAAGCACTCAAACAACAAATAACAAAAACACTCAAAGAGTGTTTTATCACTACTCGTTGTGTTTATACAGCGAACAAAAAGTAATATTTTTGTTGTTTTTTCCCCAAGTGTACATTCGTTTGATTTTTGTCATCAAAATTCATGGCAAACAATTGATATGAAATAGCTTTAATTACATTTTCATTGATATATCAATTTTTTGCGACACTTTTCTAAATCAAAATATTTATATATGTATACCCACATACATATATATATTTATATATCCACTGAACATTAATTGTGTCAATAATCATTTTATCAATCTGCTGCCCTTTATCCCACTTTCTCTCTTACCCAATTTGCTTGTCTGCCAGCCTGTCCTACTCCACTTTTTCACGCACATTTATTTTTATTGTACTTTGTTGGTTTTTCATAGGCCTCGGCATTTTGAACATATTTTTATATATACAAATATATATATATATATATTTATATATATATATTCATATATATATATGTGGCAATTTTAGCGCCTTCCTCCATTCCGCACAGCGTTGATAAGCGAGGCAAGAACAAAACAAAAAGCAATGATGATAGGGAAGGGAAGTGTATGGGTGGTAGTGGTAGCAGCAGAAAACCAACAACAAATAACAGGCTATGGCAGACGCTTTAATGTATACATTTGAATGCCATTATCACAGAAAACCAGGAAACTCAACCAGAACACTGGAAACCTGCAGAAACATTGAGGCAAGCAACACAATTTTAGCCACAGAAAGGCATTCATTGTCTGATATTATGCCTTACATCTGCTTGGGTGTGTTTCTATGGGTGTCTATGTGTTTGTGGTTATGGGTCTATGCTATGTTTGTATGTATATGTGTGGGTACTTATTTCCAAGCAATTTACTTTAATTCGTCGCATTTTACATTCAGAGGGAAAGTCAAAGAGAGAAACAGAGAGACAGAGAGCGGGGTTAAAGTCATCAACTCTCGACTGTCTGAGGCACACTTTCACATTCACTTTTCAACCATTTCACCTGCCCACGGATAATACGATTTTTATTGACTACAATTATTGTCGACATCATGATTATCGTCATTGTCATCGTTATCATCATTATCATCATCACACACCGACTGTGCGTGTCCCAAAGGGTGTGTGTGTGTGTGTAGTTGTGGCAGATTGTTGTAATTGCAATTATGGTTGAATTTTCCAAAATCTAAATTGAAAATTGCATTTGAAATTATTGTTGGCATGTTAGTTGATAAATTGCTTGGATAAATTTAGGCCACTGTGTGTATGCATGTGTGTGTGTATATAAGTATATGAGACCATTTGTGGTATTTAATGAATGTTTTGTGGATTAGATTTTGGTATAATAGAAAGACAGATTTACTCAATTCATTTTATGAGCTCTTCATGAATTAAAGGATATAAAAATAAGACTATAATAAAATGCATATACCCACAGTGCCAAAAGATTATCTGAATATTAACTGAAGCTAGTAAAATAAATCAAAATTATACGGATTTTATATGAGATATGTATCTATATCTTCAGCAGTTATAGTTGTGGAAATCATATAAAATTATTAAAGACTTAGAATATGTTAATGTAAATATAACATGAATAACAGATGTTAAATAACTGTCATCCCATTGATTCTTAGTTCAGATTGATTTTTGGTATCAAACACAACTTGTATTTTCATTTTTTTTAGATATAACAAAAATTTTACTCGTTGATTTCAATTTTCATACGAAAAAAATTGTGGCAAAAACTTTTGTAGAAATGAAGCTTTTCGATTTTGTTGAAGAATTTTGTTTAATTTTTCAATCAGATTGTTATTCCCAAAACAGATTCTTTTATAACTGCTTAAGTTTGCTTATCAAAAGAGTGAATTTGCTGTATTATTTAAGAAAAATGTAAATTTTATGTTTAATAGAAGCAAACAGAATGCGATTCGTCAGTATTAGAAGTGCAACAGGTTCATTTAATAAAAGGAAACGGAGGAATAAGCCAAATTTTAAGAACCAAAAAAAAATCCAACTTACTAAACTTACTGTGCAAAAGAATGTAGCTCTATTTAAACTTATGCTAATAAAATCATGTATAGGACTTAAAATTATTCATGAATACATACGAATATTCATATCATATGTATATTCATATCATAATTCATATTCATAATATATATTATAGATATTTGATTTTTAACATAAAATTAACCCCAGAATCTGGTATAATTACGCAATATTGCTAAATCCAATTACAATATTTCTTAAATTTTAAGTATAGCAAAAAATAGGGATGATTTTTCCCGATTATCCTTTTGAACATATGAGCTCAGAAGTGTTTACTCCTCAAAAGTTTTTATCTTAACCCACATACCCACATAAAACACTTTAAGCAAAATTTCAAAAATTTGCAAATGGTTTTGTTTTATTATACTACCAACAAAAAATACAGTTAATAACGAAATTTTTTAATAAATCATAAAATATAAGCTATCATCAACCATTTACATATTACACATACAATAAAATCAATAAAATTTCAATTTGGCTAATTGCAACAAATTGGCTTGGCTGAATACCCAAATGCCAATTATAGGCCCACAATTCGCGCCCACGCCCTTTTTAAGTGAATAATTTCTGAAAATTTCAACAAAATGTGTGCGAACAGTTAAAGAGGAAAATAACAAAAAAAAAAAAAGCAAACTAAAATTGAAAAGGAAAATATTCACATAAAAACGGAAACCCAAACGAGCAGCCGACCGAAACCGAGCGCCACCCTAAAAACGTGTCCCAGGAACATGTCCAATTTAAATTTATCGAATGTGCCGCCACGTCGCCTGGCTCCAGGTACTGCCACTCCGGTGGCCGTACACACTTCACACACAATAGCAACAGGAACAGCAACAACAACATCGACTACGGCAACAGCAGTTACCTCGGCTCTCCTGACGGCGAGATTGACATCGGCCAACACGGTGACCAGCAGTGTGACATCGTTGCACCAGCCGCAGGAGCAGCAGGCGCACCAAGCGACAGCAGCCACATCCTGTCCGGATTCGCCCATTCGTCGCGTTTCGTCCAGTTTAAAAAACTCTGCATTAGACTTTGCCTCACGCTTTTTCAACAAATGCAAAGCTGCCACATTCACAGTGGATGGTGCCACCTATACAATCGGTGAGTAAAGCAACAAGAAAACAAAACAAGGCAAACAAAATGCATTGCACAAGGTAAATTGTTTATTTTTGGCCAAGTCTTTGTTTATTTGATCTATGCACATAGTCGTCTCTCCATTTTTGACGACATTGGCAACCAATACAAGGTCGCCAGTTGGCATTGGCCTTCGTCGCACACTCTCACAACAACAATCTGTCTATCTATCATCGTGGTGGAGGTGTATTGATGTGTGTTTATGCCAGGTGTTTTGGAATTCACCACCATCTCCACCACCACCTGCATCTCCATCTCCTTTGCCTAGAGCTTCCTCTAGCCAATTCTTTTTCTCGCTTTTCCTTATCGATTTTGCCACTTTCACCAGCACCCCAAAAAGAAATGTTAGGTCGGTGTAGATGACGATGTCGATGTGGATGTGGATGACATGTTCATGTCATGCAACATATAGGTAAAACTAAATAATATGCAAAATTCTCACTTGCTTGAGCAACATTTACAATTGAAGAGTGTGGGACAGATAAAAGGGAATGGATTGATGCAAAGGAAATTGAAGGTTGAGGGCAATCTGCGAAAGATCGATTGAAACTTAATAAGCAACAGCAAATAGAAAATTTCGAAAGCTGTCAAGATTTTATTCCCCCTCTCCATAATAATTCACAAGAATTACATATCACAAGCAAGTCGTACCAGGGAATACCCTTTAACAAGAGAGAACGAGAGAGAGAGAAAGATTCTCTTCTTAAGTACGTACAATTAAAGAATTGATGAGAATCAACTTATGATGTTCATGTATATATAATCTATGTAAGACTAATTTGCTTTGAAGTTACAATAATATATAATAAAATTAGATATAATTATATATAAATTTATTGTTTAATGACAATAGTTGTTTGCGTTTCAATATTTAAAGTAATTTTAGTATTTGCTTAATTTTGCGTCACCTTCTATTCTACATTTTGCGACTACTTTATACGACCGACCAACTCACTCTAATGCAAACTCACTCTAAACTTCTCTCAATCTGCCTTCGTTACCAGATGTTTCTTTCTCTGATTCTCACACATCTATCAAACAAAGGCCAGACCCTAATCACCTATGTTACCATATCCCCTACATCTACATACATATATAAAGAAAATTGTTGTTTAGACAATTTAAGGACAAAATTCAAAAAAGAACTTGAAAAAAACGGACAATTTTATATTATATATTCATATGTTTAAAACTTGATCACTATCAATAGTTGAGTTGATTAAGACTTATCCATCTGTCTGTATTAAGACCTAGATCTCAGAGACTCAAGAAGCTAAAGTCACGACTTTTAGTGTTAAGATCCGTCTTGGGCTCGATAACCTATTCTCTAGCATATTAATCTAGCATATCAGATTTAATTAAAATCGGACAATATGTAAATATTAGATATATTCGAAAAAACTATTTTATAATATATTGAATCTAGATAAATCTCCCATTTTTTGCATTTGCAATCTGTTTTATACTAACAATAGGCAAACTTTTTTAACATAATGTCTAACCGGATGCCTCGGGCTCCAATGAGCTAAATCCATATATACATATTTACATATTAGTTTGATTACATAATTCTATAGGGCAGGTCTAGGACATGAAATCTTTTATGTCACCTTTGGTTGTTTGAGTTGTCCAGTAGCTCAAGGGCTAAAGTATTACCATGGTTGTGTAACCTATTCAAAAGTCTCTCTGCATATTGTTTTATTTCTTTTTTTATTCAAACTTTAAACATGGAAATTTTGTATATCCTTAAGAAAGTTTTAAAAGTTATCTATATATCTCAAATTGTTAAACGTAATGGAAAGTCTTTTAGTAAATTGTCTCGTTCTATAGGAAATAAAAGTAAGCAGAAAAATATTCCTTGCCTTTTATAAATATTAAATCGGAAACATTAAAGCGCCACAGTCAAACTACACAAATATATACATACATGTACATACCTCTATGTATATGTGAATATATTTTAAAGGATAAAATAAATGACATATATGTATGTATACACACGTCTATGTATGAGTTGTGAATGTATTTCTTTTGACAATATTTTTACTCTTGAAATATATTGCAGAAGCGAAAAAGTTTTTTCTTCCTTTATATTTTGTAGCATTGCTAAAAATTTTATTAAAGATTAAAGATACACGAGAAAAAAAAACCGAAACACTGCTGAACAATTTAAAAACTAAGCATCATACAAATATTGAAAATTATTCTGCCAATTTGATTAATACTATATTTATAAAACATTGCAACATAAAACGAACATTAGTGGAATTTTATAGCTTTCGATTTAAAACTAACAAATTAAAACAACACGAAAATCTTTTAGAATCTTCTCCTGTTAGTTGTTTGCTTTTTTATTAATTGAAAATTGAATTTTAATTAAATATCGAAAAGGGGGTGGGGAAAAAAGCATAAAAATCTCATTCCACGAAGCGAAATGTATTAATTTTCAACGCGATGGCATCATCTCATGATTATCGATAGATCAATGGGAGCTGAGTCTTTATAGTATTTACATTTTGGTTTTACGCTCGAAAATTATATTGAATAAAGTGAAAATTTAATTATATACATTCATGTTTGGAAAATGTGCGGTCTGAATCGGATAATTAATTTGTTCCTGGTCGTGTAAATAAATACTTGCAGTTAGTTGGGCGTTATCTGGCCATGTTGATTGAGAGAACAATTTTCTGTATTGTTTATTCAATTATTTTTGCCCGCGTTTTCCCTTAGAATTTTGTTTTTGGCTTTTTGGTGGGGAGAGCTCAATTGCCATTTGCTTTGTGTCTGGGAAAACACTGAAATTGGAAACTCACGTGCGAAATGCGTTAAATGTGCCCACGTCTCAAGTGGAGGAACACAAGGCACAAGAACGAAAGGTAAAACGGAAAAAAGATAACTTTGCCTTATCCTTGGATTTGATACGGCACGCAAAAAACTCCCAGAAGTCCCACAAGGTTGGAGGCTGAAAACAGATTTTGTGCTGACTAAAGAAGATTTACCCGACTTTTGTGTATGTGTGTGCCTGTGACTCTGCCTGTGTGTGCGTGTGTGAGAGACTGAGTGTGAAAAAAATCTGTAAATTGTTTGATATGGAGATATATGTATGTGAAAATGAAATTTTAATTGATACCAAATACGGGCATAGAATTGTTAATGAAATCCATCTCCAATTGCTTTATCCGTATCCGTATACGTATCTGAATCTGCAATTGTATCTCTATCCTAGCACTCGACGTATTTTTAATGATGGCAATTTAAAATGCCATTTAAAGTTTATTGATGGGGCAAAAATGAGAATTGTTTCTTTCTTCCTTTTGTCCTGGTTTCCCTCCTTTCTGCATCTTGCGACTCTGGTTAATGTCCTGTGCTGCTGCTGCTTGTCCTTATCTGCTTGGTGAGACTATAAACTGCATCAGCTGTGTGGCATCAATTAAAACTTGTGAGAAAAGAGCAGAAAAAAGGAGGCCAGAAGACCAGTCCTGGGAGACCGGCAGAAGGACCCAGGCCATACCAAACAATTTCCACTGGCATAATGCAATTAAAGTGGCACCGAAAAGAAACAAGTTTCTACCCCCAAGACCATGACCAGGACCACTTTAAGTGCGTCACTAGCTTTTTGTTAATAAGCCTCAGTCTTAGGAATATGCGGTTTAAAGTTGAAGTTGCAAGACGTCAGGGCGGGGGTAGGGGGTGGGTAAACTTTTAGTGTGACATTTTAATCTTTAATTGTTGATTCTGTATGCACAAGTGGAGCTGCAACGGAAGTAACCGCCACAACTGAGCAACGACATCAACAGGAAACACAAACGAGTGCAGTTGGGCATGTCCTTTACATCCTTTACATGCTTTCTTCCCTGCACTCTACACTTTGCTTCAATTTTCTTCCCTTTTCTTTCGCTTTCTGTTGACGGAAATTGCATTGTCAACGCCAGCTGTGAGATGGCCAGGCTCAGGTTAGTCGTAGTGCCCAGAGGTCCTGTTGCTGCTGCTTCTATTACTTGTGTCCTGCCATGGCCCTGCCTGTCATAGATGCGCAAATTAAAAATAATGACAGCAAAAAAATAGAACGAAATACGAAAAAAATATGTCAAACATACAGAGTAATACCATTTGACGGACTTGAGCTTCTCTCCCCTCCCCCAACCATGACCCACTATTGAGATTTTATCGATAGATTCAATTCAATGAACTGAATTTCTGTTGTTTACTTACTTTGAAATTTTAACTAAAGTAAAATTGAAATCAATGTGTTACTTACGAAATAAACTACTATTTGATTTCGACATCAGTACAAAGTTGGACTTAAAATTTAAAGATAGCCCACCTCTTGTAATGGAAAACAAACTCGTTTGTAGCTTAGATTAGATTAGATCATATAACACAAAGATGAAATTTTTAATTTTAATCCTTATAGCAATCTCAATAACTCCATTCAATCAATTTACCATTTCCATTAGCTTGCATTCATTTTGTTCGTATCACATAAAGCTGAATTTAACGATTGTTTTTAAATTGAAAAATTGTAAAAACAGTGGGAAAACCTTAAAAAGAAACTACCAAAATATTTGACTCTTATTATCAATAATCATTCTTAATACACAAGCACTGACCACTGTGCATAAATCCATATAATTTACTGTGCAGCAATTTGATATATTTTCAAGCTAAACAATTTAATAATATTATTTAGTTACTTATGCCGCCATAAATTTCACATTTTAATATTGTGCGAGAGACTATATAAAAAACATTATTTCTCTTTTAAAAATATATATGTATTTTCCAAACCACTTCTTTTTAGAGATTTTAAACCCACTGTCAATGAAAATCTAAACACATTTTGCACTTTGATTGCCGTCGCCATGCTATTCCCAAGAGCTAAAGGAAAACACCTTTTGCTCTTCACTTCTCTCCCCCCTCCGTCCCTTTTTTTGCGCTTTTGACCATCTCGTTCAGTGCCTTCATTAATCAAGGCGGTTCCAACGATTGCAATGCCATTTGCTTTGGTTGGTTATTGGTTGTGTATGTGCGTGTGTGTGTGTGTGTTGCATGGCAGCCATTACCATGACATAGTCGTTGAATGTTAGTTCCTGGTAGTTGGATGTTGGTTTCTGCTTGTTTGGTCGCTGGGATATTGGTTTGCGTTTGCCAAATGGATTTACTACAGTGTAACCGTAACCTGTTGCAATGGACGATTTATCGATTTGGAGCGACAAAGACTGCACAGGATAGCAATGTAAATGAAAATCGATTTCACGCTCAAATTGATTTGCTTTTTATTGGCGTGGAGCCATTTAATTTATGTTCAAAAGCTACCGCCAGACATAAGATGTATGTTTATGGGTGTATGGGTCCAAGGATGTCGGAGGATAACAATGACATATCAAGAATTTGTGCGCTTATAAATTTAAATTGAGAATGTTGATGGCGGTGTATAAGGGAACCATGACAAACATTCCTTAGGCATTGAGGTGACGACCTTAGCAAGCTGACAAGATGTTGTTCTTCCTCTTGTTTTTGTTGTTGATGTTAGTGATGTTGTTGTTGTTGTTGTTGCTTGTAACATTGATTTTCCGCTTTTGCTACTAAATGCCAGCGACAGGTCCCTCTTCGCACCCAACCACACATACACACACACACACACAAACACACACACAGACATCCATTATTATGTTGTGGATATTTGTTGTGAAGGAGAGGCAACAGAGTGGCTTTGCCCGCAGCTTCCTCCACTTTTTGGTTCTGTCAAAAATTCTGTTGAGGTTTGCGGGCAAATTTTGGCAAAAATGTTTTCGTATCCAGTAACCAAGTCAAGGGTATATTTGTTTTTTTGGTCTGTTAAGCTTCTTATTACCCAAAAAAAAGAAACAAGTGTTCTACCAATCGTTGAGTGTTTGGCATGAATAAATGTTTGCTGGCCTTACTGTGCTCTACTATTCCATTTGAGAGATACAAAATTTAACCTGTCTAAACATCTTCTTGATATTGAATGACAAATTAAAATAGATTTTATTTGAATGGCAGCATATGTATATCTTAAGATATACATTAGTAATTAAATATATGTTACATACTTAATTTCTATTTATTTAGACTTATAGATCAAATGTTTATATGAAATAATAGACTAAATAAATATGCTGAATAATCTAACTACCTATCTCCAATACTTACCGAACGTTCCAAAATATTACAAATTAAGTAAAACAATTTTATTGAATTGAGGAAAAATTCAATATATTTCATAAGTCTGAACTCAACATGCAAGCAAATGAAGCTTTTATCTAGAAGAACAAATGAGGAGCCTTTCAAAATTGATCATTTTAAAATAAAGCTTACAAATAGATGTTATGATTTTTTTAGAGTTTTTATGAAACTGCTGAACTAATATGTTTCTAAATATATGTTTTCCACATATTGTTTAGTTTTCAAGTGACTTTTCTAT
Source organism: Drosophila austrosaltans (assembly GCA_035045865.1). Taxonomy (NCBI): domain Eukaryota; kingdom Metazoa; phylum Arthropoda; class Insecta; order Diptera; family Drosophilidae; genus Drosophila; species Drosophila austrosaltans. The sequence continues at coordinate 8,872,981 of JAWNOQ010000200.1, forward strand.
TCTTTCTTATTTTATACCTAGCCCTTAGTTGGAAATTTCTCAAAGTTCTCAAAGAAAACAAAAATAGAGTAACTTGTAGACAAATCTGAATACAAAGACATATCCCTAATGACCTTCAAAAGGGCACAATGAAGCAGTGGACGGCCAAACAAAACTTTTTAAACTCTTTAGCGAATTGAAATTGAAATAATTTATATTTTCACAACTCTAACAACTTTTGGCACCTGCTTTGCCACTCAATTTAAGAGACAGCTTTAATCTGACTTCAAGTGTTATCTTTACTTCGATCAAGTCACAAAATGAGTTGATTTTTGGCAAAAGCCTGAAAGCGTCAATATACATACATACTCTGCCATCCTTTACTTCCTGTCCTCCTGTTGTCATTTTCAACACTCGCTTCGTACGCTGTCTGCCACGTGGGAGACAGGGCGGAAGGGTGGAAAAAAAAGAAGCATTTTCAACATTTGCTTTTTGCAATTTGTTTCGAATTTGGCATTAATTTTTCACACAGGACACAGGAAATTGAAATGTTACCATAACGGAAAGTCGTTAGCTTGGCGCCCTTGCAAATTTTGTGACTCTCACGTGACTTGGACTGCTTCTGGTCTCAGGGTATAAAATTTGACAACATTTTCTAGTTTTAGTTAAGGCTTGGAATTCAATTAAAAGTTTATTTAGGAACATCATCAGGCCTAAGACACTGTTAAGTTGGTGGTTAAAAATTTTGTTTTGGGTGTGTTAATCGAATCAAACTACTTAGGCTAAAAGTTTTTTTGACAGCAGGAGCAGGAGCGGCAGCAGCTTGGAGGCTCATAAAACTGTCAGGTAAATGTCTAAAATTCAGTCTATCTCATTCTACTACACTCTCCCTCTCTCTCTCTCTCTCTTCCCCTATCTCTTTCTATCTGTTTTTCTCTATTATGCTGTCTTTTGCCTTTTTTGGCTTTAATGGCGTTTGCATTCAATTTAATTGCCATCGTTTCCGTAGTAGATTGCTCTCAATTTCCAGTTGAAGACTAGGCAAAGCAAAGTTTGCCGTACTCGTCCAGGTGTTTGGCAAGTCATTTCGGTAACTTCAATCAACGGAAATTGAAACGCAAACGCACTGCCACCACCATCATCATCCTCCACTTCCATCCCTCATCCAGCGACTCGCCTATTGCCCAACTAATGCCCACGCAATGAAAGAAAAACGTGCGAAGCTTGAAAGTGAAAGCAAAAGTTCTATTCCCATTCAGTCTATATATATACATATATATTTATATATATACATATATATATACCTTTATAGTATTATTGTTGGTCCAATCCATCGTTGAATTCATATTTATTTTATTGCCCGATGATACACAGAATACAGAAAAACCACTCCGACATATCACCCACATGAATTGGCCTTCTAGTGTGTGTGTGTGTGAGTGTGTGATGTGTGTGTATTTATGTGTGTGTAAATAATACAAAATAACAACTTTTTGTTGTTTATTTTACGTTTTCACGTTCCTAGAATGAAAGAAAAAAATTTAATTTAAAAAAACGAAAAACCAACTCGATTGCCATGTGTATCGATGGGAGATTTTGGAGTGAGGAAAACTGCTGCTGTTGTTGTTGTTGTCGATGTTGTCTCTCCCTATATGGTCGTACATCAATATGTATGGGTAACCAGAAAAAGAAAATAGTTTACGGTTATTCACTCTTGGAAAAAAAAGCAGATATGCCAGCTCACGTTCGGTTTCAGCTATGGAAAGAAATTGGTTTATTGAATGTAAATTCAATGTTACTGAATTCAGTGAGACATTCAAGGTGTGTAAAAAGGTGTACCTTGAAAAAAATTAAAGTGGGATAAAAAAAGATATGTATAGCATTGATATCGGAATACAACTTCAAAAAAATAAAAGCTCTTTTTTTTCAAGTGCAAAATGAATCTTTGCCAATTACTTTGGCAAATAAACAATCTGCCAGCACTTTGTTGTAAGTTCTTTTTTTGTTTGTTTGTATATAAAAACTTTATAAATATTGAATTAAAATCATTAGAAGGCAGTTAAAAAATTAAAAAAAAACCCTAATATTTGATTTTATTTTTTTTTGTTGAAAGGCCTTTTCAGTTCTCCAAATTCAAGTGGCTTAAACTATTGTGTATAGTTGTTAATTTAAAGGTTTTTTGCAATATCAGGTGCATTTTAAAAAAGTAACAACTTTAGTTTAAAGTTTTTAAATGTCATTTGTAAAATGTACCAATAAGTCTCTCTAATGAAATATATCTTATCTATCTAAATTGCATTTCCCTTATGTAAGCCGCTTAGCTACTTATTGACAAATCATATAATTTTTTCATGTAGTATTTTCATTTTAGAGCAACATTTGAAAGTTTAAAATGTCTTTTTGTAAGTAGATTGAATCTAACTTTACTTTGGCAACTTTACAAATACCAGATAACACTTTAAATCATTGAAGTATTTAATCCAAACCAAAGCATTATTTGAACATGATCTGGCAACTCGTAAACTATTAACTCAAAAGTAAAGTTGTAAGTCTTAACAAGTGCTAAAAGTTGTGAAACTTTTATTTAATTTGCCCGCATAGTTCCATTCGTTTGTGATCCTTTTAGTCTATCAACTTAGCACACCTGCTCATGCCACAATTTCCCTGACACCTTTTCCATAGTGCAATGTCATCGCTTCTTCTCACTCAACCACTCATCTGCCTTCTCTCTCTCTCTCTCTCTATCTGTCTCGCTTTCTCTTTCTATTCTTCTTTTATTATAAATAACCACTTCTAACCTAACACCTAATTGAAATTGTGAGAACCATCATCAATCATACGCAGCATATACGCATATTACGTATACGCCTCAGCATCAGCAATTTTCTTCTGCTTTTTTTTCTTTTTATCAATTTACTAACCAAAAAATGAAAGAAAAATGAAAGAAAAGCAAAAAAAAAAAACGAGAACAAAATACTGAAAGACAGCTGGCTTGGTATAAATTATTATAGCAATCATCGGTGACTTTTATTTAAGCCGAGTCCACCAGCGATATAAATATATATATATACCAATACAACAATATGGAAACAAAAACAATAACACAGCAGGTGATACTTTTTATAGGTAAGAACTTTTCTTTAGGCTTTTACATTATTTTTTTCCCGTTTTGTGTTGCTTTTTTATTTTGTTTTATGGCTTTATACTCGAAACGTGCCCGAGTTGCGCTGTGTTTAAGTGCTGCGGCGTATATTTAATTTAAAGCAAACTTCAGTTTTAGATGTAAAGTTTTCCACGGCCAAATGCAATGGCCAAAAAGGTTGAGAACAACTTGAATTGAATTTTCGCTTTGCCGAGTGCCTGGCTAAAAGGAAAATACCTTCCAAGCCAAAGTTCCTTCCCATAATGGCAGGTGGCGCTATCAAATTATTACAAACAACAACAACAATGCCCTGCAGTCCTTATACACATACACACGAACATACGTATATACGTGCGTGTGTGTGTGTGTGTGTGTTTGTGTATATCAACAGTTTTGCAGTGGCTCAGTATAAATGAGTTTATACCGCTGCCATCTACTTATCACCCACTGCCCTGACTGGCATCGGCCCATAGTACTCTGCATAATTTGTAGCCGTAGGCAACTTTCGACTCAACGTTTTATCACAGACAGTTTTGTTGCCTTAACCCGCATTTATCTCAAAATCAACGCGGCAAAAACTTTTGTAAAAGAGAAAATGTAACCAAACAAGAAAAAAAGGAATATTCTATAGATCTAAAGAAATACAAAGAATTGTAGATACCTCGTATATTAAATGTGAGATTTACGTAATATTAATGAAATCCTAAATCGATTTATTTGTTTGTAAATGGATAAAATGATTTAAATCTAATCAGTAATGCGTTATCCGATTTATAACTGTTTTTCTTAAGGTTTTCTTATGTGTTAATGCGAGATTAAAAGTTAACAATAATGTGGCCAGATTTTCACATTTTCACATTGATGTATTATAAATGAAAGATATGGTAACGACTTATAAGTAATAGATGTGCCAGCATACTAATATATTGGGTCTGGCTCTTCCTTAATTGGAGTGGCTAATTCAAGCGAATAAAAGGTGGCAATGCAGTCGTGGTCAGTGAAAGAGCGAGTAAAAAAGTTAAATCGAAAAAGCAAGTCAAAAAATTTAAGTTGTGGGTCGCAATATAAAGGAAGAAGTCGCCAATCAAACATCATGAGTATACTCTTACTATTCTATGTCATATATAATGTACATAATTTTTCCAAAATGGTAATGTTTATGTTTTTGAAACTTTTATCCCATTAGTTCTTTAGTTTATTTGATCCGGCCTTCCAATAACTAATTACATTCTTGTCCTCTTCTGAATAACACCGATCGGGATGTTGCTTAAAACAATATTAGTAGCACAGCACAAATGCACAGTACATAGTATAGCTTAGCACAGGATTTTTCCGAAATCAAATCGACTTAAAATATTTTTGTATAAAAGTGTGTCATTCTCAATTGAAGGAAATGAAGAGAAAGACACTGCGGAAGCCAGCATTCAGCGCCAATACTTTTAGTATGCCCGTATGGATCAAAAAGATTGTTATTATTGTTTTCGTATTTTTATTTAGTTTTAAGAAAAATTTTACAGTCTCTTAAAAACTATGTCACAATCTTTAGTGATTTAGAAACCACAGCTGTTTTGGTTCCATCCAATGTATATGTGTACTTTCGAAAAGTGTCAAATTAATTTAATATCTAGTGTTGTGGCGGAGGTTATTCAATATTCTCTTGATTTCATAGTTTGTTATAAAATTTTCTTCAATCATAGCTGGAGAAAATTTTGGTGACTCTAAATATGCAATTTGTCTATATTAACATTGAAATGCTTCTAGAGTATATACATATGTAGATTGGTTGTTTTATACTCCCCGTATTCTAATACATTCAGGAAACAGAGTTGCTACTTTTTAATATACCCTTTCAAGTAATGGGTATTTGAAACGGTAGTTGCTTGTTAGGTGATTGGGTGTGTCACTAGTAGAGAATGACATTGCCAACGCACACGCCACACGGGCACACGATTTCTTTTGCTCTTCTTTGTGGTTCTGTCCTTTCGATTTTTATGCGCGTATTAAGGGCGTGGCCAACACTAAGTAACATAGTTTTGTTAGTTGTTAGTTGCTGTTGTTGTTCTTGCTGGGCTTTAGTGTGTTTATGGCCCGCAGACTTTTTGCTTTTTCTCTCCTCTTCTCCACGCTGATAAAAATCTAGTAAACTTGCTCCACCGTAATTGAAAGACACAATGCGAAAGTAACTGTAGCATATATATTTGGGTAACAACTAATTGCAAGCTTTATGACAGGCGAATCTATAAAAAATCCAGTGACAATTTTCTTCTTTTCCTTCTTGTTTTGTTTGTTATTTTATGACGGACTTGCAATCAATCTTCTTTCTCATTTTTATTTTGACTTGTTTACTTTTTATGGTTGCAACACACAAATCAAATTTATGCGCTGGTCAAACGATTCGAGGAAAGGAAAATCGTTTTTCTCTTTTCTTGTACATGCAGTTTTTGGTTTTACGTGTTTGGAAATTTGATTTGACTGAATGCGAATGCGAATGGCAATGCGAAAACGAACATTATTATTATTATTATTACAATTTGTGTATAAGTGGGGGAACTTATACTTTTATGTCGACCTCCAACCATTGATAACCATTTCCATTTCCGTTTTCCTGTTGCTGTTACTGATGTTGCTATTGTTGTTGTTGTTGCTGCACACGTTTGCCAAGGCAAATTGAAATTGAATTGCCAACTTTAAAAAGTTTATGGCCACAACGAGACATTGGAGGACATGGAGTAGGAGGCAGTATAAGAGTCAGAGCCAACTAACTAAGTAAAAGAATCCTGCCGAGACATGGCCAAGCACAACAAAGTTGGAGAGTTGTGTGTTGTATATATGTATGTATGTGTGTGTATGTAGTATGTTGTGTTTGCTATCAACGTTTTCGCAAGTTTGTGGCAACTGCTTTGCCTTCGGGGTCCCTTTACTCTCTGACTCTCTCTGGTACTGGCTTACTCTCTATCCATATATATATATAGTGGGAACTCTTGTTCTTATCCTTCGTGTTTGGACTGCCACTGTAATCACATGGAACCCGCAGATACTCGTACTAGCAACAACAATAACAACATTTTTATTGTTGACTGCACTCAATTACTTATTTATTTATATATATTTTTTCATTTTGTTTTTGCTCTTGCAACAAATTGGTCAAACGTTGTACGTTTCTTTTTTTTTCTGTTTTGTTTTGTTTTTTGATTTGATTTGTTTGTAAACTCATTTTATTTCTCGTACGAGTAAAACAAATGTAAGCTGGAATTGAGGCACTCTAATGATATGTGGGTTATTAAGCACTACTCGAGGTTCTGCCCCCTGGTCCAGGCCGGTCTTGATGAAGCGATTAGGGCAAAAACTTTGCCTATCATTGTAACAGGGTAAACGCAAGGCAAAGTAACAAAAAAGGACTCGGCAATTGAGCTATATAAATTGTGTATGTGTGAGAGTGTGCCTGCATACAGGGTGTGGTCAGAAATGTCTATCAACATGTTAGTTTCTCTGCTGAGCAAAGACTCTTTACAGTTCAAACATAAGGATAAAAAGCAACTCCAACTGGGCAAATCTTCAATTTGCTCCCAACGTGGCACAAAAGCAATTGTTTTACTTAGCAAATTGCTTTTAAAGCGTTTTTTAAGCCCTTAAAAGGTCGTACCAGAGATTGAGGTTGTCTTTTCCTTTAGACGGCAGCCAACGTGAAGCCACCCATTTTCTTTTTCTCTACAAATGGCTTGGTAGTTATAGTTTTTATTTAAGTTTTTATTAACTGTATAATATGTTTGACTGTTTTTATAGAACTGTAATCCAGCAAGAACCTTCATTTCATTTTAATAGATATGTGAAACTGTTTGTTATCATCATTTGCCATGTAATAGTCTGACCTTGATTCTTTCTGATACTTTTCTTTCTCTTGTTTTTCTTCCCTTTACTGCTACCACAATTTCAAATGCAATTATCCAATATGGGAGTGCTTAACACAGAAGATTTATTGTCTCAAAGTTTCACTTTCTTTTTTCATCCACACCCTGTTTTGTAGTTCCCATCAGCATATCAGAAAGACGGCATACTAAATCATGTAGAGAGGACTCACTTTTTCAGTCTGTCAGCCTGTTTGGTTGATGCTCGGGTATTTGCCAAAGGCTTATAAAGGCCAAGACATGCATACTGAGTGAATGAAACAAGAAGCCAGGCAACGACAACCCCTCTTTGCCCTTCCTACACCCTTTGGGGTCGATGTGTTTTTTCCCTTTTTTTTTTTTTGTTGCTTTTTTTTTTTTGGTTATTTTGTAGTCTTTGGTCTGTGCGATTTTATTTGCTTTTAAGCGGCCCAGTGACTGACCAACCATCGAATGCTTCAATGATTTTTTATGTTTTTGCCTTGATTACTTCTGGGCTGAATACTGGATGCACACACACACGCACATACACACACACAGTGGCATATTTATATGTATGTATGTAGCTTGATACGCATAAATAATCAAAAGCATATGTATACGGAAATCGATACAATTTTCATTTGATATGCAAGCATATATTTCAATAATTTACCAGAGTTTGTGAAAGGGAAAATTAACTAACTTATTAAAGAAATAAAATTATAAAAACAAAAAACAGAAAATATTATTATTAACAAACAAAAACGTCCCCACAGCATATTTCATATGCAAAATATGTGAAAAGGCAAATGAAAACTTTTGCAGTTAAAAAGTAAATATTTAATTTCAACGACCTTTTGCCATAACTGTACTCGGGGCAAACTAATTAGGAGTGAAAAGGAAAGGCAAAAAAACATTTCATTCGCAGCAAGTTACGACCGTGTGTGGTCGCTTCAAAATTAAGTTAATAAAAAAGCTTAGAGACGGAGACACGTGTATGAGATTTTTCATTTTGAATCCTAACCACTCCCCTAACATAATCTCCTTACCATCTCCCATGCTTTACCCTGCTCTGTCACTCTCGTGTTGTCTCACTTTTCTCTGGCTCATCAGAGCCAGGTGAATTGCTGCCAAGTGTCTGGCAGCTCTTTAACACTCACTTTACAGCTGATGCTCCTCTACATCGTCATGCTGCTCGTCTTCCGCATTCACTTCATCCTTCTGCTCCTTGCCCAGGACTTTTAAGTGCATTAATACATAAAGTTTGTAATGTTGCCTGCTCGATGGTGTTTGCTCGGGCTCATAAAGTCAAGTGGGACAGGCCGAGATTTAAAAGATGAAAGTGGATGGCAGTGTACGTACTCTCACTGCATTCCTTATGTAGAATGCCAGCAGCTGCCGATGCCATCGGATGCTGTCACAGTCAGAGTTACTTTTTTCCATTGCAGCTGGCATTTGTCCTTAATAAAACTTTTATATTGCATGCCAATGGCTGTAAAAGATGAAGAAAAAAAGCGAACAGAAAAATAAGGGGGAAAGCAAGATTTTTCTCGAACAAATCAAACGAGCGAATACTTTATTTAAATTTACTTGAATTTGGCTGCCAACGTGGGGAAAACTCAGTTACTCATTGATAAGATATGATATTAGAAAAGTAATTTAATCAAATAAGGATGTTAAAAGGGAACGAAGCCAGTTCAAAAGATATTGGCGCCAACCGTGGAGGCAATTAAATTTACAGCAATTGAAAATGGGTGGAGAAATCCCATTTGATTTGAGAGTGAAAAACGATTTAATTGCACAATCGACTATCTATATTACTTTAAGGTGAAATTAAACTAATGCAATTCGAAATCATCGACTCGGCAATGCTGTAGTGTTGACTGGGATAAGTGTTTATAGCTAATCGCATTCCATTTAGCCAATTTACGTATTAAATTTCCGTTTACGTCAATACAACTCTGCAGGTGGCAAAGTGTCTACCTGGCGAACGGCTTTAAATGGCGCCCCCCGACAAATATTGATTTATGTGCTCATAAGATTGCTGTTGAGTCTTCTTCTTCTTCTCTGTGTATTGCTTGTGTTCGCTTTCCGCGCCTGTGCCTTCTTCTTCTTCTGTTTTCTCCTTCTCAAAATTCAAAATCCCATCCAGAATCCGTTCACCTTTTGTATAGCATTGGGGCATTAACATTTGTGCGAAAGGAAACGAATACCGGACAGAGGTAGACAGGATAACATCGGCATCGTTGATGGCGCTTTTCAGGATCTATTGTGCAACCCATAGAAACCCCATACAATTGGCTTACAGTTTGTTGCCATTGTTATTCCAGTTACTGTTGCTGTAACTGTTGTTGTCTTGCATTATGCCCAGCCAATTGAAAATGGGTGGCTCCTGGACTGGTCCATGGACATGCGGTTTCCTGCCATTCTCTAGTATCTGGCAAATTGAGAATTGCTATTGGAAATTCTTGATGAATTTGTCAGTGGACAGTGGCGGAGTTTTCAAGGTATATCCATAGAAGCTTATTTCCAATCATTAAGTATAATGTACAATAATTGAATTAAGGTAAATGTCGATTGACCTGACATTTGGAAACGTTTAATTAGTTTCACAACATTTAAATGAAGGGCCTCAGGCTCATAAAAGCTCAATATTCAATAAGAACAAGCCATTCCCTTTCAATAGTCAAATACTCCTTAGGAATGAACTTAATTTCAAATATCGTCTTAGGAGAGTTATTATGTGGTCCATCCAAAGCAGAATTGTTTTAAATGGCCCTTCAAAAATATCTCCATCTGAATATTAAAATGTTACATAAAAGTTAATTTTAATGGAAATTTAAGCAAAAGCTCATTAAGATGTTCCAATCGCCTTTTGTTGTTGATTCTTGTATCATAAGAGGCAAAATCGGTGCAAAAATCAAACAGTTTTTTAAGCGTCCTTTAATATTCTTAAGCGTCAAAAAAATCTTATTAAATTTACGCTTGCAGGAGAGATTACTTTAAGAAGAGTAAATACTTATTCATGAATAATTAAAATTGCTCAGCGTTAATTCTCGTCCAATTCAGTTTTTGTTTTAGCTCGAATTCAAATTTCTTTAACCGAAGAAAATACCTAAATAAATTGTTGGAGCGAACTATATTGAAACAATGTTTGTTTATTGTGCTTCAATTTGCCCACCTATGTATATAATAAGGATATTAGGGTGACGATGTGTCATTATTTTTTTTCTTTTGTTTGTTGCTAATGTGTAAGCAAATAAAGTATTTATTGCATATTTATCTGGGTTGCTTTTAGCCTTTTAGCTTATATAATCCTTTTTATAATCCCCGCTATATATAATTTATTATTAATTTGTACAAATTTAAAATATTGTTTATATTATAAAACCCAACTAGTATTTAAACTCCCCGCTCAAAACTTAAGCCAAGTTGTCTAACCTGCTGGCCATCGATAGTTATCGGTGGCTCATTAAATTGTAAGTCAAGAGCTGGGCACACTTTTTTTGGGCTATATAAGGTAATATAAGAACCGCTCGCTTCGGTGAACAACATCTTTCCATGTTTTTTTTTAAATAAAAACCAACATAATTACCACATAATAGAAACTTTTGGTTATAGCCCGAGTCAAGGTGTCTGAGCTATTACGAGAACCAACAAGTTCTTTCATCAACAGACTTTTTTGGCATTTGCAACCCCTTTCCCTTACTTTAATTTTAAACTAGTCACGAATTGTATTGTAAAATAAATGTTATTTAAAAGCATAGCATAAGATCTGTTTGATAAATCCGATATGGGTTTATTCTAAGCAATAAGTCCTTATTGCTTTCATGTTTTATTTGCGGATGATTTTCCATTTCATAGTTATAGTATCTGTAATATAATTGAATACAATTTCCACTTAAAACGAGAACCCCTTTCCTGTACATAGCTATAAATACACCACTGTGCATTTCTATTGGTTACGCTCTTTTTTTCTTTTTGCATGTTGTAGTTGTTGTTGCTGTTTAAGCTGGCTTATCTGTGGTTGGTTTTGTGCTTTGGTGGTTTCTTTAAGTGAAACTGAAAATTGTATTCACCAGTTTCCCTTATGTTGTGCCCATTCAAAGGCAATATTCATAATTTTTACTCTGGGTAATATTCAGCCAGGCTTAAGCTTTATATTCTTTATGCCAGTTGGTTATTAAGGTCATTGCCATAACTTTTCCTTCCATGCCCATTCCACCCCCCTCGTCTGTCTGCATAGCTTTGACATCGCATGTCTGACTGCACTAAGTGCATAAAACTTGTTGGCTTTGCTTGCTGATTTACGTTTTGTGATAAGGCTATGGAGAAGTAACTGAGAACTGTTTGGCATGCAAATGACCAACTTAGACATTTTTAATTATGAAACAAAGAGCAATCCAAACACAACCAAATAACACACACACACAACAAAGTGTTGTGGCAGGGTGTTGATGATGAACCTGCTCATTAGCAATCAAGAAAAAACCCAAAGTTTTTCCAACTTTTTTTCTTTTTTTTTTCTTGCCACTGTCAATTACTGAAGTTTTTGCTTTTTTCGCCGTTATTGTTAATTTTACTTTGACTAAGTTTTTTGGCTGTCAATGACTTTTACTCTTTAACTGTCAGCTATCCCAGTTATTCCCCCAGGACTTGGCAATGGAATACCTACTCACTTAGTTATTTGCCCTCCACCGCAGCTGTGTCCCTTTTATCAGTGCCATCTCATTAAGGAAAACGTTCCATGGGGTAGAGAGGAATGCTGGAAGATGGAGCTGCAATTGTTGTGCGTTCTCTTGTGTCCTTGACATAATTTACAATTTCAATAACAATTTCCTTCAGTCTCCTTGTGTGTGTTTGTGTGTGTGTGTGTGCGGGGAATGTTGGGCAATTTATTTCAGCATTATCCCTAAGTACAACTCCTTTCTCCATTTATTTTTTTCCTTTTCTCTCGTTGTTGTTGTGTAGTTGGGTCGTAAGTCGCCATCATCATTATGATGTGGATGATGATGAAGACATGCGCATTTGTCATCATTAAAAATGGTTGTGAAGCTTGAAAATTAGTCTGAAGCTGCTGGATGGGATCCTTGGTCCAGGCATACGATTTATGCGTGTGCACTTTTCTCTTTTATATTTCTATCTTCTTGGCTCACACTGTGACAAGTGTCACGCCCCCAATCTCAATCGTCTTCGTGTTGTTGCTGCTCATTATGGCTTAAAAAATGTTAAGCACGTCGACAGTTTGTTTGCATGGTGGCCCTTATTCTCATGGACCAGCACTTGAAACAGGTCGCTTGGGTCCAACCAGCCAGCCAGCCAACGAACGAATGAACGAATGAATAAACGAACCAACAGATGACAAGTGCCCAGCCATTCAGACAGCCAGCCAGCCATCTAGCCACCAAACAGCAGCCACTTGATAGTCAACGCTGACATCTCATTATGGTTGTCTAACCGTCAACAGTGCGTATGTGTGATGTCGTTCTTTCTCCTACTCCTTCTCCATTCTGCTTTCAGATATGTGTAAGCAAAATGGCTACAACGCGAATTATTTTTATATGTCTTTGAGGACCAATTTCAGTTCTTTCTTGGCAACATTTCTTGCTTCAATTTAAATTCAAATAAAAAATATCTTATATTTCTAGATTCAATACTAGCTTATATATACCAAAAGAGGAAAGATAAACTGAGAATAAATAATAAAAATATATACAATTTTATTGCATTTAATTTCATCAAAATTCTTCTTCAATTCCTTAAAGAGTATCTCTCCTTCTGATATCTTTCATTAAAGCAAAAGTCAATCATATGCCCCACTTGACCACAGGCACTAAATCACTTTGAATGAGACTCCATTCCAGATTGTCCAGCAGCCTCATCTCTACTTTGGTCAGCCACTTATCAGCTGTTTATCTTGGCCAGGGAGTATGCAATCTCTTTGGACAACTTCTCTTTGTCCCATCGTCTCATCCCCTGCACTTTGCAGTCATGTTGACAGCAACATTTACATAGCAGCTCCTGAGCTTCATGTTACCCAGCATCACAGTCAATTCAAGTGTTTTGGGGGAGAACACGAGGGGGCGTGGTAAAATCAATTGCATTGTTACCCCAAGTGGGCATGGTTCAGCGGCTCAATGAATGGAGAGGTGGTTTGTAGATGGAGACCATTGACAGCACATTAACCCACCACCAGACAGACAAAATACACAAAGACACATGCATTATTTATTAGCATTTTCCGCTTGAAAGACAAAAACAAAAAAAAAAAGGAAAAAGGAAAAGATCCGAAAGAACAACAACAACAGCAATGAAAAGCAACTCTCAAGTAGAATGACAAGCTGCTGCTGCCGAAATAAAAAGTGCTCAATCAGCAGGTCGAATGAATCGCTGACTGAATTGACTTCACTTCGGTTCGGTTCCTACGCACGAATTGACACTTGAGATGGATTAGCATGACGCCTGAATGGACTCCAAGACAATGGAGGGCAGAGGGCCGATGACAGAGATTTCCTCTGACTGCCAGAATATTCGTACGTTAAGTTAAAGTGCCTGAAAGTGCCCCAAAGCTAAAGTCAACGTTTTACACTTGGAGAATAAAATTGATTTTATTTGAGAAAAATTCATTAAAATTTTGTTTTTACATTGAAGACAATGATATAAAAGTTCTCTAATGCTTATATTATAATATTATAATATGCTTTTTGTTGTAAATGTTTACAATTCTCCCTTTTTAAAAGAAAATTGAAGATTAATGGCATAAGACCAAATTAAATTATTATTTATGTTCTATTAAAACACATACGAAAAATATATTTGTAATTTAAAATTTAAACAATTAAGTCGTGCAAATACACTTATCAAAATCGGATCAGCTTTATATATATCTTACTGAGGTTTACTTGAGAGAAATAAATTTTGGCAAATGAAGAGTAAAATGTAATTTCTCACTGTTTCTTACTTATTTTAGAGGAAAGAATTTTGTACCTTTTCTTTTTTAACGACATTTTTATTCGTTCAGTGTATTAATACTTGTTCAACAATCAAAGTAACACAGCTCAAGTAATTGAAATGAATAAAAGCTTTATTTATGTTTCCTACAAAGTATTTCATTAATTTCTCCTTTGTTTTAACATCATTAAAAACAACTTAAAGTTTTGTAAAACTATTTCGCTTTTCTTTCTCTATTCTCCCCCGGATCCTTCGAAAAAAAAACAAACGAAAGCATTATATCAAAATGCAAAAATGTTCATCTTGTGGTCGCAGCTCGAGCGTAAAATTGAAACAGCTGTTTTTTCTCTATTCTTCTTTTTTTTGGCAAGGGGAGAGGGCACGGGGGAAGGACATTTGCCAACATCTCTTCTTTACAACTAACTGGGCTGTGCCTCATTTAACTGTGTGTGTGTGTGTCTGAGCACTTGAAACTAACCACTTTTGTTGTCGTTTTCCTGGTCGTTGTCTTTTGATTCTCCGTCTCTGGTTTTTCCCCTTCGCTTCTTTGGCCAACCAATTTGCCATTTCCGGCTGTTACGCTTGGCCAAGAGAAACGACAGCAATGGCAATAAGAGACAACAACAATTACGCAGCGTTTTGCCATTATGCATTTAAATTATGAATTAGATAGCCCAGAACCCAACCCAAATTCACTGTCTGTAAAGATCCTTTTGGTTACTTCAAACCTTCATCTTAATCCTAAGTAAGTTTTCAGCTACCTTCTTCATAATTTATTGGGGAAACGAAATTACAAATTAACCAAATATCAAAGATAAAACAGCGTAGTCAAATCCAACCAGGTATGAAGGGTATAATTTTCAACTAATCTAATTAATGAAATATAATTTCGTTGATATTTTTTGGATAAAGGTATTTTAACAGCCGAAATGTTTACTAACTAGTAACTTAAATCTAACAAACAAGTTCTGAGACAGATGTAAAAACAGTTAGACAAATGGTGGAAAGTGAGAAAAAGCGTAAAGAGTACGAGCAGGTAAACAAAGAAACGGGCAGGAAACAAACAGATAGACAACTAACAGGCAGACCATTAGACAAGCAGTCAGGGATACAATACAGTAACATATATAGACATCAGAACCCAGAGGTATCTGGGTTAAAGTAACAAATAGTGCAACAGACAGACAATCAACGATGCACATTAAGAAATTCAACTTACATTTAAAGATAGACTAGCTTTGTTGCATGAACTCATCTGTTGATAAATATATAATTTATATAAAAACATATATGTATAATATACTTGGGTAAAAGCAGCTCATTGAGGTGAACCGGCTCGTTCGTTCTTTTTTTCGAAGTGAGCCAACTCAACTCACTCATATGGCTCACTTTCTCACTTGTAGATAGCTCATGAGTCATGAGCTCACTTTGCCATCGCTAATTAAGAAGAACGCCAAACAAGCCATAAGAACTAGTGTGCCAAAAAGAACTAGTGAGCAAAAATGAGCTAGTGTGCCAAACTGAACTAGTGAGCCAAAATGAGCTAGTGTGCCAAACTGAGTCATATTGAATGAACAAGCTCAGTGGCTCAGTTCAGTGAGCCATTCATTTTAGCTCACTCACTCATGAGCTACCCAATTATAATATACATATACAGTTGGATCTCGATTATCCGGGACGGTCGGGACCAGAGCCATCACGGAAAACCGAAAACCCCGGTAAATCGAGAGCAAAATTTCCACGTATTTTGTACTTGAAATTTTATAAGTACTTACATACATATCTTTAAATCTGCTAGGTGATCAACCTTTAAACGCACACTACCCATAAAAATATGTAATATGGACATACAGGCGTGTTTCTCATTGATTGCTAACTAAAACGGGGAAGCCCCGAACTCGTTTTATTATTTTAAAAAGAAAATTTCGTTTGAAATCACGGATAATAGGGGTAATCACGGTTAACAGGGGTAATGAAACAAATTCAAATTCATCCCGGATAATCGGGGTGCCCGGTTAATCGGGGGCCGGATAATCGAGGTCCAACTGTATAATTCAAGTGAGAACCCATTTCAAATTTAGCATACCCCATTAAACCTGAACTAAAGGGTATAAGATATATGCATGTTTGTAATTATGCCTATTTAAAAATAAATGAGAAACCGAATCTTGAATCTGAAAACCATTTCATAACCTGTCACTTTACACGTTCACAACTCGTGTCGTCTGTCATATTCCCCAAACTCATGCCACTCTCTATCTCTCTCTCTCTCTCTTTCTCTCTACTTTTGTCCTTGTCATCAGGGAGGCCTATGTTAAATGCTTTGTCATACATCAAAATTATGTCCGCATTTATTAATGAACTGTAAATGTGATTGATGTGATTGTTGTTGGCATTTAAATTGCCATCGCTGCTGCCGCTGCCGCTGCCACCTTTTGTGGCCAACAGCTGCATTCCTGTCTCCACTTGACATTAATATATAGAAGCTTTAAATTATATGGCATGCAATTTATTCAATTTGCTATATGAGTGGGCTCGAAGACTCAGAAAAAAGGAATAAAAACTCTGCCTATTTATCTGGCTGAGCCTCTGCTGTTTCTATCTCAGTTATTTTTACTTGCCATAAGCCAAAAGCTTTCATTATTTCTACTTTTCTTTGCCTCCTTCTAATACCCTTCAAACAAATAGAAAACTGAGAGCAGGTGCATTCTCTGAGAGTCTTTAATATGCATAATTGGAGTTGAAAATTTGAAAATGAAAACAATAGGAGCTTAAATTGCATAATGAAGTATGTTTCAATCAATTATCATGAAAATTTTCCAAGTGAAATTTTTAAAAAGATTAAAATTTATTATTTGTCAGTGCATTCTTCATTGCAAACTGTTCACAGCAAGTGAACATTTTAAAACTTTGAGACTGGATAAAATATTTATTTGTTCAATATTCGTAGAGGAATTGCAATTGAAGAGTGAGTTACGATTGTAATAAAATGTAATTGTAATTTCTGATTATTCTCATCCCTTTAGTCCAGTAACTAAATAAGGTTTTATATTCTACGAACTTTACTTCAGAATGTAAATTTTATTTGAAGATTTTGATTAATTAAAAGCAAGACTTACTATTAAATCTTTAAAAATTTTAGACAGAGAAAACCAAAGTTCTACGATGTCCAAAAAATAAATAATTTATAACTTCTTTAAACCATAATTTGAGTACAAGTTTTCATTGATTATAAACTATAAATTGAGTTCAATTTTTTCATTTTTTTAAATTACATTACTGAATGCAAACTTTTTCGTTTGCTTGCAGCATCAATTAAGAGAAAATTAGAAAAGTATAACAAGAATAAAGTTCCCGATAACTGTAGGGTATTTTGAGTACCTTTACATATCTTCATTTCTTGAAGCAGCTTATTAAGTTACTTTAACAACTTCTGCCTTCCAATTATAGTTGATTCATAAAACACAAACTAAGGCGAGAGAACGCAGAGGCAATATAAGCTTCAGTCGTTTGGATGCAAAACTGAAATAAACTTGAAGCGTGTCTGCCTCAATGTGCTTTTTATCCATCTGCAGCTGTTGCTGTTGCAGCAACAGCACAGCAGCAACTACAACAACAATGTCATTGGCATTGTTGCCTTTGTTATTGTGGAAACAATACAACTCATTTGGCTTGGAAAATTTGTCATCTGTCAACTGAATAAAAATTCTTGCTCTCTCGTTATCTCACCAAGACTTTCCATTTATCCATCTCCTTTTCCTCCGTACAGGGCGTACTGCTGAGTCTCAGGTCTCACATTTTTGGAGTAATTAGAGCAAATTAGGCAAATCATTAGACACGATAACAGTGAAAACACACAAATAAGAACAATGCTGGTCCCAAAATAAACTTTTGCACAGGTGCAAATAATGGCAGACGCTACGAAATGAGCGTGACTCAAGGGAGGGTGTCTGGAGGGGGGAAGCGCATTAAAATTGCATTACAACCCAGCCGCAGATGTGGATGGTAAAAGACTAAGTGGAACAGATTGCAGTGACGGCAACCCGAGACCTTGCTGTAATAAAAAACCTTTCGCTATTCGTTCACCCTCGCTCTCCGTTACACTCTCTCATTTTCCCTTGTTGCACTTTTAATTAATTAACTTTTACTGTAGTCAGAGGACAAGAACAAGCAAATCTGCTTTAAATTCAGTGAAAGCATTCATTAAGTATACGCACTGTGGTTGCCGCTGCTAAAGTTGTTGTTGTTGTCGTGGGCATACACATATACGCACTTACATTCGCACACACACACACAATGTTTTCGCACGATAACCGGCATCTTTAGCACCTGACATAATTAAACCCTCACTTGACCCGCCCAAAACAAACCAGCAGACTGCTGGGAATACAAAACGGGGAGGTTCGGGGGGCTTTGTGTAAGGAATTTCATGTCAACTTCATAAGCGCCCCGCTTGACCTTCGCCAGTCGAGCATGAAGACAATCTTAGCAGGATGTATGTACGCATGTATGTGCATATGTATGCTCAGATATGCAAGGACCTGGCAAGACATCAACAAAAGATGCGATGACTACGTGAGACTGCACTTGGAAAAAAATCTTCTTATGGATCATCAGCGATATGATATCATTTTCGTCTTAGGGAAAGTTGCTTAAACGTTTAACATTTTTCAATTATTTTGTTTTTTAAGTTTTCATAGATAATTATCTTTCATTTAGCACGTAAATATAAATTTATAAAGTACTTTAAGATAGTTACTACAAGAATGTATCACTAACATGCTTAGAATTTCTCTCAGATTTCTAAAGTTTTAGAGCTGTTTTATAAATTTACATTGACTTATTCAATGATATTGATGTTAACTCTTTAAACTGGTTTAAATGTGTTAGTAAGTTTGGCTCTTTATGGTAAGCAATGGCACATATGCCAATGACTTATAGTATTGGAAATGCTTCTTTGTGCCTGTTGCTTAAATTTTGGCCTCTTTAATACATATTCTTCACCCTTGGGGTAAAATGTTTAAAAAGCTCAATTACAGGGTTAGTAAATGTTTAGATTTCAGCGTTGGTTAACTCCTCAAGTTTCAGTTGCCTTATTTCGGTTAGTTTTGGTTTCTTGTTTAATTTTGGTTTTACTTAGATATATATTTGCGAATAGTGAAGGCTTTATTCCCTTTTTCGTAACTATATCCTAACTCTATTGGAAATCTGTTTTACATTACAATTTGTGCTTTCGTTTTATTAGAATTTATTGTTTAGTGTAAATTTGGTAGCACTTCCTCTTTGAATTTCAGTCCCATTTTGCTTTGGTTTGTGTTTCTCTGATTGTGACAGTTTTGGTTACAAAATGCACTAACAAAACAAAAATGTTCAGTTGCGGTTACGATATATGTCTACATGATGGGCTGCTTTGGTTGGTTAGTTTTCCAACCATTTACTCATAATTATAGCGTTTTCAAGAATCATTACCTGTAGTTATATTATTGAGCAAACTAAAGTCTTTTTAACATTTTATAAACTCTACTCAAAGTTGATGTTGGTTAAAAAGGAAATTAACTTCTTTAACTATTTTTAACAATGCTTCGCTTGTTGTTTTATCTTTGTCTGCTTTCTTTACCGCTTAAAACACAAAATTTCCTCCTTTTTTTAAGAGCAAGTTAATTAAAAACATTTTAGCTTATTTCTTTATTTCACCTGAGCTGCAGTCAACTTAATTTAATTAATTGCTTATGCCATAATCCTTTTTTCTCTCTCTGCGTCTCTGTGTCTGAGTGCGGCACTAAAATGCGCTTATGAGTTTTTGCGGTTGCTTTACACAAAAACATGCCACAAGAGCAAGGCAACAAAAATAACATCACCAGCAACAACAACAACAATAACAACAAGTTAAATATGCAAATATTTGCACAATGAGAATGCAAAGAAAAGGTTGAAAGGTGGCAAGAGCAGGGTGAACGAGAGGCGTCAAGAAGCCGCAGCAACAACAGCACCAGCAGGCGTTGATGATGACACACGGCTACAACTTGCCCCCAACTTGTTCTACACTTGCATCACAATAAACTTACTCACACACATACACACCGACACACACACATCCAAACATCACGTACACAAAGACACAACTTCATCCAAGCGACCTTATTTACTTTATATGTTATCCTTTCACATCCGCCTTTTATTGCATTATCCGGCTTGTGGCAGCCTTATTTGACTGAGGCCAAAGGAAAACAACTTGCAACATTTTTATTAACATTAGAATATCAATTTTGTTGGCCAAGACTCATAATGGCTACAATTAAGACAGGGTTAACAGATGAGATTTGCGTAAATGAGTGCGGCAAGAAGGAATATGCCACAAAATATGAGGTGTGAGGTATGAGGCAAGAGGTCGACTAAAGTCCTTATCATTATCAATCTGTTGCAAGAGAGTTTTGTGTGCCAAAGAGCAGTTAAGAGACAACAGCTGCTCTCTGTGGCAAGAAACGAGCTTTTCACCACACAAAAAGTTGCTTATCAAAGCTTTGTTTCCGTTAACTAAAATTTACACTAGGTGGCGTGTCG
Organism: Drosophila austrosaltans; assembly: GCA_035045865.1. Taxonomy (NCBI): domain Eukaryota; kingdom Metazoa; phylum Arthropoda; class Insecta; order Diptera; family Drosophilidae; genus Drosophila; species Drosophila austrosaltans. Next base: position 8,893,480 of record JAWNOQ010000200.1, read on the forward strand.
CAAAGTTATAACGTGTTTTGCGTTTTTCCTGAAATATTTAAAAAGTCTTTTCATGTTGGCATACAATATTCGAAATTTGTTCAATTAGTTGTCAATTAGCCCCTCTGGCCGAGCCTTCAATCTGTCTTTTACAATACTTTTCCTCTGCGCAATAAATTCCGTTAGTAACTGTCAATTTCCTGCAACGAATGTCTTGACTGGGCTCATTAGGCAAAACACATTGAAAGGCTTACTGAAAAATTTGTATCACCTGCTGATCGGTTTTTACTTATTGAATTAAATTTAATTGGCGCCCAGGTAAACAGTCACTCAAAATAGTCGCAGTTTGCCATAAAAACAAGCAACAGGCACCCGCTGAACGTTGGCACCGACTACTCCCCCCTTTCCAGCCAACCAACCCCTTGGTGGACAAAATGTGGGCATGCGTGGCACGCATATTTCATGGCAAGGCGATAATTAATGCAACCAAAAAATATAAAAATGAAATACAAAGTGTTTGTATCTCCCTCTTGACCTCTCCTCTAAGTTTCTCTCCGTCTCTTTCTCTCTCTCTCTCTCTCTCGTTCTCTCACTCTTTCTTGTTGTTTGAACGACGCTGACCAAAAATGTTTGATTAAATTTGTAAGTTTATTATACTTTTTCGAAAATTGCCTGTGTCGGGTATATCAGTTAAGACAAACAATTTGAAAGGTATTTGACAAGCCGATATAATATGATTTAAATATATTTTTGATTTAAATATATTTTTGAATTGGTTTTAAAATAATCATATGATTATGTTAACTAAAATGCTTTTAACTATATTTAAATAATAATTTTGAATTGTTGTTATTTTAACTACTTTCATATGACGGGCTTAACGATAGATCCACACATTCGTTTTTATGTCTTAATTTCTTCTTTTTATTTACTTTACTATAAGCTGAATATTTTTTACTTTAACAAGTGCTTAGGTTTAAAAAATAAGTCAATTTCTATCCCATTAGAAAATACTGAAAATAAATATTTTATATTCAGAAAAGATAGTTGTGAAATGTTGGAGTTCACATTGAGGAACTAAATAAATAACTCAAAGCATCTACTAATCATAAGTATATCGCATCCTGACATCTTAAATGATTTACTATAAATATATAATTACAGTGGACCCTCGGTCTTTTGTTTCCATCATCTTGTTCGTTAAGCGAAACCACTATTCCCATATAAATCAGTGTAAAATAAAATAATGCGTTCCAGATTGAAAATGAAGCAAGCAAGTCGTCCCTGCTGACATTGAGTATACCCTGTACCTTATATTCAATAAAATCGAACAACCCCAAGATCGCAATCAATTTCATGCAAAATCTTCTTTAACATGCAGCAACAGCAAACGCATGCTGTCTCGCTCACTCTTGCCAGCCAATGTCGCCTTGGCAATTCAGTGCAAAACTCATATAGGTATATCTCCGATATTTATTGTCCGATTTCGACAAAATTTGGTCAGCTGGTCCAGTTTGGGTATATAATTAGGTGTGCTAAGAATACGATATCTTTAATACAGCTCTAGTAATACGTTTTCGCCATTTGCGGGGGCGGAAGTGGGCGTGGCAAAAATTTGAAACAAACTTGATCTGTCTATGCATTAGACGCATGTTCACTAGCTCTAGCTTTTATAGTCTCCGAGATCTAGGTGTTCATACAGACGGACAGACGGACGGACAGACGGACAGACGGACAGACGGACGGACAGACGGACATGTCTCAATCGACTCGGCTAGTGATGCTGATCAAGAATATATATACTTTATGGCGTCAAAAATGTATATTTCTGCCTGTTACATACATTTTAGCGACTTTAATATACCCTTTTACCCTATGGGTACAGGGTATAAAAATACACTCTAAATGTGTCAATTTAAACTTTCACTAAAAGAAAATAACATAAAATGCATCAAAACTTTTAAAGAACTGAAAAAAATCACCAATATATTTTATGTTCAGCTTTTATTAAAAAAAAAAGTAAAACGAAACGCATACAATATTTTAATGCATTTAACGTATAAAGGTGACACAGGACATCACCATAATAGGTATTCGAAAAAATTTACATGAAATTAAGGTTTCCATCTTTTGTTTTTGGTAGTTATGCGATAGTTTGTTCGCTAACCGAAACTTTTTTCTTAAAAAAATTTGTTCGTTATGCATAATGTTCGTTAACCGAGGGTCCACTGTAAATGATTCACCATGTTCTTCTCAGAAAGTGTAGGGTATTTAATGGTCCAAGCCGATCATTAACTATAAAATAATCACTCTAACGTTGCGTGCCTTTAAGTCTCGCTTACATTTATTTGCTGCACATTTAAGATTGACAATCGTTTGGGGCGATATATCTGATATCTATATCTCCGCAAACCACAAACATTTATTATAATTAGTTAATAAAACAAAAAAAAAAACAAATTGGGCTTGGCTTATTGGTATAGGGTATAGAAAATTGGTGAAAATTTTGAAAATTATCAAATCGGATGTCTGTCAGCAGGTTGTGTCGTTAGTGGTTGATTTTTCACTCTTTTCACAAAATAAAAATATATATCCATGATAATTTATTGCTGGTCTCGCACTTGTGGCATTTGACGCATTTGTGCAACATGCGTTTTGACATTTAACGCTGATTTGTGTGAAATTTGTGCGTCAAGCTTAGCTCGGTTGAGTTTAGTTTTTATGTGTTTCTCACTTGGTGAATTCGTTCGTTTTTCTTAACTCATTTTAATTATAATTAGAATTTTATTTAGATTTTGATTTATTAATAACACTGATTAAGTGCAGCGGCTTAAAGCCTGGGGCTTATTTGCCTGCAACTTTTTGGAATTTTTCTTTCTTTTTTTTTTTTTTGTTTGGTTTGCATTGCGTGACACGCAATGGCAAGTCAGATCAAGCCAAAGCCTAGACATGAGTATGGAGGCTTGGGGCTTGTCCAGTTTTGGTCAAGCGGCAAACCAGCTTGATCAACATGCGACTTGAGTGTGGCAGCTGCAGAAGTCAAACGGCGCTTAAACTGTGCACAAGCAAAAGAAAAGATACCGAAAAACAATTCAAAAATTTCAATAAAATTTAAAACATACGCAAGACAAATGCTAGCAAACGATTCTACAGACAATATTTCATTTCCGCAACGCAGGTAAGTCTTCGCCTCTCACAATTAAGGCAATTAGTATTTAGCCAATGCTGATTTGCAAAGCCAAAGTTAGATAATCAGTGACTAATTGTTGCCCAAGGAACAGATGGGCAGGCAGCTTATCCATCTTCTGCAAATAGCAAACTGCAAATTGCATTCTTGCCTTCCAACGTTGCGTATGAGTTATATTCATAGTTGAGCACATATGTAAATTGCATTTCTCTGCCCTCACATACCGAAAATTTAATTATGAGTGTGAATTCAAATTGGTCAGAGTGAATGAAAAATGCTCGACCAACAAAACTCTAAATTAGAAAATATATATTACTTAATAAACGAATTCATACGAACGAAAATTCAATTGCAAAATACCAAATTGAACATGCAACAAGCCATCCATTACACATTTCGACAGCTTAACTCGATGCATGATCTGGCATGATGAAGATTCTGTCAGTACTTGATCAAATTATAGCAATTCAATTATATATTAAACACTGCAAATCTTCAATTTGTTAATATACTTTCGGATTAATTGGAAAACTAAAGTGAAAATTGTTTACAAATTGCAGACAAAAAGTAATTTTACTTTGCTGTATCACACGGTTTTTCAATTCCATTCATAAGTAACAAAAATCAAATTGTTACTGCATAAAGAGTCTTTTCATTAAATATCTAATTTGAACATAATATTTAGAGAAAAACAGGGAAAACTTAACATTCAATACGGTCTGATAATTAAACTGTTTTTCGTCCTTGAGGCGGCATTCCATTATCAGGTTGCAGAAATGGAATCTAAAACCTCGAGCTATCTGCCTGTCTGTGGCAGCAAAGCAAACTATCTTCTCAGTTACGTTGTAATCAAGATATTGTCTTCATGTCATTTTTCATATATAAACTAAAACTGACCGATATTCTTTAGCCTAAGACGAAATGTGTCAGATATCAACTTTGATTCTTTAAGAATAATTTAAGCAGTTTGGTGATGAAAAGAATTTTTTCTTCGTTTGTTTTTCGTTTGCTCTTTGGCACAAAGAACATAATAAATTTCCATCGAAATAAAACTTTTAAAATTATAGCAACGTTTCTTTAATTTAAACGGAAAGAGTTGTCTTATATAATTAGTACTGTCTTTATAACATCTGCATTAAAAACGTACATAAAAATTGTTTCTCTAGCTCCTTCTTTCTAAATAAAAAAAATTTATTTATCTATCAATTAAAATTTTTTGATTATTATTATTTGAGGTAAGACAAAAAATGTGTATCCGGACTACCACATGGCCATTTATGTTTGGGATTTAAGTAGGTTTTAAACTATACTTGCGTAGCTCATGAGTGAGTGAGCCAAAATGAATGGCTCACTAAACTGAGCCACTGAGCTTGTTCATCCAATATGGCTCAGTTTGGCTCACTGGCTCACTGGCTCAGTTTGGCTCACCAGCTCAGATTAGCTCACTAGCTTAGTTTGCCTCACTAGCTCATTTTGGCACACTAGTTCTTATGGTTCATTTTGCGTCCTCCTCAATTGGCGATCGCAAAATGAACTCATGAGTTATTCGCAAGTGAGCCAGTGAGCCATATGAGTGAGTTGGCTCACTTCGAAAAAAGAACGAGTGAGCCGGTTCACCTTAATGAGCTGCTTTTACCCAAGTATGAATGTATTTTAAACCTATTAATGTTTTTTACATTTTCAAGAATATTTATAAAAATAATGCTTTAAAATAATTTAGATTTGCAAACCTTTGTTAAAACAACAACCATGACTTTCTAGTTTTCTTTACTTTGAAACCATAAAAAAAAAACATTTTATATATATTTGAAATTTTGAAAAGATACTTTCTTATGCTCCTATGATCTAATAGAACGTTTTTGATTCAGTTCCCAAAGTTGAATCTTTCAATTTAAGCTGATACTCCTATAACTTTAAATTTAATTTCTATTTTCATATTTCGCTAATATGATTTTTCAACTTGTTTTATTTTAATGTTGGGACAACTAAATTTTCTATTTCAAACATCAAATTTGTTCAAATTGCTCTAAAATAGTTTAAACGGTCTGTTATGGAAACATTATCTTATACCTCAGACTAATTTTTGTGCAGCATCAACTAAGTCAGAAATTTGCAAGGATATCTGTATGCCTTTGATGTAGTCCTTCTTTTGTGTTTCTTACACTTACTTAAAGGTAATTAACCGAAATATAGCTCAGTTAATAAGTTCTTCGACTGGGTTAGGACAACTTAAGTAAAATTTTTAATCAATTTTGTTCTCCCTCTCGCTTTCTCTCTTGCTTTGGGCTTATGTTTAGCCACCAATTTGGGCTTATATATGTATATTAACGCCACTTTTGTGGTTGCGTTTTAAGCAAATTTGATTATTTGTATGTATTTATATATGTATGTATGTACATATATTTACTGGCGCTTTTCATCTGATGTGTTTATATATACATATATATGTTGTGTATGTATTTGTGAGTGTAATTTTATACAGTCAGCATTTGCTCACCTGCCTTCTGCCGGAGCAGTCTCAGCTCGGCTCATCTTTGCTTCAATTAATGCTAATGGTTTGCCTCTTGAACTGCTTCGGCTGCTTTTGTGCTCATTTAATGAGCTGTGCGCCCTTTATATAGCCATGCCCACTATGTCCAACTTAGTCGAAGCTTCCACTGCCACCACCCCTTAACCTTCCCCTTCCCCATCCAACCCCTTGCTAAGAGGTACGTATTGTGTATTCTATTTCAAATCTGAAATCTCATGTTTTCCTATTGTTGTTGCTGTTGCCATAATTATGACTCATTTTCATCTAATTTTTCTTGTTGTTGTCTTCTTATTTCAGGTAAGTCGCTAAAATACTTTTCGCTACTTAAGCCTGGAGCTTTGTTTATTTTTCTCAACGCCCATGCCACCCACGAGAAAACGACACGCCTCCGTTTGGTAAGTCAGAGGAGTAAAAATAAAAAAGAATAATTCCAAAAAAAAATGTGTAAAATATGCGAAATGAGGAAAAGAAAAGTTAAAGAACACTTGTACAATTTAGGAGAAACAGGCAGTTGAGAAACAAAAACATTCAGCTGTTTTTACCTACGAAAGATATATTCGCATGGGTTTTCCACCCGAAGGCTTTCCGAATTTGTTGTTTTGCCGTTTGCTGCGCTCTGTGAAACCGCACACAAAGCACCAAAGGAACATAGACAACTAAAGTGAAAAGAGGAGTAGGAGGAAAAGTGGGTGGCAACCTGTTGAAGAAGCCCCTTTGGAAAAACAAAATAAATGCTCCGAATTGAAGGAAGCTGAGAGAAACGATAAGAAAACGAGAGAGAGAGAGAGAAACAAGTAAAATAATTGAGAAAAGTCAAATACTGGGAAATTTTATTTATTAAAGACGTTAACCAGATTTTGTACCCTTTCTACATGGTGAGAAAGGATGTTATAAAAGCTACAAAATGTGTAAAGAAAGATTTTGGTGATCACCTTCTATTCGGAATCTAAAGTTGAATCCTTTGGAAAAGAGTCAACAAAAATTGCCAAAGGAATGTTCTATACATCGTATATATTATTCAGTGGTTGTTCTAGAAAAGTGATTCTACAATATATGTATGTACATACATACATATGTACATATGTACATACATACCTTCGATTCTGCAGGCGCCGAGGGAAAACTTAAGCGTTCAAATATTTATTTCGTACTTAATTAGATTCCAACAATAAGGAATTATTTTTGTTCAACATTTGTTACTTAACTTGTGAAACATAGTGTTTGATTAACTACTACTATCATTTGTTTTCGTTACAACTAGACATAGTCTCTTTATTCTTTAATTTGGACAGTGAATTCTAAGTCACCTTAATAATAATACCTCCAAATAAAATTAATTTTCTTGAAATCTTAGCTTTAACTAATTCAGTTGCTACTACCGATAGGTAGCAGCAAAAATATCGATGTCGGCTGATTTGAGTCTCCACACATCTTTGCTATCGGCGATACAAGCATGTTTCATTTTCGTCGTTTTTTGTTTGCTATCGATAAATAGCGTAGGGATATCGATATATGCTAATTTAAACCTCTTCTTAGCAGCCGAGTATATAAAGAATGTTTAATTTGAATCAATTTGCACCTAGATAAGCAAATGGTGAAATTTTGTATTAAATTACCAAGAGAGTTTCATAGACATTTTTATACATACAAATGTTGGGATAAAAACACGATCAAGAGAATCGAGGATAAAAAATAGTTAAAATTATTAAGCCATAAAATCCAATGACTGTAATGGTCCACCCAAGGTATAATCAAGTCGGTTCCTCTATACATAATGTCTTCTACTTAAAGCTAATTTTACTATGTGTCGTTGATAAAGCTTCCGCTAAAGCTCTTTCCCAAATTAAAATAACGGGAAATTGAGGAAAATTGGCCGTTAAAGACATGAAGCTTTTACTGTTGCTCTCACACTTTACGCTTTTTCCTACATGCGCAGATTTAAGTGTTGTCTGTGGGGAGAGCTTTGTTGCTGTTTGCTCGATTGGTTGCACTGGGATGTGTTTGGGTCGGATCTCTTGTCTCGGTGTATGTCTCTGTGATTCTATATTGTCGCCGACAATAGCAGCAGCAGCAGCAACAGCAGCAACAACAACGGTGGCAATAGCATATCAAACTCCGAAAAAATATCCAGTTCCAGTTTATCCCCAGCAGGCAACATGTGCGGACGTTGTCATATTGCTGCTGCCATTTCAATTCTTATCGCGTTGTTGTCGATGTCGTTCACATTGTCGGTATCGGAATCGCGTTCAGTTTAAGCATCGTTCCTCGAACCCGGCAAAGAGATACAAAGTGATCATCAATTGTTAACACAATCAAAATTAGTATGAATAAAGTGCTAACCAAATATATACAAAAAATAAAAAAAAAAAAATGTTTCTTTTATATTGAATTTTATATTTTCTTTTTGTTATTCCGCCAAAATACAAAAATGAAGAATAAACTAATTCAGTTTACTTTCTTATCTCATTATCAACAAAAAAAAAAAATACACACACACACAAACAGAAAGTGCCCGCACCTTCTTTTTCTCTCGAATTGTTGTTAGTTATCTCTCAGTTCACACCCCGAATTATTATATATATTGTACGATTACAATGATTTCATATGCGATACATTATTTTTATTTACTATGCAATATGCAATTTGTCAATATAATAATCATTTATTTAATACAGCGTAAATCAAGTGTGAAAACCAAAACTCATTTCAAAAAGCAAATTTGATTAGCAGCATTCGAACAAAATGGAAAAAGAGCACAAACAACAACAAAAGCATATCACTCATACGCCCCATTAAATCTCAAACAGATTTTGCCAGTGTTTCTGTTTTTTTTTTTTGACGTCATTATATTTGCATAAATAAATAAATGTATATTAAATGAAACACACAAAATCATTGAGAGGCTATCAAATCAATTTGATTCTCGTCGCGACTCCATTAAAATAAATAATATTGTATACAAAATGATTAACGCAAAAACCCACACCCCCACAAAATCATCCACCCAACCTCCCCCTTGTCCCTTCCATACATATATTTAACGTTTATGGTGGCAATATTTGGTATCATAAAAATTTCGGTTTTAGCTCTTTTTTTTCTCTTCCAATTTTTTGTTGTTGTTTGCAAAAGCGCATCAAAATCGTAAATACAACAATATGTATTCACATATGAAATGCAAGCATTTATGTTTATTTTATCGCATAATTTGTAGCGCGTTACGTGTTTGCCATTTTCGAGTGTACAAAGAGCAAGACCCCGTAGTACAACCAAATTTGTTACATGCCGAGCGGAAACTTTGACTCCATAAAAAAAATCACAACCAAAAATCCAGTTCCTTCTTCTGGCTTACTTCATTATGGCCCTATACCCTAAATCAATAAATCTGATTCATCAATTCAGGAACAAATGATCATAAAGAAAAACATTTACAATTTGTTCAAGTGAATTGAATATAATAATAAAAAAAACTACAAATATGCATAAATTTAAACGAAAATTCAGTTGCCATTTTATATTAGATAAAAAAAACGATGTAAATGTTATTAGAAATCATTTTGAAATTGAAGTAAACCAGAAAAGAAAAAATTAAATTTTAATCGAATTAGGAATTGATAAGAAAAGCAAATTGATAATTGTTTAAAATTATATTAATAATATTATCTTAATATAATTTCAATTTCGATTTGACTAGTTAAAATGATATTGCTGAAATTCGGTTTCCAATATTTCATTCATTTTAAAAGAATTATTTCTATTAATGTTTCTGGATTTTTGGTCTTTGCTCAATGGCATTGCTTTTATATATAGTTGAATTAACTATAATATAAACCGAATATGAATACAAGTTACAAAAAGTTTTTATCTATAAATGTAGCTATGAAAATCATTTGACAAAATCAGAATTGGACATCAAATTCCCAACCATAAAAATAGTTGAAAAAAAACCCTCTATGCTAAATCCAAATGCTGAAAGAAAAGTTGTTAGATGGATCTACCTTAATTTCATTTAGCAACATTATTACGTCTAATTAATTTTAGTATAAGCTCAATTTGAAACTTATCTAAGCGAAAAAAAGGCGACCAATCGATCTCTTCACTTGACATGCATCCAAAATCTGTCTCTTAATCAAATAACCAAATAAATGTTTCGTAGTTGAATTAGACGATGAAGAGGGAGAAGAAGTTGTTGCAAAATTCGTCGTCAACGTTGCTGCTGCATTTAATGTTGTTGTTGTTGTTGTCGTTGTTGGTGGTGTTATACTTGTTGTTTTTGTTGCCTGGCGCTGCGCAAATTGTTTATACAAATCTACAAAATGTGGCCACAAGCATCCATTGCCTTTAGTTATATTTACTTCAAATGCAAACAACAAATTTTTTTTTTGGTTGAGGGGGAAAACAACCTCAACATATACACAGACACACACACACACACAGATACAAATACATTTTGATTTTTTCTCTGCTTTTTTTCTTCGAACGTTGATCAAAGCCAACTGCGCACCGGACGCGCGCGTCGCCGTCGACGTTGTTGTAGTTGTCGACTTTTAGCCGCTTAGCTGTTTGGTCGTTTGCCTGGCCAAAATAGTTGGCCGAAAATTCATATCGTTTGCATGCAGCCACACACACCTAACGGATGCAATATCACGCACGCAGATATAAAGATACAAAAGTATCTAGCACGTTTTCAACGTTTACGTTTTCATTTGCCTACGTCACACAACCAAAACCAGACAAAATATTACAAAAAAAAATAAATAAAAAATACGCAAAATATATATCTATGCATATACGCAAAAAAAAAAAAAAAAAACTTTGTTAATTGCCCGCACAACGAATTGTCGCCCCCAAAAGCTCTGCACAGTGGGGCAATGTCATTAACAATTGATGTCAGTGTGCCATTTAAATAAATATATTCGTTCAATTGGAAACCAAAATTTGGTTTTAACAACGATTTGTGTATATGTCTTAAGATTGCTGAAACACTATCACATTTTCATAATTTTCTATTCTCCAAATTTACTTTCTATAGTATATAGTAAATAAAAAATTTATAAATTCTATCCTTTTTAAATTAAATGAGTGCTAAATATTTACATATCTCTTTGAGTCTACTGCATCAAGGCACAATCATAAATTTAAATATTTCATATTCAAAGAAATTACAAACGAATTTTTAGAATGCAAAGTCGTTTTAGGTTCTGTATATATACTTACTAGTAAATTTCAGATAATTATAGAAAATATTTTAGTGTACTACAGACAATTTGTATTTTCCTTTTACATACTAGCAAACAAAATTTACATTTTAAATATTGTATTCAGGATGTATATAATATTTCCTAATATAATGTTTCCCAATTTTTTCATTGTTACTATTTTTTACTCCTATTCAATACAATTTAATTAGATATAATGTTAATTTCAAAAAAATCAAAAATATTTATATTAATCGAATAATAAAACTTATAATTCTTTCCCACATTTTACAACATTGAAGCATTCGCACTTTTTAAGAATTTTCCCTTTGCTCAAATTTTGTTGTACAATATTATTTTAGAATATGACTTTTAATATATCAATTATGATATCTAAAAGGGAATCAGAAGATGCTTTATTTCAGTCCAAATATATCCCATCTTTCACTTATCCACATACAGTAGAAAATAGGGCGATTAAAATTTTTAAATAGGTTTTACAGCACTTTGCAAAAAATCAATTTCAATCGGCGAGGTATTGGATTTCTGACTTTGGGAAGTCCCGTTTTTGGAATTGTCCTTCATATTGTATCAAAAGTTGTGCAGCGATTCTCAATGTGTTACTCCGTCGAATTGCTTCAGTTAAGTGCGCTACCTTTTTCTAGAAGCTCATTTACAACAATTTCATTCAACCTAATTGTTGTCTCTTTCACTTTTACACATTACATCTTAAGCTATACCCTATCCAATACTGACCAATTTGCCTCAAAACTAGGCGCGTTATTCGAAATATTACAAGTGCATAACTCTATCTCCGATAAACAATTAAACCATTTACAATCTGTAAAATAAAATTAGAAGATTCTTTGATCTATTGCAATTGTTTCAACCTTTGCATTGTATCTAAATAGGTTGTCTTTACTTAAAGTAGAAAATTAAGCAAATTAATTTTTCACTAGGTCTTTAAGCACTTTTCTTGACTTTCTTAAAGCAAAGTTATTTTAGACCTGTAGAGATTCAAATCTCACAAAAATCATAATCATTGTCTGGTATTGGAAAAATCGTTTTGCTTTGATTGCATTTGCAAATATTTTCTCTTTGAATATTTCTGTCTTTATGTTATATCTGATTGCTTGATGTTGTTGTTTGAGCTGCCACTTTGCAGTTGTTGTTGTTGGTGTGGCTATTCTTGCTATTGGTAGTTGTCTATTTCTAATTTGGACTATTGTTAGACATTCGACCAGGCCAAGCCACTTCGAGATGCGTAGACGGCATGTCCAATAAGAAGAAAAAGAAAAAAAATACGTGTTGGGGCTCTCCAAAAAATATCTTGAAGTGTTTGGCCTCTCTGACGGTGACAACTTTTGTCGAGTGTATTGTTGTGGTTTCTTCTTTACTTCGTTGTGTGTGTTTATTGTTTGTTTGCTGTTTGCCAAACTGGCTAATTGAACAAAGGCCCAGGGGATCAATTAAATAAGCATACCCACAAAATGGTTAGAGCAATCAAAAAGCGCCGAGGCTTCAACAAACCCACAAAACGCGAATTATATTGTGTGTGCATGTGCTGGAATGCAATTTCAACAATGCGTATGAACATTTTGCCCGATTTTGTCCAAAACAAAAATGTTTGACCTACATATCATAAATATATGAGACAAGGCAGAAAAAAAAGTAACAAGAAAAAACAAAAATCTCATTAAATTTTCGGAAACAAAATGCAACATACAAGAAGACAACGACAAGTTATTGAGCCTGCCATCAATTTTCACTGCCCAGCGAACTTGTTTCGCTTAAACACGCAACGCGTAAAGATGAAGAAACTTGGGTGAAGATGGATTGGGGGGAGGGGGACAACAACACTTTTGGGGGTTTGAGACAACTTAAAGGAGACGCCGAGACAGCGAGACAGGCAATTTAATTAAATGCATTTATGCTTCTTTTTTCTTTTGGTTGCTCTGCGGTTGAATCTTTACATTATTTTTTGGTACTTACTTGACAAAGGGTATAATAACTATATTAATGAGTTTGCTCGAGGATGAATTAATGATGTGGAAATTCCAGTTGCAAATGACAAAAAAGGTTAACAACAATGTTACAGCTTATTTGTTATTTATAAATTTCTAAGGGTCATGATTACATAGGCTGAGGGTTTTAAGTTGCTTATCTTGATCGATCATGTAATGTAGAAGCATCAAATTTTAAATTGAGTAAACTGCAAAACGCAGCTAAATCAATTTCTTCAACCTACATGATCAGTCTTTAAACAATTTCGATTAATCTCTCACCATAAGAATATCTTTTGACCACTTTTTCTATTAAGATGTCCCTCTATTGACTCTATAGAACGAACTTCAACTTGAAGCAAAACCAAATATCTAACTCAATGCAACCTAAATAGAGTATACAAAAGTCAACTAATACACATCATTAGTTCCACAAAAAAAAAGTCAAAAAGCGAAATCTCTTCCACTTTTCATATTCGAATTGCTGTTTGTCATCATATCATCTCAGCATTTTTGTCCTCAGTTATTCAGTAAAACAGGTTTACCCTCTTGATGGCACCTGAAAAAATGTCGATATTGCCTCCATCCTCCTCCTATTGCACCTTCTCATATGTACTTTCTGTGTTGGGACCTGCACCTGGATATGGATATGGTTATGGATGTGGATGTGGACCACTCACTGTGCTTTCTGAAACATGTCTTAAATGATGTTAACGATGCCCTTTGGGTGTTAATTACGAGTACCGGACCGACTTAATCTGGACAATCGAGTGTCATTAACTATAGCGCAAATGATCCACAGATATGTGATAATTAAACTGACGGACCTTGAAGACCATTAAAAAAGCAAAACAGGCAAAAAAAACACAACAAAAAATGGGAAAATTTTTTTTTTTTGTTCAAAATTCTTGAAATCATTCAATTAGCCTGTCAACTAAATAAACAGCCATGTCGCCTATATATAAAAAATTAATACTAAATAAAATGAAGAAAAACAAAAAAAAAACACAAAAAGAAAAATCACATTTTGTTTACAGATAAATTTAGAAGCAGAAACAGAGAGTGAGAGAAAGAGAGAGAGGAGCAGCGACCTTAGGAAAACTTGCTAAGAATGTTTAAAAATTTAACGCTCTCTGACTCACTCACTCTCCTCATCTCTATGTTTGGTTTTTCTTTTCCCTTTTGTTCTTTATAGATTTTCGCCTTTTCTTTTGTTTCCCTTGATGGCGTGAAAATTTTGGCTATGGCTGTGGCTTTACTTTTCTCTTGCCAATTTTTGTTTACTTTTTGGTTTTCATGATTCGTTTCGTTTCGTTTCTTTTGTGTTTTTGGGGTTTGGGTAAGGGAAAACTGACTGCTATAAAAATTAAACGCCACTTTGAGCAATTTGATTGACTGACAGAAAGCCTGGCAACTTTAGGCAGGTGTCACTGTGTAGAAGCAAGGATATCACGTTATCAGATTGCTATCATAAATTTTTGTATTTGTAGTTTTAAGGGAAGCAAGAAGTAAATGCTTGAAAAAATAAATGCTATAAATCTTAAAATCATTCCATTCGATAAGCTTTTTAATAGATCTATCAAGTTTAAATGTTACAAGAATCTTCAAAAGAAACGTTTAAGTGGGTTGATAAACCATTTACGACCTTTAAGACATTTTAGTTTTTCCGAAAAATTCTGACAACTATTTTAAAATTCATAGGAATATTAAAATGTAATTGTTGTTTTATTTGAATACATGGGAAATTGATATGATACACCAATCATTTGCAAGTAAATTTTCGCTTTATTCTGAGAAATAAATTAACTTAAAGCATCTAATTGTTAATTGTGTAAATTAATAATAGTTTATTAAATATACCAAAAATATATCTCAATAACTATATAAGTTTGGCCGCATGCTAAAAAGATATATATATGTAAAGAGTTTATAATTCATGATAGAATATATTTTAGGTTAAGTTTACAAAATTAATCAACGTCAACTTTAGCGACTTAATTCAACTTCAGCTTTACGACTTTTTAACTGCTACGAATGTCTGCAACTCACTAACTCTGCTTCTTCTTTCCTTCCATCGCTGCCACTAGGTTGCCACACCAATCATGTTTTGCCTTGCCACCTTACTTATATATATATTTGAATTCTATAGAAATGAAACAGTAAATTTAAGTAATTATAAATAAATTATTAATAATACAGCACAGCTTTAACCTAAGGACAATGTGTCTCGAATCACTTTGGATTATATATGTACATACATATATACAAATACATTTATTCCTATAAGGACAGCTCTTTAAGTGAAAAGCTTATCAGGCCCTAAATCTCTATCTTCTTCCTTCGCTATCCTCCTCTCTCTCTCTCTCTTTCACTATGTGAGTTTTCTCTTTTTCTTCTCTGTCTCTAAACCAAACCAGAAGACAAAATAAAAAGAAATCCCATTGGCCGTGTTAAGTGACTTAAGTGCTGCCAAGTTTTCTTTTATATTTTGACTTAACGTTGCTTTTGTTTTTATTTTGTTGAATGTATTTCTTTTGCTTTATTTTCGCTTACTTTGCTGTGGTTTCTTCTTCCCTTATCTAATCAATAATCATAAGAAATGTCGCAATAGCAAACGTGCAAAATCTTATGGGGACAATGACTGCGGCCAACAAGGACGAGAAAATGTGTGCTAAAAAAACGAACTAAACTAAAAAGCTAAAGTCGAAGAGCACACACACACACACACACACACACACAACGTTGGTTGGGTTGAGTTGGCCTAGCTGGTTCGAAATGTATACGTGTGTGTGTGAAAACTTTTAAGCAAACAATTGTTGGGCGGCCTAATAAAATCAACACATACATACACACACTCGCACACACCCACTCTTGCACATCCGCAAGGACAATATTGATGGCTGGCATCATTTTGTTGACGGCGATAATGGAACTTATGCCCGGCAAAGCTTCGACATACAGACATACATGTCTGTTGCCAAATTGATGAAGTTATTTTTGTGTATACATATATTTCTCTTTCTTTGCGTTGTTGTTGCTACTGTTTTTGCGTAGCATACTTTTGTGGGCCTACCGCAGCATTTCGCGTCCTTGCATTGTAATTTGAGCCTCCTGCGCAGGCACTGGCTTAATGGCATTGGCGTCGTCATCACCGAAGCCATCATTATCATCAACGCTTTGGGCATACATTGACACGTGTCCGCGCGTCGGCAAAACCTATATGCAGCGCACATTTTTGAGCCTTGGCTAAATGGCCACACACTTTCTGAATTAAATTGGAATCGCCACCCTTAATGTGGAAAGGGGTGTGCATGTGTGTGTGTGTGCACTTAATGGCATAATGAATTTATGCGTCCTGCCTAATTACTCGATTATGCGGTTGCCAACGTTAAAGTGCAGAAACAGAGACATTGTGGTGAATGGGAAATAAGCTCAGTTGAGAGCATTTCCACTTTTGGCAATGTGGAAAAATTGAAAGAATGTTAAGTTTATAGTTCAAAACTGAAGAGTTTATGTCAGTGGTAATAATGCAATGTTAAGTTAAGACTAAAAAGACATATATACAAATGAAACTCCAATAACTAACTACAACGATTGTATATAAGAAACTTCAACAAACAAAAAAAGAGAATAGTTCTTAATTCAAGAAGTCTTGATAAGTTCAGCATTAAATAGATAGATAAAATTTTATATTTTTATCTCTCTAAACTATATTATACTCCATTAAAAAAAAAAGTATTTCACGTTACTATTTAATGAATAACTAAAATTGTAAAACATGGTTAATTCTATCTAAGAATTATTTAAATGGTTTTAGATAAGTTTATGATTTTGATTACTAGATTTTTGAATGTTCTTGGAAAATCCGAAAGCTATCTAATAATTTGTTGTGAGCTAAGTTCGGAGTTGTCTTAAATTAATACCTAATGCACCTTTCCCTCGCTTAACACTACCTCATTTGACACTAACTCGGTCTTACGCTCGGTACAAACCTCGATCTGACGTGAAAAATATTAAGAAATTAAGAATTTAGACATTAAGTCAACAACGCCCCTGGACAACAATGCACCCTGGACGCCCCTGGACATCCAAAAAATTGTAATCATCCGAATGTTAAAATAAAATTTTCTACAAATAATGCAACATCACTTCTTTAGCCAATCATTTTGAGATTGTTTCAGATTAAAGCAAACAATTAGACGATACCAATTCTGGAGAAACTGAGTCTGCTGATAATTTGTCTTTAGGAAAACTTAAAGAAATTATTGAATTGGCAAGCAATTTGAAGTCTTAAGGTTAAAACTCTGATTCCAATATGGAAAGACGATAAAGTATTCGCAAGACAGTAGGGAAAAATCAAGCCCAAATCACAAATGACTGAATTCTTTAAGAAGCAATAAGAACCACCACAAAAAATATTTTTATTTTGAATCTGTGGTCATCTTGGAACGTAACCCCTTATTGTGTGCTAAGCGAGGGACAGGTGTACATGCACAATCAAGAAATTTAAGTTTTTGTTCTTTTTGGTT
This sequence comes from Drosophila austrosaltans, assembly GCA_035045865.1. Classification (NCBI taxonomy): domain Eukaryota; kingdom Metazoa; phylum Arthropoda; class Insecta; order Diptera; family Drosophilidae; genus Drosophila; species Drosophila austrosaltans. Next base: position 8,910,903 of record JAWNOQ010000200.1, read on the forward strand.
CGAAACTGACATTATGTCAGTTCTCTTGCTAAGAGACTATAATATTTTTCTTATAAGGAAAGTATCTAATATAATGTGATCTCGAATCAAAAAAAATTTTCTGTATAACAAAAAAAATTTTGTTTTAATTATCAGTTCTAAAATAAGTAACTTTAAAAAGCTTTAATTTTAAAATTTAATTGTTCTTACAATTAGTCAATAAGTTACCAGCCATAATTAGGGGCAAAAGAATTTGTCTAGCCCTGATTTAAATGTACTCCCTACGTAAAACGTAAGACTGAAACATTGTGGCTCCCTGAAAGAGTATGTCCTTTTTCCATTTGTAAATTTTGTTGTTCCTTCTTTTTCTCACAAAGAAATTTCTTTGGCTTTATTTTTAACTGAAATGCTTCAAAAGTGGCTTTGAACCTCTAAACGTTTTCTACTCAAGTTGATAACAGCCAGAAACGCATTCCTGTAACACAATTTTAAAAATTCTAAAACGCTTCATTATTTCTGTAAAAAATGCATTGAATATTCAGCAAATGCAAATCAAATGTATATACGGTAAAAACTCGACCATTTTTGATTCGATAAATAGAATTATAGGCCCCTAACTGAGTGCTTGTCAAGCAGCACTTACATAATAATGGCTGAAGCAATTGGGGCATTAACCTGTTAAGTGAGTTTTCACTGTACAGGTAGAAATGTATATGCCTTTACTTTAAGGTTCTCTCTCACACTCCTTCTGGTTGTTATCATGTTAATCCTCTTGCCTGTGAATACCAAATATTTCGGTTGCAACAAAGTTGCTAAGCCCCGCACCGAAATAGTATGCAACATATTTGTGTGTTGCTGCTAAGTAAAAGGAGGACTGCATTTGGCTTTTATGAATGTGCTCCATAAAAATTCCAAGCGAAAGCACAAACTTTGCTTACTTTTCGTAAACTCACATGCACACACACACATACAAAAAGGGTGAGTGTGCGAGAGAGAGAGAGAGAGAAGCAAACCAACTTCCGTTGCCGCTTTTGACGCCTTGGCATGTTTATCGCTTTTGGCAAAAACTCGACTTCTGGCCCAATTGGCTTTAAGCCAGCGCCATTCAGGGTATATCCAATGAAGACAAATAAAATTATTTCGAAATTTTTAGCAATTTTCACTTTGAATTTTGTCTTTATCCGCATTAATTAAAACCAAATTACATTTGTTTTACGCTGCTCGAAATTTAACACAAAAAAACATCCAATGCAGCATCATTAAAAACTTCTTAGCCATGTGTCTCTCTCTCTCTCTCTCTCTTTCTCTCGACGGTTATTTTTTTTAAGTTTTCTTTATTTTTTTGTGTGTTTTGTTGCTTTTCGAATGAACAACTTGATTAGCAATTCAAATGCGTTTTTTATGCTTCCTTTTTTTCTTTCTTTATTTGGAGAATTTGGTGTTTTCCTCAAGTTATCCACCTGCTTCAGTTCCCAGGACAACAGATGGCCGAAAAGTTTTTTCCGTTTTTTTTTTATTTTTTTTGCGGTTCTTCTACTTGCCGTCTCGTTTGCTAATTAAAGTAGCATCAAAAACCGCCGAAACCGCAAAAACAAAGAAAGAATCTAAGAAAAAAAAACTTGTCAAAAATGACAGAAAATTGGAATATAAAAGAAAAAACTGAGGCAACTGAGCGACAGCCTGGCAAGCAACTCAATATTTAATGAATAGCCCGAAATGGCAAGCATTATGGAAAGAGTGCGTAGGGGGCGGATGGGGCGTGTTTGGTAGTTTGGGGGCTTGGTCTCTGCAATTGTTTTTGCGGCTGGGAACTGTCACATAAAATGCGCCAACCAAACCAAAAGCAATGCGAACCGAAAATTTAAATTTATTTTGGTCCTTTTTTTACCCACAAATAAAAGCAGGCTGACAATTTTGTATACACAAATACATATATGTGAAATGTATATGTATACTTATGTATATGTATGTATGGACGTGGCTACCACAAAATGTTGCATAGTTCTAGGCGCGCTGAAATGTGAAACCATTCGAACAACAACAACAAGAGAAACAACAACAAACAAATAGCCAACAGGCAATGAATGAAAATTTGTCGTTAAAGAATTGAAAAGTTACAAATTGTCAGTTTGATAAAAAAAAACTTTTTTCCCCTCTATAGTATGCGTGTGTATGTGTGAGTGCGTGTGCGACTGTGTCTGATGTGGGTTAATGTCAGTCCCATTGTGTGTGCGTTTGTGTTTTTGCTGAAGTTTTTGATTTTCTCTGTGGGGTAGGCGCGGTTTTTGTGATTTCAGTTTCTGTGATTTAAATGCTAACTAGTTGATACAAAACTTTATGGGTTCAGCCCAATTCGAAAGCCAACTTTAAATAAGCAAAGGAAAATATTTACTTTTGTGTAAATAAACTGATTCAAAGTATCAATAAGAAACTCAATTCTATAAGAAACTATTAGAATCTTTAACTTCTGAATGAGATCTGAAAAGCGATTGTCATTTGAAGCGACTAAGAAAGAAAGGCAAAAATGGTAGTTGATGATTGAACAAAAGAGTAGCTGATATGAATTTTTTATTAAGAAAGAAACTAATTTACTTTATCTTCTTTCTATTTAATTAAAGTTGAAATAATCAAAAGTCACATATAGAGTATGGATGAATAGTTTGCCTATTGCATTTGAACATTTGTTAACTTACTCAGGTGCTATCTATCAAGGTCTGAGGACTTCATGTATAAAGAATGAAATGTTTTTTTTATTCTTTCACACATTTTAACTATGAATAAGAATAAAGTTTGTATTAAAAGAGTATTAAATGGGCCCATTAAATTTTACTTTTTTACTTAAAATTAGTTGACATTTTCAATTAATTGATGACACTTAATAAAGGCTTAAAAAAATTGAGCACGTTTTAAATTTTGATAAAAATTGAGATTTTCGCTTATTAAAATTAGAGCAATACTTGCCAAACATTTTTATCACAAATTTCTATGGTCAAGATGTTACTTACTGAAATTGTTTACTATATCATGACCTAATAAATCCCATGGTAAAGTAGTAAGCCAATCGAAGATCCTCGATCTTCGTAACGGGATACCTGATTAGAAATGAAATGTCCATCATTCTGTAGTCAGTTTTCGAATTTGAAAAAAATTAATTGAATTCCAGATTAGAGAGAAATGACTCAGTGATTATTAGAAAGTATAATATGTTACTTATTGAAAATAATAGTTAAAGCATGAATAAAAAAAATTTTAAAGTAAAAAAAAAAACCGAAATTTATTCCTGAGACAATTTTCCAATATACATCTAAAAACCACAAGAAACAGAAAGTAATTTGGTTACATAACAATAATTAAAATAATTATACGGATAATCTTAAGAAAGAAAATTTTGAAAACAAGAATTATTAATTTCAAGTAAATATAAATAATTGTATTTACATAACAAATCCATTATTAAGATTTGTAACTCAGCATGAAATTAAATAACAAAACAAATGGAGAAACCCATTCGAACAATAAACTTGTAAACCAAAAAAAAGTTCCAACTTTTCATTCTCGTTCTTTAAAGCGTTCATGAATAGAATAAAAAAATGGTTCAATCGCACACACATACATACATATGTATATGGTCCAGACTTTCCTTTTTTCTCATTTGTTGTTTTTCATTTCATTTTTCCCAATTTAATTGTGTGGCAAAATGAATTCAAATTTCTACACACTTAACATAAACTCATTTCTTTCATTCATGCCGCTAATAAACTTGATAAATGACAATGGCCAGGACTTGGGGCGCCATTTTGGAATTTCACACCATTACAGATATGTATGTGTGTGCGTGTATGGGTGAAAAGATTTTGAGAAATGGCGCATCATTTTGATGGCTACCAGAGGCAAAGCAGGCAAGGATCAAGTGGTGTCGAGTGACGAGAGACTCACGAGTGATTCGGCAAAATCATCATCATTTTCATGAGGAAGAGGTTCCATGTTTATTTACCCGAAAAGTCACAACTTTGTGTGTATGGCAAATACAAATAAGCAAACATGGCTAAAGGAAAATTGCACACACACTCACACACTTCACATACATATATATTTAATGGTAGGGGTAATACATATATACATTATATACAAAAGAGTAGGTCGTTTCAGACATTTGTCAGAGCTATGACGTTGTTGATTTTTATGACTACAAAATACAACATAGACCCAATTACCTCACCCCCTGCACTTAACCTTTTACCTACACTCTTTCGATACACTCGAAGGGTTGGTCTAGCAGAAGGCAAACGAACAAATTTTCTTATGACCAGCCAGCCATGAAATCTAAGTTGCATTTCCCTGTAAGTAGAGACTTCAATTCCAAATAAACTTTTGTGTGTGTGTGTGAGTACTATTTTCTGCCTTTCAGGCTTAATCGAAAGTTCTTATTCTGTCCTCTTTTCTGTTTAGATTTTTTTCTTCTTTTTTTTTTTGGTTGACTGCAAATGAAGTGTTTGCATTTAACAGCCAAGCTCGAAGAGAAAAATGGTAAGGCATTATGCAAAATTGTTGCAAAAAGTTGCAACCAACCAACCAGCAAAAAGAGAAACGTGCCACAACAACTTTGCCTTGATTTGCTGCACACATACCCAACAACAACAACAACCAACATAGCCAAGTCACCAGCACCACCACCACCAACCACCACCAACCACCACAAACCACATTCAATGGGCGTTTTTGTAAGCCCAAGTTGAAGAGAACGCATCGAGGGTTTTTGAAAAACTTCCAGACAATTGTGCTGAAACAGTAGCAGTTAGCTTAGTTTAGCCAGTCCAGTGAAAGGAAAGAAAGACAGTAAATGAGAGGTCTGGTGCAAGGAGATGTGATTGTTGCAGGACAGCAACAACCAACACCAACAGCAACAGCAACAGCTGCAAATGTAAACAGAATGAGGTCAGTTGTTGGCATTGCATGTTGCTTGGGCATTAGGACAAAGCTGTTGATAGACGTGGCCGAAAGTCGGACATACAAACTAATCACCCACTGCAAAAAGAAAGTGAGGAAAGAAGAAGAATGGGCCCAATCTCAATTCCAGTCTGGACACATGCAAATGAAGCCACATTAATGACTCTAACCAAAGTTGGTCTGCAAACTTTTTTGGGGGAAAAAACTGAATTTCAAGTGAAATCAGCTAAAGAGATATGGCTACAAACAGTATTAATCATTGAGTGTTGCCAAAACTCTAGCAGTTCTATCCAGAGAACGTTTCACATGAATACCAAACCGAAATATAAAGAGCTTTTGCTATAAATATCGATGCAAACCTTCTACTTAAATAAGCTCGTTTTGGTATTTACTATCATAGTATCGATCCATCGATCTTGAATTTTACTCAACTTCAGCGAGTAGTCGACTATTTATCAGATGATTTTTTATAGTTTATAGTTTGTTTTTACCTGCAGCTGATTTGCACCAATCATAGTCTGTGTTCTTCCATTACATTCCCATGCTCCAGATACATCAGATTACTTCATCTATATATTCATATGCACATTCATCCCTTTGTGGCACTCCCCTTTTTGTAGTGCTGCACTGCGTATGCCATAAATTATGAATATGTCGCATATTAAAACGGGCTTACCTTCCATTTCGTGCTTCACCCGTCAACTTAGTGCCTTGCGTTTTGTGACCACAAGGCTTTTGGGGTTTCTGTAGATGAGGTGATGGGTTCTTTTTTGCCGACCCTACTCTATCCCCCTCGTTCTTCGCTCCTCACCAACAGTCAATTGTCGCATATGTCTGCAAGTGAAATAAAGTCATAAAACATTGACAAAGTCAACAGCAGAGAAAATGTCGCAAAGGAAATGCAAACATATGAAAAGAAGAATAAAAGGGCAGAGCGGGAGAGAAGAGAGTGAAAACCGAGAAACATTTCAAACAAAGATATGAGAAGAAGCTATACATTTAAAATCCTTACCTGTCCTATACATATATATATTCATATACATATATACAAGAACTTCCTCCTCACCTCTTAGAAATTTGCCATATTTGCGCGTCTTTTCCCGCTCATATTTTTATACTTCCTTTTCTTTTTTTCCACATTTTTTTTTTTTTGTTTTTTGACAATTTATTTATGCGTTTAATAACGACATCATCATCAGCATGTAAAACAGAGACAGACTGAGCGAGAGAGAGAGAGAGAAGGGGAAAAAGTAAAAGACTTTTTATACCCTGTACCCATGGGGTAAAAGGGTATATTAAAGTCGCCAAAATGTATGTAACAGGCAGAATTAAGCATTTCCGACCCTATAAAGTATATATATTCTTGATCAGCATCAACAGCCGAGTCCATTGAGACATGTCCGTCTGTCCGTCTGTCCGTCTGTCCGTCTGTCCGTCCGTCCGTCTGTCCGTCTGTCCGTCCGTCCGTCCGTATGAACACCTAGATCTCAGAGACTATAAGAGCTAGAGCTACCAAATTTGGTGTGAACATCCGTCTAGTGTGTACACAGATCAAGTTTATTTCAAATTTTTGCCACGCCCACTTCCGCCCCCGCAAATCGCGAAAACGTATTACTAGAGCTGTATTAAAGATATCGTATTCTTACTTGGCACACCTAATTATATACCCAAACTGCTCCAGCTGACCAAATTTTGTCCAAATCGGACGATAAATATCGGAGATATACCTATATGACTTTTGCACTGAATTGCCAAGGCGACATTGGCTGCCAAGAGTGAGCGAGACAGTATGCGTTCGCTGTTGCTGCATGTTATAGAGAATTTTGCATGAAATTTATGGCGATTTCGAGGATATTCTATTTCATTTAATATAACTAGTTGGTACAGGGTATACTCAATGTCGGCAGGGACGACTTGCTTGCTTCATTGTATTTACATACATATATGTATGCAGATGATGTGGCAAAGAGACGTATGGTTGGGGGGGAAGGAGGCAACCGAAAGGACCAGCACCCAAAAAGGAAGTTTTCGCCTTACACTTGGCAGCAATAAAAATGTCGCTGATTTGACAATGTGCTTTATGTTGTGAAAGTTGCCCAAAGAGAGAAAGCTCTCAACACTTCCTCCAATTCTACTTCATTTTCATCTTCATCTTATTTAGACAAACACGCCCTTCTCACTTCCACTCACCCCCTCTCAAGAAGGCTCAACTTATTATGCATTAATTTCGTATGACTTAAAGCTGTTGGAAAAGTGCCTCAAGGAAAGCCTTGACTCGAGAAAAGTCTCTGCAAAAGTTTAGAAATTTCTTTGGCAAAATTTTAAGATGAGTTTTTATATTCTTACAGAGATTATTATAAATTGATCATTTGTTTGTTGCCCATAAAAAGAACCATTAAACACTCTATTAAGTAAGATATATATCATGATCTTGATCAGCTTTAAGTCCATTAAGGTGCGTTATTTTTATCTATATAAAGTAAATTAGTTTAGATAAATCCCTGATATATAATTCGGGTAACACTTTTAATGGGGACTTGTCAGATCCGAGAAGGGTAACCCTTGAAAAAGGGGTACACTAACAACATGTAACAACTTGTTCTGATGTTCATTCACCTCACCCAATTGGGACTTTTAATCACTTTTGTGATAAACCAAAAAAATCTTTTAAATTAGAACATTTTTTATCTTTTAAAAATTCAAACGTTATCATCTTAGAAATTTCAGAGCTAAGGATATGGGAGATATAGGAAATGCTCTGAAAATCGACTAACGAAAACAGAAATGTTCTTACAATTCTATATCGAAATACATCAAATTGTTAATCCTCTGTAAAGATTTATCTTGTACTTTTAGATCCTATAAGAATTTAAGAAACTTTTCATAACTAGATTAGGTGATGCCACTTATAGAAAGGAGAATACGTTTAATGATATAAAGAAAAATATGCACTGTTTTTTTCTCTTGTAAGACTGAATAATGATAAAAGTTATAATTACCACAAATATTGTCTCGAACATCCTTTTTAAATTGATGGAATAATTTATGTTTGTATCTTTATACTTTGATGTCTTAATCTTTTAAGGAGACAACTGTTGCATAATTTCTGGACAGTTTTGCTGCTAATCTTTGCCAATTATATGCCAATTCCAACCCCCCCTCATACTTTTTCTTTGCCAATGGGAAAAACGAGTAAGCAAACATGGCTATAAATAAGCAGCTAATAAGGATAATTGCCTGCTTTACAAATTGTCGCCGACTCAGAGAGACTCCAGCCAAAACATCGATCGAAAAGAGGGGTGGGCGGCACTCACCCACAGGCACACAAACAGCTACTTACTAATACAGATACAGAGAGAAAGTCTCACACATCTGCAAGTCAAAATAGTAATAAATTGCTAAAGAAAATTGCGTGTAGCTGGAGAAAAAGCGAAGCTAGCTGCAAAAACTGAAAGCCGCAAACAAACAAAACATATGGACAAGGATATGTGAGGGAGTCCTTTGAATTTTCCATGTGCAGAAAAACAGACATATATATACAGACGCACACATACATACATACATATACACATATCCTTATTTATGGTCGTGCGGTGCGGCAAATTAATAATGCGACTTTTCTCATTTTCCTCCCACCCTCTGATTCTCCTTTTTGCTTTCTCTGTCTCAGTTGCTCTATGTAAATGGGAGTGTATATATATATGTGTGTGTGTGTGTATGTAGTGAGTCAGTGTTAGTGCATTTAACCCACAGCTGGGCACCACGAAAAAACAATTTGCAATTGAAATACTGACGGCTGATGATGATGATGACGAAAGTCAAGTTGCCTGTCTGGGGCTTCCTTAGACACATGTCCTTATGTTTCTTATGGCCCAAAATGCTAATGAGTCAAGTCCAAGTCAAGTCAAGTTGAGTCAAGTTGCTGTTGTCGCAGTTGCCTGCCTGCTTGGGTGTGTGTGTTTTGAACTGTCCTCAAAGTGTTGTCCTTGGTTGAAATTTATTGCCCACTTCCTGACCAGGAAAAGGACTTGTTTTTCTACGCCAGTTTGTACATTTGTTTCTCTGTTTGTTTGTTTATTTCCCCTCAATTACATGCAATTTCTGTTTTACTTGCTGTTGTTATTGCATCTGATCGATCCATCCTTTGAACATAGGGTGTGATTAACGAGTACATGTCCCTGTTTCTGTTGCCCCATCCTGTTGCTATTGATGTTTCTATTGTTGTTGTCCTGCGCAACATTTTTTCCCTTGCTATCGCACTTTAACTCATCTTTTATTTACACAAGAGACGAGACACAAACCCGCAATGGCGTCACATTGGCGCCCCACAATGGCAACAGCAACAACAACAACAGCAACAGGACCAAGATGGAAATGTCAAGAGACGAGCAGCTAGGACAAACAACAACTATATGAAATTACAACAATTAAAATGAATAAAATTGTTGATGTCCGTCTGTTTGTGAGTGCAAATGACAGTGCAGGCAAATTCGAAAAGTTGCATTTTTTCAATATACTTGAAAATACTGAAACAATACCAATGAAATTTACACATTTTTTTATCTGTATTTTCAGATAAAATCTTAAACCTAAACTCCCAATTTAATTTCGTTTAAATATTTGAAAAAACGTAAAATATTTAAAAGTAATTTAATACAAGCTAAAGTCAACGCGATAGAAGAAGACTTTAGTGAATGTTGAAATTATGAAAATAAAGTTATTTCTATTATTTATATTTATATATTATTATAACAATCTTGTCTTCACGACGCGGCGTTATATAGCGAACTCGCTTACTGAGATGACAGTGTTGTAAAATAGGGCGAATTATTACAGGGATGCCAGACTGTTACTTTGACCGTGTTACGTTAAATTCATACAAACTGCAACTAAACTTCAAGCGAAAGCCAAAAAAACTTATTTTTCTTAATTGATTTTAAAGCTGTGAAATATAAATTGAATATTCATATACGGACACAACACGTTGTTTTCCAATTTAAAAATAATTTCAATTGAGCTACGAATGGTAGCAATAAGTATATTAAGGAACTATTAGTGTAGTGCTCCAAAAGAAATTTTGCTTTCGATTATATAGTATTATATTATCAACTATATCGATTATAATAAATTAATAACTTTTTACATTACACTTCCGTTCCGTTTTTCTTTAACCACGTTGAGGCTCATTAGAATCCGTTTAACATGTACTTTGAAAATTACACATATATTCGAGTTGAACTTTATCCTATCGTGTTAATTCTTCCTTTTCTTCGCCAACTCTTCCAACTTTGCCAAGTGCATACAATTATCCTTATACTAAACATGTGTGCGTATGTATTGTGTGAACTTCCCTTTAGTCTTTGTTTTTGTGTATGCGCTTTTAATTATCTGTATATGTTGTAACTGCTTTTTCACTCTCTCATTATTCTCCTTTGTTTTTGCATCGCATTAACAACAATACAGAGGGGGAAAAAAACAAAAACATTTTAACACACTGCAAGTGACAGCTTCTAATTAAATAATTGACTTTTGTTTGCGTCTGTGTGTATGTGTAAGTGTGTCTCCAGCTTGTTGTTGTTATTGTTATTGCAGCATCTTTCATCTTGCCTTCATCTGTCAATTTGCTGTCTCCCCAGTCCGGATGCTAAATGGCATAGACATGTTTATGATGCTGGCTGTCGCTGTATATATTTGTGAAGTTCATTGAAACTTTTCGACTGATTTCTTTGACTTCTTGGCCAAAAACAGAGAGAAGAGAAAAAACTATCATAAGCTGCATTATTTATGCGGGTTGCCAAAAACTTTGCCAGATAAAAATGGCCAATCGCGCAAAGAACAACAGCGGCAAAACGGGAGGAGTCCACACACAAATGGCCATGTTCAATGCATACAAATTTTAAATTTATGCGTAAAAGCTATGAAAGCTAAGCAGAGAGAAAGCTATAGAGAACGAGGGAGTGAGAGAGATACATTGAGAGACTTCTGATGGGGAGAGTTCTCTGAACTCTTGCATACTTTTGGGGGTTCATTTACCCTACTATAAGTAACACATAAAGATAACACGATTTACGATTTATGCGTTCACCAAAATGCTTTTTACTTCGTTCATTGGCATTGATTTTACCCACCGCATAACCCTCTTGTCCCCTTTCTATCCCCCCCTTGGTACAATAACAACAATGTTTCATTAATTGAGTCATAAATGTGGCGTTATTGATACCTCATTAGGCAAAAGGCGATAAATGCGGCGTATAAGCAATATTTTTTGTTTTTTTTTTTTTTCCTCTTGTTGTACTAAAGATGAAATCACTTGAAGGGCATTATGGGAAGGGGGAGAAGAGAAATTGTGAAAGCCTTGCCGCAATCCTAACCCAAAACACCAAAAATTGTTATTTTGCTGCGGGCAAACAAAATTGGTAGAGTTTGGAAAACCCAAACATAATTGAAATTAGATGATTATCATTTGTGAATAACGGAAAACGGAAATTTTTGTTCATCCTGTAAATGGGGTAAATAAAGAAAGTTAATTATAAATTGGAAACAAAGTAAACAGGAAAAAGAAATCGAAAATTGATAGTAACTTTATACAATTGAAATAATTTATTGCCCTGGTTAAAAATAACCATTAACTAAAGGGTTAATTAGATTTGAGGATTAATTAGAAAGCATTATTAATTCTTATTAGAGTAAAAACTAAATAGACATAAAATCCTTTTATATATAATAATGTACATAGTTTCAACAAAATAAATCTTGTACAAAATGTACACGGTGTGAACCTATTAAAGCCAATGTCAACTGTGTTTAAAGCCAACTTTAACAGACTCAAAGGCCATTTCTTTTCATCACATTGAAAGGAAATTTGTTAGGGCAAAATGTGCCAATGAGAGAGGAAGAATCCGAAGACTTTCTTTTGGCACGTGATGCCTTCAAAGTGTCGCCTTTTTTGCACTGCACATTTGCGGTACGTGCCACATTTGTATCCAGCAATATAAAACAAATAAAAATTATTGAAAATTGTTTCCTCCCAAAAAAAAAAAAAAAAAAAAAAAATGAATACATATTATATTCAACAGTAAAAATATATATGAGTAATAACAATAATAATAAACCGGAAGGTCGAGCTAAATTTTGGCTATGACGAAGTTTTGTTACACTTGCATTTATTTTGCCCACATGACATAAAATCGCAGAGAAATAATTCCCAAGGCGTAGTTGTTTCCAATAAAAATACTAATTGATGTTTTATAATACAAAGTAGTTTGTTGAGATTTATTATTGAAATTTCGTTTGCAAACTTCTTGCCAAAGTTATTGTATCTTTTTTAGCAAGTCGTTTAACTAAAGCCACAACAATATGAAACATTTGGCATTGATGGATTTTGACATTATGACAAATATGCAAAAACGAAAGCAAAAAACAAAAAACGAAAAAAATAAGAACAAAAAATCAATGCTGAATAACAAAGTGACCAATCCAGCAAATACTAACGACATGGCCATGTCAATATTTTTCAACGATAAAAATCAAAATCAAATAACGCCAAACAATGTCAGAGCCAGTCAACATGTCCGTCCATCTGTCCAACCGTCACTCAGTCAGTGACAAAAATTGAACACAGAAGGCAATAAGAAAAAAAAAACAAACTGCAATTAGAGCCAGACATGCATGTGTATGTGTATACAATATATTGCATAAATCAATTCAAATTGTTGCTCCAACACTGCGTATAAGTAATATTAGTTTCCCCTTATGCAGCGAGAGAGGGGAAGGGAAAAAACACTTTCCACACGTTCCATTACATTTTTATTTGAATGTTTGGTTTTAATTAAATGTCCTATGTTTTTACCAATTACAAGGTAGTAGCAAAAAAAAAGAGAATAATTAAAATGTTTAACAAAAAAGTGAATTAAAGTGCAAATTCCAAAATCAAACCTGGCGCAAAATCGACAAAAAAAAAGGCAAATCAAATTTATCCCACACGCGTAACGGCTCGGTTTAAAATGTTTTACTAAAAACTCCATTTAACTCTAACCCACAAACGAATTTATTGTAAAATTAGCAACGAAAAGAAAAATCGCGTAATAAATTTAAATAAAATGGGCGACACTTTAGATGAGTCGCCGCCCACGCGCCGCGATAAGCCACAGACATTGAACATTAGCCAAGAAAATAGAGGCGATTCGTCATCGGCATCCGCTTCCTCCTCCGCTACGCGTTCTCCACGGCAACGTTCGCGCCAATCGCCGGTGGCCGGTTGTGATCCACAACGAGATCATTCCAGTGATGGCATCGCATCGGCAGGCCATCGAAATGATGAGTTTTCGGGCCTGGCTGCTCCGCCACGTCGCGAAAGTTTAAATAGCTGCGAGACAACGACCACAACGGTTCCATTGGCAAGCAGTCCCAGTGCAAATGTTGGCTTTGGTGCCGGCTACACCAATAAAGGACGACTAAGCACGTCCTCCAGGTACCCGTCTAGCGTTGTGGGTGGCAGCGGTGGTGGTGCCGGTGCTGGTCTTAGTGGCGCCTTGTTGGGCACCACCACCCGCAAATGCGTCCTAACGCTGGACGGGTACTCCTATGTTATAGGTAAGTGGTTGCCATGCAATGGGATTGGATTCTACAGAGAGAGAATTGAGAGGATTGAGGTTGTGAAATTGCAGAGACATAAACCGCCCCGAGCACGTACAAACAAAAGAACTAAGAAAATAGTACAAAACCCAAAACTGTACAGTGGTTTAAGTTCTTCAAAAAATGTATATCTAATCTAAGAATAAAACAAATATGAAGAAAGTTTTAAGCTTTTGTTGAGTACACTAAAGTCGAATTATTTTCATACAGATATGGTTTCTTGGTATTAGCAACTCTTTTATTACTTTTTGATAGAAAAGAAAGGCCCAACTAAGGGACACAAAACGGAATCCAACTAATAACGGAATCCAACTAATTTTTCTTCTGTTCGAAACTTATGACTTATTTTTTCAAAAGGAATATAAAGCTAGGAATCTTTGTTTAATCAAAGATCATCATAAGAAGATTTAGTACATTGCTTAAAGCTATTCAGAGCAGAAAGTTAGCTTAATGTAAGGTAAATTGTTCTATTATATTATCATTTAGTCATTCAAGTCATAGCTAGTTTCCACATTTTAACGTATTCCAAACCACGGTAACAAAGAAAAAGTTAGCTAAGGCAAAGAAGTCACCTTGACTCCTTCGCTCTTTTGTTGAAACTGAACTGAACTTTGGCCCTAAATGAATTTTCTGAAATGAATGAATGAATGACTGAATGAATGAACGAGAAGTCTCCAATCAGCTACTGCTGCAGATTTTAATTTTTAATTTCATTGTCATTCTCATTTCCTATGCCATGCTCATTCCCTATATATGTATGTACTTATATCTAAATATTTTTCTATCATTTCATTGCAGGTAAGTCAATTCAAATGGCAACAAAAAGCCAGATTGAAGAGTAATTTTCCATCTGGTTCTACGTTAGAAAGCCCAAGTACAGACCTTGGCAGTTGGTGAGTGGTAAGAGTTTTCCAGCTCTCTCCATTGCAGCATTAAATTGAAAATGAAATTGAATTTCCAACGAGTAAAGTGGAGATGGAGATATGGGTAGAGGTGAGAGCCAGTTGCCCATTATAAAAGTTATCCCTTTTCTCTCTCTCGCACTTGCCGGTATGGCTAACAATTCATTTAGGATTTGTTGTTGTCGGTAGAAATTTATGAGAAACTTTTTATGATTCTTGCATATGGTTTGGGGTATCAAAGTCTGTCTGTTTACCTTTTCTTCTTTTTGCCTTTTTTTTTTTGAAAAACGCACAGCAAATTGCTTAGCATTTTTAGGAAAATACCTAAAATGAAAATGGGCTACTCGACCAAGATAAGAATTTTTCACTTTCCAAGAGGCAGAAGGAAGTCAGCTTCTGAACAGAGCATTCGTCCTTCTTTGCTCTTTAAAGCATGGGTGTGGGCTACGAAAGGGGTTAAAACTTAAGATAAAATGTGTTTTTTAATAATTTAATAATACCAACACGTAAAGTTAAAAGTTCCAGAGTGACTGTAAAATCAGAAAGAGGTTCACACCTTTCAATATACATAGTTTAGTTAAGAGCAAACTTCTATAATTTATAATTCTTTTTTATTTTTACATTTATTTATTTCTTGGATCTCTTATAAAGTGTAGTTTTATCTTAATCTAATACGTAAATCTATGGCCCTGATTATTTGCTAAAGGGTTGGAAGGTCATTTCGTTAGAGACGGGTTCTATCGCAGGTTAATAATGCTTTGGCGAGGGTATTCGGATGTGCCTGCACTTTAGCTGTTGCACCTTTATTTCGGTTATTACACTAGGAATATGTAGGTTAGGGCGGGTCAATTTGTATGGAGCCAAAAAAAAGTGATAAGCGTCCACCAGATTATGAATCTACGAAGAATTCTAAGAAACTTTCATCAAGAAACCATGTCTCTAAAATTAATTCCTAGCCCCCGCAGAGAAGCATCAAGGTTTCAGTTTTGCGTATTTTAAATGTAACTTTATAACAAATTGAGGTATAGATCTGAAATTTAAAATGTGTATTTGGACCTACTTAAGAAATTTGGAGAACTTAATAAAGTGGGCGTGGCACGAGAGGGAGCGTAACATACACAAAATATAGTTTTCTTCAACTACATTGTAGGTCTTTCTGTACGTTTTTGTTTCGGATATACCTTGATAGTTCTAAGAACCTTGGATTGCGCCCTTTATATGGTTTCGATATTGCTCTTGCTTGTGTTTCCCCTGAGCCGTACGTCCAAATGGGTTTTAATATCGAGTTGCAGAGGAGAACTTTGAATAATCCTTTTTAAATGCGTTTTAGTGTTCAGATATACGAAGATCGTTTCCTTCCAACTATTAATCTTACCTATGACATTTAATATATTTTTAGAACTTAAAACCCAACGCTTCGAACTGCAGGAGTAAAATTTGACGATTTTCTTATAGACTCATAGATCTATATTGATGACATATTATTTTGATATTTTATATATTTGAAGTAGTCAGTCTCTAACACTAAATTTGTAAAGTATAATATATCACTATAATAACATCTGTACAAGTATATATACAACAATAGAGAGAAAGCAGAAAACATTAAGAAAACCTTAAGAAACTTTACGAACAGAACACTTTAACTTTGAAGAAAAGGTTTTCAGTCCTTTAGCTAAAACAGAGAAAAACTTATTAATTTTAATGAGTTCATAGTTTTGCCAATTCCAACATTCTATCATTGGTATCCCTCTAGTACTTCTAAATATTAACAAGTTCATAATTTTGTCATTCCCAACATTCTCTCCTTGTTATCCGCCTTCCACGCCCATGTTTACCTGTCATTGTAATTCTATCCTGGGCATTGGTTCGAACTAAAAGGCAGAGCTTAGTTTTGGGCATAGTTTACATGATTGTGGTAAAGATTGTTGCTGTTGGTCATGTTCTGTTTGGTTTTTATACTAATAAACTGACTAACCGCACCACAAAAATGTTCAGAAATAGAGAAAGAGAAAGGGAGAAAAAAGCAAATCTAAAACGAATGTTCATTTGCGATAAAAATGCAATGCAGGAATTGGATTTATGAAAGTAGAAAACAAAAAACAAAACTGCAACAGCAATCTGTGCAATGCATGAGTTGTTGGTAATAACAATGACAAATCACTGAACAATTTAGATATATATTTGCGGCCAAAATTGTTGAATAACAATTCCATAACGAACACTAACCAAAAACTAAACTAATTCTTCTGCGGGCAATAGAAAAAGCAATTGAAAAATCCATTTACCAAAATGAAATGTATTTAAATTTCATATAAATAAATTAGCTGAGGCCTATGAAAAATTCATTGAACCGCATACATAAAATGGGGCCATTTAACCCTTTTTTGGGGTTAAAACAGCCCGAGGGGAGGGCATAGCCAGCTGCTGCCAGATAGCCAGATGTTGCCATGTACATCAATTAGCCAGTCCTGTCAATAAGTTCAACTTGTCGGTCGGTCAACTGTTGTTCTCTGGCCATAGCTCGAAACGAAACAAACGAAGCGGCAAACTTCCATGGGATTCAGTCTGGTGGGCAAACAAATCGACATCCATAACTAGTCAAAGGATCGCGAAGCAGAGACAGTCCAAGACCAAAGACGACAAGTGTAATATGTCAATTGAAGGACACACACAAACACACACACACACCCCTATATAGACATCCACTTGTATAGCGAACCATAAGCATAAGCAGTCTGGTCTTTACCCCTACAAAACACTTGGCTATTTATTGCATTGTGTTGCCATTGCCGTCGCTGTCGCCACAGGATATGCTACGGATATTTGCAAAAAAAAAAAAAAAAAAATTGTATGTATAGATGTATAAAAGAAAAAAAAAGAAAGCGACGAATATTGCAATGCCCATAAATTGAAAACCCAAAAGGACAGACTGGCACAGGACAGGACAGAACACAGACCTTAGAACAGGAGTCGTTGTCGTACACATTGTTGTATTGCCGTTGTGCCAAATATACAAAATGTGGGCGTTACTAGTCGTCTGGGCGTGGCATGGCAATGGCTTAACTTAACGCTGGCTTTTGTCTACGAAAATCGCCTCACGATTTGTGGCCCCTACGTGACTGAGCCAATGAGCCAAATAACACACACACAAAACGCAGTAGAGAATGTAAGGCGCCTAAAAGTGGGCTGAAAAAATTATCTGTGCACAATGAATGACCTTGAGTTTAAAGCATTTACTGAGTATATTCATTTTCAACGCATTATAGATTTAAAAATTTAAATAATCTTCTTCCGTAAATCTAAAATTTTTAATAAGATTATATTGTAGATGATCAAGGATTATAAATTAATTATGGTTTATTACAAATTACGAAGAATAGTAAACTAAACTATAATAATTTACATTGGTTTCCCTAAGCTTCTTATATAAAGTAAATCCTAGTCGAAATTAACTTGTATTTTGCTAATCATTGTCCTCATTATTTAAATTTTGGTTATTATCAACTTTTTCAAAAAGTTTAATCAAACTCTTCAGTGCTTTTTAAAAAATTGCTATTAAATTTATACTTATTATCCATTAAAATCTTATCTTCACTTATTGGTTAGAAGGAAGTATTGAGACAAAAATAATCCAGCTAATAATTACAAAGTTAGATTCTTGACCAATCTTAAGGATTTTAATCCCATTTATCACAGATGAAACATAGCAAATTTGAATATAATTCTATTACGACTTGATCAGAATTTCACATTTTATTGATGATAGCAATAAAAATCTGATTCCTATATGTTTAAAGTGCAGTAACCTCTTTTACAAGCAATTCGCTGTGTCATTCAATCATAAACTTCTCTTGCATACTTTCAGGCGCACAATTAAATAAAAATGCTAAAAGGACCGACCGCATAACTCGCATGCCTCGTCCTCACAGTGGGCTGCCTTATTTTTTATTTTTTTTTCGGCCTTTTGCGACAATTGGGGAAAACGAAAATAGACATAAAAAAGGGGGAATTTTCATAAATTTGCATAAATTCCATTCATTGGCTAAACGCAGAAAAATTTCGAATGCATACTAGAGCAGTATGTGGGCATGGGTTGACTTTTATTGCTCCTTTTCGTTCGAGTTGTATAAAAGTTGTCAGCTTTTATTGAATTTACTAAAGCATACTTTAAGGGATAATATATACAACAAGAAAAAAGGATGGTACCAAAACAGAAAGTTCTTTTGGGTATCCCCAATTGGCAATCAATTTTGAGGAGGGGAAAGGGGGGAGGGCAACTTCTTTCAAGTGTCAGCAACAGAGACAATACAAAAAACAAAAAGCGTGAACATGTATTGTAATGTTAAAGGCTTAAAATCAATTTTCGTAAACCCTTCGAGGCCGCAATTGCACACAGCCAAACACATACAGAAATGATTACCAATGCGGAGAAATTTTTTTTTTTAGCCTTTACTTTTAATTAAAAACAGTTAAAAGTGGCGCCAACTGTCTGCGCAATTTATGAAGCCAACGGCCAAAAATGGCGGCTGCCAGAAACAGAAACACACGCGCACCACAAACACACACACACGCACATAGACAAAAAGACTTTGGTTGCAAACAAGAAAGGGTTTTTGGTAGGATGCTGTAGGGTATGCTACTCGTTCGCTGTTCTGACATTAAGGTGTACCACCGGCAGCCTTCAGGCTCTTGTGTCTATCTAAAATGTTTGCCCGAGATTTTTCCCTAACATTCTCGCTCCACACATATACACACACACACATGAACAGAGAGACTGTAAAGACTTCACACAGGCATTACAGTTGTCCTTGTTACTGCTATTGCCATTGCTACTCAAATGTCAAAAGAACATTGCCGGCCCAGACAATGCGGCGACAATGAGATGCGTTTCTGCTATCAGGTGGGCCTTTAGTCCTTTTTCGCTTACACTGGCAAATAAGTAGGTAAAAATTGTTCGACTTGATATTGCAAAATGATCTCAAAACAATACAGAAAAAATAAGCATAATTAGTAGATTTTAAATGACTAAAATCTACTAATTAAGCAAATATTAGCAAACTTCTTTTACACAGTTTTTACTCAAGACAAGCAACATTGATTTATTTGGTATTTATTTGATTAAAAGATAAAAAATAATTCATACATTTAAGTGCAAAAACTGATACAATAAGTCATGATTAGTTACTGATTGGTTTCCATACAAACTAAAGTTGGATTTGTTCTTTTTAATGGTATATTTGAAACAAATATGATAACCTATACCTCAATCTAACTATTTGGCTTGAAATGTATCCCCAAATACTAGTAAATATTTTTAAAATATATAGAACGAAATCACTAATCAAAGAAATGCAGTGTAGTAATTTGTTTAAATGACTTCTCCTTGGAATTACAGAACTTACAATTTTAAGACTATATATCTGCTTGCACGTCTCTTAAATAAACTGTGTTTCCTAGTATAGCAAACACAAAATAATCAATAATAGATTGTGTAAACTCAAAAGAACCTTTTTGAATTTACAAATTTCTTCTACATACCTAAACTGCTATTAATAATTCAAAAATAAATTCCAAGTCAATTGCTTACTTCTAAGGGCAGAGTGATAGGAATAGGAAATTTGTTTTCCGGAAGTCACACATTTTGCATATTGTTCTACTTACTTGCTTACTTACACACATGTTGTTGTTGTGTGGGTATATTGTCTCCGGCAACTGCTGCTGCAATCAGTCAGTCACTTAGCCACTCAGTCAGTCATTCAAGCGAGCAAGTAGTACAAAGGGATTCTTGTTGGCTTTTCGTATGTTTGCGCTCCGGTTAATTTGCAAGCACTTTGGCGTAATTTTATTGGCATATCCGATTCCTTTTACCACCAACATTGGCAATCAGTGTAACTAGCAGCAATGCATGAAACTAACAACGGCTGCTGAGGGCATCCTTAGTCCTTAGTAGTCCTTGCCAGCAAATTGAATAAAAATGAATGTTGACACTTTCTACCCGCCTTCCATCTCTGCCTCTCACTAGTTATCTTGCCATTCCCCTAATCGTTTCTTTGCACTTTAAGTTCATCGGGATAATTTATCAAGTTGCCGTTGGGCGTTGAAAAAAAAATGCATTGAAATGGCGCGCAACTTGCATTTTGTTCCACTAAGTGAGGGCTTACAAGAACAAATGTTGAGGATAAGTGAGAGAGACTCATTTATTTGCTGAAAATAAAATGTCAGGATAACTATAAAAGCAAAAAACAGCATTTTAACTATAAATAAAGCTATGAAATTTACTACACTACTTAAAGTCATCACAAAACTTTAGCTTTACAAAGTAGCAATGAGTTGCAATATTTTTCTGCAAATCTTCTTTCCTTTTCTCCTCCTCTTCTATGCCACATTAAACAGAGAGCTCAATTTTCAGCCCGAATGAGGAACGGAAATTTAATTGGCAAATCCCATGGAACGCACAAGTATACAAACATATATACACACTTTCCAATTGAAATCGTACTTTACGCCAACTGTTAATGACATTTGAGCCTGTCGTGGTTGTACGTTTTATTAATTAATCAATCAATCAATCACTACAGTTCAATAGCAGAAAAAAAAAAACTAAAATAAAAATCAATCAAAATTGCTGCTGATGGAAATTCACTTTGGTCCATTTGTGTCGCCACAAATTGTACATAAGCAGAGCCACTAAAACCACATTGGCCGATTTGATGAGCTGTTTAACCAGGGCACGCCGTTCCTTGCTGAAACCAAAATGATGGGGCAAATGAGAAATCTGGTGTTGTCTTAAGACATTTTTGCACTTACCTCATCTTTTGTGTACGGCGTTCGCTCAATATTATGCCTTCGCGTGCTGTCAGATTAAGTTGAATTGTCTGCCAGGAAAAGCTGTCACTGAATTATTCAGATAGTTTTTTTTTTAATATATATTTATATTTCAAACTTCAGCTTCAGTTCAGTGGGGAAATTAAGCGCAACGGGGTACGAATTTATATTAATACAAAAGGAAACTTTAAGCTGGTGAAAAGATAAATTTCGCTCGGTGTCTAACGAGGCGTATGAGCAATGAATTGTTCAAGCCTTAAGTAGTTTGTACACTTGAGACCGGGACCAAAAAAATAACTTTAAGAAAACTTGAAATATTCAGCTAAATTTGTTTCTGACAGTTTTCAACAAATCTGTTCAAACATTTTTTCACTTTACGAATAATGATTTATTATGCCCTTTTATATCTATTTTTTTTTTATTTTTGTCTGCAATTTGTCGGTTAACAATTTTCATCGAGTTGCAAAGTGAATTTTTAATCAAGTTAAACTTCGTTTTTCTAGTAAACTTGTAAAAAGTTACAACTGGATTTATGCCTTACCTAAAAGCAACGCAAACTTACAAGGAAAAATTGCCAAAGACTTAAAATGTTTTCTTTACATATACATCCAATGAGAAATAATTCAAAGGAATATTTAAGAGGGCATTAAATTACAATCTGTAACTAAAATTGTTAGTACATATTATCAATTTTTGTAAAGAAAAATGAACCTTAAAGGTAATTTTGTAGCCAATCAGTGGTAACTCATAGATACCAGTTTTCTCCTCCAATTAAAGGAACATGTTAAACTTATACTAATTGGTGATTAACTTCTCTGTTTCTGTTGCTATAACAAATGATAATGGTCTTGCTAATGGCATTTCTTTTTATAAGAATTTACCCTCTTACCACCATGGAAATATATCGACATGTTGGATGTTGCCAACTACGAAACTTAATAGGTAAAGTATACCTTTACTAGCTGGGAACAAAGAAAACTGAAATGTAATGCATTTTATACTTATATTCAAAGCTTGATCAGAAACAAGCAATTTCTGATAGGCAAATGATTCACGTATTCGCAAGAAATTAAAGGGGTCATCTAGTGTGATGGATCAAAAAAAAATTTTTTTTTGTTTTTTTTTTTAATCTTATCCTTAGAATACGTAGAATACATGGGCAAAAGGACTTTTTGAAATCTAAAGCCGTTTAGAAGTTATAGACGTAAACCTGAGTAGGTTTACTTAGAGCGCAGTAGCGGGCAACAACTTTCAAACGCTTTTTTCTCGAAACATGACTTTTGAAAACTGCTGCCAAGATAACTCAAAAACTACCGAACCGATTTGGCTCAAATTTTCAAAATATTTTTATTATATGTTAACCTATCTAATTAACTAGGATTATTCCGATCGCTTTGTTAGTTTTTCTTTTTTTGGACTAAAAATACTTCTAAAACGGGTCGAAAAGGTGATTTTTTATTTCAAAACTCTGTACAAAATTTATTTTTTGGAGTTTTCAATTTCTTTTAGTTCATTGTATGGGCTTCATAAGACTTCAGTCTTACGATTTAAATAATGTTTGGTTTTTGCATTTCGGATCAACGCAACTGTTGGAACCCTGGCAGCAGTTGGGGTACATTTTTTTATATGGGTCCCCGTTGGGCAAAGGATCTCGAAAAGAACAATATATATTGCTTTCTAAAAAATATTTAAATATAGTTAAAATGTCAATAAATAATATTTAAAAACAATAAATTGCATTATTCAAATCATTTGGAAAAAAAAATTTTGAAAATTGCATGAAAAAAGCACCCGTCACACTAGACGACCCCCTTAACTTTGGTAAAATGATACAAATTGAATGTGAAAATTAGAAAGAAATAGATTTATTTAAACAGTATCCTTTTTAATGAGATGTTGAAATTATTAAGCAGTTAGATCCTTTACTTCACACTAGTTCGTAGAATAAATTCTATACATTTCTTATTGACAATTTGGTTTATTTTTCTTTGGTATTCTTAAAAAGTACAATTGAAATAAACACAAAAGAACTGTGTTAAAAGATTCATTTGTTACACAGGGAAGACTATGCAAAATTGTTCATATGTGGCCACTAGCAGAATTAGACCATTTAAAAGTATTTCACGGTAAAAGAGTAGTCCCTCAAAAGAATAAAAGCTCTCCTTCGCTTTAAAAATCCTTTGACGTGACCCATAAATGTCTTTATTATCGATGAAAATATATCGATAACAGCAACAGGGCGACAATGTAAAGATAGAATCGCAGTGAATATTACATTCGTTAGCAATGTTCCTTTTTAATCTATTCTATCCAGCAAATATAAATAAATATATTTTTAATAATTTCAAATGCATATCAAATATGTATATATATCGAAGTGCAATTGGATTTTCTTACGGCTTTTTAAATGTATTTTGACATAGTAAAAAGTTTATTTGACAGTCACAAGAAGTTTTGAAATAAAATTTTCTTTTGATTGTTATGTCATATTTGCGATACATTTTTCAGACTTATTGCCTTTTTATGTAACATTATGCAATCGAGAGGAAAAGTTTTGCTAAACAAATTTATTGAACGACTTGAACTTGTCGTATCAAATGACATTTAAAACTTTAAAGGAACCACAACTTTTTTTGCATAACCTCTTGACCCCTGACCATCGCAATTGGAGAGTTGTAGAAATCTTTGGACCATAAATCTTTTTTTTTTTTTTTTTTGCTACATGAAGAATTATACACGATGTCGGAAAATGAAACACAAACAACAACATTTGGCTTCAATTCCGGGCACGGTGGACGGGCAAGTTGCCAGGCGACATTGTGACCAGAGATTGAAATTCTATGCCCCTCATATAAAATTGAATTCAATTTATTTAAGCCAAATTAAAACACACAAAAGTCATTAGTTTTTACTGTACATTTCTGTCATGTCAATAGGATATAAATGCAATTAAGTAAGTAAGAACGAAAAGTTTCCTCTACACGGTTAAAAAACTCCGAATTAGACCAACTTGCAGACAAGCCCTTCGTGTGGTGCCAGGGGCAATGCACTTGCGGGTAGAGGTTGACTGTATAGATAGATGAAACGATGGTAGCAGGGTGAAAAAAGTTTTCCTTTTTTACAAACAAAGTTTATCAATTTGGTTAAAGTACTTACCCCGGTTCATAAATTGAATCAATGCCAGCCACTTCTACGACGAGTTTCTTAGCATTGTTAATAAACTCTGTAAGATTTACCAATTGTTCTTTATCGCTTACATTGATAACAGTAACAATTGAGTCGAAATCTTCCAGGCATCTATATAAAATAGTTATTGTTTATTAGTTTAAGCAAACAGCATGTAATAGTATTACTAACCGTTTAAAGACAAACACTGAACGGGATAAGGGCTCTATATTGAAACGTCCTCGACGTAGTATAGCAGATTTGCGCAATTCTACAAGGGTTTGATAGACCTTATAATGACTTTTCCCAGCAACCTTCTGAGCCTCAACATTCAGTTTTGTATAATTGGGATGTACTGGTAGCCATGTCTTCGATGCGTTCGAAAAGCCTAAAGATGTTTAAAAATAAAAGTTATAGAAGAAAATTTAACTGATTGACTTTGGTTTCACGAACAGCGGTTTCAATACGATATAGACAATTGTATATATTTAATCTTATTAAAGACCTATAGTAAATACACATACATATGTATGGTCATCTGAGATTCAATTAGATATGGATTTGACCAATTAGATATGGATTGCCTAATTGTGTATTTACACATTTCAATTATGTTTTTTACTCAATTCAATCCCATTTTTGTTAATTTGATGATCGGACTAATAACTTCGCCCTCGCTTTAATAGATTTAATTGAAAATATTTTTAAATCTTCTAAAACTTAATCCCAATGCAATTTTATACATCGTCAAGTTATTTCCATAATAATTACAGCTCACCTGCACTAGCTTCATTATTCCATTGGAACGGAGTGCGCTCTGGATCTCTAGAGACTTCTTTATATTTTAACTGGCCAGCATTTCTAGCCGGTGGATCCACAGTATCGTCCCAGCTTATATCCCGATAATCTTCCATGCCCAATTCCTCGCCCTGTGAACAAATTAAAAACGGAAGGAATAACAAGTTTCTGTATTATGCATCATTCCATTTTGCTGTTCTTGCTGTAAACACTCACATTGTAGGTAACCGCCACTCCCGGCAGTGTCATCAACAGCATGTTCATGGCATCCACACTGGCTGGACCAAAACGGGATGCGACACGCGGATTGTCATGATTGCCCATGACCCAGTTGGCTACATGCCCACCGCGTGGCATGTAGATCAACCATTTCTCCACGTTGTAGACAAAGTCACGCGCATCCGAGTCGCCATTCACATCCGTGATAAAATGAAAGTTGAAAGGCAAATGCGAACCAGTCACCCCATTGGCATCCTCATAGTAATCCGCCAGTTGAGTAAGGCCGGCATAAGCCTCAGTCATCATGATGCGGGTGGGTCCGTTGGGATTTTTAGCTGAAAACTCATTCAAGAGACGACGCCAGTGCTGTATCATATCTAGTACTTCGGGTAGATCTTTTGTATAGATATGTTTGGTATAGTCATAAGAAAAGGGATCCTGAGTTTTGCCACTAATAGGTTCATCCTCGAGATTTTCATTCTCAAATAAATGATTGACTGCGTCAATGCGAAAGCCGGCCACACCCTTATTTAGCCAATATAGCATGATATCGTCCATAGCACGAACCACAGCAGGATTACGAAAGTTAAGATCGGGTTGCTCTTTGGTGAATTGATGCAAATAGAACTGCTTGCGGCCCTCATGCCATTCCCAGGCAGAGCCATAGAACACAGATTGCCAATTATTAGGTGGTTGAGGTTTACCGGATTTATCCTTTTTACCATCATGCCAAATATAGAAGTCCTCGTAACCCTTTTCCTTGGCTGCAGACTTCTTAAACCATTCATGTTGATCGGAACTATGATTGGGCACAAAATCCAAAATGACTTTAATACCCAAACCGTAGGCCCTTTCAATGAGATTTTCAAAATCCTTCATTGTGCCATATTCAGAATGGATTTGCCTATAATCGGATATATCATAACCAAAGTCAACCATAGGTGACTGAAATATGGGACTCAGCCAAATGGCAGTAATGCCCATTTCGGCCACATAGTCCAATTTCGATGTTATACCCTGGAGATCACCAATACCATCACCATTGCTATCCTTAAACGATCTGGGATAGATTTGATAGAAAACGGTATGTTGCCACCAGTCGGTGAAATCCTCCGTATCGGTTTTTAACAGCGAGGACATACTTTGGTCCTTTAGCACAAGAAGACTAAAAAGAAGTTGGAGAAGTAGACGATGATGAACACTCATTTTTTTCAGAGTTTGCGAGCTGCGACACTACAATGAGAATCATCGAGTTCGAGGAAACGCTTTTAAAGCCAAACTTGCCGTGTAATTACAACAATTTGTGCGAGAACCGTTAACTTATAATGAGCAAGATGTTTATCAATTTAAATGCTAACAAATTTTCTATATAATTTTGTTTTTTGTTGATTTTGCAAATCAGTTTTTATGAGCGTGACTGATTTATAATTTACCTCTAATTAATAATATAACAGATGCTTTCCGCTGCTCTCAGCTGTGCAGTCGATGATCAACTGAAAGCTTTGCCAATTTCTCAGCTGATCTGTTAGAATAAATGAGCAGAAAGAGCTTGCAATCCACACAACAACTACAAATCCAATCCACATGGATGTTCTTGAAATAGATGACAAATGAAAAGCATACAGATTTGCAGCGACTTTTGGATGCTCTGTATCAAGTAGTAATTAAAACTGTTTGATTCTGAAAGTTAAAAGATGTTGGTCTACTAATTTAGCATTTAATATTGAAATCTGTATGTTTGCCTGCCAGAGATAACTAGATGAGAACAACCCTCTTTTAAACTATTTGACCCTAAGATTAATAGGGTTCTCTTTTGCTCTCTCTCAAGCTCTCTCTTTTCCTAACCATTATCTTAATAATCTGAACTTAAACTTATAATCCAATTGGTGAATTACTTCTAAGGAGAAAAAGCCCTTTCTGTAATATAATTAACGGTTAACCGATCGTTTTTATAATCCTAAAAAAAATAATGTATTCATATAAATATACATTCCTGCCTCCAGCACCAATATACCCATCTACCCCATGGGTATTCCACTGTAAAACCGCAATTGTACATTTATTTATATGTATTTATGCAATCTCCAAAGGGATTTTAATTAAATTCAACGACAATTTATCAGAGAGAGAAAGAGAGAGAGAGAGTAAGAGAGAAATGAGAATTCATGAGTGTAAAGACGATTGCGACGGCGTCTGGCTGCGTGTTGACAGTTATGAGTTACGAGTGAAAGTGCGGCACGTACTGTACTTACAACACTTACAACAACACGCAGCAAAAGGGCACAAAGCAAGTGCTCTCAATTCAATTAAAATACATACTTGTTGGGGGTTTCTTTTTTTTTTTTTTTTTGTAAAACTTTTAGCTTTTTTTTGTGTAAAATGAAATGAAAATTGAAAATGAAAGATTGGCTATACCAGATACATTTTAAGTACTCTAAATAGATTTTCAAATAACTTCTTTGTCAATGACCTTTGGGGCAAGTAAGAAATTTACTAAATTAAATCGAATAGATTTTAGCAATATTGAAATATGCCTAAAGAGTCGTTGATTTAATCTATATACATGTTTTGTTTCGGATATTATTAAAAAACTTAAAGAATTTATATTCATATATCTCTCTGGTTCCTCCTGATTTATTTAAATCGAAGTATATCACTGCGGCAATAGGTAAACTTTACATTTGAAAACTATTTCAACCATCTTATATAGACACATTACTTAATACTTTCGTTTATTTAGGCTGATAATCAAACCCTCGTTGGGATCAAGTTTTATAGAATCGGCATTAAGGCGATCACCCACCTTATATTGAGAATCGACGCCAACAATTGCAGCATTCAAACGATTTGGTTGGTCGATAAAATCACTCAAATCCACTTGCTCTGGGCGATTGCCCACATTGATGACAGTCAGTAGGGAATGTTGGCCCTTCAGTTCACTAAAAATTGGATTAGAATTAATGGTTATTTAAAGGTCAAAGGAATGTAAAGTCTCTTTTTACCGTTTAAAAGCAAAGACTTGACGATTTACAGCCTCGGCCACAAACGAGCCAGATTTTAGTACCGGTAATTTACGTAATTTTAAAAGAGATTGATAGACTTTGTAGTGACTACGAGTGGCCTGTTGTTGGGCCAACAGATTTAATTCACGGTAATTGGGATTCACGGGCAACCAAGTGGAACTGCCAGAGGAGAAGCCAGCATTGTCTTCATCTGACCATTGCATGGGTGTACGTTCGGGATCACGTGAAATGGATTGATAAGTCTCGGGACCAGCTTGACAGGCAGGTTGATCGACTGTATCTTCCCAGCTTATATTGCGATAATCCAGCATTCCTAACTCTTCACCCTATGCAGAAGCAATAAAATTATCATAGATAGAAAGTTTCTGATTTCATATCTTACATAATAGGTTACTCCAATTCCTGGCAATGTCATCATTAGCATGTTCATGGCATCCACAGTCTTCTCACCATAACGGGAGGCCACTCTTGGATTGTCATGATTGCCCATTACCCAATTGGCCACATGTCCATGTGGCATATAGATCAACCATCTTTGTATATAGAATACAAAATCGGCAGCTGTTGAGTTTGCATTCAATTCAGTTATGAAATCAAAATTGAATGGAAATTCGGGACCCTGTCTGCCCTGGGCATCCTCATAGTAGTCCATTAGGAGCTTTAAATCGGCATAGCCCTCCGTCATCATGATTCTACGAGGACCATCATTATTTACTGTATAATTATCCAATAGCTGACGCCAATGTTGAAGTAGAGCATAGCATTCTGGTTGATTCTTTGTGTAAATATGATCGAGATAATCATAGGAATTTGGATCATCTGTGGTGCCACTCAGGGGTTCATCTCTCAACTGTTGATCCTCATAGATGTAGATAATGGCATCGATGCGAAAGCCAGCCACGCCCTTATTTAGCCAATACAACATTATATCATCCATGGCTTGAACAACGGCAGGATTACGATAATTGAGATCAGGTTGGGCATAGGTAAATTGACGCAAATAGTATTGTCCGCGTTCCTCATTCCATTCCCAGGCAGATCCAGAGAATACAGATTTCCAATTATTTGGTGGAATACGAGTGCCATTTTCCAGTTCGGTGCCATCTTCCCAAACATAGAAATCCTCATATCCAGACTCACGGGCTACCGACTTCTTGAACCATTCATGTTCATTTGAGCTATGATTGGGTACAAAATCCAGAATCACTTTAATTCCCAACTTGTTGGCCTTGGCGATCAGATTATCAAAGTCTTCCAAAGTACCATATTCAGGTTGAATGTTTGTATAGTTTGATATATCATAGCCAAAATCGACCATGGGTGATTGAAAGATGGGACTAAGCCAAACAGCTGTTATCCCCGTCTCCTTAAAGTATTCCAATTTCGAGGTAATGCCCCGAAGATCGCCGATGCCATCGCCATTGCTGTCCTTGAAGGATCTGGGATAGATCTGATAGAAAACCTCATGTTGCCACCAATTGTTTTTCTCATCCCCTGGATCCTTTGGCACCCGTCGTGCCTCGGTTGATAATCCCACAGCTATAAACACAACCGCACTCAACCACATCAAACCGAAAGCTCTAAATTTTCCTTTCATCTTGACTCTTGCAAATGTTTTCACTTTTTTACTGTGCTTCCGTTTGGAATTGCCGGCTTTTATACTCTTTTTCGCCGGCTTTTCAATTCCGGTTTTATTTATTTGCTTTACTCAATTAACTCTTTCAAAATATTTATACAATTGCACTAGAGAGTGTTTGATCTATGCGAGGGACAAATTGCCCCATTGAACTTCTCTTACTTTGTATTTTTTTATTGTTCTCTTGACCAGTTGACCAAACAGTGGAAAGTTTATTACCAAACCTTGACATTGAAATGAAATTGAAATCAAATAGAAACCCAGTAAAACATTTGACTTTTATGCGGTTAGCCGACTCATAAAAAAACTTTTTACTTTTTCACACAAACCAAACAACAACAAAAAGTCATTGGAAAGTCATCAAAAGTTAAATGATGTGTTATGGCTTACATTATAATTGAATGAAAAAGAGGAAGGGAGGGAGGAATGGAAGGCTTTTATGTATGTAGGAATAATGAAATTAAATATATTGATGAAATCTCTGCTAAGCAAATTGATTTTATCTTAAGTAATTCGACTAAAATTTATTGGAGTTTTAAATAGGTTGCACAATTTATATTTTTAATATGTTGCAGAACTTTTCACATCAATAAAATATGGAGAAATGTTAACTTGTGTATTGAGAGATTTACACAATAAAGTGAAAATTCAAATTTTGGCTTAGCTAGTTCCACATCATAAGAAAGAAGATCCATAGTTCTTTGTAACATCTTTACACATGACCATTATAGAAATAATTATTGAAAAAAAGAAAATGGAAACCCATCCACATAATAAATATTTTCTTTCTTATATTGTTCCTATAAAGTATAAAACACAAATTCCAAATGGATTTGCTCAATAACAGTTTTCGATTTGAAAAATAAAGAATCTTAACTAGATATGTTAAGCAGACTTTACTAGTCATTATTAGTTGAAAAACTTTCTTGTTGCTTAAATTTAGAAGGATTCGTTTTGCATTTAAAGTTCACAAAAAGTTCAACAGCTTTTCATCAACTATTCGTTACCTAACTTAATGTAAACTTGTCGAAACCATAAACTCACCTGTCTTGTCTAACTTCCCAATTTCAATGGCCATGTTGCAATTTTTGTTGCAACGTCCGCCGATGCTAAAGTCGCGAACTTTTGTTGCATGACCAGAAAACTGGCGACCCTTTAATGGAAACTTTTGCAGACCAAACTATGGACTAACTACCGCCCTTTTGTTTGTGCCTGTTTATGTAGATACTCGTTAGTTAGGTATTCTGGCGTCTGGCAGCTTAATTAAAACATTCTGCAACATTTCAAAGGACAACAATAACCAAAGCTAATGTTTGCATAATCTACGTGCTAAAGCATCATTTTTGGGTACTACCAGGAACGACAGTAAAGATAAGTCAGGTTTGTTATCTTAGCTTGGTTACTCTGCTTATTTTTAGTTGAAAATTTGAAAATCCTATGAAAATCGATCATATTAAGTAGAATTTCTGGTATCATTTTTATCTGTTCTTCGACCTCATTCGTCTTGATACGTTCCTGTGTTTTACCTTTGGTTAGTACATACAAACATATATCAACGTTAGCGGTATTTTCACGTGTTTGGCAAACACAAGGAACATATGTACATACATACATAATATCGGGGAAAATTTTCCAAGCAAATATGTGCCAAAGTCTTGGCATAAGTAATTTTCGGCAAACAATTTCCTAGAAATCTATTAACCAACATGAAAAGGGTTTGACAATGTGGGCGTGGTTCAAGTGCTGCGTTTATTGAAATTCCTTTTCCTTTCCTTGTTGTCTCTTTTTTTTTTGCTCCCATCTGTTTTTTTTTTCCATCTTGCTAATTCAATGTAATCAAAGTCTGAGGTTTTGTGTGTCTACTGAAATTTTAAAGCCAAAAAGTTCCGTTTACGTTTACGTGTGTGTGTGTGTATGTGGCTGGGTGTTTTTTTTTTAAAGCTGCCCTTTAGCTAATCCGTCGACCTGTCGACCGCTTGTCTGACAAAAGCAACTTTCCCTTTTAACCATCTGTTTTCCTATCCCGCCAGCACCGTCCGTCCCTCCGACCCTACCCTACCCTACCCTCACCTGTCTGTTTCAGTTTAGTTTTGAGAACAAGGAGGTTTTTACCTTTCATGTCGCGACGCTGATTGAATTGCTGCCCGCGTTTTTTTTCTCCAACCAGAGAGTCAAAGCCTTTGTGTGTCAGGGCCTGGCAAAAAAAAAATATATATATGTATATATAAAAAAATAAAGAAAAAGAAAAACCAACACTTTTCAATTTTCTCGTTTTTGGGCTCCCCAAACACGAATAAATAAATACCGAAAGCCTACATTTTTTATTATGTAAATATTTAATCATATCAAAAGTGGAAGCATTTGCTTGGCATATTAAAAACACACAGCAAAAAATAAAAAAAAAAGAAGAAGGAATCAAAAAAAGCGGCGCAAAACTGACTCCGATTAGTTACGAATTTAAGACACGCGCCTAAACATATGCTACACTTTTCGAGAGAGACGATGAGAGGAACCCTTAAAGCATTAACAAATTGCTATTGAAACAAGGTTCTTTGCTTTTGTATATATGTATGCGTGTATATGTGTGCGGACGCGGAAGGACGAGTAACGATGGGAATATGGGCGGATAATTTTGCTATTTGATGTTGTCAATACGTTTACGCTTATCAAATACTTGTTATCACAAATCGATGACAACAACAACAATAACGACTACAACGATGGCAAAGTTGCCTGTTTTGTTGTCATTTGTAGAGATTGTTGTTGTTGTCGTTGTAACAAGTCGTTGTACGAAGCAGTACAGTCAACCCTATGCTAATGAACTACGTGGGTTTTCGTTTTTATTTATATTGCCCAGCCATCCATCTGTTTTCGATATAGAAATTTGTATTATTATCGATATATTAGCCTATATTTAGACAAGAGAACGATAAAAGTTCAATTTCTGATTATCCAAAATAAAACTACGAAGGCTATATGAGAATCATAAATTTACTTCAAATACACAGCAAGAAAAGTTGAAACCAGGCAAAAAATAGATATTACAAAGAAAATTCTTGAAATATATTTTAAAAAAATGTAAACACTAAAAAATGCTTTGATACATATATTCTTATCACTTGTCTTGAGACAACTACATACAAACCTTTTAATCTTAATTCGATGATTCGGTTAAGAGTTTGTTTAAGGTTTTTCTCAGTGTAGCAATATATACCTATATTTTTTGCTTCAATAATTTGTATTTGCCAAAAAAATGAAATTCAAATTGAGTTTCGTCATACATATGTATTGCATCATTGTGCACAAGTAGAGTGATTCAAATTTAATTCTCATCAAAAAAAAAAAGTAACATAAAAAATTATACTAACAAAAAATTGGGGAAAAAACTAATATTTATAAATAATGAGATACATAAATAAACAAACTAACTAATTTTAAATTAAATTGTTAGTCATGGATGGTAACTTTCATATTAATAGGGTAAACCATTGTCAATTGAATGTAATAACATATTGTAAACACTCGCACTTTTTGCTTTTAAGCGTGTACTTGAACTGAAACATAAACTTCCAATCTGTCATCTCTATATTGGAATTTCAAAAATATATATCCTTTTATACTGCTAATTTCATGCTCTGTGCATCTTTTGATACCCCTTTTCATCAGACAGTTTATATTAAAATTTATACATGTACTTCAGCAGAGTTTTATGCAAAAGCAATTTACCTCATTCTCTCGCCAATCTCGCGTTGTAGTGAACATGAGATAAAATCGTCAACTCGACGCTCAGTTTATTATCTTTTTAATAACATTCCCAGTCCAAAACCACAATGAGAAAAAAAATAAAGTAAATTTAGTAGGAAGTGTTAACTAAGAGATACCCCTTGATTAAGTAGGAGTATTAATTAGAATTGATAATAATAAATCACTTTTCATATTCCTATTTGAACTTGGATATTATAAAGTCAAGATGGGTCAAGACTTTAGCATTTGGGTTCACTTAAATTTAGCTCTAGATTTAATTACAACTTTCTTATGATTCTCAACGTTTGGCTCAGCCTTATATGCCTAATTCCCTTTTTTATTTTTAATGGGTAAAGAAAACGACTCAAATAAAATTCTGTGCAGCTGACAGCTTCCTGTCATAAAGCAAACGGTAGTCACTCTTTACTTCTCTTCTTCCTCTTGCTTTCTGGTCTGTCTCATAAATGTACCCTACTATTATTATTAATATTATTATGATTATTATTTTCGTTGTTGTTGTTGCATCAGCTGGGTGGGTGTGTTTTTTGTTATTCTCTTATTCGTTTGCCAAAATTTTGACGGATTTCTGTCGCATATATTGAAATTCAATTAGCTAAACATCACTCAGTTAATAAATCAAATCGCAAGCAATCCAATGAAGAGAATCTATATATACATACACATACATATACACACATATGTATATAAAAACATCCAATGAAAATCAAACAAATGAATCGAAACAAAAAGGCTGCCAGGCGAAGTCAGTCGATTAATTATGCATAAATTTGATTGATGTGCGTGAGGTGAATTCTTTTCGAAAATTAAATCGAATCAAATGGAATCGTATTGAAATCGTAGTGTCAATGAAAACGATTGATTCGACGTAATGACGTAGTGTGTACTTGTACTTCATTTCACTCACACCCCCTCCTCGAGCACCCTCGCTTCTACATAGTATTGTAGCTATTAATTAGCATTGAATGGCAAAATATTTGCATACATATGTACATACATACATGTATAACACACAAACAACGGTATACATATGTGTGTACATATAGATAGGTACACTTATGTATACTTGTACATACATACATACATATGTAGATCTGTTGAATAGATTTCAATGTGCGATACGCTTCAATGCAGAATTATTCCTACGTATTTAGTACGTCTCTGAACTCATTTTCACTAAAACACTTTTAACTTAATTGCACCTGTCTAGGGAATGCATTAGTAAATGACCTTGTGGCTTCTATGAAATTTCATATAATATTCTATTGCATTAAACTCGATTGCCCGATTGCAATTAGAATATACATATATTAATTGAAGTCATTCGGTTTACTGTGCAGGACAACTAATGAAATAATGCAAAATTTCTTAGTAAATTGAATTTCGACACCGCAAATTAATTACTTTCACTTTAAAGACAGATATGGTCACACTATTGATTAGTATTGACAAATAAATTGCTTAGCTTAGTGCTGGTTAATGGTATTTTGTTATAATTTAAATTTTAGAAGCCTTTGAATTAAAACATTTCATTTATATTTTCATATTTTCAAAATGTGAAAAATAGTGTAAAAATATTTAGTCGTTAAATTGGGTCTTCACTGTAAAACAAAGCTCTTAATGGAAATAACAGCTGTTTTAGGTTTAATATTCAAATTTATGTTTCTATTGCACCAATTTAAAATTTCTTGGAATTTAGACACAATTTCTTTTTGCCAAAAATAAACATTTATTTAAACATGTAACGAAATATATGTATCAGAAATAGAAATATATTCTATCCTTGCTCAGCATGGTCCCATCTTTTGTATATTCAGTGTACGTCCCAGCCTCTTGTAGTCCCGCTGGGTGCAGTCGAATTCACAGCGATTTTTGAAGGTAACACCATTTGAGCCGCACACTTCCCCCTTCTCTTTCAGATTACAGGGACAAAAGCTGCCCTCAGCTGGGCTTAACATAATCATTGCCATAATCAGGGCAATCAAAGTAACTATAGCAAAATACTTCATTTTGTTTGTTCTTTCTTTTCTGAGAATTTCAAAGTAGCACAAAAGTTTTGTCGTAACGCTTCCACCGTTCAATTGAGACTGAGACTTTGCTATGGTTGTTAGTTAAGTCTGATTTTTGTTGGGTATACATATATACAATCATATATATGTACATACATATATGTGTGTATATATATGCGTAAGTGTTTTGTTAATTAGTCAACAAGTTGCTGATTATTTTGAAACTGAAAACAACAACAGACCATCTCTCACACACACTCTCTCTCTCTCTCTGTTTCTCCTCCTTTGTCTCATTCTTGTTTTTTAGCTATTGTCTCATTTGCATGAGTTTTGCGAGCCTCAAGTAGTTTGCAGGGCTGGCAATTTAATGACTTTACCACCACTAGAGTGAATATTAATAATAATATTGTTAGATATAAACCTCGCATGGCTATGTCAAATTTATAACTAAATTTTCTAGTCCCAAGATTTCCCCAGAGACTTGGCAACTTTTGAACTAAATTAATTGAAATTGAATAGGCTGCAATACGAAGAAAAAAGATACATATTAGAAAGTAAGTGCAGGAGGGAGAAAGAGAGCTTAAATTGAGTTACAAAAACATTTGTAATACTCAAGCATAGACTAGTTGATATCCTGTATCTGCTGACTAATAATAAAACAAGTCATTTACAGATTTATAATACCTTACTAACTTTGGACACAATATACAAATATATTTAGAAAACTGTTGGCAACTTTTAAAAACAATTCTAAATCTCCGATATTTCGTTTGATTATAGTTTTTAAGAAGTAATATTCTTTAGCATATTTTTAGTGTACATAAGTGGTTCCAGTTTATTTCCAAACAAAAAGAAAGTAACATAGTATTCTCTTTTCATAACTTTTACATATTCTGTACTCTGTCCGTTTGTCTGTAGATGTAGGGTATCAAAATAGCTAGCTTTTAACTAATTAAAGTCTAAAGAGCTCATAAAGGAAAATAAATTTGCTTTGACAAGTCTTTTTTTATTTATGAGAGGCGGGAAATTTGTTCAATTACTTATGTGCCACCTGTTAGGCCAATCAAAGGCTCGACTTTTGATCAAAAAGAGAAAAGCTTACTCTTACACAAAGAAAGACATAAGGAAAAAAAGAGAGAGAGAGAGAGAGAGAGAGAGAGGAAGAGCAAGAAAGAGAAAAAGCTGGAAAGGCTTTTTTCAAATAATAATGAAAAGATAAAACTATAGCGAAACGAATTGTTTCTATAAATGTTAAAAGTAAATGCCCTTTAAATGCAAAAATTTGCTATACTATTCAAATTAAAGCCAATATCAAGAAAGCTTTTCCATTACTATCCACCCAACTATCTTGAAAGCTTCACCCCATTCAATGCGATAAGATAATAGAACCAATAACGAATACAAAATAAGTTCAAATATCATCGGCAGTGTTTCAGTCTGAAAACACATACTAAACCAAGTGGATTAACCTCTATTGGACACAAATTTTTATAAAAAGATGAAGTTCCTACATCTATTGATGGCTCTCTGCCTGCTGCTGGCACTCTACATGACTCCCGCCCAAGCTGACGACGATGAAGGTCTGGCTATTAAGAAAATCTGCCCATGTCCTCGCAACTATGATCCTGTCTGTGCCACCAATCTGATCACTTATCCCAATCGCTGTGAATACGATTGCGTTAAACGAGAAGTGGAACGTGCTGGACGCAATCTGGATCTACTGCGCAGCGGCACTTGCTAGTTCTAGAATATCAAAAATAATATCAACAAATAAAATCAAACTACACGTAATGCCTATATGAAAGAAAAAAACGGATATGTATATATATAATATTAATAAGTACAATGACGATAACTTTATTGGCTCTCTGTGTATTGTATTAATCATCGATGTGAAATATAGAAAACTTTTGCTTATCAGCAAAATCATTTCGCGTTGCACTTCATTACGATAACCATTATCGTTGAC
This sequence comes from Drosophila austrosaltans, assembly GCA_035045865.1. NCBI lineage: Eukaryota > Metazoa > Arthropoda > Insecta > Diptera > Drosophilidae > Drosophila > Drosophila austrosaltans. Next base: position 8,948,774 of record JAWNOQ010000200.1, read on the forward strand.
ACCCCACAACAACTCCACTCTGTGTGTATGTGTGTGTGTGTGTGTGTGGAGAAGCCAATAGCCGTAAATCAGGCAAGGGGGAATTCACAAAGGCCGCATAGTATATCTACAAAGCATTGATACGGTCTAGACTCTGGAGGGGTGTTTCTAAAGTAACTCGATTACAAAATAATTAATAATTATGTTTACCTGTACATATTCCCTGTTCCAAGTTTTCTGTTTAAACACAGCTTTTCAAACATGTATTTAAAATATACAAAAGTAACCCGTAAACAAGATTTATTTGTATTTTAAGAGTATTTGAAAACAATAATAGACATAAATACATACAAGAAACTAGGGTTGGAGAAGAGTCTGACTAAATCATTTTTTGTTGTATAAAAAAAACTTTTGCATGAACCAAGGTGCAATATTTACAATGTAAACAACTTTAAAGTCGACTCGACAATTTACAATTCGACATAAAAACCTGTCATAAAAATTATATAGAAAACTTAAAGCTTAACTCACATGTAAATGTTTTTTTCCTATTATGAGAATGTCTTTAGTAATCTTCCTTATTGAAAGTGAAAGTTTTCCATTTAAACAACATATTCCATTTTATCGAAATCAATCCTCCATCTCATTAAAAACTCATTGAAAGAAGCTCTAGAAAATAGAACCATTAACTAGAGTCAATTCAGTTTTTCTGTCACATTCAACCTGAACCATTTTAGATCACAAAAGTGTTAAAAACTTATTCCAAAACTTATGAAAAATGCTTTAATAAATTTGTAAATTGACTTTAAATCTTTTTACTTATATTTTGTTTTCCTATTTATTCCCGTTTTAAACTTAGTAAACGATTTCACATCGAATTGAAATCATACAAATGTCTTACAGCCATCCCTGGCTCAATTTATGATTTGTTTGATTTAGTTTTAGTCCCACAATTGTTTAAACAAAACACAAAATTCCTCCCAACACCAGAAACCAATTGGGTCAACAATAACAGAAGCCATAAAGCATTACATATACACAATGATGGAAAAGTTTTTTATTCATTTCATAAGTGATTTGAATTATGGAATAATTTGGATCAACAACTTCCGCTTCTGGACTGGGTCAAGCTGCGTCCTTGGCGGGCAGCCTTCTTGGCCGCACATCTCAATTCGCAGGCATTGGGATAAGTACGTGAATCGGATCCACATACCGGTTCATAGTTCCTAGCACAAGGGCAGAAATTATCTTCACCGGATTCGGCTCCAGTTAGAGCCAGCAAAGCGAATAGGCAGAAGGCGAGGAGAGCGAGGAAACGCATGATTTCTGATATTTGTCCGGAATGGTGTTAACGTTTCAGCTGTTTAGACAAGACTGAAGCTCCGCTAAACCAGTTGGCTATTTTATATGTTGTACAATGTTTGATAACCTGTGGGTTCATAGCACAACACTACCTAGAATTGCCGTAACGGAGAATTTGCACATTTGTATATATAGTATACATATATGAAATATATAATAATTATAATAATAAACAATAATAATTAGCAAAGTGAAAATTCCCAAACACATAGAGTTAGAATAATGTCACGACATTTGTCACTTGGCAATTAATGATGATAAAAGTAAACGAAACAATTTTCATTTGAACCGAGTTATTTAGTTCCCCTAACTAGGGCTCGCTTTTGGTTGTGGGTCGACGATATCAACAACAAAAGTTAAAATTTGCATCATTTGCTTTTTATTTGGGCTAAATCGGTAGCAGCTGTTGGCCTTGGCAAGAGTAAAAATAAAAATAAAAATGAAAATATTGGGAACAAGACAAACAAGAACAAAACATTGGCTTAGGTTAGCCTAATAAAAGGCTTTCCACAGCATAAAAAGCAATTTCTATCGAGATATTATTTTCCTTTTCTTTTTTTCTCCTATATATATATTTTTTTTTATTCTCGTCCCGTCTCGAAGGAACGATAAGGCGTTAAGGCAAACTTGAAGGGACTCCAATGTGGAACTTTATCAATCTGTTGAAATGCTTTAAAATGGAAATTGTTGTTTCGTTTTAACGTTAATATGGAAAAGTCAAATCTATAGTTGCCAGTAGCCATAATGTTCTACATGCGAGGGTCATTCGAAAAGTATTTAGGGAAACAATACAAACCTTTTAATTGATATTAAAATTTTGTTTTAACCCTCGTCTTTTCCCCCTTTTCCCGAAAATTATTATGATTTTTTGATTTTTCAATGAATTGAAACCTTTTCTTATGAGAGCAAAATAATGAAAATGCAAATTTAAATGAAGATAGGCTGGGTTGTAGGTGAATAGCAGTTTAGTAGCTCTAAACTTGAAGTACCTCGTAAGTTACTTCTAATCTACGAATATGTAGATATGAATAGTCGTGAGTCATTCAAGTGTCATTCAGACTTACTTTCATATTAAACGATTTATATTACTAATGCTTGTTGAGATAGTCACTATAATTAGTTTCAGAAACTAATCATTGCTAAACAGTGTCATATGAAACAGTTTAAACTTAAACAATGAATCCTACAGCCTGTACCATTTTTGATATACATTCCCCAATTTTTTTTATGAATTGAATATACTTTTGAAACATGTAAAATTGAATTATATTTTAAGGACTTTTATTTTTTAAATGCAGAATAGATGAAAAATGCTGTCGTAGAGTTTGTATGTAATAAGAAAAAAGGAAAAGAAAAATTATATAATATAAGAAACTAGAACGAACTCGAAATCAATTTGAAACATTTCAAAAATGCAATAGAACTCTTCCCTTGTTCAACATTTCTCGAACTTTATACAGAAAAACCTAAAAACTTAATATTATAAAAAACATGAACTCAGACCTATTACCCCTTAATCATTTAATTGTTAATAAAATTAAATATTATGTTGAATTCCATATTATATCTCATAAAACGCCAAATTGTTGTATATTTCTTTAATTTTTATAACCTTGCATAGGGTATTATAAAATTGGTTAGATAGTTGTAACGCATAGAAATATTCGTTTCCGACCCCATAAAGTATATATATTCTTGATCAGCATCAACAGCCGAGTCGATCTAGCCTATACCGTCTAACCGTCCATACGTCTATCCATCTGTCTGTTTCTATCAAGTTGTAAACCTCAAATTTTAAGCTACATGGTTGAAATATGAAAAGTTAAGTTTCTTAATCGATCAGGCAGGTTAAGTTTGCAAATTAGTCGGATCGGATAATTATCACCGGAGTTATTAAATAAATCGTGAAGGTAAGCAATTTTTTATACCCTTGCAGATGTTTGTAGGGCATCGAAATGTACATTTCCGACCCCATAAAGTATACTCTTGATTTTTTTTTTGATTTGGTCAAACATTTATAAAAATTGTTTTGAAATTTTTGTTTTTAAATAAACTAATAAAGCGGTGAAGCTGCAAGGGTATACAAATATTAGCAAGGCCAAAGTTGGCTTCTATGATACCGGGCTCAGGCCGGACTCAGCAACTCTCTAACCTTTGCTATATAAATAACTAAATATTATGCAGCCTAAGGGTGGACTCAGCAACTCTCTAGCCCTTTGTAATATTTCAAAACGTGAATTCAAAACATAAATGGAAGAACTACCCATTAAATCTAAATACTGTAAGTTTGCAAAATAACAAAGTAAATTGCAATGTTCAACAGTTCTTACAATAACAATTTAAAATTTAAAATACTTGCTCATACTTGGCCAACTTCTGCCACAGAAAACTCAAATTACTTTGGCAACAATAGAACCATTTGAAAATCTTATTTGTATTGGTTTTTATTTTCGTACACTTTAAGAACCATTATCAAAAGTTTCCCAAAAATTTGACATCTTAAACAAAACGAGAAAAGTTGAACAGTTGATCCAACGACCACAACTAAATGTACTATGGTAAAGCTAGTCGAGAAAACTCTTTTGTACCACAACAACAATAACAACAATAACAACAACAAAGTATGTATGTGTACCCTTGGACGAGAAGAGCAAACAAAGTCCATAAGCATAGAAAATACAAATACACTTTTGGCCTAAGCCTCAACAAGAATCCTGACAAAATAAAACAACAACAGAAAAGAGGAAAATAAAAGCAGAAAAAGGCTTTAGACAGCAAATGGTGTGCATACTATATGGATGTATGTGTATACAAGGATATATACATATGTATGTATACATATATGTGCATATGTGTATAGTCATATTACATATGTATATTGGCATTGTGAAAGGACCTGTTGGCATATACAATCTATTTTGAAATACCCACTTTGTTTCCTTCTTTTTTTTCTTCTTTTTTGGGTGAAAAGCATTTTTCTATATCAATTTTTTTTTTCTTTCGTTCCCTTTCAGTTGCCAGTACGCCAGAGACTCTGCCCGGTAAGCAACAGTCGCAGCAACAGCAACGTGACGAGGCCAATTCTGGAGCGGGTGGCAGCAGCGGCATTAGCAATCCATCTGGTGGTGGTGGTGGCAACAATATAATTGGTGGTGGCACAACGCCAGGAGCAGGTGGTGCCCCAAGTGCTTTCGCAACGTCCGGCAGCAGCGCCGAAAGCCCCACAGTCTGTGACCTGGGCCCAAATGCGACAATAAATGGTCAAGTTGCAAGTAAGTAAAGATGAAAAAAAAAACAGGAAAAAGAAATTATAAAAATCCAGCTTAAGGTTTCATTTCAAATTTTGCATAATTTATCATAAGGCCCGTTAGAGAGTAAAGGATTCCTGGCAACCGGGCGGCAACTACATAGTTAGCAAGACAACAAGGGCAACATTTTCATTTTCATTTACATACATTTTGTAGTTGACAGGACCACCGCAGTGATTCTGGTGCATAATCCCATGCACATGCACCAGCTGTGCCACAGATTTCTGTTGCATGAATGCCTTAAACCAATTGTTGAAGTCTGTCAACTATGTTGAAAGTTAAATGACAGTAAATAACATAAAAATTAAATATTTTAAATACAATACAAAGCAAAGATTTATTGGAAACAAGTCAGCATAAAATAGAAATTGCTTAGAAAATATTTTATGAATTTTGTTGGAAATTTTTAATTAGAAGTTTGTGAATTTCTTCTAAACTGATTTTGTTTTATCAAGACAAATAAATATTGAATAATTAGCAAAGTATTAAGAAATTTATTAAGTTTTTAGAATACTAAATTGTTAGTCGACTTATTCTTACTATTTTATTATTGTCGATTTCCACATTAGATGAAAAGGCAAATGGAAAGCAAATGGAAGTCTGTCTAATGAACTAAATTGTCAACTAAGAACTACTAAAAGAATAAAATTTAAAGGAGCATAGGAAATATTAACAGGGCTCCTTCTCCGGACTTTTTAATAACTTTTGACTAAATCTGCCTGGTAGTGAATTCCATTATGTTTTTCAAAATATTAATAAATTGCATACCTAAATACAGCGAGTCTTAAAAAATAAGAAGCAAAGAAGAGTCCTTTATCTAAAATATTGATGGATACACAAAAGATTTTGTGCAGTTACACCGATTGGGATAACCACCGAGCTGCTGCAAATAGCGAATTGTGTAATTACGTCTCCAATTGGTGGTACATTCAGATCTGTTTCTTCATATATCAGGAGGATTTTGAAAGCCACCGTAATATATTGGCATGTGCAACTCTTATCTTGTGCAAATAACATTTACCGGCTTTACCGTAAAACTAGACACTGTGTTTCCATACTGGAGTCAAAATAACCTTGTACATCTTAACTTTATTGTTCATGGATTTCGTTTTTTTGCCAATGATCTAGATTCTAGAATAATACCAAGATATTTGCGATGGATCTTATGTTCCAGAGAGACACAATGATGGCGTATGCCTAAGCGATTCGACATTGAGTATACCCTGTACCATAAATTTATATAAAAAGAAGTCAAGCACCCTCTAGATCGCCATAAATGTAGTACAAAATTTCCTTTGATATGCAGCAACAGCCAATGTCGCCCATGGCATTTCAGCACAAAATGCATATATCCGATATTTATTTTCCGATGTTCACAAAAATTCAAGTTTGGCTGTATAATTAGGAGGGCCGAATAAGAATACGATAAATACAGCTCTAGTTATTTGTTTTGCGGGGGCGGAAGAGGGCGTGGGAAAAATTTGAAATAAACTTGATCCGCCTATGCATTATTTGGTAGCTCTGGCTCTTATAGTCTCCGAGATATACATAGGTGTTTACCCGGACGGACGGACAGATGGACACAATCGACACGGCTGGTGATGCTGATCAAGAATATATGGGGTCGGAAACCCTTCCTTCTCCCTGTTACAAACATTTTATTGACTTTAATATACCCTTTTATCCTATAGGTACAGGGTATAAAAATGAATGTTTGTCTGTATGTCATCGATGAACTCAAACCCAAAGTAAATTTTCCTCTTGCTGTCGCAATTTGTCTCTTGCTCTTCTTTTTCACTTGTCTTACTTACCCACTGCCAGTGCGCCATACTAGGCCGATATAACCTTATGGGTCTCGAACCTATGTATGTAGTTCCCGGTAATTTTGACACTGGTCTCTGTAATGTCCACGACTTTCATTTTCCAACATGTCTGCGTTTTTTAGCATGTCCTTATACGTTCACAATCTATATTTTTTCACGGAGAAGGTTATTATCATATGCTTATTAATGCCACTCGCCCCTAGGTGGCGCTGTAACAGAATTACTTAACTATAATTGTGTTTCATTATTGTATGTTCACATTGTAAACAGAAGATTTTGTTTAATTTTTTGTCATTAAATATAATATTAAATAAACTAAATAATGCGGTACAAATTTCACCGGGATAGCTAGTTGACATATAAAAATTACACCTTATACAATTTGAATCGAAATACATTTACAAAAGTAGCTATCCTTCTTTTATTTTACAAATTTTTTATTTAAAATTAAATCAGTTTTTGAAATACCCTTGCAAAAAGTGTTCTTAAATTTAACTTTTTAGCGGAGAAGCTAATTTTCGTGACTCGCTCGGCAAGCTTAATTGATAAAGACATAGTACAGTAGTACTGTATCGAAAGAATATAACTTTCAAAGAACTACATTCTTAAGGAGATGGAAACTAAACACGTTCAAGTTCAAAGATTATTTGTTGGTTTATTGCCTCCTTTTGTAGTCCTTAAAATTCAGCATTCGTACGGGCGTGTTTAATTTATTTTCTTAGCTTTTATATATACAAAAGCAATTAAGCGGAAAAGGTTGAGAAACTGTGGAAAACAAGTTAAGGCCATGACGGAAAATTTCAATATACGTATGTAGATTCAGAAATCGACTCAAAAGAAGGTGTCAAAAGGCAACTCGGGCAACGTCATGTGAGAGGAAACAGCAATTTAAGTCACATTGTATGGCTAGGGCTGTGGTGATTTTAAGCGCTCAACTCATTAAATGATGCCGACCAGTAAAATAACGCATAAAACATTTCATCTTACCAAAAACTTGAGACGATAAGGACCTTACAATGACAAGGACCAGAATGTTGAGCGAGAGAATGTTGAACGTTTCGTTTGGAGTTAGGAGGAGGCGTAGTCCTGGCAGTTAAGTAAAGGAATCTCGGGTGTAACATAAATTTAAGTGCAGCATAAAGCGATTTTTATGTCAGCTGAGCTCCTTCACCTTTTTCGCTTCTCGAGGCACTTGCAACTGCCAAAATAAATGGAGTGCAGTTAACGTTCCATTGTGCGGTGGGTGGGGGGCGGGCAACGTCCCTTACTAGATTGCCTCAGGATTCGGAGCACTTCACTCCTTGTGTCTTTTTCGTCTTTTCCTTCATCATCATCATCATCTTTCTCGTCTTCATCAGCTTCGTTTTGTTGTTATTCAGAAGCTGAACGCTTAACAAATACAGATAAATCTTAGCAATTTTCGACACTCTCCTCTTCTCGAAGGCAGCTTAGACCTTGAGTTAAAGAGGGAAAGGCCACGAGAAGCATGGATTCCCTTCGATTTGGTCCAAAGGGGGGAGGAAGGAACTCAACTCTTCTGAGGGTTGCTCGTTAAGAAGTTACGCACACACACACCCACACAAACGATACAAATACATTTATGCTTGTATATAGAATATATTTTTTTGGGTTAGACTAAATAAAGAATTGTATGCTACAATGGCTTTAAATGATTGGAATAAATTATTGATTCCCTTTTATCCTTTTTTCCGTTTGTTGTTTGGCAAAAAAAAAAAAAGAGTTTCCTTTAGGCCCTTGGGCTATATGAAATTGGCACAGTGGTTTCTATGAATTCGTTTAACTCAATTTGTGTACGTGGTTAAGGGATTTGATCAATATCTGATTATATTTCTGAAAAAACTAATTTACTTTATTTGTATATGTAATACTAATTATTTTGTGAGGGGCCATTTAGTAGGTAAGAGAAATAAATTTGTTACACATTTTACTAGGTTCAGATTTTTTACAACTATTCCCATTCACATCCATTCCTTCTACTACTAATAGGATTAAAAATAGATAGCTATACAATTCCGAATCATTTATATACATTGAAAGATCCAGGCCTACCCTTTTTTGTATCGGAAAAGCAAAGTCAAAAGGAAGAAGCTCTGTTTGAAACATTTCAAAACCCAAAAACCAATTGAAAATCAAGAAAATTTGTGCATTTGTAACCAAAACTGGCGATGGGTCAGGTCTTCAATTTCAATTGATATCCAAAGTATTTGGCACCACTGTGCGCAACTATTCTCGGCTAGGTTTCTTTTGCAAAATAAAAGACTTGATTCAATATTTTCAACCCTTCATTTGATCAAGGTAGTTACGTAATCAATGTCTGAATAGTTGAAATTTTTATTTTATATAATTTTCCAACGCAGTAAACTTACTAATTCAATTTTTTTTTTTTTAATTTTGTTTACATTTTTGGATATTGCAGGACATGGTTCGTTGACCATTATACGGCGCACAAATAGCAGAAATTTCTCCCAGATTGACGCTCAGCAATCAACAATCAGTACACACCATCAGCAGCAACTCACCTCGCCCTCACCAGCCACAACTGGACCATCGGCAGGCAGTATCAATTACTTCCAGACGCCGCTCAGTGAGCCGCTTGCCGAGCGCTTAAATTCCCGTACATACAATACAAACGGATCCGGCAGATCTGCTGAGGGCTCCACAGCAAGCAATCAATATCAATTGCCTGGAACACATAGTGCAACAGCCGTTGCTGCTGCCGCCGCCTCCACTGCCTCCGTTGCCACCTACAGCCACAAAATGCAACCTTCGTCGCCAAATCTAACCAATTATTCGGCGGATAATATGCAGAATTCGTCGAATACTACGTCAGCAATCGATATGAATGCGGGCGCTCGCGATTCGTCGGATCTTCAGTCATCAATAAATGTAAATAGGGTTTCGCTAATGCGTGGCGATCAAAATCCGACGGATTCGGTGCATTCGTTTGAAACAACCTCGAATATATCGGTATCGCCTTCGCAATGGGATACGGAAAATTTGCCACCAGTCGATACGCCAGATGCCCTTAACAAAGCGGCCGGGAGGTGAGTTAAAAATATTATATAATTAATTGAAATTTGTAAAAGAATCAGAAATACACAAAAGGGGCTCAGTAGATGTAAATTTCACGTTTCATTTTATATCCTTCAATTGGAACCCCTTATTTTTAGTTTCGCAACAATGAAATGGAACCAATTTCTTAAACTAAGTTTAAACGAGTTTCTTTTCCAATACATTTGAGGTTTGTAGTCATAATTGCAATTCTTACATTACTATGTACTTATTCTTATATGCCATTCCAATCATTTAAAAGCTAGATGAACTTAGAACTAGTTCTATTCGAAAACTGTAAGATAGTATGAACGAGCTAGGTTAATTTTTAAAAAAGTATAAAGTATAGTGAAAAAATCAATCTATATTCCTAAATATCGTTTAACTAAGATCCTAAATTATTCCCTTATACAACAAATCTGGCAATTTAAAGTAAAAACAAATCCAATTTCAATTAGACAAGAATATCCCAAACCACTATGAAATGAGTTTAATTAATACTGTACAAAATTTTAATATAGTTCAATTTTATAAAAAAGATTAAAATGATTGCAAAACAGATAATAGTTAAAAATTCCCTTTCCACATCGGTTTTTTAACATCATTTTTTTCTCTCACACAGAATACGTGGTCTTCTCCGTCGCATGGATTATGAAACGGTTGCATATGAGGACATGCAACGTAATTTGCATTATGCTGCTCGCGTACTCGAAGCAGTCTTCATTGACGAATCAAGGTATGTTCTTAAATCTAGTAGGATCTTATTTCTATCTCTTATACTCCAAGGACTCACTTGTTGGGTCTTAGGTATCTTAAGTATATAAATATTTCTAACCACCAAAAAAAAACTGATCACTGGATCTTCTGCTTTCGCCTACGGCTCATCATATGATTGGTTTAGGCTTTATTCAGTAGGTTCTCAGAAAAACCCTTAAAAAATATATATTCAAATTCAAAAACAGACAAAAAAAAAACAAATTCGAACTTTGCACCCTCTCAAGGCAAGCTTTTCGGTACTCGAAACGCGTTTTCAATCATCATCATTATATATCATTCTGATTCCCATTCCAAATTGATTATATCATTTCTGTATACTTCTTTATTGGTTTTAAACTTTTGATATATCTTTATACCCTATATCTGAATAATTTTTTCTATTTTTTTTTTTATATATATATACATATATCTGTATGTGTGTGTGTCTCTTGTTGTAAAAAATATGTAAACAAAAAATAAACAAACAAACAGAAGCCCCACAACAGGTAAAACAAAATTGGGGCAGATTGCGTCCTCATCCGTTGAGAGCGAAGAGTAAGTTTTTCCTAATTAGAGAAAACAAAACTAAAAATCAAATTTATTTTGCTTTTGGTTTCGATTGTCGTTAACTCTTGTTGATTTTTAACTCTTTTTTATTCAAAACGTCTTTCTCTGTCTCTGTCTCTCTCTCTGTATTTTTCCTATTTTAAAATATACTCAAAAAAATAACTATATGAAAAACCAAACTCACCTATCACATAACTCTCTATCCTCTCTATAACTACTACTATAACTTTCTCTAATTGTATTTTTTTTTTTAAATCTTTTTCTATTTCATCATTTGTAGTGCTCTCTTCTGTTCATGTGAATCGAGAATAACGAGTTTTCATTTTGCCTTGCTCTGCCAGTATCCAAAAATGACAAAATTCATTATCCGTCTATCCTAACTTAACTCTATACTCTTAACTATTCTATATTTCGATCTATATCATCGTACGTACATATAACTCTCATCAAATCATTCATAAACAGAGAACGCGTTTACTTTCTAGACTTAGTCCTAGCTAACGTACTACTAAAAGTCTAAACATTTAAGTTCCCCCTCCCTTCCCTAAGGTTTATTTGCAAAATATGACAATTGTTGAAACAGTAAACTTAAAGCACCGTATTAATTAAAGAATTCTCTATCTCTTGAACGTACTAAACTTAAGCATTCTCGGTGTAAATCTACGTATCTATATCTAACTTTGTTGTATCCCCCCCAACCCCAACCCAAAACTCTTCGCCATCTGTGCCGCCAGATGAATTTCCGCTATTTACTACAAACTCTTCTGTGCTCTGATTTTCGCCTCTTCGCTATATATATATATTATATATACATACATATAACTTAAGAAACTTTAACCATTTAATGATAGGCAAAAGATTTTTTATAATTTTTTTCGTTTGCTAATGCAAATTGGTTTAAGTCTTATTTGGATTCGAAAGTTGAGTAAAAAATACTTTTGAAAGTTTATTAATTGTGAGTAACCAAAAGATGGATATATAGATTTGGTCGATCTCTGTTATCCCACTGCATAAGGAAAGAAGTTCTTAGTATTGAAAATTCAAGAGTAAATTCTTTCTGTTCCAGTTTCTTAGTTAAAACTGATTAATTCAAGTTTTTATTAAGATTTAAACAATTGATAACTTACGGTTTGAATTCAATTTGCATTTGCAAGACATTTTCTTAAGTTCTTTAAAGACAGAAACTATTTTCAATTATTTACGACACACATTTCAATTAAAATATATATATTCCCCATTGTCATCTGCATATGTACAAACATAGTGGCAAATGTTTTGCTATGAATATATGTACATATATATGAATAATTCACATCTCCTCTACCCAAGTGACATGAGACTTCGATTTACATAAACAAGTGAGGTGAAGTTCCATGGGTTGAAAGTTTCTTGCTTTTCCTGTAAATACATGCAAAAATATTAATGATTCAGTTTTGTGGATTATAGAAGCAGGCGATTTTCTTTCATTCTTCTTGTAGGGACTAATATCTTTTTTTCTTACAATTCTCAACTGATGTACTCTCTCTCTCTCTCTATTTTTATATATTTTTTCTTTCTATTGCCAACCAAATTACAAAAAAACAAACAAAATCTAAATAAAACAAAACGAAACAAAATGTGATTAAAATAAAAAATGTTGTCTGTACCGGTTTCGCTTTTACTCACTGCCAACTGCTGTGCGAAAAACACTTGGCCGCCGTCACCGTTCCGCCGCCATACAACTCCGCCAGTGAGTCAAACGTTAGCAAGGAGCGTTGTAATGGTAATTGCAAGAACTTAAACTGCAGCCAGCACAGTCATAGTAGTGCAGGACAACTGCCGCAGCAGGATAACAACAATACAAACAGTAATTGCAGTTTGCAAAAAGAGCAGGAGGGGGAAAGACAGCAGCAGCAGCAACAGCAGGACAATCAGCCAAGTATAGAAAGTCGCACCAAAGGTGTTTCGCTGGCACCACAGACTCATAGTGGCCCAACTGGACCGCCACCTGTAGAACAGACGGAGCAGACGGAACCAAGTGGTGGGGCTGGTGCTCTTCTTGAGTCTGTAACAGAGTCGCCGAGTGTGTTGGACGAGCACTCAGCCTCAACGAAAACGGAAGCTACACCTACTACTACAACAGCAACAACTACAACAGAATTAAGTGCTCCACCGGCTGCAGCAGTAACAACTGCTCCGTCTCCTTCCATGGTCGATGCGGCTCAAAGTGTTTCCAGCAGTAGCAGTTGCAGTAATAAAGCGACCGTTACCGTTCAGCGACAAAGACGACTGCGTACACCTGTCTGGGCGAGATCAATGTCCACAAATAAAACGTACTTGAATTCAAATTACGATTTTCTTATAGCAAAAAAAAAAAAACAAAAAACCAAACCTAAAACTAAGCCTAACTTTATTTACATTTTTATTTTATGCTATTGTTTTTTTTTTATTCAACTTTATTTCTTTTTAGTTGTCTTGATTTAGTTTTTTTTTTTTTCTTGTGTCTCTTAACCAACACTGCTCCTGATAAACTGAACATTCTACCTAGCTTATGCGTTAATTGTTAAGATTTTTAATTTCGTGATGAGCGTATAAGCTGGGTGCCTAATTCTATATAAATATATATATCTACTATCTCTTCTATCTGCTACTTACTACTGACTTTTTTGTCTGCGTTTTTTACTGCTGTAAACTATTGTCTAGCCTCTCTGTCCCTTTCTTCTATCTACCTTTTTCCACTATAAAAATATATTTGCTCGCTTGAACTATGTAAATATTTATTGGTCAACATTTTTTTCCATATATATATATATTGTAAATGTACCCGTACGACTCCCCCTTCTTTCCTGTAAACTTTTTGTAAGTTGCCAACAAATTCAAAGGAAGAGACATAAATTTATAAAACTTTTCAATGAAAAATATTTTAAATAAATATCACATTTTGCTAAAAATGAGTTTTCTGCAAAAATAATTTTAAAATGCATAATTTTATAAATTTTGTGTCTCATCTGAAATGAATGAAATCAAATGCAATGTTTTAATGTCCATAAATGTATATGTTTTGTTCAACACCTGATTTCATGGTATTGGCATGTGTATTGTCCCTCCCATTAAAAAGTTAATTTTAATCCGTTTAAATAAGTTAACATTACGAAAGCGCATGTAAATGTAAGTTTTTTTTAAAAAATATTTCAAAAACTCTTTCACATAAAATTCGTAACGGCTTTTTGCCATTTGACGCGCGTAGATAGTTATCTACGTATAAAATAGTGGCCAAATAAAACAGCTGATCTTGCTTTGCTACTGATCACATTTCTTGGTCACACTTCCCGCCAAAAACTAAGCAAAAACAGCAAAATATCAACAAAATTAAAGTGAAAAATTAATTTAAAAAGTGAAAAGTAATTAATTAAGTTAAGTGGTCTGGCTAAATCTACAAAGTGTTCTGAATTGAGTGAATCAAAATGATCAACAACAATCCAGACTCGGATGAATCATGTGGAGTAAGAAAGCAAACAAAATTAAAACAAAGGAAGAATTTATACAGCAAAACTGATTTTTTTTAGGACGAATCAACTAGCTTTACAACCAACAGCACTACCTCGCGTAGCAAATCCCCCACTTCTAGCACCAGGAGTAAACGTCGTGGACGCAGAAGTAACAAATCCAAGCATAAACCGGGTGCCGCCTACAAATATGAGTAAGTGGTTAGACGAAAATCGGAGATATTAGAAAATTCCATTATGAATGACTTGCAGCACCCACGTTAAAGAGAACCATGGAGCGAATATCTTTGGTGTGACATTCAACACGTTGGTGGGTAAAGATGAGCCACAGGTGTTTGCCACAGCTGGCAGCAATCGTTGCACTGTCTACGAATGCCCAAGGAATGGTGGCATTCAGCTGCTACATTGCTATGCGGATCCCGATGTGAGTCATCTAAGATGTAGCCCCTAGAAAAGCACATCCATTTATGCAATCTCTTCTACAATAGCCCGATGAAGTTTTCTATACCTGCGCCTGGTCCTATGATTTAAAAACGTCTGCCCCTCTTTTGGCCGCAGCTGGCTATCGTGGCATTATACGTGTCATTGATATCGAACAAAATGAAGCTGTGGGAAACTATATTGGCCATGGTCAAGCCATCAATGAGCTGAAATTTCATCCACATAAATTGCAACTCTTACTATCGGGCAGTAAGGATCACGCCATACGCCTGTGGAACATTCAGAGTCATGTTTGCATTGCGATTTTTGGTGGCGTCGAAGGACATCGCGATGAAGTCTTGTCCATAGACTTCAATATGCGGGGAGACCGCATTGTTTCCAGTGGCATGGATCATTCACTGAAGCTATGGTGCCTGAATACTCCTGAGTTCCAGCACAAAATCGAGTTATCCGAATCGTTTAATCAGGATAAATCAACTTTACCGTTTCCCACAATTACGAAACATTTTCCAGATTTTTCCACTCGCGATATACATCGAAATTATGTGGACTGTGTTCAATGGTTTGGCAATTTTGTGCTATCCAAGTCGTGTGAGAATTCCATTGTCTGCTGGAAGCCCGGACAGTTGCATCAAACCTTCGAGCAAGTCAAACCCAGTGATTCATCATGCACTATTATAGCTGAATTTGAGTACGATGAATGTGAGATCTGGTTTGTTCGCTTTGGTTTCAATCCCTGGCAAAAAGTCATTGCTTTGGGCAATCAACAGGGCAAGGTCTATGTGTGGGAAATGGATCCGAGCGACCCGGAGGGGGCACACATGACCACATTATATAATACACGCAGTGTGGCAACTGTACGTCAAATAGCCTTCTCTAGGGACGCCAGCGTGTTGGTCTACGTGTGTGATGATGCCACCGTGTGGAGATGGAATCGTCGACAGGCCTCTGCCATTTGAAAAGAGAAACTTTGATCTCGCCAAACCAATTCTCAAATTCCACAACCAAATCTCAAGTGGCCAAAATTATCCTAGACATTTCCATATGTTTTTAGTTCCTAGTACATAAATTGTATATACATAAGTCAAATTTGCAAATACAAAAAGATTTTAATGTTTTAAAGAATTTCCATTCCTCATACTAAACTCCTATTGTATATTTCCTTGAATACTTTAAACATTTTCTAACCTCCTTTAAGTTTTGTAACCTTCCTGTGGCTTAACTTCTAATCGCCGTACAAAAGCCACACAAAAAAGAACGAAGAGCAACGTAACGAGAGGTTTGCCATAACAAATGACTTCTTGCAATTGCGCCGTCATTTATATGCATTGCTGCATTCCGAACGACGTCGTTTCGAACGGGTGAAATAAATGCGACGAAATTGAAACTGCCAAAGGAGAGGCAAGCATAAACCAAGCAGCTAAAATGGCTCCCAGTTGACTGATTAAGCCTTAACACATAAAAAACCAAAACGATTTCGTATACCCTTAGTTAGGAGCAGAGTATATATCTAGATGTATTTGGTAGATACCTGCAAACGTATGCGAATATTATCCGATGTTTCATAACACAAGGCATGGATTTGTTCGATTGTTTGTGTGCAAAAAGAAAAAACAGACTAGAATTAAGTAATTTAAATATATCTTGTTTACTAAATCGAATTTATTTGTATCTAAATATCTAAATAACTAAAAAGTAGTTCCACCTGGATCTACGAAATTTGGATTGAAGGTTACATTGACTTTCAATATATGTATTTATCTCTCGCCCAAGAGTATATCTCAAGTCAAGTTACTTTAATACAAGTTTTTTTTTAATATACACATTTTCTTCATGGCTGATTAAGTTTTGCATCTCTTTTGTTCATACTGAACGTTCGTTGACCGTATTCCCCTTCAAGTCCCTCTCTAGCTATTTCATAGTTTATCCACTCTTGGTTCATGGTAGCTCTGTGAGTAATTAGTTCGAGTTGACTTTGAGTTTCAGTGTGATACATTTGGGTTTTTCTTTTGGCATTAAGTTGTCAATACGCGGAATGGAAAAATCCAAAGGACGTGCAAATTGAAGGATACTACTAGCTCCTCATACTCTATTAAGTTTTAGCCTTGACACGCAAAATCGAATGCCTGTCACCACCTACGACCCCAAAATGAACTGAAAGAGACTAAAAGAAATAAGAAAAATAAAACTTACTAGCAAATATTTTCAATTTCTCTTTGTCCTAGAAACTGATATGTATATGTCTCTGCCATAAACTGTTTAGTGTGTAATTTGAAACATGAAAATTTGTTTTGGAATATTTCAAGTCTTGTTTCGATGACTACTCATATTGTGTTTTTTGTTTTTGTGTTTTTTTTTTGTGTACGTATAATTAGATGCCATTCAGCGAC
This sequence comes from Drosophila austrosaltans, assembly GCA_035045865.1. Lineage (NCBI taxonomy): Eukaryota > Metazoa > Arthropoda > Insecta > Diptera > Drosophilidae > Drosophila > Drosophila austrosaltans. The sequence goes on from JAWNOQ010000200.1 coordinate 8,965,957, forward strand.
CACATCAACGACCTCCAATGCCATGACATGTAGCAGTTCCACCCACGTTCTCAGCTACACTCGTCGTCATAGTCACATCCATGAAAATGGCAACGGCGATGGCAATAAACGACGAATAATTCGCTTGCGGTTTGTCTTTGTCTCTCTCTGTGATTGTTGGTTTTCGTCGTCTCGTTCGCAATGTCATTGTCATCTTACCTTTAAACCCCATGTAGTATATACCATCTCCGTGTTGTGTGTGTGTTTGTGTGTTGCACTCGGTGAAAATACGAAAATTACCAGCACAAACATCACCGACATCACCTCCACCAGACACCACTCCACTACACCGACTACAATGATGATTTGCTTCCACTTGTCGGCTGAAAATTAATCAAGTCAGAAATGCCACTGGCATAAGACTATATATATGTATATATAAGTATAAGAGAAGTCGCCTCCATTCGCTGGCGCCTGTCACTTTAATTCAGTTTTACATGTTTGGCTAACACCAAAATTAGTTTATCATGTCAGTTGTTTGTCTGTGTGTGTATGTGTGTGTGGTTGTTTTTATTTTAGACAGCTTAAAAGTCGTCACAAGCTAAAGGCAAGAATCATCATCTTCAACAAGCAAAAAAAAACCCAGGCGAAGTAAATCTCTTGCAATGAGTCTTTAAGCTCTTAAAAGGTGGGCGTAAGTTGGGCATGTCATCCGATTTATGAAGACAAATTGTCAGAAAGAAGAGAGTAGCATTAAATTCTTTCTTTTTTACTTTTCCTTTGATAAATGAAAGTTTGTAGCGTGAGATAGGAAATGGACCAAGACCTTAGTGATGGCCAAAATCCGGCTTCATCGATGAACACACAAACAAAAAATCCATTAATATTAACAATTTATCCATTTGAATCATGTGCTCAATATTGTGTAAACTATAAAAGTTAAACCATTGGAGTAAAGTTAAAAACTTTTATTGATTTAATATTGAACTTTGAAGTATTTTAAATCATTTTGAAATATAAGATTACTATGTTTTTTTTTTGTACTATTTCTGTTTCAATCTTAAAGTTTTAGGTAAATCATTTAACCCTTTCTGGGACAACTTTTTGGTGTGGTAAATAATATTTTTGTTTTATCAATTTGAGTATTCTAATGGCAAAGAACTAACTATTTAGTAGTTGGTAAATTTATGTGACCTCTTAAGATTAGATGATATTTCCTTTGCCTTCTCGAAGTCTAATTGGATAAAAAAAAAAAAAAAATTAATCTTCTACTGTTTTTGTTACTTATTATTCATTTTAAGCGACTTCTACCAAATCGGAAACTATAAAAACATTTGGTTTTATATTTATCAAACTTAATTTCGACTCGGCAAAGTAAAAATCGACATTTATGTAAATACACTCGGAACTTAGATTATGGAAAACTTTCTTAGCTCAACGTATTTGTCAGTTATCTTCAAAAAATTTTAATCAAACCTTAAGAGAACTTTTTGTAAAAAGACTTTGTTTAATCTGGGCAGTTTTGAATCTTCAAATATACTTTTATTAAAATACCAATATAAATACAGAGTCTCATATTTAGAGTTTCATAGAGTTTAAAATTGTTGTTAAAAATTTTACAAAACTGATTAAATATATTTTACTTTACTGAAAGAATATTTGTTTGTATATTAAATTTCTGCTATCATAGTACAAAAAGTTAAGGCTTCTTAATGTATTTATAGTCTGTACCAAAATAGAGGAACATAATATAACTATATTACAATATTTAAAGTTTCCTTTAAATAGCTTAAGTAAATGACTCAACTTAGGCTGTTTTAAACTGAATGGTATAGAGTTTCAACATTTGACTCTGAATTGAAACTGCATCAAACTATGGCATAGCATATAACAACACATTACTATACAACAAACTAAAGTTAGTCAGCTGAACACTAAAAAGTCCTTTTGAAAAATGAGGAAAATACATAAATATATACATACATATGTATGTATGTGAATTCTTCACTTTTGACTAATTAGCAAGGCCTACATATAGAGTGGGTGCCACAAAGACACTATGTGACACTAAGCGATGCTATATAAATAGAAAAACCTTAAGAGTGTGGGAGCACACACACCTACACTTGCGCGTATACACACATACATATATATCCTAGTCACCTGGCGTTAAGAGTTATTTTTGTGAAATGAGGAAAGGCGTATCCTAATACAAGTGGTCTGAGTGCAAGACAGTTGCTCTGCAGCTTAAGTATTTTCCTGTTTTAATTGCAAATTAGTGGCTGACATTTCCTTAAACTCGAGTGTCAATTAAAATTGACCTACAATGCTTAATAATTTTACAACCTATTTCACACTGCCAGACAAAATTGTGTGCCCACTTCAAGTCAATTATGTATATCTATATTGTCTTATCATCAAATGTTTTGTTGACGCAACTTTTTCGCTTTGTTTAATTATGATAAACAAAAAAAAGAAAAAACGAAAATAAAAAAAAAGTAATAATAAAAATTCTACAAATCACAATTTTTGTAAAATTTTGTGACTCTTTAGATGCCTGTCTGTCCATATATACATTATAGATATATATGTATATGTTGATTTTTATTGACGGTACTTCGATATCTATTTGTTATTTGTTTCTATTCTTTTTTTGTTAAGAAATTCACAAAAATTAAATGCCATTTGCGGCTCCATTCATGACGATAAGAAGCTTGAAAAATAATTTTTAATGTGTTTGCGGTAACGGACTCTAAACGATCGGAAGAAATTTTATATATGAGAGTGAGAAAGAAAAGTGTAAATCGAAAATAAATAATATAAAACAAAAAGTACCCAATAAATCACAATTAAAAATATAATTTTTTGCATCGGTTTACAATTATGCAAAAGGGCGAAGCAAGAGGCAAAAAGTAATTGCAACCTCATATCATTTATTTCCATTAACTTTGATTTAACAAGTGGACGCAGAAATTGTCAGTTTTTCGTTAAATGATAAATGTGCATTATAATTAATGAGTGTACATAGAGCTCGAGCTACCTTAACCAAACACCACCAGCACCACCACCGCTCACCAATCGAGTGGAAAAAGCAATTAAAAATGCGAAATAATATTTCAATGAGTCAGTAACAATTAAGTATGTACATGCATACATATCTATATGTATATGTATGTGTGTAATAGACCCCCATCGTTGCTACCAAAAATTAGGTCAAATAACGCCACAAAATTTCGCCCCACATTTTTTTTTAACAAAATCGAAGGTTCTTTTATTTAATAGACAAAGAGTTTAATAGTAGCAACAACGCCGCGAGAAATCATCAATCATCTTTTTCGGGGTCTGACCCAAAAAAAAAAGAGGAAAAATATAAAAGAAAACATAAAGAAAACGAAAGTGTATATACCCTCTCCCCCACAAATCCACTTTCACCTCTTCCTCCACTCCTTTTGCAGACTAACTTACGTATCGAATTGGTCTCCTTTTACCAGCTGATATTAGCCATAAGAAAGGAAAATCAATAATAAATGATGTTAACTGCCAATTTTTGCCACATAAGCAACTCACCAAAGGGCCCCAAAATAGTCGCATCAATTGAAAGGACCTTGAAGCCGTTGTTGTTGCTCTTGTTGTTTGTTTGTATTATCCTATTCTGTGGTATTACAAAGACCCAACCAACATTCACTTTAATCCGAATAGCTTAGGAATATGTGGGCGTCAAAATCAAAAGAGAGAGATTCCATTAAAGTTTCGACAAAATTAAGCTGCTGAAAAGTGATTTTTCAAAGTTAGCAGTTGCTAAAAAATTAAGAGTTCTCTTTATTATAATTAATGGAAATTTTATTACATTACTAAGAAGAAAGCTAACAATTAAACAGAGCAGAAACTGATGGGACCTTTGGCTCCATAAGGATTTTTTGTAGCATAAATCTTTTGCAATACTTATGAGCCAGCTCAAAGCTGGTTAAATTTAATAAAATTTTTATTTAAAGTAGTTATAAAAATATAGTATAAGAAAAATTTTGTTTCTCACCATTCTTAAATAATGAACTTTGTTTGATGCAAAAATAATGAAATTTCAAAAAGTATTTTTGACAATTGATTTTGGGGAATGTACATATATATCTAGAATAACGAGTGTTTTAAAGGAATTTGAAATAAAATTAAGATTCTCTAATGTTGGAGGTACATTAAAATAGGCTGCGCAACTGAAACTTACCTTCATTTGATAATCCTTTGGAATTCTGTCTGTACTTCCTGAACTTCCTGGAGTTTTCCATTAAAACAACCACAAAATTAAGTTTCATATTAATTATTTAGTTTAAGGATGGAGGAAAGTTAACTACCAGCAACAAGTCCAAACCAAACTTGAATTAATCCTCCAATTTCGAAAACGGGTTACTCAACATCAATGGATTATCGGATTGTTACTGCCACACATACGTATGAAAGTCGACTTTACTTCTATATTTGGTATAATTTAACACAATTTCTCGACCCACTCTCGTCTGGTTTAATTTCACATAGTCAATGGCATCATCTTTTGTGTTCCCGGCTTGTTCTTCTTGTATGGCGGATAGGTGAATGGTCCATGTGAGATGAGGAAGGGGAATTTCACCAAAACACATCAGATACAAAAATCATTGAGAGAAAACAAAGCTGTCAATTTGCCAGCAATTTCCCGTGGTTCTTCATTGTTGTTGTTGTTCTTATTGTTGTTGTTGCTGCTGTTGGTCGGTCCAAAATGACAATGGCAATGGCAACCGACAAAACGCTTGTAGCACGGTCACAGGAAATTGCACGCATAACTATTAAGTGGCATGGCATGGCATGACAGAGGCATCATCATTTTGGCCTTCTATTAGAGCCAGCAGCAGCATTAAATGAGCCTTAAAATCAAGAGCAAAAAGGTTTAAACAACTTTCAACTTTTACAGCAGAAATTTATGTGAAAAAGAAAAAATTTCTTTGATATTTGGAAGAAACAAAAATATGTCAAAATCTCATAAGTTTCAAACAAATTTGTCTGTAAATTAAATTTCCGCTAGAATTGCTTTAAATTAGCCCAACAAATATTTCTCCAGCTCTTGCGCTTTCTCCTCGCTTTTTCCTCTGAGTTTAAAGCAACCTGTTGCCTACTTTAAGGCGCTCCTTTAGGTCTTTGGTTGAAGTTTGCGTGATTTCTGAATGCATATTAGCTATAAACTTGGAGGGTAGCTGCTTATCGAGAAGAGAGGTAGGGGGTGTAGCTTATATAGAAATCATGCAAATGTGCCAATAACTGCTGCAATTTATTTTAACAAACGCCAATAGCACGCAACCGACAAACATGAAATCGAAATGAAAATGAAATGCAATTGTGTTGAAATAAACAACCAAAAGGACTAGTAATATGTATGTATGTATGCGCCCAGTCAGTTGGGAATTGGTAAAGGCAAGTTTTATGGCCTCTTATGACCACCTTGAACCCAACCCTGGCTACCATCTGCTTGCTTCTTGGCATGCAAAGTCATTAAACAAAAGGCAAACGCCAAGGCTCAAAAAAATAAAAAAATATATATATGTATGGGGGAAAAATTAAGAAAAGAAAAACTACTATAAAGAAAAAGGAAGTTGCTTCTAGCGTCGTGACGTTGTCGTGTTTATCAGAAAACTGAAGCTATCCTTATCCTTTGTTTTCTAGTGGCTGTTCGTATTACTGTAGTTGTTGTTGCTGCTGTTGCTGTTAGTATTTTTGGTGATGCCTTTTAGCATTTTGTGTAATTGTTTTGTTGAAATAGTAAAATACTATATATACTTTTACATATACATATTGTATATCTTTAGCTACACTGAAAAAAATCAGAAGGATTAGAATTTAAACATTTTGTTATTTCGCTGAAATTTTGTTAATTAGGAAAGGAAATCGAAATCAATTAGTAATCCAAATACTCTACCTTTTTTAAGGATAGAGAAATGTTGGGAAAGACCGAATGCCTTCGAAGTGTTGGGTATTTCTAAGTACTAAAGTGTCTTTAGGGATCGGAAAAGGTTTGCCAGGGATAAACAGAACTTCCCCTGGGTGGAGACAGTCAACGTATCCTTTGTGCAGTGAAAAAAATTAAACTAAAAGCAAAAAATCCTTCAAGCCTTATCTAATATAAATGCGAAAAGAAACGCATATATTCAGCGTTATGTTAAGGCCATTGCACACGATGGAATCCTTTTAGCCTTATCTATTTTTAAATGCGACAAAGAAACATGCCCTTGGCGTTGCCACCTAGTTTTCTCTTCTTTATGTTCAGGCCATTGCACACGATGGAACTTGATCTTTACCTAAAACTTTTGATACTCCTTATCCAAGAGGAAAACATATTCCATTCAACATTTCTTCAAGTGTATTTTGAGGGCATTTTGTACATAATAGTTAGTTTTGTGGGCTTGCCATGACTCTGCAATGTCTTAGTGCTGACATAATTGATATGGCCGCCCTCCATATACAGTTTTCCTCTTTGTGAAGGCGGGTTTTCTTTCCCTTTTCCCCATTTCGCTTTTTCGTTCGTTCTTTTTTTTTTTTTTAATTTTTTTTTTGTAGTTGGCGTGTGCCAAGCTATGTACACGCAATCCAGCTGCGAAACTCTCCGAGCTCTGGAACTCTAAGCCAGCACGCAAGGAGCTGCAAAAAAGGGAAGGCTTCTCTCGAATGTATGGCACAACGCTTTTTTTCCAGTATTTTGCGCGCATTTAGTTTAAATTTAACTCGCAACGGGCCAAGTACGGACACTACGGTCGAACGTCAAAAAACAACGTGCGAAAAAAAAGAAGTAGAAAAAAAGTATATTGCCAAAAAAAAAGAGGGAATAAGAAAAAAGAGAAAGTGTTGCACAAATATTTATATTTGTTGTGTCATCATTAAAAGCGCATTTTGACAAGAAAGTCGTGTACTGTGCTGGCTAATTACGAAAAAAAAAAAACTGAAAGTGATGTATTAATTTCAAAACGGTCACGACATTGTCACAAAAGTCAATTTTATACCTTTTTTTGTGCAAACATTCCGTTGCCCGTTGCCGCCGCCTCATCCATGAAGGACGGTCAAGCAGGAGAAGAACAGCAGCAGGCACCAGCAGAATCATATACACCAGGAATTAAACACGTAGAACAGGCATCAGCGGCGTATCATAGAATCAACCGTTTTACCGTCATTATCGTGGTCGTCGTCGCCGTGCGCGCCATGAGTCGTCTGAGACGAGAAAGTAGCCGACAAAGCGTCATAACCGTCGAGTTAATACAATTCATAATTCAGTATCGCGCCAAGGAGACACAGGAAAAGAAGAAAAGGTGCGAGCATATAAGTTCACAAAAAACCTAAAAAAAAAAAAAAAATTAACGAAGAAAAGAAAAGTGTTCAACAAAACCAAGCTAAGAGAAAGTTGAGAATTTTTTAAAAACAAATCTTTCGCAAATATGTTGTGTGCAATTGAAGCGCAGGAGCATGCCATGAAAGCGGAATGGTATTTTATTTCATCTAAATAATTCTAAAACCAAACTATCCTCTGACATTATTATTTACTGACAACTCAATTGTCTGAAATATTCAAAAATATCTTGCAAAACAAAAAATATTTCATTCAAATTTCTAGCACAGCAACAACAAAGTAGTTTTTCATTCGTAGGAAGTGCAGCACACAAAAACCAAAGAGCACAAAAAAAAAAAGAAAATGAAGGAAAGTTATGAGCCTGGACGAGGGCATATTCATAAATTGTGGTTAGTGTTATGTAAGGAGCGCACACATACATTCATATACATATGTACATAGGCAATACATGGGCGCGGGGTTAGCGAGGAAGAAGCAATTTATTGTCAAGGGAAATGAAAAGAAGGCAAACTAGCAGCAGTATGAAGTGAATGCGAAAAGACAATCTTTAGACAATTTGCGATATTTATCACGAATATTGATGGAAAAAATGAAATATTTACTGAACAAGTGTTCAAGGGTTTCCCTACTCTTAAATCTTGTGAAATAAAAACAATAGTTTTAGATTAGTTAGGGTATTCCTATGATACGTTGTAGAATACAGCGGTATACCGTTACGTAGCGAAACTTCAAAATTTTGAATTTTTAGTACTTTGGCAGTTAAAAACGTTTACCACAATACAAACCAAAACTGTAATGTGACACAAGTATTGTTTCATGTGAAGATACGTAAGATTTTTCAATTTCTTTTCAAATAATGAGAAGTTTTTGCATATAATACACAGGCTTTTCCATGTAAAACAAAAACTTTTAATTTTTATACCCTCTACCCATGGGGTAAAAGAGTATATTAAAGTCGCCAAAATGTATTTAACAGGCAGAAGGAAGCGTTTCCGACCCCATAAAGTATATATATTCTTGATCAGCAACAGTCAACAGCCGAGTCGATTGAGACATGTCCGTCTGTCCGTCCGTATGAGCACGTAGATCTCGGAGACTATAAGAGTTAGAGCAACCAAATTTGGTGCAAACATCCGTCTAATGCACAGGCAGATCAAGTTTCTTTCAAATTTTGCCACGTCCACTTTCGCCCCGTAATTTAGAGTTCGAATTACAAGAGCCATATAAAAGATATTCTTATTTGGCACATCCAATAATATAGGCAATATGGATCTGGTGACCAAATTTAGTCGAAATCGGACAACAAATGTCGGAGATATACGTACCTATATATATGCGTTTGTACTGAAACTCTAAGGGCGACATTATCAGACAGGATTGAGCGAGATAGCATGCGCTCGCAGTTGCTGCATGTTAGGCGAATTTTATATTAGATTCATAGAGATTTCTAGATTTTTTATTGCACTAAATATTTCTTCTAGGTTCAGGGTATAAACAACGTCGGCAAGGACGACTTGCTTGCTTCATTTTTATTATATAGTAAAATAGTACAATAATTATAGAGAGAAATTCTTAAGTCAAGAAAGTTACGATTTTTTTTAACAAGAGGAACCGAAGTGTTTCATATGTTTCGAAAGAAAATTGTTAATTTCTCTAAATATCAAAATAAAACATAGCTCATAGTAAAATTTGTTAAAAACATGAAGCCAAGCTTTTAAGTTTCTCATCCTTAAATATCAACTTTTCTAAATGATTGATTTTCAAGATGCTTTCAACAAAAAAAAACATGACTATTCAATAGGTAATTTTAGGCTTAATATTCGAAATAAATTTTAAAATATTTAAATAAAATAGGAACCGCTTTAAATTCCAACTATCGGAATATTCCTTAATACTTAAGCAGAATGCCCTAAATAAGTTTAGCCAGAGAATTGAAAACGTACATATGTATATAGCTCTTTGTCTAATTATTTAAAGACAGATTTGTAGTTTCCAAAGAACTCGTTAATATGCATCATTTTGTTTAAGCAAATCAAATCAATCTAATGGAAGTGAACAGTTAAGTTGTTTCTTAAGGATAAGCAACACCAAGAACAACTATGATTAAGATGAAAAAACATGAATATTTATTTAAAAGTTGTACTAAAAATAGTAAAGATGCCAATTGATAAACATAGAACTTAAAATATTCCATTGAGTATGGTAAAAAATATTTCTTTAATTTAAATCTATGGGAAATAACCCCAATTGTTATTATATCCGGTACATATAGGGTAAAAGGAAATGCTAAAGTCGTTAAAATGTGTGAACAGGCAGAAAAAAAACATTTCTGAGCCCATAAAACGTATATATTCCTGATCAGCATCAACAGCCAAATGGTCCATCCGTCCATATGAAAACCCAAATCTTTGAAACTAGCTAAACTTTAGTTAGCTAGTCTAGAAGCTGGATATTTTAAAGAAATGTCTAAGTGTAATGAAAACATAATAAATTTTATGTAAATTTTGCTTTACAGATTTCAATTCTAAAAATAAATTTAAGTATCAAGTTTTCAACTCACCATTGAAAACTAATTCAATCCAAATCAACTGCCACTTTAGTTCATTTCTTTACAATTTATGTATATTGCAACCTGATTCTTCACTCCGATGAAAGTTAACTAATCTTTGGTAATTCGCCAACTGCCAAATTGTTGGCTGCAAAGCGAACCAAGACTAAACTAAACAACCAAATCGCAGTCAAGTCATCAAATCCTGTGTTGACCGCAAATCAACGCAGTAACCAGTAAGCCGCAGAACTTCAGCATAATCTCCTCCGCCTCCTTTGCCCATCTCCTCGTTAACCCATCCGCAATAGGTTCGCGTTGAGACTTTCCGTTGCCTAAGCTCTGAAGTTTGTCTAATTAACCATAATTGAATATTGCGCCAATTTGCGTAAGTCACACAAGCGGTTTGCCCCAGACATTCCCTCGGGGTGCTCCATGAGAGAGAGGTTCATTTTCCAATTCCAAGATGAGTTTCCCTGGAAAACTTTTTCTTAGAGATATTTGAAATGTAAATTTAACTAAAAGAAAAAAATAAATAGGAAACAATGAGAGAAGGCAAATATAGGTTGTCATAGGAATGGGATCTGATTGACTTCAAGATGCACATAATGGCCCAATTAAAATGGCATTTTCAATGTGTATATATATATCTATGAGTGTGTATGTGTGTGTTCCTTTGTGTATGTGTGTATGTGTAAGTGTGCCTTATCAATGCCAATTACAACAGCTTTCAAAGCATTTAACCTGTGCCCTTACCTGAATGGCAGTATACAAATGAGAAAGTGTGTCTTCAAAGTTTGGGGGGCAAAAGTTGTCGTAGATACGGCAATTTAAAGTTCTTTTTGTCCTTTTGCATACATATGTATGTTTGTATGTATGTATGTATGTATGTATACGGATATGTATGCATGTAAGAACCTTTACATGTGAAACAGTAAAACCTTTCATTACAAAAAGCAGCCACTTTCCTTCGAGATTTCTCAGTATCAAAAACAGATGATGGATACATAGATACATCTACCTCGGAATGAAACAGGAAGCGGCTTCTGTGCGTTCCCTCAAGGCAATTTTTACTGTAATTGTACGTCAGCCTTTGCTTTTAATTGTAAGCACTTGTAATTTTTCATGCCTTTTTTCCAAATCGGCTTTAAAAGTTGGCAAATAAAGCAAATCTAAATAAAATATATAAAATTTCTTTGAATAATTTGCAATTGATCAGTTTGACAATTTAATCTGGTTTCCCAGGAAGCTATAAATAGGATTTGCTCCAAATTTTTGGAATGCGACATAGAGAATCTAACAAGTTTTTACTTTCTTACGAAAAAGATATCGAAGGGCGAATACAATTTTCAAAGCTAATAATTGTGTGTGGTGTTGTGGTATATTTATTAATAAAGGCAGCTGGCTGTTTTCCTTAAGTGTTTAATGAAGCTCTTTTTATCCGAACCAACTGACATATTCGTTAAAATTGTAAACTACAATAAAGGTTGAATAATAGTTGATCAAAAATAAATATAAGTAAAAGAAAGCTATCAAAGAATATACTACAGTAAAGCCTGGTTTATCCGATATGGGGACACAATGAAACGGATAAATGGAGTAATTTGAAAAATCAGTTTTTAAATAATTTTGATTAGTATTTCGTTTAATCCGAGTTCTCTCGCATATTCCAAGCAAGTCCTGTGCTTTGGATGAACGAGGTTCTACCCCACATGTACTTACATATGTACATATATATGTATGTATTTGTATGGAATTATATTTTTGAAATATTTAAAACAATATATGTAAGTATATGCTATACAACAATCCTTAAGGCATAATTGTCATATACTATATATCCATATATGGACATACATAACTTATGCTTTAAATGGGGCCAATAAGTTTAAACTAAACATAAAATTTAAGTAAAAGTGTTTTAATCAACAAACCCGAAAGCCAAACTTGATTTCGAGTTTGCATAAACAAGTCTATATAAACAAATTTGTATAACTCAATGCGTTAAAATATCATCAACCCCATTTTTGAATATGACAACAAATTGTAAGAAAAATGGGCAAAAAAAACTGTCCAATTTTATGAATAAAAGGAAACTGTAAAATTATAATAAACTAATTTTACTCTATATATCAAGAGGTCTGGTTGGACTTTTATAAAAAGTAAAGAAATTGCTCAAATTGTTTCTCTCAGTGTATGTCTAGTGCAATTGTTGTAAATTCGTTTCAATTGTGATTGTTATTGTTGTTGCACTTTGCAAGAAATATCAAAGAAATCTTGGCATGAAATTAATGAATTCGTTTAAGTCACCACGTCCACAACACACACACACACACACACGAATACACACGCACACCATCACAGGCACACACATACACTTGAAGCATGACCACTTTGCCTGCTTTTTAGCTTTTTTGCTGAGTAGAAAGTTTTGTAAGTCCCCGAACTATCACCACTCCCCCTCACACCACTCTGAAAAGTTTTTAAGATCTCTCAACTAACTAATATAACTTAGTATATGTATTTATGTATAGCTACTTAATATTATATGTATTCCCGTTTAACTCTTGCCACTATTTAATCAAAACTTGTTATGTTTTTCTTATGCAACCAATTAAAACTTCTTAACTAACTCTCTCTTTATATATTCCAAGAAAAACCAAAATAAACTAATAAAACTTCCTTCCTTTGACCCTAAACACCAAAAAAAAAAAAAAAGATTAATATTTTATTGTTTTTCTTTTTATAAATTTTAACTAATTTATTGTATTATTTTGATTGTCTTTAGCTTTTGCTTTATTATAATTTAAATTTAACTAAAGCTAAACTATAAATGCAAATTAAAAACAAAAAACTTATACAAAAGAACAAAAACAAAATGCCATAATTGTTTTTTTACAACTTATAATTTTGAAGTTAAATATGTTTTTAACCATTAATCCGAACAAATTTAAACATATTTAAATGCAACTGAACTAATGAGTGTGCTTATCTCTCCCCCTCTTCCACCTCCCTGGTATCTCCCTCGCCCTATTTTTACCTGAAACCACCCTTAGGCGCCTGGCCGATGAAGATGATGAGTTATCGGAAGTGCAACCGGATGCAGTACCACCGGAAGTACGGGAATGGTTGGCCTCGACCTTCACCCGTCAAATGGCCACCAGCAAACGCAAGAGCGATGAGAAGCCAAAATTCCGATCGGTTGCCCATGCCATTAGGGCGGGCATCTTTGTGGATCGCATTTATAGACGTGTTTCCAGTTCAGCATTAATGCAATTTCCGCCCGATGTGGTTAAGTTGCTTAAAGTAAGTATATATAAAAACAAACTTGCACAAATAACAATAACAGGGAGCTTAATGCTACTTATGTACATATGTACATATTACTGATGTACGAATGTATGTATGTACATACATATGTATGTATACAGTACGTCACTTGCAGTTTTAAGTTAAGAGTTCTGTTAGTTATTTACGCAAGAAGATTTATAATTTCAAACAAAGGAGATATAGTCAACAATTGCAACGTTGCAGTTAAAAATATAAACATTAAACTTAATTTATCTACTATTGTTTTAAAGTTTGCTAAAATTTTTCTAGGACGTGTTCTTGAGTTTATTTTGGTTTGTTGTTGCCACTATGGCTTTTTTTGATGGTCCCTTTGAACTAAGTTCGGTGCTAGAACCAATGACCGCTTCTGGTTCATTTGGTCCCTCATACCGGTTCATACTAAAATTTATGAAAAATTGAAGCATCGTATTTGTTGTTCAGAACTTTTAATATACACACTTTAAATATAACTATGTATTTTGTAAAATAATATTTTGTAAAGTAAAAAGTCGTTAAAAATACTTTTCTTCCGGTGTGCAAAATAATCCTAAAGCACTAAAAACTGGTTTTCATTTACTGTTTTATTTATTTTTATTAAAATCAGAATTTTAGAAAAACAAATTAAACATTTAATCAAAAGTATTTAAAATATTTCGAAAAATTTGTTTAAGGGCAATAATGGTGAAAATCTTTAAAGAAAGGGAAAATTCATGTTTCAAATAAAATAGTCATTATAGTACATTTCAGAGAATATTATTATGTTTCTCTGAGTTGTTCTTAACTTAGAAACGTTGATCTTTGGGCAAATCTCAGAGCATTTTATATATTTGAGTGCCTGAAACTTACATAAATTATCATTTTCTTACCCTACTTACTTTTAAGAGCTTTGAAACGTTGGTGATTCAAGCTCAATTAAGAAAATTCAGAATTTAAAAACTATAAAAATCGTTAATTTACAATAATAATACAACTGTAGTTCCTATGGAACTTTTGTTTTTATGTTGTTATAAACCTTTACGAATGAAAAAAAGGTTCACCACAAAGAGATTATTAGATTAGATTGGATTTTGTTTGAAAACTCACTTTATAAAGATCACATAATGAATCATTCTTTCATTTGCTATATTTCACTTTTAATTTTCAGAATCTTGACGATTGGACATTTGATGTATTTGCTTTGACGGAGGCAGCCAGTGGTCAGGTGGTTAAATATGTTGCCTATGATCTGCTCAATCGCTATGGTGTGATACACAAGTTTAAGATTGCTCCAGTCACTTTGGAGGCGTTCCTTCATCGGGTCGAGGAGGGTTATTGTCGATATCGGAATCCATATCATAATAATCTGCATGCCGTTGATGTGATGCAGACAATGCACTATTGTCTATGCAATACCGGCTTAATGAATTGGCTAACGGATCTCGAGATATTTGCCTCGCTTTTGGCTGCTCTATTGCATGACTATGAGCACACGGGTACCACAAACAATTTCCATGTCATGTCTGGATCGGACACGGCTCTAATGTATAACGATCGAGCTGTGCTGGAGAACCATCATATTAGTGCCAGTTTTCGGCTATTGAAGGAGGATGAATATAATATACTGACGCATTTGTCCCGTGAGGAGTATCGGGAATTGAGGACATTAATCATTGACATGGTGCTGGCCACCGATATGACTTGCCATTTCCAGCAATTGAAGACTATGAGGAATTTATTAACCTTACAGGAGGCCACCATAGACAAGTCGAAAGCATTGTCTGTGGTCCTGCACTGTTGTGATATCTCCCACCCGGCCAAACAGTGGGGTGTCCATCATCGTTGGACAATGCTCCTGCTGGAGGAATTCTTTCGCCAGGGCGATTTGGAGAAGGAATTGGGCTTGCCCTTCAGTCCGCTCTGTGATCGCAAGAATACATTGGTGGCCGAATCGCAAATTGGTTTCATTGATTTCATTGTGGAGCCCAGTATGTCAGTTTTATCCGATATGCTTGAATATATACTGGGACCGATTGCACCGGTATTGAAGCCAAAACCCTCGCCACTGCTCGAAGAGGGTGTTGAAGCTGGCAAAGAGCTGAGTTCGAGGACACTGTCCGGTGATAAGCCGCAAGATGCGAAGCGTGAAACGGAAGGAAAATCCGCCGAAAGCACCATTACCATGGCCAGAAAGAGTTTACCCACCAGTAGCAATACAGCCAAATTTACCATACCCAAGCCTTGGCTGGGCTGCCTTGTCGAGAACAAGAAAATTTGGAAGGAGCAGGCCATCAAAGGTAGGCAGAAAAGACTACGGCAGAACAAAAAGAAAATATTCTCGGCCATGTCCTCCCTATCCATTGCCAAGTCTTAAACAAATCTAAATATAAATTGGCTTTTACTTTTACCTACTACTAGTACCACTACTATATAACCATCATCTTATCTCATCTAACCATAATTAAATGCCAATGGCCTTTGCTTTGATCTTAGTTAACGACAAAATTAATTATTTTATGCAAAAAACATATCAAGTACAATGAAAATCCCCCCATTTACGCAGAACTTATGGAGCGGCGAAGAAAGAGCAATACCCCAGTTCATTAATATTCATAACAATTTATATATATATATCTATCTATCATGTTTTACTAAAGTAAGTGAGTAAGCTCATTTTATACTCTAAATATATTTAAAAGAAAATCAATCTGAAAACAAAATTGCGAATTGAATACTAAAAACTTTAATCTCACATTATTATCGATTCTGGTGCGTATCCCATGAAACATAAATTAAAGACGATCAGCATCAAGGAATGAAAACTCATTCTGTAATAGCTTATTGGACATGTTAATACAAATCAAAGAAATAGAACTTCAATATATTATAAGACAAAAGTTTCAAAATTTTGCTGTTCGCAGTTGAATGTTAATTTATTGAAATCGGAATTTCAAAGAACTAAAAACATTCCCGAAACTTTAGAAATCTAATTCAAAGTTAATTTTTAACTTTTGAAATCAATTTAAACTAAAAGACAACCCTTCAATGTGAAAATAAAGAAGTTGCTCAAGTTATGATTTTTTGTTAGAATAGTTTAGGATTTACCAATAGATCCTTTGATTATATTTATATTGTGTTCTCTCTTTAGTGATTAAGTAAGGCAAACTGGCATTACCTTATATTCATGCTATGATATTTTTCCTAAATCGGGAAAAGCAGCAAGGAAAATTCAATGCTCTTACAGGATTAGGGAAATCTTCTCCTTCTTTTTATAGTTTTATCTCCTTTGTGACATTTTATCTAACCCATTTCATTTTCATCAACTAAACCACTTATTTGATAAGCATTATTCATATACAATAAAAGAAATCTAACATATTTTATATGATGATAGACTAAACTATCTTTATAAGGCTGTCAGTTCTATTATAACGAATGTTTTCGAAAGTGTTTTCGTGTTGACTATTCTTAGGATCGGCACAGATTGGATTACTCGTTTTTAATAAATTGAACCCAAATACCGGTTATTCTACAATAATTCAGAATGTGAATCGAATGACTTAGCATATAGACTTTAAGACAAAAGAGATTTGAAAAACCTAATACCGATTTCTAGATCGCACGTAAAATTTCAAATTAAGTTAGCAAATTTTAATTTAATAATAATTTACCTAACTCGGAACATACCAACAAAAAATTGGGAATTTTTATTTCCTAAATGATTCAAAAACAATTATAAAATTCGTTCAGACGACTTTCAAATGCAACTTTCTTAGATCTAAACTTTTAATAAAACAAAATAACTAGAGTCAAAAAACTGTCAATTCCTCCACTAATTGCATTTGACTTACATTTTTAGCAATTTTCAATTACTTTAAACTAATATATATCTTCGAAATCCTTTCCCCAGATGCTGAGGCCCGGGCTTTGGCCACCGCTGCAGAGGAACTTGCCGCCAATGCACTAGAAGACGAGTCCGTGACAGCGGCCATTGAGGCAAAGCCAGAACCGGAGGCGTCTCCAAGTGGCGAACAGAAAACGGAAGCTGCAGGCGATGGTAATGGAGATGAAGCTGCTGCCAATTAAATTGGCCATCCTAGCTTATATATATATAAATATATATATATAGATACATAAGATCTTGAGATCAAACACAATGCAAACCCATTTAACAATAAAGTAAATATAGAATTTTATCAAACAGAAACAACCGAATAAATCCCAAAAAACCAAGAAAACTCTGTAAAAATAAATATGCAAAAAAAAGTAACTAAAATAAATTGAAACAACAAAAAAAAATACAAATCAAACATTGAAATAAAAAAAAAAAAACAAAGCAAGTAAAACGCTTCTAAAAGCTCTCTCTCTCTCTATGTTAAAACAAACAATGGAATAATATTTAAAATAAATATTAATTTTGTTGTTGCAACTATAGAAAAGTCAAGCCAACAAATAAAATATATATATATATATAGAGAAAGTTTAAGCAAATATTAGAAACAAGCACAATATAAACTATATATTTATATTTACTGTATAATTAAATAAAAGTTTTGTAAATAGTTTAAGTTTCTGTTTAATTTTAGTTGTCTTTTTTCCATTATTTTTGCGTTAACTGTTGAAGTTTTCATTTTTCAAGCATTTAGTGATTAGTTTTTAAGTAATATTTTTAGTTTTAGTTTCGGAAAAATCTGTGGAATTTATTGTATAATTTTATTTTGAAATTTATAAATATATTTATATTTTTTAAATATAAACAAAACAAAAACAGTTCTTTTTAGTTTTTTTTTAAATATATTTTTCCTTTTAGAAAAGTTGCTCAAAAACAAAACGCAAAATAATAAAAATAAATTTAAAGTGGTGACAATTTTTAACAATTGTCTAGTTATTAAGTACCTAACTACAAAACCAACAAGAAAAATCAAATACCTGAACATCTAGACTATACGAATTGTATATATACTCTATGTGTATATCCTCTATCTTCATTTCTCTCTCTCTAACAGACTATCCGAATAACTTTTTCTAAAAATGTTTCAATGAGAACTTAAAATGAATTGCACATAGCTACCTTAACTAAATGATAAAACTTAAGAGTATAATATATAATATACATAAATATATATACATTATAGGCACAACTAACAAAAATGGACATATATATAAAATATTTATTTTTATACGATGAAACAGAGAAATCCTTTTGTTTCGAAACTACACTCACACACACAAACACAAGAAAACAAACGAAAATTTTCAGTTTCTCTTTTGTTGAATTTTTTAAACGGTTTTTGTTAAATGTTTTCACTTTTGTTTGACAAAACTCGAATGTTTTAAAACGTTTTTTCAAAATGTCTGATAGCGGGACCATTCTTTTAAGATTTACCATTGCCCTTTAACCAAAGCAAAGGTCAAACAAAAGGCTTAAATTCCGTATTGACTATGCGAATGAAGAAGAACAAGACTCAAGTCATACCCTATAAATTTTATAGATGAAAAATATTGAGCATCGTAGGGCAGTGGTAAATGCGCTTAGCAGTAAGGTACCAAATTATCAGCTGAAATTGGGATCATAGCTTTATTAAGGTAGTCGATAATATATATATGAAAGGGCATAACCAGACAAACAGGAAACCAACCACAAGAAAAGGTAACAAATGTATAATATGAAAATAACAAAAAAATGTCACCTAACCTAAAATACTCTTAATCTAATGTAAATGTATTAGAGAACAAGTATAGAATTAACTTTGGTAAACCGAAGTTTGTATACCCTGCTGGCAGAAATGTCATATTCGTGAAATATAAAGTACTTATTAGTTGTCCGATCTGAGGCACATATACGCTTGGAAGATTCCAATGATCTTAGATTATTAAACCATTTAGCAACCTACAAATATAGTTTCCGAACAAATGTTATATATCTGATATAAATTTTATTCAAATATGGCTTCAAAAATTCTGCCAGGGTTTAAAATAGATTACGTTTACATACATTTAAAACATAATTATTATAATTATATAAAAAAAAAAAGTAACGCTCAAAGCGATTAGTAATTATTAAACCATTTAGTAGTCCCTCTCTCATTAATCTGTACAAAGAAAAAAAGAAAGAAACCTTTAAAATTATATACTAAATAATGGATATAGTAAATTAGATGCTGTAAAAATGATAAGGCACAAGGCTTAACCCTCAGCATATCCCTTCTGTTGTTTCTACTAGATAATAAAAGTTGTTATTGATATCTGTTGAGAATAATAAACAAGCATACTAATCCATACTAACTATTCAAATATATGTATTTCTATATGTATGTGTATGATGATGATGATGATGATGATGATGATGATGATGATGATGATGATGATGATGATGATGATAATGATGCATAAATGTTAATTGAATGTTATTTGAGAAAAAAGAAAAAAGTAGAAATATTAGCAAACAATATAGAATCAGAATATATATACCATATATATAAAATGTAGATATATGTAATTTACTTATACCAATTACTTGTCCGTGACATTTCGAAACTTTAAAAACAGAATTTCCCATTTCCAACATTTGTTTGAAGAAAATTAAAGGATTAATACTAGGATATTTGCGACTAATTACTGCTCCTCAAACAACAAAAAGAAAGTATCAAAAGTTCAAACTATTTTCACAACTTTTTTACCAACACCGAGGAATTTCATAATAGAGGTCTGCCAAAGTCCATTCAAAACATTCGTTCGAAACTAACATTGTATCAGATTATGCAAGTGAATAAAATATTCAATAAATAATATAAAGTTGAAAGCAATCATTACATTTAAATGAATAAAGAATAAAACAGCCATATATAATGTTTTGTAAATAAAAATTGAAAATGAAAGCAAAAACTTAGCACAAACAAAGTAGCAAATTTATTTAATACTAGCGCGAACATTATAAAGTAGAACCCACAACTGTAAATAATTTTATTTCATCATTTGATTCATTTTCCCTAACTTAAAGAAAATCTTATTTACTAAGTAAAAGGCATTGAGTACTTTAAAAGCAAAAACCAAAAGCAAAACAAATCTATTTATGTATAACAAAAATTGTTTTTAATTTTCCTACTATGTTAACAACTCAGATAATGTTTATACCTATATAATATGGCATATAACCACGGCTGATTGTGAGAGATTGTATGCTTATTACGAAAAATACTTTCAAGTCAAAATTATATATAATAACACCATATGACTTTTAAATATACCAATTAATAAAAATTATGATTAAACCTAAATTTGAATTATCTCTTTTTGTTTAGATTTGGAAAGTAATATTAGTATTTTATATACATACTTAAATTATCCGAATGGTAAATTCTTCATATTTGGCGCGCTACTCATAACCAGCAGAATAATCGTTATCGCCTGTAAAAGCACTGTTAAACAACAGAGCAATGTAAGTTGAAAGGCTAATTTTATCGATATTATTTGAAAATCCAGGTCATCGATGGTATCGATGATTTTAGTCTTAGTATAAAAAAAACATTAAATCTCCAAATATGTGTGAAAAACTATTTCATTAATTAATTAGGTAACTTCAGTGCCCAATGCACAGCACTTTGAGCACAAGGCAAGTGTATAAGTGAAGCTTCAATTGCAATTGCAGTGAAATTTTGTATGTAAAGTAGTCAGGGCTTTCCAACAATCAGTCGTGGGTGTTGCTGCTAAGTGTATGCGTGAGTGTTTGTGTGTGTGTCCATGTCTGTGCATTTGTGTGCGCGCGAGTGTGTGTGTGTGTGTTTGTTTCTATTGCCATTTCCATTCATTCTTTCATTCATCCAATTTTGCCCACATCAACCAGACCATGATAAATGTCTGCACAAAACATTTGACACAATTAAAAAACAAACATTTATCAATCTTTTTCGCCCATGACAAATGCAAAACGAACAACAACTTGCAGCCCCGCCCCTTTTCTACAAGAAGAAACACACAGAAACCAAATTAGGCAAACGACAAACTTAACTGACTGCGGTTCGCGGCTCCTCTTGTCTCGTGTCTGGGGTTAATTAATTTTTACCACAATAATCTGGTTTGGCTTTTAATTCCACATTTGGGTAAATAAATGCAGGCCCAGAAACACAAGTGTGGAATCTTATCTAGCCGAAATCAGATATTAGATCTGCAAGCACGGTCCGTTGTGGGACGATGGGTGGGTTAAAGGGTAGCAGTAGCAACTCTTTCAACCGGCAACATTTATCAATTTTATTTGTAGATTTTATTTAAATAAATAAAATAAAAAAAAAGAGTCTCCAACAGAATTTCTTATCTTTGTAACTGAAGTATAGAAATTATTGTTGCGGTTATTGGTGGCTGCTGATCAGGATTCTTCATATTACGGTTCTTTTTTTTATAAAAATTATGTAACGGTTATTTAAATATCATGCTTTCACTGTAAACCGGTTTTTGTTTTAATTAAATTAACTAAAGTCTTTTCTTTAACAATTTGCAGTGACTTTTCATCAGTTGTTGTGAGGAGAGATTATCCCCCACTTTGGCGTTGGATATTGTAAAAGGATAAGAACTATGCCAACGCCATCCGAATGGACACCAATACGTTGTTGTTGTTATATCCAAACCACTGTCGACCAAGTGCCAAAATCCTGAACTGGGCGTGAACACCAAACAGCAGCCAAAGCACAAGAAGAAGAAGAAGGAGCAGTTACAAACAAACAGAAGGAGGAGGAGAAGAAGAATCAGGAATCGCCACTATAATCAGACGACACTTAAATAGCTAGTCAAACGAGCCGAATTGCATTTATTGTTGGAATTGTTCTACTTCAATCAATATCTCACTAACTCACTTACTCAATCATCATCATGGGCAATAAGAATTCATGTTGTGCTTACTCCAGTCCGCAATCGGATCGCAAATCAAAGGATATGCCTCCGGTATTTGAAGAGCGGCATCAATTGAACCATCCGCCACATACATCACAGCATCAATTGGATGGCCATCATCATAGTGGTTCAACGGCGGCAATTCATCACCATCATCATGGCCACCATGGCGGTGGTCATCATCAGCAGGGCGGGAGTAATGACAACTTTGAGAATCAACAGAATCTGCAACACATCTCCGAAAGGGAAGCACTGGAGGGTGAAGAAGATCCCTCAGTTGATCCCACAGCGGCCACAATGTTCTTGGAACGTTCAAAAGTTGAGAATGGTGGAATGACCCGTAAACGTTCTCAACATCAGATTGCCCAGCAAGCAAGTGGCATTGCGGGTGGCGGAGGCATCGGTGGCAGCGGCGGCGGCGGTGGTGGCGGAGGAGGTGGTAGCACTCCGGGTGGCACCAGCTGCGGCGGCATGAAGAAAAGTTCCTCTTGTTCCACCATTTATTTGGATGACAGCACTGTCTCTCAGCCCAATCTCAAGAATACTGTCAAATGTGTCTCATTGGCCATTTATTATCATATTAAGAATCGTCAATCGGATCGACGATTAAGTATCTTTGATGAGAAGCTACATCCATTGACCCATGATCCAGTTCCAGATAACTATGATACGCATAATCCCGAACACCGTCAGATCTATAAATTTGTAAGAACATTATTCAATGCCGCCCAATTGACGGCGGAATGTGCAATCATAACGCTAGTCTATCTAGAGCGTCTGTTAACCTATGCGGAATTGGATGTAGGACCATGCAATTGGAAGCGCATGGTGTTGGGTAAGTTAACGAATGCTTCGAGCTATTCATTGATTGATTCATTCATTTTACCGGGTTTCAATTGATAAAGAGATGGATGATTCACGAG
The DNA here is from genome assembly GCA_035045865.1 of Drosophila austrosaltans. NCBI lineage: Eukaryota > Metazoa > Arthropoda > Insecta > Diptera > Drosophilidae > Drosophila > Drosophila austrosaltans. Next base: position 8,988,947 of record JAWNOQ010000200.1, read on the forward strand.
AACTCATGACAATGACAATGACAATTTGTGTTCCTTATCTCTAATAACTTTTACTATGATTTTGTCCAGGTGCCATACTGCTCGCCTCGAAGGTGTGGGACGATCAAGCTGTATGGAATGTGGACTACTGCCAGATACTCAAGGACATTACAGTGGAGGATATGAATGAATTGGAAAGACAATTTCTTGAATTGCTGCAATTTAATATTAATGTACCCTCATCTGTCTATGCCAAATACTATTTCGATTTGCGTACATTAGCCGAGGCAAATGAATTGAATTTTCCCACGGAGCCGCTATCTAAAGAGAGAGCCCAAAAACTGGAGGCAATGTCCCGAGTAATGCAGGATAAAGTCACAGCAGAGGCTCTTAAGAATGGCATCAAGAAATGGTCCTCCATGGACAACATCAGTCAGGGTGGTCCGCGTCGCAGCGTGGCCATATTATCGTGATTTATATTAGCCTACTAAAAAAGGGATTTAAACAAAACAAAAAAGAGGAAAAACTGTATTCATATATAGTCCATAGAGTCGGATCGGAATTACTACATCTTTTTCGTCACTAGAAATCTAACATTTTCTTTTTTTTCCCCTTTTAATTTCCTTGTAATTAATTTAGTTTTGATAGAAAAACACAAAAAAGAAAAAGAAAACAAAATATAACTTTGTGAGAAAATATTCCTTTTAGCCCAACAGCACATTTAACACCTATGAGAAGAAAAAGAGTTTTTAACACGTCTCGAATTAAGGACCACTTTTTATATATACCTACAATTCGATTTACCGATAAAATGTACTATATATACATATATAGATATATATATATATATACATATTTCTACCGATTGCAGAAAACAAGATTTGGATGATTTTAATGCTAAAACGAAAACAAAAATTCAAGAAGCGCGTAACTAATTGCCAAAAAAAAAAAGTAAATAAAGAAACCCCAAGAAAACCGATTATTAGAAAAAGTAGAAAATTTCTTGTAAAAAAAAAAAAGAAACAAAAAGAGATTGCTTAAACTTTTAGCCTTTGTCCCACTTAAAAAAAGAATTACAAACTATTCCCTGTACATGTGTTACGAATTTAATTTACGCATAATATTTTCTACCTGTCTTTTTGTATGATTTCGTCTTGTGATTTTTGCATTATCAATTATTTCCATTTTAGCTTTATTGATAAGAATAAAAGCGATTGCTTCCTTTAGGCACAAAAGTAATAAACGAAAAAAAAAAAGAATTAATTGAAATAAAAAGGGGCGCGGCCAGACGTTAAATAGAAGCATCAAATCGATTACAGCGCAATATCTAATCCAAAAAACAAAAAAAAAACAAGAATTGTGAGTAAAATTAAATAATAATTATAGATCTTTAAGTATAAGAATTATATGCAATCCACAAATTAAAAACAAAATTATTTTATTTTGTAATTTATTTTACGATAAAATGCTAAATAAAACAAATCAAAGAGTAAAAGATTTAAATAATATTCCACACGTTTCTTGGCGAATTGTTTAAGGAGTTACATCTACTTGTAATTTTAAAAAGAAAAAAGAAACAAATTTTGCTTGACTGTTTTGAATGTATAAATATTGCAGAATATTGTCCAAAAATTACACTTTGATCCAGCAAATTGGTAAGTGAAATTTCTCCAAAATGGATTAACCGGCTTAAGGGTTTCAACCGATCTGCTTAAGGCTTTTGAAATAGCATTGAAAAAACATTTTTTATTTGTTTGGGAACCCGCTTAGCACAGCATCTACATCCAACATCGAGATTTTTCAAAGATTTCAAATAAACTAAAGCCTGACATCAATAATACTTTCCTGACTTTTAAGTTCATTGTCTAACGGCAGACTACAAATATAGAATAAATTAGGCAAATAAAAAAAAAGTTCTTTGAAAAACAGAATTTCTTAAAAATCAGAATTTCGACTACAATCGATCATTACTTGCGTTCGTCAATGCTAAAAACTAATTTTTTTGTTTTTATTTTCGATATCTTTACCACCGCAAGACAGATCTCCTATAGCAGGGATGGCCAGCTTGATTAGACCCTACTGTTCACGGACGACACCCTGTGGGTTCTACCAATTACATCGACTGGAAAACCGGTCTATAGGAACAACTGTTCCAAATATTTTTTAATACGGATTCTTAAAATAAATTACATTTTCAAAGTGCACAATTGTTCTATGTGTTTTTTTTTTTAACACAAAAAATTCACAAAAATATACGTTGTATTCATAAATATAATTTCTATATAATACTTTTTTGAAATATTCAAAAACAAAAAATAACCGCCACTTTTGAAGAGTAAGTTAATCAGAAGAAATGTATTTTTCTCAATTACTTCAATCCCTTTGGAAATCAAGAATTTTAAAAACTTTAATTAAACGAAAAACTATATATATATATTTTCTTTTTTAATTTATTTTATATTTGTAAGCGTTTGTTTAAAACAGAACAATCTTTTCGGAGGGAAAAGGTGAATATAAACAATTATAAGAATGAAATTTTAGACTAAACAGATATTTTGGGTTCAGAATCGCATAAAAAATTTGTTTTAAATTTTTAACAGCATTTTAATAACATTTTTGTAATTTAAATTTCGTTTCAATTTAAATTGTAAATTTCTAGTTTATATCCTGAACCAAAAATATCTGTTTGTCAACACTAGTGTTTGAACCCTAGCCTTTTTACAACTTTGAATTATCCAGCACTAGCACTGCAAGCAGTCAAAGTAAATAATTGTCCGTAAACTCATTAAACATCCGTGTGAGGGTAAAGTGTAAAAATTAATCAATTTAAACATATATATTTCTTTAAAATAAAGTTCCGATCTTGTATATCAGAAGCTATTTTTACGCGAATAGTTCCATTTTGTTCTCATACCCAAAATAAATCGAAATATGGCAATTAGAAAAAAAGTAAAACAAGTTCTAGTTGTTTTCACATGTGGCACAAGATACAATATAAAAAAAGCAATGTCGGTGCTGAAAGAGTTTCATAGAAAAATTTAAGAGTTTTCATTACAAGAGTATTCCATGTGAGCAGTTTTATTACAACAAAATATAAAACGACTACAAATCTGTCGTCTATTGAGTTCCAATTGAGTGTGGTGTGTGAAAAACTACAATTGCTCGTTTGGACAAATATTGTCTATAAACAAATGCGTCCTCCTCCGCCAAGTTACAAATCAGTGTTGGCAATTTAGCTTACTTTTGGAGAAGAGTGTAAAACTTGAATTCGCTCCGTTTATATGAGTCAATGTAGTGAATGAAACTTAAATTCGCCTCGCTTTTTTGAGCCTACGAATTGTGTGACTTTGTTTTTTTTGGTTCAGTGTTGTTTTTGTTTTCAATTGTACACCACCGCTCTCTCACCCGCGCGGCATTTTACGAATTCTGATTTTTCCACTACTGTTGCACAAACACACGCACACACACATAGTTGAACCAAACGAGAAAAAGAGAGACAGTGAGCGTGTGTGTGTGTGCGCTCAACCACCACAATCAAGTAATTTTTCATATACTGGCGTCATAAGAACAATATTTTAGCAAAAAAAAAAAAAAGTCATTCAAGAAAAGAATAAACGGAAGAGTAAATCATAAACTGCAGCTAGTAAAAAAGAAATGGAAATATGAATCAAAGATGCAATAATTGAAAGAAATTGCAGTGAATAAATGTGAAATTCTAAAATGCAAAAGAAAGAGAGAGAAGGAAAGAAGAAAAAGTAATATTAATCAAATGACTTTGCGGTCGACTTTTGATATGTGTGAGTGAGTGAGCGCGCCTATAAATTGTGTGAGTGCGTGCGTGTGTATGTGTTCGTTCGTGTGAATACATACATAGACAGAGTTCCCATTAACGTCATCATCGTTGTCAATTCTTATTGGCGGCGCAGGGTTGCATTTGAATTTTTATGAGAATTTAATATAAAATAAAAAAAAAAGAAAAAACCGAAATGCATTAATAGTCGCTGCATCTCCTCTACTCTAACATGGATTTGGAAATATGGTTTTATATGGAAATAATTCTATATTCGACTACCATATGTTAGGCCAGATAGTACAAGCTGCCAATAAGAATTTGTAGAAAATGTTCTTATTTACACAATTGGATATGAATAATTTCTCTGATTTGGTTAGATACATGAGTATCTATAACACACACACATATGTGTGTGTAGGGGTTCGATGTCTGTTTTATTTTGTTAAACAATTATGAAATGCACACTAATTGTCTGTAATGAAAATTTCTGTGTGTAGTGTCTCTTGACACTCGGTCGGTCTCTCCTTTTTTCCTGTCTGTCGGTCTGCCTGACTGTTGTCTCTCTTGCTGCTAAAACAAAAAATTAAAAATAAAAGAAAAGCCAAAGGCAGCGCCATAATTATAACTATAACTCGAGTTTCGAGATCTCGGGGGCACACACCACACATAGAATTGTGAGCCAAAAAGGAAAAAAAAAAAAAAAAATCGAAAAAAAACTTGTATGCGACGCGCCGCCTGTACCCGCTTCGTTGCTTCTTTCGTCTCTCTTGCACGCTGACTTGCTCTCGCTCTGCTTGTCCCTCTCTCTCTCTTGACGGCGCTCTCTCGCTCTGTACACGTCTCTCAGCTTTCATTTTTTCTTACTTTACTCGTTTCGCTTTATTTTGTACTTACGCTTTGCGATTCAATTCGTTTTTATTGGTTTTCCGCTTTAGGCGGAATGAATAATGTGAGAGAATACCAGATGAGTGGAGAGACAGCGAGAGAGCAAGCGAGCGAGAGACGAGGTGGAGAAGAGTAGAGAGCAGAGAACAACAAAATAAAGCATATAGAAAAGTGCACAAGAAGCGCAAAAGGAAGGCAAAAAAAGATACAAATTTTTAAACGAGCGAGAGAGGCGAAGAGCGAACGAGCCAGACCCCCATTCTAGAATCTAGCAGATGCACATTAGCTTTTACATAGATACAATTAATTTGATCGAATTGTAACATTTTCGGTATTTATTTTTTCCTCTTTTCTATCTCATTTTTTCTCGTTGCTTTGATTTCCAATTGGCAATAGAATATGTCTAATTTGCTGTTGCTGCCGTTTTGCATAAAAAAGCGAAGAAAAACGTTTTCGCTTGATTTAGTTTTTTTTTCTGTGCCTCGCCTCCTCTTGCTCTTTGTCTTCTTTTTGTGTTCCGTTGGCCTGGGTCTGCGGGGGTAAAACTGTACCCGCGCGCGGAATGTTTGATATATTTCGCGTAAACATGAACACATCAAAAACATCAACAAAAAAAGAAAAAGAACACAAACTTGTTGCTTTTTTGGTTTTATTATTATTATTCTTTTGGTTTTTTCTTCTTTTACATTGCAGAAATGTATATTTAAACAGCTCCTGGAGAGCATGGCAAAAAAAAATGCAAGGATTAACAGCGAGATGGTCATTTACATGAGGTAAGCGCTTACTATAATATTGAGATATTTTAAGAAAAAATTAAAAATAGAGGTAATTTGAAGTTGTTAAGAGAAAAAAGAAATTGATTTTGAAAAGACAAAAATAATATAAAGTCGTGCTCAGAACATTCCCCAATGAATTGGAGTACCATAACGAAACGTATTTCCAGACTTTGAGCCAAACTGTATTTAAACTAGTATATTACAGTTATTACAGACTTTTTTTTTTAAAGAAATTTCAATAATTAGTTCGAAACCCGACCTAGTTTATTATGCAATAGATATACAGTCGAATCTTCCTAACTCGAACAGTAAACCGAAATCGAAATATTATTTGTACTTCACTAAATCGATTAGAGAAGTTCAACTGTATCTTGGTAGTTAAGCATTCCCCGCCATAAAGTAAAATGCAAGTAAATTAGATAATCAAAACGAATACTTAAAGAGTCACTTGAGAAGTCAATTTGGGGCACAGTTTAAGACAAGGTCAACTAAGGCTTGGCTTCAACGTCTCAATATCCCCAAAAAGGGATCAAACAATTGTAACAATTTCCCTTAAATGTATAACTCTCCTTCTGATGAATGCTTTAAATTATATGTATCAACAAAAGTATTTGGCTGCACATCTGTGCAATGTGTGTACGTTTCAGGTACCTTTTAGTTTTAAAGTGCATAAGCACCAGTTGTAAACCGGCCAGCCCCCTCTTCGGGTAACAAACTCGTCTTACAGTTACTTGATTTTGTCACCCTGTTTTATCATTCGGCGTTCTTCTTCGGCGCATTTGTCTGTGTTTTAGGCTTAGCTATTTATCACACATATGTATATTTTAGCCACATTTGCTCCCGCCCAAGAAGAAGAAAACGAATAGGAGGAGGAAGAAGAGAAAACTGCTTTGCCCGGGCCAACACAAAGGGGTTAGAGGGGAAATGGAGTTTCCAATGGACATACAAAAGTATATTCCTACCTCACCATATAAAAAGTGGCGCCCTTTTCTGTGTCTCTCCACCGCTCGCTCCCTTTGTGTATGTGTGTGTGTGTCTCTTTCTCTCTCTCTTTTTGTATCTCTGAATTATTTGCCAGCAAAAAACAATCAAACACCAAAAAAAGAGAAGAGCCGTGTTGATGAGAGAGAGAGGAACGAGAGTCAAGAGAATTAAATTCATTCAATCCCCATCCCCTTCTCTTTATCTTCTCTCCCTGGCTGGCTTAGCTGGCGTTGTGTAAAGCTGTAACTGTAAAACGCTTAGCAAGGACCAGGACTAAGTCTGGGAGGAGGGACCTATGCAAACATTAGCAGAGACAGCGGCAAAGCAGCCCCAACCGCACTCCCCGCTCATGCGCGTTTACTTTTGCTAATCCCCTCCCATAGTACCCCGCCCCCTACACAAAACACACACAAACACATACGTGTATGTACGTACAATCTGCAGCATTGTCTTTAATCGATTTGTACTTCTTGATATTTACATCAGCACCACCGCCCCCTCCACCCCCCTCCCCCCACTTCTTTTCCTCCCGCGTCTCTCATTTGTTCTCTCCCTTTTAGCTCTCTCAACATTTCTATCAAATAGCTTGCATACTCTGTGATTGGATATCTAAATCCTGAATCCTGCTTGCCTCACTGCCTGCCCGATGCCGCCACCACTCCCCTTCTCACAATTTGAAAAACTAGAAAACCAAGGCGAGGCTCCTCGGCTCAATTCTAGCTCCACTCCCTTTTCTTGTCTCTCGTCTCTTTCCCTTTCCCTTGCTCTTCTTCTCTCACAGTATCTCTCTCTCTCTCTACGTCTCTCTTTCCCGCCCTCTGTCTCTCATTTTGCCTTTTACAATTTATATAAAGTTATTTCCATTTGTTCTGTGTCTTTGGGGTTTGAGGTATGGTCGGTCTATATGGGCTGCTTGTGGTTTTTGCTAATGGGCAATTTATAGAACTTTTAATGCAAAATCGATAAACTGGCCAACATATTTGCTTTGTTTTATTGTGTATGTGTGTGTGTGTGTGCGTGGTGTGTAACTGTGTTTTGGCCAACTGTACTTGCATAATTACATAAACATAAATATATGCATATATATATATATATATATATATATATGTATCTTATATACATAACGCATGTATTTCCATATAAAGGGTTGATACACCCCCCGGCCCAAACCAAGCTCCACAACATTTCACAAAAGCCACTTGTCATCTGTTCTATTACTTGAAACATTATTGATGGGGAAAACCTAATGTTTAACTTCTGTCGACGACATCGTCTTCGCTTCGATTTACTCTCATGTATGAATTTACTAACAAATGTTTGAAGACCAATTATTCGAGTTGCCGATATGGCTAATAACACTCCTAAAACTCTTAAAATATCCAATAAGTAAATCCAACCTTTGACCTGATACAGAGTCCAGTATTGGGATCAGAAGAAATTTTTAATTCAATAGAAATTCAAATTTGGCTATCGTAATTGAAATACATTTAAATTATATATTTTTAAATTCATCATTCTATCAATACAGATGATAATGATGACGGCTATACTAATCCAGTTCTTCTCTTCACATTTTACAGGTGAACGACGTGCGTAATCATCCCCAACAGCAATAACAACAACAACAGCTTTCATACCTATTCTGAAACAACAACTGCATACATGGTAAATGTCCCAAAAAAAAAAAAACAGCAACAACAACATAAATAATTTCGAATTCTGCATCTTTAATTCAACTCAACAAGACTTCCATTTTTTGTTGTATTCTGCGAAAATGAGAAAAGTGACTCCTCCTCGAACACCTTCAAATATTATCACTTGCATTTTTTGTTTGTTGTAGCCACAATCAGCGAAAGCAGTCGACAGCAGCAGCAGCAACAACAACAAAATACTGCACCAACACCAATAGCAACAGCAACAATATGTAGGCTCCCTGCAACAGCAACAACGAGAGCAACACAAACAACATCTTCAGTAACAACTATAGCAGCAACAAAGTGCCACAAAAAAACAAAAAAACAAGAATAAGAAAAGAGAGAGAACGAGAGAAAAAAGGGCAGCAACATTTGCCAATCCTCCCTCCCCCCTCCGAAATAACCCCAAGAACACAAAAATCCGCAGAGCGCGCTACAGATCATTGAGATAATATGCAGCACGTTAGCGCTGCCAGTTCGGTACCATCGGTGGTTACACCGGTGGTAACCACTGGAGGCACAACCATCACCTTGGGCGGTGGCCCACCACCGCCGCCCTCATCATTGGCCAAATCGGAGATTAAGGAAGATGGCAAACCGCCGCATGGCATGGAATTGTATAAAGTGAACATTGAGGATATTTCGCAATTGTTTACATATCACGAAGTCTTCGGCAAGATACATGGCGATGTGGTTAATCATCAATTGGTGGCAGCGGCACACGGTGGGCAATTGCCACCCCCACCACCGCTGCCGCCGCAGACACATGCATCCAGTGCAGCAGCAGCTGCAGCGGCGGCAGCCGCCAGCACAAATAATGCGGCAGTGGCGGCTGTGATGGCCTCGGCCAATGCAGCAGCAGCGGCAGCGGCTGCCGCATCGGCAGCTGGTGTCCCCTCGACCACAAGCAGTGTGGGGGGCGGAATACCCGGAGTAGTAACGACAACCACAAGCTCATCAACGGGCAGCAGTAGTGTAGCTAGTGGGGGCGGCGGGGGTACCACAACAAGCACAACGGGTGAGTTGCTTATGCCTAAAATGGAGGGCGGCATACATGGCAGCGTGGACGCTGGTGGCGGCGGCGGCGGTCAATCCCAGGTGGCCCTAGCGCCTGATGGCACGCCCATTGCCACGGGGACGCATGTCTGCGATATATGTGGCAAGATGTTCCAGTTTCGCTATCAGCTAATAGTCCATCGTCGCTATCATAGCGAACGCAAACCGTTCATGTGTCAGGTGTGCGGTCAGGGTTTTACCACATCGCAGGATCTGACACGACATGGTAAAATCCATATTGGCGGACCGATGTTCACCTGCATCGTTTGTTTCAATGTCTTCGCGAATAACACCAGCCTGGAGCGGCATATGAAGCGTCATTCAACGGACAAACCATTCGCCTGCACCATTTGCCAAAAGACATTTGCCCGCAAAGAGCATCTGGACAATCATTTTCGTTCGCATACGGGCGAAACGCCCTTCCGTTGCCAGTACTGCGCAAAGACGTTTACGCGCAAGGAGCATATGGTTAACCATGTGCGCAAACACACGGGTGAGACGCCACATCGTTGCGATATTTGTAAGAAGTCCTTTACGCGCAAGGAACACTATGTTAACCACTACATGTGGCACACTGGTGAGTGTGATTTGGTCTGGGGGCGGACAAAAAGCGAAGAGCGGCGAGCGCCAAAAATAAAAAAAAATAAAAATACAAAAACAAATCATTCTATATAGAAATCAGATCTCAGACAAAACGAAATCAAAACAATAGAAACCAAAAAAAAAAAAAAAAAAAACCAAAAATCTAGAACGAAACCAAACCAATAAACCAAACCAACTACTAGTACAGCCATCACCACATCACACCAAACCAATCAATCAACCTAAAAGCAATCAAGAACCAATCAATCAATTAATCAATTTTACAACAAGCACCGCAAACAAAATAATCCAAACCAAAGATCATCGTGCGTCCCTATACCACGTATCCTTAATCCCAACCACCAACACTCTTGTTCTGTCGCTATCTCATTGCTTGTGCTTATGTTCCTTCTAAATCCTTAGTCCTCTTACATACCTATATATTGTATACTCAATTTCAAACTAATGCCGCTTAAAACGAACGTTTTTGTTTTTTCAAAAGTGCCAACAATTGATTAAATTAGTAAATGAATTAATAGTTTCGATCTGTTAAATATAGAAATGGAAATGTTAAATATATATATAAATGTTCTATAACGTTATAAATCGGTTATCGCATTTTTGTAAAACGAAAAGTATTACCAAATTTAAAACGAATACTAAATTTGATTACGATTAAGATCTTTCGTTACTTTCAAAACTCGAAATATTTTTGCTTAACCAATTGTCAGATTTAGATTAAACGATAACAGAATAGTTTTGCAAGACCAGAATATAGTAGTAGATCGAGTTGAAAAAAAAAAGAAAAACGTTCGTGCTTACATTTTATATCCTTGCCAAAATGAAACAAAAAAAAAGAATACCAAAAACCAAAACATAATAAGAAACACGCTCACTCGCTCATACCGCTCATTTTTCCTCCCTCAGACATAATCATCACATCACACATCCTTCCAGATCTCACGCATCCATCCATCCACTCATTGATCATACATAATATTTCTTCCCAGTGATCCTAAAAAGTCAATCCCAATCACATCCTTGTTTGTGCATTACTTACTTTTATGTATATATGTATGTATATGTATATATACCTGTGTTAACTTTGCCTCTAAGCTCTTGTCTTTCCTCTATCTGCTGTGAACAGGGTGCTTCCATGTATACTCTATAACTCTACTATATCTTTCTTCCCAAAAAAAAGAGAAAAAAGAAGAGAAAGAGAAGGTCGTTGTTGCTGCTTGTCGATTGCCAACGTCTGTGTTGTTGTTAACAAACTGCGACATAATCCAATGCTGGAGACACAACAACAACACAATTACATTCGCACACACGCACGCACATACACGGATACCGACACCCACACAGACACACACACACGCATAAACACAACTTCTACTACCGCCAGCCCAGTCTAGTATTTGGCGTCTCGAAAACCCGACTTGGTTTAAAAAAAAAAACCAGAAAAACAGAACTTCACGTTCTACACCAAAAAAATAAAAATTAAAATGGAAAGAGATACAACTGCATCCTGTAGAGATCAGCATAAAGGGGGAAAAGAGTTAACAGGCACACACACACATACAGATACATCAACCCAATCGCATACACATACACTTCTCTTTTACACACATATACATTCATTATACCACCAACACTATGCTTCACCAGACCACCACGCCCACGTCCATATGCCCGAGCCAGCCTCCGTTCGCTTCGTTTGAATTTAACGCAAGCCACGGCCCAGTTTTCACACCACCACACATTGCAGTGCGGGGGGAAATCAAAAACATAAAAACTAATTTCTTTTAATTTTTATTTTTTATTTATTTATTTCAAACTTTTTGGTTTTTTTTTTTTTTAGTTTAGTTTAAAAAAAAAACAGTAGAAATGCTTGCGCCTAACCACACTTTCTTTTTGTACGGAATCAAAGTAACCAAAACGAAGACAAAAAACCTTTACCCTATACAATTTGTTTCTTTTTTCTGTTATTCCCCCCGCTAATCCAAATGATAAAAACAAACAGGTCAAACTCCGCATCAGTGCGATGTGTGCGGCAAGAAGTACACGCGCAAGGAGCATCTAGCTAATCATATGCGCTCCCATACAAACGAGACGCCGTTCCGCTGTGAAATCTGCGGCAAGAGCTTTAGTCGCAAGGAACACTTCACCAATCACATACTCTGGCATACAGGTAAAGAGACAAAACTAGAATCCATTCCATCTAAGTAATAGATAGATAGTCCTTACCCATTTCCAATATGTGTGTTCAAAATTCAGACCACTAAAAAAACCAGCGAGAGATATTGGCCCTACAATCTATCAGCAGCAATAATGAAAAAAAAAATAAGTTCTTGATTTGTTGTTGGCCCAAAAAAGTTAAAAATGATTATGAAAATTGTGCAAAAAAAAAAGCTCAGCCAGGAGATTCAACTGAATTGAAGTGAAATTGAAGTCTAAACGTTTAAGCAAATGCTTATTAAAAAATCTTTCCGTTTCCAAATCTTTCTCTTTGCAATGCAAGCAGGCGAGACGCCGCACCGGTGCGATTTCTGCTCCAAGACGTTTACGCGCAAGGAGCATTTGTTAAATCACGTGCGCCAGCATACGGGTGAATCACCGCATCGCTGCACCTACTGCAGTAAGACGTTCACGCGCAAGGAGCATCTGACCAATCACATACACCAGCACACGGGTGAGATCCCTTTCGTTCCGTTCAAAGTGCACACAAATTTTTAGTGCTAGCAAAACTAACTAATGATCACGATCACAACAAGAGAAGAGGCGTTAAGAAATTATATTACATTATGCATTGATCTAATGATCTCTCGATTCAATATCATTCTACCTGAAGTAGAAATACAATTAGAGTTAACTTAAATGTTTAATTTATTCAAAACGATCTCAAATAAACTAGTTGAATCTCGTTGGTTTTATACACAATGAATGAGCTAAAAGAAAAAAATTAATTAAAAGTAAATCATAATTGGGAATTATTAGATTTGTGAATGATTTATTTATATATTTCTTCTCGCCACAAAAAAAAAAAAAAACAAAAAAATACAATAGAAAGTAAACCACTTTACTCCATTTGATCAGTGACGATGATTACTAATCTCTAAAATATTTACCATTTTCTCATTTCTCTTTGCCATGCAAGCAGGCGAGACGCCACATCGGTGCGATTTCTGCTCCAAGACGTTTACGCGCAAGGAACATTTGTTAAATCACGTGCGCCAGCACACGGGTGAATCGCCGCATCGCTGCTCCTACTGCATGAAGACGTTCACGCGCAAGGAGCATCTGGTCAATCACATTCGTCAGCACACGGGTGAGACACCGTTCAAGTGCACGTACTGCACAAAAGCGTTCACGCGCAAAGATCACATGGTTAATCATGTACGGCAACATACAGGCGAATCGCCGCACAAGTGCACATACTGCACCAAGACGTTCACACGCAAGGAGCACTTGACGAATCATGTGCGTCAGCACACTGGCGACTCGCCGCACCGCTGCTCCTACTGCAAGAAGACATTCACACGCAAGGAGCATCTGACGAACCATGTGCGATTGCATACGGGGGATTCGCCGCACAAGTGCGAATATTGCCAGAAGACATTCACCCGGAAGGAGCATCTCAACAATCATATGCGTCAGCACTCCAGCGACAATCCGCACTGTTGCAATGTGTGCAATAAGCCATTCACGCGCAAGGAGCATCTCATCAATCACATGTCACGCTGCCACACTGGCGATCGTCCTTTCACATGCGAAACATGCGGCAAATCGTTTCCACTCAAGGGCAATCTGTTGTTCCATCAACGTAGCCATACCAAGGGTCAGGATATGGAGCGTCCATTTTCGTGTGAAAAGTGCCCCAAGAACTTTATATGCAAAGGTAAGTACCCAGTTGTTGTGATGGGTGGGGAGTAAACGAGTAGAGCGTGCACGTGGCGTCAGCATAGTGTTCCACCACATTATCCCAGACCTCTGACTCTGTATACGTCTCTTCCCTCAACAACACACAAAAGAAAAAAATATACAGCTTTATCTATTTATCACAATTAAAATACAGTAAACAAGATGTTATGATACTTAATTATTAAACAATTGAATTTGGCATTTGCATATTAATTATTGCAAACACAATTTGTGATTGCTAATTACATATTAATTATTTCAAACACAAATCCAATACATTGACTTAAAAATCAAGTATCACAACATATTCCAAGGTGTAAGTCAACAGACTCCGGCATATTTGGTGTCTGCCCCCTTTTCGAAATTTGATCTCCTAGCAGATCTTCATGTCGCTTCCATTGTCCGTTTCGCAGGTCACTTGGTTTCACATATGCGCTCCCATTCGGGCGAGAAACCGCACGCGTGCACACTGTGCAGCAAGGCTTTCGTTGAGCGCGGCAATTTGAAGCGCCACATGAAGATGAATCACCCGGATGCTATGATGCCGCCGCCACCCGTGCATCCGCATCCGCAAATACCAGCTGGTGTACTGACCCAAGTCAAGCAGGAAGTGAAACCGATCATAAGTGAGTCGGCATACACTCAATTTGAGAGAATGCGTGCGCCGTTAAGCGCGCAATCGTAAGACATTTGGCAATATCTTTTACTCTATAATTTTAACCATTTCAGTTCCCCACCATTCGGCGACAACGATGCACACCATACAACAGATAACATCGGGAGCTGCGGGCGCAGGTGGAGGCAATTCGGTTCAATTGACGCCGGGTCTGGTGCCGCTGGTGACATCAACTCTGATTTCCCATAATGCTGCTGCGGCAGCACAACAGCAATCGCAAAAACAACAGGCAGCGGCAGCAGCTGCCGTCCAGCAACAAGCAGCCGCTGCAGCGGCCGCTCAGCAACAACAACAAGCAGCTGCTGTTCACCATCAGCAACAAGTGGCTGCTCATCAGCAACAACAGGCTGCTGCGGCTGCCGCTGCTGCCCATCAGCAGCAGCAGCAACAACAACAATTGCAGCAACAACAGCAACTGCTGCAACTTTCGATACAACAGGCAGCTCATCATCATCAACAAGAACAGCATCGTCAGCAACAACAGCATCAACAACAGCAGCAGCAGCAACAACAGCAACAGCAGCAACATCATCAGCAGCAACAGCCACATCCTCAGGCCCAACCGCCGCAGCAGCAGCAACAACAACAACAACCTCCGCCAGTGCCGATTGCCTTGATCAGTGATCCCAGTGCTTTGGCACGTGCAGCCATGCAATTGCAACATTTGCCGGCCAATGTGGAACAACATCCGGTGGTTTACTAACAGTAGCCTCTATTGCACGGCTTTGCAACCAACAACACCACAACCACATCCAGCTCCTCCACAACAGCGTCAGCTTGGTGAGGAGCAGGACACCGATAAAGATCTAATTGCTGGTGTGGTGATGATGCAGCTAGGTCAACTGAAGCAACGCCTATCCACGCATAAGCAGCTAGTTTATAGTATAAAAGTAGTTTTTTAACAGCGCGCTGGTTACGCTGTATCAAAGCCGTAACAAATAAGTATCTAATAAATGTATCAGGGATTGGGATAAGATGTATATTTTGATATATATATATATATATAGACATATTATCTATGTGCGATAAATGTCAAAATCTCAGCCATCCCAATCAAAAAGTAATTCAGTCTCAACTATTGACGAGGATTAACTGATTTTTGTTTTGCAAATCCAGTTGTCAATGATTTGAAATTGAGATCGGAATCAGAAATTAATAATGTATTTCTTTCTTCCTTATACTTTCCTCTGCAAGCTTTAAAGTGCAATACAAGATATGAAAAGAAGAACCATCTTATTTTCCGTTTTCCCACTATTTCTCTCTGTGTCTTTTTCTATCCATATCTTCTTCTCTGTGTATCTACAATCTTTTAGGCGCATAGCGTCTAATTTGTTTTAAAAACGTCTTTTGTACATTTCTGAAATGTATTTGAGACGGGTTTGTGGACAAACATTTAGCTGTGCTAAAGCCACTCCCAGACTTCCCCCTCTATACATACATATATATGTGTATATATATGTATATACTTATACATATATATATATATGTATATAATTATTCTAAATACATATTAAATATGGCTTAACTTTGTAACCAGCAGCGAAAGCTTATCATGTATTTTTATGATGTCCCATTAAGTTTTAGCTATAGAAGCAGACACATACTTTCATCCTTCTCATTCATATATATAGACCTATCATCGTACTACATATATATATATACTTTATAGTTTGTATATAACACACGAAAGCAACAACAACTTTGGGAAAATCTATTTAAAAAACAACAAACAGCAAATTGTATTATTTTTTGCATTTTATAAGGCAAATCATAAACGCATAGCACATACATGCATAGGATCGGTAAAGCATAACCCAGTTATATATATTGAGGATATCCCTTTATAGAGAAAGAAACAAATCTATTCAATCGATTCAAGGCGTATTAGATCATTAAACTAACCCATACATACACACTTATATATATAAATATAATAAATCAGAGAAAGTTAAGCCTAAGACGAAAATAATAATTGTAATAACTATCGAACAGGATGAGAAAAGAGAGTTAAACAAAACAAAAAAAATATTATATTTAATGTTAGTTGAACTACTAAAAGAAAAATAATGAGACGAAGACGTAGATGGATAATGATGGAGAGATCATATTTGGCTGGATGATGAGCAGCACACTATCATTATGATTACAATTACGATAACGGATATATATAGATGTACGGACTAACTGAAAGAAAGAATTATAACAACAAGTTATTACCCCACTATTAAAGTTAACAAAATAAAAAACAAATAAACCCATATATATTTAGATATATATGTATAACTAGGCACAACTCTAAACAATTATATAAAAAGAAACATTTAACTGTGCTTATGTTGAAAACATGAACGATGATTGAGAAAGGTAATGAGAAAACGAGTTGATAAAAAAGAAAAGAAGCGCCACAAGCAACAACATATCTGCTTTAAATTTTACAAAATGAAAACTATTTAACAACAAAATGATGATCACACGAAATTATATAATTAAACATGAGTTTTAACACCAGTACACACAAACCCACATACATACAACATACACACACACACACATTATGCTTCCTTTTAAATGAAACATTTTATATACCTACATATATATATATATTTAATTTCACAAATTTAATTTAACAATTAAAAAAAAAAAACATCAACAAAAAATTGTACATGTACACAAATAAATTGCAAAAAAAATTACATCATATTTATTTTTTATCCAAGTATTGCGGTTTTGTTTGATGGGTATTCATTAATATTCATTTCGATGAAATGTTTCGAAAAACCAATTGTAATATTCTGTTAATAATTTGTTTTCTTTTTTCGTACATTAAATTTTGATTAAGTTATAAATCGACAGTGGAAAGTTATTCCGTATTATACTAAAAATGCAGGGAACAATTGAAAATTGTAAAAAAAATGATAAATGAGGAAAAACCGAGAAATCGTTTAACTAAACTTAACTAAAATCACTCCACATGATCGATATGTAAATGTAAAATGTATAAAGAAAACAACAAACATTCGTATATGTAGCATATATTTTAAAAAACATTTGAAAATTACGTTTTCATGGGATTTCAAAACAGTGTAAACTTACAATGTAAATTTGAAATTCTCGTATTAACGTATTTCTACATACATACATACACACATACACATACAAGCAGACAGGACACATACATACAGACAAATATATTTATGTAGTTGTTTAGCCGTGTTAGTTTTTTGGTGTTTTTTGAATTGGTGATTGTGTGTGTATAGGAGTCGCATATACATATACACACATACATACACATACGCATATTGTACGATTATTAACTAATATATAAAGGATATGTATGTGTAGTAAGCGAAAGGCAATTTTTAATACGAAATGCAAAGGAGAAATTCAATTGTGTTGCAATATTTGACAAAAAAAAACTAGTTTACATTTGATTTGTAAGTTGCATACACACACCAACACACATAAATACATGCAGAGAGACAAACATCTTACTTATTAACAATAAGCTCGGCATAGCGTTAATAATGTTTCCTAAAACACAGCAAGAGTGCATATATAATATATATATATATATACATACGTACACATACATATATAGAGTAAAAATGAAACGCTTGACAGCCCATTTAAATAGCAACAGCAGCAGCTGCAGCAGCAACAGAAACAACAGTAACAACAAAATAACAGTAACAATACTATATAGAAACAATAATGTACTATAAAATCAGATACAATACCACTATATATACCTAAAGAAGAAAACAAATGGAAATATATATGCCTATACAAGAAAACATTGGATTATAAATTGCAAAACGACAAAATAAAGCAAAAACAAAAAGAAAGTATAATAATAATATTAACAAAATTAAAACATAAAGCAAAAAAACAACAACAACAACGTATATAGAATATATTGTAAAAGTTATGAATAAATGAAGTGTAATTTAAATTGACAAAGTAGTAAGCACTAAACAAACGAATAAAACTGAAAAGCAAACAGCAAAAAAATAACATAAAAAAACAGCAATAAGCATACAAAATTAACATTAAAATCTTAACTTGAAACGAATGGGTAAGGTTTACCGCTACGAAGGTTTATTCCGCCCTGAGATATGCAATGAAAACGAGGACTTGGTGGAGAAGCTTTGAAACATTCTCTCTGACAACTCGGCATTATCTTTCCAAAAGATCGAAACTATTTACTATATATGTATATGCTAATTCCCCAAAGATATCACTACTATAAAGCCAATTGAGAGATACCCAAAATTAAAAGCGTGCCAAGTTGTACAGCAAAAGGGAGCAACTCTTTGGTTTTTAGGGTCTCAAAGAAGATTGCATTGATCTACACCGGTGGACAACCAGACACATGGACTCCGCCCGTCAGACTGATCACAAATATATATACATATGTACTTCATATAGCCGAAGTTGCTTCCTTCTATGCCTTGCAAAAATCAGACCAATTATTACCCTTTCCAAGGGTTTAATTAGGAAATCATTTAAATTTATTTACTTAGCCAAAAGTTTATGGAACAATATTTGGTAGTTATAGTTTTTGGAGAAGATGCCACTACAATTTTCTTAATTTTATTGCATTTCATTTGTAATTTTTGTGTATTGAATTGAAAACATAGATTATGATTCGCCTTCATTAATTTCATCCTCATTTTCTTCTGGAATGGTTGGCAGCTTGCGGAGACTAGTACTAAAATGATATGAACTAGACATCTGATCCATGGCTCGTCCAGTTGACAAAGGCTCCCCCCCTTGGTCACGACCCCAAAGTTCACGCAAGCCCCGCAGAGCTACATCGAGCTCCCAGAAGCGACGAACCAAATTAAATAGACGATTTCTCACATTTTGCAAATTTTGTGTTGTGGTTTCAAAACTGATTGGGCGCTCTTCATCAGCTGCATTATCAGGAGATCTTCCACTCGAGTTTCTTAAATCCAATGGATTCATATTAAATTTTTCAATTCCAAACTATATTGTAAATATTTATTAATTTCTTAATGAAACATAAAGCAATGGTTGATGAAACCAAATATTAAATGAATTTTTTTTAGAAAAAGGTATTAATGTAGCTTGAACAATAATTTTAAAGTCTTATAGCAATCAGAAAGTGCTTTTTAGAGCTCAAATGAATGAACTAAATTGCAGTTACTGAATCTAAAATAATCTATCTATATAAGTATAACTAATATCGTTTCAAATCATAATTTAAACAGAATGATGAAAAACCAAAATTTACGTTTAGTTTGGCTTAAATTTTGCATTCATTTTTGTTTGTAGTGGAGGATCGATTTTCACTATCGTATAGAATTGTTCTTTATCGTATACGATACACCATCTTATGCAGTCACAGTGAACAAAGTCACAACTCACTGCATTCGAGTATCTGCTCATCACTATGCATTTCGGAATGAAAAATGGAACTTAGGTAGATGGATGGGTAAGGGCCATGGAATAATGCGCCCGTTGTGACTGGAAAACCACCCCTAAATACCTTCATCGGGTGGCTAGGTAAGTTGCGATCATCTGGCGTTTGTGTACTGAATTTTTGTTTAGTATTGAAAATGAACTAAAACTGAAAAGAACAAATTGCATGTACATATGCATATATAATGACATCAGCAACAGCTAAATCTGAAACAGGTAAAACGTTAAATAAACAAAAACTGTTAGATTGCAAATTTTACATAAACATTGACTTCTAGCAGAAACACACGCTACTGCATCCCTGATGCAATTGAATGACGATGTTCTGGCCCTGATAGTGCGTTATTTAAATGTTTATCAGCAATTCGAAATGGCCCAATTACATAGTCGCCTTACAAGTATTGTCCAGATGATTTGGAGGACACGTATCCGTAATGTGTTTCTCGAAGATGAAATGTTTCGCCGATCTGGAACATCAGCAAAGCAATTTTTGGAATTTATTTTGGCCCTCGGACCCCACATGCAAGGACTAAAGTGTCATCAGTTGGATGTGAGACGATTACGTTATCTGAGTAATCATAGTTTGAGTGGGGTGACTAGTTTCGAGTGGCTAGTGGAGAGCCAGCGACGTGGTCGTGTTCGTTTTGTGGACGAGGATGTACGTCTATTGCGTCGTGTTTTTCCCTCTTTGAGGAAACTGAAACTACGAGGATGCCAGATAACGGGCAAATATCTATGTGATTTAGAGTTACTTAACGAACTCTGTTTGGATGATTGCCAATATTTGGAATCGCAATATTTTCCAGAAATATTTCGACAATTACGACTAAGAAAATTTGATATTATGGAAGACTGTGATGAGGTCAACTGCTGTGATTTGATCGATCTGCAACTGTGTCCCACACTGGAGCACATTAAGATAGCCGACTATCATCTTTGCATGGAATCGGATATTACACAACAGCTACTGCAATTGCCCAACTTGTATAAACTGTCCATATATTCGAGAAACTTTGTGTTTGATGTCTTATCGCGCTTAGCGCGACCCAGTAATCTCTTACCAGGTGGCGAGGGAAGGGCTTTGGTTGCCCGCCGACAAATTGAGGGATTCCGTTTTAGCGGTTTACTTCATGACTACGGACGTTTCTTTCGCGAACTGAGCCATCTACGCCAGCTCGAGAGACTAGAGTTACATGGCCAACAGGAAGAGGAACAGGACCAACTGCAGTGTCTAGAAGATCGAGCATTAGTACAGCTTGCCAGTAAGTTACCTGCCCTAACTGAACTGCATTTATGTGGCTATCAATTGGAGAGTCCTGCGGGTATATTAGAATTCATCATCAATTGTCGATACTTAAAAATATTGGATATAACCCGATCTAAATGTTTGGGCGACATCCTTGTATGGCGTTCCTTGGGCATATTAACCAAACAAAAATGGCGCCATGAGCCCATAGAACTGTGGATCCGAAAGAGTGATATTAATCCCGAAATTATTCATTCATCGCGCTATTTGGATAATGAACGTCTTCTAAGGATCGAAACCAGGCGAATAATTCAAAGCGAGGACTACATGAATGGCGTTTTAAAGTTCAGCTTTGTCAGATGAGTCGAAAGGTGCTGTGTCTAGCCCATAAATCAATATACGGGCAATGTATACAGATAACGAATCTATTGATCCAAGACTGAACTTTTTGATTTACAATATTTGTACTTGAATACTTATAATACCCTGCTGGGAAATTGGGTGCACAAGTTAAAGTTATAAACTGAAATTACAATAAAATATTAAGCAGCAATCAAAACAAGTTGAAGTTTCACTGGGATAAAGACTTTAGAAAGGGCATTTCATGTTCGTTGACTTTCTTTTCCCCTCTTCTACATATACAAGATTAAATCATGCCCTTTGGTCTCATTTAAGTTTATTTATTGCCCTTTTAGAAAATATAATTGTATATATGTACATATGCATGTGAGTTAGGATTCCTATTCCCGAACTATGAAAATTAATAATAATAGGCGGTATATTAACAAATGAAAATGTTAATCAAAATACAAACTATAAATAATTCAAACACATTTAATTATTTTCTAGTTACAAAGTTATGTAAATTACTTTTACTAAATCAACTTTGTCCGTTGTCTATATCAAAAGATTGAAAATACTTGTAAAGGATTTTGGATACTAAAGTTCCCCCTCTCTATACGCCTATGCGATTCCATTTATTCATATATGTATGCCTAGATTCCTGGAC
This sequence comes from Drosophila austrosaltans, assembly GCA_035045865.1. NCBI lineage: Eukaryota > Metazoa > Arthropoda > Insecta > Diptera > Drosophilidae > Drosophila > Drosophila austrosaltans. The sequence goes on from JAWNOQ010000200.1 coordinate 9,010,993, forward strand.
AATGTTAAATGCATTGCCAATGCCGCCTTCTAGTTTTGTTTTATCTCTATCAATACATCAATACCCATATTGGGAGCAAGTGTTTTTGAGAATTGGTGGATTCATGTTGGGTGTGCTCAGATTGCAGGAACCTTATCAGGCACATTGAACCACTAACTAACTAATTGACATAGTAAATAATATACATACATACATACGAATGAATACATAAATAATTTAGAGAAGTTAGTGCTCATATTCGATGGCGATCGGGTTAGAGTTTAGGTGATAAGGTGCCACATTTAAGACCCAAAAACAAAATATAAACGCTTCGACAAATGTATGTAAGTGCGCGATGCAGGCATTTGATGGCGAGGGGGGCAGAACACCAACTCCGTCGGCACAAAATCGTTAAAGATAACCCCAGCCTAGCGAAAGATTATGGAGCTGTTGAACTGACAACGACAGAGCGAAGCAACATTTAAACTATAAGTACTACATCGGGGCCTAAGTGCAATAAACATAAAATTAATTGTACACTGAGAAAAAAATACATTTAACTTCTATTACATTTTCATGTGTAATTTAACTAAAGCAAACATATTTCAAAAACATACTTTTATATTATATTTGTGATCACATCTGGATTCATTTCGCTCAGTGTAATCGTTAACTTTCTTAGGTGCAATATCATTTCATTCTGTGCATTACATTTATGTTGTTTTTTTTTTGTCGTTGATTCTTTTGCATTTCTTCACTTTATTTTAATATTTGCTTTTGCCCTTTTTTTATATTTTTTTTTTTTTTGTTTGTATTGAAGTATTGAAAATTGTGTTTTCCAACGTCAGTCGCTATCAAGACGGCATTCGTGGCGGTTCAATTCCAATCAAAGTGTAAGAAGAAAGTATTTTTCGATAGAAGATCTTGAAGTAAGAAAGGAAGAAGAATTACAGACTTAATCAAAGTGAAAAGATAACCCGTAGATCAGCGGAGCGGAGTTGTCAAAGAAAATCAACTCGGAAAATTTATTAAATATTTATAATTAATTTCATTTGTTCAACAATAAATTGAAATTGTTTTCCACTTTTTGGCATCAAATTTTTGGTAAGTGAAAAAAATTGACAAATTTTATATTAATTTGGAAATGTGATTCAAAAGAATAGCAAGGAATATCTTTTGGACCAAATTTGAAATCGATAAACTTCTGAAAAATTAGCCCCTAAGTTAATAACTTTTTAAATAGATTGAACATATAGAATCTATATTAAAGATAATTGCAAAGATATTATACAATTAAAGTGTTTTTAATATGATCTTTTGAACTACAAACAGGATCTTTTGAACCACTTTTTCCGAACCGCCCCTTTCAGATCATTTGAACCATTTTGAATTCAATTAATCTATATGCAGTTATTATTTAAACAATGTTCGTATAATTATTATTTATTATACGTATTTTTTGTATATAAATTTTAATATATATTTATCCATGATTGACCAAGCGAACAAACAGTTGGCTATTAGGTTGACAATTAGTCTTAACACCTAAAGACGGCAGGGATCAAGGGAAAACCAGTTAAGCATAAAGCAAATTCAACCCGTGAGACGCTTAAAAAGTTAAGCAAAATTCTAAATTTCAGTCTCATTTCAGATTTTACGGTCACGGTGAAATGATCGTTAAGCAGCGCGTTATCTGGACTAGTCTGGTGGGTCTTCTGCTGACTAGTTTAAGTGTCATTTGTCTGATTAACTTTAAAAACATTCATCGGCGTGCACTGGAATGGTTTATGATATTAAAGCCGAATTCGATGATAACCAATTTGTGGGAGAAGCCCAATATGGATATGAATTTGGATCTGTATCTCTTCAATTGGACAAATTCAAAGGATTATAATAATCCGCAAATTAAGCCATCTTTTGAAGAATTGGGCCCTTATCGGTTTACAGAGAAGATGGAAAAATTGAATGTGGTTTGGCATGATGAGAATTCCACCGTGTCATATTTTCGACGAAGTCGCTTTGATTTTGTTGAGGAAAAGAGTGCGGGAAAGCCAATGGATTTGATTGTAACACCAAATATGTTAAATGTTGGTATCCATCACAAATCACTGAGTTGGAATCCGATGCTAAGAACCCTCATGCTAATGGCCATCAATATATATGGCAATGAGCCGACAATGACCCGACCTGTCAAAGATTGGATGTTTGATGGTTTCGATACACCGTTGATAAAGATGAGCAAAATGGTACCGAGTAGCATGGTGCCAGAATTAAAGTTTCCCTATGAAAAAATTGGCTTTGGTTATCCGGTATGTTTAATCCTAATCTGATATTATGTTCCGCTATTATGTTTGCCATATTCTGATTACAGCGCAATGGCAGTACAGAGATTTATGGACATCACAATGTCTATACGGGTCGGCAGGATTTCAGTAAGTTGGGTCAAATAGCTAGATGGAGATATGATAATATCTCATTCGCCAGTCCCAAGTGCAAGCTGAAGGGTAGCACTGGAGAATTTCATCCAACACCATTGAAAAGGAATAAACCTATATCATATTTTTTGCCCGATATTTGCCGCGAATTGGAAGTGGACTATGCCGGCACCACCACCTTTGAGGGTATTGAGGGTTACGTCTACAAAGGCAGCGCCAGAAATATGGCAAATGGTACATATATATTGATTATCCTTGATCCTTGCTTATATATAGATAAACGTTTAATTTCCGTTTCTCCAGCAACTGATAATCCTCAAGAGCGATGCTATTGTCAGGATGGTTGTCAGCAAGTACGATCAGGCTTGTTAAATGTATCCAAATGTTGGTACGATGTGCCTGTGTTTGCCTCTTATCCGCATTACTATCAAGCCGATCCCTTCTATGCAGAGCAAGTGGAGGGCATGAAACCAGATAAGGATCGCCATGAAATGACAATCACATTAGAGCCCAACACGGGTATGATTCTGGAGATGAAAGCACGTATTATGGCTAGTCTGTTGGTGGAACCAAGACCCGAATCGTATGTAATAATAATTATTTTTCTCTTGGAAGACCATTAATCTTATTTTCATATGTTCAGAGTCTTTCGGAAATCACGCCGTCACTTCTTTCCGCTTATCTGGGCTGATTATAATGTACGCATAACACCCGATTTACTGGACCTCCTCAAATTAGTACCCATCTCAATAGTGGTGGGAAATATATTATGCTGCTTGGGTGTCGTCTTGGGATTGATTATGCTTTTATGGTATCCACGACAAATTCTATTAAAGAAACGGCTAATGCAAACGATGGAGATTTCTGGCATGGAGTCAAGTTGTGTGTCGGAACAAATAAAGAACTGTACCATCGAAGGATCGCCATTACTCAACGGACTTCAATATGTTCCCAAAGAACCGGCGGGAAGTGCTAAGTGAATAAGCTTTAGAATATGCTCAATTGCATGTGATAAGGATAAGTTCCAAGGGGTTTTTACTGTAGATACATTTAAGTTTATACTTGATATTTGCTGGGTGTGTACAAATTAAGTTAATAGTTAATAAAAAAAATATACAAATACAATTTAACAGGTTTTTTTTACATAGAAATCTGCTTTATCTTTTGAACTTTGGTGCTTTTTCCTTTCCTTTATTATCAACCACGCCATAAAGCTACTTACATATGTACATACATATATGTACATATGTATGTATGTATGTATAAGCCACTTTGCTAAAAACTCCAAAATAACCAAAAACACTCATCACCGCCCCCTTTCCGTTTTCATTTACTGATAAAAGCATTTATGAGTATTATGATAGGATTCCTGTAATTTTATTTTTTCATCGATTTTTCATTAGCTTAAAACTGAAAAAAATTAAACTGTCTGTTTAAATATTTGAAAATTTTACCGTTTCACAACCGATTCAGTGAAAAATAAAGAGGCAAACAGGTTTCCCTACTCGCTCAGAGAGTAAAGGAAATAACCAGAGAGAGCGAGAATGAGAGAAACGGCCAAAGAGAGTGAGAGAGATAACTCATTTGTAGTTGTTGTCTGATTATACCCTACAACGGTCGATATCTATTGGAATTTTATATACGAATGCTCCATATTGCATTAATATTTCAATGAATGTGTCAAAAATCTATACTTATGTATATGCATCCACAATTTCAAACATTGGATATCGTAATAAATCCTTTTATCTTTAATATGTATCGTCATTAACGTAATGCAATCTAGGGAAATTGGCATAGAATTGTTTCATAACTACACATTTAAATGCGCAATAATAAATTTTTTAACATTTCAAAAGAATTCCTTTGGATCCATATATAATTTTCAAGTTCAAGTAGAGTGTGTAGTTTATATTTTCATAGGTTACCCAAACCAGTAGAGTATTCAGCAGTCGATACGGCCATATTCATATTTTCATTTAATGAAAAAGAAATAATTGCTGTTGCTTTGGTGGCGACGACTTTTAAAATATACTTTTTTTTAGTCACAGAGCAACCGCCACACGGGAAACGACGATCGATCGCGGTGGTTAGTTCAAGATCAATAGAAATAACGGTGCGAAATCGGATTAAGACTGTGCGCGAGCAAGTGAGACGACGAGACAATTAAAAGCGAATATCAAATCACTAAAGAGGAGGCAAGGCAAAGGCGCTCACGCAAAGAAACAGTATTTAGACATTGGCGTCTCGTTGCGTGTTGCCACCTCGTTGAATATTTATAAAGTGACAACAATTACGATTTACAATTAAAATTGATATCAATTGAACTAAATGCAAGTGTGATACAAAACAAAATATACGATTGGAAAAGCCGAAGAAGCATTAGAAGTGTGACATGTAGCAAAAAGTTGACAGCGTCGAAGAAGAAGCAGAATCGCTAAAAACAAGGCTGTAAACATAATAACAACAAAAATGTAAGCAAATTATGACAAAATAAAGGAGAAGAACCAACGCTACGCACAACGTCAGAGGGAGAGAGAGTGTGTGTAAGAGAGCGTCAATGCAAAGAGAGAGCGAAAGGGAAAGAGAGAGAGATTGTGTGAGTGGCAAGGGCGCGGACGCCAGAGTTAAACGTGCCGCGTCTATCTGTTTCGCTTTTGTTTAATGATCAAAATTTGGTTAAACAAATGTATAATAATTATTTATGATGGAGTTTACTTTTATTATGTCAAAGATTCCACGCGTCTGACGCATCACCCAGAGTGAGTTTGCAAGAATGAAACCCGATAAAATTTTTTTGTAAGAAAGTGTGTGTGAGTGTAGGTAGATATGCATGTATATATGCACATATGTACATACTCTGTACAAACAATGTACATATTTGTGTACATACTTACATACATATGTACATATCTATATCGGCCAGATAGCGCGGGTGGATAAGTCTACCCTACACCCATGCCATAAAATGGCATATTGTGATCGACAAAATTTAAAAAGGAATCATATTGCAGCCAATCTTGCCTTGTCTTCTGTCAACACCAAATTTATGTATGCATGTGTGTACATACATACATATGTATGTGCATATACATACTTACATACATCAGTATGCGGTTATGTGCTTGGTTAGGGTTAAAGGAGTCATATTTAATATCGTAAAAAAGAAGAACTTGTGTTAATTTACACTCCCACTTGGTGGTAGAGTATTGCAAAATTCGATGATCTATTCACATTGCCGTATGGATTTTTTTTCTTTTTTGGCACATTGCACTGTCTATTAATAAAACACGATTCAAAAAGCATATAAAAGCAGGCAGAAACATGTCAACAGGTTGCGGAAGTGACGCCAAATGTGAAGTCAAGGACTCGGTTCTCTCAAATTCTCTTTGAAGGAATATACATACATACAGCTGCGGTAAAAATAATAGCACCATAGAGTGTTGCCAAGTTCAAATTGTCAAAAGTTTGAAAAAAACAATATTTTTGATTAGTAAAATTATTGAAATTAATTTAAAACTCTATCAACATATTTGTAATAAGAAAAGATCCTGAATTTTTGGCATTTTTTTTAAATATATTCACTTTTTAAGTTTTTTCAGTCAAAATAGGGCGGTAAAAAAAATAGCACCAATGCAGTTACAGTAAGGAAAAGAAAAAGTTATCCTTGAAATAGAAAGCAAAATTATTTGTAATTCATTAATATGGTTTTCAACTAATGTGTTAATACTTTGATGAGTATCCTTTATTGACAATTATGGCCGCACAGAGCCTTGGGATAGAGTCCACTGAATCCTGGCATTTGGTCCTCGGAATCTTTCCCCAACTCACTTTTATGGCCATCCAAATGGCTTCATTACTTGTCGAATTGCAAGTATTATCTTCTTATTTTGACATCAGTCCACAAATTTTCAATTAGATTGAGATCTGGTGACTGTGGAGGTCATTCCATAACGTTGATGGTATGGTCTGCAAACCACTTTTTGCCTTTTTTGGTAGTGTCCTTTTGGATATTGTCCTGCTGGAAGACTCATTTTAATGGCATTTCATCCTCTGCATATAGAAGCATTACTTTCTGAAGTATATTGACATAAACGTGTTGATACATGATCGTTTGAACCCAATATATGGGATCTACGCCTTAATAGGAAAAGCGGCGGAGATTTTGCTCTCTTCGAGCACTTTTTAACAGTTATCCTTTTTTCATCACTGGAGTCCTTTCCATGGCCCATATTTTTATGAAACAGTAATATAATTGATACCTTTTTTTTTTTATTTCCTAAAGAATCACTAGTTCTAACATATTTGTCAAGTTTCCAGTGTTAATTTACTCTCAAAACTTTTTTTTTGACAAAAACATGTGGTTGGTGCTATTATTTTTACCGCGCAATTTTGGTTTATCCTTTCTATTTTGCCTTTTTTAAGAAGAACCGTTATAATTTTAGCTCTGTTTTTTGCTCTCTCAAATCAGAGAGAGTCCAATTAACACAAGAGAAAAAAAAATTTAAACCAAATTCCTTTTAGTCGAGTTTTACTGTCAAAAAAAGTGAGCTGCTTGCAGTGGTGCTATTATTTTTACCGCAGCTGTACGTACATAAGTATGCGTGTGAATATTTGTACATATTTTGTACTAAAAAAGAAAATACTTAAAAAGCACTAACTAATAGTCATAACAACAGCAACAAAAAAAAAAAAAAAAACAATGTATGACTCGGGCTATGGCCCAAGTGCTAATTTGCCTGATTATTATTTGCTCGAATGAATTGGCAATATGCGAAAAAGTTTTTTTTTTTATATTTTTTACCATAATCTGGTTGACTATATACAAACATACACATCGCTACGTACATACTTAAGGTAAGGAAAATAATCGGAGCAAATGAAGGTGGGTTAGAGAGAGGTGTGCGAATGACTGTGTGTGTGTGTGTAGATAAAGAGCTGGGCGTAGAAAAACTGGTTTTCGAGTGTTTTTTTAACCTCGCTACGTGTGCATTAATAATACAACAATATAAATAATTGTACGTGCTTTTTGCATTGAAATTTTTTAAATATTATCAATAATGTAAATAATAAACGGCAAAAGCCTAACCGATTGCACCTCTTCGATGGATGACAGATGCCTGGCAACAACAAATAAACACGCATCAGATATGTATGTATGTGTGCTAGATGCCATGGCCAACAGACCCAAACCCTCGTCATCATATTACGCACAAATGAGTTTTTAATTGTGAAAAACGTTTCAAACTAAACAAGTTTTGAAGTCCATTGCCGCCAGTCAAGAAATTTCCATTTTATCTACACATACAATCACACAAAAATAAATGCAGTGGCTTTGCATGGATAAAAAATTATGTAGACATTTAAGTTTTATTTAGTTTAGAAACCTTATTTCCATTGGTTGATTCATTCGCCTTATTCATTAAAAGGGATCAAGTTGGTTATTTAACACTCTTTTTAAGCCAAACTAAAATTGGAACAAACAGTATTAATAAACTTGTTAATTCATAATTATTATGGTTTTCCAAATTTGTTATTTTCAAGATAATAAAAATTATGAGAGTGATGATGAATCACCGAAGCCGATGAATAAGAAAAACTCAAATTATGAGAGTAAATCTTCAACTTTTGCACAAGGATAAAATTATCATCAGCACACTTTTCTTTGATAACCTTTAACTTAAGTCGATTTGAGTAGTTTTGAAGTTACAAAAGTTAGGAAATCTAGTGGCTTGATTTAGTATTGGATTTTCTGAGACGTAGAAAAATTTAAAAGTGTCTTAAAAATTATGAAAATATACATATATGTACATACATAACTTTGTCTATCAGTTAAGGCGAAAAAAAAACCATTTGATTTTACAGAACCTGGATATATTTATACAGATTTACTTACACACATTCAAGTATTTTCTCTAAACATTTGAATGCAATCCGATAAATATTTTTGCAATTATAGCGAATTTTGTAAGATTACGTTAATTATGTGTAAACAATTCTAAAACTTTAAACGCATTCTTCTCAAACAATGTTTGGCATCTCGATTTCTCAGCAGAAAGTCAACCGATCAGTCTTAAATGTGCACACAATATTCTTAGATAAATTTCTTATGTAAATGAATGAAGAAATTAAATTAAAAAAAGGAATTAAATTAAAAAAAAAACCTGAAAAAAGTTTTGTTTTAATAATATAGCATTACCATATGCTTTAAAAGAATCTGCAATGTTTTTTTTATACACAATTGTGTGTTCTTGATTGCGAAGACTCTAGACTCTCGACGATTGTTCACACCGAATTCGGTAGCTATAGCTCTTAATGTCTCAGAGATCTAGGTGTTCATACGGACGGACAGATGGAGAAACTCAATCGACTCGTCTGTTAATGTTGATCAAGAATGTATGTACACCTGGTCCTCGCTTAACACTACCTCACTTAACACTAACTCGGTCTTACACGATTGCAAATTTGCTACTCTCTTAACACGCTACGATCTAACACGATGTGAAAAATATTTCAAAAAGAAGAATTTTGACTTCAATGAATTTTTGTTGGACAACGCCTCTGGACATCTGAAAAATAGAAGCCATCCATCCGAAAGTTAAAAGAAAATGTCTACAACTACTACAACAGCCAATCATTGTCGGTTCTGGAGAAACTGAGTCTACTCATAATTTGTCTTTAGGAAAACTTAAAGAAATCATTGACTTGGCAAGCAACCTAAAATCTTCAGTTGAAAACTCTGATCCTAATATCGAAAGACGATTAAATTTTGCAAGACAGTTGGGAAAAACCATTTTTCCTTACCAGGAGTGCTACAAAGAAGCTTTGAAAGCCTAAATCGAAAATGACTGATTTTTTTAACAAGCAATAAAAACGCCAAAAAAAAGACTTCTTAAATTTTTATTACTTCCAATCGGATTTCATACTTTTTAGTTTTTTTTTAGTTTAATTTTGATATTGCAACTATTGTACAAAATAGTCCAAATTGGAAAAATAGTTGTTTTGTTTTGAATCTTTGGTCATCTTGGAACCTAACCCCTTATTTTGTATGAAACCCACTCCTCACTTAACACGAATTCGCTTAACGCAGTGTTTTCTAGGAACGTAACCCCCGTGTTATGCAAGGGTCAGGTGTAATGTTCCTGCGGTCGGAAATGCTTTGCACCGCCTGTTACATACATACAAGCGACTTTATAATTCCGTTTTACCGCATGGGTACAGTGTATAAAAACTGTTTCTATTAAAAATTTATGAAAGGAAATTTTTTCGAGCATACTAGCTGCTTATAACTGCTTAATTTAGTTTAAAATTAAAAGGACTAATAAAAATCAAGCAACGTAGAAAGGTTTATGAAGCTTAAAGTCCTACAAACACGATAACTGGAAGTTTAATCTGGGACTAGGGTTTATAAAGGAGCTACGAATTCATTTGGGCTACACAATGCATTGTGCACTCTTTCATCATGAGACACAGGTGAACATAAATAATTTCATTTACCAAAAACCAGCGCTAGACCAATTAGCTCTATTCAAACATTTCTAAAATGAATATTACCTGAATTTAAGGGAAGTTTTTAAAACTGTATTCTCAAAAGTCCAATTCGACAATATGACTCATAAGAATTTGTTGTTTTCAAAATGAGACCTAGAGTCGGTTGTCTGAAACCGGTTTAAAATGTTTAAAATTTAACCCCACAAATCATAAAAGTTGTTTACATATAAATCCTAAAACGATGTACATTATACATTTATTTGTACATATATATGTACATATGTATATATAATTACATAATAGGGACACACACATACATATACATGTTATTTAATTTTGCGGTTTTACTTGGACCGCATCAAGTGAAAATTTTTATTACAATTAGACACAAAAATATATATATAAATGTATCAAAATGTATAATTAAGTGCGTCGCAGTAAAAAAAAAAAAAATATTGTAGACTGGATTGGCTGTTGTTGTTGTTGGGGTGTTTTACACCGCGTGATCGGCCTTCTCTCGCTCTCCCGCTATCTTTCTCTCGAGCACTCTCCTTCATTTTCTATATTTTTTCCTCTCATTTGGTTTTTGTTGCGATTTCTCAAAGTTCCTCTAGACATTTATTGGCATCGAGCCCTGTGTATGGGAAAATTAGAATTGATAAGCCATGCCCATGATGATAAGCTGGCTGGCTACCCGCATGTACATACAAATAGTTCACCTAACAATGTTTCCACTCACACAACTCTCTTTCAGCAGTACAGAAAAAGAAACTCGTCAATCTAAAGCCAGTGACCGGACGGAGGAGAAGGCAGCCAGTCGGACAACAATCAGACGATTTTCACCCGCCCCCCTCCCTCCCTGCCTTATATAGAACAAAACGAAGTCGGGAGATGACATCACGTGTGCGTCATTGCGCCCGTTTGGGCATCATTTTCTTGGGAATCTGTTGCATAGTCGCCGGCATATATCTATTTCGCAATTGGATCGAGATGTTTACACGCATGCGCGGCAAGGTAAGTGCAGAAAAAAAGGTAGCACAAGCCACCACAATGTTATCTAATCTCTTATCTTATCAACATGGATATGTGTATGTATGTATGTACATACAGGCACCATGAAACATGAAAACATTTCTTACTGTCCCTATACCTATTCCTGTCCACTGTCCTCGTTTTGCTATTTGCAAATTGACAGAGCATTGAAGGGGTCAACAAAGTTGATTCCCATTTGCATAGAATTTTTAGCGACTCTGTGTGTGACTTTAACCCCAGCAATTGTCGACTGATTGAAGCTCATTTAATTCATCAAAATGAAATTCATGTATATATGTATGAACGTATAGTATATACATTTACCAAAAAAAAAAAGAAAGAAGAAAAACGAACTATTTTTGCAGGTGTTCAAACAACAAGAGATAAGATATTACATTTTCGATGTTGGCTTTTATTAGGCAACTGACTAATAATCATAGTTAGTGATTAAATTGATTGACTCTATCATCCATCAAATGAATCATTCAACAGTTGCAGGGTTAATGATCCGATACCAAATCGATCAATTGCCATTACTATGTTGGCCAAAAGAAAAACATATCCCACCTTCCTTCACACATAGAATATTCGTATGTACATGCATGCATATTATCTTATCACGAAATACGAAAAAAAAACTCAAAATTAATTTAGCGATAGGTTTAACTGACATATTTTGGTTTCGATTAGGGAAGGCGACAATTCCAATTCGGTTCATAAAAAGCTTAAGGAAAAAAAAAGCACCATAGTCCGTTTCAGGTGTTGTGCCCTTGACCGACCATTGCACACCTGCTAATTGGGCTGTCTTTGTGTGATATAAGGTTTCCTACCTGCATATATGGTCAACACGTGTCTTCTCTCTAATACAAAGAACAATTTTGTGTTATATCAGTTCATTTGGCCATTGCTTTAGTCATTTCCGGCGACCAATTGTAAAGATAATAGACAAAAAAAAAAAACAAAGCACTGATTAATCAAAAATATGCAACGATAATAACTAGCTACAAATATGAAAATAGTTTGTAAAAAGGGATAAGAAAGCCAAAGAACTGACGGTTCCAAGAGTTTCACTGTTCTGTGTATTCGTCTTTCCGTTTATTGGGAAAACAAATTCTCAGGTTTTTCAATGAAATCAAACACATTTGCTCTGTCTCAACATTTTATCGATATCGGAAATGACTATAAACAATTTTCACATTAGTCATTTGAATTTGATTGATAACATCTGGAAACATGGTTAATCAAGGTCATTTCTTGATAAATGTTTACATAAATTTTTGCTAGATCATTATTTACCGTGCATATCACTTGATGTATTCCTTTCTGCTACAATTTTTAATCATGTTTTCGAACTGATCATACAAACCGTTGACATTTTCTCATCTTGATCTTATGATATTTAGCAGCGTTCCATACAGTCCATACAGTCAAGTTCGAGCTCAATTTCTATTCAAATTAAATCAATCAAATATGTAGACTAATAAAGCTTGTCTTTATATAAGCTAATTGCTTTCAATTATCATAATAAATATTGATAAGGAATATCAAATATTTCTGATCACTTATTTCAGGAAATGGCACTCAGTCCCACATCCAGATCATTTGATGGCTGGAAGGTTTCACCTTTGCCACTGAACTTTGATGTCTACATATTCAATTGGACGAATCCGGAGTACTTTTATGTTGGCTCTGGTCAAAAGCCACGCTTTGAACAACTGGGTCCATATCGGTTTAGGGAAAAACCAGATAAAGTCGATATCAATTGGCATAATCAAAACTATTCTGTGTCATTTTACAAGAAATCGTTTTTCTATTTTGATGCCGAGGGCAGTAATGGAAGCTTAAGTGATGTCATAACATCGGTTAATACCATAGCACATGTAAGTTTTTAACGTTATACATTTGATTTTACAGTTTAACTATAATTAATCGTTTATAGGCTGGATCCATGCGGGCTGGTGAATCATCTTTGGGCAACTTTTTCATTAATAGCGCCAATTCTCTATATTCTCAAAAAGTGAGCATCACAAAAACTGCTGAGGAATTCCTATTCAAGGGTTTCGAGCATCCGTTCATTAGCATCGGAAAGATCTTAAATCCGTCCGTAGTTAAATTTGGACGAGTAGGTTTTCAATATCCACGCAATGGCTCTGAGGAATTTGATGGTCATTTGAATATATTCACGGGAGCTGATGATATAGCCAAAATGGGACAGATTCACACGTGGAACAATTTGACTCATACGGGAGCCTTTGAGGGAGCTTGTGGTCAGGTTATGGGTTCCATGGGTGAGTTCTTTCCACCCAATTTGAAGCCTGCGGATACTGTTTACATGTACATGCCCAAAATGTGTCGAGCTGTACCCCTGGATTACACGGCAACGGTCACTGTGCATGGCGTAACAGCCTATAAATTTAGTGGAACGGAACATGCATTGGATAACGGTACTTTGCATCCGGAGACAAGTTGTTTTTGCGAAGAGGGGGACTGCCAACCTGTTGGCGTGATCAATATACGAAAATGTGCTCAGAATTCCTCCGTGTTCATGTCATTCCCGCATTTCTATAAAGCGGATCCCAGTTATTTGGAAGCTGTGGAGGGTTTACTACCGGAGGAGGAGAAACATGAATTCTTCATGACCCTAGAGCCAAATGCTGGAGTGCCCATGGATGTGGGTGGTGGTTTTCAGGCTAATTATCTCATCGAACCGATACCTGGAATAAGGTAAAGTTATAATAAATAAATGTGAAAACCAACCATATTTAACGAACGTTGTTTTTCCCTTTTACAGTTTGTTCCGAAACGTTCCACGAGTCATGATGCCATTGATGTGGTGTGAGGAACGTGTACGTGTCACTGAAGAAATTGCAGCTGACATAGCATTAGTTCCCCTCATTGTTCTCCTTGGCCAGATAGTCACTGGCATTTTGCTAGCTGGCGGCCTCATATGCACCTGTTGGTATCCCACACGGCAAGTGACCCATCTTTGTCATGGCGATCCCAAGGCCAAGGCAAATGTCTTGCGTCCGCTTACCACATTCGGTGTGGGTGGTGGCGGCAGCAGCAACGCTGCCAACACCTCGACAACAGCAGCAACAGTATCACCACTTCGCTTCAATCAAAGATCCACTAATGATCGCATAGGAGTCCGTCTGCTGGATTACAGACGTGATTCGGGCTTACACGATGAGAATAGCAGAGACAACTCCCCGAGAGAGCGTTTGATATCGGAAACCGACTCTCCCGATGTGATAGTTAGATAATAAATAAGTAGAAAATCGGTTAAACTATACTTAAAATATTTTTTTTTGTTTTCGCATTCATGCATTTCGGTTTATAACAAAACAAAAATCATTTTTTGCCCAAGACTACTCGTTAAATTGTTATCTATATAGTTTAGATGAGTACAAAACTGATGAAGCCATTTTGCCTATGCCAATCCCAATTTATATTCATATATCATTCACCACACATGCCCGCATAAACTATATCTTTATAGAGCTATATACCTTCCCCTCACTACACTTTGAGAGAGAGAGATTGAATAAGATTATTTATTTTAGTGCCAAAAAGTAGAGAGAATGTTAATCAAACAACCCAAACAAAAAGTCATTAACTATTTTAATAGATTAAAACTGAAAGTTGTATATAAAACGATAAACTTTTCATCCCTACCACTACTTTGCCCATCATTGAAATCTTTAAACTGCGCACGTCCAAAGTATTTATATATATATTAAATATAATTAATGTATGATAATTTGTAATACGATATTTTAGTTATTTCCTTTTTTACAAACGTGTTTCAATGAAGTGATATATAAAAACCAATCATATACATTACATCTATTTATATACTATGAGGAGGTTTCATAACTTAATTATAGCTCAAAACTGTGAATACCCCCAAAAATGTATGCTAAAAATTCCTTAAAATTTAAATAATAACATTGTAATATAATAAAAAAAGAAAAACAAGTTACACCAATTGAATTCAAAAGAAATGAAAAAAGTTTATTAATTTATTACCACAATTTGTGTATATAAAGATTAGGCATTATATCCGTTGTAGCCAACTAGATACGGCCCAAAAGCATAAGCTAACAAAACCGAAGCTAGCTAAAGATTTAAAAGTGTTAGCCCCATTATTGCCCAAATCGAGTTGGGATGCCAGCTCCTCGGGTACATCCAGATAGACACGCTCCACACCAAAGCTAAAAATTAGTTTCCTCAATTGAGGCACATCTACGTAATCGCCATTGGATGACCAAATGGTCAAAGTGCTCTCGTTTGTCTCATTAACAGCTGCCACTAGATTATGAAGCTGTTCCGCACTGTTAGCTGCAATACCAGCACGCACAGGAAATGTGATACCCATGGGTTTCTCCATGGATAGCACATTATTGAATTTAAGGGTAGCCAGCATGGCATCGCATTGCTCTGAGGTGTATTCGCCTTCACGAAAGTCTGCACCCCAATTTGTGGTCCAGCCAATGGAAAGAACTGCCTGCTTATAACGCATGCAACCGGCAAAGAAACGATCCGGATTTACGGGAACTGTATTAATTTGTTCTACTGGACCACTTAGTATATCGGCATTTAGCCAAATCGGATATGTCATCTAGGTAGAAAGAAGGAACATTATCAGAGATGTAATCTTGCTGTCTTGGACATTTGCTCTTACATTTGGTATGGTGACATCTAAAATGTCCAGCGAACCCTCAAACACTTCAATCGATTTGAAATCTAATTTTACACCCTTCTCCGATCCCTCATGGGCATCATTGTAGTCTTTGATTTGATACAGAAAGTCTTCTAATGTAATGTCCGATACATTAGCTGGCGGATGAGCCATTACAGGAAGATCATCGCCCTCGCCATTGAGCTTGCCCAACACAATATCCGCTTCAATGAAATCAATGTCACCTTTAAAGAAATAACAAGGGCAAAGAATTCAGTTATGTGTGTACGTAGATTGCCGTTTTAAGAGGGTCTCCGTGAAGTTATAGTCGTGACCTTTATAGCTGTGTATATGAAGCTACAGGTGCACAGACCGCGACCATTACTATTATTACTTCACCCTCCTCTCTAAAAAGCTTACCACTCAAAGCCTCTTCCAGCAACTTCTGGCTATTGACTGCATGCGCCCAGCTGATATCTGTTAGATTTTTGGCTTTAGCTTTTCTTCTTAATTTGCCCATTTCATCAATTGCATCCTCTAGAGCCTGGTCCACAAACTGAAGCGGTATGTGTTCCTCAGCTTTTTCCACCTCGTAGTGATAATAACTGGCATTCAAAGCGCTTCCATTGATTTGGCCCACGAGTGCTTCATGTGTTTATTGAAAAATTGGAATTAATGTACACATATACAAACATACATTGCTACAAATAATGAAAAAGGGGGGAACGTGACCAAAGTGCGAATGTGTGAAATAGATAAGTGGAGGTGAAGGCGGGCACGGTTTTCTTACCTTCAATTGAGTCTAAAGAGAATGAGTATGAAAATGAAAATGAATGACTCTTGGCTGACGCGGCGAGCTACAATAGAAAAATTTACATCTATTTCTGTTTTTAAGCGCAGACGCAGACAAATGAGCGGGCAATTTGAATATGCATTTTTTTTTTTTACCAAGTAGGCAGCAGAAGAATAGTGAAACTGTAATTGCAATTGATGCATTTGACCCATGTTGGGGGCTATCTTGGCAAACGGAAAACATTTTTATTTTCTGCACTCGTTTCCCAGTAATAATGAACTGACTTGTAGTTAAGTTCACAAAACATTGATAAGCAATATAATAAGCAATTAAGATTGAAGTTATAGGACTTATCGTTAAGCTTTTTATTCGCTTGATTAAATTAATCAACATCATTATTGTTTGTTAATTGGAGCTTTTAACATATTTGATATTCTCAGTTAATAACATAAATTTGCAATTTTCGAAATTCAAACTGAGAATTGAAATTGCAAATAGGAAAAATGCGCAAAATTGCCTTTTTGATTTATGTTTATAATTCCAATAATATGGATTCCTAAGCATTAATTGGGTCTAAAATTGCCCTTCGCCCTCTATTCCATTTAAATTTTACCGCTTCAATTAGGCGATGATTTGTTATAACATGGGTAACTGGTCACTGCGACTGGCTGCTCATCGCTAAATGATGTGCGCCAAGATAGCGACTGCTAAAGCGATTGGATTTTGAAATATTTAAACAATTTTAAATTATGTCGAAATTAAAGGACTATTTCGACTTTGGTATTTTCCGGGCACGAAAAATTTGCGCATTAAAAATCAGGTCTTCACATTTTCCTTATGCCGAGTTACTGAGAAATTGGATTCCGATGTTCACAAAGTTTACAATTATATATTTTATAAATCCATCTTTAAGATAATTTAATATTAAACATTTATAAGATTTTCCAAAAATCTTACTTTTAATTCAGAGTTTAGGGCTTTAAAAAAGAATTTTTTAAATAATTTCATACAGTTCTATATGGTTCTTTGTCTGGACGTATTAAAAAGAAATGATGTCTTTGAGGGCTCATATCAGTGCCCTAGAATATATGTTCATACGTATATACATATGGGCATTTCCTGAAAAAGGTCAACCTCAACCCAAAAAATTAAAAGTTCACCTAAGTAATTTTTTTTCTTTGATTATGAAAGAAGAAAGTTCAAATATAAATAAATCAAAAGGTTTAAAGCTTTTCGAAGTCCCGATGGCAAGATTTCGAGCCTCAAAGTTGAAGTTTAGGTATTTCGCCTATTTTGATTATTTCTAAGACCATCTTATATATTATTTTTTTTTCGGTTAAGAGTAACTGTACGATTATACTCATATTGCAAAACTTTCTTTATCGTTACAATTTGCTAAAAAAAAATCCAGAACAGCAAAGATGTAAAAATGAAGGGGAAAATTTTCATTTGCCTTTTATCAATGTTCTAATGTAACGTCACGCCAGAAAAAAACACACTTTCGTTTGTTATTTCGAAACTGACGATACAAATTAAGGGAAACTTTAACTTTAAAGCAACTTTTAAATTCATTGTGGACGATTGTAATAAATCGGACATACACTCTGCAAAATTCAATTAAAGGCACCCTATTTTTTTCCAGATAAATCGTGTTCAAGAATAACAATACCCAGTATTTTAAATTTTTCTTTCATATTCTTGTTCGTAGTCTGAGTTAAGCATCAAAAACTCTTTTTACCGTTAGTTGTTTAGTACTTTTTGCTCATTTTTCAGTTTTTTTTTTTTTTTGGCAAATTATAGTGCGAAATTCAATTAAAAGCAGTGACTTCGTAGCAGTTTTTGAGATTGGTATTGAAGTAAAATAAATAATTTCTGTGTTGATTCTCAGTTCTGTTGATTTTCGTAAATAGTATTTAAACAAAGGTCGCCGAATTTCGCTATAAATTCAATATGGGAAAAAACACCTAATCCTTCAGAGATTGCAAAATGCTTGCTAACAAGGATACCGATATGCTCATCAGCAAAATTTCATTGCATTTAAATCGATTAGCTTCTCCGCTAGACAATATGAGAAATTTACAGAAAAAGTACAACAAAAATCGAAAAAACAATAACAATAGAAAATTTTCAGTAAGGGATAAAGCGGCAATAAAACCAAAAACCTGCTTAAAACCAAATAACACTGCATCTTAAATTAATGCAGATTCGCAGTTGCCAATATCTACTTGTCGTTTGCAACAAATTTTGTTAACCAGTTAAGGACTAAAGTGAAGGAATACGACGGAGCCTTCTCTGGCTAAAGCGTACAAAGTAGCAAAACTGTATTTACGGCCCAAATGGTTTTAATTACTATTGGCATGATTTAGAATGATCTACACCAATTTTTATAAAAAGAAACTGTGGGGGTGGTTTCCTCATGTTTTGGTTTGCTGGTTTTAGTTTTCATAGCAGGACTCTTATTTTCAATATCTCCGGAAGGATGTCATTGGCAAATTATATCGACATGTTGGATGCCACTTTGATCACTTTTACTTAGCAGCAGCCGGACACAGATCACATTAACCACCAAGATAATGTCCGCTACACCTGTCTCGATCAACTCTGCAGTGGTTTCAATCAAAAAGCATTGAACTTTTGAAGCGGCTGACTTGATTCCAATAAGAATATGTGGTGCGATTTTACAAGGCGTGATTACGCTCGTGGGAGGAAATTTTAGACGCTTGACAAGTTACGGAGTGCTGTAGCTGAAGAATGGTCTTTAATGCCACAAGCTAAGTTCCAAAAAGTAGAGGAATCGATGCCAAACAGGATTTTTCAAATTGTTTCCAAAGCTAGAAGATGGATTCATTATTAAGCATCGTTTAATCGTATGAAGCAGTCCGAATTTTTTTGTTTTTACAATTTTTCTAACACTGCCTTTAAATGAATTTCGCACTGATTTAACGAAAAATTCTAAAGAACTATAAAAGAACTAATAATTTTTTAAAACAACAAAAAAATTTTTAAAATTTTTGAAATTTTGAAATACGCAAGAAAAATAGGGTGCCTTTAAACGAATTTCGCAGAGTGTATTCCGACTTCTACTTGGAAATGTTCTTTTTATTTCCATGTGTAATCTTTCACATTCGCTTTCATTATTTTCATAAAAAGTTCCGTGTTCAGCGTTCTCCAGATTTAAATTATTCCATCGGAACCAAAAAGGTCAACTTTGACTTCTCCGCAAAAGTCCCCGAATTGATTTTTTATTCTTGATCAGCATCAAGAGACGAGTTTATCTAGCCATGTCTGTCTGTCTGTTTTTTTTGTATCTTTTAGACATTATAAAGTTTGTCAAGTTTAAGAATAGGTCGGATTGGAATGCAATATGATATATCCAATATCAGAATAAAAGGAGTAGAGTTAAATGTTTTTTATTTTTGCCCTACAAATCTTATTTTCACCAAAACACTATCCACCAATTTTGATGATTTGAATCAATAAAACATATCGTCAATATATTCAATTTACTTCAGCAAGAAAAAGTTTGAAGAGAACCGCCTTTCGAACACAAAAGACCCTCGACCGAATATCATTCGTCATTCTTTACCCAAGTTTTGAACCGTATACTCATCGCTAAAAAGTCATCCACTATTTGGAGGTCCGGAAGCTTGCCCTCTGCAAGACTGATTTACAAAAATAAGAAGGAAAATCGATCAACATTCATTTTTTCTAGAGCAACTATTTTCTCCTCATTTGCAAAGATCATCTAAAACTATTTCCATCTTCCAAGTCTATGCTTTATTTTAAAACGGAAACCACATAAATTTAATGGCACTGAGCGAGCATGAAAAATACGACAGTAGTCACTCGTGTTCCTCCACCAATGACGAATCTAAAAAATATTTTACGAGGGTTCGATAAAAAAACTCCAGATTATCCCCTTTTTGAAGGACCATTTTGTATTACGGAGCACATTTTTCTGTTCAAGGTAAATATAAAGATATCAGATAGGTGTAATTTTTCATATTTTGGGGAGGGTCCAGACCAGAATTTTCCAGTACCATCGAGCCATCCTAATCAAACATTTTGGGCTCTTGTTTTGTCAATATCAAAGTTTTGAGTAAGAGAAAATTGGATGCCCACATCTAGTACACAGGTAAAAAGGATTTCAGTTACTTCAGCTATTTGAAACTAAATATTTTAATAAACGGACGAGAATATAATACGAGTAGAAAAAGAAGTTAGCAGGCAACGCCGCAAGTTATGTATTCAATTTAAATTGTTGGCGCTTTAAAGTAGGCAGTGATTTATGTGAAGAATGTGACTGGTCACTGTGACTCTGGCGGTTCATGAAAAAAGCTCATCACTAATTGCATATTCTTTTTTGGGATTTTTGTTCAAAACGCTTTAGGAACAGACCACAAGGCAGAAGTTAAAACGATTGTTTATTATTATTTTTAGAACAACTCAATTGTTATTTGCACAGCTACTAAAATGATGGTGAGTTAAATAAATTATAATGAAACTGTCTCACAACTAAACAGAGATTTTAATTGCAAAATGCAACTTAAGATAAGTTTCTAATTGACGCTGTAAATGCACACGCATACATATACAGCCAAACAAGAGTTCCTTATCAATTAAAGAAATGGGCGTAATTAGACTGTACAATATAAATTTTGTAGGACGGAACGGATGAGTCAAACATACTGAATAGTCCCACGGCAAACAATGGCAATGGGGTTACTCTGGAAATTGGTTCGCCCACAAACCCATTAACAAATCCAGTTTCGGCCGGTGGAGCAACAAATGGAAGCGGCGGTTCAGCCACCTCTCCGGACAGTTCATCCACATCAGCGCCAGTCACGACACCCGTTGGTGGTGCTGTTCCATTGGGTGAGAATGCGTTGCATGTGGAGATATCCGATGCACTGAGTGAAAAGGAGAAGGTGAAATTTACTGTCCATACAAGGACAACATTACCAGGATTTGCCAAAAAAGATAACAATGTGGTGCGACAACATGAGGAATTTGTATGGCTACATGACCGCATAGAGGAGAATGACGACTATGCGGGCTATATTGTATGTTGTTCATCATTGCAATTGAACATGACAATTGATATTAATTATTATGTATATATTTGTATTCAGATTCCGCCTTGCCCGCCGCGTCCAGACTTTGATGCCTCACGCGAGAAACTGCAGCGTTTGGGCGAGGGTGAGGGTAATATGACCAAAGAGGAGTTCAAGAAAATGAAATCCGAACTGGAGGCGTAAGAATTTACTTTAACTGAGTGCCATATATAATAATAATAAAATTTAAACTCTCTCTTTTTTAGCGAATACTTGGCCACATTTAAGAAGACCGTAGCCATGCATGAGGTGTTTCTACGACGCCTGGCCAGTCATCCAGTATTTCGCGTTGATCAGCATTTAAAAGTATTTCTCGAATACGATCAAGATTTGTGCGCTAAGCCACGCAAGAAAATGGCTATTTTTGGCGGCTTTGTTAAGTCGCTGGGAAAAACCACAGATGAAATACTGTTAAGTGCTACAGTGCGAGATGTGAATGATTTCTTCGAGAATGAATTGCAATTCCTTACCGAATATCACGGTCATTTACGTGAAGCGGCAGCGCGAACTGAAAAGATGACACAACGACACAAAGATGTCGGTGATTCGCATCAGAAAATATCTAGTGCACTCACCCAATTATCGACGATCGAAAAGGGCAATGTGGAGACATTTGTGGCCAAGGCTGCTGAGATCTTTGAAAAGATTAAGGTATAATTATCAAGTTTCAAAGCAAATGTTTTCATCTTTAATATTAAATTAATTATTTTTCGTTTGCCGTGTAGAACCTGGAAACTCGTGTGGCCAGCGACCAGGATCTTAAGTTGGGTGATACCCTGCGCTATTATCAGCGTGATAGTGATGCGGCTAAAGCCTTGTTAATACGTCGCCTACGTTGCCTGTCCGCCTATGAGACGGCTAATCGTAATTTGGAAAAAGCACGATCCAAAAACAAAGATGTTCATGCGGTAAATATGTTTCAGCAACAATGCATTATATAGCTCAATTCGTGCAATGACCCTTGTTCTGTTCAATCAAAAAATTATAAACAAAAACCTTTGTTCTTTTGTTCACATCTCGCTCTCTCGCGCTTTCCATCTGTCTCTGTATGTTGTTGTTGTTGTTGTGGTGGATTACATCCGCTGCAGCCTCTGGAGGTGCAAGAGGTATTTGGCAAATTGTTCATCATTCAAAAACAAAATAATAAGAAACAAAAGTTTAGTAGATGTCCCTTAGTAATCGCCCAGTCCCACACATATGTATATTGGAGTTGCCGCATGCTTGCTCACATTTTGTGTACATACATACATATATATATATATTTGTATATGTATTATGATTATGCCATACTAGCATGTCCTTGTTGTGTTCTAAACATTGTCTAGTCTATGATTTTTTAATCGATCTAATTAATATTTATCATAATTGTGTCATATTCGATTCGTTTAGGCTGAAACTGCACAGGCCGAAGCCTGTGAGAAATTTGAGTCTATGTCGGCCTGCGGCAAGGAAGAGCTCATTGGTTTCCGTAATCGACGAGTGGCTGCTTTTAAAAAGAGGTAAATAGATCTTTTGAATTAACCCTGGCAAGGAAAAACTTTAGCTAAAAACATATATTTTTGGATTTCAAATTAATTTCTCTGTTTGTGTTTTTTTTTTCCAGTCTTGTTGAACTCTCCGAATTGGAAATCAAACATGCCAAAACCCAATACGAATATCTTCGTCAATCTTTGTTGGCTCTAAAGGAAATTGCCTGAGATACTAAGCATGAGAATGACGATGATGATGAGGGGCAAACATAACGAAAAGACCATGTCATCCGCACATTGTTTACACACCCATTCATAGCCAAGCCCCTATCTTTATCCCTGGAGTAAATCAATTGTTTCATTGCTAAGCAAAACAGTTTTATCAGTTTTATAAAACTCTGCCTATCTCTCTCTCATTTTTATATTATTATAATTATTACAATTATTGTACTATATATGTATTAATTTGTTTTGTTTTGTGAAACAGAACGCTTTTATATTGTGTCTAATGAGCATTCCTCTATATAAAACTACATTCATATTGTATTGAAAAGCTGAATATATGGAAAAACAAACATGAAGTGATGAAATAATTGTACATATTAAAGCTATACTAAAAGTAATGGGAATAAACGTTTTTTGACCCAATTCAACAGTGCTACAACACAAAGAAACGTGGTGTGCTAACATTGTTCCGTATATATCTATGTACATTTTTCTTCTTCAGTTATACAAACAAGTTGTAGGGTTGTTTAAAAAGTCGGCTGGTTGTTATAGATCAAGAAATTGTTAACAGGTAGCTAGGCAACATTACAAACACCGGTTCCAAATTTTGTTTGATTACTGCGAAACAAGAACAGCAAACGCCAAAAATCTAACAACCAAGTGATTTATGATCGTTGAAACATTTGCATATTAGAGTTCTCTTTTAGTTAGTCTTTGCTTTTGGTCCTCAATGGATGAATTCGGTTGTCTGGATTATAAACAGCCTCCAAATGCTCAAGTGCCTGATATGCGGACATCCTACTATCGCGGCCACCGTCATATCACGGATCTGCGATTGGGCAATCGATTGAATGCCAAATTCCCAAATAAACACATCTATGTGCGTGACCCTTTGCTGCATGAGAAACAACATTCGGAATACGGAGCTAGTTACGATTGGAAGGTAAGCAAAGTGTTATAATTATTAAAATTGTTAAAATGCATTTTCTGTAATTTTTAGTATGGCGATCCGAACATTTTGCGTAATCCTTCGCTCAATATGAAAGTGCAATATATGAAACCCTTTGAGCAGGGTCAAATACGATTTGTAAAACGGAAAATGAAACCAATAAGCAGTGTGACTGCGGATACTTATACACAAATGGATTTACCGCTGGAAGCAGATCCTTTGCCAATACCAATGCCGACCCCAGTCCAATCCACCAAATTGATTATAGATCGTGCCAAATGTGGTTATAGCAAATACTTAGATCCATCGGCCACAACATACAATCTCTCCTATGTGCGCTATAATCCATTGGACCTAAAGGCAGGAGTCGCTGCCCATGATAATGTCACATTCTGGAACTGGAAAGAACACATGCCAGCCGGTAAAAAAGTATCCCGAGTTCCCGATGAGAATATGTGTGACACATCTGCATCAGCCCAATGTACTAAGCGCTGTGGCGAATTTCAGAATCAAGTGAAGGCAGTGCCAAATATGGGGATGAAAACCGAAGTGCGGGACAATTACAAGGATCCACAATTTAATGCTATGGATTATGACTTAACAGATGTGAAGCCTATACTGGTCCATGAACCCATTACTCCATTTGCGAAAAGGAGCGAGTATGCTGTATACGGGTCAGGAGAGCCAGTTCTTAAATATGTGTAGATTTTTTGAATTTAAACTAAATTAAAGTTGGTTGACAAACAAATGTATTTTTCTCTTTTTGTCTATGGATCAAATATTGTGAAACTATGCGGCATTAGGTTATAGATGGATGTAACCAACACTTCATCATCATCGCCAATGGGCGGAATGGTAGTATCATCTTCCGGAGCCTTGGCTATATACAGAGGTATATCGGCTTTGGCAAACTCAAGAATGAACTGGCGGCATACACCACAGGGCGTTGTAAATCCAGATGGATGGCAAGCCACAACAGCTCCTGCAGTATATTTAAGTGCCCCCTCGCTAATGCCTTTTGTCAATGCCGCACGTTCAGCACAACATCCAGGTGTGAAGGCCACATTTTCAACATTACAGCCTGCATAAGCTTCTCCAGTTTTGGATCTAAAGGCAGCTCCCACTTTGAATTTACTATAAGGGGCATATGCATTATGGCGGACAGCCAAAGCTGCATCCAAAAGTTCTCGACCATTGTCATCTGTGGCAGTTGAAAATAACAGTAAAAATAAACCAAAATTTTTCTTCCTTACCCAGTTCATTGTAAGTGGTAATATACTCTTCTAACATCTTAGGATGCGGTAGATTCGGTGATGTGCTTATTGACCCTTTCTCATTAGCTGCTGCCTGTGCCTCCTCCTCTTCCACTTTGCATTGCCGTCTGGCCACCTCGGATTGGAGTTCGTCCAGAGCTTCAATATAGCAATTCAATGTTTTACTTAACCTGCGGTTATTCAATTCCACTTCCATGTTATGCAAAGATTTCATATATTTCTTGAGAAGTTTACGTTTTCCATCATTTTTACTAAAATTATACTTAAATTTACTAACCGAAAATTACTAATTTAAATGATCGAAAGAAATAATTTTAAACTTTTCAATAATATTTGTCAGATGAAGCAGAGGTACTGATGTCATTCCAATTCTTGAACGGGATTCCCCTTTTTTTTTGTGTTTAAATTAAACATTTTTAAACGGAAATTTAATCCATGCAGATAACAAAAGTTTCAATTTCAAATTTTTCAATAATATTTGTCAGATGAAGTATAGGTAGTGATGTCATTCCAATACTTGAACGGGATTCCCCTTTTTTTTGTTTAAATAAAACATTTTTAAACGGAAATTTAATTCATGCAGATTTAATTACAAAACTAATCTGAAGAAAAATGAGGAAAAGTCATTTTTCTTTAATGCAATTTTCAACGTTTGCTTAAACCCTCAAAGATAATTTTCTATGTATGTGGAATTTACAGATATTCATTCAGTTCAGTTTTTTATCTCTCTGGTTAAAAACAATTTTCATATACATAATAGTCGCAATCGTTAAAATAACAACATAGACATACTAAAGTTTTTTTTAACTTTGTAATTATTTTATTAAGAAAGATTAAGAAACTTAAACAGAGAATCTAGTTGAGTGTTTTCTTTTCCCCCATATCCTTATATATCCAATTTTTAAGGGGCTCGTCATTGCACATGTACATACATATTTAAATAACAATTACACTCTTTCTAAACACAATTAGACGTTAATTTTACTTTATTTTAAAAAGATTAGATTAGATTAGATTAGATTAGATTAGATTAGATTAGATTAATATGACATACACACATACAAATGTATGTGTATAACATAAGTGTAGATTGATATTGGATCGGATTTTCGTCAACCTTGAACCAGCTAAGCAACTGGCCCCAATCATTAAACGATTTATTTACCTCCGATAGGTATGAAAACTGCTAGGTAACAAATTAAAGATTGAGGTGCATAGAATGGGATCGTCAGGTTGAAAAGGATCTTCTTTTGAAGAAATTCTATCGTCGATTGCCTGGCCTATATAAATAGGAAGGTCGTCGGTGGTAAACTCACGAATAAATTGACGGCACACGCCACACGGAGTGGTAAAAACATCAGGCTGATAGGCCAAAACAGCGCCAGCGGAAAACTCTCGAGCACCCTCGCTCACAGCCTTGGTTAATGCTGTGCGCTCAGCACAGGAACATGGAGTGAATGCAGCATTCTCCACATTGCAACCGGTAAAAATTTCATTTGATGGCGTGGCGCGAAATGCAGCACCCACTTTGAAGCCACTATATGGAACATAGGCATTCAGGCGCACAGCAAAGGCTGCTTGCAGCAACTCTTGGATCGATGCCTCTGGAAAAATCATACAATAATTGTTTGGCAATAATTGACCAGGATCTTAAGACTTACCCAGACTGCCGTAGGTGACCACCTCATCGGCTTTTTTGGGGCGGGCAAAGTTTTTAGTTAAATTTGACATGATGTGCCTATTATTTAATAAATTTATATTACGCGGTAAAAACTTTTTAGTTAGTTAAGTGTATTTATAACCAATTGACGTGTGCGTGGCTTCCGTGTTTCTCGCTCGAACGTCCGCTGGCAAATGGACGGTTTGTGATCTTTGCTGTTAGCTATGACGCCTAACGACGTCAGTGGTGGTGGTGGCAAAAATAAACATTTGGTCGACAACCCGAGAGAATGGAGAGCGGTGAGGCGTGGTTGGTTGATAACAGGCAGTCGAGCGTGGCATAAATATTGCTAACAGATGCTTTCTTTTACAATAATATTGGAATAGTCAGATATTTATACCAGATCGGAAGCCGTTACCCGGTTCTTTAATAATTTGGTATTCAAAAATTACATATTACAGTAGGCCAATCAAATAAAAAAGTGAAAACTATTTGCTAATCAAGGAAACAACTTTTAATTAATATTCGAAAAACAACTGATTAGATCTTGAAAATATTGCACATTGTATAAAAAAGAAATAAAACATAAAGAACTTATCTGTTTACTATTTAACTATTTGCCATTTGTAAAGCTGAAACTATTGGGCAGCAACTGAAGGACACTGGTGCAAAGGACGCGCAATGGCAAATTGGTGGGCTTGGCTGCATATAGCGGAATGTCCTTGCCGTTAACGAACTCCGATAGAAATTGACGACACACCCCGCAGGGTGTAGTAAAGCCACCTTCCTGTTGAGCCACCACAGCACAGGCAACAAAGTCGCGCTTGCCCTCGCTGAAAAAGGTCATATTAAAGATTCTTTCTTGCTCTTGATAATCTTTAGTGACTTCTTACCTAATGGCCTTTACCGCTGCTGTACGTTCAGCACAAATGCTGGCGGCATAGGCTCCATTTTCGATATTGCATCCTGTATAGATGGAACCATCGCTCGTCCTTAAGGCGGCGCCAACTGCAAAGTTGCTATAGGGACAATAGGCCTGCTTTCTGGCTTCGGCGGCTGATCGTATAAGCTCTTGTATGGAAGGATCTTAAATGATAAATAGATGGTGAAAAGGAAATTGAGCGATAAAATGTTGATGCATATTCATAACTTTCTTACCTAAAGTGTCATGATCTTTTACATTGATCTCATCCCTGACACCGTTAATGAACAGCTGCGTCATACTTTATAGTTTGTGTGTACTTTCGTCTTTGGCTAGTCAAATAACACAGCTCAATAAACAGGCAAAACATAAACAGCTGTTTGACCGGCGCGCTTTCCAGCACTGGTACACACACTGTAAATAAAGCCGTTTGTTTGCATTAGATGTGTATAAGTGTGAGTGCTCTGAATTTTCTTGTTATCACAAAAACAAAAATATTCTGACATTATCGGAAAAATTTCCCCATTAGTTACCATTCAACAACTTAGTGAGTGACTGTATTTTGTGATTTTGCTTCCACTTTTAATAATGACTGCGTCGACATCATCCCTGTCCAGCTCCGCGTCAAATCACCAGCGGCAACCGTCACAGGATCTGGAGAGCAATATGGCTAGATCAGAGGGTGGCAGCAGTGTTCCAGAGCGTTTGCCTCCAGTTAACTCAGATGATCAACGATTTCCCTATTGCATAGTTTGGACCCCCATACCAGTTTTAACCTGGATTTTACCGCTAATTGGTCACATGGGTATTTGCACTGGAAACGGCGTTATCAGAGACTTTGCTGGTCCGTACTACGTCTCTGAGGACCAAATGGGCTTCGGACGGCCCACTAGATATCTACGTTTACATCCCAAGTATGTGAATGGTGGTTCCAACGCTTGGGACGAATCCGTCTCCAAGGCTTCAACTTTGTACGGGACCAGAACACATAACATCTTTTGCGACAATTGCCACTCGCATGTGGCCACCGCCCTAATTAATATGCGATACAAAGACAGCACCAGCTGGAACATGGTCATTCTTTGCTTCTGGCTTTTCTTCTGTGGTCGCTATGTCGGAATTTTGGGATTTATTAAAACCTGGCTTCCATTTGCGATCATTGTGACGATTTGCGTTCTGCTAGGTGTTTATTTTTAAGTAAATAATAACTCGTAACTTCCTTAACAATATCTTAGTTAAATTTTTATTGTATTAAAACGAAATGTTAAATTATTCAGAGTGACTCATTCATATTCATTTTGGCAGTTTTAATTCTCAACAGCACGCGTTATCTCGTCGGCGTGCTCGAGGAGTTTCTTCCATTGTTGGACTGATAAAGAAATGCCCTTCTTGCCAGGCAGGATCTCTCCATTTTTTTCGTAATGCTCGCGAATGTCCACCATTTTGCGGCCACGGAATTCATTGATGCGTACCTGACGCAGCTTCTCCAGCGTCCATGTGGTATTACCGTCACCCCCTCCTCCGGTATCCTTCTTGGCGGAAGAAGTGGAAACTTCCTTTGATTTTTTGGTCGGTGGTGGATTGCGCTACAAAAAAGTATACATATGTACATTAATGTTAAAAGATGTAAATTTTAGAAGCTTGGAAGACAAAAATTCTTTCTGTTGGAAGTTGGGGGGTTTTTAAATTTTTATCTTTTCAGATATTTTGTTCACAAGACGGGTATTGTGGAGGGTTTCCTTTTTTTGGTTTTAATAAAAACTGTTCTATGTTCTTAAATTTCGCAATTTTTTTTATTTTTTTTGGCATTCTGTCAAGTTTGGATGAAAGTTCTAATAAACAATTTTTTTTGTTCTGTTATTAAAGCTCTACCATGTCCGATATTCCACATTTGCAAACCAAGAGTTTTTATGTACAAAATGATTTTCAATAAAAATAATAGTCCATTTTCAAAAGTATTTCAGTGTATTTATGCATATAGAGAAGAATTTAAGAGATCCAAGCCAAACAAATAAATCTACAACCGCTGCCGCGTTTGTTAAAGCGCGCTCTCTTTTGCTTGCCGGCATTGGTTCCATTTGTTTGTTTTTTTTTTTTTTTTTTTTTTTTTTTTTTTTTTTAATTTTACTTACATCTTCTGGACCACTGTCACTATCGGATGAACTGGATTTGCGGCTCTTCTTGATTTTGGGCATTTTGAAATTAATAGCAATCTGTTCAATTGAAAAAATATCAAAAAGCTAAATAATTTGATACTTGTGAGGTAGCGGTAGTTCGATTGACAGTGTTTGAAAACAAAAAATAAAAAATTATTAGAGAGACCCTGTTTCATTTTTGTAGTTTGTTATATTTATAATATTGCGCCTCCGTGATATTTATATCAAATTTATATCACAACTTAACTTTCGATTTTTTAATAAAATATTCAATTTCTTTTAATAATTGTTTTCAAATAAGAGCGCAATTACAAATTGCTAGTAAATTAATAATATTTAATATTTTTTTACAACTCTGGACAATTCAATTAAAATAATTTACAAGATTTACTAAAACCTAGGTTTCAGTGTATATAATTAATTATATTAAAAACATTTTTTTTATTTAATGTATTTAAAGATATCCTAATGGATCACTCTACTTCAACTGTGACTTAAGATCAAGAACGATTATTCATCATTATTCTTCATTTCAAGACGTTATCCAGTGTTGGTAAAGTGCAACCGGCGTCATTCGGAAGGCGCATTTTTTTCGCTCAGCCTCGTCGTTGAACGCAGCATAAAATTCATTTGTTATAATAATTTCGCACAGGAACCACCGAGTAAAGTGAAGTGCATTAAACTAATTTGAAATTAACTTTGTTTTAAGGTACGTTCCTCACAAACTGTGTATTCATATTTGTGCAGAAGAATTTGCTGTCACCACAAAATTTGTTTGTGTGTATGTATTTTTCTTTTTTATGTATGCATGCAAAATTTAAAATTGCAGACACCAAAATGAGCAAAAAGAAGGAGAATTCTGAAAATCCATCCTCCGATGGAGAAGAGGAGGAGGAGTATGCTGTTGAAAAGATCTTGGATAGGCGTGTACGCAAGGGCAAGGTATGTTTACAATTGGTTTGTGGACATGGATGTTATTAAAGGACTTAAAATAATTTTTTAGGTTGAATATTATCTTAAATGGAAGGGGTATTCAGAATCGGAGAATACCTGGGAGCCAGAAGCAAATTTAGATTGTCAAGATTTAATTCAGCAGTACGAGCTGAGTCGAAAGGATGAGGTAAGAGTACTTAAAATTCGACAGACGCGCAAGTACAGTTGCGTTTACAAATATTTTCGTTTGCTTTTTTGGATTGCCTAGGGTAATGCTGCAGCTGCTAGTAAGAAGGATCGGCCGGGAAGTAGTACCAAGGTTAAGGAATCAGGACGGACCAGCACTTCTGGAAGCACAAGTGGGGGCAGCAAACGTAAGTCGGAAGAGCCAGGTAAGTTCTAAGTTCCATATATTTCTAGACCTGCGTTCCTATTATTATATTTTTCCGTTCTCTTAGCTTCGGTTGGAAAGTCGAAACGGTCAGAAGTCGATTTGGATAGTGGTGATTCGCTGTCCTCTGTTGGTACCGGCTTTGACCGTGGTCTAGAGGCGGAGAAGATATTGGGTGCCTCCGATAATAATGGCAGACTGACATTCCTTATTCAATTCAAAGGCGTCGATCAGGCCGAAATGGTTCCATCAACAGTGGCCAATGTAAAAATACCCCAAATGGTAATACGATTTTATGAGGAGCGCCTCTCTTGGTATTCAGATAATGAAGATTAATGTTAAAACGTTTCAAGCAGCCACATAATTAAGAGAAAAGTATCAACATAAAGTTGTCACATTTATTTTACTCTTCAAAAAACCACCATGTTTTTTTTTGGTTCAGTTTAATTGTAAAGCGAAGTATAATAAAGCAAAAAAAACCCAAAAACTTTGTTTTATTACATCTGGCAAAGATGTGTTAGGAAAACCCATAGCACATTGGAAGTCGTAGTGGTTGTTCACTTTTCCGGAGAACTATCGTTGTTTTCACTCATATTGACAGGAATATGGTAGCACTGGGAAAGAATTGTATATATTTTTTTTGTCATTATGCATTTAACAGTTTATTGGCAACATTGCATTCCGAGTTTTCCAATACATTGCCACAACAAGACCAATGACGTCGCCCCGGATGCCCTGTATGCCCATGGCCACAACCACTATGACCTGGCATGCGTCCCTCACAGGAGCATTTACCCTTTCCCGAGCAAAAGGAACAGCAATGATAGATTCCGGCGTGCGGCCGAACTTGCCTCGCTTGGAAAGTGAATGGACTTCCTTTAATTGGACGATCATTGATGGTAACTGTCAGTATAAGAGAACCTTGGGCATCTGGTATAAAAGTGATACTATAGGTGCCATCGCGATGATCAGAAACATCAATGGGCAGAAACTTTGTATTGAACTCCTTATATTTTATCATACAATTGATTTCCAAGCCTCCGTGACAAAGTGAAACGCCATCAGCATCGCGGGAATGCAAGAGAAGATCTGCCTTCTTGTGAAGCCGTAGCTGGGAGAAGCCTGTAAGGAATATTTGCACAATAAAGGACAATTTTGAAAATGGAATGAACTTCTAACCTTCCCATTGTAGCGTGCATAGGGAAGGCTCTACAACTTGCATGGTAATGATACCATAGAGTGGTATATCATGTTGATCCTTGGTAGCTGGTGCTCGAATCTTTGGCAGAAAATGCAGAGAATCGGAAATCTGTCAAGGAGAATCTTTAGACAAGTCTCAAGCGAGTTGATTTTGTACTTATTTACCTTAGGATCCACTGGTGGCTTAAATTGCTGGCAAAATTCAAGGCGTTTCAAGAGAATGGAGGCAAAACTAAGAATTTCCACATCGGCGCCAACTTCGCAAAGCTCCTGACTAAAGCGTACTGCGTCCAGTGCCTGTTGAGTACGTTTTTCTGTGAACATGGTCATCAAAAAGTCATCACCGGTCATTCACATAAGCGTTATTCCTTACCCAGATCCAATTGCTGCTTTAGTATAATCTCCACTTTGGATTCCCGGGCTCGGTTTATCTGTTGTATTAGGGTTCGACGATGTACCTCAACTGCCTCAAAGTAACTCTGCATATATCGTTCCACTTGTGCCTGTATATCATCGCATCTGACATTAATCCCGCGAGCAATTTCGTTCAAGCGCTCAATTGAATGCTCAGCATATTGGCATAATGGTCTCGTCTGTTCGGTGGCTTCACGCAATAGTTTGCCTTGATGCCCTATGGCTCTAGGTATGTTCTCATGCCGATGCCCCTTATGGAGTAGAACCAAGCAATCTGGGCAGGCCAATTGTTTGCAGGGTACACAGAAGGCCTTCATCTCAAAGCTGGTGTGAAGGCCACATTTCAGAACTAACTTCCTGCTATCACCCAGACCAAGTTGTTGCTGCTTCTGCTTTCGTGCCCTTCTAAGCTCAAGGATACTTCTCATGCGATGATTGGCTGTGCTTCGTTGGCGTTCGTGTGCCTCCTTGCAGAGAGTGCACAGATTGAGGGTGCAAGTGATGCAATGATATGTAGCCTAAATCAATTAAAAGTGATTAGATAATGCAAAGAGTTAGGTATTATCCTCTGGATCTCACACTTATTTCCTCACTGCATAGGGAGCACCAAACTTTTGAGATCACATCATCGCCAGCCTGCAAACGTAAAGCCTCAATGCGCCGCACCAGCAAATAGTTTTGTGGCAGTAGACGCAGTCCACCCATGGGTAAGTCCGTTGGAAAATTGCAAATGTGGCATCGTATACAACGTGTTTCATTCAAAAAACTCCTCGAAGATCCTGTTGAACGTTTGCTATCGCTCTTGGACTAAGATAGGAAAATGTTGTATCAATCTATGTATATACGTACATACATACATATGTATGTATGAGAGGCTATTGCTTACCCTGAGCACCAGACGATCCACTGATTTCTTGCGTCTCAGACTAAAACTGGATCCCCGCTGCCTAGCTGGTGATACGGTAGCCAGCTCTGCACTGGACCCAGAAACCGAGCCTATTTCGGATCGTAAACTATAGTTAGATCGGTCCTCGTTACGAGGTTGTTGATGTCCCCATATGACCTCTTCTTTGAAATTCTCATTTGCCAGGCATTGTAGGCAAAAGGAATGCAGACAATGAAGGGTTCTGGGCTCCGTGAAGACATCCATGCAGATGGCGCATTTGAGATCATCGGGAAAGGTCAGGAAAGGTTCAGGCGGTGTACTCGGGCGTATGGTAATGCTGGGCGACGGCGAAGGTAGTGGGGTAACCTGAGCTGAATTCGTGGGCGAAGGCGTTCGACTTATGCCCAGGTTGGAGGCATTTTCATTAATGTCATACAAGTCTGCAGAAGTCATGGGTGGAATAGGAGTAGGTCCACCAGGCGGTAAAAGTAGAAGCCTGGAGGAAAGCTCTAGTTTCGGGTGCGAAACATTGTCCGGAGTGGGTGGCAGCACTCTAACCTCCGGTGACGACTTTAAGCTCAAAAACCGTTTTGGTTGGGGAGGCTCTTTAAGTTGCGCCACAGTCACATTACTGGCTTGACTGCTGGTGCTGCTCTGGACAGACATCGAGGAGGCACCACTGAGTATATGGTCCAGTAGCGATTCCGGAGATGTTGATAACCCATCTCCTTCTGCGCCTGCTAAACTGCTGCTGCTGGCTTCGCTATTGCTATCCACAACTTTTGATTCCTCATGTGGTAGAGATAATCCCAGAGCACGGGAACGCTTATCCGAGTTGCTAAGCCCTACACCCGGCAACTTGGGAACGGGTAGTGGATCATAGGCTAACGCCGTTTCCAGTTTTGGGGCAATCGTAAAGCTAAAAAGATGTGGTGCCGACTTACGACGCACTGCATCGGACTGGGTATCGGCCTTCAACTGTCTTTCTTTATCCTGTCCTCCATTCTTTCGAAGCGAAATCTTAGAGGTACTTAATTTAAGCATTAGCTTTCCTTCCTGTTTACCAGCTGTCGTAGGCACCGACTTGAAAGGTTCCTCATTGGGCACTTGCATTTCAACTTCATCCTGGTACTTCATCTGTTCATAATTGATGCAGTTACTCTTTTTGCTGGCTCCCAAACTGGACTTTCGCCTAAAAAGGAATTTCGTTTGCTTTTCCGTTTTGGTATTTTTACTCATTTTTTCTCGCTTATGTAATGTTTGCCAGGGGCTTCCACTTCTAAATACGGATACGCAACCAACTATTCAAATGTATCCATTCAGACTTTGTGACAGCTGCATTGAGACTGAGGCCAGAGCCCAACGCTGGCCATTTCTTAATCTAATTACGCATCAAAGGGAAAGTAAAAGTGAAATAGAAATGGAAATGGAAATGAACAATGGCAAGTGTCGATAGAATTCTGTTTCTGCATTTGTTGTGGCTGCCTCATTCGTTTGGCGCCTTTTTAAGGTGTAAGAGTGAGCGGAAAGTTTTCAATTTGGAGGCCATGTGGCAGAAAATTGAGTAGCATATTGGAGGAAGAACTTTTGACAACCCATTAAGACTACAGAAATCCTCATCCTCAAATTTTGACCTATAATATGCTTTAACAGTTTTATATTTGTGCTGAACTCTGTCCATTCCTACATGAGATCCCAAACTCCCGGTATCCCTAGCTAGGCTTTTGTATCGAATTGTACTTTCTACAATTTGCCTTGTAGTTTTTCCCCCTAATGGCATCAGATCTCATCATAATTATCAGATTTTCGGTCTTTTTCCTTTTGACCGAAATAGAACCAACTTGAAAATTTTTTACTTCAGTTTCTGTTATCATGGGAAACTAGACCACGAATACGTTTTTTGTAAGGTATTTTCGATTTATTTGAATCAAAACCAAAAAATTCTAAAATTTACTAGTTACTATTTAATACAAAGTATTTTTGTCACGAGGTAAATATAAAGTCATTCTTTTTTTCTAGGAAACTAGGCGAAATTGCAAACTAGATAAATTTAAACCTTTCACTTGAAACCAAACCCATAAAAAATTTGATTTAATACATTTTTCCTACTAAACAGTTATAGTATTTCTAGTTTTGAGCATTTCAATTTCGAGTATTCTATCCTTGATCCCCATATGAATGGGTGCAGCCAATTCCCATCGTCAAAAATTCTGTTAATCGTCGGCTTGTGAGAAGTATCCATGCTCGTCGACAAAGATTGCAGCATACAGGTGCCAAAACAAGAAATGGTTTCCTGCACCGTTAAATAATTAAAATCCTATTTCATTATCCATTACTAGATCATTATCCGTCTGTCCGACAAAACTAATTTTTTTTTATGCGAAACCACATTGCGGATCCATTCCCGAGTTTATTTCATATGAAGGCAACATTTTTGTGTCTTTTTATGTTATCTTCTTTCTTTTGTCGTGTTTTAAAGAATTGCTCTTTTATCCTTATCCATTTGTTTTAGACATTATTTGTTTGACGTGTTTTATTAGAAACAACTTTTTTGTTTCTTCCAAGTATTTTTTTTAGCGTTTTTAGTAATTGGTAGGCTGCAATCTTTATAACTCTTTTCTGCCACATTGTTTTTTTTCATTTGAACTAATTACTCCTATGACAGAAAATTTATTTTGCAAATTTATTTGGACAAGTTTTAAATTTACGACTAATGGGCTATTCAAGTGCACTGATTGACAATCCGGCAAAATATACTATAATACTTCCGAAGAGAACTTAAAAACGATAAAAATTATAAAAATACACTTACTGGAATAGTAAGTACACAAAACAACTGGAAAATACTCTTAACTCTAACAGTGTGAACGTGAATGCAAATGAAGCAAGCAAGTCGTCCCTGCCGACATTGAGTATACCCTGTGCCAACTAGTTATATTAAATAAAATAAAATATCCTCGAAATCGCCATCAATTTCATGCAAAATTCTCTTTAACATGCAGCAACAGCAAACGCATGCTGTCTCGCTCACTCTTGCCAGCCAATGTCGCCTTGGCAATTCAGTGCAAAACTCATATAGGTATATCTGCGATGTTTATTGTCCGATTTCGACAAAATTTGGTGAGCTGGTCCAGTCAAGTAAGAATACGATATCTTTTATACAGCTCTAGTAATAAGTTTTCGCAATTTGCGGGGGCGGAAGTGGGCGTGGCAAAAATTTGAAACAAACTTGATCTGTGTATGCATTAGACGCATGTTCACACCAAATTTGGTGGCTCTAGCTCTTGTAGTCTCCGAGATCTAGGTGTTCGACGGACGGACGGACAGACGGACAGACGGACAGACGGACGGACGGACGGACGGACAGACGGACATGTCTCAATCGACTCGGCTAGTGACGCTGATCAAGAATATACATATATACTTTATGGGGTCGAAAACGCTTCCTTCTGCCTGTTACATACATTTTAGCGACTTTAATATACCCTTTTACCCTATGGGTACAGGGTATAAATAGTTATTTCTATGCCATGGAACTCTTCATAATCATGCCTTCTGCAAAATATAACTGTATTTACTCACGCGTTGTCCCAAATATATCCTTGCTAAATTCAATTAGACATAATAATAAAAAGAGATCAACCATCCATTCTACGGGTGCTCAAAGATAACATTCGAAATCTTTTTTACTAATATCCGTAAAGGAACTAACTTCTTAAATATGTCTATGATTATTATTCTTTTTTTTTTTTTTTTATTATTTTGACGAATTTTGTAAGATCAACTTGACCGCTTTCGCATTGACATAATAGAGATTTGTTGCGTATTAAAGCTTTCTCTCTTTCACTTGCTCTCTCTTTTTTTGGTTCTCTTTACCAAAACCCACACACATTGTGTTGGGTGTAGAGCGAGAGCTTTTTTTTTTACAGAATGTCCCCCATACCCAAAGCAACGCACGCGCCTCAAGTGAGAGTCCCCCCCAGTATCAGTGCAGCTCGGAAGTGAATCGGTCGTGTTCGGGTGTGTTATATACAATACATATGTTCATTGTAATTTTTGTTTTCTCGATTTCGCTTTCAAAGAATCAGCAAACCCCGCACAGAACTTTGCCAACAACTTTCTTTTTTGTTTTGTTATTGTAGTTTTGGTGTTTTCATTTTCTTTCAGTTGTGATTCAGTAATGGTAATGGAAAATTTTTAAAAATAAAAAGCGTTCCAAAAGTGGGGGGTACCTTTCTCCGATTGCATTTCGTTGAGACACACTTCCATTTGGCTACGTTACGTACGGTTTTTTTTTTAAAGTATTTTGTTAGCTGCCTTTTGGTGTTGATTTTCGTTACCGACGCACATTTTTTTCCGGTCTCTGTTTTGCTTGAGTATTCTTCGCCTCCCACTAACCATACGGCCAACACTATGGAAGCGGTAAGCCAGATAATGATGACTCGCCCTGAGATTGAGACCTTTTGATTATAACCAAATTATGCAGAATGCCTTGTGTGTAACAAAGTCCAGTGGCAGTGATAATGCTTTTGATGTTGCGCAAAAGGTTAAAGTCCCTTTTCAACTTTGATTTTTGAATTCATAGGGGGGAAACTGTGAAGTGAGCGGATAGAGCAGCGCGATATTTTGTGCCGGTGATTTGTTATTGTGATTGCGCTGATAATGCGTTCTTATGAGTCGTTTACTTATGTATATTTTTGGTATTTTTTTCTGGGTTCGGCTGCTAATAAATTGATTAAAGTGAGAGTTTTCTTTGGGGGGATTGACCACTATGTAGGTGAACCTTTTTCAAATGAGATAAGAATTTTTTATTGTTGAAGAGAAACTAGAATTGCAACCACAGTTTTAAGAAATTTGTGTATAGGATTGTCAACCCGATCACTAGTTGAAAGACCCTTCACAGTTATGTCTTGCATATTATATCGAATCAACCAGTAAATACAATTCTATTACGTCTCGAAATCATAGCAGTTAGGCAGCTGAAATGCTGTAAAAGTTTATTAACTTTGACCAGATGTAGGTGAATAAGTATCCGATTTTGCTAGTTATTATATTCATGCTATATTTACCGACATACATATGTATGTATGTATTCACACTGCGCGTCACCAGGTTAGAGCTCCCCTTTGCGTTCTTTTTATACCCTTGCAAAAAGGGTATATTAATTTTGGTCAGAAGTTTGCAACGCATAGAAGGAAGCATCTCCGACTATATAAAGTATATAGATTATTGAGTCTGTCTGAATCAACAGCTTCTCCTCGGAAACCCATAAAGCTGCAGAGCTGAAATTTTGCACCTTCTTTTTGCTGCAGGCATTGTATATCTCGGAATCATCCCGATCGGATGACTATATCCCATAGCCCCCATAGGAATGATCGGTCAAGTATAGAGTTAAACCCCCATAACTTTGTTGTTTTTCAATCAAATATTACGAATATTTGTTGTTTATGAGTTTGGTATACTTTCTAGCATATCCACCAAGTTTCATTAGAATCGGTTTACTATATCTTATAGCTCCCATAGGAACGATCGGTCAAGAATATTGTTTTAGAGCAATAATTTGGGTGCTTTTAAAACGATTGTTACGAAATTTGGGATTTGGAAGTTTAATAC
The DNA here is from genome assembly GCA_035045865.1 of Drosophila austrosaltans. NCBI lineage: Eukaryota > Metazoa > Arthropoda > Insecta > Diptera > Drosophilidae > Drosophila > Drosophila austrosaltans. The sequence goes on from JAWNOQ010000200.1 coordinate 9,050,610, forward strand.
ATATATATGTTTAATATAATGGCTGTGCTAAGTTTCAGCCAAATCGGTTGACTATATGCTATAGCTCCCATATGAACAATCAGATCAAAAAAACTTTTTGTCCAATTAATTTTTTTCTTAAGCCACGAACATTTAATGAAGATTTGACTTCTTTTATATGCTTTCTAATGTAATTGTAAATATGTAATTGTTAAATAACAGTTTGCAAGGGTATACGAACTTCGGCCAAAGTTAGCCCATCCTTCTAGTTATTTGTTGAAGATTATATAAACTAATATGTAAAAGAACATTTTTAATCCGAAAGACTTTCATAAATTGTTGATAAATAAGAACAAAGTGGCTGTTTATAACTCTTAAGATAAAACTCCAATATTTGTTAAAGAAAAAAAGAGAAACATTTTTTGAAAATTTCTTCATCAGGATAGCGACATCAGCTATAATATAAATTTTTGATTGCTTACACTTAACATTTTAGGTATTTCAAAAAAACTAAGTAAAGTGTGGTCGCAACTTTGTTAATAAAAACTTTGAAACATCGATTAGGAATTGAATCGTATAAATTGGCAATATAATTTAATGAAATTGTAGACCAAGTTTAATAAAAAGTACCTTCGATATTAAGTTATATTGTATTCCGGATTCGTGCACAAACCATTCCCAGACATACCATCCAAAACATAAGTGGGAAAGGGGAGGGCGCTAACCTGATGAGGGGCAGTGTATGTATGTATAACGTTAATATTAGAAATCGGTAGCACAGGTTTCATGGTAAAATTTGATGAATTTTTGATTTATCGCTTTGCAATTGATATGACACCAAACTTTAAATAAATTCGTCCTTTTCGAATAATAATTGGTTAAAAAATAAATTATTTAAAAGTAGTTTGCCATTTTGATTAATTTTTTTAATGCAATTTTATTGTAGATCTCCACAAACTATAAGAAAAGTAAAGAATGTTTTTAGATAAACGTTAGAAGAAAGTACAATGAAAAGTAAAAGAAAAACTACATTGAAAGATGTTCTCTTGTTTATTAAAGCTCAACTAAGTATTTCCGTTTGTAGTACCTCACTTATTCAAACATGGCTAGGAAATGTTTTTTGTTTTTGATAGATAACTACCATAACAAAAACTTTAGCCATGGTAATTAACTGGAAAATAATAATTTTGCACACTTGTTCACACATAATACTTATAGCCCCCATACCCCAATCTCAGTTGCCAGTTGTAATACAGCGATAGGGTAAAGTAATCCGAGTTCTCCTCATTACAGTCAACGAATGTGAATAGTTACGGCTTTGGCATTGTCGACTACATTGTATTTTTGGGTATGATTCTTCTTTCCACTGGCACGGGAATCTATTTTGGCTGCATCAAGTGAGTCACAATTAGAAATTGGATTCAACCCAAAGAAATGGCACAATAGACATTACTTCTTGCCAATTTGCAGGAAGAGTAAACAAAGACTCGAAGAAGTGGAACCGGCATTACCTACCCCAACAAGTAGCAGTACGGGAGTGACAGAACGGCGAAAGCATGATTTTGGTTCAGAAAAGATGAGTGAATACTTACTTGGATCGCGTAATCTGAAAGTTTTCCCTGTTGCCATGAGCCTGATAGCGAGGTAAGACTGTTTTACGATATACCAAAATAAATAAATAAATGAATGAAATCTGTGATGTTATCTACTTTAACAGTTATATATCGGGCGTTACCATATTGGGGACCACATCCGAGATATACAATTATGGCACACAATATTGGTTTATTGCCATTGCCATAATACTTCAGGGAATTGCTGTCTCCTATGTATATATACCAGTATTCTCAGCTCTACAAGTTGGCTCCTCGTACGAGGTAAACGTTTCTACAGATAAGATTCTTTAAATAAACCATATGGGAAATGGGAAAGAAACAACAACAACAATAACAACAAATGAAAGAAAAGAATCAAATTGAATTGTAGTGAACATTTTAATTAAGCTCAAAGCCAACGACAGTTACTCTGGACTTTGGTCTTGCCCACTTGTTGAGTCTCCTCCTGTTATGATTAATTACAAAGTTGTTTCATGCCACTTGACAGTTGCGTCATGTGTGTGTGTGTGTGTGTTTAACTAAATGCATATGTACATTTCTATATACATATGTATATATTACAATATATGGGCAATTACTTCCTAAGCTTTGTGGCTAATACTTGCCATTCAATTGGATCATTTGCGTGATGGATTGACCATATATAACCACATTTCCATTCAACCAACTAATAATCACAGCTGTAAACAAATGATTTAAGTGCAGTTTTCACTCGTAAAATAAAAGGGTTTATTTTTATTAGCTTTAAAAGCAATTATTATTTCAATTTTAAACCACTATTCACATTAGTTTTACCCAATCCTTTACTTAACCGAAAGCATTCGAATTCGAAAGTCGACTTTTCTGTTTTTAAACTAACTGTATATATAAGAGTCTAGCGATACTTTCGATTAGAACTGGCAAATAAGATAAATTAAATAAATATGAAGTGAAAAATAGTATGCCAAGTTAACGACTTATTTTAAAAAGGTCATTCATTAGGTTGCATGTCCTTAAGCTAGCGCTTTAAACAGAATAATATAAAGTGAAATTAATTGAATTTGGGACTTTTGTCCACAATGGCTTTCATTAGAAGCTTCAAAATTGATCTTTCCTCCTAATTCTTTATAGTGGTCAGTGTCTTTTTTACTTGTGGCAGATCTTAAGGGAACCATATAGGTTCGCAAAAATTTTTTTTTGATTTTTTTTTTTGCTTAAATTGTGTTATAGTGTTAAAAACATCCCGTGAAAATTTCAAGTCAAAAGAACATATGGTCTTTTTGTAGAAGAAGGAATGGCGAAACATTTAAGCATCCAACGCCACTACACTTATTTGTTTTTACCCCGTTTTCACGGACTTTGATCTAAATTTCTCGAGAACTACTAATTTTGACCGATTTTGATAATTCTTTTTTTCGGTGAAAGCTAACATCCCAATGCAACGAATGAATGCTTAAAATCTATTAAAAAGAATTTTTCTTTGATTGAAAACAGTTGTTAAAACTTTAAATGCGATTATCTCGAAACCACTTTTCAAACTGGTTGGGAGGATAACTTCAGTAAATGTAAACCGATTTTCAATATTTTTTTTTTAATTACTCCTTATACCCACTATTTTCGCGTATGTATACTAGGATATTTTGGATCGGTCAAAAATAAAGGACCTAGGACCAAAAAAAGGGGTCAAAAAAGGTAGATTTTCGAAATTTTGACTTTGACACCCCCTCTCTCCCCTATATAGTGACCTATTCCAAATATCCTAGTATACGCGATAACCACATAAATTCTTAATATAACTCCATTTCTACTTTTTCTCTCAGATAATCCTTCTTTCAAAAAATCCTCCCAACCATGGGCCTATCTTTTAAATTTTTCGTCAACTTTAGAACGAATTACAACAACAACCGATACAACAACAACGAAAAACATTTTTTAATTTGATTTCATTAATTATCTTTCAAATAAAAAAAACTGCATGTTGATACATCTCATACTTTTTGTGTAATTAAATTTTTTGTAAACCTTTGCAAAACGACACCTGAGACTATATGGTTCCCTTAAACTGAATGTTGGACAAGCACAGTATCGTGGCAATGTTTCTTGTTTCTTTTCTAATTTCATTTACGAGTTTTCTGCATTTGATTTGTTTTTGGTTTCGCTTCATGAGTTTCGACTATTTTAGTTAAATTTATAAAAGTTGCCAATACATCCCTCGAAATAGTCTTTAAAGATGTAAATTTAATTCATAAAAATTAAAAAAGTGAACAAAGGTTTCTTGGTTTCTTCTAAATTTTTAATTTGTTGTGCACTTAAGGGGTTAATATCTACTTGGATTTAAAAAAAAAATCATTTTTTTTTTGCATATTTTGAATGAACATATATTTAAAAATATTATGTAAAAATTTCACATCGATGCGGCGATTAGTTTCAAAAAAGTAAGCTTATATGTAAAGACCTCTTAGCGCGTTTTAACTTAGATTTAAGGGTTCCCAAAACTTTCTCGAAACTATGTTTTCAAAGTCGGTGAAATTTTCACCCGATATTCTTAGATATTTTTGCCAGAAAATTCGAAGAAAAAAGGATTCTGAAAATTATTTCAATTTGTTAAGCCACTTCAAAAAAAAATTTTCAAAGTCAAAAAATTTTTTCAGAAGCCGCCATTTTGTTAAAAATCGAAATGTTGATTAATGCTTTGATCATTACCTATATAAATCTATTCTTTAAATAAATATTTGAATTTTTCCACCTGCTCGCCGCAAGACACCTTTTTTCAGTAGACCTCCAGGAAATGTCCTGCAGAAGCAACGCGTTCCAATATTTTTCAATATGATCTTTTCCTTTATGTTTTCATTCAATGAACAGCCTAGTCAACAAAAATTTAAAAAAAAACACGATTTTTTGGGCTTACAAGTAGATATAACCAACTCAAGTTAAGTTTTTCAACTAAGTTCATATCTAACTCAGGCGAAAGCGTTTTGTAATTTATAAATTCATATAATAGATTGATTATTACAAAGATTTAAATTTTTAAAATTAAAATTTCTTTCATATTTTCAGTATCTTGAAATGCGTTTCCATTCGGTTATCCGAAGTATCGCATCATTTATGTTTATTCTCGATGAGGTAAGTTTGACGATTTGCAAATAAAATTGAATCACGACTTTTCAAATTTATTTTGCAGATACTATTTTTACCGTTTATTGTTTATGTGCCAGCCATAGCTCTAAATCAGGGTAAGTATTTTGGAAAACTAAATTCAAAAATCATTTTTTTTTTTAAACATTTCTTCTTGTTTCAGTTTCTGGCATTAATTTGCATGTGGTAGCAGTTGTCATTGTAGTTGTCTGTGTTTTCTACACTTTTGTGGTGAGTAGTAAAACTGATCAAAATTATGACTTTAATTACTTTTACTATTGTATTTGGATTAGGGTGGTATTAAAGCTGTCGTTCATACTGATGCCTGGCAAGTGTTGGTTATGTTTTTGTCTGTTCTGGCTGTCGCCATATTGGCTACCGTTTATGCCAAGGGCTTGGATAAGCTCTTTGATGACGCCTCCAAAGGTGGTAGACTGATCTTTACAAATACGAATCCATCTCCATATGTACGACATACCGTTTGGAGTGTAATTATTGGCGGCTTCTCCTATTGGACTTCATTTAATGCGGTTAACCAGACAATGGTACAGCGTTACATGTCACTGCCATCGCTTAAGAAGGCTCGTGCATCCATGGCCATTTTTACGATTGGAGTTGCAGCATTTGTTTCCGTTTGCTGCTATGTGGGACTATTGATCTTTGAGATGTACAAAGATTGTGATCCTCTCAGCGCTGGCATGATAACAGTGAGTCGACAAAATCTTCTTAGTATTTCAAAATTACTAACTTTCAATCTCTTCCACAGCACGACGATCAATTGCTCCCTCTATTCGTCGTCCAGAGTGTAGGGAATATATATGGAATGTCGGGCCTGTTCATAGCTGGCATCTTTGGAGCTGCTTTGAGTTCCTTGTCGGTGGTCTTGAATTCAACTTCCCTGGTCATACTGGAGGACATTGTTCGTGGTTGCTTCAAGTTGCAGCTGGGCGAGCGTGCATCCACAATTCTAGTCAAGTCGAGTATTATTGTTTTGGGCATTATTGCCCTGTCTCTGGTGTTTGTCCTTGAGCAGCTAAGTGGCATCTTGAGTATCTGCACATCAATGACTGCCATTGCAGCGGGTACAACATTTGGTCTCTTCACTCTGGGAATGCTTGTGCCCTGGGCGAATACAGTGGGCACTGCAGTCGGTGGTATTGCCAGTGCATTACTAGCAGGATGGATATCATTTGGTACACAATTTACCATAGCAGCTGGACAGTTGAATTCACAAAAGTTACCCGTTTCGGTGGATGGTTGTGTGGGTGGAAACTTTACAATGCCTGAAATAGTGTGGGTGGATGAGGAAGAAGTGTTTCCCCTATATCGTCTATCGTATCATTGGATCAATCCGATTGGTGTGAGCACAGCCATTGTAGTCGGTGCTTTGGTATCCCTAGTGACTAAGCCGACGAACATGAAAACTCTTGATCCAGATCTTATATCGCCAGTATTACATAGGTAAGTAGACATTTTTAAAAGATGATATATCTTCTTAACTTGACATTTTTGTGTTTAGATTTTTGCCAAAGGAGTGTTTTGTGGAACGTAACAATCATGCACAAGCGCACAAGAATTTATTAAACATTTCGTAGAATATCCTTGCCAAAGTAATCCCTTAGTTCATTGGAGTGGCCTAGAGAAGCCATTTGGTGGTCTCGAGTACTTATTTCTCTTGCCCTCCCATGTTTATATACTTGTTACATTCTTTTGTAGTTAGTGTACAAAATATATTAGCCTAATGTAGTACAATTCGGAAAAAAAACAACAAAAGTACAGGAACTCATGAATCTGCATTCAACAGGTAAAATGTGAAAGGAAAATTCTATACACAATTGTAAAATGCATAAACAACTTTTAAGTTTAGTAATTGTATTATAATAATAGAAATTTATTGAATCGTTTTGTTTTTCTTTGGTAATTTCCTATATAGTCAGCAGACTGTGTCTCATACATTTTTAATTCGTGAGAACTTTACAAGCATAATGTCTGTGATAAAATTAATAAATATGCATATACATATATATATATATACATAAATATTTTTATCTTATACATATGTGGAAAGTGTTGACTAAGTCTAGCTAGCACTAAAAGTTGGCATTGCATCACAAATGGGAGGAATTGATATAGCATATATTCGTTTTTTTTTTAATTTATTATTTTTCCTTTCGTTTCTCATCGCCTGGCAAGAGACGTTTCCTCTTGCTCAGCCATATTCTTAGCTGACAGAGAATCAATATAAGGCATATGACACCAGCACAAAAATAACTATTATAAACAAATTGTTGGGGTAGCATTTTGCACTTTTCCACGGCATAATCGTCGGGCGTGAGAGTTGCCTGAGAAACAAAACAAATTGTTATTAATTATTTATACAATTTGTATAATTCAATTACCATCATGAAACTAGGATTGACTTTGTTACGCCAGCTGAACGAGGCCACTGTAAACTCCTCTATACCCAAACGATTTATGCTATGGCAATAGTGATGAGAATGTCCGGCAAAGGATAAACGTGGCTTCAGGAGTTCACCTAGCATATCTGTAGCTTCTTTTGAGATTACATCCATGCGTTCGCGAAATGCCTCTATTTCAGGAGCATCATGCTCCAAACAGATTCTATCAGATATGCGATATGTAGGAAAATGCTGCAGCAATATCGGTTGACTATACGGATGGCGGCGAGTTCGGGCGCATTCCGCTTCTTGGGGGTATTTCATGCAGTGCAATGTACGCGATATATTCTTCAAGGCTGATTCTGCCTCTGCGCAGAACAAGCAGCCATCCGATTCCAAGGCCATTGAATTGATTAAAACAAAGTGAATTTGCTTTATGGTATAGAGGTGGACTAGGGAATAGTTCAAGTAGCTTTCAAAACGATTCATAAAGAATGGGTGCATTCTGCATAAACAAGAGAAATTTCTTAAAAACTTAAGTGCATGAATGGTAATATCGCTTACTTGTAATGGAAGCCGACATCATGATTGCCAGCCACACTGATTAGAGGTATGCCCGGTGGCAAGTGGAACAATTTCAGAAATCTCCACACATACTCCTGAAACTGCTTGTCGCTGACCATGTCTCCTTCATCGAATAGATCGCCTAGAACGAAAACCACGTCGGGTTGAAGCAGTCTACTAGAGGCCTGAAACGCTCGTGTCATATGCCATTCCCTATACAGCTTATCCAGCCAATGACCACGATGTGGTCCTAATAGATGTGTATCGGCAATAATCAATGCTCTCAAGGGATCATCCACATATTTCTTTCGTTTTATTACCGGCCATTTGCATTTTTGTAGAACAACAAAATCAGCCACATACTCGCAAAAGATTAGGGCGCAGAGGACAATTACGAAACAAGCATAAAGCCAACGCATATTAGTTGCAATTCGTTGTAAGTTATCCTTTGATTGGGTTTCAGTTTACCTAATTTCGATAGCCGGAATGGCAGGAGTTTAAGAGACCTAATTAAACTTGGTTTTGATTTAGTTTGAAGTATTTTGCATTCAATGTTTTGTGGTTAAGGGAAACTTTTTAAGCTTCTAGCGGTAGTTATAATTTTGTCGCCTCCCAATTTTTCACCGTTAGGCGGCGTAGAGTTGCATTTGTTAAATATGAAATTGAATTTTATTATCGCAGTCGATTGATCAAGATTTACAGAGGAACTCTATGCGTATCATTTATTGAAATAAATTAAAACACTACCGGCAAATCTAATAAAAAATAAACAAAACAAATCGAATTCCAAGATTCTTTTTAACGGTGATGTGCGAAATGCCGATAACCATGAAACTGTCAGAGTGCCAAAAAATATCAAAACTACCCACCAAGCATTTCAATTGGCTTCACCTAAACTTGAAAAAAAGCTTTGTTAACTAAATATGTAGATAGTTAGAGTAGTAAAATGGCCCATCTTTCTAATAAAACTGAAGTAGTTGTGTTTCCATTTTCCAAGTTTGTTTCAATATTGCACAATACATTTGCTACACATTTATATAAGTGATTTATTTACTTGATATTCTAAATCGGAACCCATTTTTAAAACTAATTTATCGAGTTGGTACATTTTATTTCTACTTGGCGGCAGTCATTAAAAGAGATCGTAGAAATAATTTAAACCCTGTCCCAATTCCCACATAGATATTCCCACTCCAAGTTCACTTGCTAATTTAATGCGTTCATTAATAGAGTACAGTGTGGGATAGAAAACTATGTGACGGCCATTTTCGTTCCTAAATGAAAAAGGGGCTAACGTTTGAAAGGAAACGCATTAAAAGTAATCCAAGCTAATGCTACTTACTTGAGCTCAAAGAAATTTTCAATGTCACGCTCATCGAAGGTAAGATGCTTCTTTGCATGTCTAACTAAATCCAGGTATTGTGTATATGTGATTGGGCCACCTCCATCCGGTGTATAGTCATTGCCATACATATTTAAACCTAGGAGTATTTTGGAACGCTTCACCTCCATGTCATGAGAATCATTGGGAGCAATCAACTCGACAGCACGTCGTGCCCAATATAAAGGGGCGTTGGCACCGGGTCGCTGTACACTAGAGTAATCGTAGGTCATCAGTGAGAACGCATAAATATGCTTGTACAATTTATCCATATGCTTTTCGCTAAACAAATTGGGCATGTCTTTACGGAAAGGTGGAATGACTAATATAAGCCGTATTTGCTGCTTTTGCAACTCCTTGGCTGGCAAAAAGAAAGGAAATAAAAATCGAGCTGTGATATCAGGACTTGAAGAAGTCAGCAGTTTACCCATTTGCAACACCAATGTGTTAAGAATTTTATCATCAATACGTCCAGCTAGCTGTGACCATACTTCCAGCACCAAACCATCAAAACCGTGGTCCTTACAGCACTTGATTAGAACCTCGCTCACTTTTGTGCGTTCCTTGGCATCACTAAGGAGCAATTTGATGTCTCGATCCGTAAAATGATCGAAAATAAAACGTGGAAAGACTGGAATACAAAGCAAATATTTACCAAATTAAAATAGGTTTACATGAATAATGATTAAATCTTACTTTTAACTGTATGTTGATGTGGCTGCTGAACCTTCCCTTTGCGCCGCACATCACTTTGCCAGCCAGCATCAATGTCATGCAAACCAGCCATGACATAGGCATCCCCTTCTTTGACAACTTGGAGCCATACAGGTGAGATAATGTCAAATTTTTTAGCAAAGATTTTGGCCACATCGTAGCCATGGGAGTTCCACTTTACAAAAATAGGGAGCGAAATGATTAATCCTATGCGTCCTCTTTTGACACCTCACTTACCGGCGTAACATAGCCCAGAGTGGTGCCATTAAAGTGTCTCATTCCTGTATCCTTGTAGTAAGCTCCATGATGAGTTAAAATGTCCTTAGGCAGAGGTTCCGGCGTCACTAATTTCAGCGTAAATACATCATTGTCTTGCGGACCACGAATTTCCTTCGTGTGCTTGCTATTGCTCTTTGGTTTGCTATTCGGGGAAAGTGTGGCCGGGACAACAGTGAGCTGACAACTTAATAAAACTAATATAGGGATAAACAAACGCATCTTAAGAGAATGTCAAAACAACCGGCGCTGAGAAAAACAAAACTGGAGGAACTAGTTCTCTAAACAGGAGAGAATCACTGATTTTATTTCAAATTGACTCTTTCCGTGTTTTGTAAGGTTAAAAGTGTTACTTTAACTTTTTCGTGCTGAAACTGTAAAAACAGTATCACGGCATTAAAGTTGCGTAAATTATTGTTTTTAAATTATACAATTCCAACTGGTTCCAACACAATGATATCGATATCGATAATTGGGCTGCAATGCGAAAGCAGGTTTTGGCGCACGTTTTAAAAGAGCGAAACAGCTAGACGGCTTGTTCAAGGAAATTAAGAAATTATGTTTTTGAAATATTCGAGGTCGTAGGTTGCAGATCCATCCGATAATAAATATTGCAGAAAATGGCTTAGAGCATTTTATAAATTATTTATATTAATATGTATATTATGTTGTACCTAGCACAATGCATTTTGTTTTTGTTGTTGCTATTGTAAATTAACTTAGCCACAAATAAATCATAAAATTAAACTTATAGCATAGACTAAACGAAAGACTACATACAAAACAAACTAATTTGCAAAAAGAACTATTTATCACTTCTTAAAAAAATATGAAGAGCTTTTAGAATTGATTTAAAAAACTAAGTAAAAGTTAAAAAGATGCTTGTATATAAAAAAAAATAGAAAAACTAAAAATAGGATGCGCTACACATAAATGTAATATAATTATTTATATATATATATATGTATATACGTAATGTATATATGCATATTGAAGTATATATATATATATATTTTTTTTTTTCTGTATAATTATAGTAGATGCTCAGACAAAAACACGCATAAGATCGCTATTGGTTGGCGTGGAGCTGTTGCCTGGAGTTGAACTCTGGCTTTTCCAAGATGTGGGAGGAGTGTTGTTATTGTTGTTGCTGCTGCTATTGTTGTTGTTCTGAGAGGCGACCAATATGTTACTGCTGTCGGATAGTGTGCGCAACAATTGCTTCTTTAACAACTGCTGAGACGATGGATGACTTTGGAGCGCTGGTGGCAAATTCAACGAACGCTGCCGATGATAGAGATGGGAAGAAGGGGATTGATGAAGGGAATGCAATGAATTGTGGTTAATTGATTGATTATAATGTTGTTGTTGTTGATGTATTTGATGCTGAAGCTGATGCTGACGATTAAGATGGGTCTTGACCATCAGTTTGCGCCTCTTTTCATAGAAACTCAATGTTTGCTTATCCATTTCCTCTTTTTGTTCTTTCTCCGCTGCCGCCTCATCTTCAGTCAGTTTCTCCTCCTTTTTAGTCTTTCCCATAAGTAGATCGTTTAGCTTTTTGGCCGTCATCTGTCCAGGATTCGGAGCACCTAAGAATTTTCCATTAATTGAGGGGCGCTTGTTGCAACGCACACGCTCTTGGGCTATAACACTTGACTTTTGTGCATAAATTGTTTTGCCCAAGTTGGAATTTCTACCATATACGCCATGACCATTGCTCAAATTGGGCTGAATTGTTGAGATGGCGCCCATGGGCGGCAGGGGCGGTGGTGGTCGTGTCAATTGACCAACTACACCACTGCTACCATTCAAAGATAGTAAACTATTGTTGGCCTTGCGGGTGGTTAGTAAATTTTTTCTTAAAGTAGTGCCCAAACCATTCGGTAACTTGACCAGGCCAAATGTATTCATGGCCAATGGACGTGGTGGAGTGGCATACAGCATAGCATTTAAATATGTATCCTCTAGGGATTTGGCATTGATAGTAGTGCTAGTGGTGGTGGTGGCTTCCAGTTTAACAGTCTTTGTTGTCTCCAGTTTTGTGAAATCGATATCATTCAATTCATCAGCGTAATCAGCCCCTAGTCCAGGTCCGCCTCCACCAACTTGAGCCTCCTGCAAGACATTCTCATAGCCCGCCTGTGTAAGGAACTCGGCTATGACCTGCTGTTGGCTTTGCTGATCCAGGACAGAAACTTGATTATTGTCCGTAATCTCATAGATAATACTTGGCAATATCATATGCTCATCCAGTTGCTGCTGCTGCTGCTGTTGAGTTGGCGTATCCGGATCAGTTAGCGAAGGGACGTTATATACACTAAATTGTACCGTTCCCTGTTGATCCTCGTGCAAATGTTGCTGCTGCTGCTCTTCCTGTTTGGGCTGATGATCGACCTGTTCAAGCATCTGTTGTTGCTGATAGATCAACTGCTGCAGCTGCATTGCATCAATGGCTGTCAATTGGCTTTGATTATCGTCATTGAAAACTTGTTGCTGCTGCACCTGCTGCTGATCTGGGTAAATGGCATAGTTGTCACCAGCAACAGTTTCATTAGCCACCTCAACGCCAGGTTCGTCGTAGCGCAATCTCTTTGTGGCATGAGCAGATGTTCCGTTTTGTTGCTGGGATGTGTCCAGGGCGCTTTCATCAAAATTGTTTAAGATCTCGTTGATCAATTTGCTGTCTAACATTTCATCGAGAGTCAACGAAATGGAATTATCATCCGACGTATTTGGCAATGGCAGTTCCTCATCATCTTCTCCTTGTGTCGGTGTGGCTTCTTCAGCTGCTTCTCCCATTCCCACAACATGTCCAGTTATGGATGATACAGCCTGATCAAGCTCACTGAGTTGCTGTTGCTGGTCATATGGATGTGTAATAGCGACCGCGGCGGATGCTTTCTCCTTAGAGGATTTTGTTCGATGCTCACTGGAGCCTTTGAGCTGGTTGATTAAAAAATATGGAAACAAAATTATTGGGAATCGGATTTATGAAGAATTCTACGAGCGAGTATTTTTCGTATAATTTGTATTAAAAAATTTACCTTTTTCTTTGGCTGCAGATCGGATTTTTCCTCCATTTGATGATTGGCAGGAGAATAGTTGACGCTTAGACCACTGTCAGCCAATTGGCCGGATGAACTTCCGACAGCTAACAGAGTGGGAGTCGCCGGTAACGAACACGATGAATTTGAGGAAGAAGAGAAATGTGCAATATGAGCGGGAATTGGATCCTCTTTAATGGAAGGAATTGCAGCTGCTGCAGCAGTTGAAGGAGCTGCTATGGCACTAAGGCTTGAACTACTACTACTGCTGCCGGCTGCATTGTTTTTCTTAGATCCTGACTTCTCTTTATGAGTCAATTCCAGAACAGGAGCTGCTGGCGTTGAATGATGACGATTTTTCGATGACTTCGAACGGGAACGTGAACTGTTGCCGCTACTGCTACCCTTGGAGGAACTGCTACTCTTGCTGCTACTTTTGTGACGTGACGATGAGGCAGTCGTTGCGGTCGATGACGAGGCGGACGAAGAGGATGAAGTTGCGGCAACCATTGTTGCTGAACTACTTGAACCGCTCGATAAAATGGACGATTCCAATGGGGAGCCAGATGCACTCGGTTCAGCCCCATCCTGTAGAGCAGTCGTGTCCGAGCCGGTGGCAGTGGCATGACGATGGGAATCACTCACATTGTGAGGCACAATCAGTTTGTTCGATGTGGCTTCCCAAATGTTGGGATGCTGCAGAGCCACATGATTCTGGAAACCTGGTTTGGTGTAACTACCATTGCAGGTATTGCAAACGACTAGATCTCGCGAGGCCATTTTGGGAACTATATCATAATAGGGTATATCAGCTATATTCAAACGTTGCACCTGAACCCCATTGCTAGTTCTTGTCCCATTCCCACTCTTTTGGCCACCGCCGCGTAAATAGGTTTTCTCTGCCGTGCGTAACTGCTTGATGACTTTATCCATGTCAAAAATTTGTTGCCATTTTTGTCCCTGCAAGGATGACATGCCCAGTTCCAGGCCCAGGCGAAGGGCTGGCCCACCTCCGCTGCTGACACCCATCACATCAGACTTGCTTGAATTGGTCATGGTTTTGTGTCTCCCGCTGCTGCTACTGCTCTCTGGATAGATTACTCCTGCTCCAGTGGCCGCCACCTCATTCATAGGCATCACTTCCTTACGGTTGCTGCTTGAAATTGATGGAGGAGAGTAGGACGACAGAGATTTGTAGCTTTTGTGAGGCGCCCAAGCGCAGCTGCAAGGGCAAAGAACACAGAAAAAAGAAGGTATTTGATTATCAGGACAAAAAAAAGCTTACAGGTGAGTGGCTTTCCCTACCACCCCACCCAACCCCTCTCAAATCAAACTCTCTCTATCTCTGTTACAACGCACATTCATCAATCAGCTGTTTTTGACAACCGCTACTCTTGTCTAGAGCCATCTCTTTCGCACTCACGCACACACACACATGTACATACAAACAAAGCACACATACACACGCACCTCACGAAACGAAAAAAAAAGACGAAAATCACGCGAATTGAAAACAATATAAACTTCTGATTTCACTCGTTTTTTGATTACAGTCGAAACTGAATTTTAACTGACTTACAACTGATCTGCGTTAACACATTTCCATTGTTGTTTTTTTTTAGGGTTTCTGTTTTAGATTTTTAGCAATTTATTTTTCCTCCAAATCGGTCTTTGCAGCACTGAGGTGCTACCAGTGTTGATCATTGTTTAACACATCATGATGCTGTTAAATTTTACAGAACTCTCAAATGATGCTGTTACAGTTGACAGTGGTGTAGTACTTACTTATGCCAGTCGTTATTTTTAAAATGTTAGATTTTTATTAAAAGATACAACTAATGAACACTTTTTTATACTAATCCTCGTCATCACTTAATTCCTCATCCTGTTGTTTTGCCTTTCCTGCTTTGCGATCGAGTTCGCGGGCAAACAACTCTTTAAAAGCTTCATATTCCGCTACGGTGACATGACATATCTTTGTGACAAATGTCTTCTCCGATGTATCCGTTATCTGATATAGCCTATTATTCGTGGTTGGTTCATTGGGATCAGCTTTCAAGGCACGCGGTTTAAACAAACCCAAGCGCATGACGAAGACATGTCTACATCTTAAATCGTCAAACCCCAAATTTAACGCCGAAGACTTGACAATCTCCGGCACTTCAATACGCATAACGTCCATTATGTAGTCCAATTTTTCTTCCAAAATTTTCTCTGTCTGTGCCAATATGTTTGGACTGTTCATTAACAATTTCCATACATTCTTGTTTGTGGAAACACGAGTCTTTAAATATGCCATGTGGGAAAGCAATTGATGGGCACTATAACCACCGCTGCCTATGTCCAGCAATTGTGGATATTTTGTTAAGAGCAAGTGCAGCCAGTACTCTCCAAACTGACAGGCTCGCCAAACTTCTAGACTTTCTATAATTCGTTGTGGACTTTGTTTCAACACCGCCGGATTTCCAGTAACAATTCTCAGAAAGTTGATGGTCTCCAGTCCATGATTTTGAAAGGTTTCATGAGCACGTCGCCAAACTTCGGGTGTGTAGACTGCCAGATTAGGCTCCAACTTGATGGCTTCATCAATGTGATTTTGTTCGAGTTGTAGGGATTTCGGTGCAGCCACTTTGTTGGTGTGCACATAACTTAAACGCGTTAACTGTCATAAAGAAAACCATATTTAATGAGGTGTTATGTTGTTATTCAAAAACTGTTACCTGTGTTTTTTGTTTTAAGACAGTTTGTGTATTTAATAAAAGTTTTCTTAACATTTTTAAGATTCGAAATCAAAACAATCAACAGCTGATCTATACTACTCTGAGATGGGGGTCTATTGATAACGATATACTGGTGTATATGGCGCCACTGTGAACTAACAATCGGTTAACAGATTTAAAAAGCGAACTGTTAACCGCAAATTTGTTTATAAATAGATGTCGCATTATTCAGAGTGGAAAGTTTTATAAAACTTTATAGATCTAATAGCAAGTTCAAGGTAAGAGAAATACTTTTTACAATGTGGGAGATGTACACACCTCGGAGAGCATAAAAATTAATTAATTTAAAAGCGTACATATGTAAACAAAAGAATGCTAGCCCATGTAGCCGCATCAACATCGATTACCTGGCACTTTTAATACCCTAACAAAAGTACATATACCTAGTATTTAAAATATTTGAAAATATTTGATTGTTTTCTGTCTTACCGGTTTCGGTAACTATTTTTCAATTGTAATTGTTTAAAAGTCTTGAGACAAAACCCATACTTTGAACGAACATTTGTATGACAACCGAAAGTATCATATACATATATGTATGTATATACATACATATGTATGTATAAATTAATATGTAAAAGGTTAATGCAGCTGGTGTAATGCATAAAAAGAACTAATAACTGCGCTGCATGCTTCAAATAAAAATGAGTGTACCTCTCTTTTGAGGGTATAATAACAACAAATGAGATTGTTCGAACACTTGTTGCTGTCGCGGAAATAATATTTCTAGTAAACACAATACAGGGTGTGGTTATAGTTGGATTGGTAGATAAAAAGGAAATTAACTTTTATCGTAAGGGGAATCTAAAAGAAGAAACAGTTTAAACATTTTTCAATTACTTTACATGAAAAACCGGCTTCAACAAATTTATGTACTACGTCTTGGAAGAACTCAATTTAAACTTTCCAACTATCTATTATTGAAAAATAATACCCCAAATAGTGTATCAGTTGACTTTAAATTTGACTATTGATTGCAGATTATAAAAATAATTATGTAATTTATTGTTAACTTTCAATAAATAAAAAAATAAAAAAAAAAATAATTATGTATATAGTATAAATTTCTTGATGTATGTTACACACAAGCTTTATCTTTCATTCAATTCCAAAAATGACGTTAGACAATGACAACAAGTTTTGAGCAAACTATTTATTGAACGTGGAAGGCGTAAAGGTGGAGGGCTCGTTCTCCCCCAACAAATGTATTTATTCTCTTTGTCCAATTGATAATAATCATCTAAAAACCATATTTTTTCTGGAGTACTTTTTTTAAGGTCAAATTCAATAACATTGTGAAATTAAACAATTTAAGTTTAATTTTTTTTGTAATTTAAAGTTAGTTAAAGTGTTTTAAAGAGAGAAAAAAAGAGAGAGAGAGGGAGAAATGATAAGAGTAGCAAATGCCCCCCAGACCGTTTCATATTTAACTAACAGTCCATTCTGGCGTTGAATTCATTCGCAGTTCAGTAGTGAAGCGTTTAACATTCACAAGGGAAATCATGTCGAAACTAATCCGTTGGGGCATTGCATCGGCTGGCAAGATCAGTGAGGATTTTGTTATTGCTTTAAGTACCCTGCCTTCCAGTGATCATAAGGTACAGGCTATTGCTGCTCGTTCTTTGGACCGTGCCCAGGAGTTTGCTAAGAAGCATGAGATATCCACTGCCTACGGTAGCTACGATGAGTTGGCCAAAGATAAGGATGTGGGTGAGTGATCAAGCAAACCATCCCATAATTTACTTTAAATTTAAAACTGTTTTTCTTTCTGCTTGAAGATGTGGTCTATATTGGCACCCTGAATCCGCAGCACTATGAGGTTTGCCTGCTTATGCTGAACAATGGCAAAAATGTGCTCTGCGAGAAGCCTTTGGCCATGAACAAGAAGCAGGTGGAGGGCATTCTTGCCGCAGCTAAGGCAAACAAACGTTTCTTTATGGAGGCGGTGTGGTCCCGCTTCTTCCCCAGCTATAAACATGTGCGTGATCTCATTGCCAGTGGTAAACTGGGAGATGTCCAGGATGTTGAGGTGAACTTTGGTTTCCCCCTGCTTTCAGTGGATCGTTTGCAGTGAGTCTTTAATGACTGTTAATCAGAAATCCATGATAAATGAGCAATTTTCTTGTCAATTTCAATAGAAAACGCGAGCTGGGCGGTGGTGTTGTCTATGATCTGGGCATATATACCATTCAGGTTTCGCAATGGGCCTTCCAACAGAAACCAGAAAAGATAGAGTCCCATGGTACTTTGAATAGTGAGGGCATCGATGACGATGTCTCGGCCACATTGACATACAGTGGCGGTAGACAAGCCCGTATGCGTTTCTCTTCCAAGGAGAAGCTGTCCAACACAGCTGTGATCAAGGGCACGAAAGGTCAAGTGACGGTAAGTCGCTCACATACAATGTCTTATCTATATAATCTAATCGTGATTGCAATGATTTTCCAACTTTTGCCTTCCAGTTGATTGATTTCTGGTCTCCCAACAAACTGATCGACATTGATGGCAAGGAAAAGGAATGGCTACCTCCCAAAGGCAAATATCAAACGAATTATGCCAATTCGGAGGCCATGCGCTACGAAGCGGAGGCAGTTCGTCAATCCATACTCGCCGGCGAGTTCGAAAACAAGACTGTGTCATATGCCGACAGTTTGTTGTTTGCCGAAATCGAGGATACTATTCGTAAACAAGTCGGTGTTCTCAACAAGTTTGATGAACAGTAGTTTTTGAAAAATTAATTTAAACATTAGAAAGAAAACTTAATCGTACCCAAAAATAAATATAAAATAAAACTCTCCATGAATAGGAAATACAAAAACTATTATTTGATCTGAATTTGTTGTCAAACTGACATCTATTTGACATTCTCTTCTGTATTGAGGGTATCAAGAGAGATAGCCCATATGGAACACGTTTCTTTGGCGTGATCCGACCTCTATTTAAAGTTTGTTTGAATTTAATTTTGGTGAAGCCGAAGGTAGGTACTATTGCTTATCTGAAATGTCTAGTAGCGGGTTTTCTACTACGCATATCTTATCAGGAAAGACTCTCTAGTTCTGTTCTGCTAGTCATGAATCTGAAGTAAGACGTTTTGTTTATAAGCCTCAATCTATTTGGATTTCTAGCTCGTCATTGTTAAATGGATGATTAAAGATTGAGAGATATTTGTGATTAGCGATGCTACACAACTACGGATTGTTCTATTAAACACAACTGTACCAACATTTTTCTCCGTGTACAAAGGTTCGAAACTCATAAAAAGGAGGCTCGTCTTGAATACTGATAAGAATTCCGGTTATGCCATTTATAAGCTAGATAACGCGAAAACTTTGAGAATGAGAGACTCTTGGGATTGGCATGTGACTTGGGAAGCTTTTTACTTTATATTTACACATTATACATATACGAAAGGGTATTCTTAAAAACATAATCTAGTTTCTTTCGAAAATTAACGAAAATTTTAATACCTTATCACCTTCCTCCCAACGAAACCTTTTGACAACTTGAAACTTTCTTTTCCCATTGTGCAATGCAATCTGGAAGAACTTTAGCAATAGTGGGATCGCGTATGCGAACCCGTGCCCATGTCTGTCCCTTATCATGTGGAATGCAATGCGAAACTGCAGTGAATGCAGATGTTCGAAACTGATAATGAATTGCCTCGGGAAGAGGGTGCCAGTTCTCTCTATCTATCGCACAGTTCAGCCAGCGACTTGAAGGCAACGACATCGCCACCACAACGTCCATTCCATTTGATTCCAATGATGCAAAGTCAAATAGCAGATACTTTGAACTGGGGCATTGCGGCCGCTGGCAGGATAACGCAGGATTTCGTTAGTGCATTGGCTACCATAGAGAATTCGCATCACAATGTCCTAGCTGTGGCAGATGTGGATGGCGCACGGGCTCAAGAGTTTGCTCAGAGGAATCAAATACTCAGACATTATGATGGATTTGATGCATTGGCGCTCGATCGGGATGTGAATGTGGTATATGTTGGCACTTTGAACCCATTCCATTATGCTGTGGTGCACTTACTCTTATCACGGGACAAGCATGTCTTGTGCGAGACACCGATGTGTTTGAGTTTCGAGCAAGCAAAGGAACTGTATGCCTTGGCCGAACAGCGTGGAGTCTTTCTAATGGAGGGTAAGGAAAGCTATGGACTAGTCTACTATAGAAACCTCAGTTCATTCTATTAGAGAGTATCTCAATGTCAGTGTATTTTCAGGCATGTGGTCGCGCTGTTTCCCTAGCTATGATCGTCTCCGGGAACTATTGCTAAGTGATGCCGTTGGCGAGATAAATTTACTCAAGATTCAACATGGATTTCGTTTGACAAATGTGGAAAGAGTTTGCAGTCGTTCCCTTGGTGGCTCGGTAATCCTTGATATGGGCATCTATGCCCTTCAATTGGGTCAATTTGTCTTCGGGACTCCGCCTTTGAAAATTATACCCAGTGGCACACAACTAAATGCAGATCGGATTGATATGCAAACGGAATTTATATTGGACTATGGCGAAAATCGCCGTCTAGTGGCTTTAGTCACTGGGCTAGAGAATCTGGAGAATGATGCCGTCATTGTTGGCACCAAAGGCGAGATTAAAGTGAGCTCATTTGATCTACAGTTCAGTTCGTTATCAATAAAACACGTTCCACTCTCTCATCATAGCTCTCAAATTATTGGTGCTGCACTCAGTTGACACGCTCCAATGGATCCTCTCCAGAAGCATGGCCTCTACCCAAAGCGAAGTTTGATTTTCATTACACAAACTCCTGTGGATTGCGCTACGAGGCCGAAGAGGTCCGCAAGTGTATAGAGAAACGTCTGCTCGAGAGTCCAAAGTTTACACATGCCGCCAGCTTGGAATTGATTGCAATAACAGAGAAATTACGACGGCAAATTGGGGTTACTTTTGATATTTAAAGAATGGTCGGACTTGGACCATAAAAACTAATTTTGGTGCGCCGAAGGACAAATCGAAGATATTGACCGATTACGATACGATATAATGTAGTAATAATAATAGTCGCATCATTTTATATCAAAGCAAATGTCCATTTGGTTTAGATTATTATACAGGTTGTAAGGGAAATTTGCTATAGAATATTGTATAAATAAAATTGATATTGTTTTTGAAAGGGTCCCCTTGAAAACTTTTTGATAACTTTGTCGATCTCTTTAAATTGGCATTTCTCCAATATATAAATAAAAAACCCAGGAGAGAAAAAGATTAGATTTTGACATTAGTTCTAGCTGATAAAGTTGATATATATAAAGTATGTTTAACTAATTATTTGTAACAATATTTCCTCGTTAACCTATTGAACTTCTAATTTAAATAAATATATTGAAAGTTTTTGTCGTTAGATCTAAACTTATAGAGATGTTGTCAACTTTTGTATTCAATATTTATTTAATAAATCGCAATAATTTTGTTTTATTTTTTATTTGTTATCATTTGTTGTTGCTGTCGTTTTCCTTCTTTTCAATTATGGTTTTTTTGTTTTGTTTGTTTTGCATATATTTATATATATAGTACATATTAATAATTTATATTGTTGTTGTTTGTTGGTTGGTGTTGCTGCAAAATTTCTTATTGGTTCATTATTTCTATATAAATACGCTAAATGTCAGTAAATCAGCAAAACTTAGTAACTAAATGAATACTTAATAGCAGCAATAATTAAAACACAGAAAAAAAGAAATGAAAATTAGGAAATCAGTAAACTTAAAATTAATTATTCAACTAAATGCAAAATACGAGAAAAACAAATAAATTATTATATTTGAGTTGAAAAATAAAAAAAAAAAAAAAGGGGGAAAAACAAATTTTAAAAATATTAAAAATCATTTGTTTTTGAAAATTGAAACACATTTCAAGAATTAGACATATATGTATATCGATCAAATCGATAGCTTGAAACTTCAAAACTTCATTGTATAATCCCAGCAGTAAATTCGCAGAGTTTGTTAAATGATTTGTTTTACAATAAATTTTGCTCTTTGAAACAATTGGTTCAATAATTTTTACGTTAATTGGAAGATTCTCATATGAGATCTATATAAAACATTAACTGAATTTTAGCAAAAAGTTGAACAAAACAACTTAAGCAACAAAGTTTTTCTTTTACCTAATAATAATTTGCACTTAACGACTAATTACGAGTTTAACAATTAAAAATGATTTATACACAAGGCGAGGAGGGAAGGATAAAGAAGTTCCAGCCCAAGCTCTCTACTGAAGAGGTCTCCACATCGATTGATGTCCACCATTTGCTCTCTTTCTCTCTCCAAGACATTTCGATTACCATGTCCAATCTCTCTCTATGTCATCGTCGCCGCCTTAAACATAATTAAGTCTTCTGCTGTGTAAAATTGCTATAAAAAACTATTCCACTTTTATCCTTTTTCTCTGTTATAATCTCTTAGGTGGTCTCTGTCAGAGATTGCACATCCAGCGGCTGACGCGGTTGTGGTCCTTGAATGCTTGGTACTGTTGGTTGTTGAGCTGCTGCGGCTGCTGTTGATGATATATCTGGTAATTTCTTTTCTACCACTGTCACTATGGGCGTGGGATTGATTAAAGGCGGCGGCAATTGCTCAAAGTTCATGCAACTTCGCTGCTGGGTTTCCTCGACAATTGGTGGAGTTTCAATGGAATCTACGACGGTTGATGTCGAACTTATTCTAACACCACCATAACCCTCCGAAACGGCCACCAGGGCAGCTGTTGTATTGCGATTATGTTGCAGTAAATCATTGATCTGGGAGAGACGCGACGAACTGGCAATTGGCGAATTGAGGCTGATGAAATCGGCTGGCGAGGTGGCTGCAACGGAGGTGGCAGAATTGCCACCAAGACGCGAACAACTTCCGTTGGTTGAGGCAGCTGTCATTGAGGCGGTGGTTTGATATTGGGAATTGGTGGAGGCTGTTGTGGTGGCATTACCAAACGGCGGTGCCGACGGCACGGAACAAGATCTATACTGGGCACTAGGCGTCCCAGCAGAGGCGTTGACTGCAACAGCTCCAGCTGCTGCAGAGACGGAGGCGACGGCGGGTGATGATGTATGCTGATAGGCGACGGTTTGATAGGAGGTAATCTGAAAGAAAACATAAACGAAAAATATTAAAAACTTGATTAGGAATGGGAGAAAATGAAGAGAAATCATAAGAAATGGAATAGTAAGAATAAGAGGTAACCTCAAAGACAACAGTGAAATGCAAAAGAAAAAATGGCAAAAGAAAGTGTAGGAACACCGGGATAGAAAACAAAACCAATTCCTACGTGAATTTAGTGGAATGGAACGGAATAGAACTTAGCAGGAACTAAAACAGACGAACGAATGAAATCAAAGAAGATGACGGAAGAAATGTAAAAGGATCTGGGACTCACCTGGGCACTTCCATAGCTCAGCGATTGGTAGAGTTCTCCATAGGAGGGTGTACCATTGCTATTACTTGCAAATAAACCGGAATCGAGGCTATCCAATTGGGCGTAACCAGAGTATGAGGAGGTGCTCTGATTCTGTTGCGGATTGCCAGATGAATTGACAATAATCTGTTGCTGCTGCTGCTGTTGTTGCTGCTGATAATAGCTAACACTACTGTCCGGCGTATAAGCTGGCGAAGCATAGCCGGAACTGTAATTGGATTGCGTCTGCATAAAGTAACAATGGGGGGATGTTGATTGTGTTGCTCCAACAGCGGTGTAGCTCTGCTGTTGGTGTTGTTGTTGCTGCTGCAGCTGCTGTTGCTGCTGGTGATGAAGTGACCCATGCTGGACACCCTGCCGCTGCTCCAAATCCAAACGCATAACGGTATGTATGTAATGCGTTCGCACACGCGTTGGATTGAACTCCACACGACCCACAGTATTGCCACAGGCTTCTCTGGTACAACCACAGGGAAACATGGCTCGATCCACTTGACACTTGATGCCCGCCTGGCTGCAAGCACAAGTCTCAGGATCACAGAATTCTCGACACGAACACCCGCACACTTCTCGCGAGTTTCGTATATCTCGACAGTCAATTTTCTCGCTGGCATCGATTTTCCGAATACCCGCCGCCTTAAGCAAAGCTCGTCTTTGCTTCGGTGTAACAGGTTGAAGGAAGCCATTGGAGCCATCGTCCGCATCGGAGCTACTACTTTCAGTAAGATAATCCTCTTCGGATTCCTCACTATCATCACTGCTGGAGCCTCGTGTTTGCAACTCTTGATTTTGATTGCGATGGGCACGCCTTAGTTCGGCAGCATGTTCCGCCAATGTCATCGTCTTAAAGGCTATGTGCCTTGCACCCATGCCCAGCGTGCACCCACCGGCAGTGGGCACACAACTGAATCCCTGCTGCCGGGGAAAATAATAGACTTTGACATTATCGAAATTGATACAGCGTTTGGGTCGCTTTTGATTGGTTGTTGGTGTGGTCGTTGTGCTTGAGGAACTGGTGGCTATATCTGGTACCAGATCGATGCCATCCTCAACTTCTAGACGTCTCTTAAGATTCGATCGAATGGGTTTGGTTGGGCTATGGCATGATGGCTCTTTAATAATGGAAGTTTCACTACCCAGGCCGGAATCTGAGCCACCATCGCTGCTACGGAGCTCTTCCTCTTTGGTCTTGGTCTGCTTCCCTTGCACCGTTTCCGGTTCCGGATCTTGGTCATCTTCTGCTGTCCGGTTTTGTTGCGTTTCTTCTTTTACATTTGGTGTGGGTGTTTCGTGATTTATTTTCAACCATAAAATATCACTACTCGTGTCCACTTCCTCATTAGTGGTCACCGATGATGAATCCAATATGGTATCAATCGCCAAAGGATCTTCAGATATATTATCCGAAGCTAGAGACGAATTGAGATCTGTATCTAGGACAATAATCTCATTATTCGGAAAATTATCAAGCTCTAGGAATTGTTCCTCCAATTGGTCATCTTCTTGTGGTGCTAGAGTGGAACTATGCTGCTGCTGCTGCTCGACAGGATCATGGGCAAAATCGGCCAGTTCATCATCCAATTGTATTGCAAGAGATTTCACTTTAGCTGCATGCACTTTACTTGCATCGATTATTGATGTCTTAATTTGCCTCTCTATGTCAACTTCCTCCTCCTCCTCCTCCTCATCACCCAGTTTTTCTCTGGCTTGCGGCAATTGTTGCTCCTCTTCGTCGCCCAACTCCTCTCTACTGATGTCAGTGCCAGTGACTCGGCCTTCCTCGTCGGCATTTAATCTTTGTTCCGGAATGGCAGCGCTTGCTATTGATGTTTGGCCAAACATATTCGAGCTGCTGGCATTTTTTTGTATATACGTGAATATCTTTTTGAATGGACTAAACATGCTCCTCTTCGCCGACTCCGACTCCAGCTTTCCTCTTCTTCTTCTCCGTCAATCGGCCTTTCAATCCAAACTGGGCGTGGTTCCTCTATTTACACTTTCACACCACTTGTTAATCTCTTGAAGTAGTCCAAGGCATCTGCAACAACAACAAAACGAAAAAACATATATTTAATATGATTTTAAGAGTATGTTAAAACGAAAAAAATTAAGCAAATGTAAGTGGAAAATCAAAGTCGAATTTTAATGAATATTTGCAACTGTTTGTGTACCTAAGCTTTAAGATTTTATCTACTCTACTATTTTATCGACTCAAAATTAAATAAAATACTTTGACAAAAAAAAAATGTCCACATGTACGAAAGCCGGCTCCGAGATACTCTTCTTCAGTTCTTTACGTGCAAAGCAACTTTCCATTTAACCTTTCGCCTCTTCGCTCCTGTTGCACTTTTGGAAAACATGCCATCTCACTCACTTTTATTATAACAGCGCCGTCCAGCGGACGTCAATATATAACTAATTATATAACTAATTTTTGGAGGATCTCTTCCATTTTATATTGAATTTTCAGAGAGAGAAAAGGAAAAAAATCCAAGATTCTTTAGCTATTTGTGAATGTTAAATGGAAATATTTATTGTTTAACTGAAAGTCTCACCGACATAGAAAATCACTCTATGTATAGTGTTTCAATCTCCCCCCATTTCCGTTTGTCTATCAACCTTACAAGATAGAACCTTCATATTGGGACTCCCTTGATCGTAATCCATTCTCTAATAGCATTTGGACCATTTATATTTATTTTAGGAGTACAAAACCTACATTTCAAATATTCAAAATAACGCCCAAAAATTATATAAAACTCAATTCCAATTTGTGATTTGAAAGTGAAATGGATTTGCGGAGCGGATAGAAAAGGAAGTTTATGGGTCGCCTTCTAGAACAATTTGCTAGCTCGTATTAAAATTGGTTAAATTAAATTTAAAAGTAAATAAATGCGAATCTGATTCCTTTTTTAAGCAAACTAGATGTATAAACAATATAAAAATACATACGTACATATATATATGTATGTATGTATGTATATACATAAATATACATACTTTTATATGTAAAGAAATACATTGTTTATGTAGCTAATCATTTTTTCTCTTTTTCGGTTGTCTAGTGCCTGCCAGGATAAGCATAGGGTTTGGATTAGTTAAAACTTAATCGTGAAAGAATTACCTCACCCGCGAGATGTTGTTGCCGATTAAAGAAGAAAAAAAAAGTTGTTCTTAAACGAGAAGATTGAGCGTTTAAGTTTCAGAAATAAAAATGCAAAATTGAATTATTGATTAAACGTATTTAAGAAATTTACCTTGCCAATTATTTATGGTTTCCTATTGTAGTGCCAGGATGCAAACTTTTCCTTTGGCGCTCCTCTGGCCCCGCTCCTCTTTGGAATTTGCGTTGCAGCTGCGAGAGAGAGCAAGCGAGAGGATTGCAAATAAAATGAGCTGATTTTGCCTGCTGCTGCCTGTGAACGCGCGTATTATAGCGTGAGCTTGTGTGTGTTTATTTTTGATATTTTTATTGTAATTCTTTAATTTTTCATATGCACGTTTTGGTATAAATGTTAAATAATTTCCATTTTATGTTACATTAAATTTTTACTCTTTTTTTCTTACTTTTTCACTAGTGTCGTTTCGATTAAAGCAACAGTGTGACCGGGATCGGTGTTGAAACTGGACGACGAATTGTGTGTTGAAAAATACCAAATTCATATACGTTGCAAATTTCGTATTTAATCGTTTCAAAATACCTCAGAAGAATAACAGGCTCCAAAATGATGCTGTTAAACTTAACAGGCTCCAAACTGGCACTGTTATTTTTTTTGACCATCTCTAGTTAGCAGACTCGCGACTGGTGCGCTTTGTTTTTGTAGCACGAAAATTAACAAGAAAACGCAAATACACAAAAAAAACAACAGCAAAGTGCCAGCAATTAGAAAGTGTGCAAATCTCCAAAACAAACGTGCGTAGTATGATTAAGAATTCAAAGTCAACTGTTTTGCTTTGATTCGTTTTTAATTCGTACTGCAATTAATTAAGAAAATTGTGTAAAATTTTTTTCCGTCGTCCACCATATTATTATCGTCATCGGGAGAAAGAGAGAGATAGAGTGCGGGTCGTATATGCTGACTCAATCAGAGCAAGCGAGAGTGCTATATAGGTGGCCCTGAATTTTTGGGTGCGTTTCGAAGCGAAAGCGTTTGCAAAAGCGAGATGGTGCTATGACTAGAATAAACTGCAGCTTTGCACAGTGGCCTGGAAGAGCTTAAAGTAAAATAAAAGTGTCTCAGAAAAGAAGGGTATACAATAATATTTAAAACAAAAGTTGCCACAGGTTATAAAATCCGTCATTATCTACGGCAATAATATTTCTGTTGCATTATACAAAAGCAAATTAGCCTGGCCTCTTTGTTCTTAACGTTTTGCGTCTTAATTTCTGTATGTGTATTATTTGGTTATTATCTACAATCCAATTCCCTGCCTGCCTTATCGTGCCAGTCACCACTGGAGAGAGAAGAGCCCCCTCGCCACCCTCACACTCCACGAATTCGAGTGTCTCAAATGTCTGGATATAATTTTTCTTGCCTTTTGGACGAAATGTAAACAAATTCCAATTGTTTGTCAAGATTTTGTTTATACTATGTATGTATGTATGTTATGTTTTCATATGCATGGCCCGTCTTTGAATTCTCCTGGTTTGCTAGGAACACCATATCATAGAAACGTGCTTGAATTCGGCTCGCTTATTATTGGAATTGTGTGTGTTTATAAAGATTTTCAACTAAAATTGATGAATTTCCAAATAAAATGTAAGAGACAAAGTTGCACTTGTTGACTTTTAAAGAGAACACGAAACAAACACGCACACACACATTCGCGCGACGCATAGAACACAGAGAAAGGCCTACAAATAGGACAACTGGTCAGTTGAAATACATAAGTGCCACGAATTAAGCTTCAAAATTTGTTGAAATATTTTATCTGCATGTATTTAGTATATTAAAGTTAGTTAAATTATGTGCCTTGAAAAATAAACTCATTTTGGTAATTGAATTTAAATAACTCTGTTCCCAAGTCATTGACCATTGGTGTGCTTAATGAGTGCGTGTTCTTTTCACTTGTGCGTTCTCCCGCTCTCTTCTTCTGATTGAATGACGCATCGTCAGCTGTTTGAAAGAAAAACACCAAAACCTCTGTGTGTGTGTGTGTAGGGTACTGGGCACTACGGCGATTTCCGCCGCCCGCACAGAACGTTGTTTTATATTTTATTGAATTTTCCTAGAACAAGTTCGAGTCGGTGAGCAAGGCCAGTCGTTGTTCCTTTTTAGTTTCTGTTTTACCGTGGGTTTTTTTTTTTTTTTTTTAAGTTGCAGGCTATTTTCCATTGGTGAGTCCCTTTTTGATTAACTATTCAAACAGCTGTTAAGTGCAATTCATTCAATATTTATAAAATTGAAAAAAAAAAACTGCCGTTGTTCAGTAATAAAAACGCCATTAAAATAAAAATTGCAACTACGTCATTTGGCAAGATAATGTAAAACAATTGGGAGTAAAATTATTCGTGAGACAGCGAAAGAGAGGGTGAGAAAAGAAGAGCACGAGAGGAACAAACAATAAAGCAGTTAGACAAGAGAGTAAAGAAATATTATTGGACGAGCGTGGTAACGGTGGCAGCTGTTGTGCAGCAAATTGTTACATTTCTCATCGCTTATATACCCTTTTTACTTACGGATACAGGGTATGCATAACTTTACCGCCTAACGACACTCATTGAATGACTGCGTGTTTCTCTCTCTCTCTCTCTTTTTTTTTTTGATTGTATGCGAGTGGGGCTTGACAACTGTGTCGGTGTGTGCACTTTGCTCCACTCTACAAAAACAATAGAGTAAAAAAAGGAAAAGTTTTCTTTTTCCCAAACTTGCATATTTTCATTAGTAGTTGTAGCTGTGTCGCTATTCCGCTTAATTTAATAATGCAACAACTATAAATATGCCAGCCTTTTCACTTTCATGCTTCTTCTAGCTTTTTAATTTATTTTGCATTGATTTTTATCACAGCATCCGACGTCTTGCTATCCGTTGTGTCCGCCCCCGCTTGTTTCTTATTCGCTTTGTGGGGTCTTTCGCGCTTCCTCTTCCCACTGTAGTAGTAGAGTAACAATGATCCCTCATGATAAGTTTTTTTTTTTGTAGACATTTAATCAATTGTACAGTTTAGCATTGATATGTTAATTAATTTGTGGAGAGAATTTTTAAGCGAGTAAATCAATGCTGAGACTTAAAAAAAATATTCCTAATATACCGACTTTTGTTATATTTTATTTGTTTCTTTGGAGAATGAAGATTCGCTTGCTTGTTAAAACTTTCTCCATGCAGCGATGTTTCTTTAGTTTTCGAAATTGTATTTGTTTTATTATAGAGAGTCTAGGCTGTAAATCAAGTATGCATATGCCGTATGCCAAGTTAAAAGAAATATTTTGGTTAACAATATTCGGATTTTATCAAAGTTTTCTTCAGGTCAAAAATGTTTTAAAAAAGTTCTCCAGATTGCCCTCCCACCTGTTTCAACTTTTACCGCTACTTTCCAAATACAGTGGCTCACAGCTTATTTCGTGCAGCGGTACAGTGAAACTTTAAGGTTGTGTACCTGCTAAACTATTAAAGATATCCAAAAAATTTAAATGCAGTTATTTTCAGCAGTCATTCAATATTAAGTAAGGCTTTTTAGATTTTTACTTTTGTAGCAAATAATAGATAAAAACAACGGAAAACCAAAATTAGTGCCTTTTTCTATGTCACAGCTTATTTCGTGCAGTACAGTTTAAATGATTTTGTCAAAAAACTTTGGTATTTTTATAGCGGTATCCTGTTTTATATTTTAAAACATATTCCAACTAATATTATTTTTATACAATGGGTCCGATCGTATCACAATATTATTGTTTTTTTGGGAGTCACAAAAATATGTCCATGTACCACAATCGAACTGCGGAAATTAGTCCTTTTCCATTTCAAAAATGGGAAATCCCAGCGTAAAATTGCTGAAACCGTTCAACTAGGACCCAGTAATGCAAAAAAAATTATCCAGCGCTTTGTTCACTAAAGTTAAGTGGCAGATAAGGGTCAAAGTGCACCCAACAAAATTTTCATTTTGTCCGAGGAGGGACTTATTATTCGAAAAATAAAGGCCAACTCAAAGTTGTCGGCACCAAAATTGGTATCAGTAGGTTGGGAAATAATGGGGAAACAATGTTTCGTAGAAACAAATCGGTCTGTACTATGAGATCATGACTTTAATGGCCATGAAACTCGTAAGAAGCTGTTGATAAATGCGTAAAACCAGCAGTGTAAGCTAAAATTTGTCAAGGACCACGTTGGTCGCCCGATTTTGTTCAGGAATGATGACATATATGCTTATAAGTGCAAATATGACATCTTTGGGTCCAATGGAATACATTATACTTGACGCGAACCAAGTACAGAGATCCAGTATAAACACCTAAGTCCTACCATGATGCATGGCGGTGGCAGCGCCATGGTTTGGGCCTGCATGGTGGATCCCGCTGTTGGAAACCTGGTTTTTATGGACGGATCCGTATTTGGTATACATATACCTATCACTTTTAGAGGACAGTTACCTCCAAAGTGCAGAGAAACTTGCTTTAGAAAGCTGATTCCGACTTTACCAGGACAATGACCCAAAATTTTAATAGAGCATTGTCCAATCCTGTTTAAACTGAAGCTGTCCACATGTCATCATTCCTCTAGCCCAGTCGCCTGACCTTAACGTGATACAAAAATTGTGGTCATTATGGGACATAGCCTTTCGGAAAAGGTCAATATCTTATAAAAATGAGCTTAAAACGGCCCTATTTGAAGAATGGCCGAAAATCTATAGCGAAGTCACCCGAAAGTTGGCTACCTCAATGGAATCTCACTTAAAAAAGGTGTTAAAACTAAAAGGAGTTCTCACTAGATACAAATTTTTAGTTTTTCGTGACAGTTTTTAGGATCAAGTGTACTGCACGAAATAAGCTGTGACATAGAAAAAGGCACTAATTTTGGTTTTCCGTTGTTTTTATCTATTACTTGCTACAAAAGTAAAAATCTAAAAAGCCTTACTTAATATTGAATGACTGCTGAAAATAACTGCATTTAAATTTTTTGGATATCTTTAATAGTTTAGCAGGTACACAACCTTAAAGTTTCACTGTACCGCTGCACGAAATAAGCTGTGAGCCACTGTATGTATGCGCCTCTGTGTATGTATGTATGAATGCTTTCTCAACAAACTACATACATACATAGATAAAAACTAATGTGGAACAAATGAAACAGAACGTCTTGTAACTATGGAACCGGTACTAGAAACGAAAGTTATTTCAGTTGCATACCACCACAATGAGAATAAGCAAAAGACGGCTGAGATGATGATGTCTTTAATCAATTTTTGCTTTTTGTTTGTTAATTGAGCGACAAACAAAGTTCAATGTCATAAAAGAGAGAGAGGGAGAGAGCGAAAGAGGAAATGTGCTTGCGTGTCATTTACAAACATTTGCACACACACAAACACACACACACATGCATAGTTAGCGGTAACACCATCAACGTTAGAAGAACAACTAAAAATACTTCACAAACACGCGAAACCTTAAAAGCGTTTAAGTGCAATTATTGTTTTGCTTTTTTGTTTTTCGTGGGTTTTTGTTGTATTTTGCTTTATTTTACTACCTTCTTATCGTTGTGGGTCTAGTCCAGCTAATCTTATCTAAATGCTACTGCAAAATTGATAATAGTTATACCACATATGTATGTATGTATGAACATATGTACATATCTAAATATAATATAAATCGGGGGATTTTATAAATTCCAATTTGTTGAAATAAGTTGTTTTTGTTGCATGGCAAAGGCTCGCAGTATATTTCGCATTTTTCTCGACACATCTTCAGAGGATCAAGGGAAGGCACTGTGATTTTAGAATGATATTTCTACTAGTTATTTGTTTTATAATAATCATTTCTATAGGCGTGCGTCGACTAGAGTTTGTGCTCTCTCTCTCTCTCTCTGCAAGTTCCTACGCCTCCTAAAATTACGCACTGCGTTATCAATGAAATTTAACATGAATCATATGCTGCTTTGCCTTAGAGCAGAACAGAATTACAAGTTATAATATAATAACATAAAAAAAAAACATTAAGGAAAAACTGAACAAATTATATTATTAAAATGATTTATTTAATTAATTGACTTAGAATTTTATTTGAAGATTTTTCTAATCATAAATTTAGATGGTCATTTAAGGGGCGTTTCAGTTTCATTTTCAGTAAAAATGGTTTTAATTACTCTATGCCCTCTCTCCATCTCTCTCATTCTCTCTCTTGGCTTTAACATGTCATAGGTTGGGGGAACTCGATGTAGTCACATCATATCATGTATCGCTGAGTAAATGAAGGCATGTTTAATAGCCAGCTGGAGCGAGTAATGCAATAATTTATCTGTTCTCTTATTTACAGATTTCCATTTTCACACATACACACACAGCCACATATACCAGCATACTGAGAGACCGTCCGTAAATCATTCTCAATTCAAATCACTTCAGTAGAAACAACAAATATGGCAACAACACCACGCAGTGGAGGTGCCGCCGGTTCCGGTACGGCGCAACGCCCAAATGGTACATCTCAAAATAAAAGTTGCCAATTCAAATTGGTCCTTCTGGGTGAATCGGCCGTGGGTAAATCATCATTAGTGCTACGCTTTGTCAAAGGACAATTCCATGAGTATCAGGAGAGTACGATAGGTGCGGCCTTTTTAACACAAACAATTTGCATAGAAGACACGGTGGTCAAGTTTGAGATCTGGGATACAGCCGGTCAAGAGCGGTAAGCTTATTAATTCTGTAACGAGATTGATCATTATATTTACTTTATTCCATTTCTTTTATTTATCAGGTATCACAGCTTAGCTCCCATGTATTATCGAGGAGCACAAGCGGCCATCGTTGTCTATGATATACAAAATCAGGATAGTTTTCAACGTGCAAAAACCTGGGTCAAGGAACTGCATAAACAAGTGAGTGGTGACAAAGAGGTTCCTCTTGATCTCCCCCACTCCCTTTTTTTCCTCTGTCTCTTTGCAACATATCACGATTGCAGTCTCCCATTATTATCAAGGTCAATGTAATCGTGCAGAAAATTGTGCGAAGTCACATTGTTATTTATTCGATTGAGTTGCGAGCATCGACCTTATTTGAGGCTTCCGGCACTTATTCTACGCCTCAATGCATTATGGAAAGGCTACAGCCCTGGCCATTGAGTAATTCTCAAAAGTGCAAATTCCCATTACATAGATCATGTTATAATTGCTTAAATGCAACAAAGATTTTAGAAATTTCCAATAGCTGACACTTCCTTGAATAAACAATATAGGTTTTACGTAAAATTGGTAATAATTTTTTCAACTTATAGAGTCAACCCATAAAATTTTGTTAGTAGTAGAATACTAAGCAATCTTTCGAGACCTTAGCTTTGTGTTTTTCTATTGCATATGCAAACTGTTTACTAGTCCTTAATTTGTTCAATTACTGTTCTTTTTTAATAAGTAAATAAAAGTAGTGCAAAATTTTCCAAGTTTATATCTATAAAGGCAGTGCATCTTTTCGACACGTTTAGGAATGTTCAGCAAAACCAACATTGATATATTTAGATAGATATAATATAGATAAACCATATAAACCATTACAATTTTGATTTTTTCTAGGCCTCACCGAACATTGTTATTGCTCTGGCTGGCAATAAGGCGGATTTGTCCAACATTCGTGTGGTTGAGTTTGATGAAGCGAAGCAATATGCCGAGGAGAATGGTTTGCTGTTTATGGAAACCTCTGCGAAGACGGGCATGAATGTTAATGATATATTTTTGGCCATAGGTAAAAGGGATATCTATTTTCATCTGAGCACTGTAAACCAAATTCTCAACTTTTATTTTTACAGCCAAAAAACTACCTAAAAATGATGGCGCCAATAATCAGGGAACCAGCATAAGGCCGAATGGGAACGAAACAAATCGACCGACAAACAACTGCTGCAAGTGATGTCCCTTCGTAGGTGTGTGGAACTTTTAAAAAATGCCATTCCATCAATTTTGTGGCCTTGCAGAGTGTTTTTTATATAGTTACATTACATATCAGTCATTCCTTTTTTTTTTTTTTTTCTAATTTAGTAAAAAATTGAAATTTTTATTACTTGGTTAGAGTATAGAAATAAGGAACATTTATAGAAATGAAGAAAAGAATGAAATTATACAAGAAACGTAAATATTAGGGCCTTATCAAAAGAAACAGTTAAACATCGCCCATAGTTATAGCTATACAAATAAAAAACATCGATGTGATGATGTTGTCTTTCTTGACTTTGTCTATTAATTTTTTTTTCTCTTTTTCCTTTCAGAAAATGAAATTTCCAACGAGAGATTTAAAAAGTGTATGCTGATAATTATAAATAAAAAAAATTATTTAAAAATTTAAAAAAAGAAGAGAAAACAAAAAGGAAAAAAACAACAAGAACCTAAAGCCCGCTCCTCTCAGTAAGAGCAAGCAATTTAATTTGATGAGAACCACAACAAGATTATGATAATATTAATTATAAATTAAATATATAAATATATAAAAGAACAACAAAACAAAACAACAAGAAATCCAAAACGAAGAAAATTAGTAACGAATTCAGCAACCAACAAATAGAAACAGAACAAAAGTTTTGCTCTCACCAATTTCTATATATGTATATCTGGCCAACTATTCCATCAAATTCAAATGCCTATACACGCCCACTCCAGCCCTCACACCCCCTCTCACTTCCTATAACCTG
The DNA here is from genome assembly GCA_035045865.1 of Drosophila austrosaltans. Classification (NCBI taxonomy): domain Eukaryota; kingdom Metazoa; phylum Arthropoda; class Insecta; order Diptera; family Drosophilidae; genus Drosophila; species Drosophila austrosaltans. The sequence goes on from JAWNOQ010000200.1 coordinate 9,085,744, forward strand.
CTCCTGCTCCCAAAAAAAAAAGAAAAAAAAAGTTGAAAAAGAAAAAAATTAAATCCAGAAAGCGCAGAAGAGTTTTCGAAAGTTTCGTCGTGTCGTAGAAAAGTTTGAAATTGTATAAAAAAACAATAAAATTATAATGAATATTTGTAAAATTTACAATTTATGTAAGTTTGAGAAGAAAACAAAAAAGAAGGAAGTAAAGAGGAGAAGAAACCAACACATAAAAATTCCAAGTTGCAGTTGTTCTAAGCAGCGTTCCAAGTTAAGAATATGAAAACCTAAAACCAAGATCGGCAGCTGAAGATCCTTGCTCCCGTACTCGTACGCGATCTGTGGCAATTGTGTGTCTCTCGTTACCCTTTGAAAAGTTGCGTTGGACACGTGTGATAGTTGCAATTTATATAAATTATACATACACATGTGAATTAAAAAACAAACAAAAAATTATATATATATAATTTTCAAACATTTTGCGTTTTTAATTCCCTAACTTTATTCTTGTTTTGTTTTTCTTTGGTTTACTTTTTTTGTTTTTTGGTTTGCCTCCACATTCTTAGCAACAATCGAAGATTTACTGCTATTATCTTATATATATTAATAAATAAATACATAAAAAAACACTATCTTAAAAACCATTCAAAAATAAAACAAACTTACAAACTTACATCTAGTATGCAATTAAGTTAAAGACAATGATGAAGAACTATCTAAATTGAAGTCTTTAAATTACAACAAGCAAAAACTGCAAGAACAAAGAAAAAAAAAAAAATGATGCAAACGAAAATCCTGAAATACTTTTCCATAATACTATCGTAATGTTTCAATCGTTTCACCAACCAATCTGATGATTTAAACATTAAATTTTCAAAATTTAACATAAAAGAAATTGTGCAAGCGATCAACCAAGATATAAGATACCCTCTTCACATAAGATCCGACGACGCCTACAAAACAGCTGTGTGTGTATTTTTTTCCAATTTATAATTTTTATGTTGTATGTATGTATTTAAATTTAACATTTATAATAAAAATCGTATATATACATATATGAAGTCAATCGATTCGAATCGAAAATCGAACCTATCATAAATGGAATCTGTTTTTTTAACTTTCTGTGAAAACGTGGATTCCGAGTTGTGTTACAATCTAATTTGTGCTTTTATAGGAGTTATTGGATTTATTTATTTAAAGGCTAAGAAATAGCGGGGATAAACCACTCCCCAAGATCATTTTCCGATTATATTGCTGCATTTGTCAGTTTTAATAAGACTTTATGTGAAAGTGAGTCAACTCAGTTTACGCATCAGGACGTCATATGAAGGTGCGCATGAGTCAAACATAAAGTTGATATAAAAGGAAAGCCTTCTTTAAGAATTTATTGAAACTTTAATTAGATTTTAAACCGAAGAAATCGAATGATAAGTTCTTGTAAAAATAAATATAGAATTGACTCATGCTGAGCCGCCTGGAAGTAATTATATAGGGTGGCCTAAAAAGCTTATACTTATACAAAAATTTAGACCTTTCAGATGTTTGTATATGAAGTCAGATAACAAGCATTTACTTATTGGAAATATTAAACAATTTTACATTTTTGTCGTTAGTCCTTTTAATTTATTTTCCATCCAAGATTTTAAAACCCGATTCTGATCAAACGTTAGTATCTCTTTGTATGTAGGTTCATACATGTTTCAGCATTTGAATAAGGATTGGAAGAAACCTTTAATTATTTTATTCAGTAGTTTTTTCAAGAAAAATAAAAATGTTTTAGTAGTTTTTTCAAAAAATGAATAAAAACGATGGCTAATTTTTTGTTTGGTTAAACTGTAAGAGGAAGAACTTTTTGGGTTTGGTAAAATTGTAGGAAATATTACTTTTTGTGGTTCTTCAGTAGATTTTCCAAATACTAAAAACTTTTAGTTAAAAATTGTTTATTGAAATTATACAACTTTAGAATAGTTTTTCACTTTACCGAAAGGATTTTATTAATTTTGCAACACCCTATATAAAATAACTATAATCACTCCATTGACAGTAGCATTTATGTACCCAGTAAAATTAGTATAAAATTGCAAGTCTGCAGTAATAGACGGATATCAAGAAATCCTGCAATGACTCACTTACGAAGGACATACGACATTACTATATTTGGTAACGAAAATGTTGGAAAGTCATCTTTGTTGCTGAGCTACTCTAAGGAAAAGGCCAGCATAAGCCGAACTTCAACAATAGGTGCACAATATGTTTTCAAAACTCTATACTCCGAGCAAATAGAGACTAAAATAAAAATCTGCGACACAGCAGGAGATAAAAGGTATCTAAAAGAAGTTGAATTTGATGATAGTTAACCTCAAGTTTAATTTAGCTATTTAGAACTGGTGCAAAAATATTATACAAATTGCCAAGCAGCTTTGCTTGTCTACGATATACAAAATCGTGAAAGTTATGAAGCAGCCAAGCAATGGGTCATCGTTTTGAGGAAGAGGTTGGGTAACTTTCAACAGTTGGTCTTAGCATTGGCTGGTAACAAATGCGATTTACAAGTGAATCGTGAGATATCTACCGAAGAGGCTGAAACATATGCCAAAGAAAACGGTTTGATATTCCTTGAGACTTCAGCAATGGCCAATGATAATGTTAGCGAAATCTTTAATCAAATCGGTAATGGTATCAAACGATAGGGCAAACTGAAAATTAATATTTCTGGTGTACCTGATCGTTATTATAACGATCGAAATGGTGAATTTGAGTCTTTGTCTATTTAAAGCAATAATATCATACGTAAGAACAAGATTGTTTCATTATATGGCCGGCCTTCCCTGTGGTTTTAGATTGCAGTACGCGTCATCTGAGAAAAAATAATTTAGAACAAATAATAAAATTATTTTGCAAAAAAAAACCATAGCTAGATTCATTATCTTTCAGACTGCCCAAGTAAATTTTGAATTTGTAATATTTTGCATTGAAAAACTTTTACAGTTAACCAACTAAATCTGCAAAATGGAATTGAAAAAATTGCCCCGAAAAAGGTGAAAAAACCAAAGAGATATTGCTGTGTGATCCTGATAATGAAATAAGAAATGCACATTTTTTATATTACTTTATTTAACTTTTCTATTTTGATTTTTGTTTTCTTTATTATTTAAAATTATAACTGATTAAGTTGTCTCTCGAAATAAATACATAATTAAATGTACTTTTGGTTACAATTTTCTTTTGTCTGTATAATAAAGTATTGTATGTATATATTTTTTGTCATTTTTTTCATTGTTTTTTTTTGTTTGTTCTACTTGTTTTCCATTTATAAGAATAATTTTAGTGTATAACTTTCATTTTTTTTTTTATTGCATCTTTATTTATAATGTTTTTTTTTATTATTTTTCCTTTATTTAGAAGTATAGTCAAAGATTTAAGAAATCAAAGAGAGAGAGTGAGTATTTAATACTAACTTACTACAAGGCAACTAAATGGCTTTAATTTAGTTTAGCTTTTTGGGCTAGATAACAAAGAAGAAGATAAAAAAAACATATATATTTAATAAAAACAAGTTGTTTAAGAAAATTAATGGCAGAAATTCAAGTTTACGGGCAGTTTATAGAGAGAGTTTTTCCAGTTGAGTTTTTAGAACACATAATTCGGTTAAAGATATTATAATTTAACACTTGGCATAACAAAAATTGGCTCAACAAAACAATATACAATAATTATATGTATATATATACATAGACATATATACGACAAGTTTGGGTTTAAATATCACTTACGTAAGAGAAGTTATATATATATTCTATATTTGGTATTCGCTAAATTTAGTTTCTAAATTACAATTTTGCTTGATTTCTTTCTCTTTTGGTTTGCTTTATTGGATAAACCACATTAATCTAAACTGTCTTTTGGTTTTAAGTATCTTTTCTTTTTTGTTTGTTTAGTTACTTCTATAAAATTTACAAAATTACTTTTCATTTTTTTGCCTCTTTTTTTTTATCGTTTTTTGTCTGGGTTTAATCCATTTACCTATATAAACTTGCTTAAATCTCACACTTAAATTTAGTTTCTGTTTTTTTTTTTTTTGAATTGTTCGTCCAGAACTATGAAGATTTCACAAAATTATTTATGTACTTGTTGCTTTTTTTTTTTTTTAATTTTCTTTCCTTTCAGTTTTTCGTTTGTTGGGATTATTCTTTCTATTGATAGTTTAATTTGGGTATCATTGGGATCATTTATTTATTTTCTTTCGTAGTTTGATTTTTTTCTTTAATTTTATACAACAATCGGCTCATCACCGTGCAAATCACAAGAGCCAATATTCTCGCCTTGATAAGCTGAGAAATCGCTTATAATAGCCTTCGGTTCCGCACCGAATTCAATGTCCTGCAGACAGCCTTTGAAAGGCTCAAAGTATCGGCCTTGGGTGCGTCGGCTTACCGAATCCAGATTGGGAAAGCCGCCTGTAAAAAGCAACAAAACATGACAAAAAGATTCTTAGCATGAATATACTTTTAAAATTTTGAAATCTTTTTTATGCAATTAAATAGAAAGTACACTAAAAGAGAACTGAGAAGATGTTTGAAATTTGAACTTTAAGCGCTCTTTTTCATCTGTTAACGATTTCCAACCTGTTGACAGGTCCGCTTAGTTAACAGAACAGCTGTTAGCGCGAGAGCCGCCACCAGTTGGCAGGCCGACTTAAACTTTTAATTATTTATTTACTTATTTAACGCTCTCTCACAGTGTTTGTTTGCCTGGCGAGTTTTCAACAAGTTTCGGCGGGGTAATTTTAGTGTTAATTAAGTGAATTAAACAAATATTTATATATTTTCTTTTGTGTGTGTGTGTGTGTGTGTAAAGAAAATATTAAAAAATTGGACGGGTAAGTTACTTTTTTTTTCTCAACTTACCTAAATAAAAGACATCCTCGTAGCTAATTGTTGGCTCTTTGGATAAAGATCGTCGCGTTGCTGTGATTGCAGTAGTTGCTCCAGCTTCGGGCAATCGTTCCGTGAATATAACCTCACCATCCAATTGTAGCTCCAAACGTGAACGATCCAACAAGACACTAGTCCAATGCCAAGCGCCATCGGCTATAAAACCACTGGCCGCCGCCTGGACCGTATCATTGTTACTGCCCAATAGATTGCTCGCCAACTTTAGATGGCCATTCTCCAGGCCCAGACCTAAGAATTTAGTCCGATCATGTTCGCTCCAGAGCAGCAGACCATCCGGCTCAATGGTAGAGAAGTTCAGTGAGATTTGAATGGCTTCGCGAGGTCGCATATAAAGTGAGGGACCGCGCCGTTTGTCTTTCATTGGTATGCGTGGTGGCGGTAAGATCAGGTAACTGTTGCCGCGGAAGCTGGGTGTTGATGGTTTGCTCATGGCTAGAGACAAACAAAGAGTGTGTGAGAGAGAGAGAGAAAGAGGGGTAAAAAATGAGTGAGTGGTGGGGGAGGAAGTTTGCTGCATTGCAATGTATTAAACATATTGCATGTGATACGTGTACATAATTAAATTACAGCATCATATGTATGTATCTATAAAGAGACTTCATCTTCTTCATCATGCCACTGCTACTACCACTAACTACTCTTTAGCTTCTACTTCTTTAGACCCTGATCTCGATTTTTTATACCATTCGTTAGTTGTCTTTTGAATATATTTTTTTTCTTTTGCCTAATCTTTTGGTTTCATCTTGAATTCTTAGTTTCGTTTCGTTTTCTGGCTTTGTTTTATTGCTCTCTTGATATTATTTTCTTTAACTTGTTTCATTTTTTCTCGTTTTTTTTTGCTTGGCATGTTAATTCACAATTTGCTAATAAGTGAAAGGCTGAGATTGGAGACGACCAGAGGCAATTGTATAACTTGCTTGATTTGAAGTTTCCTTCAGGTTTCTGTTTACTGCTGTACACTAAAGTTTGAAAAGATGGCTAATAGAACCTGATATCACTGATTGATGTTTAAAATTTAATGGTTTTCCAGTGGAAAATTAAATAGATTGAAATTTTAAGCCATGCGAGAGATACATATACATTTATAAAAGTTTAAAACTCACCAAGGAAAACATTTATTAAAAAGAAAGTGCCTTTTCTTTGGTTAATTGAATTTTCGAAATGATTTATTGTTAATGCATGGCATTGAAAATTATTCTATAATTTCCCTGTAATTTGGTTCAGGAAAGAAATCTCGAGCTTAGCCGTCGTATCTTTTCAAATTAATCGAAAACGATTTATTTGGACTTGGTTTACTTATTCTATAATTTGAGTAATTATTTAATTTTTTACATCAAGAAAAATGAAACCCATTTTGAAGAATTATATAAAACGCTTCTGATTTTAATTAAATTTAAGAATGAACCAGATCAACTTAAGCTTTAACCAGATCAAGTATTTCTATATAAATATAGCGTGTTTTTTCAAATAAAGTTTATCTACAAATCTGATCTACATATTTATATACTTTTGTCTTTGAGTCATGTTAAAATTTAAATAAGTGTTTTTTGTTTTTGTGTGAATCAGTTTGCTAATTTCTTTTGCTGCCATTTATTTATTTTTTTTTTAAGTTTTTTTTTGGGTTTTTTTTTGCAACTTCCTGACCCCGCTGTGCACTGAACCATAAAGTCATCAGAATTCAACTGTTAATGGTTTTTTTGTTGTTTATCTCTCGCCGTAGTTCTCTAATTATAATAATAATAATAATGTTCTGCTTGCTGTTCGCTCAAATTGAAAACTTGTTTTTTGAAATCAGTTAATCTTTTTTGTGCATTTGGAGATCTACTTTTTTTGGAGCTTCTGTACGAGAAAGAACTTTTACTTATGACACATTTACGAGAACTACAAGTTGAAGAAGATTTATAAAACTTGTTTTAGATTTTTATCTATAGTACGAATAATGTGATTTGTTGTTGTTGGTTTGTTTGTTATTTATTTTTGTCGGATGAGTTGAAATTTTAATCAATTTGGTGCTTGACTGATTTGCGAAATGATCAAATTGCGGGTTCAATGTACTCACCGATCTCACAATAGAAACCTCCCCATCCATTTGGACATGAACATCGACCACTTCGAAGGCATCTGCCATTATTTTTACATGGTATCAATTTGCAAGTTTCGGAATATTCACAACGATCGCCTTTCGCATATTCGGGGCAAATGCAATGAGGTTGAAGCTTTTCATCCAGCCAGCAATGGCCACCAGATTCGCAGGAATCACCACCACAAGCAGTGCCATCACAGTCGCGAATATTACGAGATTCTGCAAGATAAATACAAATGTTTAAAATGAGTGATTAAACAAAATTTTTGAGAAAGAGCGGGAAAAGGTTAAAAAAAAGATATAAAAGAGATTTGTATCAGTGTATTCTTTTAATCAAAAAAAATTCTATAATCAGTATTTATATCCTTGCAAGGGTATATTAATCTTGATCAGAAGTTTTCCACGTATAGAGGAATATACATCAAGTATATACATCTGTCCCTCGCTTAACACTAACTCGGTCTTACACGATTACAAATTTGCTACTGTCTCTCTTGTAACACGCCACAAACCTCGATCTAACACGATGTGAGTCTACTGATAATTTGTCTTTAGGAAAACCTAAAGAAATCCTTGACTTGGCAAGCAACCTGAAATCTTCAGTTGAAAACTCTAATCCGAATATCGAAAGACGATCAAATTTTGCAAGACAGTTGCGAAAAACTAGTTTTCCTTACCAGTAGTGCTACAAAGAAGCTTTAAAAGCCTAAAGCGAAAATTACTGATTTCTTTAACAAGCAATAAGAACCGCCACAATGAAAAAAGAGTTAACACTTCTTTGATTTTCTTTACTACCAATCGGATTTCTTATTTTTTTGTTTGATTTTAGTTTAATTTTGTGATTAAAACTATTGTACAAAATAGTCCAAATTTGAAAAATAAATATATTTATTTCGAATCTGTGGTCACTCCTCGGTTAACACGATGTTTTCTTGGAGCGTAACTCCCATGGCAAGCGAGCGCTAGGTTTATATTTTTGATCAGCAGATAGGTAGAGTTGTTCTGATTAAGTCCTTTAAGTCTGAATGGATCGATACGATCTTCTCGTGGAACTGTTTTAACTACAGAGCTGAAATTTTGCTATACGTATTATATTGTTCCCATAGGAACGAATCGTCGAGAAAACTTTGTGGATTTTCAATCGAATATCACGAAATTTGTTGATTCTAACATACTTCATACCATGGCCACTTTTATCAGAATTGGTTGACTATATCATATAGCTCCCATAAAAAAGATCGGTAAAGAACATTGTTTTAAAGCAACAACTTGTTTGTTTTAAAAGCGATTGTCACAAAATTTGATATTTGTGAGTTTAGTATATATAGAAATGTCGTTATGAAATTTCAGCAGAAGCGGTCGTCTATATGCTAGAGCTTATAGCAACAATCGGACCAAAAAAATTATTTAGTGTGATTTATCTTTTTTCTCATGCCATGAACATTAAATACATGTAGGCTCGACTTGTTTTATATCCCTTCTAAAGTTTATATAAAATTGTCAAAAGACGCTTTGCGACGGTATATATTATTATAATTCAAATTAATTTAATTTTTTAAATTAATTTTGAAAATGTTATCATTATTTGTACCATTTGCTCAAAGATGCTAAATTAAAATCTTGGAAAAATTGGCTACAGCATCGATCATACATATGTACTATATCAATTTCAAATGTAAAATTTGAACATTATATTGTTTGTTATGAATAAAAACAAATTGACCTGATTTTCACCTATTCTGTTGGTTTAATAATTTGCCATTTTCTTCTCTTGTATTAAAAAGAGGGAGAATGCCAATTGATTCACATAGTTTTAGTCTACTAATAATACTATTTGTATGGGTTTGGAGGTAAATGTGACAACTGTGATAGCTCCTAGTCTTGATCCTAAAGTGCGTACGATTTGTAAATATCTCACGGATGGACTTGAGCACAACTGGCATCTTCAAGACCTGAACAACTGAACAATACTATGAGCGAATGAAGTTTGAAACATTAGTATTACAATGTGTAGTTGTCAAAAATTGAATGATTGAATAAAATGTAACCCTAAGAGAACTTCACTTACCCACAATGTTTGTTTCGTTGAGCACAATTCGCGTACCGCTCACAACCAATCCCCTAACACAGCCACGGAAGGGTATTGGAAATCCGGAGATGGCATTGTGCGGTAATTTGGACAAGTCCTTCAGACCTCCAATGTAAAGTAATGAATCTGGTTCCACCAGCACCTCAGCAGATGGTGCGAGAGCTGAAGAAGCACTGCCCTCCACCCATAGAGTTAGCCAGCGACCTCGCTGAGCCATCTTGATCTTATGCCATTCACCAATGGCTAACATTCGTACACTGCGTACCACAGTAACGTGAGTGCTTGGCCCAGAGATTCGGAACTCGACCACGCCACCTTGCAGTGACAGGGAGACAAATCCAACTTTCTTGTCCTGATTGTTATTAAGAGTGCCAAAGTAGAGTAGCAAACCGCGTTCCGATAGTGGTCGCAATTGAAATTCGATGAAAAAGAATTGCACTCGATGGTGTTCCTCGAATGTCTTGGAGCCCATCAAGGGAACAGGTGAAAAACTTCTTTGTTTCTCCACCTCATTGAGCAGTTTCATAACAAAATGTGTGCTTGGCGTTGAGATTGGCTTTGGTGGCATCAATTTCTTGGTGAAATTTCTATAGGTAACCATTTGAGATCGTTTGGCGCCTATCTTATCGCTGCTATCATATAGATATGGCCAGCGGACGGCCAGATATGAACGTCGACCGGTTAGTGAGACATCGCTGAGTGAGCGAATTTCTATAAGAGATTAAAGTAAGTAAATAATGGAGAGTGTAAAATGATATAAAATAGATACCTTCTTCACAATTCTTGCCCGTACGTCCCACAGGGCAGTCGCATTCATAGCCATTGACCAAGGGCACACATGTTGACTCCTCATAACATTTGTTGTTGAAGGAATCACAGGGATTGGTAGGTTGAGCACAAAGTGGTCCATACCAACCTTCCTGACAGATGCATCTGTATAGTGTAAGAAAATCAAATGGAAATGTATCGATAATATATAACAAAATATGATTTTGTAGAATTTTTATATCTTTTGTTTCTAATGAACGAATTTCTGGATCAAGAAATCAAAAAATGTTTGCGAAGTTTTTATACATTTTTCCAATTATTATCTCAAATTTCATTAGAATATATGAGAATCGATATGCCTTGAAATACATTGAAAAGCATTAAAACTTACGTAAATGTTGCTCCATGCTGCAGACAGGCTCCATCATGTTGACAGGCATGACGATGACATTCCCTGGTGCCACATTGTCCTACTCCACGTCCTCGTACGCCGCGTGTCTCTTGCAATGGAACTGTCACCTGTCCAGCCCTCAGTTGTACATCATAGATACAACCCTGGAAGCCCGAATGCAATGGCAAATCGTGAGGCAACGTATTGAAATTGGCAATTTCATGACCACCCAAATAGAGTATGGGTAAGACATCCATACGACTAACACTGCCAGGCGAACGCCCGCTTATATTGAATTTGCCATCGACCGAAAGCCAAGCTTGTCGTCCGATGCGACCCACTTTGATCTCGTAGGGTACACGCGGTGCATCCAATCGGAAATCGATGGGCTTTTGTGTGAAGATGCGCCGTGGTCCAGCTCCCAAATTCCATGTTAACATTATGTAACCCTGTATAAAACTAACAGCCAGATGATCGCTCTTCTCATCATGATACCCAGACTGGCCAAGGAACGCGAGTAGAGAGATTTGTGACATGGTTTGTGGCAAAATTTTGAAACTTAATTCCAGTGAATATTCCAAGGGTATGGGTACAGTGTAGGCCACAAACGAAGAGAGTCCATTCACGCTGCCGGAAAAGGATGGCAGAGCTACCTCAAGATCTATTTTGAAAAGATAATAAGAATTCATGCAAGCAGCTTCCACTTTGGTCATTTTACTCACTGTGTTCGCAATAATGACCATGTTTGCCTAATGGACACAAACATAGATAGCCGCTTCCTGGGAATTGTACACATGTTCCGCCATACTGACATGGATTATCCTCACATACAGATATTTCGCAAGTTGGTCCCATATAACCCGTGGGACATTTACATTTCCATTTCTCAGCCTTTTCACCATTCTCGTCCAGTTCGTTCGATTCAATCTTAATGCAGGCAGCGCCATTGCGACAAGGACTCGATAGGCAAGCCAACGAACCGCATTCCGTAATGCCAAAGCCATCGAGAGCGTCCCTAAAAAGCATAGAGAAGGGTGAAGGACGGTTAAAAGAGATCCAATGTTAGGTGTCGCCTCTAATTTCATGTCCCCGGCTAATTCGAATGTCAATATTATACGGATGTTGTGTGCGCCATTTGCCAAACAGCCCACAGCTGTCAGCCCGCCATTTGACCATCCAAAGTAGGGGTGCCACTTCCACCCAACATTCAGCTCCTGCCGACTTTCCCCTCCCAAACCCTCTCTGTTCTTTGAACCATCTGTTTTGTGTTCGCGCTTTTCTGCGCTGAATGCTGATGAATGGCTTCCGCATTCATTGCTTCTGGCTGCTGGCCTCTGTGAGTCCTAAACTTTTTTGCTTTCCCTCATCTTGATGCTTTTCATTAAGCCTGGTGCATTTCCACTTGGTGCAAACTTGGTAAATTTGTTTCAGAAAAAAAATGAAGAAAACTCGTAACACACTTTTAAAGTTCTTCGGTGACCAAAATGATGGCTTTGACAAACTAAAAGAAATATGAATCAAAGCCATTTCTTAAACATTTAATTAACTGCTAAACCGACCAGTGAAAGATAATTTAAGTATTGTTTAAACATAAATTGCAGTTAAAAACAACTTCAAGTAATTGACTAATATTATTAAGTAATTATTCCTGAAATGAGCGATTTTGTAATTGTTAAAAAAAGAAGAATAAAAAGGATTTTCATCCATTTTATCGTAGTTATCATAAAAAGTGTGGCTGCATATTTGTATGACGCAAATGCCAAACGTGTGCATAAAACTTTCGCCATAAAAGCGTTTTGTTTGCAGCGTATGAAAAAGACACCAATTGGGTTTATACTTCGCATCGTTCTCTGAAATTATGTATTTTCCTTCATCGTAAAAGTGAGCTAATTTTTCATGTATGAAAGCTTCTTATATGTATGTACATATAGATGTACTCGTATGATCCCCCCGCTGCCATCCATTTAATCCCAACAGTTTAACTGCCGCTTGCCGCAGAGTTTTTCCTCTTTTTGCTCATTATATGCCACCTATACCTGTTTCTGCTACATGCAACTTTGTGTTGGACTTGTGAGACAGCCATTTGAGCCACAGGAGCCTGAGGCCAGAGACGCGCGTAAGCGGCATAAACATTTAAGTGATGCCCACAGAGTCGTAACTTTTTGGGAGCTGTTCATTAGCTAGTGGACGACGATGGCGACCAAACACCATCACCATTTACAACGTGCCCAAAGGGCAAAACCAAAAAAAGAAGTAAAAAGAATAGAGAAGCAAAACGAAAACACCAAAATAACCAAAAGGGCTTCTACACTCACCCAAATATTTCGCGCCCTTGTCCATTAATGCGCAACGAGTGCAGACAGCCGGTGAAGCCTGTACCACTTTGTGCCGGCGGCAATTCGATAATCAGGCCAATCGGTGCCTGGGGTGCCCCGCCCAAATGCAGCCATGTGTTCAGTATGACCTCCGGTGTATGAAGGCGCGATGGTAGCAACTTTAACCATGTCGGCTGATCCCCGGACATGGCCAATGTGTCGTTGACGAGCAGCGAGGCATTGCAGTGGGTGTAATTGCGGCTGAAGTCCAATCTGCAAAGCAACAAAAATAAAATGAAATCAATTTTTTTGCATCCATCACGCATAAATAGAAACACTATGTTCATATATGTATATAGTAATATCAAATAAGAAAAATATTACGTTGTACTTCATACGAAGTTCACTTCATTCTGCTCCTTTTTATAGTGGAAATATGAAATATTTAATATGCCGCACTGTGCCCTGTATGCGGCTTTTAAAAGCAAAATTCTCCACATGCCGATGCGTGCAAATATTTATGACACTCGCTCAGAAAAAAAAAAACAGGAAGGATATGACAGGAGTACCCTTCATCTCCACCCCCTCAACCCCCATGAAGCTACTCAAAACCATTCCGCAGATTGTTCTACCTTTTGCCGCCTGTTGACCTCTCACGTAGCCAATTTTCGTGTTACCTTTCTCTTTGCCCTAATGCACTGTGGTTTACCTACAGATGACAATCAGCTGAAAATTAGTTTACCCAAGATATGTTTAGGATTCAACTGATTCCCTTTATTCAATTACAACCAAGCTAATTGAAACCCATTTTGTATATACAATTGGAGTATTCACATAAATACATATCAAAAAGGGTTTTAAGCTGAAGACATAGATATGTATTTGAATATAATATAATCATTTTTTAAGGCGCCTTAAAAGAAAATATTTAATAATTTTTTCTAATGGAAATGTCAGCAATAATTTGCTTTATTATGATAAAACCAATTCGCAAACCATCATTTATAAGCACTATCGTTAAAACACAATTAATAATATAATGCAAAAATAATATTTGTATATGTTAATATAGTAAAAAGTTTTGAAGAAATTGGTGAAAAATATTGCTCTTGAAACAAAGTTTCAATTAGAGTTTCGATTAGAGAAATAATAAATTGTTGATTGAACTACAAATTTATTATGAAAACAGTTCTCATCTTTGGTTAAATTTAATTTAAACTGAAATGTTTTAATATTTGTGCCCACTCTATTTGCTATCCGTGACCACTGTGCAAAATAATCATCTTACCCAATCCCTCGATGCCTTTTGGTACGTTTTGTAATGTCAATCGACTGTCAAATTTTTGGTTCGCCTGTCTCAACTTGGTATGGAATTTTCAACCCTTTGATGTGATCGAGGTACAAAAACGAAAGAAACGAAGAAAAAAAAGGACATAAAGCTGGCTTTTTGGGTTTCACATTTTATTGTTTCGCAAGGGCACAAATGTCACCTGGCCGTTATTTGAATGCCTTTTTGTTAAAACGCTTTCTGATTTTATTTGTTGTCAAAAGTTTTTACTTTTTCCTGTTGATATTGCTCCTGATGCTACTGCCTTTGTTGTTGTTGTTGTTGTTTTTGTTGTGCGGCACATGAGATGGCCAAACTGGGATTCATATCTGTTCTCGTTTATTACATTTTGAATGTTGATATTTTAATACAGAGTGCAAAAAAGGCCCAAAGTAAAGTAGAGAGTGCAATAAATGCGGGCTGGGCGGGGCGAGGCGCACCTCGCAGGATACAAATTTTATTGTTATTTTATGTGGCATAATAATAAAGTTACAGAACAGCTGTATGACAAAACTTTTTTGTCTGATTGGATTTAGTTTTTTTCTTTTTTTTTTGTTGGTTAAAGTGCAGTATAGAGAGACTGAGATTCGTAAAATTGATGCAATTCAACCGATTTAAACGGTATTAGCTAGTTATACTTTTGCACCTCAGGCAACTTTGATATTGAGGAAAAAAGGACTTCTTATTAAAAAGTTCATTTAACAGGTTTCCTCTTTTCTGCCACAGTAATCCACCAGTTGAATAGAGTTTGGTGTTTTTAAGTTTATGTAAGTCAAGTCTGTATTATGCCATTTTTTAACTTAAACGAGAGCCAAGTTATCAAAAACAATATATGTAGTTGTCACAAATGTTTGATTTCGAAATTAATATTGCGGGTTCCGAGAGATTCACTTAATGGATATTCAATGGCAGACTTTGGATTTTTGATCTTTGGCTAGGAACGGAGACCATGTACTTATGTTATGTAGATACAAGTGGCACATAAAGCACGCAGCCTAAAGAGGTGTTACACATAGGCATCTCTAGGAATTTCATTATTGTGCACCAGGGTTGACGTAAACGCTGGCTGGAAAGCTTCGCAGGCTGATCATTTAAAGCTGAATTTATTTTGAAAGCGTTCTTAAGTTGGACCGTTGATGGCATAATGATATTCAGATGCTCGTTGGTAATTTTCCATCGACTAGCATTCTTCCCAATGCCCAAGGCAATGGAGTCGATTTTGAGTACAAACTGCCTGCTGAAGGCCAAATAAAAAGGTGCCATATCTCTACTGGCTGTTGGGGACTTATCCTTAAGCAAGCCAGTGACATGGATAATTGCCGATTTGGTGTCAAAATGTATCACATCCGTTTTTAGGGATACAAAGTCGTGTTTTACACTGGGCAACTGGGTAAACAAACTAATAATCTCATTGTTGCCCACGTAGTAGGTACGCAAAAAGTCGGTCATTCTCTTCAGATTACTCGAATGTGTGGCATATTTGCGTGTTTTTTGGAGGTACCCTTTGTGCTTCATTTCACATGTCATTGTAAATATAGATTGACCCGTATAATATTTCCGAAGGCCTCCGCTGACTTATACTCGAGCAGAAACTTCTTAAGGAAAACTTCACCCACCAATTCGTAGGCGCTAATGCCGCACAGAAAGTTCTTGTGGGTGGCATGCACCACTCTTTCACTTAGCCCCGCCCCATCCAGCATGGTCAGACCAACGAATACGTCCTTGACAGCCGCCACATACTCACTGGGCATACGGTATTTACGGCACACTGTACTAAAGTCAACGACTTTAAATGCAACACATCCAATGATTTAATATCCTCCATTGTGTATCCATTTGCGACTCAAATCCAATGATTTCAGATGGACCATCAAGCGCATGCTTTTCGGACAATTCGAGAGAATAATTTGATTGTGGCACAGGCGCAATTCGGTGCAGTGATTCATGAACTTCCGCGAAGCCAGTGTAAGAGTTTTGGTCAAAATTTTCTGTGAGCTCAAATTGATCACCACACTCTCCAGTCCGTGAGTTTGACGACAAGCATCTAGCTTTAAAACATTTGTCTAAACATTTCTCGATGCGCTTATTAGGATCCACATGCATGGGCGGATTTAGGGGGGTGAAGTAGGTGAAAATAAACCCCCTGCCAAAAGTTCAAGTCAAATAGAAAATTTGACTGTGTTGTAGTTGAGAACTTCAAAAGAACAAAATTTTTAAATCGATTTCCCCCCAAGATCAAGCTTACGATCCGCCACTGTCCACATGGGACGAAGGTTTGAATTGACTGACATTCATACATATAAAATAGTTACCACCCTTTAGTATTTTCAATTCCAAATTGCATTTCTAGGTAAAATCAAAAAAGCTAGATCAAAAACTACTATCAATATTTTTCAATTTTTTAAATGTAGAAAAAATAGCTTAGATTATGTTAAAACATCATTACTATTTTAATAAAGTTCCACGTCAACCCTAAGAAGTTGGTTGGGTACAAATGCATGCTGGCAACACTGAACCACGAAAGGACGAAACAATTCATTCGCAATCAAATAAAATTGCAATCTCATAGAGGGATTTGAACTATCCTATCTCTTAAGTTGGAACCAATAGAACATTTTGAAAAAAAAAACCTTAAAATATGTTCAGTAATTTTGGAGTTCATCCTCGACAAACGTCCTGAGACTGAAATTATATATAGTACCTACATATGTACATATACATATATAATAGATATTATTGGCCATATTACCGTTTCTTTAGATGTTTCTTTTCGTTTATAAGTGTCTTCTTTTCTGAACAAATAGGCAAAGTTAAATAAAGTGAAAAGATTTCACACAAACAGAAAATTGAACTGCTTTCAATTACATTTCATTTGATCAAACATTTTTCTATTTTAACGGCAGATAGAACACTCAACTCTAGAGCTATCATTACCAAATAAACATTTCACTTCATGTTTAGTCAACTATAAAATGTAGATACAAGTTTTTTCTTTTTGACTGACCGGCTTTTATCCCCTAGTTAGCCCGACTAACGAAATTTTCACAAATTTACAATTCAGTTGAGTGCAATTACTCGGTCATCAATGTTGATGGAAAATTACCAAATAATCATTTACAGACGACGAAGAGAGAAAAACAAGACCCACTCGCAAGTCAAATGAATTCCCCAAACGAATCAAGGCTGCCAACAACAAGAACTAGAACGTGGCATAAACAGGACATTAAGGAATAGATATATCAAAAAAAAAAAAAAGTGGGACAACAACACACAGTCGGAGAAGAGAAGAAGAAAGAGTGAATTAGAGTAAAAGAGAAAGTAGGGTATAGTCTCCAGTCTGGCCTCGTCTCGTCTATATAAATAATTTACCAGTGGGAGTTTTTTTTTTTTTTCATTGGGCATAGAACTGGAACGAAGGCATTTTTATGACTATCGAATCGACCACAAATTTACTTTTTAGCACTTGGTCCCAGCTTGAGGCTAACCCAATGTCCGTTGCGTACTCTTGACTCTCTGGTCTCTGTTCTTGGCGCTTTTGTCCTTTGCCATTGGTTTCTGGTTCAGGTTCTGGTCCTTGGTCGTGGTCTTGGGGGCCACCAAGTGGATTTACGAGCAACAAATTTATGTTCGTTGCCTATTTTTATTTGCCTTGCGTGCTTAATGGCCCACAAATACATAGTAGAAAATAAAAGTGTAGAAGGGGCTGCCAGGCAGGACTCTTTGCCTCGCAGGCCTAACAGTATTGAACTAGTTCCACACACACCCACACATATTTCTATCCTAATAATGAGCTCTAATGCTGCCCCCCAAACGCAATTGACATTTTACTTAAGGATTTTCATCGTATTTGGTGTTGCACACAATTAATGTAATTAGAAAGCAATAACAATTATCCTTGGGTCGAGCCTAATTTCAAGGAAACTAAAGGTGGGGGGTCTTTTTTTAATTATTACGAATTTGCCTACTTAATTTAGAAAACAAATTAACCGAGTTGAAAACCGCCATGGACAAACAAAAGTTGGCTAAATTATTTTTTTTTTGTTCACTAATTGAGCGTGTCAATTATTTTGTGGCAAAAGACCAAAGCAAAAACAATGCTAATTTAATTTGTTGTTTCATCAAGTTCAGCTAATGGAGTACGATGCGGAAGTTAAATGAAAGTTTGTGAACCGTGTCGCATGAACAAAAGGATTAAAGCCATTCAATTTGTGAGTAACCGTAAAGATTAAGTCATTTGGAAGTAGTTAAACTGATTTAAGAAAGCAAAACAAGAAAAATGAAATATAAGTATCACTTTTATGTGATTTGAGTTGAAAGTAAAGGACACTGAAATATTCAAAGAAGATTTCGAAATGTTATCACTTTTGTTGTAGGATGCGCTCTGAAACAGTATTCATGAGTGGTAGGAAATATATTTGGCTTCAAGTTGCTTACTAATTTATTTTAGATTTTATGGACAATGAATACAGTTTTTTTTTTGTCTTCAGAACTTTTGGCCAGTTTCCTTAGTTAAAAGAAAAGTAAAAAGAAACACTTGTCTCAAATCTTTTCTATTAAAAATTACAGCTATTAAACGATTATTTACGCACGACCACCACATTTTATACTTAAATTACGCTTTTCATTTGTTGCATGGCAAATTAAATTGCAAGTTACGAAAAGCACAAAAAGCATCAACTAATTACGCATGGATGCCAAGATGCGAGAAGTCCCACAGGACTTTTATGTTGCAGATGAAATGGCAAAAAAAAAAAAAAAACGAAAATTGCAATTTATTCTCCACTTGAAGCACTATAATTTGTGGTACTTCCTGGCAAGTGGGGTGAAATCGACACGAAGGCAAATTTAATGACCAATCTGCTGCGCCACAAGTTTTTCGGTATTTTCTCTTTTTTTGTTTTTGGTTTTCCACGCTCTTTCCGGCTCAGTTTAAAAAGTTAATTAACATGGCAACCTTGCCACAACCCCTACTGAACTTTCGGCCCGTTATCACGTTTAGGGAGGGTGTGACCTTATGGCTGCCACACATAATTGCATTTGGTGGTCGAGCATCAGGGCAACTGGACATTTTTCACTTACTCAGCTCGAATGGTAATTTCGTGACCCGTATTAACAGGCGTTTCCAGTTCACTCAACAGCATCGTTTGTAATCCGCACGAGAATTGGAATTGCATAAGTCCCTTCTGAAGGAATAGGGCCATATAGTGTCCACCCTTGGTGCCTTGAGCAGCAGCAAGCATGATCAGTCCATTGGTGGCTCGAGTGCGCACTTTCAGTTGAATGTGCATGGGGAGAACAGCATCAAGGGCATCATGTTGTGGAATGTCCTTGTAAATGCGATGCGAGACATATGAATCGCCACTAAAGGCTGCATTCTTGATGACAATTGGCATTTCACAGAGCGGACCCTGACGATCAAAGCGGCAAACGCACTGAAAGGAAAAGAAGGAGGGGAATTCTTTAGAAAATATTAACTAAGGGATTCATAGTGACATACTTTAAGTCGTCCAACTATTTCCAACACCACCATTTTACCATTCCTTTACCATTATCTAGTCATTCTACTAATAACTTAGTCTTTCTTGGAACTATAATCAGTCTACAAGTTGTAAAAGTTTTCCTACTGTGTGCATGTGTGTGTGTGATTTGGAAATCCCTTTTATATAGCATATGTCCGAGTTCCTCTCGAGTTGTGACGGGTCACGTGACTGCTCCCCAGTTGCCTTGTACTTCATTTGTTCAATTTGAAACATTCTCAACAAAATTACAGTAAAAGTTTTCTTCTTTGAAACTGCGTGAGTTCCTTTTTGCCTGTTGCAGCAGTTTTCCCTCCTTTTTCTTTTTTTTTGTTCTTATTGCAGTTTCAAGTATCCCTTGATGGCAGCGACATAAATAAATTATTAAAAACCAGGACAACGACAAAACGTAGTTCAAGTAAGCAAAAGGAAAAAAAGTGAGGAAGTCAAAAAGTTAATTCATATTACTTTTCAATTTATTGGAGTTTTCTTAGCTTTGCTCATTGAAGGGCAATGGAAAGTTGGCGTAAAATTAATGAAAATTATAACAACTTCGATTTCTAACGTTTTTTTGTTCTCTTTTGAAATGTTTTTAATTTTTGCTTCTGTTTTTAGAAAGTGTAAAATTCGACTTGGTTTGGTTATCCTAGAATAAATAAATAACTGGCGGCGCCAGGTCAAAAGGTTTAATTAAAATGTATCCTGTCGGTTCCGAGTATATGCCAAGAGGGCTAAACATTGTGCACAATCTAAATTTAGAAGGAAATCCTAATCTGTCCTATATGGAACACTGATTTTGAGATACTCTCCTACATTGAAGGATAGATAAATCGCTAAACGTTCTTATGCATATTTTTGCATGTGTAAAATCCTTCTTTAAAAGTATCTTGCATTGTAGCCTTATATTGCAAGGCCTTAACTTAGGGAAACTTTAGCACAGATTCCTCTTTTTAGTTACAAACTTTATGCAACTATAGTTCAAGGCTAAGAACAAAACAAAATAACTATTTTTCAAGGCTAAGACAAAGAACTAAGTCAAAAGAGTAAAAATGGGCTCACCGAACTCTAAATTGTATATATCCCTAATCTTTGTGTCTCACAAATACTCTATAATATTTTAGTAGAAATTCAATTTTTGTAATATTAAAAAAAAAATCATATTAAATGGAGATTAGCGATAGTTATTAATATACAGTCAAATCCCGATAATTCGTACCCCGCTAAATCGAAAACCTCAATATTTCGTAATAAACTGCTGGTCCCTTGAAAAAACTTCGTTAGTTCGTATGAATTCCATGTATTTTGGTCCCCTCGTTAATTCGCAATTTTTCTTCCTACTCAGCGAAGATTTTGCCTCTTATAAATCGTAATTTCGTTACGAAACCTTTTGTAATTCGTAATGCTTGATTTTGTTGCGAGTGAAACAACCGTTAGGTCTCGCAAACTGTTATACTTGGCATCTGTATGTCGCTTCATATGCGAAATTTCGTTGTTCGTTCATGGGTTTTACATTAATTTGCTCATCGCTTTTGAAGCGTAAAGATTATCAAAATGTCAAGCAAAAGTTCTCATAAAACACTATCAATTTTACAAAAACAAGACATCATTTCAGCTATTGATAATGAAGCAAAAAAAAATTGACGTTGCAAAACAATTCGGAATTGCTCTAATCAACTTTAACTTCAATTCTTAACAGAAAAAATGTATTATGGAAACATCCGCACGCAGTAAAATAAAGCGTC
This sequence comes from Drosophila austrosaltans, assembly GCA_035045865.1. Taxonomy (NCBI): domain Eukaryota; kingdom Metazoa; phylum Arthropoda; class Insecta; order Diptera; family Drosophilidae; genus Drosophila; species Drosophila austrosaltans. Next base: position 9,106,921 of record JAWNOQ010000200.1, read on the forward strand.
AAAAGCCACCTAAACATCCAAAAGTAGAAAAGTCTATGCTATTGTGGCTTACAGAATGTCGACAAAGGAATGTCCCCATTGTGGGAGAGAAAACTCGGTAAATCGTTAACCTCTGTAAATCGTAAAAAGTTCTGTTCCCCTGCGATTTCGAATTATCGGGACTCGACTGTATTTACAAGTCCTGGTTAAAAGTTTTATATTAACTTTATATTTTCCACATTTGACAAATGAAATGACGTTTTCATAATACCCTTTGTTAGAGTACTTTAGTGATGCATGGATTTGGAAGGCAATGCAAAAAAGTTTTCGTTTTTCCCATCAGCCAGCAGCCATTTAATACACAAGTATACTATATGCTGACCTGTTAACACAATGGTATACCATCATTATGATGATAGGGGGATAAAGGAGCTGATGATAATTATGCCAACGATGATAATGATGATGCTAATAATGAGCTTGCTTAACGCAGCAGGCGTTTATTTTAATGTTTTCCCTTTTTGCCGGCGAAAAAACAAAAGCCATTGCGGAAATTTGTTGTTGGTAAAAAGGGTTGGCTAGCAATATATACGGATGTACATGTACTTTCTTCTCAATCCTTTAACGCTGTTAGCTATATCCGTTGCCGGGCTGTAACAATTGTAAGCCACAGGGCCATTAATATTTTCAACATAAAGGAAGGCTTCACCATCTAAGACTGTCAGTTGCGTTTTTGGTCAGACTTGCTCATGAAATATGTTCTACAGGTGGAAGTCATGGAAAATTTGTATTACTTTAATTTGGGATAAAGGATACTACTAGTTATTAATATTATAATCCGATTTGGTATTAAACGAATTTTGAAGACATTAATGTAAGATATTTCATTGGAGTTAATTTCATTTTAGGAGGTAAATCTCAGCAGAAAGACGAAAAGACATGTCGTATTCAAATATTTTTTTTAAAGTTTTCTACTAAAAGACCAGAAACTTAGTATTATTGTTGACGAATGTGAAAAGTTTTCAATTCTGACTGATAGTAATTTTTTGTGATCAGATTAATCAGCCAAATTAAATGAATAATGACAGTTTCTCATTTATGATACAAATCTAAAGAGGCAAAGCCTTTTTCTCTACTTATCTCTTGGTCTATCTTAAATCCATTTTAAAATAATAAACTAAATGTAATTGTTATTTAAAAAGAACATCTGTTGCCTACCTACCACTATGATTTAAAGAATGACTCAATTAAGGACTAATTCAATAAAAAGAATTGTCATTTAAGTAGCATTTTTTTTTTGACATTTAAATACACACACAAGTCTAAAAACATTCAAGTTCTGGCCAAGAGGAAAATATTTATTCCAGAATAAATTTCGCGCTCGAGTGAGTGTGGGCATATACATACATATGTATGTATGTACACGTGGCGTATTTTCATACATGCAAACACAACACGGTAAAATAAATGACAGGTGTATAACAAAAGGTTTTGTAAGAAAGAGACAGAGTCAAATGGAAAAAGTGGAAAAATAGAGTCAAAGTAGAAGAAAATTATATCATAGAGCATATGCCACTTTATTGTAGCCAAGTAATTTAACTAACGCCCACACAAAGAGCAGAGAGAGAGAAGAGGCCTTTGCTGGCTTTATGCCCTTCTATGCGATTCTCTGAGTTTTTGTGTTTCTTTGTGTTTGTGCGTTGAATTAAGCGACACTGTGACAGACATACAGACAGACAGATAGACAGACAGACATATGTATACACTTACATATGTTAGCTGTCATATTGGTTAGCCTCTTTGCAGGAGTGGGGCAAGGGTTTGCCGGCTGGCATTTGCCTCTCAACGAAAGTCACTCGTAAAGTGGCATTAAGCATATTCCAACTGCTGCTCTAACCGTTTGACTTTTTGGTAGGTTTTTTTGGAAAATGTTTGCCCTGGCACATCACATCACATGGCACGATGGCATCGCATCGCATCGCATCTGAATGGTGCTGTCTTTTTGCCACCGCTAATGAAAACTTTGTTCAGACCCTTTTTAAAGCCCACACCGTCATCTCGAAATTCACTCCACCTTCTGCTCCACTACCGCAGAGCCTGACTGTATCTCTATCTGTTTGACTGCGTCAGCCTTAATGCGTTCTGAGCGCCTCGTTTCGTGGCATTTCAAAGCGTGCACTTCACTCTGATTTCAAACACACACTCATAGACATACACATATACATATACACACACATATACACATACACAAAAAAGGCCATTTGCTTTGCCTGTTGACATTTCCACAAGGCGTGTTACAATTAATTTCCAAGTGGGCGGCAACCAAATGAATCTGAATGAGAACACACAAGAACTAATGTGAGAAGAAACATTGAGGAAATGTGCCCCAATTGGATGAAAATTAAGGACTTTTGCTTAGTTTATGACACTTGCCATGTAATGTGTTATTATAGAAGGCAGATCGTATCGTCAGTTATTTAAATATTATATATAGAAACTCAAAAATAAATGGTAAATAAGCTGTGGTAATACAAAAAGAAAATCTCTTTGCAACGCAATTTCGAAGAGCTTTTAAATTCACCTAGAAACGAATTTGGACATATGAAATTCAAAAGATTAATTGTGTAACAACAATGGACTAGAAAACTTGACAGATAACTTTAAGTCCTAAAGTTTATCGGCATCTTAAAGAATTTCCGAAATTTAAATTCTAAACATGTGAATCCATGTTTGTCAATTTGATCTTAGAATGCTATGCTAAAGACTATATAACTGCATTAATCGATTTGATTTTTTATGTATAGTCGAAGTTTTTTACTAAATTGTTCAAAGGGCCGAATTTAAGTGGGTAAATTTATTATAAAACTAGTTTTCTCTAATTTTTATAAATTTTTGTGATATTTTGCTCCACCGCGGCAGGACCAAAGCTCACCCAATCCTATAGATACTGTGAACGACGCTATTTTTATACCCTTGCAAGGGTATATTAATTTTGATCAAAAGATTGCAACGCATAGAAGGAAGCATTTCCGACTATAGGAAGTCTTTATATTCTTGACCTGCATGACGAGCTGAGTTAATATAGCCAAGTCCGTCTATCCGTCTGTCTGTCTGTTCTTCTGTCTAGATTAACACGATCTCCTCCGAGACAATTAAATCTACAGATCTAAAATTTTAGCTTCTTTTTGCAGCAGAGATTGCATATCTCGGAATCATTCCGATCATCCCGATCGAAATAGGGTTTAACAATGATTTTCTTACATTGTAAATAATTGTCAATAGACAATTTGTAAGGGTATATAGGTTTACATAAAAAGTTTTAAAACTGTTCTTATACGGCTCAAACATTGTGGAAAAATATTATTAAAATTTAATAAAGTAATAAAGCAATTGGAGATCTTAAGGATAATGGCTAAATTGTGCGGTAATAACATTAAGTTATTATTTGACAATTTATAATTGCAACCACACACCGGGCTGAGTTCTCCTCGAAAAAATCATTTGTTTGTCTTGGATCTTAATCAACTCTACGTTATTTTAATGGTGTTGATGTGCCAGTGGAAATTTCGCACCTGTGCATCTTGGTTACAAATATTAAATTCACGATGATCCGTCTGGTTTGGCATTTACAAATTGGACCAATGTCGACAACTTATGCCATCATCACGTCTTGGTCGTAAAAAACTGAAATTGCATGAAGTGTTGCTAATTTGGCAAACTGTGGAATTGGTAATGACCTGTGCCTGACTGTCTGTGTGTCCTCTTTAATAGACTTCTTCGTGAATGGATTTGATGAGATTTTCCTTAAGTCTTTTAATTCAATATTGCAAGAGACAGGAACAGGACAAACTGTTTTATAAAAACTCTTTCAGCATATCAGGTAAATTTTAATCATATTCAAAGATTTTTACAATTTTTTAGTCAAGTTTACGCGTTGCGCTATTACCATTTGCTGCCCTTCTTTGTATACCAAAAAGTTAACTTTTTTTTTGGTTTTGCAATATTGTGATAAATTTTTCATTCATGTAGAAGTTTGCTTTTGGCAATTGCCGATTTACCAGTTAGGTAGTCATTATAAATTGTTGCGTTCTACGTTATATACTTATGTATGCATGTGTTAGTATTACACTTAATGGCCTACAGTTTGCCAAATTTCGGTCCCATTCGGTGTGTGAGTGTGCGTGCGTAGGCACGTGTATGTGTGTGTGCCAACCAAAATCCCGACCCAAATGTGGAAAACTTTTTTCTTCTTGGTTTTGTAAAATTACCACAAGTATTTTCATAAATAGTTGAATAGGCACCTCCCAGCTTCTGTTCCAGCTCCACTCTTTCTCTCTCTCTCTCTCTTCCTTCTACTCCCTCTGTCTCTCTTTCTCTCATCTGGGGAACGCTTTGTGGCTTTTACTTGTTGTTCAACATATTTTGTTACAAAATACAAATTGTTGGCTGATTTTCAACCTGATATATCTATTTAGGTATTTTCACGAGTTTTTAACTATTCATTTTGGCAGAGCGATTGGCATTTACGACAAAAGAAACACAAATGAGAGCAAAAGGAAATGGGAGGAAAAAGTAAAATGTGAGTAAAAACAGTTCGTTAGGTTGTTGGACAATTTTTAGCCGGAAATGTACCACTGAGGCCAAAGAAGATACAAAGTGCATAGGTTAAAGAGAATGATTAGATATCTTAAGTAATTTAATTATATAAAAGAAAAGTTTCATATAAAAAGTTTTTTAAATTTACTACCATAAGTATTGTAAAAGAGGTAGACTAATAAGTATTAAATTATAACCCTTAACTGTTTTTTTTTTTATTTTAGATTCAATAATTTTAGAAAATTAAGAATGCGATATTCTTTATATTTCAACCTTTATGTATAAATTTCTATTTGAATCGGATAAAATAAAACAGTGCAGCAAAATGACAGAATAGAAAAAAATTCTAGAATCCTAATTTGGGTTAGAAAAATTTTCAGAAAATCTTTCTTTAGTTGCCCTAACTTTTGTATTGGACAAAATTACCATTTTGTCTTTAAATGGCAAACTTAAATCCTGTTCACATCGTTCACATGTACTTTTGGTAGGTTCTGTATCTATGGCTCCTGCCATTAAGCAGCTTACATTGCAACTCCTTCTGTGCTCCTGCATCCTTATTCATGATTATTTATGTATGTATGTATGTTGTCTGGGTAACTTGTACACAGTTAGATTTACATATCTACAAATGTAGATTTTCATCTATACAGTTTGCAAATTTGGCAACTGTGGCCTAAGGCTTGTCCATACAATGAAAAATGGGGAGAACTGAAGCTTATGCAATAAAACCCATTGGATAATCTTTTCCAGCACCTGAAAATTTACTTTCTTTAATGAGAATATTGTTTATGGTTTTAGTTTTTCCAATATGTCTTAATTTTCATGCAAAATTAAATTAGATAAATAAATCAAAGTTAAGATCTATATATCTATATAAATAATGAAAAGATGACAACTCGATAAAGTTGTTATGTTTGTCTGTCTGTTGTATGTGTCTATATTATATTTCGATAAATCGGTAGAATAAATACAATAATTTCTTTTCAATCGTTCAATGTATATTTATTACCCCTTCATTTACCGCTCTTTCTAATTGTTTGCAAACTTTCCTGGGCAATTAAAGCTCTTGGCATATTTAATTACTTATTATTGAAATGGGCCTTTTTCACCTAAAGCGCCCCGACTCCCCTTCGGCTGCACTGTGGCCAATTAACAACTCAATGGGGTTGAAAATTTGTGGAAAGCTGTTGATTTTGTTGGTTTTCAGGCCGCTGCGGCACAGCCAAAATTATTTCTCAGACATCGAACAAACAAAACCAAGGTGTTGTGCCTATCGATTGACCTACTCAGGAGAAGGCACTCTAAATAGTTGTGTTTTACTCACCCTGGAACCCTCTGAGGTGGTTACGCAGGTGCCGCCATTATAGCAGCCCAATTTGATGCAGTCGACATCAGCGCCGCCGGCTTTTTCTTCTGGCATGCCACCACCTCGTCCACCGGTGGCCACTGTGTTGGCTCCATCGACTTCTTCACTGCTTTCGGTGGTGGTTACAGGTTGTTTGGTCTGGGGTGGCAAGTCTGGCATTACCGGGGTTGGAGGCGGTAGGGTTTGTGCCGATTGTGTTGAGGGGGGCGTTGGTGGAATAGTGGGTTGTGGTGGGGGCAGCGTTGGAGGTATTGTGGGAGGAATTATTGAAGTTTGTGTAGGCGGTATTGTTGGTGGAATTGTGGGTGGCTGTGTAGGTGGAATTGTCTGGGATTGTGTCGGTGGAATTATCGGGTGTTGCGTAGGGGGGATTGTTGGAAGAACAGTAGGTGGTTGAGTTGGGGGTTCTGTTGGGGGTTGTGTAGTTGGAGCTAGAGTTGGTGGCGATGTTGGCAACACTGTTATGGGCACCACTAACGGTACTTCTGTTACGGGTTTTATTGTAGTGGGCGGCAAAGTTGTTGCTGGGTATCTTGGTGGTGCTATCGTTGTATCGTGTCCACCCGTTGGCGGTATATTAACTAGATCTTCTGTTTGCATGGCCGCTCCAGTTGTAATCTCCACAGGTGCTGGCGTGGTTATACCGCCATGATGATGGAATTGATGTTCATAGTCCTCCTCAATGGGTGGACGCAAAGTGGTGCTGCCATCATGATGAAAATGATGGTGATGATGCGTTGTCATTGGCATTTCAGTTGTTGCTGTTGCATTTTCCTTCAATATGGTGACCACAATATGTGGTGTCACATCCCCTGGTCTTTGGGTAGTCACCAAAATCGGTGGCTGCACTGTGGTAAACCTTCCAGCGCTAGTACGATGTGTTGTGATTAAAACCTCAGCGGGATATTCGGTGAAGAACGGAGCCGCTGTTGTCGGTACCTCCGTCCACAGGTGTCTTGTAGTGGTTGTTTCTTCCGATTCTAGTCCCGATACAGTGACTGGTTTCACTTCCACTGGATGATGTGTTATTGGCGTGGGTGTTGCATATTCGACGGAAATACTTGTTTCTATCGTAGTGACGCGCTGCACAAAAGTGGGAGACGGCGTTGTCACTGCAGGCTGTTCTACTGACTCGGAACTGCTACTGGAGGCGGAATTGTAATCCACAGCTATGGTTATTCCCGGCAATACTGGTGGCATAGGCCTTAGTGTTGTGGTGGTGACTCCTTCTTCACTAGCACTTCCGCTGGCACTAACCTCAAACCGGGGAACAGTTGTATATTCTTCGGAAGTGACGACTTCACCAGAGCTTTCACCGGATGCTGAAGTACCGCCCCCTGGTAGTGGTGGTATTGTTGTATGGATGCTAGAAGTTTCCTCGGAGGAAGAACTAACTGATGCGCTGATGGTACCCGGTTGTGGGGTAACTGCTGGAATCGATTCTGGTTCCGGAGCTGGCTTTGCGGTAGTCTGCTCCAAGGACACACTTTGACTATCACTCTCTGGAGGTCCCACCGTCATGGGCTTTATCTCAACAGTCACTTCCACTGTAACTCCTTCTTCTGATGAAGCAGAAGTAACAGCTGGGACTTCGGGTTGTAATGTTGTCGAAACAATCACTTCTTTTTCTGCTATAACCGGAGGCAATGTTGTGTCTGGCGGCGTCACTGGGCGCACTGTGGGAGCTGCCACTGTAGTGGCTGCAGGTGGCGTAGCAACTGTGGCCGGTGCCGTGTAATTGCAATCCAATGATTCTTCACCCACCATCAAGCACTCACACAGCATGCCCGTTAACAATGGCGGACAGGAGCATGAAAAGGTATCAACACCATCGATGCAAACGCCGCCATTCATGCAACGCGGTCCTAATTGGCATTCATCGTACTGATATTCGCACTTCATGCCGTGATAATCGGGAACACAATAGCATGTAGGTATACCCTCCTCCATGAGACAAAGGGCATTATTTTGGCATGGATTGTCCGCACAGATAAGAATCTCCTCTTCGCAATTGATGCCCGTATATCCCATGGGACAGGCGCAGGCATAGGCGGCAAGTTTATCTACACAAACGCCGCCATTTTGGCAAGGTGATGAGGCGCACTCATTGATCTCTTCCTGACAAATTCGTCCATGCCAGCCGGCCGGACATTCGCAGGTAAATTCCAGTCCAGGTCCTTCAATGCACTCGCCACCATGCTGGCAGCGAGCTCCAGTGCCTGAGAAGGTTACACAAAAAAAATTAAAAATTGTTCCAGTTGATCCCACGGACGTGCCCGCATTTTTGTAACCTACCAGTATCGCAAACTGCTACATCCACTTCACAATGATCTCCCAGATAACCCGGCTGGCAAGTGCATGTATAACCATTATTACGGTCGCGGCATAGGCCACCATTTTGACACGGATTCGACATGCATTCGTCCACATTCTCCTCGCAGTTTGATCCTGAAAGCAAAAAATAAAAGTTGTGATATAAAAATGTTTGCATTTACCCTTTTTAATTATAGATTTATGTCCTGGCTAAAGTTCAATTCTCGTTTAATAAAAAATATTTCATAAATAATATTTATTATTTTTGTTTGCAAGTTTCGCCATTAGCTTTTAGCCATTTTTTGTTGCATTCAAACATTATTTATGGCTCTTTCATTATTTGCGGTTTTGTTTGTGGTCTGTGATTGAATTTTTTTTCAATAAAACGAGTAAAAAAGTTTCCCTGAAAGTGTAAATGAAGAAATTCTTAAATCCATAATGATGAATGCGCAATAACAAGTGCTGTCAATTTTCAATTTGTTTTCTCTTCCAACATTTTTTCTGCCTCGCATTCTGATCATCGAATCAAATGCAATAACCCTTTGCTATGTCCATAGTTGATATGCAATTGAATGACCTTTTCATTATACATATATGGGAAATGAAAAATTTCTCTTTTAACGAAGAAAATGGAAAGTTGAAAGAAAAGGTGAAGGAATATGAAAAACTTTTTCAATACAAGCGCATCAATGGCAATCAAAACAAAACCTACAAGTGCTGATTTGCTTGCAAGCAATATAAACATTTCAAAAGAATTTATACACAGACAAACACACCAATACAACTACAGTTTGCGTGTGTGTCTGTGTGAAACAAACACATGCCAAATTTGTTGATATCTGTCAAGGGCTGCGGGACGGGGCTTGAAGTAGTAAAAGAGAAGTGGATAAAAAGGCAAGCAAGTCGGCAAACTAGTGAAAAAGTGCCACGATAAAAATTTAAACCGAATATTTAATGTTCTCATAATGAAGAGCTAAAACTGCATAGATATAGAGAATACATATTACAAAATTGATTTCAAATTGTTGAAGATTTGAATACAACTGTTTACGTCGTTTTGTTTTTATTGACCTTAAAATTTATTGTTTTACAACCATTCGATTTGTTTATAAACAATCAAGGGAATATCAAAGAAAAAACAATTTTATTTCGCCAAATGGTAAATAGTTTGATATTCCAGTTAAACTATTTTGTACTTTAATAGTCATAGGCATAGGCAAATCTATAATACTGTTATATTCCTTAAAATGTTTAAGATCTTTTACTTTTTAAATATGCTTCATATATGTTATTAGAGTATTAAAACCCAGCTAGGAGGATATCTGGTTTGACAGCAGCAACAACAGTGCTTGAAAATACTTTTCAATTTTCTGCTCAACAACTGCAGGCCAACGTTGACTTCGACTTTGACTGTGCTGTGTTTCATTCAGCCTTTCAGGCATACGACTGGCAGACATACACGACAGATAGACGAGCAGACAGACAGACTATGCCAAAGGCGTCCCATTGTGTTGCAGTTGCAACACTGCGTATGAGTGATTTTTTGTAGTTTTTTTGTGTACTTTCTATTGTTAGTGTATGTGCTTCTGTGCGTGTGTGTATCCTTGCAAATTTATTGCCAGCGAAATGTTTTGTATGGCTGAACTTTCCAAATTTATTTGGGTCTTCTTTGTTTCTTGGTATTGTATTTTCTTTCCATTTCTTTTTTTTTCTTTTTCTCCATGTTTCTATGCTTTGCTTCTCTGTTTCGTTTTTGGCAACAAGTTGGCGAAAAATATGCTTAAAGTTCGGCAAAGAAGTTTTCTCAAGTTTCGCGTATCTCTCAAGTGTCTGTCTGAGTCTGAGGCAAAAAGCACTTCAAAGTGTCGAAACAAAAGTGTCAAAAAGCCTGCCGCCTGCCTGCCTGCCTGCCAGTCTGCCTGACTGACTGCCATTTGCTGTTACATAGGAATTTTTACTTCTGCACTGAAAAGTTTTTAATTTAATGCAAGAAAATTGCATTCAACTTTTGGGGATGCCATTGAAGGCATCGCCAGTAGAAGGCATTTAATGAAAATTAAAGAGAAAAAACTAAAAGGCAACAAATTTATCACTTGAGCTCATAAATAACAAAAAGTACTCATGTTCTTTTAGTTCTCATACGCTGATGGACATAAAAATAGATGCAGACACATAAAAGATAAATGTATGCCGCCTGCCTCTGTGTTTGTGTTGTTTATAATGCAACAATAATGTAAGTCTATGCAAATGAAAGAGAGAGTAAGAGGCGAAGAGGAACATATATTACATTTGCATAAGCACTAAATCAACAGAAAAAGCGTACCAAAGAGAGAGGCAGAGTGAGAGAAAGAGTGAGAAGACAAATCCAAATATGAGATGAGTGTCTGGACTTGGAACCATGTCAGCTGATGCCCATTTGTTTGCTTTATGACATGACTGCCTCCATATATGTGTAAATGTGTGTGTGTATGCGTGTGTGTGTGGACATTAAAGCATACATATGTACATCTATGTATACATAAACATATATCTTATGCATGCAGGATTCGATCAAGTCTTGGCCCAAAGCTGCCTATTGGTTGATTTTCTGCAGCATACTTTGAGGTCGAATGGACTGACTTATGACTTGCCCATAGCAAATAACTCAAAACCAATATAACAGAACATAGCTTGTCTTCAAAATCTTATAATCTTTCTTTGAAAATTGAAGTCTACCAATATTTGTCAATATATAGCCATTTTTATAAACACTAGTGCAGTGCATTTATTCCAAAATTTTAGTTTTCGAGTCATGCGCTGGTTATCATAAATAGATATTTTACCGACTGATTAGTTATCCCATAAATCGTTAATCGTTTACTATTTTTATGGCAGGTTTATTAGTTATACCACGAACAACGTTTGCCCAATTATCAGAAAATGATCAAATGTTTTTATGCAAAAGCTATATAATATTGTCTGAAGAATGATCTCTCAGGATTGTATTGTTTGAATTGGGGAAAATTCTTCTCTTATTCTCCTTATAAGAAATGATAAAACGGAAAAAAAAGAATTTATTACCGTTCTGCACAACGATCTCATTTTGTTTATGAATAAAATTACAATTTCAACAACTTTCTAATTGATCAAATAATTTTTAATTCAAGTGAAAAACAAACTTAAATTTAAGGCTATCTAAATGTGAAAGAAAAAAATTTTCTTTATATTTTCTACGCGGAAATTTATGTTTTTACTGCTTCTGGCTGACCGCACTTCGATTGAGTAATGGACTTTTGCCCATCTCTTCGGTTGTATTTTATTGTAGCAACATCCTTTTAACTTGGCCTATCATAAAGTCAATGTGAATATATATGGCCGCCATCGTTGCATTTCAATTTGTTTATGGCTTTTTGCCATTGCTTAATGGATGTAATAACAAATGCGAAATGAAATGTATTCGCATATTGCAGTTTTATTGGTGCTATATACATACATATGTATGTATATAGAAACGTCAACGTTTGTGGCCTAAAATAAACCGGATATAGCTAGAACAGGAAATAGCTACCTGTCATAATCAACATCATCATTATCTTGGCATTCTGACAAAAGAAGAGCTTCATCTGTCTCTTTGCAGTGGTATAACTCACTTTATATTGCAAGAGCCACCAACTGATACATACTTTGAGGAGCAATGTGAAAGGAAAGTTTACCTTTTTTTGAAATGTCCCATTACGCTCCAATTCAGGCACAAATACAGGAAGTGGTCAAGCACACAATCGCACACCCACACACGCACGTTCACACACAGAACACACACACGCAAAGGAAAGCAAAGGACATGGTTAAGGTAAGGGAATTGAGGGTTGATAGTTGCTTGAGGTTGTGTAGTCAAAACACACATCTACGCATTGTACCAGTTCTTAACCCAGATTCAGACAAAGCACCCAACCCACAAAAAGTTGATCATGAGAGGGGGGTAGGAAAGGTACGACCACTGACCAACACTGGCCACCCCTTTTATGAGCTGAAGAAGTAACAGCAGAAGCAGCAGCGTACTATCGACTGCAATGGCGATGATTTTTCCTCTTACTTCGTTTTCTTTTCTCTCTTTTACATTTTTTTTGTTCATTGTTTTGTGGTTTCATCGAGGCCTTTTCAATTCTTTTCATTTTTTCCCTCTTTTTTCATCTTTTTTTTTTTTTTGGTTTTTTGTTATGTGTGAAGTCGTTAAAGTGAAAATCGATTTTCATTTTATTGCTGCATTGTGCGTGGGCAGTGACAGAGACGGAAGGGGAGGTGGGAGAATTTGTGGCAGAATTGTAGGATGTTGGCGCCCATTTTTGTGGGCTTCGAAAAATGTTTCACTCTCTGTATCCGCAATCTACGAGGCATGTTTTATGAATGAATTTTCCGAATTGGACGCACATTTTTTCTTCTGCTTAATGGACGGGCATTGGTTTGACTGCCTTGTCACTGCCCCCCTCTCGCCTCTCTCCACCGTTCTTTCTTTCCCTTATGCCCGCCTTTGTCTCTTCTTATTTGTTTTTGTAATGCCATTTCAATTTTGTTTCGAACCTCAGGGTTTGGGTCTTGCTGCGTTCTTTTTTTTGTTTTGGTTTTTCTTTTTTTTTATTGGACATCTGAATGTCTGAATATTTGGTCAAAAATTTGTGTAAAGTGATTGTTAAATATTTGATAAAGTTAAGTCTGAAAGCAAAAGTGATTTATACTTTTTTATAGTAAATGAAAATATTTACAATTTTTATAGTATATAAATTTTGGTAAATAACATAATTTTAACTAAATCTAACATTGAACAAAATAGAGAGTATTAGTGAGTAATATTCAACATAGTTGACTAACTAATAACTATATAAAAATGCTTAAAAGTTCCTTTAAAATTTTTATATTAATGTTGTCTTATCCCTTAAATACATACAGCTATGAATAATTTAATTGTTAACAATAGTCTTCTGAACTTCTGAAACCTACACAACTTCCGTTGTCTTTATTTATTTTTATTATCTAATACATACTATTGTGGGAATGATATGGTAACACTGGATGATCAGCCCTGCCAGAAGAAGTCAACGGTGTGACAAGCCTTGCTTGCAGTTAAGTAGATATAAAGAAGAAGAAGTCGATCGACGCTTCCTCCACAAAGCAAAAGACAAATTATTACAATGAAACTAAACGAGTTAAGTTTAAACAATATAGTTCTTAAATAACCAACAAGAATTTAAAATCAAATAAACCTAATCCTGAATCTAAACACAAACGGGAATATGAGTTCCTATTTCTAACAATTTGCACCGTGTCTCACATTTATAAATAGTATTTAGTTTGATTTACATGTACATATATAATTCATTACGCAATTGGAGAAAATCCTTATAAGTTCAACTGTGTTTCATATGAGAGGTTTGAGTTTAGGATTAGAATGCTTCTTTACCCTTTTTATTAAAGTATTTCTAAAATTCGAAACCACAACTAAACTTAAAAGAGCATAAAAGAGTTAGAAAAATTCCGAATGTTAACCATTTGAAATTATTGAAAAAATCTTAAGATAAAACAGTTGCCATTATCATAACAGCTTACTCGTTTCACTTGGATAAGCCGATTTAATGTATTTTTATTTTGTTTCAATATATATATTTTTTTTTTCCTGTGGAAACTGTAATGGGCTTACAATTACATTCAACAACAAAATCATCTATGTAAGCTGCAATCCTTAGCAGCTTAACCTTGCTCCCCTGACACACACACATACACAGAAGCACAATTTCGCAGCAACAACTACAACAATAACAATGCTTAGGAATTTCCTTTGTAGTTGTATTCCTTGACTTGCCTTTATGCAATCATTGCAGCCAGCAAAGAGCTCTTGGGGCCATTGCAACGCGAAAACAATGCAAATTGCTGGGATAGAATAAAATGGAAGTGGAGAGGGGAAGATTCCCGGCCTATTCACATTTTCAGATTTCGCATTCATGCAAATGCAGTGAATCAACAATAAAAAAAAAAACACCCACACACACATACGAAAAAAGAGGAGTAAAATATGAGTGAAATGGAAATGCATTCAAATTGCAGCAATGCAGTTTTCATCGTAATTTTCCTGGCTCTCAGGTCTGCTTCATCAGAGCGCCGTGTTGCTGTATGTGTGTGTATGTGTTTTTGTTAGTGTGCATAAATTTGCACCTTACTTTGTGCTACATTTCCTCGTATTCAATCAAAAATCAACTTGTGCTCAGTCATTCATTCATTGAATCTCTTTATTCATCAGCACAATTCTGCAATTTCTTTTAATCAAAGTTGAAAAACACCAAATCAAAGTCAAATTGGTTTCGCTTTCAATCCAGTCTAATATTTGGTTTCTGGTTTTCTAAAATTTCCGTGATTTATAAAGTGAATTAGGTGAAAAAAACAAATCGCAATTCATTCAATTTTATATAAATTTTTTATTTCAATTACTCAACAGAAACCATATGGATATAAAGGGTGTGGTTTTTAGAGGTTCTTAAATTGCCAAATTCGTTTTTGCTCATTGGGAGTTTAATTTCCCTTTGATAGTGATGCATGAAACACGTTTAAAAGTAAAAGAATTATTTCATTTGATTCAAATATTGAGTACCTCCACAAACAACACTCGTTATATAAGTGTTTCTGTACAAACTGTCCCCATTTTGTTGAATGGAGGCGAAGTTAATCAATTGGCTTTTGCTTTTTTTTTATTTATTTTCGTGGCTGCAGTTGTTTTCGGTACTGTTGGTGTTTTTGTCGTTGTCATGCTTTTCAAATATTCATGATTTTATTGATTATAACAGGAACAAAAATGTTTCCAAGTTTGTTGAACTCGTCAAATGTTACAATTCATACGATTCATTTCGGTTCATGCTGTCGATTGCTTCAATTAGTCGGCGTAATGGCATATTAGGAAACGTATTAGAAGTAAAGGAGGAAATAGTAATTTATTATTTGGTTATTAATTATTCATTATGTCGCTGTTAAAGACATATTTTAAAAGCAAGGTAGTTGTTTACGTAAATTGTAAAATTGTGAAAATTGTGAAATAAGAAAACACGTATACGACTTGTTGGTTACTTTTTTATGACAGAACATTTTGAAACTCAGTAGCCACTTATCATTTGATATATATTTTTCTTATACACATATTATAATTATGTATATAAATAGTTGTTGTAGTGTGTGTTTCAGGAGCGGTAAACAAGGTAACTTAACTACAGCTGTTATACCACCTTGTTGCGCCTCTTGGCTCGTTTATAGAAAAGTGATAAGGTGACAGCGCGATCAAGCAAGGAGTCAGTCGATGCGAAGTTTCGAAGCCGAGCAGACACGATAATAAAAGTGTGAACAATTATTAATAATATAAAGTCTGTTTCCTTTTTCCTCCCATATATGCATTAAACATTGTTTCAAATACCGAGGTCATGCCTAACTATGATGGTACTTATATTTAAATGATCTGTTTATACCTTGTACCCATAGGGTAAAAGGGTATATTAAAGTCCCAAAAATTTATCGAACAGGCAGAATGAAGCATTTCCGACCCCATAAAGTATATATATATTTTTGATCAGCATCACTAGCCGAGTCGATTGAGGCATGTCCGTCTGGTCTTCTGTCTGTTCGTCTCTCCGTCTGTCTGTCCGGATGAACATCGAGATCTTGGAGACTGCAAGAGCTAGAGATACGAAATTTGTTTTGTAGATCCATCTAATCCACTTTCGCCCAGAAATTTATAAAAAACGAATCACTAGAGTCAGATTAAAGATATCGTATTCTTACACATTCTAATTATATAGACAAACTGCACCAGCTGACCCAATTTAGTCGAAATCGGACAATAAACATCGAAGATATGTATACCTGTGTATGCGTTTTGTACTGTAAGCGAGATAGCATGCGTTCGTTGTTGCGGCATGTTAAAGGAAATTTTTTCTCTATTTCGAAGGGGTTTGACTTTATTTAATATAATAACTAGTTGGTACAGGGTATACTCAATGTCGGCAGGGACGAATTGCTTGCTTTATTTTATTTCAAATACGTTAAAAACCAGGAATATTTAACATGTGAACATAGATATTCAATATATAACACGAATAAACTTAAAGGTGTTTATTGCAAATGCAAGGAGAATGAAAAATTTTGATATAATTTTGATATAATATAATATATGCCAGCTACATAATTTTCTGCGTGTTTTAAACAATTAAGTCTTTTATAACCCATTATCATTATATTAAATGAATCTTCTATGCAACTGAAGTGACTTATTAAAAAACATACAATATGTGATTGGAAGGACTAAATAAATATGTAGTCAAAAATACATCCGCACGAAGTTCAAAGGCAAAGAATTTAAATTGCCTTGCCATATGCATTTTTCTGCACAGAACGCTCTTAAAGCATTACAAGTTGCATAAGTAATATTTAGGTAACATAGATCATAGCTCATTATTTTGTAATTTAAAACAATGTTATGCGTGTTAATTTGGAATCCCGTTCCATAACCCAAAGAGATTTGATTCCACGTAACAAATTGA
The DNA here is from genome assembly GCA_035045865.1 of Drosophila austrosaltans. Lineage (NCBI taxonomy): Eukaryota > Metazoa > Arthropoda > Insecta > Diptera > Drosophilidae > Drosophila > Drosophila austrosaltans. The sequence goes on from JAWNOQ010000200.1 coordinate 9,123,724, forward strand.
ACAACGAACCGCTTTTACGGTTTCGATTTCACGTTAACAACAATGCTCATTAATTAGTTAGTTAGTCCACATGGACACCTACGCAAAAATGAGAACACACATACAGGCGCGTACAACAACATATTGAACGAATATACGGATATACATACGTATGAATATGTATAGGTATAGCTTTACTTGTGATTTTACCTATTTTATGGCATGAAAGAATTTTTAGCTAGCCGATATTCGTGCTCATAAATTTGCCCATAGAATTTTCATCAGATATACTTACATACATACACACACACGCACACCTCAAATACACATACACACAATAGTTTCTAATTTTACGCAACGTTGGCAAAGAAAATTTTTCAATGAAAAGGAGGAAATTCAATAGAAAATCGAATCTAAAAAAAAAAAATCCCTGCTAGGAAATGTTGAACAAAATGCAATTAATTAAAGGAGCTAATATATAAGCAGGTGCAGATGGGACGTGGTGCATATGGATGTATGTGTATGGCATTAACTCCACCTCATCCCTCCTCACTATTTCCCCATGGCCCCACCTCACTTAGCCTCCTGGCAATTGCCGTGAAAATGAGCTTCCCTTGGCTTTTCATTGTCCTCTCGAAAAATAGTAAGGATTCCTCTGGTAGCAGGAAAAAAATGTGCAATTGAAAGAGCAACAATGCGCACCACAAGACATTCAAGTGTATACCCCAAGCCACCCTGTCACCCTGCCACTCTCTCACCCATCCACTCCCAATCCCCACTCTTATGCGAATTGAAATTGGTGACTGTGGCTTGGTTTGAATTGCTGTCTGGGTTGGGTTTGAGTACGGGTTCAAGCTGAGTGAATGAATCCCGTGATTAGTTTCCTCGGCAGCATTCAGCATTCGATGAGCCAAAGTGCATTTCATTGCTCACTGTCACCAAAGAAGGGGGTGTTAGGCAAGGGGGAATGAATGAATGAATCCTTGAATTCGTGGGACATAATAGATGACGCTTTTTGGATATGGGTTTAGTTTCGCATACAAATTGCAATGCGAAAGACGTGGCGTCAATTTAAACCATCTAAAATTTGTATTATTAATGTGGGCTAATGGAAGCCGTTGAAACATAGATAGAAAATAAACCTACCACAAGATTGCATTTGGTAACTCAACATTTTAGTTTTCTGCCTTGTTTCAATTTGCCTAAAATCAGTTTTATTATAATCAACTGTACTTTGAGACTGGTTAATTTGAGAAAAAGATACAAGATTCAAATGTTCTGCAATCGAATTCTCGTATTTTTGCCAAAAAGTTGATCATCTTTAATTATGATTGAGCATTGTTGAATCGAATTTCCAATCTTTATTCAACTTTTCTTGGTGCAGTCATTCGTTCTGCTATGCATTCATTGGGAATTTTTCTCCATTCATGGAAATGGAATATGTGAACTTAAAATGCAAAAACGAAATGTGCAATATTTTCAACTCTCTGCACTTTTATAAACGTTGCCCCGATTCTGAATGCATTTTTTCTTTGCTACTTCTGCCGTCTGTCCTAGGAAGGGAGGAAAAGTAACAAGCAAATAAGAAGCATAAAATGTGTGCAGATAAAATTCAAATTTCAATTTGTGCATTGAAGGGGGAATTGGGGCTGTGGCAGGCAGACATGTTTATTGTGACTCGAAGCCAAAACAAATGTTCGTACCTTGTTGCACAAATGTTTACAGTTCGCTGGCAGGCAGCTGCAGCTGCAACAGTGGCAACATCAGCAACTGCAGAAAAGAACACGCACATCAGAGTCATGTTGGGACAAAGTTTACAATATAGAAAAAATAAATAAAATGACAAACGAAGAAAAATGTCATCAGTCCAAGTTTTGAGAACAATAACAAGAAAAAGTAACATCTCAACATCAAGTGGGGTGTTGGTGTACTATCAAATGTATAAAATATATATAGAGTTCTTCAGATACAGAAGATATGTATTAAAAACATATTTACTCCAATTAACTTGGTGCATAGATAGAGAACGTTCATAAAACTCCAACTACTTTCTGTTTTTAAGTAAAAGAAAAGCTCTTTAAATAAATCAATATCTACTAAAGCTTTCTTAATTTGTACTGTATAATTATAAGAAGATCGACGTATAAAAGTATTTACGGCGTTTATTCTACTTTCTTTCAAATAGGGATACTGTAAAAAAATGAACCAAGCGACAGTCTAACACGGAATTATTTCAACATAAGTAAAAAGGAAGGTTTAACTTCAATTTTCAATTTTTGGCAACTGAATGTTATGTTTAGTAAAAATATTTAGAAGTATATTTAACTTGGAAATACCAAATGAAATATTTGCTTAAAACTCAATATGAAAAAAATTAAAAAAAATGTCAAAATTTTTAGTTAATTCAATTTATTTAATCAATTTTATACGATGTTTGACCATTTTAGAAAATCTTTCTAAAACTTCTTTCGATGTCACCTCGATGTCGTAGTTTACATGGAGAAGAGCCACCTCATTCAGTCTCTCTTGCAGCATCGTAGTCCTCAACCAAGTTTTGATACGGCGCAAAGAGGAAAAGACCTTTCAGCACTTGCGTTGGCTGCTGGTAATGTAAACAAAATATGAAACAGTGTGTAGATAATCGGAAAGATGTCCTTGTCACACTTTTGTAGTATTTCGAATGTAGGTGCCAACTCAATTCACCAATAAGCTAGTTGTCAAAATGTCATTTTTGAAAATCAAAAATGTTGAATCATTTCATAAATCTTAAACTATAATTACTCAAATAATTTAATAAACTTTTCAGTATGATATATGTATGATGTAGAACGAAGGGAATTCGAAAAAATGTGTATAAATTGGAATAGTATTGTTACCGCCAATGTTTGAATTTAATAGAAACTGCAATTAACTGCCTTGTCTAACACCTGGAGACGCGTTGAAAAAGAGGAAGGAAAAATACAAAGTTTTTTTAAGCTTGCGCATTTCATAAATAATAAAAAACCAACCATTTGTTAAAATGGTTAAAATAAATAAAATAAAGTGATTTGCTATAGAAAATTGTCGAACCTGTAACTCTCTTTCAACAAGTATTGTGCAGTGAATATGATTGAAATTTCTTAAGAACTTTACAATTTGTCATGCATCAAAATTAAGATATGTATTTTGCGAATAAATTAAATTTCATCAAACTTTAAACTTTACACCGAGTTCGAGAGTATCATCAATTCCTACAACTTTTTGTGTGATTTAAATAAATTTTGTAATATGAATTCGAAGAAGATAATATTGTTTTATAGAATATAATCAAGTCTTAAAGGTGAAGTTGATTTTATTCTAATTCAATTTTGATGGATTTAAAAAAAAATTTTTTAATAGGGGTATGTGACATTACAAAATTGCAGAACCTGAATGAATCGAAATTTTTTTTTTACATGGAATTTCATAAATAGTGTACATTTTATGTAATTTATTCAATGTCAATGAAACTTGCGAACGGTCCATAGAGTTTCAAACAATTCAAGTTAAATTATAACATATTTTCGAAAGTTCGTCAAATTTAGTGCAAAAAATGAACTAAATACAAATGAAGTTTACAAAAATCTAGTACGGTTTGTCGTATAAAAATTTCTCAATTGCAAAACTTAAGTTCTTCGTAAATGTTAAAGAACTTATTTACATTTGTTGATAATTTATGCCTTTTCTCATCTGTGTTCCTCGAAATTTTATAAAGAGTTGAGAAGTTCGGCTAGTGAAAAACACACTTAATATTTTCAAAACTTGATCATTTTCCGAGATTAAATATTCTCATTTGAAGCCCAATGAATTGTATGGAATGTCTAAAAATAATACAAATGAACTCATAATATTCTGAAAAAGAGCAGAATACTTTTTACGCCCAAACAAATGAAGATCACTTGTCTGACTTTTTTTCCTTAGAAACCTTTTGGGGGGGAACTCTCCCCCACCACTGGGTGAGATGTTTGTAATATAAATAGTCCTGATCTACAAAATAAGCCGAGTTGAAGTAGTCATGTTTGTTTCTTTGCATATCGGTGTATGTATCTAGATCAACATAATCTCCTCCGAGGCCCTTAAAACTAAGAAATTAAGCCCGAATTAAATAAATGAATTGCTTTTAAGCAATTATTTCATTTGCTGTTTCCAAGTTTATTATACTTTGAAATATTGTTTACTAAACGTAATTTATATTTAGTTTTTATTAAACTATTTATATTCACTCTATAATTGTCATCACAACATATATTTTTATATACGATCGTTCCACTGCTCAGTAATTTTTATGTACGGAGATCTTGTCACACATAAACTTTTCATATTCAACACAATAATAATCTACAGATTAAAATTTCTTTAAATTTGTAACCATTTCAGGTTCATAGATTTAAGAAAATCTGTTCTAATTTGAGTACTAATTTCTTAACTTTTTCATTACAGTTCCATTCACAGTTGGCCAGAGACACAAAAACGCAATCAAAGGAGGAGAAACCAAAGTGAAAAGCCAACATTTCATTAATTTTCAACCAAATTTATTTTAAAAATCTGGTAGGTAGCATTAAGAGGAAATTTCGCTATATAAAAAGACATAGTCTAATTTTTTGGGCTACTGAACTTTGTTTTGTGTGTGTGTGTTTGTGTAGGGATGCAACCACTTCAAAAGTCATAACCGAAATGCAGATGTAAAAAAAAGGGGCGAAGGTTTTATAAAAATAATTAGAATATTGCTATCTCTTTTGCCGCAACTTCGCATCCCCTTGCACTCATTTCAATTCTTGTCCGCTTTGTGCATTTTTTAATGTGAATAATTTTCTTTTTAGGGTTGCCAAACCAAGGTGAAAGCTTTGCTGAACTCAATGAGCGGTTAAATAGTGCCCCAGAGGCGCCTCGCTTTCTCTCCTTTTGCATCCGTTACTTTCGCTTTGTCTCTCTATTTTCTTGCTTTTGCTCGTTTTTCGGTTTCTCTGTTTTCTTTATTTTTTTGTTTTTTTTGTGCCCTTTTTTAGCATTCATAGCCTCGCATTTCATTTCATTTTATATTTTTTTTTCATATTCTTTTTTTTGGTCTATATTTTATTGCTTCATTTCCGACGTTTCGCGCTTTTGGCGGAAAAAAATATCTATTTATTTTATATACATATATATGTATAATTCTTTCCACCTTCACCTCCCTTCACTGCCCCTTACGTTTCCACTTTTCTCTTTGGCAAGCAGCATATTTTTTCCTGTTGAATTTGTTATGCATTTTTCCTTTATTTACATTTCATTTAGGTGTTTTTTTTGGTATTTCTCTACTTTGCTTTTATTTCCACTGCATTTGCCTGAAAGCAATTTGCAAAAGCCGTTTCAAATCGCTTGGTAGTGCATAATTTTATTTGTTTTTGTGTTGATTTCATTTTTGACGCTTATGCTTTGCGTTATTTTTTGTATTCTTTTGTTTATGCTAAATTTATGCAATTGTTCCACTTATGTGGAATAAGGGAATCCATTATTTAGAAAATACAAATATATATAAGATATATGTATATAACGTTGGTTAAATGTGGTTTCTAATCTTATATATTCACTTGTTATTAAAGACAAAAACAAACAATTGTTTTACGTAATGGATAATATAAAGGTTAAATTTTAATAAATTATACAAATCTACGTAAACCTCACACTTTACCTAATAAGAAACTTTGTTTCTTATTGAAGTTTTTACATTGATTGATTAATCTCAGGGGACTGAATAAAATAGTTGTTGCACTGTCTATTTATATTTGGAAGTTATTTTTGAAGGCCAACAAATTTTCTTTATACTTTGACCTTTCTATTTCTATGATATGGATTTTAGTTACATGGTCTGACTTACTTCCTACTTATTGTTAGGAAAAAGAAACTTTAATCGCAGATGCTGCTTTTTCTTCAAACCAAAAGTTCGTTTCCCTATGTAAGCCTTTATAGTGTGGCTGCATATTACAATGACAAAGATGCCAAAAATCATTAACTTTATTGCAGAATATGGGTTTTTTTTTTTTAGAAAACCAATACCCAAACGACACATGTTTCACACATGTTTCCAACAACAACTATTCTACTACAAAAAGACTTCTTTAAGCCAACGACTTAACTGGTATCAACCCTTTCACTTCCGGTCTCTCACTCTCTCTCTCTCTCTCTCTGTCTGTTTGTTTCTCTTTCTGTCTCTCTTTCTTGCACTACTTTTATCGTCTCTTTTCCGAACTCATCAGCAAAGTTCTCGAACAAATTTGCTACAATTTGTATTTTGGTTTTTAGTTGGCGTCTGATACAAATACATTTCACACCTACATCATGGGCTATAAATTTCACTAAATTTTATAAAGTCAACTTTGGGACTCAGTCTAAGTGCTTCTCGCACGTAGTCTCTGAGTGTTTGTGTGTGTGTGTGTGTGAGTATATGTTAGTGTGTATGTGCAGACGGAAAGTACACGAATCCAAAAAGGATGAACATTAGATACATTCATGGTAAGACTTCCTCACACTTATACACACAGAGATACAATGATAGACACAGAGAAAAAGAGAATGCAAGAGGAAGAGAAGCCGAAGAGGGGTTAGAGAGCTTGAGTCTCACACGTAGCAAGTGGCAAGTTAAGCACCCAACATTGACTACCACAATAGACAACATTAAAGTTGGGTTTGCTGGCCCCAGCTTGGCTTTGCAACCATTTTTATTCTCATTCCCTACTCGACGCCTTGGAAATCCTGCTTCTCAAATCATTTTGCCAAGATTTTCCGTTTCCTTGTTTTGTTTGGTTTAGATACTCTTACGAATTTGTCCTTATTGTTATTAATATTACCTATTACATTTAAGTAGTTTGCATTTTTTATAAAATGTAAACAAAAATCCTTTTTCTTTTTTAAGACGTTGTTCCAAGTTTGTTAAAATTTTTATCAAAAAAAAATTTTTATCACTCAAAAAATAAAAGCTATGAAATTTATCCGATTTTGAATTTATTTTTAATCTTCTTTATACAAGCTGAAAGTTAACTTACTAACTTAAGTAGGTGTTAGTTCTTAGTTAAGACTAGATACAACCCAGTTTAAAATTGAAACCAGTTTGTCTGGTTCTTTTACTCTTTCAAAATTTCAAGTATTTTTCAAAATTCATCTGTTATATAAATTGTTTATTTTTACTGATAATAATTTTTTGTTTGCATTTCGTAGAGCATATTGGTTTCCTTATTCTTTATCGCATATTTCTTCTTTACTTCCAATTTTTTTTCCTTCCTCAGTACCTTTCTTTGCTGGTTCTTTTTTTTTTCTTTCTTTTGGCTCATGCGTTAAGAAGAAGAATAGACACATGTGAGCAAATGTTGGTAGGAAATGAGTGAAAAAGAAGCAGAGCAGATATATATTATTTTTTGCTACCATTTTTTGTCTCCGTTTTTTTCTCCTCCTTTCTTTGGCTTGGCTTTGCCGCGTAAATTTTACAAATACGTGTGAGTTTTAGCGGTGGGAACGTGGAAGGAGATGGAAACAGGAACCTTTCTGTTTGTTTGCACTGGCACTGCAGTGCTTGTATATTTTGCTCCACCATATTCCTTGACTCTGGATATCAAGCATATTCTGGATGTGGGTCCATTTTTTTTTTCTTTTCTCTTTTTTTTTTTGCTTAATAAAAATACATTTTGCACGTGAAACGAGAGATGGAAGGAGAAAGAGTGTAGCATAAAGAAGATATGAAGAGTAACAAAAAAAAATATATATATATATGTAGAAATAGTAGGAACTCCACTTTTATACACTGCCACCAATCCGAATGCTCAGCGAGGTATGCAACGTTTTAGTTCCGTGTATTTTAGTTAGTTTTTCGTATGCTAGGTTGGTGGCCAAAAATAAACCGCATTGTACTGACACTACAGATACGCTTGTATACGTTATATATGTATGTATGTATGTACATATTACACTTACCAGAAAATCCTTCCGGACACGTACAATTGTAGTAGGCCACACCATCCACACATGTCCCACCGTTTTGACAGGGGCTCGACCAGCATTCGTCCCAATTCGTTTGGCACTGGATCCCTGTGTAGCCATCAATGCAGTAACATGAGTACGAGCTATGTAGTTCCAGTTGTTGTTATCATGACACGTGGGCGTAGGCGGCGGCGGCGGGGGCAGTCAGGAAAGGTAGAACGTTGTGTCAATGATGCATCAAACATTGGACACGGTAAAAAAATAATACCAACACACACGCACACAAATGCACACACATGGATGGAGGAGGAGGCGCACATGAAAAAAATACAAACAACAAAAAGAAGAACAAAATGGTTTAGATATAAAAATAGTTTCAGCAAATAGCACAATATAGGGGAATACAAGTGCATATATAACGGTACATTGCTTGGATAACGGCAGTTTTTTTCCTTTCGTTTTTCAAAAGTAATTGAAGCGATGCGATACCTAGAGATGGTAAAGTGACCGATGTTAAAAAGAACCGACCTACTATGACTTGAAATTTTATATCTTGTGTAGTTTTAATTTGTCTAGTTTACTGTATTAGTATCTAATAACAGATTTATGTTAATAAAATATATTAATATTATTACGGCATTATATACAATGTATTTAGAAGATTATTTACTGACTTAGCGCTAGGCAAAAACAATTCTAAAATATGGCTTTATTCCCAAAAATACTTCAAAGATTTATTTTGCAATTACTTTGACAGTATTGTTAGAGGCATTGTAGGTAATCTGATGATTAAACATTTTTATGGACTGGAACTATCTATTTGGGTAATTGATCTACTAGGCTTGCTTCGATTCCGTTAATTTAAACTTCGCTTAAAATATCAGATATTTACTCTTATACATTGTATGCAAACTATAAAACTGTAAGTAATTATAATTTTTTCATTACTTCGGTTTCGGTTTCTCTTAACTTCAAAAAGGGAAAGTAAAAATAAGTCGCTTCAATTTAACAAAAAAAATTCTTGCTTTGTATTTAATTTAAAGTAATTATATGTAACTTAGCTAAAGTCGTTGCATTTGTTTTTTTAATTCAGGTTTTGTAAAACTGGTCCTGATTTTTATTAAAATTTATGTAAAAAGAGTTTTGTAGAGACGGATTTGGTTTTTTATAATAAAGAATTATATTTATATTGAGCTAAATATAAAGCCGCTTAAATTTGTATTGATGTATTCTGAACACATATATTAGTAGATGCAAAGGTATAACAATATACTTATGTATATACATACATCGTATGTACATATTGTTCGATGTCACAATTTTGTAAAATTCTAAACGATTTGATCCAAGTCAAATAGTTGCCAACACGATCTCATCTCTCAGGCATGTATGTTGATGGGACACATCTATCCCCCATATTCAGTACTCAGTTGAGTGCTATAAACTTTCGTCCAATGTAACATTACACTTGAGTGGGGGAAATAAATATTTGGTAGCCATTTGGGATTGCTTTTCTATCTTTTTCTTTCAAACACATAAGTACAAATTCTCTTTTCTATGCCTCCTTTTTTTTGTGTAGGTGAATTGAAATTGAAACGGAAATGCAAGAAAAGTGTCTAGGGAAATGTCGCTACGTTAAGGCTCGACAGGCATAGAGAATGGAAGTCAGTCAGCCAGCCAGCCAGCCAACCAGCCAGCCAGCCAGGTAACACAGAGCCAGTCTGCTTAATTAAAGAAGTTGTTGAATTACATTAGGATGCAGCAGGGCAAACTAAATGGAAGTTGGCAATGCATGGGTTAAATATAAGAGATAAGCACACTTAGACATATGCCAAAAGAAACCCTAGAGATCCATATATAGCGTGGAAGAGAGATTGGCAGGTGTGGGACGGTGTACCGGGTTGGTTACCTTTTGGTTTGTCTTGACTTGTACTCTGGAGATCTGTTTGATTTGTTGCCGCATTTGTGGGGGGAAATTACTGTGTAATATATTTTATATAGCTATTTGATTGCTTTCGCTTATATTGCAAATTTAATCATATTGCACATTTAATACGCAATTTACTAAATAATAACTTAGCTTTAGCTTTAGTTTACCTAATACACATAAAATTACTGGCGGTGGCCATAAACCGCGATAAAACAATAAAATATCAATGTTCTCGAATAACATTTTAACTCCTTACAACCACCTCCTTGCGAGCCTTTGTGCATGCTTTTGCGAAAACTTTGAAATTGTTCGAAAAACTATTCAGTTAATCCGCTTAAATCTCAAGATATCGTGTTAAATTTAATTGGAGCGATAAATTTCCCAAGCCCAGGCATAAACTTTCTATCCAACCCCCAACCATCCCCCCTTCTCCGCATCATCGACACCCATCTATCTTTTTATCCCACTTTCCCTTGGATAGTCCAGTCCGATGTCAAGAAATGCGAATAGGGAAACATTTCAAGTTACGACTGCTTTTCGCATTTGACTTGCAGCTTGCCGGCAATGGAGTTATCGTTAAAAAAATATCCCAAAGTGGAACGGCGATGCCATGTTTCTTTAGTTAGCGGTTACACACACACACACCAATGTGCACGTATTGCAAAGTGCTCATAGAAAAAAATAAAATGGCAGTTACTTAGTTGTATAAATGGCGCAAAGTCTGGAAATGGTATTCTAAGGAGATGGTTAAGCTGGAGAAATGGCAGTTACTCGTATATCTTCTTCTACTTGCTGGCTTGTTTATGCAATTGGCGTTGAGCTATATAAATATATCTACTTACATACACTTACATACATATATGCAAATGAAGGTATTCAAAGTCTAAACTGTACTTAGTTGTACTTAAGTATACAGACAACAAGCATAATCTATTTCTCAATGAAATTTCTTTCTAAATCTCATACTTTGGCATCTTTATTATCTTTTAGCAGTCAATTTACTTCATATGAAAATGCGTCTGTCAGTCTGTGTGTGTGCATTGGATATCATCCAAGTTAATAATTTTTCAGTTTTATGCAATTGAAACCCACTCAGAGACCTCCTTACTTCCCTGCCTTCTCTTTATCCTTTAGCCATCTCTCCCCTTGTCGAAACTTAACCCCATTTAAACTGGCGCATGCATTAAAATATGGCAGTAGAAGAGCTAAAAGAGCGGTTTAGACATCTGGTGGTAAATTCATTTCCTTGCAAAGTGGCAGCATCAACATGTTGTCCCCTTTCCCCTACTTCCCCAGGGTATGCAAAGATTTCAATCGGGAGTAGGACTTGTGCTGGTCCCCTGCTCTGGCTCTGCTGTTGGCGCTGGAGAGGAGCAGTAAGTTTATTGCCACTCGAAATGTGTTGGACGGGTTTATTGGTCGCTCTGCTGGCGATAATAAGCGCAAAATGTGCAAGGGTATTGCCAACTGTTCGTTTGTGTGTCAATTTGTGCGCAAGTGTTTGTGTGGCTATGTTTTCAGTGTGGCCCATATGATGGTGGACACCTACCTAGCTGCCTCAAGCTATAAGAGATGCCAACGTGACTGAGAAAAGTCACCTTAATAGACCATCTCAATTTGATTTTGCAATTTTATCGTTCAATTTTTCCAACTGAAAGATCAAAGTAACTGAGTTTTCAAAAACGTTTATTCTATTGGCAAACTGAGCGACTAACTTTGCAAAATGTGTACTAAATACATATGTGATTAGGGGGGTCAAATACACCAAAGTCAATAAGAAGCAAATAAATTTTGAATTAAAATTCAAAAATAGCAAGCAGAGAAAACTGTTCTTTCATTGGGATAAATAAAAGATTCATCATCATGGTTAAAGTAAAAATAAAGTTTAAATTTCCTCGTCCTAAGTTTCGAAACTGGAATTGGACATGGGTAAACTACACGTCGTATACGTAACTTCTTCGAAGCTGGGGTAAATGTTACAGCAATATCCAAAGGATCTGTCCAAATATGAAATGTAATTTTCTGAAGCTTTTTTGTTTGTCTTTATTTTGCTTAGCTTTAGCTCTTTAAATTACTGACTCAAAGAAGAAAACGATATAAAGCTGATAGTTCAAATATACCAGAACGAATCTTGAAATTTATTTGGTTATCTTGATGTAACCTCTCGGGAATATTAAATCTTTTCTTAATGGAGACATGTACCGCTAATATTTGCTCATCACTTTTTGGACAGAGGCTTCTTACCTGTTCAGTCCATCGATGCATACGCCAAACACACAAGGATTGCTGAGGCAGGCAAATCCGGCTTGGCTACTGCCCACAAGGATGCTCAGACATAATGTTAAGAGGAGTAGACGAGCAGTGGCTCCTCCACCAGTGATGCCGCCGCCTCGACCCTTGGCTAATATCCTTAAAATCCAGGCAATGTTTGTTGTTGTTCTCGTTGGTTTCACTCCTATTGTTGTTGTCGTAGTTGTCGTTGGCATCTTTTGCAGGTGGTTTCGTTGCATATCCTTAAACGGTTCCATCTTCATCTTAATGAAACTTAAGCCTGTAGTTGTGGCACCATTTGCTGTCAATGGCGTAAATTGGCTTGCTGTTGCTGCTACATCCTCATCCTGTCTATCGTCTTGCCTTATTTGGGTTTGCAACATTTTCTCCATTGTTGTTAATTTTTAATCAATGAAATGTTTTTAAAGTTAATCAAACGCCCTGTGGAACTGGATCCCTAATATTGTGAATTGTCCTTTAATAATCACTTTTGATTGATGGCTATTTTGCTGACGTTGCCGTCGCTTCTGTTGCTGCTGCTGCCGTTTCTTCTGCTTTACTCCACTTGAATGTCCTTGTTGCTGTTCTATCCGCTTAAGTGCTTTATTAGTTTTCATTGTTTGCTTGGCAATTGTTTACTTCCCTTTCGGTTCGCATCGCATGGCATCTTCTCGTCCTTGTTATCCTTATTGCTCTGTGTGTTGTTGCCTGAGCAGTCTCTGAATGCAATCTTCGTCGCCTTCGCATCGCATTTCAATGGACACAAGTACAGGGCATGCTTATTTATTGTTTCCGTTCCTAGAGGGAGAGGACCCTCTCCTCTATCTTTTACTTCTTTTTATCAAATTTTTTATGAACTTTTGTTGTTGTTGTCGTTGTTGCTCAATTTGCTTGTTCACATTTTTGCAACGATTTCAATTGCCAATCTGAAAAAAGCAAACAGAAAAGTAAAGTTAAAGGAAAGTGGAAAAAATTGAAAATAAAGGCAAATTATCAGCTGTGTGAGAGGAAAAAAATTGGATCAAATATTTTTATTTACTTGTTTTTTTATTGAAGGTCAATTTTTGTGTTAACTTATTGAGTACACAATAATATTTTTATATCGAAAAAATCAGTTAAATAGTTTATTGAATGAAGCAATTGATTCAAATAGTGTTTGGTATTAAATTTGCCACTTAGCCGTAGAATCAATTAACCAAAAAAACTATTATTTCCGTTTTTGTGATAAATAAGGAAACTGCTTTACTCTTTTGGTATGTTTTATTATACATTATTTATATATTATAAAATAATTTGTTTTTCTATTTTTAAATGAAGATTTTCCAAATACATGAATAGTGACTGTGTCGAGAATATACCAAAAAAATTAACAATATTTAGAATTATATAAACAATTGCAATTAATAAATCTTGAAGAGTAAAGCGCAAAAGTAAAATGCCCCTGATGCAAATATGTAAGAATGTAATGAAACGCAGAAAGAATTTCATTTTCAGGCTATTGCTCTATTTTGCAAACAATAGGTTGAACTGGTTTCAAATACTACTACGAAAGGCATTACCAAGTTTTTAAGGTCAGTACTTTATGGAACTTTTGTTTAATGTTACTCACATATTTCACATAGCATTAATACTACTTTAAAATATTGGAACTCAAGTGAACAATTTCTAATAGCCTTATTCTCGTCAAGTAGGCGGTATGTTTTTCTTTTATTTGAAAATTTGCTCTCTTGAATACCACTCAATCATTATCATTATTTAGTGATTCATCTTCTATGTACACCATTTCATGCCATTTTCTCAACTTTGAAAATCCTTCTTTCAGTCAGTTGGTGCCTTGTCACTTTAGTCTCATCAACAGTTAACGAACCAGTACAAAACCTGCTTATAATTACCCTCCAGATTACACATTGCCTAACAAGGCCCATTCATTAATGTCATCTCGAAAAGCTAGAGACGAGGCAGCAACTTTCATTTGCCCGACTCCATCTCAAAAATCTGCAACATTATGTCGGCACATACACACACCAGTGAGTATGCCAGCAAACGGTCCACGTTAATGACAAATCCACCTCTTGGCCGACTTCGTCTAGTTCCCAATCCCCTCTCTTCGTTCCACAAAGTTGCAATACCGGAAATGCCATAAAAACCAAAGCAACAGCTACAGAAACAGAAAGAGAAACAACTACAACGGCAACAAGAAGAACCTGCTAGAGGACGTGCTCTAACGTTGACGTTCGGTTGACGTGGCTTTTCAGCATGAGAACGTTACGGCTTTTATGGCATACTTTTCGCTAGTTAAAATTTTCGGCGATTCTGTGTTGCAGGTGCAAGCAATTTGATGACGTTTGTTGCCACTCACACTAGAAGAAATTGGGTACCAAAGAGGTACCCAATCTATAGGTAAGGCTAGGTGTAATACACATGAAAGACCTTTCGTCTATCCGATATAGCTCGAGACGATCGAAACTTGTGCCATAGATCTATATCTGTTGGTTTTATCAAGTTCTGGCAAACTGTTTAAGCCAAAGGGCTTAAAACATCAACAATTAAGACAAACAAACTTTATGCTCTACTGTGGGCTTTAATTACAAAAATTTCTTTCAGTGTGAGACTTGTGTATTCTCATCTTTTTGTTCATCTTAGTTTCATCAGACTCTCAACAACATCGAATGAGCAGCAGAAACAAATACTCGACAATGTCACTGTAACTTGAATTTTCTCCCCCTCTATTCCTAGTCTCGTCCTAGCTTCTCCTTTTCTTCTCTTTGCTGCTGATGTGTCTCTGCTCCTTCTGTCCATATCTTTCTGGCAATTGTGTTTGAGCCGCTCGTGCGCATTTCATGCTGCTTGTTTACAGGATAAATTCGTTCCCTGGCCTGAACAGTCAGCCATAGCCATCATCAACAATGTGATGATGCCTGCCAACTTCCTTGCCAACTACTCCCTCATCAAACTCTCCTCTGATCCATGAATTGGCATTGCAGTTTTTGTCTACCTCAATTGTTGGGGCTTGGGTTTAGGTTCGGCTAGGGATTGAAGTTGGCGTTGGGACGAAGAAACTTGTTTACAATGCAGTTTCTGGTAGGTAGGTAGGAAGGTGGAGAAAGGACAACAAAAGCATCATCATCAGCAGAAGCATCAAGATCTATTGCATTCACATGAGCCTTATGTGTGGACTCGAGTGCTCCCTGCATCCTGTGTATCTGCGTTTGCCATCTTTTGCATCCTTCAATTTTGGGCAACGAATGTAATATCCAGCACACAGTAATTTGTGATTGAATCCTTTGGTCATGTCTTCTTACTCCTTTTATTATTGTCGTTGATAATCCTTGAACATTATGTGACTGAATCTGTGTCATACCATTTACTTTCAGACTGTTCAACAATATGGCAAACATTACTTATGGTCCAAACATATGTGAGGGAAAAGACAAATGCATTTTCATTATGCTTTTGCTTGACCATTGGCCAAGTTAAGTCGGATTTATGTTGATGTTGTTGGTGTGCCCTGCAAAATCCTAGTGCCCCGGCCCTTTGTCCTTTAGTCCTTCACTCTTTTTCCCCAGTCACTTTTTGTGTTACCATGGCGCTCTGCCTTAATTGACGTGCACTGTTCGTCCAGTGGTTTCAATTTTGAACTTGTCACTCTATATCCTCTTCGTAACCCTTTCCCTAGCCCATTCCCACTGTCTCGCATTTGACCTTTCCCGATGTTCTATCACACTTTTGCGGCTACCATAAAAAATATTTATTCTCTTCTCGCAGTTGCAAACAAAACGCAAAAAATATATGTGTGCAAGAGCACAAAAAGTTGTTAGGGTTTTTGTGTTTTCTTTCTGTCTCTCTTTTTTTTGTTTTTTTTTTTTTTGCTTTTTACCCAGCTTAGGTCGCATGTGACTGGGATTTCTCTCATCACTCTCTTCACTTTAGTTCTGTCTGCTCACTGGTTGTCCAACGAACGTTTTAATGGCCAAAACTAAGCACCCAGGGCTAGCTAACTCTAACCAACAAGTTTTTGGGTTTATTTTGACACATGTGTGATATGGCAGAAATGAAATGAAATGCCACATGGTGGAATTATGGATTAGCCGTGGAGATTTTCCTGCGGAAAAGCACAACACAAATGTTTGTGTGGGTAAAAGCTAAAGTGAGCTGAAAATTCGAGCACCAAAAAGAAAGAGGAAACAATATACGTATGAGTTTTGTTCCTTTAAATAACAGGAAAATTGTGTAAAAATTAAAGTATCGGAGATTTCTTATAAGGATCTCAAAGCAGTTTAATACAAGTTATTTTGCCTTTTTCTTGCTTTCGGGCTTTATATTATTTAATGAGGTCTAAAGCTAAATAGGAGCTTTAAAGGAAGATGTAACCTTTTTCCCTTAACCAACAAACGATAAAAATATGACAAAGGTTTGGTTTTTGATATCTGTTTGTTTGATGTTTGAATTTTGTAAGTTGGATGTATGAAGGTTTATGAATTTCTGTTTTGTATTTTTTAATATTTGAGAAATTTGTTGTTAAATACTAGTTAAACTAGTATTACAATTTATAGTCTAAAAATCTCATTTTTAACATTTTTTAAATTATAAACCTAACTAACAAGGAGAACAAATCAAATAAAGCAAGCAAGCCGTCCCTGCCGACATTGAGTATACCCTGTACCAACTAGTTTTATTAAATAAAATAGAATATCCTCGAAATCGCCATCAATTTCATGCAAAATTCTCTTTAACATGCAACAACAGCGAACGCATGCTGTCTCGCTCACTCTTGCCAGCCAATGTCGCCTTGGCCATTCAGTGCAAAACTCATATAGGTATATCTCCGATATTTATTGTCCGATTTGGACAAAATTTGGTCAGCTGAAGCAGTTTGGCTATATAAACAGGTGTGCCAAATAAGAATACGATATCTTTCGAACAGCTCTAGTACTAGTTTTTTTCGAATTCCGGGGGCGGAAGTGGGCGTGGCAAAAATTTGAAACAAACTTGATCTGTCTGTGCAATAGACGGATGTTCACACCAAATTTGGTGGCTCTAGCTTTTATAGTCTCTGAGATCTAGGTGTTCATACAGACGGACAGACGGACGGACAGACGGACATGTCTCAATCGACACGGCTGGTGATGCTGATCAAGAATATATATACTTTATGTGGTCAGAAATGTTTATTTCTGCCTGTTACATACATTTTAGCGACTTTAATATGGGGTATATTTACCCTATGGGTACAGGGTATAAAAATTTAATAAAGACATTCTAAATAATAATTTATTCGGAATGTTCAATTCGAAGAGAAGCCTTTCAATTTCGTGGATATAAATTATAAATTTTGTTCAAAGTTTTTAAGCAAGAAAAAACGTAGAGCCAAAAATAGTGCACAAACAGAATGTTCCTACACACATTTCGAAATTCATTTCAGATTCCCGAGGAAGGGGCCTAACAAAGGCAGTGAGTGTTACGCCCACATATTCTCAAAAGGTTATTCAGTTATCTCTTTGCTCTTTGTGTTCGCTTTATGCCGGCTATATTGAAAGCTGTGTGTAGCTAGGATATATGGTCTGGCTATATCCGGTAAGTGCATCTCCGTGCCAGCTGGAGAAGATTAAGTGTTAGCACGCGCTATGCGAAACACCCCCGCTTACATACACATACACACTCGTATGTATATTTATATATATGCATACATATATAATACGATACAAGAAGATTGCGCATACGCCACGTGGTAGTTTGCCATTACATACTTGACTTTCAGCACAATCCTGTTCCTTTCGTTTCCTTGCCCGCCTGCCCGGCTATTTAGCCTTTAGCTGACCCCAACGTTTGCCTTTGCCCACAATTCTTTCTCTTACGCCGTTTTCCTTCTAAATGTGTTTTAAAAGTGTTTCAAAAAATGTCGTTGATTTTGTTTTCGTACTTCTGGTTCCCTTTCACTTCGTTTGCCCTTTCCCTTCTGTGGTCTTTCCCATTCTCTCTTTCTGTGTCGTTCCTTGGGCAAGTAAACACATTTATATGTCGTATGCCTGTCCGAATATTTATTAAAGCAATCTGTGCTTCTTGCAGATTTATTTAACAATATTTGTCTTGCAATTTATACTCATCGTTGGGGCCAAATGTATTTTTGTCGTTTCTGCTGTGTGTGTTTTTCTTTCATTTTTTTCTTGTTGTTTTATTATGGTTATGGTTAGTTCAATTCCCAGATGGTAACCAATTTTGTTGGGCAAGAATATAAATAGCAAGTAAATTGAAAGTGAATTTGAAATTAATATTGTTTTAAGACCAGTTTAGGGACTAGGTGAAGTTGAAATTGTATTGGACTCTCCCTCTCCGTTTACATCAACGGTACCAAGAGGTTAATTTCAAGGCTATAACGAGGGATAGAAGACTCATTATTGTGAACAGTTTTGAATCTACATCTGTACTAAAAAGTATCTCGGTTATATCTTGGCATAACTATTAATTGGAATTAACGATACTATGTAGCTAAATCAAAATAAGTACTGTGCTCTTATCCCCAAAAAAAAACTAAGCATGAGTTATGAAAATCTATTTCATTTCGCAAAAACGAGAAATGTTTCGAAATACGTCAAAGTCAGAAATTGATTTAAGTCAATTAATTTGAACGAGCCATAATAACACAGAAACCCGACAGAACAGAACGGAACAGAACAAAACCCCCACCCAGCCAAGCCCCCTGCCACCCTCTTTATTCATCTGCCAGTGCCATGGTTTTTACCCCCGAAGAGAGGGAGAAAGAGAGAAAGCATCACGTTTCAGTTATTGGTCAGCTGGTGTATACATATTTTGTATAGCCTACTTTTTGGGGTCGGCATGTAATCGTATTAAATAAGCGGAAATGCTTTGTCTGACACGTGTTTCAGATGGTTAGGGAAGAAGGGAGACTATTGACAAAGAAGTGGACTAGGTTGAGGTACTTACAGGTAATTGTATTTGTGTACTGTAAACATGGTGGAAGCGAGACAGAGGAGTAAGGACAAAGTGACAGAAGGAGAAACCATGAGTTTGTAATGTGTTTACTCATATGTCTTGTCAAAGACAAGTTAATTATTTTTACATGCGTGCACTTATGAGTGCGTGTCTCTCTGTGTGTTTGTGTGTGCTCATTCTGTTTATTTTTGGCCATCGATTTTCACGCGCTCACACAAACACACACATCCGTTCGCATATTGTCTGCTTCATTATATGTTGCCTACTCTAAGGCAAAAGACTTCTGGTTTCAGTTTTGTATGCTCCTGCTCCTACAGTGTTCACAAATATTTGCACAATGTTTGTCAGAATTAATTAACAAACAGTTTAAAGTGCTTGGGTCTCTGCAATTTGCATTTTCTGCTCTTCTCAGCATATTTAAAGTTTCTATTTTCTCTCGCTTGCATAAATTCTGTGCAAAAATGCATAACAAACGTGCATATATAGTGGAAATAAAATTGCAAACAAATTGCATGAACCAAAAAGGCAGAAAAAATGCCAAAAAAAAGTCTACTTTATATAGCCACACACAAATGTTATGACAAAGTTTATTTTAATTGCTTTTAATTTGTTATTGACACTTTATGACAAGTTTTCCAAAGTAGAGGAAATTGAATGAATCTAAATAAGAGAAGGAAATTGGTTATTTTTAATTATTCAATTTGGACTTTACAGATAGATAAAGGAGAAGTAAGTGGAAGCCAATAAAGAAAAAAGGAAGAAAAAAGGAGAAAAACTAGATGGGTTTTTTTTTGATCATTCATAACAAAAAAAGTGTCTGTTTCCGAGTAAGAGACGATTCCGTTCAAGTGGGGAAAGCAGTTGGAAAAAATGCAACTAAAAGGAGGTAGCGAAATTTTTACACTATTTACTTAAATGTGTACTAAAAGTTCAATTTAAAAAGTGAATTTATCAATCAATTTAAAAAGAAGAAAAATCGCTTGTGAGCTTAATAGTAAAAATCCAACTTTCTTTTTATAATATTCATTTTTAACTATCACATAATTTGCTTTGCCATTTCCTTTTATATTGCTGCATGCAAATTAAGTTAATTTTCGCATCATTTACAGCAAACCCACAACAATTACAGTCACCCACATAAATATGGCACTCGGGCGTTTACTTAAGTTTGCACAATTTTAATTACAATTGTAAGCAACAAAACAAAACAAAACACAGACAAATAAGCCACGCCCACAGACCAACAGCAACAACGTCAAAAAACCAGACAAACGGACTAACTTTTGGGAATGCTAACGGTTTTATACTCTATTATGCAATCTCATATCGGATATATAATAGTATGTAACAAGTTTGGAGATCAGCCATAAAGTTTTAATATAAATCAATTAAATTTAACTTTTTTATAAAAAGTTGTTACATATCTAAAAAAGTATTCGGATTCCTTTGGAAGAGTACGGTGCAAACTTTTGGTATGTCACATCGTCAAATAGACCAAGGTACAAATTCTATACAAGAATAAAATATTTTTATAGATATTCTCCATTTACGCAAAGGTTTCTCTTATGCGATTTGACCTTCTTTTCGTAATGAATATACCCATTCAGCAAGGGTAGAAAAACAGAAACAAGGGGCACCACTGCAATAATAAACTGAGAAAGAGAGATAGTGGTAGAGAGGAAGAGAGATACAATGAGTAAGACTTTGAAACTGAGGGGTAGAGGCACACTACCAGAATGTAAGGGGGGCGGTGGTACAAAAATCCACATAGCGGAAGCGAAAAATTTTCATTTAAAGCGATAAAAACTTTTATTACCACTACGAGTAAAGCAGCAGCTAACGAAGAAAAAGCAGAAGAAGAAGAAGCAACAGAAGAGAAAGGGGGGAGAAGGGGAACCAAGATGAGGCAACAGTGAAAGAGGCTTCTGTCTACAGAGAAAATGTGCAAAATGTTTTGGGCGCCTCGTTGTATGCAACATTTTTACATCGGTCGGAGTTAAGGCATATAACTTTATGTTACTCCTTCCCCGCCCCCGCCCTATCCACTATACTCCCACTATATACTTGTATAATCGATGTTGTATCCATGCCGATGATGCCTATCCCAACAGTAACCCGCACCCCACTTTGTCCTCGCCCTGCCTTCTTCGCCCTAGTTCTTGGATGTTGTTTATGTTATACCATATTTGTGAGTGTGTGCGTGAGTGTGTGTCTTGGCTTTTTGGTTTTTTATTGCATTTGCGGCGTGATTTTGGTTTTTTCCTCTTTGTTTTGGTAGGGGGGAATTGCTGAAAAAGTAGATTTCAGATTTGGTACTAAAGGGCATTAAATGAGAGTAGAGCATAGTCTTAGTTAGCGTACATTTTTTTAGCTTATGAGTATGGTTCTTATTGATTTTTTATATACCCTAACCCTGGGTTATAATTTGCAGTGAATTCAAGCAATAAAAAGTACGGTCGGTTCACATAAAATCATATCCTAAGTCAGCATCAACAGATAATATATACATATATAGATCGTTAATCGCTAAATTTATTTTACAACTATAACTTTATGGAAGCTCTTGAATCGGTATAGTTTATCCACATTTTGATTCAGCAGAATCTTCAAAGCTTTTCGTTATTCAATATTTATATCCAATGGATATACTTTTTTTTTTTGGCAAATTCGATTAAAATTTAGCATTCATGATATATTTTTATAATATCAGTCTTTCATATCGGTTGAGAATCTCAGATATTTAAACCTTAACTACTCAAAATGATAAATTCTTGTATAGATCTTATATAACCAATATTTATTGAAAGTTTCAGTAATATTAATGCTAATATTCTAAAAGTACATAAATGTGTTTTTTTTATAATATTCCCGATTAATGTAGGGTATCGCATAGCCGTCACCCATTTCAGAGTGCATTGTTTTCCTTGTGTTGTCGAAGTAAAACCACAAAAATGTTGCAAAATATTTAAAGCAAATTTATAGGAAAAATCAATATGAAAATTATAAAAGTGGGTGCTGCAAGAAATATGTGAACAATTTTCAGAATTTATAATTAAAAACGTTAATTACTAAAATGAATAATTTCCAAGGAGATTCTACATGAATATTAAATTTTTATAAATAGCAAAGGGATAGGAGAAATTCTTGTGATAAATTCAACTGATATAGAAATTGTTGTCAATTGATTTGCCATTTTAAAGTATTTCTTTTTGTCAAACTTAACAGTATCACGTCGAGTCAATTAAATTAGCTGCCGGTGGAAAATCAGCTGGCATTTTCCTCACGTTGTTTTTGGTCTTTTTTGTTGTTGCTTTCCAGTTGAGGAAAAGTCAAAGCATTTAACTTTGTTGCAACAGCGAAGGGAGCATAAAAATGAAATTTGCTCAAAGGAATGTGATGCGAGGCAAGTTAATTAAGTGAAGGGGGGAGTATAGGGTGGAAATGGGATGGCCAACTGGCGACATAAAACCACTAACAGTATTGTTGTTGTTGTTGCTGCTGTTGCTATTGGTGGTGGTGGCAATGTTTGCGGGAATGGGGTTGGTGCAGGCGGTTGCTGTCAGCAGCTGACCAAATGAAGAGCTGACCAAGCAAAATGAACGCCCTTTGTGTGGTGGCTTGATGATGGCTATGATGATGATCATGATGATGATGATGATGATGATGGGAGGGCGGTTGGTCATGAGGAAGGTTTGATAGGTGCGAAGGAGATGATAGGTAACAACTTTAGCCCAGGGACAACAATGTGGTTTAAGTGCAACTTCAGCGGCAACAAACAACAAAAGAGTGGGAGAGAATAGAAAAAGAGAGAGAGAGACGGAAAGGGAAAGGGCAACTAACTGCGATTGACTTTGATGCTGCACCAGTTTCTATGCTAATTGAAACAACATCCTTTGATCAATGTGTGGCAAGTTCATTTAATTACTTACATTTTTACTTATGAAAAAAGATTGAAAAACTTTAGAATGTTTAAAGAATTTACTATAATGCTCAATATACATAAATATTAGACAGTTTGCAGTATCAAAACTGAAATTTTTGTACCCCTGCTCGGTGTCTGTGTGTTTCTATGCGATGGTTAGATAGTAGTTTTTGAGCTATTTTAACAAATCTGGGTTTTTAAGCTATTTAGGCCTGTACCAAAAATAAGTCTTTGAATTGTTGTGATCGGGCAACTATATAAATTTTTGTTTTAAGAACTATAAACTAAAGCGAAGAGCAAAAATATTATAATCGAATTTAAAGATATTTAATATAAACAAGGAGAATGAAACTTTTTATCAAACATCCGCTTCTGGCTGCTCCCCAGATTCATATATTTCTTGTTCGTTATTAGATTGGTCATCCCTGTGACCCATAAAACGATTATGCAGTTGCGCACAATCTGTATTCGAGATAAGTTTCCAACCATTCTGGTCAATATGATAGAGTCGCACTAGACCTCCCGAAAAAGCATCCCTGTACGTGGCAAGATAAATGGCACGCTCTGCCAGTTGAAAGGCCCTTTCATTGGTCATGTCGTGTTTCAGTTCCATGTCCAATGCTCCCAAAGCAACCGATGCTCCGCTACCCACAGCAAAACTGGATCCATACATACGAAGACCATCGGAATCGACATAGGACAGTTGTGGTCCATCTGGACCCCAACCTGCCAGCATCATACCCATCATGAGTCCCATTCCCCGGTACTGATTGGCAACATTGCAGATCATTCGTGTGGCTGTATTAACCGGCAATGGTTTCTTGAAGCGCAGCTCATGCAAGCGGCTTTCGCGCATAATAACCCGATCCCAGTAGGCACAATCACCGGCCCCACCAGCCATGGTGCCCAACATGTACTT
Source organism: Drosophila austrosaltans (assembly GCA_035045865.1). Classification (NCBI taxonomy): domain Eukaryota; kingdom Metazoa; phylum Arthropoda; class Insecta; order Diptera; family Drosophilidae; genus Drosophila; species Drosophila austrosaltans. The sequence goes on from JAWNOQ010000200.1 coordinate 9,147,661, forward strand.
GTTAAACTCAATAACTTTTTTCAAATTTTGAGTTGCAACAAAATTCCCAGCAGTACCGCGGGAATCGGCGCACAGAACAACGCCACCCTGGAATATAAAGCCTAAAGTGGTAGTGCCATGTTCGATACCAATTCTCGAATGGTTCTGTTTGGTGACATTGCAGTTTCCCCCAAACAACTATATTGAAAAACAAGGGGATTACTATTGGATTTCAGCAAATATATACACATCACGCACCTTTGGAAATGGTGGAGCCAACAATTGGCAAGGATTTCTAAAGTTAACAGTTCTCACTTTTAGTTGATTGTGGGTATCTGGCTCAAATCCCTTTGCATAGCGACGTTTCTGGTATCCACAAATTTGTTCCAATGCCATATCGATTATGTTGTAAAACAAATTTTAGAAAATATATCAGCGTTTTATCCCTTTTCTCTACAATACAAATATATCTATATATAAGAATATTTCTTGTAGAAAATATTTGTTAATAGAAATATAAGACCAGTATTACTTTTCGTATGAAAACGTCGACTGATCGAATTGTGTCCTATGTTTGTTCTCTAGAAATGGGGCGTAACCCCCGGCATGCTTTGATCTGAAGGAAAAAGTTTTTCTTTTTCTCTAATTCGTTTTTTACTATAGATCCACTATTGCCAAACCTACTAGGGAGATGGGTTTTTGACGGAGCAAACCTGAAGAAACTATCGTCAGATTAATTTCTTCTGGACGTTGACGCGTACAATGCGCAGTACGTTCAAGTGGTCCAAGCGACACCAGGACAAAGCCTGTTACGCGCGAACCCTATCAGACAGCATGCAAAAACGAAGTCGCGTGGACAACGGACGACAACTAAAATAATAATTAAGACTAACTACTAGATAGATAATTTAAAATAGTAGTTTTTAGACATAATTTCGGGTTAGTCTACAAGGTACAGATAGATTGACCTGATTAAGTAAATTAGGACAATCTATTTGTCCATTTAGAAGCTTATGAATAAACAAAGTACCAAGCATTACTCTACGATTAAGTAAGGAGGGAAGGTTAATTAGAAGAAGTCTTTTAGAATAAGAGGGCAGGTTAACATTTCGATCCCAGTTTAAACCACGAAGAGCAAAAATTAGAAACTGTTTTTGAACAGATTCAATTTTTACTTGGTGTGATCCATATTGTGGAGACCAAACACATGATCCATACTCCAAAATGGGGCGCACCAGTGAAATAAAAAGAGTGTTGGTTGTGTAAGGATCGTCAAATTCTTTCGGCCATCGCTTAACGAAACCAAGACAACTCATGGCTTTATTGACAGTGATATTAATATGACGAGTAAAATTTAATTTGTGGTCCATGAGTACACCCAAATCATTAATCTCGTTCAAACGTTCAAGTGGGGTATTATTGAGATAATATACCACTAATTGAAAAGAGGATCTATGAAATGACATGACATTACATTTTGAAACATTAAGGTTTAATAAGTTAATTTCACACCAAGTTTGAAAGTTATTAAGATCGACTTGAAGCAGACATGGAGAGCTTAAGTCTTTAAAACTAATACAAAGTTTAACATCATCAGCGTACATAAGCGCGCGAGAGTGAGTTACAACTGACGGAAGGTCATTAATGAAAAGCGTAAAAAGCAGTGGTCCTAGATGGCTACCTTGTGGCACCCCCGAGGTCACATTGATGGTCTTCGAAAGATAAGTTTTAAATAAAACTTTTTGTGTACGGTTATTAAGATATTGAGAAATCCAATTAAGCAGAAGGCTTGGAATCCCAAGTTCGTTCAGCTTGAACAAAAGCAGTGTATGATTGACAGAATCAAAAGCCTTACTGAAGTCAGTATAAATGACATCAGTTTGCAATGCATTCCTGAATCCTTCGATCGCTAAGGAAGTAAACTCTAAAAGGTTAGTGGTAGTAGATCTACGTTTCATAAACCCATGTTGAGAAGATGAAAGAATAGAACTACAGAAATGTTGCAGTTGAGAAGTTATAATTTTCTCAAATGCCTCAGGAATAGCAGACAATTTGGAAATACCCCTATAATTAGAAGCTACGGATTTATTACCCTTTTTATGCAAAGGAATAATAAAAGATTCTTTCCAAATGGTTGGAAAAGAAGAAGTTTCAACGGACAAAGTAAATAACTTAAGAATCGGGGAAATCAAAGTCTCAGCGCAAAACCTAAGTACACAACCAGGTATCCCATCAGGTCCTGGTGAGTACACGGGTTTCACTAAAGTAAGCACGCTGATAAGCGAATCTTCATCGATCACAGGATTAAAGACGCAATTAGACCTTTTCAACTGATAGGGATATGAAAAGTTAGCTCGATGATCTTTGGAGGAATAGGTCGTTTTGAAAAAATCAGCAAACATATCGGCAATGGCCTGATCATCGTTTGCTTTATTATTTTCAAAACATAAATAGGACGGGTGCACTGCCACCTTTCGTTTGGCGTTAACGAAGTTATAAAATTGCTTAGGATCACGGGAGAACTGAAGTTTACAACGCCTAATGTAATCCTTATAGCATAGTGTATTAAGCACTGAAAAATTCGATCGAGCAACAGCATAAAGAGAGAAATCAGACGGTCGACCCGATTTTTTGAACATTCTATAATATCTAGACTTCACATTTTTCAAATTAGTTTACTCACGTGTAAACCATGGCGGTTTGTTAGACAATACATGGGTCACACGTGGAACACAAGCATCAAAAAGTGAAAACATAGTATTATAGAAAAAACAAATGGCAGCATTCATATCATTACAGGAGTACAGATAAGACCAGTCTGTGGCAAGAATTAGCTCACTAAGCTTGAAAAAGTTAGTTTTACGAAAGCAACGGGTACGAGACGTCGAACTGGTACCAGCATTTGATAACCGAAAAGGTAGATCAATAGTTAAGTCCAAAGTTGGATGGAAACTATCTTCGGGGACGACTAAGGGATCAATCCTCGAAACAGTACAGTTAGAAGAATCTAACATAAATATAAGATCTAGTGATCTCTCATTTTTGTTACGAACAGGATTAACTTCGGTTAGGGATAACTCAAGGAGACCGTCAACAAAGCAATGTGAGGAGGAGGGCATCAACAAGGAAGACTCACCTGATGGAAGCCAGGAAACGTCAGGTAGATTAAAATCTCCCAGAACGATAAATATGTCTGCATCCGAAAGAAGTGAAGAGACAAAGCGAATAGCTTTTAAATGGCTAGCATATACCGTCATGTCAGAATTCGGTGGAATATACGAGCAAGTTAGAAATACAGAATATGATTTCAAACAAATTTTGACACTAACAAATTCAATGTCAAGAACAGCAGGTGGCAGAACTATTTCTGAAGGAAGAGATGAATTTACGGCAATCAAAACTCCACCACCATTTATGGAGATTCGATCGCATCTATAGGTTGAAAATATTGTGGGAAAAACAGAGGCATCAGAAATGTCTGGCTTTAACCACGTTTCTGTAAAGACCAAGATGTGAAAGTCAAAAGATTGACTATCTACAAAAAGCTTAGAAAGTTTAGATTTTAGTCCTCTAACATTCTGATAGGCCAGAATAAGGGACGAAATTAGTTTTTTGACCCGCCAGCTACTGACGAGCCAGAGGGTAGGGAAGGATTAATTGTGTTAGGCAGACGAATCGGAGGCCGATTTTTCTTTTTCTTAGCCGTATACTCCTTTATAACTAAATGTTCCGGCCAAAAATCTTTGTGACAAATTTGGTCAAAGACATTTGGTGGGACACTGATTTTAAATGACGAAATGTCACGGGTGTATGAAAACCTAAACTTTTCCACCACAATGTTTGGCGCCACGACTTTTGCCCGGATATGGGCTATGACATCATCTGATGTAGTATTGGGGTCGAGCCGCGAAACAAAGATTTGCTTTTTTGGTGGAATGGCTACAAGAGATCTCAATGCGCCAGTCGCAACCGCAGCAACAACATTTTGCGCTGGAACTGCTGAGGCGGATGACGCCTTGAAAGCTCTTCTAGTTACTACTTTATTGGGAATATCCCTGGGAGTGGATATTCGCCCGGACTCATCGGAAACTACAACCGATATCGGGTCAGTTTGCGGGGTACTATTACCAGGGGAAATGTCAATCGTCCCCGCAACTGCAGTCACTGCTGGACTCCTAAACGATATCAATTGCTGACCATTTGGAGTTATGGGGTCGTTCGACGATGCCGGAACCGACAGAAACAGAGATGCCGACGGATCGGGAGAGAAATCCCGTGGGATAGTCTTCTTCCGCTTCGGTGATTCGTTCAATATTTTATAACTATTAAACTGAGTTTCCAGAGACGAAAACTCATCACGAAGTTTCAGAAAGCCAGCCGACAGGGACTTAAAGCCCTCTCTCGTCCGCCGCATAAATAGACGCATATCCATTTCTACGTCCCGGCACGCTTCACAACTCCATTTTAGTCCCCCGCCGTTACCAATACTATCCTTTACTTTGGCTGTGTAACCCGCGCATTTGACATGCATAATGTTATCACACAGCCAGCACAAAAGATAATCATCTTGGATTTTTTGTGGATGGGGGCACTTTTTTGAAGAGCAGACAACCATTGTAAGTTAAATTAATAAAAAAATTAAAGTAGCAACAAATAAATAAATAAATCAAAAAGTTTATAAGAGAGGCAATTTAAAATGAGTAATATGAAATATATATAAGGGCTATACGCACCAAAAAATAACACAAGTGTTAAAGTTTATTATGCACAAGAGAAAAAGAAAAAAAAAAAAAAAACTGAAGAGACAGAAGTTAAGAGAAGTTAGTAAACACACAACAACAAAGACGGGTACAATCGCGAGAGTAACGGTCGCGATCGCGGGCAACGTAAAAACGCGAGAGCAAGCACAAACAACAACACTAATGTGAAGCGAGAGCGCGAATGCAATTAAAAGGGATCAAAAACACAAAATCAAAGTCTATGTAGACAAAACAACAAAACTTTGAGTTTTGTTATTAAATAAAGCAATAAGTAATAATAGCTTTGAGTGAGTGTTTAAGAACAAGTTACAATTTTTAAATCGCGTAATTTATTAATTCGGCACTAGATTCCACGAAATAGAATTTATTATATGCGGGATTAAATAAAAAATTTGATAAAAGCGAGAGCGCAAAAAAACACGACCGACTTCGTTGAAGTGAAGAATATATAGTAGGATTAATTTGGCTTTGTTTTGCCTTTGGTATCTGGTTTTGCTTAAATGAACAACTGAATATGTCGCTTTCTCAACAAATACCATAGCAATACATAATGCATTTTTATGATGAAAATAGTTTCGAATTAATTAGTATACACTTGGCACATAAACTTCTATTGGCTGGTTTCTCGATGGGTGAAATTTTTGTTGGCTACTTCAAAGCCGTGAAGTTGGATTTATAGTCGAGTAAGACATCTTAACAATCAAGTTAAATTAAAGTTATTGCCTAATGTTGGTTTTAACTTGTGGTAAAAATAAATAGAAATTAAGTAAGGATGAAGGGATTTTTTTTAGTAAAATAACTGTAAGCCGCTGGCTTAAAGCAGCAGTTTATTTTTGTTAATTGGGCTGCTAATTATACCCTGTAACCATAGGGTAAAAGGGTATATTAAAGTCCCAAAATGTATGCAACAGACAGAAAATGCATTTCAGACCCCTTAAAGTGACCAAATGTAGTTGAAATCGGACAATAATTATCGCAGATATACATACGTTTTTTTGCGTTTTGTACCGATAGATTGATTGCGATTTCGAGAGCGTTTGCCTACATTAAATATCTCTACTTGGTACAGGGTATAACTAAAGTCGGCAAAGAGGACTTGTTTGTTTCATTTTTCTAAAGTAAGAATTTTAAGTTGTTTTCCATATTCGGAAGCTTTTAATAATATTAATAAATTGCTTTAAAAATGTTAATTATATTTTATTTATTATTTGTTAATATTAAGTTCTTAATCTTTAATTATTCATTTACAGTTTAAGTATATTTTACCTTCAAGTTACTGCAAGAAGAAGCTAATGAATTAAAACAAATAATCCAATGCTATTAAAGCTTAAACATCATTTAATATGATTAACTAAGGAGGAAAACTAATGAACTAAAAGTCTGTTTTTTTTTTCACAAAGTTTTAATGAATGAAAAATAAAGTTCAGAGAACTCAATGTAATTCTTATTTATTAATACCTAAAGACAATTTAAAGATCTTCGTTTAAAACACAAATATCTCACATTCCTCTACATAAATGTGTACATATATAAATGTTGGGTTTTTTTTATGTTCTTACAGTTGAGCTTTTTGACCAGATACCGTAATCGGCTTTGCAAATCTTTTGCCACTTTGCTGAAGCAGATTTCCTTGACGCTTCGCTTGACTCTTACACTGCCAGCCAATGTGGCATGGCCAATGGTTTTGTTGTTTGTTGTTGTTGTTGTGCCCCAACACCTGCCTCTTAAACTGAAGCCCTGAACAAGGGTATCCATCCGCCCCTCTCATCTGCTACAGCTGTGGCAGGGCTTCACACACATACACTCATCCCCACACACACACACACACACACAGAGAGAGCGTCAATGTCCCTCGTGTAAACTTTTTTCATTTCGTTGAGTTCTTAATTAAATTATGAATTATGCACAGTTAGTTAAATAGACGAACGTTCATTCCTTTGTCTCTCACTCTTCCAAGTTTTTCACATTTTCCTCATTTTTTTTACATTCTCTTTTTTTTTTTTTTGTTTTATTTAGGTTTTGGTTTTCTTCTTTTTCTTTTTGCAGAGCTTACATTGGAGACGGATTTAGTCAGCATAAATGTGTGCTCGAGATTTTTTTTTTATGTTTATTTTGCCTCGTAAATGGTATTACTAACCCAAATACTTATTATTGGCAAAATGTGTGTGTGTGTGTGTACCGAGAGAGTATACTCATATGTGTGTGTGTGTGTGTGTATGAGTGAGGGGCATAAATAAGTCGCTTATTTATTGCACGTAGCAAGGCAAAACACGACCTTAAATGGGCACAAAGTGAAAGTGTTTTGCTTCTTTTCTTCACTTTCGTCTTTGAGACACTCATTCTTATGATTTGGTTGGTTGTTCTTTCTCTCCTTCCTTTCTTCTTGTTGGTTATATTTGCACATAAAAAGTGTGTAATAAAATTGCATAAAGCTGTCGTTATTTATAACCACAATGTTGGCCTCAGACTTTAGTATAAAAGCCATTGAAGAATGTGCCATTTAAGTATACATGAGTCGAATTTGAAAGGTGTACAACAGTTTGACAAACTTTAGGAAACTATCTAAACAATTTGAAACTAAGGTAAATTGGGAAAAGAAGAGATAAATGGTTTATCTGGCAAATTTTGCCTAGCCGTTTAAGACTCTTACATTGATTTTGAACGTCAAGTTTTGAGAGATTTCGTGTAATAAAAGCAGTCAATCGATTTCAATCAATTCAATAATAGGTACATTTGTATACCATTTTATATGACATACAATTCTCAGTATATATATGTATATATCGACTACTAATCGATTGTCATCGTTCACATTAAATGGTATTGGTAAAGTATTGGAATCACACATAACAAATAATTTGTTAAAATTCCAGCATTCATCTTTTTTCCAAGATATGAGAAGAATAGATTGCTTGCTTTTAGCTTTTTAACATTATTAAATTAAAAATAAAACGTAGAAAATGATTTTACATAAAAGAAAGTTATGACATTGAGATGACAACAGGCTGGCAGGTAAAAAGATTGCTTAAAAATTTTTATTGTCCTTTTCGAGGCATGCGGCAAGAGACAGGATATAAATTACTACAACAAGAAGTGCCGTTCAGTCAGTGAATTAATAAGAAAACCGGTGACAACCCTGAAGAGCAAAAAAACAACAACAGAGACAGGGACATGTGAAATGAGTCGAGTTGACAACTTGGAAAGCGGCTCCTTGGCTGATGCCAGCAACACCACCTTCAATCCAAACAAGCTGAAAACGAGAACAGGCAACAGGCAACTAAGCCTGCAAAGGTCTCCAGTGCGTGAATTAATTCAAGAGATGACGACACACGGAAACGGCGGTCCGCCAGGTGTAAGTGTGTATGTGTGTGTGTGTGTGTGTGTGGGCTACCCCCTTTTTTCTACCCAACCCGGAGGCTTGCTCTGCCACCACTCAAGAGCTTCATAAAGCCAAGTGTTTGTGCTTTGAAGTTTCCGCTTCCGCAGTGAACAACGAATTGTTGTTGTTGCTTGTTTGCTTGTTGTTCGTCGTTATTGTTGTTGTTGTGGCACAGTATAAAACATACTTATTTTGAAGTTGGTGGCACATTTGCACACCAGGCAGCACACCCATACACCGCCAAACACATGCACAAATGTGTTGGCTCATGTCCTGACAAAGGACGCCAATGTCGCCTTCATTGTAGTCACATCTGTTGTTAAAATCTGGCAGAATTTCATTTTGCACTAAGTCTATAAGTTAATAATTGGGTAAACAGTTTAGAAGATTGTTTTACTTCATTCAGAGACTTCAAGAAGGACTTTATCCTTTGTACATATATTAAAAGATAACTTTTAATTAAAAAGATCTTCTCGATATGTTCCCTGATTATGATTTTTCTTATGTTTCTATCACAGTATTCTAAAAGAACTGAGCTGAGTTAAGTGAAAAAAATAATATTTCTGCTTTTACTTTATTGAGTAAAATAAAATATGTCTCCTCTTTGTATAAACAAGATTCTCGGGTTGTAAAAATCTTTCAGCCATCGGATTAATTTAAACCCTTACAGGTTTTCAGTCAATCCAGTCGTACTTGGACCAAATTGTATATGTTCCTGTCAAGTTCTCTCTTATTTTGCAAAGAATTTGGGAAATCCTTTACTTAATATCACATTTGGGTACAACGAGGAACGTTATCTACTTTTCTTCTTTTCAGAGATTCAACCAAAAACCTTCTTTTTATCTTAATACAATTTTGGATTTGCTTTACTCCAGAGAAAATATAGAAGAGAGTTTTAAGATAATTCTTGAATGAAAAAGGAAAAACTACGATTGAACCATTGTTTGATCTGCAGTTGATTGAAGTAAATGAATGATTTGTAAATGTACCATCAAATTCAGGCAAATATTTTGCAGATCTTTTGTTTTAACTTTTAGTGCTTCTAATAGAATCAGCGTAGCAATTAAACTAATTATTTGGTTTAACAAATATCGATAACTTCTTTTAGAAATTGGTGGATTGACCAAAGTTTTCAAGAATCATTAAAGCAAAGTTGAAATTTGCCAAACCATTTGATAGATTGACTTTATGTTGAGATCTAAACTCAAGAATATAACAGTCTTATCCCTTTGCTAATTCTATATACTTTTTGTGATTTATATTTATTGTAAAAGTTGTCAAAGGATTGCTCTTTTGCGTGGCTCTTGCATATTTCATATGCTCCCTCTCTCTCTCTCTCTCTCTCTCTGTTCATGTTGGATAACACGTTTTTTGTTCTTCATATTTTATTTGGCTGTTTGTTGTTTGGTTGTTTGTTTGTTTGTTTTTTTTTTTTCATGTAAATATTTGATTTGAGAATTTGCGTTACATTTTGTTCCTCTTATTGTTGTCATTTGCGTGTCCCTTCTCATTAAATGCACTAAGGGATACAACGAAAACGGTGTAAAGAAATGCGTTAACTTAACTTGATTTCAGTTTTATGTTTTTTATTTCACTCTTTCTCTATCTTTCGTGCTACGTCCCTCTCTCCGGCACCTACTTTTCCCATTTTCGTGTTTGCACTGGCCAAACAATTCCTTTTGAAGCCTTTTTGAAATAAAAAGAAAGCAGGAGATAAAGAAGGGAAAGCAGAGAAAAGGATGCAAGTTGTAATTTCATTTCTACCATTTTGGTTCTCCCGCTGGCCTTCTGGCTCTCTCATGTGTGTGTGTGTGAGTGTGTATGCTTGTTTGTATGCGCGAATGTGTGTCGACGTGTGTGTGTGTGTGAGTGTGGGCGTATTTAATTCAAGTCGCAAACAACATTGAGATAAAGTTTGTTTGAATTTCTCAAGCTTCTTGCCGAAAATTTGTTGTTTGTTATTGCCTTTTTGTTTGCCCCTTTCCCCTGCCATTTCATTCAAGGTCGGCTCTTTGCTTTCTACTTGTCATATCTTTTATTGCATTCGCTTCTTTGCGGGTTTTTTCTTTCTCTTCCTCATTCTCTTCCTTTTTTTTTTTGATACAAATTGAACTTTCCACTTTAGGCATTTGTCAATCCCAAAGTACTTGGATATGTTAATATAGAAACTGAAAAGAATTTAGTTGAATTTATCAAGAAACATTTAGTTTGATTTATTTTTGCATACCCAATACCCAGAGGGTGAATATATATATATATATATTTAAGGCAATAAAATATATTTTACAGTTATCTCTAAAATACATATATAAATTTGTATGTTAATGTATTTTATTGCTAAATCATTTTATGGGATCTAAATATTTGAGTCTATGTATATGAGTTTAAGTCATCCAAAATTGTTATAAACTATACAGAAAGCAGGAGTAAGCTTATATTTTCCAAGTAGACTGCCTTTTACATTAAGAATTCCAATGAATCTTCCTTTTGTGGACCCCCCTCCAGATTCTTTCCAATTAGGTATCAGCCACTCAAAAGGCGACATGTTTAAGATAGATTTACTACTGCAGCTAGCAAGTTGAAATAACTTGTTTACAATTTGCCCAACTGTATAAGTAATTATGTATATTTCTTAAAAATTTCTTTTACAATTGTCATAGATATATACAAGGAATTTCTTTTATAAAATAAGCAATAAAGATATAATATTTCAGCTTTAAAATGGCGAATAATTGAATTGGTTTGTAGAAACACATCAATTGTCTAAAAATCAATAAATATATTCAGAGAAATGTCTGATTTTTGTGCACTGTTTTATGTTTTCGAACTGGGTTTTCAATGAAAGCATAAAAAAATTATGCCTTATTAAAGGATTCTTTTGTTAAGCAAGTTGCAAGGTTTTTCAAACAACTTACTGTTCGTTTTTTCCCAAAAATCTGGAATACAGTATTCAAGGGTCGCCATTTCGAGCTTTGATCAGGAAGAAGATTATCAAACAATCAAGCTAATTGGTTGTCTGAGTGAATCCAAGGATTCGTGGTGGTCACCGCAAGGTTCTTCTTTTGGAAAGGCGCCAACACAAACAAAAATTATTAATGTTTTCTTTTCAAATTTTTGTGAAATTTAATTAAGGGGTGCATTTTCCTAAAGTAAGATATTTTAAAATTGTCTAAAAATTTGAAGTCAATCCGATGAATTTTTTTCGAGATATACCTGCTTTTGTAAGCACCATGTCCACTATGCGCAAGGTACTTCTGGAACTTTAAAGTCGTTTTTCTCGAAACTATGTTTTCCAAACCGGTGACCACTCTAGCTCGAAAACCGCTTAACGGATTCGAATGAAATTTTCAGAGCAGGCCGGATCAAAGGATTTTCGTTTTTAACAAAATTTCGATTTTTTATGAACAATTAAAAATAGTTTTTTTTCTCGAAAATTCAAAAAAAATTTCAAAACGATACCATTTTGTTATTTGTGATAATGTGAAGTTAATGTGAAGTTAAGTTTAAACATCAAATATAAATGCTGCATTATTACTTTTTTGAAAAAAGAATTTTTACTACGAAAAAGAATTTTTTGAAAATGATTAATTTTTTACGTCTTTGACTACCCCTAACCCATTAAAACATTATGCAATGAACGTATATTCTTCCTTTAAAGAATTCAATAGCCAAAAAAAATGGATTGAAAATTGTATTTCTTTTAATGTTACTGACCACCCCCAACCCTATATAATATTTTCTTTATTTCTGAATCTACCTTCATACATATATACGAATACATATTAAATTTGAATTTTTTGATTAACAAATGGACTTGGCATCTTTAAGGCCATGGATTGACTTTCAATAAATTTATAATTCACCTGCAACATAAATATATTTGGCCTTTTTTTATATTTCTTATCTTTTTTGCCTTGTGGCTGTGAATTTCTACCTTTTATTTGTCAACTGGCGTATCATTGGCCTTGCATTTGATATTTATGAATATTTGCTTTGGCAGATTTATTTAAATTTATTTCCCACAAAATCATCAATGCAAGTGACTTTGGCCTTAAGGCCAATTAGTTCATTTAAATTGTGTCTAAACAAAGGAAATGTTCAAATTCCTTTTTTAATTGTAAAATCAAAAATGCGATAACATTTTTCAAATTAAAACAAATTTATGTTATTTATTTTTAGCAATCTTGGCAAAGTAGATTTTATAACAAAATCAAATGAGAGTTGGTTTTCAGATTCTAATTCAACATAAATAAATATAATTGAAGTAAGGAAATTTAAAAAAAATAAATGGATGGCGAATATTTCTATCTTGAGGGGACTAAAATCCGACTTTTATAGCATGGTAGTTCGCAAATATTAGGCAGGTGAAAAGGACGATTAATGAGAATAACTAATATAAAATACTAGCTTGTAATAACTAATAATATATAATTAGATGAAGTAACATCTATTAGATTGCAGCTTAGAGTGAAAAACTTTAAAAAGTATATTTAAATTGATATTTTTTGATACTTTCAGGACATAACAGGTTAAACTGTTTTTCAATAATAATTTTAAATTATTTTAAATTGAGTACATGTTTTGCCATAGAACCTTTTGAAACCTTTAAAATATTTTTAATAATTTTATTTCCTAGTCTTATTTGTCTTGTGTCATAGTGCGGAATCTGGATCAACAAATTTTTCCCTGTCTCTTTCCCTAATAAACTATGCATAAATTTTCCTTAAGACTTATCCTAGTATCCATGTGACTTTTCTATACATCAATCAGTTTATCTCTCTATTTTATTTTACATATAATTCTGACCCAAGCATTTAAATAAATTTTCAAAAATATCCATTTTATTTTTCTTATATTGATAGCAAAGCAATTTTCATTTTATTTCCTTTATTTTGCATTCCTTTGTAAATGTTCAACTGATTTCCTCATCTTAATTTTCCAAAATAGCAAACCAATTTCCATAACTAATTCGATTGTAATTGTCTCTCAATTTAATCTATTATCTTTTAAGGAATGCCTCGCCTTCCCCTTTCTCCCTTTTCTAATCTACTTTTTTCGTTTTAGCCTGCTTGTTTGCTTGCGTCTTCTTAGAAACTTTTGACCCATTTTTCTTTTTTATTTTTGGCAAAATTCCTCTTCACTTAATCTGTCATCTTTTTTTGGGGGGAAGGAGGGGCAAATGAAATTAAATTAGTTTTCCGGGTGGAACATTGCCAAGTAAACATTTTAATTTTTGCACAAATGCCACGCCCACTAATTGGCTTCTCACAAAACTTATTTAACAAGCACACAAATTTTTGTGACAAACAAATTTCTTAAGTTGAAAGTTTTGTGGCTTGTCAACTTGAACTTAAAATGTCACATTTGAAAAGGAGCCACAAGAGAAATAGAAAGAAAGTTGTTGGATTTGCTCTCTCTTTTGCTTGTTACCGATATTTGTTTTATTTTTATTTTGGTTTGAGGTATCAAAAATAAATTATCACTTTATCAAGGACAACGTTAGGTGGCAAACACATACCCAATCAGTTTATGGTCATTATCCTTGTGTTATCCTTAGTGTTTAGTTGCTCCTCTTTCTTTTTTGTGGGTTTCTTTTTTTTATGTTTTTGTGGTCACGTCATCGATTAGCAATGTGTTGCCATAGCTGCCACTTTACAGGAGTAGCAGCAGCACCACCGCACAAAACAACAAACAAATATCCTTCAAAGCAAAGGAGGAGGAGGAGGAATGAGGGGGTGGGCAGCGAACCAACCGCACACACAAACTAGCGCGAGTACGACAAACCCCCAAAAATGAGCCACGTCCTGACCGCAAAAGAGTTGTAAACAAAAAATTTAGTTCACTTGACAACCGATTAGCATTATCCTTATTTCATTAATTTCCTATATAGATTTATATATATAATTTGGGTTTGAGTATATCCTTTAATATTTTAGTTGATTTTTGTTAAACACTCTGATGATATATTATAAATTATTTATAATATATTTTATTATGCTGATGCCTTCTCCTTAGAGCTTTATGACGAACATCTTTGTTTCGGGTTCTGTTTGGTTTTGGTTTGATTTGGTTTGGTTTGTTGGTTTCTTTTTCCAGTTTAATTTGTGTTTTTTCTTTTTTTACCGTTTACCACTAAAACACGACCGTCTGCTCGCACGGCTCGACGCCAACTGGTTTCGCCTCGAGCTTCCTTAGTCGCGTTACAGCGGCCAGACAACTCGAGCTGGGAAATTCCTCATGCAATTGCATAGTATCTCGGCCTTCCCCTTCTCTTTGGAAACTGCAGTGGGTGGCTCTGACTAAAAATTTCCCCCGTGCTCTCTCACAGTTTTGGTGAGTTTGCGCCAAACGCCTTGCTTAGAGAGAGGGTGAATTTTCATTTTGCCGGTTTGTTTACGTTTTTGTGCTATAGCTTTTCCACTTTTTCTTTTGTTAACCGGCTTTTCAAGAGAGAAATACCATATGATTGGCGCCATACGAAGAAGATGAAGAAATTCATTTTTATTTGTTTTTTTTTTTTTTGGCTTGGCTAGACCAAACTTGTTAGTTTACAGGCAACGTATAAAAATGTAAAGTTTTACCCTTAAAGAGTCCTTTATAAGTAATTCAGTCAGCTTTTTAGATTAGGTATTATTCAAAATATTAGCCAAAGTAAATTATTATTAACACACTGTAGTAAAGTAGTGTGTAAAATAATGCATTAATTTGTAAATTCGATTGATTCCCGATTCCTAAGGGTGCCAATCGACATTATCTCATATACAACATACATACGACCCTATAAAGTATATATATTCTTGATTAGCATTACTAGCCGAGTCGTTTGAAACATGTCCGTCTGTCTGCCCGTACAAACATCGAGATTGTGTAGACTACAAAAGTCTCATGGTAAATCTATATCAAATTTGCTTTGTAGATCCGTTTAGTGAGGACGCAGATCAAGTTTAATTCAAATGTTTTCCACGCCCACTTTTGCCGCCCTAATAAACAAAAAAACTAATAACTAGAGCCACATTAAAAGCATGAATTTCTTATTTGGCACATCTCATAATATAACCATAATGCACCTGGTGGCCAAATTCATCCGAAATCGGACAAAAAACATTGGAGATATATGCGTTTTGTACTAAAACGTCAAAGGCGACTTTGGCAGACAAATTTAGGTAGGCAAATTTTATATTAGATTGCTGGCGATTTTTAGAGTGTTTGCCTACATTGAATATCCCTACTTGGTACAGGGTATCATCAACGTCGGCAAGGACTACTTGTTAGCATTTATTTATGAGTCATGAGTGTTGTCTTAATGCCTGTCTATAGCATTTTGTCCTTCTGCTTTTTCTATGTATAACAAGATCGTCTCATATTTGTGTTTGCCACAAAGGCTTCTGTTGCTTACCGCTGGGAAACAGACAAACGACATTTTGGGGTTTTTTTGGTTTCGGCTTATTTACAAAAATGTCGCTTTTCTCCTTTTTATTACAGTTCACTTCTAAACCACAGAAGGCCCAGCAGTAGCCGCATCGAAGGAAAAGCTGTACTAGTGAGGACAAACTACAATAGACAAAGTGTATCAATTATAATACGGGTGCCAGGCAGACGCAGCCATAGTGGCGACTCTAGCAACTACAACTCCAGCGACGACGACGACAACAACAAGTATGGCGACTGCAACCACAATTACCTCAGATCCGGGCATTCTCTGTTTTCATCATTGCACCGTAAAAGTTTTCTGCTTCATTTTGCCGCACACTTGTCCCCATTGTAATGCGCAACTGGATGCGGATGCGGATGTGGATGTGGATGCGGATGGCCAGACTACACACACCACAACAGGGCAAAGAAGAGCGGCCACCACAAGACTATTGCCATTCCGATTGCCTTATCCCTTTGTGCGAGCCACGCAACATCCGTGTGCAATTGTCCTCAGGCCATCAACTGGCGACTTTCTCAAGTGAGTGAGTGAGAGAGGCTAAAGCGTTTTAGTTGCCATTGCAGTATTCTTCTTATTGTTAGCATCCAATGGAATTTTCTTTGAATATTCATTTAGTAGCAAAAAAGAATCCTTTTAATAGTGAGGAAAAAGTTTATTTCAAAGCCGCAATCGGCAGCTATCGGTGAAGTTAGTTACCATTCATCGTTATTTAGTCCCTATTATAACAGATCATATATGATCGGATATTTTTCACTTCAGTACCTTTAAACCTACAAAGGACGTAAAGCCTTCTTCATATGTTGCTCTGTGCTCATTTGTGATGGAATTAAGTAAATCTTAAGCGAGGTTCTTACTTATATAATAAGTCCTAAATCGTAGACAATGACTAATATGAAATTTTATATACATATGTGGTATATAAAATTTCTACATAATTGATTTTAAAATCTATGAGGCAAATACAAGTAGATCTATCTACGAAATTGATGAAGTTTTTACCTGATATTTGATACTTAGTATCAAATCTTACTGCAATAACTCCTCCAATCAAGTTGACTGACAAGTCTTGATAGTTTGTTAGCTTTACAATATACTAATTCACTTTTTACTATAACCAAAACGATAAACCAAGAAAAGTGCAAGTCCAAAAGCCCAAGAACAAGTCTAAAATGTCATCTTTACATAATTACTGTCATAACCGTTTGGCGTATCGGTTACACTTTGTGTAACCACATTGCCATTTTTGGAGGTCCATTGCCTTTTATATGCACCCTACAATTCATATTAGGTATCTGGCTTTTGTTACATTCCACGAACAAATTGTTCAGAAAACTTTTTCTCCCCCTTTGCATTTTTGTCTGTCACACTCAACTGGGTCTCTTTATCTTTTCTGGTGCAGCGATTACAACAATTCCACCGATTTGCATATCGCAGTGACCACATCCGCCGGCGACATCGTTGAATTCGATCGGTTTGGACTGCGGCGGCATCGACGCGATGATAATCCCCGCGAATGGTCGCAATCCCTCCTAGTTGGTGATGTACCCGAACCCTGGTACGATTATTGGGATGATGTCCTCGAGCAGGTGAGTTTTGTGTGCAAATAATATATAGAAAAAAATAGTAAAAACACAGACACACACAGAGAGAGAATATTTATTCATGCAAATCCGCAAACCATTTGCATTAATAGATTTGTGCTCAGACATGGCGCTGGTCCATTGCCTGCTATGAGGAATCCACACACAATTGTTATGCCTTTGTCCTGGCCTTCCTGCAGACCCTGGGCCATGCCCAGCTCAGTGAGGCGGCGCATAGTAAAACGACTTTCTGTGAGAAATACATTGTGCCCAGAACGACAACGGCGGGCAAATATATTTCCCTATATCGCAAGTTGCGTCTCACTGGCATTTATGTGCATTGTCAGCAAAGGATTAAATCTGGCCAGGATTCAACCGATGATGTTGTCTGCGATAATGTTAGAAATTCAACCAAAGTCCCAGTAAATGCGTTTACAAATAACAGTATTAAAGGCCTGGCATCACGTTCCCGTCACAAGCTCTGCACCATAGAGGAATGACAGATCTCTCCCCCCCTATCTCTGAGAGAGAGAAGAATGCAAGTGATAATGATTCAGATGGAAATACAATTAATATATTTATATCTAAAGCTAGTTTTTATTTCGCCAATTGTCCTGTATTTGTATATTATTACATATGTATTTATGTACTTAGAAATGTCTTGAATAAAATATAATTAAATTATGTCTTGGTATTTGAATGTTGCTGTAAATGTGTCTTATGTTTGTATTATTAATTCCTTCTGGGTTCCACATTCTCTTGGAACATATTATTATAATTGCCGGGTGGATTGTAATTGCAAACCACAAAAACGGTATGGCCCCTGAAAGGTATTAAAGATATAATAACTATAGTTTGTAAATTAAATGATTGACAATTGTTGTTATGTACCTTTGGGCAAATCCCACTCCCAGTTCTGTAGAGTTTTTCCACACCACTTGTGTGAAGTGTCCTGTATTCATTTGAAACGAAGGTCTATGCCAATTATAGTGATGGATCTCGTCATACCAGGAGCGCACAGCATCAGTGCCGCTTAGATTACGACCAGAGGCCATATATATATTCTCGCCATACTGACTATTCGGACGATGTTGCATTGTATTGGTGGCCAAGAGATGCTGGATCAAAGAAGGGGGAGGGGCGGAAAAGCTAACGACTTATTGCGGATTATAAATTGTGTGATTCTTACCTGGGCCCAGTTTGTGGCTAATTGATTGAGTTTGGCACTCAAAGTCAAGGGCTTAGCACCATGAAGTAACCTGTAGGCATTGTGGGCATTAAGGACTTCCTTCTCAAACTTCAGTAATGAAATTAAAATAACTTATTATCTTTGTAAATAGTTTTAAAATTATACCAATAAATGGATGGGCATTATCATAATAAATGCACGATATAATAATTTATGGCAATTCATTAAATTTATCTATGGCAAATTGCAAAGATACAAATTAAAAATATATTTTTGTGTTTTTGCACTTTTTAGCAAATGAAATAACTTTCAAATTAAAATTGTTTTTATTTAAAGTTTCAATTTATAGTTGACATTAAAAATTGTTTTAGATTTTATTTTATAAATAGCCAAAGGATATTTTAAATTCATTAAAGTGTTTATATCAAATCGATAATTGAATCGGTGTGTCGAGACGATTTCAATTGCCTTATTCTTATTATTTTAAAGATTTTAAAATATCAAACCATTCTCAGTTTGAAAACTAAATTATTATTGAGTGTCTATGTTTTAGAAGTGATTATAACAAAGTATTTACTTGTTCTAATTGCGGATTAGAAATATCTTATGGGGTTAAATAATGGAAAATTATTAACTTAATTATTATCACATTATATTGATGCACATTTCAGTTGAATCCGGTAAGTATTGGATTGCAAGACTTGATAGAAAACAAAAACGAAGAATCGGAAACGGAAGTATCATTTCCAAAAACATGCAAAACTCACGTTGAACTATGCTTAAAAGGTATTGCAAGTCTTTTATTCATCATGATTCATAGAAATTCATTTCATTCGTTTGATTATGTTTAGTTAAACAAAAAACGAACATAAATTGGGGAATAAAGTCACGTAGCCAAAAGACAAATTTGCGATTAAATATAAGAAATATGTTAAATATATTTAAAATATTTTTTCAGGTGGGGTTTACTTTGAAACAAATTCCAAGAAGCTAAAATCGAAATCTATAAATCAAATTCTTCAAGCCGACAGTTCAATTTATTGAAACACTCAAAGTTATAATATCATAATTTTTCAATTATAATTTACTATTATAAAAAAGAATTATACACTTTTGTTATTTACAATTTCTCAACTCTTAACATCACTTTTATTTGGTTTTTATTATTTAAAATTTTGTTTTTTATATTTGATTTACCTCTTGGGTACTCATTGTAATGCAACACTTCTTTTTATCTATTTTTCTCAATTTCAATTTAAATTTGTGATAAAACACTTGTCGGATTTTCGCCAAAGTCTTGAGCCACTTGTCAAGCTGCCAATATTTTAATAAAAACTGAAGCTGCCTAGCACTGAGGGTTGACTTTTATGCGAGTGCCCGCCAGTTCGCCAGATTTGCTTATCAGTTACTGAACGCCGAATGGCGAATGCCACAGAATGAACAATTTTCATTGTGGAGCAACAGCAGCGGTTAAAATGAGTAATCTTTTTTATCAATAAACGGGGACCACGTTAAACTAAAACCGTAGGAATGCCTTGCATGACGTACTTTTATGGATTATTGTTTAACTTAATTGTTTTCCGAGGGCTTAAGTCGCCCGAAGTATCTTTATGGCTCGTCAGATGAACTTCATTACCTGGAATTGAACTTTGAGCAAAACCTACATACATCTATACTTAATAGATAGTCATTGTTTTGCTAATAAAAACAGTTAAAGTTGAATGATATTCTTTTCTATTCAAACTAAATCCCATTCTCTATTTGGTGAGTAGAAGTGTCTACCTGAACCGTACACTGCTTAACATGAAAAGGTTTTGCAACAATTACAAATTAGTTGTAAACTTTCTCTGGTTCTGATTACACATTACACTATCAATAGTTTTATATGATTCAAAAGCTTTAAATTCAAAGTTTACTTTATTATTTTATTTACATTGTATTTATTTGATAAGATAAACAATTTATTTCAACTAACCCCAGCCAAAGAGTTAAATTCAATAACACAACAACATTATCCCAACACCCACTGCGAACATCAAAAACAAGAGAAAAACTTGCAAGGTAGAAGGCTAAGAACTTGGCTAAGAAAAATAAAAGAACGCTGGCAACTTTCGCATGCGAATACATGGCAAGACTTATTTACTCCTAAATTACGTGTCTAGCAAAGTTTTATGAAGACGGCGGCGACATTATACAATTTATATGCACGTATTGCCTTGCCTGTATAGCCCTGCCATGGCTGCCAAGATGAAATGTCGGCGCTGGCACCTATCTGCCTCATCAACATCATCAGCAAACGGGAATGTAATTACATTTTCCCCCGATTCATGACAGTTTTGCATAACCCAAAAGACCGCCTCATCATCTTCCTCCTTGGCTCTGACTCTGGCATACCTGGGATATTGTGATTATTAATGAGGCAGGCGCGAGATGAAACGAGCCACAAAAGCCAACAGCCAGCTGATATTGTCAACGTCAGCCAAAAAGGACAAAAGGATGCGAATCACAGGACAGCGGAGCGTAATGAGTTGTCAATAAGAAAAGAAAAAAGAAAATCTATTTAAAAGAAAAATTGTTAAAGTACCAAGCAACATAGCCAAGATTCTTATCAAAATTTATTTTTCAGTCAACGCCTGTTAACTGACTTATTTACAATTTCAAAGATTAAAGACATTTTCAATATTATTTATATGTAAATTCTACATAAATGTTGGGAAATACTTCAGCCCTAACTGATATTAGTTTTTCATCATTAAAATTTCCAAGTCCCCCCAGTTTGAGTGATATAATAATGATAACTTCCTCATTGGTGTGACTAACTTCCGATTATAAAACATTTATTGTACATACATATCATCAAAAGATATCAATAGATATCGTAACTTCATTATCTTTTGCAATCATAAACTTAAATTGACTCATAATTGCGAATCTAGTTGAACAATAGATAAGCAGAATGTAGATCAATGTCAATTGTCAAGGTAAAACGGGATAGGCCACACAGTTAAAAACTCAATGAAAAACCAAAAACCATCTACACGTACTTGGTAATAATAACCCACACAATAGCCTGGTTAAGGGTGTGGTTCAACCTTATCGGACCAACAAATATGTGGATGAATTTTTACATGTTGTGAGTCAAAAGCATAGGGAATTGATTTTAAAATTGGCGTCTTTGTGTCGCGTGAGTGAAAACAAAACAAAACGAAATAAAACAACAACAAAATAAATAAGGTGAACACAAAAAGAACACCTCATTTCGTTTTGGATAATTGTTGTTATTCAATTAAAAATAGAATGCAACATAAACGTGTGTGCTTGTTTGTTTGTTATTTTTTTTTCTTCTTCTTCTTCTACTGTGCCTCATTCCTCTAATTTACACCTGATGTGAAACAGAAACCTTGAATGGCATTTAAAATAGTTTTTCATTCTCCTCTATTTCGAACTTTGCACCAACAAAATTGACCAAGTCCGTTTCTAAAGCCAGATATAGGTAAAGCCTTTATATGGCTGCCCTACACCACCCCCACCCACCCTGCTAGCACGTTTACCCACTGCTAAAGCATTGCAAAATCTCAGCTAATGTCGAATACTTTGTCGCTTGTCGAAAATCTGCAGCGGAATGAAGGTCCGTGGGGGGGTGTTAAAGGATTGAAGGATAAACCATTCATCGCTGTTCAACTTGACACTTTTAATTTAGTAGTTGCATATTTATCAATCCGCTGTCCAGCATCGTCTATACTATATACTATAGTACAGAATATAATAAGCTTTCTATGTTGATGCAATGCATTTAAATCACTTTGATTAACGCTCTGAAATTCTTTCACAATCTTCATCGTGTGAATGCATCATATTTTTGATTGGGTATCATAAATAAGTACATTTATTTTCAAAGAAAATTCTTACACTATTACCCTCTGATAAGCCCGCTCCCCCCCCCCTTTTAATGGCACTTGACGGAAAGTGTATAGTAAATATTTATTCTTTGCTTTGATTTTTGATAAGCACAAATACACAGAAAGAGGCCTGAGCTAACAAGCGATTTTTCTATTTACACAAATCATTGGTATAACATTAAGCAGCTTAATCAAGTCGATACTTGAATACTCTATCGAATCTATCTATATGCTAATCAACATGTATAGAATAATATTTGAATATTTATGTGAATGCATTTTTGTGCTATACTTCGACTTAGCAGCTACAGATTAAATATTTCGGTTTATAAATTTACAGAGCAAGAAATGTTAAAAATTATCATTTAAATAGAAATCTGGATGAACTTTAGGGCATAAATTATAAAACCTAGTCATTAAATGAATAAGATTAAAAAGGTAAAACCTGCAACATGTTCACTGTCAGAGAGAGTAATGATCTTCGGCCTAAACCCAACTTGACAGTCTAGGAAATATGTATACATCCTGTCGATATAAACCAGAGCAAACTCTAAATGAATGAACGAGGGACAGAACTGTTAAAGAACACTTTTAAAAATTATGCAGAGTGTAAAAAAACAAATTTTTTTTAGCTGTTTTCAAAGTTTTTTAAATTTAATCCCATCAATGCCGTTTTTCAATTTTGAATACATATATAACAAAAGTGAACTTATAAAAATGTAATAAATGACAAAATTTAAAGGAAAACGTAACCGTTTAACATTTTTATTGCTATTAAATTGTTCGAATCCCAGGCCAGTGCTTGTAAAATATAGTTAGGTTGATAGTTTATAACTATATCCTACACTTTAATAATAATAATAATAAATTGCTATTAAATTTATTTTTATTTGTTTGCTGAGAACTTATAAGTTTAATTACTGAAACAAATATTCATTATAAGTTTTATTTTTGTAGTTAAATTTCAAAACTCAAAGCAATAAATTAAGTTTAAAATTTAATTTTGTTTTTACTACATTATTTACAGTATTCAGTTAAAATAACTTACTTAGCGGAACCAATTGAATGCTTTTTTCTAGTGTATTTAGAAAATTGAATCCCACTTGAATGGAATGAGTCGTTTGCTTTCCACTCTCTCTATTCAATTTTTATCACCATCTTTGTTTTTGCTCTTGCAGTGTTTCCCCTTCCACGTTTCTATGTGTCCATCGTTGGCCAACACTGGAAACGCGAAGCGACGAATAAAAAATGTATTCACACAAATTTCTTGTGTCAACGTTGAAGTTTTTAGCGAATTAGCAATTTGTGCAGCGGCCGCCATGGAAATTTAAACCAAATTGCAAATTCGTGTTGACTTTGTCTCAAGTCTCTTACACTTTTTTTTTTTTTTGTCGTTTCAACTACCCGTTATCCATTTACCTTTTGTCGTTCTTTGGGCCCTCTTCATGCTTCGCATCTCGTTGGCACTTGTTCTTTGTTTGCTTTTGGCTGCGTTTGTTGACTTAATGGAAATGT
The DNA here is from genome assembly GCA_035045865.1 of Drosophila austrosaltans. NCBI lineage: Eukaryota > Metazoa > Arthropoda > Insecta > Diptera > Drosophilidae > Drosophila > Drosophila austrosaltans. Next base: position 9,171,394 of record JAWNOQ010000200.1, read on the forward strand.
AAATAAAAGTCAAAGCTGATGCGGATGACACTTTTCCACAGGATACTTACGGAGAACCACTGAACCAGCTTTCGTGCATCGGGTCCAGTGGTGACCTTTTATACAAAGTATCTGCACTTGGCTGATAAGTTTTTTATGTATTCAGTTTACCAATTATGTACAATATATATTTATAGTTGTCAATGTTGGCTTGTTGTTGATAGCTACACAGATATGTACATTTCACACCCAATTGTCATTTCCATTTTAATTGCCAACACATCAGTCCTTAATTTTTCTGCAAAAAAAAGTCCATCTAAATGCAGGATTTAATTGGCATATGTAATGAAGGCTTATATGTCACCTGTATCATTCATGCATACATATGTGATGGATTTTGACAGCTTGAATAATTGAATTATTAGTTGTGGTGGCATTTATTGGACAGAATGCCATAATAATTTGAGAACTTGACTGATTGATATTGAAATTCATTTCAATATTAAAACCATTTTGCTATCTATGTTGGAAATTTAATTAAAGTCATAATTCATATTAGCTTGTCCATGATATTTTCGACTAAAGTAAGTTTATAAGTTGTTTCACTTAAAAGTTGAAAAGTTTATATACTGCAAAATGATAAAAAAAAAGTTTAACTTGTTGCCAAAGTGTGTTTGGTGGTTAATTCCACATAAGCTTACGAAAGTTTATCTGGAAAAGTTGATTTTGAAAAGTTGTTCTATCTTAAAATACTGATAATAGTTAAGGCAGTATTACTTTATCGGAAATGTATCTTAAGTAATAACTACCTGGATTAATAAATACTTTTGTTAAATGAAAAAAAAAAAAAACAGTTTTCTGTACTCGTTTAATATAAATTGAACTTTATGTAAACATTTTAAAGAAATGTTTTGCTAAATTTTCAAAAAAGTTCTATGTCGTACACAAATAATATTTTTTGTGGTAAAAAGTTAATCGTGGATTTGAAAGAAAAATTTAAAGTAACTATTTGGGTTTTTTTTTAGGTTTAATACAAAACGTCTGATCCAAGAAAATTTATTCTACCGATTTGTAAATAAAACTAAAATGAAAAACGGAATAGCAACTTAATAAAAACGGTTTACTTATGCCGTGTAATCTAAAACTTATTCTATTCCTAATTGCATACAACAAACTTTGCCATACTCTGGCTATACATAAAGAGTTTCAATTTTTTTCATATGCTGAGGACTTCACAATCACCAAAAAAATCCGAAAAAATCACACGAGACTAAACATAAATCGCTTATTCATGGATATACAAAAATGGTGCGACTACTCTGGCGCAAAACTCTCCATAGGAAAATGCCACCACTTCCATATCTGCCGAAAACGAAAATGCAATTTTCACAACGGATCTTTCAACTTCTCCGTCTCACAAACAAACACACTCAAAATACTGGGCCTAACCATATCAAAAAATTACAGATGGAATAAACATATTGAAATCCTCTCAACTCAATTAAACACTAGACTCAACATCATAAAATGGCTATCAAATCAAAGATACAACCGCGAACCCAAAGCAATTGCTTACACAATTAAGTTTCTAATAATGTCCAAAATAGATTTTTGCCTTCCTTTCTACGGAATCAGCCCACCTTCAACATTAAGAAAATTAAAATCTCCATACCACGCTGCACTTAGATTTGCATTCGGAGCCTTCCGCACAACTCCCATCAATAACTTATTATATGAAGCCGACTTAATGCCAATAGAAAACAGAACAGATCTCCTGACAGCAAAAGCATGTAGATGTCTAGCTATGTCCACCAACTCACCAATCTATCATATCCTTAAGAGAATTAAAACCGCAAAACAGATTCCAAGAATTCCATCACTACTCCATAAAACTAGACAATACTGCATCCACAGTAGATTATGTATCCAACCTACTCCTTGGAAAAAATATAAAACACCCCCATGGCTTTTTAATAGCAAAGTAATTAACCTCACCCTTAACACAATAACAAAATCAACAACACCCCCAGTAGTTGTCCAGAAAAAATTCACGTACATACAGAATGAGCTAAGCCAATACAAATTCTTGTACACAGATGGAGAAAAATCCGAATTAGGAACATCATATAGCGTCACCACAGAAACGGAGACAATCAAAGCATCACTTCTCCCTCACTATAGCTCCATACACACAGCAGAAACATCTGCAATCTTAGAAGCTTGCAGGTTGGCATGCCAAACCAAACAAAAATTCGCAATATGCACAGACTCCCTTTCGTCACTGCAATCCATATTGAACATAAACAAACAGAATTTTTAAACTTGCGAAATAAGAGACATCCTTACGCTAAAATTCCCAAAAATAGTACTTATATGGGTACCAGAACATAAAGGGAAATGACACTGCTGACTCAGCGGCTAAACTCGCACTTAACTACCCATTAATTTACCAATATAACTATAACCCTAAAGACACACAAAACCATATAACTTCCCAGTTTAAACTACACAAAGAAATCACATGGAACCAAACATCTCTACATTACAAAATAACTAACAACAAGAAAATATCAATAATGGACTTTCCTACATACAACATGAACAGAATGGACTTGGTAAAATTTGCAAGAATCCGCCTCGGTCACTCAATCCTCACCCATTCCTACATCCTAAATAAAGAACCCATGCCCCTATATCAACACTGCTGCATTAAATTATCATTACTACACATAATCATAGAATGTCCTAAACATCATACCTCCAGACAAAAATACCTACATAAAAACCCTTTAGAATCATTATCATCCCCCAGTTTGGAAAATATCACTGGAATTATCAAATTTTTAAAATCTACAAATATTTTCAATGAAATATAAGACACTATACCAGAACCAAAAAAAAAAAAATTATTATGAATATTTTAGAAGTTAAAATCACTAACTATACAATACATAGATGGGACAAATGTAAGATTTTTTGATTGCAAACACTAGCCTACCCATGCACTATGGGGAATTTGACCGCTTTTTGCGCACTTTATTCATTTTTTGAAAGTTTATGAATTCAAAAAATTTTGATGTCTAATGATAGATAAAAGATCAAAGGTCAATGTTACATACTTGTATTTTTGTCGTTGTTCAACACTGTTGAGAAAACAGCTGCTGAATACACGTGTTTTGCAGAAAACTGGTTTGCTTGATACAGTGAAAATTTTATGCTCAACTTTCAGGGTGGATATTGAAAAAATGGAAAATGTTGTTGGAAAAATTAATTATGGAAATTAATAAGTAGTCTTTCTACTATGTACAAGTAAATCTCTATTGTGGAAATTGACAGTGTGTGTTGAAATATTTGATAAAAATTGGGGGTCACTTTAAGAAAAATTTTGTCAGGGAATCTTAACTTTGAGGAGAGTTATAAAAAAATGTCCACCAGTGTCCAGTCTAAAACTTCCAGAATTTGGTAGTATGTGCAATTCTTGTTCAAGTAAAGTTAGTCACAATAGCCACAAACAGCCACAAATTGTGCAATTTCGTTTTTTAGTGCCTAACCTCACTTTCCCCCAGAGGAAAAATTTTTCCATATGACACAAATAGACGAAAAAAACTAAGACTATCGAAGTTATATTAAAATTGCTGCATGGGCAAGTGGATGATGGTGTTAAATATATATGAAATAAGGAATTAAGGCAGTAATGTCGAAAGCCTTGCTGTAAATTGTGTCAGAAATGGCGAGAACATAGGTCCAATTTAAACATGCTCAAAAGATACTGAGGTGGCTAGTATGACGAAAAAATGTCTTGGACGATCAGAAAAAGCTTTCACAATTGTATTAGTCGGGTTGAAGGACCAACATTAACATTTTTGAACTCAGAAAAAGGGGGGCAGATGAAAAAAGTCAGGTCAAATAGCAAAAACTGTGTTAGCAGATTTGAAAATGGCAACTTGGCATAACGATGACTGACCCTGCAACAATTTGAAATACACATACTTGCAAGAAACCCTTAAAGGACTAAAATTTCCTGTAGTTTGCCTACTAGACCACTAATTATGAAATATTCAATATTGTGCTATAAAAAAACACACTCAAAATGAAAAACAATGTTTTTTTTTTCAAACTTTAAAGACGTAGTTGAAAAAAGATACAATGTAAGCCTCTGGGATCGAATTATCCGAAAAAGGAACATAGGTCGGTCTCCAAAAACCTCTTCAATCATATGGCAAAACGATTATATAGCATACTTTTTGGGGAAAAACAGGTTTTATGGCCGGGGGCGGTTATTGCCACGCCCATTTTTTCAAAAAATTTAACCAAATTGTATTTATTACGTTAGTCAACAAATACATATTGAATGCGATGCATAGAAACCAACTTTTGAATAAAGTTGAATAAAGTGCGCAAAAAACGGTCAAATTCCCCATAGTGCCATGGAACCCCAGAGACCTTCGGCAAAAAGCCGAACGTTCGTACGCTCAATGAGAGCAAGTTCTGTCAATGTATGTGTGCACTAGTCGGTACATGGGCAGTCATCGTAGTGTGTGTGTGAAGTGAAGTTTTACAACATCGCACTTCAATAGCTCGCTCGACACAAATTTTTAACTTTCGACAAAACAGCGACAATATGAAGTGAATATACCCCTGTGGAAAGGATATCAATCAATCTTTGCACTGAGTTGTGGACAGTCTCGGTGGCTGTGACGATAGAGTGTTCGCTTGCCGAATCGAGTTACTGCTGGTTCGATCCCCAGTATAAACCCTTCTATACAAAATTGATTCTATTTTCTATGTTCAATTATGAATTGATTTTTATTTTAATGAGTGTATTTTTCGTACTGAAAACGAGCAAAAATACAAAGATTGGTTTTACGAAACTCATAAATGCATAGAGCATCGAAAACACTTATTGAACTATTTTCTGTTAGTCTTGCTTAAATAAAAACCAGATGGCTGATGGAAGAATTATGCGGTGCATCATCTGAAAAGCAAAAAAGTATTCGGAAAATTGAAATTTTAAAGTCATTAGGGCTAACATAAATTAACACAGCAACGAAGTCTTTTATTCCTTTTTTTGGGATTTCAGGTACGAATTACCAGTCCGGCTCTTGTCTAAAGAGCCGGCAATAAAAAAACGAATAATCTTTAATTATTATAAAACAGTAGAAGACAAAAAGAAATCAATTCATTATTGAAAAATAAAAACAATGTTGTATGCAAGAGTTTGGAATGGGAATCGAGCCAACGGTGATTCGATTTGTCACGCGAACACTCTATCGTCACAGCCACCGAGACACTTTAAAATTGAATGCAAAGATTGATTGATATCCTTTCCACAGGGGTATATTCACTTCATATTGTCGCTGTTTTGTCGAAAATTAAAAATTTGTGTCGAGCGAGCTATTGAAGTGCGGTGTTGTAAAACTTCACTTCACACACACACTACGATGACTGCCCATGTACCGACTAGTGCACACATACATTGACAGAACTTGCTCTCACTTGCTCTCATTGAGCGTACGAACGTTCGGCTTTTTGCCGAAGTTCTCTGGGGTTCCATGGTTAGGCTAGTGTTTGCAATCAAAAAATCTTACGTTTGTCCCATCTATGTATTGTATAGTTAGTGTTAAAATGTAAACTGTACATATGTATATATAATTAAATTGTTTAGCTTAAGGCCAGGTAGCTATAGCTAATTATAAGGATTGGGTACAATTTGTAATTGTATCTCAATCGTAGTATAAATAAATAAATAAATAAATAAAACTTAAAAAAATTTGTATTTCGATAATGAAATTTCTGACATTGCAATACAGGAGAAAAGTCTTTAGGTTCATGATTTTGTTAAAAAGTACTTCAATTCGGTACATTCTTGTTTTTGGCGGAATGAAATACAAAATGCACCAACTGTCGGTTGAACTTACTTTAGAAGCTCAACTTTGACAGGTGACAAAAGTAAGTAAGAGTTTAGTTATAACTTACTTTTAAATGTTTAGTGTAGGTTTGAACTTTACCCTTTTTGGAATCGTGTAAGAATAAAATAGTAAACTATTTTCCCATTTTGTGAAAAAGAAAAGTTTGCTAAACTAAACTTTAGAAAGGGGTATATTTAGTACAATTGAAATTTGAATCCAGTTACGTAGGTAGGTTACGTAGGTGTGGGAGTAAAATCTAGAAGGAGAATCAAATACACTTACTCAGTATTTTCCGATTGAACGCTTTGGTAAAATGTCTTCTTCGACCATTCCATTTTCCAGTTAAAACGATTTTCACTATGCATTCGAGCGCAAATAAGTCAACGAATTGACCTTTGAATCAACTCGGATATGCATCGATTTGTAAAAATAAATCGTATAATGGAACAAAATGGACAACGACAAACCATATCCGATTCAATGGCTTAGCCTTAAATTATGCACAGCACGTGGCAAACTTTTCTCTTTTTGGTGGGAAATCAAATTATATGAAATTTATTTAACGCAAAAGTGAAATACCAAAAAAACCGAAACATTTTACACACAATTAGCGGATATTTTGTGTTGGCCATGGGAATAAATGGATGGAAATGAATATCACGTCAATGCTTTTCACCGCAACGGGAAAAACTAAAAAAATAAAACAAAAACTTTTACCAAAAATGCTGTGTGACAAACATTTTCAAATAACCACGAAAACAATCAAAGCCAACAAGCAATTATCAATTGGCTAATATAGAGAATATGCCACAAAATTAAAGTGTTAAATTTTTCAAATTATAAGCAAAAGTTTTAATTTTGGTATCCCGAACATCAAATAAATAGAACTTTAGTTGCCCAAATCGATTTAACATATTTCAACTTTTTGGCTTACACTTGCTACTATATACATACATATATGTACATGCATATATCTACAGATATTCGATATGTAGACTTTAGCCAAGTTTGAGGTTGTAGCACATTTAATTTAGCATAAAAGCCAAGTTTGGAAGTTTCAATACACTGCATCAGGCCAAAGGCATTCAACCACTTGCCATCCATGCTAGGAGTGATGATGTTGGTCAGATAGCGAGAGAGAGAGCGGGGTAGGGTATAGTGTTTAGCGGGGAGTGAGGGTTGGCCTACACTTTATGTTCAACATTGTTTGCACTGTATGGGAAGCTGACTCGAGTTGATGAACTGTAAATGAACTTTGTGTTTGAATTCGATTTAGTTTTATTGCTGCATTTTCTATCTTTACATTTTCTAATAGACTTTCTCTTAAAATGATAGCAAAGCCAAGCCAAACAACACATTAGCAACAACAACAACAATGATCGGACATGTGTTTGTCTATCCATCTAACTGACTATCTTACTATCTATTCAAGTATCTATATGTAAGTGCAATATGTATGTGTACACAATTGAAGAGGATGAAAAACGAAGTGGAGAGGAAAATGTATATTGAATGGCATTTGAAAATGTGATATATAAAATGGCAAGCGATATAAACGACAGACAATAGAATATAACAGATTGTTTAAGCTGTCGGTCTGTGTATAGCTCATCATCATGATATAGTTGACAAAACTGGATGAGTTTTCCAAAAAAAAAGCAATATTGCCTTGTTATACAAGCTCATCAAATGGCCAATGTAACTTTGTTTGGTTTAAATGAAAATTGACTATTCCGCTCAAGCCTTGAAATTTAGTGAGACGTATTTCCTATTTCACTTACTTGTCCTTAAATCAAAGTTATTTTAATTAAAATACAGTTTGCAGTTTGTCGTCGTTTGTTTACTGTCTGTTTACTTTGCTCTTCAAATTGTTAATTTATGTGCGTTTTCTTTAAATTCAATTAGTCAACACTTAAAATGGCAAAGATTTTCCATAAATTTATTGAAATCAACATCTTCACACATTTGCACGTACATACATGAAATCATTTTGCCTTCAGATATGCCTTCCCCTTCCCTTTCCCCGTTTGGCTCACGTCTCTTGGGTTTGTGTTGTAATTTGCGTGCTAATTTCTCCACCGCAAAATTTTATGGCAAACACAAGGATAAACATTTTCGGGTAGACATTTCGTCAAGATTTGCATATCTTTTTGCAGGCAGCTCGAGATGAGCTTAAATGTGAAAGCAGATGCCTTGGTTTTAGCTTACTGCAATTTGTCGTAGCTTATTCATCCTTTCCTCCTGTTACACCACTTCACCATCTTTGTCTTCACCTTATTCTACTCTTCTGTGAGTTAGTCTCGGTAGTCTGTGTGGTTAGCCAACTTTTGGCATTTTGACTTGGGTGTGGAAATTAGTAAGGTCAGAGTAGGTGGAAGTACATATGTATGTATGTGTGAGTATTAGAGTGGTTTTTATTTTTTGTTAAGTAGAACTATAATAATGTAAATAAATATACAGTAAGATAAAGTGCAGTTGTAAATATTTCAATATAACTTTTGGTTAATTTCATTTTCATTTCAATTTTAGTTCATGTTAATTATCACTATACTAAAGAATTGACTAAAATACAAATCGGAAGTATTTTAATGTTTTTTTCATAAACCTAAAATGTTAAGGACCCGTGCTAAGTAAACTTAATAATAAATGAAATAATACTCAAAGCCTTACCCAGAAAAGTAGGCAATACTTTTTTTGAGTTGAATACAAGTTTTACAGTAAACCCTTTTAATGCACTTATCAACACTGTCAGTTGGGTTTGGTTCTATGCCGAAAATTAAGTTTAATTGGCAAACTCATAAGTTGATAGGGATCAGTTTGGTCCAAAACATAATACATACATAATATATTTAGGATTACATGTCGTATGTGTAATATACTTTAATTTTTATTTATTGACCAGATACTAAACATCCGAAAGAGTTGATTCTCTCTTTGAGTATTCCCATATTGCCCTTAATCCTACTATATTAAAGTGCAGAGTATCTTAAGAGTTAATATCTTTAAAAATTCCCCCATGTCGTATGCTTAATATTTCGGAAGTATCCAAAGCCTCTTGCACCTGTTTACCTTCTGATAGGCCCAGTAACCACTTATCCTTTATCTAATATCAAGCCTGTATGCTTTCTTATAATATCATGTTTATGTCACGTTTATGGTACAGTCTAATTTTCGTACACATGCTGAAGTATAATTCCTATCACTTAATTGACATTGCTCATGCCGACTGTTGTTCTGGTTTTAGTGATTGGCTGTAACTTTAACCAAAGAATACCCATTAACTAAAGTAACATTAAACTAAGATGAATGGTAACTGTAACTCCATTTCCATTTTAACAGAAAGACAAAAGTCTTTACCTTACAAAAGTCAATCTTCACCTGTTTTGAATTGTTATGCTGGAAATTTGATTTTTGCGTTCACAAGGAACGTGCGTCAATGGGAAAACGTCATCCCTGTAGATAGTCATTGTTGGTTGTTATGGCAGCAACTGCTCTATTGCCAGCTGGAGCAACTGTGTGCCATAAGCGGGTTATGGCATTTTCATTTTTGTCGACAATTCCGAATTGATGGCAAAAGAAGCTGCTGTTGCTGCTACTGCTACTGGATAGATGACAGTTTGAAGGATTTATGTTGCTGGCCTAAAATAGAAGTGATATTTGAGCAAAAGTTGATGGCTTATTGGATGAAAATCGGTATGATTGAGATATGTGCCATTTCTTATGGATATGTTTTCTTTTGGATATTTTGATCTGCTCAAGTGCCAATTTAATTAAAGACTGTGGCGCCGCAAACTGTTTTCTTACTTACCCTTTTGACATTTAATTAATATGCAAATGACGATGGAGCAGCAGCAACAGCAGTAGCTACCAATTCTCAGCTATGGCATTCTCAGTATATGTATGGTTTGGGCCATTCTCTGGTTGGTTGACACAATCTCCTTGTGGCATTGAAAACAGACACCAAAGAAACGAGACAGAGGCAGGAAGAGATAGAGATAGAGAGAGGACGAGTGAGATTAGAATGGCAGCTTAGTCATTCTACCAACGTCGCAGATTTTGTGCATAGTTTCAATTGCTACACAACATATCCTTCTTGGGTCCCACAGGAATGTCCTTGTGGAATTTACGAGTCGCTTGAGATTAGTTTTCCACTCTCTGCTGCTGCTGTTGCTGTTGTTGTTCGTTTGCCTTAATTGCGAGTCAGTTGGCTAGAAGGCGTGGTCATGGTCTAGTTGTCGCCGAGTCAGCAAACAAACAAACAACAACTTTGCCCCGTGGCACCAAACAAACCAGCTAAAGAGGAATGAGAGGTAGTTAGCTAGATAGGCAGGTAGGTGGGAAGAAATGTAAGGGGAAAACATATCGTCAATTGGTGTTGGTACATTGCAAATGTTGCAAAATAAATACACTTATCGGAACACAGTCCAAAGGACATTCGTAAATATATTTATATCTTTTGAGGCATAAATCGTGGCAGTGGCAACTGCAACACTTCGGTATCGGTTGTTTTGTGTATGCTCCACATTTTTATATCTTATTTATTTCAATTCGTTTGCTGACGCATTTTATTGCATCCTGTGTGCTTTTTGCCCCAGTTATCCTTTAGGGATGCAACTTTCAAGCAAAAAAAAAAAATAAACAGAGCAAGAAAAGCGAAAAGAAACACCCGAGCAGTTCCATTTATTTTTTATACATGACATTTCCGTTGTCGCCTTCGAAGTTTCCATTGGGCTGAGTGATTGTAATAAATTATTTTCCTTGGAGTTTATCACGAACAAATGGAGCAAAGTGTCTCACAGAGGAAAGGAGCGACCCAGTTGCTAAAAGGCAGATAAATGGAAAGGAAGGAAATCCATGCTCTTTCTATTTTCTTAAATTGACAGAATGGCGGAAGTTATTGATCTGGATTGAATAGTTTAAGCAATTCTAGTTTTCATTTCAATAGCAAATATCGTATAATCAAACTAAAAGTTGAAACATAATATAAGTCAAATTTGCTAATATTTATACCTCTATTCAAATTTCTAATGTATTAAGATGTGGAAAATTCTTACTTTGCACACCTAATTATATAGCCAAACTGCTTCAGCTGACCAAATTTTGTCCAAATCGGACAATAAATGTCGAAGATATGTTAATGTGCGTTTTGTACTGAAACGGCAAGGGCGACATTGCCTGGTAAGAGTGAGCGAGATAGCACACATTCGCTGTCGTTAAAGGGAATCTTGTATGAAATTGATGTTTATATCGAGAGCACGGACGACTTGCTTGCTTTATTTATATAAAATTCAACCTTAAAATGATTTGATTGTGAACCTTGGCAACCGTCAAAGCGATAAGTCATGCCTAAAACAGATGATTGCAGGTAAATGAACCTAAGTAAACTCTCAGAATGTGCTAGATAATCCGATTAAAAGTTACATAATATGCCAATAAATAGCAAAGTAAAGCAAATGTAAAAATGTACCAAATCTATGCCTCCCTTTCCATTATCTAATAAATTCTCGAACAGTTATGCTAGGTCACAAATTAATTTATTAAATTTAAGTGTGGAATGGTAAATTGGAAAACAAAAATTATTTTTCACATCTCTTCCTGGAGTTTTCCCACATGAATGTCAATTTCAATTTGTTGATTGTGAACCCAGACAACCTTTTGAGCGATAGTAGGCAAGTGAACTGAAGCAAGCTCAGAATCAAAAATCTCTTCATCTTTCAATTCATTTAAAATTTTGGTGATATTTCTATTTTTTATTATTTATTTTTTATTCTGTATCATTGCTTTTTTAAAATGCTGCGTCTTGGTCGCATAAAGCGGGTAAGTACATATGCAAATATTGAGGTGGCGAACAGAAAAATATTTTCATCAATTCATTTTTGTCCACAGTCCGAATTGAATCGTCGTTTGTGCGTCATTGGCTTGGGTTTTGGAAAGTTTTCACAACAACCACCACCACCGCCTCGACATGTGCCACGCCCCAATGGCTCAGTGGTTAAAGTGGTAAGCCTCTTACCCTTACACATTAAGGATAACACTGATCGTTTAATTACTTAAATCTAACTAAGGTTTGGACCACATTAGCGAAAATCAAGTAGTAAAAATATCGTATAGCTCGCGTCAAGTGGATCAGCAAATCCAAAACATAAAAAACAGACCAAAGTGAAATGCTGATTGCACGGGAAAAGATTCCAACGCAGAAGTCCATGTTGTAAAAGAAGTCCTTATTAGAGGAAAACCAGAGACCAAATAACAGCCCGCAACTGGAAAGTATTAGTAATGGTTTCATAATAGAACTCACCAAATCGAAACACCACTCCCACGTTTTATGTTTATAATTCTCTTATTGTATATGAAATAAAAAGTATTTCAATGTTCTAAAAGCAATAATTTGATCTTAACAAGGCCCTGAAAATACAAAAAACGAATATGTTACAATTTCTCTTATAGATAATTTGTTTGATTTTCTTAAATTAAAGAATGGATTGCATAATTTTCTCTAGTCTTGAAACTGTACGGGTTTTCTATTAATAGAATCTACAAAAGATTATACAAAAGGATGTAATTTTACTTTTAGTTTACCTACAGCCGCTTTAACTATAAGTTTACAAAGCCTTGAGGTCTTAGCGTCCTCTAACAAACATCTGTCTCTAATAGCAGTTAAAAGCCGAGAAGGTATAAAAATATTTGTACAGAGATTTTAAGTAATTTATTTGATATTTAAAATATTCCATATACCATCGGCGCGAATTCATTTTAAATCTTAGCGCCATCATTCGCAGGGTTGCCACATCGCCACTAAATAGTTCTAATTAAGCAAGAATATTTTCTTGATCTACAAATGTAAGCTTTCATATCACTTGCTATTTGTCACTTATATTTATTTGGTTATTCAATTAAATTAAATTTGATAAGCAATATTGATTACATGAAGTATTGATGCGGTTAAAGCTTCTTTGTGTTGTAATTCATTTTCATATCCATGGTTGACTACCCGACATCCTTCATTCAATTCATTTTTATTGAGTAACGAATCGCCGCACTATTTGATTACACTTATGTATGTACATCCGTTATCCATTCCGCAAACCAACTCATCCTAATGGTGAGGGCGGGGCGAGGCGACGAACAAAAAATTCATCGCATTTATTCAGCGGCACTTGCATAAAGTTGTTTAATTTGTTATCCCCAAAGTGCACCTGAGCCTCAGATAGTCTGAGCCACATCTGCAGGGAAGAGACTGGGCTAAGAACGAAAGCCAACGGAAAAAGAAGGCGAATGAGAAGAGCCAAAGGCAAATGAATAAACCAACAGCAAAGGCAAAGCAAAGAAAGAAAAACGAACAAACAACCAAAAAGAATGAAAAAAAAATGCAAAACGTTACTGCATATTAATCCGACAGAGTATTTCACTCAGACCTGTATCTGCAGATACAGGGTGGCTCAGCATCCACTCTCACTTCTTAGACAGCCGTAGGACATGCTGGAATATGCCACACTCTGTGTGATTGTGTGTGTGTGTGTGCGTACGTAGGAGTTGGGTCGACCGCGAAAGACATTTATTGTATCCTTAGCGCGGTTGACAGACGCGTGCTGAGACGACGACGACGATGATGAATTTGCTTGCCATGCCGCCGCGTTGACGACAAAGTGAAAAACTGAAACGATGATATGAGGGGATGCGGGTGCGGGTTCTGGTAGGGCAGGATTCAGTGTGTAAGGCATCCAAGCAGTAGAAATGGCGACAGACAGCCCAAGGGACAGCCCAGCGACAGCAAGTGACGAAAAAAATGCAAATAAAATGCCAGCTTATTGAGTCACCGCACTGGATGACGAAGGAGAAGGGCACAAACGGTGCAGACGGCACTCTTTTAGTTGATTGAAAAGAACTAAAGTTGCAGCTTCTGTTTTTCTTGAGTTTAAAATATAAACATACAATCATATTTTAACCAAACAAAAATCTGAATCTAGTAGTCCAGGTGTTTTACATTTACCTCACACCGATTGAGCCTAGTAAAATTCATTCCACAATTTATCAGCCACTGAAAAGCAACATACACAAAATTAGCTCTAATTATCGTGGAAAAGAGAAATAGAAATTGATTTTTAATCTAATTTGCTGCAAATAAAGTGAAAAAATGTTGCGTGGCTCTCCCATAAGAAGGGTAAGTAAAATACATTCGGGAATTGCAATCAATAGATTTCCTTGGCAAATCGTTTTCGTTTGTTCAACCCACGTAGAATGAAGTGAACCGTAGCGCTGGTAGAATGGGTCCAAGAACTAGAAGGCCCTTACAGCGGGCTATGTCACCAGTGCCGCTACCACAACGCGGGCCATCCGATGTGATGCCAAAGGTCTTGCCCCCGCATCTCGTGGAGAAGAATCAGCGTGTCGAGTTCTTACGTAAGTTGGGAATGGGAAGACGTAAAGCTGATCAAATAGGAAGGCGGTCGTACTTTAGCCGAGATGTTGATAATCTACTGCGTGGCATGATGCGTGTGCCACCAGCGGACAATCAACGCCTGCAGCAAGAACAAGATGCAGCGATGTTGGAAAAGGTATTACGTGTGTTTGACACACCAAGTAAAATTGGAGTGACCCTGCCGCGTAGTCCAGTACCGTTAGCACCTTCACCGCCGCGGAACATCAATTGGATGGGCAGTCCCATGCGTCCGTCTGGAAGTACTTTTTATAGCAGGAATCCAATTCTTGACAGGCGTCCAATGGATATGTACATGGATAGTCCAGGGCGACCAGTTTTTAATGATACTCAGAATATTAACTTGTACAACCGTAATCCGGATGCATTTAGCACTCCTTATGTACATGAACCAATAATTAGAGTTACTAATTCTTGCCAGGAAAATCGGCACGAACCAGATACTGTGCAGCAAATGGACTATATGTACCAGTTTAGTAATGAATCCATCAATGGAAATAACCCAGAAATATCTTATCGATCCTACACTGATGATAGCGGAAATGTAAGTCTTATGCCCGAAACGATGAATATGGACAACTATAGCTCAAACATGGGAGCGCGATATCATCAATTGAATCGTCCTTATATGTATAATAATGAGCCAACCTTTAATATGCAACAATCAAATGTGTTGGTTCCAATGAATAGTGGTAATCGATATAATCGTCCACCGGTCGACAATTCCAATTCCCATTATGCCGCGCCAAAGCGTATGCATCCGCAATCTACTGATAGAGAATCTCAAATCTTTTCGAAGAGGCAACGACGCCGTGGTTTCTACATTGGCGGCTACAGGTTGCCTTATGTCAATACCCATCTTGAGGCTCTGCCTCAACCCGAAGTGAAATCGTATGCAACTAAATTTTTCATGAGGTCCCCAAACTACATCATTGGGTCGTGTGTTCCGGAGTGTGAAACTGTCTACTTAGAGGAAGAGTTCTCTGATGATGATTCACTTACTGGAGATTTGGCTTTGGATGAGGAGGGCAATCCCATTTCCTTGAATGTTCGTCGTTGTGTGAAGCAGTGTGTGATTGAGTCCTTGTGTCTGGAATGGGTTAAAATCTATCGCCCAAAGAATTATCGCAATTGGCACAATTGGTGGAAGGATTTTATGTGGTGTGATAGTGGTATTGATAAGCAGCTGGAGAGATTCAATGGTTACAATTTGAAACAAAGTTTTATACCACATATCCCGAGTGAGCTGGGAAAGGACGAAACGTCACCCACCGACAGAATGATCAAGAAAATGTTAAAGGCTGCTCACTTATCCTTGGTGAAGAATCAGAATCGCTACTTTCGGAATATGCGCACCGTTTATCAACTGATGGCTGAGACCTTCTTGGGGAGCTTGTCGTTGTCCAATATTGAACAGTTGCTCGATATGATACGCAGTGTTCCGAACCACTTGTGGGTATACAAGATGCGCAGCATGGTCTACATGTGGTCGAAATATTACGAGCTGCATACCAAGGAGCCAGATGTTACCAGTCAGAATTACTTGGCTACGACTAAGGAGTGGAACAGTCCAGTATTCCATTGGCTGGCCAAGCAGGCTATCAACGAACTCAAGTGCATTAGCAAGATTGAATGGGGCGGACACATGGACTACTTCGAAAAGGAAATCAATTTTATTCATACATAAAAGAATATGAATTGTAAATCTACAAAGGAGAAAAAGAAACGTTAATAAATTTATAACAATTTATAAAATATATATGATTAAATTCAAATACATAAACAACACGCAGTCTCTTGAGAATTTCTAATAAAATGCCAAAAGGCACAGCGAAAAGGTGTCAGGTGTACGCAAACTCACACTCATTGTCACACACACTCATACTGACACAAAGATACTTGACTCGTTATTTATCCCACTCATATCCAGTGGGATATTGTGTTTATCAGTCAGCCTTAGGCTGCTTACATAATGCCATCGCTATAATATTTAATTTAAAATTTTATCCCACGGCATTTCGGATGGGCTTTGTTGCTTTGATAAAATACCCGAGCTGGCGGCAAATAAACGGGCTTCAGACACTTTCAATACCCTATGCCAATCATGGACATGGAGTACTTAGAAAGTCATCAAACGGCTGGTAACAGTAAGAAAATCTAGCTATCTTTGATAGCCTTTACAGATGACTCGAATATAAACGTCGGAATATTTTATGTGGGTTTATCTTTTATCTTCTTTATAAGTCATGATGAGTCAATTAGTTCCAGTTAAACCACCAACCATGTTTAATGCAGACCAATCGAAAGAACCAAGAAGACTTCGAATATTAATACAAAAATTTGAACATTTTAAACATTGTTTTCTAATTTCTGTGAACCTATTGCGACTTTTTCGAAACTACTTTTTTCAATACTTCCTGACAATTCAAACTCATACAGATTTTCATAACTTCAAATCTATTTGTTTTTAAATTATTGAGATTGTTTTATTTTTGTCATGTTTTTAAATATTAAAAAATATGAGTTTGTTAAAAAAAAAAAACAATTTAATTACATTTTTTTTTAATAACTTTAATCAAATATTTCGGATTAAAGTCATTTTTTCTTTATTTTGTAGTTTTTTTTTCTATATACCAAAAATTAAGTAGTAAACAACTTTTCTAATAATTAAAAAAAATTCGCTACCTATTTTTTAGCGTCACTTGAGACATTTAACGTTGTAAACTTCATAAACATTGAATACTCCCCAGCTTGGTACAGGATATATTGCGGTCGATTACCAGACATCTATGCGATATTTTTCACGTATCTATTACATATCAAGTCCTGTACGTTAATCAAATTTCCTTACCAAATAATAATAGCCACATTCGCTTGTACAGTTAATTACATATAATTCTCTCTTGTAACTAATTAAAATTCAATTAAGAACAAAGCATATACAGACAGTTACAATACATACGTGCCTAGCATTTCTGTGATGATTTGATTTAAATCATAATTTAAATTTTAAATCTTAATCTCAAGCCTTCTCACAGATTCTCATGCACATTTGTATGCAAATAATTCTTGCTAATGATAACATCAATGAAATTGTCCATTAACAAACTAGTCGGGAAACCCTCGTCTAGTGTGTCACATAATCATCAGTTGTTGATTCTCATATGATTTCATTATCACCATTGGGTAATTGATAAAATATTCGCATTGATTGAAATAATTAATAATAAATTATTATTTATTGAACAACATTATGCAAATGAGTTGAAGAAATCAAAGGTGACAAAAACAAACAAAAATATACTCAATACATTTAAAATATACATACGTACATACATATATTGCTCTTGAAAAAAAATTATAATTTTATGCCAATAATGCAGTTAATTTAAACAAATATAACTTTATAAACAGAGGATATTGATATGATATTGCCAAAAACGAAATCAAAAAAGAAATATGCAAACATAAAATTCAAAACAAGGAATTTCTATATCTAAGAAATGCTAATTAGCTTCTCTTCTAAAGTTTTACTATAGTTATTTTGGCAAATATTATGTACATTCAAAAATCTCTATAACTCTATTTCTTCGCTATATAGAAAATTGAAAACGATTTAACTTACAAGTTGCTGCCCCAAAAATTTGTTGTTATAAACATTCGTTACATGGAAAATCGTTATAAAGAATTAACCTAAAATAGATCCAAATTACAGTGTTCTTAGCATTGATTTGCTATAAAGAAAACTTCGTTCTAAGGGAGTTCGTTATAGGGTGTTTCGACTGTACCAGTTTTTCGTCTTTATTTTACTTGAACTAAATTATTACATTCTTTTCTTTTAAGAACTTCTTAACATTTGGTATTCCATTTCAATAAATTTAAACTTATGTTATTCATTGTCCCATTTGGTAGACAATTGTCAATTAAGGTTTTATATGGATTGTATTTATTTAATCTCAAAGTAAAATTTATGTCAATTGTCACTTTTTCCATGAGTTATCCTTGATATTTGTTGTGTGTAACAAACTGGCTTTGTCCGACAGTTTTTCAGTTTTTTTAAACAGTTTTGTTAGAGTGGTGTAAATTTATTATATTTGCCTTGCCGCACTTTCTATGTATTTTTGATAAGAGTGACTGCTAAACTCAGTGTTTTTTTACTCAAATTTAAATGCAAATGTTGGCCAGTTGTATAAAATTGGCAACGAATTTGTAAATATTTTAGTTTCATGCATATAAATGCATCAAAAATTAAGCTCCTGTCGCATACCGCACAACTTGGCTAGTAAAACTAAATATTTATTTAACAAATATGCAATAAAATTCACATTCTACTCTACCATTTATCTTCTTGACTAGCAGCTACTAAAATAATAGAATAAACAAAAATCCTTTTGTAAGGGTAACGAACTCTTCATACCCTAGATCAGTGAGAGAGAACACAATAATAAGTTAATTCTGGATTTAAAGTCCCTTTTTATACCCTTGCAGAGGGTATTATAAAATTGGTCAGATGTTTGTAACGCATAGAAATATACGTTTCCGACCCCATAAAATATATATATTCTTGATCAGCATCAACAGCCGAGTCGATTGAGACATGTCCGTCTGTCCGTCCGTCCGTCCGTCCGTCTGTCCGTCTGTCTGTTTAGCCATGCGTTTTCGAGCTTAAATTTTAAGCTACATGGTTGAAACATGAAAAGTTAAGTTCCTTAATCGATCATCCAGATCAAGTTTAAAAATTAGTCGGATCGGATAATTATCACCGGAGTTATTAACTAAAACGTGGAGGTACCTCGAATAAAACAAGCAATTTTCTTTGGCAGCAAAGAAACAAAAACAAATTCCAAGCAATCACGCACACACACACATATGCAAAAATTCGTCACCACGCGGTGTGTGAGAGAGACAGAAACATTTGCGTTGTGTTGTTGCACAGAACAAAATTGACAGAGCGAGATGCAATGGGTTTGCATATATGTATGTCGAATTAGCTTGCGTTAGCTAAGTAAGGACGGTGGCGTAGTATGTGGAGATCGTTGGCACGATGGGCTTCGGTGTTTGATGGTTCAATGCTCGGTGAAGAAGTGAAAATTTTTATATGTGTTTTTTCTTTTTTGTTTTTTTTTTTTGATTTTGTTAAACATTTATACCAATTATTTTGCTGCAAGGGTATACAAACTTCGGCAGAGCCGAAGTTAGCTTCTTTGATATTTTTTTAGTCTATTTATATGATTTTCTTAGTTGCAAATATATTGACTTAAAAAATATCCTTAATATACCCTAATTATTTCATATGCAGAGGGTATAAAATATAAAAACAGATGCAGACATTTTGAATGACAAATTACATTTGAGGTTTTTTGAAACTGGACATTGATTTAATTATCAAAATGAATTTCCGTTTCTACTTTTGCTTACCCTTTTCCTTATTTTAGTTTTCCACTACACATTCCAGTTGAATGACAACAATGTGAATTTTCACAAAGTTAAATTTCCCTCAAGTCTGGCCAGGAATTTGCATATGTGTGTGTGTGTGCTCGTGTCGAAACTCACTTGCAATGCTTTCCCTTGTCTTCTCATGGCTTCGCCTGTCTTGGCTTCGGCTGTCTGTCAGACTGTTTGGGTAATTTCATTATGAGTTTTATGACTTTTAATTAATTTCAAAAAGTGCACAATTTTACACTTTTTAAGTCCAGTAGTCTGCTTCAGCACGGGTTCCGGGATCGTGTTCGGTCCTGAATTGGGCATGCGATTGGATGGGATGAAATGGAATTGTGACTGCGTTGTTTGGGCTTGGAATTGGGTTTGTGGAGTCTGGCCAAGCCGGATGAGTGCCATAATTTCCGCACAAAACTTGATGCAAACATTTCATCTGCAATTCGAATGAAAAGGTCTAGCAAGGAGCCAGCAGCAGCAGCTGTGCTACAAGCATCAACAACATTCAATTAATTTTCCGTACTTTTTCAACTTTTGCTGCCCGGGTCCGGCATCCAGCATTGTTATGAAGTTTATGCTTATTTACAGCAAATAAGTACCACAACAATGGACTATATAGAAACAACCTATATATGTATGTATGTATATGTGAATATAAAAATTGTCTATCAGTTTAGCAGCTCGTTAAAATTCATAGCAATGGAAAATTTTAAGCTCTCATATAAAAACTCATACTCAAAAGGTTGATACATCTTTGAAAAATTAGATCAAACATAGAAATACACTTATTTTGTAGACAAACAGCAAATAACTTGTCAAAATGTCCGCCGAAGTTGAGGATATGTTGAAGCGTCTTCAGGCCTATAAAAACATAGTTGGCATTATAGTGGTTGATAACGAAGGCATTCCGATCAAGACGACCATGGACAACACTATAACGGTTCATTATGCCGCTCTAATGCAGAATTTGGTGGTGAAGGCCAGACAAGTGGTTCTCGATTTGGATGCAACGAATGAGTTTTCATTGTTGCGTATGCGCACATTACATCATGAAGTTATTCTTGCACCATCCGAAGATTTCTTTCTTATTGTTATACAAAATCCCTCGGACTAGATGGCATACTATAAAGATCATCGCTAAATTGGTAGTTCCTGTAGTTAAAGTTAAATTACATTTCTAGGAGTCAATTAAATTAAAACAATTTATCTGATTTTACTATAGTTAAAAGCGTCGTTCCAATTCCCATGAACCTTTATCGACTATCGGTTAACTTGCAACTGCACTATGTACATTTTCCCATTATTTTAGACTATTTCTGCCTATCGACAATCGGTATTATTAATGGAGGTAACATTTTGCTTGTTCAACTTTTTCGATAAGAGAATCAGAAACAAAAGAGGGTTTAGAGTTACTCACGGAAATTTAATTTCGTCTTATTTTAATTTTTTTTGATTTGGAGATGAACACTGTATAAATCCGAAGACTCAAATTTTTGGCTTATTTAATGATCACTTATCGCTAAAATATAAAAAAAAGGGTGAACCTCCTAAATAACCGTTGTGGTTCGAACGTCAATTAAAAGCTTTAAAGTCCCCATAATAAGAAAATAAAGAAATAATATACTTTGGGATAATGGACGGAAGGAACAATATGCAATTATCACAAACCAACTGGACATACATAGTTGGGGTGTATCCTTTAAATTTTTACATATGTATTAAATATGGAAATAATTATTTATGTCAAATAAATGAATGGACCTACAAGAATCTAGTCAATTGCCATTTAAAAAGATCTCGAATTTTATATGCACATATGTATGTATGTACATACATATGTATGTTTGAATGTGCATCAAATAAATTTAAATTACTTAAATTTATTACTTTTACTGAGCTTGCACTTCAGTTGAATTCAAAAATAAAAAATCTTTTACCATGTGATTTTTTGCTTAAACTTAAATTATTAAAAATAAACCAAGAAGAATAACGACTTTAGGGATTATTTGAAGCTTTATGAAAAGTATTCGTTTCCTATTATGATTTTACCTCAGTTTCAATTAAAAATGCTTATCATAGTTAAATGAATTCACATGGCATATATAATTGATTCATTCCATTTGCCGCAGTAAAGCCTCATTTCATTTGGCATTCCATTGAAATGAAAGCCAATTAAATTAAAAAGTCAGTAAATGTACAAAATATTATTAACATATTCACCACATGCATGGCATATGCCATCATCCATATACATACATACATATGTACATATATATGTATATATTTCTCTGGATCGAAGTCAAAATGGGAATCAATATAGTTGGTGGATTTCAACACATTAATGGCATTCAGCTGCAAATTATTTGCATTGGGAATTGGAATTGAATCGAAATGCTATTTGCATGGGAGGCGACACTTATTCCATATATGTATGTATGTGTGCGTCCTTGTCACCGATGACGTTGCCTCTGCTCCAGCCCGGAGACCAAACTCATTTACAATAAATGAAGACTGACTGAGTCAGCCGCGAAACAAATAAACTTTTCTCCTGTTTTTGTTGCTGCTGTTGCTCCTTTTTTTTCCTGTGGTTTCTGGCATATGGGAACGAAGGGCTCTCTCTGTAGGATAAACCAAAAAATGGAGGGTAGCTATTTTTCATTTAATTATATATGAAACAAGCAAAGTGCATTATGAGTTGAGCGAAAGGATTTTGTCATTCCTCCGCATCCTACGCTGGAGCCGCAAATGATAACTAACTAACTAGCGATGTGACAGCAAAAAAGGATACACTTCAACTATGTCCAGTTGGTTTGTGATAATTGCATAAACTGGAAACTGCATCAAATGTAGTCGAGCGTGATGGAAAATTGAAGCAAATGTTGTTAAAAAGTCAACAGGAAACTGGAAACGACATGAGCAACAGGGAAATCGGAATCCTGCATCCTTTGGTTGAGATTTTCAGTTAAGGGGAAATTGCTAAGCAATAGGACGATGTATGAATATCGGAATTTGAAAAAAACTAGAAACTCATATGGCGTAAGATTTTAACTTCGTTCAGTATTCAATTACAATGAATTCAGTCGACTTTCATCTGTCAACATGTCCATAGTTTTCATATTTTTGTATTTCCAAATTTGTGATTTGAATTCAATTTGTGGAATGTGCGGAATGTGTTTCCAATAGAGCCGTCTCGTCCTCATTTTTGTAAGCGTTACCGTATCCGTTCCCGTTCTGGACATCAAGCAGCAATCAATTCAACCAGCTGGCCATCAGTCAATGAGTCAATCATCTATCAATCAAAGCTTCACCAATATGGACCGCTCCCTTGAAATCAACCCATCGCAATATGCCACCACCGCCGATACCTATGAGGGAGTGCGCCGCATATTTCTGTTGCATGATAGACGCGGCGATGGAAAAATTGGCATAGCCCAACTGGGTGACTGTCTTCGTGTTGTTGGCCTCAATCCCAGCGAAGCCACTGTACGGCAACATCAGCAACAATTGCGGGCAGGCACCATTGGACGCATCTCGTTCGATGAATTCGTATCCATCTATGAGAAGATCACCAAGGAATTGCAGAATTATCCATATACCAAAGAACAGGAGGCTGAACAATTTATAACCACTTTACGTCTATTCGATGAGCAGGGCAATGGACATATGTCTGCTGGCAGGCTGCGGCATATACTCACCCAATGTGGTGATTGCCTAAGCCCGTCAGAGATGAACGACTTGTTAAGGAATCGAGTTAACGAGCAAGGCTTCGTCAACTATGTCGAATTTGTCCATGCCATTATGAGTGGATAGCCATTATATTTAAATTTTACATTTGCCATAGACCAGATTATGTTGAAAGTCGACTATAAGAATTATACAAAAGTTAAGTGAAAAGATAAGTCTTTTTGTTAACATTATGGAATATAGGGAGTAGGTAAAAACATATAAATATTATATATAGTATAATTACTATTTAAGTACAACTCAAAATTTATGTCGAAATGTTCCTCAATGATTTTAGTCTTGTTCATCGATCCAACCATCGATTTGGCATTTCAATTTTTAACCAGCTGCCGTAGAATCAATGTCAAATGTATATTTTATATGATATTTCATTTGATTTGTTTATTTCTGCATTCCTTTTGTCACGAGCATGGAATTTCAGTCATGTGCAATTGAATCTGCAACTGGCAATAAATGCCTTGTTCCTGTGCCACTTTACAACAAAAAACTGTCACAATAATTCTATTTTCCGCCAATCCTCATGGCCCATACTTCATTCATCATTAAATGGAGCCAAAAATGAAATGCCAACTCTGCCAGTATTTGACAGTTTTCATACTCATCATCATCATGAACCTTATTGTTGTTGTCTGGGTATGGGTAGAAATATTTACGAGTGCAATGGATTGCAAATAATTTCAATGCCTCGGCTCGGCAGTTGCTAATGGTAATGCGTGATGATGGTCAGCGAGTGAATTGGCATGGAACTGGAAGCGGAGGCCATAAAGGCAAAAACATTGCTTTCCAATTTGATTCGACGATATCGATTGGTTTGTGTGTTTTAAAGGGGAGACGAACGAAGAGCATCATATGCAAATGCTGTCAAAACTAAACTTCAAATTGCTGACATATTTCCGACACATTTTCGTTTCGATTTTTCCCTCGATTTCATATTTTTGAGGGTACAACTTTTGCAGATGTGCTGTCAGTGTCCGTGTGTGAGAGTTACCAATCAAAATCAATTTCAGCAATGGAATCACGTAGATTGGACCTGCTTATCATCAGTCCACAATTGTTGACTTTTTATGCCCCTTATAGCAACATCCAGAGTCGTTTACTGACACTGCTTAATCCCACAGCTGGCAAGGTGCTCTTCAAGGTGAGGTCGAATGCGAGCAGACATTATCATGTAAGTCCACATTGCGGGTACGTCGATCCCTATGCCTCGAGTGAGATCAATATAAGACTGTCCCATTTTGATTACCATTCCAATCGCAATTATCGTC
This sequence comes from Drosophila austrosaltans, assembly GCA_035045865.1. NCBI lineage: Eukaryota > Metazoa > Arthropoda > Insecta > Diptera > Drosophilidae > Drosophila > Drosophila austrosaltans. Next base: position 9,196,164 of record JAWNOQ010000200.1, read on the forward strand.
ATCGGCTGTGCATTCAGTCATCGATATCACCCATCAATGATATAACACAGGCCGAAGAGGTGCTGAGCTTTTTCAAAAAGATTCCAGACTCTGAGATTTATAACGTACGAGTGCCGATTCTTCTAAATGACTTTCATACACCCTTTATTCAAGCGCAATTGAGTGCCCTATCAATGTCTACGAATTCTGATAAATCGAAAGGACGATTAGAATTACGCCCCCTTTGTCCCAATTGTCTGGATTCTTTCAAGAAAGCTGAAAAAAGTCAATTTAGACGAAAGATTTGTAAAATCCTAGTTATTATGGGTACCATTGTGGGAGGTGAGATATATAGGGTAGGAGATATTAATTGAATATTTTATTTTATTTTTAAAGTAGTTTTGTCCTTAGCTTATGTGCTACGTCACCAGATTTATGAATTAATCAAATTGGATACAGATGATGATTTGGATTTATGACAGAGGCATCCTTCTTTCAGTTTCTCTGTGTTTAGAAGTGTCTACAAGCAGACAGCATGCATATGAACGGATCTCGGCATCACTTGTGATCCTGAACTAGTTCCGACCACTTAATGAATGACTTAAGTTTGGGAACTGCAAGTACAGGTGTGGCCTTCTCTCTGGCAAAGTGGAGGAACCTGATTTGTGATAAGGTCCGCTTTGTGGCCATGTGTTCACTCTTGCCTTAATTGGTGGCTACACTTCATTACGCCACATACACACGGAAACGAATGTGAGGCGAACGTTGATTAGGTGGTTTCTGATTTAGATGCGGTTGCAATTTAGTGTCGCGCCCACAAACAAAACAAACCGACCACAAACAACAATAACAAACTGCAATAAATGGCAGTTTGCACTTTGATTTTGATTATCGCGGCTTTGATTGTAAATGACTCGGTTACCCCTAAAAGCCGCACCCACACACACTCAATGGATTTCATTGTGTACGAGTATTTCGGGTTGCTGCATAATAAAGAAAATGACTTTCCTTTGACATGGGCAAGGCGAATAATATTTAACAGTCAAAGTGGTAAAAATAAATTTAAAGGTAGCTGAAAGTCTACAAAAATCCTATCAAAAACTAATTTGGTAAACTAAATAAGTAGTTTTTTTTTTTGAGTTTTTAAATGCATTTTGATATGCACTTCCAATTCTATTTTATATTTAAAAAAAATAATAATTTTTGTGGGTTAGGTGAGTTCACAGTGTCGAATCTTGCAAGTTTAGACATGCTTATTTGTTTCTTAATGAAAATGTGTAAGTTAAAATTAAAAATATACAATATTTCATAGTGAACAAATTGTGTTATTTTTTTTAGCGTTTCGATGTCTTGGCGTTCAAGGAAATGTGTTTGGGGTCAGTTTTTGCATACTGCTAAAACTGCTTCGAATTCCCAATTCATTTGGTAATTAATTTGTCTTAAAAAAGTTTAAACATACATACATACATACATATGTACATATGTATATCCAAACTGAATCAATATTTCGTCAATAAAAACTAAATTATGGACTTTGATTGCCGATATACATACACCTCCACAACGTGACCGAACCACCACCGACCCGCCACCAGGCTTAACAGTTGAACGTATTTTGGCCATATCTAACTCTTTATTTTATTTTCTTCATACATTCTGTTTGCTATCATATGCAAAAATGTTAAACTTTGATTCATTAAAGAAAATAACGTCATACTAAAACTCCTTCAGTTTAATTTGGTATTCCCAAGTAAACTATAGTAGTCTCTGCCGTTAAGGTCATTTATGTATGGCTAGTTGCGAGCGATTCTATTCCTTTTAAATATGTATTCGATGCTCTAAGGACTGTTTCATAGCATAACTTTTTCTCTTATTGGAAAACGACAAGTTAAATCACTAAAACTTGATAAAATTAGCGGCAAATCATATAATTCTGTCATCATTTTGGCTAAGATTGAACTTAACAAATATTTTTGACATCCAGCAACTTCGCAGAAATGATCAGCTAAATGATTTTCAACCAAGAGTAATTAGACATTTTCAGAAAAAGTAACACATTTTTGCACTTTTTCTTCAACATTTTAAATGTAAAACTATATGTAATCTATATTATTATTCTTTTAAACCATAATTTGCAGTTTGCATCCAATTGTTAGTTTTGAAATTATGTAGCTTAAAAACTACAAGGATTAGCTGCTATACGATTTTCGGTGACATTCACCGTAAATGTAAACGAAATTCCAAAACTTGTCTGTGTGCTTGTCTCTAAAAATACACTTACATACATATGTACATATGTATGTAATTAAAATTATACATAATTGGTGACAATGTGCACAAAACATTTTCCATAAACAAGAATTTACCATATAAACCCAAGATTACCAAATCTCTGTTGGTGAAATGTACACGCCCACTGAAAATTCTCGACATTCAAATGAACAGGGTCAAATTCTTTTGGAATAATCAAAGTGAACGACATTCACGAGTTGGCAATGTTCTGGGTCATAAATTAACATCAATTGGAGGGCGTGTAAGCCTTTCAGCGATTAATTGCAGGCAACAGGGCAAATACACATAAATGGCTAAATAGGACACACAACTTACCCTACACACACACACAAGAACACACTGAGACACACACACTAATGATATGTCTGTCTACTGATGACCATTTCGAAATCAACGAAACTCAATCAGTGGGGATCAATTAGTGAGTTGGACTGTCACAAAAAACACGAAACGGGGTGGGGGAAGATGTAGGAGACACAAGGTTTAAGGTTTGGCGACCTGTGTCAGCACCCCAACCCAACCCTGTGGGCATTTTTATGCCACGCACTTGATACTATAAATCCATTTTTATGGCTTTCCATTACACTGGGCAGACAGCCTTGCTCTGGTAACCTATTTTTACATTGTACCTCTCCACTCCCTTACTCTTTTTTCTCCCCCTCTCTCTTTCTCTCTACCTTAATCATTCTCTCTTGCACTCCCACTTATTTCGCTGCCTGTCACCAATACTCGTGACTTATGGCCTTTCTTTTTGTTTCTTCTTAACCCGTTACGCACAAGAAAAAGGCAAACAGTGGGGGGAAATGCATTCATCTTTTGGAACGGGGCCAGGATTTGGCTTCATTTGCTTTTGCTCAGGATGTGCATGGCTTTTTCCACGCTCTGCTCTGCCTTACCTTGACTTGTTCGAGTGTTTTCGTTTGTATACCCTGTACTTTGACAAGTTGCGGGGTATATATGGATATATGAAATCCATAAATTCTTGGTCAGTAATAATTTACCACTCGATCTCAGATAAACCCGCCAAAATAAAATTAATTTTTTTAAATTGTGACAACGTTTCGAAAATTAGTGGACATTTTTTTTAAATTTTATAAGAGAAGTTTTTACTTGAGCAGAAACCAAGGTGTTCGATTTACCCGACTTTTTTTTTGATGTGTCCAACTTTTTGGATAACAACCTTTTAAGAGTAAAGCTCCTTTTCGACTTGGAGGAGAACTAATATTCTATGTACTTGGGTTACAGGGTGAATCCTTGTCCCGAATACGACTTTCTTATGAAATTTTTCTCGATGGTTCACCCCTTTAACGTTTTTCTTTTTTTAATGAGTTGCTTGGCAAAGTGATGATGGAACGTTTGGCATGTGAAAAGTGTGGGGGGAGGGGAAGGGGGACAACAAGAAAGAGGAGAAATCAAGGTGTGTCAAAGGAGTTCAAAGTGAAGGAGTGCAAAACAGGTGCGTGTGCATGTTGTGGAACTTTGGCGGCTGCATAAAGCTTTGAGCTTCCTGATGAGGTAATTACATACTTTTAAACGTACACAATGCAAATTTAATGAAATGCAACATTTATTTCAAATAAAAAGATCTTCAATTGGTTTAATGGATTTTACAGTGCTAAAGTAGGTAAACTAAGAAAGTTATATTATATACAAAATATTAAAACAAGTTCTGTAATGTTAAAAGAAAATTTTAAAAGGAAAGGAAAGATTCAAATCTAAAGCCGAAATACATGCTGATATTTTGAACGTACATCAAAAAAGAGGAAAATTTTAATAAACTTTATAATGCATAGGTTTATTACAATCTGTATCTTTAAAGGATTGATGGACTTATAAACTCTTATTTACAAACATTTCTCAAATAAAAAAAGTGATATAAGACCAATATCGTCAGTCAATTTAAATTTGTTTGTCAAAGTTCAAACATTAAAATAAGCAAATTTCTTACAAAAAAATAAAATATATATCAGGACATCAGTCAACATGTGTTAATAATGTGTTATTAATATTGATTTAGTGTTTCTTTTACTTTTTCTAATAGTCTATTTTAAAAGCTCATCTACAATTAAATGTTATTAAAAAAATGTTTATTCAACTGTCAATAGCTTCATTAAAATGCACTTGCATATAAAATTCATGAAACATTTTTAATATAAATTTAAAAAAATATATATTTTGTTGTAACTTCTGACATAAAAAAGATTGTAGATTTAAAAAATGAAAAAGCTAATTTAAAATAATTTGAAATTAATTTTTTTGCATTCAATGCAATAGTCTTTCTAAGTGACCGAATATTTGGTACACAGTACAAAAGTACAGTATATACAGTATATGTGGATGTATATACCTACCTAATCTGGGTTAGCATAACAATATAATTTTTTTATCTTCAGTTGCTCCTTTTTGTCGTGTTCAGTTTGTTGTATCTTCAGTTCGTCTAACGCATTGTTTGATTATCGAAAATCTAGGAAAGAAAGTGAAAATTTTTTTGCTTTTAATGGTAATTAGAAGGGACATGGGCAACATTTTTATTTGCATTTCCTAAATTTGATGGACTTTAATTGTGATTTAGTGAAAATACTTTAATGAATTCTAAAATGTCTTCTTAAACTTCAAGTTTTTAAAGAGAAATGCTGCTAATACATTGTTAGATACATTTCCACCTCTTCCTTAAAGAAAAAACTCCAGTAACGATACAAATTTGGGTAAAGGAAACCAATCGGATTAAGACTTGTGATAAATCAAAGGATTATAAGGGTATTTAAATAGTTACACAACTAGAACAAATGCCTGATGGTTTTTTTCTGTTGTTGTGTTTTTTTGTCCGCATGGTAATTTGCTTTGAGTGTCCACACATAGTTGCATTTCAAAATGATATAAAAATGTCATGTCCAATGTAAATTATAGCACTTAAAAAATACACACACACACTCTCACAGAATGTACAGAGTAACAAAGAATAAAAAGGATATGGAAAAATGCATGCATACGGGGAAGGAGGAGTAAAATCACTTCACTTCAACTGACTGACAGCGGCTTACGCATCGCTAAATATTAAAGAGGCAATGAATACAAATTGTGTCGTCAAAAGCTCCCTCCCACCCCTTCCCTTCACACTCTCTTTTTCCGTTGCCCTTTGGCTAACCACAGGACAATTGACTATGTGTGTGCAGGACTCGAAGTAATAAAAGAAACCAAGAGAAAACGAGAAAAACAAAAACCAGAATGACCCATTTAAAAATGAAAACCAATTGACTAGGAAAAACTTAAAGCGAGTTAAAGCTAAAAACTTTGCCAGTTAAGTGTTTTTTGTGCAAGTTAGTTAATTGGATCAACTACATTAATATGTTGTCCATCAGTGCATATATGTATATATATATATACCTTACACTGATATGGTAATATCAGATAGGAAAAGTTTCTCGTTAGTGAGAAAAAGTTTTATTTTCAACCTGCAGCTGCTTCCATTTTTGGGAAATGAGGAGAGGAAAAACTAAAGTTGCCTCAAGACTTCATCTGACTTCAAGTTCAATAGCTTAAACTGAGTTTGCCTTTAAGCTTTAATAAGTTGGCCAATTAATTCTGAGTAATCTTATAATTCCACTTGAATGAATTGAAAATTCCACACAATTCGCAAATTAAATTTCAAGTGTCCATTGCATGTCAAGTGCAATTTTCATGGAAATCGGCATGAAGCATGAAAAATTACTGGAAAGCTCACTGTCAAGTGGACAAAATGGCCTTTAAAAAAGAAAGAGAGAACAGAGAGAAAATGTTGTCCTTGAGGCAAATCAAATATTTGACAGGTTGAAAAAAGAAAACCAAAAAAAAAAAAATAAACCCAACCAAGATATTTTGAGAAAATTCTTCAAATATTTTAGAGCAATGACAGGCGGAATTTTACATAGAAAAGATAGATTGGGGATGGGGGTGAGGGAAATCATGACCATCCATTACTTAAGTTGTTTATACCTTAACATTTGGATATATTTACTTTGGGGACAACTTTGCAATGCCCACGACAAGACGAAAGCTTCTTAAATATTCATACAAATTATTTATTAATTTGACTAAAACATTATTGGGGGATAATTTTTTAGTCCTTTTTACGCATTCAAAATTAAATTAAGCTTAAATTTTATGATTCTTGATTGATTGATTTCTTGATGGATTTCGGCTTACAACTTACCCAAGTAGATTTCCAATCGATCATCTTTAATGGTTAGCCAACAATTCTCCTTTTAACTTATGCTTGTTTGGAGGAAGTGTGTCTTTTATTGTCAGGCAATAAATATCTCAATTATTTGGTAATATCTTAATCTTAATTATTGCCGGCCCAAATTCACCTTTTTTAGAGACATTCTTTAGAGAGAAATGCTTTTTTTAGTTGTTTTGGTAGCCAATTCAGTGTAATGCAAAACGAAACAAATTAAGTAGATAAAATTGTACAATAGCATAAAATTTTTAAAAAATTTACATTTATTTTATCCTTCATATATGTGTGATGTAAGCCATCAAATAATCACAAATTCATAAGGGTATTGAAACATCTAATTATTCAAACTTAGCCCATCCCTTTGTCATTTGTCCTTTTCCTTGTTGGCCCTCAAATTAAACCATAAAATCATTAATCTCCTTCAGGCCAAGAAAAGAAATTCAATTGCTAAAAAAAGAAAATGAAAATTGAATTGTCGTTGGTTTTTTTTCTTCTTGTTGTTGTTGTTCTCATCTCTATAAATGAATTTAGAAACCACACAAAAAAAAAGAAGAAAAATTTAATTCTTAACTGAATTCTTTTGGAGAAAAAGTTTATGCTCCAATTGCTTTTGTTGTTGTTGTTGTTGTTTCTGTTGTGCTAATGGGTTTCAGCTAAATATTTTGTATATATCTCAATTATAAATATGAGTTGCTAAATTTGTGGCACAAGTTTCTAGAATGGCAACCAGAGAAAAGAAGCCGCCAAAAAAGCGAAAACACGTTTCTATATTGTGTAAGCGAAAATGTTGTGGCAAGAACAGAACTTAATGACATTTTAATTTATGTTACTTTTGTGTTGGTGTGACGACATTTCGAGATGAAAATGCTAAAGTTAGCCGTGCAAAAAAGGAAAATTGCAGGAAGAGGAAAATTATATATATATATATTTCTTCTCTCTTTTTTTTGCTAGAGAAACTTAAATAGTAAACTTAAATGGCTTCATTTTGGTGTCTGACATTCAAGTCGAGCTGCATTAAGGTATATTGCAAAAGGAAAGGTTAAAAGTGGGCATGGCAACATCGATTATACAAATAAGTGGGAAAAGGCCTAGAAAACTCTTATGGGGGAAAAATGGGAACACACGCATTGCAGGGACGACTGATTTTCTTTGCCATTGTATTAGTTTTTCCATGTAATAATGTTGGCTTATATACCGTATACGCATCGTTGCCAACTGCATTAAAATGTTGCATACCTTGCGGGGTCTAAGCCAAACTGCTGCAACATCAGGGAAAACAACCAAGCCAGTGCCCAAAAAAAAAAAAAAACAAAAAGGCAAAACGAAAACGAAAAAGAAAATAAATTGTGTTTTCTTGCCGCTGCACTTAATAATTATAATTTATGCAAGAGTCAACAATTGTGTAGCGCCCAAAAACTATGCCACACACAAAAGGTGCGCCCAGGTAGGTGCTTGCTGATTGATGAAGGGGAGGGGAGACGAAAATGAGGGAAAAGTAGTCGAGTTAGGTGGCTGACTGCCAGGGACACTGGCAAAGTTTTTGCCCAAGTAAATTTGCATAGTTTGTTTTTTTAATTACACCTAAAAGCGAACAGGGACATTTTCGATGAAGTTGGGTAAAGGGGAGCAAGGCATAACACAGGATGCAGCTTCAATTATCCTTGAAGTAGGCTTGGGCAATTGCAATGTGACATTCAAATGCTGATTGCCAGAGAAAAAGAGACAGAGAGCTAGGCAATAAATTGAAGCCAACTGTCTTCTTTACACTGAAAGAAAAGTGTACCTAATATTGCAGTCTACCATGGTAAATGAGTTTCAAAATCGTTGAAAAAATTTTTCTTACATGACTCTTTGTATAAAGGAATTTTAAGTTTATTTTCATCAACTGTGTCTCGCTGGTTGGCAATTTCTCAACATGTTGTTGGCGCCGCTCATTTTGGTGGACTAATCCTAAAGAGCTTTAGAATTGATGGACTTCAATAAATTTAGCAAGCAAAGTCAATGAGGTTTTGTGTTGTGGTCCTGTATATGCGGTTGTGTCTCATTCGCTGGCAGACTCTGTTCCCTTGTGTCCATTACAATGCTAGCACTTCAACCACAGCCGCAGGTTCACAAGCAGGCAACCAGAGGCTGGGCTATTTGACACCACCTTCTCGCCCAACAACCCAATTGACACATGTTGCAGTTAACATGGGGATGAGGGGGAAGATTGAAAGTGGTTTGTGCCACTAGCACTGTCAGTGGCTGGATGCGAATGGAATTGGGGAGTGTGTGAGTGTGTGTGGTGTGTGGTGTGTTGTGTATTGCGTATTTACTGTACAAAGTGATTTGCCATTATGCTCACAGCCACCCCACCCCCACTCCCACCTCCATTCTCTTCTCCTGCACATTGCTCTCAATCTCATTTCACCTTTGCCATTCGCTGTCTTTGGCACTTTGATCATTTGCCATTTTGCCTGTTTGCGTTTTAATTAACTTACATAAGCTTAATGAACTCTCCAGACCGAGTCTCAAGTAGCCATCTCTGGGGCATTAACTGTGGCGTGTGGCATGAGACTTAAAGGGAGGCAGCAATACAAAACCTTTTGCCAAGACATCGACACCTTGTTATTGTTTCTTTTTAGCCCAGTTTACATTTAATTGTTATTGTTATATCTACGGGATAATGTTACTATTGTTGTTGTTGTTGTTGTTGTTGTTATTGCTGTGTCATTCGCATTAGACGTTGTCAAACACCTTGGCCATAAAGCTTAGGGCACCAAATAATCGGCTTAACCGTTGAGCTCCTGATTCTAGAATGAAATCCATTTATGGCGGTTAAATAAGTGCTTTTTGGTTTGGGTTGAGATCAATGAAAGGGAAAACAATTTGTGGTTTTCCCTGCCGTTTGGTAATAATTGTTTATACTACTTGAAATTAAAGTAAACACTTTTGTAACTTATTCGGAGGTGGATAAATTTGATAGAGATAATTTTGTTACTAATTTCCATTGGAAAATTATTATTTCTTTTAATGATTAAATTTTGAATTATTAGCTTAAATTTTTTAAGGTTTTATTTTAAATAGGCAACTCTGCCACTACCTTTTGATCATTAGTCAAACATGATCTAATTCGATTAAGCCGCTTTCATCTACAATATGATTTGAAATCTCTTAAATATTGTTATACTTTTCACAAAATCTGGATTGAATAAGTTTTATTGGCAAATATTTCAATTATTGTATAATAGCATTAAACAAGTATTAATCAATGTAACACTAATCAACCTTATCTATTCATAGGAAAATCATTCTCTAATTTCCTTAGAATAGACCGACTTCACTAAATATTGTTTTTGTTTTTTCTTTCAGGTTAAATATTGTCTGAAGAAGGTTCATACAGAAGAAATATATTTTTAAGTTTAGGGAAAGAATAAAAAAATTGAAATTTTCAACAAGGTTGTTCATAGTTATGATATGTGTAGTATACTTTTGGGGATATATATTTAAGTAAATTAACATTTGCAATGCCGATAAATAAATGACAAGGGCAGTTGCTAACTGTTTGTGGCAACAAGCTTGATTAACAAATGTTGTATGTGTCTTTTAAAGAGTATTACAATAAGAAATATTATAGTTTTAAACATTATTTTTTTCAATATTTATACCAATTTGGTTTTAATATTCACAGACATGTAAAAGCAACGTCTGTCGAGTCAACTGGTACTATAAACATTCATTCAGGCGAGGGCCTCAGCAGCCATGACAAAAACAATTAAACTTTCTTAAAATTTTTTTTTATTTTTCTTCAAATATATTTTCTTTTCTAAATAATCATTGCCCTACAATTATTAAACAAACAGTTTTAAAATTGTTGTTCTTTAGACAATCTGGTAATACCTAATTAAGTAACAACATCCAAAGTCATTTGTAAAAGTCTAACTGAAGACGCCTAAAATATTTTAAATAGTAATGAAAATTATAAATATGTAGATCTTTCTAGAGTAAGTAAAGGTGAACAAATTTAACAATATAAAATAATTTATAAAATTGCTCAATATAAATCAACAGTTGTCGTTTCTGTTATTCAGACAATAAGATGAATAATATGAAAAGAAATACCTTTCAAAATGGTAAAGGAAATATTTTTAAGAGATCCTTCTACAAATAAAAAAAAAACTATGACTATATTTATTAGATAACAATATTTTCACACAATTAATTAAAATCTTTATAAAATTGGTATTGCAATTTATTCCGTTAAATTTCAGAAAACTGAAATAAAATTGCCCATTTTGACTCTCTTCAAAGGGAAATTTGGTGAGTTTGCGTTAAACTTGGAGAACTCTCATAAATTACCCCTCACACCACAGTTTATTATTAGTGTGTGTGAGTGTATGTATGAGTGTGAATGTGTGTGTCTGTGTGTGTATAAATCCTTTTTCACCGGTTTGTTTATCTTATATATGCAAAGAATTTTTGGCGAGATTTTTGTTTCTGTTGATTCCTTGTTGCCGGCAAAAACAAAGAAACAAAAGTGCGTACCACAACAAAAAAAATGATTTTTTTGTTTGTATTTGCAGCTTAAGCTATCAATTGATTGAATGTGCATGTGTATGAGTGTGTGTTTGGGTTGTAAGCCCATGGGGGAAATCGGTCTGGAATACCAGACTACTAATATTTACAAGAGCTTTTATTTGTCCAATAGATTTTCTTCAATATTTGTCCAGCAAAATATTTGTGTTTTATATTCAGTGAACACTTTCAAGAAAAAGCAATAAATGAAATAAATTTTTAAGAAAACATTTAAACTGAGTAAAAAATTGCAGTTACAAAACCAAAAATAATAATAGAAATATTTTAAAGAGGGTTCTGCCATTATTGTTATTATTTTTGAATGACTATAATTAGGTCTGTTTTTTGCAATTTCCAATGGGCCATAATTCAATTTGGGAGCCTCTGGCAACCTAATAACCCAGTTAAGAGCCAGAAAGGAGAGATAGAGCATAAACATAAATCAACATTCATTTGCAGAATGGTCAAAGCAATGATAATATCTAGATACTTTTCCCCCCTCAACTACATTCCCCTTTAAAACAAAATACACATAAAACATAAAACAAAGATACAACTCAAAGAGTCGTCGCCACTATGTGGGCCACATTCGGTTTGGGTTTGTGGGTCTTGGGGTTCAGGAGAGGCCCATTGTGAGAGGGGGGCAGCCATAGAAATGGCCAGGCCGCAGAATGAAACCAGCTTGAAATACATACAAACCCCAACAAATGCGGCAAAAAAAAAAAATAAAAAGATATTTAGTTTAGTTTAGAAAACTGCAGAATGCAAAATGCAACCAATGTGCCAATTTGCCACACACTTTTCCCGTTGCCCCTCCCCCCGCCATCCCTCGTTTTCGTCTGCCACTGTATCACCTAACCAATGGTAAAACAATTAAAAAATTCGTGTCAAAATACGAGCAAGAATTTTAAGTGCATTTCAAGGTTTCGCTTCTACGCAATGTGGCACAACAATTGCATAACGGAGAAACATTGACGGGAGGGGGTAAGACAGAGGGGGAAGAGAAACTTATTTAGTGTAAAATTAATTTTAAATTACACCCTCAACGAGCACACCAAAAATAAATATCTGTTTTTAATTAATTGCATTTTCCTTAACCGGCAAACGTACTTAATTATAATTTGTATTTAAATTTGGCGCCACTTTTCGGTTCATTAATTTTGCTTGATGTTTGCCTTCCCACGCCCCAAAAACCAGACAGTGAGTACCCAAGGGCATGCAGGCAGAGTAAAAATACAAAATACAAAAAAAATATCAACCATAAACAGACCCAAAAAATATAACGTATACGCACTGTGGCTGCAAAATGTTTTTAAAGGAGTTTTTGTTGGTTTCATTTGATTTTGCCAAAGGGCACTCGCTGGTTGGAAAGAGAAAATATACAAAAGTGAATGAAAAATTTGGGGCAAATTAAAGTTTATAAAGAATTTTGAATACTTTTTATACTTTCATGAACAAAAAAGTCAAAAAAATCAAAAGTGAAAAGGATAAAAAGACACGCTTGATTTGTTGTTAACATTATTTATATTTAAAAGTTAAAGAGAATGTCGGTAAGGTATAAGAATAAAGGGTTATTTAAGAGCCATAAAAATCTTAAAGTTAGTCATTATTTAATTTGAATATTGGTTTTAATTTAATGATTTTTATGTCCTTTTTTTCAATCAATATCTCTTTCTATCTGTGCAATTTTGCGGCAGTTGACTTGCAAGTTTATTGACATGCCTCACACATGTCACTCACACAAAACACTTGACTTCCAATGTGTGCAGATTGGCAGACAAGCTTCTTTTTTTCATCCTCATCATCATCGGATGTTAAATGCTTCAACCCCAAAACAGACTATTCCAGCTGGGCCCAGACTAGACATAGCAAGTACCATTCCCACTTCTACTCGAGTGCAACTTATCCATTTCGATTTACTCTTTTTTATTTACACCCTTTACCCACAGTGGGTTAAAAGTGGGTTTTTAATATAAAATGTATTAAAAAAATTAAATGGGTCTAGTAAACAGAATCATACTTTTTAATATACTTGGGTAAAAGCAGCTCATTGACGTGAACCGGCTCACTCGGTCTTTTTTTCGAAGAGAGCCAACTCGCTCATATCGCTCACTGGCTCACTTGCTGATAGTCATGAGCCGATAGTGATCGCAACCAACTTGAAAAAACCGAAGTAAAACAGGGAGGAAATCTGAGCTAGTGTGCCAAAATGAGCTAGTGAGCCAAAATGATCTAGTGTGCAAAAATGAACTAGTGTGCCAAAATGAGCTAGTGTGCCAAAATGAGCTAGTGGGCCAAAATGAGCTAGTGTGCCATAATGAACTAGTGAGCCAAAATGAGCTAGCGTGCCAAAATGAGCTGGTGAGCCAAAATGAGCTAGTGTGCCAAAATAAGCTAGTGAGCCAAAATGAGCCATACTGAAGGAACAAGCTCAGTGGCTCAGTTCAGTAGTGAGCCATTCATTTTGGCTCATGAGCTACCCAAGTATACTTTTTTTACCCTGTACCCATAGGGTAAAAGGGTATATTAAAGTCGCCAAAATGTATGTAACAGGCAGAATTAAGCATTTCCGACCCTATAAAGTATATATATTCTTGATCAGCATCAACAGCCGAGTCGATTGAGACATGTCCGTCTGTCCGTCTGTCCGTCCGTCCGTCTGTCCGTCCGTCCGTCTGTCCGTCCGTCCGTCTGTCCGTCCGTATGAACACCTAGATCTCAGAGACTATAAAAGATAGAGCATCCAAATTTGGTGTGAACATGCGTCTAGTGTGTACACAGATCAAGTTTATTTCAAATTTTTGCCACGCCCACTTCCGCCCCCGCAAATCGCGAAAACGTATTACTAGAGCTGTATTAAAGATATCGTATTCTTACTTGGCACACCTAATTATATATCAAAACTGGACCAGCTGACCAAATTTAGTCAAAATCGGACAATAAATATCGGAGATATACCTATATGACTTTTGCACTGAATTGCCAAGGCGACATTGGCTGCCAAGAGTGAGCGAGACAGCATGCGTTCGCTGTTGCTGCATGTTATAGAGAATTTTGCATGAAATTTATGGCGATTTCGAGGATATTCTATTTCATTTAATATAACTAGTTGGTACAGGGTATACTCAATGTCGGCAGGGACGACTTGCTTGCTTCATTAAGATAAGCCATTGAGATGTCTTTTCGATGCAATGGGAATCATTTTTATAGATCATCTTTGCTCCCTCTAAGTCACTTCTCAATACGTAAGACGCTGCAAAGTCCTTCGATCGAAGGTACTTACTGCTGAGCAGTTTGTTGCTTTGGTCAAGGCTAAACCCAAAAAATGAACTTTCTTATAGAAGAATAATCTTATCTAAATTTTTAGGAGACATCCTGATGCAGGGTACTACATAGTCATCACCCTATTGTTTGCTTTTTCCGCTCCTTGCCCGGGTTTGTTTTGTGTATATATATATTAAATCTAAACATTTGTCAATCAATTTCAAGCTAGACAACTTATGTATGTATTTCAAAGAGTTCGTTTTGGCAAAAAAAAAGCAACACATTGATTTGATTTCAATTTTAGCATTTTCAATTTGGCTTTAAAATGTTCAATGCATTTGTTGCACATGAATACGTCTATGAAGGTTTTTAGAAATGAGCCATTAAAATGCGGAATAATCATTAAACAACAGCGAAATAAATGCAACGAAATTATTCAAATGGTTTAAATGGCATTATTTAATTAAACTCATTACTATAATTTATTTCTAGCGCAATTAGAGTCTTGCTTTCATACCCTGCAGAAAAAAGATGCCCTAAATAATGCCCATCAGGCATGTGAAATCATATGCGACTCCCTAAAGTCTCTATGTGGTAGACTTCATCAAAAGTCTGCCAAATTACAGTCTGTATAGGTTTAAAGATCTTGCAAGCAATTGATATTAAAATTTGGTTTCTTTTGGTCTCCAGCTTTCCCTGTAGTTTACACAAACATTAGTTGCAGGGTATTGCATTGTCCACACCTCGAATTGCATTTTTGCATTTATTAAAAATTTCAAAGTTCTTTCTAATATGTAATGCAGAATGTTAATACCTAGTTGCAAGTGGGTTAATAATGGTTGTTTAAGGGGATTACAAATTGGTAAACTGTCAAAGAAAAGTTTAAATATGTTGCAATTTTTGTTGTGATAAATCAGAAATGTGTCGTTGTTTTTGTAATTTGCAAAGTTTGCCATAAATTTTCGAAAGTTTAAAACTCCTTAGCTTGACAACTTTTCACCTGTGAATGGATAACTTGCTGATTTATTATAGTCACGTAAGTTATATAAGTTTATATGTATATACAAAGAAAAACTAAAAGAACGAGCTTACGAGCCATGCTAAAGTTCGTATACCCTTGCAAAGTGTCTTTTTACATAACCAAGCTGAATTATTGAAAAGCTTTAAAAAGGTCTTTGAAAAACAAGTTATTTTGGTCTTTTCTATGGCAGCTGTAGCATATAGTCGACCGATTAAGCCAAAGCTGAATAGAGATATTTCTATATATATTAATCTTACAACAACCAACAAAAAAGTTGTTGCTCTAAAACTATATAACCGATGGTTCTTTTGAAAAGCTATATAATATATCCAATGTAGGGTATATGATATAGTCTTACCATCGTGATGATTCAGAGATATACAAATGTATTAAGCCTGCCACGTGTAAAAATTCATTTTGGTTTTAGTTAAGTTTGGTAGGGTCTCGGAGGAGATCATGTTCATCCAGAGAGACGGGCAAGGCTAAATGAAGTCAGCTCGTCATCCTGATCAAGAATAAATATTCTTCATACAGTCGGAGATGCTTTTTTCCATGCGTTGCGAACATCTGACCAAAATTAATATACCTTTTCTGCAGATGTATAAAAATGATGAAAACTTGTAAATAATTTCAGCTTTAATATTTATAGCGAATATCAGACACCAGCAACTCCAACTTTGATCTACCGCAGTGTTATGTTAAATAAGAATATGAGTTAATCAAAAATGTATACCAACAATAGTTAGATCCAAATAATATATATGTACATATATGTAAGGTGGCAAAGCTAGACATGGTTGGTGTGGCAACCTAGTGGCAAGCAGAGAGAGACAGTGGCAGACAGTCGTAGCAGTTGATCAGTCGAAAAGTCGTAAAGTTTAAGTTGAATTAAGTCGCTAAAGTGCTCGTCAAAGAAACTAATTTTGTAAACCTAACCTAAAATATGTTTTATCAATGAACTTTAAACTCTTTACATATGTATATAGAAGTTTCACATGGCATTAACAATTACAAAACCAATAATCCTACGATGTTTGAGCCGTTTAAATTATCTCATTTCATTCGACTTAGAATATCGGGTAATGTTAATGGTAACTTTTGGTTCAAAAAATTAAACTAATAGTAACAAAATATTAAAAATTGATTTATATCTACTAGTGGATCAAATAAAAAATCGACAACTTTGAATTTCTTTCTATAAAGTCTGGAATCGTATTATATGCGATTCAAAGTTAACTATGTATTATTGCTTACTAAATTACTATAATAAAAAAAAATTCTTGAAATTCTGTGAATAAATTATTATTAAGTGTATGTCGGAAATTGAGATATTTTTTAATATTTAATAGTAATATTCAAAAAGAATGTAAATACTAACGTATAATGACATTTTAAAGAAAACAGAAATGTTAGAAAATGAAAGTCTTTTCCGGACATTACAGAGACCAATGTCAAACTTACCGGGAAGTAGGATCGAGACCCATAGGCTTGTATCGGCCTAGTGTGGTGCCCCGGCGGTGGGCCGAAAAGTGACAGTCTCGAGGAATACAAGTGAAAAAGAAGGGCAAGAGAGGAAATTCACTCTGGATACAGTCGGCACTCACTCAGCTCTTGGTAAGGAAGACAAAAGAGTAAAATACTGCTGGAACAAAGGTACCCCGTTCCCGACATGTACAATAAGTTTTCTTCTACTCATTTATAAGTTTAGACCCTTCAGTATAGCCCAAGTTTATTAGTTATTAGATAGGTCATGATGGAAATATTTTTTTGTATTTCTACCACATTTTTGTAGCACGCGGGGTAAGCACGGACACCCTACCAAGAGTGGTAAGGCGACAGCGCGATCAATCTGAGGGGCAGTCGTTATGAGGTTTCGATACCGAGTAGAGGCAATAATAAAAGTGTTAACGATAATTAAAAATAAAAAATTAATTTCATTTCATGTGCCCACAACTTTGATTTGTTCTGTTTCGTTTTTCAAAAATTTGAACTAAAACTCCAAATGGTCTTTTTCTTTACTACAAGTCTTTGCTCCACAAGCAGCTCTATGAACAAAAAGAAGAATAAATTATCCTTTAGAGTTATCTCTAGTGTTTCAGTCATATATAATTGCTACACTTTAGCATTAAGTGATAAACAAGTAAAAAGAGAACATAAATTAGCAACATTAAATTATATTTATATTTATAATGACCCACAACCTATTATGAAATAGTTTTGCAGGAAAAAGCTCTAAAAGGAAACAGAAATTTAAATGTAAATTAGCGCCAAAAATTTGAGAACTGGGACAAACAGTTGGCGACGCATTGTTGACCATTTATCATATTAAGTATACGCCATAACAGCAAACTTAGTTTCGGACAAAAATTTTAATTAAGTCAATTAAATGTCTGGTCACATATTTGCCATACCATTTTGGCATACTTAATAAAAGTTAAAGTGTCCCAAGCGACCATTTCTTACTGACTGATGAACGACTGGACCCAGTTATTACTTATGTATGTAAGCATGTTTCTACATACAATTGCCAACAAAACCATTTGCAAATTTTTTGCCTTCAGGGCATAACCAAAAAGTTCAATTAACATTTGAAATTTGAAAATTTGTTGTAAATATTTACAATGTTTTTGCCCAGCATTTAATTGCAATTGAATTGCACACAAATAAACCGCAATATAATAATTTTCATCCGGGTTAAAAGCACTTTGCAGTGACCCTTGGCCAAAACATGAATGACGATATTAATGAAACGCCGTACATAATGAATTTTAATGAAAAGATATTGATTTTGGTTAATGAATTGGCCTACCTATTGATATCTAAATAATTGCACCACATGATTAGAGGGGTTGCACGAGTATTAGGATCAATAAAATTTGTGGTGCAGTTAAAAAGAGTTAAGGGTTAGAATTGTTTTTGTAGATTACTAACTCAAACTTCTAGCATTTTATGATGTTTAAACCAATAAAATATGGTATTTAAAGCATATTATCTATCTTTTTTTATCTTCATTAAGAGCAAGTATATATGTATAAAATAAACCAGTAATTAAAATTCAAATGAGTTAATTGAGGTCATCAGTGATCCCCAGTAGGATCCCTAGATTTAGATGTGAATCCACGAATAAGTGAAAAATAATCGCAAATTATTTCACAGATAGTGTAAATTTCGTTTAATGAGTTCTGAGTTCAGTTCACGAAATTTCCATTCCGAAAAAGAGGGTATCAGCTAGTTCATCAATTGAAAGCTGCTCGACTATTACTTGATAATTAAAACTACACAAAACTATGCACATTTATCAGTAAAATACTTAATAAAATTAAAATTCGCATTTTTATTTTCTTATTTTGAATTAGACGAAAGAAAAACTCTTAACATAAATCTTAAAAACTTTTCCATTTAAGTTGGCTCATTGTCAAAATTTCGAGTAAAAGAGATAGATAGATCGAAACAATAAGATAAGGAGACGAAGAGAAGAGTGGGAAAAATGCAAATTTATATTTCCCACACTCTCATTTTATTTGCCTTATTATGTCAACAACAAGGACAACAACAATATTAGCAAGTAGGCTAGTTAGTGACAGGGAAATAGGGGAGAAAGGGAGTGGAAGTGGGAGTGCGAGTGAGAGCAGAGACCAGGCACTATTTTAATTTGGCCCAGGCACCGGTTGCGGGTCTAAGCTCCAACTGCTGCGTTTTTCCGGCTCCAACTAGGCAGGCTAGTTAACCGCAATAATTTATGCCTTTGAGCCGTGTTTGAGTCAAAGTCTTTTGTGTGGGTTCTCTCTTTATAGTAAATGTGTGTGTGTGCATGTGTAAGTGTGTTTGGGTGTGTGTGCGAATGCACATAATTTTGCCTATTAAAGTAAAACACTAACAGCGTTTATCATTACAAGCATCGCCATGCCAGAGCAACAATAACAGCAGCCAGCCACGTTGCGCATCCTTTCGTCGACGCCATTTTGTTTAGTTTGTGTTCGTATGTGTGTGTGTGTGTGTGTGTGTGTGTGCATGAGTTTCCGCCTGTAAGTATGCCTCGCACTTCCTAATGCAAAAAAGCGACTTTTCAGCACAAATTTTTAGCAAAATTAAAATATTTATGTTGCCGACGTGCTTAATGCCTGCCGCTCCTCTGTCGACAGTCCTCGTCTTACTCTCTGTTTAGTTTTTAGAATGAGTATATATGTGTATGTGTTTGTGGTAAATGTGTGTGTGTGTTTGCGTGTCTGTGATGTGAATACGTGCGTGGCCAGGATGATAATAACGGTGCTGAGCAATGGTTACCCTTACAATTCTCTAAAAAAAAAAAACAGAAATATTACTGCTTTAGAGATCGCGTCGTGGACTCTAGAAACTGCAACGCACTGGCAACGCCAAAAGTAATGACTCCTTCAAATTCAAAGAGCTAAAAATATTTAGTTCTCGTTTTATTTACTAATAGTTAACAAATAATAAAGAGATTGGAAAAATTATAAAAAGTTTGGAAAAAAAAAAAAACAAAAACGTCTAAAATGGATCTTCTGGAATGGAAAATCTATTGGTTATAGTTTGTTTATGCTTGTTTCTTAACGAAAAATGTAACAAATAAATTAATAATTTTATTGTATTATGATTTATTATTATGATTTAACTTAATATTTAATATCCTCCTCTTCACACTAGTTTTTAAAACTTCAAAAGAAGTATATGAACAATTTTACTTATATGTAAGTTTAAGCATAATTGATTCTGATTGATCCATTTAGAAAAAATACTTGAAAAAAGCACTAAAAAACGACTCTCAAACGATTTTAACTAATGGTATTAAAATATTCGAAATGTTTGCTTTATGGTTCAATAATAAAATTTTAATCGAAGCTTATCTTAGGTTTATGTTTATTTGAAAAGAGTATTTGATATTCATGATACCATAAAGAGAAACGTTCCACTTCCTGTTTTTATGTAGCTGCATTAACTTCCATCTCACTTTTAGCTGCCCCGTCCGCCTTGATAACCATGCCACGTTATCTCCCCAAAGACAACATCGTCATGCAATGTTGCCACTTAATGTTCGCGCTTTAGCAATATGAGTTGCAACAACATTCTCCATTCGTACAAATACCCCAACCTAACCCAACCCAACCCCACCCCACCCCATCACTTGGCCATAACAAGCATTTTCGCATATTAAAAACAATATATTTTGCAAACATTTTGGTATCCGGTCCTCTTGTCCGTCCAATTGTTTTGCATTAAACCGAACACGTATAAATTTTCAACGTTTTTGTTTGCTACTGCAAATTAATCACATTCAACTTAAGTTTTTATGCACTTATTTTTTGTGCAAATTAAATGAATTTTTAAAGTGTCATTAGTCGCGGAGAAAGAGAGGCGTGGCATAAAATAGAAAGGAGGAGTTGGAAAAGAAAAGATACATAGATAGATAGAGCAAGGGGAAATGGGAGGACAAAAGTAAATTAAGCCCAATTCCTCAGGCGTTACTTGGGTTTTTTCCTCATTCTTTTTCAGTATTTTTATTTCCTACTCTGTGTTTTTTTTTACTTTATTTTTACTTTTCTTTTCGCTTTTCTTTTACATTCATTTCTCCCATTTGCCGTCTGTTTCTTGTTAAAAACGTGCAAATTTATGGCTATTTTGGGACTTGCCGCAGCCTGCGGTTAAAATGTTTTTAGATTTTTCTCCTTTTGCCTTTTTGCGGAACTTTTTCTTACCAGTTTTTCCCTTTTTTCATTCTGATGGTGTTGTGTGGTTTCAGTTTAAAGTTGAAATTACTTCTATTTGCTCTTTTAATTGTCACCTTGTCCATATGCCCAAGATAATGGTGTAATGTAAGAGAATCTAATGTGTTGAGCTTCTATGTATATGTAAGATATATAATAAATTTGATGTATGCAAGTACAAAAGAGATCTATCAAAAGGACAAAAGAATGTAAACTGTTTAAGAGTTATACATATAAGCTTTTTTCTTGTTTTTTATTTCTTTATTGTAAGTAATGCATAAGTGCTTACATCCCCTCTCCATAAATGTAATCATTCGAAATAAAAGAAGGAATCGAACTCACTCTTCACTCTTAACTCTTTACCAATTTCTCAGTCGACTGCATTTGATTCCATTTCATTTCTCATGCGGCATGCCACATGCAACTCCAGCATATGGGCCAATAGGTCCAAATGAATTCAATTCCATAACAAATGAACTGCAAAACAGATGTCCATCTCCGAGTTCCAGATACGGTCAACTGTGACATAAACCAAGAGGCAATGAAAATGATGAAGAAAACGGAAATTAAGTAGAAAGACAACCAAAAAATGAATCCGCAAAAAAAAAAGAAGAGGTAAAATGCAAAAAAAAAACGGAAATTGCTGAAATTTGCAAGGAATGCATTTGGTTCAGTTGAACATCTTTTCTGTTCTTTTGTTCATTCTCTTAAATTTAAACAACTAAAAGCTTGTCCTTTCTACACACACACACACACAAACGAACAACAAACAAACAAAAAATTCGACAAAACTAAAATCCCTCCCCCCTCATCCCTTTAAAACACAAACAGAGGAAAAAAATCCACCGCACAAACTGTATACTGTCTGATGGAGGAGAGTGTTTGTGTCGGTGAGACTGCGACCGCATTTCGCACAAATATTGACACATGTATGTAACAGGCTGAGGCTGAAGCATGACCAGGATGAGGATGAGAAGGATGAAGTAGCAGTCGGCCATTAGATGATTTATAGGTCAGAGATGGCAGAAAATCGAACCGAGCTCCAAACAAAAGCGAAAACGAAATCGAAATCCAACAGCAGCTGCAACACATCAGAGCCCGAACCCAGAACTCATCGTCATTCTCTCTATCCTCTATTCTTCATCTTCATCCTCTTCCCATTTCCATTCCTTGTCGACTTTTTATTCGTTTCGTGTTTCGGACCCAAAATTGAAATGGACACTTTATGGACACGGTATGACCTCGGTCCATGGACTCCCTGCTTTCCGTTCGTTGGTTGTAATTAACGTAAATTCCACTAATGAAAAATACTCCTGGATATGTTTGTTGCAGTGACAGGACAACATCGAGTCCGGGGGAAAAATGATAGAAAAAAGTGTTGGGTTTCACTGGCACATTGTTATGCACATTCCACCTTCTCTCTTCCTCTCCCTTTACCCCTCTATTGTTGTTGATTAATATTGCATTTGAACAATAGAAATTGATTCGGGTCATGGCTGGACCCAAAGCACCTACTAACATGTAGGTTCTACTCTCTATATGCACCACAGGACATTGGCACTTTGACAGAGGGGAGTGGGAAAACGAATCTCAAATGGCGATATGAATAGCTCGAAAAAGCAAAGAACAAAGCTTTTGCCTTGAAGCAAATGTCATTGCATTATTCATTTTCATTTTAGGATCGAGGAAAATTTGAAAAGCCTTAAGCAAAAATTGAGTGAAAACAGCAAAAAAAAAAAAATTTTTATTGTATTTACATTTTCACTAATTGTTGGTTTACATGGAAAGGTTGGTTTTATAATAAGTTGTATATATAAAATATATATTATAATTTTTATAAAGAGAATAGATTTAGATTAATTTTTAATTAGTATTACATACATATATCCTGTATCCAAAGGGTAAAAAGTATATAAAAGTCATAAAAATGTCATACACAGACTGGAGGAAATATTTCCGATCGTTTAGATTATATATTGATCAGTATCAACAGACATGTCCGAGCATAAACACTGAGATTTTAAATGCTATAAGAGCTTGAACTACCATCTAATATCTACATATGCACGGGAACTTATTTTGGCACAGCTAATTATACAGCCAGCTCATTATCTGTAAGCCCAATTTTAAAAAATAAATTGGAGTTTAGTCTTAACAGGATTAAAAGTACCACAGATATACGAAAAACATTCAACATTTTCCGACAAGAGTAAGCGAAATCAAATGAGAAAATGGCATAATTTCATTTAAGGATAAGAAAGGATAACTATCTCATAACATGCTGTTGTGGAATGTTAAGAAAATTTTATTTCAATCTGAATGAAATTTCGTGGCAGTTTCGTTTCAATGTTTGACACTGGGTATATACCAAGTCGGCAGGGACAATTTATTTGCTTTATTTTATTTTTTAATTAATAGCTGTATGAATTTAGACGTAGGACACAGAACCATACTTTTTAATATAATTGATCAAAAGATGATAAAATGGATATACTTCTGCCTTTTTATACGACGGTTGAGCACAGGATTTCGCGAGTGCAACTTAAGATTGAAGACTCCAACATTCTGACTATACATACCACATAATCATTCATATGAATCACTTCTTTGGTTGTTGCACTATTTCCGTATTCCCCTTTCAATGATGCCACTTCGATCGCTTATTAGTGTGACCTTCTTTACATACGTAAATAAAACAAATTTTCAAACTGACTCAATTGCTTATTTTTTTGTGCTTTCATCTCTTTTTCGAATACCGACTTTGAGGTAGGGTATACATACATATATTACACAATTTATACTACGTTTAACTGAAATGGGAAAACGATTTCATCGATTTCCATATAAAATTCGAAAATTGTAATAATTCTTGTCACATTCTGGCCTGATTAGTTTGCAATTCCGTTGATAATATCATACTAAAATAATAATTAGTTTTGCATAATGTGACCTATTCCTGCTCAATGTTAAATTATATCCCACTTGTATTACCACCCTCCCCTTTTGCCCACACAAAGCAACAATATTCAATTACAAACATTGGCAAATGTTCTAAACATTTTGAGTGTCTGCTTGAAATTAATTTGTTTGTGTAATAGGACAAACTAACACTGTTGCTATCTCTGTCTATCGCATACATACAAGCACACACACACACATAAATATTGCTACACGGGCATACACCTGACTTGGTAGGTGTTCAGATAAATTGCGTACGTGTACACAAACATATGAACAGGAGTGAGGTCCTTTTGGTCCTTTGGTAATTGTAATGCGAGCAAATAAACGAGCAACTGGAACACGAATATTCATACAACTATGTATGTATGTATGTATGAAGGACATGTCCAAACACACATACACACACAGCCGAACACAACGAGCAGATGAAGTGAAAAGCAAATGGTAACAGGACAAATGCTTAATTTGGGTGGCAAATTGTCCTGTAGCATCTCCCATGCAAATGGCTCTCGCTAAATTTCACAAGCAGCAACAATTTTTTAATTTCGCCCTTTTTTGTTGTTGTTATTTGGTAGGAAACAAGTTTTCGTAACAAAAATTTGAATTTATATCCTGCCAACACCTGCGTATTATCCTGCTGGTTAACATCAATCGAATAAAGTTTTTTCTCATGTGAATATGGTAAAATTTTATTGAATTTTCAGAACGTAAAGCAAACAAAAAGTACAAAATTTAATCCAAACTAGTTTTAATTAAATATTTTTGTAAAATATGCGAATGATGCTTAAAACTTAAGTGCAATATTAAAACAATATTTATATTCAATATCCATATAAAAAATATTTCTTCATGATTAACCAGATGAGCTCAATGCAAAGTGAACTGTTCTTCATGCGGTAAACGCAATTTGTATATTGGACTGACTTCAGTAATATTTTATCCTGGAATAAAAGACATTATATTATTTAAAAAAAATATTGAGACTAAACTTAATATGGATCAATGGAGAAGTATAAATTATAGCTTCAATTTGATTTTTGGCATTTTAGTTGTAATATTTGATTCTTTTCTTTTAGCTGTATATTAGTTAGTTTAATCCTAAAATGTAAAGAAATTACTACTCATTCACAACGATTCCCCAAAATGGAAAGGTTTATTTGTACTACATTATTCCACTTTTCATCTTCCTGATAATTTTTTAGGACATTTAGAGAAACATACACAGTTTTTAGTAGTTCGTTTTTCATTTCCAAATAAGAACGGAAATTTTTAACTGATGAAGACAGTTGTTCATATGGGTCATTAACCATTGCATAGAAATATATAAATTTGTTATTTCGAGATGGAAAATGCTTTCACTTGAAAGTTAAAGTTAAAGCAAATATTCGTTATACTGAAAAGCGTTATAGAGAGAATAAAATACACTAAAAATAGATCCAAATTTTAGTGTTCTTAACATTGATTCGCTATAAAGAAGACTTCGTTATATAGGAGTTCGTTATATGAAGTTTCGACTGTATTTTTGTATTTTTCTTTTTTTTTTACTCTCTCTCAACATTCCATTTTAGGTGCATTTTGTACTTAGTTGAATTCCCATAGTTCATTTCGAGTCAAATGAGAAATATGTGTGCAAAAAATGCTGTGTGCTGTATGTATATTTTTCATTTTATTTATTTGCCAGCGGAAGTTTTGAAGCGGCAGCCAGTGTACATACACAGGATATTAAAAGGACACGTAGTCATGCATGTAAAGTGCCCACGGCATTGGCGCCTCCTCTAGGCCACATATGGAAGCTGTCGTCATGGAAAACGTTTTTTTTTTCTCGTTTTTTTTGTTGAGTTTTTTGTGACATCCTTTTTTTTTTTTTTGCTGAATTATGACTGCAAGGGGGCAATGACTTCCGAAAAAAAGTAATGAAAAAGAAAAAGGAATGGGTAAACCTTCTGGACAAAGGGATTTCAGTGGCAGTTTTCTAGCTTGAGCTTCTTTTGTGGCGTAAGTTAACGTTAAGTGGGAATTTTAATTAAAACTCTTAATGAATTTTTAAATGTTTGTCAAAAAAAGAAAAAGCAAACAAAATGGAGCACCTAACTAACCAACCAAGATATTCCTCAAGTGAGAACTTAAAGAGCAAACAACGAAAATAAGGCGAAAATCGGAAAACTTTGCTGTTTCAGCATAAAAAAAGGAAATTTGCCTTCTTTCTTTGTTCACATTCGTTTGCTCGTTTTTTCGTTTTCTTTTTGCTGAAATTATGACCACAAAAGGCAGGAGCATGAGCCAAAAAGTCATGACGTGACCACCACACAATGCTGCGGTCAACACGATGACCATTTTGGTTGATGATGATCCCTTGGCCCTGTGCCTGGTCTTGTTTCTGTTCTCTGCTCTGCACTAATGGGAATTTCAACTATTTTAAGCTTCCTTTTTTTTGGCTGCTCTCTCTTTAGTTTACTTAACGAGAAATTATATTCACATTAATTAAATTGGATTGCGTTTTTTCTTTGTGGTTTTCTTTCAGTTTTTAACTTTCGGTTTATTGTTATTTTTTGTATGGAAGTAGTGTGGTCAACGATTAGTCATATTATTGTAATGAAATTCTATCAGTTTATGTAGTTCGATATAACTGCTGGAAGAGTATTTCATTTTTGCCTAAGAGCTTCACGCTTTTAGCTCTGAGCTATAGTTTTATTTATACTTTTTAAGCAATTTACTTAATTAGCATACTGAAATCATTAATTCAAAAAGTATATACTTATATTTCAACCATCAATCAATTAAATATTTAAATCAACTTTTAATACTTCACAATTGTATTGATTTTTGATTCTTGTTGTCCGAAATTTTATGTATAAAATTTAATTTGCAATTATTTTAAAAGTTTCCTATTTCTAACAATTGAAATATGGTAATATATGTTTATAATATTTACGGCCATATTTTCACAATTACTAAAAAATATTACGCATACGCACTGCCTTCAATGGCAAACATAAAATAAGAATTAAAAAAACGAATGGAATAAAACCGGAAGTGAAGTTTATCAACTGCTGGCAGCAGACAGACAACAATTTTCTATTTGCTTGTTGATTTTCATTTATACCATTTTGCCTGTCCCAAGGCAGCAGGAGAGCTCAACTAAATGGCTTCCTGTTTGGGGTCCAGTGTTGCTTGTTCCGCCTCAGTGTCGCCTCTGTGTGAAAGAAGATATATTATATGTAGATGCAAACAAATATACATATATCAACTATCAACATGATTTTTTTTTTTTTTTTTGCTTATTCCTTTTGCTGCAAATTGTAATTTAAAACATTTTGGCCAGCAGCCAAGTAATAATTTGAACTGCTGCAACTCGTCCTGGCAACGGATTCGCATTTTGAATTGTGAAATGGTGGAATTGATGCGCTTGGCTAAACAAAGTTACAGCTCGAAAACGAAGCCGGGAGTCCTAGCTAGCATTGTTATCGTATCCACATTTTTTTCTTTCTTATTTTCTTTTTTGGTCTGTGCTGCTTTAGCTGGGCGTATCAACGTGACTCCTTGAGAATAGCATTTTATTGCTCCAAACAACATGGGGTAAAGTCAAGTGTTGCAGTTGCGCGCAATTATTCGTCCTGCTTTTGGTTTGCCTTGGTTCGGCGCAATAAATTCTATTAAAATGCAATTTGAAGGGTCTGTGATTTTAAAGCAAGCAACTGGCATCCTTTGCTGTTTGTTATTCCAACAACTGAGCCCAGGCCTTTTCTCCTCTACGCTCTCTATCGCTCTTGTCTACTCCAATTTAGATTTATGCAATGATTATGCCCGTTTTTTTCGATCTGAAGTATACGTATTTATGGCTTGATTCGATGAGCCCGCCTGAGTCAGCCAAATCCTTGATCCAATTGTGACTGAGAATTTATCTAACTTATGGCTAATTACCTCCACAGAAAAAGAATCTACCTCAAAAATGAATTGGGAACATTTTGTTGTTCCTATCGCATGACGAAAATGAAATCTGATAACTTTGCTCTTCCATTCGTTATTTCCGTTTTCTTTTTTGTATTCTTAATTAAGTGCAAGCAAAGGATCTCTTTTTCTGTTCTGTTCTGTTCACAAAGTGAATCAAACTCAAATATATACTATATACTATATATAAAATGTTTTTCCTCTTCCGTCTTCTCCTCTTTTTACGTACTTGTAGTTACTTTTATTTGTCCGCTCATGCGATGTATTTAATTGCATCCCAATGGAGTGCAACAAGCAGTAAACAGCAAACAAACAGCAAAGGGCAAAAATGAAGGAGACCAACTTGGCTAGCAAGGGCAAGTGAAGAGGTAAAAGAGAATAAGATGGAGAAGGGGTAAGGCGTAGGGGGATGCGACAAGGTAATCGAAATTTTACTTGCCAAAAAAAGAGTTGACGAACTTTGAGAAAGGGGAAAAAATAGAAGAGTTTTACTTCAAAGGAAAAAAAAAACAGGGGGGAGAAGGAAAAACTATTTTCCAAAGCAGACTCTTATGTCTCCATTTACGTACATATGTACACATGTATGTATGTACATATGTCGTTCCAAACATATATACTAAATATAAGTATAAAATTGTACATAAGAAAATATGCATTTACATATGTTTGCTTGCTTAGATAAACCTGCATCTTCTGTTTGGTGATGTTTGCTTTCCTTTTCATAAATGAAAATTCCTTTGTGAATTATGCTTTTGAGAAATATTGCCAAAGGAGAACGAAAGTAAATGGAATTTAGATATATCTTCACTTCTGAACTTATACTAAAAAAAAGAAAAAGTTGTAATAATTCAAAGAATTATGCCTTTGAGAAATATTCCCAAAGGAAAAAGAAAATAAAGGAAATTCAAAATCTCCTGCGGAGCAAACTTAACTAAAGAAAAGAATTAGAGATAAATTGGATTAGGTTTTAAAGTTTAAGAAAATCTATTCTTAATACGAGTAAAGGGGTACTATTGAGATAGTTGATAATAATAAAGATCGTTACCAAATTTTTGTTTAATCAAATGAAGTGTTTAGCTTAGGAAGAAGGGAATGAAGAGAATTAATATAACTTTTCCTGAATCATGAACATTCTAATCATAGTTTCAAAAATTTTCTTTTTTATTTGTTTGCCGTTGACTTTTAATATAGTTTCTTCAAATCTCATTGAAAAAACTATAAATTTGGATAGATAGAAAAAAAACTAAAAGGATGGGCTAACTTCGGACGCGCCGAAGTTCGTATACCCTTGCAAACTGTCTTTTGGGCTGGTTGTTCCTATAAGCATAAATCCGAACAATTCGGTTGAAACTTAACAGAGATATTTCTATATACATAAACCAAACCTAAAACAAAAACAAATTTCGTGAAAATCGCTTTTAAAACACCCAAGTTGTTGCTCTAAAACTATATTCTTGATCGATCATTCCTATGATATAGTCATCCGAACCGAACGATTCCGACATATACATACAATGCAAACAACAAATAAAAGCCTGCGTATAGATCTGTAGCTTTAAGGGTCTCGGAGGAGATCGTGTGGATCTAGAGTCTAGATTCTAGACAGACGGATAGAGCTAAATCAACTCAGCTCCGTTGCAAACTTCTAACCAAAATCAATGTACCCTTGCAAGGATATAAAAATATGTCGTTAAAATTTCATGACCATTCGTTCATAATGTATCCCTGAACATGGTTAACTGGTTTTTAATACACTTGTTTGGCTCACTAGCTCAGTTTGGCTCACTAGTTCAGTTTGGCACACTAGTTCTTATGGTTCGCTCAACTGGCGATCGCAAAGTGAACTTATAAACTATCTACAAGTGAGCCAGTGAGCCATATGAGTGAGTTGGCTTACTTCGATAAAAAGAACGAATGAGCCAGTTCACCTCAATGAGCTGCTTTTACCCAAGTATAGTTTTTAACCACAGATGTGCATGGTTTTTTACCATTTCAACAGGTATGTACATTCATGTATATACATTCATTTATTTTTGAAGTTTCATTTTAAGTTTAAGTTCTATGTGGATAGGGAATCGATACGATTTAGGTAAACAATATATATATGTAAGGTGGCAAGGCTTGACATAATTGGTGTAACAGTTGATTACTTGAAAAGTCGTAAAGTTGAAGTTGAAAAGTCGTAAAATTGAAGTTGAATTAAGAAACTAATACATATATTATATCGAAAACGTTTAGTATGAATGTGGAATATTTTGATTTGTTGGCTGCAAAGTGCATGCTATCAGAAAAGTTGTGTCTTGAAAAGAAACTCTTAGATGGAGTTTGGGGTCCTTGAATATTTATGGTGCAGCAATATTAGACGTTTAATTTGTATTTTTATTTCAAAACCTCTAACAGACTTCTGATTGCTAGTCAATCTGCCATACTTCCCCATTGAAATTTCTGAAAATTTACTTTATTGTATTGTTGATCATTACCACATTTCTCAGTGGTATCCAATTTAATGACTGGATTACTGACTTGATTTGATTCACCAAGCTATCGTCTGGTTTAACTTTAACGTCTAAAATTAACTCTCCTGTTAGTGGATATTGCAATTGGTTATACATACATACTTATTACGATTTTGCACCCGAGACCTCCCAGCAACTTGTACATTTTTCAAATTTCTTCATTATGAAATGATTTTCCTAAGCTAATCGTTACATATTTAAAAATGTTCCAAATGTCATTTCATAAACCCATAGATTTAGAGTACATTTAGTTTTATATCTAAGTCAGATTGTGGCTAAAACTTAAATACTTATGAATTCTTATTTCTTTCCAAATATTTGTTACATTGTCAGGAATCTGCATATATGTCTTCATATACAACTGATCCCAGTCTTAACTTGATATTTCAGTGTTGGAATTTATTCTTATTTTATATAAATAAATTGAAAAATGAGACAGGCATTTATCATTTGTAGCAACAAACAAAAGTAGCAGCTGAACCAAATAAATAAAATGCAAAGCCTTCAGCTTAAGGATATGTAGGAACCCCAAACTCTCTCCCCGACTCAGCTCTCACTTCATTTTGTTGCTTTCAACTGCAAATGTCGACTCCATAAAACTATCAACAAAAAATTAAAATATTTATGCACATTGTACGTGAGGCTCAAGTTGTTATATCATTTTGCCAAGCATTTCTCTCTATCATTGTCTCCTTTTTCCCCCTCTCTTTCCTCTCTTTCTCTGGGTGCTGTTTCGCTTATACTGTGAGAATTTGTTTATTGTTTTTAATAAATGTCAACAAATTTTCTACTGGGATGTCCTGGCAATTAAAGAAACATTTTTGAATTTAAACACAGTTGCACACAAATGCATTTCGCAGGGCGATATGATTAATGTAGGGTTGTCAACGCAATGCAAAGTGTCAAAAATAAAAATTCCGTTACTTAACTGTTGCGTAATGAATTTGATATATGAATACCCTGTTTTCTTTTTACTATTATATAAGGATCATCATCTTCTTACCAATATATGTTTAAATATACATATCCAAAAATATTAATAATTGTTTGATTATAAAATGGAGTGGGCAACATCTATTAATCATTTTAGATCTTTAAAATATACAGATTTCCCGTAACAAATCTGCAACTTATATCGTTAGGAACCTAGCACTATATCACTTTTTTTGGTTGATGAATAATATATATTTATATATATCTTCTGGGATGTGTTCAATTGTGCAATGCCAATTGCAAGGGTATAAAAGCCTTACCACAAAAAAAAAAACAGAAATGAAAAAATTGAGAAACTTTCAATGCATTTGCTTTGCATTGACATGATTTATGGCGCCACCAACTGGGGACAATTGGACAATTGTTTTTTTTTTTTTTTCTTTGTATTTGAGGTTGGGTAAGGGGGTTTTGTGGGCGGCGTGGTTGGTCTCTAGCCGCTTATGGCTCTAGTCATTTATTTAACGTACATATGCGAAAAGTGAATCGTGCTGCGATTTATTCGATTGGAAAAATTGAATTATGCACATTTGATGGGCAAATTTTTGCAAAATATACTATTAAAGTGTTTTGCAGCAATTCAATTTCTCACTCTCTCTTTAAATTGTTTTGTTAGCTATTAACTTTCAAATCGAATTACTGTAAAGTAGTGCAAGGAATGAAAAAAAATAACTGTAAATGAAATGCTTTCTCCGGTTTCTCGAAATTCAATTAATTCGCTTGTTGTTAATGCTTATTCGCTCTTTTGCTTTTCGCTCTCAACATCTTTGCCAACTCTGACGTGATGCAAATGTCAATTAACGGTAAGCTGCAGTAACAAATCTCCAGACTCCCCCTTCCTACAATTCCTTGATCCCCTGCGAACCAAATAGCAGTCAAATGGAAATTTCTCCACCTAAGCGACATAAAATTTCGTACCAAATCGGTTTATGGCTAAAATCAAAAAAAAAAAAAAAAAAGAAGGAGAAAAAAAATAGAGAAATAGAGGGGAAAAAAGCCCTGGCCAAAAAATAGTTGAAGGTTGTTTATTTTTTGACTATCGAAAGGAACTAAACTGTACAATAACAGCAGAAGCAACATACTAAAATTTATTCGTATGTGACTGGTACAATTTCGAAACCAGTTTTGCATACTCTTACAAATGGGTCGCGTCGTTTATCCAAGCTGTTTGCAATGTCACAAAAATGAATCAACCCAGCAAAGTAGTTTATCAGCCTTTCTATTGTTAATTTTATCCTTTGGATAATAACGTTATCTTTATCTCTCTGAAAGTTAATCAATCTTGGTCTATAGTGTAATTAAGAAATTTACTTTAAACTGGCTAATAATACATAAACTATACAACAAAATGCAAGTTGTTATGTAAGATGGCATCTGGCAACGTTTACCCATAATTATACCTCTAGAAGTGGCAACGACGGTTATGATAAGAAGTGGCAACGACGAGTGAGAAGAGAGTTTAGCTACAACTGCGACGAAGAAACGGCGCAGGTTTTTCAATAATGACAAAGGACGACGAGAAACGTTCTAAATTCATAAATATTAAAGTTGTAACTCTAAAGATAGTTAGCCTAAGAACACGAATATCCGAATAAACTTTCCTCAATTAAAATACTTACATATGTGGTGAATACATTTATTTTCTTTATTAAAACCGTAGAACTGCACAATACAAAATCCGTTTAAGAGTATAGAAATTTCCGCACATTTCTAGTTTGAATGGCTCCCTCTAGTTTTTCTTTTTCCATTTTATTTTTTTTTTTTTGTTATATGGATATTGCATTTGCTCTTAGGCAACCATATTTTTGGGCAACAAGCCGCCTCTCTGCTTCGCTTTCCCTGACATTTTGGCCATAAAAGCCATAGCTAAAATGGTTGCGGCTCAAACGAATATGCAGCCGAGAACGCGAAAAAAAGTGGATTACCAACTGTGGCACCTGCCATCGACATGGCCTCTAACCCACACCAGAGAACTGGGACCCATTTGCCCAATCTCTCTGCAATGAGAATGGTCTTTCATGTTCCGCCTGTCGATTTCTGTTCGCCTGTGAAAGTGCCCTCTCCTTTCGCTCACTTTACCAGGGGAAAGAAGGGCGTATATGTGTGTATGTATGTGGTTAGGAGTATGGATATGCAGGGTATGTGATGGTATGGGATGACGGTGTTTCTGAGTGCCCCTCTTTGTCTATTCAATTGAGCGGGTTAGCTCAGCTTCTGATGGAGATCGCAAGCCCTTCTGGCTAAATGGCTGGCTGGCTGGCTGACTGGCTGACTGGCTGACTGTCTGCCTGACTGGCTGACTGAGTTCCTGTCTGCTGGCCTCATTTTTATTGGCTTTGAGCTCTGATGCAATAAACTTGGTCGAAAAGTTCTCGCGTTCTCAGCCATCAAGCACTTCAAAAGTGATTGTGAAAAGTGCGTACGTGCATTTTAAAAGCTTTTGGTCTACACATACGAAGAAATATGAGAAAATGAATTTACAAATTGCTTTTAAGAGTATTTCCAAATTGAAGAAAACAGAGAGGAAAAGGAACAAAAAGATTTATCTCTGGTGATGTGAAAAATGATTTACGAGCTTTAAAATGAGCTTGAAAATAGTGAAAGTTATGAGCAAATATGGGATAAAAAGAAAATTTAATTTTTCTTTAGAAAGGAGTCACCAGTAGTATCTCCTATCCTTGAATAATATCTGTATGAAAGTCGATGATAGAGTGAAGGATTTTTGGCCATTAAACCAAATATTTAAAGTAAACAATATTAAAACCAGAAAGTTGGAAACAGGCAAGGCAAAGACACATTTTCCGTTTTAGCCCAATTTAGCCGGAAGCACAGTACTCCCATTAAGTGGACCAATTTGAACTCTTATTTTATTGAAGTTCGTTCAAACTTGACTGAAGGGAATAATAATAAGAAGTCGGCCTTGTCCACACAAATTAAATTAAAACGTAATAAAGATTAAACAATATTTGCTTAAATTTTTTTATTGCGGAGATGGGAACAGAACCAAGGTCTTCGTTTTTGTACGACTTATTTCTTGGAATTTGTTTTTTTTTTCTTTGCTGCCATAGAAAATTGCTGATTTTACATAAGGTACCTCCACGTTTTATTGAATAACTCCGGTCATAATTATCCGATCCGACTAATTTTCAAACTTAACCTGCCTGATCGATTAAGGAACTTTTCTTTTCATATTTCAACCATGTAGCTTAAAATGTGAGGTCTACAACTTGATAGAAATAGACAGACTTCCAGACGGATTAAGAATATTTATACTTTATGGGTTAGGAAACGTATATTTCTATGGGTTACAAACATCTGACCAATTATATCTGCAAGGGTATAAAAACAAATAAAACCACTCCTTGTGCAGTAGTTCATTTCAACCATTTGCATTGAAACGTCACAAAATGTCCAATTAGACTATGAAGAATTTACTTAAAATCTTTAATATAATAATTGAAAAATAGTTGCTTTTAGTCAATAGTGAAATGGTTCGTACTTATTTTTTCAAATCCCTTTAACATTTCTGATCCTCTAAATCTTAATTCTCTTATTGTGTAAATGTATTTAGCGCTAACAAAATGCATGATGAAAATTTCATTAAATTCTATATATGTATGTGTGAGTACTATTTTCCTTTTTGGCTTTAATTGTTGCTCATTTTTAATGCCATTTTCAATGTGAATTTTCGAATACTGAATCCCAGCGTGTGCAATCGAGCGCATCCGGCAACAGATGCTGTGGTTGTCATTAAAACACGCAGCATTCGAAATTCGAATTGTTTGACGATATGTATATATACATATATATGTATATACATACATATATTGTATAATGCCCACACACTCATATGTGTAGGTGTGCCCATACAATACATAAATAAACGAAACCAAATTTGCGAAATTAATTAAATCGACAGAAAAAGTAACGTGTGTGCACTCTGGTTTAACGCTTTGACTGTGGCCACTTTTGCAAAACCCCATTAAGTCCATGGAATTGGTATGAAAGGATAATTGTATATAGTGTGGGTAAGTGTGTGTTTCAATATGAACAATGTATATGTGATTGTGCATCATATATTTGAAGCATCGTAATGGAAACGTTAAATACAATGGACATGCCGTAATGCACATTTGAGGTGAGATGAATTCGTTAAGCCGAGCCAAAACTAAACGGGGACACTCTGACATATGGTGAACTTTGAATACCCTTTCGACTTTAAATTAGACTTTGTATATTTTTTTACAGACGCTTAGAGATATATTCTCTCAGTTTTCCTTAGTTATTAAGAATGCGTTATGTATGAAATTTAAGCTAAAGAAAAGGTTGAGAAGCACTTTTTGAATATCGCTTAGTTTGAAATGATTGAACGATAAAGTCTAGAAGAGTTACCCTCTTCAATTCCACTGATCAATGTCAGAAGCTTTACAAGATAAGATTCATATTGCCATGAACTATATAACTTGCATGATTATAGGGTACAAATTGTAGTTGTTCATTATATAATATATACATATACATAACAAAGAATGAAGCATTATAGTTTCATTTAATCGTTAAAGTAGGAAATGAAATAAGTTGACATTGGAGTTGCAATCAATTACAACAAACTTTGATTCTGAAAATTGTCATCAAAAATCATGTTCTTTAATGTTTTTTTTTAACTTAATATTTTAAAAAAGCAGATAACTCTTTGTTTTAACTCATTGTAACAATGCCTTAAGTGCTCCCGTATCAAATATTTTAGACTATTTTAAAGAGCACAGTTTAGAAATCGTGGTTATGGTAAATTTTCAAATTGTAACTGCCATTTTGGATGAGTAATAAAAGATCCTAGGAACTTACATAGTATTTCGATTTCGATAAATATTTTTTGTATCAAAGACCAAGAGTTTACAATGCAAAAGTTGTACACTAATTTACTTTAATAAAAACTTTTACTGGTTCAGTTGCACTTGAATCTCATAGTCAATTATATTTTATAGTTTGCCCTTAACGTTAATCCATTAAGTATTTATTAGTGAACCATTTTTATACTCTACCAATATTGCACTACTAATTTATTTTTAATTAAACTACTTCAACACCTAATTAAGCAGAAGTTCATAAGCATTTTATAGATTTCCAATAAATAAGCTAATTGCATTGCCACTCTATAGTTTTGCAATTAGATATAAACATTTGATAAACCGATTTTAAACTAGTAATAGATCAAATTAGTATAGCTTAAATATATCCGACGGCAGTGACGAGCATCTGTAGCATAACTTAAATATTTGCCTAAGCATTCAACTTAATAAGAAAGTTCATGTCTATCGATTTTACCCCTTCATCGTTGAAAACCCACACCCGAACTACAACCTTTGACATAATCTGAGATTAACATTGTGATTGATACCACAAAACCAGGGATGGGAAAGGGGGAGTGGAGGGGGACTTTGAAAATGCTCAGCATCTTCCATAGATTAGACAGTTAACAACCTCAAAGTGAAGGCCTGTCAGAGGCCAGGCCTGTGAGTATCCTTTACGCTCTTGATGAATGGATTAACCAACATGACGTATGAGTGATGCATGAACATTTTTTTTTTGTATTCATTGCCATTGGCCTGGTTATTAATGAGTTAACATATCTCTGGCATAGACCCAGATGTTTGGCATTAATTGCCGATTGAACTTGTCTAAGAGAGTTCATATGGAAGAGGAAGTGAGCTAAAGAGAAGACTTCAATTGAGAAAGAGGAAGAGAAACGGCGCGCCGCAACCATTAGAAGCGCTTCGCTTATCGCCGTGTAAATTTTGATGGCAAAACACTCGGCGGATTGAATAATTCATGTGTGTGTGTGCATCAGTGTGTACGTGTTTGTGGGTTTGTGAGTGTATGCATTGGGAGGGCAACGTGTGAATCTTTAATCAGTTGTGCAAATGCAAATGAACAGGCACTGATGTCATTGCTCTAGGCACAGATTAAACCTGTGCTCAGGGAACAAAAGCAAGCAGAAGAGCGAGAGAGGAGAGAGAGGGGAGAGGAGAGACACTATGTATGTGGCATTCATCATTTCAGTAAGATTATCTCCTGAAGGTAGTTTACGATATGGGTTTGCATATTTAATGCTATCTGAAGGCTAACATACACTTGAATATTTATATAGAAAAAACTTGAACAATCCATGAATTTTGTACAGATGTCACAGGGAAGGGGTAATGTAAAATTATTTTTGATTTTATAATCACACAATTCGAATTTCTGGATCTGGGCTCTGCCAACCCCTTCCATCCTCCCTCAAACATCGCTGCCGAACCAATGTCTAGAAAGCCAGCACCAATACCTAAAACGCATGAGCGTACACCTGGACCCCGTGGCCAGGATACAAAGGCTAATAATGATCAATTTCTTAAAGAAGTTTTTGTGGCCACCAATAAATTTCGGGCCATGCATGGTTGTCCAGCCCTGACAATCAACAGTGAACTAAATAAGTTAGCCCAAGAGTGGGCCAATGTGTGTATTAACTTGATCAAATTATTATACTTTGTATAATCTCTAAACATTTACAGCATTTGCGGGATAAAAATGTTATGGAACATCGTCCGAATCCCAAATATGGTGAGAATATCTTTCTATCTGGTGGCATGGATGTAACTGGAGACTTACCGGTGGAAATGTGGTATCGTGAAATCCACAGCTATAATTTTGAAAAAGCCGATTTTACCCCTACTTCGGGTCACTTCACACAATTGATTTGGAAGGCGGTAAAGGAAATGGGAGCAGGTGTGGCTAGAAAGTAAGTAGGATTCTTATTCTCATGTTTCCATTCACTGGCTTTACTGTACGATCCTCTTATAGAGCTGATAGAACTTGGGTGGTTTGCAATTATAATCCACCTGGCAATGTGTTGGGCCAATTCAAAGAAAATGTGCCAAGGAAACGATCAGAATAACCACTTCTTTAAATTGAAAAGTAAACTCTTTCGGAATAAATAAAAAGAACAGATCCAGAAGTAATGTGGAGTTTTATTTCTATATAGACAAATTTATGTAAATATTTCACTATCCGGTAATCGAAACAGTTTTTGATTTCTTCGCTTCCCTAGCCATTTGATAAACGTTTGTGATCTCGCAAGGATTCCTTTGCTCGGCAGGACTCTTGGATTGTTTCGATTTCCCAATTTTATCCGTTTCGATATCTGAATCCGATAAAAGCATTTTACGTGGTAGAACATTCTCCTTGAAATGTCCTCGAATGTTTCCAGCTGGTTGGTAATTACACACTATCCACATACGATAGTCACTAAAAGAAGTGAATAGAAATCATTTAAACAAAAATAAACTTTAAGATCATTCGAATTCCCACCCACTTGGAAGCCATTCCAACGCCTAGAAGTTGCGTGTTCCACCAAACCATTTGAGTAAAGTGTCCAGAATACAGATTAAAACATGGTCGAACAAAATCATAATTATACTTTTCCTGGTACCAAAGTTTCATCAATCGTTCCACACAGAAGAGAGGTTTACGGGCACACATTATGTTCTCGCCATATATAGGATTGGGACGCGTCTCAAGCAGATCCTTAGAGGCCAAATGCTAAAGAGAATGCTAGGTATCAATATTATACACACAACTTTCTTATCCCATCACCCACTTCAGCCCATTCCTGTGCATAGGCTGACAATTTGTCATCTAAACGTAAAGGACAGGCACAATGCATTCGCCTGTATCTATTCGTTTCCTTTAACACTGCCTTTTTGATAGCTCTTGTCCTTTTTCCAGTTAAGTCTGGCTCTGCCTGTAAGGATTTCATGTCATCCGGGTACAAGCTATTGTCGCATCTTATGCAATCCTTTATCTTTGCCTTCTCCTCCAGATTGAGTGGTTCACATTTTGGTGCCAGGCAATTCACACAATGATCGTCCTTAATAAGAAGCGTTTTTCCTTCCCTTTGCAGCGATTTTGATCTACTTCTGCCTTCGGGTATCGACAGATGTGGCGTAGAATGTATGCAGTCCCGAGGCAGTGGCAACATCTGCTCACATGCCAAATAATTGCGAGAGTTAGCATAAACCTTTATGGGCTTCTGGCAAATCGGCGCAATGCAACTATAACATTTCCCCACATCTCGAAGGTTTCTGTCGCATGCTATAAATTTTGCATCGTTGTGATTTAGTACAATTGGCAGACTGCAGCAGCAATTATCTTTAGTGCCATCGGATTTGGAATTTTTCTCCATTTTCTTATAATTTAATTAAAAAAAAATATTTTTTGGGAAGTTTAAAACAACATTTTTTATGAAAATGATTACAAGAACAAAGGTAAAATCTAATTTCATGCTCAATGAATTGAATTTTCGCCCTAAACTGAGAAAAAGGAATGCAATCAAAAATTAAAACGAAATTTCAATTTTCCAATATATAAAGAAAAATGCGGTTTTAGTTTATTTTTTCATCAACGATGTAAACGACTTATATATAAATTAAAATTCATAAAAGAAAATTTTTACGTATAGTATTCCATCCATGAATCTCTAATAACGTGAAATATATTTTTATTTTTAGAAGTCGTAGAAATGTCAACCAGTTTATTTTATCTCTCTCTTTCTCTCTTCCCCTCTCCATCTATACGGTATTAGACGCCATTTGAAGAACAAAATAAGGTTTCTTCTTCGATTCTAATTTTTTCAAGTGTATTTCACCTTTATTATTTTCATTTCTGTCATTGCTTTTGTTTCTAGCCAGGGAAATTTAATTTGCCATATTTTTTCTTGGTGGGCGACAATTTCACGTCACACATCATTAATTTTAAAATTTTTCCCATAAATATCCTGAGGGGCGTGGTTGACGTTTTGCTGTGGGTCACAAAGGTGGTGCCCCGTCAACATCCCGGCCGTTCTGTCTGACTCCTCGCCTTCCTGCTTGCCTGTCTGCCTGTTTTGCCGTATCTGTCATTTGAACAGGGAAATTAAAAAAATAACAGAACATTTTCCATAAAAATTCATAGTCTACTTTACGGCGGCGGTGTGAAAGAGAGTGTAGAGCAAATGATCACTTCTGCCGTTATTGTTGTTGCTGCTGTTCTCGCACATTGCAATTTTCGCAATTTTTTTTCCTTGTTGAAGTAAATTTTTGTGGCATGCTGCCAACTCAACTTTGACATGATGCCAGAACGTTTGCGCGTCTGTGTGAGGATGTGTGTATGTGTGCGTGTGTGTCACTTGTTGACGGTGTGAAACTGAAGCCAGAGGCAACAATCGCCTGCCCTTCATCGGCTCTACGCTGATGTTGCCTCTAAAAGTGGTTTATTGGGTTAACGGTTACGACGATGGTTGTGGTGCTTGTGGCATGTGGCAAGTGGCAACTGGAACAGAAGAAGATGCCGCGAAATAACGACTAACTGCTATATGAAAACTTTAATGTTGTGTAAATCAAACTAACATGTACGAAGTTTCAAAATTAACTAGATGGAAACTGATGACATTGATTAGCTAAAAGTTTCATCATGGAACAGAACAATGAAAATGAATTGGATTAGTTTAAAAGTAAAAAAATATATAAATGTTTCACATGGTGCTAAGCATACTCTTAGTCCTGTTTGGACTTAAATGTATTATGAAGTTCATTTGGATTTAGGACTAATTGATGTTTAATTAAGCTATTGTATTCAGGGGAAACAAAATAAGACGGAAGATCAGGGGAAAGAAAATAAGACTCTTTAATCTGGATCATAATGTCGCTTTTGCTTTCACAGTGGAACTGACATACATAATTACAAAGACACTTACACACTTCTTTTGTGTTTTGCGGTATTTGATTCTCTTGTTGGCGTTCCTACCTTGGGAAAGTATTTAGCTAAATGAATTTATCTTGGTAAACCAGAAATTAGAGTAAATAAATGAATTTCAGAAAGGTTAACTTTCATATCAAATCGTACAAAACAAAATGATTCTCGAACACCCGCTTATTGGCGAACCTCGCTAAAGATGCGCTTGCGGTAGCATTTCCGACTATATAAAGTATATACATATATTCTTGATTAAGCTCTGTCCGTCTGTCTGTCTGGATCAACACGATCTCCTCCGAGACCCTTGAAGCTAAAGAGCTGAAACTTTGCACATTGACTTCTCTTTGCTGCATCCATTGTATATCTCGGAATCATCCCGATCGGATGGCTACATCATATAGTATACACCATTTAGTATAAATCTATAAAAATGTCAGGGCTAAGTTTCAGACAAATCGGTCATCTATATGCTATATGCTCTATATGATCTCGGAGTATAAAAGCTATGGCTACCAAATTTGGTGTGAACATCCGTCTAATGTCCAGGCAAATCAAGTTTGTTTCAAATTCTAGCCACGCCTACTTCCGCCCCCGAAGTTTAGAAAAAAAAACGATTTACTAGAGCTGTATTCAAGATATCGTATTCTTACTTGGAAGACCTAATAATATAGTCAAACTGCACCAACTGAGCAAATAAACATCGGAAATACACCTATATGCATTTTGTACTAAATTGCCAAGGCGACATTGACTGGCAAGAGTGAGCGAGACAGAATGTGCTTGCTGACGGTGCATCTAAAAGGGAATTTTGTATTTAATGAATGTCGATTTGGAGGGGTTCGAACATTTGTCTAGTGTCTATGCAAATCAAGACAGTTTAAATTTTTTACCACGCCCACTTCCGCCCCCGTAATTTAAAAAACTAATAACAGTTTTTGCGGAATCACATTCTTATTTGGCACACCCAACAATGTGGCCAAAATGCACTATCTGACCAAATTTAGTCGAAATCGTACAATAAATATCGAAGATATACGAATATGCATTTTGAACTGAATTGCCAAGGCGACATTGGCTGGCAAGAGT
Organism: Drosophila austrosaltans; assembly: GCA_035045865.1. Classification (NCBI taxonomy): domain Eukaryota; kingdom Metazoa; phylum Arthropoda; class Insecta; order Diptera; family Drosophilidae; genus Drosophila; species Drosophila austrosaltans. The sequence continues at coordinate 9,238,479 of JAWNOQ010000200.1, forward strand.
GAGCGAGATAGCATGCGGTAGCTGTTGCTGCATGTTTTAAGGAATTTTGAATTAAGTTGATGCCGATCTTGATTTAATATAACTAGTTGGTACAGAGTATACCCAATGTCGGCAGGGACGACTTGCCTTCTTCATTTTTTATGTTCTTACACATTGAAAACCGATTGTAAAAAAGGAAAATTAATTCAACTAATTGTTATTACGGTAACCTTCTTTATGGCAAATATTGAGTTTTGGACGGAACATACATACTGTAAAACATGAAGGATGGGCTAACTTCGGCCGTTCCGATCAAGAATTAGAACAATTAAAAAAAAAATAAATAATTTCTTTCTGCAAAAGTTGCTAAAGAGTTCAACAAAATGAAATAAAAAATATATCGAAACAACATGGCATTTCACTTCCATTTCTCTTTGTTTTGCTTCTCTTACAATCGCTTTTGAAATGGCGTAGTAGTTAAAACTGATTTTCTGGCATTCTCCCTTTGCCGTTCTGTCTGATGTTGTGGTCAGTGGCAGGTCTTTGTGCCATATTACACCTTGTTTAACGGTTTAATGCATTTCCCAACTGTCAATAAGCCGCAGACAAAAGTTCAATTTAAATAGCATTAAAAAGCAAGTAAGAAAAAACAACACAATCGAGACTGGCAATGGTATCCTCGGTGAATTCCATTGACTGCACTTTTCACTATATAATTAAGCAGACACAGAAGATTTCGACAGCGACAATGAGGTCAACCAAAAAAAAAAACCTTACCAAAATGAAACGCTTTAAAAATGTGAGTGAAAAAGATGGACAACTGGAGAGAAATTTACTTTTCGTTTTGCATTGTAATTTGCGCGTAATTTTCCATGTTGTGAGAAAAACGTGAAAATTTTGCTTCTGCTTTCCGCAGCAACAGAAATTGTAATAACAAGAACATTGGCAAGCTGCTTTAAGGCAAAAGTCTCATTTATTTTAATGTGTCGACGCCTGACGACGTGCAAATGTCTGTCAGGTTTTAACCCCAGAAAGTATGCAATGGTTTCTTTCCCTCACTTTGCCTTCATTTTTAAAATCTTCTTGCAAATGCAACTGCAGTACAGTATGAGTCTGCGTGTGTGTGTACTGTAATTATTACACTGACATTGCAGCTGCTACGGGTCCTACAATTCTGCTTCTGTTTTTTTTTATCCTTCATTTTCTCTTCCTGTCTCGCTCTCTATCTATCTGTCTGTCTCGTTCAATTTGTAGGTCAAACGCATGGCAGGCAACATGGGCCATAACAATGCCAATTTTAATGGTCATTACAATAAAGGCCATAACCATAAAAAATGCAAAAACAACAGCAACAACAACAAAGACAACAACATTGAAGCATCATGAGCATTTATGGGGCTTACGGGTCGTATTAATAATATTACACTGCGTCCTCAGTCCCCGCAGATCATTCGCTTAAAATGCAAATGAATTAAATTTCAATTTCAAAGCAACAACAACGAATCCAAATTGCAAGCATATTTTTCATCGTACTGAAGATTCTTTACTCTAACTAATTAGACGTATTAAATACATAAACATTTGTAAGACAACAAGACCCTACGGACTTTTCATTGTTTATTGTTCTGTAAATAATATATTTCTTAATTTAACAAAATTAAGGAGAACAAATTTGCTTTAATCTATACTCATTTTATAAAGAGGAAACCTTTGTATTTTTGTAAGTTTGTATTGAATAGGCTTAAAAACTACTGGACCGATTTCAAAATTTCTTTTACCATTACTTAGAGGGATACTTCCGAATCCGTATATTTTATCCCGGAAAATAGATTGGATTTTTCGTGGTAGTGAAAATTGTGGAGTAAGTACGAAACGAATTGTTACTAACCCACAGCAAAGTGGGACAAGGTCACTAGTGATATAATATACTTAGTATTTTAATATAATTTTGATCAAAAGGGTTAGACATATAGAACGATTAAAGAACTGAAGAACAAATGAAAAGTTGGAGTTGTGTGAACTATTTTCATCTAACATTTTCCTATTGTGTTTCTTTTTTAATGATTTTTTAAACTTAAAAATTAATTTCTTTGTTCAGCGCAAACTTTTACTCAGAATAAATACACTCTTTTACTCTCACGTTTGGAAAAATGAATAACAAACATAAAATTGCAATTATGTAAAAAATGTATTTGACATTTTCATATTATTGTTTTTTTTTCTCTCCACTTGTTAAACATATTTCTGTTGCAATAATTTTATTTTTTTTTTTTTGAGTTTTTATGATTACTATTAAGCAATCACTTAAAAAAAATTCTTTATATAAATAATTGCTTTGGCTCCTTTTATCGCTGGGATCAGGCTAAGCAAGGATAGGCAGAACTTTTTTGAAGGGTTCCACTTAGGTTAGGTTATAGTTTAATTATATAGCATAACTTCGAAATTTTATCGGTTAGATAAAGGTTGATGGGTTTCGGTTACAGCTCGTAGTTGAGTCTTCACTATTTGAATTTTAGATGAATTCTTTTGGCTGGGCCACAATGGGTCGCTGATATTTGATACCCTACGATAAAGTATTTTTAATTTATAAGATTCTCAGTTTGCTTTATCCCTTTTTGATACTTTGACTCTTGCTTTCGGGAATGGAAATCAGATTGGTATATGGGTAAACACGCGTCTCCGTCTTGACCGTCTGTCGCGCTGTCTTCTGCAGCTTCTTTCGTTTGTGTTTGCTCTCACGAGATTTACAACGTGACAGTGCACAAACAGTGGAAAGAAGAATGGAAGGAACGGCTGATACCATTCAGGTTGACCCAGGGGTTTCCCTGGCACCTGGGGAAATGGCTTCGACTTCGTCGCTAGCGACACGTGCCAAGGACACTGATTTATATGTTTTCCATTTTTGTTTTATTAGCGGCTGCCTTGTATCTGTAACTTTCTGTCTACCTTTCTCCCTCCATCTCTCTCTCTCTCTCTCTCTTTGAAAAACGTGCGTGGAATTAATGAGCGTTACCCCGTGTTTCTACCCGTATCCGCAAAACTATTTTAAAGTGCCTGAGCCACTGACTGGCTGACTGGGCAAATTAAAATGGGCATAAAATAATCATAAATTGCGCATTGGCGCATTAAACTTTCCATCGCTTTAAGTCAAAGCCAACCATTTTCCACAGACATAGTACTGGGGGCACAGACAGACTAAAGGGACGGAAACGACTGCGTATATCCTGGTCTTCGGCAGTTATCTCAGTTCACCCCAAAAACGTTGGCAATAGTTTTGCGGCGCTTTAAGCGTAGTTGCATTTTGCATTTAACTAAATGAATGGATTCCATGGTTGACTGCAAAAGCCAGTTCTAGACAAAATCTCAATGTTCTGGTATAAGAAATTCTCCATCATTTCACCTTTTTCTGATCGGTGTAGTTTGACCTTATTTGTTGTATCTTGTATAAGGAGAAAGTATTTACAGTTTTGCATCGATTACTGGAAATAATGTTTTTGATCGATCAAAACTATAGTACATACATAGAACTTTTTCGCTGTTCTTCACCTGCAACTTATGGCAATATTTAAAAAAAGGTTATTAATTTAATAATGAAACAGAAACAAAATTTGTGTTTTGTCACTTTATACAATCCTTTAAGTTAGTTGGTTGAATTAGTAACCCAGAGCGCAGTAGAGAAAATGTAGGAAATGTTCTGGCAATATCTTTATCGGCATGCAAACAGCAGAGCTTGGCTTCGCATTGCATCCCAGGGGGTAACCCGGAAGAGAAAGAGAGAGAAAGATGAGATCTCGCTACCCAAAATGTCGAACAAAGCCAGAAAACCGCGGCGCGCTTTTCATTTCAATTTGCTGGCAAAAATGCCAGAAGTGAATGGAGAGGAGGAGGAAGTTGTCGATGAGCATGAGGTGCAACTGGAAGTGTGGAAACAAGCACGCAACCATTTGGCCGCTCGTTGGCCAATTTAGTTTAACGTTGAAGCTTGTGTAGCTTCTGTTATCATTCAATTGCCTCCTTCATCGCAATTTTGAATGCCAAATGCCAAGGACTAGAGATGGATACTCTATTTTTTACCCTCGTATGTTGTAAATTGGAAAAATTCAAATTTTTTTTGTATATTTTTTACTAATTATTAACAAGATTATCAAAAGTTCTTCAGACTGGTCAAACATTCTATAAATTTGCTTCTGAAGTTCATTTCGTCTTGTAGAAATATCACATTTTGTCACGTGCTCCTCTCTGGACATAAAGTCACTGCACCCCACAACTGGTCAAGTGTTTTCCGGTCTTTGGTTTGGTTTAATTGGGCGAGTTGGGTTTCTTGTTGAAAATGGCTGTAGACCACTTGACTTGGTCAAGCGGCTTTAGTTAGTTTGCTGGTTTGATCATCATGAAAATTAGCTTAACTAACCCCAGGGCAAACCTGACACTACTACTCGCCCTCCTCCTATCCCTATCTCACCCTCCAGTTATCCAACAAATAGTCAGTTGTTGACAGCGACAACAATCTGCATTCCCTCATCCCCATGGGCCTGATCCCTGACCTGGGCAATCTGATTGTGTTGTATGAATTTGGATTGAAAAGCGTTTAGGATGTCCAACCAGACGGGCATACGTGTTTGGAATTTAAGCTGTTGCTTAAAGGGTTTTCATGGGCAGGGGCGGAACCACTTAATCCTGCTGTGGAATGGAGTGGACTGAAGCATAACTACATGCATACCAAATTGGTTTAATTCAATAAAAACAATTTCGCTAACCAACTTGTTTAGGCCAATGGCTAAAGCAGTTATGAGTCAGCAATTTCATATTTTTATAAATTTTGCTTTTGTTCCATGGCCCCCGGGGGCGATTTTCAAAATTGTTCGTTTTGTTCAAAAGTCTGGAAAGTAATTGTGTTAAAAATAAAATCAAGCAAAAAAAAAAAACGAAAAACGAATATATGTACATATAACCAAAACTAACTACAACAAGAGTATAACGTGAGCTCGATAACATTTTAGCTGAATAAACAAATTTCGTTTTGAGAAGCTAAACAAATATGAAATTCCATTAATTTGATGAAAGCTTCAGGCCAAGAAAGGAGGGTGGTGGGGGGAGAGGGGAGCGTAAACAGGGAGAATGGAAGGTACTTTATATATTCAAGTAAAGCAATTTCATCAGCAAAAAAATAGAAAACTGCAACAAGGGTCAGAATGATTAATGCAATTTTCCTTTACTCAGGGGCAGAAACCCCACAAATGCCAATCAATGAAGGTGAATGGAAAAAGAAAACCAAAAAATGTAATAGAAACATTTTAGACTAGTTTTTATTTTTATTTAAATCACATCTTAAAAATTTTGTTTTCTATATGTCCCTGCTTATACATATAGTTACAAATACAGTATTTAGAGTACTTTTTGTACCCTGTACCCAAAGGGTGAAAGAGTATATTGAAGCTAAAATGTATGTGACAGAAGAAGGAAGCAGCAGAACAAGTTAGTCGGACAACAAATAACAAAAACGCCAAAGAAGACAGTGGATAATAAGAGTGAGCAAGATAGCATGCGATCGCTGCTGCGGCATATTAAGCGACTTTTATATCAAATTGATGGCGATTTCGAGGGTGTTTCTTTAATATACATATGTAACTAATCGTTACAGGATATACCTAATTTTAACGAGGATGACTTGCTTACTGTATTCAATAGCGACTTCATAGTTTATTGACTATTTATAAATGTAATTTTATCTGTACATCAATCAATCACTCTTATGTATACATTTTAGTACAGGTTGTGGCTTTAATTTTTCTGGTTGTGTAGAATATGTTATTATGTTGCTAATTCATAAAATCGTTTAAAACTACATTTTTATACCCTTGCAGAGGGTATTATAAAATTGGTCAGATGTTTGTAACGCATAGAAATATACGTTTCCGACCCCATAAAGCATATATATTCTTGATCAGCATCAATAGACGAGTCGATTGAGACATGTCCGTCTGTCCGTCTGTCTGTTTGAATCACGATGACAGCCTCAAATTTCAAGCTACATGGTTGAAACATAAAAAGTTAAGTTCCTTGATCTATCAAGTATGGTGGTATTGAAAATTAGTCGGATCGGATAATTATCACCGGAGCTATTAACTAAAACGTGGAGGTACCTCGAGTAAAATAAGCAATTTTCTTTGGCAGCAAAGAAACAAAAACAAATTCCAAGAAATCTGCCGTACAAACACAAAAGACCCGAGTTCGAATCCGGGCGGCACCAAATAAGAAATATGTATATAAAATTATTGTTTTTTTTATTGTTGCATCTAAATTCAATTTTTACCCATACACCCTACACCAAGTTTGAACAAGATCGGATAATTATTAAGGTTACAAATCAATAATCAATTTGATAGAAATTAAATGTATTTTAATGCACGCATACACATCCATATGCAAAAATTCAACCACCACGCGGTGTGTGAGAGAGACAGAAATATTTGTGTTGTGTTCTTACGCAAAACGAAATTGAAAGAGCGAGATGCAATGGGTTTGCATATATGTCGAATTAGCTTACGTCGGCTAGGAAAGGACGATGGCGTAGTATGTAGAGATCGGTGCCACGATGGGCTCGGTGTTTGATGGTTCAATGCTCGCTCGGTGATGAAGTGAAGATTTTAAGATGTGTTTTTTTTGTTTTTTTTTTTATTTTGTTAAACATTTATACCAATTATTTTGCTGCAAGGGTATACAAACTTCGGCAGAGCCGAAGTTAGCTTCTTTGATATTTTTAATAAAAATTTGACCATCATAACGGTTTCTGTCTGATTCGCCACCTACAGACAATGCTAATGTTAAGTTACAGACAAATGTTAAGCTCTATCCAGCTTATGTTAAGTTTTGTTGTCTTTAAAATCTTCGTGCAGCAAGACTGTCTTTGCAATGGTGAATTTAAGAACTAAATAAATAATCATTTAATAATCTTAATGTATGCTCTTGATTAAATATTTGAATGTAGTTATACTTAAAAACTATTTCTGCCTGATTCATAATTTGTGTACTAGTTAATATTTGTCATTTGAAGTAGTATTAGTAGTCTACTCTTTTTTTAAATAATTGTATGAAACAATTTGTATCCTTATAATTTTAGTCAGATCATCTATATAAATGACTCGCAGCTATAATGAAATATGTCTCTATGCATTGAGTTGTCTATATATATTTATGTATATACATATACATATGTAGTTTTAAATAAAAAATTGCATATTCTCTATTGTCTTACCAAGTTTTTTTGGGTATTTAATAAATAATAAAAAAAAAACATCCAAAAAAATTTATCCCCCAACTATGTACATATGTTGGATCTTGGACTCAAAAATTCTTTAATTAATTTCAATATAATATCCTGGCATTTTCTACTCACACTACATCTAAATTTTGCTTTCTTGGCAATTTCCTGAACTTTAGCATAATCCATTTATTAAGTTATACTCTTCAACTGGGCGCACCAGCTGGTGGTCCAAGAAAAGAAAACCAAAGAAAAGGAAAAAGAAACTTTTCGCGATGTCTGCAACTATTTGCATGCCTTTCTATCCACACCATCAGCCTTTACTCCTTTTGCCCATCCTTCTTCTTTTTAGAGGAAGATATTTCCAAGTCATTGGATAAATGCAAACTATGCAATATAATCGCATGATATATGCCTAATCTCTGCAGCAAAGTTTCCCATTGAGTATGAGCAGCAGCCGGGGCTATAGGATGAAATGCCGTTAAGTCCCGTTTGTAGGGAGCTCATGCTGGCGAGTCAATTTCAGCGATTAAATTAAGAATGCATAACTTGCAGGGTTAACAACGTTACAGAGAAATTGAGAGAGAAGTGAGAAAAAAGGGAACAGCGGGATACCGGGATAGAGTTGAAGCTGAAGTGCAATTGCCCAGGCACGAGCAGCAGCTCTGATTCACGGATTCCTTCTTTCTTTTTTTTCCAGTATTTGCCATTCTCTTTGGCCTCCTTCGTTCCTCTGGCTACTTATCTGCTTTTTTCAATTTGCGATTTGTTGTTTCTTCTCCCCTTTCCTTCGCCCAGGGATCCATGTCAGGGTGCGTCCTGCTCGTGTTTCTTTTCCTTGTTCCGTTGCTTGTTTGTTAGTTCACTACAACAACATGAACCTGTGCCTGGAACGTGCTTCACTTTGGCTTTTTATAAACATCTTGTACTCCGTTTCTCGTATTTGTTTTTAATGCATTTTTGTTTGCCTTTTCCTTCCAAAGATTCCCCATCTCTCTCTCCCTCTTATCCTTTTTTTAGTTTTCATAAATGTTGTTGTTATTGTTGATGCCACTGCTTGGCCACTGCTCCAAATGCATGTTGATGATGATGGAACCAGGAGTAGGACTTGACGTTCCCAGCCAGCCATCGCTTTTAATTTGTTCGAATGCGCCAGCGAACGAAAAAAAACTATGTATACGGAAACTGCAGGCGGATCTCTAGACAAGTTACAATAACCATAGACGACAACGACTAATGGATTCTATTCTAGTCTAGGACGTTGGTCGTCTCTTGTGGGTTTATGTGATGAACTTTTGATGATTTTGTTTCCAACTGAATTGTGAAATTTAATAGCTTGTATGGTTTTCTTGAAGAACCTTTAATTAAACTTTGTTTTTTTCAGATTTTTGTTGCAATTTCGTAGTGGAAATATTGATGAAGCAAATTAATTAAAATCTTCTTTAGTTTCGAAAAAAGGCTAAGCTAAAGTTGTACGTGGAATGGTCAAGAAGAAGTAATCAAAAGCTTAAGAATTTTACTGTGATTGAGTTAAAATCTACGACAAAATTTGTTAAATCTTTCATTTCAAAAAAAGACGTTAAAAATTTGTTCCAAAAATTCAAAAATTCAATTTAGCATTTTAAAACAAGCTGATTCTTATAAACATCAATTTTTTATTTATTCCGATTTCCAAAAAGAAGAGCTTCAATCATATTCCATTATTAATTTTTTTCTTTCAATGTTCCACAACAATTACATAAACCAAGAAAAATAGATTGTCATATGGTCAATCGTGTAAACTTCACTGAAAGCTAAAGAGCGCTAATACCACAAAATTGTACAGTGTCGAACAGCAACAGACACACACGCGCCACACACACACAAACAGTGATTCTCTTCTAGGTAATTGAATTAAGGCTCACATTCTCACTCTGGTTTTTGCAGCTTCCGTTTTCTGTCGTTCGCTTTTCGCTACATGAGTATGCTTTTGTTTGTAGCTTTGCGCCATTTAAATTGCACACACACACCTACATATGCTGCAACAGAGACTGAGAGAAAAGTTATAAGCCCAGTTAACAGCAGAGCAACACCAAAAACAAAAATCCAAAAGAAACAACAACAAAATATCCACATCCATTTTGTGGGCAGAAAGGGCAACAGCTGCCATTCGCTTTATTGTTGGCTTTTTAATGTTAACAAAGTGCGTACTTTGTTATGTGCTTAAAAGGCATTAAGACCAGCAACTCCAATACCAACAACTACAACATTAAGATTATGCTCCCTAACCCCTCCATCCCCCATCCATCCTCCATTAAATTGCATATTTATTAAGTGCACAATTTCCATAAAAAGGTAACAATATGGATTATACATACATTTCATTATGGTAAACTGAAATGTGACTTTCCCTTGTCGCCGTCTAAAAATCGAATTTAATTTTTACTTAAACAATTAAATTTAATATTATAATTGCATAAGCCCCACATTTTTTTGCCTTTCCTTCAATTTAGATAAGTGAAAAAACCACCAAGAACCAATTGAAACCACTTTGGTTCAACATAGACGTCTAGGTTTTGTTCATACACACACATACATATAACCAACTGGTGTTGTTTCCTGGGTAAAGGACCCTAAATGCCACCATATAAAGTGTCTAAGCCATAAAATTGTATTTAATTTAAATGGTTTTACAAGCAATAATGAGTACTTAAAAATCATTACAGAGTGAAATTTCACACAATTTCATTTCTTAATTCACAAAGTCAAAGGACTCAAACTTTATAGAACAAAAGCTTTCGAATGTATTGAATCTCCTTTTTACCTCATGATAAATATAGTAATTATATATATGTATGTACATATTTGTATTTGTCAGTAAATTTCATTTAAATATTATTAATTATTGAATATCAGTTTTATTTAGTTTTTTTTTTTTTAGAAATTCGACTGGAAAAGCAAAATCATTCGGTCTACCAGTGACAAGCTGAAAACAATTTGTTGGCCAAGTCATTCGTCTCTTTTGGGGCCGGAACAAAACGGAATGAAAAAAGAAAACAGAATGCCACATCACACACAGACACAGACACAGTCACACACAACCACATACAAAGACTTTAGCTGTCAACACATGGCCTTCCATTGTTGCCAAAATCTGAGAGTGTGTGTGCGGCCACACTCGAAAGATAAGGATCCGTATCCGTATCTCAGATGGCTACATATTCGTACATATATTATGCATGCAGTGCAGGGCAATGGCCAGAAGAATATTCAAAGCATTTAGCAACTCATTGTCCCTTTCAGCAAACCAAAACCAAGAAGCGTCATCGTCTTCAACGACACGACGACATACGAAAAATGTATTCATGGCCCTCAAATTGTATAATTTAAGTTTGCACATAAAATCACACCGCAAAACTTACAAAAGGCCCAAAAAGAAAAAAAAATAGAAACTGTAGAATAAGATGAGAAAATGGCACACAAGTGAACTGACATATATAGATATAAGTACAGTTGAATGTGTGAATACTTAGGCCAGAAAACGGGAAGATGCTTTTGGCCTGCCAGGGCTGGCCAAGCACATGAAATAAATATAAATATTTAAATCGTTCATCCAAGTTTCTAACTTGTAGAAATTGTCATTAGTTTGAAATGTTATTTAAGTTTTAAATGATTTGCCAAGAAGGTGAACTAATGGTTTGAGGGGTTAGTTAGAGATGTACAAAATTGACCATTTTCAAAAAAAATTTGTTTGTAGTAAAAATTCTTTTTCTTTTTATACCCTGTACCCATAGGGTAAAAGGGTATATTAAAGTCGCTAAAATGTATGTAACAGTTAGAAATATACATTTCTGACCCCATAAAGTATATATATTCTTGATCAGCATCACTAGCCGAGTCGATTGAGCCATGTCCGTATGTCCGTCCGTCCGTCCGTATGAACACCTAGATCTCAAAGACTATAAAAGCTAGAGCCACCAAATTTTAAGTTTAAAAATTAAGTTTGTTTCAAATTTTTGCCACGCCCACTTCCGCCCCCGCAAATCGACAAAACGAATAACTAGAACTATCTTAGAGATATTAAAGATATCGTATTCTTACTTGGCACTCCTAATTATATACCCAAACTGGACCAGCTGACCAAATTTTCTCGAAATCGGACAATAAACATCGGACATATGCCTATATCCATTTTGTACTGAAATGCCAAGGCGGCATTGGCAGATAAGAAAGAGCGAGATAGCATGCGTTCGCTGTAGCTGCATGTAAAGGAAAATTTTGTATGAAATTGATAGCTACTTCGAAGGTTTTATTTTTAATGTTGGTACAGGGTATACACAACGTCGGTAGAGACGACTTGCTTGCTTCATTAAATATCATACTTTAGAAAAATGCAAAAATGAAGAAAATTTTGATTTTTTGATTAGTTTACATAGTATTTGTCCTTATAGTAAATAATATACTAATTTAATATGGTATTGAGTTCATCAAAATGTTATAATTAATGATCGGTTTTATAGTTTTTTATATATATACTGTTATTTAGTTATCTATATAACTAATTATTACATAGTATATATATCTTAGTTATAGTTTTCACTTTAGTTTTTGATAATTAGAATTATTAAACAAAATTTGTATTTATTTTTTAATGTGATCTTTTTTAATTACCTTATTTTTTTTTCGAAGAGAAAAATGATTCGGTTTTGTATTTACGAAAACTTTAATTAATTTGAACAAATATTGAATGCTGTCAAATAGAAATACGAAATGAATACTCACTGCCAAACACAACATGTCCTGCCCTGAATCTGCACACTCACACACCCACGCACAATTTCTTTTTACCCTCCCTCTTTCTCTCCTACCTAAGTTGTTGGCCACCTTCAAAAGGGTCTTGTCCTCTATTACACACTTGAGTACTCGCAACGAAACCGAAACTCATGCCACTCGACTCCATATCAAATTTAAATTTTGAGCAGAGGTAACACAGGACACAGAAGACAGGACATGCACACACACACACAGACAGAAACACATATAAATAAATATATGTACATACGTATGTATATATATATATATAGAAAATGTGAAAACTTGTGCACCATAAAAATACTATAAAATTGCACAAATAGCATTTGAAGACATAGATATGGTCGGGTAGGAAAGCGATATCTGCTGACCTTAAAGTGCGTGAGCACATGAACTTTTATGGATTGAAGGGGTGGGGAGGGAAGGGGGGAAGATATTGTTGTAAGTCATTGTAACCTTTTTGTGCTTTTTCTTCTGATTTCCTTTTTTTTTTCTTTCTTTTTTAGTCTACACAATCTCAACACTTTTTGGTTATCATCAACTTAGTTATGTGGCAACAAATTGGCATTTAAGTTTTAAGTTGCCACAAAAGGACCCATGGTCATCAGTTTAAGTTTGTGAGCTGGGGAGACATTTTGTCTTAATTAGAATTTCGGCATTCTCGAAATCCAAATCACACACACGCATGCACACATGGTTCATAAATAATTTATTTGCCATGAAAATGAACATGAATACGTGAAAATTTAAATAATCAAATTCTTAAGGGTTACATACTAAAAAACTAAACAAGAAATCGACCTTTATATTAAGCACAATCAGCAATTGGACAAAACAACGTCCACCATTTTCCATCACCTGCAGAAAAGGTTTTCAATGCATAAATTAAACCAACAAAACATACACAAAAAAAAACCAAATAAAAGAAAAAACCCACTTGGAAAATGCTAGACAAGTAAATCATTCTGCATAAAGTTTCTTTAACCCTGAGATTTTCTTCTGTATTTGAGTTATTGTACATTTACTCAACATGCACAATTATATATACGTATGTGTATATGTACATATGTATATATATAAATTTGTCTTGCGGTTCAGTCTGGCTTTCATTTGCTTTGATGCTTCTCAAACTGTCAATTAAGTTAAGTCCACTAACAACAACAAATTTTAGATAACTAATATTGATTTTAAGATATGAAAATTTCAACATAATTTTATCCAGAAATAATAATTTAATTGTTCAACTAAATTTAACTTGACAAGGCTAAGGACTTAGCTTAATGATGAATTAAATAGTTAAATTGTTTCATTTTCAACTATTTATTTATATTCAGCTAAAAATACACTATTTAGTTGGATTAAATACAGCTTAATTCTATAATCTAGAAAGAAATTAATAGATTTTACAATAACTTTAAAATGTGTTTCATCTGTAAAAAGTGTTTTTATTTATCTTTGAATGATCAAATGTACTCCATTACATTATAATTATAATTCCATATTAAGTACTTTAGGACTTTACTTTATAAATCAATAAAATGTAGAATGTTACAACCTTTTATGCTTGAACAAAAACACAGTACATACATCTGTACCTCAACTTTCATCCTTGTTCAACTTGTTCAACTCTTTAATGTTTAGTCTATATAAACTTAATATACATATAAAACAAAACAAACCTAAAACTCAACACCCACACAACAGCAACGACAACTTTAATTAAGTAAAAATTATGATACTAAGAGAGAGAGAGAGTGCAAGGGGAAAGGAGAGTCACATATTGGTTTGCTTGGTTGGTCACACGTGGCGTATGAATAATGTAAAATGTCAACTAATTAAACCAAGTGAAATGCATTAACAACTTGTACTGCACAAGGCTGCAGCAACAATTGCTTGTGTTTTTTTTTTCCTCCATTTTTGGCAACATACTGTTTGTTTTAATTAAAAATTTTGATAAACATTTTCGAAAGATGTAACCAGCAGAGCGCACAAATAAAGTAGTGAAGAAATTTCTAAAAGAAAAGAAAGTTGAATTGATATTGAAAACGATTTAATACAATAGGACAAAATCAACTACATACCTTATTTTTATGGCAGATCAGAGTTTTGGAATCTCGCATCCTCAACCATATGCTATTCTAAGGTACTCCTACAGTCGGGAGCACTCATAGCTGATATTGTAATCCAGAGATTTAAAATTATTTACGTTGACTTGTACTGAGACTGTGTTAATATCTGATTAATAATTAAAAATCATAACCCTCTGCATCAGGATAATCATCATCACTTTCAAAAAGTTTATCGAAAGGTCCTTCTGGCAAAGCGATGGCACCCACAATCCATAACATATTTAGCACACAAAAGCAATATGATATAAGCTTCATATTTAGTGATGACGATTGTAGTATTCCCTTGTACAAGTCAAAAATTTTGATTTATTTAGATAAAATACAAAGATTACTATGTTCCATGTTCCATTTTGATATTTTTAAAAATATATTTTTACTGTAATTTGTAAAAATTCAGACAGGGCCTAAGCTATGCCTAAAATTAACATAATAAATAATAATAACCCATTTTAGCCGAATGGGTGTTTAAATACCCAAGAATACTCTGAAACTTTAAAAATTCTACCTCGAATTAAGAAAAATAGAACACAAGAGTTTGTTTTTTACGCTTAAAGTGGAAACATAAACTTAAAAAAGAAAAATAAAAGTGTTTATATTTTCATAAGGTTTTCTTTACTTTTATACCAGTTAAAAATTTAATTTTTCTGAGTCGTAGAATACTAAGGAAAAGCGCTACCAAATAATGGTAAATGGGTCAAACGATAAATGCTTAATATTTTCAGATGCTTCGGGTATCCCTTATAGAACAAAGACAAAGATAACACTTGGGAGTGTTACGAGATATTTTGAAAATGGGTATTTAAGGGAACCATATAGGTTCGCAAAATTTTTTTTTCGATTTTTTTTTTTTGCTTAAGTTGTATGTTATGGTGTTAAAAACATCCCCTGAAAATTTCAAGTCAAAAGAACATATGGTTTTTTTTTGTAGAATTTTTTTGTGCAGGTAGGTCGTCCATAAAAGAAGGAATGGCGAAACATTTAAGCATCCAACGCCACTACACTTATTTGTTTTTACCCCGTTTTCACGGACATTGATCCAAATTTCTCGAGAACTACTAAGCCGATTGTGATAATTCTTTTTTACGGTGAAAGCTAACATCCCAATGCAACTGAATGAATGCTTGAAATCTATTAAAAAGAATTTTTGTTTGACTAAAAACAGTTGTCAAAACTTTAAACGCGATTATCTCGAAACCACATTTTTTCAATATATTTTTTCAATATATTTTTTTTAAATTACTCCTTATACCCACCATTCTTGCGTATACTAATATATTTTGGATCGGTCAAAAATAAAGGACCTAGGACCAAAAAAAAGGGGTCAAAAAAGGTAGATATTCGAAATTTTGTCTTTGACACCCCCTCACTCCCCTATATAGTGACCTATTCCAAATATCCTAGTATACGCGATAACCACATAAATTCTTAATATAACTCCATTTCTACTTTTTCTCTCAGATAATCCTTTCTCAAAAAATCATCCCAACCATGGGCCTAACTTTTAAATTTTTCGTCAACTTTAGAACGAATTACAACAACAACCGATACAACAACAACAACAAAAACATTTTTATACCCTGTACCCATAGGGTAAAAGGGTATATTAAAGTCGCTAAAATGTATGTAACAGGCAGAAGGAAGCGTTTCCGACCCCATAAAGTATATATATTCTTGATCAGCATCAACAGCCGAGTCGATTGAGACATGTCCGTCTGTCCGTCTGTCCGTATAAACACCTAGATCTCAGAGACTATAATAGCTAGAGCTACCAAATTTGGTGTGAACATCGGTCTAGTGTCTACACAGGTCAAGTTTTTTTCAAATTTTAGCCACGCCCACTTCCGCCCCCGCAAATGAAAAAAGAAAATTTTAAAATCAATTTACAAGAGCTGTATTAAAGATATCCTACTTATCTTTAGTAGACATAATTATATAGTCAATCTGCACTAACTGACCAAATTTCGTTCAAATCGGACAATAAACATCGGAGATATAACCATTTGCATTTTGTACTGAATTGCCAAGGCGACATTGGCAGATATGAAAGAGCGAGATAGCATGCGTTCGCTGCTGCTGCATGTAAAGGGGAATTTTGTTTTGAATTGATTGCGATTTCGAGAGTGTTCGAACTTTTGCTTAGTGCCTACGCAAATCAAGAGTTTAAAATTTTTGCCACGCCCACGTCCGCCCCCGCAATTTAGAAAAAACGATTTACTTGAGAAGTTTTAAAGCAATCACATTCTTATTTGGCACACCCAACAATGTGGCCAAAATGCATTATCTGACCAAATTTAGTCGAAATCGTTCAATAAATATCGAAGATATAGGCGACACTAGCTGGAAAGAGTGAGCGAGATAGCATGCGGTAGCTGTTGCTGCATGTTAAAAGAAATTTTGAATTAAGTTGATGCCGATCTTGATTTAATATAACTAGTTGGTACAGGGTATACTCAATGTCGGCAGGGACGACTTGCTTGCTTCATTTTTTAATTTGATTTCAAATAAAAAAAAACAACATATTGATACATCTCATATTTTTTGTGTAATTAAATTTTTTGTAAACCTTTGCAAAACGACACCTGAGACTACATATAAATACAATAAATGTTGTATGGCTAAAATTCTTTTTTGCTTTATGACAAATATCAATTTAAGAAATGAAAGTGCATAGGAGGTGAAATTTTTTCTTATTTTATTGCGAAGCTGTCAATGTTTATAAAAAAAAAAACTTCATAAAGCTATTGCATTCTTTTTGTTTTATCATTTTTTGGTGAAAAAAGTCTTAGTGAAAGTAAAACACACCATATCCTAATGAGTATTTAAAGACCCAAAAAATGTCTCAGGTGTGGGGGCAGGTAAAAATATAATTGTTTCTTCTTGTAACTTCTGTGGTGCACCAGGCATGCCCATTAAAATTTGATCAATATCGTATGAGCCGTATTTAATAAGTTAATGGATGTCAGCGGCTAAGTCTAGCAGTCTGCTGCTAGTGTTGGTAAATTCTAAATAAGTGTTGATAAGATTTGTAAACAAAACGTTGCCAGATTGCATACGACATTGAAACTTATATTCAATCATTGATAATTTAAAAAAAAAAAACATTTTAAGATGTTAGGCTTCAATATAAATAATTTATTTTTAAAACGTAGAAAAGTAAATTAAAGCTCTGTATATTTTTAGAAAAATATTTTGTTATTAAAAAGAAGTAAAGTAGATTTTCAAGTAATCTTTGTTATGGAAGATTACTTTGCTTTTTATTGAATTATTTAATCGACAAATTATAATCATACCTGAAAGAACCAAAATAATATCAACTGATTTGACTAGAATAAACTGAATAAAAACGATGATTGTATTAAAAGCAGCCAAAGACATCTGCATATTCTATTTCAATTGAAGATTCTTTTTTTGTTACATTTTCCGCTTTTTCAATTTGTAAAACTATATCTCTATGATCTGTCCAGTGGTTTGAGTTAGTTCCATGGCCGACTGATTGCCGACAAAGTGGCGATCTAGTCCTTCGAAAAATCTCAATCCAGTTGCATTTTCAATTTCACGCACATCGGTTAACAAAGACTTCAAAGTGACTGTATCGCTCATTGGTTTATTGGGTAGAACATATGCCTCGGCGTATGGAGTCTCGTCATCATTATGCTTGGGATCAATGATCATGATCTTAAAGAAGTGCGTGGGAACGGCAACCATTGTATTATCCTCCGGCTGGAACTGCACATACCAATTGTTGGCCTTTACTTCGCAGGGCAAGTAAATCGAACCGGTATACACATAAACTGTACCATGACGATTGCTCACTTCGTGCACATGGTGTAGCAGACGATTCCATATACTTAAATTGACACCTCGACTTACGAATGGCTTCATATTCGACATGAAAAAGACACGGGATGCTTCCGATTGACCGCAGAAATTAACTGGCAACATGTCCAATGAATCCGAAGCCACACCCAGAGTTGGACAAATGTTTTCAGATGATTGCTCCACCCGCTCGCACATCCACTGTATGGCCGAATTTCGTCGATCAAAGGAAGTGACAAAGTCATAGTTTTCGTTCAGGGTAATATCGTTCATGCTGGGAAACCCATATTTCATAATGCCGCCAAATTTGTGTTTCTCCTCTTCGGCATCTTCGTCATAGTCCTCCATGCTCGCACTGGCACTAAAGAACTTCAACTGAAAATGAGAGCTAAATCAATAAACTATATGTCATTCAATATTATTTTTCGATTGACTACCAATGCGTAGAGTTTTCTACGTATGAAATAAGCGTGCGGATTTCGTTGCTCCAGGCGTTTGATATTCCGCATTACATCGTGATGCTGATAGTAGACACCCAAGGCGAAAAATGAACCAGCAGTAACTGTAAATATCGTTAGTACACTTTTCAATGGCATATCTGTCCATACGTAGACATTAAAGCTACATATACATATATAGTAAATTTTGAGGTAACTTAAAGTCTTAATAAATATTTAATTTTGATTTACAATTAATAAGAAATAATAAGAAATGCCTTTTATATAAACAATTTTATAAGACTAAAACTAGGAAATTTAAATAAAAGGTTTCTAAGATGGGAAATTTACACAGTATTACTTTATACCCTTGCAAAAAGGGAATAATCTCCGACTATGTAAGGTATATATATTCAAGATCAGCATGACGAGTTGAAATAATATAGTACATGATCTCGTCAGTCTGGATCTATAGGATCTAACTCAAGACTGTTTAAGCTACAAAGCTGAGGGCATTGTATGTAAGTACAAGTAAGGGATTATATCATAAGACTCCCGTAAGAACGATCAGTTAGGAATATAGTTTGAGAGCAATAACTTTTTTTTTTTGCTTAAGTTGTATGTTATGGTGTTAAAAACATCCCCTGAAAATTTCAAGTCAAAAGAACATATGGTTTTTTTTTGTAGAATTTTTTTGTGCAGGTAGGTCGTCCATAAAAGAAGGAATGGCGAAACATTTAAGCATCCAACGCCACTACACTTATTTGTTTTTACCCCGTTTTCACGGACATTGATCCAAATTTCTCGAGAACTACTAAGCCGATTGTGATAATTCTTTTTTACGGTGAAAGCTAACATCCCAATGCAACTGAATGAATGCTTGAAATCTATTAAAAAGAATTTTTGTTTGACTAAAAACAGTTGTCAAAACTTTAAACGCGATTATCTCGAAACCACATTTTTTCAATATATTTTTTCAATATATTTTTTTTAAATTACTCCTTATACCCACCATTCTTGCGTATACTAATATATTTTGGATCGGTCAAAAATAAAGGACCTAGGACCAAAAAAAAGGGGTCAAAAAAGGTAGATATTCGAAATTTTGTCTTTGACACCCCCTCACTCCCCTATATAGTGACCTATTCCAAATATCCTAGTATACGCGATAACCACATAAATTCTTAATATAACTCCATTTCTACTTTTTCTCTCAGATAATCCTTTCTCAAAAAATCATCCCAACCATGGGCCTAACTTTTAAATTTTTCGTCAACTTTAGAACGAATTACAACAACAACCGATACAACAACAACAACAAAAACATTTTTATACCCTGTACCCATAGGGTAAAAGGGTATATTAAAGTCGCTAAAATGTATGTAACAGGCAGAAGGAAGCGTTTCCGACCCCATAAAGTATATATATTCTTGATCAGCATCAACAGCCGAGTCGATTGAGACATGTCCGTCTGTCCGTCTGTCCGTATAAACACCTAGATCTCAGAGACTATAATAGCTAGAGCTACCAAATTTGGTGTGAACATCGGTCTAGTGTCTACACAGGTCAAGTTTTTTTCAAATTTTAGCCACGCCCACTTCCGCCCCCGCAAATGAAAAAAGAAAATTTTAAAATCAATTTACAAGAGCTGTATTAAAGATATCCTACTTATCTTTAGTAGACATAATTATATAGTCAATCTGCACTAACTGACCAAATTTCGTTCAAATCGGACAATAAACATCGGAGATATAACCATTTGCATTTTGTACTGAATTGCCAAGGCGACATTGGCAGATATGAAAGAGCGAGATAGCATGCGTTCGCTGCTGCTGCATGTAAAGGGGAATTTTGTTTTGAATTGATTGCGATTTCGAGAGTGTTCGAACTTTTGCTTAGTGCCTACGCAAATCAAGAGTTTAAAATTTTTGCCACGCCCACGTCCGCCCCCGCAATTTAGAAAAAACGATTTACTTGAGAAGTTTTAAAGCAATCACATTCTTATTTGGCACACCCAACAATGTGGCCAAAATGCATTATCTGACCAAATTTAGTCGAAATCGTTCAATAAATATCGAAGATATAGGCGACACTAGCTGGAAAGAGTGAGCGAGATAGCATGCGGTAGCTGTTGCTGCATGTTAAAAGAAATTTTGAATTAAGTTGATGCCGATCTTGATTTAATATAACTAGTTGGTACAGGGTATACTCAATGTCGGCAGGGACGACTTGCTTGCTTCATTTTTTAATTTGATTTCAAATAAAAAAAAACAACATATTGATACATCTCATATTTTTTGTGTAATTAAATTTTTTGTAAACCTTTGCAAAACGACACCTGAGACTACATATAAATACAATAAATGTTGTATGGCTAAAATTCTTTTTTGCTTTATGACAAATATCAATTTAAGAAATGAAAGTGCATAGGAGGTGAAATTTTTTCTTATTTTATTGCGAAGCTGTCAATGTTTATAAAAAAAAAAACTTCATAAAGCTATTGCATTCTTTTTGTTTTATCATTTTTTGGTGAAAAAAGTCTTAGTGAAAGTAAAACACACCATATCCTAATGAGTATTTAAAGACCCAAAAAATGTCTCAGGTGTGGGGGCAGGTAAAAATATAATTGTTTCTTCTTGTAACTTCTGTGGTGCACCAGGCATGCCCATTAAAATTTGATCAATATCGTATGAGCCGTATTTAATAAGTTAATGGATGTCAGCGGCTAAGTCTAGCAGTCTGCTGCTAGTGTTGGTAAATTCTAAATAAGTGTTGATAAGATTTGTAAACAAAACGTTGCCAGATTGCATACGACATTGAAACTTATATTCAATCATTGATAATTTAAAAAAAAAAAACATTTTAAGATGTTAGGCTTCAATATAAATAATTTATTTTTAAAACGTAGAAAAGTAAATTAAAGCTCTGTATATTTTTAGAAAAATATTTTGTTATTAAAAAGAAGTAAAGTAGATTTTCAAGTAATCTTTGTTATGGAAGATTACTTTGCTTTTTATTGAATTATTTAATCGACAAATTATAATCATACCTGAAAGAACCAAAATAATATCAACTGATTTGACTAGAATAAACTGAATAAAAACGATGATTGTATTAAAAGCAGCCAAAGACATCTGCATATTCTATTTCAATTGAAGATTCTTTTTTTGTTACATTTTCCGCTTTTTCAATTTGTAAAACTATATCTCTATGATCTGTCCAGTGGTTTGAGTTAGTTCCATGGCCGACTGATTGCCGACAAAGTGGCGATCTAGTCCTTCGAAAAATCTCAATCCAGTTGCATTTTCAATTTCACGCACATCGGTTAACAAAGACTTCAAAGTGACTGTATCGCTCATTGGTTTATTGGGTAGAACATATGCCTCGGCGTATGGAGTCTCGTCATCATTATGCTTGGGATCAATGATCATGATCTTAAAGAAGTGCGTGGGAACGGCAACCATTGTATTATCCTCCGGCTGGAACTGCACATACCAATTGTTGGCCTTTACTTCGCAGGGCAAGTAAATCGAACCGGTATACACATAAACTGTACCATGACGATTGCTCACTTCGTGCACATGGTGTAGCAGACGATTCCATATACTTAAATTGACACCTCGACTTACGAATGGCTTCATATTCGACATGAAAAAGACACGGGATGCTTCCGATTGACCGCAGAAATTAACTGGCAACATGTCCAATGAATCCGAAGCCACACCCAGAGTTGGACAAATGTTTTCAGATGATTGCTCCACCCGCTCGCACATCCACTGTATGGCCGAATTTCGTCGATCAAAGGAAGTGACAAAGTCATAGTTTTCGTTCAGGGTAATATCGTTCATGCTGGGAAACCCATATTTCATAATGCCGCCAAATTTGTGTTTCTCCTCTTCGGCATCTTCGTCATAGTCCTCCATGCTCGCACTGGCACTAAAGAACTTCAACTGAAAATGAGAGCTAAATCAATAAACTATATGTCATTCAATATTATTTTTCGATTGACTACCAATGCGTAGAGTTTTCTACGTATGAAATAAGCGTGCGGATTTCGTTGCTCCAGGCGTTTGATATTCCGCATTACATCGTGATGCTGATAGTAGACACCCAAGGCGAAAAATGAACCAGCAGTAACTGTAAATATCGTTAGTACACTTTTCAATGGCATATCTGTCCATACGTAGACATTAAAGCTACATATACATATATAGTAAATTTTGAGGTAACTTAAAGTCTTAATAAATATTTAATTTTGATTTACAATTAATAAGAAATAATAAGAAATGCCTTTTATATAAACAATTTTATAAGACTAAAACTAGGAAATTTAAATAAAAGGTTTCTAAGATGGGAAATTTACACAGTATTACTTTATACCCTTGCAAAAAGGGAATAATCTCCGACTATGTAAGGTATATATATTCAAGATCAGCATGACGAGTTGAAATAATATAGTACATGATCTCGTCAGTCTGGATCTATAGGATCTAACTCAAGACTGTTTAAGCTACAAAGCTGAGGGCATTGTATGTAAGTACAAGTAAGGGATTATATCATAAGACTCCCGTAAGAACGATCAGTTAGGAATATAGTTTGAGAGCAATAACTTTGTTAATTCTCAAAGTTTAGTAAGTCTATTGAGTCTCATCAGAATCAGTCGATTATATACTAAAGCTCCCATTGGGACAATTGGACCTAAAGAAGATTTACCATAAATAACTTTTTTCTCAATTCCAGGACATTTAATTTGTTTTTGACTACTTTTGTATTTTCCCTAATGATTCTGCTAAATTATGTATAATTGTCAAAAGACTCTTCGCAAGGGTATACAAACTTCGCAATGGTTGAAGTTGTCTTCTTTAATATTTGTTAATATTTTAATATTTGCTGTCAAGTCAATGTTCAGAACTCGTCATTCGAAAAGGCTACTTCATATCTACGTACATATATACATAGATTAAATACACTGCAAAAAATGATTAACTGATCTGTGATATATTTTTGATATACTCGACTGCATTTTCTAAAACTTAACTGGTTTATTTCTTTAAAAGCTCTTTTATCTAAACAATTTTTTGCACACTGAAATAACTTGATTTAACCCTCTTCTTTCTCTCTCTCTTTCCATCCAACCAACTGGCCAAAAATATTGTCTTCAAACTAGTTACCCTAGTTCCAAACCCTTATTCTTTGCTCGCATGCCGAAAACTTTTCATGTCGAAATTCAAAATGTACAGTCAACACTTGGTTGCACTTGCCAACTGCATTAACTCAATAGAAAAAGTTCAAGTCACCAAAAAGAAACAAAGAAAAACCGTAAAAAAAAAGTGGCAATGCCTTCAGGACAATGCAGGTTTTGGCCCACCCTATAGCCCCTTTTCCTCCTCACTTCCCCCTGTCCTTTCTTTTCATAATAAGCGTATCAAAACTGCAACGGCTGACTAAACCAAAAATGGCGTTAAGATTTATAAGCCAAATCTCGTTGCACTTTGTTATGCTGGATTGTAGACTTACAGTTTTTCGGTTACCGTCCGAAAGTTTTCTAGGGTTTGGGTTAAAAATTGTAGAGTGCTAAAGTTAACCTTTTGATGTGGGCAAAAAAAAAGAAAAAATACAAACGGAATATTTACCTGAAATAAAACAAAAGCAAGTTGAATTTTAGTTTGTATAGGGTATAGGGTATACAAACTAAAGACTTTTTTTTAATAAACTAGAAAATATAAAAAAAAAACTAATTGCCGATACTTTGTTCAAATGACTCACGACTCACGATAGCTTATACTTAAATGAAATCGAAATGATATACAAATGCAGAGCATTCAAGAAACCATCTTTACCTTAACTTTTTTGCCACTTCTTCTTGTTTTTTGGGTTCAAAACATAATTCATAGTAAAATATTTTAAAGACAAATGACTTTATGGGGGGATGGGGGTACTTCACTTCCCACAATGACCTGAACATAGGGTCAACTTAGCCTCTTACCAAGGAAAGTTGCAAAAAAATAAACTTTTTCTCCTTTTGCAATGTGTCACTTGAAAGCCTAAAAATTGTATACCAAAGTGCAGTAGATTTAACCCCAAATACAAAGAAAGTTTTGTTTACTTTAAGATTCTGTACCGACTTCAAGTAGGTTTACAAACAGCCAGGCCGCGGGCCAAACCATTTGCCAATTAATTTCTAACGTCTAATTGGTGGTTTGCCAAAACTTCACTACTCTCATCTATCCATTTATTCAACCGTTTCCGTCCGCCCAAACAACCCAAATCGTCCCCTTTGGGTTTGTATATTGATAGATGCCTAAGGGCATCTTCCCTCTCCGACCACATCTAAAGGTATGTCACCTGGCAGTAGGTTTATTGCATTGGTTATGCCTTGACTTGAAGCCTTCAAGGGGTACATTTTTGTGGATTTTCTAATCAGCCCGGTTCACCGAAATTTGCATAATTGAAACGTTGCCACGTTGCTCAAACTCTGACTCAGCCTTTTACTTCAACTCTGGCCAAGAATCAGGCTTATATATATATATGTGTGTGTGTGTGTGTGTGTGTGTCTGTGTGTTTGTGGTCCTTGCCACCTCTTAGCTGGCAATTGACTGGCTAAGTGACTGAAAAATTTGTCGCTTCATTTGGTTTGTGGATTAATAAATTATGTGCGCTCTCTTCCAGGCTGAGGTTGGCATAATTAAGCAAGCTTCAAATGTGATTAGGACCAGGCAATTAGCTGATAACAAACGTAAAAAAACTCTCCCCCACGTCCCAAAAATAAAAAAAGGGTTCCTGTCACTTTGGCCTCATTTAAACGGCAGCTATTAAAATTTTGTTATTTAGTTGGCGTTATTTATTATCGAAGAATTTGCCAAGTCAAAATTATGATAAAATTGAAAAGAAAGTAATGGAATGTTATATTTGTATATTTATTTGCATTTCTATGTGCATATAAAGAAAACAAATATAAATTGTACCAAGAACCATTTGTACTTAAACTATGCAAAGTTTGTGCTTAGTTCGGACTGTCTTGATGTAAGATTTTGGTCCTTAAATATGTTTAAAGCACTAACCCAATATTGATTGGCACCAATAATATGTATGTATTTATCTTTAAAGCATTTGTTAATAAAAGTTGTAGGAGACCTTTGTGTGTATAATAAGAAGTGGTTGTCAGTTGTTAACCCTCCAGTGGTATAAAACTCCTCTAAAACAAAAACTTGTTTTTCAAATAAAAATTTGTTCACTTGTGGATTAAAATATTACTGAATTACTGAATGCAAATTTCCCCAAGTGCAGGATATTCGACAACAAATCAAACAATATCGAATTGGGTAAAATTGTTGCTAAAACTATTTTAATCCATTTGAATTTGAATATGAGGCACAGCTTTAATTCTAGGTAAGAGTTTAATCGGTGCTTTTTTACTAAAGTTTATAAAATAGTTACTTATAAAGTGTAAACAGTAAAAATTCCCATAATGAATACCTCAATTAAGTGGACATCTCATTAAACAACATTTTTTTGTAATTTTCTGATCAATTATCTTTTTTTACACGCACACCTCTCTTTCCCCGAAGCAGACACCATTTTTATACCCGGTACCCATTGGGTAAAAGGGTACATAAAAGTCCCTAAAATGTATGTAACAGTATATATTTTCTTGTTCAACATCACTAGCCGAGTCGATTGAGACATGTCCGTATGAACACCTATGTATATCTCGGAGACTATAAAAGCTGGAGCAACCAAATTTGGTGTGATCATCCGTCTAATGGCTAGGCAGATCAAGTTTGTTTCACACTTTTACCACTCTTACTTCCGCCCCCTCAATTGATAAAACACGTATTTCTCGAGCTATGTTATAGATAGCGCATTCCTAATTGACACGCCTAATATTATAGCCAAAATGCACCAGCTGACCAATCGATTGTTGTAATCGGACAATTCATTTCAAAAATATGTATACCCATATACGTTTAGTACTCAATTGCCAAAGGCGACATTAGCTAGCAAAAGTGAGAGAGATGCTTTCGCTGCTGCTGCATGAAAAAGGGAATTTTGCATTAAATTGATGTCGATCTCGAGGCTGTTCAATTTTATATAATATATACATATATGTGCCTAAATGGAACAGGATATACTCAATGTCGGCAGGGACGACTTGCTTGCTTCAAAAACAAAAAACGTCTCTTGAAATGGATATTCCCCCATTATAATATTTGCACATGCCTTTTGATTATTTTTAATAATTTGCATCGACATTCAGCATACTTAATTGTATCGATACTATATTATGAAATTCTCTAAAAAATTGTATTCTTTTTTGTCCATGAAAGTATGTATGTACATACATACATATGTATTTAAACAAATTTTTTTATAAATTTCCCCTTTATTGCGAATTAGTCAATTAATAAAATGTATTTCCCTTACGTGACTATTTTACGTTTAAAATTTTTGAAAAAAGGCGGACAAGAGAGTTTTCACTGTATTTATAAAAAAAATTGGCCAGCCAAAATATTAAAATATTTTGTTAAATCCTTTTGCAAACGTTTTTTTGTTCATATAATATAACAACTTGTCGTTGGCTTAAATAACAAGCGTGTGGAGCGTTTTACTGTCGTCACCACTGAAATTAAATTTATTTACTATTTAAACACAACTCTTCTCTAACAATAATTGCCGTTAACTAATTAACATTGAAGGCGCCGCTCTCGGCAAATTTCGTTTTTTGATTATCGCGATCACACACAGAAAGAGAGAGAGGCGGAGAACAAATTTATAGAGGGAAATCAGAAGCATGAGAGAACAACAGATAAGGCGAGAGCAGAGACATGACGTCGCCAATACTCGAGTATTAACGGTGTCTCGGAGTCTCTCATTCAGTTGTGCACGCACCATTGAGCAGTCCAGATCGACCAACAGCAGCAGCAGAGCCATAGGCATGCAGATGGAGTAGATCGGGCAAAATAGCTACAGGGCAACGTACGCACACGAGTTTTCAAGTTTAACCTGATCAATTCCTAAAGACTTGACCGAGAAGGGAACAACATCTATGATCACTAAGACGAGTATCACTGTGGTGGGGTTAACTTTAGTTGCCCTGTTCGGTAGCCTCAACTGGGTGGAAGTGGGTGAGTCTATAATAGCAAATCTATTTGAATTAATTAAATAAATACCCATCACGTCTATTTGTGTGTTTAACAATTAGCTGCTGCTCCATCCGCGAATACAACTACTGATAATAATTTGGAAACTAATACTACATCACCCTTACCAACTGAACTGACGACACAATGTCAGCATCCCCTGACCAGACCCAAAGGCTTATTGGATTATACTTTTTGGAAGAAGTTCTTCAAGCATCTGAATCCGTTCAGCAGCAAGGCAAGAGTTAAAATGCAATTCTATCTCTTCAAGAGGGATTTCCCGGATTGTGGCAGAGAATTGTTTCTCGGCGATGATGAACAATTAGCGAAATCTGATTTCGATGCACGTCATCCGACGAGGTAAGTGCCAAGGCAGCCAAGGTGAAAGATTCACTGTAGATAATGAATTGTTGGGGAAATGCTAAATAGGCATTTTAATTATTGACTAATACAATGGAAGAAAATTTGAAATTTTATGGAACTTTAAAATGACACTAGATCCCCTTACAAGAAAGTGTTTTTATAGACTTTGGGACCCATAATTCTATATACTATATCTTTTCAAAATCTGCAAAGTTTTCTTTAGATTTGGTTAGGAAAAAGTTTGTTACTGTCAGTACTAGAATTCAGTATTTTCAACATTTTCAAGTAAAACAAAGCTTTTTCAGTCCAGTTGGAAAAAAATAGTTTAGGGCACGAACAAGTAATGTTTTGTAGTCCCACAAAATATATGTATATATATACTTATAGTATATTTAATGTCGTACATATCTCTATACATATATGTATGTATACATATTTAGAACTCCGATTTCATGTGGTTTATGTAACCCTACCAATCTTTCTATATGGTCCCCAGAACTCTTTTGTCCCTCTTTCCCGCTCTTCTCATAAATTTAAATTAACATCATTACTCAAATTGATTAGTTGTCATTATTTTTAGACTCATGCAAAATATGAAAAGACAATTTGGTCACAGATAAAGCCAAAAACAGGTTTTTTTGTATTAATTATATATACATTTCATTTTGTTGTATCAACATTTTGCGCTTTGCTTTCATTTCAATTTTCAACTTTTTGTGTATTTGCCTTCTTATCAATGAGTCACTGTTTGAACTCTACCTGCGCAGCTGATGCTTTGAACAGTTTAAGTAATTAGTTCGATATTAACAATAGTAGTTAATTATACCCCTTCATGTTGCAGAATTATTGTCCATGGATGGATGAGTCAGGCCCATGGCTCATTGAATCGGGATGTTAAGAATGCATATCTGAGCCTGACACATGGGGAAAGTCCCTTGTATCCCGACTTCAATGTGATCGTTTGTGATTGGAGTATGATTTCTTCGAATGTGAATTATTTTGGTGTGGCTGATATGATTGAGGATTTGGGCTTCCTGCTGGCTGAGTTTGTGCGTCATTTGCATATGCGAGCGGGTTTGCAGTACGACGATATCTATGTAATTGGGCACTCCCTGGGTGCCCAGATAGCTGGTAGCGCAGGCAAACAAATCAAGCCTTATCTTTTCAATACAATCTTTGCCTTGGATCCAGCCGGACCCAAGTTCCGGGAACAGAACGATGACTATCGTATCGATGCTAGCGATGCCCACTATGTAGAATCCATACAGACAAGCGTTACATTCGGTTTCGAGCAGCCTGTGGGCCATGCCACTTTCTATCCAAACTATGGGAAAAATCAAAAGAAATGCTATGTATACGGCTGCTCCCATAAGCGGGCTCATCACTATTTCGCCGAGAGTATAACAAGTCCAAAAGGATTCTGGGGTACGCGCTGTGAGCGACTACCCGATCACGTTTGGATTCTCTTGGACAATGAAGGAGAGTATCGCATGGGTGGAGAGCCATCGTTGCCCAAGAATGGTACTTTCTATGTGAAAACATATGCAGAGCCACCATTTGCCATGGGTCGTCGTAAAGATGTCGAGGAGGAGGCTCAAAAGCGAGGTGGCAAAAAGGGCAGAAAGGTGGAGAGTGAGGAGGAGTAAAAGGAAGCGGATAAAACTATTTCAATTTAAAGTGCCAGACATTAAAAATTTCAGCAAAACTGTGAATAAATTATGTGACATGATCTATCAAAGTAAAGTTGGTTCTAGAATCAATCTAATCAGACACGATTTGACATATTTTCAGAGAAACCTTTCGATTTCAACATTTAGTTTACTTCGTGTGAAAACTCTAACCAAGGAAGCCGAAATTTTAAAATCTGAGTCAGTTTTACTTTTGAGTTTGACCCTATGCAAGTAGGATTACAAAAGGGATGATAGGAGCTCTGTTATGATCCATCGTTGGCACTTGGTGTGCCTGAGCGTACTCCTGGCCCTAGGCACAACTGCATTATCATTTGCAGCTGGTGTATACTTCCAGCATGAACATGCCAATCGAAGATTACAACAACTAATACAGCAAAATCCATATGCCTACTACTTAAGTCCAAAAATTAAGAAAGTGGTAAGATAGTTATCCTAAATTGGCCTAAAATATCCGAAAATATCCTAAACCAATCGTTAGTTTGCCTTCTTCAATAGCTCTCAGAATGGACATCATTGCATGGGACGAATTATGAAATATGGATTTCCCGGATTAGATGACATAAGACTCTATAGTGACTTTGTTCTCTCCTATGATCGTCGTAATCGAGTGGCTCATTGGGTGTGCGAGCATTTGCAAAGAAGGGATCTGGCCACCACATCAGATGTGGGTCGAGCTCATGCCAGTTTTCAACCTGATCTCAGAGTGCCATCGACATTTCGATCAAGTTTGGATGATTATCGCCGATCGGGTTTTGATCGTGGTCATTTAGCAGCAGCTGGAAATCATCATGGCCATCAAACACATTGCAACGAAACATTCTATCTGACCAACATAGCTCCACAAATAGGCAAGGGTTTCAACAGTGGCGCCTGGAATAATTTGGAAAACTATGTCAGAGACTTAACTTTGAGATATGGATCAGTTTATGTCTGCACGGGTCCATTGTATAAGCCCAAGCAGCGAAGTGATGGCAAATTGGTTGTCGAGTATGAAACAATTGGCCCCAATTTGGTGGCTGTTCCTACCCATTTCTTCAAGGTCATAATGGTGGAGTCAAAACTTGCATTAGGTAAACCCTATATGGAGGGTTACGTGCTCCCAAATGCAACAATACCCAATAATTTGGCACTTAGATCTTTTCTTTGTGATATAAGAGAGATTGAACATTATGCAGGATTGAAATTTTTTGATGGCCTTAGAAGAAGTGCAATATTTGGTAGCAATTATCCGAGCGAATCGCAAGTTTTTCGAGATTTCAGTTGACATTTCAGTAGGTCAGATCTGTTAGATCAAAATATTTGACAATTTAAACTAAAATTGAAATATTTGTTTAACCCTTTATAAAAGTAAATCCCGCATAAGAAGCTAAATTAAAAGTATTAGAAATATGTCATTCAATGAATCTCGAGCCCAACATTGTGCTTTGTATGCCTTAGCTGGCCTGACAGGATTCGTATGTGGAGCGTATTTCCAACAAGAGGCTTCCATTAGACACTTATTTAGTGCGATCAGAAGGGATCCCCATATCTATCATTATCGACATAAACTTTATCCGATGGTGAGTGGAAAATGTATAGTGAACAGAAATATATTTCATCCATTTTTATACATCTAGTTCTCCACATTTCGAACTGATCACGAAAATCGTTTGTGGAAGCGACCAGCCTGTCTATCTGACAAGATACGAGAGTGCTTGGTTTCT
This sequence comes from Drosophila austrosaltans, assembly GCA_035045865.1. NCBI lineage: Eukaryota > Metazoa > Arthropoda > Insecta > Diptera > Drosophilidae > Drosophila > Drosophila austrosaltans. The sequence continues at coordinate 9,269,789 of JAWNOQ010000200.1, forward strand.
CCTCTTTTCGATATGTTTAGTGCTTTGTTTATGTTGAAAAATGATTCCGCAAATACCGTAAATCTTTTGGATCTGATCAAGTACGGACTGCCGGGCACTGAGAATTTATTCATTCACAAGGACTATATTGTTTCGCAAGACTTCTGCACGAATAGTCCAAATTGGATTTGTGAACATTTCCAAGCAAATTATGCAAAATTTGACTCAGACATGGATAGCGATGAGCCACTCCATGTTCGGTACAATGATGTGTACGTTTTGAGCTGTGCGTCAACAAGGATTTGTAAGGCCTTCAAGCGAAAAATCTGGCATGATTTAGAGCAATATGTGTCGGCCTTGGCAGACCAATATGGCTCTGTCTATGCCTATACAGGACCCATTTATACACCTGTCTGCCATGAAGATGGCCAATGGTCTATTGAATATGAGGTTCTCGATTGGAAGCCATATCCAGTGCCATCGCATTATTTCAAAGTGCTTATTATAGAGTCGAAAGCCCAAGACTGCGGTCCCTATATGGAGTGTTATATGATTGAGAATAGTAATAAGATATCGGGCAGTGTGAGTAGTCATTTAACCCAAATTGAAGAAATTGAGCGATTTACGGGCTTGAGTTTTAACAAGGGATTGCGCCCTACGGTTATATACGACAGAGATCGGAACAGAGGAGATGCTAATCACTCATCGACAAAATTTAATGAACTGTCGGAGCCCCTAATGCAAACGATATCAAGAAGAGGAGTTTATTTTTAAAAATTTTAAATATCAATAAAGACTTGAAATACCTGTGTATGAATTCTATATTTCTTGTCTTTAAAACCAATTTGAAAATCCCGCCTTATAAAACAGCTGTTTTTGCCATCGGTTATCGTGCATAGCTATTACGTTAAACACGTAACACGCGAAGCTGCCGTCTAATTTGATTTTCGAACATGTCTTTATGAATGATGCGTTACAATGTTCTCTGATTTATTGCTTTTGCGCTATGGCAACTAATTGCCACATGTTGAATTAGTTTCGTTCCTTAAATCATAACATTTATCATTTATAATTTTAAATTTTTGTGCATTCATCGATGCATTGTCCGTTACTTTACTAATGGCTTTCGATACATCTTAATGCGAAAGCAAAAATTCATGATATCGATTTTTCGATGTTGTATATCGATATATGGCCTTTAGCCAACTGACGTGGAAGTTCTTGTGCCTTTAGCCAGGAAAAGTTTAATTATTTCGTTAGATAGGAGCCAGAAAGTTATTCTGTTAAGTTAAAATTAGCCCGTAGTAGGCCGAGAATCAGTTAATTTGCCCTGGTGACGAACTTTGAGCTGAAGCTGGAAAAACGTCTTGTCGTGTTGGTGTTGTTGTGTGTTGTGTGAAAGTTGTTTGCGTTTTTCATTTTAATAAATCACCTACAAATCATTAAACTGTAATGAATCCGAACGTATATGGGCCACCGCCTACCCAATTCCAACAACAACAGCCGTTGCCGCAATATGCAGCTGCTCCACCGCCACCTCTGGGTGCGGGAGGGCCAGGGCCATCGGCGGTTTGGCCACCTCAGCAACAACCACAACAACAGCATCAACAGCAGCAGCAACAACAACAGCAACAGTATGGAGCTCCACCAATAGCCACATCGTCAGCTCCGGTTCCTCAGCAAACGTACCTCAATGGCAACTATCAACAGCAGGTAAGGATACACTGTCCACGTCGGAAGCATACGATAAAGAGAAAGAGAGAGCAAGCCGACCAGCTGATAATAACTTCTGTTATTTTTCATCTACTAAAATAGGCAACTCTCTGAAGTATAGAGGGAAGCATCTAGTCATTGATTGTTATCAGTTTGGGTCAAAATTACCCGCCAAAATCTGTGTCAATGTATATGAAATATAAAAAATATATTTAATTTTTAATTTTTCATAAATTTTAGAAATTATCTGCACAAAGCTCTAGATGTTTTTTCTCTTCACTACGACAATATTTTAGTTAGATAAGCCCTTTTTAGTTGATCTAAATATCAAGAAGAACTAAAGAGGTCAAGTGAAAAATTTCCTAATGTATAGTGTGAATGCTGTGCGTTCCAATAGATAAGAATAAGTAAAGTAATTAAAATTGATTTGCCATGTCTCATTCCTCGTTTCTTCTTTCCCCTCGTTTCTTCCTATTAGCTCGCCACGTCAATGAGCGGTTTGAATGTGGGTGCAGGCGGAGGCAATCCGTTAAAGCCGCCAGTACAGCAACCAGGAGTATTGCCACCGAGTGGATTTCCACCCACTAGCCAAGGGGCTCCACCGGCAACATTCAACAATAATAATGCTTTTGCTCCAGCTCCAACTGCTGCTGCTGTAGGCGGACCACCACCAGCATCTGGAGGCTATTCAAATGGACCAACATCGATGGGTGCTGGATTTCCACCCACATCTTCAGCTGGCCAGCCACCATCCCGCACTATTACGCCACAAAGTGTGCCAAGTGGGGTTAATCAGATGAGCTTGAATAGCGCTAATCTGGCAGGACTGCCACATATGCCACCTGCAAAATCGGCCACACCATTAGGTCCAGCCGGCGGTCAACCACCGTTACCAGGATCTGCTCCGGCACCATCGTTTGGGTTACCTCCCGGCCAAATTCCTACATCCTCAGCAGCGCCACCGCCAGTCCAAATGGCCCCTCCTGCATTTGGAGTTCCAAATTCGCGACCGGGACAACCGATGTTACCACCCGGAGGAGCTCCACCCCCATTAACACAGCCGGGATTGCCGCAACAACCGCAACCAGGACTGCCACCACAACCAGCAGCTCCTTTTGGAAGCCAACCTTCTGGTTTTCCAGGAAGCTATCCTGGACAGGCTTCAGCAACTTATCCGGGTGCGCCACCATTGCCAGGACAACAGCCTGCAGCGCCATCACAATTTGGAGCGCCACAAACGGGCTATCCGCCACAACCGGGTCAACCACCGGTAACAGGATACCCACAACTAGCAGGGCAACAGCCACAAGCCCCTGGATATCCACCACAGCCAGGCTATCCGCCACAACCGGGACAGCAAACATCACCCGGATATCCACCACAAGCAGGTGGCTATCCTGGGCAACCAGGTCGTCCGGGCTTCAATGTAAGTAGTGAATAAAATGTTAAATATTTTGTTTTCACCGACTATCAATCTTTGCAGCAAGCTCCAATGCCTGGGAGTATGTATCAGCAAGCACCGCAACAACGTCGTCTCGATCCCGATCAAATGCCAAGTCCCATACAGGTGATGGTTGAGAATCAACGTTTGGCCGGTGGACCATTCGTGACCAATCAGCCGGGCCTTTTGCCACCACTGGTTACCACAAAATTTGTAGTCCACGATCAGGGCAACTCATCCCCACGTTTTCTACGTTCCTCGCTCTACTGCATACCCAATACAGGAGATCTATTAAAGACCACAGCTCTTCCCCTTACCCTTAACATTTCACCATACGCCCGTATAGGCGAGGGCGAGTTGGAACCGCCTATAGTTAATTTCGGAGACATGGGACCCATACGTTGCAACCGGTGCAAGGCCTACATGTCACCCAATATGCAATTTGTGGACGCAGGACGAAGATTCCAGTGTCTCATGTGCAAAGTCACCACTGAGGGTAAGTGATTGGCGTTTATTTTAAAAAAGGATAAATTTGACAAAGTCTTTCATACAGTGCATCCTGATTACTATCAGCACTTGGATCATACTGGCCAACGAGTGGACAAGCACGAACGTCCTGAATTGCTCCTGGGAACCTATGAATTTTTGGCCACAAAAGATTACTGTCGGGTTAGTAAATGCTTCCCGAGAAGTAAATAAACAATCGAACCTCATCATTTTTCTTCCTAATCTTAATTAGAACAATGTGCCACCAGAAGTGCCCGCCTTTATATTTATCATCGATGTTTCTTACAATACCGTTAAGTCTGGTTTAGTGCACCTTCTTTGCTCCGAGATCAAAAACATACTCAAGCATCTGCCTGTGGACCAGGGTCAGGACAAATCGAAAGTCCGCGTCGGCTTCATTACCTATAATAGCACCGTCCACTTTTACAACATCAAGAGTAGCCTGGCCCAACCGCAAATGATGGTTGTGGGAGATGTCCAAGAGATGTTCATGCCTCTGCTTGACGGCTTCCTCTGCCATCCTGAGGAGTCGGCAGCCGTGATCGACTCGTTGATGGAGGAGATTCCGCGTATGTTTGTGGATACTAAGGAGACCGAAACTATTCTCTATCCAGCAATCCAAGCTGGTCTGGAGGCCCTCAAAGCCTCGAATGCATCGGGAAAATTGCTCGTCTTCAATTCTACATTACCCATAGCGGAGGCTCCTGGCAAACTAAAGAACCGAGATGATCGAAAATTACTGGGTACAGATAAGGAAAAGACTGTCCTGACACCACAGACCACAGTTTACAATCAGCTTGGCCAGGAGTGTGTCCAACAGGGTTGCTCTGTGGATTTGTTTGTGTTCAATAATGCTTACATCGACATAGCGACAATTGGTCAAGTGTCGCGTCTTACGGGCGGTGAAGTGTACAAATACACTTACTTCCAAGCAGAGCTGGATGGCAAACGCCTGATTGAGGATATCATAAAAAATGTGTCACGACCCATTGCATTTGATGCAGTGATGCGAGTCAGAACATCGGCAGGCATTAGACCAACAGAGTTCTTTGGACACTTTTATATGTCCAACACTACAGACGTCGAGCTGGCTAGCATTGGTAAGTATCCATTTTATGACATGTGTTTATTGATGCTCATTTCAACGTTTTCCACTTTCCAATAGATGCCACTAAATCGGTGAGCATCGAGATCAAACACGACGACAAATTACCGCCAGAGGAGAATGTTTATATTCAGGTGGCTCTGCTCTACACCTCGTGCAGTGGCCAGCGACGTCTGCGGATTCTTAATCTGGCTTTGCGTGTAACAACAATTATTGCGGATGTATTCAAAAGCTGCGATTTGGATGCCATGATGCTCTTCTTTGCCAAACAGGGCTGCTTCAAGCTTATGGAGCATTCACCGAAACAGGTCAAGGATAATCTTATACATCGTTCGGCACAAATTTTGGCCTGCTATCGCAAACATTGTACATCGCCAACTTCGGCTGGTCAGCTCATTTTGCCCGAATGCCTTAAGCTGTTGCCACTGTATTCATCGTGTCTGCTGAAGAACGATGCCATTGCTGGCGGTTCGGATATGACTTTAGATGATCGTTCTTATGTCATTCAATTTGTTCTATCTATGGATCTAAATATGTCGGTCAACTATTTCTATCCACGTTTCATTCCCATACACACGGTAGAGCCGGAAGAGACCGAACTACCCACACCAGTACGGTGTACGCATGAAAAGATTACGGAAGATGGCGCATATATACTAGAGAATGGTGTTCATTTGTTCATCTGGTTGGGTCAATCTCTATCGTCAAACTTTGTCCAGGCATTATTTGGAGTCCAGAGTACGCAGCAGGTTAATGCAGAACGATTTGCCATTACGGCAGATACACCACTGGCCCGACGAATCAACGATATACTCGGACAAATAATGGATGAACGTACTCGCTATATGAGAGTAAGTATTGCCCATTTAATATAAATGAGGCCAAGGAAAAAAGATAAATTTAATTTATTTTTTCTCAATACTTTTTTAGATCACTTGTGTACGTCAGAACGATAAGTTGGAGAGTGTTTTCCGGCATTTCCTCGTTGAGGATCGCGGCACAGATGGCTCTGCCAGCTATGTAGATTTCCTGTGTCACATGCACAAGGAGATCAAGGATCTTCTAAGTTAGCACGTAGGCAGCCGGACATACAAGTTGCCCTCGGCCTCAAGCGGTGCCTACGAAGAGCACCGCTGGGCCAGCAGCTATTCCCAGAATCGGTCACGGATGCGTCGTATGTCCTCCATGCGTTCCAGTCGCCTGGGCAAATGATGAAAATGTGGAGGAGCATGTCAATGCTGAAAACCGGAAAACTTTCTTTATATTTACCAGAAGCATACATAAACATATAAATAATTTGCAATCATTTTTAAAGCGTATGAAATCTTCCATCAACTTAAAAAAAAAAATTTCTTCATTTCGCAATTTTTTTTTATTTTCAATATTTACACAAACATATATGTTCTTGAACGCTGATTAAAAATGGGTTTTTGTTAAAAGAAGCAAACGAGCCATGCAAATAAAAACAGCACTTTAGATAAATATAGTTTCACATTCAGATTCCAAATCAAAGTAATTTTAATGTAATTAAAAATTATTTAAAAATTCCCTTAGTTGCAAACTTGAAACAATATAAACAATGTCATGGAATAATCGTAATTTTTGGCCGACTTTAAAAGAAATGCAATATAATTATTATATATTTTGTGCGTTACGCCCTGCTTTTCTATTTAAACTTTATGTAATTCAATTGATTATTATAATATATTATATATAACATAAATGTTTCATGTGAGAATTATTCTAATTCAATGGTATATTGCCCCTGTCCCTAACCATCCCCTTATTTTATAGAATATAAAAAAAAAAAAAACATCTTGAAAATGAAAACGGAAATAAAAATCGATGAAAAAATTACGAAATCTTCAAGTTTATTTTACACCTGGCCCTCGCTTAACACTACCTCATTTAACACTAGCTCGGTCTTACACGATTGCAAATTTGGTACTGTCCCTCTCTTAACACGCTACAAACCTCGATCTAACACGATTTGAAAATATTTAAAAAAGAAGAATTTTGATTTCAAGGCACTTTGTTGTTGGACAACGCTCTGGGCATCTAAAAAATAGCAGCCATCCGAAAGTTAAAGAAAAATTTCTGCAACTAATAGAACATCACTTTTTCAGCCAATCATTGTGGGATTGGCTCAGATTAAAACAAACAATTCACAATTAGACGATAGCAGTTCTGGAGAAACTCAGTCTACTGATAATTTGTCTTTAGGAAAACTAAAAAAATCATGAAATTGGCAAGCAACCTAAAATCTTCAGTTGAAAACTCTGATCCGAATGTCGGAAGATGATCAATCGGATTTCATACTTTTTAGTTTGAATTTCGAATTGATTTACAGAAATGAGAAAGTTTTGACTTTGATGGCAACAAATGCAATACATGTATAAAAGTATTCAAAAGAAGAGATATATTATGCAGATGTATATGATATCTTAAGGGAAATCAGTTCAGACGACCGAAATTTTGGTGTTTTTAGATCATTTTTTAACAAAGAAGGAATAGATAATAGGAAAAGATATTTTATTAATACTTTTAAGTATATATTTTTAATTTTTTCAAGCTATTTCCGCCGGAAAAAGTGGCGTGAGAACGTACTGTCCATGGACGATCAGCATCCGGGTGACTTGTTAGTTGGGAATTCCAGAAATTGCAATTTTTCTTCGAAATCAACAACAATGTTTATTTTTTAATAAAAACATTTTACTTAAGAATATAAACCTAACTCTGATAGAACAAAAATATTAAAAATTGCATGTTTCTATTTTGCTTAAAAAATACTTTCAATAAATATATTATTCCAGATTTAGAAGATTAAGATTCAGAATTGAATAAAGAAAAACCCTAAAAATTTCAAAACAATTGGTCGATAACGATTAAGCTAGAATTCCCAACAGTCGAGAAAACACGTTTGAAGTAAAATGAGCGCTACGGTACCAAACTGAAGGACGATCACTTAACATTGGAAATAATACGAATTAGGCTTTAAATGTTTTACTACATATTTTTTAGTAGTTATACTAACGATTTAAGCAAAAAAAATATTAATTTTTTGATCGATCTAAGCTGGTTTCCCCCCTTAAATATCTTTAAATGATTTATATTTGGAATTGTTTTCTTTACAGATTTATAATATCTTTCAGGCTAAAATTAAAGCAAAAGCCCATTTCGATTGCGTTAAATATTAATTTGCCATTGTAAAATGCTTGCTGATGCTTTTCGATATTCCAGCGACATATGTATGTATCTTCTTGATCCATATTGTGACATCTTTGGCTAAACATTTGGCGAATGTTTTAGTTAAATGCTTTCAGTGTGAATCTTTTTGTCCTCAAACAAGCTTTCATATTATTTATTTTTGCATCTTTATGAATCGAAATAAATAAGCAACAAGTTACCCAAGTACAAAAATAAAGTAAAGCAACTAGATATAATGTATATATATATATATGTATAATGTATTTATATTTTATTAGGCCATTAAATATCTAAGAATTATTATTATTTGACGTGCACATTTTACATTTACATAAATTGTTTTCTTTTTTTTCACTTTTGACTTTACTTAAGCATTTAGAAAAAGGTTCATTCTTATATTTTGTTTTTTCTTTTTTTTCATTTTAATGTTCCCGAAATTTAATAACAATTTTATTTTTTAAAAACACATTGCCTAACTTTTCGAATGTTTTCTTTCCTTTTTGTCTGTCTGTGTTGGGTGCGAAATATACGTGTATTGGTGGTGGTTTTTGTGTGTGTGTGTGTTTGTGTTTTTGGGCGTTTTTAACTGATTTAAACGGATCACAATTATATTACTGATAAATTGGAATATAGTTAATAATAGTTTAGTGAATTTGACAAAATCATATTGCACTCAATACAGACTTTAATCAGAGTTCCTTTTATGTTTATATTTAGGTTTTCGTTTTTTCGTTTTTCTGTTAACTCTTACAATTAATTTATGGTTTATAATTACAAAAAACATTAGGGGCATTCGCCCCGCTTGTTGTACACATACGGTAAAACGATTATTCATCCTTTTTGCTTTTGAGAAATTTACTGAATAGTCAAATACTCTCGATTTCTGTTTCTTATCTCTCGAACACAACTTAGATTTGTTAAAAAATTCAACTATTTGCTAGCACTTTGTTTTTATTATTTGAATAAATTTGCAAAATGATTAAAAAATGATAAAAACAATTGGTTGAGATGTTGTTATTGTTGTTGTTATAGCAGTAATTGATAGTTTGACAGGATATGCAGCTATACATAAATATAGCAATACGATTTATGGCTGCTTTAGCTACACTCAAAAACTTTAGAAACTGAAGGAAATTATTAATGTTTACATATATATAATTTTTTGGGGATTTCCGTTTTTTAAAGCCTGATTCGGTCCACTTACATCAAAACAAGAAGTGAAAATTTTTAAATCCTCTCTCTCTCTCTCTCTCTCTCTCTGTGTTTTGTAGGCATGTAAGGGAGTGTATGTTTGTGTGTAGTTTGTGTGTGTGTACTGTTGAGAGGAGCAATTAAAAGTTTTATCATCATTATCTATTTCGTAAACGCCATAAATACAGCCCACAATATTTCATTTGCGTTCGGTTTGGCCGCTTCCGTTTCAAAATCGAGATCGAGCAATTCTCTGACACGTTTCATGGCCACCTCGTAATCATCATCGTTAAGCGGCGCAAAGGCATTCTCTATGACATCACTGGCATGCGCCAAAAAGATAAGTGCCAACATGCGTTTATCCATCCGTTGTGGATCGTTCACCCATTTGGATAGAACCGAATCTTGAATCTGCAATTGAGAATATAGGTGAGATTTAAAAGAATTCAAATCAGATTAATTAAAGGCCTCTAAGCTAAGATATTCGCAGTTTCCTCAACGCAAAAAAAGTAACCGCTTGAACTTAAGTTCAGTCTCGCATTCGGTCTATAATTTATCATGGCAACGGTTACGGGTTATGGATATGATTAGTTGAAATCAATCGGATTCAATCAGTCACGGCTTCGCTTCTATTACCTTTTTAACCAATCGGCATTTAACAACATTATCGCTCAGTGGATGTGTCGTCATATCAAAGAGCAAAAAATTTTGCTTTTCCGTTGTGAGCACGCCCTTTTCTACCAAATTTTTGGCCAAACGTTCGCGTACGTTTTTCAGCTGATAACGTAATTTTAATGGGTTCCATGTTTCACCTGAAATAAGAAATTTACAATTTAGATCGTTTGGGGAAATTGATTTGAAATTTTTAAGTCTGTATATATACCACTCAAATATTCAATCCAACTTTGAACCGTCTCTGGTGGATCTGTTTCCTTAATGTGTTTTAATGCCTCATCCAATAGAACATCGCCGGTTTGCTGATCCGATTTCAATATTAATTTTCTGCAATCGAAAAATCAATGATTAGCCATGAAATTCATGATGAATCCTCTCTGAATCATCAGTGTGAAACCTTACCTGGTGCATAAGCCGCGTCGTCGCATACCCGATTTTTCAATCATCACACGTCCACGGATACCCAACTCAATGAGAATGCAACCACGCAAGCCACTTGATATGCAATCATTCCAGAACGATGTGTAGCCCTGCAACAATAGCGAAAGCGAACATACAACAATTTTGAAAACAATTTAATTGAAATTGTTTTGTGCATAAATCTATCTATCTACACACTTATGCATATGGCTGATGTAGTTAAAATTTATATATATACATATAAATATACATATATATGGAATAAATAAGCACTCAATTGGCTATTCAAGTCTGTTTAATATGGAAAGAAATGACCAACCAAAAGTATATTTAAATTAACCATTGTGAAATGATGCGCAAAGGCCACACGCTATTGTAAGGCTTTTATTCCTCTCACAATAGAAGCAAAAATTATCAAATTAAAAAAAAACTAAAAATCAACAACATAAAATAAAATACTTTAATGTTCATCCATAAAAATTACATCTAAATATATATTTTCTTATTTCTGTTGTATATTGTAATGATTCTAAATTGACATAAAAGAAAGCATCTCCGGCTGAAGTATATATGTATATTTGTAATGAACTCAACATGTGCGGCAGTTCGTCTTCTTGGATCAACATGATCTCCTCCTGGATTCTTAAAGCAACAGAACTTAAATTTTTATACCCTGTACCCATACCCATAGGGTAAAAGGTTATATTAAAGTCGCTAAAATGTATGTAACAGGGAGAAGGAAGCATATATTCTTGATCAGCATCACCAGCCGAGTCGATTGAGACATGTCCGTCTGTCCGTTTGAACACATAGATCTCGGAGGCTTTAAGAGCTAGAGCCCCCAAAATAGGTGTAAGCATGCGTCTAATGCATACACAGATCAAGGTTGTTTCAAACTTTTTCCACGCCCACTTCCGCCGCCGCAAATCGGGAAAACGAATTACTAGAGCTGTATTAAAGATATCGTATACTTGGCACACCTAATTATATACCCAAACTCCTTCACCTGACTAAATTTTGTCCAAATCGGACAATAAATTTTGGAGATATACCTATATAAGTTTTGCACTGAATTGCCAAGGCAACATTGGCTGGCAAGAGTGAGCGAGACAGCATGCATTCGCTGTTGCTGCGTGTTCAAGAGAATTTTGTAAAAAATTGATGGCGATTTCGAGGATATGTATTCTATTTTATTTAATATAACTAGTTGGAACATTAACATTGACTTCTTTTTGCTGCAGGCATTGTATATCTGGGAGTAATCCGAATTGGATGACTATATAATAAACCACCCACAAAAACAATCGGTCGAAAAAAACTTATTGCTTCCCAAGCTAGTGTCACTAAACTTAATTGTCATTAGTTTTATTTACTTCTTAATAATTCTCTTAAACTTGATGTAAATTGATAAAATATATTATATAGATACCACAGATTTGATTGGTGAAAAATAAAGTTTGGATAAATAAATTGTTTTGGTATTAATAGAATGAAGTTAATTGAGTTTCTGTGTCAAGAACCGATCGATACCGACTATACCCCAAAAACTATGCCACAATATATACTTCGACTTATCTTTATCATCCTATGAGCATATAAATTTATACAAAAATAAATTTCAATCATACCAAAGAGTTTATCTATTATACCAATTTGAATTCAATATTTACAGTTGAACTTCTCTCGGATTAAATAATCTAAATAATCTAATAATCTAATCGTCTACTATGAGTTTTTACTTTTTAGTACTTCTGAATCTTTAACCGCATTTTTCTCAAAACTAGGTGAGAACAGTGACACAAAAACATCAAAATTTTTTGATGCCGGCATTTGGTTAATTTGAAAATCTTGTTAAAACATTATTTAATAAATGCTAAATACATAGTTGCTTCTGTAATAAAATATAATTTACTAGCAAACAAAAACAAAATTAGTTCTGATTACCCCTAATCCCTCAAGTACACATTTTAACGCCCATTTGAATAATTCGAAATCAAGTCGTTTTCAAGGATTTCCCCCCGTTAAAAATTACAAAACTAATTAAAGTGTGAAATGTATGACGCAAAGCTGCCATATATTGCCAAATTTAGGGAAATTTTAAGTTCCACTTCGAATGACGGACAATTAGGTTATATTACAAGATTTTTATATGACAACTATTACATTGTATTTTATACAATGTTAGACTGCATTATTAAAAACATTAGTTATTAAAATTGCATTATTGAAAACATATTTCGAAACCATTTCAAATACATTTTTGAACCTCTATTTTAAGATAGTTTTCAGTGTACCTGAAATTTATAAATTTATTTCCAAAGATCTTTGGTTTATTCAAATAACTGACTATTTTTAAATTTAACACTGGCCTAAATAAACTTTGGTTGCCATGTGTAAGACTTTTGAACATTTCCAGCTGTTTCAATAAGGGAAACAGTTAACTCTATAATGTTATAAACCAGATGAATAGTTTCATTGCCATGGCATCATGTACACATATTTGTATACTAGATAATAAAAAGAGTTTATCAAAGATATATATGTATATATTTTCTACATTAATTCTAGAGATCAGCAGCAGCAACAGTCTGCAAGGCTTAAAAGGCTGTACTAAACGGAATGGAATACCAGCTACTAGAATAGGTCATTTTGCTGTTAAGTAAAGAGTATTTCCAAGTCGTATTTTCCCATTCTTTACAAATGCATAATAATTGATAATTTTTGTATAGAGATTATCATAGTCATATAACAATGACTCAGAGCCAGTTAGGTCAGTTATCAGTAAATTTATATAAGTATACATATCTACGATGTATGTATACATAGTTACATTTACGTATCTGTATATACATACATATATATATATATATATATAGGCTTTTCCGATTTTACAATTGGACAATAACGTCTGAGAGCCCATTAGATAACAGTCACAACAACAGAGCAACAAGACAGAGCAAGTGAACAACTTCCTTAAACAATTAACCAAATGGAAAAAACTGTCCAATGATAAGAACTAAAAAAAAAATAAAATATGCCTTTGCCACCACACAGTGGAAGCAGCAGCAACAAGCAAAAACGACACGTTTTCTCATCTCCCTCGCTCCTCACTCTCTCTTTATAAGAAGAAAGACGGAACCGAAACAAATAGACGTGGTGTGCCACTCACATAGTACTACTATACTATATACGATATGTATGTACATATATGTATACATTGTACGTCTCTACATGGTTTATAATGGCGGCACATGTGGAGAACTATTTGCAGTGGGAGTCGCGGTAGCGATAAAGCACACAGAAACAGAAGTATAAAGCAAATAAACTACATCCCATCCGTTTCATCTATCCATTCCATAATGGAGCACAAATTTGAATCTTGCTCCAAATCGTTCATCCCCTGGAATTCAAATCAGATTATTCAAATACACTTAAATAATGTAAATAATATTGAGAAGAGCTTTTGAAAAGCTTGTTAAATAGAAGGTCTATCGTTTAGTGGTCTTACACTGCGTATCTGTTGATTAATAGTTTACAAGTTATTATTATTACCGTAAAATTGCTCAATACCCAGATATTTTTATTTTTTAAAATTAAATAAAATTAAAGTTATAACTTTTTTTTCATAGTGATTTAACTTAAAGTGTTTACACTTGACTCTTTGTTTGCTGCTCTTCTTTATAAACTCGAAACAATTTGAGACTTGTTACTCTAAATTTGTCCAAATGCAGTTCTTGCTCTTTGCCCTTCAAGGACTTCTCATAAGATCGGCAAAATATACTTTAAATTCTCTATTTGCTTACTAAAAACTTCCTTCTATCCATATTTCGCTACTAACTGAGGAAATAACCAATTTTTTATATCCTAGCCCAGGTATTTGATCAAATTATAGTGAGACTTTTGGTTATAGGGATATTTTATAAAGAGTTTTTCCAATTATATAGTAAGACATATTATCTGGCTTTATATTGGTTTTGCCACAACAATTGGTTATTGATAACAAATGCCGTGGAAGACCCAAACATATATTAATTATGATGAAAACAAAAACCAATGAATGTATGTGTATACATATATATATATATACGTAATGTAAGAGTGTGTGAGAATTTATAAGCAGCATGATAAACTTGTTTTCCGGCAGGTTAAATGCGAGAGAGAAGTGATTGCTCAAGAGAGATGATTCAGTGGGTTCAGTTTGGTGCTTGAGGCATTGCACAATGATAGTCAAAAGGTGAAGGTTTAGAGATAAACAAACAGACAAATGAAAACTAAACTTGCGAAACACCAAAAACTGATAAAAAAAAAAAATGGAGAAAAATTAAAAGAAAAAGGAAACAAGTAATCCATTCGCACCTCTTTGTCCTTAAGGCCCAATAATAGGACCTCTTCCATGAGCGTTAGTCTCGTCTCCTTTGAATCACCATCATCAACATTATCCTCGTGATCCTTGTTACCATCATTCAAATCCTGATTGTCGTCGGGTGTGTTGGCATTTAAGCCAGCTGCTCCGCCATCACCACCATTTTCGCGTGGTTTCACTGAACGTCTAACCAGGCCATCCGACCGATTCATTGTGGATACCTGTGCTTTTGCCAAATGGAGAGGGGTAGATGGCTGTGGTGGGGGATGATGTTGATGTTGATTCTTCTACTTGTATGTGTGGCACAATTTGCTGACGGTGGCTGCTGCGGCGGCGGGTGGTTCTGCTTGACTCCAGGCTCCCCGACTTGTGTGTATGTGTGGGCGCGCGTATGTGTTGTGTGTGTGTTGCAGGTTTTTGCCGTTTTTGTTTTAATTCTTTTCTCTTATTCACTTTACACTCACACACACACTTTTCGTCACTTGTTCACAAATTGCAATTGCTTTACCGTCACGTCTTCTTCTTTCGCTGTGTGTTGGTCTTCTTTACCGTTTTCGTTGTTGTTTATCTTTTTTTAAAAACTTTATAATTTTTCGTACAATTTTAATGGAAATAGATTGCTACACGTACTAAATAGTTAATTGCATTGTTTATGCTCTTTTGCCTTTTATTGTAAATATATAAAATGCTTGCGCAAAAATAAGCTTTTTTTATTTGTGTCTTTTGTCGTAGCTTCTGTTTCTTCGACGTGACATTTTTCGGATGTAGTGTTGAGAAACGCTTTCGACTTTTGACCACGAAAAACTAAGTTATTGTTGAAAAGTGCGATGATCTTGTTTGAAACATGTCTACATTAACAGGAAGCTTATTATAATATGTCCGTCAAATTAGCGTCGATGAGTTAGCAACGATCGGAACGGTGGAATTTTGGAACACTTTTTAATTTTTTATTTATTGATTATTTCCTTATTTAACAACTTTTTCGACCAAAATAAACTATAAAATTGTTAAGAATTCAATAATTTTGCCAATGATTTTCTTCAAATTTGGTGGAGACATAGATGAATATGTGGAGCATAAACTGGCATACCGTGCATATCCCTACATTCTCTGTAAATGGAGCTATGGGGCAAATTGTGAGAAGTCGATTTTTCACATGTATATTTTTTATACCCAGCATAATCCAAACCGCCCAAAAATGAATAAAAACAATAGATTATTGAATTCTTAACAATGTTATAGTTTATTTTGGTCGAAAAAGTTGTTAAATAAGGAAATAATCAATAAACAAAAAATTAAAAAGTGTTCCAAAATTCCACCGTTCCGATCGTTGTTAACTCATCGACGCTAATTTGACGGACATTATTATAATGAGATTTTATCATATAAATTACTATTTTTATAATTCTTTACGAATTCGAAACAGCTGTTATTTTCAGTATTGTTAAATTCTATGCGATATCTTACAATTTATCGATAGTGCTATCGACTGTTGTTACAACGCTGTATTCCCGTCATTTTGTTTAGAATTACTTGTTGTTCTTGCAGCATGTCGTACCTGGCTAATTTTAATAATGATGTGGCCAAACAAATTCTCATGGACATAATTCGCTGCGTCAATCAACCAGAGAATTCAAAGAAATTGTCAGAAGCTAAGGCTTCTGCGGGAAAGGAAATGCTTCTTATGATGCAAAACGTCTTCCCGTTGGTCATGCAGCTTCAACTAGAGGTGATTAAGATCCATGGTTTTCCAGGCAATCGTGAGGGTCTGGTACAATTCTCTCAATTGGTCCGGGAACTGGAGCGTGATGACATGGAGATCGCCCGTCTACGGAGCCAACTGCGTGCCATCTACTTGCCTCCCATAGCCATAAACACTACCAACGACATACTCATTTAATAAATCACTTAAAGACTTTTAGATCACTAAGTTCATATTCAGTTCATTATCTATTTCCCATTTCGCATTTTCTAATTATGTATTTTTGGAACCACACATTTTTTATACTTTAGTATAAACAGAATGATCTTGTAAAAAATATATTTGTAGACATTATTAAACTTTTAATAACTTGGCGGAAGAATAAAAAAAAAACAATTTTTACTTTGAATTAACAAAAATAGTTGGTCAGCTTTAGATAAGCAAGTAGATCTTAAGTCAAGAGAGTGTTTCTTCATACTTAAAGAAAAAAAAAACATGTAATTCAACATAAATTTTGCATTTTTTTTTTTTAATTTTTCTTTTGATTTCTTGAGATTTGATAGAGAAATGTTGCTCATACATTGCTAAACAATAAGTAACATGGCATTTTAGGTACTATATTAATTAAGTTTTCTTTTGTTATTATGCTATGTTAAACAACATAAAGGCTTGGTTTGTTCGTCAAAATCATTAAGGATATGCCAAGTAATAGATAAATTAAACAATTTGGTCATACCTAAAATATATATGTATTCACTTATAGACTAAACAGTTTGTTTTGTTTTTATCTTTATATACACGATCAAGTGGTAGAGTGAGCAGTAGCTGCCGTTAACAATGAAAAATGTGTGAAAAATAAAACAAACGGCAAAACGAAAAAAAAATGAATAGGAATAGAGAACAAAATCACGATGAGCAAAAGTACTCCTAATCACCATTTGTTAAAGTGGTGTGGGAGGGATTATTATTATTATTCCCATTTTGAAAGTCTGTTGTTGTAAGTTTAATTGGATCGATAGCAAGGGGATTGCCATTTAATTTTTGTTGCAAGTGTTGCAATTGCTGTGCAAAATGTGCATCTTCTCCTGGTGCTATGGATTTGATTGTTGATTGCGATCTCGTTGAACTGCTGCCATCACCATCATTCGATTGGGACATGGGCGACAGTGGTGTGGGCGGAGTTAACTCTTCGATCGTTGAATCACTTGGACTCGATGGTGTGCTGGATCGTGAACGAACTGGATATTCATCATCCAAAGGCACGGCTAATCCCTGGGTTATCATCAAATCGCCAATATTTATTTCGACACCTTCGGTTGGATCGAAAAGTTCGACACCCGGCAGAGGCGTGCCTTCACGGGCAGCTGAATTCACTGCCTTGGTGGTCTTTGGTCGCTCCTTGTATGTGACCACACGGGCAATCAATTTACGCCAATGCGCCACTGAAAATACAAAACAGATTGTCCATCATTTGTCGTTTAATATTAGTTTATTAAAGCTTTGCCCACCGTCTGTGAGTTCCTCAAACTTGATTATCGAGGACTTCTGCCAAGTGCCAGGCTGATTGGGTATTGTTGACTTGACATTGGCTAAAAAGCATTCAACTGCTTGGAATCTATATGAAAAAATTGAAGATTAGGCATTTAGTCTTTTACATTACATGTTTGTACCATACCTAAGCGTTAGGAAATCGGTACGAAGTTCACAAATGTCTGCGGGTGAGATATATTCGCTATCGCCGTAATCGACAAAATACAAGTCAATCACTTGCTCGTCGGGATTATATTGGTTGGGCATAATGTCCACAATTTCGGCTCGATACCATTTCTCATCAAATTTAAAGACAGCAGCAACAATCTGTCCCACATATGGTGAAGATAGGACATGCTTAGCCCTATTCTCAGAATTGCTATAATAGGTGGTCATCTCTTGGACCATATCGTCTAGTTTCTTTGTTTGGGGTCCAACCAGTTGAACCCAGAATTTTGTTGGCGAACCCACAGCGGAGACGTAAACCTCCATGGGTTTATCATCGCCCCGTGAAGCCATTAGCTTATCCCTGGGCTGAGTATGAGAGCTCAATGATGTTTGGGATGAATACAAGCTGGACGCTACGCTATTTGTGGGAGAGCGGCGTGGTTCGCGACGCTGCTCAACCTCCTCGACAGCCCGGCGCAGCTCTTCGTCCTCCTCAATCTGATCGTCCAGTAATTTGCGTGCAATATTAACTTGCTTCTGATTGCCAACAAGAGTTATTTTAGCCTTGCCATTTCGTCCATTTGGATCAATTGACAATTTGGCCAACGAATTGCGACTGATCTCCTGAAGTATTTCACCACCACGACCATTCAGCCTATTGGCCAATCGTTGGGAAATTTGTAGTTCTACTTTCTCAATGGGGGCCCGTTCCATTTCCTTTATGAGCAGGACCCGTGCCGACTTTACAGCATCGGGCACGCCGCTAATGTCACAAAATTTGTGCCCACTGTCCTTATCGCTGAAATTAATACGATTAATAGAATTGAATTTTTGGGTAATATTTATCTTAAACCAATTACCGTAATCTTATCTTTGCCGAGGTCTTTTCCTCAATCAGCCTAATGTTGGCACCGCCGCGTCCCATTATCAGCGGCACATGGTCATTCTCAATGACAATTTTGAGACAGATTTCCTTGGGTTTTACCTTTGCGGTGGCTTCCCTCTTGCCATCTTTCTGCTCTTCATTGTCATCTTGACGATTCTTGAAGTAGGCATAGAGCATGGCACCTCCCAGGGAGCAAAGGCCGAATCCCAGAAGTAACTTATATGTGGGCGTTCCAGCAAATGGTGAATTCCGCAACATTCTGGATATGTGTTTTTATGTCTTTTGTGTGTTCAATTGAATTGTCAAGCTTCCAAGATTCCACTGCAATGAAATCAAAGATTTTGCTCAAAGGTTAATAAGATTCCACGACAAGCACTTTTGAGGTGTTTTAATGCCACTTGACATGTAGAAGGAATAGGAGAGGAAAGCGCTATAGAGGGGCGTGTATATCAAAATCCAACTAAAAGCATTAAAGAAACCCCAAAAAAAATACTGAAAAAAAAGATTCTTTGCCATTTGTCCTCCAATGTTCATCTCTAGATTGACAAATTAATACAAATTTGAATTGAAACTTTTTGGCAAACAAAACACAAATGAAATGACTTCATAAGCGGCAACTATTCGCAAAAACTATAGGTAAATATTGTAGGAATAAATAGATGTGTGACGCTGCTACCTTCTTAAGCAACACAAAAAGACACAGGACAACACAATTTTTGGTACTTACACACACGAAGAAAGCGATCAACGAACTTGGTTAAAACGGCAGATGAAAAACCAATCAAAACATTAAAATTTAAAATTTTTTTTGAAATAAAAAGACATTTTTTCCCCAGAAAACATATGTTATTCATATGGTAAAGTACTAATGGATTTGGAATTTATAGAGTTCTCATACCTTTTGTATCAATGTATACTATACATTGTACATTGTATAGTATAAGTTCGAGATTTAGATTCAATTGGTTTCATAAGTTATTCTACTTTGTGATCTAAGGAGACATACCGAACTACTCGAACTATAAGTTCGAGATTTAGATTCAATTG
This sequence comes from Drosophila austrosaltans, assembly GCA_035045865.1. Lineage (NCBI taxonomy): Eukaryota > Metazoa > Arthropoda > Insecta > Diptera > Drosophilidae > Drosophila > Drosophila austrosaltans. The sequence continues at coordinate 9,289,723 of JAWNOQ010000200.1, forward strand.
GTTTCATAAGTTATTCTACTTTGTGATCTAAGGAGACATACCAAACTCTTTTTCGCTGATGAGTTGGAATACTTTTAAATTACTTTGATAGACATCCCCAAAGCGTGCATTTTTCTAATCCTAAGCTATTCAAGGATAATAGGGTGATTTTTGACAGTTTGGAAAATAAATTTTTGTAATTTGTAAAACTAAACGAATTTATCAGGTGTTACATATTAAGATCAGACTTATAACTAATGATGCCTAGTAGAAAATTAAAGTGCAAAATCACCTGTATATCTACACCTTTCCCGAAAAATATAAATTTTGTTGGTTAGTGTAAAAGAGTTTTAGCATATTAATAATTTACTGCAATTGTTTTTTTTTTTTTTGTTTTTGCTTGCTTTCATAAATCACGTAACAAAAGAAAAAACTTAAAGGCATAATACGCAATTAACCGATATATTTAGTTAATATATTGATATATTGAACCCATGAATTGAATGAAATGGATTTCAATTTGACTTTGGGTTCTTGTTTCAAGTAAAACCAGTTTATCATATGCATTTTCTCTATACATTTAATACATACAAACATACATATCTTTTGGTTCGTGTCTGGTTTGCGTTATCAGACCGGTTTATTGTTAACATTCTTTCGTCGTTTGGCTGCAGAAATATTTGCTTTATCTTTTAACTGATAATAAGCAAATACAGTCAGTCGTATGTAAACAAGACGAAAATAAATCAATTGCACATATTGTATGTACACTTGTATATTAACTTAAGTATATTAAGCAATTAATAAGAAAACTTTTGTTAATGCCTGATTTTCATTTGTTGTCTGACCTTGATCTTCAATTTCCAAGTTGCTTCTGCCTTTTGTTTTGCTTCCTCAAGCTTTAATGAAGCGTTGCAAAGTTTTCAATATAGATACGTGCACATACACACACACTCGTTTTTATGTATTTGGGTTTTTTCTTGCTGTTATTTAATTTTTTTCCACATTTTTCGGTCGTTCGTTTATCGTTAATAAATCAATCAAATTGCTCGTTTTTGAAAAAGATGTTTTAGCTGCCGCATTTCAGCAATGACTGTTGCAAAAAAATTTGAATTTTTTCATTTGGCACCCGCAAAAACAGCTGATTACACTCTCCGGGTGTTTGTTAGCTCTCTCTTTTGTTGTCTCATTCTCTCCCGTTCTCATTCCCTAAGGCATTTTGCCGGTTCATTTGAAAAACTGAATTGATTGTTAATTAGTGAATAAACAAACAAATGAAATGCGACAAATTGTCTAAGGCGGGTGGGTATACGAATAAAGCTAATAAGTAATGCAAAATAAAATTGAGATAGAGTGCCAGGCAGACAAAATGAGAGAGAGAGGAACAGAGAGAACGGCTGGGCTAAAGCTTAAGTGTGTGCGGCAAAATGCTAAATTTAGTTAAATGACATAATAAACCGTTCGTTTTTGTTGTCTGTTCAAGTTGTGTTTGGGGCTAGGAAGGACGCGGCGATAGTCGTCAGCAACAGAGAACGAATTCAAGCTGATGATTTATTATACTTAAATTTGTTAACCAATAGTACAGAAACTTTTAACTCCCAATCTCTTCCCACTACGGGATAACTCATCCTATTTGCCTGCCTTTATCCGCACACACACACCCCCATAATTTGTATGCCAAGAAGAATTGTGCGTTTCAAGGGTCACGCGGTGAAAATGTCTGAGATATGTAGCATTTTTTGATATTTTTTTATTGGCAACGTTTCAAATGTTTTCACTTGTGAGCTAAATAAAACCGTAAATCAACAATGAATATCGACGTCATCAGCAGCAAAAGGTAATTTGGAGAAATCTTAACAAAAAATCATGGACAAAGGATCAGCTGTCCAAAAGTACTCATCTCTGAAGGGTTTTCAGTTTCACTTCCAATGTCAATTGATAGTAAAAGTCCCGTATTATCGCCATCTCTCTTATCCACTCTTTCATTAAATGGGAAGTGCCTCTTTCATTTATTCATCACTTAAACTCACCCACTGAAGCCTGAATTAAGTCTTGTCCTTTAGTTTAGTCAGTAAATTCAATGATTTGTATATAATTTGTTTATTTGGAAGCACTGTAATTAATTCCTTTTTTGTTGTAAATTTACGTCAGCGAGCAATAAAAACATAAGAGGCCGCGTGCGTATTAATCGCCAATGTTGGACAGCGATAAAATGATAGTAGAGAGCTGCTGAATAGCTAAATTATCGATATGTGACGCAAAGTGCTTTCGATATCGATGGCGGATATTTTTGAACCCTCTCGTTGAACTTTCTAATAAGGTCTTTTTTCTTTATTGTTTTTTTTTTTTTTACTTTCACAATGTAAGTATATAAAATGCATAATTGAGCAGCCGTTTAGCTGTTAGGTCAATTAAATACTAAATGCTATGATTCACATTTGCGTTGTCTAAGTACAATGAACACTTTGTATGTTGCAGATATAAGGCGCGCACAGATTAAATAACAATTGTTTAACAAATTACGTTTATAAGCTAGGTAATGTCTCGTAAAGTATTGGGCTTAGTGCCATCCATGTCAAAGCAGCGGCAGTTACAAGAGGAAACGGGGCATTCGGGGTTTTGCCTGCAAAAAAATCAATTTATCAGATATGGTAATGCGAAATTAGTTTAAAAAAAAGTTAAAATCTTACTTAAACCACTGCATAATGTGTTCGGTATGGCCGCCATGCCGACAAGTCTGGCACCATGAGAACCACTTAGAAAATGGTTTTGTTTGCCAGCCTTGCACATCGACCGTTGTGGTTTCAGGGCCATTGCTGATGTTCATCATCGTGCCCATGTGCATGAGACATAGCGAACAGCGCGGCAATGGTTTCCGACAGCTAGGGCAGGAGGACAGACGATTTGTGCTAGTCGAGGTGCTACGTGGACGCGGCTCATCCAACAGAGCATTCGAAACAGATTTGCCACAAAAATTGCAAGACAGATATACAGTGCGCGAACTTCTGGACGAGAAGCGAATGCTTTCTATTTTAATGTCCAATTCCGCACGCTTCTCCCACAGACCCCAGCTGTTAAGCCAATCCAAATAACTGGATATCCAGTACTGTATACGATGATCCGAAAAATGCTCATGACGGAAATAGTTAATGACCACAAGGGCCACAGTCTGGAAGATAAAATAAATACTTCATTTTCATGTTTTTCATTCTTATTATTGCAAATTGTTACCTGTACATCAAAACAAGCGTCCATATAGGCCTGCAGTATATCAACACCATCGAGGGATTCCCCTGTCAATAACAAACCATTTAGATCCCCACACTCAATAGCTCTTTGAATCTGCTGCTGGACATAATCAGCCAATTTGGTCTCTGACAAATATTTACAGGCAAATGCCATACGGTCGGAGAGAGAAACGCCCTCCTCTTTAAGGACGCCTTCAAAATTATCCTTTTCCATGGTAAGAAAAGAGAAGATCGCTCTCAAATGGGGATCTTGAATTTGCATATTGGCATTGGACCGTTGATTCCGCCAAGTTGAACTGCATCGATCAGCATTAAAGCTGGACAGGGCAATCACTGTGATACGATACATACTCGGATCACTCATTGTATCCGCAGCCGAAGAGAGAATATTACAGGCATAAAGGATTTTCAAATGGAACACACAAATCATGGCAGCACGACTAAATTCCTTATTGGCAAATAGTTGATCAATAAACCGCTCCAGTTCATGATCATGGGCCCAGCCGCAAAGCTGAAGGGCGAGATGGCGTTGTTCACTTCTACAAACAAAATGTAAAATCTTAATTCAAATTTTTTAAAAACTTACACCCAAGTTTGAAACATTTCGTCCTACCGATAACAAGTTAATTTATTGGTATTATTGATACCATCTGGCCATTGTAGAACCTGGGATTCTATACGCGAACTGGCCATAAGAGCTTCCGACGTCTGTCCCAAATTGATGCCCAATGTGGATTTTAATCCCGTCAATCGATCATCGCAATAGACATTCTTTAAAGTGGACCAAACATTTCGTAGATACGGACTTAAGTTAAGTTCAGCAAATGTCTTATTATCCGCCTTCATGCCATAGTCCTCGAGAGCCCGTTGACGTATTTTATCCTCCATATCGATTTTCATCAATTCAGGTTCCAAAATATCAAAATTGAACGCTGAACTACCGCCTGCAGTATAATCCAAAGAACTGCCACTTGAACTCGTTGCATTTGTGGGCGATGGCGTTGCCGTCGTTGTCGTGGTGGTAGTAGTTGGTGAAGAGCATGCAGCCATGGGCGGTGGCATGAGGAAAGGAAGTTTCGTGCGATTACTGTAGGCCGTGTGTAAACTCACGGGCAATCGAAAATCCATTATATTCATTGCATCCGAAAGGAGTAGAGCCCGTTCTACGTCCCTCACATGCCACGATAGGCAATTGAGATTAGAGAATTTGGATTGCTGATATTTGGCTGGAAATGGACTTATCTGACGCTTAACATGATATATATCACGAAAGTTTTCATTATCCACGCTGCGGATATCGTATAGCGTTATATAGGGAGAATCCCTTTGCAGGGAAGAGAGCAGACTTGGTCGTGTGGAACACCAGGCAATTTGTAAATGATTTTTAGATGATTGAATTTGTCGCAATGGACGATCGATGGCTCTCAAATCCCACAGCATAACGGTTGAGTCCACATAACTGCACAGATAATGGCCATTTGGCGCCACAGCCAGGCCATGGACGGTTTTGGTTTGAATGCTCTGGCAGGTGGCATTGCTTTCTGAAAGAGATTGAGATTAATACAATGTTTGTGTTGGGACAGATCGATATAATAATGCTTACGTCTCAGATCAAAAAGTTTTATCATTTTTTTACTCATGCCAGCAATGAGCAGGCGATGATTGCGATCCCAGCATAAGGAATTGGCCGAATCGTTTGTACCAAAAAAGTTGGCCGTGTCTTTGGGCACTCCACGTTCAATATCCCAAATGGTTATACACGATTCCCCACCATAGCTATCATGACCAATAGCTAAAACATTTGGCGATTGCTCGTTCCAGGCCAGGCAAGTGCACATACGTTGCTGTCGTGGAGCTGACAAAGAATACATTAACACTTCATAAAATCCACATATTAGAAACATATTTGAAACTCACTGTACTCCCAGCTGCTATCATAGGAGTCCCGAAAGTTGCATATACCAATTTTACCGTCGCCCAGACCTACCGCTATAATCGGCTGGTCACTGTGGTAGGAGGCGGCCACACATCGGGCATATTGATATCGAGACTCGTTGGACAGATAGTTAACTGAGATGTAGGGCAAACGACCTGAAAGTTGTAGAAAAGTCCCATTAAACAAATGCTAATTAGTTCTGCAATAAAACTTGGACTCACTTTTTGGCATGGAACCGTCATCCTTGCTATTGCGCACTTCATACAAATTAATCTCCTGACCCCAGGAGACAAATCTATCCGGAAAGGTGGGAAACCAGCTGAGCCCATGTATAATTCCACTCATGTTAAAAAGTATTCCATTCACTGTTTCTCTCAAAACAATTCACTTTTCTCAACCAGATTGCAACTAATTGCGTCGCTTCTTATCAGCGTGCAAAAACAAAAACTTGAGATAAACACACGACACAGACACACACACAGGCCGGCATCAGCTGTTTCTGCAGCAACATTTTCACGTTCGGCAACACTGAGAAGAGTTGTCAGGAGCGCAAGTGAAAGAACAGAAAGTTTAAATAACAACTCTAAGAACGTTTTAGGTGAAGAGTCTACAAATATCGGCAAGTTTTTTAAAGTTTCGGGCCAAAGTTATTTTTAATTCGTTTATATTCCTAGAATTTAATGTTTATCAAATATGACCAAATCCACAAAAACTCCCCAAAAGCAAACTGAAACTCAGTTAAACATATCCTTAACACCTGTGCGCTGTAAGTAAGTGGGGGCTCGGAGATTTCTCAAACCAATCTAAGCATTATAAACTTTAACAATTTTAGTTCTCGATAAGCAGGCATCGCCATCATCCACAGATCATGATGCCAACTTGACGACCTGTAAGTCTCGTTTAGATACATTGATCAAGCAACTTCAAGATAACTATGCCAAATGGCAACTTGCTCAACAGCGTGGGACCGCTATTTGCTATGCCATCGAAGCCAAAAAAACTAAATGCTTGGAAAAGCTAAATTCCTTAGATGGAGAGGAAACTGGCACTTGCTATCCGGATGATTTAATCCTGCCCTGCAAAAAGTTGGCCATTATTGCAACGATATTTATGGATATCACTAATAATACAAAAGATTGTTTGAGGCAATTGAGAGCACTCAGCAGGATGCCGGGGGCGGCAGCTGAAACGATTTTCTATCGCAGTTGGAGACTGCCCCAGTTTGTAGCGTTTACAAATGAATTGGCTGCGCGATACGAACAGGAGGCATTGGTCAAAAAAAAGGTGATGGGTGAGTATCGATGATATTAATGCAATAATATTGGAATATTGTATGCTCTGCTTTATTTCAGAGAGCATTGCCCACTGCACGGAACGAGGCGATCTTATTGCTAAAACCACTCAATGGGAGTACCCTCAGTACACAGATGGATTTGTTAAGATGGCTTTCAAACTCCTAGACGAAGAGGTTAAATAGTGAAAAGAAGTCTTTTGTTTTATTTTAAGTAAACTTATCTAAATACATTGTGGTATATATCAATATCTTATGAGATTCAGTAGAAACAAATTTCGTTCACGAACTTTTTCTGTGGAAAAAATTTTCACATTTGAAACAACAGGGGAATGCTTGGTTTCGATGCTTCAAATTGAGATTATATCCAAATTTGCTTTCGGTGTAGGTGTAAACTGATGCTTAGACCACCACCACCAAGTGGCACACGAGAGGCCCAGAACCAGACTGGAGTAGTAGATGCAAGTCATCAAATTAAATTTCTTCTATACCGCAAGAATCCAAATAATAATAAAAGCGTTTGGGTTTTCAATAAATTTGAATTAGGTCTTACCTTATTGCGATTCCCTCCAAACTCTCGGGTCTGTCCGTTCTGCTGATGAGCTTTATCTTCAATATTCTTCAAATCGATAGATAACTCTTCAGCTATTAGTTTAACACTTTTCAACGCCTCCAGGACAAAGCGACTGGCGTAACGCTTTTCATTAACTACGACATCTTCCGGCTGCATTGATTGCAACTTGTAATTGGTCGCGGCCATTGAGGAGCGCAAATACATTAAATGGTTTGAGCAATTCCCAATAATTTGCGAATTGTATTCCTTAGCCGCTGGGGCTTGACAAATATAATCGTAGCTGGGATCCTGATTAGGCAACTTGGCAAAAATCTGGAGCAGCTCCTTTTGTTCTGAAGGCGTAGTGAATCCAAATAACTCCAGATCTTCTGCGGTGAGCGAGGCTAAATCACGAATACCAAGATCTTTGGGAACTTTCTCCATGTTGTTGCCAACATCATCCATCTGCGACTTTCCTGCCCGCATTAGAGTTTTGATGGTCTCACGCTCTGCACGGATGTTCCTAGCCGCTCCAACAAAAGCCCTGTCTTGGTCCTGTTGCTGTGTGTGAGAGTGAAAATGTTTATTTGCTGAAAACTGCACAGCCGGTGGTATAATGGAATAATTGATCCCGTTCTCAGTAGCCATATTGTTGTCGAGTTTACTATGCAGATTATAAATTTTAAAAAGGCGGATCAAAATGCAACAATAGCTGCTGGTAACTACAGTTGTTTTACAACACTTCAACATAGAGATGTGCAATGTACATATGTATGTAAAAAAAGATTGTTACAAACGAAATGGAAACGAGCCCTACAAATATTCAACGTTTGAATATATATGTATGTATGTATTTATGTGTAAAACTACAGTTTTGAATAGCTTCAAAATACTAAAAGATCGAATGCTCCTATAATTATTATAAAATTAAAATGCTCATATTCAAAATTAAACCTCAGTTCCATCACTATACTCTATAAAGAATGAAGGGCCGTTTCAAACAACATTCAATACTGAGATAAACATACATACAAACAGATTATAATCAAAGAAAATTTTAACATTTATATTTAAACATTGTGTACAACAGATCCTAATTATCCTTCTTGTCCCCCGACGATGTTGATGGCCTATAAATAGGAGTACTAGTTGTGGCTGCCTCCTGCAGTTTCTTTAAAAACAAAGCCTTTTTCTGATCCTCAGCATTCAGATAACTTTTGGATGTAGAGGCTTTAATACGCTCGATTTTCTCCGCATTTGGCTCAGTTAATAGCATTAAACCATAACCTAGGCCACCGAAGGAAACCAGCATCAGAAGTGATTTAAGATACGGATTACTGGCCATCGGAATCTGTTAGTAGTATTTTATTCGCTTTTCTTTAATGTGTTCCAATAGGTGGCATCTGTTTGACGAGCCTGGTTATTGCCAACAATTTCACCAATTTTATAGTAATAGTCCAAAACAAATGGATAATTATCGTTTATGTGCCGACGGAACTCTAAAAAATTGAAATGATTGTGAAAATGCCGCAACTTATGTAAATTTACTTGCCTTGATTTGTGTTCATGCGATAATACACGGCGTAACTAGCGGCAAAGCCCACCGCTTCCAAAACAAACAGGGTCTTGGCACTTCCCTTGATGAACCTCCAAATAGCCGGCTTAGGGGTCTTCGGTAACATTACAAATAAAATAATAAAAAATAAAAGCACAAGTTCCAATCGTTAAGTTTACAATTTGGGAGAGTTGCTTACGCAGGCGCCAGTGTTGAAAAATGCGGGTAAAAACCAGATATGAAATAATAGAGGAACGTGACAGACTAGCAAAACACCCGAAACAAGTGGTAATGAAACAATACACAAATATTGAAATTGGTTTTGAAGACTTTTTTTTTGATAACAATTGTTTTTTTTTTATTTTTTTTTAGGGGGAACACAGAGTTAAGCACACATCAACGAGGTCAAATTTCTTATTCTCACGGAGCCACTAAACCCTATAGTCGTCATTGACTACAAAATAGATTTATTCCAAAGTTAATAAAACTAAAATTTCTGTTGCTTTTTTGTGCCGTTTTCTTCTAGTTTATATACAAGGTTGCACACGCAATTACTCGCTTCTTCCGTCTCAGTAAGCGATTCTACGAATGAATCTCGAATAGTTTAGCCACCTCATTGAGGTCATCATATTTCATATTCTGATTAATTATTGTCCTCGCCAGGCCTATTCGATTAAACAGGTTCCATAGCAAAATGCCAACGATTTTTTCGTTTTTGAGATAAAAGATAACACCTTTGCCATATTCAATATGTTCGTCAGATTCACAAGTAACAGAGGGAGTCGTTTCGGAACCGCCCTCGGAAATCTCCAACTTTTGACTATTTTCAGGGCTGCGTTTCTCTGGTGATTCAGTTAAATTATCTGCATGTCTTTCGGACGGAGAAGGCAGGGCAAAAACGCCAACCGTCGGTAAAGAGGAGTCAACTAGGCCAATTCCTTCGTAGCCGATTTCCGGACCTAGGTCTGACCAAAACATACTCTGATGCTGATAGGGTTTCTCTGTACAATAAATGATATATATGAAATTATTCTCAAAAATTAAAAGTACAAATCTGTTCTCTTACTTGATCCTGTCATGTTTTCGCCTGCCAGTCGTCCCGAGACCACCGAATGATCATGGTGTTCAACCCGCCTTCTTCCCAACAATGGATCGTAGAAGCATGACGCATCTCCTGCTACATAAAGATTTCGCCTGGCTTCCAATTCAGCGTTCACAACAAAACCACCAAGACTACGATCCACCTCCAGACGGCTAGCATTGGCAAGAGCCGTATTTGGAGAACAACCCACACATACGACCACAATATCAGATAACAATGTCATTCCATTATTCAGTTCCAACTTCAGAGATGCATCATTTCGAGAGGCCGAGCGAATGCTGGCATCTGGTATGATACACACACCCAATTCCTCCATTTTCTTCATGGTCCAGGTACTCAGATAGTTGGGCAACACCTTTGACATATTGCCCTTCTCCTGAAACACCTGGTACACTTTACCGCCCCCATTCTCCTTGGAGAAATGAGCTAGAGAACAAGCCAACTCGCTGCCAATGAAACCATTACCAACTATGGTAATAGTACGTTTCTCTGTCGCATAACGGCGCAACTTATCGAAATCCTCGGGTGTGCGATACACCATAACCTTTTCACGCACACCAGGTGGAGCATCCCGAAACATTGTCAAATTTTTGGGTGCACATCCTGTCGCTATCAGACATTCGTTGTAACCGATTTGATAGCCGTCGTTCAACGTTACAATGCGATTCTGCGCATCCACTTTCTTAACGGAGAAACCTTGAGCTACGGCTATGCCACCATTTACGCTATTATCCAGTTTAGCGGGATCGACAAAGTACTCCTCCGGCTCAAAATACAAACTGCAAAGAAATGCAAGGCAAGAATATATAGCTTAAGTAGCCAATAATGGAATGATTTAATACTGCCGTTCCATGTTCCAAATATCTCATTCGATGGCCATTTTCATTGTTGCAACATGCTCACCTTCTTTCCGAACCAGTCCACTGCTTAAAGCGGTAATCTTTGATGGGATCATCGTTGGGATTGGGTGAGTACCACAGCTCCTTGGAGAGCGGTGGTCGCATATAAGGCTTACGATATTCATTGCTAATCATGAGAACCTTGGCAGTGGGATCATTTGATTTGATAGCACGGAAGGCAGAAAAGGCAGCTGTGCCGCCACCAACAATTAGATAGGGAACATGTTGTGGCAAACTAGCGGAGCTGGGAGGGGCTGCAGCATACATTAAAAACATATACAATAATATATTATAAAATGTTAACAAAAGAAAGACCACTAACTTGTCACTTTTCCGGCTAGTTGAGCACGCTTCAAAGCCGTTTCCGAATCCTCATCACCTTCTCCGTGAGCATCACCGCTGCCAGAGCCATCTTTGGAACTCTTTGTAAACATCCAAGCAAACTTAAAGAGAAAATATATCACTCAAAACGTATCCTTCTAAAACATTTATGACTAAAAACTTACAAGTCCTCCTGCCAGAAGAGCCGCCAATGCTCCCAAGAAACACTTTAGCTTTAGAGCCTTGTTTTTCTCTTCAGAATCCTTGCCATTCTTGTCCCCACCACCACCTCCAGCACCACCGAATCCATCCCCTCCACCACCAACTGTATTAGTCTCTCGGCGTATACGATTAAATTCCTCGCAAGGATCCTTGACCGACTGTTTGCAGGGATCAATCACTGGCTCAGATTTCTTACACTCGGATGACTTTAGCACCTCAGAGGCCGAGCACACAGTCCTGCAGTCCGCATAGCCCTGCAGGAAAGAAGAAATTTATCATTATAACAAATAAAAGTAATCATGGCTCTATTGGAACTATGATTAGTGATGAAATTAATGATTGGAGTTAGGAAATGATTGCGTTTTGTACCACTTTGAATTGTGGCTCTTGAGTGGTGAAATTCTTATAACTGCTGCCGCTCGATGGGGGTGTTAATGACGACGGTGATGATATTGTTCCGTATGGTGGATTGTTATTAATGTTAGTTGCTTGCGGGCAGACTGGGTCATCGTAATCTGCCTCAAATTCTGCATTCTTTGGTGAGGTGAGGCAGGCTTGATGGTTCGGGTATTTATTGGCTTGCAATTTCGTGCGCGCCTCAAGAGTTCGTTTCTTTACCATTTGATATAAACCATTGTGTGCCGGCCGGCTTGTTACTGTATGGAAAGAAGCATTGTATTAACATAACCTCATAGGATTTTAAAATACATATGTATGTAGATATACATAGTTGAAATGACTTACCATTCATCGGCGGAAGCTGCTGTGTCGGTGACGACAGTGCGCTTCTGTTGGCCAAAATGTATGCCTGCCGCCAGAACTTCTGACTCAAACATCTAACACTCAAAATACTCATATCGGAATTTAATTAAATGCTGGGGCAAAAACAAAACAAAAGTTTTGAGTTTTTTTTCTTCAATTGTGTAACTGCGAGAAGGTGGGGGAAACGGTTGAACGTGTTCGTGTGTGAACGGCCTGTTTTCTAACAAAAAAAATATATACAAAGTTTGGATTTGTATGACAAACTTTTCAGTGGGATAATCACGTTATGTTCAATTTACTAATTTGGTAAATGAATGATTTATTTCTTTGGTAAACGATGTTCTAGTTAGTTCATCTTTCGTATTTTTTTTACTTAAATGTTTTGTTATCTTTTCTGTCTCTTTCTATCGGCTGTCAAATACAGTGCTGTCAATTTCACCGGGCCCAAAAAAGCTAAAACAATATTTTATCGAATCTAGGAAAAAGCTATTCGATATACACACGGAACGACGGAGCCAGAAACGATAACAAATAATTTAAACTTTGGCGCCCATATTTAGGTTTAAGGGTTGAAGTCCATCGAAATTTAAAATCTTTTTAGTTTTGCTGATGTGTGTGAGTCAGAAAGAATTAGTACAAATTTTTATTAGATCCGCGAAAGTTAAAAAAGGGGTATTCCTAAAAAATTTACTTATTGGCTACCGCAGCAGCTACTACACCGCTAACGGGAGGTTTTATGCCCATTAGTTGACAGAGTTCGTTTCTTAGAGGACGCACTTCAACTAGAGGCAAGGTCCAATCCGTTTCGGATAAAAGTGTTAAGATGTCATCCATGTTATCTTCGGGTATTTCAGTGACATCGCCGTGCAAAGCCAAAGCTTCATAGAGTTTAGTTGCCGCCGTCTTACGGACATGTACATGCTGCAGACCAAGGAACACCGAGAGCTTAGACAGGACACGCCGACTAAGTCGTGGCACTTGAATCAGTTGACAAAAGGCACTAATACTACTAGCTGTCTTATAGAGCTTCTTGTAGCCCTTCACTTCGAGATTAAGCAGTCGATAAATATCCTCGGCAAAGGGATTTGTCTCATCGTGAAGAACTGCATCAATGGTGCCCGATCCAATAACTATATCAAGGAAACTTAGCATCGGATAAGTAACACGTTCATTTAGGAGATTCTCTTCAAAATTCTGCTTAATCTCGGAGCACAGACGAGGCACCGACTCGCTGTGCAAACGCAAAAACTGAAAAAAAGCTGTCGACGCATATTTGATCTAAAAAATAAAAAAAAAATGTGATTACGAATTTTTAAATCAAATTAGCAATAACTTACCAAGGACTCAGTCAGTTGACCAATGCTGGCACTTAAACCCAAAAGCACACGCTTCGAATAATCCTCCAAGGATAAGAGTTGACAAAACAATGGGAATGTATGATCGGCAAAGAGCCACAGCACAGATTTTTCGTCTTCCGGGAATATTTCTAGTAGTTTTGAATGTTCACGTATATGTGGTATGGCTGGAGTAAAATGGATCAGCTTGCTGCACAAACGTCCAGCCAATCCTCGAGTCCGATCGATTTTCTCAACCGCCTGCTGCATGAATCCCATGACTATTTGATGGGTATGTGCCGGGGATAACAAATTTGGTGGACATTTTGTGGCAATCTCATATAGAGATACCATAGCTGCCTCTCGTACCCAAGCCCCAATGTCACCGCGATTATCCAGTGTATACTCATCTAAAGCTTTGAGTAAGCACTGGATTAATTTATTAAAGTTGTCCGGATTGCCAAAGGCATCTTTAAGAAGAAAACGAAGTGAGAAAAGTTGGAATCGAATATTTTCCCTTCAACTCACTGAAATTTGCTGCATAGCCCACAGAATGCACAAGTTTAGTCAATGCCTTGACGCTCTCCGTTCTGGCCTCACTCCATCTGTAGGTTTGAATATTCTCATGATCCTGCATGGTCATCTCACCCACTCGGATGGCCTGTAGTGGCGTCAAGGCATGCTTCACTAGATTGTCCAAAATTGCAGCCAAATGTTGGCGTGTCATAAACGCAGGAAGAACTCCGACAGCTGCTATATAGCCCATGCGTATATGCTCCTCCAGGTCATTCTCTGCACCCTTTAGGTAGGCATTAACGATGACCTCGTTTTGTTGCTGGCGTTCCTCAACACAGTAATAGGCTTTACAAAGCTCGGAAAAGGCTTCCACTGCGGACTCTCTTATTGAAGTTGTCTTACTAACCAGACAAAGATCAACCACAGTTTGCCAGGTATCTGCAATGGATACATGTTTAGAATTTTAGCTCTGCTCACCCAAATATACTTACCCAGACATTCCTCGGTGACCTGGAGCTTGGCCAGACTGCAATTCTTAATAAAATGTGTCGAACATGACTTCATTAGCTCACCACTCATGCCACGATAGTAATTTCTCTCTAGAAAACTTTTGATCAGCTCATTCAATTCCGCTATGCGTTGGTTGGAGAGATACACTGCCGCGTCTTGGGGACGCAACTCCATTTGCCGCAGGGCCAATGTGATCTCACCCATGGCCAGAACGCAACCATGACGGGAATTAACGTCTATAGTGTCCGTTTTGGCCAACAGTTGTGGCAGTACCACGCCAGTCATATATTCCGGCTCACGAAAGGTAAACTTATGCAAAGCCTTAGCCGTCAGTTCCCTTATTGCCGAATCCCAGTGGCCAACTTTACGCTGCACAAGATGATTGATGAGTGGCTCTCGGTAAATCTCATATTGGGCAATATTCGCAGCAATGTTCAAATAGGAATTCTGCCGTATGCCCACGGAATAGAAATCTGTGGTCGTGGATATATCAATACCAAATGGAAAATTGCCCAGCCGACCCACAGACTCTTGGAATGCTGCTGATGCAGCGCGCCTACAATTGATCTCTCGATCAAAAACGGCTACAGTTAGTAGACCCGATGAGATCTTATGGACAAACGGCTTTAAATCATCCGGATTATATGCACGGGCAAAGGCCCAGCACATGTAGCAGGCGGCATCTCGGATGTGCTGGCCCACCGACATGTAACCCTTCATTTCGTCATAGAACAGAGCCTGCATAAGCAAGGGAACCAATTCCTCCAGGCGATAGGGCAGAAGTAAACCTCTTTTTGCTAATTCGGCCAACGCCAGACAGGCACCATGCCAAGCCTCATGGGGCTCCAAGGGATTTAAGATATCAATTACAGAACCAATGACCTCATCGGCCAACTCTTTGGGCAAGCGATTGGTTACCCGGCCCAATCCTTTGGCTGCACTCCAGCGTATATCATTGCCACCGCTTCGTAGGGCTTGAAGTAATTCTTCGATTACTTCTTCAATAGAATCTGGTACCACAATCTGCTCTTCCATATCATCTGAAGGAACTTCAGTTTCTGTTTCAACATCAACGCCTCTGGCAGTTGTTTGGTTTAGGTTGGTGGCCAATGATCGTGTCCCTTAACGAAACGAATGCTTTG
Source organism: Drosophila austrosaltans (assembly GCA_035045865.1). Lineage (NCBI taxonomy): Eukaryota > Metazoa > Arthropoda > Insecta > Diptera > Drosophilidae > Drosophila > Drosophila austrosaltans. Next base: position 9,305,093 of record JAWNOQ010000200.1, read on the forward strand.
GAAATGAATATTTTTGCGAATTGTAGGGAAGCAACTTACCTCTTTTATATCGCCAGCTGGCAATTCTTGGCTTCAAATGGGTCAATCCGATGCGTTGAATGATTTTCACATAGTATTTATATTTCAAAAAATCATTTCCATCCTTGTAGTTGCAGGAGCCAATCCATTGGAGCAACTTATCGGCATAGGGCAGCAAATCTTCACGTTTGCCATGCTTTAAAATGGCTGCCACGGCAGCCAATTGGCCAAATTTCACCTGAACCGTATCTGCCTGATGTTGATCCATAATCCAGTTTAGGAATCTTTCCAAGTAGAGATCCCTTATATCGGACCGGATGAAATATTTGGCAGCCAAATAGGCAGCCATTCCACTGCAAGTGTCATTGGTTGAGGCATAGAGTTGACATATTTTGAAGATGCGCTCCATTTTGCTAGCCTTTGCCTGGACATGATTACTGACCACACAATTTGTAGTCGCAGGAGTTGTCGTCGTTTCGTACGCATCCAAACGTGACATATGAAACGGATTTAATACCAATATGGACATCCATAAAAGTAGCATATAGCGTGTCTCCCAGTGATCAAACTCTTTAGGATCTTGTTGATCCAGCAACTCAAGCACAAATTCCAAATCGCTTAGTTCATGAGGCATAAATTTTACGAGGACCTTATAGGTTCGTACCTTGCAAATGATGTAAAGATATTTAAAAGCGGCATGTCTTTCTCCTTCTGGCAGATCGCTTTTCCTAATCTTTGTCAGCAGTCGGGCCAGGAGCAACTCCAAATGTGGATCCAGTAAATGGGGCTGTTCCTGGTAACGAGACAACACCTGGGCGTATTGCTCAAAATCTCTTTCAAATGAACTAGCCTCAATCGACTTTATCTGGTCTATCATCTGGAGCACTTGCTCCAGCTCCGTAAAGTGTTCTAGCGTATTCGCGGGCAGATCTTCATCTTTGACATCATCGGTTTGCAGCATTTTTGTAAATTGGCAACCAATTCAAAGATTTCATAAACAGCCGGCGAAAAGACAACAGCAGAGTTAACTGAGAAAATGATTGTGTTTCAATCCCACCCGTGCTCAAATGACTCACACTAGCGACAGGGCTGGATAACTTGGCGGGAAATGGCAAATTTAAAAGTTTAAAACATTGTCAATAATAAAGCAATAATTTGTAAGTGGGATGTTCAAGCATTCCCTGTGAAAAAATCCCTACTGGGTATGGATCTTTTGAAATCATTTATTCTAAATTTTTTCAACTTGTGTTGTATTAAAATTATAGTCAGTCGTCATATGGTTACGAACAGCTGGTAGAGCTGTTTGTCAGGGATGGCTGAAAGTCGTGAAGAAGAAGAAGAAATTGTTACAGCTAGCTAGCAACCTCGCTGCTTGTTTGTGACATTATAATCACTTCAATCTAAATAAATTTATTTGAAATATTAACGTGACCAAATACAAAGTCTTTTGTAATCTGTTGAGTTTCTGTACTCGCCTTGGCAGCACTGCCAACCCTGGACGCATATCAGCAAATGCATTGTTCTGCACGCTGACAACGACGAGTTTTTCACATTTTTTGTTGAGTTTTGTAAGCGGCGACTTACAATGAAACTGGATAATTTTTATTTAATTGGCGAAGTATCGAAGCGGCAGGCTTTATGGAATACCAGCATAGCCTTGGCCAATCGCAAAGATAGTTGGATCACGCAATGGGAGGAGGTGGCTTCAATAATGCAACTAGACGGTGAGAGAGAACCATTTTTCCATCATGTAATTAATATGCAATAAATGTAAAAATCTCCCTTGCAGTTCAGACATGCAAGAAACGCTTCAAAAGATTGCGCGACACCTATCGCGCCGAAATCAGAAAAATTCAACAGAGACGCTCCGGTCCGTCCCACTGGCCTTACTTTCGTTCGCTAGAGTTTATGCGCTACATTTTCGATCCTGATGGTATAGTTCCTTTTCCACCAGAACCGTTCAATATGGAGCAAGCGGTTAATTGTAACCAAGCCTCAAGCCTTGATGAAAGCAAATTGGACGATTTTGTTATCGAAATAGATGATGATGATGATTTTGATTTCGAAATTATGGGGGATATATTTAAACAAGGCGGTGGTTCCAGCGGCGGCTGTATTGGAAGCGGAGGAGACTCATCGTCAGCGGGACAGGACTCTGGATCAGAACTTTCGGTTAAAAAGAGCATTAATGTGAACACAAATCTTAGCACATCGTCGAATCATTTAGAAGCAGATGCAGAATTATCCCCTCAATTATTGTCCCCAATGCAGTTGCCGCCAAATCATGCATTAATGCCCCGGCCGCCGCCTGTGAAACGTGCACGTGCAAGAAAACCTTCATCGCCTTATGAGAACGTTGCCACCAGTTCCGCATCGAATGGACTATCGTCCACATCTGTATCAGTATCAGTGTCTGATTCAACTACCACATCGGTTCCAAAAGATGATGCAGATTACAATTTCTTGGTCAGTTTGCTACCGCATATGAAATCACTCTCTGAAATTGCGAATCTCAAGTTTCGCATGGAAATCAGTCGAATTTTATTGGACATCAAGCATGATGAACATACAGTGCCAGGATCGAGGAACTTGGCAAAACAACAACCATTACCAAAGCTAACACCTGCTCCTCTTCAACCTCCAGTTGCTCCAGTACCTAAAGCAGTTCAAGCGTCGAAGCGTTCACGCCAACCCGTGATACAGGAAGAGCCATCATCCAAATATGCTATTTCGAGTTCGGGCTACGTGGATAGTTCTATGATCGAATGCGATGTTAAGATAGAAAACGAACCTTTGTTTTAGAGGATCAAATGGAATAGTTTTTTTGACTAGATGTAATTATTATGATTCTTCGAAATGCCTTATCCATAATGAAGGAAAAGGTTTTTAAAACACTGAAAATCACATTCATTTTTCTACTATATAATCGCCATTTACAGTTGCTGAAGCAATCCAAAACAAGAAAATTCCTACAAATAAAAAAATTGATTATATATCTTTTTTTGTAATATTAAGCGCTATCTTCATTTCCATTCATTGCTTATTCGTTTTGTTGGACGATTATTGAATTTTTTATTTTACTCTAATTATTACACAAGAATAAAGCCTTGATTCACAGCAAAATGATTATCTTATTTCTATGACTGATGTGGGGAAATGTCACACAAAATTTTCAGAGTTTGAGAAAATGGAATATCCGTTAACTGTCTGCTCACGTTTCATTCCGTTCCATTTCAAAAAAAAAAAACAATCGATATACTAGCTCATTTGCTTTGTGCTCACATCTCTAGGCAAGAGAAAAAATAAAAAGTTATAAAGAGGAGGTTCTTTCGAAAATTGACAAAAAACATATAAAACAGAAAGAGATAAATATTGCCCGCGTGTTGTTTTATAAATTGATTGTATGCGGCGATTGAAGAAGTTATCCAAAAGTCACAGTGTGACGGGAACTTTGGAAACTGATGGAAATGGAAGTGCAACAGCGACTGAGCGTGAAGGGGATGGCGAGGCGGCATCGGCGGCGGTGGCAATGGATACAACGGATTGCAAGGACACATTCTTAAATCCAGACATTTTTAAGCATTTTGATAAATCCGGCAGGAGTGAATTGTACGTAAATGCAACAATAATGCACAAACACACACACACACAGACACATAATTACAAAACCGCGCTATTTTACGGGTGCTCCACAAACAAACTATTTAAAACTGCTACAATTCTTCTTTCAGTATGAAATACCTCAAACAACAACTACAGGATTGCCCAGATAGCCCTGTTTTTGATCGCAATGGCATCTTTAAGCAGGGCATTTCGAATGCCATCTATGAATTACTCTGGCAGGCCATACGATATACACATAAAAAGGATCTGGTACTCCATGTCCTCATCGAAGTGGTGGTAAGACGAAACAAAAAAAAAATATATCTAATGTAATAAAACTAACTATTTTTTTTGTTTTTCTTACAGGCCCTGCACAAGGAGTTTCCCAGTCTCGTTTTGGACGTAATCAACATCTTGGATAGCGAAACATCCCTAATGACCGAAGGTCTCCATGAGGAGCGACACGGTTTTGTGCAAATTGTTAAGGATCTGGATAAAGTAGTGCCCGAAAGTTTGCTTAAGGAGCGCTTAGAAATTGATACGCTCCAGGAGGTGGGCATAGTAAAGAACAAAAGTTTCTATACCAAGTTCATCAAGGTCAAAACAAAGCTATAGTATGTTTTTCCAACAGATACAGTTTAATATATTTGAATAATTATTTATTATTTTTTCAAATCTCTCATCAGCTATAAGCAGCGACGATTTAATTTATTCCGCGAGGAGAGCGAAGGATTCGCCAAGCTTATCACCGAGCTAAATCAAGATTTTGAAGATCACACCACTCCAGAGAGCATTATGGACATAATTAAATCATTGATAGGTAAACAGTGGATGGTGATTGGGATTTGCAAGTCTTAAATGTTATCTTCTTGGTCGCAGGCTGCTTTAATCTGGATCCCAATCGTGTGCTGGATATTATAATTGAATCATTTGAGACGCGTCCCGATCGTTGGCAATTGTTTATACCGCTGTTACGTAGTTATATGCCCACCGGTGCCATAATCTGTGAGGTTCTTGGTTACAAATTCTGTCATTTTAAGGAATCGCGCACACCGCGATCTCTATACCATGTGTGTGCATTGTTGCTGAAGCATGGAGTAATCGAACTAAATGATGTCTACTTGTGGCTAACACCCAACGATGCTGCCATTAAAGCCGATTGGGAGGAGGAATTGGCAGCTGCCAGGGAAATGGTGCGAAGATTGCATTTAATTACCACTAACAAAAAGGAGGAAGATAAGGAACCGCCACCGCCTCCATCGATTAAGAAATTTGATGAAGAGAAGTATAATGCCAATCAAAAGTTTGGTCTCTGCGAAGCTCTGCTCCGTGTAGGTGATTGGGAAAATGCTGTTAAGATCATTCAGAAACTGCCTGATCAATCTGTTGTGGTACAGGAGCCCATTTCTCGAGCTATTGCGGATTTGGTGCATCTGTCTGTCGAGCATATTTACTATACGAAATGCTTTAAAGCACCCGCTGGCCGAAAACCAAGCCGGAGCCGCCTTTACGATGATAACAAACTGGTGGCCAAGATGCAAGCTCGCGAATTTAGTGATTTAAGGAGATATACTTGGCCCATGGCCAATGTACTGGGCCCTGCCATGCACTGTGACACTGTGCTAATGTACAAATTGATACGAATTATGGGTAAACTGATTGTGGATATGGGCGTAGATTGTTTAAACAGCCCGCCGCCCAATTCAGAGGCGGAGCAACATTACTATGACATTATGACTTGCATAGATTCATGTATATTGCCCTCACTACTCTATTTGGATAACAATTGCTCCATGTCCGAGGAGATTTGGGCTGTGCTCAAATATTTTCCATATCATTTCCGTTATAGTCTATATGCGAGATGGAAAAATGATAGTTATCAACTTCATCCAAATCTGATTAGACGGAACGGAATGGCCCAAAGGGATATAAAGGCTCTAATGAAACGTGTTAGCAAGGAGAATGTCAAGCAATTGGGTCGTCTGGTTGGCAAAAATAGCCATTGTGCTCCTGGAGTCCTCTTTGACTATGTAAGTGTTGATCAGAAATTTGAGATTTTTCATTTAACCGACTAATTCAATTTTCGTTGCAGATTCTATTGCAAACACAAATCTATGATAACCTCATTGGACCAGTTTGCGATATGCTAAAGTATTTGACTGCCTTGTCATTTGACTGTCTCGGCTATTGCATTATCGAATCGCTAACTTTAACTGGTCGCTTAAGATTCAAGGATGACGGCACCTCTCTTTCGCTCTGGCTACAAAGTCTCGCCTCATTCTGTGGCACCATTTACAAGAAATATAGCATTGAGTTGAGCGGTTTGCTCCAATATGTGGCGAATCAATTGAAATCCCAGAAGAGCTTGGATCTCTTGATTCTACGTGAGATTGTCCATAAAATGGCCGGTGTGGAATCATGCGAGGAGATGACAAACGATCAGCTCCAGGCCATGTGCGGAGGCGAACAGTTGCGAGGGGAGGCCGGCTATTTTAGTCAAGTGAGGAACATGAAAAAATCATCGAATCGGCTTAAGGAGGCCTTGGCCAACAATGATCTCGCTGTAACCATTTGCCTGCTGATGGCTCAACAAAAGCATTGCGTGATTTATCGTGAAACTGCTGCTCACAGTCATCTGAAAATGGTCGGTCATCTCTATGATCAATGCCAGGATACCTTAGTGCAATTTGGCACCTTCTTGGGGTCAACATACTCGGTAGATGAGTATGTGGAACGTTTGCCATCGATTATCACCATGTTGCGGGAGTATCATATTAATACTGATGTGGCCTTCTTTTTGGCCCGGCCAATGTTTACCCATCAGATAAATGTATGTTGCAAGGATTATATTTTTAGAAAGGGAAAGACTTAACCACCATATGTTAACTTTATCATTTCAGCAAAAATATGATCAACTACGTAAGGCTGATCCGAATGCCAAGAAATTGACCGCTACACAAAAACTGCAGAAATATCTCGAGGCAACGCAATTGATTATGAATCCCATTGTGGAATCAGTACGCCCACTACATAGTGCCAAAGTGTGGGAGGATATTAGTCCACAGTTTTTGGTCACTTTCTGGAGCCTGAGCATGTATGATTTGCATGTGCCCAATGATAGCTATCAACGCGAGATTGGTAAACTAAAACAATTGGCTCAACAGGCAGCTGAGGGCAAGGAGTCGGTAAGATAGACGTTAATAAGACGATGTTTATTTTCACTATTTAATTGCTCTCTTATCTTTTAGAATCAATCGAAGAATAAAAAAGAACAGGAGCGTTACATAGCTCTCATGGAGAAGCTAAATGATGAGCGTAAGAAACAGCATGAGCATGTCGACAAGATATCGCAGCGCTTGCAAGAACAAAAAGACAGTTGGTTTCTCCTGAGATCGGCGAAATCGGCAAAGAATGATACTATAACACAATTCCTGCAACTATGCCTATTCCCCCGCTGCACATTCACCGCCCTGGATGCACTCTATTGCGCCAAATTTGTGCACACCATTCACAATCTAAAGACTTCGAATTTCTCCACTCTCCTCTGTTATGATCGGGTGAGTAGTGGCCTCCATCGAAAAGATCAAAATCAAAAAATTGATTATTAAATTCATTTCTATTGGCAGATCTTTTGTGACATCACATATTCGGTTACTTCGTGCACGGAGGGCGAGGCTACACGCTATGGTCGCTTTCTGTGTGCCATGTTGGAGACCGTAATGCGTTGGCATTCCGATCAAGCTGTATTCAACAAGGAGTGCGCTAATTACCCTGGATTTGTGACCAAATTCCGTGTTAGCAATCAATTCTCAGAAGCCAACGATCATGTGGGCTATGAGAATTATCGTCATGTCTGCCATAAATGGCATTATAAAATTACCAAAGCGATTGTATTCTGCTTGGACTCTAAAGATTTCATGCAAATCCGTAATGCTTTGATCATATTGATGCGTATCCTACCACATTATCCGGTATTGGCGAAATTGGCTCAAATTATCGAAAGAAAAGTGGACAAAGTGCGGGAAGAGGAGAAAACAAAAAGGCCGGATTTGTATGCGATAGCCTCGAGCTATATAGGACAATTAAAACAAAAGACTCCGAATATGATTAAGGAGAGTGATTTTCATCAAGTCGCCGAGAGGCCAACTAAAGAAACACCAACCGTTTCGGCCAATGGTGGAGGAGCAGGCAATCCCATTAAAGTTCTCTCATCCGAAAAAATGGCGACAGCGTCAAATGCTGCAAATGCCTCAACTAATGCAACAGCAACAAAACCGAGTGGAAATCCAACAACCGCATTTTACAACAATGCCGTGGAGCAAAAGCAGAGCAGCAAAGATCCGGAAACAAAAATGGGTTAGCACTTTTAATATTAGGTAATTAAGTAATTATTATAAGTAATTCAATTTTGTTGTCCTTGCAGTTTCACGTGCACGCAGCGAAACGAAAGCCCATAAAATCGATGGTAACTCCTCCACCTCAAATTTAGTCTCCATCTCTGTTACCCCGTCCAACAGCGAACGTGAGGGCAAACAGGGAAATGAGTTGCCTGCTCCTAGGGAATCGCCATTGAATCTTAAGGATGATTTAATAGATTCCCAGGTATCCAATAATGGCAGTAATGGCAACCAAAGTGATCGACGTAGCCGAGAAGTGGATAAGGATCGGGATCATGATCGTCACCGCAACTCCAGGGACAACAATCGCAGCGGCAGCACCAAGGACCGTTCGGAGGCGGCAGATCAACAGCAACGTTCCCGGGAGCGTTCTCATCGTCTAGACGACGTAGAGGCGGCATCACAGCGCAAGAAGATATCCCGACGGGATGAGCAGCAGGCGCAGTCGCGTCACCGACACGATGTGGAAACTGTGGATCTGGTGGCCAGCAGTAGCAGCAACAGCGAACATCAACATCAGCGGCACTATGACGAATACGAAGGCAGGATAAGAGATCGCGATTTGAGTTCCGTTTCCAATGAAAGCAATGGATCACTCCAGCATCGACGTAGTCTTGAGACACTTGAATATGACAGAGGTGCCATCTATTAATTACCAATGTTCCATCATATTCATTTTGATAACTAATTTTAATTTATCTCTTCTCTGTGGTAGATTCAAAACGTCGAAAATTGGAATCATCATCAAGCAGTTCAAAGGTTAGTAGCATATGCAGACATATTACGCTAAGACAACAACAACATCAACAACTACTACAACAACAAACAACAACAACGACCCAACAACATCCTGGAGGATGGACAACTCTAAACCATATATAATATGAGGGTGTTAAAAGAAAGCACACAAAGAATTGGTAACAATCGGACAACGATGTCAACCATCAAACCATCCATAAACTGGACATAACAGTGGATCTCGTTTCAAGTCATCGGCAAATAACAACAAAGAAATCTAATTTTTAAGTTTAAAAAAAATGTATTGTGGAATTCAATCTCGGGGCGCTAGTAGTTAAGTTGTATAAGCGGTTTAACTGCTCTTTGAAAAATTCACTTATATGATAGAGGACCAAACTGATATGTGTTAACAAATGGAAATTTATAATTCTTTTTTTTTTCTATGTTTTGCAATGTGAAAAATTTGTCATTCAGTTAACTATTAGTATAAGGTAGTCATATAAGATACAAATTGGATGGCAATTGACCTTGGGCACACACGAACTCACACACATTCATCTCTCATACTGTGGATAATAATCCAGCGTGAGGCAAGAGAATCATCTAAGAAACTCAAAGAAGATGACAACAACAAACACCTTGAAAAGGATGCAAGAACAAGAACATCTGGAGCATATCCCAAAGAATCAACATTCCGCCAACAACGACAAAGGATCGTTAATGTGCCATTGACATCTTTACTTCAACTAAAGAATTTCGAAGAATCTGTGACACAGACATTGGGGAGTTGTACATTTATTAAATCCCATGGACTCCTTTTACATTATTCATCAAAGGAATGGCAAAGAACCTGTAACTTTAAGCTTTCGGAAGTTGCAATTTCTAAGCTGCTTGGGAGCTTTACGTAACCTTTAAATGCGTATTCAAAACTTCAGCTCCTTAGTGTTGACTGGATAACCGTGTACAGTAGTTCCAAGTTATAAATTGTAACGACGTCTGGATCAATGATGGAGCACTTCTGGACTCTCCTCTAGACGAAACTGTGTTGGACACCTGTGAGATGACAGAAACTACTACTTTGCGCTCATTTGAATTTTCCTGAATAACCTAACCACGGATTCATCAAAAATGTATAAAAAAGAAAGGAAAACGCAATATCAAACTTCGCTCGTGACCCCGGAAAGTGAATGCACCTTACCAAGAGCGTAACAAAAATAAGCAGCATCGATGACATCGTTGGATAACCCGAAACGCTCAGAATCCTTCACATCTTCCTTTTTAACTAATATTGTTAAAACACCGCTGGAAAACGCTAAGAGTCGACTGAGTTTGCCGATTTGAAAACTATAAAATGGATTTGGAACGCACCTGGATCTATTGGATTGACTCTCTTGTATCTTGTGTGTTGCTATAAAATTCAGACCTCAAATTATACCAAATGGATGATAAATTGCTAATTGTCGGATACTTCCGAGTCATCCTGGGCAGTCAGGCGCTACCTTCTGGGGCGACTATCAACCTTAACACCCATGACTGCAGTTTAGTTGTAAAATTCGCGTTGATCTCGACTGTTTGCACCCCAAGACGGGTAAGTGATGAGCATATGTGAGACAGGTCGGAATCGTATGTTTTAGGGACTTCAAACTTAGGAGCAAACTTTAGGCTCTCTCCACACACAATCCAACACAGAAACACACACACACACTCTCACACGCATATCATCCTTACAAATACCACGTGTTTTTCTATTAAGGTTTTTTTTTTAACTCTACGTTTTTGTTTAGCATTTTAAGTAATTTAGGCATACACTTAGTCATCCATGAAATGTAAATTCTTTGTTCTATCTCTATTAATCGTTTGCCGTTGCAGAAGGTTGAAGAACTCGTTGACAGTGTGAAGAAGGCTCGTGGACTCAAGACCAAAGATCGCAACAAAGAGAAGCTGTCCGATGAGGAAAGGGATGCGCGCAAGGATCGAAAAATGGGACGCAAGCGAGATCGTGAGGAGTCCAACAACGCCGATCACAAGCGTCGACGTGAAGGTAAGAGCATGGATAAAAAAACCTATACCAAATTAACAATAAATACAAATTATCAATATCATTTTTAGCACAAAATGGCAATGATGATGATCTTCGAGAAAGGGAACGCCATAGGGTAAGTTTCTAATTGATCCATCTATATACATATATTTATATTAATATGATGTCTTCTTTCCTGTCAGGACAAGTCTCCACGTGAGCGGTCTCATGAAAAATTTGATCGGGAAAGAGGCGGAAGCTCTCGTGGCGATGATCGTCAATACAGTATGTCCAAGTCCACACGCTCCTCAAGAATCAATTACTGAAGAAACATGCATTGTGAAGCGCATTTTGTTTTTGATTTACTTTCTTGCTGATTAATTAAGAATTTTGAATTGTTTTTATCAAAAACTATAATTGTGACAAAGAACGTAAATAATTTTGAAATGTTTACAATTTTCTAGCAACTATTTTAATGAATTATATAAAAAAAAAAAAACAAAAATAAACCCAACTACTATGTAAATTTAACTGTTTTAAATAATAGAAAACTAAAGTAAAATATATTCATTGCAAGAGTATACAATTGAATTACCTTTAAAAACAAACAATTTATAACGTATGTTATCCAATCGCTGAAAATATTTCACTTATGCCAAATATCTTTCTGACTCTATGCTAATTCGGTAACTTCATTTTGAAAAACTCGCAAACTCTCGTTTAAAAATGGCTATTTTGAGGATCTACAATATCCTTCATTTCTGCATTTATTAGGGTTAATCCCTTATGTGGGTTTACCTATAATGTCAATTTGCAAATTTTCCACTTATGTGTCTGGTCGATTTTGTTGAAAATTACCTGTGAGATTTACATCACTCTGGTAATTAAGAAAGTAAAGGTGTAGAAGTTGAGCAGCTGTCGTTGGGCTTGTACTTGGAAAACTTATACCTAGGACTTATTAGGGTTTATTGCGGATTAGGGACCAATTGGTAGGTAATTTTCAAGTCTCAGGTAAGATGCGGATAAAATCCACCTATAAAATGCTCTACGCGACATGCTTGACCAACAGTTCGCCATCAGATCACCAAGATGAAGTATCGTGTGTTAAGAAAGGGATATTTGAAACCAAAACCCTTGACAGAGAGGAACGCTGCTCCTAGCCGCAGTCCCGAAAATCCTCTTGGCTCCAATCACACTTCCTTGGAATATGAAGCTGCCGCCGCCCTGTTGATGTTACGCTACCAGTACAACTTTCCGGCTGCTGTCAAAGAAGAAACCACCGAAGTAGAAAACATCAAAGTAGAAAACACCGAAGTAGAACACACCGAAGTAGAGACCCCTAAAGTGGAGGCCACCGCTGATGCACCGATCCCAAAGAGCAGTTGTTCTCCCACACCACCGCCACCGTGCTTGACTGACAACTGCACTCCCAAGGATCAACCAATACGCATGACAGCAAGCAGCCAACCGTTGAAGAAACGTTCGATACCCGCACATCTATTGAGGCGATCTCCCACACCGGCAAAACAAGGATCCCAAAATCAAGCTCCAAAACAAATTGCTATTGTGAAGGCCAAAGTCAAGGCCAAGACACCTTTGCCCAGTGCTCGCAGTGATACCAATGTGGACAATAAGTCTCTGCTAAAGTCCTGTCGAAATATGATACGTGAATTTTTGGACAATCAGGAAAAGATTTGAATTTCATTTCATTTTTATTAATTGCATATAAATTTGTTTGATTTCTCTTTCTTTTCTTTTTCTTTTTTTAATATTTTTCACTTTTTTTGTATTTCCGATACATACGCTATTCATATACATAACTATATATATGTATATATATGATGTATGTAATCGAAATGAAAAGAAGGTTTCTCAAATGGAAGAACAGGTATTGTGGCGACACTAGAGTGCTAATTATTAGCTATTGGCGGTGTTTAAACTTAAAAACAGAAACAGAAAAATATTATATATATCTATATATATATAAATATATATAGTTTTTAAGCTAGAGTTAATTTATAATGATAATAATAATAATGATAATATAATTACAGTTGCACTATAAGCTAAATTTGTATGAGCGTGTGTGTGTAGATGATTTGATTTTACATATACATACATATATGCGTATGCAACTATATCATAATAATAATAAAGTGCATTCAAAATTTACAAAAGGCAAAATAAAACCAGTTTCTTTTGATTTTTGTGGCGTGTCGGGGGGCGTGTAGCTTGTAAAAGATCCAAAGTTATATAAACTAAAATTGTTAATAATTAAATTAGGATCGTGTAGTTAACAAATCCTAGCTCAAATGAACACCTTTTATTTGCATTTCTTCCACTGATTAAACTAACATAACCTAATTAAAAAATATAAACTAGTCATGTATATATATGTATACATATATATATATGATTTCTGTATATCATAAATTAAAGTAAAATTTTTTTTATTTTTCATTTTATAAAATGGAAGCCAATTTTGTTAATGCATTTACTCTATAGTCTAAAGGGTCGGGGCGGGGCTGGCGGAGCAGGATGGTGTCCCAATTGAAATTTAAAATTTTTGAAAGCTCTCTTTTTAAGGCTAAAATAAAACCCAGTATGGAGTATGCAGAAACAGCAAAGAAAAAACTGTTGCAGTTTTCTCAAAGCCAAAAAACCAAACAAAAAAAAAATTAAGAATCAAATTGAATTCTTCTGTTGTTGTTGGTATCACAAGAAATTAATTTGCCATTTTGTATACAAAAAATCTTTCACTTACTAATTAACAATTTATGCCAACAATAAATTTTCCATTTAACAATTCGTTTTTTTTTTGTTTTATCTTATTTTTTTTTTTGAAACCATTTTTGTTGAGGCAACATTTTGTAAAGCTCAAAGGTGGCAACACTTACTTGGCTACAATGAATGATTGATTTGATTGAATTCATTGATTGGTTGATTGATTGATTGATGTGTGAAAAACTTATTAATCTAAATCGGTAAATGTAGAAATTGGCACATAAACGAAGGCTGCGCTGCGCCGATCAAAAAAGAACTACTACTTAAACATAATAAATATATATATATATATATACTATATATGTATATATAAATGTATGTGTACATTGTATATGTAATCTATGTATGTATGTACGATGCATGTATATGTTTGATGTAAAAAATATGTACGTTATGTATGCAAACTATGCTATATACAAAAGGCAACCACATCCAGATGGGTAAGGACGGGAAGGGCGGTGAAAAATGACGGGAAGTTCTTTTCTTCTTCTTGTGCTGCTGGTCCCATAATTTGAATTTTCTTTTCAGGTAATTTTGTGTGTGCGTATGTAAGAGGGTGAGGTGTATATGTATGTGCAATGGATAGATTGCTGACATCTATTGACGCATATGTCCATAGGACGCCTCTTCCGTTTCTCCACCAATTTGACAATCACTGTCCATGGGCACATGTTGAGAAGATGTGGCTGAATGTTGATCTTCCATTGGTTTGGGTGAATTGCAAGCATTGGTGTTGGGCATTTGCTCATGACCGTCCGGCTTGGGCGATGACATAGATGATTGTGGCTCGGCGGGAGACGGATCATTATAACGTATCAGCTTGATGGTAGTCAGGCCGTCAGCGTTACGAATAAGCCTGCAATATAAAGATGAGAATTAGTTTTTTTCTCTTGCTTTAGTTTTTGGTAGTACTTACGGATAGCAATCCTCATTGTTGGCACTTTTACTGCTCACACTTAAGTCTGTGGGCTTGAGATCCTCGCCGGCCGATTCCGAACCAGAGGAACCGCTATTTTCCATTTTCAGCGGATGAAATTGGAATTTGTCTGGCCCCACAGCTCCGGGTGTGGTTAAAGCTGGTGAATTTGGTGGCGGGCCGGCAGCAGCAGCTGCTGCCGCATTGGCGGACAGATAATGGAAGGCTCCATTGATGGCATGCATGAAGAGCGGCGATGTGGGTGGTGGGCCATATGCAGCGGCTGCAGCCGCTGCAACAGCAGCAACAGCGGGCAGACTCATCGGACCATTCCGTGAGGCAGGACGTTGGGGGGATTGCTGAAGTTGTTGTTGTTGTTGCTGCTGTTGGTGTTGATGTTGTTGATGCTGTTGTTGTTGCTGTTGTTGTTGACTCCAGTTCTGGCCAGCTGGACTGCTGGGTGCATTTTGATTGCTAGCCTGTATTGCCAACGTTGAAGATCCACCAGCGCCTCCATTACCACCATTGCTACCACTAGCTGGCGTCGATTGACGCAACAGAGAGATATTCTTGATATTCTTCAGCTCTGTGGGATTGCGCAGGAATTGATAGCAATGACGCTCGCCCTGGACTTTACGCAATATATTGACCCGATAATAATAGCGCAGGGCACGCGACATTTTGTCATAATTCATGGACAGATGATTCTTCTGAATGCCCCAGAGTTTAGCCAGACCAGCCGGATCAACAATCTTGAAGACTCCAGTGTCGCGGCACTTCCAGGCAATTAAATCGCTATACTTCTGATTGCGGTCATTGAGCAACTGTTGCAGAAAGTCCCACAAGAGACGACCATCTGGAGGAGACAATGGATGCATATGGATTAGTTACATACTAAATGGATCACTTGTATCACTTACTTGTATTGGGTTCCGAGTTCTCCGGAAAGAATTCCCGTTTCGCTTTGTACATGTAACTGGGCGTGGTGGGCGCTGAGATCGAACCACCGGCAGGAGCCACAACTGGACCCCCTGCATTATCCAGGGTAAGCTTCTGTGGCTGCTGTTGAACCTGCTGTTGCTGTTGAACCTGAGCAGCGGCTGCTGCAGCTGCTGCTGCCGCCGCCGCTGCCTGCTGTTGCTGGGACCACGAGGTGACAAAACTATTAGTCCAATTCGGCTTAATGTCCTTCAGTATGGGTGTGCCTGGTGGACTGCCCGTACTGTAGGCGGATAGAGGGGCGGGTGGCTGTTTGTTGCTACCAGCTTGCTCGGAATACTCCTCCTCGGAATCTGAGTGATTACTGCTGGCACTGCTAATACCCTTCATGGGCATGGCAACCGAACTCGTGCTAGTCGTACTGCTGGACGATGAAGAGGCAGGCGCCACGGCGGCGTTAGCGGAAGAAGCAGAGGCTACGGCAGCATTATTGTTACCAGCTGGAGGAGCGTTGGCAGAGATAGCACCAGCTCCTCCATTCTGATACGTGGCCTGTGGCGGACTGCTAGCCTGTGAATCCACTGATGGCGGTGGACTTAAAGTCACCGAATTGGGAGCCATAAAATGATGTCCAGCCATATGGGATGCTGTATTATGGAACGGGCTACTCTCTGGCGGTGCATTTAACGGTGGCCATGTCGGTGTTGGCGGATGACTGTGCGGTGACAGGGGATATCGGCTTGTGGGCGTCACCGGACTATTGGGCAAATGCCATTGCATCATATGTGACTCAATGATTAGCATTTGTAGAACATTGTGTAAGACATCTCCGGCTCCAGGACAACGATGTCCGAAATCGGCACGTGTCAGCAGACACAATGCTTTGCCATTCATTTGGAAGAGATCAAAATCCAGCTTGGGCAGATCAAATTCACGCACACAGAAGCGTAAAAAGACCAAAACATCGTCGCGACTCCAGAGCCGTGGATCCGAGGGCAACGATTGTGGCAACTGTGTTTTTAGCTCGGCCAACTGACTGGATGGGGCTGGCGGGCAACGCCATAATACATCACTCCAGATGTTAGGATTGAGCGGATTCAACGATAACTGTACAGGAAGCATTTTCATTTTGGACATGCAGCGACAGTTTGAAGAAATAAATTTCCTATCCTGGGCGGGATTAGCGGTGGATGATCAGCAAAGTGAAGCCACGAGATCAATTGCTAACGGTTTTTTATGTTAGATCTAAAAAGAAAAGGCAGAAGAAATTGTTACATTAAAAAAAGTCTAATATTGGGCACAACGTGTCGTATGAGTAATATTTTACTAGAATCAACAATTGTTTATACTACGGAAATAAACAATTAAAAAGGTTTTCACATTTATTTCTTCTTTTTTTTGCTATAAGAAAAGCGTAGCCAATTGTACAGATTATGTGCAAATGGCGTTAAACAGGTGTTTATTTTCAAAAATCGAATTCGATTTTTATACGAGTATGTACATACATACATATGTTTGTATGTATTCCCATTTCAAAAATGAGTTTAAAGTTATTTTGCATTTGTCCAAAGTTCACTTTTTATTACGTTAGATTTCATAAAATAAAAAAAAAGGATGTTGGCATCAATCGACACACTTCCGCCAGCAAATAGCTTAGCACACACATCACCTCTAGCCAGACGAAACAACACACACGCTCATACACACATACCGTGGCAAACTGTAAAGCAGGAGAAGAAGGAGGTATGGCGGTGAAGGCGACAGAGTCAGATAGACACATTCGCATTCCAACGAAATCAGATTTCTTCATAATCTCAGTGGCAGCGGCAAACGGCAGCAGCAGCGGTGGACGAAGTCGTCGTCGTCGTTGCCATCGATGGATGAAATAAACAAATAATATATCTTTGGACGCGGCGGGGCAGCACAAGCAGCAACAATAAAAACAACAAGCGCATCCGAGCACTACTTGGCGAAAACTGGCGACCGGACCTGAAATATTGTGAGAGTCCGAGAAGAAGTGTGGCATGAGTCAGAGACCCAGAGAGACCGACGTCGGTCGACACAGGCAGAAGGCAGAGGTAAGATGTAGAAGCAGAGACGGAGGCTCTCTCTCTTTCTTGCTCTCGCCGTTACTCTCATTCTATCTATGTATATGTCTTATTCTCCCTCGCTCGCTCGCTCTCTTTTGATTTACTTTTGCAGGGCAACACACCCCCGCAGCGTTTTGTGTCTGCTGTTTGAGAGTAAAATATCTTTTGGAGCAAGAGAAAGATCTTCTCGGAGGCAGGTTCCAGGCATAGCAGAACAAGTAAATGCGCTGCCATCTCTTCTTGCGGCGGTATCTTGATCTCATATGTAAGTGTTGTGTCCTTCTAAGGTAACTACTTTTTTTTTAGCTGTTGTAACTTCTTGTTAATTCAATATTTTCTCTAATTTTGTTTTCCTTCATTTAAGGTAAACACGCAACAAGCATTTTATTTGATTTGTAATTCTTCACTCGATATATTTTGAAACTAAAAATGTAGCGACCTAAATTATTCACCTATAACCCAAACATCGATCATATAAATTCAACTTTTTAATTGTAAAAATTTCTCAATATGGTAATTTCCATAAAAATGTTTATACACACATACATACAAACATATGTACATGTGTGTGTAGGTAGGGGCGGCACAGTATACCAGCAGGCAGTACTTGCCTTACACATTATTCCGGATGTGTACAAAGTAAACATACAAACAAACAAAGATATGTATGTATGTATGTATGTATGTACATTCATACATACATATACATATGCATGTTATGTATGTATGTATGTATCTTTGGCGGTGATCATTTTGCTGTAAAGATTTCAACATACATACATACATATGTATGTATTTATGTACCATATATTGATGGCAAGTAGTAGGCGGGGCACAATCGGAAAGGAACAAAACGGAAGGGAAAACGGGGAAACTGAACAAACGTCTCTCGCTCTCTCAGTTCGGGCCGTGCCCGTGCCCGATTGCGCATTCCCCGCCGTTCCCGTTCCCCACTTTGTGGAGCTTGCAGCGTCAACAAGCAAACGGAAGTGCACATTCCAATCACAAAACCCGTTTTCAAAATCCAAAAAGATGTTGGGAGAAAGACGTCGACGACGACTAATAAATCCGCCAGTGGGTAAAGAGAGCAAGAAGAAGCAGATCGACAGCAGCGCCAGAAGCATTTAAGGCACCCTGTATTATTATGGATACCCTGCATCCCTGACTACTGCCCTGCCCATGCCCATATGCCCCTTTCTGGTACTTGTGCACTCACACACATACACACATATGTTTGCGTTTAAATTTATCTCTCTGTGAGAAGAAGGAAAACAAAAACAACAACAAAAAGTAAAACGCCAAAGAAACTTCCTCATTCTCCGGGAAGCATTTCAACAAGTGAGCGAGCAGCAAACGATCGATTGGGGCTAGCGCCTTCGGACATCTGGTAGTGTGAAAGGGATGACAATAGAGAGCTTTTTAGGGAAAGATGATAATGATGATGATGTTGATGCTGAGGATCATAAAGATGATGATAATGATGATGCTTGATCATCTTGAATATTTTATTATGTCTCTTCCTTAGCGGGGGTCTCTCACTATTTGTTTTAAAGAGGCTTGTTGATTGCGACGATATAAAGTATGTATGTATGTATGTACATACATATGTATTTGTAGGTATGTAGTACATACCATGCACATACAAATGTGTACATATGTATTTATGTATGTATATTGTATGACGATCCTACGTGTTATTTTGGTTGCCACAACACATGGTTGAAATTCTGTAAAAAGAAATTATCATCATACAACATAAAGAACACACATATGTATGTATGTATGTATGTACATATACAGACATACAAACATACGTATATGAATGTGTCTTCTAGTACACACATGTTCCATCCGACAACAAATAAACAACATTTCAGATTCAAACCGGCGGCTGCCCAACAGAGTCGGTGGCACGTAAGTAAAATGACAAATGAATGCTCATCATCAGCAGCAGCAACAGCAACAGCAACAGCAACAGCAACAACAACAACAACAATAGCAATAACAACAATGTGGATGGAAAGAAGGCAACAAACGCACAATAAGAAGAGGAAGAGTTAACAGAATATTTCTAAAATCTCAGCCAGTCGTCTTCAACAGAAGAGCGGGAGCATCAGCATTCTCTTCCTATTTCCCCCCTTCCCCCACTCATTGTCTTTCGCTCGCTCTCTCTTTTATGTGTGTTTCTCTCTCTCTCTCGCTTTGCTTGGTATATGTATATTGAGTCGAAGACTCAGGTAGTTTTGAGAGGTATGCGGATGATGTTGAACCGGTTTCAACGGAAATTACAAACGAAAATTATAAAACGATCAGTTTAGAAAAACGTTGAAGAAGGTGAAGAAAAATAAAAGAAGGAGGTTTTGGAGAGAAGACGAAGGAACAAAAGAGTGCAAATGGAGAGGGAGGATGGGGAGATACAAATACCAAAAAGAATTTGTTGATTTGGTCGTTTTATTTCTTTTCCCCTTTTTTGCACACAAGTTTCCGCTTTGGGGAAGAGAAAGAACACACACACATACATTTACATTTATTGAAGATTTGTGGTGGGCGTGTGTTGTTGTTGTTGGGGTGACGACAGGTTTCTCCGACCGTGGGATCGGAAATGCTAGCTAAAAAATGGGACACCATCACATGGATGCCAGGCTAGATAGATATGCAGTTGCATATGTATGCATATTGTGTTCATGTAAAAAAGATATGGAACATCTGGGAAGTGAAAGAAAAGAGTTTAATCCCAAATTCCTTTTAAGATAAGAGATTTTAAATTGAGAGTATCCTCCGAGGGGACACAAAAAACGGATTAGAAAAGGCATAAGCCATATAAGAAGAAGGTGCATTTATGTGTAAATTGAGTACCATTATTCAGGCTAATCCCATATTGTCTGTGAACTGAATAAAGAAGTAGATTTTTTTTAAGAATAATGTTGAATATAACCGAAAAGCATTTGTTAAATGATTTTCCAATTGGCTATAATCTGTTTAACTTTGGTACAACCTTACCTTTCTCTAAAATTCTTTTAGGTGCCCGATAAGTCATAGGGTCCGCTCCCTTCTAACTTCTTCTAAAAACTTCAGAAAGTATTCTAATAAAGTATCTCAACTTTGCTTTCTTTTTTATCTCCTAACCACTAAGTATCTTAAGCATAAGACCTATCTCAAATTTCGCTATTATATTGTTATTTAATATAGTCTGTTGAAACAGTCAGGCAGGCAGGCACTTGACAATTTAGTTATCTATCTGTAATACTCAAGATGAGACTCGACAGATATTCGATATATCACTCATTCTCTCTCTCCGTCTTGCTCTCTCTCTCTCTCTCTCTCTCTCGAGTACCAAACTCAGCAGGCATTCACAAGGAGGAGGAGGAGGGGGCTAAAAGGAACATCATAGACAAGATGCATGCCGTGCAACGACAAGAGTTAATGAGTAATTTCCGCAGGCGCAACAGCAGCATCCTCTTCTCTCTAGTGCAGCAGCATCAAGTGCGCAGTTAAGAATGATGAAATAAAAAGAGGAAAAAAATAAAGAAACAAAAAAAAAATGCAGACAAATCTGATAACACACAAAAAAGAGCAGAAGCGACAGCCGCCATGGCGCATTAAGATTAACGGCTTCACAAGGCGGATTGGAAAACGAAACAAAAAAAAAACGTCGGAAAGAGATGCGCTGCTGCTGCTGTTGATGGTTGGTTGATGGTGGTTGATGATGATCACTCTAGGTTAGTTACAGGTAAAGGAAATGTTGGTGTGTATTAGTGTCTCTGTCTCTTAACTGCCCTCCCCCCTTCCCTCAACAACGAACGTATGTACATACATACTTGTACAGATGGATGTATACATCTACCTGTTATGCACTTTACAACAAAACACATTATTGAAGGACTTCTTGGAAACGGAAAGTTGAATGCATGTATTCCTGCTCCTACTCCTCCTGCTGGTGCTGCTGATGGTACTAGTAGGGCAAGGTGATGTTCATGGTGGTGGTGTCTTTTGACATTTGATCTCTTTTATGAGGTCTTCTCCATCTTTGTCTATACCTTGTTTACACAAGTGCCTGGTTCTCGATTTAGATGTGAATCAACCCTTAAGTTAAAGTATACATATGTATATACATAGTATGTTCATATGTATGTATGTATCTACGTATGTACATATGTATGTACGTAATTCAATTCAGTTCACTCGCTTCTAGATCGTTGTTCGTGTGTGGGGGTTATAGTTTGTATCGATATACGATCGTATCAAAATACTCAATTAATAAGCATAAAAATATTCAAACCAAGTCAACGACCTGCTTTTTGCTTTATAACTGCTCACACACACATACACCATCGCTTATACCTTGGTCTCTCATATGTATATTTAAGAAAAAAAACAACAACAAATTAAACCTATACATATAGTACAAGCCAGTTCCCCCTACCTAGGAGATGTCGCTCTGTTGTTGTTGTTGTTATTTTGCTTCTGCTGTTGCTGCGATTGCTGAGCATGCATAACAAGCGCGTGAGCGGCTATATCATCGGGTATCTCTCTCTATACAATACACATGTACATACATATGTCGATTTACGTATGTGTGTATGTATGTATGGGTCGAATGTGTTGGTAAGACGCCAATTCCGGGTTCTTCTTCGCGCCATAGCGACAACAACAAATAAGAGAATACAACAACAACAAAAAAAAAAACTCAATACAACAATTTGAGCCAAATGTCTGTGCGGTTCATTTTCTGTCTAGATCGTCAATTTAATATATACCCTATGTAAGCAATAAGGCCAAAAGGGTATATACAATCAGGCATTTCTACTCCAAAACTTGAGAAAGATAAATCTTTCGGTTGCTATGAACTTACAAATTGTAATAAACTAATCTAGTTGGAACTAAAAAAAATTAACTGGAAACTATATTATTTTTAAAGGATTTGTTTTTTAGGAAAGTATCGTATCCGTATCCTAGTTTTGCTCATCTGTGGCCAACGTAGACCGAAGTCAAGATGGCAACAGTAGCGATCAGTCAGTAGCGATCCCCTAACTGTTCCTATACGGGGTATGATCAAAGTCTACGCTTTGGGCCAAATTTCATGTTTTTATTGACCGTAGGCAAATTTTCTTTTATTTTTGTAGATCATCCAGACACAATGGTTGGTAGTTATTCTCCGTGGGTCTAGCAAATCAATCATCGTTACGCAGTTTTGCGGCTTAAAAAAGAGTAAAGAAAGGCGAAACCCGAAACTCAACTCCGGGCCAATCAGATTCCTCCTCCAGCTTCTATGCTGGCTGTCTATCTTACCCCTTTTCTTTAGTTAGTTATTATTAATTTCTTTCTCTTTTTTACGCATTTTCAAAATTTTATTTTATTTTTTTTTTTTGGGTCTCGGAAAGAAGGGCGTTACGTGCCATGTTTGTTCTAATGTGGCTCAGAAAGCAAAACAAAACAAAAGAAGTTGGAAAAAAATCTTCAGATTGTCTTTCTTTCTTTTTTTCTTTCTTCTCTCTGTTTCTATTTTTTTTTACTTTTCATTTTTGCTGCCTCATTGTTCATCTTTATGCTTCGCGCATAGCTTTTGAATACACAAAATGCTTAATGATATCAAACGTTCGATAACCTTTTCGGTATTTTAATATGCAAACCCCCCCCTCCGCCTCTCCCCCTCTACTATTACCATCGAAAATGGTTGTTGATTTTTTTTGTTTTTGTTTTTGATGATGATCATTTTGGGAGAATAAAAACTTGAATAGATGAAGATCATGATTAGGAATAAGATCGGTAGCTACCTAGAACAGAACTCTCATTGCTGTTAGTTGAGTCTAATCATGATGAGTTCATCAAACGCTAGACAAGAGAAGTGTGTGTATGTATAGTATGTATGTATGTAGTTGAGTTCGAAATCATTCCTTGGACCGGACCACAGCATTCAACCGCATCATCATTTGTGCCCATTACATTCAATTAGTGGCAACTGCTCCTGCTTACTCTCCTCCTTCTCCTCCTCTATCTGTCTCTCTCTCTCTCTCTCTTGTATCTTTTCATAACTATTCCTCTCTCTCTTTCTCTGTCTAAACTTAATAAAAGTCAGTACGTAGTTGTAATCGCCATCATATCAACTTGCAACAAGGAATGTTGCTTTCATCCAAAGGGGTGTAAGAAGGGGTGACAATTCCATTTATGTCTGTGTGTGTGTGTGTCTCTAGGGGTCGGGGTCAGTGTGTGGTTCAATTGAGTTGGTTAACATGTGTGGAAGGCTTCCGTGTTTTACTTAAAGACCACAAATAAGTGCCATAGAGAGGAAGGCGTCGGTCATTGCAAATTGGAAATCAGAAGATTGCTATTACAATACATTCATATACATACATACATATGTATATGTATATATATTATGAGATTATATTATTATTACTATTAGAATATAGTTGAATTCAGACTTTAATCAGGCTATTTCTATAGACCTTTTATGACACCGTATTATATTAATTTGAGCTCGTTCTTCTAGATTTTTTCGACTACCTGTGTGATACATGATTTATATGCATGATGTCATCTTCACAATTAAATCTAATATTTCAAATTCGAATATAAAATGTATTGCTATATAAAAAATATAATATTACATTTCAAGAAAAACAATGATGTTGATCTTGCAATTCCATTTCATAGAGATATTATGATTTAAAATAGACCAAATCGTGGGTTTATCAATTTGTCATATCATAATAGAGACATGCATTCATCACTCACAACTGTCTTGGTCTATAATAATGTATGAGCATGTATGGGTAGGAGGATCAACTGTTGAACCTTGTCCATCATAGGCTAGATTTTGATAAGACATGTACAGCTCTTCTATACACACGACACCTGCTTTCCGGGCCAACTCAAGTTTTACTGCCATACAGGCACAATATCATGCATACCTTTATGCATATATACATACATATGTATGTATATATGTACATATATTTATAAACTAGGATTACTTGTTGTCTTAGGTGTCGTGTTGTCGCTGCTTTTGATAAAAAGAAACGCAAAAGAGATATAGACAAGTCCCCACTGCCATTCATACAAACATACATATATCTGTGTATATAGCGATACAACATGTTCCGTTGTCGTTATTCTTTCTCTCTTCCATACTTCCACTATAATGTTTATATGTATTACGAAATGTTTACGATTTGCTTGAGTTTCAGTAAGTTCATAACAAATATATGCCAATGATAAGATAACACATAGATACATATAAATAGAAGGCACCTAAGTATGTTTGCCATATGAGAGGGAAGAGACGACCGAAAACCACCACAACATACTTGATACTTGACTTAAGACACAACTTGAGTTTTGCCTCCTCGTTCATGGTTGTGCAAAAACAAGAAATGTTTAAAAAATAGAGAGAAAAAAATAAAAGAAGAAAAAGAGAAAGAATTGAATGTACAAACAACTTCACTTCCTGCTCCGATTGCTATTGATCATGGCAAGTGAGCTTCCTGTACCACAAATGGGCAATTAGATCAAAGAAACAGCAGCAGCAGCAGCAGTAGCAGTAGCCAACCAAGCGACCAAAAAAAAAAAAACCGAAGAAAATGTAAAAAATTTTCAGGCAAAAAAAAAAAGAAGCGATCGCCTCGATCGTGTATCTGTATCTGGGCAAGCATCTAAACCGGTAGTTAGTATTTGCACTAGTAATCAAGCACATTTATACATATATACACATAACTAAGATCTAGGCATGCATGGAAACGACAGACAGATCAGAGATCCACTATACCGCCACCTCCTACCCCACCATGGAGCCCCTTGCAAGCCAAGCCAAACCAGGCAGCTGGAAGCTAAAGAACTTTGGCATGATCGTCGTTATAGTCGATGTCGACGATCGCGCTTCGCATCTTAATTACAGAGAGCTAGAGTTGTGTGTGCAAAAAAAAAAAAAAAAAAAAGTAAGAAAAAAGCAAAAAAGTGGAAGAAACAAAAGCTTTAGGTCTAGCTCGAGAAAAACCTGAATTGTAAAAACGTTCTAAACGAACAAACGATCTGAACCGTGGAACGTTTTGCGCGTCGCTTGGAAAGACACTTAATAAATGCGGAAGCGGATGTTCAAGCCAAAACGACGACGACGAATACAACGATGACGCTGGCTGTCTATATAATAATAATAATCGCAATCAAGTTTCAGGTTGGGATCAAAAAGGGAACCACTACTACTGACAACTGGGATCGGGTTGACTTAAACACAAAGAAGATGATAGATAGCCAGCTTCCTAGATCAAACGAAACCAAAAAGTACTCATAAAGTTATATTTGTTTTCTTCTTATTTGGAAATTGTTTAGGAAATGGCAAAATTTAATTTTCAAAACATAGTTCCAATTGTAGTATGTATATTTGTAGATATGATAGAGAAAAGTGTGACATGATAAGGTTTTCGATTGTTGAAATTTTGTCAGTTTTTTATTATTTTAGTATTAATATTATCATGAAGTAGATTAATTTTGGAAAGCTTCTTGCAAATTAAGCAACGATATTCAGATAATGAAAATATATATGTATAACCGTTAAATATTAAAGGATAATCGATAAATCATCACAGCAATCGATTAGTAACAGGAGAATGAATCAAGCTCTATTTATAAGTATTATTCATTCAATAAATAAAAGAATTGAATCAATTCTATATAACATTTAACGTCATATGCGGATGCAATTGTATAATTGTACAATTGTTTCTAGGCGAAAGAGAGAGACTTTTGATTCATTTACTATATATAGTACATATTAATACATACTCATATATTTAATGCACTTTAATAATTTATTAAAAGCTGATAGCAATTCTCAAAAGGCTTCTCTATCTCTGAGAGGACAACAAAATAATTAACATGATAATTCAAATGAGTAGAATAATAAGAGAAAGAGAGATAAAGAGGGGGACGAGGCAAAGAGAGAGTGTGTGTGTGTGGGGAAAGCTTGATAAGCACGGACAAAGCAAAGCAGCAGCTTCTTCTCACTTAAATACAATTCCAAGTTGCACTCAAGTTGGCAACTAAAACGTGGCAAACCGACCTAATGAGATAAAAAAAGTATGAAATGAAATAAAACATATAATATGTGAAAACAGACAGCAAACTCAAGTTGTCATAAGAACTAACTATTGTTGTAATAGAGAAGAACAACAGCTCTTTCAACTCTTTGGGCATCATTTCAAGTCGAAAGATGATGATGATGGCAGGTCGCACTCTCTGCTGCATTGCCTCCAGCTAAAAAGAATTCATTTTTTGCTGCTAATTATGAATTTGGCGACAATAGGAAATGGCAACAGTCAGTCATTCATTTAGTCAAGTCAGTCTGTCCAGTCATCATCATGTCTATGTATGTGTATATCATCTCTCTTGAGCGGTTTTTGCCGCTGCTGTTTGTTTGGTGGCATCATTTTGGCCTGTGCAGTGCTCCTTCACATCATTTCTGCTACGTGATGTTCGTGTCAATTTTGTTGTTTGTATGTTTTAATTTGTCTGCTTTACTTGGAAAATTATAATATAATCTTCTGGTTGGTTTGCCCCTCCACCTCCTCCTGCCTTCGTATGTCTATAGAAATGTCTCCGTACCCCGAGTTTGAAGAACCCTTCCGCGCACCGACCGACTACACTTCTCTCTTTGGTTTGTCGGCCCTCTGGGCTTTTTCTTACGTATGCATTTGCTTTTGTTTCCACTTGACACTTGGTCCAGAAGAGCATTAGATATTACAGTCGGTAATATTCATTGGAATATGTTAGTAGCCCAAATTCAATGTAAAAACATTTCCCTGAAACTCATTTGTGTGGAAATTAATAAACTAACTTTATCAAATTTTTTAATAAACCAAATGTTTTTAATAATCCAAAGATCGAAACTTATGCAACTATTAAAGTTCATTTGCCTCTTTTTTCAGTTACCGATTTTCAAATTATAATTTACTACTTTGCACTATCCGCTCAAACTTCCCTATCGGGATTAGACATTATCTAGATTCTACATATATTATATTTAATATTAAAGAACTTTTAAAGAAAATTATGATACATGCACTGAAAAATGAGAAAGGAGTCATTATAAAGAAGTTAACTATAGTAAAGTTTGATTGTTATTACCTTGCTACTTCTTAAGGATCTTTAAGTTGAATTGAGTACTCAAAGTAGTTTTACTATTTAAAAGAATATGAAATTGTTTAGATTTTCACAAATGTGTATTTAAATAGAATTATCTTGGTATTTTCCAAATGTGCCTTCATTTAGTTCATTAATCATCAAATAATGATCACTTTCAAGTGCTTTTCTATAAGTTTAATTTGATTTTTTCTTCTCATCGGGAGGATATAACCTCTTTGCATTAAACCCATAAAAGGACTTCAATGGAAAACGATTAAAAACTTTTAACTTTTATATAACTTTTCTAGGCAAATGTAAGGAAAACTGATATCAGCTTTATTTCAGTTATTCTGTTATCAATCAAATCTAATTTGTATACATATTACAATCCATTTCCAAATAATGTAAAATTTTAGAGAGCTTAAAATTGCTTTAATGCAAAAAGGCGAAATTCAAAGAAATTCCATCACCCAGTAAAGCTTTCATAAATAGTTTGATTAATTTGCTTGCTAAAATCGGACCTTGTAAAATATTTAGTATAAAAACAAAAAACCGAGTTCCTGATTAATAATCTAATATGTATGTATGTATGTATGTATATAGTTCAACCTATCGGTGCACGGACGCATTTTCAAGTATGTGTGTTCCACAATTATAGCTAGTCATAGTCATATTCGGTCAACTGTGTGGGCCTTTTTATAATCATCTTGGCCTATCTTTGCGTATCAAGGTGTGTTTAATTGAACAGCCCCTAACAATCATCATAATAATAACACTTGTGAATAGCATTTGGGTAAGCGATATGATTAGATCCCAAAAAAAAAAAAACTTATTTTCTTCTTTTTCTTTTATTTTGTTTTTGTGTCGATTTCTTTCGCTTCATTTTGTTCGGGTTTTTTGTTGTTTTTTTTTTTTTGTTTTCATTTTGTCAACTTCCATTTTTATGGCCATAAATACAAACAATAATAATTTACATTTGTGTGGTATGAAGTGCGACTGATTAGTCTATCAATTAAGACCCCATGCTCCATAGTCAAGTGCCTCACACCCGCCAACACAAAGACGGGGGGCAGGTGGGTAGGTGAGGAAAGCAACGTAAACTTTATGTACCCGCGTCATTTCCGGTTTCCTCTTGCCTGAACCCCACTCCACCAGCTCCCTGCATCACATAATATTTGTGTTGCTATCATAAACCATTTTTGTTTCTTTTTCATTTTTTTTTTTGTATATTTGTCACCTCTGCCCCTTATGCCACCCACCCTCTCCCTATACACACGGCTTTCGTTCCGAATTGTGATTGTGTTATCGACACAGATTACAAAAAAATAAAAACGAGCAAAACGTGAAAAAAAAGGAAAATTTTTTTGTTGTCCTTATCAGAAATACATACTATCGAGACTGAAATCAAATTGATTTATGGACGATTTGGCAAAAAGCGATTTCAAAATTCTATATATGTATGTATGTGCATGTGTACATATGTGTGTGAAGGTATTTATATATATGTAGTAAATTCTTTAACGTATAGTAGTAAAATTCCTTTGACACTCGATATGACCATGGCCTGATCATAGGGACTTAACATACATATTTACAGTCAGTAAATGTCCCGCAGAGTTTTCAAGTAGGTTCCCTAGATAGTTGGTACCTTCTCCTTCTCCTTCTCGTTCTCTGGTCGTGGCTTGCACTCTATTGTTCTGGGTACTTGAGTGTCTTTGCATTGGTTCCAGCTTCCTTCCGCTTCGCCTGCAAATTTCCTCGAAGTGCCAAATGCCAAATTCATTGTGAACTCACATTTTAAGGACCTTAGAGGACGGTGTGAGGGCGATGGTCGAGAGCGAGAACAATTAGTGTCAGGACCACCTACAACGACGACGACGACGACGGAAGAGCTCTGGCATTGTTCAACAGGTATAAGTGGGTTGGTCAGGTAGTTTTTGCAGTTACAGTTACAATGATAATAATGAACAACAATGGACTGGGAATTGTCTCCCTGCGTGTTTCACCACCACGCCCCGGGGTTGGAGGGTTAAGTTAGGTCGCTCTCTTGTTACCAACTGATATAGATACTTCCCCTTATTCATTTTATTTATTTTTCTTTCTTTTTTTTGGCATTACGCCATCAAGTTGGAGCGGAGTGGAGTCTATGCCACGCAACATTTTCCCCCCTTTCTGTTCGGGTTCAATAAGAAGAAAGAAAATTACCTAATTGTGTTGCATCGACGACAACTACAACGACGACGACGGCTTTCCACAACATTACTCCACTTCTTGTGCCTGACACAGACACACACACACTCCATGTATACATCTATCCCTCCTTCCTTGTGTTGCATGCCTCCCCCTCCATCTCTCTCTCTTTTCCGTAGCGTATCACCACCCGTATGTGTGCCAAAAGCTAAAAGAAAATGTGCCACGAAAAAAAGAAAAAAAAAAAAACTGCAAAATGCTTCGTATGTTTGTGTTTGTTGCTTCGTTTCTTTCTTTCTCTTTGGCTTTTGGTTAGTGGAGTTAGATAATAGTCAACACAACCAACCGTTAAAGCACACACACACACAGCAACGTTATGCTGCGTCCCACTGTTGCTGATATTGTTAGTGGTGCCGACGATGTTGCCGGGAAGGGGCTCGACAACAACAACACTAACACCAAAAAGCTCGCTATAACTCAAGCAAGACTTCCTATATTTTGAAACACGTTACGTTCGTAACATAATTCACACAACAACAACAACAACGAAACGAACAACAGGTTACTTACCGAAAGCCAACAACAACAAAACAACAGATAAGTAACTATGAGTCTTGGAACAACTGGAAATGAAATGTGCGGGAATAGATTGAAATTAAAAAGAAGAGAAAAAAAATATAGGGAAATACTCGCCACATTGATTGTATGTATGTACATACATACATATGTATGTCAAAGATCGTCGGCAAGGAAGAAAGTTGTATTGAAAACTTGATTACATTTTTAATTTGAACAACAAATAAATGATTTCCTTAAATTTGAGAATAGATCAACGTTTCTACATCCATATGTACATACATACATATGTATGTATTCAAATTTAATTTAAAAGTAAATACATTGGTATGTACATATATTTTTGTGTAGTAATTGTTTTTGTTAATATTTTCGATAAGCATTTGAAAATGATCTCATTTAAATTAAAAATTCAACATCCTTGTAGACACAAGGTCTTTTAGCTGCAAAGTAATTTCAGCGTAAAACGCCAATTCGTCCAATTCACACGATCGTTACTCCCCCGCCGTTTCCACTTCTGCTCCTCCGCCTCCGCATACATATGTACATACCTCTGCAT
The DNA here is from genome assembly GCA_035045865.1 of Drosophila austrosaltans. Lineage (NCBI taxonomy): Eukaryota > Metazoa > Arthropoda > Insecta > Diptera > Drosophilidae > Drosophila > Drosophila austrosaltans. The sequence goes on from JAWNOQ010000200.1 coordinate 9,336,039, forward strand.
GAGATATAAAGATGAAAGATTGCAAACGGCTGGATGAATGTTAGTTGCCACCAAAGTTGCCACATTATACTTTCTTTCTTTCAGCGAATTTGAGATGCTGTGCCAACCAAAGTCGACGTCGACGGAGTCGTCAACGTCGTCGTCTAAACACATTTACGGCAAATTCAGGTTAGTGTGATTTTTTCTCTTACACTACGCTATAAAATGGGTTACAATGCACACAAGTGGCTCCATAAAAGTGCCAGCCCATGTGTAAGTACATACAAACATACATACATGAATGGATACTATATGCTTGTTCGAATGTACATATGAATGTATGTTTGTCTGATGATGATGATGATGCGTAATATTGCAAAACATCAATAATATGGCACATACAACAATAGCGCCCAACATCTGCTAAAGTCCCTAGAGTTTAGGGCCTGGTAACGGAAGAAGGGAGAAGAGGGATGGATCGGTTCGACCGATAACCACACTACGCAACAAAAACAACAAATAAATATGAGTACATATATACATATGTATACTTTTATATGTATATATAATGAATGCACTACTCATAGCTTCCGCATGCAAGTTTAAACAACTAAAAGTCATCAACAGAAACTAAAACAAAAGCAACAACATCGACGATTCATTGCACTCGCCTGTGTGACTCAAAAGCAGAATAGAGAGGGAAACGGATAAGAAAAACCACAAGAAATGCGTAAGTACAATTGTTCGCAGTCGGAAAAAAGAAAAAGTACCCTATTGATCATTATGTTAAAGCTAAACGGGAAATCTGCGATGATTTACTCTACTTTCGTTTCTTTAAGAGATCTCTTAACTTCTCAAAGTCTGTTACTTGACATAGAAAATCGAATACACTATTTTCATGGTTAAGAATTTTTTTTATGGGAGCATTTTGCGGGGTACAACTGTATTCTGATTTGCCAAAGAAAGAAGATTTGATTAATTTTTTTTTACAAATCAAATTGGATAAAGACTTTTTTCCCTACATTATTAAGAAGTCCGCTAGGATACTATAGTATAACCTCGTTTATCTGATGTTATGTGGGGACTGTGTAAACAGTTTTAAGTAATTTTTAATAATTATTTCGTTATTACTTTGTTCTTTATTTTTCCGCCCCGGTTATCAGGAGTCCGGATAAACGAGGCTTTACCAATCACTGTCGTATTGGTTTTATCTCGAACTATTGATACAATTTCTGCAAGTCTCTAATAGAAACTTTAAACTTAGAAGATACAAATATACATACATATGTACACATATAACTGGTATAACTAACTTTATAATCAAGCCCTTGTCGTGGGGAGATGTTCGTTTTATGCTGGGGTTTAAGGGGGGTAGGTATTAAAAGACTAAATCTTTTATTATGCAAAAATGAAATTGTTGAATTGATTCAAACTCAAACCAGGTTGTATTTATATCTTTAAGTTTTCTTTTTATCCCAAAGTAAATTTCCTATTTTCGCTGGGTTTTATATGTGTTGTTTTCTTTCTCTTTCTTTCTTTACTTTGCCGCGTTGCTGGTGCTGCTGTTCTTTTTTTTCTTTTCTTGGCAGTGATTCGATCGGCACACGTGTGAGAGTGTGAGTGAGTCAATTCCACACGACTCAAAAGTTGAGTGTGAGTGAGTGCGAGAGAGTTCGTGTGTGTCTGTATCTGTGAGGGAATAGGTCGTCGTTCTCTCCCTCTCTCTGTCTTCGTTCCTTTAGTTGCGATCAACAGTTTTATACCTGTTTGTTTTTGCCTTTTACCCTTACCTTGCCTCCCACTCCTAGCAAAAGTCTTGCCACCCCGCTCTCTGAAATCGCGCCTCCTCGACCACCTCTTGCTTCCGTGCGCACTTGCTACGAGTCTCTTAGCTGTAGTTGTAGTTGTATGTCGCGGGTAGCAGCACAATGCGGAAGTGAATTTAATTTATTGTATTTACGCTTGCCTCTGCCTCTGCTGTCGTTACCGTCTGGTCACCAGGCCACTTACGTATAAGAGTCGGGAGAGACTCCGACGTCGGGGTAGGGGGCGAGGTAATAGAACCAGGAAAGGCAAACTATGTAGAAAAAAATCTCAGCTTTTATAATTTTTATTTCGTTTTCCGCTAATTGGAGAGCACTAGGCAAAGAGTCACAAATGTTATGAGAGGGTGTTGGGGGGGTGTGGCAACAGCAGAGGAGCGCTCACACGATCGTTCTGGCCAGAGATCAGGTGCTAAAGCAGAAGCAGGAACTGTTTGGCTAATTCGTTCGGCATCGCCGTCGTCGTTCGTTGTTGTTGCTGTCGTCGTCGTCGTGGCAGGCAAATAAATAAACACAATTCTGCTGGCTGTTTTTTGTTTTACTTTAGTTTGGTTTTTCTTCTTTTTATACCATAGCGCCCCATAGTGCGATAAGATTTCGCTGACGTGAGCCAGAGTCTTGCGCAGCAGGCACCCTAATTGGAGCTTAACGCTCCGCTTTTGTTTCACTTCCATAGAAAAAAGTGCATGCAACAAGAGACTCGTCGAACCCAACCCAACTGAATCAAGTCGAAAGCTATGGAGGAGACCCATAGCCACCACCATCACAGTCAATTGCCTTCGATTCACGTAAGAGTCCACAATCCAAGACTGTTTGTTGCTTTATACATACCTTCGAATGGCTACGAATTTTAGGGTCCATTGGGTTTTCGAAGCGCATATTCGCAAAGTACGAAAATCAAAAATTTTCTAGGCAATCGACGTTAATGATTCAGTTTGGGAACAGTTTTAAACAACAAGTGAATTTAGTACAGTTATAGATTATCGAACTTCTTTAAATTGACAGAAATATAAGAATAAAATTATTTTAATGTTTTATTTGACAAAATCTATAATTTTTATAAATTGATCACCGATAATTTAAATTCTTCTATACATTATATGCTATTAGAAAAGTAACTTATTTTCAATGCAAGAATATTTACAATTTAAAAGCAAACTTCGTTACATATTCTTTGTTATTTTTTTTTTTTCGAACTTTCCTGATATCGAAATAAAGTTCTGATTGAACACGAACTTTAAGACTGACCAATCAGACAATAATAAAACTGCTAAAACATTTTTTTTGGGGCGATTCTTAAGAAAAAAAAAAAGAAATCTAAACTCTAACAATGTGTAAAATGATATATGTATTTCTGAACACGTGTAGACCGACTTGACAATTTGTTGACCTCAACCCAACAGAGTTTCAAATATTGTTGTAAACTTTTACCACGACTAATGCGACGACAACAGAAAAAAAAAGATTAACCATAAAGATTAACGTGAACATTTATCAGTTTGCCAGAGACAACAAAAGTGAAATATAAATAAAAAGAGAAGATACAATTTACCACTTCATGACTAAACATGACATATAATTGTATGTACATATATCTATGGGAAATACGTACACATTTACTTCAAGATTCATGTTAAAACAAAATAGGTTTTATGTTTCAATTTCTTACCTAGTCTGCTCCACTGTGCGGGGTGACGTACATTTGGATGTGTGTGTGTAGAGTCGTTGTTGTCTGTTCTTTAAGCTTTTTAGCGACAACGTTCAACGCGGAAGCGGATATGTCCAGATCCAGAATGCGTTGTTATTTGATTTTTTACTTTTTCCTCTCTCTCTCGTTCTTACTGTAGGTGCGTTTGTGTACTTTGTGGGTGTGTGTGTATGTGTGACACAATCGCCAAGCGTTGTTCAACTGCAACGGCGCCAGCAGTTGTAGGCAGCAGCAGCAACTTTTGAAGATTTGTGTTGACTTTTAATCCTTCCTTTCTATGTGAGTAATAAGTTGGCGGCAGTTCAGGATGGGCAGATGATGAAGAAAAAGCAGAAGCAGCAAAGCAAAAGTACTTCCGTCTTGTACGCGTGACGCGTTTAATGCACTTGTGTGTGTTTTTGTGTGATTTCTTTTCACCCCTTTCTTCTCTTTGCTTTCCTGCTCTTCCTCTGTTTCTCAACAACAAAAATTCTTCCTTTTATTTTTTCTTGCTTTTTACACTTTTACATTTTTGTTTATTTGTTGTTTCCGTTTTGTTCACTAACACACACAAACACTCCGACACATACGCTCGCAAGCATACGAAACACTTGAACACAGACACAAACACTAGCGTAAGCTGTACCGTTATCTCTTTGAGTTATTCCGTTCGTTCTTATTGTTGTTGTTGTTTTCTATTGCAATTTAAATTCTATTAATTGTGAATTAATCAATTTAAAATTTCATTTCTCGTTTACAATCTTCTGTGCACATATACGCTATTTATTTGTACAACAATGTCTTGTGTTTTGTATTAACAATGTAATTCTTTGCTGCACACCCACGTCCGTTCGCCACGAAAAATGAACGAAGAATGAACGAAGAAGAAGGCGAACGAAAAAAAATAAACAAAATTCGCTAAAAGCCCCGCATAAGGAGAAAAGCAACGAGTTCCATTCCATCTTGAGACGGAACGTTGCGGCAATGAAACGAAAATCATGCGCATACGCTGCAGCCGAGAGAGAGAGTCCAACAGTGCACAGTGGGATGGGGAAGCGTTAAGAAAGAAATGATACATTGAAAAATAAATATCAACTGTTAATGGAAAACAAACTTTTATAAGAAAATATTGTACTGCTTCTTTCTTGAAAAGAAACCTTTAAAAACCCATCCAAAAGGTTCAGTGTTCCTATTTGTAAAAAATATATATATATATAGTTATGTTGGGAAAGAGTTACTTCTGCTAACTCTTATATATATTGATTTTGGGGACTATCCTACGTCCCAAATAAGCGATCTCCTTATCGTATGAGCGGAAGATTACGTTTTCATTATTGGATAGCTTCTTTGCTATCTCAATTCAATCAGAAACGAATAGTCGAAGTTTAGGTATAAAGTTTTATTAGTACGTGCGTACTGTACGACTTATAGTTCTCCACTGACTTACATATACATATATTTTAATCTAAGCTTAGAGTAGAAGCTCGCAGAGCTTTAACGGCATGTAAATACACTTATTGAAATGTGGGCATATGACAATGGGAGTGTATACATGACTATATAATTATACATTGTATGTACGCAAATGCATCTGAACATCTAGATGTTTTTGCCTTTTTGTTTTTTTTGTAAAATATTAACTGGTTTAAATTTTATTTATATTGATTGAAAGTATCACTAAAATTTGGAAAGTAAATCTTACATTTAAGTTTAGAATAATAATATGTCTCTGAACCACTGTCATTCTGTCAGAGAGACAGGGAGAGAGAGAGAGCGCTTTGGGAGAGAAATAAAATTGCACAAGCTGGCGCCAAAGGAGGAAAACATGAGAAAATTCGAATTCCTTAAATTACAAATTTTATAAATGATGTACATATGTATGTATGTATGATGTATTGAAATCAAATAAAACTAAAAACTTAATAAAAATAATTATTTATTTATAGAAAAAGCTTTCTCCATGCCCAAAATAGAATAATAGTACAGGTGAAACTAAGAAAAGTCGAAAATGTACAGTAAAGTTTTTCAAACAAATTTCCCAATTAGCGTTTTCCCTTCACAAAATTTCTTAAGAACCCAAACCTTCTCTCACATTTGGGGTCCAAGCAATTAAATCAATTATTTAATTGTATATTTTGATGGTATATAGCAAGAAAACAAAACAGATCATTAAGTGTGTAAATATCTTTTGAATTGGGTTTCCTTGGCAACACACACATACATACCTGTATGTAGTTTCAAATTCCCATAATTTAAATACTTTAAAATGATTTTTCTTTCTTATTGTTTACAATGTGAACAAACTATGTGGGCGTGTTGCGTGGGGGGCGCCCTCCGTCAGGTTTAGTTGTTAATCAATACAAGATAAAGTTTAAATAAACGTTTCAACCGATCAAGATAGATTCAATATGTTGATTGCTATAGTGGGCTGTTTGGTATTGTAAATACATATGTATATACATAGATTTGTTACTTCTCGATTTTGAAGGTGCTAGTTGGATATCTTCTTTTGTCGTCGGATCGGTTGACAGTCTTTAATTATAAATTGTTGAGACATTTCCGCTTCGATGAGGACTGGAAACCCCGTTTTCTCCCCTCAAACACAAATTAGTTCAACATTGAGAAGGGGAAAGAGGGAGCAGAGAGGTTTGAGGAGGAGCAGGTTGGCCAAAAGATGCGCTCAGTTGCACTGCATCCGCTTGTGGCTCTGTACGTTCTCCCTTTCTCTTTCTTGCTCTCTGCCTATTTATATGTTGGTCTCCCTCTGTCGGTTCGTTAACCAGTTTCCCCTAAGCAACGTTGACATTTGAAGTCAAATGCCCATAAACGGCCCACGATCGAGACGGCGCTGACGATTCCGCCTCTGTTTCTGTCTCCGCCTCTCCATCAGTGGCCCAAATTAGTAGCTTTAGTCATGGTGCGTACCAAGAGTAAAGTAATGAGTAGAGGAAGAGACTGAACCGATGGGTCCGGGTCACAGTTCAAATAGTCGTCCAATTGAGCCAATCAACATATTTCGCCAACTGATCTTGCATTTTATTTCCCCCCCCTGTTACTCTTTCATGAGTGGGTGTATGTACATATATTATATATGATACATCTTTCTATACATATGTATATATTTGTATGTGCATATATACATAGGCATTTTTCAATATGTGCTAAGTACCAATACTTCCTAGTCATGTTTTTAGTCATTTTCTATCCTTAAGATAGATTCTTAAGTGCAAAATTACACTATCCAACACACCAGCGACTCATCTTCAATCTGACCTAAACTTTTTCAATACTCCATTTCAATTTTAAATAAACAATGTTGTGTAATAAAGTAAAAAAACGAATTAAATCTTTTTAAACTTTTTATTTTCTACTGCTGCTTAGTGTAAGTCATTAAAATAGAATAGACATCCATGTCCAGAGGGTCCCACAACTCATCCAAGTGGCATCCACTTGTGCTAGACTATATTCGTACTACTGGCTATAAATACATTTTGGTCGATCGTCTTGGGCCGGTCCGGACCGGGCCAACGGTGGCGGCGTCAATGTCTCCTTTAGATGCGGAAGTATTTCCAGACACGCTGTTTTTCTTCTTGGTTTTTATTTATTTTTCTTTTCAGAAACAAAGATTTTTTTCAACATTTATGTATGTATGTCTGTATATACTTTTTGGGTAATTTGCCAATAGCATAAAATATTAATATCCGGGGAATGATATTCTTGTCTGGCATATTATTTATAAATGTAAATATAATCAAAACAGAAGCAGAGATCTATAAATTACTTAAGTATGAATATATATTGGGTTACTAGTTATCTCCTTACTTAATGATCCTTACTTTCTATAGGCCAAAAACTGATCAAAATTCTGCAAAAGTTTGTCTCAATATGTTTTAATCTGCTTCAAAACCAATCCATTTTTTCTTAATCAGTGTAAAAGCAAATTACGCTCTTTAGAATGATTCATCGTATGATTTTCGAAATGTTTTCAATCATTTATGACACATTTCGGAAGATAGAATCGTCAATACTTTGACAAGCTTTCGGAACCATATTATGACGTTTTGCAGAACTTTGAGCGATCAAGTTTGCAACCAAACTGAATCTTGATTGGAAACTGCCTTCAAAATCAACAATGTTGTCATAATGTGTCAAAAGTTAGGATTATGATTGTAAGGGGAACCATCTCTAAAAGTTTTTTCGAAAAATCATGAGACACTTTCAGTTCTTATTGGTTTCCTTAACTTTATATATGTATGTATGTAATCCCTATAAGACTTAAAACAATATCGGATTTTCTCCATAAGAATAATTAGTGTATCAAATTTACAAAGTTGTTTGGTTTAGAATACCCAGATTTGTGTATTTCCAATATTCCCCTTCCCTATTTTGCAGGGGTGGACATGAAGAATTAGTTTTGGTATACAAAACGCTTACTGTTCTTCCGCCTTCATCAGAAGCCAAATGGAATACCAGAGCAGAACATGATCATAAACGCCTACATAACCACCCACGTAACAAATCCTTTTCGTTACACTTTATAATTGAATTTCTTTTTTGTTTTTTTTTTGTCAAAAACGAAAAATTCTGATCCTCTATGTAGCCTAATTGTTACACATTCCCCTCATTCGATAGTAACAATGAGTAATTGTAAGAATTTTGCCGCCATTAAAAAAGGATCAAAGTTCTTTTCACTCTCTTTGCGTTCGTTAACAGTTGGCCCAGAGGAATCAGTGTGTGTGAGTGTGCAGGATATGAAATGGGCACCCAGCAACAAGAAACCGTGGGAAACCCGACTGGCAACTGTCTGGAACAAAAGCCAAACGGAAAACCGATCGAACGCTCATATATCGATCTTTTGCTGGTCAGGATTATAGCAGGCCCCAGCCAAGCAGAACCGACACCAGACTATATGTAAGTAGTGTATGTGTGTGTGTGCATGCACTTAAGGGATGAAGATCAGTGATCTACAAGTGTGTTGGCAGGTTATATACCTCTTACCACGGAGCCACAATCAGAGCCAGAGCCAATGTCGGAGAGCCGGTGAATGGTTTCAAATTTCAGTGGAATGAGCGGGAGAAGAGGAACATGAAATCGTCGAGTGCATTGTGCAACTGAGATTCGATACGTGGCCCAGGATAAACACAGACAACATACACACACACACACACACAGAGAGAAAACTATGTATGTATGTATGTTGCCTCTGTTGCTGTTAGTGCTTATGGCTTTGGTGTCTCTCGAGCATCATCGGAATGTGGAAATTTTTATCAATTAAATACAAAGATCGAAAGGGGCCTCTCTTATTCTCTATTCCCCTTCCCCTCCCCTCCCATCACCATCTTAATAATCATCATCTAGCCCGGCCCGAGGCCCAAAAGCGGATAGAGAGATAGAGGAATGGCTGCTGCACACGCACGCACATCTCTAGCACATCCGTTGCCGATGTGCGACTCTATGCTGTTGTTGTTGTTGTTGTTGTATCTGTTCCTCTCCTCGAGCATTTCTTGGAAATCATTTAAAAGCAGAACAAAAACCAAAGATTGAACGTTTCGGAGCGTGGAGATGGCAGCAAATGAGGACTCCAGACTCTCATACTTGTTGTGTGTGTGTGCACTTCGGCACTCAAAAATGAAAATGCTGTGTAATTAATTATAGAAAAGAAGCAGCAGGTTGTTTTTGTTCATCTTTTGTTGTTGTTCTTGATGTTCTTCTTCGTCTCGTTGTTGTTGGTGTTGCTGTAAGACGAGTATCTATGCACACATTCATATATTAAGTGCCTGGGAACATCCCAAAGGCAAAGACATTGGAATAAGGAAGTCATCCTTTTTAGTAGACATTGGATTTCCTTTTGACTTTATGGCGCGTAAAAATGTGTTTTAATAGGAAATTGCCTATGACACTATAATACATATATAAAAAAAATCTAAAATCTATAAAAAACCTGTGAAGCACATTTTCTTGTGTGATTGTTAAAAGGTTAATAAAAACATATGTACATAAAGTCGGCAAAAAAATGGTTCAAGTAAACGTACATACGTTTTTGAACTTTTGTTTGAAAGAAGTCTAAAAAAAATGTCATAAAGAAAAATGTGCATAGATATGTATGTATAGTTTATTAAATATACATATTTCATTAACTTATTTTAAACAAAAACTAATTACCTTTTGCAGCGAGCAGTCGGCTGTTCATATATCGTACCAAAGGTTTGGCAGAATTTTCAGCAACTTTAACCCACTCCGAACGCAACATCGACATTAGGGACGCTTTTAAGGATATTTTGCGCTTCCGGATCCTTTTATCCAACAAATTCTAAAAATGCTATCTAGATAAGGTGTGCAATTGCTTAGTATTATAACCACTCCCACACAAGATGTGTCGCATGTTTCGGGTCAAAGTAGCATGTACCCTCACTTAATTGCAGCTGACTTGCGCTATTCTTAAGGTGATCCTTTAATCTTCCATTTTGGTATCTATAAAAACTAGTTTACCAACTACAGATGTGGCTTTACATCCCCATACCATTAGCTCTTTTTTCACAGTTGGAATTAAATTTTTATGTTTAGAGTTTAAAGTTTTTCTCTACAACTCGGTATTAAAACCCATCTGGACATATGGCTCTGCGCTATGGGGAAACGCAAGCAAGAGCAACATCGAAACCATACAAAGGGCTCAATCCAAGGTTCTCAGAACCATCACGGGAGCACCTTGGTATATCCGTAATTAAAATGTACAGAAAGACCTACATATTCCTAGCGTAATAACCGAAATAAAGGTACACCAGCTTAAGTACACCGCTAAACTGCAGGCACACCCGAATACCCTGGCCAAATCATTAACACGAGTACGTGAAAGTACTCGGCTTCAACGAAACGACCTCCCAACCCTCTAGTAATTAATCAGGGCCATAGATCAATGTAGCATCTTTCAGATGTTAGGTTATGTGTTAGATTAAGATAAACCTAGAAAATTGTTGTTAGTCTTATAAGCCTATATAAGAGATCCAACAAACAAATACAACGTTAAAAAAAAAAAAAAAAAAAAAAAATTTTAACTTGAGGAGCCTCGTTAGGTTTTCTCCACACTATTTCCGATCTAAAGGATCCCAAAATATTAAAATTTGACTCAGTGAAGAAACACAATACTTTTTCACTAACTTCGTTAATAAATGCTTTTCACATATTTTCATTTAATATAAAGAGTTTTTAGCTTATAGTCTCGATACTATCAGTTTACGTAAACTTTTTTGCCTACTGTACGTACATATATTGAAATGAATTAAGTGATCTTAGTAGAATATAAAAGCTAGAAGGATGTATGATATACCCTTGCCAAACTGTCTTTTGTGGTTAATTATATCTGTATCACTTATAAGTACATATATAAAACTACAGTAGATGCCGGCTATAACAATACTCAAGGGACCGGCAATATAGCAATGTTTTAACCAATATTACTTAAAGCCGATTATGCATCTACCTCAGTGAAATAAGTACATATGTACATACATACTATATATGTGCATCGTCATTATTAACAAAAAATCTATGAAAAACAGAATAAAAAATTTTCTTTTTTTTAAACTTTTTTAGTATACATGTGTTGTTAAAGAAATATAACATTTTTTTTTTTAATTATCTTTTGGCAATATAAAATATTTCATTAACAAGGTTTGTTTCATATGAAATAAGTATATGTGCAAAATGACAAAAGTGAAGAATAACTAAATAATTTGTTGTCTTATCCAAAAAATGTTGTTACTTTATAGTTAATATGTTTTCTCTTATTAAAAAGCATTTTATTAATTTGACTTAAAATAGGATTTCACAAGTTTTGTAGTGTTGAAAGGTCAATTTTAATCCATTCTTTGATTAGTGCCTTTTTAAGGTCCTTTGCAGGATCAAACTAACAGTTATTTCTGTAAATCTTGCGTAACAATATTCCTTATCGATTATCAATAGGACATATCGCAGGCCATTCAAAAATGGGTATTTATTTATCCGTAAAAAATATGTTGTTTTCTGCGCAGTATGAATTGGCGCGTTGTCCTGCAGGAAAATCTAGTCATTTCCGTACAGTTCTCTAGCAATGTCAATAAGTACTGTGTTTAACAAGTCTATATATATCAGTTCATTTGTTTTTGTCGGTATAAGACATAGTTGAGACTTTCCTGCATATTAAAATTTTGCCAAAATAACCAAGGATCTTCCACCATTGTTGCGCTTATGGGATTCCTTATGTGGCTGCCTAAATTCCCGGCAAAACTTTTGGTGGCAGTCTAAATTAAACTGTTTTTCGACGGATAAATAACTTTTTTGAACACCTCTTAACCAAAATGTGTATTTTTCTCCAAATGCTTGGCACGCGGTTATGTGCATTTAAATGGCCTGGGTACAGCCTCGCGGAAAGCATGTTTATGCATGTCGTTCACCTATAGAATCTGATTTATCCGTTTACTGGATACGTTCATCTGTAGCTGACGTTTGATTTCCGTGCATGACATGTTGTCTTCCACGGCCAGTCGTCGAATTTGCCTCCTAAGGTGATTATCAATGTTGGTCCTTCGGACGGTCCGCTTATTTTTCCCGTCATTTTCTTAATTCCTGAGCAAATTGGCCACTGGTTTTATAGGCCTATTAACTCTAGTGGTATTGTTAGTAATGTTTTTTTCAGCTTCGGCCACTTTTATGATCGGACCTTAGTCCTTATCCCACAAATGTGATTTACTAGGCGGTCTAACGTAAAATCTCAATTGTTTTACTCACTTTCTAATTAAAAAAGAATTCGATTTGCGAACATTTGAATGCTTAATCATTCAATAAAGTACAATATTAACAGAATGCACATATACTTTTTTCATAAGAAACCGTCGGTATGCCTAGCAAATTTGAGATAACGGTACTAAAATTAAGTCCAAAGAGAAGTTATCAAGAGAATTTATCAAGTTTCAACTATATATGTATGTAGGTTAATATTAAACAACTAAAAGCTTCTAAGAAACAGACAGACGTACAGATGGTTAGACTGACTTGCCTAGATCGACTCGGCACTCAAGAGTGCAATGCGTTATGGAGTCAGAAACAGATACATATATATTATTAAACCCTCTGGAAAGGAATAGCTAGATACATATATATATATAGTTAAAACAAAAGTTTATTAAAACTAAATGAAAGTTGGTAAATAGTTTAAGGAAACCTTTTACTTTTACTAATAAAAGGCTAATAAAAACCCAAAACAACTTCTTATTAAACTCACTTCAAATGTAAATTGATTAACAATTAAAACCACTTAATAACAAAAAGGAATCCTATTAAAAACAAATCCTATAAAAACCATAAAACTTGAAACGTTAAAAAGACTACACACATCTTCCTAGTTACAATCAATTACAATCGATCATAGGATTAGAGATGATAAATATATTTTATCAAATACCTAAAATTCTCCTTTCATTCTGTAATGCAATTATTTAGTCTTTTAATTGAAATAATTTGTCTTATTGATTGTATTCAGGGCAAATCTTTTAAACTCACCTAATGATCTTTTGATCCTCTTTATACAACTATCGGAAAATAATCTTGGCTGGGAAAAATGAGGAAGCAGCATATCAAAAGTCTTTGGTTAAGCTCTCAGTTACATGGGTCTCACAGCACTAACGACTGTGAATGCCGAACTGAACGGCCTCCCTCCCACACATAATCCGCAAGCTTTTGCTTATAAATGTTAAACTGATTGAGGCATAAATATATCGCGATGGTGTAGACTATTATATAACTTCCTCCTCAACAGCAACCAGGTAGAAGAAGAGAGAGATATAAAAAGAAAGACAAAAAAAAAAGAGTCTTACAGGCACGCTACCGACACATTACTTGGATAGCGTATCTATCTATACTTTGGCCACCGACACCCACTGCCTTACATTCATAATCTATTTTGCCACCATGTTGCAACAACAACAATAACAATGAATGACTGCAAAAGAGAAAGAAAGAGAGAGAGAGAGAGCAAGAGAAACAGCATCCGGAATTGTAATGCCCAAAAAGCAAAAATCACAAAAGATATATGGCAAAAAGAAACGAAGAATTCAGGTTTCCAATGCGGTAATGCACCAGAAGAAGATGTAAGAGAGGATCCAGCAGGTCTGTGGGTCGTCATCATTGGCGACTCTTCTGCACATGGCGCAAATGCGCCATAAATGGCAAGAGGAAGAAAGATGAAACGAACAGAAGCAACAACTCCATTACTCTGTCTGTGTGTGTGTGTGTGTGTGTGTGTGCCACTGTTCCACATTCCCATACGGAAATCTCTGTTGTTGTTCAGTCGACGACAGGTGGAGTCCGGTTCGATTTCTCAATTTCTCACACAATTCGCCTGACCTGCTATGTTTAGGTTAGCCGATAGTCGATATGTCCGTCCCTCCCTCTCCCACACACACACCATTCTCTTTTACGCAGCTTATTTTTTTGCGGTTCTCAACAACTTTCACCTTTCACGTAATCTCCTGCACCGGCTCACCAGGCCAGATCTTGCCCAGGCAGTAGATATATGTACATTTATTGTAGTTTTTATACCCTTGCAGAGGGTATTATAAAATTGGTCAGATGTTTGTAACGCATAGAAATATACGTTTCCGACCCCATAAAGTATATATATTCTTGATCAGCATCAATAGCCGAGTCGATTAAGACATGTCCGTCTGTCCGTCTGTCCGTCTGTCCGTCTGTCTGTTTCTATCAAGTTTTAGACCATAAATTTTTAAGCTACATAGTTGAAACATGAAAAGTTAAGTTCCTTAATCTATGAAGTATGAAAAGTGTAAAAATGAGTAGGATCGGATAATTATCACCAGAGCTATTAACTAAAACGTGGAGGTACCTCGAGTAAAATAAGCAGTTTTCTTTGGCAGCAAAGAAACAAAAACAAATTCCAAGCAATCACACACACACATACATATGCAAAAACTGGTCACCACGCGGTGTGTAAGAGAGACAGAAACATTTGCGTTGTGTTGTTGTACAGAACGAAATTTAAAGAGCGAGATGCCATGCGTTTGCTATAGTTTTCTCTTCAATTACTTTAAAAATTTTGTTTTTAAATTAAATAATAGCTGCAAGGGTATACAAACTTCGGCAGAGCCAAAGTTAGCTTCTTTGATATTTTTATATATAATTTTTTTTTGCTGTTGCCATTTACCAATTGACCATTTCCAGTTGTTGGAACTGAATTCGCAATTCACATCTCTATTTATGGTTGTCTAGAGGCATCTAGCGGTACATTGGCCATAGATTGAGAAGAGATCTTGGACTGCAAAAGGAGGTAGATAATCATTGCAGCTAAATTACATACCCATCCCCATATAGACACATAGAAAAAGAGAGCTAACATGACGCCAGTTTGATTGAGAAAGCAATCTACATATACGTTTGAGAATTTAGAATAGATAAAATGGTTATATAGAAGAGTTTAATGGAAGATTAGGAAAAATCCTTTTTGAAAATTTCTCTGAAATTAATAAATTATTAGTATAAATCATCATTATCCTTCTAAAGCATAGAAATCCATGCTTTAGTATTAAGTTTATGTTCACATTGAAAAATTGACTTTGTATGGAATTTAATTTACGTCCATAGGACGATGATTTCCTGCCAAAGCATGCCGGAGACGCCAATGCCAGTACAGAAAGTCCGCTGCCAGAAACAGAACCGGTAGCCGGAGCCGGAGCTGAAGCTGAGGCTGCTTCCGTCATTTCCTTGATGTAAAGGCTTTTGCCACTCGCATTCCTTATTTGTGAAGACGGGCAAGAGGGTAGGATGGCCAGAAGCCAGCGGCAACCGTCACGCTTCCTGTAGGATGCGACAACATAGTCAGCTGTCCAACTGCCCCCCACCCCCCATCCACAATTGTGTGTGTGTGTTTGTACATTTTAACGTCATCGTCAGCGTCAGTTGTTTACCCACTTTAATCAACCCATCCAAGGGAATGGAACAGTAACTGTGGGATGGAGGTGGATAGCATTTCCATTTCCCAGCTGCGTCTGCCCGTCACTTCCTTGCAAATGCTGCAGCTTCCGTTTCCGGGATATAATGTTCATATTTTCGAGGACATTTTCAGGAAATAAAGTACGTCGCCCTCTCGCAAACGGTTTTTCTGATTTCTCCCTCATTCGCTCTGGGATAACAGCATAACCCACTAAAGCTCACTCTCGCCAGCCACCCTTTCACAACTAACTCAGTGGCGTAGTTAAAACTGCATCCTTTAATATGGGTTAACCGATAATACAACTAAGAATTGAATTCAAATAATCGGTAACATTTCGAACCACGGAAAATAGGTCTATATGGTTACAAAACCTTTGAAATCCTTTTAAAATGTACGCCACTGCTTAAGACACTTCCTCTTTTGGGAGCTGGAAGCCAGAAGCAAAGCAGGAAACTTTTTTGCCTTTTGCCGTGTGCGCATTTATGCCATCCCAACAAAACGAAAGAAGAGACCGAGGACTGACACCCACCGCCAACAGTGTGGCAAACAGAAGTAGAGCTACCCGCATTCCATCTCCTTGTCACCCGCACCAACATTTTTGTTCTTCCGTTGCTTCCGCAACAGGCACTGGCAGAGCAGAAGCAGAGAGACATTGGTGGAGGTAGAGATAGGGGCAGGATGCCCATGGACTGAACACAAAGTACGTTTGAATTTTGTCGCACTTCCTGAAGAAGGACGAGAACCAAAAGGAGTAGATATATTGTGGGTGGCTCTGACAAAGTGGAATGAGGAGTTGGCTTTGAGGGCTTCGTGCTCTTCCGCTTTTCACAGTGCTCTTACTCTGCTCATCAGCAACGTAATTTCCGCAAGGCAAAGCTTTTTGTGTCTGCCACTGCTTGTCGTATCCGCCTCATAGATGCCAGGGGAGGATTAACTTTGAGCAGAGACAGTTCCAAAGTTCATGGTAATGAAGTGCATCCCACACTAAACACACCCATTCCTCGTCTCTGTCTTCGTTCCTCCCCTCTGTCTTTCAACATATCGTATGGGCAAGGCAACAAGTGTTGTTGTTACTACCCCCGCCTCCATCAATCAAGGTATGGATGGCATCAACGACTTTGTCCGGCTTTCATGGCAGTTCATCAAATTCTCATGTGACCAAAAGCCAAGTAAGTTCAATTCATACGAAATTTGATATGCGCTTCACATATTTAATGACTTCTTTCAATTTTACATAACACTCGCTTGATTCGATGAACTGCCAACGATCCCCCTACCTCGATCCCCCGATTGCCTGATCGCCTGTATTGCACCCAAAGTCAGCGACATCGACACCGGCACCAGCAGCAGCACCAGCACCACCGACTCCACAACTTCAGAGACACTTGTCGCATTCTAGGGTTGGGCCAGCGCGGATATTCCCATTCCATTACAATTCCACCAAAACAAACGATCATCAACAACACCGGCGACCCTTTTGGCGCGTGATGGAACGCCGGACAATGGAAGTGCCACTGCCACTGGCATTTGGGATAGATATGGGACGGGATGGGAATGGGGATGGGGATGCCCCGCCTCCAACTTCAAAGACAGCCAACTGCATTTGTATGCATTGTAGCGGATGCGTCGGTCCAAGCGTTTATTTCTTCATTCCTTTTTTTCATTTCGTTTCGTTTCTTTTTGACGCAAATGATGTTGGAATGCACTAAACCGCTAACCTAAGCAAACGAATCACCGAAATGAACACAAAAGTTCTTACTGACCGCAGAGAGAGAAAAAAAATAAAAAGGGAATGGCTGGTTGTAAGCCAACAACAACAACAATAACAAGAATAACAACAAGTGGGAGTACACTGTAAGAAAAAGAGTAAAAAGAAAGAATTATCCTTGATAATTTTTATGGAGTAGCAAACAAGATATTAAACTTGAATAATAACTAGGTTTCAGATAAAGTAAGGTACATATATAACAGAAATATATAGAGATTGGAATAGATTTGAATATTTGGTAAAATTATCAAAATATACTTGGTATTATACTGTAGGGAAAACCTTTTAGATTGAATATGACTTCGACGATATACTTAGTAAAAGCCTTGTACTAACATTCTGCCATTTTATAATCTTGAAATTTTCAATTTCTGTCAGTGTATAATTCTTGTTATTTAAAACCCGGATTTACCCAAAAACATTAAAAAAAAAACGAATGGAGAAAGAAGAACGAACAACAAATTACTTTTCCCGATCACAAAAAGTAACAATAATCACAAAAACAACAAACAAGAGACAACAACAAGAAGCAAAAGAGGAATAAGAAGGAGGAGAACGTAGTCTCCCCAGTCGGACGGCTCGATGACAAGCAAGCGGTGCTGCAGAGGACACCAACTGAATACAAATGCATAAATTAAACCACAAATAACAAATTTCCTATGTACGAAATGCACTTGTCCAAAGGTTGAAGTACATTTTTACTATCATATAATATTAATTCATTCAATTTGGATATATCAAAAAACAGCAATTCTGTATTATAAAAATGATAACTTTTGTTTATTGTGTATACATTTAATATTGCAAATAACTATTAACAAACAATAGTTTAAACAAATTTTTTTTTTTTGAAGCCTTAGCACCAACTTGACCTTGGCACCATTAAAGAAGAATCCAATTAAATCACTGCGAGTGTCACTGTCTAGTTATATCATTTGTTGTTTTTTTTTTTGCATAAGAAGCTTATCAGGTTCTACTACTTAAATGTATGTATTCATGTATGTAACTTAAATATTTACACAAATCCTAAGTGAATAATGATTCCTTATTACAAATTGGAAAGAATTGCTTATTTCGTTTAAAAAAATTGGGATTTTCTGATTTATATACCCTTGCAGGGTAACAATTTTGGAAGGCAACCCCGATTGCTTATTGAGCAGTTAGTTAGAAAAACTGTTTTTTAGTAACCCGAATTACCTGGTAATCTAATTAGTATGTTATTTCAAATTTCTTATCATCGGACAAATATTTAGTATAACTATTCCTTTAGTAAAAAGTTGCATAAGGAAATCGTTCTTTGTGTGTCATACATCAACTGTGACATTATATCAAATTTTCTGTTACATACAAGAATTGTTGTCAGACAAATATATTATTGCATATTGTGTACGGAAATATTTGGTTTAAATTTGGATATGTTTTACTTGTATGTTTTGTAGTTTATAGTTTAGATGAAATCAGCTATATCATGGGGTTAATGAACTATATAAATTTACCAAAAACCATACCATATCCTTAATCTTCCGTATTTTCTACAACCCTCAAGAGATATCCGAATTCAAACTTAATACCAAATTGTTTCAAATATATCGTTTAAAATGTAAAAACTCATTCTATTGGTATGGCCTGCCACTAAATTCTAAATCTGAACCTTTTTTTTTTGGTCATCTCAGGATATAAAATTTACTTCTACGAGATTTGAACACTGTTCAGATGATAAATTTTGCAAGGGTATATCAACTTCGATGCACCGAAGTAAGATAGCTGTGTGCTTGCTTTTTTCAGAGCCAAAGCAGACGTTCCTTGGTTCGAGTTGATGCCGTCTGCATATAGGCCATATTTCAGAGACCCGTATGACTCGTTTGCAGCTGTTCAATGGAGATGGACAGTTGTTCCAGGCGTTGCATTAACTGCAACATATTCTCCTGAGCTTTGCTCGCATTAAACTGATTGCCATGTTCTAGGGAATCTTCTTCGGCGGCAGCCAGCTCGAAATGCAATTTGGCAAGACTTTCCTGTTGCTCTCTAATCTTTGTCATTTGATCCATGGTGCAACCCGAACCTGCTTGAGATTTAACAATGATAGAGAAATCATAATTATTCCTTGGTATAATAAGTTTCACTAAACTCACCAAAAGCCTTCAGTTTCCCCGAATGGAAGTCGTCGAGTAGGCCAAGCAAAGCACGTTCCATATGCTTCACATCGGGTACTTCGGAAACAAAGGAATGATGTTTAATAGGACGATTATCAAATTTGTCACTGTGAACGCTGTTGTCATTCGCATTTGGCATCGATAGTGTCGAGGGCGGTATTTTCCTTCGCTGCGACCGGGGTGTGTTCGCATTGCTATCATTATTATTGATTTTGGTCGAATCATTGTTGTTATTGTTCCCATTGCCAAGATTGGGATCAGGAGACAACCATTCACTGCTCACCAATGTAATGCTATTCAAACTATGTGCACTGCTATGGGTGGGTTCCAATTGATCGCGATCTACTTGCGCCAACATATTACACAAATCAAATCAAAATCATGAAAATAAACAAATCAAATAAAAAGAATTACAAATAAAAAAGAAATCAAAATCAAGAGCTAGAATAATACAAGCAAAATTAAATCTAAATTTAATATTAAAATTAGTTTTACTGGAATAGTGTTGATATTAAATATTAAAGGTGCTTTACCATAACGATAATAAACTACTTAAAAATAATTATTAATTAATGCAATAAAATATCAGAATAATATATAAAAGAAGATAAGTAATGGATTTCTAACAACAATTGTAAAGGTACTCATTAGTTTTTACACATTAGCTAAAAGGTTTTCAAATGGCTAAATAAATAGTAAGACATTCCATTCACGTACGTATGTAAATATGAGTATATACATATATACTATAGCATCTTAGTAACTTTTTTTCCATGTTACTAAAACCAAGATTCAAGGTAATAGCATTTAAGTTCCTTAAAGAACTGGAAATTTGATTATTAGTTGTAATTATATGATATTATATATGATCTTTGAAACTATTAGTGATAATAATACTAAAGGATATTAATCTTAGATCTTTTCCATGTTACTAAAGCCAAAATTAAAGGAAATAGTATTTAAGTTACTTAAATACAACGTTAAAAAATATTCTACATGTTTGGCAATGGTATGAAATTCTCGTTTATGAGTTTTACCAATTGCTATAGGAAGGATAGAAGGAAGTGGCAACATACATATACATAGTTAGTTTCAAATTCGATCGACATACTATTATTCAACCCGATTGAACAGATTTATGAAGATTTTTCGACAAAAGAAAAGTGTAAAAATAAAGAGCGTTGAGAACCAAAAACTGATCTTGTGAAAATCTATACAAACGGCTATATAAACTTGTTCAATTATTTTTCTTTATGGTTACAATTTATTGCAAAAATGGACCAATTTAGTTGCTTTACTTATTTAGTGAGTTTGCATAACTTCATTTTGTAACGACACTTGCAGGATAATCAAATCTAAACGGTCGAAACAGAACTTAAATTTTAGTCTTTAGTCTGTCTTTATAGAATGTGAAATTGAACGGACTTAAATCAATCACAAATCAGAAGTGTTTGAAACCAAAGTGGTAAGACTTCCATACATTACGTTAGTATCATGCTATTGTTTTCGAATTGCATCTCAAATGTACATAAATTTCGACTATATATAAATAAACACAAACAAAATAGTCCTATATAAAAATCACATTTGTCTTACATAAGTCTTAGAATCAACGAAACTAGAAACACTTTGCCGCAAGGCCTTGTAAACGAATAACAAATGGTTTTAAAAATGCCGTAGTAAAATTTCCAATATTCTAAATGGGACGGCCAAACTGTAGGTGGAGGAGGCCAATGATTATAATTACAGGAAAGTTTGAGTAGAGCGTGAAATGCGACCATATGGCAAATTGGTCAATGGATCAAGTGCGTCATCGGTTAAATGAAGGCCAAAGTCTTTACGACAATTAAACAAAAAGGAACTGTGATAATGTATGTGTGAGTCTTATCGATACCAAAACGACTGTAGCGTCCACAGTGACTGGAGAACGGAGAAGGAAATAAAAATCCATCAGTAAAATATTCTCTTTGTTAAAACTAACCTTTGAGCAGTTTTCTTGGTCGCGTTTTGAATTCAAATCGCTCGTCCCCACCGCCACCGGCTTGTGGGCGTGGCCGTCTCTCATTCACATAGGTTACTTTAGTGGCAGTTGTTGCTTGTCCTTGGTCGCCGCCCGCACTGCTCCCCTTCTCCTTATTTGTCTCCGAAATGGTACGCTCTATGGAACAAGAAGCCGAATTGCGACTACGTGTCGTTTCACCGCTGGAAATGCCTTTAATTTTGATCTGAAATATGTAGAATTAATTTTAATACAAAGAGTCTGTGATGCCCCGCCCTTGGTTAACATAAATCCTCCCCATCCTCTAACGTACATTTGGCACAGCTGGCGATGCTGGAGTTTGGGTGGATTTGGGTGCGCTTTGACTTTGGGCTTCTTCCTCTGTTTCCACATCATTTGGCACTAGTTTCTGGCGTTCCACAACTTCATCATTCGGTTCCATATTTATTTTGTTTATTGGATTTACAATTTCTATTCTGTGCGAAGATTTAAGTTTGTCATTCGCTCAGAAACAAAAACAATACAAACCGATGACAAACTTACCACAGGGTCTTATTACTCACCACATAAAATAAAAAACTGTTAACTGAACAGACTCATTCGTGAGCACTGTTAACTTACCAAAACTGTTAATTTTAAATATGAGATTCTTTTATGCGCCTTTATACTTATTTAAAATATGTTGTCATTATTCATGATAACAATTAATAATTTTAATTACGCTAATTAATATTATACAACATAAAGTTACCCTTGGGGGTTAAACAACTAGAGTTCATTGGAGCCCTTCTAAACTTTTGGGAGTACTTACTTAAAAGCTTTAAAATAATGTTAAAATCGTTTTCAAAAGTAAAATGTCGAAATATCCTATAATAACTTATAGTCTATATATATAAAATTGTAAGCCGTTTTTTTGTAATTCAATAAGTCATTAAGGAATCAACCAATTTTGCTCATTTTTTTTTGTAAATGTTCGTTGTGGCCCAAAGAAGGTTTTTTTTTCCAAAAGAAAGCTAATTTTTGTCTAAATGACGGTAAATGCAGACTTTAAAGTTCAACAGATTTTTTCATCAGATTACCGTTGATATATATGTCAAAATCGAAAATTATTTTAGACATTAATTGCTGTTTGTTTGTCTCGCTAAAACTCGAGAACAATTTTGGTTTTGAATTTAATTAAAAGTGACTTTGATTAAGTAAATTAAGGCATTTTAAAATGAATGAATAAAAAGAATTCATTTCAATACAATGTAAACCTCTAACGTATAGTGTTATATGTCAATTTTTTGCGTTCAATAAGAAAAGTGAGATTAGAATTTAAAAAGTACATTCAAAATGCCACTTCCAAGACGTTCAAATACTGGTAGACGAACACGAAACGCCACAGTTGTTAGGGAATTTCGTAGTCGTAATGCGAACATGGTTGACAACAACATGGAATTGGCGGCTTATAATTATGATAGCACAATTGATTATAGCATATATTCCAATATTGGACAAATGAATAAAGAATGTGTGCATTGCAGAGCATTGAAATTTATGAACGAACCGCCTGCCATGTGCTGTGCTTCTGGAAAAGTTAAATTGCCTGCATTAGAACCTCCACCAGACCCTTTGCACTCATTAATTTATGGCAATTCACAAGTTTCAAAGGAGTTTTTGAAAAATATTCAAAAGTACAATTCGTGCTTTCAAATGACATCTTTTGGGGCTACAAATATTATAAGAGATGGATTTATGCCGACCTTTAAGGTAATTACTTCTTAGTACTTACTATGCAATTTGATTTATGAGAAAAAAAAATTCCAGATTCAAGGTCAGATATACCATAGGGCTGGGTCACTGTTGCCACTCCCAGATGCTGACCATCAGTTTTTACAAATATATTTCATTGGTGATGTTGATAGAGAATTGAACCAGCGCTGTGCAATCGGTACAAATGTTAGAAGAGAAATCTTGAGTGAGCTGCAAAGATTTTTCCATCAGCACAATGAATTGGTCAAATTATTCAAAAATGCACTGGATCAGATGCCCACCGATGACCATAAAATCATAATACGTGCTGACAGAACACCACTCGGACAACATGCCAGGCGATTTAATGCACCAACAATCGATGAAGTTGCAATCGGAATAGTTGGAGAACAATTTCATCAAAGAGATATTGTTTTGCATCGTAGGAATGAGCAACTAAATCGAATTTCTGAACTCCATCGTTGTTATGACGCATTACAATACCCGACTTTGTTTTTTTTGGAGAGGAGATGACGGGCATCATATCAATATACCAATGATAAATGCAATAACTGGTATAAAAAATTACGATCAGTATCAACCAAAATAGTAATTCTTATTATTTTTAGGTCAGAACACAACGAAAAAAGTTAGTGCGATGAATTATTATTCGTATCGATTGATGATTCGTTATCAAGATGACAATTACATTTTAAGATGCAATAAACTTTTTCATTAATATATTGTGGACATGTATGCTAAAGTCGAGAGCGAACGATTGAATTTCATCCGTCATAATCAAGCCAGAATGAGATCTGAAGAATACGTACATTTACGTGATGCACTATTGAATGATGTGGATGTACATGAAATTGGACGTTTCACGATATTACCATCGTCACATATCGGTAGCCCACGACATATGCACGAGTATACCCAAGATGCCATGACATATGTATGTTCGTCAATACGGCCGTCCAGATCTGTTCATCACATTTACTTGCAACCCTAAATGGACTGAAGTGTATGAATACTTAGTTAATGGTCAGGTGCCAACAGATCGACACGATTTAACAGCTCGCATATTCTACCAAAAATTGAAAAAATTAATGGATTTCATTGTCAAGCTTCGTGTGTTTGGAGAAGTGCGCTGCCATATGTATCGAATTGAATGGCAAAAAAGGGGTTTGCCGCACGCTCACATTTTGATATGGTTGGTACGGAAGTTAACACCAGATGTGATTGATAGTGTTATATCGGCCGAAATTCCAGATCCAAGCATCGATCCACAATTATTCGCTGTTGTCACTAAAAATATATACACGGTCCCTGTGGTGAAATCAATCCAAATTCACCATGTATAATAGACGGCAAGTGCTCAAAACGATTTCCAAAGCAATTAATTGCTGAAACGATACACGGATATGATGGATATCCATTATATCGTCGACGATCAGCAAAAAATTTGAAAATTGCCACGTCGAACATTTAATGGATGAACTAAACATTTAATTCGCCAGCAAGTAAATAAGGGGGCAGAGCAACGCTTGCCGGGCCAGCTAGTTATTATATATTATTATATATATATTTAACCTCATTATATAGTAGTTCACTGTAGGCAAATTGTACTGTTTTTGAAAGTTTTCCCCAAAACTGACATTGGTAGCCATTATAAATTATTTATTTATCTAATAATACCGTCCGTAAAAACCAGGCTGAGCTGAAAACTCGTATCGAAGCCACCGTTCCCACTTATTTGGGGGACGATGCTTTGTCTATTTACATTTGGATTCGAGCACTGGAGAAGGCGGCTAGCGTATATTGACAAAATAACGCCCAATGTTGGTCATTGGGTAACCGACTACTGCGGGGATCAGCCAAAGCCTACATGATCAATGGGACTGCCACTTGGATAAAGCTGAAGAACGCCCTGGTGAAGGATTTGGCACGCAAATGTCTAATTTCGAGATTGCATCGGAACCGCCCGATCGCCAAAGGGGAGTCGCTCTTGCACTACTTCATAGTAATGAGAAACATGGCCCAAATGGGTTAATTTGAAGACAGCGTACGGTAGTTGCTGCGCCATTGTATTACTGTACTTCTTGGGATGATGCGCTTCCAGTCAGTGCAGTTGATTACGAAACAATCCGTGTTCACGCTCGTCAGTTGTCCGACCGTGTGCCTGTTAATTTGCCTACTTGGAAGGAAGCAAGATGCTACAATTGTCGCCAGACGGGTCATTTAAGTAATCAATGCCCACGACCCAAAAGACCGGAAGGAGGTTGCTTCGATTATTTCCAGTTAGGCCACCAATACCGGGAGTGTCCAAAGCGTGTCCAGACAGAAGAATCCGAGGCGTTTGATGATAAGTCGTTTATTCAATTAGTAAGTTTAAGAATAATAAGGAGGAATGCACTGATGTTGATGATATTTTTGCTTTATTAGACACCGGAAGCCCAGTAAGATTTGTTGGCAGAGCTTTGATACCGCATTTATCGAATTGTCAAAAATTAAGTAAAAGTTCACTTAAAGGGCTTAGTGAAAATCCAATCTTGACCTATGGAAAATTCAAATGTTTTGTTTTTTTTAAACAACTATTATGAAATCGAATTTTTTGTTATTCCTGATGGAATTATGCAAACGCTGCTATTGCTTGGAAGAGGTGCTATTAGAATATTAGGTCTTAAGCTTGTACTCATTAAAAGTGAACGGAATACTAGATCAATTAATGGCATTGTAGCTTTGTCTCATAAGTCCCTATGTATAAGACCCTTTATGACATTATTACTGATCCACATAGTAATTTTAGTAAACTTGATGTAATGTAAACAGAATTCTTAGAAGAAATAGCAAAAGATACTTATGACCCGTGTGATTTGATAGAAAACAATTAATTGAGCAGTGAACCTCAAAACCAAGTTACTTGTGGTACTTACGGGGGTATTGCGTCGCAGGCCAATGGCGGGCGGCTTACGCCCCTCCTGTTTTTCGTGTTCTTTCAGCTTCGCGAAGTGCATTGGTTATAAAGGCTGCGTATTTGCAAACCGCTGACCAGTTCTTCTTCTTATTCAACATAATCTTTGTCAGATTTCCGACTCCCATTTTTTCGCCCAGGGTTGCTTCTAAATTTGTCGTTCTTTAGTGAACTTAGGGCATTGAAATAGTATTGTGTGGGTGTTTGTATGCTTTTATGTATGTATATTAAAACTTTGGTGTTTTTATGCATCATATTTTTGTTTTTGTAGTTGCAGAGTTCATCGTTGGACTCAGGCTTGCATTTTCGCAAAAGGTTGCCCAATGACTCAAAGTTTCTCGCTTTGCATTTTAAAGAACTCGTGCTTCGGCAATCCATTGAAAAGTTCATTTCTCCATTGTATTTAATTATTTAAATGGGCTTGAGACTTTGTTAAGCATTCTGACAAATGCTGCTGAAGATGAGCATCCGTTAGACACTTCCTGCGGCATCTCTCACATTCATACAACGACTGATTCGTTAAATATGCGCTTAGACATTGTATACTGTGTATTGCTATATTAGAAACATTTACCTATTTCATGCACAAAATGCACATAGATCTTCCATTTTTCAATTTCTTGTAATGGGAAGACAAAATTTTGAAAATATCTGCCGTTGCATAATACATATGGTAAATCCATTTAAACCATGCGTACAAATGGCATTTGAAAGGTATCATGTGCAGTGTATGTTTCACATACATACATACATACATTGGTGGACTGTCGTGGCTTATTTATGCTTTGTGCATAATTTTTTAAACATGTACATACATATGTATATGTATATCCCAATGGTCACTTTCTTTTGCACTACTTGATGGAGACTCTGTAAAATCATTTGTTCAAAGCTATTTTAACATTTGTTTATTAACAAGGTATATTGGGCTGTTTATTGTAAAGGAAAGCTTTAATTTTTAAGTAAATATCGAATTTTTATGCCACATGGGCAAAACTACCCATTTGAAACAAATACAGATACACTGCGCGTCATCAGGATAGCACACTTCTGTATTTAATAGCTTTTGCTAAATTATTTTAAAACTAAAAGAATTAGAATTACAAAAAAATTGTTGTAATTGCTGAAAAACTAATTGACAACCAAATTATACAAGAAATAATGTTTTTGTGTATTCAAATTATTTTTAATAATTTTTTTTCAAATCAACTGAAAAATTGACAACCAAAATTAAGTCATCAGGTTAGCACAATTTGCAACATTTATATTTTTCCCACTTTTCCTTGCAAAAATTTAAATTTTTAAGTTATGTATTAACAAATTTAAGTAATATTTTTAAGTTTTTATAATGAGTTGACCCTCCTTTATCGTGGATGACCTCATAGATTCGATTGGGTAGCGAATCGTATAACTTTCCGATATAATTTAATGAAATGGCTGACCAAGCGCTTTTAATTCCTTGAATCAAATCCTCTTTGGTGGAATACTGTCTTTCAGATTCGTAAACTTTACGGGACAGCCATCCCCAAACGTTTTCAATTATATTTATGTCCGGCGAGTAAGGCGACCACTGCTGCCACAAATCAACATTTTGTGAATCAATCCACGGTTTAATCATCCGGGCTGTGTGGATAGGAGCATTATGGGGAAAAGCAGTTTCCAGTACGCTTTTATAAGAGTTTGCATTCATATTGGTGGTCAAAAATTGCAGCTCGCACGTGCCATAGTAGGAGCTACCCACACCATGACACCGACCACGCGGCTGTGAAGTCGATCAAATTGATGTTCCTCCTTCCGAAGATCATGGAAATAATAATTGTATCCATCAGGCCCCTCCAAGTTAAACTTCTTTTCATCAGAAAAGACCACATAGACCACTCGAGCAGCAAAAAAAATTTGGTATCACTCAACTTGAGGAATGGAGCCCAATGACATGGGACAATCTTTATTTGTCGCTGTGTCATAATTTGCTGATGAAGAGTCCATTAAAACATCGTGAATGATAGATGACATGTTATATGACGAGTTCATAAATAAATTTGAATCATTTACAGAATCATTGCTAAGTTCCTCAGGCACAGAAATAAGAGATACAACGCTGTTATCATCCGCATCCAGATTTGTGGATATTTCAGGCAGACGAACTGAATTATTTTCCATCATGTTATCATCCGGATCCATGTTATCATCATCCAGATTTGGGGATATTTCAGGAAGATGAACTGAATTATTTTCCTTCATGTTATCATCCGCATCCAGATTTGTGGATATTTCAGGAAGATTAACTGAATTATTTTCCTCCATGTTATCATCATCCAGATTTGGGGATATTTCAGGAAAATGAACGGAACTGTTTTCCTCCATGTCAACTGATTAATTCAGAATGCTATCATCGTTCACACTTGTAGATATTTTAGGAAAGGTAAGGGAATCTTTAGCCTAATTTTTACTAAGGTTAAGAATTGCACCTCCATCTGCAGAGAGATATAAGAAAAGTTGTGCGAAATATAATAATAATATAATTATATCTGGGACAAGTACTTGTTACAGATCGATGTCTCAATTACAGACGCTAGAAAAACTATCCGTACACGCTCAATGGACAACTTAATCATAACTTCGATTTCAAAAAAAATATATTTCTAATTATGGTATTCCCAAAATTATTTTTTTAATGATTAGCATATTGTTGCAAAATTGTTCTCCATTATTATGTACAGTTATTTTTGTATATTTAAAAATAAAAAGAAAAAATCGAATTTCAATACAGAAAAAGTATCCGTGCATTCTTAAAATACTAACATAATAGGTACTTAAGCGTAAAAAAAAATATATGTACATATATACAGTTGCGGACAAAACTCTCCGTACGACCCCTTTTTTACAAGTTTTATTCGATCTAAAGAATTTACAAAAAAAGTAATGATGCAGTTTTGTTTTAAATCTAATGAGATAGGAAAAATTTATGCACTTTCGGCAATAACTTAAAAAGTTATTCACAAAAAACCTAAAATTGGCACTGACAAAAGTGTACGTACGATTTTGGAAAATTGGAAAATTAGTTAGAATAATGGAAAAAATATAAATTTTTTTTATTTTTTTGGGATACCACGGGCAACGATAACCGCTAACAAGCATATGGGCAATAAAGCTGCTAAATTTTTAACCTGTTCCACGGTGTTATTTGGCCATTCCTCCAGCAGCTTCTATTTCAGCATTGGAACACCAATAATATTGTGTTTTCGAATTTTCGCTCCAAAATTCTTTAAAAATACTTAAAGATATTCAAGTTTGAGCCGGTTAGAGGTGAATACAGTGTCCATAAAGCATAATCCAACAGACTGTCCTTAATGATTTGCTCGATTTGCCTAGGATCCTTGTTTTTCTGGAAGATCCAGCTGGCACCAAGGCGGTGTTTGTCCACCGATGTCTTCCAATTTTCTTCCAAAATGTCCTTCTACTATAATAGATCCATATTTTTTTTAACAAAGCCGAGGTTTCCATCTCTGGAAGCTGCAACTGATCCCCGAACTTGACGCTGCGACCACAATGTTTTACAATAGGAATTAGATTCTGCCAATCCGCTGCAGAATTTAGTTTCTTCAAAACTTTGGCTATCTCGTTGTAACCAAATATGTTGTATTCGGACTCATCCTTAAACAAAACCTATATCCAGCATACATATTTGAGAGATGGGATATTCTTTCCTTTTTATACATACATTGGTCCTGCACAATCGTTTTGACATTGACATGATCAATTTTTCATCGAGCTTCGGCCGAATTTGAAGCCACTCCTCCATGATTGCTCTTTTTAACATATTCTCCGATATTATAGTTCGATGGTGAATCCTTTGCTCTAAAAAATATCAATTATCTTTAATAATATTTAAATCTGACCACTAGGTAGCGAGTCCAGTTGTTTTTTTTTGTATTGTCTAGCAACCACAGCTCACCATGATGTGCCGTATGTTAGTATCCATTATCCTGCTGGAGCCAAAAACCTTTACAAAGGCCTAATTTTCTTACATTTTCGTGCATGTTGGTTTTAAAAATGTCCAAATAAGCATTATGATCCATTTTTGATTTAAAAAAGTTAAGGTTGCCCACTGTAATTAGTGAAGCGAGTATAAATTCCGTTGTCGAGTATAAATTCGAAGAGAAAGCACCTGTTAGTTGTCATTGGCGCCTTTACAAAGTTTGTAAAGTTGTATCCTGCAAATTCTACTAGCACTAATGAAGTGAATGCAGCCTTGAAGAAGTACTTTGGGTACTACAGCCGCCCCGAAGAATTATATCAGATAACTATCGTTATCGATGGCGTACTAAACGATTAATTGAATTTTGGCACGCGACGAAAAGAGACGCACGTTTTATAAAGTTAATTTAATCTTAAAATAGACCAACCCATCTGTACATAAAATCTTAATAAAAATCCAGAGGTTTACAAACAGAAAGTTTAGCAACTGGAGCTTTTACTTAAAAGCTTTAAAATATTGTTAAAATCGGTTTCAAAAGTAAAATGTTCAAAGAAATTACTATCACAGTCGAACTTTCCTATAATAACTTGTGGGATTACCGATTACGATCGGAAAACCTCATTATATAGTAGTTCACTGTAAGCAAATTGTACTGTATTTGAAAGTTTTCCCCAAAACTGATATTGGTAGCCATTATAAATAAATTATTTATTTATTCATTGTTTTTTCTTTCAGCTGCTTTCAGAGCTGCCTTCTTTTAGGCCTTCTTTTTCGCAAATCCCATGGTGTACACCATATGGACGAAACTAATGATGCCAATGCCACACAATCCTGCGGTAATCCCAAACAAAATCTTATCTGCTGGGCCGCCCTTTAGGAAAACAGGAAGATCGTTGACAGCCTGCGAAGAGGATGAGAAATATTTTCACATTTCTTTAATTAAACATTGTCAAAAAAAACTCACTTGGAAAGTCTTCATATTTTTCGATAGTCCCTCTGGTAGCGCCATAATTTTCTATTTGTCAGTTATGTAATTGCTGAAAGTATGCAAAAGAAATTACAAAATAAACTCGATTCTTGGAGAATTTAATATGCTCCTCGAAAACTTGACCCACTTTATTGATTTTTAATTATTTTTCTATTTTTCAAGTATTCGTGAACAAATAGTTACCTCAAAACAGATTTTCACAATTATTCTGCAGTTCTCAAAGTGCAATTTCCTCTGGCTGCAATTGTAAATGATAAATATAGAAACACAAATGAACAGATGTTTCAAGTGTTGTCAGAGTAACCAAATTGCAAGCGAAATACGTTAAAAATTCAAATTCTGCTCAGAGACTGACTGCAGTTTTGGATAATAAAATTGTTAGCAGTTGAATTTTTACATTTATATACATATATTTCCTGAAATTATATTTTATTCTCCTTTTAATACAATTCTGCTATATTTTATTCTAAATGAAACATTTCCTCATGCGAATTATAAATGGATCTAAAAAAATAACAATCTTTGTGAATATTTTAAAATACTTTTACACAATTATTTAAATAATAACTTACATGAGAGATGTTATATTTCAAAAACTAAAAAACTGTTTACTGATATTTGTTTTACACTCACATTATTATGCAACATTTTTCAAGTAAAAGTTGAAATTTACGTTGATATTTTTGAATTTCCAATGCCTTGGAAATATTTATGCTGCACCACGAACAGCAGCAGTAGCAGAACTACATTTCTACCACATGTTTTCTCCTCCCTACTGCGGGAACGTGTACAAGAATTATACGTTCCGCGCGCGTTCTGTGAATTTGTGTAACAGGCTCGCAGCGAAATTAGCAGGCAAAAGGCACACCACAATGCAACACTGCTTCCAGACAGAGAGGGGTAGCTTTTGAGTGAGATAGCACCCGCCTTGAAAGATAAAAGCTGCACACTATTGTTGTTTCACTCGCTCACACTTGTACGTTTGGAAGCAAAAACACTCCGAAACTTGCTGAGAGATTGTGAGCGCCTGGTTGTGCGCCGTTGTCGCATGTGCAGGCCATTTTCAACGTTTTTTTTTTTTGTAGACACAACGAAGGCAACGTTCCCGGTAAGATTCGATTCCCATGGTTGCGAAACAGCGACGACGGGTGAAATTAAATGAAATAAAATGTGTATTTTTGCAATACTTAGAACTCGTTAAACTGAAATGCAGTAAATAATTTAAATACAAATGAGTGAATTTTGTTAAAAAGCTGTTCAAGTTTAAGCTCACGGCTCGATTGGGGATCGAACCTCACCGTACCGTTCCCCTCTGCCCAACGACCTTTTTTCCTCTTCCGTTTTTCAAAACAAAAAATATATCACCCTGCTAAAGCATTCGACGATTTTCAGCGCCCAGTACAAGAACTTTCAAAAACTGTAGCTTCCATACAAAATTAACTTGCCAAAGTTTTCAGTTTTTTCTGTTTGTTGTTTTTTTTTCTTTTTTGGTATTCCGAAACGCAAAACTTGAAAAAAGTTAAATCTGTCAAGTTCACCTCTGAGTGCTTTTACACACATGTTTGTATGTATTGGCGACGTCTGAAAGGGGGCGGAAGCGTGGGGACACACGCTCGGTCCAAAACTTATGAAGATTCTTCTTAACTGGAGAAGAGTCTCTGTGTCTCCGTCTGGAACACACCCTTCACATATTCGTATGGTAGGCAGGAACAGGTCTTTTGTCCGTTTTAGTTCTGTCTTTTAAAAAGTTCAAGCTAAATCATTTTAAGTTCTAAACTTGTTTTGCAAGCTGCAGCCCTCCTCTCTTCTCTTTTCCCACGATTGGGTAAAAGTTCTTAAGCGTTCGGGAACTTTAACCAAAAGCGTTGCGTTAAAAAAAATGCATATAAACATAGTGAAAGCGATCGCTTCTTTGCCGTTGGAATTTTAACATTTTAATCGTTTCTTTGGCATAAATGTGTGCGATCGCTGAATTGTAAGTGAAAAGTGGTACAAGGATATTGAAATGGTCATATGACTGATCTGATTTTGGAAAGAACTGAGATCGTATGACGAACACAATTTACATTGATTTCTGCATACTTTTCTATTCAGCCATATGACTTTTATATTAAGTTCCTTTATCGTCTTGTCTTTCCGTTGAATATTCTTAAATTGATTGCTTTAGGCCCAAATATGTACATATTATATATATTATATATATGTATATCTATAAACTTGATTAAATCAAAAAGCACATCGACACACACTTACATTTACACCTTTAATACTTGGCATTAAAAAGCGCTAGGTTAATGCTTTTTTTGTGTGCTTGGGTTGTTTGAAAGTTTTATCAGAAAAGCCAAAATACGTCTGGGAAGGGGAGGAAGAAAAGAACCCCACTTATCGCGACGACCATAGAGCGTAACCCATGCAATCCGGGGTTCTCAATGGAAAACACAAGCTTATTTTGGTAAAACAAAAGTTCTTATGTCTGGTCGGAGGAGCTTAAAAAGCCACACCTAAATAGAGCAAGATGCAAAGTTCTTGAATACAACAAAATACTTAAGAATTTTCGCATAATTATGAGTTTTGTTTATACTATGTACACACAAACGTGTATAGATTTTAATATTTTAACAATTTGTCCCACGAGCTTTAACAATAAGCTACGTTTGTCAATTGGTCCAATGCAACAGTAAAATTGTTTGTTTAGCGCTTTTGTCCATTTAATGCGCTTTAAGCTTAAACCATAAGTGGCATATTCTAAATATTCTGATGCCCTTTAAAAAATAATTAAAGCTTAAACATTGTTAAGAAACGACAAATCAAAAGTAATATTTTAAACTACCATTTTCATCTCGCTTCCTCCAATTGCAAAACAACTCCTTTCAGCTACTAGCTACTACCTATTCTGCGCAGCTTTGTCCTAGTTGTACTTGGATGAGGTGAGATAGATAGATAACTACACGGCGACACAGACACACGCGCACACACACACACACAAAAGATGCAAACAATGGCGGTGCTCCTTTTTCGAATTCGCCAAAACAAAATTTTGCTCTTTAACTAAAACAGTTAACAGCCGCACAGCAAAAAGAGCAGAGATTCTGTTGCCAACCGCACTCAATACCGAGCAAACATGTTGTATATTCATCTCTTTCCTGCCAGTTCAACAGATGGGTCACAGTGCTTTCTATTCCTATACTTTCTGGCCGCCTAATCCAATTCAAAAAACCGCTACGAATATTACGAATACTATTCACTCACTCGCTCTTGTACTCGGTATTCGTGTATGACTGAATGAGCCAGATGAAAGGAAGGCTCATTGCAGTGCACAGTGGGACCTTCAAGTCTTCAAGGTAAGAACTATTTTTCAAGGTTAAGAACTGCTGTTTTCTTTCTCTTGTTGGCAAATACTATGGCAATATGGGTATATGGCAGTACATTTGTATATTTCTTTAATTTAATTTACAATATAGCTTCACTTTTGGTGCGTTAATAATCTTGTTTAAACAAGGGCATTACAGTAAGTTTTACCTTAATAAACTTCATTACATTAATCCAATTGCAGTCCCACTGTGCCACTTAAACTCATGCCATTGGCACGAGTGAGACTGAAACGAACGTTTTCGTTGATGGTGATTTTGTTTTCGATTAATGTTGTAAAAAATGTTTGAACTGTTTTCAGTTTAAATTTAACGGTAACAGTGACGCAGAAATG
Source organism: Drosophila austrosaltans (assembly GCA_035045865.1). Classification (NCBI taxonomy): domain Eukaryota; kingdom Metazoa; phylum Arthropoda; class Insecta; order Diptera; family Drosophilidae; genus Drosophila; species Drosophila austrosaltans. The sequence goes on from JAWNOQ010000200.1 coordinate 9,370,806, forward strand.
TACAGCAGGCTGCCATTCGCCAGGCGCCCCGCTATAACCAATTGAGTGAATGTGAGAGAGAGCAAGCTATAGAGGCAATCGCGGTCACCTTGGCATTGAATGAGCGAGTCATGGACAGGGGTACGTGCACATACATACACACATGTATGCCTGTATATATGTAGTAGTACATGTGTAGTAGTTCTTTTACCTTTCCTGAAACATTTGGAGGTGAATTAGATTGTTTGTTGTCTTGTGTTGTGTTTTGTAATGTTAGACAGAGACCGCAGCATTTATTTGAAGCCATTTAACCACTTTTTACCCCGTCTTGAGAACTTTGAACTGAAACAGAAACATTGCTTCCTGTGTGTTGTTTGTTCTGGCTTTTTGGGCCTCCCTGTCAAATGTGTTTCAAAGTCTGTGAGCGAACGCTTGTGAGTGAGTGAATCCGACGAAAGCCCTTGCCCCTTACCTTACCGCCCACTCGGTGTTCCTTTGCCCGTGTGTGTGTTTGTGTGTGCGTGTGCTTGTGTTCACCGCTGTATTTTTTTTTTTATCATTCTAAGTGGCTGTTGCTGTGGCTGGCTGGTTTGCTGTTGCTCCCGTCATCATTTAGAACAGTTCTCCTCGGCCTGCGCATGAACAAAACGTAAATGGGGCGGGCAACACAACAGCGAACATGCGAGTTTATATGAGTATCATCATCATCATCGGTGTCGTTGGCGCTGGCAGAGCAGAACAGAACCAAACTGAACCCTACAAATTTGCTGTTCGCCTATTCGAAAATTTCACTAAAAATTGTCATTTCCAAATTTCTCGTTTGGCATGAAATGAAAGTATCCTTTCTGGGGGGTAACACTTAAAATTTGGCAAATGCATTTTGATCAGACCTCGCTAGGTAGTTGTACCGCTTGTAAACATAGACGTGGTGGATGCCTAATTGGAAGGGTTCTTTAAAAGCAATTTTCGAAATAAATTGACATCATAATCGTTAATATAATTAATATTACGAAACCGATTTTAAGGATACCTTTAATTTTTACTACAATAAGCAACAAAGTATCTTGTGGGAGTGGAATCTTTGTTTTTTGATTTACAACTTTAACTGTCAGTTTTTTCTGTATGTTCACCTAAAAATGGGAGTATGTTCCCTTTAAAAAAGAAAGCCATTTCCAATAATTAAGAAATTGCACAAAGTACACTGCCCCCCCCCACACACACACACACACACACACACTCATTACGATTTCAACCCACTTCTCCTACTTTTCACTACAGTTTTAAAGGTAATTTAAAAAAAAAAACAACACCTTCAAAATTCACATTGCTGTGACGCAACAAAATAACAGCGGAACAACAGAAGGCAGAAACATGGGAGGGGTAAAATACGCTACTGATACACGATTGTGTGGGGGGGTCACGTGGGGCCCCTGGCAAGCATTCGCTCAAGCTGGCTTGTTCCACCTGATTCTGTTCGCCTGTTACGCTAGTCAAGACCTTCCCCATGTCGACGTGTGTGCGCGGGCCGCAATTGCGACTAAATGGGGCTACGGCAGCCAAAGCTTGTGGGGTATTTTACGTGGGGGCGTTGACGACGACATTGCCGTAGCGTCGTCGTCGTTGTCTCCTCAATTCTATCGGTTGTTGTTGCTGTTCTTGTTCCCCAAGAAGAGCGCGCGCAATCTGCATGGTTCCCCACCGTCAACGGTGGCGAAGCAAATCGGAGCCATAAAACTGTACCCATACACACTTTGCTATGATTTCTGTTAGCCCGCCCAGCTAGTAGCCATCTTTTTCGATTTTTTGCTCCAAACGGCACAACGAATGGTCATGGTTATGGATATGGTATTTGGAATTTGGTAGGGGGTCTGGCTTTGGGTCTGGTCTCTCTCTCGGTCTAGCTCTGTAACTTGTGCTTCTGTGTTCCTGGTGTAATTAAGCAAACGAAATATAATAATAATAAATTATAATTTTAGAAGGCGTGGGCGTGCCCTAAACTCCATATAAAAATTAGCCAAAGCTTCGACTCTAAAAGCCCTTAGCAGCCCCTTAACAGCGGTGTCGGAGGCGCATAAACCATTATTTCGTTTGTGTGTTTAAAATATAAACGAACAGGCTCCAAGAAGCGAACAATTGAAAATTCGAAAGCAATTTCACCGCCATTTCGCCATGAACGTGTTGCAAATTATTATAACGAAAATGGGAAAACTTATAGCCCCATGGATCTTGTGTGCTCTTTTTGTTATGTTAATTTGTTACAGCCACCCATGTGGAGGACGTAACCCATTTCCTAGTCTCAATCTCGTCCTCAGGTGGAGGGCCTCCAAATATGCCACAAAAGTCTCTTTACTCTTTGCTATTTCTATGAAAACTTGGTAGCTGTGGCGTCGCTTCTAATGATTTTCTATGGTTTAAAAAAATAATAAACGTGAACCACTAAGACACGCGTTTTTATCCAGTTCCGAAAGCGCGATTGCATTGGGCCCAAAAATGTACGTTTGCGTCATGCGATGTTAATTTAGCAGGCGCCCAGTATCTTACAGATGGATGTCAAAGCGAAAATGAGATGGCGATAGGCCAAGAGCGGAAGGTCGTACAACTTGTTGAGTTAGCAGCGAGTGTGTTTGTCTGAGGAGTAAAAATATATGTCGATGTGTGCGTGTGTGTGTGTGTGAGTAAGATATCAGGTCTTTTATTTGGGGCCAATGTACTCAGTTGGTGAGTGCGTTGCACTCTAGCGCGGTTTCTGGGCAAATTTGTTTTGAATATGTGTTTCTTTTGCATGATTATATGTATGTTTATATTTTTTTGTTTTACAGTACAAAGCATAGAAATATACTTTTTTAGATATTTCATTTTAAATCTTATCAGAAAGACCATAAATCTAAGTCCACAACCAAGGAAGAAAGGCATCATTAACCATCTTGATCACCTTAGCATTGGTAAACTGGTTCTTCTTGCATCAGTATCATGTATATGAGCTACCGATAACGAAGGCGGAAATATTTGGCACTAGCTAAAATTTGGGGAAAAAATTATGTAAAGTGAGTTTACATGCTGGACGTGAAATATTGTAGATACCGGCTTTAGAATAGAGTTTCTTCAAACTTCGCATAAATGCTGGAGCAATGCACTTTGCAAGCCGCTCACTTTCGCTATGCATTTGCAATTTGGTCAAATCGATGGGAGTACCGTTGACCACCTTTAATCTTGATCTATTTATTAAACCCGCCGACAAATTTTGATAAAAACTAAATTGTGTTTTCTCATCGGCGTCGTCCATATTAAATCTATTACGTGTATAGCCATCCGAAGCCATGTACCTGACTAGGATATGGGAGAAGCCGCCATATATCTTTGTGAATCCATCTTCCGTAATTCGCATTGAATGCCAACATAAACTTTGATATCTATTAAGCTTTGCCAATGGATTTGTATGCTCGTTCAGATTTCGGACTTGTGGTAAGTTTATTTCTAGAGGCTTTATAAAAAAATCAACCGTCATGGATGCCAGATATGCATTAAGATAAAATTCAATCAACTGGTCAGGGGAATATCTAAAAGCACGAGCTTTTTCTTTGGCCCAAAGACGAATGCGACAAGCCTTATCCATCGATAAAAATTTATAAAAAAAATCGAACTTTGTGTGTACTGTGTAGTAAAATGTGGTACTATTTTAAAAAAACTATTGAAAATTTTGAACAAATTCTTAAAGTGAACAATAAAGATAACGAATGATTATAAAGCATTAGAATAAAAGTATACGTGTTCGATATTTAAAGGGTATAAAAAGTGATCTACAATAAGTATTCATTCATTTTCCAAGTACGTATGTATGTACATACATATGTACTTGCAATCAAATACCCTGAGTACCTACGCCTAGGGCTCCGCCCACTGTACTTTTGACTTTCAAAGTACAATTACGTCGACGTTGTCGGCGACGTCGTCATGCAATTTCTTCTATGTGCGCCGTTGCTATCGACGCCTCTTCCATTCGGGTCGGGTCTGTCGCTCTCACTCTCTATGTCTGATCTATGTGTGAGTTGTGGTGTTGATGCTCCTCCCGTTGGTTTTTGTTTGCGTGCCGTGCAAGTGAGTGTGCAGCAGCAAGCTGCTCATGGAAAATTTTATGCCCCGCTGCACACACATTTGAAAAAGTGCATCTCCCGATGTGTCCATCTCCCCCAGAGGCAGGCGGCCTAGGCCCAGACGAAACGTCGTTTGACTGCTTGTGGAAAACTCTTTCAGTTTTTCTATTAGATGGAGCTCAGAGCTACTAGACCAACGACAACAAAAACAGGCTGCACACCAACCAAATGGTTGCATCTATTGCCCATTCCTCCTGTTATAGGAAAACTCCAGTCCTGTCGTCAGTTTTCCCCTAAAAATAAAAGAAAAATATTAGATTCAACTCTTGTTTGAAAAGTAGTCGGAGCCTCCATCTATGACTGAACAAACCACAAACCTCAAATCAAACTTCAATGATTCCCCTACTCATACACAGCGGTCGCATTGCGTACCGATGAAAAATGGTTGAAAAAAAGTTTGAAAAAAAACGTTGTATGATTTTTCTTCGTCAATATTTTGTAACAGAGCCGCAGCACCAACTCGGCAGTAGCGCTCTTCTCCTACGTTTTTGTAATAAAAATGCACCCAGAGTGAACGGGGTTGCGAGAGTGATCGGAGGGGGGGGGCCGTCGAACGATTGAGAGAGCAGTCACCTCAAACATGGCAATGCACTCGTCGTGCTCGCTCGATTGGGGAACGAAGCAGCGCCCCAGTTTTGCTTGTATGTTATGTTTCTGTGTGTATATGTTTGTATGAATGTATATAAGTGAGTGCATTGCCCGCTTTTTTTTTACTTCCAGAGCGAATGGGTGAGCACAAGAATGAGCGTAGAAACAAAAATGCATTTGAACATTTTATATGTAACCGTTCCAGATACATTGAAGCCAATTTTTTTTTTTATTCTAGGCATTATAGTATTTGTATGTATTTGTAAGGTAAATATTTGAAGAAATTTTAAAATATTTAGGTTGCTGTCGTTTTCATTTCTTGTTTGTAGTTTTTAATTTTGTTCATTCATCGATTAACGAACGATAAAAAAGTTTAAGTAAAATTTGTTTTTTGACATGTTCATTTTTACTTTGATCCCAGCCCACTGTAGAAGTGCATTCTTTCTCACTCCAATAAACATACAAAAATACACCAATACAAGTAACACACAAGAGAGCGCAAATGCAAGTGCAGCGTCACAGATGCCTCCACATACCAATACATCCACAGAGACGAAGGCATGTGGTACGGCTGCCAGCAATTTGAGAGCAATGACGTGACCATATCTCCTCCGATACCAACACGCATACTCACACATATGACAGGGGCCGCCTTTTAACTGCAAAAATCTCCTTGCCGGGGGGCGCACCGCACCTGCTCCGCCCCACATGTTCGCTCTCCGCTCAGCACAGAGAGAAATACGTTTTTTGCATTTATACTTTTTGCTGTTGTTGTTGTTGTTGTTTTTTTCCGTTTCTGTTTAAAGTGCATTGCTGGCTATGAAATCTGGGCTCCTTTTCCCAATGTAACACAACCATGCACCATGCGAGTGAAGATTGCTTTGCCCCCAGGGTGTCTCCATTACGACAACGATGGCAACCACGACATCGTCAACGGCGAATTTACAGCAAACCGTATGTACATACGTATTTATTCCGTATGGAGCAAGTGGAGGAGAGATAATCCCCCAATTCGAATGGAGGGGCTTCCGTGTGGAGCCAGACCATTACACAAGCCACGTTTTACAATAACCGTCGGCCTCTTCTTCTCCTGCCGTTGTTGGGGGTCTCTGGGGAGGCATCATCATCATCATTAGCAGCAGTCTGCGTGCACAAAAGTAACAAAATGTACTGAATGTCAACAGGCTCCCAGTTTAGTATAGAGCAACGATTTTACATTACGCTGTGTATTCGTTCTCTTGTTGTACACGCTCATTGCGCGACGCGACTTGCCTTGCCTCCACCTCCATCCCCCATCTCCATCTCTCTCTCCCCCATGTTGGGTACTCACTTTGCTGTGCTGTGCTGCTGCTGCTGCTCTGTGATGTTGTTGTTGTTTTTGTGTATGTGTGCGCATTACTTGCGTTGCCTTTGGCCCCAACCTCTCCTCCAAACCCCTCCCCACACCTAACAGATAATGCTTAATGGCTCCACTCCCCGTTTGCTTGTTGTTGTTTTTTTTGTGTTATTTGTTGGACTTTTTTTTTTTTCATTGCTGTTGGCGGGGTTTTTGCTCTCGTTTGCTATATCATTCTTGTCGCTACTTTGATGATGCGCTTTTTATATCTGTGTAAGTTACTCACCAATACACATACACTCAAACGCTACGAAAAAAAAATCAAATTTTTGCGAATGCATTTCGGCCACACAATTCAGTTGGCATTTGGCCGCCGAAGTGGTAACTTGGCCATTCAAGTTGGCTTAAATATCTAATTAATATTTAAATAACAGGAGAAAAAATGTTCTTTTATTATGCACACAGAGTGTTTACCCTTCCCCTGATTTGTGACATAAAGTAAGAATTTAGAAAATTAAATTTTATGTCAGTTTATCAATAAAAGGAACTATTTATTCAACATATGCTTTTCTACGGATTTAGAAAATTGAAAAAGAAAAAAATAATTCAGGTAGCTTTTAAAGTAATAGATTAACTACCGTTAATTCATACTGTCGAACTTTTACTCAGCTGGGTGTACAGCTTATAGACGAAAGCTAGCTTAAAAAGTGATGGATTAATACCGTTAATTTAAGCAGACGAACTTCTTTTCAGATGGTTGTACATTTCCTTCTTATGAAATCTTGAGCATATGTGTGGGTGGCTTTACTGGTTCATGGAATTGTAACTTAATATGTTTACATATGTACTTAGACAAGAATTCATACTCTTACATACATAAATACATATGCATATATTTAGTACTCATTTCCAGCATTTGGTATCAGATTAAACTGAATTAAACTACGTACATATAAATGTTTTTTTTTGTCACTTTATTTGGTTTTTGGTTTTGAGGGAAACATTGATATAATTACTAAAATCTGGAATAGTTTTTGTTTTAATAGATATGTATATATAATATGTACGATATGTTTACGATGCAGATCTGTTTTGGATCTGGGACTTTTAAACTTAAAAATAAAACACTTTACTGATATGTAGGTATTTTCTTTGAGTTTTTAAGAAATCTTCCTTTTGATATGTATCGATTTCGTTTGTTTCAGGTTTCAATTTAGCTAAATATTTATATATATACATATAAACTAATATTTGTTTTGTATATCATCGCAAAGAGCGGTCGGTTTGGGCGCCTTAACTACCATATATATATATCCATCTATATATATGTATATATCTTATCACAGTTCAAAATGTGTGTGCTTTTGTTAATAGTGGAAAGATCGCTTTACTTTTTCTAGAACTCATTAGCTTTGGGGGGTGAAGTGGCTGCACCGCAGGCTTCTTTAAAATTGGTGGCGTTAAGTGGAGCAAAGTAATCTTCATGTAAAAATCGTATTATATTCTCAATGGGACACAGATCGGCTTTGTTGCCACGAGAATCTCGCGTGACTCGCAAACTTTTTCCACCCTCGCAGAAATCAATTTGCTGGGTAACATCGCGACCATTGTAGACGACTCGGAAATAGTAGTCCGTATGCGCTTCACTCCGGTATACCTCAAAGGCCAGTCGTGAGGCATAAGGTATAGTCTGGCCCTGACTATTGGCTATGCCCAAAGCAGCGGTCAGATATTGCATAGTACAATCATGACCCGAATAGAGTACAAATTTGGTTCGATCTCCGGAAATCATTTTAAGCATATAGCTGACAATGTGGCGAATCATGCCGTAGGCTCGCAATAAACCGGATAACTTGTAGTAGGGATGATCTGCGGAACGTTGGGATAACTCGTCTGCAAACGACATGAGCAAGTCCACATGGTTGGGTTCCACACAGCCTTCGGCTAGTTGTGGCTGCTGCTCTTCGGGTGGCAAAGACAATGGACTTCCATTGCCATCCGCATCATTGTCATCCGTTTCCAAGCCCGGGACAATGCCATCTGGCATTATGTTGGGATTTGTCTCATCTTGATCGATATTGATGACATCCACGAGCTCCTGTTGCGATTTTCTCTTTACGGATTTGGGCCGCTGCTGGCCTTGCGGATGTCTACAAGGTAACGATGCCTCATGGCACAACACAGTCAACATGGCGTCGACGACCTCAAAAGGATTTCGACTACTGATACCATTTGGAGTATTCTGCAACAAGGTGCCACCAATCCACTGTATTACTCCCAGAATCTCTGGTCTGTGCATTAATTGTTTATCGCCCAAAATTTGAAGCCGTTTCCTGAGCAACGCCGATTGGGCACAGCTGCAGTCACCAAAACAAAAGGCCATACTATGGGATTCTCTCACATTTAGGGCCAACCATTTCTCTGCCGGCAGCAATGCGAAAAGTAAAGCCAATGCTGATTGGAAGGTGCGACGATAGCGTGTTGTGTACACCACCACCTCATCCGAATTGAGCAGTGTGTGTGGTGTGGTCTCCAAGCCAGGAACTCGATTGGGATTGGGTTTCAGTAGCAAACCCAAAGGATGGGCATAAATCTGATGCATTATATCGCCCACATGCAGAAGCTGCGAGATTCCCCTATAATGGAGAAGAGAATATTAAAATACCTTGACTAGGATTAAAATTACTTACTTGTAGGTCAATTGGCCCAAGGGGCAACCATGCTCTGTTGCCGGCAGCAGAGGAAAACCATGGAATGGCCCCACCTTGTTCCAATATAAATGATTCGAACCCGAAGCTGAGCTACTCGAATTATGTAAAAAGCTGCGATATCTAGAAATTAATTGATTTATTTAGTTTTCCTTGTGCGCCGCCAAGTTCCATTTCGGTCCTAATACACACCTGTTGACCAAAGTGTCTGTACCAACACCACAATTGATCCCAGTCGTGTGAACATGGGACATGGGTCCACGATCTCCATGTCGTATTACCAAGAGCACACCCTGAAGTTTCCAACCCTCTAAGATGCCGCCATCGTCCAAGCGTAATAATTGCCCCAAAGGAGCGCAACGTTCTCTATACTTGGCGAAACGCTGAGCCGATGAAGAGCCCATTGCTGCTGCAGCAGCATCTCCTCCAGAACTGGCTGTGCCTAGACCACTTTGACCAGCGCCTGGACCTGGGCCATAGACCTCAGCATTACCCATATAACGGTACATACCTATAATAAATGAAAACAATAGCAAAACATTTAAAATCTTCACCAGAAATAGTTGAGTTCTTAAAATAGACTTACCCGCTATTAAAAGGAATATCCATATACTGAGGAACATATAGCAATAGAAGGGCCGATGCTGTGTGGTCAGGCGCGTCAGTTCCTTGAGCAGAAGCTTCATTGTGGCTCAGGCCAGGCTCTTCCCTTTCTTACGACAGTTAATGGCTCCGAGCATGAAACTCCTTTTACCCGATGGACTTACTCTTAGAGGGCTGATTCAATGGACTTGGATGCTTTCAACTCCTTTTTTGGATCAATTGTGGTGTAGTTTTGTCAACTGAAAGAAAAAACCTGAAAATTTGCTTGGTAAGGGGAGCAAAGTGGGTTATATCAACTGTCACGACGTTAACGGGGAGCATTACCAATTGGTCGGACATGCGCAGTATGCAGTCAGCTGTTATGTTACAGTGGTTACAAATGTACTAAAAAATAAGTAATGTAATGAACCAAAAAACAACTCACTTGACCGATTTGGTATAACATGTTAACTACGCTGAAACAATGCAAACATAACTCATATCATCCCAATAATTCTTTTTTTTAACTCAAAATTTTGCTTAAATAAGACACAAAATTTCATTGCTCAAGCATTCAATGCAAGCCTTTAATTATAAACTTTAAGTTCCCATTACAATAATACATTTAAAGGTTAAATAAATATGTGTAAACTTTTCAGTTTTGAGTTGATCCTTTTAGTTGTTATACCGATGGGAAATTTCTATAATTAAACTGATTCAAATGGCAGGCTTGAAAGGATTTTTCAACCATTATATAGGTGTGGGCAGTTATGGGTTGATCCTTTTGATGGCTATATGGTAGTGAAATTAGTAGCGCAAATCAGTTCAAGAGCGGCACTTTAAGCGCTTTTAAACCATAAATAGATTAGTATATATTGTGTAGGATCTAAGGAGATCGTTATAAAAATGGATTCTTTGAGTAATTTTGGTGGCACTTAATCCTGCACAGCAGTTAAGGCCAAGACAGTGAAACGCATTTCATTTGGATCACGAGCCATGAATTCTTTGCAAACTTTAGCCGCGTCCTTGACAAATGTCTCCTCGGAGGTCTCACCATGCTTGATGGGGAACGATTTGCGACCATCTAGTTCATAGAGGGTACCATTTTTGTTAACCAATGCAATGTAATGATGTATAACCGTCTCGTGATCGGAGGCATTCGTTTGGCCCTCTTGGGCTAATTCCTGATGACCAGCTGTGAATTCCTCATCTTGTTCCAGCGCCTTGCCACGCTCCTCGGGCGACAGTGAACCAGTTTTATCCAGAAAGTTTTTCAACACGCCACTTTGCACATTCACTCTGAAAAGAAAATTTCCAAAATGAGAAAATTGTATCGTGGTTCAAGAGAATAATTTACTCCTTATTGTTGGCCACACTGTGAATGAGAGCCACAGTACCGCAGGCATTGTGGGTGAACTGACGCATATAAAAGAGATCACTGGGATGCTGTTCTTTTGAGTCCTTAATGCGATCGTGTTCCTCAGAGCGGTGCTTCTCATACTAAAAAATTAAGCAATAAACCAAACATCATAATGCGCAAAATGTACGTTTTAACAGTCACACTAACAGCCTCACTGCATGGAAAGAGTAATATTAGGGCCTTCACTGGACGTGGTATCCACTCTAGCATCTCATCCTCCAAGCCAATGACGTCAGTCACCGACCAAGACGGCGACACGCCCAGCTTGTGTATATACTTTGTCAAAACCTGAAGAAAGGAAAAAAGCAAAATTACACGAAATCGGAATGGGAATCAAATTCGATATCAAAATCAATTTTGCGAATGCAAAAAAATAAACTTTATTCCTCTGTCAAAGTCGCTGTTTCACCTACCTCGGGGTTTGATTCCAATGGGGTCCAAGTCGACATTTTTACTTTAGTTTCTCAAAATTTAGGTACTTTGCTAGACAATTTTCAATTGTAATTAGTGATGTAAAAAAACATTGATGCATCGAGCATCGATGTTTTTTTGGCGATATTTACCGATGTTTTCCGATGCTTTTATAGATGCCGATGTTAAGCGATGCATCGATGTTTTTTGGCGATGTTTATCGAAGTGTTTCGATAGTTTTTTAGATGCCGATGTTTTGCAAAATATACGAAACAGACTTACTCCTGAGCGACTAAGTCGCATTTTATTTTTACAAAGCATTGACAAAAAATACTTTTTTTAAATTATTTGTCTCCTTGAAATTTAAAAGACTGCTCTGAAAAGCATTCGTTTTTGTTATGTTACATACTTATTAAGTTAAAAGTCTGTTGAAATTTAAAAGACTGCTCTGAAAAGCATACGTTTTTGTTTTTTTGTTCTGTTAAATACTTTTATAGTTAAAAATCGGTTTGCTATAATAACGCTATCAAATCACTTGTAAATAAACTTAACAGAAAAAATTGATTTTTAATTAATTGGGGATATTTTAAAATATCGAAAAAACATCGATGCATCGATGTTTCGACCCGATGTATCAACCAACATCGATGGTTGATTTTAAAAACATCGGTGATCATCGACATCGATGTTTTCACTCAAATTTACATCACTAATTGTAATATGGCTTTCTTGACGGAGAATTACCGGCACTTTTTGGCTTTTCAGTGTTGCTTAAGAATTAAATGACGTAAGCTTTCGTTGCTAGTGTTGCGCATGTTTTGAATTTGACTTACGTTTGAACGTAACATGTAGATAACATTGGCGCGATATTTAAACTTTAGAAAATCTAAAACAAAAAAGAAAGATGCAAAGTAAAATGGTGATAATTAATTACATCATTTATACAGAGTAAGTGCAAATACGTTCGTATTGTCTTTTTTAAATTGAGTTTTTATTTTATTTAAATAATTCTTTTTTACATTTAACAGTTGAACTTTAGTGTTTTTGTATATTCATTATGTTTTTCTTTGTTTAACACGCAATATCGATAACTAACGAAGCTTTTTGCACATTTTTTATTTAAATTTTCTAATTTAATAAAATTTTATTTGAAAGTGTTCCTGAGGTGTTTTTTTTTTTATAAAATGTTGGTAGGTACCGTTGCTTGTAGTCGCTGCTCAGCTAATTTGTTTAAATATTTTAATTTAAATTATTTCGTTTTGGTTTTTTTCTTGGATTTTTATTAAATAAAATAGTAACAATTTTACTTGGTTAGTTGTTGCTGTTCTTGTTGTTGTGATTGATGTTGTTTTTTTGGCGCCTAAATCTTGGACTTTGGACATTTAAATAATAATAAAATATATAATATCAAAAGGATGATGTTCAATTGATTTATTGCTGATCCTCTGGAGCTGGCAATTTCTCCCAATTGGGCTCGACACCCCAGATTTCGCGGGCATATTCCTCAATGGTACGATCCGATGAGAATTTGCCACTTGAGGCAATATTGTTGATGGACATCTCCAGCCATTTGGCTTGGTTCTGGGGGAAAACAAATAAGAAACATAAGTAAAACCGATTGAAAGTGTGAAAAAAGTTTTCAGCTTAACTTACCTGGTAGGTCTTGGATACCAGATCCTGAGCCTTGATGTATGCATCGAAATCAGCCAGCAAGTAGTAGTGATCGTATTTGAGCAGAATATCGGCAATATTCTTAAACTCGTTGGGATTGCCAGGACTGAAGAAACCGCCCTGGATCTGATCGATGACCTGCTTGACTTCAGGATTGGCATTGTAGTAGTCGTAGGCATTGTAGCCCTTCTTCTTGAGAGCCTCCACCTCATCGACGGTCATGCCAAAGATGAAAATGTTATCGAGACCCATTTCTTCGGCCATTTCAACATTGGCACCATCCAGTGTGCCAATGGTAAGGGCGCCGTTCAGTTGGAACTTCATGTTACCAGTGCCGGAGGCTTCTGTACCGGCAGTAGAGATCTGCTCAGATAGATCAGCAGCAGGCATAATCTTTTCGGCCAATGTGACACGATAGTTCTCCAAGAAGATGACCTTGAGCTTGTCACCAACAATTGGATCATTGTTGACCACATTACCAACGGCACAGATCAGCTTAATGATCTGTTTGGCCACATAGTAGCCTGGCGCCGCCTTGCCACCAATCATAATTGTACGTGGGGTGAAATTGGCGGTGGGATCCTTCTTGATGCGATTATATAGGGTGATAATGTGCAGGCAGTTCAGCAGCTGACGTTTGTACTCATGGATACGCTTCACTTGGATGTCGAACATGGACGAGGCGTTGATCTTAACACCATAGTCCTTCTCCAAAATGGCAGCCAACTTCAATTTGTTCTCCTGCTTAACACGAGCAACATTGCGTTGGAAGTTGGGATCCTTGGCCCATTTCTTCAAAGCCACCAGCTGATCCAAATGCACGGGCCATTCGTCACCAATCTTCTCGGCAATCAGATCGGAAAGGCCAGGATTACACAGCAGCAGCCAACGACGGGGAGTAATACCATTCGTCTTGTTTTGGAACTTATCCGGATTCATTGTGTAGAAGTCATGGAACAGAGAATCCTTCAAAATCTGCGAGTGAATGGCAGCAACACCGTTCACAGCATGGGAACCAACAATTGACAGATGGGCCATATTGATGCGCTTCTCGCCATCCTCCTCCACCAGGGACATGCGACGCATGCGATCGAGATCCTCGGGGAACTTCTTCTTAACATTCTCCATATGGAGGAAGTTAATGTGATAGATGATCTGCAAGTGGCGGGGCAGAATCGACTCCAACATGGAGACGGGCCAGCGTTCCAAGGCCTCGGGCAAGACAGTGTGATTGGTGTAGGCACAGGTACGTACAGTAATATCCCAGGCCTTCTCCCATTCCAGATGCTCCTCATCAACCAAGATGCGCATCAGTTCGGGTATGGCCAAAGATGGATGGGTATCGTTCAATTGGATGGCAACCTTATCAGGGAAGTGATCGAAGGTATTGCGCACAGCTTCCCGTGAACCGAATTTCGATGCCTTGTAACGACGAATGATATCCTGCAGAGTGGCGGCGCACATGAAGTACTCCTGCTTCAGACGCAATTCCTTACCCTCGAAGAAGTTGTCATTGGGATACAGGACACGTGAGATATTCTCAGCCAGATTACGATCCAACACAGCCTGGATGTAGTCACCATCGTTGACTGGAAGATTGAAATTGATTATGATGAAATTGTCCCACAAGTACTTATCATCAAAAGGATACTTACAGAACTTCAAGTTGAAGTCAATTGGCGACTTAGCCGACCACAAACGCAGGGTGTTCACATGGTTGTTGTTGTAACCAGGAATTGGATTGTCATAGGGCATGGCATAGACCTTTTGGGTATCCACCCACTTCTTGCCTTCGGGTGTATCGATAACGCGACCATAGAAGTTAATGGGCAACATAAATTCGGGACGTGCCTTCTCCCATGGGTTGCCATAACGCAACCAATCATCGGGCTCCTCCACTTGTTCACCGTTCTTAATCTTTTGAGCAAAGATACCGTACTCATAACGGATGCCATAACCATAGGCAGCCAGGCCCAAAGTGGCCATAGAGTCCAAGAAGCAGGCAGCTAAACGACCCAGACCACCATTGCCCAAGCCAGCATCCTCTTCCATCTCTTCGAGATTCTCAATGTCCAGACCCAACTGATACATGGCCTCCTCACACTCACTCTGAATGCCCAAGTTGATCATGGTATTAGTTAGAGAGCGACCCATGTAGTACTCCAAGGACAGATAGTACACGCGCTGTAAGGATTAACAAAATGGGAAAGGATTAGTAATTGCTCTCGTAGATCATTTGAATTTTCTTAGAATAGTCCAAGTCCAAGGTCGATGTAATAACATTCCCTTGGGGTTTCAACTGTACATACAGACGAAAGCTTTCAGCTGATAAGCCGCCCCAGACCTAGTTTTCTTTCCCTCCCCTTTGGTTTATGTGCCCATATGTTCGACTAATGCTCCAGGCCAGAAGGTCACCAATCCAATCCAATCAAATCGAATCTGACGTTATCACATAATCTCGACGTAACTAAATTCTATAAATAGATTGCATTTACCGGTTTAATGCCGCTAACCGAACGATCGATGAGTTTTTCAGATTGCCATAATGTTACGAGGGCAATTTAGCACAAACATTTTGTTGACCCAGCAACAACACAATCACACAGCTCGGTGTTATCATTAGAGTACGGACTCCGGAATGCACTCAACATGCATCGGAGCATGAATCTACATACTTAATCTCAAATTCATCTTCATTAATCTTCGATCATCAATGCTGCACGCTTTGACGACGACACTATCATAAAAAAATATTATTTAGTTCAGTGTCGCTAATTAATTGGTTATGTAGAAACTATGCGACGTTCCTTATCAGAAAGTCTATGTAAACTATGCCCTAAACAAAAGCAACAACAAAAAAACTCATACCCGAGACGCATGGGGGAAAAACTTTAGCTAAAGGTATGGGCTAATTAGTTTGTTTGTTTGCATACGGCAAAAGGGTTCTCGAGCATGCAAAAAATAAAGGCTGTAGATGAGGAGATTCTCAATCCCAGATAAGATACATATGTATGTACATACATAGTTTTGTTTATAGAATGATATATGTATATTGATCGGTTTGGGATGAGACTTTTCTATTTGCAACCATTGCGAATCATATTATTGCACATAAAGTAATATGTAGTATATATTCTTGATCAGCGCAATGAGGTGATAGTGATAGTAAAGTGAGAAATGTTAGCTATAGTAAGTTAGGTTCTTTATTTTACAGATTATAGTGTTTCTTAAGGATTTTTAAATGTGATAAACAGGTTAAAGAAGATTCTCTACCTTTTTTTTGCACTAAAAACTAGAATTTTAAGCAAAGATAAAAGTTGAAATGGACAAAAGTTTATTTGGTCTAAATTTCAAACTATTAAGATCAACTGCAAAATCGAACATTCTAATAAAGACATCCGAAAATGTTTGAAAAAGATAAACAATTTTAGTGTTATTATTTGCTTACATAATAAATTTGTGTACTAACATTAGATTACAAAAGAATATATATATAACCCATTCAAGTAATCGAATGTAATGAGAATTTGGGAAAATATATGATTGAAATTTATTGTATCGTTATCAGACTGAGATTACAGAATAGATTTTCAAAGATTATTAACTATTAAAGATAAATATGTTTGAGAGATAATAGAAACTATATGAAATTGTACAGGTAAAAGATAGAATTCTACATTATTAAAGATAAATTACATTAAATAAACTAATATTTATATAGTATTTTAATGAGAAAATTGAAAAATATATATAGAGAATTATAATATTTTCAGTAGATTTACTTGATAAATTTAATTTTTGTTTAGGAACTTTTGTTTATTTTATGATAGATTGAAATTTAATAAATTTGCATTTGTTTATCGTTTATCAGAAAATATGAACCCTTTGTTTCTGTAATCTTAGTTAACTCAGAAGTGTCGGCTTTGGAATCAAGCTTCTATATGTTCATACATATCTGTAGTAGGACTCTTTGAAAAGAATAGAGATTGAAAAATTTCCTTTTTTGTTTTGTTTTGTAAAAGTATTGTATTAACGTGGGTGAAATATAATGAATAATCTGGGTTATCTAATCGAAACGCATAAACATTTTGATGATAGCGACCCTAAAAAACCATGCAGGCCAAATGTAAACTCTGCCAGACGGTCGAACATCTATTCATACATACTGTACATATATATACATATACATTTTGCGGCTTTTGGCCATTCGGAAATGATAACAACAAAATGAAACTAACAGCAATAAACAAAAGAAGGGAAGAAAACGTAATACTATTGGTAATTCGATATAATAATTATGAATAAATTTATTATTAACATATTTAATTCGATTTCCATGTATGCGATAAATTTGTTGAAAACTTACAATCAAAGTCACGCTGACAGATTTCAAGCATTCAGTTATCAATTGATGAAATATTGGACAAATTGATGAAAGAGAGGAGAGTTTTTTTGCCAACTTGAAATATATATCTATTAAAGTTGATGAACCCCATTGAACTTTTTCTTAATTTGCATAGAACTCAATTTCAATTGGTGGATTTCAATTAAGTCGAATTGTAACTGGTTTTCACCACAGCAAAAGAAAGGCAAACATAGGAACAGCTGTTGGAGGAGTATCTCTTGCTATGGAGCATTGCGTGAGCTAATTGACATAAAGTATCTATAGGAGACACACATACAAAGACAGATACGTATGAACAAAACATAAATTTCCATTGCTCTGACAATTTTTCCACGGCAAACACACATACATACACACACACACACAAACAAACACAGCTATACATATATAGGCATATTATGAAAATAAAAATAAAAAGAGAAAGAGAGGGTGAGAAATAAATTTTCCTTGATATTTTTGGTCTGTCAGCTGCACAGAGACTTTTAGTTTTTCGTTAATAACCTCTGATTGACCTTGAAAATATGTGTGTCGGACAAAATATATATGAATCTAGATACATATGTTGGAATATAACAAATTGTTAGTAGACAGTTTTCACAAATTAGTTAAATTGAAAATATTTATGACTCTTTGAATGAATTCTACATATATGTACATACATATATGTATATTTGACAGTTTTTTATGCTTCTTTCCAAATTGTTAACTGGCGATCAACAATTAATAGAAACATTTTCTATCTATTGGATAAGAATTGAGAATGATTTAAAGCTGACATTCAGGCAAGGACAAAAAGCAACAACAACACCAACAACACGAGCAATAAAAAAAAGCACGCTTAAAGCACGTGCTGTAGATGTGAAATAACAACAGCCAACCAGATACAAAATTGTATTTTGTGTATCTGATGGATACGTTTGAGCTTTACCAGTATTGAAGCAGAAAAAACAAGCAAGTAAAAGTTACTCGATACACCTGAGCCCAAACAGAGTTATAGATAATACGATTTCGAATGATAAAGTGCAATAATTGCTATTATATGAAATATATATATGTAGAAAATGCATATAGTTAACAGATTAGATCATAAGATTGATGGGTATAACATATATATTTCCATTTAAACAAAAAGAATAGAAGCTTTTTCGATGTACATACATATATACTGAATAAATAGTTTTAGTTGACCGGCTTTTGGGACAAATTTCGCATCGTAAATGTTGCAGTGAAAGTATCTCAATTAATTTGGCCCAAAATTCACACGTTTTTGGCATTGATCCCAAAAACATTAAAACAGTTTTGCGGGCAATTACATATATGTACCAAAACAAATGATAATGAAATATTTGCACAAACCAAATAAATAAATATACAAGAAAAACAAAATAAAAAGAAAAAACAAAAGAGAATGCAGTAAACTGCATTCACTCTCCTTTTCTTTTCTTCTCTGTGCCTTTATATCTCTTATAAAACAGAATTTTGGGTTAAAGCACATGAAGCAATAAATTAGCACCCAAAAAAAGAGGGGTAAAAAAATGTCGTAATAGACAGAAAAATTTTTGGATTTTTTCTTAAATGAAAATTGATTGGTGAAAAGCCTCTGAACAGGATAATCAATATTAAGACAAGGTCCACGCCCACGTTGGAGATTGTCCCCACACTCTGACTTCACTTTGAACTCCTTCACTTGGAAGTTGGCACTTACCTTGGGATCCTTTTCATAGTAGTGCTGCTGTGTACGGATCCAACGACCAACCATGTTGTCCTTGACCGTATTGGCCAAAGCAAAATAGTAATCACGCAATGTCGACACATTACGATCCTTGACCAGGGTGTAATGCAAATGACGATTGAAATTCTTTTTCACCTCCGTCACATTGCCAACCTCGGCAATGCCGCGCACTGAGATTTGCTTGCGACGATCCGCGTCCGATTGTGGCTTCGACATATTGCTTTATCCTTTCTTTACTATATAATATATACTCCGTAGTATTTAAAATCGAAAAAATTTCTCACTTTCTGTTTGCCCAAATCGAATAAGGAGACCGCAACCGTTCAGACGACCGTTCACTGCAAACTCCGGAGCACTTCTCAAAAAAAAACAACGAAAATTATAATTATAGTAGTCAAAGCTTTTCAGTAAAATGAAAAAAGCTTTCTCTCTTTCTTGTTCTCTTGTAAACAATCGAATCGTACCGCTGCCGCTGATGTTGCCGTTTCTTATCAGGTTTTTTTTTTATTTTGGCTTTGAGTTTGTGTCGGTTTGCCTTTGAGCTTAGCCAGCGTTACTCACCAGAATTCCACTTGATAGTGGTTGACTCTTAATGCCTAATGCAGTTTTCCTTGCAATTGCATTCTCTTTTTGTTTTCAATCGCGCTCTCAAACTGTCGTCTTGGTTCTCTCTCTCTTTTTCTCTCTGGCCCAGTCACCTTGCTCGAAGGTCATAGTACATGCGTATTGTTTATGAATTTTTTTTTCGTACTTTTATGCTTTTTTTGAGTTGCCTGAAATAAATTTGAATGAGTGGCAACCTTAGAGTCGGAAGCTTCTAGAACAGCTGGCAAGCAATTCGAAAGCTTTTCTTAGCAGATGTTTTTGGGCGCTAGTTTAGAACAACTTGAAATTGACCGTTGAACATTATACATAGTATTTTTTTGTTCTATTTAATTGCCTAACTTTTGTATTGTTTATTACCAGAATAGCCACCAATTAATGAATACTCAGTTTAATGTTCACTTTATGTATTTATATTTTATTTATTATATCTTCTTGTTTTGTATTTATACCTTCTTGTTTTATGCAAGTGCCTGTACAAAGTTCACTAGACGACTTTACTACAAAGAAGGGATCGAGTGCATCAGAATTGAAAGTGCTTTCCAGTATTCTGCCGATGTAGCTTTTGCCTTCTATGGATGGAATTATCGATATTCAATACACCTCCTCAAAAGATGCATTGACAATTGGTTGTTAGTATTACTATAACCTTAATAGACAAGTTGCATTTCTGTTCTAGGATGAAGGGAAAACCCAAAAAAACCTTAATCAAATCATTAGTTATTAATTCAATTACAAAAACAAAACTTATTTATCATTCAAACATTTTTTTAAACTTAAATTCATTTTAAATGTTAATTCAAAATATTAATTATTTCATCTTTAAGTACACATGTGGACAAAATAATAGGTGTGCCCCTTAAACTTAGCATCAAGTCAAAATTAAAATATAATGTTAAGTTCTAGAATAAAGAAACAATTTTTTTCTGTTAGGTAGTACTGCTCTGAAGAGAATTTGGTAAATGACCGGAATAATATTACTCCAAAACAAAAGTTTTAACTATTAAATGCTCCTAACCCAAAAATTGACCTGGACAGAACAATAGGTGTATTTCAGCCAAAATAAAAAAAAAAAAATATATTAAACAGTTTTTGAGTAACCGAAGGTAATATTTTTAAAAAAGATATCTAGAATGAAGTAAATAAAAGTTAATTGACAACATTTGAATAAGATTAGATGGGTCGTGGCGTTCCTTGCAGTGCGGGAGAAAGGAAACTTGTTAATCAACTTCTTGACGAGGGAAAAACGAATAAACACATTACCAGACTAATAGGACAGTCAGAAATTTTTCCAACAAATGCCTTAAAACCAAAAAAAATTGTGAGACACGTGGAGCTCCCAGGTTAACCTCAGAATCAGCAGATAGGCATACATTGACATTGGCTAAACGAGACCCCTTTATGTCATCAAGATCGATTTCCAACGAAATGGGCAAAGTGGTATCATCCCAAATCATTCCCCGACGTCTAGTAGATTCCAAGCTACCAGGGAGAATCGCTCGTAAAGTCCTTTTGCTTCGCATTGAAAATTTGAAGATGAGGAAAAGTTTTGCACAAAACCACAAATCATGGTGCGGATCAGAGGAAGAGCTAAAATGGTGAAATATCCTCTGGAGTGAAGAGACAACATTAAATCTGTTTGGCAATGACGCTAATAGAAATTTTAGAAGTCCAGAAGGCAAAGAACTTGATCCTAGATATACAAAAAAGTTTGTGAAGCACGAAGGCGGGAGCTTTGTGGTTTGGGGTTGTTTTTCTTGGTAAGGTGTCGGTCCGATTCATCAAATTGAAGGAATTATGGACAGATTCGGATACAAAGGAATATGAGGTAGTGCCATGCTACCCTATGCCGATTATAATAAGCCACTAAAATAGAAGTTTCAACAGGATAACGATCCTCAACAGTGTTCTCCAGTCGTGGACAAATGGTTCCAGAAAAATACCATTAACGTTTTTGAGTCGCCAAGTCAGTCGCCAGATCTGAATCCAATGGGAAACCATTAAGAACATCTTAAAAAATAACTATCCAAGACTACTTGCCAAAACAAGGACCAATTATGGGAAAATATCAAGGAGGCTTGGTACAACACTCCTGTGAAATTCCTTTGGAGGTTAATTTCGTCTATGCCGACAATATTTGAGAAAGTTATGAAGGACAAGGGCGGATATTCTGGATAATAATATAAATCAAAAAATTACACTAAAATATTCGAACATATTTCAGAAAAATTTAATTTTTTTAGTCGATAGGTTGAGCACACCCATTTTGTTAATCCTTTTTTTAAGTATTGCTTTTTTGGTTGCTATTACTCTTAGCTATGCCTAATATGAATAAAAATCAATTTTGTTAAGAAACATTTAAAAATATAGAAGTTATGGGCATTTTTGTAAAAAAAAAAATTCACACCTATTATTCTGTCCACATGTGTATATATAAACATTTTAGTTTGGAAGACCCAACTCGGGGCTTAGGGCCAAGAATCTAGCAGTGGGTAACGGCTTCGTTAAAATGTCGGCCAACTGGTGATCTGTTAAGAATAATTAATTTATTTTCCATTTGCTCTCTTAAAAAAAAAGTACTTTATATCAATATGTTTTGATCGTTTGTGACAAGTGGGATTATTAGCTATATTTATACAACCCTGATTATCCTCCATTATTTTTATTGGCTCGCTTAATTCAAACTTGATACTAGATATCAACGATTTTAACCATAAGGCTTCTCTAACTCTTTCAAACAATGCCATACATGTACATATATTCAGCTTCAGTTGAAGAAGCTGCTACTGAATTTTATTCCTTTGTATTCCAGCATATTAACCATGTGTCAAACATTTTGAATTAATATCCACTAGTACTTTTCTGTCAGTCTCACAACCAGCCCAATCAGAGACTACATATTTAACAATGGTATCTTTAAAATTTATATTTTTAACAAAGGCTAATTTTAAATCGACAGTACCCTTTAGATACCTTAATACTCTTTTAAGACCCTGGCATATTTCTTGATTATTATTATTGGTATATCTGCTTAGAATATTTATGGCTGTACTTAAGTCAGCACGAGAACATAACATTATATACATTAAAAACCTGGCAAGAATGACAGTTCTAGTGGAGAGCACGCGTAAGAGAGCAGAGTTAAGAGTTGGCATTGGGAGAGATGAGAGGGAGTCTTGTACGAGAAGCTGCTCAGTGCAGACGTAAATATTAAAAGCTCAACATAATTAAGTCTTAATAATAAGTTGTATCTTAAATATATTAAATAACCACTTATGCATATTACTGACACACCCAATTAGATTACAACAGGACGCATCATATTTTTCATCTGAATTCAAAGCTTCCTAATTAGGCTTACTCGGAAGAGGTGTACTAGCAGTATTACATTCTTCCATTTTAAACTTGTTTAAGACATCATTAATATATGCCGACTGACTAAGATATAGATTTCCGTTTTATATCAATGAAAGATCTTATATCAAGCAAATCTGTCATTTTAAATTTACTCATTAGATATGATTTCGAATTATTCATTGTATCGCTGCTCTCAGTTGCACTTACTAAATCATTCACGTACAAAACCACGTAAATATTTTTCAAAATATCCCCATGATCAAGAAGGTAGATACATCTATGTATGTATCTACAGCTCAATCAAGGAAACCCAAATCTTTTAGTGCTTTCTCAAAAACATCTTGCTAATTGCTTCAATCCATAAATTGATTTATTCAATTTGCATACTTTATTATTTTGTATACTTTAGGCCATCAGGAACTCTTATATATATTTCCTTCTTTAAAATACCATTAAAAAATGCAGTTTTTACATCCATGTGGTGGTTTATCTTTTAGTCCTTCACTCCTCCTTATTTCAGTTTTCTTTTCTTTCCCCAACAATCAATGTTGAATTGGCAATTGTTGTTGAATCACTAGGCTGTTTATCTGGTTTCAAATTATCAGATTTTTCTTCCGTACTCTTGTTCTGAAAATTTGACGCTCTTGATTCCGAATCGAAGTTCGGAAAGTCTTGTAGACCATCCATACTATCATTCTGGCTATTCTCTACCGGTTTCATACTATCTTTTTGAAACTCTAAGTCATTTACCACAGTCCTAGTCTCCATACCAAGCTCATCCACGATAACATCTCTTGCTACCAGAAATTTTCTCTCAGTTACATCCCACAACTTATAGCCATTCGGTGCTTAACCAACAAGTATATCCTTCAATGATTTATCATCAAATTTTCGTTTTCGCATTTTATTATGAATGTATATTGTTGACCCAAACATTTTTAAATATTTCAGATTAGGCTTTTTGCTGTGCCACATCTCATATTGAGTTTTCTTATGAATTAATGCTCTACTTGGAGTTTTATTGAGTAAGTATGTAGTTAAAACAGCTTCGCTCCAAAAACATCTATCTAACTTAGCTCCGCTAAACATTGCTCTGGCCTTTTCCGTCAAGGATCTTATAATGCGTTCAGATACTCCATTTCGAAGTGGTGTATGTGCAACTGTCAAGTGGTAGCTTATACCTTTTTCCACACAATAATCTCGCATTTCGTTAGACAAGTATTCTCTTCCATTATCTATATAAAGATTAACAATCCCCAAGTTAAAGTGGATTTCGCTTTTTGCGACAATATCTTTAAATGTGGAAAATATGTCAGATTTATACGTAATCGTATAAGTAACACAATAATGTGTGTATTGGTCGACAAATATTGCGAAATAGTTTTTCCTATCAATACTAGAAGGAGTTATGGGAACACAAACATCAGAATGAATTACAAATAAATGTCTTTTTATATGCTCCTTATTCTAGTCTAGCTTGTTTGCCATTTATACAGGCTACACACAAATCACTATCAAACTGCACATCTTTCAAAATTTTTATATCTAAAAACTTTATTCTAAAAACTTTATTTTATTAATGTGTCCCAGTCTTGCATGCCACAAACGATAATTTTTATTAATTTTAGACTCGGTTGCTAACGCTTTATGGCTAATTTTTATACCCTTGCAGAGGGTATTATAAAATTGGTCAGATGTTTGTAACGCATAGAAATATACGTTTGCGACCCCATAAAGTATATATATTCTTGATCAGCATCAACAGCCGAGTCGATTGAGACATGTCCGTCTGTCCGTCTGTCTGTTTGTTCGTGCGTTTTCGAACTTAAATTTTAAGCTACATGATTGAAACATGAAAAGTTAAGTTCCTTAATCGATGATGTAGGTTAAGTTTAAAAATTAGTCCGATCGGATAATTATAACCAGAGCTATTAACTAAAACGTGGAGGTACCTCGAGTAAAATAAGCAATTTTCTTTGGCAGCAGACAAACAAAAAAAAATTCTAAGAAATCTGCCGTACAAACACAAAAGACGCGAGTTCGAATCCGCGCGGGGTTAAATAAGAATTATATAAAATTATTGTTTTTTTGTTGTTGCATTTAAACTCAATTTTTACCCATTCACCCTACACCAAGTTTGAACAAGATCGGATAATTATTAAGGTTACAAATCAGTAATCAAATATGAAAGAAATTAATTTTATTTTAATGCTCACGCACACACATACATATGTACGTATGCAAAAATTCTTCACCACGCGGTGTGTGAGAGAGACAGAAATATTTGAGTTGTGTTCTTGCACAGAACGAAATTGAAAGAGCGAGATGCCATGCTTTTGCTATATATGTCGAACTGGCTTAAGTAAGTTAAATAAGCACGGTGGCGTAGTATGTAGAGTTCTTCTGCGCGATTTCTGGATATTTGGTGTTGGTTCAATTCTCGGTGAAGACAGTGAGATGAAGATATGTGTATTTTCTTCTTTTTTGTTTTTTTTTTTTTGTTAAACATTTATGCCAATTATTTTAAAATTTTTGTTTTTTAATTAAATAATAAAACAGTGAAGCTGCAAGGGTATACAAACTTCGGCAAGGCCGAAGTTAGCTTCTTTGATATTTAATTTAACAATAGGTACATTCGATACACACATACCTTCAAAAACTTCTTTTCCGTTCTTTGAGACTTTTACAACATCAGAATTAAATTCAACTTTCATGCGAACATCCAACATCTTAGACACAGAAAGTATATTATGTGGGACATCTTTGCAATATAACACGTTTTCCAGTGTAATATTTTCATTTAAATTGTTGCGTAGCCCTACTATTCCTTTAGCATTAGCAAGAATATATTCTCCCTTTTTAGTAATTGTTTTCTCAATTGGGCGATCCAAAGTTAGTTAATTGGCAAACAAGTTAATATCGTTGATCAGATGATGATCTGAGTCTCCAGAGTCAAATAGAATGATGGACCATATTCGTCTTTATAATTATTTGCCTGCCTCAATATAAACGCAAATCCCCTATCTGGTTGAGCAGTTGCTACCTGGGTTTGCTTTTTTTTTTCTTTGGTTTGCATAATCTTTTTTAAAATGATAAATTTAGACGGCTATTATCATCCGCATTCAGATTTAAGGATATTTCAGGAAGATGAACGGAACTGTTTTCCTCCATGTCAACTGACAAATTCAGAATGCTATCATCGTTTACATTGGTAGATATTTCAGGAAGATGAACGGAACTTTCGATAGAACCATCGTTAGTATCGATGGTTTTTTCCATCGATGGGAAAAATATCGAGTGGAGCAACCATCGATGGATTCCCAGCTCTAGTCGCGATCGTGTGCTTTTGGCGGCAATATCGCCTAACTTTGGCGTGGGTATCGCTTGCATATTGATTTTCGATTAGCGATTTTTCAACATTGTGTATTTGCGGGATATCAATATGGGGAAAATAATATGTAGTGGGAAAAAAACACGGGGAAAATAATATAAAGTGGGGAAATAATATGAGTAAAATAATATGAAGCGTTCTGATTGGTGATCCAACCAGAATATACATAAACCAACTGACAAGCAGTTCAGTTAATCCAAGAGCTTATATTTGCTCCAATTGGTTTCTTCCTATTGGAAATTTTTTAAGAGGAAAATAAAACAAGTTGATTTAAGAATTATATATTAAAAACTGAACAATTTATTGTCTTCAGTGACAAATTTAAAAACAATGTAGAAAATGGAAAACAAAAAAAAATATCTATTCTTTGATCAACGGATGAAGAGATAGTAACAAAACGGCGCTTTCGAATGCTGCCATCACCAACTCTTCCTGCGTTAATATATCGGTTATATTTGCCATCAATGATTTAACAACGTCCAAATGTCTAATAAATCATTGTTTGCGTAATTTTTCCGTATCGGTTTGTCTATATTCCATGATTTTTTATTATAAGCTTCTATGCGTCGAAGCATACAAATAATGTTCCCTACTTCAGGTACCACAGATGTGCGAAGATCTTCTGGAATTGCTTCAAGTCCTTTCTTCATTTCGCATTGATTGCCATTGATTTCATATATTGCGTTATAAACTTGCAGCATTCCCCGTTCTACAACTTTTCTAGGCAATAGTAAGCGTCGGAAATGCGTAACGTCATGTATGTATGTATGGAACAGTCGATCTAAATAATGTTCGCGCTTTGACTTTTGTTTTAGAATTGTCGAAGACAATGGCGACAAGATTGTCTGCCATTTTGACAACTGCAGTGCTTTCCACAAGGTATTGTATGACCTCTGCCACGAAATCACCCTTTACATTGCTGTTCGTAACTAGCCGGGCAAATAGTACGGCACTTCTTTGGCACTCCAAATCAGAAGCCATTGCCACAAAGAAACCCATGTGGCATGAACTTTGATTCTAAATAGGAATAAAAAAGAGAAAATAGGAAATGTAAGGGATGGAATGTATAACAAAAATATTGAAGTATTGAAAAATGAAGGAAAATTTAAAATATTCAAAATTATATATCCTCATATCATAAATTTTATCTAAATGTATATTCAAGGGGTTTTTAATCAAATTTTCTACCCCCAACAATCAAAATATAACGTTTGGTCTCTCTAACTATGCATTAATAAACTCAATCTATACGGGGACACTTATGTATTTCGTTCTTCTGTCTACGGATCTCATATTGATGTCCGTAAAGTTAGCGACGGTCTGTTAATGCCGAGTTAGCGACGGTCTGTTAATGCCGAGTTAGCGACGGTCGCTGTTAACCCACTGTTAACTTTTTTTGAATTTTTCAAATTCAATTATTTTGTTAATAACAAACTTTTTTGCACCAAATAAAGATTAAGCTTTTGGGCGGTTTTAAACATTGGAAGTATGAAAATTTTTACCATAAAAAATTATCCACTCACAGCTCGCGGATCGGGATGCACGGTAGTTCAAATTATCTTTTAGATATTTATTAATGTCCCCACAAAGTTTGATCAAAATCGTTGGGCCAGTTTTTGAGAAAATTCCATCCAAGTGGACCAACCTATGATTTTCGCCCATACAAAATTGGCAAAAAAATCAAGTTCATGTTGCTGGCCAAATAACGAGACTCACAGCTCGCGGCTCGCAATGCAATGCGCAATAGTTCAGTTTATGCTCCATAGATTTATAAATATCTCCACAAAATTTGATCAAAATCGTTAAGCCAGTTTTTGAGATATATTAAAAAATGTAAGCATGTCTTGGGTATGAAAATAATTACACATATGTGAGGGTACAAATTGGCGCCCAAGCAGTGTTAAAAAGCAGTTGGCAGGTGGAGTGAAATTTATTGGTCACACTTCTTGCTAAATAAAAATCGTCGTTATCTCTCACAGCTCGCAGATCAATATGCACGGTATCTCAAACGATTGGAAATGATTCAATATATAATCCCTGAAAACTTCATGCATTTTGTTGAACCAGTTTTTGAAAAATTTGCATTTTTCATTTTTTTGCTGATAATTCATAATTGACAGAATCTATCAGCGGAAAAAATGACATTTATTGGTCACACTTCTAGCGAAATAAAAATCGTCGTTATCTCTTGGGGGAAAATTCATAATTGACAGAATCTTTTCAGGAAAAAAAGATATTTGTTGGTCACACTTCTTGCGAAATAAAAAATCGTCGTTATTTCCCACCAGTGCTGACAGTTTGGCAATTTAGTGGCTAGATCTGACAACTTTTAAAAAAATTGCAACTTTTATTTTATAAATGCTATTAGCCACAGATCTAGCTATTTTTTTATTTTTTTTTGGCAATTTCAGCAACTTTAATCTAAAACTAGCAATTTTTATATTTTTTTTCTCAGGGATTTTGCATTTTGTTTACCTTTCTGTCATCGATTGCAAAATTCCGATTAATAGTGGTTCGGAACTTGTATTTGACTTAGCGGTTTAATTACATACATATACAGCGCTAACTCTTTACTTGTGATTCACAAGTTGTGAATGGTGATTGGAACAAGATGCCGAAAATTTATAAGCAACATTTTCGTGATGCCTGGCTGCAGGATGTACTTGAATATTTTGAATGTCAAGACATTGACAATATACTTATTCAAATTAACAAAATACATTTGGTCAAGTGGGAGTTTGTTGAGGATACTACCAAGTTTTGGGCGGAAGTCCTAAATTACAAAGACGCTGGCAACAACAATCCATTCAATGGCTTGGCAGGTTTGGACCTGCCATGGTCCAAAGCAGAAATTGAACGCATATTCTCACAAATGAATTTAATAAAAAGCAAATTACGCAATGCCATGAGCCTCAAAACATTAAATGCGATTTTGTATATAAGGTGAATTTTAAATTTAAATAGAAATACAAATTGAACGTATTAAACTTCGATCATTTTAACAGGTATGGACTACAACGACACGGAAAATGTTGCCATAATTATTCTCTACCACATGAGTACTTAACACAAATTACTGACAATGAGAAGTACACCGATGTATGTGAAGAAGCTGATGAACTCGATAGTATTTTAGGAATTCTGTAGTTAAATATAATTATAATTGTTTAAGGTTTATTAATTTAAGAGTTTTGAATTTTGATTTTTATTTTTGTACATCTTAATTTGTTAAAAATTAAAATAATGGGTTTAGCAATTTTTTGGTAATTTTTAAAAAAATTTTAGCAATTTTTGGCAACTTTTCTTCCCAAATCTAGCAATTTTAGCTTAAAAGATTCTGGCAGCACTGTTACCCACAGCTCGCGGATCAATATGCACGGTATCTTAAACGATTGATCATGAATCAATATATAACCCCTGAAAATTTCATGCATTTTGTTGGGCCAGTTTTTGACAAATTCGCATTTTTCATTTTTGGGGGAAAATTCTTAATTGTTAGTGCTAAGGGCCTTTTATTTTTGGTGCTAAGGGCCTTTTTCCATAAAGTAGGGAATGAAAATAGGGGGACCGCCAAAATTAAAGTATGGCAGCACCACAAATCTACAGCTTTCTTAGAAATCAAGATAAATTTCAATATAACAAAATCGGTAAGTAAAAAAATTTTTATTTTCCTGATTTATATTTATTTTTTTTGTGTTTAATAAATTGTTTTATTAATTATTATTTTCAGACCATAAATTTCAACATGGCTGCAGTGGAGGCCGGCCCCAAGCCCAATGAAGTGAGTTCACCCTCTCCGCACGAAAACAAGGGCTCCTATAAAAATTAAGAAGAGCAAAGGCGTTGGGCCAGGGAGTTGTCCTCCGAGCACGGGCTAGGGGTGAAAAGATTGCCAGCACCTCTGCCGCCCCCACCAACTCTACCGACGCCGCCACCACATCGGGAGATGACAAACCCGCTGCCTTCACCTCCGCTGCCACCAAAGGCGCACCATTAAAAAAAAATAAATAAATTAAAAAAGTAAAATAAACTTTTTTTTTTATTGCGAAGTTTTATAAGATCTGTTGAGAGACAATAATTAATATTTGTTGATTGAGATGAAAAATTTAATTCAGTTCAAATTCAGATATATGTATGTGATGGGCCGTCAGTCCTATGGAGGTAGGAATTAGAGAGCTGCATGAATGGCAAAAAAGGCACATTCGAATTAACTCAGTTTAAAATGAGTTGAGTTGAATTGAATGCGAAACGTCATGAATTTGAGTGAATGAATGCGCTCGCGAAAGACTCGGTCGCACAACATTTAACCGACAATAGACGAATTGAATGAGTGAGAATGCCGAAGAAATTTTCAACGCCAAATGAATTCATTCGAATGCCAAAAAAAAATTTTTTTTGTTTTTGTTTTCTGTAGGATAGAAAAGATAACGAAATGATGTCTGTGCTATAACTCGAGTTCATTCGGGTGTCTTCGCTCTGCCAAATATTTCATTTCGTTTTAAGCTTCATTCATAACTCATTTCTTTGAATGCTGTAGGTATAAGACTTAAAGCGCACTTATACTCATACGCACTCACTCAATTCAATTCGAATCCATTCAATTTTTCTACGTAGTGAGTGGAGTCGTGCAGCTCTCTAGTAGGAATAGAACATAAAGCGGGTGTCAGTCTTCTTGTGTGGGTACTGTTGTCCAACAGTTCAAGCCTCAAGAGGTGAAGCTCGCTCAGCCTGCGGATTTCTTTCTTTAGGTAAGGGATGTTCAGGTCTCTATGTAGTACCGAGTTTTTGACATATGGGGGAGCATTTACGATTCGTCCAGCACTTTGTTTTGAAACCGCTGAAGGATTTCGATGTTAGAGTGGGATGCAGAGCCCCAGATTTGGATGCCGTACGTCCACACGGGCTTTATGATGGTCTTGTTTTAGTTTAAATAGAAGACCCTTGTGCCAGACTCGATCAAAGGCCTGTTTTACATCTAAAAAGACAGCCGAGCAGTACTCTCTATTCTCAAAGGCCAATAGAATTTTTTCCACTATCCTGTGACATTGTTTAGGCGTGCCGTGATGCATCCTAAATCCGAATTGGTGCTCAGGAATAATATTTTTATCTTCTATCATAGGCAGCATTCTTGCCAGAAGTATTCTTTCAAATACATTTGAGAGTACTGGCAGAAGACTGATTGGGCGGTAGGAGGATGTTTTGTGTTCTGCTTTGCCTTCTTAACCAGACCCTACGTAGGCGTCTTTTCTCTCTCAGCAAGTTGGAGATTTCGTCAGACATGATGAAGTTGTCTCTGCGATTAACTCTGTTGTTAATATGCATAGAAGGAGGTGTACAAAACGTTGCAGCTTCGTGAATGCCATTTGTGAGCATCTCAACAGCTTCGTCAATGACCTCTGCTGTGACCATTGGGGCTTCCAAGTTGATTAACTGCTCCAGCCTGGTAGCAAACTGTTGTAGGTTGGATAAAATAAAATGATAATTTATATATGGGCATTTCCTAAACTGGCGTGACGTTACGTTCGCACGATTGAACTTAAAAAAAATATGAAAAAGACGGATTTGAGAAAAAGTTTTTTCATATATTGATAGTACTTATGTAGGACTATATTCACAAAAAATTTTATAAGAATCGGGTGTAAGGGTTTGATTTGATAGCCAAAGTAAGACCTGGCGTGACGTTACGCGCACGAAATGGTGTTTCTGACTTTCACTAACAAAATTGCAAAACTCTGCGAATCGGCTAAGATTTTTTGGGTTAATATTTTTTTGTAATGTTGCTAAATAACACAAGTTTATTTTTCAATTTAAACAATCAAAAACAAATTCATAGTTTTTTGTTTTTTATTCAAATTCTAAATCTGGCGTGACGTTACGAAAATTTCCAAGGGAAATTTTTTTTTTATTTGATCTGAAAACAAACGAAAAACAAAAAACAAATTGAATATATTTTTTTATCAATAATTTTATTGAAACCGTGTTAATTAGAATGAGAATATTGGCAATGCCATACTATATATAAAAATATTATATATTATTAATTTTTCTAGAAAATGCAGTTTCAGCTGCTCTTAGCTGTTGATCTTCTCCACATAAGAGAAAATGCATCCGATGCATATCGGGTATTTTTCGCAAATTCTTCCATTTTTCCTGCAGAAATGGATAAATTTCATTTACTTGTTCGGTAGAAACGTATAAAAGTTTGATTTTAAATACGTTGTTCACAGCACATTCGTAAAACGAAAAAGCATTGTCTAATATAATGTTTCTTGCTTTTACCAGTTGCCAAACTTTTCGTTTTATGGTTGCTCCAACCCCATCGACTGCACCTTTGCCATGAGATGTGGTAAAATAATTCCATTCTAATATACTGCAATTAAATGCAGAAACCAAGTCGGGTAAGCTTCGACAGGTGCATCCATCCGAAAAAATATAAATGTTGCTAAATTGTCCGTGATCTGTTTTAATTCTCTCAATAAGTGTTGTCAAAAAAAAAAAAAATAAACATCAAACTTATTGTGAGTGAGTTTGTCACTAATAATACCAAAAGACTTTACTCCTGTAGCAAGCCAAGCAACGGCAGTGAAAATTGTTGCTTGTCGATAATTGAAATGGGCGCTCTGTATCTCATTTTGACAAAGTAATCTATAGTTCTCTGCAAAATCAATTTGCAGGATTAAGTCATTCGCCCCAATATTTTTCTTTTTTAAATCAAAATACTTTTGCTAACAACGTTTAATAAAAAATTGGCGTTTGAAAGACTGCAATTGGCCATTTAGTTCATACAAGCCGTCTGATAAAGAACCTTCGGTATGTGTTAAGATTATCCGGTCTTCCACTTTGCGCAAGTGTTTCCATTTTATATTTGTATCCATTAATGAAAAGTAATATAATGGCACGATATCATTTTTGACATCTTGAACACAATTAAGGCAAACTCCAATCATACACTTTTCATTTACAATATTGCAGCACACAGTTTTCAGAAAAGACTCAATGTCGGAGGAAAATGATTTTATAATCTCTGCAGTGCCTTCCAAAATAAATGCAAAATTAGCATGGTACTTACACACACACACACATGTTATGTGGTAGTTTAGTCGATAGCTGCACATTCTTCTGTCTCAAACTATAAAAAATAGACATACTAACATAGTCATTAGGGTTTTCCTTTTTGTAGATTGCATAGGACTCCGAAACGGTTAGCAACAAGAAGCGCTTGGCTATTATGTTACCATCAACTGTTAGGGTATCCTTCCGCCCTGCAGCTTGAATACTAATATAATCTCGCGAATAGAATTCTGATACGCACTTTTGTTTTTCTTGAATCTTTAAATTGGACCCTTTCTGCGTAACTTGGCCACTTGTACAATATTTTTTGTTAAGTGTTTCAATTATTTGAGATTTTCTTTGCAAGTCAACCGGTAAAGCATTTTCTATCTTCTTTAAAGCTTTCCCAAAAGATTGTTTGCTTTTATATGCACGATTTTCAGTGAAACAATCATTTTGATCCCTTTCGCTTTTTTTTTTTTTTTGATGCGATATTGTTGCTGCCTTTTGTAGTTTTTTGTTTTTGCAATTTCTCTCCTTGGGTCATTGGATAGAGCCGACAACCTTTTTCTATACCGAGACGCCCTTTCTTTTGCCTTTTCCCGGTTTGTCTCCAGCCTATCTGAGTCCAGTTTTATTCTTTCCCTGTATTTTTGGTTTCAATTGAAGAATTCATCTGTTTACATGGTACCCAATGGTTAATATTTTTGTATATAAAAAAAAAAAGTACTCACAATCTGGCGTGACGTTACGGATGTTTGGAATGAAAAAAAAAAGGAACGGTTTGTTCGATCTCAGATTTTTTTTTTATTTAACAAGTTAACTGAAACTTGCTTTGAAGTTAAAGTTTCACTTAATTTCTGCCGTCAGCTTCGAAGTAACAAACAAAAGTGTGTTTTTTTCTGGCGTGACATTACATTAGAACATTGCCAAAAGCAAATTGAAATTTTACCGTAAGTTGTTACATCTTTGCTATTCTGGATTTCTTTTCAACAAATTGCAGCGGTAAAGAAAGTTTTGCAATAAGAGTAATAATGCACAATTACTCTTAATGCTGAAAAAAATTATTTATACGATGCTCTTAAAAATAATCAAAATAGGCAATATACTTGAACTTCAAAGCTCGACATCTTGCCGTTGGAACTTCGAAAAGCTTTAAACCTTTCGATTTATTAAAATTTGATCTTTCTTCTTTCATAATAAACTAAAAAAAATTACGTAAGTGAACTTTTAATTTTTTGGGTTGAGGTTGACCTTTTTTAGGAAATGCCCATATGTATGTACATATATGAATACTATCATGAATTTATTTTTTTTGAGAGGAGGGTAAATGGGTATGTTAAATTTAATTTTCAATTCAGTTCATAATATCAAAAAAGCTAACTTCGGCTCTGCCGAAGTTTGTATACCCTTGCAGCAAAATAATTGAAAAAACACATCTAAAAATTTTCACTTCTTCACCGAGCAATTGAACACACTACACCAGCGTCCTTACTTACTACCGTAAGCTAATTCGACATATGTATGTATGTACAGTGGAACCTCGATATAACGAACTTCGTTATAACGAAAAACTCAATATTACGAATTATTATTTAAGTCCCTTGAAAAAACCTCGCTTTTACGAAGTTTTTCATACAAAAATGCTCCATAGCTATTACGAAGAATTTCTGAGTCTGAAAGACTCTATATAGCGAAGCAATTTTTCGAACACCTCTATACAACGAAAATAAAATAAGGCAAAATCAAATTTGTGGCAAGCCGTTACAGTTCCGTTATCCCAAACTTCAGCATAACAATGTCTTACCTTAATTGTTTCTATACAACGAAGTGAGAAGAAAGCAAAGAGAACGTTATCACTGCCAAAGGAGCTCAACAAATGGTTGAAAAGCTCCAAATTTTGTTGAGGCGCAGGAAGCTGTAGTATTTTAATAAAAGCAAATTGAAAAAATGTATAATTATTTTGTATATCCACCATACTTCAGTGCAGATCTATCATTATTTTAATGTAAACAGGTAAAAACAGGTAATTTATAACGAATTTTCTTTCAGATTTCTTTAAATTTCATTTTACCAAGGTTTTACAAATATGTACATATAGCGAAACAATAGATATAACGAACAATTTTCTGGTTCCCTTCAGATTCGTTATATCGAGGTTTCACTGTATATGCAAACCCATTGCATCTAGCTCTTTCAATTTCGTTCTGTGTAAGAACACAACTAAAATATTTCTGTCTCTCTCACACACCGCGTGGTGGTTGAATTTTTGCATATGTATGTGTGTGCGTGAGCATTAAAATACATTTAATTTCTATCAAATATGATTATTGATTTGTAACCTTAATAATTATCCGATCTTGTTCAAACTTGGTGTAGGTGTAGGCAAAGCAAAACACAAAACATCCTCCTACCGCCCAATCAGTCTTCTGCCTGTACTCTCAAATGTATTTGAAAGAATACTTTTGGCAAGAATGCTGCCTATGATAGAAGATAAAAATATTATTCCTGAGCAATTCGGATTTAGGATGCATCACGGCACGCCTGAACAATGTCACAGGATAGTGGAAAAAATTCTATTGGCCTTTGAGAATAGAGAGTACTGCTCGGCTGTCTTTTTAGATGTAAAACAGGCCTTTGATCGAGTCTGGCACAAAGGTCTTCTATTTAAACTAAAACAAGACCATCATAAAGCCCGTGTGGACGTACGGCATCCAACTCTGGGGCTCTGCATCCCACTCTAACATCGAAATCCTTCAGCGGTTTCAAAACAAAGTGCTGGACGAATCGTAAATGCTCCCCCATATGTCAAAAACTCGGTACTACATAGAGACCTGAACATCCCTTACCTAAAGAAAGAAATCCGCAGGCTGAGCGAGCGTCACCTCTTGAGGCTTGAACTGTTGGACAACAGTACCCACACAAGAAGACTGAAGAGAAGGCACCCGCTTTATGTTCTATTCCTACTAGAGAGCTGCACGACTCCACTCACTACGTAGAAAAATTGAATGGATTCGAATTGAATTGAGTGAGTGCGTATGAGTATAAGTGCGCATTAAGTCTTATACCTACAGCATTCAAAGAAATGAGTTATGAATGAAGATTAAAACAAAATGAAATATTTGGCAAAGCGAAGACACCCGAATGAACTCGAGTTATAGCACAGACATCAGCGTTTGCATAAACTACTCTGTAGCAGCAATAGCAATAAAAATTGTGCTATGCTCTCGCTACCGCTCTCATTTTTGACGAGAGCCGTAGCAGAGCCGTAGCCTAACAATAAAAAGTTTGTGCTCTGCTATGCTCTAAGTTTTGTCTCGTCAAAAACTACAGTTGTAGCGAGTAGCACAAAAACAAATGATGCGCTACGCTCTGCCGTAGCGGTAGCAGAAAACAGATAGCGAAAGCGATAGCTGAAAACAGAGAGCGAGATGAAATCATAGCAAGATGAGATCAGAGCCAGATGAGAACATAGCGAGATGATAACAGAGCGAGATGAGAGTAAAACAAATGTGCGAGAGCGATATGAGCAGCAGCAGATCTTTTTTGTGTTTGTTTTTACTGCAATTTTTGGTCGGTTTTCGAAATGCACCGTTACTTTTTTCATATTGCTTTGTAGTAGACTGAAAATTTGGCACTTTAAAGTATTGATTCAATGTGCAAACATGCCACCGCAAAAAAAGAATTTTAATATTAGTAAATATTTCGATGCAAGTGATGACGATCACGTTAAATGCAAAAAATGCGAACGACTTTTAAAAAAAGATCGTGTTTTTAATTTAAAAAAGCATTTATTGTTGCACGAAATTCAAATCGATGATAAAGGAAGTGAGATTAGTGATTCTGTTGCCACTTCTAAAAATTTAAAACATCAACTAGTAAAAGTGAAAATCAACAGAAAAACATTAATTCGGTCATATATTGGCCTTGTAACTGAAGAAAGCATTCCATTCCATGTGCTTAATTCAATTAATATGCGCAATATAATTGACCCCATATGTCAAGGGCTTGAAACAAAACATGGTATAAATTTTAAGTTGAATGGAAGTAAGTGCAAGTCTGTTCTTAAACACGTGGCAGAGAATGTTCGACTTGAAATAAAACAAGAGAGTAAAAATCGCCTATTATCTTTAAAAATTGATAGTGCAACGCGGCTTGGGCGTAATATTTTTGGCATCAGTGCACAATTCATAAGCAAAAATGAAATAAAATCGCAAATTCTTGGCATGGTGGAACTTAAAGGAGCTGACTCCAGTAAATCTAAAAATCTTGCTAAGGAAATTATTTCTGTTTTAGATAATTACGAAATATCTCTGAGCCAAATCGTATCAATAACATCGGATAATGGGGCCAATATGTTAAAAACTTCAAAAATTTTGTCACAAATGTACACAAGCGATGAAGATTTGGACGAAACTTTTATTGAGCAAAAGAACATTGAGTACACAAGACAAATTGATAATTTTGAAAAAACCGAAAACATGTTTGTGGCTGATATACAAATATGCCGATGTGCAGCCCACACTGCACAGCTTTGTGCACTTGATGTTACCAAACACACGGTTATAAAGAAGTGTTTATTTCAATGCCGCAACCTTACAAAATACATTCGAAAGTCTTCAAACGGCTACCGTGATTTATTTGAACTTAAAAATTTTAAATTACCTCAATTGGATTGTCCTACAAGATGGGGATCAACCTTCAACATGGTTGAAAAGCTTAACAACGCAAAAAGTATATTGGATCTTATCGAAACTGTGGAAAATCAGACAGAAGAAGAAAATTTCGAAGCAAATGACGCTTTATGGGATTTTATGGAGTCCTATATCACTATTATGGCTCCACTACAAAAGGCAATAGTTCAGTTCCAAGCAGAGCAGTTACATTACGGAAATTTTTATGCTGTTTGGCTAACTTGCAAACTAGCCACTGATCGACAAACTCTTCAAATAAGGATTCAATAATTTCTATAATTGCAAACAATCTTCTTCAAAGTATGGAAGCACGAACCAAAACATTAGTGTCAAACGTGGGCTTCGACGCTTGCCTTTATTTGGACCCCAGATTTCATCATATTATAGACAATTCACAAAAAGAAAGAGCAATTGATTTTTTAAAGACATTGTGGGAAAAAATTAAAATTTTCGGTCCCAATCCCAGTATGACATATTCAACTAATTCATTGGATACGGACTCTGGACACACCAAAGACAATAATTTCGAGCTATTAGACGATTTTTTAAGTGCTAGTATGGTTGTTCCAAATGAGTCAACTAATGTCTATGCAAAGATTGAAACATTAAAGTTACCAGTGATGAAAGCGAATACAGATGTTTTATGTTTCTGGAAATACAAAAAGTCAACCGATCCCGAACTTTATGCCCTAAGCAAAGTATGTTTTGCTATACCGCCAACTCAAGTAAGTATTTGTGTTTTAATAAATACAAAATAAAGATAAAAACAATATATACATTTCTTTACACTTGCAGGTTACAATAGAGAGAGCGTTTTCCTCGTTGAAACTGGTGCTGTCCGATAATCGAAATCGATTAAGTCATGAGACTTTGGAGAACATACTTTTAGTTAGGCTTAATTCGAATCATTTAGATAGTGCTATCAACAATTTAAGTTTATTTGAAAATGAAGATTAGTAGATGTTTATGTAGTATAAGTTCGTTATAAGCTTTAATTTCTAATTTCGTGACTGAAATAGGTTTTTTTTTATTTTTTTAATGTCTTTATTTGAAAATGAATATAAATAAAGATTTTTATGTAGACTAAGTTCATTATATTTTCTTAGTAACTGAATAAAATGTTTTTTATTATTTGATTTCTGTAACTACCCAATTTATGCCTACGTTAATATAACATCGACCAAAAATTGCAGTAAAAACAAACACAAAAAAGATCTGCTGCTGCTCATATCGCTCTCGCACATTTGTTTTACTCTCATCTCGCTCTGTTATCATCTCGCTATGTTCTCATCTGGCTCTGATCTCATCTTGCTATGATTTCATCTCGCTCTCTGTTTTCAGCTATCGCTTTCGCTATCTGTTTTCTGCTACCGCTACGGCAGAGCGTAGCGCATCATTTGTTTTTGTGCTACTCGCTACAACTGTAGTTTTTGACGAGACAAAACTTAGAGCATAGCAGAGCACAAACTTTTTATTGTTAGGCTACGGCTCTGCTACGGCTCCCGTCAAAAATAATAGCGGTAGCGAGAGCTCAACGAAATGCTACGAAATAGCAGAGCATTTTCAAACGCTGACAGACATCATTTCGTTATCTTTTCTATCCTACAGAAAACAAAAACAAAAAAAAATTTTTTTTGGCATTCGAATGAATTCATTTGGCGTTGAAAATTTCTTCGGCATTCTCACTCATTCAATTCGTCTATTGTCGGTTAAATGTTGTGCGACCGAGTCTTTCGCGAGCGCATTCATTCACTCAAATTCATGACGTTTCGCATTCAATTCAACTCAACTCATTTTAAGCTGAGTTAATTCGAATGTGCCTTTTTTGCCATTCATGCAGCTCTCTAATTCCTACCTCCATAGGACTGACAGCCCATCACATATATCTGAATTTGAACTGAATTAAATTTTTCATCTCAATCATGTAACTGCAACAAATATTAATTATTGTCTCTCAACAGATCTTATAAAACTTCGCAATAAAAAAAAAAGTTTATTTTACTTTTTTAATTTATTTATTTTTTTTTAATGGTGCGCCTTTGGTGGCAGCGGAGGTGAAGGCAGCTGGTTTGTCATCTCCCGATGTGGTGGCGGCGTCGGTAGAGTTGGTGGGGGCGGCAGAGGTGCTGGCAATCTTTTCACCCCTAGCCCGTGCTCGGAGGACAACTCCCTGGCCCAACGCCTTTGCTCTTCTTAATTTTTATAGGAGCCCTTGTTTCGTGCGGAGAGGGTGAACTCACTTCATTGGGCTTGGGGCCGGCCTCCACTGCAGCCATGTTGAAATTTATGGTCTGAAAATAATAATTAATAAAACAATTTATTAAACACAAAAAAAATAAATATAAATCAGGAAAATAAAAATTTTTTTACTTACCGATTTTGTTATACAGTCGAATCCCGATAATTCGTACCCCGCTAAATCGAAAACCTTAATGTTTCGTAATAAACTGCTGGTCCCTTGAAAAAACTTCGTTAATTCGTATAAATTCCATGTAATTTGGTCCCCTCGCTAATTCGAAATTTTTTTGCCCGCTCAGCGAAGATTTTGCCTCTTATAAATCGTAATTTCGTTTCGAAACCTCTTTTAATTCGTAATGTTTGATTTTGTTGCGAGTGAAACAACCGTTAGGTCTCGCAAACTGTTATGCGTGGCGCCTGTATGTCGCTTCAAATGCGAAATTTCGTTGTTCGTTCATGGGTTTTACATTAGTTTGCTCATTACTTTTGAAGCGTAAAGATTATCAAAATGTCAAGCAAACGTTCTCATAAAACACTTTCAATTTTACAAAAACAAGACATCATTTCAGCTATTGATAATGGAGCAAAAAAAATTGACGTGGCAAAACAATTCGGAATTGCTCCATCAACATTAACTTCAATTCTTAACAGGAAAAAATTTATTATGGAAACATCCGCACGCAGTAAAATAAAGCGTCAAAAACCACCTGAACATCCAAAGGTAGAAAAGTCTCTACTATTGTGGCTTACAAAATGAGTTTAAATGTACGCTATTAACAGCAATGCAAATTTCTTACAAAGCCTGGAAAAGCGTTAGCGTAACTTGTATTCAGAACTGCTTCAAAGCTTGCGGTTTTATAAAAACGCCACTAAATGACAATTTAATGGAGGAAGATCTATTAAGCACGAATTTTCCCCGGGAAAAGGAACTTTTTGAAACCTTTGAAAATCCTGGCTCTTTTGACGACTATGTAAATGTTGACAGAGATGTTGCTGTATGCTTCAATGATATGACTGATGACGACATTTTGGAGGAAGTTGCATCTGACAGTGATGGGGACGACAACGAAGATGATGGCGCGGATAATGAGCCAATTCTAAGACTTTATTTTTTAAATCATCCGAATGTTCCGGATTATGTTTTTGATCACTTAATAACCTTAGATAACTCAATAGAGAAAATAAGTGAAAAGAACATGAAACAATCAAAAATTACAAGCTTTTTTAAATCCTAATTTTTGTTGATACGTAGTACGTATGCTTAATTTTATAAGGAAATTTGTATCAGGAATACTTTATGTTTATTAAATTGTTTAAATTGAAACGAGAAATGTTACGTTATGTAAAAAGGAATGCCTATTTTATTTTTAAATTGATTAAATATCTGAAATGACTTGAAATATAAAACCTCTTGAATTCGTTATTTTAATCTATTTGAACCCCGTTAAATAGAAAACTCGGTAAATCGTAAACCTCTGTAAATCGTAAAGAATTCTGTTCCCTTGCAATTTCGAATTATCGGGACTCGACTGTATTGAAATTTATCTTGATTTCTAAGAAAGCTGTAGATTTGTGGTGCTGCCATACTTTAATTTTGGCGGTCCCCCAATTTTCATTCCCTACTTTATGGAAAAAGGCCCTTAGCACTAACAATTAAGAATTTTCCCCAAAAAATGAAAAATGCGAATTTCTCAAAAACTGGCCCAACAAAATGTATGAAATTTTCAGGGGTTATATATTGATTCATGATCAATCGTTTAAGACACCGTGCATATTGATCCGCGAGCTGTGGGAAATAACGACGATTTTTTATTTCGCAAGAAGTGTGACCAACAAATGTTGCATTTATTCCTGAAAAGATAATGTCAATTATGAATTTTCCCCCAAAAATGAAAAATGCGAATTTCTAAAAAACTGGCCCAACAAAATGCATGAAATTTTCAGGGATTATATATTGAATAATTTCTAATCATATATTTAAAAATATATATCATTTGGCCAGCAACATGAACTTGATTTTTTTTGCCAATTTTGTAAGGGGGAAAATCATAGGTTGGTCCACTTGGATGGAATTTTCTCAAAAAGTGGTCTGACGATTGTG
Organism: Drosophila austrosaltans; assembly: GCA_035045865.1. Taxonomy (NCBI): domain Eukaryota; kingdom Metazoa; phylum Arthropoda; class Insecta; order Diptera; family Drosophilidae; genus Drosophila; species Drosophila austrosaltans. The sequence goes on from JAWNOQ010000200.1 coordinate 9,413,223, forward strand.
GTCAAACTTTGTGGAGATATTAATGAATATCTGAGGGTTAATCTGAACTACCGTGCATCCCGAGCCAAGAGCTGTGAGTGGAGCTATGCTCCAAAATGTGGGGACCTCATTTTTTCATGGTCCAAATTTTCATACTTCCAATGTTTAAAACTGCCCAAAAAACAATTATATTTATAGATAAAGCTATTATTAATGAATTTAATCTTTATTTGGTTCAAATAAGTTTATTATTAACAAAATAATTCAATTTTAAAAATTAAAAAAAAGTTAACAGTGGGTTAACAGCGACCGTCGCGACGGTAACTCGGCATTAACAGGCCGTCGCTAACTTTACGGACATGTGTGCATGTGGTGTGGCGTTGCAGCTTAAAAGAATATTGAAATTAAAATCAACGAAACTAGAAGGATGGATGAACATCGAGAACGTTGTCCTAATGATTTTGTCACATTTGTAATGATTTTGTCACATTTAACATTTCTAACACTCGATAATTCGTAATATTTTAAGAGTCCCTTGAATTTCGAATTAACGAGAGCCGACTGTATATAGTATTTTTATTGTTCTATTAAATTGCCTAACTTTTGCTTTTATATTTTTACTTTTAAAAAAGCCGTTAACTTGAAAGAAAGTTAAACAGAAAGTTAATTCTTTAATGTAAAATTGGCGACACATAAAATAAAATTAAGAGCAAGACAAAGTAAGACTTTTCCAGTTAATACCTAAATAAAGTTTGTATTCTTATAAATAAATGTGTAAAATATTATCACTATTTTGAGTTGGTTTTTAAATTTTCTTCAGTAAAATAAATATACATATATTAATTCTTAATTTTAAATTTAATTGTTTTCAAATGGTGAAACCAAATAGAAACCGGACACTCCATTCTTAAATGAAGTAAGTCGTCCCTGCCGACATTGAGTATACCCTGCACCAACTAGTAATATTAAATGAAGCAAGCAAGTCGTCACTGCCGACATTGAGTATACCCTGTACCAACTAGTTATTATATTAAATAGAGTCAAACACCCTCGAAATAGCGATTAATTTCATAAAAAATTTTCTTTAACATGCCGCAACAGCGAACGCATGCTATCTCGCTCACTCTTTCCAGCTAGTGTCGCCTTGGCAATTCAGTTCAAAATGCACATTCGTATTTCTCCTATATTTATTGTCCGATTTCGACTAAAATTGGTCAGATGATGCATATTAGCCACATTATTAGGTGTGCCAAATAGGAATGTGATTCCTCAAAAAATGTTTTAATAATTAGTTTTTTCTGAATTGCGGGGGGGGAAGTGGGCGTGGCAAAAATTTTAAACTTTCTTGATCTGCGTAGTCACTAGACAAATGATCGAACAATCTCAAAATCGCAATCAATTCAAAACGAAATTCCCCTTTTCATGCAGCAGCAGCGAACGCATGCTATCTCGCTCTTTCTTATCTGCCAATGCCTCCTTGGCATTTCAGTACAAAACGGATATAGCCATATCTCCGATGTTTATTGTCCGATTTCAACAAAATTTGCTCACCTGGTCCAGTTTGTGTATATTAAGTGTACCAAGTAAGAATACGATATCTTGAAAGCAGCCCTAGTTATCGTTTTTTTTTAATTGCGGGGGCGGAAGTGGGCGTGGCTAAAATTTGAAACAAACTTGATCTGCTTTGACATTAGACGGATGCTCACACCAAATTTGGTAGCTCTAGTTCTTATAGTATCCGAGATCTAGGTGTTCATACGGACAGACGGACGGACAGACGGACGGACAGACGGACATGTGTCAATCGACTCGGCTGGTGATGCTGATCAAGAATATATATACTTTATGGGGTCGGAAACGCATCCTTCTGCCTGTTACATACATTTTAGCGACTTTAATATACCCTTTTACCTTATGGGTACAGGGTATAATAAAATAGAATATCCTCGAAATCGCCATTAATTTCATGCAGAATTCTCTTTAACATGCAGCAACAGCGAACGCATGCTGTCTCGCTCACTCTTGCCAGCCAATGTCGCCTTGGCAATTCAGTGCAAAACTCATAAATGTATATCTCCGATATTTATTGTCCGATTTCGACATTTGGTCAGCTGGTCCAGTTTGGGTATATAATTAGGTGTGCCAAGTAAGAATACGATATCTTTAATACAGCTCTAGTAATACGTTTTCCCGATTTGCGGGGGCGGAAGTGGGCGTGGCAAAAATTTGAAACGAACTTGATCTGGCTGCACACTAGACGGATCTACAAACCGAATTTGGTAGCTCTAGCTCTTATAGTCTCCGAGATCTAGGTGTTCATACAGACGGACGGACATGGCTCAATCGACTCGGTTAGTGATGCTGATCAAGAATATATATACTTTATGGGGTCAGAAATGTATATTTCTGCCTGTTACATACATTCTAGCGACTTTAATATACCCTTTTACCCTATGGGTACAGGGTATAAAAAGTTCTTAACTAATAAGCTTTCGGTTCGTAGAGCTTTGCAACTATACTTTTGTATATCAAGCAGAGCCTCCTCATAAAATTTGCCGCAGAGCTTTTTCAACTATTTAAAGCAGTTGAAGCTTTGAATTTTACTCTCGAAAATTTAAAAATTCAATTTATTACAGTTAACGGTTAAATTTGCTCCACCACAGTTTCAGTTTGGTACACAAAAGATCGTTTTGTGGTCAATGTGCGGGGGTGAGGCGACAGTGGCGGTAAGTAAACAATAGAGGCCAAAAAACACTTCACATAAATTGCATTAAAAGCACACACACAATGGAGCCTCCGACCTCTCGACCTCTCGGCCTCTCGTTATTCGCCATTCAAATGTATATACATACAGACATACATATACATATACACGGATGCAAAATGTTTGTAGGCTTCTAAAACCAAAATTGAATTTGCGGTTTTTCGGCTACGAGTGCGGGTGGACGGATGGCGGATGGTTTGGAGATAAATGTGAATGGGAGGTGTGGCATGAGAAAACGCAGCAAATAACTGTAAATGAAGCTAAAATGTGGTCACACAACAGGGAACGCAATAAAAAACGCGGTCAGATTGATAATGAACATGGGTCACAGGGGACATAGTAACGGTATAGTAAATATATATGCCTATAGACATATTTCTATCTATGTATATATGGGTATACTTGATTGTACTTGTATTCCAGCAGCGCCTTTTGATGCCTAAACTTGCATAACACACAGATACACACACACACAAACAGGATTAACGCATACATATCAAAAGTCATCAACAGCCAAGCAAGCCAGGGACACAGACATGGACATGACTATAGGATGTGCAAGTGGATATGGAGAACTGGCAGTTTGCGCCTGGAAATGATGTGGTTAGTTGTGGCTTGTGTGTGGTGGTGCTGCTGCTGCTGATGCTGCTGATGATGATGATGACTATGACGACTCTTCTTCGCCTTTCAGCCTGATGGACAAACTTTTTTGTTTCATTTTTCCTTTCTCTTTTATTTTTTTTTTTTATTTTTGGTTACGGTTAAACTTGCCCGTCAGCAGTAGGTCAGCCAACTGGTCATGTTTAAATGAAAGACATACAGACTTACCCACACATACATAAATATGACAGCCATCAGGCATATGTACATGTGTATGTAGGTGTGGGTGTGTGCGGGATATGAAGGACATTTATGCATACAGAAGTAATAGACAAATAGATTCTGGACCAACACATCAGATATGCACAATTTTCACAATTATTTTCCAAAAATAAATTTAAATATGCATCGGTAAACAAATCAACAAAAATAAACAAAATAGTTAAAGTTAAAGTTTTTTCCTTTGATTTAGTCAAATCCATTAGTACAAATTTATTTGATTATTGAATTAATCATCTAAAAGATATCATATTCCATTATGTATGTCATGTCTGTTAACAAGTTTAAAAGTTTTGTTGCGTGAAAATAAGGCTAGTTTACGGAAAGTGAATAAAAAACTTTTTCTTTCTTTATATGGAGATCAGTGTTGCCATTTCCATCGCCATTGCCATTTCCATAATGCCCTCAAATTAATTCAAATATACAATCCATTTATAATAGAAGTAAAATTTATAAACTGAAAAAATTTTGTGCTATTTTGCCTACTTTTGAAAAAATGTTTTTCGCTTATTTCTCCCTATTTTTCAGCTACTTTTCCTCGTTTTGAGTACTGGGGATACACTACTTTCCACCTTTTGCTTAGTGCTAGTAGTATGTACATTCGAACTCCTCTATAGTGAATTTGAATCTAACAAAGAAGATTAGAAGGAATTTCAAATTTTACTGGAAAGTTTGACTTCCACTATATCTTGTGTTGAGTAATCGGAAACTATACATTGGGTAAATGAGGCTATTGAGTAAAGTACATCGATCAGAGCACATCTTTTTCTCGATTTCAAAACGAAATATTTTCTTGAAATAGTCCTCTTAATAAAAAGATAAAACACTTATAAAAAAAATTATAGAATATTTAATGTTAAAGTACATATTCAATAAAAAAATTCAAAATAATAACAAATGAGTCAACATTGTGATTCAATTATTGCCTTGAATTAAGCCCAAAAAAAAATAGATAATGTAAAAGGAAAGTGGTAGCACTGTCCAAAGGGAAATGTTACTCTACAGTCTAGACAACGACAAGCAAAAACTACAATGATGCCAGACATCTTGTAGACGTCGAAGGGGAGGGAACATGTAATGTTGTTGAGATGTAAAGTTTTGAAAATCAATTTCTATTGTAAACTCTTTAAATTCAAACATACATCCTTAATCAAATTTCTTAAATAAAATCCCATATATACAATTATTTAAAAAACTTATTAATATTTATAAAAAATTATGCGGGTAACTGAATTTCATTGATCGCAATAAAACCTATATTCTATATTTTGTACCACTGTGTTGATAATAATATCGTATTGGAAATGAGCAGAAATATTAAATCGTCGTTCGGATTATCATATAAAATATTTTGCAAAATGAATTTTATATCCCGACATATCAGCAATCCTATAGAAATTACTGCTAGGATGAAACAATGCAGTTGAAATTTTCTGTACTTAAAATATAAATACCAAGAAAAAATCGATAGACTTATCCATGTCCGCACAACTACGGATATGCAATCAGTATCAAATGAGCCTGCCGTTTCCGTTTCTCTTCTGACTTTAGGTGTGTATGTGGGTGTGTGTGTGTGTGTGTGTGTAAGTGGGGTGGAAGGATATGCCCAATGTCCATTACCAAACTTGACCAAGTTTTAATACCCGCAGTGGCCATGTTGCGCATGTGTAATCCCATTAAAATCCAATAAGTTAAATTATTTCCATTATTATTATGTGAACGCACTTTGTCTCCATTGTTGTTCGTCCTTTTCTGTCCCGGACCGTGTGATAACTGCTCATGTGGGCGTTTATCTTTTCACGGTGTGTGTACGTATATATGTGTGTGTGTCAGATGTGGGTGATGTGTGTTGGTTTTTTTTTTCTTTTTTGCCGAGATGTGGATCTGGCGGCACTTCTGACCAATATCAGAGCAACATTTCAGAGTGAATGCTGCTGCTGCTGCTGCTTTTGGCCATTAAATTGCATTATGTTCATGCAATCATAATGATTGTTGGTTGCTTGTTTTTACAATTTCGAGTAATTTGTTCCTTTTTTTTTTTTGCCAGTAATTACTTGGCTCTTTTATGAGTCAAAATCTTTTTAAAAGCAATATTAAATTAATGCAAAGAAAATTTGAGTTCGTTCAAATAAATACATAAAGTAATTATTGAGTGGAAATAAGATACAACTATATCATTCGTTAAAGTTAAATCTTCTCAAAATTTTTATCTCTGATTACTTATTTTCGTAATTTACTATATATTTATATATATTTATAAATCATAAAGCTATTAAGTTGCTCCAATCTAAAGAATTCAAAACGACGCCAGAAAATCTAAAACTTTTACGTGTTTTTTTGTTTCCGTTTACCTCAAATGCATAAATTTGGACAATTACACAAAAGTAGTCACAGAAAGTAGCCAAACGGAAAAAACATGAACATAATCTTTCCCAAAATAAGACGGTAAGACGGTAGTAAATATAAATTATTATCTAAAGATAAAAAAAAAGCGAAAATACAGTAATGAAATGAAGTAAAAATTTAAAAAGCTCTGCCAAAGTATCGCTAATATTTTCTCTGCCAAATTGTCGGACAACAGCAATAACAACAACAACAACGAGAAGCCAAGAGTTTGACTTCATTGCGTTACTGTGAGCTCTTATAACACGCATACGCAGCGTATGCCAAAAAGTTTATCAAGTCAATGGTAACGGCAATTTTTTGGTTCATGAACATGCGGCAAAAATTAGAAGCGAAGCGAACTGAAAACACACACATAACACACATACACACACAGAAAACTGACAACGGAAATTGTGCGAATGGCAAAAGAAAAATCGACGCAAAAATAACACAAAACAAAATGCAGCCAAAAAAATACCATCAGAAAAGAGTAAGAAAAAATCAAATGATATTTGTATTAAAGAGAAACGACTAATTAATATCCTGGAATTTTTTTAATTTAAACAATAATTAGTCAGAAAAGGGATTTGTGAAAAATGTTTTGAATTAAATTTTATATTAAGTGTATTACGGGTTGTACGTTTTTGGTTATGGTAAAGGATATATAAATTTATTGATCGATTTCTTTGATTTTCCATTGATTGATTTTAAATAAAAAGTGGAACGGACTTAAAATAATCTCCATTGTTTCTACTTCACTTTCAGAATTGTCTTTGTAGTAATTGGCAAGTTGTAAGATTCATCGCTCGATGTACAGTGAACCCTCTGTTAAACATCGCCTCGGATAACGAACATTTCGCATAACGAACACAAGTTTTTTTTGAAAAAAAAAGTTTCGGTGTAGAATTTTCCGAATTCTCATTATGGTGATGTCCATTTCAGTTATCTCCTTCCGTTCAATACATATTCAGTGGCTTAAATATTTTATACTTTTCACTTAACTTTCTTTTAATAAAAGCTAAATTTAAAATATATTTTTGAGTTTTTTAAAATCTTTAAAAGTTTTGATGCATTTTATGTAATTTTTTTTATAAAAATCAAACTGAAACATATTAGAGTGTACTTTTCTTCAACCTAGAACGAATTATTGGTGGAATATTGGTTTCGGTTAACGAACAGAGTTTTAAATAAAGTTATGTTAAGTTCCTTTAAGGTCACACCACAATGTTAACGCTCTTTAATACGGCCACACATAAAATGTTAAGTTCGTTATGTTAATTGCACAAATATAGAACTGATATGTCCTATATATAAAGGCACAGATATACATATATATCCTGTCCAATATACCTTAACTTTGATCATGTTCCATCGATACCAAATATGGTGGCTGTGGTGACTGTAGTTGCAACAACATCACACAACGGCAAAATATTGAAAAACAACAAATGCTGCAGGCAAGAGAAAGAGACAGGAAGACAAGGACAAAAAAAAAAATAGAAAAGAATCAGCGGGAGGGAACTTGTCTAGTAAAATTGTGCAACAAGAACGCCGAGAATGACAACAATAATGTGGAACAGAGAGGCGCAGGCAGGCATTGGCAAAAATGGCCAAATGTTTTGTATGTTTTACAAGCAAACTACTTGCCCCCCATCTTGTTGTTGTTGCTGCCGTTTGCTATTATTGCGCGGTTTTTGGCCCACGCGGTTGCATAAACATTTCCAGGATACTCTCGGTAAACAACAACAGAAAACGAGGAGAAAATATACAAATAGAAAAATCTAAATATATCTACAATATGTATGTACAATGTACATAGATGCCAGAAAAACATTTGAATTTTTGTTGGAAATTTAATGATGTTATGTTGTTGTTGTTTTAAATATGTAAAATCAAATCAGAAATAGAGCAAATTTGTTGTGAAAACTAAACGATCCTTTAACTTGGCCTTAGAGGAAGTCCTTTTACACTTTTGCCAATGTTATAAATGCGAAGTTAAATAACTCGTTAAACAATATTGTTAATCGATTATATTAATAGCAGTATGAATTGGAGAGACAATTTAATAAATTTACTAGTCAGATCAGTGGATCAATTAATTTTTTGTATTTTTAACATTAAATTAAGAATCTAGATTAACTATGAACTATTTTACAGAATCTAAACTAAAAGAAATACAAATTTTAGTTTTAGTAAAGTTGGTAAACATCTTCATATAGTCAAATATACCCTTTTGCTAAAGGTAAGTAGGTAACTTCAAGTGAATTCTGTTAAGCGAATTATAATAATATGGAAAATTGAATCAAAAAATAATGCTATGACAACAACTGAAGGGGGTTCATTTGCCAGAGGGAATAATAATAATAACTTCAGCATGAGATAGTTGAAAGTGCTCTTAGTAAGTTACTAGTTTACTAGGTTTATTTAAATTCAAGCAAAGTGAAAGCTATAAAATGTTAGAAAAACTGTTAAGTGGTTGAATTTAAGGATATTAATGATGTCTTACTTAAAATAATTGAAGCTATAATTTGACCTACTCTTAAAAGATTTTCGTAATTGGTGGATAAAAATGTCTTATAATACCAAATTTAAGTAAATTCTTATTCCATGTGCTTAAAACTCGACATTTCATATACAGGGAAAATTTTCTGACGTAAATGTATCCCAATCAACGATGTTACTGATAAATAAAGAATATATTTTCTAGTTTATTGGGTAGAAACTGCTCGTCGGAAATGTGTTGTCGAATTCAGTATACCCTTTATAAGAAGAGGATATATATAAATATCCAAATATTGGTTTCTAGCGGATGAATTACCAGTTTGATTAACAAAATATATACAATTATTTAAAGTTCAATAAATATATGTACATTCTGTAACTTTCAACATTTTTCTTTTCGCTTCCGTTATTCTTAACAGTATCATTCTGAGTCGTTTCTCTGTTAACTTTTGCAGCTCTGTTAGATAGTAGTGTTAGATAATGCATGTCTTGTCGATCGTTACTTTTCAATCAGACGACCACAGGTTCATTTTGAAAAAAATAACTAATATGTTTAAAACTAGTTCAGACTAAATAAAAGTTAATAAATACTATAAACAATTGATATCAATTAAAATGCAATGCATACTGTAACGAACAGTTAAATCGGTTGCAATCTTTTAATTAAATCAATCAGTTTCTATATATATGTACATATTGATACAATTTTATAGCAACAGTTTGCAAAACAACAAAATGGATTTGGTTTACCAATTTCTTCATTGATGGATATTTGAAATAACTTTTATTGGTTTTTCATTTTACTTTGCCTTGACATTTAATTTAAATAAAATATTGTATACTAGAAATGTACAAAACAAAAGTCCATCTAAAATCCCTAGCCTGTGGGGGGGAGACCAAAGCCTCTTCAATAAAAAGAATGTTGAAGGTAAACACATTTCGACCTTTACCGCCTGATTATGTGTATAAGTTTTTCTTTTGGCTTATTGCTAAAGTTTGTGTATTGAAGGGAAATGAAGAGAGGGGAGGAGAGGTTGGAGAAAAATCATTGAATGGTTGGCATCGTCGGATGGGTCGGTTTTTAGTTTGCCTTTTGATTTTATTATTTTTCCATTTGCAGCAGATTGGCTCACACAGACTCCAAAAGGGGCAGCCAAGCGATGGTTCCCTACCGTTTCCTGCCATTCTCTACCTTAACTGCAGTCCCTGGGGCAATTTGGGGGCCATTTTTGTTTCTTCTTTTGGGCCGCACAAGATAAATCGAAAGCGAGAGAAGGAAAGAAATACAAAAGGAAGAGAGACAGAGAGAGAAATGTCATATTATTTGATTGCCAAGCTATTTAAAGGTTTGGCCAAAAGAAATACTTTAAATGTTTATTAAAGTCTTGTCAACTTCTCGTTTAAGGCAAGCGTTAAAGACAATTAGAATTTCCTAGAATTATTAATATTTTTGTTTTGTTATTTTAATGTCTGAATAACAAATAGTCAAGTTTTGGGTCGGTATTCCTTTGGAGTCTTTGGCTCGCCTGGACAGTACTGGGTTTGGCTAGTGAGAAGTTTCAAACTGATGCTTCGCTTTATGTTTGCTATTGCATCTTAATCAGTCTAATGATTACGATTGGCTATCCTTAACATTTGGACTTGGCCATATTTCGCAGTCCCCACACAAACGGAGAAGATTTTGATTCTAACAATTTTTATCACCTACTTTACCTTTGAATTCAAATTTCTAATTAACTTGTATAACTTTAAAAAAGTCGAATACAATTGGATGAACGAGTTAATAAATCGGTTGGACAAAGTATTATCTACCATCAATTGGAAAGGCAACAACGAATGCTTTCAAATATCTTTGTGGTCAATTGTTTTCCTTGGGTTTCCTCCTCTATATCTCTTACGGTTTCCCTTCAATTGGGTAAACTCTGCAAGAAATTTCTATATAGCCAATATCTATCTGATAGTGGGCATAACATATTTGTTATTGCAAAACTATGACAATAATTGTTTTCCACCGGAAAATGCCCTATCTAGGTTTTGAGGAAATCAGCAATGATATAACCCAGAATGCTGATATCGATCACGAATGTTTGAAAAAGTAGATCCACTTATTTTCCATTGAAGAGAAATGAATACTTAATATACTTTTTTTACTTTTTCACTCTGACCCAGTCCCAGTCCAGACCCAGTTTGTAATGTTAATGAGCCGATATATTGGGCATATTTTTTGTATTATTGTTTTGTTATATCAATGGAAATCTCTCCCGCTTGCTATAAACTCATCGATAATGAGTTTTGCTTTGGAAATTTTCATTAAGCCTCCTTCAATTGCCATTCGTTGCCTCAAAAACTAAGTTGCAACAAAAACAAAAGTTTATATTTAGAAAATTCTCGTTAAAACGTTGCACAGCCATGGCCGTTGGCATGTTGCGTATTCATGTGGATACATTTGCCTCGACTATGAAATTTGCATATTTTCTTTTTACCACAATTTTGCGTATGAGAAAATAGAAAGTAAATTGATAAAGAAAATCAATTATTGAAAAAAAAGATGTGAAATATATCAACAGATGTTATGTAATCAAATTGTGAAAGGTAAAGTTTATGCAAGTTAACTCAGATAAATAGAACTTTTTACAGCATTTTTGACGCAAAGGACTTGCAGCAACCATTTAATAAATTTCAAGACAATTCTCTTCCATGAGAATTTGAATTTTTTAAGTCATTCAAAAAGTCTTCAGTTTATAAATCCTTCGTAGAAAGCTGATTGAAAAGCATTATTTCTCCATCTATAAATGATATAATTGTGGGTCTCCTGAATTTAAGATAAGAATTTAAGATTTAGATAGGAAATGTGTATTAAATATAACTCTATTGAATATAATGTCTCCTTGCGACACATCGAGTGTCTTAAGGGACTTCTTCAACCTTTTGACATGCATCGAGGATAACTAAGTACAAATGTGGTGTAGCTGATCCTTACCACCTTTCGGGCTACCAGCCAAGTTCCATGAGAGATCTGTATAAGCAATCACTGACTGACAATGATTCCAATCCTATTAATAGTAGACCATCCTCTTCTTAGCCAATTGTGGTTCAGTTTGCAATAAAATTCAAATTAAACAATTTATATTATTGAAAATAAATTTACAAAATTTTATTATTCCTTTAAAGACCTAAGAAATATTCATTTCAATAACTTGTTTATCTTTGGCCCCAGCAATTGATTAACAAAATGAAATGAAAATTTGCCAACGTAAATAAACAGAAAACGGAATAAGTAAAGATGGGGCTATAAAACCAATGGGTCCAACAACACCAACAACAGGACAATTGTTCTCAACTGGCAATGGAGTGTAAAATATACCCAAAAGATTGAGAGAGACAGAGGGAGAGAGAGAGAGAGAGAGAGAGAGAGAGAGAGAGAGCGAGAAAAGGAATGAAAAATTTATGCTTCACGTGATGGTCACCCAAAAAGAAAAGAATATAAAACAATAAAGAAGAGGAAAACTCCTCGCCTTCATTTAAATAAAAATGCAAGCAAAAGACAAAGGCCTCCCCATTGTCTCATCTCTGTGGCCTCTTTGCCTCTCTTCATCACTCGCTATTTGATTTTCCTTTCTGGTTATCCTGGTTATCATCAGCATCCTGCTTCTGACTGACTATGAAAATGATGGCCGAAAATCAAGCGAGTGAAAAATTACAATTGTCACAACAGCAAATCACTTTTTCATTCGCGGAGAATTTTCACGGCGCATTGAAGTTGTATATGAAAATAATTGTAATGCAAATTTTCGCACAGCTCTGTGGCAAGAGAAACATCATTATGGTTATCATCATCATCTCATCCGTAGTAGCGTCATTTATCTCCTTTTGGGTAGATCCTTTTGCTTTTGCCACTTTAATAACGCGTTGGTACGGTTTAATGACTTAATTTTCAATCCCATTGCACGTCCAGTTTTGGGGTCGAGTGTTAGTTGTGGGGAGGAGGGGGCGGTTGGATAATAAGAGAAGAGCAAGAAAAATGCAAATGTCGGGGAGAAACGATTCCTGTCTGGATTCCTTTCTCTCCCTCTCATTAGCCATTACGGCGTCATTATGCGTTTGCTGGTTTAATTATGGGTAGACTTTAATTGCAATTTTTTTTTCTCAGATGCAAATGGATGCAGAGGATTTATTGTGCCTTACATTTTTTCTTTTAAATTGTTTTAAGAAAACTATTTTTTATTTAATATGAAAATTAAACAATGAAACATACTTTTTTCCACTCAAGTTAAAAAAAAACAGTGTTGATAAAAAACACTTTCATTGCATAACGAATTCTTCGTTATCGGGAACCAGTGAAGAAAGAAACACTGAGGTGAAAAATTGGAACAATGAAATTAATCACTTTTTTTAAACGGAAACTCTTGAAACTGGAATGATTAGAATAGTGACGGAAAAGAAAGGATGGGTCAACTGAAGTTTGAAGACACTTTTTTTAACTTTAACAAAATTGAAAACGATTGGCAATAAAAACTGAAACGATATCAAGTGAGTATTAAAAAAACCTTCAATATAATTCAATATAATTTTCATATACTTAAAAAATTGAAAAATTATATAGAGGGTTCAGGTTAAGATTTAACTTGCCTTCCTTCAGCATATACGAACTTTTTGCTGAATCATTAGAAATATTGGATAATTTATTTATTATTGGACTAAAAATTAATAGATTCAAATTAAGGTCAGGTTATTTTAGATACTTCTTCTAAACTAAATGATAAATGATCAAATAAATTTCAATTACAAAAGATACTTACAAAATGTGCATAAAGTATTTATCTTAGAGTCCACTGTCCGCAGAGTAACAAAATTACTATAAATGCAACATTTTTTTTCCGTTTGTTACCCCAAAAAAAGAAAATAATAAAATAAAAACAAGAGCAAAAAATAGAAAAGTTGCCATTCCCTAAACATGGTCATGAAAAGAAGACGAAAGAGAAGTATTCGCGCCATTCCGGACTATTCCCAGTGATGCCACAGAGTAATATTTATTATCACAAAACATTTGTGCAAATGTCCTTTTCGCATAAGCAACGATGTCGTGCAGTCCTTTGAGAACATTTATCTTATTATCTTTGCATACAGCAACAACTACAACACCAACAACAACAACAACAATAAGAAGAATGTGGCATAAATAAGACTCAGCAGCAACAGCAAAAACAACAAAAATAACAAGATGATGATGATGATGATGATGAGCAACATTAGGCAAGGACAAACAAAGCCAAAAGGCTCAAACGAAACAACCAAAAGTCAACCAAGTCAAGCCAACAGACCGCAAAGCAACAACAGCAGTACCAACAACAACAACAACAATAGCAACAACAACTATGTATATAATACAATGGAATTTTTGGTCCAAAGCCTTTTTCACCACCATGACAGCCAGGCCATGCAGAAAAGTTGCTCATACGCCCCGTGTGTTTGATTTTTGCTTTATTTGTTGCCCACATAGAGGAAACTTTTTAGCATTTGGGGGTAAAATTTTTTAATTGATTAAAGCCGCATTTGCATTGCGGCTTACAAGCAGCTTAACAACATTTTATACCAACAACAACACTGTTGGCCCAAAAAATAAAAAAATATTTTAACATTTTCCTTGTTTGTATATAAAATGTGTTGTATTTATTTGCATTTAGCCCATGACCAAATAACAATAATTAAAAATCTACAAAACAAATTTCCCACATACATAAAAAGGAACAACAAGTAGAATACAAATAAAAGAATTCAACTACATAGTGTGATATTTGTTAAACAAAAGTTTTTACTACGTACATAAATTAAATGTATTCCACAAAGAGTTAAATTGAAACATTTTTTTGATATTTATTTTCATGTGACATATGTATTTAGTTTAATGACTAAAAGGCATAATAGTGGAAAACGAAATAACCAATTTTTAAAGTTAAATGATCGTATTGTTATTAGGTTAAATCTTTGAAAATTTGTTTAAGTGCTGTCGTTTTCGAGATGTCTTATAGGATCACTTAGATGCATTGTGCCTAGGGCAAACCCCAAAAAGAGCTTTCCGTTTCACGTGTGGAAACTATAAAAGTATATTTATATTTTTTCTCGACAACATTAAGGATTTAACAGAGTTTCTCAGAAAATTGAATTTCTGTAGACTAACAGCTGTTAAAGAGCGCATCTGAAAGAGAACGATCTGTAAGAGAGAAGCTGAAGAGGACTTTAAGATATGTAGCTTAAAATCCTGTTACTCCTATAACTAGAGCTAGAGAACCATAGTGGCGTTACTCGATAGTTTTTTCTCGATGGTTCCAATATTTTTGCAATTAAAATTTTTGGAAAATGAATGATAAATTTGTTTCCATGCCATGAAAGTTTAAAGGCTTAGAAAAACAAATTAAGGTTATTTAATATCAATGTGTTCCTTTCAGTTTCTTTTTGGCTGTTGCAGGCTTTAAATCTTACGAATAATATATACTATATAAAATAATATAATAATATATTTACTATAGTAAAGCTTCATTTTCAGTTTCGTTTTCCAATCATTTCTTTTAAAAAAGGTTTCGGTTAAATTGCTTTTCATTTAAAGAAGTCTTGCGGTCGGTAAGTGATGTTCGCCCTTGCCTTTCTAAATAGGCGTTTCGACTCCATGGAGCTTGCTTAATATGTCGATATATCGATATTGAGGATTTCCATCGATATATCAAGAAGCTTAAGTTCCATCGGTACTATAGATGGTTCCATCCCCAGCTTTACTTACAACTCTTTTTAAGTCTTTTCATGGAAATTGTCTAGCTGCTACTCGTTGTTGGAGTCTGTTAGTGCCAGCCAAACTAGTTGGATTTGGACCTTCTGTGTATTTCGACTTATTGTATTTCTTTTAGGTTAAAAATAAAGTAATATAATTGAAATTGAGAAGACAGTCGACTCGGTCTGAAAACTGTCCTTTCCATTCGGTCGTTAAGCCTAAGACATTTATTTCTTTTAATTACATATACTTGATTGGTTAATATGTAGTGTTATATTTACCCAAATGTTTAATTTCTTAGATTTGTAATTAAACGCATTAAAACATGACTTAGTAGTTGGTTACTTACTATTCTACTATATTATAGGAGTTATTCAATCATTTAACACATTAAATACAATAATGCTCAAATTGCTAAATGTTTGTTAACTACTTTGCCAATAAGTAAAAAATATTTTACATATTAATTTATTATTTATTCTTTACTAGCTAACCCGGCGAACTTCGTACCGCCTAACAGTCAAAGAATGTCGTGCTAACTTTTAGCTGAACTAATTTAGGCTTTGATGAACGTAATACAATAATACAAAACAATATTAATATGATGAATGAGAAATCATCAGTAGATAGATCGTTCAACAATGCAACTCTCAGATTTACAGACAGTTGAAGTTTGTTTACATATCGTCACAGATTTGATGCTTTGAGGCAAGCGTTTATTTCGTCGGCAGCAGTAGATCTTGGAATTACTGGTAGTGTTTGTCGGAAATAGCCAGATAATAAAATCATTGAACCACCAAAACATCTCGAGTCATTGCGCAGATCTTTAAAAGTTCGGTCTAGCGCTTCCAATGCGCATTTGTGCCCTATTGTGCATTCGTCCCATATGATAATTGTTGATGCTACTAATACCTTGGCCACTGCGGAGTGTTTCGAAATGTTACATGTCGGTTGTTCAGTAGTTTGAAGATTTAATGGCAATTTTAACGCTGAGTAAGCCGTACGGTATCCGTCTAACAATGTAGCCGCTATTCCAGAAGAAGCAATTGCTACTGCGATTTTGGATCTCGCACGTACAGTGGCCAAAATCAATGACATGAGGAATGTCTTCCCAGTTCCACCAGGGGCATCCAAAAAAATAAGCCACCATTTCCATCAGTGTATCATAGACTTCCTTCTGCTTAGGATTCAACAGTGGTACATTTGTTTGAACTGATTGTGTTCATGTGGATCATATTCACGTTCGCGTTCTAATTCTCTATTAAATGCGTCATTCATTCCGCGATCTGGCGCTGGCATTCCTAACCTCACTAACAAACTGCCGCATATGAGGTAACACATATCTTCGATCAAGAGCAACGCTAACCCGCAAACTTCAATGC
Organism: Drosophila austrosaltans; assembly: GCA_035045865.1. Classification (NCBI taxonomy): domain Eukaryota; kingdom Metazoa; phylum Arthropoda; class Insecta; order Diptera; family Drosophilidae; genus Drosophila; species Drosophila austrosaltans. The sequence goes on from JAWNOQ010000200.1 coordinate 9,429,877, forward strand.
GCCACAGTGCTGGCAAACAACGTCCATTGGACCAATGCAAACTAAACGATACAAGGCGTAGTCGATGGTGCAATCATATCGAAACGCTGCTCGATTCAAATCAATACTTGAACCATTTCTCTTGCACTTCGAAGATTATTCCTCTGTTCATCAGTACAATAAGTTCTATGATTTCTCGTTTCACGGGCTGCGTCTCTTTAAGCAGCACGAATTAAGGCCCTTCTTTGCTCCATACTAACGCGGCACTCTTCTCGGGCAATTTCTCGTTCTTCGTCAGATAATTGACTCGCGATATTAGATAAAGATTAGATCTTATAGGACGCGGTATTTTAATAGTAATACTGAATATACAATCGCTTATAATTTACACAAATTAATGTCTAAAACAATTTTCAATTTTGACATATACATACATATATCAACGGTAATCTGATGAAAGAATCTGTTGAACTTTAAAATCTGCATTTACCGTCATTTGGACAATTTTTCAGTATTTTTAAGATATATTCTGCTAATCGGGGCGGAGACAAATCCAACAAATCAATAACCATGAAAATTGGTTCAGCAGATCTCGAGTTATAAGTGTTGTAACAAAACCGACTTTCTTTTATATATATATAAGTATTATTAATAATTTTTCTTTCTATTATTATAATTTATTAATTAAAACCATTTTTTTTGTATTTAAATGGCAAATGTTTTGGTAGCTGAAATTGAATTCCAATTTGAAGAACCAATTTATTTTTGTACCACTTTTGTGGCACGTAATTGAAAATATGTAGAAGGAGTCTTTATGTAGATATGTATGCACAATTTGTATATGTATACCCTAGCGGAAAGAGTCTTTTGATTTTGCCTTCGACTATGTAAAGTTGGTATATATATTTATACTTTATTTTATTTCAATATTGGAATTAGAACTAAAGATAAAGATAGAAATGGAGACAATTTTAAGAGATTTCAATTAGTAAATGACTTTGTTGTTTAGACGTTAATCAGTCTAGTTTTATATATATATGATATATATGATCCAGGAAAGATCGGTCTAAATCGATAACTGGTGTAGAAAGATTTTTGTTTGTCAAGATAAAGACACCAAACAAATCGAGTTTTTACGAGTTTCTCATACTTATCGATACACTTGAAAAATTTGATCGAAATTCGAAAGACTATATCTATATCTACATATATCTACTAAACAACCATCTAATAAGATTGCCTTCTGTGTGTTAGTTAGTTTTCTGCAAGGGAATACAACATTCGGCAGTGGCAATAGTATCCCAACTTTCTAGTTCTATGGTACCTCCTTGAATGGGCGCTGCTGATAAACTGCCAATCCACAAACCGAACGGACTGTACGAGTGATTCGTGATAAGTTTTCCTGACATAGCCAATCATTTGAGTTGAACTTCTTTGGCTCCTTCACATTCACCTCCACCTTCTCCGACTGTATCTCCATTTTCAACCATTTTCAGTTGGAGGCTGTCTACGTGTTTCGCGTTGCAATTTTCAGCTGAGCTCATGTGCAAACGAGCAATTTTGAAAGCAAAAGAAAACTCCATTGCGGCGTCTGCATCTGCAGCAGCCATTTCAATCAATAATTTCAGCTTCAATTGAATCAAATGCGATTTTCTGTGGTAGAAACAAACCGAAAAAACCGATTGATGAGATCCCAAACCACAACACACATACGCATACACACACACACATACCCATACATAAAGACCAAATCAAAATGAAACCTGATATGGTTTGCTTATTAATTTTCCAATTAGTCCGAGCCTAATTGCTCCCCTGCTATCTTGTAATACGGAAATGGACGGGTTTTGCACTGCGTTTTGTAAGCTGCTTATCAATTCTGCTCTATGACGCTTTATGCTGCATTTCCTGCCATTTTTTGTGTATACACAAGAAAACTATGCAAAACTGTTTAATAAAGAGAGATAAATAGATTGTTAGTTAGTGAAAGAGGGAGAGAGGGAGACTGGTTAACACAAAGACAAAGCCATGCCTCAGCCTCTTTTTGGCATTCAATGCCATGGACCAGTTGGAACTTGATCTCTGTATCTGAAGATTTATTGAGTTTAATAGATGGCCAAAGGATTGTCTCAATTTTAATGCGTTGTTGATTGATTGCAATGTTTAAATCCAATTTCATAATACATACTCACATACATATGCCATAAAAGGTGGCATACTCCCTTTTAGATACTCTATATATATGTAAATTGTGTTTTCTGTGTGTTTTTGTAGAAGATAACTATAAATCTATAAAGATTTTAAATTGGTCTTTGGCTTGTAAAAGTTTTTTGAGAGCTGAGATGAGGTAATGTCCAAATTATCCAGAATGAGAAGTTAATAAGCAAAAGCTGTATATTAGCTCATTATCAATATGTTGGCTGATCACTACAAATAGTCTTAGAAATAATTAATATTTTTTCATAATTTATTCGATATCGATTTACATGAAATAGTCGTAGAAATATTTAGTATTTTTACTAACTTTATTTGATTTTACTAAAAATGAAGCAAGCAAGTCGTCCCTGCCGACATTGAGTATACCCTGTACCAACTAATTATATTAAATAAAATAGAATATCCTAGAAATCGCCATCAGTTTCATGCAAAATGCTCTTTAACATGCAGCAACTGCGAACGCGTGCTATCTCGCTCACTCTTGCCTGCCAATGTCGCCTTGGCAATTCAGTGCAAAACTCATATATGTAGGTATAACTCCAAAGTTTATTATCCGATTTCGTCCAAATTCGTTCAGCTGGTGCAGTTTAGGTATATAATTAGGTGTGCCAAGTAAAAATACGATATCTTTTATACAGCTCTAGAAGTTTATTTTCCCGATTTGCGGGGGCGGAAGTGGGCGTGGCAAAAATTTAAAACAAACTTGACCTGTGTGTGCATTTGGTGGCTCTAGCTCTTATAGTCTCCGAGATCTAGGTGTTTATACGGACGGACAGACAGACGGACATGGCTCAACCGACTCGGCTAGTAATGCTGATCAAGAATATATATATACATATGTACTTTATAGGGTCAGAAACGCTTCTTTCTGCCTGTTACATACAATTTAGCGACTTTAATATATCCTTTTACCCTAAGGTTACAGGGTATAAAAAGGTTCTTGACATCTAAGAACTTTCTTTGTTATTACTTGACTAACCTAATAATTCGTTTTCACAAAGTTAACTTAGGCAATTTGATTGATGGCAGAAATATTTGTTCACTTTATCAAGCAAATATTAACGACAATGAAAACAATATTTAACTATATCATAGTCGAGACTTCTATAACCAACTCATATACAACGAAGTAATTTGGATCATTATAGAGAGTTTCGGCTGTACCTTTTATCCAGTTAGTTTCGTGAGATTGTCATAGGCCAAATTAAGCACCTTTAGTGGAATCGATAGCCCTTCACCTTATTGGAGCATCATCTTTAAAAGACAAGAATGCATTTAATGTGATTGCTATTGATCTGGAATATCGGAATATCCTTTGCCAAGTGCTTGCTGCGGTTACTTACTGCGGTTCACCTTTGCAAATAAAAGTTTTCAGAAAATAAAATCACTTTTGTCCCTCTTGTTAAGCTATTTTTTAAAAGTTTTTGAATTTTTTTAAGCAAATGAAAGTAATTTTCAAGGAATGTTAAAAATGTATGCATGAAAATGTTATTTTCTACTAGAAATACTTAAACAAATGTCGGAGAAGAAATAGGGTAAAATGGGTCTCGCATACCCTTTGATACCTTATGTTCTCTTGTTTCTCTGTCTAACTGAGGGCTCTGGTGTCCCTTTCTATTTTGTTACCATAAGTCAAAATTGGAACTTTGACGCTTACAGTTTAAAAGTGAGAGATGTCATGTAATGTTTGGCATTTAGCTACATACATACATATGTATGTTAATGTTAGTTTGGCATTGACTGCTGAGTCATGCAAGTTTGCCACTGGATGCTTAGTTATTTAGGTGACAATTAAAACTGGGCGACATGAGTCGCTGTTATTAACAGAGATGACAGCAGAGGCTGTTATCGAGTGTTGCCCCGTTGCTGGCTAATGAATATGCGACTGCGGGCAGTCAAAGACTAACCTATAAGCAATACAGGCTGGAACTTGCTTCTCAAAAATAAACTACATATGTACATACATACATACATACATCCTCGATACATACTTAACTTTCAGAATAACGCGACATCTGAAAACTTAAAATGAAAATGTTCTACAAAAAAACCATAATTTAATTAATGAATTTTAATTGTTTTTTAAAATTGAACAATATCCATTTGTATTGTAAAGGTGAAGATGATTGTTTCTTCCATTTATTTATGTATACATACATACATACATATACATATGTCGGGTTTGGCTGCTCCAAATTAATATCGTCCTTAGCGTTTGCTTTCTTTAACACGAGTTCGGTAGTCTTTTGTTTTACTTTTGGCTGCCATTTTAAAACCATGAGGCATCCCCGGATACCTACAGGCCTGCTGTTTTCCCAATCATTGTAACTGGATATTGAACCAGTAAACCCTTGTTTCTTACATAACATTTATTCTAGTTACAATTTCGTTCTTGGTTCATACATTTGACTTCAAAACAGTTCTTTCTTATTGGATTTTACATGCTGATTCTTTACTCGCTTATTAACATTATTCTTATTAATACCGCACATGGGTCTTCCGCCAGCTTATCAGTTTGGTCTTTCAAGCAACCGCTCATCGTCCTACCTGGACGGCTAACACATCGTCAAATATGACGGATCACTCATCGTCTCACCTAGACGGATACCTCATCGCCTTTATCAGACGGAAAACTTAGCGTCCTATCTGGACTCATTGGCGGTCTACACTTGTCATCACTCTCATCGAATTTATTGGGCATGTTCCCATCGGGCATTTTTCTAACCTTCTCGTGGGAATATTTATAAGACCGATTGTTTTTTAAAGATTTCAACGTGTACCTGTCTCCATCCAGCACATCTAATACCTAATAACGGCCCTCGAAACTTAGGATCTAGCTTTGCTTGTTGTCGCTCTTAGTTTCTTAACAGTAAATGGTCACCAACTTTGTACCTTACAATTGCTGTTTTATTTTTATAAAACCTTCCTTTATCGTATGAGGTCAAAGCCTTTATACTACCAGCACGTGACCTAACACTCTTCAAGTCCAAATCAATTTTCGTTTCCCTGGCAAGATGGTCCTGACCGGTGACTCGATTTCACCGCAGTCAGTAAACCTTTCAGTGTACTCATGACACGCTCGGCTTGACCGTTTGCTCGGTTGGCGCTTGTTCCAATTAGATGTAGCTTTATATTTTGAGATGAAGAGAATTCCGAAAATCTTGAGCTTGAAAAGCATCTGCCTTGGTCGGCTTTAATTCGATTTGGCACTCCAAATAACGAAATAGATGACTTCACAGCTTTCACGCAGCTTTCGGCGTCTAGTTTAGGGGTATGGTATAAATAAACAAATTTCGTAAAGCCATAAACTTGAACAATGACGTACTCTTTCAAATCACTTTTACCGCTTAGTTTTCCCGTTATATCAATATGAACAGTATGCCGAAGCGTACTGGTTTTTGGAATTGAATGAAGCTCAGCACTTTCCCGGAAGGGGACTTGGCCCCGCAATTTCTGCAATTTTCAACGAACTTACGAACGTATTTGTTCATCTTATCAAACCATTAAAACTGATAAACTTTATCTAACGTATTTTGCCAACCGAGGTGTATAATAGGTTCAAGAATCGACCACTTAAAGGCTCGTGGCAGTCAACGTGTTCTTCCGTTTTTTTTGAACCATACGGTATATCAACCCCTTTCGCAAATCATATGTTTTACTTAAATCTTCAGGAAGTTCTTCGGACTTTAACTTGGCAACTATTTCCACTATCCCAGGGTCTAATCGCTGTTCTGCAAGGAGCCAATCGCTGGAAATTTCAGCCAAATTTACGCATTTCCCGTTCCCCGAAGGCAAGGGATTTCTGGACAAAATGTCAACGTGGGACATATGTTTTCCCAGTCTATATTGAACATCAAAATTAAAAGATTGCTAATAGGAGTTAGATCCATTTTTTGCGTGACGCACAATCAGTAAAGACTATAAACTCACGTCCAAGTAGACAGTGGCGAAAATGCTTTACGGATTCGAGGACTGCAAAAGTTTCTAGTTCATATGAATGATATTTAGACTCAGCAGAGGACGTCGTCTTACTAAAATACTCCCCAACTACGTGGGGTCTAAAGTTGATCCGGTGCAATAGCATAGCGCCATATCCGCAGGAGCTTGCGTCCGTGGGAAACTCTATCGGGTATTGTGGGTCGAAAATGACTAAAACTGGCTTACTTGTAAGGATAGACAATATTTCAACTGTGGATTCCATGTTACTTCACCCTTTTCCGCAGACAGACAATATAAGGGTTTCATGATCTGAAAGAAACCAGTCACAAACTTGCGAAAATATGAAGCTGGGTGAGGAGCTTAAGGCAATAGTTTTGCGTGAGTTTGGTCGGACTTCTCCCGCTCGTACTTCATATCCTTAATATTGAACAGTTGTCTTTAGAGAACTATGTATATTTGTCTATATTAAAAGTAAATCCTGATTTTCAAAGGCTAACTCCTTAGTGGATGCTACCACCATCCATATAGGCAATGACATATGAATGTGCAAGTTAACCTAACACCGTCATTACAGCACGCTGGAAAACAGATGGCGCATTTTTAAGGCCAAAAGGCATTCTCAAATACTCATATTGACCATCCGGAGTTACAATAGCAGTGTATTCAACGGGGAATCAGAATTTGGTGGAACCCGCTTGCCATGTCCAAACATATAAAGTATTTTGCCCCTCTAACTCTAGCAATTTGGTCGTTGATTAGCGGCAACGGATATTTGTCTGCAACCGTGCTCGAGTTCAATGCCCTGTAATCAACACAGAGACGGTCGGACCCATTTTTTTTTTTTTTACCAATAATATAGGAAAAGAAGAACAACTGGGACGAACGATTTAACACCAGATTAATTTACTAACTTTTGCTCGAACTATTCGCTCTCATCCGGGCTAAGCCTATACGGCCGCCGTTGCACTTCGTTGTCAACGATGTCACCAAGCGACTCGCATAGACTGCTTGGCACTCGTTTTCGGCCGGACGTCTGTTGTTGGCCGCTGGAGTTTCATCACTGTCATATCGGTGAAGGAACAACTCCTTGAAATCATTCCAACTAATGCCTGGATACGAGATTTGGGTTAGCCAATGTGACGCAGTGGCCTCCATCGAGTTGCTTTAGGCCATAATCAGAGCTCTTCCTTCCAACGGCTGCTACGCCAATACGATGTCCGTAGTCACGCACCATTTCGAAGCGTCCACTTCGGCTGCTTCTGGGTTGAATTTCGGCAATGTAACGTTCCGGGTCTGCTGTTGCTGACTGGATGACTACCGGATATTTTGTAACAACTCACATAAGTTCCAGCTCTGCATCTCCATAATTAAAAGCCACTGCTCCTCCGAAAATGTAGCAGGTGGTGCCAATCCCACTTCTGATTTGGGTTTGGCTACTCCAAATTAATATCGTCCATAGCGTTTGCTTTCTTTAACACGAGTTCCGTAGTCTTTTGCTTTACTTTTTGAACGACCCCCTTCTCGAGTCGAGCTGCTCTGTTTATACAAATTTGGGCCCGAAATGTCACAACGGCAAGGCACACTAAGCAATACAACGGACCACGTTCAGCAACAGCTATCTCGGTCTCGCTCAATACGTAGGTTTGACTTATACCTACAGGCCTGCTGGTTTCCCAATCATTGCAACTGGATACCACTGAACCAGTAAACTTACACTACGAAAAGGAGCGATAATAATAGCTCTAAACGTTATAGACGACCCGACATAAATGTATATAAGTTAACTTTGTATATGCCGTCCGGGCTTGTACCTGCGGTCAGGATACACAAATCTTACCCACTAATACTTTCATACTTCCGAGCACTGTTGCCGTTTTTCCCCGAGCAAAAAAGCTGAACTAGCAAAGAAAACAAGCCAAATCCCAGAAAAAATTAGCTGAAAAAATATCAACGGAGCTAACTTGCAGCGAAATAATTGGTATAAATGTTTAACAAAATCAAAAAAAAAAAAAAACAAAAAAGAAGAAAAAACACATCTAAAAATTTTCATGTCTTCACAGAGCATTGAATCACCAAACACCGAGCCTATCGTGCCACCGATCTCTACATACTACGCCACCGTCCTTAATTCGAAACCCATTGCATCTCGCTCTTTCAATTTCGTTCTGTGTAAGAACAAAACTAAAATATTTCTGTCTCTCTCACACACCGCGTGGTGAAGAATACGTATGTGTATGTGCGAGCAATAAAATAAATTTAATTTCTATCAAATTTGATTATTGATTTGTAACCTTAATAATTATCCGATTTAGTTCAAACTTGGTGTATACTGTATGGATATAAGTTAAATTTAAATGCAACAACCAAAAAACAATATTTTTATATATGTATTTCTTATTTGGTGTCGCGCGGACTCGATTACGGGTCTCTTGTGTTTTTGTTTTGTTGCTGGAGTAAATTGATTACATTGATGATTTGTTTTATTGATTTTAAGCCGTAATAATTATCCGATTTGAGTCAAACTTGGTAGGTAGGTAGTGTTTTGCTACAAATTGGATTTATATTCAAAAGGAAAAAAAAAAATTTTAATTTGAACTCTATTATTTCGATATTGGATATATCATATAGTAATCCAATCCGACCGATTTTCATACTTTGTCTACCTACACCTTTAAGAAAGCTAACCACCAAGTTTCAACTATGTAGCTTAAAATTTAAGTTCGAAAAGCTGGTCAAACTTGGTACAAAATGGACTAAAAATGCAAAAAAAAAAATGTAATTTGAACCCTATTATTCCGATATTGGATATATCATATAGTAATCCGATCCGACCAATTTTCATACTTTATCTACCTACACCTTTAAGAAAGTTAACTACCAAGTTTCTACTAGGTAGCTTAATATTTAAGTTTGAAAAGCTGCGAAAAAACAGACAGACGGACATGTCTCAATCGACTCGGCTGTTGATGCTGATCAAGAATATATACTTTATGGGGTCGGAAACGCTTCCTTCTGCCTGTTACATACATTTTAGCGACTTTAATATACCCTTTTACCCTATGGAGACAGGGTATAAAAAATATGGAATCTTGTCTGAAGCACATTTTGAATTTGTGTTGTTCTCGTGGCACTACTCAGAAGGAGCGCTCACCATTTTCTAAAATCACATGTAAAGCAGACATAGATGTGAAGATATAATAATAGTTATTTTAATCTGAATTGTTGTTCAGCATACACTACTAGTGAAATACATTTATATGACGAATATTTTATTTAAGAGATTATGAATTTGACAACCCGAATTGCATTGAAAAAAATTCGCATAAATTTGGTAATAGTGTAATATTTGTCAAATAATTTGGGAGTGCAGAAAATCAGTGTGTGTGTGGGGGGGGGGATTTCCCCTGTTTCTTTCACATATAAACCAGAAAACAAACCTAGCTGGCTATATAATTACAGCAACAAGATAAACACCGAACTGCACACATCGCTTAAATCGACACACCAGCCTTAATATACCAAACAAAATTTAAAGAAATGAATTCAACATGGAACAGAAAACTGCTGTTTACTGACAGATCCAAAACCATAGACGGAGTAACATACGGAGTAACAACCGAAAACTCAGTAATCACACAACAATTGTTACCTGAATACACAGCCGAAATCGCGTCCATTCCACTATGGGGAATTTGACCCATTTTTGCGCACTTTATTCATTTTTTGAAAGTTTATGAAATCAAAAATTTTTTATGCCATATGATAGATAAAAGATCAAAGCTTAATGTTGCATACTGGAATTTTCATTGTTTTTTAACACTGCTGAGAAAACAGTTGTTAAACACACGTGTTTTGCAGAAAACGAACTTGCTTAATAAAGTGAAAATTGAAAGCTTAACTTTAGAGGGGAGAAACATCGATGTATGCTACTCGATGTTTTCGATGTTTTTAAGCAAAACATCGATTTAACATAGATGTTTTTAACGGTTTTTGCTTTAAATAAATATATTGAAAATTCAGTAAATATTAAAACGAAAAACAATATTTTTATTCAAAAATAAAATGTTAACAAAAAGTTTTTCCATTGAAAGGAAGGATTACAAAATTAGAAAGTAAGAGATCATTTCATTGATGTGAATTTTATAGATATTAATATTAAATATCTTTAACGTTAGGTTTCAGTCTTGTTCGCCTGTCAGAAATTATTTGGCCAGCTTTGCTGAAAGTTCTTTCAGACTCACAGGATGTTGGGGGTATGAACAAAAATTTTTTGGCCACCTCTTTGAGAACCATCATACCCTCATTTCCCTAAAAGTAGATTCGTTAAACTTGAAAACATATACTTTCTGATTTACCTTCCAAAAGGAACGAGGGTCGCAATCTTCTGATTGGTTTATCGTTTCCAAATGTTGCCTCAAAACAATTATTGCGTCCGCTCGATATGATTTTACTTTCGTTCTTATTTTGGATTCAAGAAAAGAAAACTTGTGTTTTTCCGACGGAGTTGGTGGCATTGCGTGATCATCTGGTGTTGGCTGCTCCGTTCGAGTCCTTGACAAGATAGTGTACATCTCCTGTTCCAAGGCTTTAGCGGCCTGGTCTGCATTTGAAATACACTTGAAGCCATCTTTTTTGAATCTGGGGTCGATTAATGTAACTATTCGACAAACTGTGCGAGTTTCATAGTGGGCAAGTCTATCATTTAAACGGCTCACTAACGTTTCGTAAGCAGAAATAATTGAGGTGGTTTTGAGATTACATTTCAAGCTTTGTAGTTTATTTTGAATCTCGCAAATCACAGGAAGAACAAGAGAAATAGTAACACTCTTGCATCCCGAAATAATCTGAGTTGCATCGTCAAATGGAGACGGAAGTTCCGAAAGTTCCATTAAAATATTGATATCTTCTGCGGAAAATGGCATTGGAGCCTTAGTCGTACACAACAAGACAGACGACAGTGATTCATTCGTTGCTAGAAGTCGCTTAATCATTTGGTAAGCACTATTCCAACGAGTTGGTACTTCCTGAATTAATCCAATCGGGTTTGCAACATTCTGAGCCTGCTTAAATTTTGCCATTGCGGTAGTGCTACGTTTCATAAAGGAAACGATAGTCTTGCATTTTGCAAGGATTGGTCCAAGAACTTCAAGCTTTAAAATATCTTGCACTAATAGATTTATAGTATGTGCAACACATGGAAAATGCTTAATTTCAAGAATTTCGCACGCCCTTTTCATGGTGCTATCGTTGTCTGTTACTATAGAAACAACTTTTTGCATCAGACCCCATTCTGTCAAAACCACTCGAATTGAGTCTGCAATGTTCAAAGCAGAGTGATTGGTTGGAGTTAGAAGAGTCGTTGTTGACAGAACTGCTGAATTAAGTTTGAATTCAGAATCAATAAAATGACAGGTTATAATCAAATAACCTTCATTTGCTTTGGAAGTCCAACCGTCTGTTGTGATTGATACGTACTCCACATATTCCAAGGCAGAATGAAGTTTTTCCCTTAAGGACTCATACAAATTCGGTAGGGATACATCTCTAAGGTATGTTTTGGACGGTAATACATAACGAGGATCCGCTTTAAACATTAAATCTCGGAATCCTTTGTCATTGACGATGTTAAACGGCTGAACGTCCAGTGCAATCATGCGCATTACATGTTCATCTAGTTCTTTCTTGCGCTTAGAATCACTTGGATAGGTTTTATCACGTATTAAAAAGGTATCCAACTTCATTGGTGTAGGAACTATTTTTTCGACATTACGATTTGGATGCATCCTTTTTAAATGGTCGATGAGATTTGTAGTATTGCCTGCAGTTCTTAAATCCTTTCCACAATAACTGCAGAGGGCTTTTAATGAGTCTGTTTTTTTAAAATGCTGCCAAACATTGAAGCTTTGCCCCTTACGTTTTGGCGATTGAACCTCAAGGTTCTCTTTTGATGTTCCTATAAGGGACAAATTTTGCATTTGATGTTTTCATACTTCTGTGTAAAAATCAACTCACTGTTAAGATGTTTCTCCATCGCAAATCAAGGACCACGTCGCTGCCAACACCAATCACAATGCCACAATCACTAAATCCTGAATAAATTAAAATGTTAGAAACGGAAATATAAAGAAAAGCTTCACCACGTTTTTACCTTACGCTCGCTCTTTTCTTACAAAATGGAGTTTTATTTAGGCTAGAGGTGTATAAAAAAAAACATCGATAGTCGTTGACAAAATATCGATGTTTTCCAAAAATGAGAAACATCGATACATCGAAAAAAACATCGATGTATTCTCCACCTCTACTTAACTTTGAGTGCGGATATTTTGAAAATAAAAAACGTTATTTAAATACACTAAAATGGAATTGAATAAGTCGGGTTTGTACTATACGTATGTTGGTAGATCTGTGTTGTAGAAATTGAATGTGATTGTTTTAATGTTTGTGTAAGTTTGAACTTTTGAAAAAAAATCTTAACTTTGGGAGAAGTTTCAAAAAATGTCCAGCAGTGTCCAGTCTAAATCTTATAGTACTTAGTGGTGTCCGTAATTGTCATTCAAATCCAGATAGTCACAATAGCCACAAATAGCTACAAATTTAGCAATTTCGTTTTTTAGCATCTAACCTCACTTTTCGTCATATGGACTTTTTTTCCATATGGCACAAAGAGACTGAAAAATCTGCAGCTTTCGATGTAATGTTGAATTGGTTGCATGGGAAAGTTGGTGGCGATGATGGATTTCAATTTAATACGGAACTGAAAGAGAAATGTCGACTATTTTGTCTTAAATTGAATCAAAAGTGGCGGAAATGTAGGTCCAATTTAAACATGTTCAAGCAACACTTTGGTGGCTGGTTAAAGGAAGAAACATCTTGGAAAATCGGAGAAACTTTCAGTAATAGTTCTAGACGCGTTGGACGACCCAAATTGCCATTTGTGACCTTGAAAAAACGACTGCAAATAAGAAAAGCTGGACAGTTGGCAACAATGTAAATTTACTGTTGGAGGCTTCCAAAATTGCTGCTCGCAAGAAGGGTAAGACGGAGCTTGCTGCTCTTTTGACCATACTCATCAGCTATCCCCAAAAGGGGAAAATTATTAAAAAATTACGCAGCCTTTGCCAGTGCGCTCTTTGCCGGACAAAGCATTAGCATTCCGGTATAAAAGAATTTACGAAAAATGCTAAATGTGATGTGTTTCCCAATTATAAAGATATCAGTGAGAGAAAAACACAATGCCGACCAGAAGCAATACAAGTTTCAGAAACAGTAGCAAAAGTCAGTCTCCAAAGTCTCCTTAATCACACAGCAAATAGACTTGTTTCGTTGCAAAAAGAAGTGCTCTATAGTGTAAAGACCGACCAAAAAACAGATTTTCTTTTGGCTGATTTAATCCTAAGTTATGGATTTGATGGAAGTACAGATCAAGCTAATTATAATCTACCATATTTGAACGAAAGTCCTATGAGTGGAGATTCTAGCCTTTTTGCTACAATAATTACGCCTTTGCGAATGATTGACCCATCCGAGAATATTTTGTGGAATAACCGTACTCCGCAATCCGTAAGATATTGTTTATTTATTAAAGAAACCAAAGAAGTGATCTTAAAAGAAAACAGTGATCTTAAGGCACGGATAGAAAAACTGCAACCCTGTCGGATTAACTTACACAACAAAATTATGTATTTATGTAAAGTTTGTTATGAATATAACTGTCATTGATGGAAAAGTATCAACTGCATTGACCGGATCCAAATCATATTAAGGGTGCCCGATTTGTGGGGCAACCCCAAAAGACTTCATTTCTATCAGTCAATTGAAATGTGTAAAGTTTCTGCCAGTTATTGAAAATTTAAATTACGGCCTTAGCCCATTGCATTGTTGGATTCGCTTCTTCGAATTCGTATTACACGCAGGATATAAAAACTGTGTCAAGAAATGGCGAATCAACCAAATAGATGATAAAACAGCAGTATCCCAAAACAGGAAAAGAATTCAACAACTTTTCTGGGAACGACTTTCTTTAAGGGTTGATCAGCCAAAGCAAGGAGGTTCGGGCAGCACAAATGATGGGAACACTGCTCGCAGGGCATTCAGTAATTACGATCAGTTTGCTGAAATAACCGGGATTGACAAGAAATTAATACTGAAGCTGAGAACAATTCTTATATCTTTATCCTGTCAGTTACCACTTGATTTGGACAAATTCGAGATTTTTGGTTCGATACGGGGGAACTTCTAATTGACAAGTATTCATGGCTGCCAATGACACCGACACTGCATAGAATTTTGGTTCACTCAAGGCAGATAATGGAAAATTTGGTGCTACCTGTGGGTTACTTTGGTGAAGACCCAGCTGAGTCCAGAAACAAAATATACAAATCGGATAGGCTGCACCACGCCAGAAAAAAATGTAGAATAGCGAATTTTGAAGACACTTTCCATAGGGCCATGGATACTTCGGATCCAATAATATCCTCAATCTGTCTGGCAAAACGAATAAGAAGGCAAACACATATTCCTCTGCCTTCGGATGTAATTTGCTTGCTTTCTGGTGCTGTTGCTAATAACGGCGATAATGAAGACACAGACGAAAACTATGAAGATTTCCCTGATTTCCCGATCAACTTTGAACTTGAAAGCGAGGAAAATATCGAGTAGCAAGGTTTGCTTAATAATTTCAATGTATATCATCAACCTTATATAACCGGTTTCTTTTGTTGCAGATTATATAGCTGAAATTGAAGTTTTATGGCCTGGGGCGCTAAGTGCTACTCCCATTTTATCCAAAAACTTAACTAAATTGTATTTATGATCTTAGTCAACAAATACATATTGAAAGCGATGCATAGAAACCAACTTTTGAATAAAGTGCGCAAAAATGGGTCAAATTCCCCATAGTGCATTCTAGAAGCTTGCAAATACGCAACCAATCAAAGAGGTAAATTTACCATCTGCTCAGATTCCCTTTCCGCACTACAAGCAATACACAACACCAACAAGCAAAGCTACTATACCACATGCATTAGGAACATACTAAACAAACATGAATATAACAAAATATCACTTCTTTGGGTCCCAGGTCACTGCGGAATAACAGGGAAAGAGAAAGCTGACGAAGCTGCCAAAAAAGCTAAAATATTGCCTCTCATTACTGAAACCAACTATAACCCCACGAATATCTTAAACTTCCTAAAACAAAATACGAAGACATACAAATAGCTAATATTCACCAACACATCGCAATTCTACAAGAACGTTTCACAAGACAAAACGCCAACAAGTAACACCTCTCGAACTGATACCTTAAAATTTACCAGAATCAGACTGGGAAACACAAATATAACCCACAACCATATCCTTAATAAATCTCCCCCCCCCCCCCCCCAATCTGTTCATACTGCAACACACCAGTCAACATTTCACACATACTTATTGATTGCCGTTATTCCAACAGGAGAGATCAAAATTTCTCAAAGCAACGATTAAAGAAATAACGTCATTCCAAAACAGAAGAAACTATTAATTTCCTAAAATCTACCAATATCTACCATCTAATATAGTAAAAACAAATGTAAATAGTACCTTTGGGTTTAATATAGGTTAATTTTGAACATGTAAACGTAATGAAAAGACAAACATACACACGATAAGCTTAAGGCCTTTGTTGCTATAGCTTAATATCATTAATTCAACGTGTTTAGTCCCCTAAATGTAGCCTTCATGTTGGCGCCTCGGTCGGTGACTATTATTGGTTCTTCCATTTGCAAATCACACTCAAATTCGCGTAAAATATTCTCAATTTTGTTTTTAATTCTGTCACCTAAAAAAAAAAAATGAAGCAAGCAAGTCGTCCCTGCCGACATTGAGTATACCCTGTACCAACTAGTCATATTAAATAAAGTCAAACACCCTCGAGATCTCCTTTGATTTAATTCAAAATTTTCATCGAATGCATGCTATCTCGCTCACACCTGACACAGCTAATCTTGCAGCTAATGTTGCATTTTGGCCACATTATTAGATGTGCCAAATAAGAATGTGATTCCTTCAAAACTGCTCTGGTAATTCGTTTTTTCTAAATTGCGGGGGCGGAAGTGGGCGTGGCAAAAATTTTAAACTATCTTAGGTTGCGTAGGCACTAAACAAAACTTCAGATACTCTCGAAATCGCAATCAATTAAAATCGAAGTTCCCTTTAACATGCAGCAGCAGCGAACGCATGCTATCTCACTCTTTCTTATTTGCCAATGCCGCCTTGGCAATTCAGTACAAAACGCAAATGTCTATATCTCCGATGTTTGTTGTCCGATTTAAACGAAATTTGGTCAGTTAGTACAGTTTGACTATGTAATTATGTATACCAAATAAGAATTCGATATCTTTAATACAGCTCTAGTAAATTTATTTTAAATTTTTAATATTTTGATTTGCGGGGGCGGAAGTGGGCGTGGCTAAAATTTGAAAGAAACTTGATCTACTTCGTCATGAGACGGATGTTCACACCAAATTTGGTAGCTCTAACTCTTATAGTCTCCGAGATCTAGGTGTTCATACGGACAGACATGTCGCAATCGACTCGGCTGTTGATGCTTATCAAGAATATATATACTTTATACATACATTTTAGCGACTTTAATATACCCTTTTACCCTATGGGTACAGGGTATAATTAGGTAATAAAATTGTTTTCAAATAATCAATAAAATTTTATAAATCATACCAGTACAGGATCCTCCTTGCATTAATTTTACTACAAGCAGGCGGTTGTTAAGGGTTTCTTCTGCGACATAATGAATCGTCAACGATATATATGAAACTTTGTAGAAGTCGTCTGTCCATATTTCCGACGTTATGCTGTATCCCAGTTTCGTACGATCAACTATTTCTTTTTTTATTTCATTAAAATGATATTCGTAGAGAGCTTCGATGTTCCGTGAGATGGTAGTGGGATGCGGTAATAACGATTCAACATTAACATTTTTCCCGAAGTTCGCACCAACAGATATAAAAAACTGGGCTTTGTTTTTTAGTCCTGAGTCCGCTATAATATTAAAGGATCGCCCATTCTTTACTGTCCATTCAGTTGCTAGCTTAATGCACAACTTTTTTGATTCAGGATCTACAACAACTTCACGATGGTTGCGTTTTTTACTATTTGCCATTACGTAGCATTTGTGCTTCACTTAATTTAATGTGCTTTTGTCGAATTTATACACATTTTTGCATGTATTACACACCACTACGTCAGGGTTTTCTAAGCCAGTTTCATCCACTATTCGAGAAAAGGTGTCCCAAACTTTGCTTCGACCTCTTTTAAGAGATGGCTTAAGTTCATTAGCCCATAATTATACCCTTGCAGAGGGTATTATAAAATTGGTCAGATGTTTGTAACGCATAGAAATATACATTTCCGACCCCATAAAGTATATATATTCTTGATCAGCATCAATAGCCGAGTCGATTGAGACATGTCCGTCTGTCCGTCCGTCCGTCTGTCTGTTTAGCCAGACGTTTTCGAGCTTAAATTTTAAGCTACATGGTTGAAACATGAAAAGTTAAGTTCCTTAATCGATCATCCAGATCAAGTTTAAAAATTAGTCGGATCGGATAATTATCACCGGAGTTATTAACTAAAACGTGGAGGTACCTCGAGTAAAATAAGCAATTTTCTTTGGCAGCAAAGAAACAAAAACAAATTCCAAGCAATCACACACACACACACATATGCAAAAATTGGTCACCACGCGGTGTGTGAGAGAGACAGAAACATTTGCGTTGTGTTGTTGCACAGAACAAAATTGACAGAGCGAGATGCAATGGGTTTGCATATATATCGAATTAGCACGGTGGCGTAGTATGTGGAGATCGTTGGCACGATGGGCTTCGGTGTTTGATGGTTTGTTTTTTTTTTTTGATTTTGTTAAACATTATACCAATTATTTTGCTGCAAGGGTATACAAACTTCGGCAGAGCCGAAGTTAGCTTCTTTGATATTTTTAATTTGATATTGGCGGCGTACTGTTTAAAATGAGTTCCTGCATTTGAACTGTCCAACGATGAGTACTGGTTGAATATTTACATTTATGATAAAATAATTGAAACAAAATAAAGGCGATATACATACATATACAGAGATACATACATACAGACAAACACAGATATACGTGAGACTTTGCGACTTCACACATATACATATAACCTTATAACCAATTATTTATTAAATCAACAAATTTCTTTGTAATTTAACATTAATAAATAATATATAATTTTATTTTAGCAAAAACTTACGCTTACATTCGCATTTATTGCGTTTGCGTCATTTTCTTTGGCAGCCATGTCTTAGTTTTTTATACTCATTTGATATGTATTCGATCCCGGGTCTCTTGTGTTGGTACGACAGATTTCTTTCAAAATTTTTTGGTTGCTGGAGTAAATTGATTATATTGATGATTTGTTTTATTGATTTGTAGCCGTAATAATTATCCGATTTGAGTCAAACTTGGTAGGTAGGTAGTGTTTTGCTACAAATTGGATTTATATTCAAAAGGAAAAAAAAAAATTTTAATTTGAACTCTATTATTTCGATATTGGATATATCATATAGTAATCCAATCCGACCGATTTTCATACTTTGTCTACCTACACCTTTAAGAAAGCTAACCACCAAGTTTCAACTATGTAGCTTAAAATTTAAGTTCGAAAAGCTGGTCAAACTTGGTACAAAATGGACTAAAAATGCAAAAAAAAAAATGTAATTTGAACCCTATTATTCCGATATTGGATATATCATATAGTAATCCGATCCGACCAATTTTCATACTTTATCTACCTACACCTTTAAGAAAGCTAACCACCAAGTTTCTACTACGTAGCTTAATATTTAAGTTCGAAAAGCTGCGAACAAACAGACAGACGGACATGTCTCAATCGACTCGGCTGTTGATGCTGATGAAGAATATACATACATATATACTTAATTGGGTCGGAAACGTATATTTCTATGCGTTACAAACATCTGACCTATTTTATAATACCCTCTGCAAGGGTATAAAAATGTTAATAGCCCATTGTCATCTGCCAAACAGACCTTTGTTCATCTTTGTTAACTTCTTAATCAAATATATTATATATACATATGTATGTATGTAGTTCCAACCGACAAAAAATAATTATTAATTAAAAATAATTGTATGATCTTGTTTAAAATACTTCTAGAATCTCTTTCTTGTTTTCATAATTTTTTTTATAAAAAATTTCAAATCACATGAAAGTGGACATACTCTTTATTTCTGCTTCATTTTTATGCATTAGCCTTTGGCAGGTCCTTGAAGCATTTTCATAATTTCATTTTGAGCAATACAAAACGAGGTGTGTTGTATGTATGTATGAGCCCAACTTGAAAGTTTAAAATGAAATTAAACTAAACTTTTTTCTCCCTAGTTTTTCTAATGAATTTATAAAACAACATTTTCTAACAACAACCGAGAATACAAAAAAAACAAAAAAAAAAAAAAAACTAGAAGAACAACCCGAAAAACGAATTTACATAATTGACATGCGCCGAAGAGTGACCGCACAGTGAAATTATTTTTACATGACCATGTGTGTGTGTGTGAGAGTGTGTGTGGATTTTGTTGTTCAATTTGCGGCCAGCTAATTTTAGGCGCCCCAACTATTTTGCATAAATAATAACAGAAAATAAAATTTTAGTTGGTTTTGCCCCAAAAAAGAAAAAAACACGATGGCATCACAACTAAACCGTATTAAGTCATAAAGTATTCAATTTATAGAAAGGTCCAACCAACTAAAACTAAACCCAAATCAAACACACTGTCAAAATGATACAAGTTAAAGGATTAACTAATAAGAGTAATTATCTCGAAATAGTTTCCTGTGAAGGTTAATGCAAATCAAAGATGTATCTTAATGGAAAATGGGCTAAAAGCACTGGAAAACTCCTTACCGCATATTTTATTTATTTATTATTCAATGACAAAAAATTAACAATATCTTCTTTTTACAATATGAGCATATAATAATAAAATAAAATTAGGTAATTCGACCGTAATTATTGTAATGCCTAGTACAGCATTTTTTCGGTTTTCCTTCTTTCCTCTGTGTAAAAATATATGGTCACACTAATGTTTATGCCAATCGGTTAAACGGGGTAAAAGTTGTTTGGAAATCAAAAGTAATGTTTCAGGTGAGTTATATTAAATCGTTTATTTACCTTTAATTTGCAAATTCTAACGTAGACAGCTGCTTTTTGTAGTGTTGCTCGATTAATATTCGAGAGTCGTCTTTATCGAAACTCCTTTTTTATGCCATAATAATCAGTCCAGTAGTTTTTGAGTTCATCGATGAAATACAGACAAGCATCCATTTTAACATACATATGTATAAAAATTGAAAAATTTTAGATTGCAAATTGATAATTATTTACAACTAGGAGTCCCGGCCACGCGTTGCTGTGGCTAATTTTTGTAGCTCTTTTGTCAACTGGATCACCAACCATAATAACAGCAACCTCATCAATAGTTGGAGTGGTACCAGTGGTACTTTGTCAGCTTTTATGACGATTTGATAGTTGTTTTGCAATTGTGGCGAAACTCTCTTAATCAATCGAATTAGTTGATTCTGTTCTTCTTAAAAAATTTCCAGCGATGGCACAATTGTTCTTTCCTCGGCTTGTTTAATGAGATTATATTGGCACCGAGTTGTCACGTCTTGTCTTCACAATCGCCCATAAAACAAATTTGTAGCAAAAAAAACATTAAATATCAAAGAAGCTAACTTCGGCTCTGCCGAAGTTTGTGTACCCTTGCAGCAAAATAATTGGTATAAATGTTTAACAAAATCAAAAAAAAAAAACAAAAAAGAAAAAAACACATATAAAAATTTTCACTTCTTCACCGAGCATTGAACCATCAAACACCGAAGCCCATCGTGCCAACGATCCCCACATACTACGCCACCGTCCTAATTCGATATACATATATGCAAACCCATTGCATCTCGCTCTGTCTATTTTGTTCTGTGCAACAACACAACGCAAATGTTTCTGTCTCTCTCACACACCGCGTGGTGAAGAATTTTTGCATATGTGTGTGTGTGCGTGATTGCTTGGAATTTGTTTTTGTTTCTTTGCTGCCAAAGAAAATTGCTTATTTTACTCGAGGTACCTCCACGTTTTAGTTAATAACTCCGGTGATAATTATCCGATCCGACTAATTTTTAAACTTGATCTGGATGATCGATTAAGGAACTTAACTTTTCATGTTTCAACCATGTAGCTTAAAATTTAAGCTCGAAAACGTCTGGCTAAACAGACAGACGGACGGACGGACAGACGGACATGTCTCAATCGACTCGGCTGTTGATGCTGATCAAGAATATATATACTTTATGGGGTCGGAAACGTATATTTCTATGCGTTACAAACATCTGACCAGTTTTATAATACCCTCTGCAAGGGTATAAAAATGTGGCGGTCCCAACCCTAGAAAGTTGGCGGCGTAAAATACGTGCTGGCAACCCTAACTACCGATAGAGACGACTATCGAAATCATATCGATCGCTAAACACTCTATATAATGTGTTAGAGAGAGATGAAAGTTTTTTATTACCTTTTGTTTAACTTACTAATTTTAAATGCAATTAAAAAAGATGAAACTATCATATCTTTTAAGTTACACCATATTACGGGTACATGTGAAATTTGATTGAATTCGGTTGAAGTTAAGGAGTCCATCGCGGACAAACATTGTGACACGTAATTTATATATGTATTTTATTAGATTTGTAAAATGACAAAGGATACAGTATAATTTCTCATTTTTCTCTTTTACTATAAATGTTGTAATAATTCTTAAAATATTATTTAGTTAACTAAAAAGTGCAAAGTCATCATAATACACAAAATAAATCTCTCATTTCCGAATGGTTTTGTGGATAAACTTATTATTATTTATTTTGTTTTGTTGTATTTTCCCATAGACAATATTCATAAATTGTCTGCTGTTAAGAATAATTTACATAAATTTACAGCCATTATTAATGTTGTTGTTTGGAATTCAATAAAACATTTAAATCTGTCAGCATGAAAATAGAAGCAAACGCATTTATTTATTGTATCAAAATTGTACAAAATGAAATTTTCGTTTGATGGATTAAAAATGGCTAAAGTAAAGTTTTAAAGTTGGAATGATTGCATTTAGTTTAATCATTCGTTCGCTCATATGGAAATTTTGCCAACACATTTTCTGCTGAAAGAGATGTTGGTTAAAAAGGTGGGGAAGAGGAAGGGGGGGAGGAAAGCTTGAAAAGGCCATGTACATGTACATATGTATGGTATGGAAAAGCATGAGATGCGGTTCATTTGGTTAATGCACGTGGTTACCTGAGCCTATTATTCCCGAATGCATTGTGTAATAACAACAATGTGTGTGTTCCACCTTGTACATGTATGTAGGTATTTGTGTGCCTGTGTGTGTGTGTGTGTGTATGGAAAGCTGCCTTTTGTTGGTAGAAGGAAGAGATTATTGTCTTTCTATTCAACACTCGTAAGCATTCAATAAGAGACTTTGGTCCAAAAATAATGAAATTTCAGTGAATTGACGTGGCCAAAGGCTTAAGCCCACTTTCCCAGCTTGCACAAATAAAGATTATTTTGAATTTAGTGCGAAAAGGTTTCATCATTATTAAAGCTTCGGCTTACTTATTCTTTAATTTGTTTCTTTTGATTCAGTACTTTGAAATATGACTCGTAACCGAAAGACGATACTTGTAATGAAAGCCGAATGCATTTTATTTCATTACATAGAGAGATAAATGCAGGTAGTTAAATACTTTTCTAATTTTATAGAAAATCATTCATTTAATTGGCCATAAAGTGAAATATTTCATATCCGGTTTGGAATTTTCTTTGAAAGGAGAAAACTACTTCAGCTGTTTGCTGTACTTTTTTCTTTGTGGAAATTTTTACACTGTTGTATGATTAGAGGCGGAGAACACTCGATGGCACTATCGATGGTTCAAAATTAACAATCGTCGAATATCGATGGCACCCACTATCGACAGTTTTACAACTCTAATCATGATGGTCAAGATTTGAATGTTTGGAACTTAATGCAAAGTGCATACTCGCAATGGAGCTTTGATTGAATAAATTGGAAGCTATTTTGAGCACTGCACTGTAGCAAAATATTGATTAATTTGGTATAATATTATATCATTTTCAATAAAACTTTAGTTAAATTTTTAAAAATTAGAAAAATTTATATAATAGAATAAATGCATATATTTAAATTTTTTTTTAATAGAAAATATGGACAATTTTCATTTAATAGTTTTAATTGTCGATTAAAATACAAAAATATTTGGTGAAAACTTATGTTTAAAAGTTGTATGATACATACATACATATAGTTACAACTTAAAAACAAATAAAAACTTTTAGGTTTCAAAAATGATAATAAAATGATATTATATTTTTGACTTCTGAACAACGAGGATCCGGGTTCGAATCCCAGGCTAGTGTATGGATGTAGTTTTTCGAAGGCCTTAGTTGCCAGTGCTTGTAAAATATAGTTAGGTTGATAGTTTATAACTATATCCTACACTTTAATAGTAATAATAATAATAATAATAATAATATTTTTGACTTTTTTGTCTTTTAGTAGACTTATTTTGTTTTTAATTTCTTTTATATTTGCCTTACAACAAAGTAAGACAATCAACCTATTTTGAGTAAGTTTAAAAATGAAGCCTAAGTTCGAAGTTTAATAAATAGGAAAAGTCAAATCGGTGGTTCTTTTTAATTTTTATAAACAATTGGTAAGTGGTTTTCGTAGTTTTCAAGTCTTAGGCAGCAACAATCGCCGAGTCCCTTCATAGAGTGCATCTTCGGGGTCTCTTTGTAAGACTGAGTTTCCAACAAACCAAAGAGCATTAAAGAATTTTTCTCAATTGCATTTATAAAATTTAGAATTCTTTTTGGCCCAAATTGTATTCTGCGAATGTTTGTTTACTGGTCCTTTTTCTCAGTGTATGTACAGTGGACCCTCGGTTAACAAACACAATTGGCTACAGCATCATGTTCGCTATGCAAAATCAATGCAAATAAATCAATTTAAAAAAAATTGCACTCTAATATGATTCAATTTGAACTTTTACTAAAAGAAAACAACAAAATTAACCAATATATTTAAATTTAAGCTATTATTGACAGAAAGTAAAATGAAATGAGTAAAATTTTTTAACGAACTGAATTTGACTAAGGTTCCTTCCCACAGTGAGTATACCCTGTACCAACTAGTTACATTAAAAAAAGCCGAACACTATCGAAATCTAATACAAATTTAATACAAAATTCAGTTTCACATGCCGGAACAGTGAACGCATGCTATCTCGCTCACTTTTGCCAGTCAATGTTGCCTTAATCGTTTCAGTACAAAACACATATTATTGTCCGATTTGGACACAATTTGGTCAGCTTCCAGTTTGGTTATATAATTCAGTTGCCAACGAAGAAAATGAGATCTTTAAGATAGCAAAAAACAAACTTGATCTACCAACGCATTAGGCGAATGTTCACACCAAATTTGGGAGCTCTAGCTCTTATAGTCTCCGAGATCTAGATGTTCATACTGATAGACGGACATTCCTCAATCGACTCGGCTGGTTATGCTGATCAAAAAAATATATACATATTTTATGGGGTGGCAAACGCTTCCTTCTGCCTGTTACATACATTTTGGCGACTTTTATATACCCTTTTCTCCTATGGGTACAGGGTATGAAAACGGTCACATAATGGGTATTCAGGAAATTTTACATGCAATCAAGGTTTCCACCTTTTTTGTTGGTCGTGTAGCATGTATGTACATATGTATGTATGTATGTAGCTTACGCATTGCGTTAATGAAATTTTCTGCAATTTTTTTGCATATACATACATACACACATACACATGTATTTTTTATTTTACTTTTCCATCTTACAATACATAAAGGTGATTGTTGTTGCTGTTAATGTTAATGTTGTTGTTGTTGGTCCATGACCGAGTGCTTGAGCATAATTACGCATTAAAAAATTACAATAATTTTTAATTAACAAAGCCTGACCAAAGAGTGCAGCAAGGCGAAAACAAGTGAAAAGTTCATATGAGAAAAAAAATGGTGGAAAGCGGGAAAAGCTGTTTATAATTGCACATTATGCAAATGCAACTGGGGGAAATCCCGACGACGACGCTGCAAAGAAAATTCACTCAGGCATAATGAAAAATCCAATTAAACTAAATAGGAGCACATGGCAAATGTAGCAAAAATATTTAATAAAACGAAATAGAGGAAAAACTCCCAACAGCTATTGCACCTGCTTAAGGATTTGGATTTTCCTCGTTTTGGCGGCCACTCGAATGAAATCGTTTCTTTGATTTTCTCAGCAAAATTTGTCAAGCAGCTCCGCCTCTGACTAATTTTATCTATTTCTTGCACTTCGGGCCAAAAAGCAATTGTCTTAGACAACGTTTCTCCACCATCGTCGCCGTCGTCGTCATCATCATCGTCATCATCAGTGGAAGCAACACCCAGAGACGAAGACAGAACCTTCAAGTGGCAAATGCACACACACAACAGCAGAAGAGGAGCAGATGAAGCACTAGCAGCAGTAGTTAGGAGAAAAAGGAGCAAAAGTTGGAGGTCCCCCATCCTCAACTTGATGTGGAGTCTTTCCCCCCATTTTAAGAAAGCACACTTGAGCTTGAGCTTGTTGAAAATCAATTTCTTGCATCATTGTTTGCCAAGTGAAGTGCACTGGAAAATTTTCTCTGAAGCCATCAGTTGCCTTTTCCCTTTTCCTTTTATATTTGCCCATTCTACACTGTTCTCTGTAACCCCCTTTCTCCGCTCCCATGTTGCATTAAAAATCAACGTCATATTGATGCATCCCACAAAAGTGCCAAGCCAAATGAAAGCAATTAAGCTGCTCAAGCTGCTCAGCATCAAGTAAAAATTCATTTTCGTTTGCTGATTACTTGGCCAATTGTTGGTGAAAGCATATACATACATACATACATACAAACAAACATACATACATACAAGACAAAAAAAAAAAAGTAAAGTGGAAGAAAAGGACTGCGTTGGCTGGGTAACCGCTTTAACGAATCGTAATGAAAGTATAAGCCACATAAAAAAAAAGAAAGAAGAAAAATAATCCATAAAATATTGTAAAATGCGGCAATAATTGGTTCAGGATCTACTTGTCCCGAACCTTGTCATCATATATGGATGACACTCATGTACGAGTATATACATATGTACATATGTATGTATCTAGGTATACATACATATATGTACATATGCAAGTACTTAGTGACAAGGGACAACCTGCAATCAAAAATAATTGTTTTAAAAAAAATCTTTGCCAATTCGTAGAGTTTTGAAATTTTGTCTTTGAAAGTCAAAAACCCCATTTCGTGCGAGTTACATTTGTATATAATTATATTTTTGTAAATCACTGTGTGCTGGTGCATACCCAGGTTTGGATTGCGGTAAATACAAATAGTTCGTAAACAAATATGATAGTAAAGCAAACTTGAGAAAGAGTTCGAACCTGAGTATGCCTAACACACGGCCAGCTATAGTTATTAAGACGATCTTTAAAATAAATTAAACTTAAAACTGTACTTTTTCAATTCATTGTGTTTGAGTCTCGATTCTTTAAACATCTATTCCCTAAATATATTGGGACTATAACTTGCGCGTAACGTCACGCCAGGTCATATTTTGGCAATAAACTCGAATCCTTACATCCGATTGCTATCAAATTTTTTCTGAATATACATAGTTCTATGTACATACATAAGTACTATCAACATATGAAAAAAAATTTTTTTCACATCCGTCTTTTTCATCTTTTTCTTAGTTTAATCGTGCGAACGTAACGTCAAGCCAGTCTAGGAAATGCTCATATAAGTTAACAAATAATGACCGCGCGAATAGATTTAAGTTAAAATATCGCACAACCATAATAGGTCGTGGGCATGGTGCTGACACATGGGTTCAGTGCACGCTACAACGTCCGCAATGGTAACCCGACAATTGCTTACACTGCAAGTCGAAGCATTACCATTTATGCTGAGTCGGCTTGCCTAATGGGTCTTGTGGCCTTTGCTGTCGCTTCTAAATTGTACATACATATATTAGATTCAGTTTTATATCAACCATTTAGAAGAAACAATAAATGTTACATTTACTCCGGCACATAGCCGTAAAACCCTTGCTTTCTAAATACTACAATTGCTTAGCCATAAGGCCAGCAATAAAGGAGTGAAGTCAAACTTCCAAAGTAGAGCTGGGCGGAACATCGATGTTATATCGATGTATCGATGTTTCAATTTGAAAATGAAACATCGATGTTCGTAAGCCGATGTTCGATGTTTTCGCAAATTTTGTACCATCACTACTACTGGAAGGTAATTCATGCTATGTAAAATCTAGCTTTATAATTAATACTAAACTTTTTTCAGATCTCGACTGATTAGCCATTGAAGATGAGCTCAAAAAAATATCTCTGCGTTCCGGCTACGTCAACTGAAAGTGAGCGAATGTTCAGCAAAGCAGGTTTAATAGAGAGTGAAAAACGAAGTTCACTAAAGCCAAAAAATGTGATAAATGCTGGTTTTCCTAAAAAAAAATGATTGGATCTCAAACAACTGATAAGTTGAGTCTGTAAGATGTCAGTTATTTCCAAACTGTGAATGATTTGTACACATATCGATTGTTAGCAGTAAGGTAGTATTTTAAGTATCGATTGTTAGGATTAAGTCAACTCTGGGAAGTATCGGAATGCGGCCTAAGGCCACACTGAAGGTGGCCTCCTTCTTCTTCCGGTAACAACGCAACAGAACAGACGCACTAGCTGCGCAACGAAAATTAAATCTTTTGCCATCGTTACTTATAGATATATTTTTTACATAATAAATAGCTTATTACAAGTCATTATAATATTTTCATAATTTAATTTGTTTGAAAAACTCACAAAACTCTTATGTTAAGTCATAATTATATTTTCGTTATTTCATTTGTTTTTAAAAGCTTTAAATACTGTGAAGTTAAGTAATAATATTTTCTTAATTTAATTTGTTTTGCAAAAATAAAAATACTGTTAATTTAAGTTATAATATGTTCATTTGTTTGGAAAACATTATTTTGTTATTTTTTATATATATATATATTGAACAATGAAGTCAATATTAAATAGATGAAAAAATAAATTCTTTTACTAACTTCGATGTTTAATCGATACATCGATGTTTTCAAATAAAAAACATCGAAACATCGATGTGGACAAACATCGATGTTTTGCCAGCTCTATTCCAAAGTAGTCTTCATACATATTGTGAAGACCCGCCCGACCAGCATCGTGGGAAACATGCATATAATTGATAATTTATATATGCTACGTTGTGGCAACTCCCTGTATCAGATGTAGGTTGCAACTATGTGGCAACGCCTAAAGAGGAAGACGAAGAACTCAACGCCAATCGACAGAGTCAAGACGTATTAGCAGCAGCAGCAATGACAAAGTTAAAGCAGATCATCAGTTGTTAAATTGTTATTTTGCCTAAGCACCTATCTGCTTATTACCATTAAACTAATTAACTATTAATAAATAAAGATACATATACAATTATCTTACATATATAGCCGAACGAATTTTACAGTCCCAAGTTTTTAGCATGATTTTCATACAAAATCCGTTCCCTTGGGCGGACACTTCCTTGGCAGGACGCGGACACTCTTTTTTTTTGGACATTTTTATACAAAACATTTCTCTCAGGCGGACAACGATTTGCCGCGATGCTGCAAAATGAACAACGATTCGATGCGGTTGGCGCCGTTGTTCTTTTTGCAGCGTTTTTGAACAAAACTTTTATTTCAAATTTTGGAAAGACAATCCTTGACTATAGAAGACGACAATATTGAAATTAATACAACTGATCAAAGTAAAGTTGATATAAGCGATTCAGATGATAAGCACTTAAGGCCGTTAGTAACACCCTCCCTTTTATTAAAATGTTCCGCCAGGATGTTGCTAGCCTAACAACATGGAACACCACGACATTGCATCTGCGCCTGCAACGTCAGGGTTAAATTTTGGCAACATCACAGACCTGTTCTGTCCCGCGTCGGATGCCGTTCTTCTGCTGTTCCGTATGGCTTGCAGTATTTTAATAAAATTTGGGTTTTCGAACTGCAGTATTTCTCGCAGTTGCTCGTTTAAATTTGTAGATTCAGTGCCAGATCCCACTTCGGATGTCGAAGCACCCTCGGATAATGATGTTTTATTCCACAGTGTCATAGTGTCCAGCGCAGCGAGTTCCGTGTGTTTTCTCTCGCTTCTCTCGTTGCGTACACAAGGGAATCAGACGTGTTCTGCTTTATTAAAACTTAAATTACAGGATTATCACCCCAATTCCATCCGATAATCAAGGATATAATATATAATATAATATAAGGATATATCTCGCGTTCATTCAAAAAAAAAAAAAAAAAAAGGATTCTTAAGATTACATATATATACTAATTGATAAATTGCACTTAACACTAGATCTTCATTATATAAATTTCTTATTTTAAGTAAATGTAAATATTTCCTAACTAAATCAAATAAATATTTACCATACAGTTCTAATTTATCATTATTTATACTACTTAATCTAATATTTACAGGTTCTCTTTTAAATTTATTTTCACACTTAACTATTCTATTTAACATACATCTTAAAAAATCAATTTGTGCGCCGTATTTTAATTTTACATCAATTGGCAGCGTTGACGCATATTTTTGTAAAATATTTTCAACGGAATCTTTGCTATATTTGCTCCATGTTGTTTAAGATTACATTCTTTAAGAAAAAGGGACTTTGCCGCCGTCTTTGGCTAGGAAATGTTCTTGCACATTATTATTCATTTGATTGCCATCAACAACAAAGCAAATCAAATTCTTCTTCTTTTATAAAAATCAGTAATTGTTCGACCACATCAATTACTGATTTTGCTGTCATTATTTCTTCCTTTGTCGACATAATTTTGAAATGCAATATATCGCCTTTCTCCCCGTCAAGGCTGACCATCATGAACATTAATACTTTAACAATGTGTTCTTTTTGCATTTCCTGCAAAATACAATTTATGTCAATTTATTTTAATTTAGGACGCAGAAAGGCAATTGCTATCCTCACCAATTTGGGCAGAAATATCTCATCAATGCTGATGAAGAACGGCTCTCCTGCCACTCGTCTTAATGCATTAAAATTAGAATATACTTTGTTGGCCGCATTTACTTGTGCGACTGCCCTAGCCTCCATAAGCTCATCTTTCATTTGATGAAATCCGGGTTTCCAAATCGTCTAAGTTGATGCCGAAAATACAATTTTGCTGATCCATTTTTATAAAAATTACGTCAACTTTTGTGAACTTGTGAATGCTTTATGTTATCGATATCGATATATCGATGTGAACATCATCCATCGATATATCGAAAAGCTTAATTTCCATCGATTGTTTTCCAGCTCTAATGACAGTGTTGCCAATTTTTTTCAAACAAAAGTAGCTAGACTTAAACAAAAAAGTAGCAAAAGTGGCTGATGTTTTTTTTAAAAGGTAGCTGAAAAAGTAGCTTAAATTTCTGTTGTTGATATCATGTTTAAGTACTTTTTGGGTACTTCAAAATCAAAGCAGCATTTTTGATGTCGACGCAAACTATATCTGTATTGGAATAAAGAATTCTTATAAGATATATTCAAATATTATTATGTACAGTCAGGCCTCGATTATCCGTGATGGTCGGGGCCAGAAACATTACGGATAATGGATTTTTATGGTTGATTATTTAAACAGTTTTTTTAATATTTTACAAGTAAACATTAATTTAAGAAGTGTATACACATTTTTAAATTAATTAAGTATGTATATATTATATCCGGTTCTTCAGACATTTTATTTTTTAATGATTTTAATTATTTGCAGCGAAGTGAAATTTGATGTTTTCGGTAGGCTGTCTCTAAAGTAAGTGTTTTCTCAATCATTAAAAATGGATACCACTGAACCAGTAAACTTGTGACACTACAAAAAGGAACGATAATAATAGCTCTAAAGATTATTGACGATCCGACACGGCCATCCTGGCATTTACACGTCCTCGTGTAGCAAAACTTTTTCTTACATAACATTTATTCTAGTTACAATTTAGTTCTTGGTTCATGCGAACAGTTCTTTCTTATTGAATTTTACATACAGATTCTTTACAATAACTCGCTCTTAACGCTATTCTTATTAATACCGCTCATGGGTCTTCCGCCAGTTTATCAATTACGGTTCTTTCAAGCAACCGCTCATCAAATACAATATAGTATCAAACAGCCGAATTAACATTACAGTACGCAATCACACTTATAATAAACTCTAGGCATCAATGTTACAAAAGCGTTTCAAAGAGTATGCCACGGCCATTCTGACCATTACACGTCCTCGTGTACTCAACATTTAACAAACATTCAGTTCACTTCATATGAACTGTTCACAATTACTCTCAACATTAACATATTCAATTCAACTTAATTCAATTCAAAATTCCACTTATTACAACAATCGTCCCACCTGGACGGATAACCATCGTCTCACTTGCACGGATAACCATCGTCTCACTTGGACGGATCACCTTCGGCCTTGGCGAGCTCACAATTTCATTTTCGACATCCATTTCCACAACACTTCCCTCTGGAAGTTTTCTCATATCTTCATGACAATACTTATAAATTCGCTTGATTGACAAACACTTCAACATATACTTTTCACCATTAAAACTTCAAATGCAAAAATAGCTTCCTAAAGTTTTGAGGTCTTATTTGGTTTGGTGCCTCTTCTCGTCTCTTAGAAGGACATAACCACCAACACTGTATCTCACAACAGCTGCTTTAACGTTGTCAAATCTACCTTAATTTTTATTTCGCAAGGTGGAACCAATCCCAACACAGCTCAGCTTCTCTTTGAGAACTTGCTTTTGATACACTACTAACTGTGCAATTTATTACAAGTTGTATCTCTCCGAAAGCATCTTGCCAGGACCGATGACACGATTCCACCAGATGCAGTAAGCCTCAAATCGTATTTATTAAACGCATGGCTTGACCATTTTCCGAAAACCCCAAACTTGAAAACATTTACCTTGCTGCTACAACACTTGTTGGTACATCGAACAAGGAAAAAGAAAACTTCATGGCCTTGATACACAGCTCTTTTTATATATCTTGGGAGTGCGTCCCGGGTAAACAAATTTTGTTAAGCAATTAACTTGAACAACAATATTCTTCAAATCACTTTTGCCAATGAATTTACCAGTAATGTAAAGTCCACATGGACAATGCACAAAGAAATGCTGACTTTTGGGATGGAATGTAACTCCGCTTGAACTTTGCCGGAATGTGACTTGGCTGTCCTACAGGTTACACAATTGTTAACAAATTTGCGAACAAATTATTCATTTTGTCAAACCAATAGTATTGATAGACTTTTTCGAGCGTCTTTTGCCACCTCAGGTGCATAATTGACTCTGCACCTGGTTCACCACTGACCATCCGAACGTTCGGGGAACAACTGAGTCGAATAATATTACATTTTAGCAACTCGTTTAACTTTTCTCTAACAATACCTCTTTCTTCAGGACTAAGTCTATAGGGCCTACGTTGTACAGTTTTGGTAGGGTCAATCAATCGAATTTTCATTTCACCGGTACTGACACGTATAGATGGTGTCCCTTTGACAAGCGCAGCGGAATAATTTTCAAGCAAATTCATTAACTTATTTTTTTCAGCATCGCACAATTCTGTATCAAGACTGGCAAGGTCAACCGATTCTCTACATACTGAACAAATATTTACAGTTTTGGCTTTTACAATTTCGAACTTAGTCGAAGACATAGTAACATTTAATCCCTAACTAAGAACTTCACGGCCAATTACAATATCGCTTTTTAAATGCTTATCTTGTACTACATGGAAAAATATTTGGAGTGTGTTTTCGTTAATAGTAACCTGGCTTAAAATCTGTAAAGTGCTGTTATGCCAGCATCGCCAATGCCTTTTAACATGATGATATTATTAAAGCGCTTACCAGACAACTTGCTACTTATCTTCTCCTTTATAAGTGAACATTCTGCACCGGAGTTGGATGATATTGGGTAGGTCTCACCTCGCTGCACCATTGTTCCTGTTAATTCTGGAAGGTAACACTGGTTCACTGTCTTCTGTTGGAACACTGGAAAAGCAAGTCACACCTGACTTGTCTCGGTGAGGGCTAGCATCGCCCTTTTGGCGCATTCTGTTTCTGCACTCAGCAATTCGATGTCCCGGTTTCCCGCAAAAATGGCACGTCATTGTAGATAATCTTCTCTTCTTAGGCTTCAGCTCCAGATTCGTTATTACGGTCGACATTACGATTATAATCGTGATGTGAAAACAACACGTTGTAAGCGGCTGTCAACGTTTGCCAGGTGCGCAAGCACAGTTAACACTGCTATATCCTCAATACTTTTGTTTTGCCAATTGGTGGCTAATGTGGTCACCATACGGCTGGCATAAACGGCAAGGCACTCGCCGTTGGTTGGGCGACTGTTCAGCAAATTTAACAAAACGGCTGATGGCGTCTTAGTACTTTCAAAGCGGCGAAGAAACAGCTCCTTAAATTCGACCCACTTAATGCCGGGATACGAAATGTGAGTCAGCCATTGTGACGCACTGCCTTCCATTGCCTCGCTTAGCGCCACAATTAGCTTACTTCCTTCTAGGGGCTGCTCCGTCAAAATTATATCAGCAGTTGCACCACTTCGAAGCATCTGCGCCGGCAGCATCCGAAAAAAATTTCGGCAATTTAACGTTTTGAGTCTGCTGCTGCTGACTGACCGTCGACCGGATACTTTGGAACAATTCGCACAGATTACGGCTCTGCAAATCCAGAAGTAAACGCCACTGCTCCTGCGAAAACGTAGCTGGTGGTGCCGATCCCACTTCTGATGCTATAACCGGTTCTTCAGACATTTTATTTTTTAATGATTTTAATTAATTGCAGCGAAGTGAAATTAATTATCTAAAGTAAATGTTTTCTCTTCTTAAAAAAAGTATAAAAATGCCATCACGAATATTAGAGGTAATCACGGTTAATAGAAGCAAACAATTTGAAAACATTGCAAACAAAAAACAATAAACTGATCTTTGGCCATTACGGTTAATCGGGGTTACCTCTTAACCGGATAACGAATAATTGAGGCCCGACTGTATATCGTTATTATTTACCCTAGATATACAATGGAATTTAATACATTGGAACTCATTTGGTTTCCTAACAGCTTTTCCACTTCCGCATTTAACCAGGGCAGTACAAGCAACTAAATTGCGAAGTCGACCAGCGATTGGAATGAATTATAAAGACATAAGTCTTTGTACATAATTAAGCACCTCGGCCCAAAACTTTTCCGAGTCGCTTATGTCCTCCTATTTCAAATACAGTGAACAAATTTTATAGTCCCAAGTTTCTTAGCATGATTTTCATACAAAATCCGTTCCCTTGGGCGGACGCGGACACTCTTTTTTGGACATTTGCCGCGATGCTGCAAAATGAACAAATATTTGATGCGGTTGGCGCCGTTGTTCTTTTTGCAGCGTTTTTGAACAAAACTTTTATTTCAAATTTTGGAAAAGACAATCCTTGACCATAGAAGACGACAATATTGAAATGAATATAACTGATCAAAGTAAAGTTGATATAAGCGATTCAGATGATAAGAATATTGTATAGCCATTACTTAGCGAGCCTTGATTTTATATCTTATCAATCCTTCAACATTTTTCAAAGTCGCATTGAACACTTATATCTTAAGCATAAGCAAGAGAACTCTAAGCAGTCTACAATTGACCAATTTTCTAAAACAAAAAATTGTCAATAACAACGTTACAAAAAAAATAAAAATATGTATGTATATTAATAACAATAAAAAAAAGAATTTACATATAAATTTCGTTAGAAGACACATAGCCCAAAAAATGCTTAATTTCTTCCACATCTCCCATTGGCGGACATCTTCCTTGGGCGGACAAAAATTCTGGTCCCGTCGCTGTCCGCCCAAAGGAGCTTTCACTGTATATCATTTTAAATTAATAAACGTAAGCTTAATATCTTGATTTCTCATACGTACTTATTATGTTCTCGGGGAATCGCTTGTAAAGGCTAAGCTATTCCTAATTATTTACAGGATATGGAAGGTTAACACAATTCTGACCGTTCGTTCCTATGGAAGCTATATAATATAGTCATACGATCGGCATCCGATCGGGTTAAAATAACATAATAATCCAAAATTTAAGATTCTCTACGGCGGTGAGTTAGTTACGGGTGGAGAGTTAGTTTTGGTGTAAAGCTACCCATAAAGGGAGAAACACCGTAACGGAAAATAAATTTCCTAAAAAGAATTTTATTGCCCAAAAGTAAGTCCACGCTGCTTTTTTAAGTCTGCTTCAGGGAACATAATTTTTCATTTTATTTATTAACGGATGCCACCAATACGGCCAACTAAGTCGCAAGCTATCCGGCCGGCAAAGACTAGAAAATCGGAAACCTAGGCTAGTTGCTATATGACATAAAATAAAAGATGGCATATCCGAGTAAAAATTTGGACTAAATAAATTTAAAGAAGGTAAATTAGAAAAACTAAAAGAGTTATATGAAATACGCCCGGCAAAGCAAGAAATTGAACAACAACATTTGTTGCAAACTGAAATGCAAAGTGATATACAGACTGTTATAAACCAAAAAGTGATGATCTGCAAAGGAAATGAAGAACGCAACCCAATAGATCGAGTTGAAATTGTTTGAGGAGCCATAAATTTGGACAACTTATATTAGATGGAAGCCATATTCGCTGAATAAAAGATTACAAAAAAACAGATTTTTATTCATGTCTACACTGTCATGCACTTGAATAGGGAGAAGCATTTGTTTATGTTTAGTTGTATTTTTCTCTTAATCTACAAATTCTATTGTCATATGGTTTGCCGTTTTCTATTACAATCTATGAAAATTAGCAAAAAGAGTCGAAAATTTACCGTTATCTTAAAATGAAAATCCGCTCCACTGCAGAGCGGAAAATTGTTCGAGAAGCTGCAAATTCGCACCTGTCAGCATCCAAAATTCATTCAATGTTGCAGGTAGTAGAGTTTTACGTAAAGCTGAACATCTTAAAAGATTAAAACTACAAAAATCGCACCATTTAACACCCAACGAAAGGATTCTCGTCTGGTTTTTGCTCGATAACACATGACCTGGCAAAAGGAATGTTATACCGTTGTGTTTTAAGACGAAAAACGCTTCAACTTGGATGGACCCGATGGTTCTTCATATTACTTCCATGACATATGAAAAGAGGAACACTTTCTGTCCCCTCACCATAGTCGTGGGAAGGGTGGAATGGGGAGCCATATCATACTATGGAACATTCTGCATTTTGTGTCTACTAAAATAAATGCAACGCACTACAAAGGCTTGCTTGAAAAAGCATTTCGTAAGCTACACATATACATACATATGTATACAGACATGTACAAAAGTATTTGAGCAACATAATTTTTTTCTCATTTTGCACTTTAGTGGCTTTTGTTGTTATTGTTATTAGTCTGATGCGCAAACGATGCACACCGTTACAAAGTTTGGTCTGTTTAGAAGGATATGAAAGAAGAATTGAAAAAGATAACGGTGCATAGGACAAAACTAAAGCAAACGAAAGATTGATTGCCTATCTCTTTTCAAAATTATTTGAGCACATTTTATGCGTGTCAAAATTATTTGGGCAAAACGTTAAGTTGATTTTTTCTTGTTTTATTAACAACTCAAAGAAATTTTAGTTTATAACAATTAAATACATTTTTTAAGAGAAAATTAGAAATCTGTAAAATTGCTTTTGAGATCAATAACTTGTTGCAGTCGTGCAGGAACAGAGTTAACGAGATTTCGCACAAATTCCACAGTCAATGTTGACCAAATGTTTTGAATTTCGTTTATAGCACCCTCGCGATTCCGATTTGCATCAATTGTCCGATGATGCTTTATAAAGGCCCACACATTTTCAATAATGTTAATGTCTGGACTCTGTGGTGGCCAGTCCAGCAGGATGGTATCCAGCCTTTGTGAAATGGCGCGTTGTCTTGTTGTAGTATCCAGTCGGTGGATGAAAATAATCGGTTGCGAGAAAGAAAAGCTTGATCATTTAAAGTGTGGACATAGCCCGTTTGTTTTAAAGTCCCTTCGATTGGTGTAAGGTCTCCGAACCCAAACCCAGAAGCAGACACATCCCCAAAAAATTACAGTACCTCCTCCAAATCTGTTCAAGGGCTGAACAGCCCTGTGCTTTTCACTCTTTCGAAGGTGCATAAATCGCTTCCCAACTGAGCCTTGATATTTAAAAGCCGCCTCATCCGTCCACAATACGTTACGCCAAAACTCTTTAGGCTTGAGTATGAATTTCAAAGCAAAATCTAGTCGTTTAGCTTTGTTTGCTGGGCTTATGTCAACAATCTTCCGGACCTCGTACGTTTTTATGTTAATTTCTTTCATCCTGCGATTGATACTGCAGCTGCTGACTTTCTCGCCAATTAAATTTTCTGATGCCGCAGCGACTTTTACAGGACTTATTGATGGATTCTCTGCAATCTCTCCCAATAGTCGTCTGCATTGCCTCGGATCAAGTGCACGTTTCCGCCCAGATCTTTTTAAATTCTCCAAATTTCCCTGTGCTTCCTTTTTATTCTTCAAAAAGTACACAGTGTTGCGTGAAATATTATAAATCTGAGCCAAGGCCGAGACGGAGGATAGTATAATGAGTATAATGACTGCACTTTCCGGACGTCAATCAAAGAGTAAATGCAACTTTTGCACTGCCCAAATAATTTTGACACGCATAAAATGTGCTCAACTAATTTTGAAAAGAGATAGGCAATCTTTCGTTTGCTTTAGTTTTGTCCTATGCACCGTTATCTTTTTCAATTCTTCTTTCATATCCTTCTAAACAGACCAAACTTTGTAACGGTGTGCATCGTTTGCGCATCAGACTAATAACAACAACAACAAAAGCCACTAAAGTGCAAAATGAGAAAAAAATTATGTTGCTCAAATACTTTTGTACATGTCTGTATGTCGGAGTACCCTCGGGGTGATGTCAATTTATTCTTATCCATGTATGTATCAAGAGCGCAGCGAGTGCCGTGAATGCAGAGTGGCGTTTAGTCCCAGACTGACTACGCAGTCTTAACCGCCTCGGCATCTCGCTCAGTCACAGTCACATATTCATTAATACTAAGAACGCCTGCATGACTAAGCAGTTAATGTCAAACTTCTATGACTCAGTCATAGGCAATGTCAAACTAACATGACAATAATCACTGTTACACTTACATGACAGAAGTCACTGTAACTGTACCTAATGTTACCAGCCCAATATTACAATTATGACGTATGAGCGCATAAAATAGAGAGGGACATCAGAGTCCTCATATAGAAAGAGATATAAGACCTTATAAGGTACAAACGGTATGCCAGGCAGTGCAATACCCTATTTTATCTCCGACATATGAATGTGATATAAGAGAAAAGCCCAGCAAAACATCCTTCAATTGACTTGACTTTTTTGCATTCCTTTCGTTATTCTCTTTAAAAAAACAGCAAAAAAGAAATTGTTTATACTAACTAATGTAGAATATTTCAGTAAAATTGATATTTGTGCAAAAATTCTTTTGCGTATTGCGCTTGTTCTAGTAGCGGTATTAATTTCTTGAGTAAATATGTTTTTTCTTCCATGTGTTTATTTCTCAACAGCTTTTAATTGTAAGTCCAGTTAGGATTGTAAAGAAGACAAATCATAGCTCTAAGAGAAAGTTGATATTTGTGCAAAGTTCTCTATTTATTTTAAGTTATCTCGCATTATTAAACTAACAAATATATTATTTTCTAATTGTTTGAAAGTAATATTGTAGCAAGTATTCCCGTAATTTTTTTTGGAAAAAATTTTTGATTATTTTTGGAAAAAAGTTACACTCGCAGCGGAGTTAAATGAAAAAGAAAAGACCCTAATTGAAACTGAAAATTACGGAAATAGCCAAAAACTTAAACCGTCATCGAAATACTATCTCAAATTATTCGAAAAATTCGGGGAAATATGGCCAAAACAATCGCAAAGGAGCAGTACAGAAGGGGGTTGCGCGTGCTTAACGGCACATTAAAACGATGATTTACTTTGTTTCGAGACGGATGAATGTGCCAATGTATACGGATCTCCTTGATAGTGTATATCGTTTGCAGAAGAGTTCCACGGAGCTCTGATCACTCACCAATTATTGTTACATATGGTTCTACAGTATGTTTTAAGGAAAAGCCCT
This sequence comes from Drosophila austrosaltans, assembly GCA_035045865.1. NCBI lineage: Eukaryota > Metazoa > Arthropoda > Insecta > Diptera > Drosophilidae > Drosophila > Drosophila austrosaltans. The sequence continues at coordinate 9,469,492 of JAWNOQ010000200.1, forward strand.
ACAAAATCATTAACTCAAAAACAAACATAAGTGCGTTTAAAAAATGGCTTGAAGACAGAACAAGACTAGACATTTCGCTAAAGACTGGGAACGAAGTAGATATAGCTATTGAGACACTTACTAACTCAATTCATGCTGCTGGTTGCATGTTCACAACATCACCAAACGCAAACCAAAGAAGACAAACATTTATGCCTCTAGATCTGAGATCTCAAATAGCTGAAAAAAGAAAACTTCGGAAAATATGGCAAACAACAAGAAGCCCAGTAGACAAGAGAAAATTCAACAAGGCTGCTAAGGACTTAAACAACAAACTATGGGAAATTAAAAACGACTCGACAGCTGACTTTCTAAAAAGTCTCGACCCACACACAAGTGACCTACAATATAGTCTCTGGAAAGCATGTAGATATTTAAAAAGGCCCACCAGAAGAGCTACCACAATTGTCGACAACAACGGACAACGCTGCAGAGGAAATGTAGAGAAAGCTGAGGCCTTTGCTAACCATCTATGTTCAGTTTTTAAGCCAAACCCAGAAAATGATCCTGATACAGTAAATGAGGTACACGGATTTTTAGATTCTCCATGTCAGATGAGCCTGCCGATAAGGCAAACGACATTTAAAGAAGTCGTAGAGGAAATAAAAAGGACAAATAAGAAAAAAACCCCCGGATATGACAAAATTTGTGGAGTTACAATAAAAAATCTTCCGCCGAAATGCATCCGATTGCTGACACAATCTATAATGCTATGCTTAGACTAGAATACTTTCCAACTCAGTGGAAATGTGCTGAAGTCATTATGATCCCTAAGCCCAATAAACCGGAAGAATGCACATCGTCATACCGTCCCATAAGCTTGCTGGTGACATTCTCTAAAGTATTTGAACGTATACTTTTAAGAAGAATGTTACCTGTACTGGACGAACTATACATCATACCTGAACATCAGTTCGGGTTTAGAAGGGGGCACGGCACGATCGAACAATGCCACCGCATTACGAATGCAATTACAAACGCACTAGAATGCAAAATGTACTGCACAGGAGTATTTTTAGATATTAAGCAAGCATTTGACAAAGTCTGGCATGACGGTCTACTCTACAAAATTAAAAAGTGGCTACCTGCACCATACTTTCTAATTCTTAAATCATACTTGAAAAACAGAGCATTTTATGTCCATGAACGTGGGGAATCGTCTAGCATAAACACTGCTAGTGCCGGTGTCCCCCAAGGGAGCGTTTTAGCCCCAGTTTTGTACACTATTTTTACCTCCGATCTACCCTCCACAAACGCTGTTGAAATAGCAACATATGCTGACGATACCGCAGTCATCGCTACGAGCAGCAACATACTTGAAGCGTCAAAAATAGTTCAAGAGGAACTTAGACTTATTGAAGTTTGGCTGAAAAAGTGGAGAATAGTGGTGAATACTCAGAAATCAGTACAGGTCACATTCTCGCTGAGACCTGGAAAGTGTCCGCCAGTATCGCTGAATGGTTTTATCATCCCACATAGCGAATCGGTGAAATATTTGGGAGTTCACTTGGATCGACGACTTACTTGGAAGCAGCATATCAAGGCAAAGCAAAAACAGCTAAAAGAAAAGACCAGGAAAATGTACTGGTTACTAAGACCTCGATCTCAGTTAAGCCTTGAAAATAAAATACGGCTATACAAGGCTGTTCTTAAGCCAGTATGGACTTACGCGCTACAGCTATGGGGTACAGCCAGCAAATCAAACATAGAAATACTGCAGAAATATCAGTCCAAGACTATAACAGGCGCTTGTCGATATATGACCAACGTAGATATCCATAAAGATCTCCAAATACCCACCGTCATAGACGAGATTAAATCTTATACAAGTAGATATATCAATAGGCTACATGACCATGAAAACGTTTTAGCATTAAGTCTATTAGATAACTCTACCACCACAAGACGTCTAAAAAGAACTCATGTCTTGGACCTGCCATATAGAGAAACAAATAGGTAGTTATTAATATGTAAATATATACATAGATATATGGATTGAGTTCACTAGAGCTTAAACCATCCGGCTATTATTACTCATATTTAGTCAATTTGTTTATTGCCTAGTCTAAGGCAGATTGCAAATAAAATATTAATTAATAAAAAAAAAAAAAAAAAAATATTAATCAATTTCATTAAGTTTATTTTTTTAGTTAGTTTCTTAAAATTTTTTGATATTTCGAGTCTTGCACAAATATCAACTTTATAGAAGACATCGTTAAATATTGTTTCTTTAAATAAAAAAAAAAAGGAAAATTAAAAAAAACAGTGTGTGTTTTTAATTTAAGTATCAACTACCTGTTAAATAAAAATGGGTTAAAAAAAATCGGACAAATAGAATTCGAAAAAAATTGGAAAAACATTTTGCACATATATCAATTTTACTGAGGTTTTATATGTACTTACTAGTGCAGTATATAATGCAAACTAAGCTAACTTTATTGGAAACAACATATTTATATAGCAACAATTTTTATAAATCATGCTTATCTAATTAAGTTTTACAAACCCAAAAGGTTTTCGCCAACATATATAAATAATATAACAATGAAGCAAGCAAGTCGTCCCTGCCGACATTGTGTATACCCTGTACCAACTAGTTATTATATTAAATGAAATAGCGATTAATTTCATAAATAATTTTCTTTAACATGCCGCAACAGTGAACGCATGCTATCTCGCTCACTCTTGCCAGCCAATGTAGCCCTAAGCGCTTCAGTACAAAACGCATTAACGTACATATATCTCCAATATTTATTGTCCGATTTCGACTAAATTTAGTCAGATGATGCACTTTGGCCATAATATTAGGTGTGCCAAATAAGAATGTGATTCCTTAAAACTGCTCTAGTAATTAGTTTTTTCTGAATTGCGGGGGCGGAAGTGGGCGTGGCAAAAATTTTAAACTTTCTTGATCTGCGTAGTCACTAGACAAATGATCGAACAACCTCAAAATCGCAATCAATTCAAAACAAAGTTCCCTTTTACATGCAGCAGCAGCGAACGCATGCTATCTCGCTTTTTCTTATCCTCCAATGCCGCCTTGGCATTTCAGTACAAAACGGATATAGGCATATCTTCGATGTTTATTGTTCGATTTTGACAAAATTTGGTCAGTTGGTCCAGTTTGGGTATATAATTAGGTTTGCCAAGTAAGAATACGATATCTTAAAAGCAGCCCTAGTTATCGTTTTTTTTAAATTGTGGGGGCGGAAGTGGCGTGGCTAAAATTTGAAACAAACTTGATCAGCTTTGACATTAGACGGATGCTCACACCAAATTTGGTAGCTCTAGCGCTTATAGTCTCTCATACGGACATACGGACAGACGGACATGTCTCAATCGACTCGGCTGTTGATGCTGATCAAGAATATATATACTTTATGGAAACGCTTCCTTCTGCCTGTTACATACATTTTAGCGACTTTAATATACCCTTTTACCCTTTGGGTACAGGGTATAAAAAGTTGATACTGTTCTTTACAATTGCTCGTATAATATTGCCAACTCATTTAACTAATCAAAATCTAGTTAAAAGTGATCCTGACTAATTCTAGCATACAAAACAAAGCCATATGAAAACTTCAGAATTCCAGGCTAAAAAGTATTTGACCTGAAAACTTCAAAAGGATATCTTAAAGGATAAAATTAAGCCTTTTTGTACTCATCTCTAACCAAATTTGGCCGTGCGTAAACCATGGGACGCCGCCGCCATTTTTCTGCACTAATTTTTAACAGACAAAAGCGAATATTTTTTTTGTTTCAACTTCTTCATCTTGTTGGAGGTTTCTTTTTCGTTTTTTTTTTTTTGAGTTTCCGAACAAATTTGTTGCCATCCTTTTATTTGGGAGGGTTTTTTTTTGTTTCGCCTCCATCCTGTGTCCTGGACCAAAAAGTTGTAATTTTATTTTCCAAATTCGTTTAGTCCTCTGTTTGCGCAAGAATCCGTTATTTTCTTTGTGCCCATTCTCCAGAACAAAATGAAGTTGGAAAGTTGCCGTTCGCTTCTTCTTTTTTTCTCGTTTTTCCCGGTTTTTTTTTTTTTTTTTTTGTAGAGACCTTCGTTTAGTTTGGCCATGCGTAGGCGGTGGGAAAAGGGATGGTGGTGGTGAATACTCTATATTAGGGATGTGGCGGGTGGACTCAACCGCCGCTGTCATGTCATCATGTTGATGAACCAACCGGATGATGAATGGACGTGCGCCACAGTGGAGCTTCAATTGATGCAATCAGCGTAAAGTGACAGTTTCTTTTGCTCGCCATGTTTGCTTTTCGTTTTTTTTTTTCTGGTTGTATTTGTATGTATCTCTTTGCTGCCCCAACTCCATGTAGTTGGGCTGTTGCATTGGCATGTCCCTGTCAGTTGTCGTTTCTTGTGGAAGTCACTGGATATTCGGCTGGCAGTTTGATGAGTTTCAATTCGGTTAGCTTTACTTTTTGCGCAAGTTGTTCCTAAAGGTAGATCAAATTTAAAACTTAACAAAATCATGTTATTTGCCTACATACAAAAACCATTGAAATGATAGGTCCGGCCCTTTAGTCGAAATCGGTTTGAAAATCTTAGCTGACTTATTTAGTGGGTAAGTATAAAATTATAAATATATATTCATATATAATTCGTAATACAAAAAGCTGCATTTCGAAAAATAATTTTATTTACCTTCTTCTGAATCGTTTGATGTTTTCAAATACTGTCTAATAATATTCATCGGAACCGCTGGAGATGACTTTACTTTTGTCACTGTTTTGCTTGAAAAAAGATTGGTGTTCAGGAGTTGTCATCAAAGTTGACGACTTCACTTACTGTTACTGTATTGAGAACTTAGAGTTCTAAATGAAAATGTATGTATATATGTAAGTATGTACATAACTTCTTTGTCAAAAGTATAATGTTAATTGGCTCCCATTAAATTAATTGATTTTGTAACACCTTTTGTAAGTTTTCTGGAATAAAAGAATTTAACGAGGGGGAAAAATATGAACACGATGCGGTTATAAGTTATAAAATTTATTCTTGAATTGTGCATATTTTTTTTTACCTATATTAAGGAAGGATCTCTGACTATATAAAGTATATATATTCTTGATCAGCACGATGAGCTGAGTTGATTGAGCCCTGTCTATCGTTCGTCTGTCTATTTTTTCGTCTGACGAGAACGGAATTTTTTTTTTTTTAAGTTTAGTGTATATAAAACTGTCTATGCTAAGTTTGATAGGAACAATCGGACCAAAAAATTTATTTTGGCGAATTATTTTTTTTTTTTTCTCAATCCACGAACAAAAACATGCAATATTCTGTTATAATTTTGAAAAAACTTTTTTTTTGAATGTGTAATACATCTTTTGCATTAAAGAACAACATTCGAGGCATGAAGAGACATTAAAACTTCAAACTTTTAATTTAAAAGCTCGTTACAAAATGGTCTAGACGGTGACAAATACTTGCTAACTTCACTGCTACATTCCTTTTAGTATATTCCACTTCTAAGGAATCAATGAGAAAAGACATCATAAATGAAATATGTACATCTTAAGATTAAATTAAAAATAGTACTTTAGAGTAAATGCAAACATCACACAACTTAGAAATTAACTCACCCATAGATCACCAAATGCAAATCAGAGCATGTCAAAGGGTTAACCCATAAACAAATACGGTACAATTAAATTTTGGAAATTCGTAACACTTAAATATGACCATGCTTACCATAATGCTTAATTCGTGACTTGCCCGACCTTGAACTGCAAAACTATCGACGGTACTAATGTTAGTATTGATGGACTGCGATAGATCGATGAAAATCTGTCGTTGTTGATATTGTAAATACATATGTATGTATATGTATGTATATTGTAACGCCGATTGGCATCGCCTACAAAACTTTAAATCTGCCGCCTCGGAGGCACGCCGATAACCAGTCTGGATTGGCAACTCTAAGCCAACCTTTTCTTAATACGGCACATATATATACATATATATGTATAAATATATATATATTGTAACGCCGATTGGCATCGCCTACAAAAGTTTAAATCTGGCGCCTCGGAGGCACGCCGACAACCAGTCAGGATTGGCAACTCTAAGCTAACTCTTTTTAAGGGCGGCAGCGCCCTAATTGTTGACTGCAGCCAACTTAAGCATGCTGTTTCCGGTGACACGTGTGAGGAGAACTTAAACAAATTGTTGGGAATTTAATCGCATATTTTTTGTGCCATCTGCCGTTTAAAATCTCTGGATTTATTTCGCCAGAGCCCCTCACGTCAAAATTTGCCTGTCCTGCACCCGCTCGGCCACAAGCGGAGATACTAAAATTACGTTACAATATATACAGTGGTGCTCATATACTTAAGCCACCTAGAAAAAAATCGTTAAAAAAGTTCAAATTTGCCTAGTATTCCTAATATTTTTAATAAATTTACTTTAATATTGAGTAGAATGACCTTTTTGCTTAAAAACAGTGGAGCAATGCTTCACAATTGACTCTACAAGACGTGCGCATTGCTGGGGGGTGATTTTCATCCTTTCTTGGTGTAAAACTTCCCAAAAATCGTTTTTATTTGCTGTTTTTTTTTTTTGATAATGACTCTTTTTATAAATTCGGTAAATATTTACTTAGACTCCTCGGATTTCTAGTGCTGGAAAATTCAAAAATGTGCAAAAAAGCCAGATTTGAACTTTAGTGTTGGTGACCGACGACTTATCAGAACGCGCCATAAAAATAGCGTTGCCAGAGAGTTTTCAAGTTTGTTAAACATTTATTTATTAATATTACTCAAAAGTCTCCCTGCACTTTGTAGCACACCGGTGACTGCAGAGAATTAAAAAGAAATAGTTTTGGGCAGAATTTTGTGGGCAAATAAAAAAATTCGGACGCCGAATTTTTTTATTTGCCCACAAAATTCTGCCCAAAACTATTTCTTTTTAATTCTCTGCAGACATCGATGTTCCACAAGGAACAGTGCGTAAAAAATTGATTATTTTGATGCTTAATATCTTGAATTTCTTTTTAAGTTATTGACGATGAAAAAATAATTCGAATGTGCTGTTTTCTGGCAGCGCTATGTTTACAAATCTCCCAACACTATTTATGAGTTTAGTAGCACTTATTTTAGCTAGAAATGGTCACATGTAGCTTTTTATCGAATTTTTTTCGATTAAAAAGTCATTTTTGTTTTGTTAATTGTGCAAAAACTAAGCAAAAAATCATCAAGGCGCACCCGAGGTGTTGCTCTGTGATTTTTTTCCTTTCGTTTGATACCAGATTCATTATTGTTAAGGCTGTATTGAGCGCGAGGAGTCTAAGTAAATAATTACCATAAATTCCTCACAAGTTCTCTAAAGGGTTAAGGTCGGGACTCTGCGGTGGCCATTGCAAAACGTAGATTCTTTCATGGTAAAGACACAACTTGACTCTCTTGCAGCAATGGCTCGAGTCGTTATCCTGATTGAACATCCAAGTAAGTGGCAAATTATCGGCATATTCTTCAGATAATTTGTTTCTTAGAATGTTAAGGTACATTTTGAAGTTCATGATGCCTTCATTATTCACCAGCGGACCTACTCCCAAAGCAGTAAAACAGCCCCAGACCATGATAGAAGCGTCGCCATGTCTAACGGTCTTCTTTGTGAACTTCGGATTTGGTTGTTTGTTAGAAGGACGTCGTGCATAAGGTTTTCCATCACTTCCAAAGACCTTGAACTTGGATTCATCGCTCCAAACAATCAAGTTCCAAAAATTGGGACCTTTGCCAATATGCTCCGTGGTTAATAAAATGTGCGTTTTTATTTTCTTCACGGACAGCAATGGATTTTTTTGGACAATGCGTCTATAGAACCCAAATGCGTTTAGGAGCCTTCTTAAGATCTTAGCTGACATATTTAAGCCATAATCCGCAACCTTTTGACCTCTGATTCCCTTCGAAGTCAAGAAAGGATCGGCTTCACTCAGATTGGCAATCTGACTGTCCTCATGAAAGTGGGTTTTCTGTGCTTTTCACGGGGAATATTTTCCTGGGTTTCATGCTTTTTTATAAAAAGCAATAGCATTTCTGACTTCGCCACAAAAAAATTATAAATTTTACAAATTTGTTAAACACTTTTCTTTTTTTCGTAATATTCCCATATCAATTTTTTTTCGGGCGGATTTGTAAGTTTTTTTTAGACATTGGGATTAAACTTTTGTGAAAAACGTTTTTAATGATTAAAATTTAGAAAATGAAAAGCAAAAATTTTTCCCAAAAAATCGTAAGTTTGATGATTTTAGCTCAAGGTGGCTTAAGTATATGAGCAGGACATTTTGGAGATGGTTCAGAATTTTTTAAGTTTTTCATGAAATATATATTTTTTTGACTTGGTTATTGTTCTGTTAGGGTACTGACATATAAAAGTATTCTGACACAAGAAATTGGAGCTGTGAAATTAAAACTTTTTTTGATTTTCGCTTAAATGCAAGGTTTACTTCATGTGTGTTTACTTCATTGGCGAGCACTTGTCGATTTCAAATTTTGAACAAAAATCCCTTTATAATATATGTATAAAACGAAAAACAAAACATTTTATTCATTATCTCCTCCTTAGCTTGAATAATTGGTAAAAAACTTAAAAATGAGCAAGTATCCACTTTTACACGTCCAAAATTTTCTCGATTTTTTCTTCGAAAGCAACCGGAAAAGGAGATTTCCGAAAATTTTAGTACAAGGCTTAAGGTACTGCTTTGCATTAAAATGCAAATGAGTTCTGACTAAGCCGAAAGCTGTAATTTTTTTTTTAACGATTCAAACTGAAAAATGAAGAATATTAGTGGAAATGTAGAAAACCAAGTGGTTGAAATGACCAAAAAGAATTTTTTATCTCGTGAAATTGGAAAACAATTGGGAATTTGCTATCGAATCGTGCTTTAAGTGAGGAAGTGGGCCACCTGAGCCGAAAAACTCACGTCGACGACTACTGAGCGATAAAGATGCTTGAGCTATGAAACGGATGCTGATCAACCGATCGAAGACAACACCAAAGCAAGCTGCAGCTTCCTTGAATAAAGCAGTTAGTGAGTGGACAGCACGCCGGACGCTTCGCAGGATTGGTCTAACAACTGCTATTAAGCAGAAGAAACCTGTGCTCTCAGCGAAAAATGTTGCAGCACGGCTTAAATTCTGCAAGTAACACAGCAATTAGAGTGTGGATGATTGGAAGAGGGTAATTTGGTCAGATGAGACCAAAATCAATAGATTCCAATCGGATGGAAAGGAGTATTACTGGCATCGCCCTCATAAAAAGTTTCAAAAACTCCCAAGTCAAAGAAACCATGAAACATGGAGAAAGCGGTTTTATGGTTTGGGTGTGCTTCACCTGGTGGAACGTCGGTCCATTGTTCCGAATAAGTGGCATAATGAAAAAGGAAGATTATCTTCATATTTTGGAATCCAATCTTCCTCGTTTTGTAGATGATAGTGCGTATCCAGAGAGCGAAGTCATTTTCCAACAGAACGGCGATTCGAAACACACGGCCAAAATTGTAAAGGAATTTTCTGAATATGCATATGAAAATTGGTGTATTTTGCTTCAAATTGCGATTTAATATTTTAAACATTTGCGCGCAAATCCTAAGTTAAAAAAGAAAAAAAAACTAAAATGTTAATAAATCATCAACAAGCGACAAGTGGAAACATTTTTCTAAAAAAACAAAAACGCAACCAACATGCATTTAAAGATGAAGCATAGCAGCTTCATCTTCTGGAAAAATTGAGTTTGACTGATATACTAACGCTGTAAGAAAACAAGTACCCTTACCAAATTGAGGACGAACTTAGTTTCTTTTTAAATGATCCTGTATTAGAGAGTCGCAGTGTAATCAATGCCTGGGAGGAGACGAGTACTGTGCACCCCCAAATTTATATCATAGCTCTGCGCTATTGCTTCCTAATTGGCACATCTGTACCTGCAGAGCGTCTATTTTCTAAGGCAGGTGCTACACTAACGGAAAAGAGGAACAGTTTAACCACGGAGCAAATGTCCGAGCTACTGTTCCTGAATTCAATACGGAATAACTAACTAAATAACTACTGTTCCTGAGTTCAATACCGAACAAAATAATAAATGTAATGATAACTATATTTAAATAAACACATATAATAATGTTTAATTACAATAAATGAAAAACAGTTAATCCCTTTTTATTAGAGCTGGAAAACCATCGATGGCACCATCGATTATATCGATGGTTTCAGTTTTTCTGGAACCATCGATAATTTTTGAAAACCATCGATGGTACAGGCAGGAATGCCAAGTCAAAATTTGAGAATTACTTAGCCAGGCTCCAAAATCTACGTGTTTTTCCGTAGCACAATTTCGCTAAAATACGTAGATCTACCTACTTTTTTTTTTAGCTTAAAAACAATAAAAAAAAATGAAGCAAGCAAGTCGTCCCTGCCGACATTGAGTATTCCCTGTACCTTATACTCAATAAAATCGAACACCCCCAAGATCGCAATCAATTTCATACAAAATTCTCTTTAACATGCAGCAACAGCGAACGCATGCTGTCTCGCTCACTCTTGCAAGCCAATGTCGCCTTGGCAATTCAGGGCAAAACTCATATAGGTATATTTCCGATATTTATTGTCCGATTTGGAGAAAATTTGGTCAGGTGGAGCAGTTTGGGTATATAATTAGGTGTGCTAAATAAGAATACGACATCTTTAATACAGCTCTAGTAATTTATTTTCGAAATTTGCGGGGGCGGAAGTGGGCGTGGCAAAAATTTGAAATAAACTTGATCTGTCTATGCATTAGACGCATGTTCACACCAAATTTGGTAGCTCTAGCTCTTATAGTCTCCGAGATCTAGCTGTTCATACAGACGGACGGACAGACGGACATGGCTCAATCGACTCGGCTAGTGATGCTGATCAAGAATATATATACTTTATGGGGTCAGAAATTTATATTTCTTCCTGTAACATACATTTTAGCGACTTTAATATACCCTTTTACCCTATGGGTACAGGGTATAACAAATAAACCATTAAATTTTTTAATCAACTGTATTCTACTTCGTTGTTATAAATTTCATTTGTCGTTTTAGAAAGCAAATTACATTGTTCAAATTATACATATTAACTTATGTACGTTTTACAAAAATTTATAGATGTTTTGATGAAAATATTTTGGGTGTTTGTCAGAAGGCTCTAAGTTTTGCTTTAATCCACTTTTGGTGTGAAGCAATCCTTTTAAATTCTCCGTGTCTAATTTGTTTCTGTTATTTGTCTTAATTAAATTAATTTCTGAAAATAAACGCTCAACATTAGCACAGCTACATAGAAAACCAATATTGTTTTAAATGTTTTTTAAAAGTACGTAGTTTAAGTCCCTTCACACGTAGGCACCTAGATCTCCCTTTAAATACGGAGATCTACGTGAAAAGACGGTGGGTTGGCATCCCTGGGTACAGGAAATATTAAAAGCAGATTGCATATTGCCACTTATCTTAAAGTGCAAGCGTATTGTTGCATTTTTCAAAAGTAGCACAATAGCCACCGAAAAATTAAAAAATGCTCAAGGTGATAATCAGTCGTACGGCCTAATACAAGAGGTTGCCACTCGCTGGAACAGCGCATACTTCATGATGCAAAGGATCGTACTAATTAATAACGAAATTTCCACAACTCTCTTATGCTGCCCAAAACTCCTGGCCCTTTCAATGCTGATGAACTTGTAACTCTTAAAGAAATAATTGCATAATTGAATAATTGAAAAGCCTCTTGTCCAATGAACTCCTGGCACTTGATCTTAAATGAGATTATACCCGCGAATTGGCTGATGACAACTTGTTGAGTGTTTCATCTGTGGAACTTGATATCGCTTTAGATGTGGGCAGTCTTATGCATAGTTCCTACTCGGGCATGTCCATGGGCAAGCCTCAATAACGAAATAGCAAAACAAGCTGTGACGTTGGCATTCAAGCAAATCCCTTTGAAATTTCACTCATCTGCCCAATTTTGGCAATGAGGAACTGCATCAGGCCATGCGTCTTCTAAATGCAGCCAGTCGTCAGCGTAATGAAGATATGGCAACAGCCACCGAAATGCAATCCCTGCTAGGTGTCGGTCACGCATCCAGGCATCACAAGGAGCCCACTTTTATGAGTGAATCCGATAAGCTGAAAATGTTGCTGCTACCGTCCAAGTAGGGTAAGCACAATATCAACTACTACTACAACACGATAAAATCTGATGCAGACTTACTTAACCCAATGCATTTATTTAAGGTTTCGAAAACTAAACTATTTTAGCTATACACATATCTACACTACGCCCTTTACAAGGACTTTTAGATCCGTATATACCCGAATTTATCAGAACGGTTTAAAATATTTCAAAAATAACATTTTTAAACTGTATTTTCGCGGTTCCTGCCCCGAATTTTAGTTATTACCAAATGCTTGGTACTCTCAGGACTGTTAGAATATATAGGGTTTTTTTTATACAGCATCAAATCTATCATCGGATCTGTTTCCTATTGGAATATGGATATAACATTAGAATTCCTAAAAAAGTAAACCATTAAGGCATGAAACCATGTTGAAGATTGGCTTTTATTTGTTGATTAAAATAATTAAGCTTTTCTTTATACGTCCGCTCGTATTTGCATTTTGGCACAGAAGGCGGAGTTGAGTTCTTAAGGCTATCGATACATTTTGGTTATTCAGTACAATCGATAATCGATACAGGGCTAGATCATTAACAGAACATATCGCTATTTCAACACCCTTCCTCAATATGATTCTGTTACAAACAATTACAATTTCATGTTTAACTTAAATTCAATAATTTAAGGCAATGACAATGCTTATGCTTAGGCAAATTTTTCGTTAGTATATCAGCTATCATCTCCTGAGTTGACATATAATTTAGTTCCACCTCGCCACTTGTGATAGCTTCCCGCACGAAGTGATGCCTGATGTCAATGTGTTTCGATCTTGCATGAAACACGGAATTCTTGGCCAAAGACTGCGCACTCAGAATATCTCCAAATAACTTTGTAGGTGTTTCAGCATCTCCGCAGCCAATCTCGATCAGCACTCGTCTCAAGTACATTGCCTCCTTCGTAGCTGATGACATTGCCATATATTCGGCTTCTGTGCTACTCAAAGCAACACAGCTCTGTTTCTCGGACTTCCAGGAAATAGGACCTCCTGCTAAGAAAAACACATACCCTGTGTATGATTTGCGATGGCTGATATCACCGCCCCATAGCACAGACTGCGTTTGTCCTGAAACGCAAACAGATTATTCCTTCGAAATGCTTTCAATACTATTTCGCCTTGGCGTATTGTTGCGCAATTCTTATCGAATACCACAGTGCATCCTCTTTCGATCGCTCTGTTGACTGACATAAAATTTGTCTCCATCCCTGGTATGTACAAAACATCCTCCAGCTTTAGCTGACAAAATCCTGTTTGTAGTATAACTTCACCCTTCCCTACTGCTTTGATGACGTTGTTGTCGGCCAATACAACTTCTTCCGTGTGTGCGACATAATTCACCATCAATCTGCGATTGCAACATAAATGCGCCGTTGCACCAGAATCCACACACCTGCTTGAATCATGCAGGTAGCCTGTCTTTGCAGCAGTCAGAATAGTATATGACCGATGCTGTGCTTGCCTGGTTATCTATGGCTTTCCTTTAAACTTTCCACAGTCCCTTTTGTAGTGACCATTCTGTCCACATTTATAGCATTGGACCTCTGACATCTCTTTCTTTTTCCGAATTGAATTCTCGGGGTTTCTTTTCACCCTTGCCTGGTAGGCCTGTTGCTCATCTGATGACGACATCCTTTCGTTATTTCTGCGATCTCCTTCTTCCAGCAACTTGATCCTAAGACTGTCCAAAGAAGGTAGACTATCACGCGTTTCCATAGCAACTACGAAGTTTTCGTATTCTTTTAGCAAACTCGAAAGCAATATGATCGCTGCTAGTTCGTCTTCTAGCCTTATATTCACTTCCGCAAGTTTGTCTACTGTACCAAAAAACAAACATATTCGCTCATCCTGTCATTTCCAGTCAGGCGCAATCCCAGCAACTTTTTATATAGCGACACCTTTCTAACTGGTCCGCTCGGCTCATGCGTTTCCTTGAGCCTGTTCCATGCATCCTTAGCCGTGATGCAATTCTTCAAATAACACAACTGTGTCGGTCTTACGCTTAGCGTTATCATTGCCAACGCTTTTTTATTTTTAGCAATCCACTCCTCTGGATTTACTTCTGGCCTCAACTCGTTCATAACGTGCCATGCTTCTGAATGGATCAACACGCTGCGCATTTGGACTGACCAGGAATCATAATTTCCCTCATCCAATTTCTCTATTTGGTAAAACGAACTCATTTTTACCACGCGCCTTATGTCGTGTATCTCTCTCACTCAAATCTTTTTGCAACTTGCAAAATATTTCCTTAGACCGGTATCTTCAAACCTCTTGGCCGCACTCGCGTATACCTGGGCCCATAACCTGTTGAAGATTGGCTTTTATTTGTTGATTAAAATAATTATGCTTTTCTTTATACATACGTCCGTTCGTATTTGCATTTTGGCACAGAAGGCAGAGTTGAGTTCTTAAGGCTATCGATACATTTTGGTTATTCAGTACAATCGATAATCGATACAGGGCTAGATCATTAACAGAATATATCGCTATTTCAACAAACCACAGTAAAACCCTCACCTTTGTTTTTATTTTATTGATATTTTTATGTACAAAATAACAAGTGAAGCATAAAAAGTTAAAGAGATATTATCCAATTTCAAAGTCTTGAGATTGTTCTTTTCCTTAAAGCTTTATAACTCGTTTACTTTAAAATTTCCCCACATATTTATAAACCATAAAAATTAAAATTGAAATAATAACTGCATCACATCATTTTAGAATTAGAAACCATCATTTTAAAAAACTCAATCTATATCTTTTAACCACCTATAATACATTTCCTTAATTTAATATTTTTCCAAAGAACTCGTTTTCCACATATAACAAATATCTTTGAACATTACTTCAATGCATTCTTCATTAAAATGAAACATCCTAAGACTTTAATGCATTATATAAACATTGAAAAATTTTCAAACGCATTTAAATATATTTTTATTTCATTGTGCCTTAAGTGCAATATTTGTAGACCGTTTTTGAAAGCCTTTCCTTTAATCAATAGTAGTAACTAGTTGTGAAGGGTATAGAGGATATATATATAGATATTTCAATTGCGAATATTTTTACACATTTTTTTTACAAAAAAACCTTATTCTTTTTATTTAGAATTTAAGAGTGTTACTCTGTGTATGTAAATGACTGTTTTCCCTTACTCTAAATAGACTTATATATATATGTATGTAGGTATACATATATTTAATGAGTAACAGAGAGCACAAAAGAAAATTGAATGTATTTATCTTGTATTACATAAAAGTGTGTAAAAGTTTACACATATTAATTATGAATAGTTTATTTGTTGTAACTAAAATAAACAAAAGGAAACTTTAGTGCTATGCTATATAAATACAAAAAAAAAAAATTCTTGGCCCATTTTATGAGGCGACGCTACAAGTGTCGGCTTGAAAGTCGCAAACCATTTCGTTGGTGATACCAACTATTTGCGAGCTGTACCACAAATTTAAAATGTTACAGTTGGGAACGAAATCGGAATTGTCACTTTTTTTACTCAATTTCATCCAAGCTCGACTGCCTGAAAGATTTGCACATTATGAAAATAGAACCGTTACTAGGATTACTACAGCTCTCGACCCAAGGTTCAAAAAGGATGCGTTTTTTTGTACTTCGAATGCAGAGCAAGTGCAAGAAGTGCATGCCAGTCTGTCTAAAAGTGTTAAACCACCTGCTCTAACACCACCAGCAACAACACTGGCGGAGAAATTTTCCAGGAAACGTTTTACTTTCTTGGAGAATAAACTTTCTCAAAAAGTTCAATCTTCTCGGGCAGATGCCATTATTGTTCTCAGACAATATTTTGAGAAGCCAAACTTATCCGAAGATCAAGATCCTCTACAATATTGGAGGGGAATATGTGTAATAATATTTAAAATTTTTTATTTTAAAAATTTTGTTGTTTGCAGAGAAATGAAGATGGGGGGCTATCATCTTTGGCTTTATGGTTTTATCTGCAAAATATTTTTGCATTCCGGCGACACCGACGGAGACAGAAAGAATGTTCAGCAAGGCGGGCCAGATTATATCAAATCGACGTTGTTCGCTGAAGCCGAATGTGGTCGACAAACTCCTATTTTTAAATAAGAATGTTTGAGTTCTAATTTCTTATTGCCGTTTTTATGTATGTGATATCATCTGAAATGTGAAAATCCTCAAGAAGAGAAATTTGATCTCGTATTATGTTCCTAAATACCCTTCGTATTTAAATTTAATGTATTTATATGTATAAATTTGTAATTTTTTTGTTTTTAGTATTAATAAACGTCTTTAAAGTTTTGTATAGAACCATCGATAGTAATCGATGGTTTTTTTGAAAACCATCGAAACCATCGATGGAAGCCACCATAGATGGTTTTCCAGCGCTCCTTTTTATACAATTAAAAATTCATTTGATTAATCGACTGTTTCCATTTTTGTTCGATTAATTTTGATTTATAATCGCCCAGCTAAAATTAATATGATTCAATAATCGATTAATGAATATTTTTTGCCATCACTACTGTCAACCAAATGGGAAAAACGCTGCTGGGTTGCCAGAGATCACGCTAAAGTCTTGTCGATTCCACTTAAAGCTACCCAACGGCAACTCCGACGCAAAATGAATCACACCTCGACTGCGTGGCATCTTCTTTTGTTTACATCAGTGGTGGTTCCAGGGGGTGGAACTGGGGGAGAGTTCCCCCCCCCAAAAGGTTTCTAAGGAAAAAAAATCAGACATATGATCTTCATTTGTTTGAGCCTAAAAAGTATTCTGCTCTTTTTCAGAACATTATGAGTTCATTTGTATTATTTTTAGACATTCCATACAATTCATTGGGCTTCAAATGAGAATATTTTATCTCGGAAAATGATCAAGTTTTGAAAATATTAAGTGTGTTTTTCACTAGCGGAACTTCTCAACTCTTTATAAAATTTCGAGGAACAAAGATGAGAAAAGGGATAAATTATCAACAAATGTAAATATGTAAGTTCTTTAACATTTACGTGGAACTTAAGTTTTGCAATTGAGAAATTTTTATACGACAAACCGTACTAGATTTTTGTAAACTTAATTTGTCTTTAGTTCATTTTTTGCACTAAATTTGACGAATTTTCGAAAACATGTTATAATTTAACTTGAATTGTTTGAAACTCCATGGAACGTTCGCAAGTTTCATTGACATTGAATAAATTACATAAAATGTACCCTATTTATGAAATTCCATGTAAAAAAAAATTTCGATTCATTCAGGTTCTGCAATTTTGTAATGTCACATACGCCTATTAAAAAAAAATTTTTAAATTCATCATAATTGTATTAGAATAAAATCAACTTCACCTTTAAGACTTGATTATATTCTATAAAACAATATTATCTTCTTCGAATTCATATTACAAAATTTATTTAAATCACACAGAAAGTTGTGAGAGTTGATGATACTCTCGAACTCGGTGTAAAGTTTAAAGTTTTATAAAATTTAATTTATTCGCAAAATACATATCTTAATTTTGATGCATGACAAATTGTAAAGTTCTTAAGAAATTTCAATCATATTCACTGCACAATACTTGTTGAAAGAGAGTTACAGGTTCGACAATTTTCTATAGCAAATCACTTTATTTTATTTATGTTAACCATTTTAACAAATGGTTGGTTTTTTATTATTTATGAAATGCGGAAGCTTAAAAAAACTTTGTATTTTTCCTTCCACTTTTTCAACGCGTCTCCAGGTGTTAGGCAAGGCAGTTAATTGCAGTTTCTATTAAATTCAACATTGGCGGTAACAATACTATTCCAATTTATACACATTTTTTCGAATTCCCTTCGTTCTACATCATACGTATATCATTCTGAAAAGTTTATTAAATTATTTGAGTAATTATAGTTTAAGATATAAATCTTTAATGATTCAACATTTTTGAATTTCAAAAATGACATTTTGACAACTAGCTTATTGGTGAATTGAGTTGGCACCTACATTCGAAATACTACAAAAGTGTGACAAGGACATCTTTCCGATTATCTACACACTGTTTCATATTTTGTTTACATTGCCAGCAGCCAACGCAAGTGCTGAAAGGTCTTTTCCTCTTTGCGCCGTATCAAAACTTGGTTGAGGACTACGATGCTGCAAGAGAGACTGAATGAGCTGGCTCTTCTCCATGTAAACTACGACATCGAGGTGACATCGAAAGAAGTTTTAGAAAGATTTTCTAAAATGGTCAAACATCGTATAAAATTGATTAAATAAATTGAACTAACTAAAAATTTTGACATTTTTTTTCATTTTTTTCATATTGAGTTCCCCCTCCAAAATTTGCCTCTGGATCCGCTCCTGGTTTACATGTATGCATGTATGTACGTATATATGTTTGTTCTTTCCATAATTTGTTCAACTTTTAATGTATAGGTAATTTTTCAATAAAAAAGCACTTTGATCCTATTTATGAAGCTTTCTGCGCATTGATAAAACGATGCTACATCGGGTAAAACAAGTTTCATAGATTTCGTTATTTGCGAGACTTTTCATTTAATGTCGGCTCCACCTTCATTAACGGATCCATCTCCATTAACGGCTCCCGTTACTAGAGCGCCAAATAATTCCATTCGATGTATGTATGTCTCTACATCCTAATAGTTTCATCATCATCATCATCATCCAGCTCAACTGACAAGCTTGCTAAAATGTATTGTAACGAAATTTAGCTTTATTCGCATCTGTCGTGGCCGAGCGGGTACAAGACAGGCGTATATTAATGTGGGGGCTCCGGCGGAATAAAAATAAAGATTTTTAATCGACGGATGGCACTAAGAAAATCCGATGAAAAAAACCGCAGTTTTTGGCCAACAACCTTTTTCAGAAGAGACCGTGAAGTTGGTTGCAGTCAACTATTAAAGCGCATATCAAAGAGTTCGATTGGAGTTGCCAATCCTGCCCGGTTATCGTCAGGGTGTCCGAGGCGCCAGATTTGAACTTTTGGTGCCTATCGGCGTTACAGTGTGAATTTGTTTATGCAAGTTCATTTTACATTTTCCTCTTTATTTGATAACTTAATTGCGACATCAGTGACCAGATTAAATAACGTTGAAATTGTGTTTGACATACAGTCGCTTACCGCTTATTTTGTGCAGTATACTTAACCACTTAACCCTATAAATTATCGCTAAAACTTATAATTAGCATTTGGTATGACCTCCTTTTTGTTTAATCAAATCTTTTAAGGAAGATTGCCTTGAAGCAACCAACTTTCCTTTGACTTCGCTGGTGATTTTTTGCCAATCTTCAAAAAGGTACGTTTTTAGATCATTTTAATTTGATATTGTCCTTTTCCTTACGCTAACGTCTGGCGACTGGGCTGGTGTATTGACCACATGCAGAGAGTTCCAGATTAACCATGACTGGACAGGACAATGCCCGATTTATGTTTCGGGTCATTACCTTGCTAAAATGGGAATTGGCCTCCTAAACCAAGTTTCCTTAGTTTTCCATTAAAAGTAAAAGTTATATAATTTTATTCATATTTCCGTCTATGAAAACCACATTTCCAACTCCGGAAGCAGCGATGTAGGCCTAAACCATGACACTGCCCCCACCGTGCTTCATAGTAGGCTTTTATTTTGGAGCTCGGATTTTTTTTTCGCCACTAATATTGCATGCCATCTGACCCAATAAGATTAAATTTGAACTGATCGGCATATATAACATCGTTACAGAACGATATTAGGCGACCAACGTGCTCCATGGCAAATTTTAGCAGATCGGCCTGATTCTTCGCATTTATGAACGGCTTCTTCCGTGCTACTTGGCCATTAAAATCGTGATCTCGTAGAACGAGTTGTCTCTACGGAACATTATTTTCCCATTTTTTTCTGAACCTCCGATGCCAATTTTGGTGCCGATAACTTTGGGTTGTCCTTCATTTTTCAGACAACAAGTCTCTCCATTTGGAGTTGGAGTCGGGCAGGGATTCTCTGGGCCTCTGTACTCGATGGCGCAGTCGTTGGTAATTGGCCCGAGAATCCAACATAAAACGGTGGCGCATTGCATCGAGCAGCACTGTATATGTGAGCGTGAGCTGCGGCGGCAAAGTGTCTTAGAACTTAGAGGCAAGGTCGCTACGCCCAAGCATTTCTCCTCATTCTTCCAGTGTTAGTAGGTCGCCAAGGTGTCAGGGGTTGAAGGGGAGCCGTAATTTGTTGATGTGGAGACGGTTCCTTGTGTTTGGCGACCCACTTGCTCCGGCGACCCACTCCAATCCATGCATGTGTGTGTTGACAATGGCGGTGCGTGACAATGCCTTGAACACGTGGTGGTCGATCTTCTCACTGACCGCCAATACCGACTGCTTCAGCGCCTAGACGGTATCGGTGCTATCCTCCGCTGCCCGGTTGCTGCGAGCTTTCCGTCTGGGCATCTTTTCTGTACGCTCATTACTCTATTTTTCGTCTTCAAGTGGTGAGTCTCTTTACAGAAGCCGAACTTAACCCCACACCTGACACGAATGGCCGAGCGTTTGATAAATAGGCAAAGATCAGGTTTAGGGGTAACAAGGTAATTTTGCGTTGCGGATGGCACAAATGTTGCATTAATTTTTAAAGCAGCAACTTTGTTAGATTTCCTTTGTAACCGGAACTTGGCTGCAGCTAACAATTCTGGCGCTGCCATATTAAGCTTAGGTTAGAGTTGGCAGTCCTGTTATCGGTAAGTGGGCGAGGCGGCAGATTTGAATTGTTAAAGGCGATGCCAATCGTCTTAATTGGACTATTTTAATAAAGTGTGCAGTCACCATTTTTTGAAATAACTTCAAGAATCCTATTGGAAAGCGAGTCATACAGCCCGTTTATGTACTTTAAGGATATTTCGCTCCAGGCTGTGTTGATAGCTTCTGTTAAGGCCTGTCTGTCTTCGAATTGTCTCTCAGACTCTTACACCTTTTTTGTCATCCATCCCCACACATTCACAATAATATTAAGATCAGGACAATATGGGGGCCACTCCATTAGAGCCACATTTTGCTGCTTAATCCAAGTCTTTACCACTAAGGGATAGGGGCATTTCCTGTTGGAAGGTCCGCAATAATCGACCGAATGTATCTTTAAGCTTAGGAAATGCTTTTTCAAGCATTAATGCGTTGCATTTATTTTAGTAGATCCAAAATGCAGCTTGTATTGGTATTGTATGCAAGCCATATTTTGACCAAATGGGCAGAATGCTTAGGGTCGTTGTCGTGTTGAAAGGTGAAGGTATTTGGTATGAGCAGCTTTTCGGCACTTTTCTTTAGGTTTTCCTTTAAAATATTGAGGTAAAGGTTCTTGTCCATTATGCCGTGTATAAACACCAATTCACCCACACTTGCAACCCCACACCATAACACCTGCACCACCATGTTTAAGTGTTGGAGTTAGGATATTTTTATCAAATTCAGTGTTTGGCTTTCTCCACACTGTTTGGCGACCATCCGAACGGAAAATATTGAATTTGCTTTCATCAGAAAACAGTACTTGATGCATTGTATGTAATAAGTATTGATCAATTTATTGACAATTCTGAAGCATAATAAACTGTTAAAAAAACATAAATGTACGAAATCACAAATCGATTTTCCTCTGTTTTTGAGCGAATCTGTCGATAACTTCTTCCACCCTGATATCCATAGCTTTGATAATACTCATTAGAGCAAGTCCGTTCAGCCTATCTTCTCCAGTTGAATTTCTTATCCAATTTTTCAAACGCCTCAAAGTTGAAAAACTCCGTTCTCTACTAGCAATGGCCACAGCTAATGTTACTCCTATCTTCAAAAATTTGAAAACGGTGGGGAAAAAGTCCTTCGTTGCAAACATTTAATGCGTTTGATTTTCGTATCAATTAAACAAAAATGAAAGTGTTTAAATGATACTATTAATCGAGCATTGCATACTCTTCTAGCAATTCAGTTGATTTAATGGCTGAATCAATTTTATAAAAAATGAACCCATTTTCGGGGGGTTTCATCCCAGTGGAAAGCGGTTTGGCCTTGCTAAGCTGCAGTGATGGTCACACTGCTGCTAATCGAGATGTCATCACTCAACACTGAGAAACAAAACTTTTTGAAATTTTTCGCACCGAATTTTACGTGATACTTCACCTCAAATCACAAATTGACTTGACTGATGAATATTTCTTCCGTTGTCGGTATTGGGAATATTCATACAAAAGTAAGTATTTATTTAGCTCAAGTGTATACGGAGAAAAATAAAATGTAAAAATTACCATATTTCTTGGGAATTGACGACTAAAACAAAAAGATTCTTGGCAAAATTTGCCATAAAAGTGTACAATTAATTAAGAATTTTGTTAAATTATATCACATTTCTACCTTCATTTCCAACGCCAAATTTTTGAAGAGGTAAAATATTGGAAAAATCTAAATTATTATTTTAACGATTCAAAATTTAGTTCTGCGAGGATCAAAATCATGGGAATTCTCTGGTTATTCAAAAATATTTGGTCAAATTTGATCCTGTCATGAAGTGTCACCTTGAACATATTTCTTCACAACCTGCGCTCTTGTCATATTGTTCTCCTAAGATTTAAAACGAATTTATCGTTCTGATGGGAAATAAAGTTCCTGAGTTTCTTATTTGTCAGTGTAATAATGCGAAACACAGTTTGATGTTCGGCACATAAAGTTTAAGTTAAACCAAATTTAGTTAAAACGAAAAAAAAATATCAAAGAAGCTAACTTTGGCTCTGCCGAAGTTTGTATACCCTTGCAGCTATTATTTAATTTAAAAACAAAATTTTTAAAGTAATTGAAGAGAAAACTATAGCAAACGCATGGCATCTCGCTCTTTAAATTTCGTTCTGTACAACAACACAACGCAAATGTTTCTGTCTCTCTTACACACCGCGTGGTGACCAGTTTTTGCATATGTATGTGTGTGTGTGATTGCTTGGAATTTGTTTTTGTTTCTTTGCTGCCAAAGAAAACTGCTTATTTTACTCGAGGTACCTCCACGTTTTAGTTAATAGCTCTGGTGATAATTATCCGATCCTACTCATTTTTACACTTTTCATACTTCATAGATTAAGGAACTTAACTTTTCATGTTTCAACTATGTAGCTTAAAAATTTATGGTCTAAAACTTGATAGAAACAGACAGACGGACAGACGGACAGACGGACATGTCTTAATCGACTCGGCTATTGATGCTGATCAAGAATATATATACTTTATGGGGTCGGAAACGTATATTTCTATGCGTTACAAACATCTGACCAATTTTATAATACCCTCTGCAAGGGTATAAAAATGAAATGATGTCCCGTAAAACAGAAATACAAAAATTATTTTGGAGAGAATTGGGCCTACATGTGCATAAGCCAAGAGCAATCGGAAGTGGAAATACAAAGGACGGGAATACCGCAAGGAGAGCATTCAAAAACACAAGGCAACTTTCATAAATATTGGGATTAGACTACGATATTCTACACCGCTTTTATATTATTTTTCTATAACTCTTTCATGTGAATTCCCCGTAAATATTACCAAATTCTGCCAACCTGCGTTGAACTATATACAAAGTTATTCTTGGTATCCAATGTCAGCAACTGTCCATAAAGTTTTGGTTCACGGTTCGCAGATAATGGCATCGTCAGTATTACCTATTGGTTGCTTTGGGGAAAATGCATCTGAAGCGCGCAATAAACTTTATAAAATTGATGGACGATCATCTGCGAAATTCTCGTATCAATAATTTAACGGATGTGTTCAATAGATCAGTGGATTCAAATGACCCTTTTCTTTCAAGCTTTAATATAAACAAAAGATTAGCTCAAAATAAGAAAAACCCACTACCAAAGGAAGTTATTGAACATTTGGCAGCACCAAATGTTCCTAATAATAATAAAGAAAATTTTTCAATGAGCGATGTTAGCGACTCGGATACGGATCACGAAAACAGTGACATTTCCCTGGATATGCAGGTCGAATACTCAGATTAATGTTCATGTTTTTTATCAAACTTAACGTATATTTATACTATTCAGTGGGTTTGCACTCAAATATAAAAAGAAATTTCCCATTGACCAATGCGCAGATATTGGTTATTGGGGCACTTTCAGCTTTAACTCTGAAGATTTGAAGCCTTGCTGGGAAAAAACAAATTGTGTATAAGTTAACGACTTAGTTCGTGAACGACCCTCGCAGCAGAAAGTTAACGACTTAGTTCGCGAACAGCCCTCGCAGCAGAATTAATACACGCGCGACAGCTAAGTTGCTGCGTCAGGCATTTGTGGCCGGATGGATAAATATGGGCTAGCGCTGATTGGTCATTGCATTTGGCTGATGCATAACAATAATTTGCTTACTATGAGTTATTCGTATTCTTTTATATTCATTTTTGGGTAGATTAAGATTCTTTATAGTTTTATATTTTAGTTCTGTATTAACAGTTGAACATTGCAATTGCTAAATAAAATACTTTGCTCCGGCTACGCCGTAAAATACTGAGTTTCATCTGCTAAGACAACGCTAGCAAATAGTTGAACAATTTAATTAATATCAAGTGAAAGTCTGAGCCCATTGGAAGATTGGCCGTGGCACACATCAACAATTAATTTATATATACTTTAATTATTTTATACATGCTGTTTACTAATAAGGGTTAAAAAATTTTAAAAATGAAGCCTTAAAGTATTGTATTATCCCTGAGCTTCAATTAGAATGGTTTGCAGCATAAAGTATTTTCCATATACATATGTACATACATATAAAAGATTCAATCACTTCAACTTGCTGTTTCTTGGGCTAACTTTTAGAATTTTGAGCGGGCAGGACAATTTTGGATTAGCAGATGATATATTTTCTTGTGTTTAACATAGACTGGTCACATTCTGGTCTTTGTCGCGAACAGGTAGTGATACCTGAATTTCTGGAAAAGCTTCTATGAATTTACAGTGCACTTCACTGAGATTGTGAATCGACAACTTCTGTTTTTAAAAACGTTTTTTTTTCACAGCCTTGTAATCTGTTCGACTCATATGGTCCGAGTTGTAAAATTCTTTGTTTTGTTCGATAACGGAGGTATTCATGGATCGACTAATTTTCACTGCAGGACGAGCTTCATATCCACTACTTACATGTAATTTTATAGTTCGAGTGGCCGAGACTGGATAGACCAAGAATGTACATACATATATTGGGGCGGGTCAAATTTTTTTTTCGCACAATGCTTTGTGCCATCAAAATCGGAATCTACAAAGAATTCTAAGAAACTTTCACCAAGAAACCGTGTCACTAAAATTAATTCCTAGCCCCCGCAGAGAAGCATCAAAGTTTCAGGTTTAGGTGTTTGTACTGTAACTTCTTACAAATTAAGGTATAGATCTGAAATTTAAAATGTGTATGTAATGTGTGTAGTAAAACTGAATCATTTTGCTGCATACGACGAATGGACTCCTTGCATTTTTTTCCTGACTCACTTTACATTTGTCAACAATTATTTCCTCACCGTTTTCATCAGTAAACCCAATGTCTTTAAATAGGGCTGTAGCTAAACAGGAGGCAACTCTGTCTGAAATTCCGAATCTGTCACACATAATTGCGAAATTAAACATGTCATTTAACAGTAAGGTCCCCTTTTATTCAAAATTGGAGCTCTTGCAGCTGGAATTGCAAACTCGTATTCGCATTCTCCATTCATGAGCAAACATTCAGGTTTATACGAGGGATCAAAGTTATCTGGCAATCGGCTTGATAGTTCATCAATAACGTTTTGCGGGCACTCGGGAATTGTATTTCTTCTGCTCGTATGTGGGCCAACCATGAATATTTTTAGGTGATCGGGAATCAATCCACAGGAGCGAGGCATCGATATAAAATAATTTATTCAACGTTTTATCAAATTCAGTTACCGAACTTGAGCCGGATATAGTTTTAGTCTCTCTTATATATTTTTTAAGCAACATGTTAAGCTTTTTTAAAATGCTCTTTATATTTAATAACTTAGGTTTTTAAGTTTTTTCCCAAATTTCTATTATTTTATTTGCTACGAGCGGCGTAAGACTTGCATAAGAATCAGTGCGTGCCTCTATAAAAAAATTCCGTGTTGGGCCTCAATTTTTAACAGCCGTGCTTGGACCGTGCCGTGCCTCAAAAGGGAGGCCCATGCCCATCTCTAATTCTGATGATCCCAACCGACATGCCGTTTTAGTTTGCAAGACTTAAATTTCTGATCGCTTGGACTCGCCATTACTATTTTTTGAATTTAATGGTTTTAGTTAAAAGAAATACTTATCCTTTTTTCCTTTAATATATTTTAATCTTTTTCTCTTTTAAATTTAGAAGATTACAATCGTGTAGAGGATAACTTGACTCTTAATATCAAGTTTATTTTTAAATTTAATTTTAACAAATCACAATACCAATTTCTGACAGTTTGTGGTCGAAATTTAAGAGTCAAATTTAGCATGTTTACTGAGCGGAAGACTATCTCAGCTGATTGTTTTTCGTGTATCACAAGGTGCTGGAGAGTGCAACCTATAAAAGAATCATTAAAAGACTTGATTAATAAAAATTTTGGGGATAAACTATTTTTTCAACTTTGAGTCGTTTGAAAAATTGGATAAGAAATTCAACTGGAGAAGATAGACTGAACGGACTTGCTCTAATGAGTATTAACGGAGATATTGATATCACGGTGGAAGAAGTTATCGACAGATTCGCTCAAAAACAGAGGAAAATCAATTTGTGATTTCGTACATTTATGTTTTTTCAACAGTATATTATGCTACAGAATTATCAATAAATTGATCAATACATATTCAATACAATATTATTTCTAATGTTTTTTTACACGAACAATTATTTACATGTAATTTTTGTTTAGTTACTCATTAAAAATGTTTTATCAATTATTAAACTTAGTATAAACTACAAAGGAAAATCTTACTTCAGATTTTATCTTGAGATGCTCATATATACACTTAATAAAATTAAATTTTTATATTCTATACAGCACTTCAATATACAACACCCTATATATTACACACTCATAACACATTAACTAAGTGATATTTCATATTTGGGATTTTGCTCAATATCTTTGATCCTAAAACTTGTTCACTCCCCCGAAAAATTTTCTGCTAACACGGAATAAAGTTTATCTGGTCAGCTAGCTTGCATAAAATAGTTCTCAAATGAAAAAGAGAAGGATAATAAAAACGAAAAAAAAATGTAATTTGAACAAATTTGGACAATTTGTGGGAAATATTATAGCATGATTGATGGACACTATTAAACAAAATTAATACATACATACTTGTTAATGAAAAACTGCAGCAATAAATAGTGCCTTGTCCGCGTTGCCACATTTTACCCGCATGGGATAGCCACTTCAATTAAGGAAAGGCCAGACTTCAAAATGCAATGTTACCATATCTTACATATAATTTTGATTGTTATTAAATTGTTAAATTTTGACAAAATTTAAAGCTTTTTCTTCGGTTCGAGTGCACTTTATTTTACAGTTTTCATATTTATCCCCCAATACATAAATGTTAAAAGCCTTTTCTTCCAAGCAAATGGACAAAATGCCTATAAATTATCGAAGAATGATGAGATAAAAATGAAAATAAAGGACAGGCAAAGGAAAGGCAACTATTTCTAAGCCTTTTTGTTCATTTTGCCTCAGCGTAATCGAAAAATATGATTGCACTACAAGTTTTAAAACCTTATTTGGGCGCCAACTCCTTCCCCCATGTATTTGTGTTGTTTGTTGTTGTTGCAGTTTTGGAAAATTTTGCTTCTCACTCTCAAAAAAGGGAAAATAGAAATTGGTTTTTGGTCAAATACAAGCAAACTGGACATTTCGATATCAGCAAAGTACAAAAAAAGATAAATACTGAAGGAAGAAAGGAGAAGGAAGAGAAAAAAATGAGAAAATGGAAATTAAGTTGCCACAAAAAGAGGCACAGAATAAATGTACGAAATCAGCATAATGTAATGGAAACAATTTTTATGACAACAGACCAAAAGAAGCAGCATGGAATGGAACATACACTGACAAACACAAACACACACACACACACACACACACACACACACACACACACACACAAAGATGCTGTTAGAAAGAGAGAGAGAGAGAGAGAGAGAGCGAAATGGCAATTTTCCTTTCGGCAGAAGTCCTGCATAGGACCACTGTATAGTGTTTTCGCTCTTTGGATCTGGGCCTTGGACCCAATGTCAGCGTAAAACTGACAAATTAGCATTTTTTCCATTTTGTGCGAGCTGCTCAACTAAATATTTGTCCGGCGACCGCAGGAGCTGAATAAAATAGAGAGAAAAAAAACGAAGAAGGACTCGCAGGACTCGCAAACGTACAAAACTGGCTGCTAAAATAGTTCAGTACGAGTTGAGTTATTTTTGCAGCTGACCTAATTTTATAATGGAAAACTTGCGATAAGTTCGGAGCAAAACAAAAAAGAGAAAAAAAAATTATATGATGCTTAGGGCAGATAAATAGCCAAACTGAATAGAATTGAGCGAGCCAAAGGATCTACGGACAGACAGATATAAATCTCCTTTGTGTGGACCTGAATTTAATTTCCACATGCTCATGAATAATTTTCAAATTTTCCGCAAAAATTTTTAAGTAAAACGTAAAACGTATTTCCGACGACATTTGCCACTCACATCTTATGTCCTTCTCCCATTCTCATTCTCCTCATTTTTTTTGTTGTCCTTTTTGCGCGCATAAAAAGTTATGTCAGCAGGAGAAATATTGCCTTAAAAGGCTCAACCAGGACAATCTCTCTGTCTCTCTTTCACCCTGTCTGTGTGTGTTTGTGTATGTGTGAGAACCGAGATTTCCTTTTGGATTTGAAATTCACCCAAAATGAAAGCCAAACATTGAAATTTTCATTTTTGTACACTTTACAAAATGACTATATCAATTATGATCAAAGGTTGTCAAATGAAACATTGTCTTTGGCATTATCTCAGTGTTGTTCATACATACATATATATATTCCTGATCAGCAGAGTATAGAGCCATGCTTTAGTGTCAGTTTGATTCTATTTATCAAATTTAACAAGACAGCATTCTCGCTTTTGTATCATTATAAGGGCATCTAATCTTCGGCATAAGCAAAATATATTTTTAATATATATTTTTTTTTGCCTGCCCTTTTACCATAAATAACTTTAATTTATTTTATATCTTTAATGGTTCGCCGAGTTTATTATATATAAGAAAAAAAATAAAGTTAATTTAAATTGGTACCGCTGGTAAAATACCCCTTTAATTAATGTTAATGTCCTATATGCAAAAAAAATATATTAGGTATGTATGTACTTATGCATTTATTACAATAATGTAAGTACTTTCAGTTCACGAGCTTTATTATTATTTTTAATGGCCCACCAAATGTCTGTACTAACATTGTGTGTGTGTTGTGTGTGAGCTGTAAATACATATGTATGTACATAAGTATGTTAAATAAATGAAATCTAAATGGAAGTAATTGTGCAAACAATATAACAGTTACGTCGGACAATTGGCAATAAATGAATTTAGGTACATTTAAAGGGAATCTAAGACAAATAAACTAACAAGAAGCTAAGTATTACAACTGAAGGGGTTATATCTATCGTGCTTTTATGAACATTTCTTGTGACGCGGCAGTTGACTGAATGAAATCATAAAAAAAATGAAGCAAGGAAGTCGTCCTTCCCGACGTTGATTATACCCAGTACCAAGCAGAGATATTTTATGTAAGCAAAAATTCTCGAAATCACCACCGATTTAAAACGAAATTCGCCTAACAACCCTATGGGTACAGGGTATAATGATCATATATGTAGAAAATTCAATGAAATTTAACAATCCGTTATGTTTTCCAAAAGGTATTGGAACATCTCCTGGAGGTCCTCTGAAAAAATACGTGTCTAGCGGTGAGCAGAATATCTCTGGTCCTAATTATCTGAATTGAAAAAAATCCGAAAGATTTATCAAGAGAATACATAGATGAACAGGTTATGATCGAAGAATTAGTCAGAATTTTGACTTTTAACAAAATGGGTTTTTTTTTTAAATTTTTTGATTTTGAAGCGGTTTTAAAAATAGTAACTTTATTCCTTTGATTACCTGGTAAAAATATCTAAGAATATCGGGTGAAAATTTCAATCCAAACGACTTTGAAAACATAGTTTCGAGAAAAACGCAGTTAAGGGGACCCGGTGGTCTAGGATTTTGAAAACACGATTTTTTTTTTACATATTATAAAAATATAGTGTTTTAAAAATATACTGTAAAAGTTTGGTGGCGAAATTCCGAGTATATCTATACTTAGAAGCCATTGCAAGGTCAGGTAGTAGAACGGTGGGTTGGGCTCCTTGAAAATTTAAACGCGTTTATCTCGAAAGTACTTTTTATGGGCTGGTGAAGCTAAAAGCAAGAAAACGGTTCGACCGATTTGTCTTAAATTTTAACAGGTCATTCTGAATAGTATAAGCTCTGGTTGGTACTAGAATAAATAGTTTCCGAAAAATATTTCTATTTTTTTTATTTAAAAAACATTGCAAAAAAGAGTCATTTTCAGAATCTTAATTTGAATTAAGCGCCATTTTGTCAATTTTTCTTTTTTTTTTTTTTATTCTAGTACCCGCTATAATTATACTTATACTAATTGAAACGCTGTCTTATTTTTTTATTTTTGATCAGAGGGAGAGACAAAATCATCTTCATCAGCGAGGCAATATTTGAGGAGAGCGGAGGATTTCAGCGCCATTCTTTGAATAAAAATAACAAATTTTTCTTATCTTAATTTTCATTTTTCTGTAGTTTATAAGTAATAAAATAAGTGGAAAAAAAATTTGAAACCATTACTCATCCTACAATAAAAAAAAAATTTTGAAAATAGGTTAATTTTGATGCCGCTAGACCACCGGGTCTTTGGGAACCGTTAAATCTAAAATAAAACGCTACGCGTTTTATTTTGAATCTTATACATGTTGGTAAAGTTTTCTGTATTAAATACATATTTCTACTTCAACTCAATTTCACAGATCAAAAACTAAAAAAAAGCTTTATATAAACTCATAAATGTTAACTAATAATGTGTCCATCCCCCAGATTTTGTAATTACTTCAAAAATTCGATTCGCATCAAATTAATGGTTTTTTGAAACTCGGCTTGTGGTATTTGTGCCGATTCATGAGAAACCGTATTTTTAAGTTCTTCCACCAATTGAACTTTTCGTCCTCCAGAATAACATGTTTTCAATCGGATTTAAATCCGGAGATCGATCAGGCCATGATGCTCCTGAAATCAGGTTCGACTAGCCCGTAAAACATGAATGGATGCATTATCCTGTTGGAAAATTGCATCATTCGACGGTTCTTCATCTAAAAAGTCCACAAGAACATTCTCCAATAAATTAATGTAGCCCTGAGAACTCAAACGACCGGAAACTTTGCAAATTGGTTCGATTGTGGTAGCTAAATGCAGGCCATACCATTAACGATCCGCCATCAAAGTTTCGCTCTGTGGAGTATTGTTCAGGCTGCCGAATGTCATGCCAATAATAATTAAAGCAGTCAGGGCCATCCAAATTTAATTTTTTCTCATCGGAGAAAACCACTTTTTTCCAATTTTCTGACCAGGACATGTGTTGGTCTAGTATAACAGTGGCTCTTTCTCGTGGTGACACCTTTTGTTATTACAATTTGTTTTGTTTTTGTTGTAATTTTCTTAGAAATTTACTTCATTAACTACAGCAATAGAAGAAGGTTTCAATTTGCTTGCAAATTTTTGGTTTGACCAACCCACATCTTTGTTTGCAAGAACTTCAGCGACTTCTCCACTTGTCAGCGTCTATGCTGTTGTCATTTCAATATAAATTTAAGAACACCGGCTTAAAACGAACTAAACTTTAATTAAAAGTGTGTTTAATAAATGCTATAATAAAAAACTCAGCTTAAGTACTTTACTGATCTCTTTTGACGACTTAAGACGAACCTTGTAATTTCGCGTTTTATTTTTTTATTTTTTCATTTAAGTTTTTAGTGGAAATTCGAAATTCAAAACAAAAAATGATTTTTTTTTTCATTTTTTAGGTGGCACTTGACAAACACTGGATAAAACTTGAAAACTTCAAAACTAGAGAAGATTATGTACATATGTAGTTACTCTTGTATGGGTATATACTTATATTCTTTTATATATGTATAGTGTAGTAGGCTACATATAAATCCCTTGGTCTACTTATGTATATAATACTTATTTACTTACTTTAATAATAACGCTAATCTAATACATATATAAAAGAACCCTATTATATAAGCAACAACCTGTATTATGTAGCGATTAAGTTATATCGATATCAACGCTGTGATATCGATGACTTTTAAAGGAGACAACGCTGGTTCCGGTTAGATCTATATAAAAGCTTGCAGCGACCAGACGTGTATTTAAGAAAAGAATAAAATATAAAGCCATCCGTTGGGAATTTATATTAAATCTGACAAAAGAACAAACAATTATAACTCTTACAATAGTAGGTTATAACGATGGTAAATGGAGTGCAGATTTCTTGTCGTTGTGTGCGGGCGTCGTCGGAAGAAGCTTATTTTTATTTTAATAAGTTTTAAAATACAACAAATTAAGTTTTTAAGCCAAACTAAAATTAGAATATCTTCAATAGTGTGATTTGCTCAAAAATAACAGTCAGCTATTCAACCTCAAAAAAGGAATAGCAGAATAATGTCTTGTTTCTTCTTCTAGTAGGCACATGTTTTGGTTCCTGCAAGTAATTTAATAATAAAAATCTCATGGCACAATGTTACAGTACGCTAATCTCCGAAATCACTAAAACAAATTCAATAAAATTGGGTTTTTTTTAAAAAATTGAAAATCTTATGTTGGTCTATATTTCATTCAAAATGACATAAGTATATTCATTTATCAGTAATTAATGTAATATTAAATTAGGGAGTTGTAACTGAGCCAAAGCGAAGCTAGCCAGGATCTTTAAACATGTTATAATTTTTTTTTTTACTTTTACCAATTCCAATTTAATGTTTTAAACCTTGTTTTGCACTTTCATTTAAAATATAAATATCAAAGAAGCTAAAAACAAAAATTTTAAAGTAATTGGTATTAATGCTTAATAAAATCAAAAAGAAAAAACCTCAAATAAATATTTTCCCGTATTCACCGAGAATCGAACCCATCAAACACCCAACCATCGCGCGACCGATCTTTACGTACTACGACACCATCCTCACTTAACTCAGTTAAGCTAGTTCGACATATATAGCAAACGCATAGCATCTCGCTCTTTAAATTTCGTTCTGTGCAACAACACAACGCAAATGTTTCTGTCTCTCTCACACACCGCGTGGTGACGAATTTTTGCATATGTACATAATATGTGTGTGCGTGATTGCTTAGAATTTGTTTTTGTTTCTTTGCTGCCAAAGAAAATTGCTTATTTTACTCGAGGTACCTCCACGTTTTAGTTAATAACTCCGGTGATAATTATCCGATCCGACTAATTTTTAAACTTTACCTGCTCAATCGATTGAGGAACTTAACTTTTCATGTTTCAACCATGTGGCTTAAAATTTAAGCTCGAAAACGTATGGCTAAACAGACAGACGGACA
Organism: Drosophila austrosaltans; assembly: GCA_035045865.1. Lineage (NCBI taxonomy): Eukaryota > Metazoa > Arthropoda > Insecta > Diptera > Drosophilidae > Drosophila > Drosophila austrosaltans. Next base: position 9,503,374 of record JAWNOQ010000200.1, read on the forward strand.
TGTCTCAATCGACTCAGCTGTTGATGCTGATCAAGAATATATATATTTTATGGGGTCGGAAATGTATATTTCTATGCGTTACAAACATCTGACCAATTTTATAATACCCTCTGCAAGGGTATAAAAACAAGAAAAGTTTTTCTAGATAACTATATCATTCAATATTAACATATGTATATACTTAAGTAAAAGCAGCTCATTGTGGTGAACCGGCTCACTCGTTCTTTTTTGCGAAGTGAGCCAACTCACTCATATGGCTCACTGGCTCAGTTGCAGATAGCTCATGAGTTCACTTTGCGATCGCCGATTGAGAAGAATGCAAAACGAGCCATAAGAACTAGTGTGCCAAAATGAGCTAGTGAGCCAGACTAAGCTAGTGAGCCAAAATGAGCTAGTGAGCCATATTGAATGAACAAGCTCAGTGGCTCAGTTCAGTGAGCCATTTATTTTGGTTCATTCACTCATGAGCTACCCAAGTATGTATATTAACATAATCCCTTCTGAATTTGATTCTTAACATTTACGATAGCATCCAAAAATCAATCAAGTTGTAAATTAAATTCGATTAATATTTTAATAACATCAATTAAAAGAATCAAATGTTCTTTTAACAATATAAAGACAGAATTTGTATTCTAGACCAGGTCATTTTAAAGCCCCAACTATGCAGGTTTTTCGAAAGATTTTGTTTTAATCTTTGAAATCTAAATAAATATTTGTATAATGACATTGTAATATATGTACAGAAGCGGGCAAAAGTGAGTACATGTTTGCACTTACCAAACATTCCGATGTACAGAAAGCACAATATTAAAGTTAACGAAACAAATTTTTAATGTTACATTCCTTCAACAGTTACTAACAAATTAGCATACGGAAATCCAAAATGTCATTAAGGGGTACAAAGAAAAAATCAAAAACTAAAACAACTCGTATGTGCTCACTTCTGGTCAGTACAAACAATAAAGTAAAAAAAGTATTAATTAACATTTGGTCCAAAGACTTTTATTTTTAATTACTCTTGTAATGCGATTTGGCATACTTTTCACCAAATTCTGCAAAATTTCTTTTGCAATCTTCCTTAAGTCATCCCCCAGCTCCTCCTAGTTTCTGTCCTAAGTCCTAAGCGTCGCTTTACAATTGAACATAAGTTTTCAATTGGATTGGGATCAGGACTTTGGGCTGGCCATTCCATCAAATTAAAAGGTTGTAGGTACCTTTAAAAGATATCATCTGATCGTCCATGCTTTGATATTCTTCTTGCTCCGACTAGTTGCATAATGCGTTCATTTTCGACAGTAAAGAATGGATCTTATACAACTTGTCGAAATGTTCCGAACTTGGCAGTGTTTTTCGGTGTTCGTTACGTGCCGTGCCTAACAAAGGAGGAACATGTCCAATTCTACTAAGAACATATTATAAGACAATAAAACAAGCCAGAAAGAGATGTGTCAATTTATACGAAATTTTCGAAAAATGCAGTAAAAAAGTAGTAAGTTTTAACTAAAATATAGAATAATTACTTAATACTACTATGGGATTATAGTATTCATTACTTAGATCTTGCATTCAAAGGCATTTTAATGGCACTTTTCTTTTCCTCTCATTGGCATTTACTATGACAAAGTGGGCATAAAATACTAAGTAAGTAAGTAGTCCAAATACGAATACATACGATTATATGGCGAAATGGGGCGAAATATTTATGAATTGCTGACGACAACAACATCAAATGGCAAACGATGATGATGCGATGAGAGGGGAGAGGGGAATGGGTAATACTGCATTCATTTGTGAATTTCATTTATCAGCGAGAGAGCTAAGAAGAGTGCGACTGAGACCGAGGGGCCACAGAAAGCTTATCGTAGCAAATCCTATTGTCGTCATATTGACATAACCGCCTCACCACACCGCAAAAATCCTCCAAAAAAAAAAAGAAGAAGAAAAAAATGGAGAAGAAGAAAGAATAAATAATCCAATACCTCATCCTTGACTTGTCTTGCCTTGCCCTGTTCTCCATCTCGAGTTGCTTCTTGTGGTTGTGTCCTGTGTCCTTTGTGCGCGTCATGTCGTTGTGGTTGCCACGTTGTCGATGTCTCAGTTGCAGTTGTGTGTGAGTGTGTTTGTGTGTATTTTAGTTGTTGTTGCTGCTGTGTATCTTACGCTTCACTGGCTTAAGTTTTCGTACTTGATGGGACTTATCTTTTACAGCGAGTTGTTTGTAAAATGATGAAATGAATGGTGCGGTCAGCAAGCAAACAGTTTTCTCTTCATCTTCATCTTCGGTCTTTTTGTGTTGAGCATTTCATCAAATTCAGTTGACTGACAACTGCAGCTGACATTGAATGCCCCCCCCACAAAATGGCCCAAACGGACACTCGCACACACACACACACACACACACACAATGCAAAAGCCAATGCAATGCAATGAATGGGAAATAGTAAAGCAACCATCACTCATTTTTCTCTCAGCTATCCTCTAACAACAACAGTTAGCGGCAACAAAATGTTGTATAAATGTAACGGAAAATGTATCAAATATACACACATACAAAACTCATCCAATATGTATGCTGAAATATTCTGTGTGGGTGTGTATGTGTGGGGTATATTTGGGGTATAAAAGGATTTGGGTCATACAAAAAGCTGACTTATTATCAACACAAATTTAGGTTAAAAAATTATTTAATAGACATAAAAGAAGAGCCAAATTGGATGTAATTTAGATACAATTTCCAAAGAATTTTTCTGGGTTAAATATAGAAATTTCTTTAAAAAATTTACTTTATGTAAATAAAGAGCTTAAAAAATGAAATTCTGTGAAACAAAAGACCAAAAATAGATAAAGAAGAAACAGAGATAAAGAATATTAAATATAAAGTTATGGAACTTTAACAAATTTTTATAAAATAAGTAATAAGTAATTAAGAAAGTAAGTAATTATAGAACTATTAATTACTCTCTCTTTCTCTCTAGCTATAATGCCATCATTACATCTAAATTTTATTCTGTGGAACTAAAAAGCAAAAATAGTTCAAGAAGAAACAGAGATCAAGAAAATTACTAATTACTCTCTCTTTCTCCCTAAATATAATGCCATTACTTAATTATTAAGCTAATAATTCAATTTACTCAGATGAGAAATCAAAAATAGTGGAATCCATAATTTAATAAAATTGCAGCGCTTCGAACTTTTTAACAATTTCGTTTATTTTTGTATTTTCTGAAAGTTAAATTAAAAAATATTGTCCCAAAGTTGGAATTTAACTGTCTTTTCTTACAAAAAGCATTTTCAAATCTTATAACATTTCTGATTTCAATTCTTTTTAAGCTCTTCAGATTTGGCATACATATTTCCACATTTACAATATTTAGTTTTTTAGTTATTTAATTTTTTAATAGTTTTCAAAACAAACGGTGGATTCTTTGGATAACTAGTATAAATTACAAAAAATCAAAATTAAAATGGAAAATTAATAAATTCTTTATTTTAATTTTGTATATTTCCTTTTTTGCAAATTTGTTTTCCCTTGGTATAGTAATCACATTTATATTTTCCTAAAAATTCATCAACAAATTGTTTTAATTTTTATTTTAGAGATTCTAAACTCTCCCTACATACATAAGTTGAAAAATCAACGAAACTAAAATTTAACAAATTTAAATTCAGCTTTTAGAATATTTCAACTAATTTATAATGTCTGCTAAGATATATTTGCCGTCGACCTAGTACAAATACATTGACACATGTAAATGTGCTACCAGCTCAGTTTTTTTTGTATTCCCTCTCTCTCTCTCCCTCTCAGTCGCTCTTTATTTTCCACTTTGACCTGCGGCTCTCATGGATTGTGCATACATATTGCAATTGCGGCTAGCCGCACACTTTAAAAATCGTGGCCAAAATGCAAAATGTGCACCATCATGTTGAACAGGGAAGCAGCGCGCGCCTCCTCCTCCTCCTCCTCCTCATGCTCCTCGTGGTCCACATTGCTCCACTTTATTCCAGTCCATTTCTCATAGCTTCTACTACTCCCATTTGATTTCGGACCGAACTCTGGACACCCCCTCAGGTCGTAATTAGCAGCGCACAACATTCGTTGGCGATAATTAATGACGTTGGTCACGTTGGTTTCATGTCGATTTCATTTCATGACACGGCCGCAGGCCTCCTCTGATGACGGTGATGGCCATGGTGACTTCTGCTATAACCACCACCACCACCACCTCCTTCTCCTCCCCCTCATCCTCGACGTCGTCTTTCTGTACGGTGATTTGTCAAGCGTTCTCATTGAAAACAGAAGAAACGAAAATTACGTTTCGACTGCATGTAAATCTACATTAAATTGAATTTACGCTATTTGTATGGGTAAGTAAATGTTGTTTTATTTATTTTGTATATTTCTTTTCCTATTTTTTTTTTTTTTTTGTGGCCTGTGCGCTCCATTTGGCAAGGGCCTTCATTAAATGCTGACCATTTTGAAATTCAATGCAGTTGCCACCCACCCATCCATACAACCACCCACCCACCCACTCAACTTTCAATTCCATTTCGTTTTGGTTCAATACGAAATTCGCATAATTGAATAATTTATAGCCTAGGCGAAATGTCTTTGATCAACTTTTCTGGTTTTCTCTCCATTTTTTCCTTTTTTTTTTTACAACTTTACATTTTCAATTGGATTATGCAATTTATTATACATACACTCTAGAACTCGAATCGAATCGATTCGATTGGAAATGAAATGAAATTCATTTCGATTCCGTTCACTCGTTTGCGCTAAAGTTTCATTTTGTTAATTGTTGTTTTATATTTGCATTTCACTTCATGTGCAACTAAATTCAAATCTCTCAAAATCAAATTTAACTTGAACTCTTGTTAACTAATTGAGTGGCCAGTAAAGAAAGAGGAAGACCAAACTATATCAGTTGTACATATATGCAAGTACATACTATATTATACATTTGTATATACAGATGCATGTAATCAGCTCCCAAAGGCCATAAAATTAATTAAATTCAATTTTGTTTGATAAACTTCGCGTCCCGGCAAATTCAAATATGTGACTTACAAGCAATGCGATTTGCATTTGCATAAAATGCTTCGTTTCAATAATGCAAAATGTTTGATCTAGGAGAAGGAGTTAGGTTTCGGTTACAAGTATAAAGCAAAAGTATTTGCCCATTGAATGCCGACAAATATTTACTCCTAAATACTTAATGCTCTTAACTTAATGTATTAGGCAGTAAATTGCAGTTGAGTGCAGATTCAAATTTTCGTAATTTATTACAAATGAATTAGAATACGAGTGACAGAGAGAGAGAGAGAGAGAGAGAGAGAGAGAGAGATAGGGTAAGAGAAACACAGAGAGAGAGAAAATGAAATGCATTTCCATTTTTGCCATAATTTTAATCAAGTTCCATTTAATTATTTTCTCTTAGAATTTGCACTAAGTTTCTATCCAATGCTTCTTCTTTGAAGCTTTTTTTCATTCGCTGGAATAGATAAAGCTTAAATAACTTTAAACAAATTATCGAGATTTACGCTCATTTAGGCGGACATTTTTCTTTCAATTATGCATAAAGTCCAGGGAACGAACCAAATTTGCAAGAGTTGAATCAGTTCTTCAATGCATTTGAACGAAATATTGGTTCCTTTTTATATATTTTCATGGGTTTCTACTTGTTTGATCGGCAAATTGCTCCTTGCAAGTATTTTTCATGTTTCTACACCAAAAAAGTACTATATAGACAGTCAGATTGAATAAAAATTGATGTTCCTTTGACACTTTGTAGAAGCTTTTGTTTCCTTAAACATTCTCCAATGGGAAAATTTGTGTTACAGTTGCATACTCTTTCTAGATTGCAAATGTCTAAGAATTTGAATCGGACAGTTACGCCAAACAACGAATTTATTTTTCTTTATAAAAATTCTCAGAATCATGAACAACGATACAAAATTTCTGAAAAACAAATTTAGTTGAAGTATCTATAGAAATAAAACATTTGTTTCCTCCTATTGTTTTGGTAGCTAAGTTCGTTTCTGGTGAAACGCCCGAAAAATGATAAGCATGTTGATTCTAAATTGTTCCTATTTCTGACCAATCGTTTCTAAATCTGATATATATGATATGATATATGACTCGTTCAGTTTTGATAATATGGAGAAACCCATGTTCACAATTTCAAGGCAGCAATACTAAATACTAATTACTTTGTTCCGAAAAGAGAGACATAGAAATAGTTACAGAGAACGACGGGCGGTCAGAGAAACAAGGCTATATAAACTTTGCTTCTTTTGTGTGCATATTTAAATAAGGAATAAAAACAACTGCTAAATAATACATATTTGATTTACTTTGAACTATTCCTTGCTTCTTTGGCATTACAATTTGTGCATTAGATTGTGCATTGCAATTAGATTCATCAAAGTTGGATATTGAACCTTATCAACTGAAACTACGGACTTTTTTATTTCATAAATTTATTGGTGAAGTATTTATTAATAATAGAACGAACTTGCAAAGGAATCATAATAGAAAATTCACAAAACCAATTTATTAAAAGTTTATTTCAAAACATTTTTGCATTTGAAAGGTATAAATTAAAGTTAAAATCTATTTCCTTTTGATTGCTTGAATACACATATCACTATAAATAGATATGACTCGATGCTAACCAAATATAAATAGGAATATATGTATGTACATAAGTTAATCTACAAACATCAACAATTACTTTATATGTCTTCCGACAAAAAAATATAAACTTTTTGTTTCCTTTTATGATGTTTTTCAATATTAAATATCAAAGAACTTAACTTCGGCTTTGCCGAAGTTTGTATACCCTTGCAGCTTCATTGTTTTATTATTTAATTTAAAACAAAAATTTTAAAGTAATTGGTACTAATGTTTAATAAAATCTAAAAACAAAAAAAAAGAAAAAACTCAACTAAATATTTTCCGTATACTACGACACCATCCTCACTTAACTCAGTTAAGCTAGTTCGATATATGTATATAGCAAACGCATGGCATCTCACTCTTTCAATTTCGTTCTGTGCAACAACACAACGCAAATGTTTCTGACACCCTCACACACAGCGTGGTGACGAATTTTTGCATATGTATGTGTGTGCGTGAGCATTAAAATAAATTGACTTTCCATTAAATTCGATTATTGATTTGTAACCTTAACAATTATCCTATCTTGTTCAAACTTGGTGTAGGGTGTATGTGTAAAAATCTAATTTAAATGCAACAACAACAAAAACAATAATTTTATATATTTCTTATTTGGTGCCGCGCGGATTCGAACACGGGTCTTTTGTGTTTGTTCGGCAGATTTCTTGGAATCTGTTTTTGTTTCTTTGCTGCCAAAAAAATTGCTTATTTTACTCGAGGTACCTCCACGTTTTAGTTTATAACTCCGGTGATAATTATCCGATCCGACTAATTTTTAAACTTTACCTACACAATCGATTTAGGAACTTAACTTTTCATGTTTCAACTATGTAGCTTAAAATTTTACTATCTAAAAGTTGATAGAAACAGACAGACGGACAGACGGACATGTCTCAATCGACTCGGCTGTTGATACTGATCAAGAATATATATACTTTATGGGGTCGGAAACGTATATTTCTATGCGCTACAAACATCTGACCAATTTTATATAAAGGGTATAAACACGCTTTCTCCTTATGGCTTACTTTTATTCCATACGCACGGCTTAATTAGAATTATTAAAGGGTAAAAGAATTTTTTAAATCTTTGTCAAAAACTAGACTAATTGATTTAGTTTTCCACTTACCATTAAGAACATTCAATCTCATAGACATAAATCAGTTTTATTAGCATTTCATATGACTTAGTTATTTTTCAAAAATATTTACTTTGAATCCACAGCATTTCGACAACATATATGATAACTATTTGTTTGAACTTTTCACAAATTTCTCTTTGGAATATTTACTTTTTCGATATCCAAATATTTTCTCTGATTTCACTTTAAGCTTTTACACTTTTCGTTCAATTATTAATATATAAAATTTGGTTTTGTTGGCATCAACCACTGCTACAGCTGGTTGAAGGGGACCAAATGCTTCACATAAATAGATCTGACCCGATGTCAACCAGCTACATTCAGCGTTGTGGAATAGTAAACTTTATCATCACCATCATTATTGTTTCTCTTTTTTTGAGTTTTTTGTTTTATATACATTTCACATGACATAATTGAATTGAATTTGTATAGAGAATGAGTCTGTGTTTGTCTTTCATTAAGCAGCAATGCAACGTGCAACGTGCAACTTGCATTGATTGTGTGAAAGGCATAAATCAATTCTCGCTAATTACGCTCTATTGTCACGCAAAATGCATAAATTCCTGATATGCATTTTGTGAAAATAACAATATTAATTGAATAAAATAAATGTATATCGACCATTGCAGTAAATCATGCAAACACCATTGGCAAAAAAGAAACAAATCCAATCAAATTGAAATGTTCTTATATCGTTTTTAATTTAAATATGACTCTGAAATGCTCTCCATTGTTTATCCAATTGAGTATTGAAGTGTATTAAACTTAATTTATTTAATCTAAATAGTGTTATATATTAAACTAATCAGTTTTATAAAATTTTGTCTTTAATCGAAGAGAGATTAGTTACATAAGGATAATAATCAATAGTTTTGGAAGCTCTGCGATCGACTCCCGGCTCCTTACTTTGTAAATCTTTCTTAGTTTTCTACTCTTCTTGTCTTTCGTTATTATTTTATTAGTAATCTTTCATTTTCTTTGTAAATTGTTATAAACTATAAGTTATTCCTTAAATAGAACCCCCACAATAATGAATTGCTTTACTTTGTTGACTTAAATAAATAAAATGAAAACATCTTTCGTACAGAAAGTTGGTTAAAAAGTCCAGAAATACGACAATTTTAATGTTTTGGAGCTTTTTAGGTCTAATTTTAATCATTCCAACCCACTAAAATGACAAAATCTGACTAAAAATTCACAAACATTTGATTTAAAGGATATTTAAAATGTTTAAACTAAGCTAAAAATGATTTTATTAGTTGTATAATTTCATAAATTTTAATTTGCCAGCTTTTAAAGTTTGTCTTGACCACACACATGCACACACGCACACATGCATGCTCTCACACGCACACGCACAAGCACACACATTCATCTTTTTGTCCTTTTGTTTCTGTTGGTGTTGGTGTTGTGGTTGTTGTCGGCTGCCTGTGCCACATTAGCTTCATTTGTTCTATTGTTCGGATTATGATTTACAATGCTGAATGCGAGGCTTTTGTTGTTTACTGCTGAATGAGCTGCTGTTGCTTGCGGTTTGTATTTGTGGCCGAATGTGTGAATAAAGCATCACACACACGCACAGCCACACACGCACATATACACACACTCCCACGCCCAAATTAATATTTGCATACATTACACTGACCGAAAATATTACAAGTTATCTCAGTTTAGTTTAAAGTTTTTACATTACCCGAGATCTTATTGGCTTTATATTATCAGTCATTTGGGTTTTTTATTCGAATTTCTTATACTTGGATGGAGCTTACACATTTTGTTGTTTGTTTTTAGTTGAATAGAAATTGTAAGAGAAAATTTTGTCGACACTAGTAGAAGAAGAAATTATGGCACATCCACAGCCGCCAACACGAAAATCTGGCCAAAATGCAAACAAAAATTCGATTCAGCAACCGAAACCAGTTAAATTAAAGTTACCAGTTAATGGCGAACACTTTGAACTGCCGCAAAAGAATAAGACACCATCTAAATTAGCCACAAATTCTAGCCAAATTCATCATCAGCAACAGCAGCAGCAGCAACAGCGTCAGCAGCAACAGCAACAACAGCACCAACGTCAAACAAAGTCAACCAAATCATTGCATGATGCCAAACGTACAGAGAATCCTCGTGCAAATGGCACAAAGGGCAATGTCCATAGCTATCATAATTATCATCAACAAGCTGACAGCCATCGGCAGCATCCTTTGGATCAAGCTCAATCTTCACGTTGCATGCAACGCTGTAGCGGTGCGACAAGTGTTACAGCTGCAAATCTTAAAAGTCATTCAAAACTATTGGCCAACACTACTACCACTAGTAAACTTGAGAAACATCAATCCGATTTGTTGGCCACCATGAAGGAGGCCAAAGCGAAAGTGAAGCCAAAAGTAAATGCCCCAACTGATGTGGCAGAGAAACTCATACACGAGCAGCGGCAGCCTCGTAACAAAAATTCAAACGTCAATGCGAAACAATTTTTCGATAAATATTTAAAATTTGCTTACGACTTAACCACACCCGAAGGTGTCCGTCAACTGGAGGCACATTTCTTTCCAGCAACCCAGCAGCAGCAGCCGCAGAAGGAGCAGCAACAGGACAATCCTCAACCACCGGGTAAAGATAAGTCGCTACAACTGGACACTCGTTTGGCCAAGGAAGCATCCACTACTGAAAATGCTTTGAATCAATCAAAATATTTCTAATACCAATAACAACTGAAATGATGCAAACATTTATTTCTATTGTTTGTATCCATCCATTCAGAGAACTCAGTCCAAACTGATTTATTTTCTTTTTGTTAATTTTAAAAAAGTATTTCAAATGTTTTAATTAACTTTTTTTGAAGTTCTGAGAAAAATTAATGGATGCATATATCGGTAAATCTCTGGTAAGGGTAATTTTTCTGTGATTTCTTTTAGTTTATATATATAAAATCGTTATCCTTTCGTTTCACAGATATTACTACTTGTTTCTAAATTATTGATGAACGGTTATTATAAGCACATTTATGGAATTGTAATCGATTTGAAATGCAAACTGTTTCTAATAAATATTAAAAGTTGTTGCTGGATGAAAGAGATAAGTAAGTAAAATAGTTGATAGACATTTAAAAATTATTGTTTTTGGCTACTTAAGCTAAATCTGATCTACACTGGCAGGACTATAAACAGAAATTATTTTAAATTTATTCAAAAAGTGAACGGAATATGATTTAATTTCCCATAAAACGAGATTAGTAGCCATTTTTCTTTTCTCAGTTAGCTATATGTTACCATTTTTTTCGTTCTATGAAATATTTCTCTATATTACTTTATAAATATTTTAGAATCTTGAGAAAAAACTGATAATCGGCTTAAGCGGTTCCATGGAATGAAAACGTGAAAAAGTCAAACTAAATGCGCACAATTTACCAAAACAGCAGGAGACAGTGATAAGAAGATAAAAAGAAAGAAAGAGATAACGAGAGTGAAAGTGGGATAGATATAGAACAGCAAGAGTTATTTTTGCGTTTGGATTTGCTAAGGGACAGCTTCAACAGAAAAAAAAACAATTAATTCCGGATAAACACATTTTATAATTAAAAAATTCCTTTTTGCAACATGACGAGCTCAAAAAACGGAAACACAAACAACAACAAAGAAAAAAGAGAAATTAAGTGAACACAAAATACAAAACGAAAAACAAAAACAACAACTGCTGGCAACCGAATGCCAGAACCACGACGACGATGGATGCAGCTTAAAGAACTGACAGACAGTCGGACAGCCAGTCAGTCAGACAGACAGACAGTCATTTAGATAGATAGATGGACACATGGCAGGAGGCGAAAAGAAATGGAAACTCTTTTGCTAAAAGCGAAAATTCTGAAAATTGAACATAGAACTCAAAGATAATGCAACACATGGCGTATACGTAATGTTCTTTGAATGTACACCAGAAAAGAGGAAAAACCAAACAAAAAAACCAAAAAAAAAAAAAATAAATAAAATAGAACAAAAACGTGAACGTGTCGCAAAGGTCCAGCACAGGAAATTTAATCATCTTTCACTGTGGTTGGGCGAAGCGGACTATGGGGAGGGGTGGGCCCTAAGCTGATTAGGGTTGAAAGCCGAATGCCATGCCACGGTTCTTTTCACTAATTTCTTTTTTTTTCACTCATTATACTCTTTCTAAGTGAGATGTTTCGGTTTTGCTGAGACTCTTGGAAGAAGTGTGCAGAGGATATTTCTTTATTCTCAATAAAAATAATAGATATGGGGAACGTACTTAAAGTTGTAAGGAAGAAAATTAAAAGGGGCAAAAACTAAGCTAAACAGCAATTTTAGTAAAATAGAAATTGTTTCCTTAGCAAAGTTTGGTCAAGTCATTGAAGGTAGTTTTCTCTTAACTAACCCATATCATATTTGGAAAAAAGGGCAAAATAATCGCTGTTTCTTTACTTAACAAAACATATACCTGAAGAGGTTTAGTTTCTCCAACTAATTTTGCAAAATTAAAAAACCAATGATTACATTTTCCAGTTAGTTTGCTACATTAACAATTTCAAGATAATTTCATTGTTCTTGGAAATCTCAAATATATAGAGCATATAAACTTCGAATCGTACTCAAATCCTCCTTCTTTCTCCCTTTTTTTTTTATCGGGGAGAGGGACTTTGTTGTGCCAGGCTTTTGCATCTTCCTTGAGGGAAGTAATTTATTGTTTTGTAGCGTAATTAACCCGCATTTCTTTTTTTTTTCATTTTGTTTTTGGCTTTCACACTTTTGCTGATGCGACTTGGCTTTGGCCTAATGACGTTGATATGCAAACCCCTTTTCCTTTTTCTTTTTTTGCTCGCCTCTCTGTTTGGCTCATTCATTTCATTTTCGGTGATTTAAGTCTTATCTGCGTGTAAAGTCCTTCACGTAATTAGTTTCATTTTTGGCCATGTTCATATCACTTCATCTCTTCATGCCTTCATCCCCTGCTTGAAATGTACCCAAAACGAAATGAAACGAAATGAAATGGCAACCTGTGCAAGTTTTCTTGTTCATGTTCTTGCTTTCCCCCCTTCATCTCCTTTTTTTTCGCTTACATTTCACAAAATTTTTCGCTCAGCTTAGGGCCAAACCAGCCAGTGATCACGTGAAAGGGTCACGCCAGGGGAGGGTGAGGCACTGTGAAAAGAAAGGGGCAACGGGCAAAATGTCAGCTTAGTCCCTGAAATGACAGGCAAATTAAACTTGAGTGGGGGATGGCAGTCGGGCAGCAGACAATTTATCAGAGATACATATAACATGATAAAGGTATAAAAATAGCTTAGGTTCAGCGGAAAATTTTCTTTTACTAACTGACATTATTCAACTAAATCAGAAAAGAGAGAAAAAAAAAGGTTACATGTACAAGTAATCAAGCAATTTGATCACCGGAAGTTGGCCAAAAAACTGAAAGACATTTAATGAAAATTCATTGTCTATATAAACGATTTTATTCAGGAAAAGAAAACTTAAAGGTGACCAATTGTTATCGTTCCTATGGAAGCTATATGATATAGTCAATCGATTCTGATAAAACTTGGTGGATATCTTAGAAAGTATATTAAACTCATAAACGGGGGAAAGGAAATTTGCCTCTGGATCCGCCCCTGGTCTCGGTGGAGATCGTGTTGATCCAGACAGACGGACAGAGCTATATCAATCCGGCTCATCGTCCTAATCAAAAATATATATGTATATACTTTATATTGTCGGAAATGCTTCCTTCTATGCGTTGCAAATTTCTGACCTAAATTAATATATCTTTGCAAGGGAATACAAATTTTCAATAGCATTTTGGTTAATTTAATCTTTGGTTTATGCCACATCAACTTTTGCTATCTGTGAAAAGTAATAATTCTCTTGACTTTATTTCCTTTTAAATCATATATTAGGTTCGTTTTGCAAATTATGTCCATTGCTTGCTTATCTGTCTTTTCTTTTTATTTAGTTCACAAAGAACAGCAAAAATTCAGTTTTCAATTCCATGACTATCAAATTAATAGATAAACTTGTAAGCAATAAATTTATGGCTAAAGAAAGAAAACTGGAAAACAAAAATCAGAAGGAAGCCAAAAAGCGGCAGATTGAAAATAGAATTCAACGTGATATTTGGCAGAGATTTATATATTTATTTTTCACGTTATTTCAAAATATATATATTTTAAACATTACCAGGCAGATTGCGGGTGTAAAGAGAGAGAGAGAGAGAGAGAGAAGGAAGGGGGAGAGATAAAACCTAAAACTGCAGTAACAAACAAAAATGTAGGTAACCAGACAACCCAACAATAAAGACCAAGTAAAGCCAAAAATAAAACAGAAAAACACAGATTTAGTATATAGTTCAAAGTGTTGACTAAGAGTTATCCTGTAATTTAACTAACTGACGGAGTAAACAGGACACTTATGTGTATTGTGCTTTAGAGCAACTTTTTGGTATTGTGCAGGAAAAGAGTTCAGAGGATTGCTGTTGTCTGTCTGGAGTAAGAAAATATTTCTTAAGGACACTTAAATATCTATGAATCCTGTGTAACAAGACAAGACGCTAGGTTTGGCTCATTTAGAAGTTGTGACTAGATTCTTCAATGAAAAACATTATTGGGTTGAAAAATCGCAACTACCCCTAAACAGGGAGAACAGGGTACCAAAAGAGAAATAGAGAGATAAAGTGCAAAGGGCAGACAGACAAATAAAGCGGAAATGTTAACGGCAACGAATGGCGCCGACACCGCCGACGCCGCTGCCAACAAATGGGAAAACAAGAGGAAAAAAGAACCTTCCAACTGGATTTCTGTGTAGAGTTTATTTCGTACATGATATCCGTTTAGCCACACACACGCACATTCACACACACACATACACACACAGATGCATATCCACCTTACACACTCTGACAGACCGTATGCGTATAATTTATGCTGCAATTTATATTTTTGGACAACATTTTAAGCCGAAAAATTCGTGAGCCATTTAAATTGACTCGAAGATGTATGAGAATAAAAACGAAAACGAAAAACAAAATATATATAAATATATTTTTTTCTTGTCCACAGGGGACTGGAGAACAGGAACGAGCGAAGAGCTGGCAGGTGAGCAGCAAAGGTAACAGTTGTTGACATTAATGCCCTTAGAGAGGACAAAGGATACATGAAAAGAGATGAAAGGAGAGCGAGAGAGGGAGGGAGAAAAGGAACGCGCATTTTCTCGCCAACAACAATACAGCACAGAGGATAAGGAAAAACGAAAAGAAAAACAAGTGCCACTCACTCACTCACTCACAATGGCAATGGAAGTGAAGTCATCGTGTAGTGGAAAATGTCAAGTAAAATAGTTGTTTGCACAACAATTGGTAACCGGCTTAACAATCAAATATGTAAAAAAGAAACAAGCAAATCTCTCTCTCTCTCTCTCTTAGAACCAAAGAGAAGAGTTACGCTGTATGGGATTTAAATAATACCTTTTCCTTTGTTAAATTTACAAAATTATTTTGTTCAAAGAGATCTCATTAGAAGTACTTAAATTGCAAGCGAAACGAACATATGTATAAGCTGGGAAACCGAAACGTTTTTGTTTAGTTTGTTACTAATGGCAGATTAGTAAATTTTTACCAGTACGAGTAATAAAAGTTTTCAATTGGTTAAGAACTGTTGCTTCACTTTTGGTGCATTTAACCAAATGATATTCAAGGAGAGCATCCTACCTTCCATCAGAAACTTAATGGAATAGTGTGACACGCTAAAAGGAAGAGGAACTTAGACTCCGTCTCTATCTCCATCGCCATCGCCATCACTTTGATGCATATTGAAATATGATTTTCATCACATTTTGCATGATAGACACGTAGTGGAATGGCCACCAGTCACCAGTCACTAGGCAGTACTCACCAGTAACCTGGCCTGGCCTGGGCGACGAAACAGTTAATTAAATGATGAAAGCATTGACGTGTCTCTCGGCACTAAACGGACAGGAACCTAACCAAAGTGCCAACGTGCGAAGCAAACTAAAACCCAAACTCTACTCTCTGACTATAAACTAACTCGATAGTTGGCCAAGAGTTGTCCATGCCTCTTGAGAGGCACCAGTAGTTTTGTTCTCCGTTCTCCTCACACACACACTCTCCCCCCTCACATTGGGAAGTCTCTTGCCTGATAATGCATATAGGAGGACAACAACAAAAGCAGCGCAATTCATTCGTAAACAGTGGTCGAAGAGTGAGCTTAAAAGTAAACAAAATTTTTTATAAAATTTAATAGAATCAAATATATGAATAATGAAGAGGAAGACGCAATTCATATTTAAAATTATTAAAAATCCCTATTAACACAGTGCGAAAAGTGAAAGGTGTTCTAAGGTGTATTCTACATAGTAAGACTAAGGTTTTTGGATGATTTAATATTGGATTCGGTAATCTGAACTAAGTTATTGAAAACTATTATAAATTTTGTTAATTTTGATTATAAATTTATATCACAATAAAAATTCTAAAAAAATAAAACTTTATAAAATGATTTATTACTTATGTTTAATAAAAATACACTGTCCTAGTACACGTTTACGAATTCTTTAGTCCTTTAGCCTCAACTTTTGGCATGTAATTCTTTCTACTTTTCCTTAAAGTATACATAATTATATGGAGAAAGAGGGAGTATATATGACTTATGTTCAGTTATGTAGCAGAACAATTTGAAATGTAGCGATCAAGACATTTACCAACACTGTTATAATTTGAATGTAACGAACTATCATTAACATAACAGCAGCCAAAATGTTAATGTTAACAGACCCAGAGGGAGGAACAATTTCAAAGCGAATGCTTAATCACTTGTCCGTCAAAAATGCAATGAGAAATTAAGATCAAATTGTTAACATTGAAGTGTACACATTGCAATATTTCCAATAGAACTAGTTATAACACCCTCATAACTAACAATTTCCAGCAATTTCAATAATAGCTGTAATTGAAATCTATTTAGACATTTTCTGTCTTATTGGCATTTAACCTTAAATTTACCTATTTTCTGACTTTGATGTAATTTGTGTTCGTTTTTTTTTTTTTGTATTGTTGTTTTACAAACCACTGTTCACTACCCGCAGTATGCCTGGGTGTCTCTGTACCTTCATGTGGTCCCGGCCCCTGAGTCCATGCAAGCGGCACGCACACGCTTCAGTTGCATGTCACACGCCGCTTGATTGGTTGCCTGATTCGTTGATTGCCTTGCTCAAGCTCACGTGACAACGCGCTGCCACTGCCGTTGGGGCCATTGTTCAACTTGACGTTGCGGTTAGTACACTCCTGTCCCGCCTTTTGCATACCCATGAACATGAATTGCTCTATCTCCCCCTCTCTCTCTCACTCTCTCTCGGTGTCTGTCTCTGTTTCTCGTATGTGTGTGCATTCTAATTTTCATTTCATTTCCTTGGCATTGGTTGGCTGGTCCCTAACTTGGTCATTTGTTGATTTGATTGATGGTTCAGTCAAATGTACCTTTCCTCTGGCCCTCTGGCTGGCCAACTCTAATGAACTTATGTAAATGTTGAGACATTAACAAGCTACAAATACATTGAACATGTGCCATACATACACTCACACACATACAAATACTCACATAACACGAAAGCTTGAGTTTCCTTCTTTTATTTTCGTCCTCTGGCTACACACATGGGTTGTGTTTTATGTACATATGTTTTTATTCTGCTTATTAGTAAAGTTCATAATTTTATACAGCTTTCCTTCATATTAAGTAAATTTCGGAAACTTGCTCGCTTACTCAACATAAAACATACCCCAAAAACTTTTGGCCATACTAGTTACGTATTCCATCTAATTCATCGCCCAGAGCCAAGTCCTGTTCATGCCTAAAACGAGATGGAGAAACAATATGTGTTAATGTTGATTAGTTTGTATGATTAATCCATTGTGGAAATGCTTAGTGTTATGATTAAAGAATTTTCTATTTTTGTTTATGTGAAAAAGCAAAACTGCACTGGTAATATATTCGTATAAACGATGAATTATGATGTTTATGAAATGCAAAATTATTTTGAAATTTAATGCAAATAAATTTCAACTGCCTATAAATTATTGCTCGTTTTTGGTATCTCTCAATTAGATATATTATCTAAATGTTGATAAAATATTGCCACGAAAATAATTGATTCTTTTTATTAACAAGTTTTGGATTTCCAAGTAAAAATAAATAGAAAAATAGAGAATGTTATTTTTTAAATAGAAAAACAAAACAATTCAAACTCAGATTGTACTAACAAAATGAAAATGCAGAAACTAATATTTTCTTTTCATTAGTTTATTAACCTGTTTTTGCATATTATTTTGTAAAAAATTACTTAATGTATGTTCTTGGATTAAACATTTATCCACTACTTTAAAGAACTCTTTAATTGATCATACAATGTCCTTCAAGAAACGTTCAGCTTGTAAACCTTTAAGCTCCTTTAAAACTTAAAACTTAGAGTAACCTTAGTTATACCTTTTAAATGAAAAGATTGTCTTAGTCTATCTTTAGTTTATTTAGTTGAAATAGACAATGAAACTCAATATATTAGGGACTACGATGGTTTCTGCTTATGTTTTTGAGATTACTTTCCGCAACCTTTATACAAACATAATTTATGCCCACCTTTGAAACTCTAATAAAGATTTAAAGTAATTTTCAAAAACATCTTAAACTTTACTGCAAATTGCATTTGCATCTGTTGTAGTGCTTTTACGTAGATCTTTTGACTGCAATTTCTGTCTTCAATCATTTACCCACATTCAATTCAAGAGGAAAAGTTGAAGTGGATGGAATAAAAAAACATATTCAAAAGAACTCAATCACTTGACAAGTTTTTACAACAAAACGTTTGCTTATCTAGCACTCATCTTTACACACACACAGACACACATCGAGATGGACCCTTACATCAAAAGCATGTGAGGAAAGGACCCTTCTTCAGCAGGACTCAACAAACAGTCAATAATTTTCTTAACTAAATTGTCCGAAGCGCAAAATGAAAACCAATTTTAGGGGGGAAATGAAAGAAGAAACAAATACAAACTTATCGACAACGACGACATCATCCCATTAGGTTCACTTAAATTACTCGGGCAAACAAAACATTCTCAAAAACTTTTGAGAAAGGCAAAAACTTTGCATGCAGTCTTCTATTTACTTACTTTTCAATACCCTTTAACTCAAAGTGAAACAAATGCATATTAAATTACGAAAGGGTTTCTATTGTAGGGCAAAGTAATCGACGATCTTAAATGACTTTCAGCAACGCAAACTGTAACTTTCCACTGGCTGCAGGGTATCCTTAAATCGGTTCTTTCATTGGTTTACTTTTAGTTTGTTTTGTTGTTGTGTTTGCTGTGTGGTTAAGTTCATAACAAGTCAGTCCATGGTCAGTACAGCAGTTGCATCGCATTGACTGACAAGTGCATTTTTTGATCGTTTTTCTAGCTGTTGTTATAAGCTCTTTTTGCCAGCGTGGAACAAACAGAAGACAACATAAATCATGAAAAGACTAGGAGAACTAAGGAAAACTGCGGGAACAGTTGTGAATGTATGTATTTATGTGTGAAAAACGTTTAAGAAAGAAACTTTTGCCACAGAAATCAGAAGACGAAATTGCACCAGAGTTAGAGTGAAGTAAAAACCGCAAAGCGTTTCCCTTTTATTTCTTTTCTTTTTTTTCTTCTGTCTTCCTTTTTTTTTGGGTTTCCAGCAGTATTCCCTCTCCGTTTCTTTTACTCTAGATTTTTTGTTGCTGTTGTTGTTGTTGTTGTTGATGCCGACACCAACAACCGCGAGAGTAAAACTTCCTGGCACAAGGATTTGTCTGTGAATTGCTTGAAAATGGCCATCAAACTGAGAGTTAAACTGAAAATCTGCTTTTGCAACAACATGATGGCAAAAGGGAAGCCTTAGCTCGAAGGCATGTTGCAAGGTTGCTGCTCTATGGTGCCAGTGGGGGTGTAAGTAGGTAGTTGTAAATGTAGTTGTAGTTGGACAGCTGCAGTTTGTCTGTGCAAATTGCCAAGCGATAGCAAAGTAAATTGAAAAGTGCTGAGCTAAATGCTGCTGCCTTCGCCTCAAAGTAGGCAATGGATTTCCTAACCTCGATTCCGTAGAAAAGAGAAGGCAGGAAAAAGAAAAACAAGAACCACAAAAAGGTTTCTCTTCTCTCGTTTTTGTCCTCCATCTCCACCAACAATTTGCTAGACACTATTAATTTCAGTCGTTTTTCCACCCCTCCCCCCACTTCTTCATTCACGTCTATCTCACATACCAAAAATTTCTATATATATTTCAATTGCTCGTCTAGGCGCCAAGATGTTGTCAGGTTCAAGTTGATTTGTGGTTGATACTTGATTTTCCTTCTTTTTTTCTCAATTCTTTTGCCACCCTTTCTTGGTGTGCATTTCTTAAAGGAATTTGCTATATATCTAGTCCTTGTTGACTGTTGTATGGCTACATACGAAATTTTATTTCATATGTACGATAAATAAAATAGAAGATGGTTGGTCACAAACAGATGAACTTTTCTTCTTAAAGAACTTCTTTAAATAAATCAAATCAATCAATGCTTATGTCTAGGATTTGTCTGTGACTTTAATTGATTCGTGTTATCCTTAAAGAATTTTCCTATATTTAAACTGACATGATACTTGACACAATTTATAATTCGAAATTCTATCTAACTTTAATCTAGCATACAGTTTTAAAGAAACATTTTCAATTGACCTATGACAACGAATGAATCGTTTAATTGTAAAAAAGTAATTTAAGTGATTGAAAAGCTCTTGTTAATTTGCTGTATCACATTTTCATTTCTACTTTTCCATGCATGATTTATCCGTTTCTATTTTTGTTTCAAATTTGTAAATCTTTTAAATCAGTTTAAAGGTCTTTGGCAATTTTTTTCTAAAACGATGGTCTAAAGCCAAATGGCATTGGTTTTGTATTCGCTTTGTTATAATTGTGACTCCGCTCGCTTTGTGTCTTTGTCCTGTGGGTGTGAATTTCAGCAAATTGTGGCTTGTCTATCTGTCTCTGTATCTGTGTGTGTGTGTGTGTGACGAGGACGTGCCACTAACTTGATTGCCATTTCAATTGACCGCAATTTTAGAATGCCTTTGCCCATTGGCCATTGGTGAGTCGTTGGTTGCTTGGTCTGGCTTTTGTATCGTTGCGGCCTTTTGTCCGCTTCCGCATCATTACGGGAATTTTTTTCTTTTGCTTTGTTCCTTTTGTCAAGCTCATTCAATTCCCTTCCTTTTCCTTTTCTTTTTGCCTTCCACTAGATGGCTAATCTGTCCAGAAGCAGGGAGAGTTGCTTTTGCTGAACCAGTCAAGCGAAAGCAGCCACAGCTGCCGCCGGATGCATCCGATAACCATTTCCCCCATATGTGATGGTCTGCATGTATGTATGTATGCGTGTCTGTCTGTGTATGTGTGGGGAAAAAGAAAGTTTTAGAATGGATTTTTTCTTGACTTTTTGGAATTTCAATTAGCGGAAAATCAAATAACTGATGAACTCTTTTTAAAACCACTGGAGGCCATGCAAAGAAAATGTCTGCCATTCCAGGCTAGAGTTAAATGTGAAATCAGATAATATGGCCACGCCCTCATTTCATTTGCATATTTAGACAATTTAAAGGTATTTTTTTCTAGAACATTCTTTTTCACTTTGGTTTGCTTATGCGCACTTAAAGGCGCCATTTCGAACGCCTTTTGTTCCATTTTGGCTTTTTGTTTTGCCTGGCACGTATCACTGCACAAAGGCAGAAACCAACTAGAAGAGGCGGCCATTACGTGCTTAGCCAACTGTATGTTTGTTGGTGTGTGTGTGTGTGTGTTTGTGTGTCTGTACAATGCAATAACGATTGAAAAGTTTCTTTAAAAAAAGGAAAACCGATAAAATTTACGGCCAAACTCTTTCTTAGCTCCCTTCCACCTCGTAAATATTTGGCAGGACCACCATATGCCAACCATTTGCATAACAAAACTGCATGCGGTGCAGCCATTAAATAATTAGAAATGTATTATTTCTCTTTTTTTTATATTCTGCTAAAGGAAAGAACAGGATAGACCGAACGGCAGACAGAAAGAGAGAGGGAAAGAGAGCTTGGAACTTTTGAGGAACGCCTTGGCCATTAAAGCGTAATCAACTTTCAACATCATTGGCGCCAAGAACTAAGGAAGGGAATTATACATATGTATATAGTAAGTATAGTATATAGTATATTCATGTAAGTAAGAATACTGTAATCTCTAATAGAGAACATTTTATACTCTAAGATTTTCAATTGAAGCTAGAGAATAAGCTAATTGGTTCAATTTGCTTAATTTACGTTTTTCAATTACTTTAAAATGTAAAATCCAAAATGTCCAACTATAGTTAATTTACTCTCTCTCTCTCTCCTATTTACTCTCTCTTTATTAACTAAGAGGGAGACAATACTTTGGTTTACCACAACAAATATGCACTTCAGTTATAACTTAGAGCCTATAAATTATACGTTTAAGATTTGGAACCGCTGATTTACTGGAGCTCCTTAGAGAAGAAGGGACACAACTTTTGCTTGCTTATCCAAAAATGTTCTTTTATCTATTAAGTTTAAGCATTTTTCATGTAAAATTACTAAAAATAACATTAAAAGTTCAAAAGGCTTCGTAGATCTTGATATTGAAATACTTTAATTAATAAATAGAATTGAATAGTATTTAAAAACAATAATTACCGGAACTTTAAGTGACTTCTTTGAATAATGCGCTTTTTCAGCAGTGTTAGCAAACGTTCAGTCTGATATCACACTTTTTGCAGTGTTACGCAACGAACAGATTCTGATTTTGGTCACACTTTTCTTTCAATTTCCGATTCATAGATGTTCGATTTATTTTATTATACTCAATTTACAAAGTATAACATGAAATTGGGCAACTTTTAGTATCGGTTAGGGTAGAGAAAATTTCAACTTTGGCACTTGCATTGCGGTCGTAAATGCATTTCGTGGCATTCACATTTTGAGGTTAGTTGCTGTCATAAATTTTTAGTGCCTGGCCCTGCCCGCCCCTGGCAGCTTACCCAATTGCCGCTGACTTTGCCTTTTGTTGCATCGAACAAAAATTTCAACTTCTTTTGTTTTCGTATTTGTGCTCTAATTGGCAGCAGCATTTTGATAAATGCAATTGACTTGCATTTTTAACTGGCGGACAAAAGGGCGGTCGGTCGTCCTGTGGAGTGGAGTGGGTGAGTTTTGATTTTAATTGCTCGTTAAGTAGTTTTAATGGCTTCCATTGTTGAGTCATCGTCACTGCCATTGTTGTACATACTTTCAGACTAGTTGGTTGAAACTCTTTAAAATGCTCAAATCTAAACATTGTGTGAAAAGGAAAAGAAAAATCCTTCCATTTGGAAGTGATGGGGGAAAAAGAACATAGAAGAAGGTGGTGGAACAAGAAAGTCAACAATGACGACTACGACGAAGACGGCGACGGCGACGACAACCGCAAGTTGAATTGACTTTGGCGCTTTTTGGCTTTGACACGTTGACATACAATAAAGGTATTTGCCATTCCCTTCTTACATCTGCCCACAAGCACCTTTTCTTGCTGGCTCCCCTAACGGTATATATGTACATATAGCTTACAGCGTTGTCACATGGAATTTTCATCAAGGATTCGTGTAGCACTCGTTGTTGGAGTGCCTCATGTCATTATGTATATTGAACTTGGCGCATTCTTTTCTTTGGCTTTGGCTTTGGTTCTGGCTCTGGCTTGCCTTTGCTTTGCTTTTGGCTTTACGCTGGTTTTCACACTGATTACACAAACGTGAGTAAGCTGCTTTCAGCATCGCGTTCCACATGCAAACATTTTCAGCCTCATACATTTATTCATTCACTCCTCTTATTCACTCACTCACACTTACTTCATTCATTTTCATCATTTGTATGTTGTTAAGTCAGCAAAAAAAGAAAAAGAAAGAAAACGCAAAGAAAAAAAAAACACATTAACTTACTCCTCTCTGATTTGCACTTCTTTTTCCCTTTTCTCTTCTCCTCTGGTTGTGATTTTCTTTTTGGAATTTTCTTTCTGTTTGGTCATGGAGGCGCATATTGAAAGCAAAACAGAGTTGAGTTCAGTAGAGTCGAGTTGAGTTGTCTAAGAGTAAACAAAGTTGTCGACTAAATTTCTCTGCCTTCGCCCTTTACCATCCCCTCTATGTATGCATTTGAGTTTTGTTAATATTTTTAAGTGATTTGGCAAAATGTGTTGTATTAGAAACCGTTTCTTGTAATTGGTTTGCAAAATGTTGAGATTTTCCTATTTTTTGGCTTAGGCAAAGTAAACTTTTATGGCTCAGTTGATTGCACTTGAATGATGTGCGAAAACATTAATTTTTTGGTCTGGTACACAACATTTTTTTGGCCAAAAAGATGATTAATTTAAAATCAAGGATATACATTTTGTGTTAGTTACTTGCAACAGATTTGCAGGCATTGGTTTAAAGGAGTAAGTTGGCAACTCTTCTGATCTCCCTAAACATTTGTTTTTAGCTAATCCTTTGCATTGAAGAGCGATTTGGACAAATGAAGATGCATTTTGAAAGAGGTAAAGAGGATATTATAATACAGAAGTATACAGATATAGAAGAGACAGTGATCTGAAAGACCCTTGAAGATCAAGGCACCAAAAATCCTTCAATGCGGTGTCCTTCGATTTCTTTGTTACTTTGCCTACTTTGAGGCGTTTATTTTTCAATTTCAATGAGACTTTTCACGGCTCTTCTCTGTCTGTTAGTACGCATCTTTCTACCAGTTTCTTTTACTTTACTAGTAGTTCTTCTTAGCGGCTCTTTTCAGCTGGTTTTCTTCTCAGAACTTCTTCGGACTTTTACTTTGTGGAAAGCGATTATGCCTAGCTTTTCTTTAATGCTTCTCTTTTTGGTGCTTTGCTTTCTTTTGCGCCTCTTTCTCGTTATTATTTAAATAAAAGTGTTATATTATTATTACAATTTTTATACAGTGAACAAATAAATAGGGCGAGAAAGACATATACAACACTTGGATAAAATGTTAAACAAACTTGCAACACTTAAAGAACATTTTATTCTATAAAAATGAAAAAAAAAAAAATTCTCAAATTAAAGCTTCCCAATAAACTCCAATAAGCTTCAATTTATGCAGAAACCAACATATAGAAAGAAAAAAAAACATAAACCAAAACAACCCAAATGACTCTCTATATGCAAATTTTTAAATAAAAGAAACACGAATACAAGTCTAAATAAAAGAATGGACAAAAAGAAATCATTTTGAACATGCAAATTAATGCATGTGAGGAGTAGAAACAGGAAGGATATTGAAGTTATGGTTGCTCGTCATAGAACGATATTGTTTGATGTTCGTCCTGTCAGTTGAGCAATATGCCCAATTCCAATTCATAACATTTCAATGCAATGAACACAAGAGGCTAAAACGAGAGTTTTTTGCATTTATGAAAAAGGCAAGTTTGATTATGCAATAGTTAGTAGTTGTAGTAGCAGGAGCTGGAGCAGGAACAGAAGGCAGTTGGAGGTCATGCAGAAGCTGAAGAGGAAGGCAACCAGAAAGTATCAAAATGCATGCCAAGAGCCAAAACCCACAACATGCCAAACATGGAAACCGAAACCGTAACTAAAACTATGGAACACAGCTACACTGCATGCATCCTCCGAACCGACCTCCACATCATTTTCCACTGAATGTGGGTGTAAATGTAAAAATGAACGCAAAGGTGTATTGTCATATTTGGCATAAGGGGTAAGAGAGTCCTTGTGATATAATTATAAATAAATATTTCCATTTGTTGGTACGGTTCATGGATTCGTTTATCGGTTCCATTATGGATTCTCAGATGGATGTTTCAGTTTTGATCTAAAGTATCTGTGGATTGATCGATAGCTAGCAATACTGAAATATGTGAAGAATTCTAAGGACGGATTGCTGTTCCTTTAGATTACCTAAACTTGTTATCCTTGAAATCTTTCATCTTTGCTTTGAATTAGACCCCTTTTTATTGTCTATATGGAAAGACGCCTCTGCCTCCATGGCAGGCAGTCAAAATTGAAAACATGGCATAGAAGAAGCAAAATAAAAAAAAATACGAAAAAAAAAATGGAAAAATTTGCATGCATATTTACAAACTTTCGTGGGTTAGTCCAATGGGTTCATGGAACAGGGCAACACCACCTACTCCAGCAACTTGTACTCCTCTTCACCTCTTATACCAATACCATTTCTCCGCTACCACAAGCGACCCGCCCCCCTCTTGTAGCCGACTCTTGTCATGCCGCATTTGCCGCATTTGATGTTCGTTTTTGCAACTATTTGCAAATGCAAATTGCAAACATGCAACAGGGACATGTTGCGTAAATGTCAATGTTACAACGGCAAGAAAAACACACACACGCACACACACATAAGAAAATGGAAAATACACATGCAAATTCCCATATATGTATGTATCAGAGTGTATGTATGTATTAGTTTGAGGCACTCAATGCTCATCTCAGTTGCGCCTTCATTGATAAGCAGTTTGACTGAAGGGACCAGCTGAAGCAAAGAAATACAAAAGAAACTTATGTAGATGGAGCAACTTGGATATATAAGATTCCTGATTGGCATGGGAGTTGACTTTTGTTGTACAAAAAAATGAAAATAAAATGCATAGAATATAAGTGGGCGTGGCCCTAATGATTTATTCAGTTATGCATGAGAGAGAAGTAAAGAAACTTAAAAAGCTACCTCGATTTTGATTACATAATCCAATTCAATAATGGAAAGAAACAAATTCAGTTAAATGCGAAAATCATTGACTGAAGTAATTTGGAAAAATTCAATGGAGAAATAAAACAAAATTAGCTAAAGTAATTGGCTGTAAGTTATCTTTTCCCCTAACTTCCTTTTATGTCATTGCAGGATGACTGAATCTATTTTGATCCTTCAAGTGATTGTACCAATTAATCTTAAGTAATAAGCCCGATTATTGATTTTGTTAGTTCTTTTATGATAGAGAGAACATTCCATCTCCATAAGTTGTTTAAATAAATTCCATTTAGATACAAATATCACTTAAACTTACCATTTTACCCCAACAGAATGAGCCAAAAGGTTGAAAAGAAACTAACTTCTATCTATTTTTTTTTATCAACTCTTCAATCAATTATACTAGATCTTCTGGCAAAATTAAAGCAAATTGAATCGACACTCTCATTATCCAGTTGAATGTCCAGAATAAAATAGTTTTGCATTTCGAAATAGACAATTGCAACTCTTTTATCTGTCCATCCATCTGTCCTCCATTCAGTTTAGCATGTGAAAATTTTAGCAATTTCTGCTATTGGCAATGCTCTCCATTTTATTTTGTCACATTTCCATACACCACCCATCGACCGAACCCGTCGACATTAGACTTTGCTTAATTGCACATATGCTGGCATTCAACGCGATCTATCTCCATCTGCCAGTCGTCTCCCCCTTCCGACTCTTACATTAACCAATGGATAGATGGGTGTGTTTGCTTAGCGAACCGCAGTCAGTGTCCAATCGGTAAAAACAAAAAACGGGAAAAAGAACCCCCAAACTGAAACAGAAATTTATATTCCATGTCGTTCGTTTGTTCCCTCCCCTTCCCTCCCTTCAGTCAGAGCTCCATTTTTACGTTTATTTACGACTGTTTGTACCCGCAGATGTTTTTTCGCGTGTGAGTTTCTCGCTTTATCAGCACTTTGTGTGTATATGTGTGTGTGAGTAGAGGGTGTGTGTGTGTGTGTGCGTGTGGATTTAATTTTATGCTCGCTCAATATTTCATCTTTACTGGGATGACACACACACACACACACAATTTTTGCACAAAAATTGAAAATATTTATTTCTTTTCTTCTTCATATCTTGTTTTTTTTTCCTCGATACCCTAACAAAACGCATATATTGACTTTGACAAGAAGTATAACTGATTAAAGTATTCCTAAGTGGACAAATTATTGATGCTAAAGCTCCCCCAAAAAAGACTTCTTAAGGCAAGTCAACAAGGTGAAGTTGCTTTTGCAACCGATCTCTGGGGCAACAGTTGTTGCAACTGCAACTGTTGCATCAGCTGTTGAGCTGTTGAGTGACTTTTCGTTAATGAAAATTGAAATCTGCGAGGATATACAAACTTCGATAAGGCCAAAGTTTGCCTGGTTGGTCCACTGGTTTGTAAAAGTATTTTCTTTTTTCCTTTCGTTGGTCTTCTTACAGGCATTGTCGTCCTTACGTTGTCCTTGTCCGCCACGTTGTCATTTTTGCTTCAAGTGTCAAACGTTGCTGAGTGGCCAATGCTGTCGCCATTGCCGTCGCCGGCAGTTTCCGGCAGAACTCCACTTCTTGCCTCCCTTCCTACACCTTCTCTGGCCCTTCCAGCAGCACTTTGGTGGGTTTATTTGCGTTGGCGGCAAAGTGTCTCGTCGCCTGAGTTTTCCTTTTTGCCTCTCTCTCTCTCTCTCTCTTCAGCTTTCCTTGGTCGTTTTCTGTTTGTTTTGCATTTTTTTTTTGTTTGTTGTTGTTGCCGCCTTCCCCTGCGGTTGCCTTTCCCCACGGCTCTTGTCTTTTCATATAAATGTATAAAGTACATATATATATACATATATATTCAGATATTTTCCCAACATTTTCTTCTTGTTGTTGTGCATATCTTATGAAATTGTTTATTTTCACTGGATGTGTGTGTGTAGGGGTGTGTGTGTGTGTGTGTGTGGGCCCATAAAATGTGTTTATGCTGCCCAACTACCATCTACCCTCTCAATATTATTATTCCCAACACCGCCCAAGCACCACCCACCGTTTATGTCGAGTGCATAATGGCTGTTTACTTTTTAACCTTCTTTTTTTTCTTCTTTACTTCAGCCTTCTCCCTCCAATTTTCATTTTTTTTTACTTTCAGACGACTGTGTGAAATTTTTCTTTACCATTTTCATTCACTTTGAAGTTCTTTTTGTTGTTGGGAGCATCATCATCATCATCATCCTCCTCGGCCTGCTGTCGCTTTCGATGTTTGGCTAACCAAATTTCATTTGTTATACTCTTTGGTTAGAGTGAGTATAATGACTTTTACTTGCCAAGAAAAACCTAGACAAACTTTCCAACTTAATGTCAGTTGATTTGTTGATTGGCTAAGGAATTGTTTTGTCAACTCTTGAAAAATTCATTATGTAAATGTAAAAGGCAAATGAATATATAAATAAATCAATACACTAAGGAAAATTGGCATAGAATTGTTAATTATTTTACGATTAAATATTTAAAGACACGCACGGCAACTCGCTTAGACATGAGAGATTTCCAGTCAATTCAATGTCAAATGTCAGAACTGAGATTCGCTTAAAATATAGAAAATCAAAGTCATTTTCTTGTTCATGCTCCTTTTGAAAGATTTAGTTAGACACGACATTTTAGATAAAGTTTTATACTAAAAACTAGTCATTTGGGAGGGGTTGATTACATTTATGAAATCTTATACTTTTTAGCCCAACTGTTAAGAAACGCGCACAATTGACTAGTAACATTGCAAAACAACTAGAACAACGAATAACCGTTTCTGTTAACCTATAAACAGAACTCTGTCAACATTATGTTATGTTAATCATTCACATCTATAATGCCAAAGAGATCGAACGCGAAATAAACATTCATGATTATTAATATACGTATATATTTTGTTTATTCATTTGTAATTTATAAATTATTATTTAGTTGTTGTTAAATCCTATCACAGATCTTTGATAAATTTAAAACATGTTCCAACCAAACAAAGAAATTTAAACTATCTAATTTTTATTTTCTTCTTTACAGATAAATAGGAGATGAATTCGTTCCTATAAAGCCGTAAAAGGAATCTAGTAATTTTTTTGCTCAACTTTATTTAAAAAATTGAAATTTCTAAAAAGTAACTCTAGAATATTTTTTTGATGTTTTTTACGTTCATTTTTTAAATTTGCTTATAATATTATAAATACGATATAGAAGGTAGCGGGACCTTCTCGATTTAAATAAAATCGGTCGAGAAAAGAGAAGACACAAAATTCTACCTAAAAGTATTAGTAAAAGTAGCAAGGCGGCATAAAATTTAATTCAATTGAATAGAATTGTTTTAAAAATGATTTAAAATTTACTTATTAAGTTAAGTTTAAAGCGTATTTCGAAATAGCTTTCTTTTTCTCTGTGCGTTTTTTTTTTGGATCACTTTTGTATTCTCTTGTATAGTTTTTCTTTTGGGGGTATTTTCCTTTTGTAAAAATTTGCGTACTCAGTTTGCAGTAGACTGACGTTTTTATCCCTATTCCCGGGAGTTCTTTTTTTGCCTGTTTTCCGTGTTTTTTTTCATTTTTTTTGTTGCCACTTAGGCACAACGATGCCAGCAAAGTGTCCTTAAAATAGTCATCAAATAACAAACAGCAGCAGGAGCAGCTTCTCAACCACACACACATACATACATACTGTGGAGACAATGGCAAACTTCTCCTTTACCAACCTCAGCCACCCCGCCTCATTTATATGCATGTGCATGTGTTGGCTCTTCATAAAAGGTGTTGAATTCAATGCCTGCTTTGAATTACAGAGACATTGCAAGAGGTTTGCCTGAGTAGAAGTAGAAGCAGTAGATGGAGTAGGGAAAGGATGTATAAGAAGAGATGATGATGGCAGTGCTTGATAGATTTACATAAGCTTTAAGTCTTTAATTTACCGGAGAGAGCAGGATGTAGGTAAGCCAGCTGGTAACCTGGCAGGCCACAGCAGGCAGGCGAACACTAATTGGTCGTGTCACAGTCACGTAGAGAGCTGAAAGCTGTCAGATGCCAAGAACTAACCCGCAAACATATATGTATATAGTCATAGAAATACACACACACACACATACTATCGCATTTGGCATATCCTGTTGTTCTGGCCAAAAATTGTGTATTGTACATTTTTGGACATGGCAATCAAAGTCCATGGAGATGAAATACATTCACTAGATTTTCCATTTGCTTGAGGCTTTTGTTCTGTCTGTCTGTCTGTCTATCTGTATGTATGTATGTACATATCTAAATGATATATATTCTTTTTATGTAAATATAATTCGGTATATTTTGTTCTCTCTCCTATTGTAGTTTTTGTATATATTTTGTGTGTTTATCCTGTAACCATATTGCCATACATGTGTATAATTTATTTTATTTGCCATTTATTTTTTATGCTCAAGCAAAAGTCAAATGCTTTGTATATGCAAATAAACTAAACCAATGCCGGATATATACAATATGTACATATATGCTAAGATACTTTCAAATCTTTTTGTCCCACTATCTGCCTAAGTCGTCTAACTGTAAATGTAACTGTAACTAAGGCTGTTGTCAGCCAGTTTGCCAATTGTCGTTTGTCCCAATACAGAAATGACTGGACAAACAGGAAAGAGTAGAAAAGAGATCATGTATGTTGGTAATCATTGACTTGTGGTTGAAGCTAACTTCAGATGCAGGTTTCAGGAAATAACATCTTAAAATGTTCATCGGATAAAGGTGTCTGGAATATGGGATATTCTTTGCCAAATGGAACATTACTGTGTCTAAAAATCATCAATTCCAAGAGGTAAAACAAAATTTGACATGAGTTCTCTTACTAGACAAAAGTATATTTTTAAAATATTTAAATTGTTGCCTTAATATGGCAGTTCGAAAACAAAGAAATGTGAAGAGATCGGATTAAACAACGGGCTAACCTAAAACCTGTATTCCGAATAGAATGGTTTTCTTCCCAAATCCTTCCTTAAAAGTTGTAATAATTTTGGTTAAGGACAAGTTGATGAATCGAGAATAGCGGATATTTTATAGAAATTTATATACAAATTTGATAATAAAGTGTTTTTGAAGAATCTGTTTATAAATCCCTAACAAGACACTAGAAATGAACAAAAATAGCGGATAAATTCACTTAAATTTGCTACTTTGATGATATTCTGTGCCAAAAAAGATGCCCATGCTATTTTTCATGGTTTTTTCCTAATTTAAAAGAAATCAATGTTCACAGATTAACTGAAGCGTCAAGATACCCTTCAATTTCAAAAAACAATCCTGGAAAAGTTACTTAAAAAATTTCTTTATTTATGATTTATGTTTACAAACATTATGAAAGTTGTGTTAAAAAATAAAATATCTATTTTGTTATGTATAATTTTTGTCTCCATCTCGTTAGATTGTGCAGATAATTTATTTGTTAAAACATCTGCCATATTTTGTATGTGTAGAATCCTTGAAACTTTTCACTTTACTTTGCCCCCCCCAGAAAAGCCTTGTAATACAATTATATCCTTTTTGCCAGAAATATATATATTTTTGACAACTTTTCGCACACACACACACACTCACTCACACACACATACAATCGGTTGATCTTTTTTTGTTTGAGTTTTAGCAAATTTCATATGCATATATGCAGAATGTCCTTTTACGGTCAGTTGACTACAAGAAATTCTTTGGCAAATATTCCGAGACTATTTTCGAAAAGAAAGTCAAACTGGCCAAGCGGATTAGAGTACAAGGATTTCATTTGTCTTGCTGCTGCATGTTGGTTTTTCACATTTCATTTCATTTAATATTTCACATGACCAAAAACAAAAACGGAAGACAACTTTAAGCTGCATAGAAGAAAAATGACAAATTAATTGCAAACAGCAACCCAAAAAAAAAAAAAAAGAATAAAAATTGCAGACAAATATTTTTCGTTGAACAAAGTTTACAATGTGTGTATTTTGTCTTGTGTGTGTGCAGCAATTTGCTGGCAAATTAAATTCCTTGTCGCGGGCCACGTTAACGTTAGTTAGTTACATGGCCAACAGAGCACAAAGTAAACAAAATGATGTGCAAGGAGGAGCTAAGGCAACAAACTATCAGAGCAACAGAGTATGCAACAAGAGGAACTCTATCCATGCCACGTTGAACTCATAAAATCAACTTTAACCTTTTCTTTTCTTTTAGTCCAAAAATAGAAGCGAAAGAGTTGTGCACCAAAGTTCAGGACAAACGCAGCTGGCAAGGATCAACATCAATCTAAACAAAAGTGCACAACAAGTCAGTGACAAAGAGACATTCAATTGATTTGATTAGATGTTGTGGAAAATGTATTTGGAGTCAACCCAAGGACACGAATGCTGCCTTTGACTGATTATTAACTGCGATTTACTGCCAAGTTGAGCGCAATTAAGTTAAATGAAAACTACAAGTGAAACAGAAAGAGTGAATCAATATATCCAAACTATCCTATTATCCTTTCCTACATATATGTTCATATGTACATATGACAGAGACATTTTCTTCAATTAAAATATTTATCTTTCTCATGCCAAAAATAAGAAGAATAAAATTGATGAAATACAAATAATTTGTAAATATAAATTCATGTAATTCTATGCAATTTATTTTGTAATCTATTGTAATAATATTTCTGGGCAAGTAATTTTCCGCTTCGATTGATTTGGCAAAGAGAATTTTCTACGTTTCGTACATGTATAAAAACAATTTATATAAAAGATTAAACAAAAAAAATCAATTTACAAATATTTTCTTGACATGTTCAATTATTTGGCAATTGAAGAAATTTGCTTACTTGATTTTAGTTATTTATTTTGAACTTACCGAACAAATCTTACAAATTTGCCAAGTCGAAAGCCTTTTGAGATATCCTGCAAATACACAAACAATAATTAAAATCAGTTTCAATCTACAGAAAAAACAAATGAAATGCTTGAATAAATTTATGTAAATATGTCATTGAAATACATCCAAGAATAATTTATAAAATGTACATTTATACATTGTTAACTGCAAATAATTGGTGTTGTTTTTTATTTTGTATTCTGATTCAGTTCAGTTTATATTCATTTTTGTGGGTAACTAGTTAAATAAATGCAAAGTCAGCTAGGCGGAAGTAGAGCAAACAATTTTCCACTCTAAATGGAAGCAACGACTGTAATGAATCCTGAATTTGACCACCAAATCGAAAGGAGTCTTAATTGTTTAATAATGTCCTCTTCTGAGAGTCATTCTATGTTAAATTTCCTTTATCTAATGTGAAGTAATTGTTGATAAATTACATAGAATATCGATCATAGTCTAATTCTGGGTCAAATATGTTTTTATCTATTCTTGGTCAAATATGTTTTTATCTATTAATTTGGTTATATTTCAAACTGGCTTAAAGATTAAAGGGATTAAGTTTGTATATAAAAATTGTTAAGAATTGTTTAAGGCAAATTTCATCTGTCCAGATACAAAAAGGTTTTGCCTCTTTAATCTATTACTAGTGATATCTTTATATAGTAATAACAAAAAAGCCATCTCTATTAGGAAGAAACTTCAGATATATACATCAGATATATATCCCTTCTACCCAATCAATTAGCTATTTTGATATTTTTAATTTGAACAGTCTTACATACATTTACAGTATATTCTGTTTTAATTTCCCAAGCTTGTTATACCCCTTTCTTGCCCTACTCAAGAATAGGGTATATTAACAAAACAAACAAATAAAATGTTGAAGCTGCTGCCTATTTATAGTTCAATTACAGTGGAAAACGATTTTCATTCTTGGTAAGAGAACAACAACAACAACAAGAACAATGCTGTTTTGCCCCCATTACAAATTCAAAAGGGAGCATTGCCACAAGAGGCAACGGCAAAAGGACTCGCTTTGTATAAATATTAATGAAGTAGGCCATAGAAGTGCGAGTTAAGTTGAATTGAGACGAGTTTTCTTTTTTGCTTTTGTATTGAACATTCCGCATTTGTAACAAGAAATCCTGGCCTATTTACAACTTTTCTCCATTCACCGGCATGTGTACTACTACAACTACAACTTCTCCCATAGTGCTTGAAGTTTGCCCCATGTACTTCTGGATTCACTTTATTTGCATAGTAATCCCCTTCCATTTATATGTATGTATATATAACAATCGGATCAGAATCTTAACGAGTCACGCCTCAGCGGTTCGGAATGGTGTGTATACTTAGTGCCTAATTACCTAGCAGAGCTTTTTGGGTTATTAAATGATCCATGAAATGGCCAACCATTATAGCCGCAATGTCTATGAATTTTCTTGTAGTTTTTGGTTCGAAACGAATCAACATTAGCATTAACGAAATGTTTAAAGTTTTTTTCGGAATAATATCTTTAGCTATGGAGTACTTATATAAAACAGGTCCCATCAATTGTTCCTGGGGGAGTCATTTAATATCGAACTTTTAAACAGATATAAAAACTAATGGAGTTTTTCTTGTAAATTAAGTAAAAGAGAAGATTATCACAAAACTTGCATTTTATATCGATATTGGCAGCCTTGAAATGTAGAAAGAGTTGTCGCTTTGTTTTATTTCTCCAAGGACGGGCTCTCTCTTTGTAATGGCAAAAGGATATTTAGTTTTGGGTTTGCTTCATTTAAAAGTTCAAAGTTGATCTGAATTCCCTTTGTCAACAAGAGCAAGATAAGTTTTTAGTTAAAATTTAACATTTATTTTGTTCAATTTACTTTATGGTTCTTTCTATTGAGTTTGAATTCGTTTACCTTTTGGCCTGATAAAATGTGAATTGGCTTCAAGTGGAAACTCTGAACAGCTTTTAATGAGGTGAATGTTGTTTAGTTCAAATTCACATTAAGTCGAAAGTCCTTAAGGTAGCTTTTGTTTAGCGTTTAAAATTAATTTAGGCTTACTCTGGATAAATTGATAAATCCAAAATAAATGTTGTTTTTAATTTGTTTTTTTTATAATAAAGGGTGTTTTTTTTTATACGGTATAAAACTTTAAATTGGAAAAACACAACGATGATCAAAAATATTGGCATGATTTTCTTTTTATTTAGTAGATCAATTGATGGCATTATATCTTGAATATAATTTCAGGCATATGGCCGCCACGGCTGGCCCGGACATAGTCTATATATGTATATGTAATACTGTCCTCTAAGTAGTCAAGGGATTGCGGCTTACCAGTGACTTGACATAATCCCACTGAAAGTAATCTAGTGGGGTTAGATCCACGTTCTACGGTTAATCGAATTAACTGCTCTGACGGACGATCCTGTCGAGGATATAACGGACG
The DNA here is from genome assembly GCA_035045865.1 of Drosophila austrosaltans. NCBI lineage: Eukaryota > Metazoa > Arthropoda > Insecta > Diptera > Drosophilidae > Drosophila > Drosophila austrosaltans. The sequence goes on from JAWNOQ010000200.1 coordinate 9,539,369, forward strand.
AAGTGCGCGAAACGTGTTCCACACAGAAGCAGGCGTGAGTCTATTTACGATGAGTTGCCGTACCAAAGTGAGAAAAAATCACTTTACAGATGATCGAATGGTCGCTATCTTGAACAGTGGTTCACATTAAAGTTCTAAACCTCTAAAAAAACACAATTTAGTTCGAAGCTGACTGAAAGTAAGAACGTTTAATGGGTAAACGCTAACCGGAAACACTTTTTATACCCTTGCAAATAGGGTATATTAATTTTGGTCAGAAGTTTGCAATGAATAGAAGGAAGCATCTCCGACTATGTAAAGTTTAAATATTCTTGATCAGGACGACGAGCTGAGTTGATATAGCCATGTCCGTCTGCAGGCTGCAGGCATTGTATATCTCGGAATCGTCCCGATCGGATGACTATATCATATAGCTCCCATAGGAATGAGTTGAACTTCCATAACGTTGTTGTTTTTCATCCGAAAAAATTTGTTCTTTATGTGTTTAGTTTTAACATATCCACCAAGTTTTATCAGAATCTGTTGACTATATCATATAGCTCCTATAGGAACGATAGGTCAAGAATATCATTTTAAAGCAATAACTTGGGTGTTTTAAAAGCGATTGTCACGAAATTTGGTATTTGGAAGTTTTATATATAGAAATGTGCTAAGTGCTTAGTTTCAGCCAAATCGGTTGACTATATGCTATAGTTCCCATAGGAACAATCAGAACTAAAATTATTTTTGTAGAATTACTTTTTTTTAACAAGCTACAAACTTTTAATATTAGTTTAACTTGTTATATATGCTTTATAATGATTTTGTCACATTGTAAATATGTAATTGTTATAAAACAATTTGCAAGGCTATACGAACTTCGGCCGGCTGAAGTTACCCCATCCTTCTAGTTTTTGTTTATTTTTATCAAGCGCATTTAAGTAGAAATATATTATGCAGATCTGAATCTAAATATTAAATTGAAATTATAAAAATTAAATTATAATACAATATGATATTATAATGTGAAAAATATATTTTAAATCATAGAATAAGAAAATGTAAGCTATTACACAAAATTCTTATCTCTTTTGTTTTCGGAAAAAAACTGTTAAAGTTGAATTTTATCAATGCTTAAGAATGCCTATTAGTTCATCAATTATTATTAAGAATTTAAAACGATTTTACAGTCAGTTATAATTGGTTCAAAGCTTATTAGTTTTTATCTGTTTGTGAAGCAGTTCTATTATAACTTTTTAAAAACTGTCTCCAAACTTGAACTTAGGCATACCAACATTGGTTAGGATTAAACCTATTTGGGTCAATTATATTATTCAAATGACCTCATATCAATTGAGTAATAAAGTAGTTTTGTCATTACGCATTTCAATTTGCAATATTTTGCTTAATTGTTAGTGTCATTTAGTGCAATGGAGAGGCAAGTGGCGGCAAGTTGATTAGGCACTCAGTGTGCTCATTAGAAAAGACATATGAACTATATAGACAATACAATATGGCATCTCTCTGATTGGAGTTGGAGCCGACTGTCTCTTTTGCTCTCCTAATCTCTCTCTCGCACTCTCTCTTTCTCCTTCTAATGATACACACATGCACAGACAATCATAGATACAAAAGCCTTGATTAGAGCGACAAGGCACACCCGATGGATTGCTATATGGATGGCTGATGGTCGTCCATCTGGGTGCTGGCTCCTGAGTATTGGGGTGAGAAGTCAGAGCTAGAATCAGAATCCGAATCAGAGTCGGAGTCCATTAAAATCCACTCAAGTGCACTTAAATGCTTCCGAGTGCTCTGCCTTTCTCTATCGTCTCGAGAACTGCACTAATGACAGTTAAGATTTAAATCCAACAAGAATATATGTGTGTTTCTTCCTCGCCTTCCATCTTGCCATCGTCCTTTAGTATTTGCCATCCCTTTTTTCCTTTTTTCTTCTGTTGCCTCCTTTGGCACTGTTGTGATTGCTGTTGTTGTTGTTGTTGCCATCTCAGAATTGTCATGTGGCTGAGTAATCGTTGAGGGACTTGGCCTGTAATCAAGTTGAAATTCAGTTTCATCTTCTTGTCTGGTTATCGCCTGTCGCTGTGTGATTTATCTTTTTCATGACTCTCATAAAATGCTGCTGCCTATTAAACGTGAAGCATTAAAACTAGCATCTTGGTGCCACAACCAGTTGCATGTTGCCAATTTAGACAAAGAAAAAAAGAAAAGAAATTACCTCGTTGATGGCGCCTTTACCTTTCCTTCCCTCTTTTATTTTTAGTGTGTGAGTTTTGGGGAAAAAAACTTTTTAGTTTGCTTTAATTAAATTTGAAAAACATTTTACGCTCAAGTCGTTCAACTCGTTGATGAGGGGGTGTAAGAGAAAGGAACCGTTAAATGCAAATGGCAGCTAAAAGTTGAAAGCCTTCAGTTGATGGCATTTTGTTGGCCTCCTTTTTTTTGTATTTTTATATTTTTGTTGTTCCTGATTGTTGTTGTAGTTGCTGTTTGCTTAGACCATTCATTTTTATTGCAACCAAACCTGGCGTGTGTCTGTGTGTGTTTGTGTGTCAGTGTGTTGGCAGCAGTTTGATTGTATTGTGTGAATCCCCCTCTAAGTCGTAGCTAACGAGGTCATCAACAGGATGCGCTGCTCCTGCTCCTGCGCTTCTCCAAACCGAAAAGGTAAAGAAGCAGCACAAAAGCCGATTGCAGCTGGTATGTGATTAGAGAGGGGCCAACAAAGTCAGTTAAAGGGTGGGGGGTGGTTGTGGGGATGGAGCAGTTGGTGGAGCGTCGAGCGACACGTTGCGAAAATTGCCCTTAACTGTAATTGCCTCAGACCTATACGAACATATAGCAACTCTCCTCCTCCCCTTAAATTAGGCTTAAATGCTTGAGGCAGCACTCTGTGGGTATATTTTTTTTTGGCCTACTCATTGATTGGTTTTTCTTTTAGTTTTTCCTTTTTTTGGGTGCAGTGTCGGGAGATTGATGCGATGGGTTTGCAAAGCCTTGCTCAAAGCTCTAAAGCCGGTTTCACTGAGAGAACTAAATCGAACTAAATGAAAGCTAAGCTCTAAAGAGATTACCAGAGTATTGGCCCAAATGAAAGACAAGTTGAATGGGCCTTCGAAAAGTAGAAGCAGAGAACAAATCGGTTTATAGTATTATTTATTGCATTTCAAACGAATTCAATAATTTTGCAATGCAATTAAAATTTTTAGTTTAAAGCTTTAATTAAATTTTAGTTTACCGAGTGAAAGTAAATGTTTACTTGGAATATGGTGAAACTAGGAGAAAAAGAAGATGATGGTAGTAGAAATTTCTAGTCGGTTTATCTTATCAATCTTTAAAGGTTATTAATTTTAAATTATATTTTTTATTTGTGCAAAAAGAGAAGCAAAAGTCTTAGATTATAGAAAGGATTTTATTAACTGACAGGAAAACAGTGAAATTCATACTTCATACTTTCTTTTTTAACAAATTCCCTAAATGAATGTTTACTTAAAAAAGGAATCTACAACTTGTTGCTTTTAGTCCTTATTAGAGGACAAAATCGGGATATTCTTAGAGACTGTATAGAGCTTTCTTGTCGTTGTTGCTTATTCAAGCTAAGAAGATGGTTAGAAAGTACTTATATGCTTTACCTAGCATGTTCTGGTTTACTATTTTTATCGTCTTGAAAATTTCCTCCCAAAAAAAATACAATTAAATCGAGAATCGTGTCCTATGATAATTTTCTAACACCTTTCTCTTTGGCTCGATTTAAATTGTGTCTTAATTGTTTGTCATTATTACTCAAAATTTCTTTAAAGTCTTGAACTTTTGTAGCTTTAAATGTTCGAAAAAGCGATATTCAGTCTTTTCCATTTAATTATTGTGGTTTTAAATTAATTACAGAGCTCTCTGTTAGGAGACAAATAAATCCAATTATTATTTATAGTTTACATATCCGTTTTTTTTTGTTTTTTGGTATGTTAACTTTTCTATTTTTTTCATTACTTATTCCAAATAAATTTATAATAAAAATTTTCCCCCATTTTTTGGTTCACAAATATAGTTTTAATAAAACCATTTAACAAAACTTAAAAAAGAGAGAAAAAAAATAATTAAATTTTTTTCCTACTGAAATAATTAAATTTTCACTTGGTTAGTTAGTTTGGTGTGGGGATGGTTTTTTTCCTTTATTTTTTTTTAGCTGTTATCCTCAAATATTGCAGGAAATTTCATTACGATGCGGGCAATAAATTTGCAGCTTATGCCAGGGCAATAAAAAATTTTATAGCTTACAGGTTTTTCGTATTGTTTTTTCGCTTTTGCTTTTGTTTTTGTTTTTTTTTACCGCTCTTACAATTAAACAAATAAATTTTGCGCATAAACCTATGAGAGGAGCTGGAAAAGGAAAAAAAATATCGAGTAATTTACCTCAATTAACACGCCAGCTGGGTCGAAAAAAAGCGAATGGTGGGTGGAATGGAAAAGTGGGAGGAGGATGCGGAATGCCGGTTGCATTTACAGTTCAATGCAGAATGCGAGACATGTGTGTGTGTGTGTGTTTGGAAATGGGTGTGAGTTTAATTGCAGGCAATGGTCAGTCAGACAACCGTAACCGTTACGATTCCCACAGCATCCGCTACAACTGACCACGCCCCGTCTGAATTTTATCGCCACTCTTAACGACACTCCAAGTGTTTGTAGTCGGAGGCCATTAAAAGATAGAGGGAGAGAGAGGACGAGGGGACGAGAGGAACGGCCATCCGCTTTTAGGTTTCACCCAAACTTAAACGTTCTTTTTTTTGGCAAATAATGACCGTTGGCAAATCGAGAAAGAGTCCTAGTAGCACCTCCCTGTCTGGACCTCTGGGTTTCCTTCTTTTTCTGGTCCCATTCACATTCATTTAATGTCCATGTAAATGTGAGGAGCTAACCGAAACCTTCGTCTATACTATCCTGTTCCATCTATATGTATCTACCTGAGCCATTAAAGTTCACTTTATGTAGGCAATTTTATAACGCTCATCAGTTTCGCCATCCCTTTCTCCCTCTCCGCTGCTCATGGTCTCTCAATGAAGAGAAGCTGCTGGACAATGTCCATGCATTAAAATGCTAATTTTATGTCCTAGCCTTTGGCCAAGTTTTTCGGGGGAAAAAACAGAAACAAGTTTTCGTCTTGTAAATATTTTCATTATGGTCTTGCACCATGTGGCAACAGATGTCCATGTCCAGTGAAAGGGCATAAAATGCCTGTTTATGAACGTGCCAGGAATGTTCAATGAAAAAGAAGTGCTCCAAGGATAGAGAAAATTCTCCAGCTGATGATGATAAGCGCTGTTGGCACAACAAGATGCCAAGTACATGATTTTCATTGTCCATAAATTCGAAGTTAACAAAACTGTAAAGATTTGAAACTAATTTTATTAATAGCAAGTTTAGTTTAAAATGCATTTACACTATGTTTTTTTCAAACCATAAAAATCCACTTAATTTTATTGGAATAATAATGCAATTAAAAGTAGAGGGATATAGAACAAAGAACATTCTTTTCCATTTATTATTAAATATCTCTCCCTGGATATCGACGGAGAAATTCATATAACTTTAAGGTGACAAAAGGTTAAAAGTGGAATAAAATGCTCTTTAATATATTTGATGCATTAGACTCAGACTAGACAAGTTTCCTTTATAAAAGGAAAAAAAAAACCTTTTTAAATTTCTGAAATGTTTGGAATTTGTAGGTCCTGTCTGGTCATTGCATAAAAGAAAAATTTTGAATTTAAATATTGAAATTAGATAACGAGAATGACGGCTCTCTGTATATCTTATCGTTATTACTGGAGACCAATATTATCTTTAACCTTTGAATTATACTTGGGTAGCTCATGAGTGAGTGAGCCAAAATGAATGGCTCACTGAACTGGGCCACTGAGCTTGTTTATTCAATATGGCTCAGTTTGGCTCAAGTGGCTCTGCAGAGTAGCAACTTCTGCTTCATTTAACCGATTGTCTTAAATATGACCTCGTGCGACAATCTTTAGCAAAGTTGCTGTGAATTAGCACATGAAGAGTTCTATATTGGTACTACCAATTTTCGAACGATGATGGCAACAAATTTGTTAGTTATGCCACTTTGAATTCAATATTTGTAGTTAAGACAGACCAACTACTCTATCAAGACCACTAGTAATAAATAAAATCTTAAATTCTAAATAAAAACGACAATATAAAATTAGGGATAAGACAGACGATCGCATCTCTCGAACGTTCCAACACTTATCCCATGTTTGTCAAGAGAATTATCTATCACTCGAAATGATTTTACTTAATCAGATGCTTATGTTTGTATTTTCATTGCTTAACTAAAATATATTAGTAAATATTTACCTATGAATACACCAAATAGTTCCCAAAACTATGCTATAAAGTTTCCATTCAGCTATATTGAAATATTTCACTTAGAGCTCAACTCTTTTACTTGTTTGATAATGGTAGAGTTTCAGAAAAACTTGAGAGGATTTTAACAAATTAAATTTCGTTTGTGTGTGTGTGTGTTTTTTTGTTGTGTTAGGGTTTTTTTTTTTGCTAACATTTGCTTGACTTGTTGAAAGGTTTTGCTCCTTTTCCCCCTGTTTTACCCGCTACTCTTTCTGTGAACAAAGTGAAGCCAGAAAATACTACAAACTCACTGAGTGAGATACATAATACAGTACATATGTACCTACTAATGCATATGTATATATGTTTATATGTATAAATTGGTGTGTGTGTGTATGTGTTTGTGTTTCTATGTGAGTGTTTCCCTAGTTGTTTTCTATTGCTTTGTTTCATCGACTATGTCTACGTTTTCGGAGTTTACGTTTCTCGTTTGTTGTGTTGCTGCAGCTGTTTTTGCCTTTGTTTTTGCTCGCTTTGGCGTTGCAGCTTCCGTTTCCGCTGAATGTGAGTGTGTGCGTCTGTGTGTGTGTGTGTGTTTATGCCTCTGTATTGTATCTTCCTGTTTGTACGCCTCTGGAGTCCAAGTCTCTGCTTCTAGTTCATATTTCGCTTGTCCGCATTTCGTTTACTTTATAAAATTGTAAAATATTACACAAATAAATAGCTAACAAAGTGTGTGTGAGAAGGAAGCTACTTAGAGAGAAATGAACACGGCCAACCAGGGTAAGGGGAAAGAGGGAAACGTGGCAAATGGTAATGTTACGTGGTGGAAAAGTTTAAATACAACTTGAGGTTGTGGCTTTAATATTTCCCCCAAACCGCTCATATTAAAGCTGAAAATGCTTTGACAGCATTTTGGGGAATTTCTTACTTCATGGGTTCGCGTTATCCTTTTTGGTGTTCGTTTGACGATGTTTCTGATGGAAAAGGTATAAGAATCTTAGTAAGAGATTTAAAGAGCATTTAAACAATTAAATTTACAAAAATGTTTGTTTTGTAAAGATCAATAAAGGAACGTAAACTAAGATAATTCTTGTAAGTTTTAGTTTTATTTGTTGGAGTTTCAGTAAATATAATAAAAATTAGAAGTGTTCAAATTGAAAACACAATCTTTTCCATCAGATATCCTTAAGCTTTAATACGCTTCGAAGATTTTAAAATACTTTTAGCTGCCTTTTAGTGGAAATATTCTACAATAACTTAAGAAATTTACTTCCTAAAGGTTTGCATAATACAAAAGAACTTTAAAGCAAAGTAAAATGTCTTCCATTTTATGATATTTTGATGACTTTAGCTGTAAGGACGATGCATCCTGGACCAAGAATATCTCTACACATGTCAAACCGTTCAAGAAACTGAACTCTCTGTAAGGGTATAAAATTGACCGACCAGTTAAAATTGTCCGAGTTTTGGCTTCTTTATTGCATTTAGCGCCAAAAAGTCGCCGGCACGAGAAGTTGATGATGCTGAGCTGACGTGGCGAATTCCCTGTTTAGTTGTTGTTGTTGTCGAAACTGATGACAGAATGGAGTGCGGGTACGGGTTGGGGGGTTGGCCGACTGCATTTGTGCAGCTGTTTTGCTGGTAAGTTTCCACTTTATTTTTTTTTGTGGATATTTTTTTTTGAACTCCTGCTGGTGTATCTGCTGAGGACATTTTGTCATGATGTTTTTGCAGCTGAGGCGGAATTTTTCCCCGACCGGGCTTTCCCAACCATTTTCTGACGTTTTTTCTTTTTTTTTGCTTCTTCTGCAGTCTCTAATATCAACACTTTTGTGCTACGTAATTACTTTGAAATTAGTTTGCGTCGCAAACTTTGCACATTATGCGCATCCTTATGCCTTCACACAAACAGGGACGCACACACACACACAGAGAGATGCACACGACTTGTGTGTGCCTTTAAGCCTTAAAGTTGCCATTAGTGTCTCTTCACTCCCTTTCACACTCTTCCTTTTGCCTCCTTTTGGTCTGATGTTTGCTATTTTGACATTGTTTGTTGCCGGGGAGTCTTGTTGTTTGTTATTTCATTAAATTAAATGTTTTGGGATTTAGCGCTCAAGTCTGAGTGTCTGTCTGTCCCACTCATTTACTCTATCTCTCTCTCTCGCTCTCTCTTTCTCTGTCCCTATCGGCCTCTCTATGTGTGTCAGAAATAAAAATAAATATCATTTAATTGCTTTGAAAATACGCAAAGCATTTTGTTGTGTTAATGTTTCGGAATAATGTCACATGGAAATTATTTTGTACAATTTGATGAGAGAGAAGAAGAATAAACAATTTTAATGATACCCGACAATTGTATTAAATCAGCTTAACCCCACTGGGAGCATGGAAAATTAAATAAAATAGCTATATATACACACACACATATATATATTTGTAGATGGATATAATTAGAAATATTCAAACAAATTTATAGGCCGGCTTTTAGTCTAATTGAAAAGCAAAACAAACTCCTATTTGACTTGGGTATATAAAGAGAAATGAATTTGGTGACTCGAACTAGCGGACAACTTTCTAAAGATTTCTTTATACATTGATATCATTGTCGATCATTGGTTAAATATTGATTTATATTGTATAAAACCTTTCAAAAGGACTTAAACTGTAAAAAGGAAGCCATTGATATGCGGAATTTTACTTACATGCCATACGAGAAGTTATCTGAAATTAAAAAAGAAAAACTTTGTTAAATGACGTTTCTACATACTTCTCCGTTACATTTGAATTCGTTAAGTAATACATAAAACATCGCTGCAGAAGGGGAGGAGAGGGGAGAAAAGAGAAGTATTTTTATAATCTTGTAAACAATGTATTTTTTATTTTGGTCAGAAATTTACCACGAATTAAGAAATCATCTCTGACTACATCAAGTATGTACATATATTTAGGATCAGCCCTACAGACTGAGTTAATATAGCCATGCCAATATGAGTGTACCCCGTCTCTTTGGTCCTAAGCAAACTGATCCCTCAGACTTAAAGTTTTCATCATAAAATATTCCAGACACTATTCTCTCTACTGCTAGCTGTGTTCATGTCGAAACTGGCTGGATTGAAAGACTATATAATATACAAAGCTCGCATAAGAACTATTGGTCGAGAAAATAAAATATTAAAAATTTCAGTTAGAATGTGGCCAAAACGTTTGATTAGAATCCGATGAATGTATTGTAATATAGCTGCTGTAGGAATAATCGGTACGTAAAGTATTTTGGCTTAAAAATCGTTTTATTAATGAAGTAAACTTATCATATTTTTTTGTGTTATATCACAATCGGTTTACTATATCATATAATTACAATACAATCCCAGTAACATAAATTGCCAAATCCAAAATTTCTAAAGGCATATTGACTTCAGCATGGTCAAAGTAAGTCTGTTTCATTTGAAATATATGTGTATATGTATAAGTCCAATTGTCCGCTGAATCAGAGCTTCCCACGTTATGCACTGTATAGCGTTGGATACGCAATGGAAGAAGTAATGCGAGATCTTGCACATGCTGCAAGATCAGATGAATAAACACTCCAGGCTAGGCAAAATTATTGTTTTGCTTTCAACATTAGTCTCAGTTTGGAACTCCAAGTACACAAAACTGAGGCTTGCAATAAATATTAATGATAATATAAATATAATATACTAGAAGTCCCGGCCACGCGTTGCAGTGGCTAATTTTTATAGCTCTTTTGTCAACTGGATCAGCAACCATAATAACAGCAACCTCATTAATAGTTGGAGCATTGAGTCTGCCAGCATGTACACCTAGTGGTGCTTTGTCAGCTTTTATGACGATTTGATAATTGTCATTTTTCCCTTGTGGCGAAACTCTCTTAATCAATCGAATTTGTTGATTCTGTTCTTCTTAAAAATTTCTAAGCATACATACAGACAGACAGACGCGGGAAGCGACTTTGCTTTATACTATGTAGTGATTAATGATATATTAATGATAATATAAATGATATAAATAATAAAATATCACAATTTATACATCCAAAATTTTAAAAAATTTGATAGATAAAACAGTTCGCACTTGAGTTTCCCTTTTAAGTTTGTCATTTACTATACAGTGATAAAATTAAATTGTGAAATCCCTTTAAAAAGTTGTATAATATTTTTTTTAGTTTTTTTTAACAAATTTGAAAATTCGTTTGGTGAAAAAATTTAAAAAAAAATTTAAAGTGTTCGCTTAATCGAAATTCTTTAATTATGAGTCATTATAATTATTCCAAGACCTGCGGCTTTGTAAAAACAAAAATAAACATAAAAAATAAGGAGGGGGGAAAAAAGACTTTTGCTGTTTTGAGCTTTTCATTTTCCACACAGAAAAATAACAATCAACCACAACAAAAACAACAAAGAAAACAAGAAAAACAGCTGCTGCTGCTGCATTTGGCAAACAAATAAATAAACAAAAGTCCAAATGAACAATAAGAGAGAATGAATGTAGGGATTGTAAGGGAATGTGTGCGGTAGGGCTCGGGAAGGCACAGTTAATGGCAAAAATAATATTTAAACAGAAAGAGAAAATCTCTTTCCCTCCACTTTCATTTCTCCATCTCGTCTCTATCTGTCCCTGTTCCTGTAGCTGTTTTAATTCTCTCTCACTTTTCGGTATTGTTTCCAGGCAAATAAAAGCACGGATAGCGTGGCGTATGCGTAATCATTAAATGCACTGCAGTGCAAAAATTATGTTACGCATACGCAGCGTTGTGCAAATTGCAATTAAAATCATGCATTTTTAATACGGAATGCCAACACTTGCATAAGTAAATAAATGACAACAACTCCGCCAGCTGCTAAGCAAACATTTTTAAATATTTAAACAAAAAATACACCAACAAGAAACAAAAACAACAAAAAATACAAGGCAAAAAACATGACAAAATGGAGCAAAAGTAAAGTAAAATGGGGAAAAATGGGAAAAAATGTGACGTGCCGTTCGTTGTTAGGGCTGGAGGGTTAAGTGCCCGCCCTGTATTTTTACGCTTGATTGTGTTTTATAGAGCAGACGACGACGTCGACGATGACGACGACGACTCCTCCCCCTTCTAGCTGCCGCTTCTCCAGCCCATGTCAACGCTCATGGTACATGTTGTGTTGCCCTTGCCAGGCCACAAGGACCATAAATACTGTGGCTTGTTCTCTCGCATGTCCATGTCGACACGCCCTACCACGTACCACACCATATACACCCCCTCTCCCATCTACTCCTCCATACCTTTTTCCGTCTCTCCACAAGCCGCTTTCCCGCTTTCAAGCCCTTTTTGCCCTTTTGGCCAAGTCTTTTGCTGGAGCAGCAGCTGCACTTTCATGTGCTGCTCGTGCATTTTTTACGATGCCAGCGGAACCCAGGTTGCACAAATAATGCACAAGCCAATGAAGCATGCTACCATCACGTTGCAAATAACCTGCCACGCCCCATATCAACGCCCACTACGACAGCAAAGAGACGATTTTCTACTTTATGCGTTTACTAATGAAAAAAAAAAAATGCCTCATCGGTTAAGGACAAACAACAATTATTGAAGTAAAGCTACAAAAAAGAAGGAAAATGCATAACACACACACAGAGAAGAAACATATTTGTCTATGGGAAAACGAAGAAATTAATTGCAATTTTTTTCTTTCTTTTTGAGCTCGAATACAGTCAGTGTGATGTGTGAGATGAGGTCAAAGAGCGAGAGCTATCACAGACAGAAAAAAACTTTTTAAATATTTATGATAAATATCTGAGAAAAGTTCTTGTGTGTATCTGTGAGTTGATTGAGAAAGGCTAAAGAAAACACAAAAAAATGAAATGTGAATTAACACAAATATTGAAAAGAAATATAATTAAAAATTGTTAAGGGCGGATATTTAAACTTCAAGTCAAGATGTGCTATTGTAGGGTAAAAATGAGATTGTAATTTAAATCTAACATTTTCTGCTTAATTTATTATGGCTGACGAGTTTCGATTGTTCACTTATATGGGAGTAAAGAAGGTTAGGTTAAATAAAAATTTGAATAACATAAAACTGAAAAGTAGGCAAAAAAAAAAGTGGTCTCGGACTTAATAGCATCTAATGAAGAGTCTCTTTTAATTTCGTTCGCTTAATGGAAAATATATATCCTTTCATTGTTCCCAAATTTACCAAACGACAAAAATTATTCATACAGACAGCCACAAATCTAACTGGTTGAGTCGACTCAAAGTCCAGTTCTTATATAGATTAAAAAAGATTTTGTGGACTTATAATAATAAGTGTATTTTTCTTAAGTGAATAAATATTAAACAGTTGGCTAAGAAAATATGTTACTATAAGCATATCATTAATTACGATATGGACAAGCGAAATCATTTATTATTTTAATTAAGTCAACATTTTTGCCTTGATATTATCCAGGTGACTAATTGCTCAAGTCGGGCAAATAAATGATTTAACTGTCAAATGCCTGGACCAAAGGTTCATTTAATAAACAAAAAAAAGGAAAAAAGGGACCACCATCTGACCCACATGTTGCTGACAGTTGTTCAATTCGCATCAGAGAAGTTACCTGGCTTTTGTTTTCTCCGCAATTTTTACATTAATTAATAATGAGTTTTATTTATTGATGACTTCATAAAGTGAGCAATCAGTGTGACGTTGCTGCTGGCCTCTGGCAACAGCAGCAGCAGCAGCAACAGCAACAGCAGCAGAAACAACAACAACTTTAGCCGTGGTAAAAGACAAACGCTGTCAGCAACAATTTACACAAGTAAAATTAATTAATATTTAATACAGAAGTATGGCCTAGTGTGGGCCATAATTATGAGAAAGTGTTTTTAAAGCCTTTTGCGGAATGCTGTCAATATAAAAGAGAAGTATTCTGTTATCCTTTAAATGAGGAACAATAATATTCTGTTTAAATAAGAAAGAACATCTCTTTTATACTATTTGTTTTATTCTGTTTAATCTTTTGGATGAACGAAGTTATTTGAACGAAGTTATTTGGAGTTGGGATTTGACCAACCATACAGAAATCATGCAGAAATTAAAGGATATATTTTGTTTTTATTGTTGAAATATTATAATTATTATAATTGATGATCGAACTTGTATTCACGACAATACATAGCAAATTTGCTTACTGAGATGACAGTGTTGCAATATAGGGAAAATTAGAACAAGGATGCCAGATTGTTAATTGGCTTTGTACTAATTGCAACGTTCATTTCAAGCATTTGCCCATTTTGAAATAATTTTAATGGTTAGGTAGGTTCGCCACATATATTGTATACCATTATGGATAATATTTTAAGAACTTCTTAATACATATTAAAATGCATCTTTGAATTAAAAGTACTTTAGTTTAACATATTGTAAGGTAAATAACGCCTGTTTCATGGACAATTCCTTGAAATCGGTGAAATTTACATCTTAATATAATACAGCATGTAATGTTTTTTATACTTTTTTTAATTTTTATTTTTCTCTGTTTCTGTTGGTACGTACTGACATCGTTTTCTCGTGGTGCAATTAACAACAAACGGAATACAATGAACTAATGATTTGATACTGAAACTTCTCATAAAGAATAATACCTTTTTAGGAACTTTTTATCTATGTTGCCATAAAAACTAGGTTTTGAGCTATACTAGTTTATAGGTGAAATTCTCAATATATATATTTATTGATCCGTATTATATGGTTATATAGTCCTACACAAGTCTAACTATATAACTTTGGTAGACTGTAGTAAAAGTCCTATTCATGTCTTTACTTAAAGCATTACACGAAATATTTAGATATATATATTTACGATATTTTATAGCAAATGTTAACATCAAGGACTGTTTTTTTCATTCCTTTTTGTTTTTTTTTTTTTAGCTTTCTCTGTTGTTGAGCACTTAACACGCTTCCACGTGTTTATTATGTATGAAGCGTCGTCAACGAGACGTACTCACGCACACTCATTCAGAGTCAGAGAAAAGTTGCTGAATAAGTTATATACATGTGTGTGTGTGTGTGTGTGTGTGTGCCCATTTAAGTTAGATTAGCCGGGAATAATATTAATCAATCACGCCTCAGGATTTGAGTCTTGTGCCTCGTTTCGCTCAACCTTCAATTTTTGTAGCTCCATTTGCCTAAGACCGTTGAAATTTTTATGCTTGCCTTTGCCTTTGCCTTTTATCTTGTTGTTGCCGTTGAGCTGTTGATGAGCTTCATCATGTTGTCTTCTTCCCTACAGAGAGAGAAAAAAAAACTTGACAGCTGCTGCCCTGAAATACGTGTCCTGGCTTAGTCCTTGCCAGTCAGCCAAACAGCCTTTCCTTTTTTTTTTTCTTTTCTTTGGACTGCCTGTCTTGCTTTTGCCTGTTGTCAACTTGCTAAAGAAAAATTGCCAAAAGTTAGGGCGCTCACACAAAGAGAGGAAGCAAAAAAATAAATATGATTTTTGTGGGGGTTGAGGCAAAGGCGACGGACTTGAGGCAAAGTCCTGTTGTGCTTAAGTGTGTGTGTATGTGTCCTGTCTGTCTCTGTCTTTGCCACTGCTCTGTCTCTCTTGCTCTCTGTTATAACATCATTTATTTAGCTTTACCGACAGGCAGCTTCGCATTTTCCTTTATATTTCTTTTGTTGTTGTTGTTGTTCATTTTTTCATGTAATTTTTCTTATTTGAATTTATGCTGATAATGTGCAAAAAAGCTAAAATATAGAAGTAGAAACAATGGCAGCTGCATCATCTAGGTGTTCACTGCTGTACGTGTTGTCCCTTGGAGCTTCCGGATATGATTAATCTGCCCAATGCCACGCACTTTGTCATGCTGCATGTAGCATGCAGCAAAAAAGAAGAAGGAAAAAAAAACATATTAAATTATTTACATCCAAAGACCAGCTGTGAGAGAGTAAAGTTTTACATCCATTCCCCCTGTCAGCGCCCCCCTGTAATTTTCGGTTTATTTTGCTGTGTTTTCGGTGACGCAATTGGTCCCGGGGAAAATTTTGAGTAAATATTGATGAAAGCTTCCCGAAATTCGAAAAAAATGAAACGAAATTGATGCCGTACCCTACAGCCAATTCATTCAATGCCCCATCGACACGAACTGACAACGTACTACATATCCATCAAAATACATTGCAAATGAATTTTGGGTATACATGTTTCCAAATAAAAAAGAAAAAGAAGCTCCAAGTGCTGAAAATGGTTAACGAAATTTACTTCTCTGATACTGCCCTTGAGGTATACCTAGATCTGGCTTAAGTTTGATCAATATCTAAACATTAATTACAGTTTAGAATATGGAAAAAATGTAGTTTTCTTATAGCCAAAATAGTTTTCAGTTTGTAGTTTAATTTCAAGAGTTTTAGGTATAATTTTATGATAGTTTTAGTTTTACTAATTGAACTGCAATCGACTTGAAATCAATCCTAAACAAATGGTTTTCTGTTCACTTGAATTACTAAAGACAACATTCACTGAGTAAGCTCAAATTACTTAATCACATTTTCAGGATTTTTTTTCTTAATTTTTATTATATTTAATTAAATTTCCTTATCGCATCATAGAGGATATCCACTTGTCGTTGCCAAAGAAAAACATTTCATCTTGTTGAACAGAAGGAAGGGGAAAATATAGTAACTTTGATATATCTGCTTGTTGCATATTGGTATGCCCCTCTCTCCCCCCCTCTCCCATTCCATTGCCTGCTTCATTGTCATCATAAATTTATAGACGCAACGTCATGCCGTGGAACAGCTGCTCGCTTTCATGTTTAAGCGCCCCTCGCACTGCTTTTCACTTTTCCACTTCGTCATTTTTTCGTAGGTGCAAATGTATCCGTTGGCGTCATCAAGTTTTATGTGCATATTTGTTTTACCGTAAAAAGGCAAACAGTTAAGATTATGGGCGTGGCACACACACACACCCGAAGCGAGGTGGGTGCGGAAGTCAGCTTAATATCTACTAAAAATCGAATTGCAATCCATCAACTATGCTTATGATGGCTCCGCCAAGTCGCAAGGTCAAAGTCAAAGGGAGTTACGATTTCTGGGCGGGTGTGAAAAGCAAAAGAAGTAGCAACCATGTAGTAACTGCGGGTGTGGGGGGGAGGGGAAAGCGCTCTCGTTGCTTGTCTGATGTGATTTTTGTTGCGCATTTATGTATAATTTTATATTTATGAGCATGTTGTTAAAAATGGCCAAAGGCGGATGTGTTTATGCTTTTAATGCTGATTTATGGCAAGCAACAGAAAAGCAAAAAAAATGTAAGAAAGTAACAGAAAGTGTGCATAAGAGACGAGACAGGACAAGACAAGGCAGTAGGTGCATAAGTAAATAGGAAGAAGCAAAAAAAGGCCAAAGAAAATTGATGGGTAAAGCAAAAGAGGGTAACTAGCAAAGAAAAGGATGGGGGGAACATTTTATACAAAAAACATTTATCAACTTTTAATGCCTGCTTAAAAATGAATTGTTATCATTGAAGAATCTTCCAATGACGAAGAGTCTACTCTTTCTTCAGTGATTGGAAACCATATTAGAGACTTTAATATGAGGAAATTTTTCTACTTTGCTCTTCTAAATTTTGACTTGAAGCGAAACTAAGGAGCGAATTTTTAATATTACTGAAATTTAGATTTCCCTTTGAGATAAATGAAAATAATAATATGAGTGAGGCTAAATTATTGTATTGATGAAATGATGAAATGATTCATAATGATCAATATTTTGTTAATTTGGTAAACTTCTTTTGAATTTGTTGTAAAATTGTTATTGCTTTTTATCTTTGTTTTATCTTTGTTTTTCTTTTGATCACAGGTGACTGAATGTTTGTTCAATATCCCAAAGAATTTGCAAAGTTTAACATTTATCGATCAAAGGACATTATGCCATTATATAATCAAGAGAAATTGACTTTTCATAAGCTGGTATGCTGTATGCAAACGTCAAAGTTCAATGGTCTCCTTAAACTAATCGAAATGACATTGTCAAACGGAAAGGATTTTGCGTTACTTAGCCTAATTGACATTTGCGCAATAAAGAAAGCTATAATTATAAGCCATGTCTACGTAATCGGTACTTGACCTATATAGTATAACAGGCTTAACCCCAATTGATAACAAATTTAAATTGTAACTTTTAACATTTCCGTTGCATAGGGTAAAGTTTATTTTGCCTTCTTAAGATTTCGCAAAGCAAAGAGAATTCGCTTTAAATTATAAATGATCCAAGGCTCTAAACTAAAGCACAAAGCACAAAAATACAAGAAGAAGAGAGGAGAGAAGGAACAAAAAAATGAAATAAAGTCAAAGAAAATGGCAACATCTTGATGGGGGAGAAAACTTGAAAAGCACTTGATGACTTGCCGCAGGGTGTGTCCACGACCAACCACAAGTCCCAATAAGCCACTTAAAAAAGTTTATAATTAGCAACAGAGTACCACAAAAAAAAATACAAAAAAATAAAGAAGCCAACAACAAAAAATACGAAAAAAAGTTAAGCAACAAGGAAGAAAAAAAAGGTTGCAGTAAATTAAAAATTGTTGTTGATAAGCATCAGGCAAAAGCGTCGGGAGGAAGAGGAAGGAAGCCAGCCAACAAGGCAACGGCAGAGGCAAAGGCGCAAAAACTTTCGAAGCAAAAAAAGAAAAAGCTGAGAAGAAAAAGAGAAAACGCTTCATCAATAATTATGAGGCTCATAAAAATTCCGGACATGTATTTCGAGTTTCCTCCTATAGTATCGCGGCACCCGTTCCCGATTCCCTATTCCCCCCCTGCTCTCATGGGTTTTTGTGTGTGGCGAATATTATTTTTAATCAATTAAGTTTTGTCAGCTGGCGTAAGTAAAACTAAAAGTAAGGACTAAAACATAAATGATGAGCCTGGCACGTGACATGTCTACGAAATGTGGTCCAGCAACATTTACTCACACACAACCAACACACAGACACAAAGGGATTGAGAGAGGAACACAATGTCCTTGTTATCTCTGGCCATTTGCTTGCTTTATATTTACTTATATGCAGTTAATAATTATGTCACTCGGCAGGACTCATGTGTGTACGTAAGTGTGTGTGTGGACTCACGCCTCCTTGTTATGAAATGCCCCTATTATATGCTCTAGTGCTTCTAATAATGCGCCCGCTGCTGTCAGCTGGGCCGCTGGACTAGGACAAAGGACGATATATCCGTATAGAGTCCTCTTCAAGATGTGCAAACAAAAGCGCAATGCCATTTAAATGTGTTTGTATTTGTGTGTGTGTGTATGTATTTGTGTGTGTGTGTGTGACAGCTGTTGTTCGCTCTGTTGTCTGGCAAGCGGATGTGCGAGCATTGTGTTGGCACATCCGGTTACATTATGAAACTAACACACACATACACAATGTTTGAAACACAGTGAGAGGCATAGGTACACACACACACTCACGCACATATCCATGTCTACATAAACTTAAATGGTCCGCCCCTAAAAAATGTATTTTTTATGGAAGAAATGGACAGTGGAACATTCGAATATAGTAAGTTAAGAATCGATTTTTGCCAAAAAAAAAATAAACAAAATTTTTTTATTGAGATATAATCCTTTCCGCTTTAAATTTAAGCGTCAATCAATCGTTCAAATCAAATCATTCATGAACCTAAAATTGATTTTAAATTTGGAATCTCTTAGGTAAGTGGGCATTTTTTTAGAAGAAAAATATATAAAAGATTAGAGTAAACATATATAGACGTTATTGTAGTATGTAAACGAAACGAAGGTGGATGAGATCTGGAAGAACTGGGGGAATTAAGTGGACGTGTACTGATTGAATTTCGTATAATCTCTTATTTTCAATAAAAATACTTGAATACTTGAAAATGTAGGTAAACTATCGCATAGTTTTTGGTTCACTAAATGAAATGCACTTTCTATATCTATCCTTATATTTTTACGCAAAGTGCCAAAACTTATTTAATATCTTTCTACAACTCACGTAGATAGAAGTAACTTTTCGATCTCTTTAAATTTCATTTAAGTATTGCCTTATTTTGTCCCAGTGTTAAAATAGTATATCTGTTACCAACACTCGCACCATTGCCCCATCCGTTTCAGTCGCCGTTAAGTGTAACTACATCATGAGGGCTCACACGTTGTGGCCATAATTCACGGCTACTACATATAGTATATATATATATGTATGTGTGTGTAGATATCAGGGCATCAGGATGCTTTTTTCCCCCTAGCTAGTTATAGATAATTTAATATGAGACACTCACACACACATACCCACAAATATATATGTATGTGTGTTAAAGCAGGGCTCAGGTTATCAGAACCAGGGAACCTTTTTTCTGCCATTTTTGGTTCAAAGACAAAGACAAAGTCTTTGCTCCCTTTAGACATTTTTATGGTGTCCTTGGCACTCTTTTGTGTGTGTGGCATTCATTTTCCCTTGGCACATTGGCTAAGGAGATAATTACATAAAAATGAATAATAATCTTTAATGATGCTCGAACGTCTCAAGAGTATTGACAAGAGAAAACAGAAAGGAAAACAGAGCTTATTGACTAAATGTGTTAATGATTTTGCAAATTGAATTTAATGATAACGATGCGAAACGAGTGAAGCGGCGAAGGGGAAAGGGAAATGAGCGGGAACACAGGAGGACAGGAAGGAAGCACCTCAGCACCTGGAGCAGGATGCCAATCTGAATAGCCGGAAGTACAAGCCAGGACAAGCCGGACTCAAGTCAAACGTGTGTATATTTGTGTGCGTGTAGCGGAAGTTGCGTTTTGATAAGACCAGGAAGTATACCTAGGACAGGAACTAATGACATTAAAAGGCAACAAGGAAGCTCCAACATAAACGCAGCAAAAGCAGAAAACACAGAGAGAGAGAGAGAAACACTAGCAAAGTTATTAGTTGGCCAGACATAAAGACAAATAACGCTTATAAATAAGCCAAGTCGCAGCAGATGTTGAAGGAGATGTGGACGAGATGGTGAAGAACCATACAACATTGTCATTCTCCTTCTCGGAGCAAAACAAATAGAAATGTAATAATGAGATAAGAACAATAAGAATCCGGACACCCTCCCCAATGGAAGGGGGGAAAGCTCTCATATATCCATCCATAGATGGAGCGTGATTATGAGCAGCCTAAACGTATTAAGGCCTTCGGATGATTGGCTTCGCTTCAGCGATAAAGCAATGAAAATTGCGCTATTTGTTTACTTTGGCCCTTCGTCTTTGACTGGGGCAGTGGGGGGTGTAGGGGGAGTGGACTGCGGGATGATACGGTACGTGATATATTGAACCGACATATGGCTAAGCTGTCCAACTTGACAGATGCTGCAATAGATTGAACATTCTGTCGATAATCTGCAGTCTCAGCAAAATGGATAGCGGATTGAGAGATTGAGCAATTGAACCAGAGAGAGAAAAAGAGTGTAAAAGAAATGTATAGATAGAAAAGAAAAAGACAACGAGAGAGAGAGAGAGAGAGAGCTCTATACGATAAGCTGAGGGAATGACTATATTGGTATTAAAAGGATATAGTGACCAATCATTGTATAAATTTATGACTACACAAAAAAAAAAAAAAAAGAAATTAAATGCTTAATCACCGATTTAAGATGAGTGGTTTTTGTGATCTCCTCATGTGTTAATGTGTTTAGTAAGAACCTTGCAAAGAACATAAACACGCTTCCGATAAGCATGATAAAGTTAAATTATAAAAATTACGTTACTATCTTCTATTGAAATTGTCTTCGAAACATATTTTTTGATAAAGCAAAACGAGACAATCAAATCTGAGCAAACTATGTGACAGTTGAGTGATGGAATAATTTTGTAAATTTTTCCGGTTTTCAGTTTAGGTATATGTATTTATATAGTATTTTCTATCAAATTTTATGCGTTTTTTTGCAAAGCGAGCTCATCTAGGCATATTTATTTGTTTGAATGATTGTTTAAATAATATTTGCTTGACTCAATATATATTACAGTAAGTATAAAAATTCATTACGTGTTTGCATAACTTACATATGTATATTGCTTTTTATTCTGTTTATTTCGTTATGTAGATTATAATGGAATACTTTCCTTTCTTTTATACTTTGTGTGTTTATTCTTAATTCTCCTACGCTTCTTACCCAACTAATGAAACCTCAAAATGTAATTCCATCTACGTTATATATTATTATGCCTTTCACCTCTTATAAGTTTTTGCGTTTTGATTGAGAATTATTAAAGCATTAATAGTACACATTGATGAAAAAATTATATTTTCATATGTATTCATTTTATGTTTTATATTATTCCTATTAGTCGTACAATTTCGCCTTACCTATAAGAGCATCTTGGTAAAAATAATACCTAAAACAAATCTTATTCATTTCCATAAAAATGTCTCACTTCGACAAGTTTCTCAGATGTTGCATTTCCTACTTGCATGGGAAAATCAAACAAATTGAATACTTAAAAATCTGAGAATGCAACAGATGTGTCCGAGCGAATGAAACCTACACAGCCTTCCTTGTATGTATAGAATCGAAACTGTGGACCAAAGTCCACGTCCCTTGTAACTTGTAAATGTCTGCCACAGGCGCGCTTCGTTTTCAATTGATGTTTCTGACAGGGGCAACAGGACGAGGTTGATGTCTACCAAGGAGGAGGAGGAGGAGGAGCAACCGGCCCCGGCCGGTCTTTAAGCCATGCAATCATCGATGTGTCTGCCAGGGACGTTTCACTGATGCAGTCTCACTGCCTCGATCTTTGACTCGTCTCTAGTAAAATGTGCGCCGCATTTCCGCAGTTTGTTTCTATAACCCACACCAAAAGCGTCTCACAGCAAAACTGTCTGCTAAGCTCAAAGGAAAAATGAGAGAACATAGTTTTGCACAGTGTAACCAAAACGAAGAAAATCTAAATGAAATCAATGGAAATTAAATTACTTTTCGGTTGGCAACACTAAAATAAGGATATAAGGTGCAGTTTGGTGTACGGATAATTTTACAGATATTTTGTATGTACACATTCAGATGATTTAGCAGTCAAAATAATTTCCATAATGCCCAACTACAACCACTGTGCATTATTCTTGCCTTTCCTAATGCGGAATTTCGAATGCAACAGACAGCACAGACACACACACACACACAGTCACATATACTAGCACACCGCACCCCTCATTTTAGCTCTTTTACTCTCTTTGGCCCCCTCTCCATCACGTCAACATCGTCATTATAAATTGAAAGACATTTCTAGCGCGCAATTCTCCTCGCGTAAAAGTCCAGCCCAGGGCTAAAGGAGAATGGTATACATAGGTAGGTTAGAGGAGCAGGGATGGATGGTTGGGAGGATGGTTGGTTATCGAATGGGTGGGCGGGTGTTTTGCGCTGACTGTGAGTGGGGGCATCTAAGGCAGAAGGCATCGTTCTGTCTGTCTGCTTCATGATGCGTTCCTTTTTACCTAACTGCATCCGGGCTGACAGTCGCTGTTGCTCCTAACTCTGTAACATGTGTCGCTTGAAGGAAATTGAATTTTTATTAAAGGAAAACATTTTTATTGCAGATTATTTTCGTTTTCTTCCTCGTTTCTTTACATTTTCTGGGCCAGGGCTGATTGAAATTTCAACTTCCGTCTTCTGCGGCAGCTTCAATTGAATTATAGACCAACGATGAAATACACACACATTGAAAATATACACATATACACACATATATAATATTTTCGTGTTCGTGGAAATGGTAATTAAATTTCGTTCACAGGAAAAGAAATATAAAATTATTTGTAACATATATTTTGATATTGCATTGTTATTGATGTTACCCTACGATTTTTTCGCCTGCTCAATTCGATTTCTTTACTTTTCCGGTTTGCCTGCCGCCCTTTCTTTCTTTTTTTTCTTTTGCTTTCATTCTTTCTATTCCTTTTTTGTTCGCTTTTACTGTTTACATGGTTTTCAATTGAAAATTCAAGCTCAAGTTATGCGCAATTTGGTTGCCAGAGCCACAAATTCACTTTGCCCGACCTTTTCAACTCCCTAGCAACTCCTCCTCCGCGTCTACTTCCACGTCCTGTCATGCCTTAGCAGGGATATTCTGGCTTTAAAATTATAGTTGGTTAGATTTGAAAGGATGCGTTGACTGCATAAAATTGCACTGAAAATGGGAAAAGTGGTGGAAGGGGAGGAGTGGAAAAAAAGAATGAAAGAAATCAACTAGAAGGAAAGAGGTAAAAGTCTGTATAGGTTAAATGTCGATGTCGTTGTCGTTGTTCGACATCGTCGTGGTTCGACAATAGAAGTATTGAGTCATAAAATTTATAAAAGCATTTGCAATAAGTTGAAGAAAATGCCTGACCAAGTACTTACCATTTTATTGATTTTCAAGGATGGGTTTGGGTAGTGGGTTCACTTGGGCTGGATTGGGTTTGGCTTGGATTTTCCATAGCCGCCGCTGCTGCTCTTCTATTGCTCGTCGTTGGTGTCCAGTTTGTAGTTTGTGGCAAAATGTCTGCAATGATGCAAAAATATTTCGGTTGTTAAATTTAGTTATAGTACTTAGTTTTGCCATCCCCTCAAACTTTATATTCCTCTGCCCCCTCCCTCTCCTTTTTCTAGTCAAGTTGATACATAAAAGTTTTATATTCAATTTTTGGGCCATGGAAAGTTTCGTTTAATGTAATGGAAAGTTTGTCTCTCTCCCTATATTAATATATGTATGTATTTTTGTTGCTGGTTGATTGGTTGAAATGTTATGGGCAGTTACGAGTGGAGAAGGAATCGGTCTGATTGAATTTAGTTCTGTTCGAAAAGGCAATATATGTATGTACGTATAAGTTCTACTTTTAAAGCCCAATGAATGCTAAATATTTTCTCTTTCTTCAATAAATATGGAAAAGTTAGTTTTAGTAACTTTTATCAAAGTTGAACTTTGTATAATATAAGCAAAAGTTAAATGAATCCTTTTCCTTTTCGCTATGGCTAAAGGGAAGAAATATATTTTTTAATATCTTGCAAATAAATGGTTAATCTACAGCTAGAAATATAAAATTATATATTATCATTTATCTTATCTTCAAAACAAATACCATATGAAGTATTTAAAATTTTGTTTTTCAAAAAAGCTCATGCAGATCAGTGTAATGGGTCTTTTTACAGTGTAAACTGAAAACAGCATTTTTTTCGATATTAATAGGAACTGTTTTGGAATGCAGCTGCTAAGACATTTTATATTATATTATACTTGGGTACCTCATGAGTGAGTGAGCCAAAATGAATGGCCACTGAGCTTGTTCATTTAATATGGCTCAGTTTGGCACGCTAGCTCATTTTGGCTCACTAGCTCAGTTTGGCTCACTAGCTCATTTTGGCACACTAGCTCAGTTTGGCTCACTAGCTCATTTTGGCTCACTAGCTCAGTTCGGCACACTAGCTCATTTTGGCTCACCAGCTCATTTTAGCACACTAGTTCTTATGGCTCGTTTTGCGTTCTTCTCAATTGGCGATCGCAAAGTGAACTCATGAGCTATCTGCAAGTGAGCCATATGAGTGAGTTGGCTCACTTCGAAAAACAGAATGTGTGAGCCGGTTCACCTTAATGAGCTGCTTTTACCAAAGTATATATTATAATCTTCGATAGAATACAGTCACACTATTCAAGCAAAAAAAAAAAAAAATTAAATTGAAATATTAGTTAAAGGATTCAGTTTGGAATGTGTCTAACATATTGAAGTTAAGACTTATACTAATCAGAAGTCCACATCCAGTCGCAGTATTGATTTACCACCGATTTGATTGATAAACTGTACAATTAGAGATACTTATCAAATATTGTCAATTATGGCGTAGTCTATATTCAAGATGCATCATATTGGTTAGATTTGGCATGCTATCGGGCACTGCAACCGAATTTGAGGACAAATTAAACAAGTTGAATTCCACATTCAGTGAATGTTACAGCGGGATGTTACAAGGGAGCAGTTGAACAATGGAATTATCTAGATTCTGCTTTTAAACGCACTGTTGTAGAATAAGGACAAACTTTGCCGATATAAGGATTAATTTAAAACTTCTCCCTGCCAATAAGTCGATCAATTTATACATTCCCCGCAATGTTGGCCGAAGATGCCCATGGAAAGCACGAGTTGCAATGCAATAATGACTGTAAATAGCTTCTGAAAAATAACACTCGGTTATGGGAAAGCGATGATTCCAAACAAATCTATTAAAAATGATGATAAAAATAATTTTGCATATACACAAAATCTTTTAAGAAACGCAAATTGAAATTATAAACTTGTTCTTATATTATTTTTGACGATTAGATAAATCGGTTGGTTACATGGCGTATACTCGTTGCGTCGCTTCTGTTCTGTTAGAAGACGTTTACCAAAGTCTTTAGTCCCGTTTTCTTGTATGGAAATTCCCATGTTCTAACCTTGTCAAAAACAAAATGTCACACAAGGAAAGGAAATGCGAACTAATTATTTTTAACATCGAAAATGTTGAACCTTCTAAATTATATATGCTTTAGTTAGCTATATAAAATTTGCAATTCAAAGTTTAGAACTGACCTTTTTCTGAAGGTGGCACTTTCTACATGTTCCTTAAAGTGAGGAAAACCATAAAAACGGCAATGGCCATAAGGAGAAGAAAAAAATGGCAACCCGTCTGGGCCATGTCCACAAGAAACTTTGCAATTTTTTTTTCCTCTTCTGGTCTCTTTGTGTGTTTGCCGTCACGTGCACTCAATAAACTTTGAACAAATTTGCATTTACAGTTACAGGAGCCAGACGACTCGTCGAGTCGCACACATCACATATACCGATACACACCCACACTCGTACGCACACACACTCTCACACACACAATGCGTTTGCATTTGGTTGTGCTTCGACGCATTGAATGTCAAAAGAATCGCAAGCGGAAACAAACTTGAGCACACAACGTCCATTTCCTGTTTTTGTTTGTCATCGTTGGTTTTTGTTTGGTCATTGGCTCGTAGTCGGGGGGCTTAGCTCCGATCTGCAACGGCTTTTCTTTTTTTTTTTTTGGGCACAGATAATTCTATATGTTTGGGTGCGAGAGAGGGTATATTTTCATTCTGTAATATTTTCTTTTCGCAATCAACTTTGTAATGAAATGCAAATCGAAGTGCATCTTCTTGCAAAAGGCAATCTATTTGACTTCTATAAAACTGACCACACCCAGCAGCATACTCATTGCCATCTTATTAACATGACTGTGCAAGAGAAAGAGAGAGAAAATGAATAAACAACAAACTGTGCAGGTAACCACAGAAGGCTCAATCCCGGTCCCAGTCCCCAAATGCATCAACAACCAGCCAACCATCCAACAACAGGAACACAAGCAACAGTCGGCAGCATGAACAGCCGCAAGAGTAGGACCAGCTCAGCTAGCTGCTATAGAAAAAGCATCTCCAGTGACCACCCACCCACCATTCGCATCATCAGCAGCGGGCTGGATGGATGGGGGGTTAGCGGCAGCTCCAGCTGCAAACGAAAGCGAGAAAATTACTTTTCTTCTCCTCAGCAATTTTGTTGCTTCTTGCAATTTATGCAAAAGTCAAATGTTGATTTGTGGCCCAGGACAGACCTCTGGTTTTGTCTACCTGGTAGAGGACCATCAGCAAGAGCAAAACCAGAATCAGCATTAGAATCCCGAACTCTGACCCACCTCATACTTTAGTATATTGATTTAGTGCGGCTCTTTCCTTTCATTTCATGCTTTTTCCTGCTATTTCAAATTCTTTTTTTAGCTCTTATGTATGTCTACATTTTAAGGGATTGGAGAAAGCAGTTTGGTTATTTGCATAATAATTGGCCCTGATGTTGAGAAAGAGAAACAGAGAGAGAGAGAGAGAAAGAGTGAGAGAGAGCTAGCCAGTAGCTAGTGGAAAAAGGCAAACAGTTTTTCCACTTCGATTTGAAGAGTGGCATGGATGGGCATAAGCATACCCGTCAGCATCAGTAAAGTAATTTCAAGTAGATTGTGGTTTGATTATCCCATCTAGTTGAAAGTCATCAAAGAGAAGGAACAGAGCGTTGAAAGCATATGGAAACACTTGGTATAGAAAGAAGCTCAATTTAGAAATGTTAAAGAAGATTTTAACCTCTTCGGAAAACAAATAAATAAGGCTTTTAACCATTTGTTTAGTCTCAGATTGTGCCATAAAATTGAACGGGAACAACCTGTGTACAACTGAAAAGTTTTAGAAACTAAATCTAAATTTTTAGAAATCTTCGTTAAAGTTTATAAAAAGTATTGCAAAAATTTTGATAGTAATGAAATATACGTAAAGTGAAGGGTTGCACTACAGAAATACTTCAATACAATAAAAAATTTATGCCTGGTCTCAGTATTACATTAACTTTTTCTTATTGAAAGATAATTCATATGGTAATTGCTATTACATCTGTTGTGTAATTGTAAAAATATCATTAGAATAAATGAAAAATACAAAAAGAATTCGCGAAATAGAGATCTTTAAGATTTTTTAAGTCAATTTAGCTATAATATTTATTAGGGACCAAATATAATTATTATTTCAAAACTGTCCTTTAAAATCAGCTAACTAAGCTTGAATGGTCTTTTGGCTTATGAAATATGTATTACCTTAAGTCTTTTATTTAAAATCGGTGGATTTTTTTGATTACACATATACATACATACATATGTTAGACTTGGTTCAAATATAAACTAAACAAGGTTTTAAGCTCCTTGATGTCCTAGTTTCCTACTTACAGGACGTTACCTCTTGTCAACATTTGTCTATAGCGGTACATTTGAAAATATAAATACATATAATTATGAAAATGAGAGGGTTAAAAAACAAGTATTTCTGAGACTTTTCTTTACTCACAGAAGAAGAAAAGAAATTTCATTATAATTTCTATTTTAGAAAAACTAAAAACTTGTTTTTTACCTTTGTAAAGTTTTTAATATTTTTTTTTTTTCAATGTTTTAAAATATAAAATTTAGTAAGTAAAGAATAGTTTTTATTTAGTCTGGCTCACAAGCTGTTCATATACATATTTACTCGATTTTTTAGTGATATTCTTCATATCAAATTGCAAGTCTTACAGTGGAGCCTATACTGTCAGCACAGTGGTATCAAATAGACATTAACCTATAGCATTTCAATGCTGTCATATAGAAGGTTTTTCTAAATCGAAAAAAAAACTTCAATTTCCAAAAAACCATTTATTAAGGTATATTGAGGACAAATTTGCTGATGCTTGAAATAAGGGTAAATCTTGTATCCTGTCTGCTTAACTTGCTCACCCTCCTCGCATCCCTTTCAGAGTGACCCTTATTAAATTGATGAATTTACTTTTAGATGAGAACCTCTAATTTACACGGAGAGAGTTGAACCCATCTCAAGTTGATTGAAAAGTTGATGTTACCTTCTCTATTTTTTTTTCTTCTTGTGAAAGGGTTTTGCAATTTAATCGAAAACCCGTTGGACCAGGTGGTGGACACACCCACGATAATATAGAATTTTTTTTTGCTTAAATAAAGTTAAACTATTTCATAGAGGGGGCAAAATAACAGAGGGTCATAAATTATACCGACATTTTTTTCCTGCCATTGACACGTGAAATCAGTTTGAAATTTATATTCACATTTTTTGTTGATGCATTTTATTTTTGCACCTGGTCTATAAATTATATGATATAATTGTGCAATTTTAATTAATATTTTTATTCGTTTGATGGGTTAAGGAAATTTATTATTTTGTTGGCCTAGTTACAATTTTTTCCCCTCGTTTGACATGTGAAATTAATTAAATTAATTAAATTAATTTCAATTTTGAAATCCAATAAATTAAAGCTGTTTTTAGGGCTAACCTCGAATGAGAGTTCCAAAGAGCTTAAACATAATATTTTGCCAGAATCCAAAAGGAGGAGTGGAAACAGGAGATCCGCATCAGTGTCAACAGGAGTCGAGTTCAGAGTTTACTTACCAATCCACAAAACTCTTGCAACTGCAATTGCAACTGTGCATCTCTCTCTCTCTCACTCTCTGTGAACTGTGACTTGGGGGCCAAAAGTAAAACTAGAATGTTGCCAAAATCTCTGTGTGCATTGGCAATCAGTGTTAAATAAACGAGTAGCAGCACAAGAAGCAACAAGGACTAGACCCAGAGACAGGAGGACAGGCAAGTTGACAGGCATTCAAAATGCATCAGGCAGAGGCTAGTGATATGGAGCAGGAGGAGTAGGAGGAGGTCTGTGTGGATTTATAAAAATTGCAGGAGTATCATCACAGCCATCCATCCACTTGCTGATTGATTTTCCAAAACTGCAAGCAACTTTCCCTCCCTCTCCCTCTCTCTTTCTTTTTGCCCTAACCTTGTCTGTACTTCTCTAATCCTATTAGTGCTCGCCTTACACAAAGCATACCTCTAATCTATGGCAAGGACACTCAGTCTCTGGACTAATTAATAAATACTCTTGATATTCCTCTTCTAAAATTTTCAATTTAATACATAAAAGGGCTCTTTTTTTAAGGTCTGCTAATGAATGTCCTTTTGCAACATGTCCTGTTCTATTCATTAAAAGATTATGTAAATTATCATCCAAATATAATACAAATATACATACAGATACATTTAGTTTCCTTGTCCTTGGTTAGATTTATGTTTATCTAAAATTAAAATTTTGTTCCTATCGAAGTAAGTCCAGCAAAATGTCTTTTGTCTGGCTTGTAAATTTTAGTTTAATGTTATTATTTATTATTGTTGTTGCTATTGTTGTATTATTGTATTGCACTAAGCAAATTTTCCTAATGTAATATGCAAATGCTAAACATTAATATGCCAAAGGGCAAATCAAAGTTGTGTGCATCATCAAATGGAAATTTTGCTTTCTTACGAAATTCATATGACTAAATTATGCCAAAATGAGCAAAATGAAATTATGGCTAAGCAGATTAATTGAACATGAAATTAAATATGGGAAAAACGTTTGAATATCTGAAATTAAAGGGATGAAAATTTAAAGAACATTTGTCTAACAATTAAAGTTTTATGTGAATACCAAAAGATAAGATGAAGAAATATGTCGTTAGCAGATGATTGCCTTACCCTTTCTCTCTTTGCCAATGCTTTCTCCTAATTTCTCTCTCTCTCTCTCTCTCTTGGGTAATTTTAACTTATTTACTCAACTAAAGTTAACTGAAGCAACTAACTAAAGAGTAAGACCCTTAAATGTTGATAATTACATCACTTAAGGCCTGTTAAATTCCGTTTTACTTTCTTTTTCATATTATTTTCTTTTTTTTTTTTTTTGCTGCATCCTTTTGCTACGTCTTTCAGTATCATTTTTCATATTTCATGGCATAAAGAGAAAGAAAAGTAGGAAGGCAACGAATGTCATCGTAAAGCGACATTGAGTAGGAAGGATGCAAGGAAGGAGAAAGGGAGATGGAAAAACGCCGAGCTTAAAATATGCAACATCAACTCAGCCTCAAACTGTAAAAAAAAACTCAACTAAATGCCAACTCAAGCGCTGAAAAGCTGCCACTGGGACTGCATTTTCATCTTATCAACTCGAAGGAGAGTCGAGAGTCGCATCCTCACCTGAGCGCACAATATTAATGGAGTCTTAGGTTTACTTTATCTTTTCTTACCTTTACTTTTAGTAGTTTGTGTTTTTTTTTTCCTCACTTTGCTTTTAGTCTTTTTATTTTTTTGACTCACGCTTATTATGTAAATTTTAGAGTTCAACATTTGGGTTTACTTTTTTCGCTTTGGCTGATTTATGTCTGCAGTGGAAAATTTCATTAAAAGTGCAATTCAAGCCACTCAGCTTGATGAAGTCGTCTGCTCCTCGCCGTCTTCTGTGATCTGGCTATAATGCCTGCCAATTGCATTTTCTTGTTATACCCGGGCCAAGTTGCCGGCTTATCCTTGTTTCCTATTGGCATCCACATCCGCATCCGCATCAGCGCTTGTAATAAATCAACTCATCCTCGCATTTTTCTTTAGAGCCAAACTGGCCGCGGAAGGGGGCGGGGGAGTGGTGGGTGCTAGTCAACTTAACCTTAGACGGAGCATCATCTTGTCAATGTCATCGTCATCGTTGTCGTCGTCAGGGATTTTTAGCTACTGCTACTCAGGATCAGACACATTTCCGACACATCATTTTCTATGTCGAAGGTGTCGAACACCCACACACACACACACCATAACACACTCTTGCACATTCATAAAGGCAAAGGAAAAAAAAAAGAATAAATGGAAAGAAATTTCCATTACTCGCTCTCTCTTTCTCACTTTGCTTTTGAAATTTCTCATTTGGTTTGAAGCAGCTGTTTCGCCAATCCTTCCACATTTTTTCCCATCATTCACTTGACGTGCAATATCATCAACTTAAGCAGGCAGACTTCCTCCCGTTGAAGCCTTTCTTTTGGTTAATGTGTCAGGTTTGCTGATGTTGGCTTGTTATACGCCAAGACTTTTCCGACTAGCCAACTTGATTAGCCCCAAAAGTTAGTTGTACGTACTTTGTGTAACTTTAGTTTGTGGAAATTTGCTTAAGCTTCCGAAAACAAATTTTGTTCGCAAAGTTTCATTTATGACTGAAAAACTTATAGTTTGATTTAATAACTCAGTTTCTTAAGTTGGCAAGAATAAATATATGAATAACTTGAATCCTACATCTGTAAGTTGTTAAAATGCCTTTTCTAATATCCAAAATTTATGCTAAATGGACATCCCAAAGCTTCTTATTAATGAGCAAAGTTTAAGAAATAATTAAATGAGATAAAGTGAAGTCACTTGCTAAGGACAAATTTGAGTTAAGCAATTGCTCTGTTGATGCTTGAACATTAATGTGAAACTAAGGCGATGTCAGTTGCTTTGCAAATGCTGAGTCGCTCTGTAAAAAACTACCTAAAGGCCAAGTCAGTAGAAGTGATTATCTTTCGTGGCTTGTATAAATTGAACGACGCACAGTGGGGCCTTTTCTCATTTCGCTTATCAAAAATCATATCTTCTAAAGTAGTGAAGCGATTTTCAAAATTTAAAAAGCATTTGATAGCTAATTGTTCAAGCTTCAAATGGAGTTATTACCGAGGTGCCACGTGCTCGGGTTGCTTAGATATTCAAGGTCAAAGTTGAAAAATATTTCTAAGCATATTTTACCCATAAAATTCACTTTAAAAACGCTTTTTTGATCACAAATGAACCTTATTATATTAGATTTGATGACTAAGTCAGATTTTTTAATGTTTTGTTTTAATTTTTTATTGTAATTGCAAAAAAAAATATACCATTAAAAGGGAATATTCATTTTGGTCTCCCCCAAAACCCTTAATGCTACAGAGCTAAAATTTTACACATAGGCTTCTGTTAGCTGTAGGCATTATATATCTGGAAATCATCCTGATCGGATAACTATATCCTATAGCTCCCATAGGAACGATAGGTCGAGAATAAAAATAAGCTTCCACAACTTTGTTGTTTTTTAATCAATTTATAAGAAATTTGGATTCTGTTAGTGTAATATACTTTCTAACATATTCACCAAGTTTTATCAGAATCGGTTGACTATATCTTATAGCTCCCATAGGAATGATAGGTCGAGAATAAAGTGAAGCCTCCAAAACTTTGTTGTTTTTCAATCGAATACTACGAAATTTGTACCCTGTTAGTTTAATATACTTTCTAACATATCTACTAAATTTCATCAGAATCGGTTGACTATATCATATAGCTCCCATAGGAACGATCGGTCAAGAATATAGTTTTAGAGCAATAACTTGAGTGTTTATTGAGCGATTGTCACGAAATTTTCTATTTGGAAGTTTAGTACATATCAAAATGTCTGTGCTAAGTTTCAGCCAAATCGGTCAACTATACGCTATAGCTCCCATAGGAACAATCGGATCCAAAATTTTTTTTTTCTCAAATTACATTTTTTTTCTTAAGCCATTAACATTTAATGTAGGTTTGACTTATTTTATGTGCTCTCCAATGATTTTGTTACATTATAAATATGTAAATATCAAATAACAGTTTGCCAATTTTGCATGCGCTCTTCGTCTTCCCTGCACCTGGAACGCGTTTTTAACGCGAGGTTGCATTAGTTTTTTGAATTTTTGACAAATTTGCGCAAAAAAGCGCAAGACTACACTATATAGGCCTGATAGGTGAATATTCCCTCTATCACGTGTATATAATTATATCGTGAATCTCCGTGAATCTCTGTTGTTTTTCCTTCGCTAAAGTTTAAAAAATGCGAAAATTTAGTGTATTTTTGAAACGTCTCCAATTTACTGAGTATTTCAAATTACATTAAATTTGTTACAACAAATAACTAAAAAATGATCTACTTTTCGAATAAAGTAAAAATTTTCGAGATCAGTTGTTTAATTCGGCCAATATACAGTTTCAAAGTTGCAAGTTTTTTTTAAAATTCAAAATTTTTTTTTTTCATGAAAAATGTCTCCACTTTGAGACGATGTAGCACCCACAACTCTTATCGGATTTCAATAATATTTTGGATCCATAAAATCTGAAGTATTATCTGTCGATTCCACTTTTCATTTTTGCCAAACGCGATGGTGAAAAAAATGATTTTCGGTCAGCTATTCGGGCAGAGGCCCCACTGTGCGACGTCTCGATTATTAAACTATTTGCTGATTGAGTCAAATTCTTTAGACCAAAACACGATTTGGTAGTTCTGTTCATTCGAATTTGTAATGTCTTATTGAAAGACAGAGACTGTTTTCTTTAACTGAGCTTTTAGATTTCTTTAAATATTTTCCTATTTTGCAAACTATTTTCATTTCCCTTTATTTAACTTGATTTCCTTCAACTCTTCCCTTTCTCTCCTTTTTAGGAATTTCATGAAATATGCAGAGTAATTTTAAATTATAGAAATAATTAAGTCAATAAATTCTTTGGCTATTTAATTACCACAGACAAACACGCATACACACACACACACACATACGCACAACTTCTATGAACTGTTGGTCCACTCTATCTAATTACAAAAGTTGTAAGCGTTGCCCGCTGACAAATGGCTGATGAACGGCAGTGAAAAGGGGGCGAAAAAAAGGAGAGGAGAAACATGGCTAACGCATTGCTTTTCAATATGTTTCAGTCGAACATAAAGTAGAAAAGGATGCACATCCATTGTGGCCACAGTGCATAGAACTGCTTGTGACAGCAGCATGTGGAGGAGCGTTTGGGTGTGGCCAACTTGGACCAACATAAACACGTGAAAGTCTCCGACCTCTATGCGGCAATAATGGCGCTAGCGGCATCTGTGCTCAATAGTTGGCCTAAAGTTTTAAATTAATGGCATAAAGTTTGTAATTAAATTACAAAATAGTCACATGCACACTCGCTCATTCGCCACATATCGCAGAGACATAGACATAAATTTTAAGTGTGTCCCCATCGCAGTTCTGCATTGAATTGGTTTTTACATTTAGCTGCTTTTTTCTTTCCTTGCCATGCTCTGTCTTTGTACATACATGGAGGTAGTATATAATGATATATATATGTACATATGGAGCATATATATGGTATATGCCATGTGCAGTCATGTGAGTGCATTGTGTGGATATTATGCCATGCCAGCTGCCGGAACAATATATTAAGCCGTTAAGTGAGCCAGCGACGAGGGAAAGGGAGAGAAATAGAGAGAAGAGCTGCTGGCACAGATTGTGACAACAGAAAAAGAACAAAAAATTGTCGTATACATTGCGTATACGTAACACACATAAACCCAACCTTATGGCCAGGCAGTTGTCGTCCTCTCTCTGTCTCTCTCTGTATCTTTGCTGACATAATTACAATGTATTAAAGTTATGACGATGATCATGGAAACGAGAATAAGAATGGAAATGAAATGTTAAAATTGAGGAAATGCAAAAAAACAGTGAGAAGAATGTAAAGTGGGGGGATATGGCAAAACTGTAACAATTATAAATCTCGCGCTGTGCCACGTTGAACGCTTGACTGACAGCTGAAGCGTTGGCAAGGACACTGGTAACTGACAGTCACTCATTCACACACATCCTATAAAGATATCCCCAATACATAATAAAGCCGCAGGAATTTCCAGTTTTGTTATGAATTAAAATAAAAATAAATGTGGAAATATTAATTGCACAATATTTTACAATTGAAAAAGTTCAACAACCCAATTGAATGTTATTTTAAGAAATATATCTAAAGGCATTTTCCGTTTTTACTTTACTTTTAGCAATAGTAATTACCTTACCTTTAATATAAAACTTAGGTCGGTCCAAGTTATAACCGCTTGCCAAGTATGTATTAGGCGTTTTTTAAGTCAGATTCTGTTTTTCACACTTTTCCCCATAATAATTAGTCATACTACACATAGCAGATTTTCAATATTTAAAAGGGTAACTAGGTGTCAGAAACTTGTCTTTCTTTCCAATTGGTAAGATAAATCTTAAATTTTGATTTCAAAGTCCCATTCCACGCATCACTTTCACATAATCTCATCTAATCCTTTTCAATTGCCTTACTGCATTTGCCTTAAACTTTCTCTTAATATAATTTTATTCTTTATCCTCTCTATATAATAATTTCGTCAATAGATTACATTAGTTACCTTTAATTGTAACAAAAAAAATAATTTAAACATTTTATTAGAAAGATTCAAAGATTTAAGATTTGCTTCCTCTTCAATATAAAAAAGTATTTGGTAAGTAATAAATTGAATTGCTTTTTACCAAAAAATTTCAATTGAAAAATACATTTTTCTCATATGTTTCCCATCTGACTGGTTATTATATAAATATTTGATAGCAATATCAATTCGAATATATGGCATACCTTTCCTTTTATATATGTATACATATGTACATACATTTCGCTTGTTTTTCATCTCCATCTGCCGGAGCACTTTACACGAGCTTTAATAAAGCCCTGCCAAATAACGAGAGGAAAATCCTTTAACAACTCACTTTTAAAATTGTTATTGGCCCCCCTTAACGATTTTCAATTAAAATGCACACCACAACAACGGCAGCAACGAGAGTTTACCAATCGCTCGATTCCAGGAGGAGAGGAGAGGGGGAATGGAAGGGAGGAAATAAATAAGGAGCCATTAGCGCCATCTATCAAGTGTTTGCTTATCATGATTGGCCCGGGTGGCTTTCTGCTTCTATCCTATACCGTTTTCCTTTCCTTTTCAATATTTTGTATTTTTTTCTTCTTCCTGCAGGGTCGTTGGCATTTTATTTAAAGGCACTGTCTGGCTGTCAGTTGCTCGTGCTGGATTCTCGTGTTAAAATCAAATATTTTATCATTGGGCCAAACCTCAGAAATGTAAATATTGGCATAAACATTTAAAAGGCAACACAGCAACAAAGGACACGGACAGAGAAACACAGAGACACAGAAACGGGATAATGTTAAGGCCTAAAAGAGGATTTGTTGCTGTCCAATATGGAACACACCCAAGGGAGAGAGAGAGAGAGAGAGAGACGACAGGGAGCGGGTGAAAAAAAGACCCAAAATGTGTATATGTATGTGTGTGGGTGTGGGAGAGAGTGTGAGTGTTGCCAAGTTGAATTTATAACCGCAAGGCAACCAGGCTAATAATCAAACAGACGCCCCGCGGAATCAATGTGGCACAAACGTGAAGGCAACCCAGCAGGTGGCAGGTTAGCAGGATTTTTGTATCTTCTGCCTTTCAATTTTTTTCTCTATCTTTGCCTTTTTCTTCGTGTTGTCTTCTCCTTCTTCAGGTGGGCGTTCCTAATTTTCCGCCATTCTCTCTTCACCCAAGCGAAACTGTCGCTCTAGGCCAAAATATGTACATTTCGCCTTCCACATTGAAGTTCAATTTTCAGGTTTGCAGCCAAAACATTTTTTACCATAAATCACATAAATATACAAAAAGTGAGGAGAGAGAGAAAAAAAAGGAAGAAGGAAAGCCGCCCAAAAATATGGCTATGGATTTCCTAAGGCTCTACGAGTTCTGGCCAAAACGTGTTTCGTTGCCGGTTGCTGTCTCAAACGGGATTAGCTTTTAATGCTTTTCGGTTATGTTATTTACAAATGGCTTTTCAAATGATTGCCCATGCTTATGGTCCCTTTTTATGTTTCGGTTTTTGCATGTTTAATATAAATGTATCTCTGCTTATAATAGTGACCATTAATCAAAACTAATTCGTATTTATACTAGTTGTGATTTAATTTGATTTGTTAATCTGCTTACGAATTTTCATATATGAATGTACATACATATGTACATATGTATGAGCATGTCCTGAAACTACGCTACCTTGAGTGATAGTTATTCTGGTCAGCAAAAGTCCATAAACTAACTGTATAAATTCCAGTCAGCAGTTTAATGGAATTACATTCCTTCATAGTTGGTTATAAACACGCGGAAATATGTTGGCTTACAGATGGATAAGTTATTGTAAAGAAATTTGTTTTGAGTTATCAGAAACTATCGATATGTTATCGTTTGTCAAGTTCACGACGCAGAGTGAGTAATTGTTGGCTGCTCAATTTGTAGCTTTGCTGTTTCATTTCTACTGTTTTTTATGCTTCATTAATTTTCCGTTTATCAGCACTAAATATTCAGATTTTGTTTGCTTTTGTGCTATAAATCTATTTTTGCTAAAACTGTCTTTCATTTTATATCTCGTACGTTGTAAATATAATTCTACAAAAGTATGGTGCTGCCCGAGGTAATCCTAACTATAAGTTCCTAAGTAAATTCTCAAAAGTTGCTTTTGTTTCAATTAAATTAAAGAAGGTTAAAATAATAATTTGAATTACTTGTAGAAATAGATACATACATATGTATGTATGTATGTATGTATGTACATACATACATATTAATTCTACTGGGGATCGGAACATTAGAGACGGCTTTTCATGAGGCTAACGCTAATTAGATGCCACCAAGGAAATGCCAAAGTGTCATTTTCGATTACATTTAATAAAAAATATTGCTACTTATAATCCCAAACTATTGTTTAATTAGACATTTTTTGTGATAATACTCAATGTTAAATTTATCGATACTATGTGGCCGATTGGGACTAAATGGACGGAAACTCTCAGACAGATTCTAACCAATTGTTTGATTCCGTCTTAGCAAAGTCAAGTTTGACCAAACCTTAGTCAATGTCCTACATAAACTCTTGTCGATTATAATTTAAATTTCAATTTTTGGGTTTTTCCTTTTTAAATACATATATTGATTGATCTACATATGTATGTATGTATGTATGTATGTACATACATTCAAATATGCATCTGAGTATGTGGAAAGTTTCCAGGTCATTAGCATTAATTAGATTTAGCAATTAGCCATAATTAACTTGTCAGCTGTCAATTAAGCCATGGTTTTCACCAGCAATTCAATGCAAATTTTCTTAAACTATTAACCCATTCCCATCTCCCCTTCCTTCTGTTTCCCCATTTCTCTGCCACTTATTTGAGGTAAATCGGCTTAAATCAAGCTTTTTCTGTGGATTTAAATTTGTTTGCATTAATTAATTTGCTTGTAATTTACTTTGCATATTCCCGCAGCTCAAGTTGCATAAATATTTGACTTGGCAATGCGCAAAAAGCCTCCAAGAAATCGGTTAGTCATTCTGTCAGTCAGTCAGTCAGTCACTCAGTCAGTCAACCAATGGACTTCGCATACTAAGTACAATTTAGAAGCAGATGCAGCAGCAGCAGGAAGAACGACTGTTGCAAGGATACGCGGTTAAGGCTCTTAAGAATGCTAAAACTACAAAAAACAACAAAAAAGCATGAAAAACTTTTCCTTCCCCCCTCCCTTCTGGACGAACTTCTTCTTCTTTGAGTAATGTCTGCCAGTGTTCAGTGTATGTGTGTTGTGTGTTTGTAAATCTGTTGGATTAATTATTACAAGTTGGAATTGTTTACAATGAATTTTCTTGTCTTGTTACTCTCTCTCTGTCTTGGCTTGACTTTGGCTTTTCTTTTATACTGATTATGCAGCTTTGCTTTTGGTTTGCTTTTTGTTTTGTCTTATCATTTTTATAGTTATATTCTTCTTTTCCACTTCTCTTCTTCACTGCTTCTCTACTGCTTATTTATTTCTGTTTGTTTTTATCTTAATGGCATGTATAAGTGGAAAGTTTTCGCATTCTGTTTCTTTCCCTTTTAGTTTTTCCCTTTTCCCCCTCCCACTCTCTTTTAGCCATAATTTTGCAGCATCATTGGAGCTTGAGAATGAAACGAGCCTTGAAAATCAACTGATGCCAAAGTTGATGATGTCTCCTCGGAGATTTCCGAGCAAAAAGCAAAATGCCAAGTCAGAATTTTTTAATTAAAAACTAATGTGGCATAAGTATGAGGGTAAGGGTAACACACACATACATACACTTACACACTTTTGCCCAGAGAGTAAATTACGCCTAATTGCGAGTGTTTAATTATGCACTAGTTTAATTTTATAGTCTTGTGGTCTGAGGGTAGACAACTTCATATATACCCAAAATATATAAACAAGTACATGTTATATATAGAGACATTACATTGAGGATGGGCAGCTGTGTGTGTGTGTATTACCATACGTTATATAGGGGAGAGGCAAGTCCTAATCTGACGCACACTCGCTTTCGCCTTGGCGCACTCACCACCCCTTTCCTTTCACTTAATACCCAGCTTTAATTTACGCAAGCGAACCAAAAGTAGCAAATAATTGCTTCCTACATAAGCGTTGATAACATAAAAGGATTTTCCCGAAAAACCCCGTTCCACCCCAATTCCCTCCCTCTCTGTCTCTCTCTCTATGTCGCTCTCTTGTGCCTCTTCGCTTATTCTCAACCGTTGGCCTTCCTCACAGCTGCTTCAGTTAGTTAGTTATTTTAGTTGATGGGCTTAGCGAGAGAAAAACAAAAGGCAACTTTTCTGCTACACAGAAAGTAAAATTGTTTTCGTGTTGGAAATTTATTTATGCACTGGCAGACCGAAAGACAGCAAGACAAGGCAATTGGAAGTTCTTTTATTTTCTATGCAGAAAAACACACAAACCTAACTATAGATAGATAGACATGTATGGTAGAAGAAAGTAAAGTAGACTTGACCGTTTTTCCATTTTCCCCACTAATGTGTGCAAATTGGTCTCTTTTGGGGAGTAGGAAAACTTGAATGTTTTCAACATTTGCCCAATTTTCCTCTGTTTGGGCAATTTTTATGACCTTTTCTTTCTGGGTGCTGAAAGTTCAATTAACCCTAAACCCTACCGCCCCCCGACCCAATTTACGTTTTCCTTTTCTCTCTTTTCATTCACCTTTTGGCCAATTGAACGCTCATTATCAAGTAGAAGGCGGCAAAAGAAGTTTGAGTTTCAGTTTTGGTTGAGGTTCAAACAATTTAAAATTAATTGGTTTCAATGTCGGTGCTGTCTGTCCAGGATGTGGTCGAGTTCAAATGTTTGCCAGGACAAAGGGACAAAAAAAAAAAAAAAAGAGCCACAAATTGGTCAGTTTTTCCATTCTCATCTCTTACTCGGTGTGTATGTGTGTGTGGTTTTTACGCAAAATGAAATCATTTGAAAGTGTTGGCATCTCCTTTTGCTCCTTTATTGCCCAAAGCCCAAGCAAACAATAAACCAGAACAGGGTTTCATTATACTTTCCTTTTTTCCTTTACAAATTTGTCTAACCATCAAAAGAATGAGAGTCCGTCTGGTGGGAGAGAAGGGAGAGAGAAAAAAAGAGAAGGAGCTACCCATTGGGATGGAGTGGTGTTACTGTCTAAAGGGTGGGGAGGGTGTAACGCGCCCTAATTAAATGAAAATTCATGGCGTATGCCCTGCTAACAAAACTTTTGCCCTGCTGTTTGCCATCAACTGATGGTTGGTCTTGTTGTTTTTCCTTTTCTTGTTGTTGTTGCTGCTGCTGAAAAGTATCCCCAAAATTACAACCAAACAATGCTTTGAATATTTTGCCAGCACAGACAACATCCGCACACACACACACACATAGATACAGCTGGTGTTTATGGGTGTATGAGTGTGTGTATGGGAAAGCAACATATTTACAAAGTTGTTTTGTGCTAATAAGATACATTGTAGCCGCTTGTTAAACTGTCATAAGGATGGAAATATACCTTATTTGGCTGGAATTATGTCAATCAACTAAAATTTTTAATCATTTAAACTTGAATATTGTTGAAAAAAAGTATTAGCAAAACTAAATGCAAGAATGGATCAATCTAATTAAAAAGATAATATAAAAAATGACAAAATCAATCAATGGATCTTTTCGGATTATAAATTGATAAGGCAAACTAAAGAAAATGTTTATTCGTCTATACAAAATGTAAGAATTACATTTCAAAACTGTTTATTTGGTAAATTTGTCGACATTCCTGACCTGAGTTTATTAACTTATTAATTAATTATATTCTGGGAACATAAATATTTATTAACTATTTTTATTTTATTTATTTTTTTCAAAAAGTTTTTTTTTTTTAATCTATATTGAATGAAGAATGTTATTGAAAAATTCTATATTTTATGGTTGAAAAATTGGAAATTCCGAAATATTTTATACATATTTAATGCAAGACAAAAGTATATAAAAAGTATAAAAATATTTTCTTTAAATAGCTGAAAATCTCTAAAGCCAGAGAATCAAACCAAAAGTAATTGTGGTGGTAATATGAACAACTTTTGCCTTTTACTTTATCGTTTTATAAATTTGTATTATTTGAAATAAAGTTCTTTGGTAGAAATTTCCATGAAGACTAAGCAAATTTTTTCAGTGCTTATGATCTCGTTCAGTATAATATATAAAAATATATTTCTTACTAATCGCATCAAAGCTTACAAATATTGCTAATATTCTTAAAATTTACCAAAACTAAACTTATTTAACTATTATGAGAAAAGTATTAGTTTTATTTGTGTGAAAATATATAGCATTTCCATTTAAGCTATGTATGTACATTTTATTTTTCTTAAAGTATTATTAAGAGAATTTCATTCTGTATACTTTTACTTGCAAGATTTTCATTTCATTTTATTTTTTTTTTTTGGTTTTTTCTCTTTCGTTTAAGCATTTTAAAAGGCATTTTGTTGCCTGGCAGCCAACATGGCTGTGTCTCAGTCTCGAGGTTTAAGCATTATTTGACTAGTAGTATGTATACATATAAGGCAGACTCCTGTATATGTTAGTATATATACACAAACACACACACACACTCATATATATACAAAGATAAAATCGCACACACATGAGCATATAATTACTTTGTATACATTTGCATGGCAACACAAAAACAGTCAGAGACACAGAGCAAACAGGAGGAAAGAAGCGTGTGGCGACTGTGACGAGGAGAAGAAAGCAGAGGAGGATAGGGGGGGAAAAGAACAATCAGTGCGAGGAAACATTGTATTGCGTATACGCAATGTAGTCTTTCCTCAAAACAGCAGTTGTTCCACAAAACACGAATTCAACTCATCTCAGAGAGTTGGGCAGGCAGTTTTAAAGTTCCCCCTCTACCTTAGACGTCCCACCTCCCCCCTGCACTTCGTATACTACACCGTGTAATATGCTGCCATGTTATGTCGTAAATGTCGGTTTTTATTATTTTACATACATTCTTGTGTTTGCCATCCGCTTTCCTTCTTTAGCTGCCGCTACTGTGGCTGTGGCTGCTGCTTTTTGTTTTATTTACATTTCAACACGCGTTTGTCGAGCATCTACAATGTCTTGTGCTGTCAGAGTCAGGCTTACACACATCTAATTTTCCTATATAATGACACACACAGTCACACACAGACACAGAAATAGACAGGGAGGAGCAATGAAAACGAGAAGCAGAAACAAAAGCAGCACCAGAATGAGGACAACAACAAACGAGGACAATGCCGAGAATGAAGTTGAAGCTTGGAAATGCCATTCTACTTGAAGCAAATATTTAATGTCGTTGATTTTTATAATTAAATGGCAGAGAGGAGAAGTAACTGATTAAAGAAGACATATATATGTATGGGTTGTTTTGCAATTTATATGCAGCGGCAGCAGCAGCCACTCATTCTTACTCATTCACATACATTTGTCACACCTGGCGTATGCGTAATGCATTGTAATTTTTCCCCGACTTGGTTTCTTTTTTCTTTGTTGTTTACCTACCACTCTACTCCTCTCACCTTCGCAGTCCCGAGCTCTTTTACTTTTATTACCTATTCCAAGCTGATTTATATTGGCCCTAATGAAATTTGTTTCATGTGCAGTCAAGCGCATGGAGCTCCACAAGCATCAGAAGGTAGAAAGTAATTTTTATTTTTTACTTGAGCAAATTACATGAATGAGAATTCCTAACAAATTTGTGAGGAATATTTTTTTAAGTGGTCTATAAACCGGAGAGGAGGTGAAACCCGTTCTGTTAATAGCTAAATAATTTGAAATGAAATATCTTAACCAAATAAATATGCTCCTAGGCCATTGAAATATGAATAGACTAATTAAAGTAGTCTCTTTTGGTTTTGAACCTAATTGCTGGGGAATTGGGTTAATAGTTTGAATTGGCTTAATAAATTAAAAGCGGATACTTTACAATTTACTGAGTGGGCAAACAGAATGGGCCAAAAGAAAGAAATTGTGGATATTTAGTTATGTAATTTGAATAAAGTTAACTGGAGAAGATATTATGAACAGAACATATCCTACTAATTTATATTACTTTACACTTAAGGCTAATCAATACACCCAAAATAAAGCATTTTAAATGACTTATTTATTTATAATTAATGGATTAGGATAATGTATCCAAATGGTATTTAGAAGAACTTAGAAACGACTTCTTGAAAAACACTTTAAAAGTATTCTCGGCAGATGTTAACACAAAGAATTGGAGCATGTTTATGAAGATGAAACAAAAACATTAACGACTTGAAATATTACTCGCATTGGACAAATATGATATTAGCCAAAGTCTGTTCATTTATTCCTTTCCTTTTATCTCTCGTTTAAATCATTCTTCTAATAGTTTCAACTTTACCGGAGTTATAAGGAGGAAAACATCCTTAAACTGTGCCTGATCAAAAGTGACGTCTACCGCCTGGAAGAATCAGAAGGCTCTCAAAATATTTCCATCAACTCTCCGAGAGGCTAGA
Source organism: Drosophila austrosaltans (assembly GCA_035045865.1). Lineage (NCBI taxonomy): Eukaryota > Metazoa > Arthropoda > Insecta > Diptera > Drosophilidae > Drosophila > Drosophila austrosaltans. The sequence goes on from JAWNOQ010000200.1 coordinate 9,583,869, forward strand.
TCAACGAAAGGAATTCAAAACTCTCTGATTTCTTTTCTGTTTTCTGCACTTTAATTTACTACTTTTTCATTCATCGATAATCGCTTTAAAGTTAGTTTTCTATGAATTTACCTAAAATTATTTTCAAATTGTTCACCACAAAAGCAAACAGAACACAGCACATAGCAAAATGAAAGCCAATGATTGAGCCACTGTTAATGTGGTTTACGTTAAGCCCACAAATGTCAGCCACAAAAACTAAATCAAATTTACAAATCATTAAACAAATCTGACAATCGATTTGCTTGATTCGATTTGCTTCCTTTTATATAACCCCCCTCTTTTGTCTCCCTAACACATTTCATCAAAGTGTGCACACGTAATTAATTAAAATGCAATTTGCATGTCGATACCCGCAGTGGGTTAAAAAAAAAGAAACTTGCATAAATAGAAAAAGTTGATAAATTATGATATATGTATGTGTGATAATTTATAGATTATATTAAACTTACCAGAGAGATTTATGAGGCTTTATTGTATGCAATTTAACTATTTTGGGTTTAGTTTAATAAAGGCTTAATTATATATACATATATTTGTTGTTGCTAATACAGTTTAAACACGCGACTCACTGTGGCGAAACTTTTTAATTGACACACATATACTCGGGACAGGACACTTGACACACCAACTAAACTGGAGTAGGGACGAGCGTGAAAGCCTGCAGCAGGATCAGTCTAGTCTTTGCAACATTTTTTGTTTGGCTAACGAAGCCAATATTGAGGTTTCAACGCGTCACTTGCTTGCATTGCGTTACACACTGAAACGAAGACTGAACGCGACGCGACTCTATTTCCTCTTTCCTTTTTTTGGTTAGTTTCCTTTTTTTTTTGGTGACCCCGACGAGTCGGCGTAGCTTTGTGTGTGCAGGTGAAGATGCAGCAGCAGCAGCAGCGGCAGCATTAATTTTGGTAATGGCAGTGGTAGAGCAAAAAACTTGCCAAAACTTCAGACCAGTCCAGTCTAAGCCAGACCAGACCAGACCAGACCACCTACAACACGCAACGACGACTGAACGAGCGATTGCGAAAGGACCAACATCACAGTCCCGAAATCAGTCAAGGCACAAGTCGCAGTTGCGTCGCTGTTTCGCAGCAGCAGCAGAAACATCAACAGCAGCAGCAGCAAATCTCGGCTAAATGAGAGACAGTTGACGGTAGAGAGAGAAAACACAAGACACGAACCCGAACTATAGCAATTTTTGCTGTTGTTGCTGCTTTTTGTATTTTTGTTTGGTTAGCCTGCAATTTGTGTAGCGCATCGGCATTTTGTCCCGAAGTTGAGACCTTTTATTATTATTGTTGTTTTTCTTGTTGTTGTTGTTGTTGCTCGTCGCCGATGCATGGGTGTAAAATTGTTAGTACATGCACATACCACAATACATGTCCATGGTTTCTTATACTATTGCTGCTGCTACTGCTGCTGCTGCTGGCGACGCTGCTGCTGCTTCTCCTGATGATAGCCAACTGAGAGTTGGCCAACTAGCATACTTGGCACAATGGGGAACAAAATGGAATTGAAACACGAACAAGCAGCCACTGTTAGTTCTCAAAGTGTGTAAATGAATGCGAGAAGTTTATGCTTGGCTTAGCTAGAATCCTGTGTCGAATCAAGAGTAAAAATTATGATAAGGATAATAAATAGTCCTTAGAGGTTAAGAACTAATTTGATTTATTAACGGTCTGTGCATAGAAAAGGCTCAAAAACTGTCAAGGATCTCTCAAACAGCTTTTGTTCATTTTTATATACATTATTATAGTTTAAAAAATTACTTTCAAAAATGTAGAGATTTTACATTCCCTAATTTTGAAAATAAGATTTAACTTAAATAAGATTTCATTTAATTAATTATTTTGGTTCTAACTAAATTAATCCTGATATGGTAGAAATTCTACTAAATATCAAACTGATTTTAATCAAATACCAGTGTATTTAGGAAATAACGCACATTTATTAACAGCTCTTTATTTTCTAACTTACAATTTTCTTTACTTAACAAATTCATATTTTCTTATTTGTTTTCATATATTTTGTTTACAACTTTTTCTTAAGGATCCCCGATCATTTAACTTACAAAGCCGAAGTCCTTGTCCATTCTTTTATATTTTTAACTCTGTTAACCGACACTTTCAAATGTTAGATAGTTAACAGTATTGATAACAGCTTGAAATGAAATTGAAACAATGCTCTCTCTTTCTCTCTCTCTCAGTGTTCTTTTCTCTTGTTTGGATAGCGCTTGCGCCAAACCGTTTTCGGCAACAACAAGAACATTCACCCAAAACCCGAAACTCTTGCAAAATTCCGACACTGTGCCGATGTAGTGCCAAACAAAGCATAAAAAAACAGTGCTCGTGTTTTTTGGGGGAGGAGTAAGTAGTAGCTATCGGTAGTCGGTCGTCATCGTCATCGGATAGCGCATAGAACGCAACTTGCTCCACATATTCTAGCCCTACTTACACACATACAATTGCAAGGAGAGAGGGAGATTACAGAGAAGCTGCCATTAGCTGAGCCCATGTCCATCTGCCAGCGTCGCTGCTTTTGTAACGACTGCTGCTGCTGCTCTGCTGCCGTCGCTGTCGCTGCCACAGCGGCTACTGTTACTGCTGCTGCTGCTGCTGGTGATGCGATGCTGCTGCTGCTGCTACAGCTGCTGTTATCAGTTAAACATTTGGACGCCGCCCCGCCGCCGTCCTCTGCTGTTGCTGCCATCACCGACGCTGAATGATAGCGACCCAATTCTTTTATGATTATTTTCCTCACTTGTGAATATTCCCATGGCAGGTATTTTGATTGGTTTTCGTGTGTTCTCCTTCTTTTTGTTAAATAACTTGCTACAAAACATTCCTCAAGGCTGCCCCCATGCCCCATTACTACTGGATTCCCCCCTTCTCTCTTAACTTAATTAAATGCTTTTCATTTGGCTTGCATAAATTACAAAGCACTTGAAAGTGGAAGAGAGCGCCAGAGCGAAAGAACCCAAGGCGTTGACTAGTAGGTTCTGCCTAAAATTATGGGCGTGACTTTGGGCGTTGCAAGGGATTCCCCCACCCATAAAGTTGGCCAACAGTTTATGTAAAATAAAATAAGTGTTTGTTGCTCTTTTACTTGTTATTTTTTCTGTTTCTGTCCTGTGCTTAAATATCCTTAAGTGAGTGGCAAAAGTAATTTTGTGTTGCCTACTTTTTGGGTACGGGAGGAGGGGTACACTGCGACAGACACCACATGTGGCAGAACAAAAAAAATTCACCACAGGCGACTGGCAAATGTCCTGCAGAGTGAAAAATACTTTCTTCTTATTTTATCATTTGCTTTTTTGATTATTATTTATGTTCTTAACTGAAGAATTTATGATTACTCGATGATTTATACGCATAAAACCAGAAAGGATTCGAAACTCCTTTCCACCTTTTTAACTAAAAAGTTTCTTTCACTCTTTTTGCATTTGTTTTCATATTTTTTTTATTTTTTAAGCAGTTTTTCATCTGCTTGTTTCAGCTGCTTTTTACTGTAAAACTTTTCTTCCAATATTGTTGCAAGTTTCGAAAAGTAACAAAAAAAAAAAAAAAAAAAAAGAAGCGGAAAAACAGAAAAAAATGGCATACAATCTGTCAACGTAAAACAGTCGAGAAAAGAGCTAAGAAAATCAATTGAAAATTGGCTATCGAGTTGAAGCTGGCACTGAATCGGCTGCTCCTGCTTCTGCTCTTGGTCTCAGGTGTTTATGGAAACTTTTTTATTACAAAATCCAAGAGGATATCTACTATACAACTGACAACTTTGTACAGAGAAATGACCTGAAAGAAAGATTTCTCTTTTCTTTTGTATTCCTATTTTTTTTTCCTTTTTTAATTTTACAATTGGCAATTATATAGCCATTAGACCGGACACGCCCTTAGCTTATGCTTATACATATTTCATACAACATTTTGCCATGTTTTGTATTATGTCTGTGTCTGTCTCAGTCTCTTGTTGCGGCCATGTTGCCTGTCATTCCACCTGAAGTGTCAAACAAACGGCACAAATTAGCCAAACATTTCACTTTTTCTTTTTTTTTCACTTATTTTTAGGCATTTTTTGTGTGTTGCTTTCTTTTTGATGGGGGCGATGCGCGTGAATTGTAAAACTTTATTTTGACAGCTTTTGGTCTCGGACACCTTGTGTCTGACAGGGAGAGAGGGAGGAGCTGAGGGGAAGCTACCTGATGCCAGGTTGTTATAAAACTTTTCTTTAATGTCTTAAATGAGCTTTAAGCAAACAACAAAGTTTTCTTCCTTCCTTCTTTATTTTTCGCATTTGCGTTGTGTTCTATGCTTTTCTCTTGGCTTCTTTTGTTTTTGATATTTTGTTAATTCGTTTAGTGTGACTGACAGATTTTATTTTGAAAGTTTTATTTCTCCCAAAACAGAGGGGAGAAAGAAAGAAATAAACGTTAACAAAACATATTTGACACAACCATGAAAATCTTTCGGAATAACATTTATAGTTGAAATATATAGAAGATAAAGTATTTTTAGTGATTTCAGGAAGGATGAAGTCTCTTTAAAGAGAAACTATTTCAATGAGAGTATCATAAACAGATTCATAAATTTACTTTTAAACATATTGCTATTAAAAGGAATCTATTCTTATAATAGCCATAAAATCACTCAGTTTACCTAATTTAGTTTTTGTTTAGCCTTTTTCATATTGCTTCTTTACTAAATCGAAATCGACTTTAGTCATCCCAAAATATACTTTAAGCCTTTTACTAAAGTGCCCTAAAGTGTTCAATAACTGTATTTTAGTATGTGAGATTTGTTTGGTTGCAACTTATGGCGATAAACAATACCACTTCTAAATCATATCTAATAAATATCCCAAAATCTGAAACTTATGCTTTTCAATGGTACCTAATGAAAACCAAAGAAACATCTCTATTATACCTTGATTTTAAATTGAAATTCTATTTTTAATGCATAATTTAAAAATATTGGAAAACCAATCTGGCATTTCGATAACCACAGAAATGAATTTCATCCACTTTGAGGGGAAGAAACATCTTAAAGTAAATATGAAAAGGAAAAAAATGTATCCCTCATCTTTTCAATTTCTTTACAGACATATGCTTCAAGTTTGCTCAGCTCCTTAACGAACGATAAAAATATCTTAACAAACTGACCCATCCCTAAGCTCACACATACACACACGCATACATACATATATACAAACAAACACACACACACTTACAGTAAATGGCAACCTTCCAACCTTCAGCCACTCAATAACTCAATTTTTTTTATGTTCGCTTTCGAGTTTGCCTGCTGGTGAAAGGCAGAAATCAATTTTCTTTATCGGCCAGCACTAATATGTCAAATGTATAATACAAAATGGAGGCTGTTGAAAATGTCCTTCACACACACACAGACACAAAGAAAGGCAAACAAACAAACCTCTTTGGTCAAATTTTATCAACTGATTGATTGGCAACCAAGAAAAAGAAAAACCAATGCAGAAAAAAAGGGAGAAAAAATTGAGGGAACCTCTCGGAATGAAGTGAGATTTCTTTATTCATTAGTTTCGCCTGGGCACAAATTCATTTTTAATGACATTCTCGGCAGCCGCCTCAAGGAATGTCTTCTTTGCCTTTTGGGCGGCTTTTTACAACTCGGCAGATTTGCTGCCATATCTGCCAAGAATCTGGCTAAGTCATAGGGGACGGGGGCAGACTCTTTAATGTATTTTTCATGAGTTTGTAAAGTAAAAAAAATAAATCCAAGAGAGAAACTTTTTGGATGCGTGCAAATAACTCATATTCATTGATATTCACTTTTTCATCCTCATACATTCATAGATATATATGTATGTATGTATGTGTTGCTTTGCCTTTGGTTTCCTGGTTTCTAGTTCTTCTATAATTCATAAAATGCCTCCTTCTACCGAACCAGTCAATGACTTTGGCAATATTTTTTTTCGCTCTGACTAACGGTAATTGCCAGCGCAATGAGCACGACCCAAAGCGTAGTCCTGTCGTGTCCGCTACCAAAAAAAGAAAATCGGTCATAAGGAGTGAGAGTAATCAACTTCTTTATATCCTATAAAAAGGTGAATTGAGAACTAAAGTTTTATATTTGTCAAATCCTTGTCTAAAGATCCTTCCACCTCGAAAATACAGAGCAAAAGTTGTAAAGGTTTTTTTGGGTTGTACTTACTATTAAATTTACTCATTATCTAATGGAATCCCATCTAAGGATTGTGGCGATTAATTGTGTTATTTCTATTCATTTAAAAGTAAATTCAAGTATTAGTATTTAGGTTTCCACACTACATACCCCTACAACTGTGTTTACAGGGTATCAAAATAAAAAAGAGAAAGAGAGAAACTGAGAGCGTGCAGAAAAAAAGTAAATTGCCCGCAAGCCGCGACTCATAAATATTTTCTAGTCAAAAGGAAACGAAATCTCTCTGCTTGCTGAGTTATTTATGTATCCACGCTGCCTGCCTTCCTGCTCTACCCCCTGCCAGCCCCCGGCCCGTGCATAGCCAAGCCCAGAGCCCTGCTCGCGATGCCCCGCCCCAATGATCGTTAATCATAATCGACGCATAATATTTGAGAGAGCGAAAACGGAATTCGGAACTAATTTATGTGGAAATGAGTTAATTTCCCTTGCCTTGAATTTGCCTTGTGATTTTCTGCTGATTTCATCGATGCCATGGGGCAAAGTAATTACTGCGACCTTTTCACAGACGTCCTGAATCCTGAATGATGTGCAACAAGATGGCAGAAATAAACAGAAGTAGTTTATTCAATTGTTAAGCATATTTTATACTTAATTAATTTGAGTTTTATTTATTGTGGATTGTGGGCATGTTTAAGCTTATTTGTTTAATCTGTAAACCTGTCAGTGTAATCTAATAGAAATGCCTAAAGAAGAGACTACACTAATGTAGGATATGGTAACTAGAGAATTAGAGTCTGGTATCTGTTCTGGAGATGTGGCAAGATCGGAGAGGAAGAGCTGAATGGCAACGCAGGCAGATGGAGACTTGTAAGCAGTCAGTGTCAGTTTTGGTCGGTGTGGAAGTCAAGAGTGAGTTGGTCAGTCGGTTAGTCGAGAGTTAATGAGTGAATCGTATGAAAAACGAAGGTGTGGTGTATGGAAATGGTAATAAACTCTTAGAATTACATTTAAATATTAAGTCGAAAACAAAATATTGTCGCTAAACAATAAATTTATGATCTCTACACTAATAAGCAAAATGTATCTGATTTAAATGAATCACTTCCAGCTATATAGAAAGTATTCCAGTTGATTTTATTGATTTGACTCTTGTAAAACAAAAGATTATTTCGAATATCAATAGAAAAAATACAAATGCGTCTATGAATTGACTATCATCTGTCATTGATGCATTTTTACAAGTTCCTATAAACTTTATATTAAAATTCTTTGAAATGACTCTTTAAATGATTTTATCATTACAAAGTTTGATACTTATTGTTTTTGGTGGAAATGCGACTAAGCAGCACTTTAGATGCTCTTTAGAAATATTTGAAATGATTTTTTGTGGGTCTTTTAGAAAAAGTTTCTTGTGGCATTTCGTTAACAATCCTTTAACAAATTTCAACGATTTATTCTTTTATTGTTATAAAAAATTACTTTGCTATATTGTAAAGAGTAAAGGCTGATCCACACTATGTGTATGTGTGTAAGGATAACAGTATGTGGTTTTTTTTAGCTTAATACCAATATAAATCGTGATATTAATGTAAATAAACTTTATTCAATTGATTTGATTTTTATTAGCAGTTTAATTCCTCTCTCTAAGCGTTGCTATTAGTTTGTACAATTAATTTGGATTCTTTTAAACAAAAACGTGAAGAGGCTCTCGAAGTTTTTAATTTGCCAACACTCGAATATGGTATGTGTGATGCTTGTTCAGTTTTAATTGAATTGCTCGAAAAGTGTCCAAACGCAACATTGTTCTCTTATTCCAAAAAACGAAAAAATAACAAGGGAAAACCATGACCAGAGCCAGCGGAAATTGCATTGCACTTGAATGGCATTGCCATGACGTACCGAAAGAGAGCTGCTCATTAAGGAATTTCAATAAACGGCCTGCGGGTGGTGGCATAGATCACTCCAGTGGCCAGCCACGATGTTTCTGCATCTCCTGTCCCCCCTCTGCTTTGCTCCTCTTCAAACTCATGTCGCATTCTAGAGCCGGCATTAGCATCGACATCGACATTGGCATCGGTATCTGCATCTGGCCATATTCAATGTTGACGATGATTGGCGTGTTGTGTGTGTGTGTGTGTGCGTGTGACTGGGGCCGCGCGTTGTGGTTGTGGCTTGGGTTTCAGTTTCGGTTATCTCACTCTCACTCACTCTACCTACATATGTAGAATGGGGAGTTTTGGTGGTATTTTTCGTTAGTTTATGACAAATGCGTTAGTCTGTCTCTTTTGCACTGCTAATGACATCACGTGCTATTCGCCCGGCTGTCATCAATGCTGTACGCACATAAACAAAATACATCAACTGTATCCAATGGTCCACTTTTGGGATTTTGGTTATGGCCCCGCCGCCTCCGCCTCCACCTCACTTTCTCTATCTGTATTTATCTATCTGTCTATCTGTCCATTTGTCTGTCTATTTGACTGGTCTTGTTGGCCATGTTGTTGACAGCCAGCGGCCGCACACCAGCATCTCAAATGTTTGTTTAGACAATTTGTTCAACTTCCTTCAGTTCGTAGCTTACTCAGCCTCATTTATCGTCAACTGGTAGCGATTTTTTTTTGTTATTCTTTAGTATGTACATATCAGTGAGAAAAATGTAGTGGACATATGTCTATATAAATAATATCGTATCAAGTGAATCGGATTTTGTGGGCGACAAAATAAACATGGACGAGGGCATACGGCTCGAACTTAAATCATTCACATGGTCATCATCAATTCACTGATGGCCCTGGCCATTGATTTACAATTGAAGATTTCCCAGAGAGAAGAAGCAAAAGAATGTGAAAAGGAAAATGAACCTTGTTTAATTTGATTTATTTTCTCTTTACATTATTGTTAGACAAAAAAGGAAATGTAAATACTTTTGGTTAACGATAAACAATTGTTACCTATTTTTTATGAAATTTTGCTTGTTGTTTTATTTTTGAAACAACAGCCCTATGAAAAAGGGAGTATACTATCTTGATTAGGCCTTAGTAAAACTATTTATACCACAAAAGTTTTTGAATGATTTGGGAAATTTTGAATTACAATGGGATTCCAAAATGGTCGGCTATATTTTGTTACTTGTACAGTCCAGTTTACTGTCAAGAACATTGTTTTCTCAACCTTGAAAATCTTAATTCAACTTTTCAAAAATTAGTGTTAACTGTGTTAGTTTTTATGTACGAAAGCAGTTTCTTTCAAAGTTGGCATGTTGCCGTTTTTTCTTTCTCTCGGAATCAGAAAAGAAATATGTTCTTCCGAGGCAAATTATTGAGTTTCAAATTACTTGACTTTTATTTCCCAAACATTTTCTTTATTAATCTTTGAAATTGAACGAGAAAAATTTTCAAACCGATGTAATTTTTATGTGTTGAATAGTTTTCAAGTTGATATTCATGGATACACCTTTCGATGACAGGAATTTTGAAACTTTTCTGTTTGTTGGACTATCCAAATAAAATTTCAATGATATGCCAAATAAGCAAGTTTAAATCAGTTCGTATAATTATTTATAGTGAATAAAATAAATGAAGTTCAGAATGAGAGCAACTCGCTCGCATATTTTGCTAATGTATTTAATAACCATTTGCACTATCTCACACTCTCTAAGAAAAGAGCATTGGCCTAAAACTTGTTGAAATTAATTAAATATATTTTATTTCTCTTTTTATCTAAAAGCGAATGCACTATGCAGGCTTACTTAAACAGTTGATAACCGACTAACTTAAAAATTGGTAAACAACTTTTGAAACATGTTTTTCCATAGGTTCTGCAGTCGTTAATTTAAATTTTAACTAGAAGGATGGGTTAACTTCGGCCGTGTCGAAGTTCGTATACCCTTGCAAAGTGTTATTTAATAATTACATTACATCCGATTGTTCCTTTGGGAACTATTGCTTATAATGGACCGATTTGAAACTTAGCACAGTCATGTCTATTTATACTAAATTTTAAATAATATAAATATTAAATTTCGTGACTATCGCTTTTCAAACACGCAAGTTATTGCTCTGGAACTATATAGTTCGTTCCTAAGGGAGCTGTATGATATAGTCAACCGATTTGGTCAAACTTGATGCATATGTTTAAATGTGTAAGAAACTCGAAAACAACAAATTTCGTAATATTCAATTGATAAACAACAAAGTTATTAAACTTAAATTGTATTCTCCGATCGGTCGAGCTTCCGATCGGGACGGTTCCGAGATATACATATCTACAATGCCTGCAGCAAAAAGAAGTCTATGTGGAAAATTTCATATCTGAAGCTTTAAGGGTCTCTGAGGAGAAACTGATGATCCGACAGACGGACATACCGACTGAGCTTAATCACCTCAGCTCATCGTGCTGATCAAGAATATATGTATACTTTATATAGACGGAAATGCTTCCTTCTATACGTTGCAAACTTCTGACCAAAGTTAATATACCATTGCAATGGTTTAAAAAGCAGGTTTCCATTTTTGTCAATTTTAAAGAATGGAAAAAATGCAAATCGTATGTGTAGAAAAATGGTTTTGAAATGGATCCTCTGATGTTAAAGTACGAAATTGTGCTGCAGTTTTATTTTGTATTTTATCGATGAAGCTTGCTTGACTTTCCTGTAAATCAAGGCTTAGTTAGTTTATAAAAAGTATTCCCCCAAGAGATAAGAAAAAAAAGCGCCTAGCCTTACCCTGTATCGGTATCAGCTAAGTGATTGAGCATGAGTTTGAATTAATTTTGATATAGGAAAGGAAAATTAATTATTACTGGGACATTTGCACAATGTCGACAAGTTGACTTTTGTTATTGAGAGTGGTGGTGGGAAGGGGTGGGGAAGGGAGTGCGAGTGGGGTTTGTTTACTGTCTGTCTCTTACTGACTGGTTGGTTGGCTGTTCACTGTCGGTTGTCGGTTGCCGGTTGGTTGTTGCCAATTACCGCTAATGTCGCGCAGTTGCCGCATTCACATAAAATTAATGATAAGAGCGCAATAAAATAAGTTTTACTGCAGGCGACAGGCGACAACAACAACAACAGCAAGAATAACAGTACGCTGAAGATGGGAGCGGGTTGTGCGGAATGGCAGCTGTTGCTTTCGTTCTCTGGTCTCTGCTGCCACAAGCGGCATCATCATCATCGTCATCCTCATCCTCATGGCCATCCCCAACCCCATCCTCAACCTTCATGCAGTTGTGTCAGCAAAAAGGTTATGCCACAATAAAATTAAATCCAACAAGCGTGAAGTAGGTGAAGTGGTTGTTCGGTTGGTTGCTTTCTCGGTTTGTCTGCACTGTTTTTTCTCTCCCTCTCTCTCTCTATCTCCAGTTACCTCCTTCTTTTTTTTTTGCAAATTGAAAACTTTGGATCTGGTTTACGAGGCAAAGGAGTTACGCTGACGATTGGGAAGGGGTTTGGGGACAACGGCACAATGGAAAGGGGGGTGTGCGGAGTAGTTGAAAGAGGCTAATTGCCATTTGCCTAATTCCCCACAGCTAGCGTTAAGCTCTTTGGGGCAGCATCTCATTCCAGGGGCAGGTCCATCAGGTCATCAGTTGGCCCCTTATCGCCGCTGTCTTTTGCAGCCAGCCTGACACATTAGCATATTTAACTTTTATCCACTTTTGCAGTCTTCCTTGGCCCTCCTCACCTCTACATTATAGTTTCCCCTTTTTTTTTTGAAGGATCTGTGTACCTACTTGTTTATCTCTCTGGAAATAAGCTTTGAAATGTCGGAATATAAAAGTCTTATATCAATCTTGCCTACAACTTGATGTCCCTTTTTCCTTGCCCTCCCCCCCCAGTGCTGTTGTCCCTGTTTCATCTGTTTCTGAGAAGAAAACTTTCGTCACTGCAGGCGAAGGCGACGCACCTTTGGAACTTTACTCCTCTACTTCTTTCACTCTATTCCATTCCGTTCCATTCGTTTTTTGTTCTGTTGTTTTTTTAACTTTTTCTCTTTCTCTTTCCCTCTCCTTTCTTTTTTTTTCTCGTTTTTTGTTTCATGAATAAATTGCGCAGAATTTATGTGCAAAGTTTCTATGCCCCGAAATGAAAGTGGCTAGCGGAGTTTTAGATGAATCTGTTTGGCTTAGTCTGATGACTTATCTGGGTAAGTGCAGCGCACAGCCCATCTTGGACTATCCTAGGCGACCTCTCGAAAGTGAGGCAGTTCTCAGAATTTATGGCTAAAATGTTAATTGAGCGACGCTAGACAATATGGAGAAAACTTGACTTTGGCAATTGGCAAAGTTCTTTCAAACATCAAAGTTAATGCAGAATAACAATACTGAAAATGAGCGAAATAGTTCCTACTTTTAGCTCTTTCTTTTTCTTTTTTTTTATAAAAGGATAAAAGCTAATGAATCAATGGACATGCATATACGTATTTATGATATGACTTTCAATGTCTGTTTCTCTCTGTCAAAGGCTCTTTAATGGCATATCGAAACCCTTGAAGTTTAAGCTGTCCTTACAAAACGAAAGAAGGATTCTTATGCTCGGTACCTTGACCTTAAAAACAGCGCATATACAAAAATCTCAGAAGAGAGAGATAAAGAAGTTGGTATATTGGCAGATAATGGAGTATTCCATAATTCAAAACCGTTTCTTAACAAAAAGGAGATTACATTATGAACTCCTTTGTTTCGTAAGCCCTTTATATTTATTTGAATATTACAAATGATTCGACAGGCTGCATCAGTTTATTCGCAAAGCTTCTATATAAACATCTACCAAAATATAGTCCTCTTCATGGCGTAGCAGGTAATTCGTGATTTAAAGACTGCTAATAAAAATTTCATTTTTAGCTCATATACAATATAGTCATACTTTTTAAGAAAAAAATTTAGCCAAAAAGAAGAATCATTTTGCCCCTGCCTAACATGTTGTGGTAACGACATACTAGTAGAAGTCCTTATCTCACATAATTGAAACACCATCATTTCGTTAACTTTCAACGGCCTGATAGACATTACTGAAAAATGTGCTTGGTCGGAAGAAGGATAATTTGGAGCAACTTGGTGTAAATGCTTGGACTTCAGGAGATCTTCACAAAATTCATCGAACTGTACAGTGGGGTCATCTACTGTCAATTATGGCGCAGCCTATATGTAAGGAAAACATGAAGTTTAAGAACCAAAATTCATTGTACATTTCATTCTCTCAAGGAATTCCTTTTAAAAAATTGCGTTGGTAGCAATATTGAAAATTAAAAAGTTGATTCTACGTCTGTAAAAACCGTTTTTGTTTTCATTGATTCTCCATTTGTAAAAGATGCTTAATTTCTGTCTGCCTAAACATCCTTTTTAAAATCGCTTCAAAGGGAATTGTTATATATAATTATAAGTTATCGTAGAAAGTCTAGTTTTTCGAGTCGCTGTTGCAAAAGCCTACATTTGGTCTATATGTTGTCTATACTGTAATATGTTGACCCACACTGACAATTTATCATCTAAGCGTCTTGGCATTTTGTATTTTCAAATCAATAAGCAATTGTTTTAGTTGTGTTCACTTAGAGCTCACTTTATTGAATATTTAGCTTATTCTTTAACAAATTGGTTCGTATAGCTAAAGACCTCGTAGCTGCGCTGACAGTGACGCCGGCAGAGGAGCGGTCTACTTATGTATAAATGTTTACATAAATGTATAAGAATCTCCACGGGAGAGTGAGGACGTATCATGTTCACTTGGTGAGAGAGCCGTCGCGCGTGTTAGATATGCCGACTCAGCACTGGACAGTACCATGCACTCATGGGTGGTCATGTTACCGAAAATGCATGTTTATAATATTATTTATGTATTTCACTGAGTACAGTGATAATTCTATATGTGAACATGCTGCATCTCCCGCCTTTAGAAAACTAACGTAATTCTATAAAGTTATTTTCTAGTATATTTAGTTGTACAACAATTTTTTTTGTGATAATTTTGATGATATAGTATATATAATATATTTTCTCTCTCTCAGTTATTTATTTATATTTTTTATCAATCGAATCATAAAATGTTGATGTACTTAATCTATATATTTTTTTTCTCTCAAAATAAATTTATTTTTTTTTTGCAATATGTTTATGTAAGTTTATTATTCTATGTATGACCATCTTGAAATATTTATAGAAAAGCAAAGTGATTACGAAATAAAAATTTTTGACCTATCTTATGTGCCATTTGTTTTTTATAGTCATCATTCTCTGAAACGAATTTGGCGCTATTTTTAACCCGAATGGTAATCCCGTGAAGCGGTTCCATTTTTGTTGAAAAGGACATAACGTCTCGTGATTCTTCTTAGAGTTCAATTTGATGAAAACCTGACAGTAAATCCAGGAATGCTCTACCTAGTTGATCTAAAATATCCTCAATTCTAGGGAGTGGAAATTTATCAGAAAACAGTTTTTTATTAATCTGACGATAGTCATCTACCAATCGCCACTTTTTATTTTCGGTATTTGGAAGTGACTTTTTGGGTACTAACAAAAGTTGGCTATTGTAAGCAGATACAGATGACTCGACTATTTTTCATCTATCAATTTTTGGATTTCGTCTTTTTGACTATGAGGATTTCCTTCAGTTTTTGTTTGTAAAAATTATTCGTAGATATTGATTTGGCTTCTAGTTCGAGTACATCACTATACTCCGTGCATAATATTGTCAGTTGTTCATGCAATTTTTGCGGAAAATTTTTTGAAAGTGTCTGTCTTCCGGTAAGGTTTTTTCATTTTTTCGGACGGCTTGTGATCTTGCTGGCAAAGCTATTGAGTTGCTATATGCCATTGGGACATAAATCGGATGTTTTAAATTATTTGGTCTAATTATTAACCAGTCTTCAGACGGGCTGAAATCTAATTGGCAGTTGTATTTTCTGAAGAAATCGATTCCTAGTATTCCGTCACACGGAATAGCAAAATGTAAATTTACGATATGAAAATCGTGTGGAATTATATATTTTGAAGTTTGTATTTCAATAGAAGTAAGCCCTTTTGATTTGGTTACTTCTTGACTTGTTTCCTGTATATTTGTTATTTGGTTGGTTTGAATATATTGAAAAGTGTCAGAGTTTTCTTTTAATATGGATATCTCCGCACCTGTGGCTATTAAAAGTACCAATTCTTTGCCTGTTGCCACATTAGTGAAAGTTACAAATGGTGCGCTGGTGTGATCTTTGCTGTTTCTTACAGCTGGGTATCTAAAGGTTGCAGGGAGTTTCCCCGAAGTGTTCTGAGTTACGCTAACATTGTTATTGTTATTAGAGTTATAACCTTCGTTTTGTTGGTTATTTCCTCTATTCCCTCTATTGATGTTTCTAGCATTGCTTCTGTTATTCCTTCTGTAGTTGTTATTTTGGTTCTGGTTATAATTCTGGCCGTTATTGCGATTATTATTATAATTGTTATAATAGCCGCGACCATTTCCTCTACCGCGGTAATTATCTCTGCCCCTTTGCCCAAACAATACTGTGTTAGGACTCCCAGTCATTTCAGTACTACATTGTAGGTACTTTGTGACGGCTTCATTCATGGTTTTGAAGTTTCCTGCTTCGAATATTGTTTTGATCTTTCCATGCTCACAATTTTGAACCATTGTGTCAATGGCTTCCTTTGTACTAAACTTATCAGCATGTTGTGCTGATAGGCCCTCGTCAATATACGAAGCCTCCAAGAGTTTTCGTAAATTGTCGATTTCAGTTGTAAACTTATCGGCCGTTTTTCCTTTCTGAGTTGTTTTCGACAATCTTGCTTTTACCACGTCGGATGTTGGTAGTAGTTGGTGGTATGTAGTTGGTGAAATTATAGTATCTTGCAATTTCTTTATTATTGCATCGATTGTTGTTGCGTCTTGTACTTTGTATAGTGTTGAGCCAATAATTTTTGATTTTATTACCTCAACAGCTATATTTTCGAATTCGCCTTTTGTCAAATTTACTAACTTCAAAGCTCTTATAAATCTTTGAAGATGTAATCTTTGTCCATTGAATTCTGGAATGGCGTTCGAAATGTCTTCTATGTATGCCCTTTGGGCATTTATGTCCTCCATTATGTGTTCTTTTATATCTATTACACTCGTGTTTGAATATAATTCTGTTTCGATATCTTGTTCAGATAATGTTAAAAGAGCGGGGATTGTTGGATCGTTTAGATCTTCCTCGCTTGATTCTGTATCTTCTTTTTCTTCTTCTAATTCTATTTCTTGTTTATCTTCTGATTCTTGTTCTTCCCTAGAATCTATATCGTATCTTTGAAAAGTTCGTGAACCCATTCAGGCACGTCTTTTCTTTTTGGGGTCTTAACTAGTATTCTTCTGTAAGCTGTCTTTACATAGGGATTTTTCCATATATGTTTCTTTTAAATTTTTAATTGTTAGACATCTGAGTTTATCTGGAAATCAAGGAACGGTATGTATATCTCTGAATAGCTTATCTTATATATTTTTCTTTTTATTTCCTGTTTATTCTATTTTTCCTGTGCCTTATTCATCAAATAAAAACATAAAGTACCTGCTGCATTTTTATAACATTGTTGGGATGTAACTCATTACTACTCTGCTATTTCCTTGGATGGGGAAATTTTCTCCCCTCAAATCCAGGTATGCTAAGCTAATTTGTGACAAACAATTAAATCGTTTACTTATCATTGATTTTATCGAATTAGGTGTCAAGTGTGGTCATTTCGGAATAAAATTTTGTTTTTCGTGTTCGATTGGCAAATTTTTTTTTGAATTGCAATTTATAATTTGTTTCTTTTTATCGAGAATATTTTTAAAATATATTGTTATAGTGATTGCCCGTTTGCGTATTTCTTTAGATCTTATCCAGATCGTTAGCATGGCTTAAGGCCCTTTTAGTTATTGTGTAATAGATATGCTTTGTGTAATACATAGGCACAGAGAATTATGACAATTATCATAACAACACATTTGTCAATTTGAAATCAATATCGATTCGATGTTTTTGTTTATTACATTTGCAGTGGAATCCACTGTTTTCATATCGTATTGTGTATATCAGATATATCATCAGATTTACTTATACTATTATCGAGCATTCAACGGAAAGGGAATAAAAATTTTTAATTTTTTTTTGATTAGCAATTTTTGATTATGATTTTATCGACAAGACCCTACCTATTTGGTTGTATAGCTTTACGGGCTATACGTCTATCGGGCAGATAAGGTTCCGCTCAATTTTACAATTTGTTTTACAATATTTCTTTTTCTTATATATACTTATATTATACAATAATAAGAAATTTCCTCGACGGCATCTTTTGGTTACTGGTCTTCTTTGTTTCTTGATGTCGTATTTAGTTTTTTGATGGTTCCTGATGTCATCTTTAGTTTTTGTTTAGTGGTTCCAGCATCAGCTGGTCGTCGCCGGTTGGCTCGCTGATGCTCCCTCGAAGGCGTAAAAGGCGGCCTGCCTTTCACACTTGTTGTTTCAGCTGCTGATGTCCGGGGCCTATGGGCTCAGGCGGTACCGGTGCCGGTCATCGCACCAGTTTTTCTCCAGCATGTATATGGTCCCGGTCAGTCTCTGGGACACTCTCTTGGCCTCTTGGGTAGTTATTGTTGAGGAGGAGGAGTTTTCGGTTTAGATTTTTTTTGCTTTAATTATATTTAATTCTGAGTGAGCGTGAGTTATGGGCTTTTTGTTTTCGAGTTTTGACTTTAATAAGTCAAGTTCCTTTTGTAACTTTTGGGGAATGGCCCAGGGGGGTGGTTTTTGATTTGTAATTAGTAGCCACTTTATGTGTGCTATTCTCTTTTAAATTTTTCATGCATTCCCCCTCTCTTTGCCATAACTCATTCTCTACTCACTCAGTTTTTTCCATGGTTTTAGCTGCCGTTTTCTTCTTTTTCTCCTGATCGTTAATTCTTAATCGTTCCTCCTCGAGTTGTTTCACTTTCCTTTTTTTTTGTGACTCATCTAAGCGTCTTGGTATTTTGTATTTTCAAATCAATAGGCAATCGTTTTGTGTTTCGTTGTGTTCACTTAGAGCTCACTTTATTGAATATTTTGCTTAGTCTTTAACAAATTGGTTCGTATAGCTAAAGACCGCGTAGCTGCGCTGCCAGAGGCTCCTCCGGCAGAGGAGCGGTCTGCTTATGTATAAATGTTTACATAAATGTATAAGAATCTCCGCGGGAGAGTGAGGACGTATCATGTTCATGTTTGGTGAGAGAGCCGTCGCGCGTGTTAGATATGCCGACTTAGCTCTGTCCAGTACCATGCACTCATCGGTGGTCATGTTACCGAAAATGCATGGGACTTGAATTTGTATACATAAATATTGTAACTATATTTGTTTATAATATGATTTATGTATTTCACTGAGTACAGTGATCATTCTATATGTGAACATGCTGCAATACATATATTTAAGGATAGCGTTAAGTAAAGCCAATTTAATTTTATTGTCTTAGCAGCCAATGAAGTAAACTCATTTTATAATTGAGATGAAATTAGACGAATTGAAAATTAATTGAATTAATTGAAAATTTAAAAATTGAATGCTTTGTTTTAAGTCATCAGAATGGAATGTACAAAATTTTTAAAGTCCTTAATGTGTACAACTTAGCTCTAGTAGTCCTTACAATGAATGCCACTGACAAAAGATATTTGCAACCCGAAATGGAGAAAATATTGAATTTCTGCTTCCTCATTTTGTGGTTTTGAATATTCGCACATTCGCTGCCCAATTTACCTAGAATTGAAGTCTGACAACCTTAAGCTCAATTATGACTGAATAGAATGTTGGCCACAAGGTATTCAAGGGGAAGAAGGTGGCAACAGATAGGACATAACCATATCCAAAATCAAAGACTCGAACATTGGCCACGACTATTATTTATTGCATTAGGAGTGGAGGAAATCAATTTGAAATTGATATTAATGTAGACCAAGTTGGATAATGATACTATTCTCCCTTTGCTTTGTTACATCGGTTTTGAAGACCCCTTTGACCCATGTGGATATGAATATTCCTGTAGTTAGTTGGCCATTTCGAGTACCTTCGAGTTGCAAGTAGCTGCGACCCACTTATCAATGTGTTCAAGGATATTCGATGGATTAATGTGCTGGTATTTGTATGTAACGTATGCGGTTTGTTTGAGTGCACACATGTATGCATGTGTGTGAGTGTGTGTGTGTGTGTGAGTGAAGCATGCACAGGACTAAAGTGGAGGGTAATTAAAATTGCAACAAAATGAAACAATTTATGGGCATTAAATCAATGCCAAAGAGCGAGTAATTATCCTCGTACGCATTAAACGCAGACCGACACAAAAAAAAAAGAAACATTACGATAAATTTGTTTATGTGTGTGTGGTACACGGCCACGCCCATATAATTAAATAGCCATATCAAACGGCAACAAAAGTACTAGCACAAATTTTACACAAATTTTTAAGCAAGAACTGAATTGGAGTCGCTGCTGGAAGGGAGGCCGTTCAATGTGTAAGGATATACATAGCTCTGGCGGGTTTATAATAGAAAGTAAAGTAGTAAAAAGTCAAGCAGAAGAGGAAGCATGCCAGTCGGTCGGTCGGTCGGTAGATGGCGCTGCTGGCGTTTTCGTACACATTCTGTGTAAGTAATTTGCATACCGGATCAATCTTGAAAAATTAATGGCTTCCCAGACAGATAATGGTAGACCGCACACACTCACACTCACACACACGCATACATATATAGGAAAAGGAAGCGAAGCGTGTGCTAGCAAATGCTGAAATATTACGTATACGCAATGTTGCTTCTGCTCCTTCTACTTCTTTGTCATATCTTCGTCTCTTCATTGTGGTTTTCAGCAATATTACGTAGCGACCACAATTCTCCGTCGTCGCCGTCGTCGTCGTCGTCATCATCATTGCCGCCGTCATCCTTGCCGCTGTCGGTGCCGCTGTCGTTGTCGTTGTCTAGGCATCGTCAACATCTCGCCGGCAGTCGACAATGTCGAGTGCTATGCCAACGTATGACTTGCTCTTGGTACTGCCCTGGTCTGGTCTGGTCTGATGCGGTTTACGCAGCTTCCCCTATCCACCATGTTTGCCGCACTTTTCGGTCTTGTGGGTGCTCAGCGTTTTTACATTCCGAATATTGTCGGAAATGGAGCACCCATGTGACGCAGCTGGCTTGGTGTCGTAGCAGAAGCAGCAGTAGTAGTAGAAGCTGTAGCTTCCTTCCTTCCTCTTGGCCTCAGCACTGCGTAAATCTTAATCCTTACACGCTTGGCAACACGCTGGCATCACGATAATAAACAGCCACAGCAGAAGCAGCAGCAACAACATTTACATTCAATGATAAAGTGCGTTGAACGGCCTTTACGATAAGAATATATTATATGCTATTTTTTTTTATGAAACAATTAGCCTTTATTAACTCTAATATCCCAGTTGTAAAAATTAACTTAAAGTCTGGAAATGGCATTATACATGTATGTAATGTGATAACGTTTAATTAGGCCTGCAAAAAGCAGTGTAAGATGAGATTCAACACAAGTCTTTCTTATACCTAAAATCAGAAATAGAAAGAGCATTTAGATTCTACAAGTATTTCAAATTCTTAATATTTATCATATTCAAAATATTACTTTGTCTCTGACTGAATTACAAATCAAATATTATAATTGAGTTAACAAATAAGTAATAGAAAAAAGAATTTTGACTTAATAAACCAACATATTTCCGTTGTTTTAAAGTTAAAAAAAGGTGTACTCTTTAGCGGATTATTAATTGAATAATATTCAAATATCTCCTAAAAAAAATTAAATGGTTTTTTGGAGAGAACGGAAAGTGTAGTGAAAATTAGACTAGACTAGACTAGACAAGTCAGACCAATATCCTCATTACTCATTAAACATAAGCACATATGTCCTGAATGACGATAGTTTTGTCATATCGGTCACATTAAATTAGCGAAATGACCTGACTAAGAACTTTACTGACCTTTATAAACGAATAACGACAACACCTGAATATAAGGTTATATGGTTGATTTTTATTTGGCAAGTTATGTTTATTCTTTAAAATTTTGCAATCATTTTATTTGTTTCAATTGCTTTCTCTATTTCATAATGGCAATGAAATTCTTTTTTGATTTCCTTTCTTCTTTAACCATAAAATGTAAAAACTTGCTAGAAAACGACATAAAATTTACAAGTTTTCTTTATTCTGCTGGTTGGGCTTTAACTTCCTTCTTCCAGAGACTTTTCTCCATCATTCCTAAGCCAACTTAGACACTATCCGTGGGGGACTCTTAACAAATACTGAATTTATCACTTATTCCCTTGTCAACATTTAAATTATATGATTTTAATGAATGAGATCCCTTGGGTAATGTTGAGAGAAAATAAAATTTATAATTTTCAAATTCGCTTTAAAGAGAATAACTAAATTTTATACAAATTTCTCCTCTTTAAGATGCCTTTCAATTGCATTTCGCTTTCACCTCAAGACCTATTCAAACTGATTTAATGACACAAAAAAAAAAACAAAGTATAGTGCGGGAAATGTCTTTTAAGTTTCTCCCTTTTTTCTATCTTTTTTTTAGATGAGCCTTGCAGACACATAAATAAAGTTGTCACACACACACACAAACACACTCACACGCCGCAGTGAGCAAAGATAAAAAGCCAAAAACTTGCTTAGCTTTTCGTTCAGAGGGGTGCAGAGGGGGGTGGTTACAAACTAAGAAGACTAGTGTTTGCACATATATATGAATACATATACATATGTATGTATATGTATTTGTTTGTCTACCAGCATCCAGCATTCTACAAGCTAAACCACCCAACGCCTCCTCCTTTTGGTGGTGCTCATTAAGTGCAGAAAAACGCCTTTTCACTGTCATTGATGTCATTCACGTGCTGGCTGGTTGGCTAAACAAAAAAAAAAAAAAAGAAAAAAAGGAAAAAAATAGAAAAAAATAACGGAAAAGATATTGAAAGTTGACGTGGGAGACAGAGACTGAGTGAGAGAGAGGGAGAGAAAGTCGCGACAGACATTCGAGTTTCTCGCTCATTAACCGCGCGCGTTGCTGACACGCTTGAGTTATTTTCAATTAAATGTCGATGAAAACCTCGCAACACTCACCCACACTACACACACACACACACACACATACGCACACAGAAGCACACATACATATGCATAAGAGTGTGTTTGTGTGAATGTGCATAAATTAAAACTCAACATCGTTCGCGCCATGTCCTCGATGGCGGCACTCATAACACGGTTCCCCATTCCTACCCAACCTCTCCCATCGACTGTCAACCCCATCCACACATTGGCCATCCCCATCCCCATCATATCCTCTCCTCAACTCCCTCCCCCCATAAGCAAATTATCAAGAGCAATTGTTTCTTCGACTGAATTGTTAAATGAAACATTAATTAAATACATTTTAAAGTCGCATTGACATTATATTTGCCATTGTCAATTGTTTTTTGTATTTAATCAAAATGCCAAAGCATACTGAAATATATACAAATATTTGTCAATATCTACATATATGTATCTGTATAGTATATAGACAATTTCAATAATTGATTAATAGAATTTTAATGAAATTAATAAAAAGGAAATTTTAAAACTGCCAAAGCAATTTAAATTCAAAAGGTTTGCGCTACGTCCTACAAACATATGGAAATTTGAGTTCAAAAACTTCTCTAAGAATATGAAAATTTTAAATTAGAAGTATTCAATTTTGCATTTTCAGAGAAAGGAGAATTTGTAAGATACAGTTTAGTTTATTCTTTAACTAACACTTATCCTTTCTACGGTGTTTACTGTGCTCATCGTTAAGTAAACGAAATATTTAAAAATAAAAATGATGAAAGCTTATTTCTCAAGATCCAATATAGGACGGGGAACTTGCCTCTCGTCCTCCCTAATGACTTCTACGGATTCAAAAAGGAATTTTATATATGGCGCTGTGACGGCTTTACAAACTCTCACCAATACAATTTTTGAAAAGGAGTTACTTGATCTGACAGTATAGAATGAATTTTTAATTTTCCTCTTGCTTTTCTTGCAAAAGTCTTCTAATAGATTTTTAAAGAAGTGTGGAAATAATTTATTTTAGTTGATTTCTATCAATGCAGAGACCAATTGTTAGGGAGAAGCAGCAGATCTATTTTGCTACTAGAAAAATTAAAAGTTAATTTAGTCACATGTATAAAAATTGTTTTCTGAATCCACAGATTTGCCATTTGAACGAAAAGCTAATTCTCTAATTCCTTAAAGATTAATTGAATAGCTGTTTGGAAAATTATACTTGATTAAGGACATTCTGCTGGAAAATCGAGATGATCCCAAATAAAAACAGGCTTACATTGTGAAAATCTTTTTCAAAATATTGCCAAATAGATTTGGTACCAAAACAAAGAAAACATGAAATTTTATAATCATTATTGCACTTCTTTAGTATAAGTTTATGACTCTTCATTTCAAACTATGTATATATGTATTAACACTATGACTATAAAACAAGATTGCAAAAGTTATATGTTTTTACTGCAGGAAAACTATGATTTTATATAGAGTTCAAGTATCGAATACAATATAAAAGTAATAAAGAAACGATGAGTTTTACAAAAAAAAAAAAAAAAAACAATAGTGTTATCTTTTCTTGATGTAACTTGAGACTATATTACTTCAGTTTTGTATTTCAGATACCCTGTAATTATGAATATTTATTTGTGTGCTTGGTGCGGTGAAATGAAGGACTATTTAGGTGATAAAAGGAATTACAATCGCTTCCCATTTAAACTACTTTCCATCGGGTAATACATGATATCTGTCTAAATTAAATGACGAAAAGCATAATCTTTTATTTGCAAATGGCAATTGCACTTTTTGTTTAACTTTTATTATTAATGATAAAGTTTCCTGTTACCAATTCGCGCATTCGTATGTATTTATATGTTTGTATGTGTTCGCGCCAAACTGTGTGACCAGCAGGGGGAAGTAAAGGGCTTTTGCCATTACCCCCGAACGGGCACTCAGTCGCTCAAAGTTGGCTCATACACTAGGAGTAGCAAGTTCCATGGAGAACTGCTTCTTGACTAGTTGGTCTTATTTAATCCCCTTTATATTTTCACACGTTCAACTAGAATTTTCTTGGCTACTTTCAATAAGTATTTTACATTCGATAAGATTTGATTTGTAAATGAACTGTTTCAAACGAGTCTACCGCGCGTTTTTAATTCATCTGCAATTGGTAATAAATTTGGGCCCAAAACTATCACAAGCCTCGCCCCCCAACAATCAGTAGGTATGTATCTACGTTTGTGTGCTGTATGTATGTACAAGCAATGTGACAATTTTGTTAAATTATTAATAATATAGTTTTCAATGTTTTCTCTTTTTTATACCCTGTACCCATAGGGTAAAAGGGTATATTAAAGTCGCTAAAATGTATGTAACAGGCAGAAATATACATTTCTGACCCCATAAAGTATATATATTCTTGATCAGCATCACTAGCCGAGTCGATTGAGACATGTCCGTCTGTCCGTCCGTCTGTCCGTCTGTCCGTCTGTCCGTCCGTCTGTCCGTCTGTCCGTCCGTCTGTCCGTCTGTATGAACACCTAGATCTCGGAGACTATAAAAGCTAGAGCCACCAAATTTGGTGTGAACATCCGTCTATTGCATAGACAGATCAAGTTTGTTTCAAATTTTTGCCACGCCCACTTCCGCCCCCGCAAATCGAGAAAACGTATTACTAGAGCTGTATTAAAGATATCGTATTCTTACTTGGCACACCTAATTATATACCAAAACTGCTCCACCTGACCAAATTTTGTCCAAATCGGACAATATATATCGGAGATATACCTATATGAGTTTTGCACTGAATTGCCAAGGCGACATTGGCTGGCAAGAGTGAGCGAGACAGCATGCGTTCGCTGTTGCTGCATGTTAAAGAAAATTTTGCATAAAATTGATGGCGATTTCGAGGATATTCTATTTTAGTTAATATAACTAGTTGGTACAGGGTATACTCAATGTCGGCAGGGACGACTTGCTTGCTTCATTTTCTCATACGTTTTGTTTTCGTTGGGAATTTTACCTTTGCCGCTGGGCTAACTAGCTGCCAATTATAGACTAGAATCGTGCGCGTAATTTATTTGTACATTTGGTGGAAATTTATGCAACGCACACACACACACACCCAAACACACACATGCATAAACCCATGGGTTTTGTTGGCATGTAAACCAATTAAATGGCCATGGACGTGTTTTGTTTGTTTTACAATTTTGATTTTGTTACCAGAACATGCAATGTTAAAGTTCATTTTGTATTTTTTGTTTTTGCTGTGTGTTCTCTTGGGCGAGTGTGTGTGTGTGTGGGGCGTCTTTGGATAATTTGTTCCGAATACCACGAAACATGGATACGCACACACACATACACAGGCACATACTTATTTACTTATTTTGCTACGAATAACAAAAGCAAAAAACACATTCAATTTAACGCTTGAGTTCGGTTTTTCAACCAAAAAGGAGGAGAAAGGAAAAAAAAAAAAAGCAAATATGTTTGGTACGTCTGTGTTTTAGTTACGTTGATTTATGCAAAGCTTTTGGCTAAAGATAACGCGTTGCGGCTCGTCGCTTCCTGCAAGTGGCAGATGGCGGCCAAGGGAAAAGGTAGAAATGTTCCACCCTCAGTGCTCCAGCCCCCCCACCCATCACATCAGTTTGTTTGACCATGTTGTTAGGCTCTAAGCCTGGTTGGCTTTTGTTTTCCGTCATGATTGTTATCAGACTCTTGTTAGAGATAGAAATTTTCGGTAGCTAGTTTCGCGTTTTGTTTGCCCTTCTGCCATTGTGTGTGTGTGTGTGTGTGTGTGTGTGTTGTCGTGTGTGACTATGTGTTTTTGTATGTGTGTGTGTGTGTTTTGTGCTTGTATTACCTTGTAAACAAAACCCTCATCATTATCATCATCTTCCTGTGGTAGGTAAGACTTGACTTGACTTTTGTTTAACATTAAACCAGCTGTAAAGCGATCTTTGTCATGCACATACAACACACACATCATACACACACAGACACACAATTACCCACTTACATGTCCTTAAGCTTAAGCTTTGTCTTTAAGAAGCAGAAATTTGCATCTGCCATTTAATTTACCAGAAATTTGATATCCCAAATGTTAGGTAAAATATTTGACACTTTATTTGCTTGGAAACAAATTTTAATTATGCAACAATGAAAGGGCAGAACAGATGAAAATATTTCTATCTATTTTCTATAGAATTCAGTTTGCTAATTAATGCACAATGAACGGTTTCTTCAGAGGCCACCAACGGTTTTGAATTTTATAAATATGCCAGGACAATAGATGATTTTGTTTCCAATAGCAGCTTTCAGATTGTAATGCTAATTAACATCTGTCTGTATAAACAGGCAACACGCTCTGAAAGGATCTGAAATTAGATTGCAGAATAAATTAATAATCTGATATTTATTGATATATGTATATACATAGTATGTGATCGACTAGGTAACTGAGCATCCTATTTAGTGCGGATTGCATTGTGTTTGTGTTACCTCCTTTTGTAACGCAGACAATGAAATATGCAATGATGAAATGGCTTTGTTTTTTGGTGTAATAGGTAGAGAACAGGCTTGCAATGGCAGCTTCAGGGTATGAAATGAAATGTCTTCTTATTTTAATTTCCAACATTTAGTTTTTGTAATTCAACAATTGCAAGGGTATAGTCTGTCTTTTGAAGAATCTTCAGTGGAACTCCCGTTTTATACGTATCTTCTCCTATTATACATAACTTTACCTTTATACAAAAGCTGCTGGTTTGACAAATTAAACAACTTTATTTAAAAACTAAAAAAAACTATGAAAATAATTCAAGAATCATGAAAAAGTGGAACTGTCATTAAGCTGGTGTGGAAATCGGAATATGAGTTCTAAGAGCAAATTTAAGTCAAGCTCTAGTTGGAAGAAGAAACAATAGTTCGCCATCACTCCAAATCGTCTATTGAACATTGACATTAACAACTTTGTTATTTAGTTTTATCGATAGGCTATATTTGATAACAGTTATGAATAGGGCTTCCAAGGAGAAGAAATAATTAACCCGATCTTCATTTATTGAATTCACAATCTGAACTGACTTTTGTTTTTAAAATATTTGTTAGAAAAGGTCTTCGATTCTAAAGGTCACATATTTGGTGGTGGAAATTTGATTCTAAATGCATGCATCAATCCGGGAACCCGGATGCGTTCGTGTTAGATCTATTTATATTCCAAGCCTGCGATCCTTAAATGCCTAGCTGAACTACATATATTCACGTCACGTACGCTAGGCAGGATTCGAATTAAATTTCAATTTATTTATTCTTTTAAACGTGTTTATTTTATGTCGTTTTAATAATTACGTTGTTTAATCTTAAACGGTTACTTAAAACGCTTCAATTTATTTATTGACTTTTATATTTTTACGTTTTACTTTATATTTACACCTTTTCCTTGATTTATATTGTACATGAATTCTTCAACTTCAAAATTTAATTTATTTTGGTCGATTACGATTAATGAAATGCTGTTTCGAAACTAATAAGCTTTGATCGGAGATTTCTTCAAAATGCAGCACAATTTCAATGTAATACAATTGGTCTACAATTGGTGGTTTGTAAAGTATATACTTTTCCGACCCCATAAAGTAAATTTATATATTTTTGATTTGCATCAATAGCCGAGTCGATCTAACCATGTCCGCCTGTCTGTTTATTCTTTCTTGTTATACGTTAAATTTGAAGCTACGAAGCGACGTTGATACTTGGTAGTTAGGTTTCTTAAACGTTTGATTGGTACTTGGCACATCTAATTTTATAGCCAGACTGCACTTGCTGACCAAATTTAGCCGAAATCGGACAATAAATATCGAAGATTTATGTCTATCCGTTTTGCACTGGCTGACAAGAGTGAGCGAGATAGCATACTTTCGCGGTTGCGCCAGGTTAAAGGGAGTTTTTGTATTCAATTGATTGTGAGTTCAAGGGCGTTCGACATTATTTAGATGTACCATAACAGGGTATTCTCAATGTCGGTATGGATGACTTGCTTGCTTTATTTTAGTTGTTTCCAGAACTGCAAGGGTATATAAACTTTTTTGATATATTATTACTCTTTTATGTTCTTTGGTAATTTTTTTCGATTTCTTATTTCGCTTAAGTCGCGTTTTTCAGTAACTTATCTATCGGGGAAATGATGGAGAATTGTACTTTTAATTTCATTTTGATCTCATTTCTCAATAGATAGTATATTTCTGATGTTTTTCTTGCAATTATTACAACAACATAAATTTGTTTCTTTGACACTTAAGATTAATTGTAATTGAAATGAACCTTTTGCTGAGTGTAGATAATGATTGTGTACGCCCTTTACGGATATTTCATATAATCCTTTTCAATCTCGATGCTTGGCCAACGCATTCCAATGTTCATTTTGTAAATTGAAATATGAAACCAAAAATGCAATTTGTATAAATAATTATGCCTGGCCGCAGTCCTGAAATATTCCATCAACAATTCATGTAATTCATAAACACAAAGCCGATGGTATTTGGCCAGCCTCCCGCCAAAGGCCCCCTTCTCCCTCTCACGCTTACACATATGTAAGTACGTATGTATGTATGTATATGTTTGTTGATATGTGTGTGTGTGTGTTTATCTGCGGGTGTGTGAGCAGGGAAGCATATTAAACTTTAGTTATTTATATTAAAATTTTGCTTTATTGATGTGGTTTATACATATATTTTGACCTTTTTTATGAGGTTTAGTTTTTCATTTTAACGTTTTCTGTTTTCGTTTTTTATTTGGTTTGTTGTGTGTGTGTGTGTGTGTGTGTGTGTGTGAGTGTGTGTTTTTTTTTTTAACCAAGCTGTTACACATATCCAACTGTATATGCAGTGGCTCATTTTACCCACATTCGACCGAAAGCACCCACCCGACCCCAGTTGAATTTCTTTCGTAACACTCATCCACACACACACACACACAGACACACAAACATATTTCGCTTAACTTGACCTTTTTTTGGTGTATTGCTGTTGCTGTTGTTGTTGCTGTTGCTTTTGCTTTTGGTAGTGGGCTCTTTTGGCATGTGTTTGGCAATTTCCTGGCTACGAACGAGTTGACCGCAAAAAAGCTAAGCCAAAAAGCAAATACAAAGCAATGAGCAAATAAAAACCAAACCCAAGCAATCAACAAATACATTTCAACAGCACCTTATAAAAGTATTTGAACCTTATGCTGACCAAATTTTATCGCATTTGACACACACACAGAGAGAGAGAGATTGAGAGGGGAGAGTGTGCAGAGAATGAAAGAGGACGAACAAACGATAGTGGAGGAGGGAATGGCATTGATTTTGGCTTTTATTAGCTGCACAACAAGATGGCCAGCAACTGAAAGCAGCAGCAGCAACTCTATGAGAATGAGTTTCGATGAGATGAAGGGAGAGCGGTGGGGGGCACTCAAGGCAGTGTCTCGCTTGACTTCACTTCATCGATGTGGGTTCTCCGCACTTCAACTGCAATTGCCGTAATCCATTGGCTGGTGGCGTGGGATCACGTCCATCCATGTTAGCCGAGAGTATATCTTTTTAAAACATTGTTAAAGTTTTGCCATAGTTTTTCAGCTGCTGATTGGCAACCCTTACGGCCCCCACCTCTCCCATTTTTCAAACCCTTGTATGCCTCATGCTACCGATTAACTGAAAGGGTATATTAGTTTTGTGAATAACGAAAAAATACTTAATGAAAGCGCATGAGAATGTAATTGATTAAATTGATAGACTTCAAGCTGATTTTCTTTACTTTACTTGACATCATTTTAATAATTTTGTACTTTTAATGATTTCAATTTATTGACAATCAAAGATAATTAGGTTTCTTATTGATTTTATCTTATTCGCTATTCGAAAGTCTACAATTTCTTTAAGAGATCCAGGAAGAGCAATCAGCGTAGTAATCCGGGAGTTCATTTATGAAATTGATTTAGTTACTTATTTTGTGAAAGGTTTCTCAATATATTAATAAGATTTTTTATTTAACCATAAACTTGATAAATTCAACAAACATATAAGCAAGTAAAGAAAGAAAGATGGAGGTAATTTAATCCAAGAAGGTTTTGAAATGAGTTCTATTTTACTTCTAACTAACTTGTTATATGGTTAAGAGTAAAGGTAGGACAAAAAAGGAGGTTTTTTCAAAAAAACAAAATACACATTTATTTTGTTTTTAGTTTAGTTTAAAGTTTTAATATTATTTTAATATAAGGCGATTTAGTTTTCTTTTTAAGGTCCTTACATATGTTGAAAGGTCAGTTTAATAAGCTAACACCTCATAAAAACTCTTCAATGATACATGATTCATTTAAGTAACCATTTAGTTATGAAAGAGACAGCTTCATTCTGAAGTTAAAGTATTAGATAACATTTAAAAAAGTTCTTGAGCAGCTTTTTGCAAAAACTTTAGCAAAAAAAAGGAATTCTTTGTATTGAAAAATATTTTTCACTAAACAATAACTGCAAGAACTTTAAATCTTGTTATAATAATGCTGGTTGGTTTCCAAAAAATGGTATCCAATCAAATTTTCAAAAACTAACTGCCAAGTCAAACACAAATCAAAGTTAAAGTTTAGTACAAAATCCAGTTTCATTCATCCGATTTCTGCTTAATTTACATTTTTTCTTCATACAAAATCAAAGATAAACAAAAGTGAAGAGAAAAAATATATTGCCAATACACTTTTATTCATGTTGTTTGTATTTATACTACCAAAAAAGGGCCATAAATATGATATGATAAGAGTTTGCAATATTGTACTTTCTCTTCATGGTAATTTCTCTCTCTTTTCGGCTGCTTTCATTTCAATCTATCTTGATTTACACAAATCCTAGAAAAGGTATCAAATAATCCAGCTTTTGCACTTCTAGCATTATATTCTATGCTTGTGCTCTGTCGTCTTTTTTATTGAATTCGAGTTCAATTTGTTTTTATTGATTTGCCATTTTGCACTGCACGCCTCCCCCCTGCACACTCCGCCACCCCCTTCGGAGAGATGTGACGGAAATTGTCAATGTTTTACAATAGTTGCTTCTCGCTTCGCGCAAGCTACATCATCATGGGTTTTTGAGTTTTATGTGCACTTGATAAAATTTCAATAGTTGAAATCCCACACGCTTTCCAGTCCTGTTCCCCCACCCCACCCCTTTGGCATGTACCCCCTTCGCATTGGCATTTGACGTTGTCGTTGTCGTTACTTTGACTCCCTGTGTTTTTTTTTCTGTCTGTTGTTTTACACTCGCATTGCCTTTTGGGTTTGGCCTTTAGTTTTATGTGATATTAAAATTGATAGCAAATCGCTGCTGCAACGCATTTCAAGTGCTCACTTATTTCCTCTTTTTTTTTTTGGCTTCCTCTTTTCCTTTTTAGGCAAATCCCTGGACTAGCCAGAGAAAGGAAAGAGAAAGCGCTCAGGATCGTGTCGGCTTTTAGTTTATTTTTTATATGTATGGATGTGCACTATATATATTTGTATATGTATATGTATATCTTTTGTTCTTTATGGCAAATTGATTTTCATGTGAATTTCAATAAAGCCAATTTCATATTGCGCATACGCACTATTGGATGACAAAATGCGGATGGCTAAAAAGCTGGTATGCTTTCTGTTTCTGCTTCTTTCCTCTGACATTATTAGAAAAATTTTAATAATCTGAAACAGAATACGAGCAACTACACACACACACACTCACACACAGTTATGGTATGCATCAAAGGGAAAATCATGGCAAAAATATAAAAACTGAACAAAAAAGTAAATAAATTGTAAAGGAAATAGTTAATAATGAAGCAGTTTGAAAGGCGACAGCTGAACGAAACGTCTCTGTAAAAGAGTTAAGAGAGTGGAAATATTATCAATGATAAGAGTCAGTTGAAGCCAAAATAGTTGCCAAACAAGTTTTTTGTAAATGTTGCAAAAGTTAAGAGCTAAGTAAGTTAAAGTTCAAGTTGAAAACTTGTAATATTTATGGAATGCTTACGAAAGGAATAAGTGCAAGAAATCATGTGTGGACTAACTCTATGATTAAGTTTACTTTTATTTTCCTAGTTCAAGCTAAACAAAAAGAAGATCTAATTGCGGTATAATGGATCCCATTTATCTATCTTACAAAGCGGAAACTAATTAATATCTTTTATAAATCTGATCTACTTTAAGTATTGTATTGGAGAATTGTATTTGCCACAGAAAATATCATAAAACTGAAATGATTCTTACTTGAAATTTGTATCTTCTTATGCTTTTAAACTCTGTTAATTTACTTCTCTGCAATTTACTTCTCCTCCACAACTCGGAGTTAAAACCCATTTGGTCGTATGGCTCTGAACTGTGGGGAAACGCAAGCAAGAGCAATATCGAAACCATACAAAGGGCGAAATCTAAGGTTCTCAGAACTATCACGGGAGCACCTTGCTACATCCTGAACAAAAATGTACAGAAAGGCCTACATATTCCTAGCATAATAAGCGAAATAAAGGTACAACAGCTAAAGTACACCGCTAAACAGCAGGCACATCGAAATGCCCTCGCCAAATCATTAACCCGAGCATGCGATAGAACTCGTCTCCAACGAAACGACCTTCCAATACTCTAGCAAATCATTAGGGCCATAGATCAATGGGCCATAGATCAATGCATTCTTCAGATGTTAGGTGACGTATAAAATTGAGATAAAACTAGAAAATTGTTGTTAGTCTTATATACTACATAAGAGATCCCACAAATAAATAAACGTAAAAAAAGATCATAACTAAGCTAAACCAAAGATTTTATTTCGTTTATTTCTATAATTGTCTAAAGATTGATAATAATTCTTAAATTACTTTAAAGTGCATTTGCTTCTGAAATCCCTTAACTAAATCAAAGTTAAACATTTTATTAGCTTCACCCAGTGGAGTCACAAAGCAACTTTCAATTAAATAGCTCGACATGGCCAAGAGATGAGGATAGACCGAGCACTGCCACTACCCCCGCCATCACCTCCTCTACACTACCACTACCCAGTCCCTACAGAATTAGAAACGTCAAACAAAAGAGCCCACGGACCAGGCCATGAATTCATTTAAAAAAAAGGAAAAAAAACGGAAAGCAACAAAAAAACAAAAACGAATAAGAGGGAAAAGTTGTTGCAGTTAGAAAACAAAAGAAACTGCCATTGTGCAATTAAAATTGTATGGCACTGGGGAAAAGGCAGACGCAATGGCAAGAACAGGAGCACAAAATGAGGCTGGAGCAAAGGAGTTCAGCTGCCTGCCGATAAGAGAAATTAAAACAAACAGATGCCCCTGCAACATGCCCCTCCACCGCTCTCTCTCCATCTCGTTCTTTTTCTCATCTTTAGTTTCTCTCTGTCTTTCCTTCATTTGGTGTGTAACTGAACAATCTGTACAATTTCCAAAGTGACACAGTGCAAAGTAAATACGCGCCCGCACCCAAAAGGTTCAATATATATGTCCAGAACGGGAATCAGAATCCAAGTCCTTGAGCATCTACAGCTGGCCATGTTTACGGCATATCATGACAGCTTTCTTTTCCTTTTCTCCTGTTCCCATACATATATACTTTATTTTGTTGTACCCTCCTGTTTTCTGGTTTCTTCCTGTGCTTTAAGTTGTCACAGTTGTTCAAGTTGTCGGGTCCAGTTCAACTTGGTTTTGGTTTCATACATTTTCACCCATCCTTCCTTCGAAAGCTGGCTGCATTTGTCGTCGTCCCCAATGATATCGCATAAGTTTTTCAATTTTGTGCGTTATTAGAAGCGATTAGAGTAAGTTGGTCGCAGACGGAGGGTAAGCACAAACAGCAGCCATAAACACTCGACTCCAATTGGCAGCTGGCTAAATTTGCTGTGAATCTAAAGTTTCCCTTTTTAAAGTATAATATTCCCAAGAATTGCTAAAGTTTTTCCATGAATACGAATGGTTACCGGATTGGCTTGATTAAAAGGTGAAGACTTGTCATATATTCTATACCTTATTTGTTGACAAAGTCAAAAGTAATTCAGTTTTGGTAAATATCTTTGAATGCTGGCAAATATATTGTAAAAGTATTCGATCTTGTTTCTGTAATAGTTAAGAGGGAAGTGTTGATTGCTGAGGTTTAGTAAAGAGTTAGTTTTTTTAATCATTTGATATTTGATTTGAGTAGTTTTTCTAAAAGAAAACTTTGTCGATTGGAAAAATAGCTCTACTTTTATCTACATTTTTGGTTCGAGGTACCTTATGGTCCTTTAAAAAACTTGAGTTACTTCAAGTATTATGCCAGCTGCATTGTTATCGTGGAACTCGTGGACTTTGGCGTTCCTTTTAGCGTTTCGCTTTCATTTCTTTTTTTTTTTTTAATTGCATGTTTATCTCCCTGTTCTGTTTTTCACATTTTGCTTTAGTTTTTTTAGATTTTGCTTGCTTTGTATATGTTTCTTTTCTTTTTATCTTGTGGGTGTTAAGGTAATTGCTTCGATATATGTAGATTCTAATGTATGTAATTTTTTAATTAAAACTAACGCAAAATGGCTATGAGCTGATGAAAATTATGGCCAATTAGGCTAGCCGCAAGCAATGCAAAATGGCTTTGCCAACTAACTAAGTAAGGTCCGAGTATGTAGTAGTAGAGGGTCATGTGTCAACAGGGCAAACTGCTGGCGTTGCACTGGATTGTGGTTCTTCTCTCTCTATGTGTGTGTGTGTGTGTGTAATGAGGCTTAATTTGTAAAATTCCATGGCTTATAATTGGCATCGGGCTGACCGCAAGGCAAAGCAAAGCAACGCAAATCGGTGAACTGGGGCAAGTGCAAAGTGTAATTATGTGGTCACTTGGTCAGGCGTAAAACCCACATGAGTGTGTGTGTATGTGTCTGTGTGTGTGAGATGTATGCGAGTGTGGCTAAAACTTAAACAAAATCCTCTTGGGGTTGGGAAAAAGAACTAAAAAAGAAAACTTCATAATTTAAGCCACACAATTGTGTAGAATTTTCCTTCGCGTTTTATGGCAGGCAATAAAAATAAGTGGCATTATTTTTACACCTCGCTCTCGAACTTACCCAAAAGACCACAAAATGCATACAAAAATTAAGTTTCCAAAAACAACAGCAAAAGAAAATTGCAAAAAGAGTCATGTAGGTAGCTACTGGACGAACTTGGAATACTCTTTAGAGTTGCAAAATACTTTTCTCCTTTAAAATATTGGGAATTGAATTTATTGTTAGTTTTTTTTTATTAACTTTGAGAAATTTGTTTGCAGGGCATTCGTTTCAGTTTCTGTATAATTTCTGGAAAACAGTTGAGGGATCGAATTTACTTTTAAAATCTATATTTCTCGCAATTAGATTCAATAATTTCATTGTCTAGGCACTATAGTATATATCAGTTGTTGTTATATTATCATGTTGTTGATCACTATAAATAGAATTTCATAGTCCTTGGTACATCATTCATTGCCAAGTTTAGGAGTTTTTTAATTGGGGGAATACATCTGATTTCTCTGTAGAATCTTTCTCTTATACAACCATTTTCCCTTCTGCATATTCAATAATAAACTCTATATGCTCCACTTTGATGCCCTACCAATAATTTACAACATGCAACGTGGCTAGTGTCATAGCTAAAGTTTACTTTTTTTCATTTTTATTAGGCAACTTTGTCCTTTTTCGGGGCGAATGCACATTTTCGACGAAAAACTTTTGCCGTTGTCCTTTTTTTTTTCCTCCCCGGTTCTTTGTTGTCGTTGTTGTAATTTTTCGTATTTTGTTTGAAACCATTGTTTCCTTGTAAATGGCTAACACTGGATGGGCATAATCCTGCTGCTGTATGATGGCAGCTGTTTGAGTCAGCAGACTTTAAAACTGCAACAGTTGCAGCATACTCAAACTGCAATTCCTTGGAGAGAGGGCGGTGAGGTCGGGGGTTCAAACTTTTTTCTGTTGTCTTCCAACTTGCTGACAATGTCCCTTAAATGACGATGCTGTTGGCATTATGTAATGGTGCGTATTAGGCATGTAATTGGCATTACAATTTCCGTTTCTAATGAACCTAAATGAACTTTGTAAGTGCCAAAAATACCCACAAATTGAAATGTTTCAGTCTTGATTGGGAGGGGGTGGTAGGTTAGATTGTAGGTTGAGTTATTTGTCTGGATTCTTTGCCAATCAGAGGGAAGTTTTTCCCTGAATTAATTTTAAATATTATCGAAATTGTGTTGAAATTTTACAATCATTTTTTTTTCACTCAGTAGCAGCAACTGGAAATCTTTTATCTCTCTTGGCTCCATTTAACTTAATTTACAGGCAGGCAAAGACCGTAACGTCAAGCTGGCACAGAGCTTTTGTGGCTTCCGGTCCTTCTTGTTCTTCTTCTTTTCCGTCTTTCATCCTTCCAAAGTAATTCTTCTTCTCTGTTGCCATTCTTCTTTTGCACTTACACGAAATGAAAATGCAAGCCGAAAAATGGTAAAAGTAACTGCAATGAGCTGCCGAAAGCCGCGTTGACATTTTCATTTAAATTATGCACATCACTTGAACTTCCTTCGCACACACACACACACTCACACATACAGATACACCACACAAAGCCACACACATACACACACGCGCAGATACTTGGGCAATGGAGTGAAAGCCCAAGACAGTGGCAACAAAGACATAAGATAACCCAAGGTTTCTCCACGTTTCTCCCTTTTATTCCCTTTTCCCAACTTTTTGTCAACGCACATTTTACAGTTATGGCAATGGCAATGGCAACTTTTGCCATCAACACGCCACCTCCCCGTTCCCCTCCGGCATGGGCTCGGCCTGGCATTGTCTGCAGTGCAGATTCAGATAGAGATTCCGGTGCCGCTCGCCGCTGCTGTCGACTAATTAAAACGGAAATCCACAATGGCCCCCTGCCCAGCACTTCCGTTTAAGTAGCATACAAAAAGTTAAAGAAATTTTTTATTTTTTTTTTTTCTGTACCCAGCCCCACTTCCCCCCCCTCCCTTACCCAACTCTAAAGTTTTCTTTTTTTTTATTATTATAATTTCCCTGCCATCAGGAAGAAGCTAAAGAAGAAGAAAACGCTAAAGAACAAGGCAAAGCTCTTGTAAGCACTCGCTAAGCCGTAAAGAACAAAAAGAAAAAACCAAAGAACAAAAAAAAAACGAAATGAACAATTTTTATTTTTATTCTTGTTTCTTTTTTTGTACTTTTTTTTTGTTTTTGTCGCCTGCCCTTTGCGTTCAGTTAGCCAATGGTGTAAAATTAATAAAAATTACCAAAAGGCAACTTGCATTGAGTGGAAAAAGTTTCGACCATAAAGAAATTGTTGTTGTTATAAATCTCAATTAGGCTGTAACTAGAAGAATCATCATTAATTAAACACAAGCCGGAAGTTTGGCCCCTTACGGGATTCATATTCTTGCAAATAAAAACTGTTAAAAATATTTCAATTTTTTTCTGAAAAAAATGGAGGTAAGATTTAATTTGCACCCACGTTATTTGAGACAAAAGCCAATGAATTATAATTTTACTAATATGCTTAATGAAATTCAGTCTACCATTAGAAAACATTGAATACGAATCGGTACAATTAATAGAAAAATATTATTCAAAACAGAATAAAAGCAAAATTTTCGGTTTTAGTTTCTTTTGCGGAAATTCTCAAGATTAATGCCAAAAGCAATTAGTGGCTAACCATGCGAAGTATTTATCGACATTGCAAATGTTAATTAATTTACAGATTTGTGCCCAAAAGAATGCTATCCATATAATAAACACTAGTGGAACCGACAGACGCTGTTCTGTCTTGACTACGAATATTCAATTCAAAATGGCATAATTAACAAATTTATTGGCTTCATCGTTCGAAAATTGATAGTACCAACACAAAAACTGTCATGGTAATCTTTCCTGAAGATTACCGCAAGAGGTCATGCTCATTTTTTTGATAATCAGTTGAACGGTGCAGAAGTTGCTGCTCTGCAGCGCCATTTGGTGGCAAGTGGCGTCAATGAACATATTATACAAACCTTCTCCCTGGAAAAATACATATTTATATACCAATTTTCATAATAATCGGTCCAGTAGCTTTTGAGTTCATTGATGACATACACACAAACATTCATTTTTATATATATAGAGAAACAATTTTATTAAAAAACCAATTGATGTAATTTACAAAATTTTATTCTTTCATTGAAACACTCTTCATAACAATAATTGACACAACAATAAAAGAACTAGTAAACTCGGTCAGTTAACGCTAAAGGCGATAAGCAAAGAAAACATTCGTTATATAATTTTTAATTTTTAATTCTTTTTTATTTTTACTTTTTCTCATTATTTAAAAAATAAGTATTATGATATTGCTGACAAAAACTATAAATTCTTCTAAAAAAGGTTAAGGGGTTAGGGGTAGTAAGAATTTTGAAAAAATCAACTATGCACAAAGACCTTTTTTGAGAAGGGGTCAAAACAAACAACATCAAATATTAATGCTGCATTATTACTTTTTTGAAAAAATAATTTTTACTACAAAAAAAATTTTATTGAAAATTGTCAATTTTTTACGGCTCTGACTACCCCTAACCCATTAAAGGTGCAAAAAATCATTTTCTTAAATTAATTTTCTGAGGATTAACGAAATTTCAAAGAAAAAATATCATACTTTTTGATAAAAGTTACAAAAAAATATTTAAATTCCTTTTACCTTCCCAATGTTTGCTTTCCATCCGAATTCCTCATGGAAAATTACTCCTTCACCAAATTTTTTCCTTTTTTCGAGTTTTAAAATATAACTTAAATTAAGTTAATTATATTTTTAGTAAGTAAATTAATAAAAAATAAACATATTTATTATTTTGTTAAAATTAAAGTTTTAAATGCATTTCAGCATTTTTTTTTAAATTTAAATGTTTAAGACATGAACTTTGTTAGTCTTGTTTGTTAAACTGTTGTATAGCTACAAAATGGCATTGAAACTTAGTTTAGAAAGTCTAACAACAACAACAAAAAACTCATTAAATCAAAAAAAATATATATATATCCCTAAATATACATAATTTGAACTGTAAGCAGAATCCATCCGCAGTTAGTTGTCTTCGATTTCAGTCCCAAAAGGATATCTTTGGTTTATTGCTAAACAGAATTCCAATTTTCACCTTTAGCCTTGTTCACCAAAGTTCAATCGTTACTTTCTAGCTGGAGGTTGTCCGTATTCCGGTAATGATTCGGTAACCATTGTTGGTCTTATCGTTGAAATTTTTTTGCACTCATTTGGTTGCATTGTCTGTTGTCATAATTAGACTCGAGTTTTTTAAGGTTATTGTTTTTATGCGTGCTACATATCTCTATTATGTTCTCTGGTTAAATGCCCTCAGGATTACCATTTACACACACCCACACAAGCACACCCACACACACACGTGCCAGATATGACTAATGTATGCACATTATGTTGGCGAGCGGTTAAAGATAATGAGAGAGTACCCTGTGGCTAAATATGAGCGAGTCCTGCCATGTAACCGAATCATGGATATAAACTGTTCTGGACCAACACGTTGGGGATGAAAATGGGAATACCAAAAATGCATTGTTTGGTTTTAACACTAAAAACCCTTTGGGCTACCTAGGTGAAAGAGAAAAGAACCGAGAGATGTGGGGGGAAAAGGATAAAATTGTTTGTTTTATTTTAATTGAACTGCCAGAAATGGAAACTAAAAAGTCTTTAAAATTTTATTACAATTTCACTTGAATGGTCAATGGAATTTATTTAATTTGTTTCATATTCTTTTACTTTTATGTTTACAAATCGAAATTTATTAAGTCAGTAGCACATGCAAGCAAGAATTCTAATTAGTTTGGTAAAATTGTTCAGCCATAAGGCCTCGAGTATACTCGAGAATGTGGCAATAAAATATGCTCAAGCTGCTGCTGTTGCTGCTACTGCAACACACCTGCCACTTCATGTGTAAAAGTGCTGCATTCAATAAAAGAACCCACTTGGCCTGTGATGTTGATAATATAAATTGCCAATTTGGGCCAAAAACATTAAGATCCGGCAAGGCAAGCCAGGTTAGAGGGAAGTAAGAAGGAAAAAAGGAATTTTCTTTTTTTTTATTTGCAAATTGCCGCAAAGTAATTTTTGAAGTAGAGACACAGGAAAAGAGTAAGAGTGTATGCACAGGTGTTCATCGTTCCAGTGCGTAACAAATATGCACTTTATGCAGTTGTCGTCGTCGTTGGCGTTGCCTTTCTAACAAAGTTAAGAAGGAGCTGCAGCAGCAGCAGCTGCTGGTAGCAAATTACACATACGCCATGTTGCTGGCAATCATTTATACAGCATCAGCAACAACAAAACATGTCCAAATAAAATAATCTGCATCTTAAAGCCAGCAGCAACAGGCAAATGCTTTCGACACTTTATAGTCCATTACAGTAGCGGATTTACAAGATGGAAAATGGATTTCTGGTTTTATACTGAAATTGGCAATGCTAAGCATAATCTACTGTGATTATTGAAAATAGTTCATTGAAAAGACTTCAAAAATAATTGCTAAAAAAGAATAATAAGCAATTGTTTATGCATTCTATATTGTTTAAGTAAACTGTTTCAGTGGGGAAACCTGTTTAGATCGATCAGAAAATCGATTTTTTTTTTGTATATAACTACTCAAGAACATGAAGTAAACATTTTAAATTAATTCGCATTATTTCCGATGTTATAAGGACTTAGTGACCGCTCGACAGTTCAGTGTAGTAGCGCTCATTTTAGTTTTGTTGATTTCGGGAAAAAATTGCAATTTCAGGAATTCCCACCAACAAGTCACGCGGATGGCGATCGTCCATGGATAGCACGTTCTAACCCCACTATTTTCGGCGGAAAAAGTTTGAAAAAAATTTAAAAATGTGTTCATAGACTTCTGATTATTCCTTCTTGGTTAAAAAAATTATCTAAAAATACCGAAATCTCGGCCTCCAAAGCGGGTTCTCCCCTTAAAGAACCATAGAAAGAAAAGTTAATGAGATACACTAATTTTCCTTTATTAATCCATTTCACTTTGTTTAATATTTCCATTCCATATTCATAAGGAGTGTTTGTCTTTTCAGACTATTGGATTAGGAATAAATTGAATAAAGTTTACAATAAAATTATTAAAAGTTATACAAAATCTGATATGATTCAAAAACATATCTTTGAATGGAAAAGGATCTGTTGATGTGAATTATCGATCTAATTAAAATGATCTTTTATATTAAATACACTTTTTCAGAAGCGACAAAAGGTTAGCGGACAGATCATATTTCAATAATCTTTTGATAATATTTTATGTTAAAAGTCCATCTCTTGTACATCCCTTAATCCGCTCCTGGTGTGAATATATTGGCAAAATTTCACTTATTGCATAATTCTGACTGGAAAGTGCCAGCGCGTCTGGCGTTGGCATAATGAATGAGCAAGCCAGGAGTCAGCCAACTAGCAAGCCAGTAAGCTGCTCCAACCAAGGATTTCATTGATTCATGGCTCTCCTTCCTCTTTCTCTACCCTGTAACAAAAACATTAAACGGGGTATATTAGATGACCAGTGCAAGGCTAATCAGAACATAATTGGCAAATTAGCAGAGTATAAAATTATTTGTTTGCAAAAAATTTCGTGGGCTTAATGTTATGATAGGGAATCATCTATATAGGGTATCCAAATGTCGGCTACGTTTCATGCAAATAGTATTTCTTCGTATTTTTGGTTGCCATGTGGAATGCAAACTGAATATGCAGATAATTTTTCACTTGACATCATCGATGTGAAATTGATGAAATTTTTCAATTTTCCCTCTACCCATGTGAATTAAAGAATATGCAATTTGCTTGTCAAATAAAAAATAATATAAGAAAAATGCTAAAAAAAAAATAAAAAATCTTGCTCTTGTCGCTTTCAAATGATTTTTAGAAATTTAAATTTAGAAATTAATTGAAATTGTGA
Source organism: Drosophila austrosaltans (assembly GCA_035045865.1). NCBI lineage: Eukaryota > Metazoa > Arthropoda > Insecta > Diptera > Drosophilidae > Drosophila > Drosophila austrosaltans. The sequence goes on from JAWNOQ010000200.1 coordinate 9,626,133, forward strand.
TTGATGGATCTAGACAGCTGTGTAAAATTTTGATTTGGATTATTGGTGTCTTTATTCATTAAAGATCAGAGTGACCATATAAAAAGTACATGTGCCTCAATTACTAAAGATGTTATAGAGTAGTTCCATCGGGTCAATAAACAAGACAATTTGAAAACTCTTTCTATTAGTCTTAAAGAACTTACCACAGAGTCAAGATTAATTTAAACGAAGTTAAACATTTTCAGAGTGCTTATTCTCAATAAGTTTATAACATAACACGATAGCCTTATGTTTTTATTGAAAACTACTCGCCTTGTTTAGAATAGATACATATATTTCATTTCAATTAAATTTCCACGTTCTGTCGCTTGTTGGAAAATCTCTTAACCGCATTTTGACATAGGCACGTTTCTTTTGCCGTCATGTCTTTCTGCTGATGCAGCATCAAAATGGCAAGCAAAAAACAAAAAAAAAAAAAATGAGAGGAAAACAAATAAAATTGAAAATTCAACGTCAGGTTTTCCTGTGTCGTCTGTCTCTCTCTCTCTCTCTCTTTCTATGTGCCGCAAAAATCAACATCATGGATGAAGTCAAGGCCTGGGCGCCTAAGCTTATGCAATGCACGCAAATGCCAAATGTCAAATGATGTTCTTTTTAGCCCTCCCCCCTCACGTACACGTTCTGCCTAACTCTCTTTAGCTATATAAAATGCGGTTGCCTATTTAATGTCCAACCAGCAGTTGGCCGTTACCAACTACCAGCAACCAGTTACTAGCTACTGACTGTCGTTGAAAATATTGTCAAGGTGTCAGTAGTAAAGTTAATTTCCCTGGCCTTTGCCCAATAGTTTCTCTCTACCTAGCGGCTCTCCTCTCCTCTACTCTTACTCTTACTCGCACTCCCACACCCACTTGATTCATTCATTCGACTGCTGCGGTTGTGGCTGTAAAAGAGCTGGGCAAAGTCAACCAGTCAGTCCAGGATCAGGCTGGAGAGGATAAGAGGTTTGTTGGTTATTGCTGCAGTTGGTTGTTGCTGATGGCGGCGGCAGAAGGAACTAGAGGAGTGTCGTGTGTCACCGCAAAATGAGTCTCATTGGAAATGAATGTTCAACCTGGTTTCTCCTCCATTACCCTTTTCCCCTACTTTTGATACCATTTTACAATCTCTCGCCCTCTCTCTCTCTCTTTTTCTCTGTATCTTGTTGTTGGCTAGAGCATAAAAGCATTTTGGTTTCGTTTCGGTTTTCATGTGCGTATGTGTGTGTGTTTGGCACAAGTGCGTATGTGTCTCTGTGTGTGTGGATAGCAGCGTTTTAGCTTTTGACAATATGGTTTAATAAAGCAATTGACAAAAATTGGTGATATGCACTTTATTTTTCTCGGGCTTTCCCTCCTCTCTTGTTTTTTTTATGTTCTTCTTGCGGTTTTCTCGAGACTTTTCAATTTTTATGCAAATTTCTTATAATTAAATATGAGAAAAGCACCAAACAACAAAAAAAAAAATAAAAACCGAAGAAAAGCAAAAAAAAAAATTCAGCGAAATGTGTTGGCTGGAGAATGCAGAAAAAAGGCGACCAAGAAAAATGCCAAGAAAATGCTAACAGCAATGTGTAAGAGTTTTCTTTTCCAAAAACGACTTTCCGATACCTTAGAAATAAATTAAAACTATATTGAGAGATAAATAACATGATTCATGGATTCCTATAGCCTTTTGTGGGGGGGAAAGTTTCTGGCGAATTTTGTTCAATTCAGAATTTGTCAGCTCTCATACAAAGAGGAAAATCATTCAACTAGTCTTAAACAAAGTGTTTTCAGTTCACATTACTGATAATATCTGCAATACCCTCTAAATGGAAATGCATATCATTTGATGAAACTGCAGCAAAGCTCTAGGCAACTTGCTTCGCCGAGTAGCATAGCTGCTTCTGTTGTGGTTACCAAGGCCCAAGACGTCAATGAAGTTGCCCTTCTCATTATTCTACCTCTCGCTTTTACTCCATCTCTTTCTTACTCTCTCTCTCTCTCTCTCTGGTGTTACAGCAATCACTTCAAGTAGCGGCAGTGCAGTATAAAAGCCAAAAACATTAAGTGGGCGTGGCTGTGGTGTTGGCATAACTTTCAAAAACTAATTAAGCCAACTTAAGTGAAGAGTAGCTGTAGCAGCAGCAGCAGCTTGGCGCTCGGTTACTTTGCTATTGCTCGGCAATGGCTATGGCCTACCAGGCATTTCAATCAAGAGATGCCACAAGAGAGGACTACCCAAGAAAGAAGAGAAAACAAAAAAAAAAAGAAATTGAAAAAAAAGAATTTGTTAAACAGCTGCCCAAGAATGCCAAGCAGCAGGCCAAGAAGCACCAAGGAACCACAAAAATAAAATGCATAAACACTGCAAGAAATTTATGAAATGTAAGCATCGAGTCGTTTTAACGTCCGTCTATTTGAGATCGTATCTCTTTCTTATGTTATATGTTTGAATTCCCGATTTTAAGAAACTCTTACTAATAACCAATATAAAGAATAAAATAAAATTGTACTGTCTATACATTTTATATGCTCCTGATAATAAGAAGTTATTTTTTAGGGCCTATCGACAGCTTTCTTTGGAATTTAAAAAGTGTTTCCAGTTGAGAATAAGATAGATTTAAAAATAAAATCAAAAATTTATTTGATATCATATTAAAAGCTTTTAAGCAATTTGTTTTCGAATTTGAAATAATTTTCAGACAAGTTTAAAATAGTTTTCAATTCCAAAATAAAAAACATTCTCATATCAAGTGAAAACTTTTTCAATAAAAAAGAAAAGAAATGTGAGCAGATCTGTTTTGTTTTTATTCTTGCTGATCTATACTTGAAATTCTGAAAACTCTTTTTCAAATTTTATAACATTGGCACTAAAAGTTATCAGTACATCTCAAAATCTCACCTGTTTGTCTTGATCTTTCAGAATGTTCACTTTTTCATGTTTCATGTTAGTTTCTTTTAAGTGACGACGCCAGCGTCACTATAGACTATAATTTTTTTAAACATCTTTCCATTTAGTGCAAAAAACGGGTCTTACTCATATGTCTAAGTAAAAAGAAGAATTTTTGAAAATAAGCTTCGAAATGATTGGAGTTTCTTTTTATACGAGTTTGGATGAAGAACTTCTTTATTTTTTCATTAACTAAATAGTCATGGAATTTATACAGTAACAAAATTAGCATCTTAATAACACAAGCATAACGATCATTTCCAAGTTTAGTAAAAGATCCCTTGAAAACAAATCAGGAGAGATATATGTATGTACATATATGTATATACTATTATTGCACAAATTACCGAAAATCCTGGCATAATTGAGTTTTCTGTTTCCATACCCCATGATAAATAACAATATAATCACTAGGGTGATTGCTTCTCTATTATATAGTATGAACTAGTTCAAATTTTTACTCTGATATTTTTAGAGTGTACCTATAATTTTCATGAAATCGAAATTGGTATATCAAAATTATGAAATAATATTGTGAGTTCGTTTCATTTGGGATCGCTTCATGCTGTCAATTGGATGGTTTTATTGTCTGTACAAGTATTCCAGGGGCTTTTGGTTTGCTGGTGGGCTGCATTTGTTGGTGTTGATTTAGGTTCACTTTAGCGTAAAATGAATGTCCCACTTCAAATAAAAGTCGCACGCTGTAAATCACACAGAGAGCTTGGAGATGCTTGGAGATGTTTGGATGCAGAAGCATCGGGGCAGGGCAGGAGGAGCGAGCGGTGGCAAGTGCGACGGAGCGTTGCCTCTATTTGTGTTTGTGACACTTTTTAGGAGCGCAAGGGGCAAGGAACAGAAGCACTTGAATGCGCCGCATGAAACTGGCTTGCACTTGAGTGGCAAGTTGAGGATGTGGTTGGAAGAAGATGTGAATGGGATGGAAAACCCAAAAAATGCCCTAAAGCAACGGACGATGTCGTTGACGATGACGTTGGGATGATGACAAGGACAACAATGTCCGACTGCGACTCGTCCTTGTCTACTGTTCTCATGCCACGACTGTCTTTTTTTTCTCTCCCCCTCTCTCTCTCTCTGTTCGGGAGGTGTGGCTAGGGGAGATGGAGGAGAACCACCGGAAGTGGCCTGCCGCAAAAGTGTCAGCGTCCAACACACTTCATAATTTCTTGTCACCAGCATCCACCAAGCAAGGAGCAACGAGCAAGCTAGCAAGGAGATTCGTGAGTCTTGCTCCTAAATGACACTTTATAATTGTGCGCCTCGGTGCAAAAGTTTAACAATAAATTGAAAAGTTTTCACAGTTTTCTACTGCTGCTGTTGCCCCTCCTTCTGCTGATGCTAAAGTCAAGGCGTTTCTTATTATCCTTTTTGGGCTTTCGCCTCCTGCTGAGTGCCTGTGTGTGTGTGTGTGTGTACTTGAGTTTGCTTTGCTTTTTGTCCTGTGAGTTTTAAATGTGCATTTTACAAATGTTACTTGTGGTCTTAAACCTCTGCTCAGTTCTCCGATACTCCTTCGCCTATCCTTGCGCTATCGTTCCCCTTCCTGCCCGCTTTTAGTGCCTCCAGCAGCAACAACTTGGGCTAAAGTTTTTGTTTTAACTTCTAGTTTTTGTAGATCTTATTGTTGTTGTTGTTGTTATTATTATTGTTGTTTGGTATTGCTAGTGGGATTATTAAAGCCAGCAACTTGAAGTTTTTGAATTGCCTCAAAGGCCATGCTAACGAGTTGGCCATGGTAAACGAACAAAATGAAAACTGCTTTGCTTTTTAGCCAAAAAGTTGCACATTTACTTCTTCTAACGATAAAATAATTTGCAAAAATAAATAAAATAAAAAATAAAAAAAAACTCTTTGACAACTACAAGTGTGTGTGTGTGTGTGTGTGAATGTACGTAGAAGAACGGAAGAAGAACATTTTTGGTCAACTAAAATAAATTTGGAAAATGACTTTACAATAAGACTGATGATGTCTAATTTGTACAACAACTAAAGAGAAAGAGAAAAGAATAGAAAACGAGAGAGAGAGAGAGAGAGAGAAGGAGAGGTATAAGTTGTGTCCACTGAGTGAATCTATTCCATGTGTTATTTCCTTTTAAATTTTTGCTCAACTTTTAGCAGTTTCCTTTTTTAACTTCTTCTATTTGTTTCCATCGTTACATTGAAATAATTTCAACACGGTAAAGCATCAATGCACATTGCTTAACTTTTAGTTTAGTTTGATCAAAAGAATATATAGAGTAAGAAGGAAATATATTTCTTCCCTTATAAAACTTTCCTGTCCACGATAAGTTTCCAGCGCCATGCGACTTGTTCAACGCTTGAACTACTTGAGAATTACAACTGAACTAAACACAAAAAACTCATTTAGTCCAGTATTCCTCAACATCTGCAATGAGCGAATTCACTTTACGACATTTTCAAACAAGGATTTAGTATTATATAGAACAATCTTTTAATTAATATTCTTCTATATTCAGTTCTTTTCTAATTAACTAACGATATTTTGTCTCCTTTTCTGATCTGTTTTGCCTTTAAAGCCAAATGACTGCTCTAGTGTACCATTGAATTTCTAATAGAATAAAATTAATAATAAAATTGTTATTCATTTCAACAAAAATCAATAGAAAACAAAAAGAGTTCATTAATATCCTGATGCAGTCTACCTGAAATATTTGCTTTAACAACATTATTAACATCAATTAAAAGTGAATAAATTTTGGGATATTATTAATACATAAATATGTAAATTTAAATTGTGTTAAATGTTGATGCATAAATTGGAAAATTGTTCGCCAAACGGGGCAAAAAATAATATAAAAATAAAAGAAGAAAATGTTTAACGCCATTTATATTTATGAGACTGAGTGCTGGGAAGCATATTTCATGGCAACTGAACTGATAGATACAATGCATTTTGTAGTGCCAACTCAGCTCACTCTCACTCTATGCTCCTCCCCTCGCCCCGTTCTCCTTTCTCTCTTTATGGATGTCCCATTGCTTTTTTGCCAGCAAACCTCTGGGGGTGGGGGGAGGTGAGTTGAAGTTGCATTTGATGTGGGCCTGTCAATGCCAAACCAACAAAAGCGAGGGAGAAGCCAAAAGAAAAATGCTGAAAAATGTACAGAGGCTTCGATGGCTGAGGCAAAAACGAGCGGATAAATTTATATTCAACCACACACACACACACACATACATATAGATATTCACACAGATACACAGACATACATATACCTACAAACGTAAGCTCACATAAAGCACTCAGAGAGCAGAACGGGCCTGCATTTAACAATTTATCTGCAGCTGTCAAAATTAAAACCCCATACGGCCATGGCCAGAACCAGCAGCGGACCAGTACCACCATCACCAGCAGCAGCAGCAGCAGCAGGCACCAGAGATGCAGCCAGCCACGACGAGTCAATACCCGTGGCAGTCCAGGACATAACCCAGTCGCAAGTCAGCTGCAGGCGGCATGGATTTGAACCAAACAACAACAAAAAAGAATAAAAAAGAGAAGGATAAGAAGAGAGAGGAAAAAAATGGTGAAGAGTGGAGAAAAAAAACGGCAGGAGAAGCAGAATAAGAAGCAAGAAAAGTGCAGCACAGCCCAAGGGGGTCACACAATAATGCCGGTCACAGGATAAGCAACCAGAAGCAAGAGTATTGTAGGAGCAGGAGACGGCAGCGGCAGCGGCAGCCAGAACGGACTGAACGACAGACAGGACAGTCAATAGTGCTGGCTGACTGTAAAAAACGGAAATGGGGCAATCATAAATTTACACAGATATGCAAGTGCCTCGACCGTGTGTCTCTTTGTTTGTGTGTGTGTGTGTTTGTGTTTGTGTGTGTAGGTGCCCCTAACCCACACCACACAACCATCTACAACAGCAGCAACATCAAACAAACCAAACAGAACACGAAGTGGGCAAAAAAATACAGCGACCCGAAAAGCAAATCTCATTGAAGTGAGACTGTGATTCAAAAATTGAGATGATCACGTGATATTTCATATAAATTACTTTGTAATATTCAATATTGATTCATAAGATTGATTTATGTGAGCATTCAAAGGTTGAATTTATGTTACAACAAACTAAATTAAAGCTTTGCTTTCGCTTACAATTCATGGTAATAAGGTAAAGTTAAAGAATACTTCAGAATCAGACGACAGTCCTAGTGGCTATAGCTGTCCCCCCATAACAATAATATAAAGAATACTTTTTTTATTGTTGATTTTCTGTGTATTTTTTATAAAGTTTTTTTAATTTTATTGTATGTTCTGACTAATCTATTGTCGAAACGTGTTAAGTTAATCCGAAAAATATTTTTAAAAATATACCTCTATTTTTTTAAGGAAACGTCATCTATGAGTTTATATCTCGAAAACCGCTTCATGATTTTATCTTTTCAAAGAAATTGAAAACTAAAAATGATTTTTGATCTGGCTATGAAAAAAACTAACTTTTTTTTACGATTAATTTTAAATGAATCTCCAAGAATCGGTTTTGGTCTTATTTTGTTATTATGCTTGTATATTATTCCTTTTTTAAAACAAAATTATTTACTAGAAAAAAATATTAAACTATATTGTCAGCAAGAGTTTATGACGCTAGAAAGTCGCCCCCGCAGACAATGATTATACCCTGTAGAATCTAGTTATACGAAATAAAATTAAATCGCCATCAATTTAATGCAAAATTCTTCACATGTTATATCGCCCTTGGCCTTTTTAGATCAAAACGGCATTTCAGTACAAGAACATCTGATTTCGACTAAATATTATGAGGTGTTCCAAATAAGAATGCGATTTCTTTAAAACTGATCTGGTATGTTGCTTTTTTTAAATTTTGAGGAAGAAAGTGGGCTTGAAACAAAATTGATCTGAGTAGAAGTTAAAAGGATGTTTACAAATGGATAGGCGGACAGACAAAGAAACATGTCTCAATTGACTCGGCTGTTGATGCTGATCAGGAATATATACCTAATGGGATCAGAAGTACTTCCTTCTGCCTATTACATACATTTTTGGGACTTAAGTATCACCTCTTATAGGGGTTACAAAGTCGTTTAACTCAATTAGGAATTTAGATGCTGTTAATATGTAAGGCCAAGAATTAGGGAATTGCCCTTGAAAGTTTTAAAAATTATTTAATTTAATGTAAAATTTAATTGTTCAAATGAAAAAAATTTACAATTTTCTTTAATACAAATTCATTATTCAGTAAACTGTTTTATTAAAACAGAATTATTTGTAAAGAGGTAAAACTTTTCTCTTAGAATAGAACATTAAAAATCACAGACTTTTCAAATGATATGCTAGCTTTATTTCGTGATATGTAAGATTATGCAATATATATTGAATATTTATTTGAATGAGAAACTTGAATCCGCTTCTTCTTCTTCAAGAACTAAGTTCTCCCCATTTCGAGCATGGTGAAAAGTTTGCATATGAAACCAAAAATCTTTCACTCACGAACTCATCTCCATTAGCCATTGTGAAGCCTACAAAATGGTTAAAGTTTATATGTGCATCCATGTGTGTGTGTGGGTGTATGTGTCTGTCTATTTGAATCCTCTTCGGGTGGAGTCTTTGCCAGGAGGGAACGACTTCGATTTAATGCGAATGCGATGCGTTGTCCAATGCCAGCAGCCTCTGGAATGGATTTGCCTGTCGCATTTTACTCAACCCATGGCCATCTTTTTCCATCTTTTTCCATTTTTTTGCGTTTTATGTTCGTCGTTTTTGTTCGCTGAGCTGAGATTTGTGGTGCGGTGCAAATAGATTTCTAGCGTAGAACATAAATAATACTCACACACACAGACATACATACAAAGTAGAATCCTGTGTGGCCTGGCCTGGTTTGATCCTCTGACTCATCTCTTCTGTTCTGTTCTGTTTCAGTCTGACGCAAAGGAGAAAAGCAAGGCGAAAGAGAAGAAGAAAAAAAAGGTCCAAAAACCAAAATCAAAGTGTTTGCATTTGTGCAAAAATCGCACACAAAAGCAAACACCGGCACTGAAATGCATTTGTGTGGGCGTGGCAGTCAGTGGGCGGTCGCTTGGCTTTGCATGCAAATTTTCAACGCTGGCAAAACGTTTGACATTTGCCTGTTTTTTGTTGTTCTTGTTGTTGCTCTTCTCTTTCCCTCTCTCTCACTCTTTCTCTGCTTGAGATAATGTGGCCTTTGTGTGTATGGCAGAGCACTGACAATTCTCTTTTTCTTTTTTCTCCACCCATCGCATATTTGTGCGTGTGGGTGTGTGTGTGTGAGCGTGGCATAATGATGGGCAAGGACATTTGCTGTTCCTACTCTTACAGTTTGATTTGAATTTGCATATCGCCTGGCCACATACTTTCTTTTTGTCTCCATTCTCGTTCTGGTTAGGTTTTAAAAATTTATGCTTTTTGGCATTTTGAATGGGTGTGCCCCTAATGTATGTATGTGTGTGTGTGTGTGTGAGTGTAGAAGTGTGTTACTCAGATATTTTCAAACGTTTTTCCAGACTTCATTAGGGCCTTGCTAAAACTGTAATTAGTCCTGGAAGCTCAGTTTTCATCATTTCTTTTTAGGCCTTCATTGTGGGTTCAGATGCATTCGAAATTCCATTATTAGTCCAACATTTGCCAAACTGAAATTCTTCCGACCAAGACAGATGGAAATTTTCCCTTGAACGATTCCTAATCAGAATTACAGTTCACTTCACTTTGAAGAAGACAGAGGACTATCTACTATTCCCATCTGTTAGTTGTTGGAAAATGTATTACTAGTTAGTTAAACGTTTTGTTTAATTTAAAAAATCATCAGCAAACTGTTCAACTATATAAATAACCCCATAAAGTTTATATATGTATATGTCGGAGCGGGAATAGAGTATTGCCTAATAAGCATATTCTTTGATACCCTTTTGTAACATTGACGCCTAGAGTTGGTGAGATACTGCATTGTAAGTTTGACACTGCGTACTGTAATGTTAATTGGTCGTTTGATACTGTATTCTAATTGATGAGTCATTCGGGTGAGCGAGATGACAGCTGGGCTGCCATCGAGTGTTCTTTGGTGCGAGGTAGAGGTAAAAAGATTCACTTACTTTTGCGAGAGCCTACCGAAAGCATCACATTAGCATTAAAATGTCTGAAGAACCCGTAATATCATATATACTCTTCAAAAGATGAGTCACTGGTTGGTTTTACATATTTTTATACCCTGGGTACAGGGCGTAAAAGGGTGTATTAAAATCCCCAAAATGTTGCATACATTTCCGACCCCATAAAGAATATATATATTATTAATCAGTATCGCTAGCCGAGTCCTTTGAGACATGTCCGTCTGTCTGTCAATATAAACACCGAGATATTTTATACCATACCACCTAAAGCTACGCCCACAATTAGGAAAAAACGTATAACTAGAGCCATCTTAAAAGAATCACATTCTTATTTGGTACATCTGCTTTTATAGTTAAAATGCACCTGGTGACCAAATTTAGTCAAAATCGGACAGAAAATATTGCATTTTGTACAGATCCACCAATTGCGACATTGGCTGGTAAGAGTGAGCGAGATAGCATGCTCTCGCTGCTGCTGAATGTTAGACGAATTTCTTATTAAATTGATGGCGATTTCTAGGGTGCTTGTCTATGTTAAATACATCTACTTGGTAGAGAACATGATCAACGTCAGCAAGGACTTGCTTGCTTCAATTGAATTAAATTTATGAATTTACCACAATGTATGACCTTTTAGGTCATATATGATAGGACTATTTTAAGATGTAAAATCCGTAAGAATAATCTGGGGAAAATAAACTTAAAACCAAACTTAAACTCTACATATATTTATAGTTGCAAAAACAATATTTGGGGGCTCTTCTCTTATATATTATTGAAAAATATTTTAAAACCTACTTTTTTTTTATTTCTGCTAATTCTGTGTGTAGTCAGAACTATTGATAAAAAGAAAACAATTTTGAGGCAAAATAGAGACGCATTACTAATTAGGATTTATCAATAGGGCATTTAAGCACCTAAAATACCCCCTGGCGTTATCCGAAGTCTAGGTGGGAGAGTAAGAGCGACACAGATGCTTGGTATAACCATGTCGGATTGGGCTTGTTTCATATGAATTCTCAGTGGTGAGGCTGAGAGAGATACATATTCATATATTAGTGTAAATACAGTTTTCTAATATTACAACAACAAGATTTACTATATTTACAACAAAAACATTTGTCGAAAGGAATTTTTACTCATTCTGATGTCTTTCAACGAGTGGACAATAAAATTGAACAAATTTATGAATTCATTCTGCGTAAAGTGTACATCCGAGTTAATGAATTATACCAAACGGTTAGGCACTTTCCTTCAAAAAAAGACTTTGAAGAATATGAAGTATATATGTACATACATACATATCAACAGTGCGAAGTATAATTAGAAATGGTTAACACCTGTAGCGACTAAAATTTAAGAAAAAACTCCCATTAATCGCACTGAAAAGGTATCTCGGCCTAATTTTGCCAGAGTGCGTATGACTTAGTCGTCTCAGTACAAGTATGTGGTTTTTCGAATGAAAAAAAAAAATAAATTTTGAAAATCCCGATTGCTTCCATTAGTGTTTTCCTGATCTTCTTGAATAGGAGCATCATTTGGATCACTTCCACAGCCGGGTTGAAAAGTCATGGTGTGGGGAACCGCCACTTACTATGACACCTGCGATATGCGATTATTAACAACGCGAATGAATGCTGTGAATTGCAAAGGCTTCTTAAAAACTGGATCTTCCGAATTGGCACTAACAACACGACAATGTCCCAATACATACAGAAAGGTCCGCCAAAAGGTGGACACAGAGCGAAAAACTCACCGGACCTAAATATCATCGAGAATGTGTGAGGATAGTTATCCAGGAAGGTGTATGAGTCCGGAAACCAATATAATATTAAATCGGAGTTGTTTCAAAGAAAATTTTTCTGTACCTGTCAGTTTTACAGCAATTTTAGGCAAAAACAGACCCATTTTGAGAATGCTTCAATCTCGGCTTTTTTTCCACAGATAAAATCGATCCTTGTCCCAATTTAAACGGCAAAGCAAAGAGAATTAACTATTTATGATGCACAAAAATTTGGCGCTATCCTGATGACAAATTTTTAATTACATATTTTTCTACACTTTTTCTAAAAAAATGATTTGAATTTTATCTTAAGAGATATAACATCCAATTCAATTTCATTTTATCAGTAGTTTATGAAAGTTTTTTGGAAAAAATTTTTAGGACTGTCATTAAATTGGTTTAGAAAATATTTAACATAAACTAAGAACACAAAGGGGGGCGCTAACCTGATGACGCGCAGTGTATGTGTGTATGTATGTATTTCATAACTGACAAAGTAAAGATGTTTTTCTGTGCCGATAGAGTCGTTGGGAAGCAAACTCTAAAGGCTTTTAAATATTTATTGCAACCATTATTGGATAAGAGTTTAAATATTGCTTCTAATATTATGGTATGAAAGCGCCGGATGACCAGCCCTCCCAACATCTGGGAGAATAAGTTGACGAGGTGGCAAACAAGTAAAGTTAAGTTGCAACTTACGACAAACGACGAATGGCAGAATAACGGCATTCTCTCGCCCAAAAATATGAAAGATTAAGAAATGCTTAGAGAAAAGACAGGTCCACATAAGTTGCGCCAGGGGCTAGACTACACTAGTGAGCTAATGGCGTAGACCACACGAGCTTGGCTTTGAGAGACGCCTTAGTCATAAGTTAGTCCACACGAGCTAGATAATGGGCTAGGCACAGCTGATGCAAGGGCGGACCAGTCCGCTCCAATGACATCTCTTAGAAAAATGATATGAACAGTAACCGTCCTCGTGATCTAGGCACATAGATAGACATGGGTCGGGATTCCGACCTGCAGATCCTCTTACAACTTGAACTTTAATAATGTTTTTGTAGTTTTTCTGTAACTTTTTAAAGCTTTCATTTTGTTTTTCCTAGAGACTCTGACTTTTTCTGAAGGAAATAAATTAGTTTAATTTGCTATAAATTTGATCCCGAGAGAACGAAATTGAGTCATAAATATTTTTACTTGAAAACAATTAATATATCTGCATTATTCATATTGTAGAAAAAGCATTCCGATAGAGATTTCATAAAAATGTTCTTGATATGAATGCAGCAAGCCCAAGTCATGGCCTTCTCCCCCAAAGTCATGCAATACTTTTAGCTTTTTGCAGACAAATGGAAATTCCCCAAAGTGTTAAATTTTTTAAAGGCAAACACAGACAGATAGCCAGACAGACATACAGACAGATGGACAGAGGCAGGGACGGGGGACAAGAGGAGTGCACATGAGAAAAGTGCTACAAAAGCAACTCCCCCGAACAGGTCTATCGGATGCTACCCATCTGCAGCTCAGAGAAGGTAATCCCCAAGTGCTGCTGAACACGAGAATAACACACGTAATGCATATTTAAACATTTGCTGATAGCAAATGACAAAGGTGGGACCAAGAAGACAACTGGAACAGTCAGTGGAGTCGGAACAGTTAGAGGAACAGTAACAGGACAGGACAGGACAAGACAGGACAGCGATGAAGCCCATAGAAAACAATGACAGCCAATGGGCATTTGGGTGAAGAGATGGGCTGTAGTTGTGATGGAGAGATGAGGCCAGGTAAAGTGGAAGAAGTTGGGCAAATGTTTGGCCAACTTAAACCTTAATCAATGCAAAAGTTTTTGGCCTAATCGCTCTCAATTATTCAAGTGAAACGTGGCATTTAACAACTACGTGAGGATGTGCGACTACGATATATGTACATGCATGTATGTGTCTGTGTGTGTGTCCTTAACGAGGCATAACTTTCTCTCTCAGGTAGGCATTAAATATAATTTACCTTACCAAACGTCTGGGCCACTCAAGTTGAGAGCGAAGGAGGAACAGGACCGAGACCCGTCGAGTTGGCGGCCTGTTAAGTGCCACACAGTTGGCAGGGTTAATAATAATGATATTTAAGTGCTGGTTCTGGTCGAGATGGAGTCGAAACGATGAAATGAAGAAGCAGGCAACAAAAGGCGAAAGGGAACGGAAGGGGAAGGGACAGCTGACGATGCATCGTTCTCATTGAAAGGACAAAGTTGCCAACGGAAACGGAAACAACTACATACAGAGAACCTGTGCAAGAGAAAGAGAGCGTTAATTCACTAAGAGATAGAGAGCAATCCTATGAGTGTGTATGTCACTTGCTTGTCAGGGGAATGGGAATGGGAATAGGGTTTCGGTTGGGTTTGGACGATTGGTGTTATGGTTTGATCAAAATCCCCCCGCTTGCATTTTCTGCATAAGCCCTTTGTAAGCCCCTAGCTAGGCCATAACTGTAACTGGAATTACCTCTAATAAAAAAAAAACCAACAAAAAATGAAAACCTATTCATTCACAGACACAGACACACACTCACACACTAACACACAGAGCAAATATTGAAAAAAAAAAGAAACTTTGTCCAGGTGAGGATTGAGGTAATGCTCTATTTTTTACTGCACTTTTTCTCTCTCACATTTTTCGGTTGATGAAAAGTCAGGAAGTAAAGTTTTACGGTTCACATAAAAGCTGAAAATGTTCATACAATCACCATGAATTATAACTCGGATGTGGATTAATAGTTTGAGTTTGTGTCCATGTGTGAGTGTGTGTGTGTATGGGTGTGTGGATTTGGCTTGGCTTACTAACAAGTCTTCTGGCCTTCCTCTCACCATTATATAAAAGTTAAGAGTTTTGAGCTTTTTGATTTTTACTGTAATTAAAACGGCGAGAGATGACTATGACTCGTGTATGATATTTGATGGGAACCAGAAACTAGCGTTCGACAGGGAGGTGGGGGGAAGGAGAAAAGCAGTGAACATTTTGTACAAATTTTGAACAAAGTTGCAATTTGAATGGCAAACATTTTCATGAAATGAACACTCTTATTCAGTTATCCGATGAGATCTTTTGCTTTGTAAATTTAACAACTCGTATAAATATGAAATATAACTTTCGCTTAATATATATGTATACATACATACATGTATATGTACATATACATTTGTGATACCATTTTTAGCCCCCTTCAAACTCATAAATTAGAAAAACTCAACTGACATGGCAATACTCTTAACCTTTTTGTAATAGAAGTAGTTGACATTTGAGTGGGCAATTGTGGGGTAAATTTTTCTAAAACTTGCAAATGTTAAATTATCAAATGATTTTCTTATAAAGTTTTCAGCAAATGTGTTTGCGGTTGAAGTTCTAAGATGTATTATAAATGTAATTATTATCCTTATCCTTACCTTTAACAGTTTATACCCTTGCAGGCGTCTGTAACGCTTAGAAATATACGTTTCCGACCCCATAAATTATATATATTCTCGATCAGCTTCAACAGCCGAGTGGATCTGCCCATGTCCGTCTGTCTGTTTCTATCAGATTGTAGACCGTAAAACTTAAGCTACATAGTTGAATCAAGAAAAGTTAAGTTCCTTAATCGATTATCCAGATAAAGGTTGAAAATTAGTCCGATCGGATAATTATCATCGAAGTTATTTAATATAACATGGAGGTACCTCATGTAAAACAAGCAATTTTCTTTGGCAGCAAGAAACAAAAACAAATTCTAAGAAATCAGCCATACAAACACAAAGACCCAGGATCGTTTTCCAACACCCCAATAATAACATACATTTATGTAAATATTCTTTTTTCATTGTTGCGTTTTAATTTAAAAGGCAATGTTATTTTCTATTAGTTTAATTCTTTATTCTTATCGGCAACGATAAGATATATCGTATTTGGGGAAAAGCTTAAAAAGTCCTAGAAAATTTGTATAATTAAAGATTATATTAAATTGTTTAATATAGACAATCAAATGTTTTGAAAACTGTTTCGAGATCTGAATAATTGGTTTGGTTACTTTGTATTTTTTGCCAATTTAAAAATTGGAAAAATTTTCCAATTTGTTTTTTGTTCTTTTGCTTCAATTTTAGCTCTTAAAGATGAAATTTTAATTAAAAACAATAAACAAATACTTGTAGACTTCTTTCGTGATAAGATATTGAGTATAATAGCATAGTTTTTTACACAGCTTCATATTATGTGATTTACTAAAACAGATTCAAATTTTAGTCAAATCATTTTGCAAATTCCATCATTAGTTGTCCCTGAGGTTTAAGTTCACATTAATTCAGCATTATTCGTTGTATATAGGAATACTACAGGTAATGCAATAAATAACACCTAAGCTTGTCCACTTCTAATCAAAAGAATGCAATAAAAAATCAAGATGAAATAGCAAAGTTTGCTTTTCCTGTAAAGTAAGATATTATTTTATATTCAGACTATCTGCACTCCGCCCCCTTCTGCCATGCCCATGTCTGTGTGTTTCTCGATTCTACAAGAAAGAGGGAGATATAAAACCAAATACCAAATCAGCAAATATTTACAGCACGTTTTTCGTTTACATATCAACTTGACAACTTTTGCATTACGATTAAGATGTACAGCAAATGTCTCCAAACAGTAGCAACAACAACAGCAGCAAGACAACGTTATCAACACCTTTGCCCACAAAATATGGGCGGGGTGGGGTTACGGCATAGGGGACAAAGTAAAGGAATGGCATGGAGAGGAAAGTAAAAGGAAGAGGCAAACTTATCCTGCCACCCATCCAGTCAGCATCCAAGTCCAAGTCATGAGTGAGATTTATGTGTTTTGCTTGGCTGCGATTTTGCTTTTCTTTATTGTTGTTGTTGCCATTGTTGTTCCTGTCCTGTGTGTGTGTGTGTGTGTGTGTGTGTGTGTGTGACAATAAAACAAAACAAAACTTGCGATTAGATGGCAACGCATAGTTATGACTTAAAGGAGGCGGTTTGCTGATGGAGGCAGGGGAGAACGGACGAAGAAGGAGCAGTGGAAGGTTGTCCCAGAGTAAAGCATTGCAAAGACATAAATATCATTGCAGACATCCCAGGTTTGGCCAGGTTCAGGTCCTTGGCCAGGCCAAACATCGAATGCCAAATATTTTGACGTATTTCAAGCGGCAAGAACTATGACAATGGGGACGGACAATACCCTTAATTCCAACCCATCTATGTCGCAGAATGGTCCCCAATCCCCTAAAACCATCAATGACTACTAAATTGTAGAATAACAAGTGAAAAGGTTTTCGCATTGGAAAACCAAGCATCGAAAGGATATTACCCAATAGGAGGACGAAATATATGAAATTGTTGGAAAAGTAGAAAATAAAACGTTTGATTAAAACATGTAAAATTTAAATACAATTCAAAAATAAATTCAATATTTAAAAATTAATAACAAATTCACGTTTAAATAAAAACACGTAATTTTTTGATTATTATATATCCAATTCCTCTTTTTTACAAAACTAACAATTTAAAATTTATCTATCACAACTTTAGATTTATATTATATTATTACCTAGCTGCTATGTATATAACCTTTTATCATAAATATCTAATTCGAATTAGTTTAGAGATCAGTAGAATCGCATAATATAATCATCGGTAAATCCTTAGGAGACTATCCTATTGGTAGAACATAAAACTTTAGACGATATTGGAAAATTGAAGAGAAAAAAATATTAAAAATATTACTTTAGTAGTTAACCGACAGACTAGACGAACTCATCCTTCCGATGGTTGGTAATAGATAAATATTATATAATTGATAATACCGATTATACCGATTTCCAGGCATTTGTGTTAGTTTCTTTTAGACCAAATGATTTGAAAACAAATTGTATCGAATATTGTCATTATTTTAAAATTTATTCTTACTAATTATTACCAATTTTGATCAATTTTACATTCATTCAGTCGAACATACCCTTTGATCATTGGATATTAAAGGACACCTGAAAAGGTATAGATATATGATAGGTATAAACCCTGCCACTGAATCTTATATTTATGATCGGACATTCGCGAGTATGTGTGTGTATGTGTGTGTGTGCTTGTTGGTGGAAAGTGCGTAGGAATTTTGCTTTTGGCTCGTTAAGATTTACGAGGCACCCAAAAAGACACTCACACATACATATGCATAGACAGCAGGAGAGAGGTAGCGACAGATAGTGAAAGAGAGAGCGACTCAGAATTGAGCACGTTCTATGGAGGTCCACGTTGCTGACTTTAGAAATTAATTGGCCCCAACTAAGAAATTCGAGAGTAAACGTCGTCCTGCTACTCTGTGGCTTTCTTCTTCGCTTTCCTTCTTTTTTTTCTGCTTTCTTCCTTCGTGCTTTTCTTCGAAGCAGACAAAATTAATTTGTTATCCTCGCTTGTTTAACGCAGCTATAAATTATGATGCCAAAGTTTTTGGTGCGGGACCACTCAACCAACATCTAACAACCATGAACACACAACAGCAACAACAACAAAGGAGACTTTTCAGCATGGCCTCCTGCAACGTTGCCTGGGCAATTATTAGCTTTTGTTACGCACACTTTATCACTGGCCATGTCGATTTATATATATATATATTCTATATATACCGACATAAGACAGATATGTATATATATGGGCCGCGTAATTGGTGGGCACGTTAATCAACACAGGAGAGTGGGTGGCAAAAGTCGTGGGCAGAGGGGAGCAGCTCCGGTCCTTGGCCAATTAGAGACTCATACTCAGAATCTTGAACGCCTCGAAGATGGATGCTGATGAGGCTGCTGATGCGTTCTCTACCCTTCAGGGATCCACAACAATAAATATCCATAGCCGAGAGGCCACTATTAGCCTTCCAGTTGATGGGCTTTGATTAGCTACGATATGAGAGGCAGCCATAAATTTTTTGGCTCAAGTCTGAAAAATGTTGTTGCCCCATGCCGCTGGCAAGGGAATACAGGATAAACCGAATCCTCTGGAGTGAAATGCATCAGGATTTTTGGCCAAAGACAACAGAGATGAATGCACATAATGGAAAGCACATTGATGCAAATGAATTTTAACTCCATTGCCAATACTTGATTGATTTTGGAATTGTTCAGGAAAAATCTTTGTTTTCCTACCTAGTTGGTGAATAAAGGCAATTCGAAAGACTTCCAACATGATTAAGTAGTTAAGAGGTTTAACTGCAGGTGCCCCAAATGGAATAAACTCTCCCCTTACCTATTCAAAGTCAAAGATAATTAGTTTAACCAATTTGAAGATTTTGTATAATTAATATTTGTTAATTAAGTTTTATATAAATTTACTAGTATGAATATTAAGTGAATTGAATGGGCCTATTTGATACACAATTTAAATAAATCAAGTGGCGAAAGACATTTTGAAAAACTAAGGTGAATTTTGGTAAAGTTTGGAAATTGGGGATGGGGATATTTGGGGATTGATACCACCAAGAAGCTACAAGAAGGAAAGCAAATAGCTTATGAGCAATCCTTTGGTTATACATATGTAATGTGAAGAAAGTGAAATTTATATCACTATCAAAAATATATGTTTGATATGAGTTTAAACTATTATTTCATAATCTTAATCTAAGTAGGTAAAATTAGGTAAGTTTAAATAAGACAAGTTAAAGACATTCAAGAGTCAGTCAAACTAAAACCGATTTCGATTCAAGCAAATATATTTCTACTATAGTAACAAGTAGTATGTAAGTGGATTAGTAAGCATGCCAGTTCCACTATTGTTTTACATTTTGATCTAGAGTAAAGAAAACAAAATTCAGTTTAAGTGAGACTGAAATCGAACGTGTGATTTTCTGTCCGCAGACTACAGTATCAAGAAATATGAAGAAAGGAAAATGCAAAGAAGTATATAAATCGTCCACTTTCTGCGATCTCGCATAATTTACTCTTTATAACTCGAAAGCAGGAGGCAAAAGTTGTACAATTAAACCTTCATTTTGGCTCAATCGTTTTTATAAGAGCTACATATTATACACCTACATACATATATGTATGTATAGTAGTCCAACAAGTGTCGAAATACATACAAATGTACCGGTTTTTTTTCCAAGAAAACTTAAGGGAAATTTCTGCTTCGTGGATCCAAAAAATAAAAAAACAAATTTTTTCATTTTCTTAAAGTATGCTATTTAAAAAATGTTGTCTAAAAATTTGAAGTCGATCCGATAAATCTTTTTCGAGATATACCTGCTTTGGTAAGCACCATGTCCACTATGCGCAAGGATCCTCTGGAACTTTAAACGCGTTTTTCTCGAAACAGTGTTTTTCGACCTGATGGAAGTGATAACTGACACAAATAACGAGCAATCGCCATGAAATTTTTATACCCTGTACCCATAGGGTAAAAGGATATATTAAAGTCGCTAAAATGTATGTAACAGGCAGAAATATACATTTCTGACCCCATAAAGTATATATATTCTTGATCAGCATCACTAGCCGAGTCGATTGAGCCATGTCCGTCTGTCCGTCCGTCTGTCCGTCCGTCTGTCCGTCCGTCTGTCCGTCTGTCCTTCCGTCTGTATGAACACCTAGATCTCGGAGACTATAAGTGCTAGAGCTACCAATTCGGTTTGTAGATCCGTCTAGTGTGCAGCCAGATCAAGTTTGTTTCAAATTTTTGCCACGCCCACTTCCGCCCCCGCAAATCGGGAAAACGAATAACAAGAGGTGTATTAAAGATATCGTATTCTCACTTGGCACACCTTATTATATACCCAAGCTTGGCCAGTTGACCAAATTTTGTCGAAATCGGACAATAAATATCGAAGATATACGTTAATGCGTTTTGAACGCATTTCAGTTCGCCGCGCTTAGGGCGGTATTGGCTGGCAAGAGTGAGCGAGATAGCATGCGGTAGCTGTTGCGGCATGTTAAAGAAAATTTTTTATGAAATTAATCGCTATTTCGAGGGTGTTTGACTTTATTTAATATAATAACTAGTTGGTACAGGGTATACTCAATGTCGGCAGGGACGACTTGCTTGCTTCATTGTTAATGTATGTAAGATATATAATTTATAATGTTTATTAAATATATAAATAGTTTGTCTACACTCGACTCTCCGACCCTCTTCATCTGACCAAGATGAATATATTTCCTAGTTCTTAACAAGGATATTTGGACCCTCGATATTTGCTACTTTTTTGACATTAGCCAGCCTGCGTCCTGCAACAAACTGCGTCCTCTTGTCTCCTACTCTATAGCCGAGCTCACCGAGCACCCGTTCTATGTTAATTCTCGTTTAACTATGTGATCAGCTTCTCGTTAAGGATCTCTTATAGTCTTCGTTCAGCACCATAGCTAGAATGTATTCGCATTGTTTAGTTGTCGCGTTCATAGGACTCAAATGATCTCTCTTGCGAATACGAGTAAGTGTGAGACCGAGTTGCTAAAGTGTTTGAGTCTTTAGTTTTGCGTTTCAAATGTACTCGTGCTGGTCCCTAATAGATTACATACATATGCATGTGTATTAATCTATATTTAATCTAAAATTTCTTAAGCTAAAATGTAATAATCTGATGAATAACTGATCATTTTAAGTCTGGTATTCGTTTAGTTTAATTGCCTTCATTATTATGATTATCCGGTAATTACAAACTACCTCTAATCTATATACATAGTAGCTATAACTTCCAAGGTCTTAAGTTATAATAATCAGTTGCTTATGTTCGAAAGTGTTGGATTTCAACGTTGAATTCAACGCAGAGTTGAATATGTATATATTAATTTATACTAATTACATAGTTTAATGTGTACTTAACTGGGTGACAAAACAAATTCAACTTAAGTTTGGGACTGAAGGAAGTACATTAACCCGCTTAGTATAAGGATTTGAATAAAAGCATTGTGCATGCTATGGAGTCAAACCATCTACCCATTTGGGTTATGGGTAAGCTCTGGAGTATGAAAGTGTTCGTGGGTAAGATTTGTAAATCTTGTAAATGTCGGACTGCAATGATGAAGAAGTTAACTTACATATAGTCTTGAGCTAAATTTACATATGTAGTGTATGTATATATGTACATATAATCATTTAAAGAAAAATCAAAATCAATTAATTTTAAAAAGAAACTACAAAAAGGAAATTTGTTTTAGTTGATCAAGTGATGTTTATTACCTCGAAGTCAACTTAAAGCACACTTAACTAGAAATTTCTTTAACCAACAAAAACATTTTTTTTTTATTTTAATTGAGAAATCAAGAACAAGGATTTGATTTAGCCTTTTGCAAAATAAGAAAAAATGATTATTTATTATTTAATCATCTCCAACACAATCTCCATTCTTAGATTAAGCAAGATTACATTGAAGTCAACTTGTTTTTCTTTCCTTTTTTTCCTGATTTTCCACTTGATTGCTTAAACTTATACAGCTCGTTAAAAAAGACACAAAAAATAAAAAGAAAGGGAAGAAACAGATTAAATTTCAGGTGGCATCCTGCAGTGGAAACTCCGGTTCATGCTCTCTCTGCCCCATAGCCGTATATATGCCACCTCACCCACCCGCCTTCTCAATTGTTGGCATCGTTGTCGCCTTGTTAATTAAACGTGTGCGATGCGGCATTGCGCCTCGATTGCGATTGACACAATAAATTGTCAATTACAGTGCAATTACGTATGGAAATCGTTGGCGTTGGTTGCTCTCTGGTCGCGTATACCCGGGTGGAAAAAAATAAACCCCATTCCCAACTCCCCCCACAATCTCCCCCAAAACGATAAAGACTCCAGCTACAGCCACAACAACAACAACACAGTCATCGGCAGCAGCAGCAGCATCATCCAATGCCGCCGCTTGATTAAATCGATAAAAATCGAGTCGCATTTTTAAACGCAGTTACAACGCAACACAATAGAAACGTGCAAATATTGTCCAGAGAGACAACGATTGGAATGGGTACACTATAGAGTAGGGTTTTTGTGGCACTTGGGGAGGAAGATGGGGAGGCAGGCAGTTTTTTTATTTAAAGTTATCAACACCAATGACCATAGACGTGGATGGAAAATTGGAAACTCTATTTTTGGGGCTTATCAAAATTTGTGCAAAATTTAAATAAGCGCCGAAGAATTATTAAAAGAGTTTTCCTTTTATTTGGAAATCTGTGCCTAAAATAGCTTTAAGTCTTATATTTTTGTTTGAAATCAAAGGATTTATCGTTTCTGAAGCTAAGACAACCTTCCATTATTAAAGCCTCAATCATATCATGGTCAAATGCCTAAAACCCATTTCAATGGGAAGATGCTTTATGATTTACTTTTTTATGGATTTTACTTTGAATATACATTTTGAAATCCGAATTTTCAAATACGATGGGAGCCACATTTAGAATATCTTCCGAGACGAAACACTGAACAAGGTTCTATTTATTGATCATATTATAAAAATACTTTAAGTTATATTTTTAAATATAATGAATCCAAAATGAATTGAATGATTTCTTATATATTTAGTCATTTGCTTATGTAGTTTACATATGACACACTGCCGATATTCTTACTTAAGGATCTTGAAAGTTTTCTTCAACTCAATGAAGGCTAAAGCTGTTGCTTATACAATATTATTTTACTATATACATACTAGTGATTCCGTCAAAAGAAATATGGTAGATCAAAATGGGATAAAAGATTGTTTTGAAATAATGATATCTTTTAGTTTTTTTTTACGGTTTATGCAAATTGGTTTTAAGTTTTTTGTTTGTTTATGTAGTATAATTCGCTTACTTAATAAACTCAACAAGTAAAACAATTAGAAGTGCAAACAAGCGGTGATGCGAAGTATAACAACTTTCTAAGTGCAAGGAGTGACATTGATAGTTCGGGGTTCATTAAAATCCTTTTGATAAAGTAAAGTTCTAACGATGCTAAACTGATATTAAGTTTCTTAAAGAGAGTTCCATCAAATGTCAGTAAATTCCTTAGAGCATACAATCCTAAATAACAGTCCCAACTTAAGTTTCGATCATTTTTTAGCTCACTTTTCTATGAGATATTTTTTGATATGCCCTTTAGTGTATTTTGGGAATACATAAAGGACTCTTTACCTGTAAAATAAGAATATTCTTTAAACGTGAAGTATATCCTTCCGCCCCCCTTGACTACACCACTGTTATTATCTGAGGGGAAAATTCGGTCAATATGGCATTGTGTTGAATGACTGAACTGTAGTTCCACCAAAAACCAAAGAGAAAAAGAATAAAACAGAAAAAGAAACAAAAAAGGAAGATTGGAACTCATTTTTATGCATGCCAAATGACTGTTGAAGTATTAAATTGTAACAGTTATCGCGAAAACTGTTAAATTGATGTCTATATAGCCATAGATATGTATGTATATAAATTTGTGTATTTATATTTTAGGGTGGTTAAAATATATGTAAAATTTTAAATTTCAGTTTGCCATTTCGGAAACAAACCCAAAATATATATGATTGAAATTAAATTTTCAATATGGTGGCATCGATTGGCCAGTGCAACATTTGTGTGTGGCAATGTCTGCCATGTGTCATCTCTGTGGTGCCACTCAGTAGTAGTGGTACTGGTAGTAGTTGTGTGTGTCTATTTGGGTGTGTGTGTTTCCGTTTCCGCTTTGTTAATAGAGTTAGTTACACATAGAGAACACAAAACAAGATGAAAAAAAAATGCACTAAATTCGCGAGTAAGCCACTCGTTTTTGGTATAGAATTGGGTACAACTCTTGTTCAATGGAGTAGGAGGAGGAGGGTATGGAGAAGATGGTACAGTAGTAGGAGAAACTATGAACAGCAGTTGCCCCTGGTGGCCACTGTCACCATCTCTCTCTCTCTCCTTCTCTCTCTCTCTTTCTGCCTTTTGTGATGTTTGCCTTTCTTTTACTGTTGTTTTTCGTCCATATAGAGTCGATGTTGGTATTTTTGTTGCTGTTGCAATGTACCGTGAACATTTAACTATTTTTGCAATGGCGTTAATTGGAAATGGCAATTTCATGTGCCCAGACAAGCAAACGTGGCAACGTTCCTACCCCTCTCACTCCCTCTCACTTTCTGACATTTTGTAGCTGGCTTTCTTTTTTAAGGGGACATTTTTGTTTTATGGAATTTTTTTCAACAGCAAAACACATTCACACACCCACAAAAAGCATGCATACAAACACACACACAAACACACTCAATCAGTGGCACACATTTTCAAGTGCGGGTTATGGGAAGGTGGGGGGAAAAGAGGCCAGTTCGATCGGTTAGAGAATGAATATAAGCCAGTCTAAACATTTTTAGTTGATTGAAAAATTGTGCAGTTGGTTGGCAATTTGCATGCGTGTTTTGTGTGTGTATTTGTGAGAATATATCGTGTATGCGTGTGTGTGTGTGTGTGAGTGTGTGTGTGTGTGTTTGACGAAAGAGTCAACCCAAAAAAAATTTAAGCTGCATTTAATTGGGCAAAGCTCGCTTAGAAGAGATTAAAAATGCACCGACAATATGTTGACGATTTCCATGCTACAATTAAAGATGCATAAGAAAACGATTACAAAAAAAAAAAATATTTAGTTCAATTTGAGATAGATCCTTAATTCTACAGATATCTGAAAAACTGTAAAGCAAATAAAGTTCTTAAAGCAGTTGGCAATATACAGTCATCAGTAATTTAAATATATTGCCAATTGAATAAGTATAAAAAACGTTCTCTTGCATCACTTTTAACTCCTCCTTAAACTTTAACGAGCTACAAAAACTTTCTTTCCATTGGTTCGGCTTCTAAGGCATTTCAGTTTTTTGACAATATTTGAAAAACTTTAGTTTTCGGAATGAATTTTTACTATAAATCACAGCTATACCTACTTACATATGTAAGATTTTCATCAACAATTACTTTTCATTGATTACTATTTATTTCTCTGAACTTTTATTCAACGAAAACGAATTCAACTTTCTGGGGGTTTCTTTTTTTAGCTTTTGGATAATTTAATCCGTTATTCATATTGCCGCAAACTCATTAGACATTAAACTTAAATTAAATTTTTTTCCATTGCTTTCATAAATTTTGACAATATTCAAAATATTTATATAGATTATAGATTCAATTAAACAGAATTGTAAACATCTTATCAATCAATTTAAGTCTTTATGTACCAGAAAGAATTTTTAGTTTTAATTTTAGCAAAATAAATTTAGTCTTTAACAATTCCATTAAATTTCATTCTTCCATTCTTAATTAATAAAAAAAACAAGACGAAACATTTTTTGTTTAATCAGTTATTGGAAAACAATTAACCAAACTAATTAGGATGCCAAAAACCAGCCACTGCCAAATTCATTTGTGTCTAAATTAGTATACATTGTGCAAACATTCCTACATACTTATATGATACATTTTATTAAACTAATTAAAAAAAAAACTATGCTAGCAAAAATATTTTCCCATTTTCTAATTTGTTGGCTAAAAACAAAACATGGAGAGCAAAAAAAAAAGCCAAATTAAATTAGAAACGTAAATTGAATTTGCAAACAAGGCAGAATAACAAAATGAAAATTGAATAATGGCAGCGCCAGCCATTTGGGTAAGAAGGGGATCAGAAGGGGGCTGGTAACTAGAGAGGACGTACACGTAAACATGTGTAGGTGCTAGATCCTCATATAGTATACTTATGTGTGAAAACTTTTTGCCTTGCAAGAAATGCAATTTGAAAATTGAAAACGTTCTCATTGAGTTTCAGTATCAGTTTTCCGGTTTTTATTTTTCCCTTTTGGTTTATTTGCTACGTTTTGTCTTTTGTCAGTTTGAGCTGTTTTTGCTGTTTAACGTTTAGTAACCCGAAACTCATTTGCATACGATTTGGTATAATTGAATTTCTGCCATCCTGCCTAGTCCTAGTTGAGTTTCTCTTTTGTAGTTGGCCAGTTGTTGTTCTTGTTGTTGTAGTTAAGAGATAGCCCATACAAAAGTTTAGAGCTCTCCTTGGAGCACAAGATAAATGTGCGTAGACGACCAGATGAATTTGAAAGGAGTGGGTAAACGAATGTTAGTGGGTGGTTGTGTCTGTGTGTGTGTGTGTCTACTGGGCCTAAAGTGACTTTGCTGACTGTGTCACTCGCTGATAACGTTTAATGGATTGCATGGAACTCAAGTACGAGAAAGACTCGACAAAATCTTGGTTTTTTTTTTGTTTGTTTTCTGCCTACGTCCCGCAATGAAGACATTAAAATATTAATATGCAGCATAAATCAGTTGGAGATGAAATAGAAAGGGCGCCAGAAATTCCGCCAAGAAATGGAGAGAATAATAAAGAGACAGAAACAGAGAGAAAAAGAGCCAGAGGCTAGAATTGTTCATTCTTCAAACTATTTTCTTACTGACTTCAACTGTTTTTAGGAACAAAATAAATATATAAAATAGAAATTGAACTGGCCTTGGCTTTCATATGCAATAAAAATTTTAATATAGAGCTTACATCATGATAATCAAGAATATATATCCCTTTACATATATACTTTGATTGGGCCCCAAAACTTATATTCTCATTTTAATTAAAACTTCAGGAACAAATTTATATTCTCCATTTTTAACTATTTCACGCCGAAATTCATTGTAAGAACATCTTGGATTTGGTTTGGTTTTCCAATTTTCTGTTAAATTTTCACGTCTAAGTCTTTTGTTTGTCTGCATCAAAAAGTAAGCCAACAGTTTTCGGTCTCTCTGACAGCTGGGAGATATGCAAAAGAAGAAGTTGATGAGATGCCCGCAAATTACTCACACATATACTTGAGGCGGCTTTTCTGCCCCCCTCTCTCCACTCACACTCTCAGTCAACCCTACAGATGTAGATGTAGTGCGTGGGTTGCCAAGTCAACAAACAAATTAATTACAGTCTGTCTCAATAGTTTGCCACATATATCTCACAGATACAGATACACTTTATATGCCTGTCAACAGAGCTTAGCATGCTTCGGTGAAATTAAATGCAAAACTCATTATGAAAAGTTAACAGCAAGCAGCTGTTCTTGCTGTTGTTGTTGTTACATTTGTTGTTGTATTTGCTGATGTTGCTGTTGCTGTGGTTTTACAAAACATATTAATTAGCATTAAATAATTAAAATATGCCCGCCGCTTAATGTCATTCATTTTAATCAGTTTTAAGCCTTCGGCGAGGTTTTTGTGGTCTCTATAAAGGATGCGGCAAGGTGATAGTGGGGGTGGGAGGGAGTGGTTAGTTGGGGGGACTGATTATTAAATGTTAGTTATTAAAACGATAAATGGTGAGTGTAACACCGGATATTTACAACTAGATGCTTTAAAGTCATTTAATATCATGTTTAACAACATGGCGTATGTGTAATTAAAACAGCTTCAGGGCCAAAAGCGCAAAAGTGAATGGTGGAAAATAATTTTCATTCATACGTATACATATTTGGTGAATAGTCAGCAAAAAACATTGGTGCTGCAGGCAGCTATACAGCCAAATAAGAATCCGAGCTTTAAGTTCCAAATAATAATCCGTTTGCTTTAATTTCCAAATAATAATCCGCTTGCTGTAATTTCCAATTTGTGAAAGACTGGTTGTCATTCTTTGTCAATGTTGAAAAACAAATGTCATTAACTTTCCCCTCCTTTACTTCTATTTTCCCCTCCTTATTTCTTTCCCCTTAAATGCCATTTTTATTGTTGTTTTTCAATTTCCTTTTGAACAGGTTTGTATCTATGCCAAAAATTATGCTGCAATATTTTTTTCTTCTTTTAGCACCAAAGAAAAAGAAAAAAGGGGCATACAAATGTATGCAACGATTTACAGCAGTTGCACCAAAGCATTTGGCACATAAAAGTATGCAACACTTTACAGCAATCAGATAAAATAATGTAGCTCAAAAATATTTAATACTCTAATGTTTGAGTCCCAATTCAAAAGTGATAATTTTGCCTATCAATCAAAATGATGAATAAATTTTTGATTATTTAAATATTATATAAGCTAAAGCAGCCTTTCGGGGTGTGAGGAATAGATCAGACTGCGATACTATAGTTCCCTTTTAAAAATATGTACTTACATGCTAAAGACCTACTAACCTTTTAATGGCCCAGGCAACATAACATTTCCAATTCTCTTCTGCTTGAATCCCATAAAAATTACATTGCCATGCCCTTGAATAGGGACAATCATTTGTTTATATTTAGTTGTATTATTATCGTTATCTACTGTTTCTATTGTCATGTGGTTTGTCATTTTCTTAAAAATATGGTATAGGCAAAATATGGAAATAAGAAAGAAGAGTCGAAAATTTACCGCTATCTTTAATTTACAATTTTACTTTAAGAAGACTTAAAATGTATTACTTTTCTGCATGCACTTGAATAGGGACAATCGCGATTTCATCATTCTGAGCAAAATTCCACGCGTATAAGTTTACATATTATCAAAACATAAACGATTTCAATATAACAAAAAAATACTATGGGTCGCCTCGAAGCACTAACTGATGTTGAAAACCTATCCTAAGTGCAAATAACTGAAAAAGTTAAAGATTCAAGATTAAAACTAAAAAAAAAAAAAAAGCACCACTTAATAACTAACGTAAGGATTCTCGTTTGGCAAAAGGAATGTTATACCGTAGTGTTTAAAGACAAAAAACGCTTCAACTTGAATGGACCCGATGGTTTTTCGTATTACTTTCATGACATACGAAAAGAAGAACACTTTCTGTCCCCTCACAGTAGTCGTGAGAAGGATGTCATGGTATAGGGAGCCATCTCTTACTATGAAACAAGCAAGCTGCATTTTGTATCTACTAAAATAAATGCAACGCATTACAAAGGCTTGCTTAAGAAAGCATTTTCTGAGCTAAATAATCCAACAGGATAATGCCCCTATCCATACAGCTCGAGTGGTAAAGACTTGGGTTAAGTAGCAAAATATGGCTCTAATGGAGTGCCCCCTATTTTCCTGATCTCAATATGACTGAGAATGTATGGGGATGGATGACAAAAAAGGTGTACGAATCTGGGAGATACGAAGACACATAGGCCTTAACAGAACCTATCAACACAGCCTGGAGCGAAATATCTTTAAATTATTTATAGGCACTGTATGAATCGCCTCCTAATAGGTTTTTTGAAGTTATTTTCAAAAATAATGGCTGCTAACATTATTAAAATAGTTCAATTAAGAACAAATGTAATAAGGAAGTCCTAAAATTAACGAAAATTTACGTATCCTTTGTTAAATACCAGTTTTAGGTGGTGTCCCTCTTCAAGTGCTGCATAAAAATAAACAATTTTTGAGGAACCCGCACAACAATTAATTGAAAAAAAAAAAAAAACAATTTAATTTAAACCTTTTTTTGTTTTAATTCAATAAAGAATAAAATACAGAATAATAAAAAATTAATCACTACTGATTTACGTTGTTTGTTTTCGTTAAATACATACGTGCAATTCTTTGTCCCTATTCAAGTGCATGACCAGTCTTTTAGTTTTTACAGTTTAGCACTTGTTCCAATCATCATATTCATATTACAGAGAATATTCGTTCGTGCATTGTCATTATATGACTTGAAAAGAAGAAAGAACATATTGTAACGAAATTTAAAGTTTATCATTTCGCGTCTGTCATGGCCGAGCGGGTTCGGGACAGGCGAATCTAGGTGTAGGGGCTCCGGCGGAATACAAATAATGATGTTTTATAGACGGATTGCACCAAAAAAATCCGATCAGAATTTTCCTTTATTTTTCGTCAGCGGCTTTGCGTTTTGTCGCACCGGAAACTCCAGAAAAGAGTGAAGTTGGTCGCATCCAACTTCTTAAGTGCTGCCGTACATCAATAGTTCGCTTGGAGTTGCCCATCTTGAGGTGGCCGATTTGTTATCGGCGGGCGTCCGAAGCGGCGGATTCAAACTGAAACGCCTATCGGCGTTACAATATAAATACTTTTTATCAATTTTTTACAAGATAAAAGTAACAAAAACTTACCTAAAAAACAATATTAAGTTGTGAGTTTAGATAATCGGATAATCGTTACATCAGTTATATAAACGGAATAATCTTGTTATATAATTGCGATAACAATGAGCAAATCGAATAGATCTAGACCCGAATGAGCAAACTGAAATTACTTGTAACCAAATATTCTACAGGGATCTACTTTGAGTTGGTTTCACAAATCTTAAAGTCTGTATTTACCACACACATTTTATCCAGACATTTCAAATTCGAAATCTTATCAAATTATGTGAAAATATAAATGAATGAATATGTTAAAATCTCGTTACATATGTAAAAGTCTAGTCACTTTTTCGCTGCATTAAAATTAAGTCTTTAAATGGAATTTTAAAGTGATTTCACATTACACGGTGTCCCATTTTAACTATACTTTAAGAATTGGCAAGTGAAACGTTACAAGATTTATCTCGAGAATCAGCTCTACATATGTATATCCCATTCTTTATGATCTTCACATTTCATATGTTAAGCATTATTCTTCCAAGTGTATTGAGTAATCAAATATCATATCTACATATCTCCTATAATACCCCCAACAAAACACCCATTGAATGCATGTTCTAAACAACTACAGCATACAAATGATTCTTTTCCATGTTAGTCGTATATTCATCTCAAATATTTGCTCTATGACATACAGAAAAGTAGATGGAAAGAGAGAGAGAAGGAGGGAGATATGGGTAAGAGTAGCGTGCAAAACTGATTTATGACAATGCAACAGCTCAAACAATGGCCAAGTGGAGTAAGTGTGTGTGTCTGTGTGTGTGTGACTGGAAAACTGAAATCTGAATATAACATGGCCATTGACAAATGCATTTTAAGATGATTTTAATTCAAACACTGTTTCGTTCTGGGGTTATGTTTTTCATACAATAGCAAATGCCTTAAAAATTTGTATAGCCAAATTGCAAAATGTTGTTTACCACGCAAGCAACAACAAGCACTAACACTAACACCATCAACAACAACAACAATAGCAATCGCAATCGCAATAACAAATA
This sequence comes from Drosophila austrosaltans, assembly GCA_035045865.1. Taxonomy (NCBI): domain Eukaryota; kingdom Metazoa; phylum Arthropoda; class Insecta; order Diptera; family Drosophilidae; genus Drosophila; species Drosophila austrosaltans. Next base: position 9,658,023 of record JAWNOQ010000200.1, read on the forward strand.
CGTACACAAATACAAATGCAAACACAAATACTAAGCTGAAAAACATAAATATGAATGGGAGATTTGGCCGCTGGGCACTTAGTCGTATTGCCTGGCAGCCTTTGCAATTTGCCTAAAAGTATAAAAATAGCATTAAACTGCCAGCTTTTTGTTGCACAAGCCAAATGGTAAACAAATATGCGTGCCAAAAAGCAGGCGTATTCTTTTTTTTTTTTTGCCCTTCTTTTGAGTACATTTTTTTTCGTTGGTTTATTTGATACCCTTGCAAAGTGGGTAGAATTATTTTTGTCAGTTTTTTTTGCAACTGAAATAGCGAAAAATATTTTATAAAAATCATTCTGTTAAAAATAAGGATGAAAATATATAGATATAAAGGGCTTTTCAAAACCCCAAAGTTGATATTTGCTTTGTTATGGAGGAATAATGTTTTATCAACTGAATAAAAGATAAACCACAATGCCGCTTAGCCACTCTTTTTAATATGGCATCTATAGTTGAGTCACTATAGCTTAAGATGCAATAAATTAAAAGTGCTAAAAGTATCTAGAAAATCATAAAAATTAACCTATATTAAACGAATAATTGTAAACTTAAGCAAAAAATTTGATCAGAGTTCTTTTTAACAGGCTAAGTTTATTATCCCTCAAATCATGTCGCACATCTTGAAACATACGAAGCAGATACTAATACATACATACAATATAAATTTTAGAATTCAGATAACTGTCCTTCTAAAGTTATGGACCGCTTTGTGTCAAAACCCCTTATTAAAAACATATTAACAATTTTCGATCCTAATCACCTTATATTTCATATTCAAAGCCCATTAAAATATTAAATATATTCATTAAAACTTATCAAAATCCAACACTGCATCTCTATAATCTATAATTGATTCACTTTTATAATTAATTTCTTTATTCTTTTTTTATATATTAATTAATATACAAATTTTAAAGTAGCTACAAATTCTATGAAATCTAATAACCATTTAAAAATTTATAAAAAATAAAAAGTTTGTGATAGATGCAAAAGAAATAGTTAAAATTGAAAATTAATTAATAATGAGTTGAGTGAGAAAAAACTTTTACAAAAACTTTCGTTTTATTTGCATAAATAATTTGATTCGGGCCAAAGCTCATACAAAATTCGTTGCCAAGCCGCAAAATAAAAGCAAGCAAAATTTATTTTGTTGTCACGTTTCTTCTTTTTATTTGGACTTTGTTGTTGTTGTTGTTGTTTGCAGCCTCTGGCAAAAACAATTTAAATTTTTGTCTCTGCCAGCGTAAACAACGCAGAAAAAAAAATATAAAAATAAAAATTCAAAAAGGGAAAAAAATGAAAATGTCGACTTCGATGTTGCCGCTGCCTTTGGCTGCAAATCGAAATCAAATCGAAATGTAATCGCGCGCAGCAAATCCAAAGCCAAAAGCAATCGCATTATCGCCACATTGGCGTGAAAGCGCCACGCCCATAACTCGCCTACCCCTTGTACCCCCATGTCAGCTCATCCCCCCTCCCCACCCTGCACGCACACACACACACACAAACACTTTGGGTTCCCTTGTGATATTTATAGTCAGCTCATATTTATGGTTACAATATTTGCCTTTAACCGGAAATCGATGAAATTTTTATGCCTCTGCCTTGGTCCCCTTTTATTTTATTTATGTGTGTCTACGAGTGTGTGTATTGGTGTGTGTGTGTGGCAAAAATATTTCAGTCTAAATATTTTTGTTGCGTGTATTGCCTGCCTTTCCCCATTTCCTCTTCCCCCTTCTCTCACCTTAACTCACTCACACTTGTCTAACCGCAGGCTCCTTCTCTCCTCCATTAGCACTCGGCTTGATTTTCCAGTTTTCCTTTAGCTTCCATTTTTTTTTTCCATCGAATTTAGGCAATTTAGCGGCTTAACTAAATCGTTTTTGGTGCTCATGAATTTATACGTTTTGTTTGTGCAGCGCATGCAAAAAATATATTTTTTCTTCATGCCTTGTTTTTACCAATACATATATACACCTATATCTATAGAAATATATACAAGTATTAATATGCGCTAGAATCTCCCTCATAAAACTCTAGTCCTTGCCAAAAGGGGAAGGGGTTTACATGTCTGTGTGTGTGTGTGTGTTTGTTATGTTAGCCGAATGCCAATTATTTATATTGTTTTGTCATTTTTAGTGGAATTTATATAATAAAATAGTATACAATTTGTACATGTGTATGAGTGTATGCGCGTGTGTGTGTGCATGTGTGTTTGTGATAAATGTTTTCCTAATGAAAATTTGCCAATATCCCTTCAAAAGGTCATAAAAGATAATGTTAGATTACATAATAAACGGCGTAATTGGTAGTTCAAAAATCAAAATAACAATATCAAATACTCTTATGGAATAGTGTATTTGGAACATAGAGAAACAGGATAAGAATTCGTAGAATTATCTTTGGTTTTTAGACTATTTGTCTGTGAGACTCTAATTTCAAAGATTAGACAAAAAACGATCGATATGTTAAAATTCTTTAAGTTTTAATAAACAAATTAGATGCAATTAGGTGGATAACTCTATAGTTTTCTGCTCATTAAGTAAAATTTCAAAACCAATTTTCGAAAATAGAAAAGACCTGCATAATTTTACAGAATAGTCAGCCTGGCCCCTTTGAATCAAAAATGAATCCAAATTTGCGATCTAATAAAAGCTTGCGGGATGATGTATCTGCAAGTGTAAGCTTTTGCGTTGACAAAAACATTTAAAAAATTTAATGGCCTTGTCACGTCGAATTTTGTGTACCCTTGAAAATTAACTTTTTTACTGATGGATGTTAAGGATTAGGGTTTCAATTGTTTTATAAGCGAAAATGCGACTGTTCAAGTATTTTAAATTACGCGTTTCATTAGATGCCTGATGTGTATATACTTTATATAGTCGTCCGATTTTAAAGAAATTGTCAAATACAAAGACAAAAAGAAATTTGTACCGAAATTTGGTAAACAAATTATCCTTGTACACTTTCAAATGATTGCGATAGTCACTCTTAAATTTAATTGTTTCAGTTATAAGCAATACTTATCATTTTTTCTTTAAAGTAATTGATTAGTCTTTTGTTTTTTAATCTTTGAAGATATTTTAATTTCTCTCTTATACAATCGTATATAGGAAAACTTGACACTTAATGTCAAGTATGTTTTGGTGTTGTACATACATTTATAAAAGTATTGTTAAATATATTTTTTCCATCTTTGTCAGTTAATGTGACTTTTGTATTTGTCCATTTTGATATGGACATTTTCAACAGTAACAATAAAAAACCAAACAATTTTGATTTGTAAACTTCATTCTCAACCAATGTATTTCTAGGGAAAATAACGAGCACGCTTTTTATTTTGTAGGTCTAAAACTTCCACGTGGACTAAGATCACTAAACTTGCCTCACTCAATCCGAATTTATTCGATAATCTTTATTTCGAAACTTTCAAATGACTTGAGTGGTTTTGAACATATCTTTTAAACTTTTCCAGATAAATTTAATAAACTAAACTAATAAACATAAAACTAAGTCTCATGACATAAGTACAAGAAAGTTTAATAACCTCTAATAATAAACGATTATTGGATGATTATATAATGTTTTGTATATTAACTGATTATTAATGCACTTTAAATTCTATTTTCAACAATTTCCAAAAGTGTTCAAGCAGAAAGATTCTGACTAAAATTTAGAAATAAATCAACTATTCCAACTGAATGCTAATTAGTTCCTTTTGGCAGTGCGAAAAATAAAAGTGGACCTTCATTCTTTGGGCTAAAACCCATTTTATTGTGCAAACTGTGACAAAGCCGTGTAAAGTGTTCGCTTTTTCATAATTATGTGACAATTTCATTGATTATACCTAGCGACTGACAACGTTAATGGATGGCAGAGTGGTAGAGGGTGAAGGGGATATAGTGAGGGGGAAAGAATAGCGGTAAATCACCAGCACGTATTACAAGCTGTAGTATTATAGTTTTTATCCAAGCGAACAATGGGCAAATATTTCAAGCGTAAATTCTGCTCTGCTCCAACTGCAATTTGGAAATGCAGCAGCAGCAGGGGCTAATGGTTGGACTGGTTTGGCTGCTGTCGATGATGATGAATAATACGTTCAAGCCAAATCCAGGACACAAAAAAAAAGTAGATGAAAAAAGACTAAAAAAGAGAGAGAGAGGTAGAGAGAGTCTCAGAGGATGAGGTAATACCCCAAGACTGGGCCAGGCACGTGCTCTTCTCTTCGGATGCTTGCATTGTTCCTTTGCTACCAAAACTTGCCGCAGTTATATTTCATATTTCTTCAGTAGCTTCAGTTCTTGCTCAATTCATTGCATCTGCCATAGACTCTCCTCATCTCGTCCCACCCCACCATGGGCACCAACCACCCTACCATGTCCAGCTCTTTGCAGTAATCTGAATTGCTTTCTCACTTTTTCATGGAGCTGCAATCTTGGAGCCGAAGAATTTTTACCTGCATGGAATTTCAAATCATGTGAGGGTCACGTAAGCAGTCTTACTTTGTCACTGGCCATGGAGTGGGCATAGGTACAAGATCGGGCCAAGTGTACAAAGGGACAAGGAGTAAGCTTCATCATTTACTGTCATTTACCCTTACTCTATATACATATGTACTGTATATACATATACTGAAGTTTTGCCCCGGGGTCTACCGATATTAAAAAAAAACTTCAAGCCACCATCAACTTATGCACGAGTGCTCCGATTTCATGTGAGAGCTCCATTGGAATTTTGTATTTCACTCGCATCATGTTCCTGAGATTGGAGGAGGGCTTGGGGTCACAACTAAAAAGCAGTTCAAGAGATTGCAGGAGCTAAATAAATAAATTGATTTCCATTGTCTCCAATCTCAGTTAATTAAAAGACAACATCGAAATGAATTGGGGCATTATTTTATATCTGTATGTGCTTCGTGGGTTGAAAACAAAAAGTGGCAATCCAAAGCAATTTTCTAAAACAACTTTTGATTGCATAAGAAGAATATTCTGTTCAGTTAAAACTGAGTTTAATTTTATTGCCATTTTTTAGGAAAGATCAGGTATATAAATTGAGTAAAGAATGTTTGCATAAATTCAGAAGACAAAAGCAACATTTCTATAACCTACAAAATAGAATTGCAGACTAAATTTAGTCGAAAACATTTGTGAAATTAAAGTTAATAAACTTCACTTAAACCTCAATTGTATATAATTTGTACAAATATTAAAGCTAGTCAATTGGTTTTCTATTTAAATTTGCCAAAATCATCATAAAATTGCATTTGCATTTTTCTCTGTATAATATGTATACTAAAAATTACATTTCTTCCCCACATCCCAGCAAAAAGTAACGAAAACTGCAGCCTCAGTATACAAAGGGAAAATTTATGGGGAAATCGAGTTAAGACCAAAGGCAGGGGAACTTCATTCCTTCCCTTGCTCTCGCTTTTGCTTCTGGCCACGACTCTTTATGGTTGACAAGAGTAAATTTAAATCCACGACAATTCTTTGCACTCGAAGGACAACTCTTTGCATTGTGCCCAGACGTGCTGATAGCAAAAGCTTCCGTTTGGCAAACGAACGCCACATGCGGCGACCAACTCAGCTGGTGCCACTTCCCTGAAACCCTCAGCAGGACCCCCCATTCCATTTGGTTACCATATCAGGCAACTCCTTTCGCCACGCCCATTGTTTGCTGTGAAATGAATTTCTAATACAAAAATTGCATTGAAAAGTGCAGCGATGACGCCTTCTGTTAGACGCTTTAGCGTCAAGGGCTAACAATTGTTTTGGCAAACGTTGCCAACTTTCTGCAAGGAGGAGATGGCGGTGGAGCTGGCTCTGGAGCGGAGTACACGCATCAGGCCGGAAGTGGTTCGCGTGTGTGAGATCTTGGTATCCCATTTTTGCCTGTGGCTTTTGCTCAAACTCACTCACTTCACGCTGGGCATGCAAAATGCAAATCTAATACAATGCAAAACGCCAAAAAGAATACAACAAAAAAATAAAATGCAAAAGGGTGAAGCAAGAAATGACAGGGAGGGGGCCAAGGGATGTAAACGTATGGGTGTTTCTCTGTGTGTGTGTGTATTTTGCTCACTCACATATATACACGAAAAACAGGAAATTGAATTTTCGACTTTGCCAAGTGTGCGTGCCAAGGCTACAGAGACAGAGAAAGGAAGATAGAGTGTGACAAAGAGATGGAGAGAGGGGGGAAGTCAGAAGAGGTGCAGGAACAGGAATACAACTACAACTACACCCAATATTACACACAAGTGTCGAGGCATAAGTTGTTCCTGTTCCATGTGGAGTGGAGATCCTGTCTGCTGCTGTTGCCGTTGCCGTTGCTGCAACTATTACGTACGCAGGACGAGAACTCCTGACACTGCCAGCGTCTCGTTTTGCATACCAAGCACTCGCATCCCCCTCCCATGCAACCCGCCAACCGCCAACAAAAGCCAAAGCCAACTTTTCTGCCAACGGAAACGAAATATTTAACAACAAAGCAAACACAAATACAAATACATGCACACATACATATGTACGTACGTATATTGATGTGGTACTGTGTGCGTGTGTATGTTTGTGCATGTGTCTCTGTTCTGCATAATTGAGTGGGCGGGGCCGACTGCGACTTTAATTTGCCTGGCTTTCATCTCTGACTTTGTTGCACAACATTCCAAAATGGGGGCAAGGAAGCATCCCCCCATATCAACAACAACAGCAACTAAAACAACAAAAACTAAGCTAAAATTAATAGCCGAGAGCATTTCAACAATTTCGCAAGTTTTTCCTCCTATCCCCCCATCTATCCTCTCAATGACTTATCATATACAAATTACAAGCGTTTTGCTTTCGCTAAACACCACGCCACCTCCTCCACCCCCAGCCACCCGCATCTTAAACAACTTAGCAACAATTAGAGATGAGTAAATTTTCAGCAATTCCTGGTGATAACTTACACTGCTTTAAGTGGAACTTTATTAAGATAAGAATTTCTTTCATCGGAATCATTATATTATGAACTTAGCTATTATAGAATTTACGACAGAAAATACTCAATTTAGTTACATATAATCAGATGTTTGCATTATATTTAGTCATTATCAACACTTTGTTCAAATTGAATGACCGATTCTTATTTGAATTTCTTTCTTATTTGAACGATAAGTATAAAATTTATAGTCTGGTAACGCCTTGTTCTCTATTTCATATTGTCCGCAAATTTTCTCATTTTGCGTGTGTATACTCAAATCTCCAATTCTGAGAAAATGTAAACCGGTCTAACTTCCTACGAGTACTAGATAAGCAACGATTAAAATCTTTTTTAGGTCTTCTTGGAATCAAGTTAAAAATTACTTGGAATGAGTTCTTTTGCTGGAAACATTCACCAGTTAACTAAGCCAAGAACAGCAGCAACATTTACCATTCATTTCATACGTTTATTTTTATTTTTTCAATTGTTAAATAACAAACACTGACAGCGCATGCAAAATGTATGGCAAAATATGTATGAATAACGGTTCACTACAGTTAATACGAACAGACAAACGCATTCATTTGAGCAAATTTCATTTCATTTCATTTTATTAGCTAAGAAAAAATAAAAAAGTAAAAAAAAGAAAAAAATTCATATGAAGGGGACACCCGGGTTTGAACCGGGGACCTCTCGATCTGCAGTCGAATGCTCTACCACTGAGCTATATCCCCGCTGATGAATGGAGATGAAAATGTTGCTATACATTCTAAATGGCACTTGGAACAAAGATAAGAAATGAAAAAATGTTGAATGCTTTATGGAACTTCTATTTTAGTTTATTATTATTTATTATCTTTAGGTGGGCCAACTTTATAACTGTATAGCGCGCACAGAGGGGAAAAAACAACGGAGAATATTTTTTTGTAATTAAATGGAAACTGCTTGTTCATAGTTCTATTTTTAGAAATTAATCAAATTGCTTTGTTCGTGAGTTGAATTTTGCTTGTTTAGATCTAAATAGAAATTATTAATTTTAAAATACAAGTTATTTGTAATGCAAAATATAAATGCAGCCTTTAAATATATTTTATAAATATAAATTATTTATGATTTATGACACAGTTTTATTCATATTTATATGTATGTATATTTATGTTAAATATTATTGTCTTTACTAATTTAGAGACCTACATACATACATACATAATTCAATTTTTCTCCTTAGTTCTATGAAAAAATAATTTTTGTACTTGGATTTTATAGCATAACTTTGAATAGCTGACAAACACTTGGAAAAAACAGAAATCATCATAAAAATTTGACTTTGCATCTTTATTGTTTCAAATACTTTACTTACTTTTAAATAAAATTCTTGAATGTATTTAAAATTGTACATTGAATAAAAGCCAGAGGCTTATTTTAAAGTATCTATTTGTAATATGTATATATTTTAACAAAGGAAAATGGTCATAGAACCAATGACAAAAGGTCATTGTACAAAAATAGACAATTGATTTATCTTCACTTTCAACTTTAAAATAAACACAATGACAATTGAATTCAAAATCGGCCACGTGTGTTGATTACTTTGACTTCCTCTGCAAGCAATATTAATAATTTAGGTATCCTTTTTGCTACCTTTCAGAATTTAGAAATCAAATTAGAACTTAGGGATTTTCGGCAAATCAAATTGAGAAAGGTAGCAAATTCTCATTTCCATTCTTATATTCCCTTCTTGTGCATCACGTTATCATCTCTCCCAAGAACAAAAACAACGTTTGCCCAAACAGAAAAGTCAAAAAGTTACAAAATTTACGTTTGTAAATTGCTTTAAAAACTTCTCTTCGAATGCTATCTGCCGTTACAATTTTGCTAATTAACTCAACGCTCAAGTTGAACGAAGAGGTGGAGGGCTGGTGTACCGTTGGCCACCCTCACAGACGGCGGGCACAACCTATCACCCTTGGCTTCGTCTACCCTCCCACACCCCCCCACACTCGGTCGATGCGCGTTTGTCGCTAATTTTGCTAATCAAAGTGCGGACGGAAAGGCGGATTCGATTTTATTAAATGGAAAAACATGGAAACAGCAAAAGGAAAATTGTTGTTGAAAATTTGAAAAAGGGAATCTTTTGGTGGCAATAATTTTCCTCAAAAACAACAGACAGTAAACAGAGAGAAAAAAAGGGAGAAAAAATACATACATACAAACATACTATAATAACAAAAACTCAACAGCAACAACAACAATAAATGTTGAACTTTGTTAATAGGAAGGCAAAAAGGAAATGAGTTTCTGGGTTGATAATTAGCCGCGTTGTTTTAAGCCTCCAGAAAAAAAACACTAAAAGACCGATACGGGGAGAGAGAGAGAGAGGGAGAGAGACAGAGACAGAGAGAACGACAGAGAGGCTGAAAAAAGACGAAAGGATCTTTGTTCGGGTTATGGTTATTGTAGCAGCACGTGCCCTTCCCAAACCCATGTTTCCTAACCAATCTCCCATTGACAAAAAGTCGATAATGTCGAGGCATAGCCGCAAGACCAACAACAACAATAACTGAAGTTCACACAAAAGCAAACAAAACACATAACAACAACAACAACAAAAAACGAAAAATCTAAACTGAAGTAAAGGGAAGCAGTAAAAGTAACTATAACGAAAATTAATACCCTTTAAAGATTTAGATAATTAAAAAATAAATGTTTCTAAATTATACAAAGTTGAAAACGTTGTTAATCTACATGTAGAGCTGACTAATGAGTCCAATTTTACAAATGAATTTTCTAATAGTTTTGAGGAATTCCTTACTCTATGAAATACTAAAATCTAGTCACTGTAGACTAATTTAGATCTGCCGCCTTTAACCTTTAACCTTTACTAAATAAACAAGTCCCAAAATAGATAATATAAGTATGAATCTATAAATTCATTAACTCTGTTCTTCATAGATTGAAAAATCGGTTCCATTTAAAAAACATTATTTTCTTTATAGTGTATATACCCTACCCTACAAAAGAGTATCGAAAACCGAAAAAAAGGAACTGAAACTGGGAAAAAACTAATAACCAAAAATTGCGCCTGTGTCTCTGTCTCGCTCTCTCTTTCTCACTTTCTCTCGTTCTAACTTTCTCTTCATTTGCCTCTGTTACACTCCCCTCTCTCTAGCAGAAAGTCATAAAATTCAAGCCATTGAGTTTTTGAAATCGCTTCAAGCTTCATTTCGATTGCTCTCCCCCACATGGCTGCCGCATGCCCTTGGCCCTTCGCTGCGCCAGTTATCGGTTGGCCTCTTGACTTTTTGTCTCTTCGCTGGCTGGGCCAACGCGTTGGTTGTTTGGCCATTTAAATTCGTTACGTTTCGATTGGCGTGAATATGCAGTCAACTTTATGAAATTTATAGTTTAATCTGATAGATAGGAAATTGCTTTGTTTTGCAACGGCGCAAAACAAGGGAGACGGTGCCAGTCGATTGGATGGCTGCAGAGGGGGTCGAAAGATATACAAAATGGGCAAAAGTTAGCAAAATATAAAATAGGAGGTATGATTCCAAAAATGGAGTGTGGATGTATGAGGGTTCCTTTTTTTTCCTTTTTTGCTTTTTTGGCTTTAAAGCTTTTGATTGAGCCGACAAAAAGATAAAAACTGTGAAATTTATGATACTGACTAGAAAGTTTGTTGGATATAGGGATAAGAGGGTAAGTAAGTTGAGTGCCAGAAATGAGTATGGAATTTCGAAATGCTCTTAGCAAATTGGCAATGAAATTTAAATTTAACCAAACTGTTAATTTTATTGACTTTAACTTATTTGAATGTGTCCTAGAATAAAATATATATAGAAATATTTAACGTACTTAACTTAAATCCAACTGATAAATTATGATTATCTGTCAAAGAATTAAACTAAGTATCAAAAAAATTCAAGTGTGAACAAAGAAAAGGAAAGGAAATGTGTAGTAAGTCGATCTCAATATCAGATTAGAAAAGTGAAATATAATTGTTGTGGTTGTGTTTTATAATTGAGATATTCGATATATTTATTGTTTTTTCAAAATTTACAAGTACTAAATTATACAGTCGAACTTCTTTATAATATGTTATAAAGAGATTAAAGATTAGATACAAATTACAGTGTTCTTAACATTAATTCGTCATAAAGAAGACTTCGTTATATAGAAGTTCGTTATAGAGAAGTTCGACTGTATTTATATTATTTCAATAATTTCCAAATAATAAGTAAATAAATAAATAAAATTGTAATGATGCTGAATTCTACATAAAAATTCTTATTCATTTAACTTTTCTTGAATAAAATAAGTGAAAAAAGAAAGAGTACGTAAGAACACTTGATACTATATATGGATTTCACCTTTTGAACTGGAATTACTTTCAAAAATACTTTTTCTTCGGATGAGGCTTTATGAGGTTTATCTATCTGTATTACATTGAATCTGTCAAATTGGTTCTAATTTTAAAAGGTTCCAGTTTATTTTATAGAAATTGGTTTATCTCGTTTGAGTCTAATACCTTTGCGATTCGTAACAAGATATTACATACTCTGATACCTAATATATTTATTTAAGATAACAATTCCTCAATTTCATTTACAACTTTTTTTTCATTTCATTTCAAATCACACTTGATATCTGAGTATACGTATTATTTTTTTTTTTGATATTAAAATGTTATTTGGTAAAAGTATTAGAATGTTAAGTACCTTTTCCAGGCAATTGCTTAATTAAATTTTATATCAAATATCGTAAGATTGTGAGAAATTCAATACAAGGACAAACACAAACAACAAAACAAACAGTTTTCCACTTGAGGCAACCGCCAAAGCCTAACGACAGAGATTTGCATCTCCCTTCTCTCTTTCCATCCATGTATCTCTGTTTCTCCATTTGTGTTTCCCTCGGGGCATGCTCAGCGAGGCTTTAATAATACTTTGAGGATGGCGGAGGGTTCGCAAAAGCTCAGGAGTTAATAACACGACCAAATGTTTGGGCTGGTCCGACATTAAAATCATGCGGTTCATTGAACGAACGTTCAGCAACTGACCAAAGTCGCTTTCAATATCAAAAGTGGAAGTACACGGGATAGCAGCGATGCCTCCACATATCGACTAAATATGTATATATGGATGTATCCTCGAATGTATACTGGTACATATTGTAGTAGGACTATCTATATATAGGCAGAAATTCATCTCTTCTTTGAATGTTGACTTAATGCTGGGACAGTTTGACAAGTGCCTGCAATGTATAGTATCTCCACCAGGTTATTGTTGTTGGGGTTGGGATTGGGTCAACCGAGCAACATCAGCCAATTCCTACATTCAACTCGCCATCGCCATCGACATGGTCGTCGTTGGTTGGGCTCAAAAATATATATGTCAATGACGTTGCTGCAAGCGTAGCTTGTTTGTTCTTATCCTTTGGCACTCATATAAAGTTTGTTTGCGGATTTGTGCAGTTGTGCAATATGTCATTGCATTGCTCAGTGTTCAGCTGGCAGCCAAAGTTAACTGAAGCAGAGCAGCAGCCAGCAACGGCAGCATCATCATCATCAGCAGCAGCAGCAGGGGCAGCAGGGACAGCAGCAACAGCAAGGACCACCACGCTTAATGGCAATGTACGTTCAAGTAAACACACAACTCACACATACACATGGACATCGACATATGTACTTATGTTTAAATAGCGAGGGTAAACTGAATAGTTTCGGACAGAGAAGAAGAATATGTTTTTGAATATTTTTAGATTATTATCATCCAAGCAGAGTGAGAACTGTTGAAATTGATGGTCCAATGTAAAATATATGCAAACATATAAAAGTAATTAGTGTAAAAGAAGCTGCAAATATAAAATAAAAAGAAATTAAAAGCAAGAAATAAAAAAAAGGAAAATTTTAACTTGCCACAGCCGAGATTGAACCCGCACCTTTGCACTGCGTCACTGATCTCTACTATCAACACCACCAAAGCAAACCGTCGCACGTCTGCTGTTTTTGTATATATAGCAAGCTCACGCTATCTCGCTCTTTCGTGACTAACAGCTTTAAGCTTAAAGCTTTAATGTCTAAAAGCTCTTATAAAAGAGACAGACTGATATGGCTAGATCACCTCGGCTACTGATGTTAATTAATGTTTCTTTTTGTAACAAACAATTCACCAGTTTTATTATACTCTCTGCTACAGAATAAAAATAATTCGTATTAATTGTGCTTTTGTTGGACAAGACTTATTTAAAATATTCATTATCTTTTTGCACAAAAAGCTTTCTTTTCTTGTGTTTTAATAAAAGCTTTTAGTTCATATTTTGCTTATCGTTTTCAATGGTTCTAAAACTACATACATATTTATTTTTTGTAGGAGATTTTTAATGATGATCTAAAAATGCTTATTGGCCGAAACTAAAACAAGTGAAAAGTTCCAAACACATATTTTTTACTTCAAAAACCTATATTTTGCCTTGAAATTATACTATTATTAGCTAGAAATGTTATCTAAGCACCTACATATGGTTAAGGAAATTTCTGAATAAATTAGTTTGTATTTTGTATTGTGAAATATTCTCGGTTTGATTTTTATTCAATTTTTTTATTATTATTGAATGAATTGTAGTTAAGTTCAAAACTTTTTTATAAAGGATCACACACATCATGTTTAAATCTTTCTCATCCTACCCTCGCATTTATATATGGATGGATATACGTATATATATATATATACAGTTCACAGTGTGCAGCGTCAACTAACAAATCCTTTTGGCATTATAAACATTATTAAAATTTCATGTTTCCTGCTATGAGCGACGCTTCCACTCCTGCCCACACCACGCCCACACGTGCTCCATTCCTCCAATATGCCGCCCACTCAAAACGCAAACGTAACGAAACATGAAACACGAAACATGGCATGAAGTAAAAGCCGATAGAGACGAAGCACAAGTAAAGAGTAGATGGTTGGGTAGCTTTCAGCTCATATGGCTCGTAGAGTATCCTGACCATCATCATCATCATCATCGTGTGCCCCGTTCCCACCACTCACCCCTCCTCCCTTGCGTTATCCATAAGACTGTCTAGCCTTACTTATTTGCAGCATGCTTCATGCTTTATGGTTACTTGGTCAAGGGCCTTCATACATACACATACACAAACTCACACACACACTAATACAAACACATATGCTTACTTAAGCACACACACATACACACTTTCACGTAGAAACATAAAATGCAAGAAATTTCGCAGTAAATCGTTAAAATGGTTTATATATTTAAGTAAATATGCAAAAATCTTCCGTTCCGTTCGGAGTCAGATCTTTTAGTAATACAAAGTTACGTAGATATGTATGTATGCATCATACCACCCACCGCGCCCCTCGCCCAACGTTCACCACAATTTCCTTCCCCATAATACGCAATTTAATTTCAAAATTTAAGAATTCGCATAAAAAATTTCGAAGGGAAAAGTTGCTTTTGTGGGTAAATATTTATTAGCATCTTTTGTTTTTTTTTTTTTATGACTTATGCATGGCTTTTTAGAGCTTTAATATGTGGGATCAAGGTTTGAGCAAATGAGAGCATACATTTAGGGGCACCGCTTTCATATAATGGATAAAATGGATTTATGTTTCGTTTTAGCAGCCTTTGCTTTTGTTTTTATATTTGAAACTTTGTTTAAAATTCCCATTACTCTTCCAAGTCAAAAAAGATACTTTATAAGGTAAATGGGTGCTGAAAGCTAATAAAGAACAAGAGAGTTTCGCAGACAAATAATGACAATTGGACGGAACTATCAAAGTGCAGTTAAATATAACAAATGATCTTAATGGATTCGAGATTCTTTATAAAATTGGGGACAACATTGTTTTAGGTGTAAATTATAAAAAGTGACAATATTTGAATGTTGCAAATTGTTCTCTATTTCGGGGGTATTTAATTAAAAACAATATTTTAGTAGGTAAAGGTCGTAACCGAGCGGAGAATGTGATGCACTTGTTAGAGCATCTGATGTCAAATCAAACTTCAAAGCGAACCACATATTGTTCAGTGAATGTAAGCAATCAGTTAGACAATTAACAGGTGCAAAAAAAGCAGACACCAATTGCTTTCAAAATTTGTACGGACATACTATAATTGATCTTAAAATAGATGGTATAATAGACAATAGAAGTGATCTGGAAATGGTAATAGTCCCTATATGGCATGAGGATTAATAATGAAGAAAGCAAGTCCTTCCTGACGACATTGAGTATACCCACAACATTAGCCTTAAGTGGATTGTGTTGACAAAGGACAACAAAACAAGAAAATATTTAAAAATACTGTAAATGAACTCGATCAATTTTTTATATATATATATTCTTTTAAAAATTTTAGAACTTGTATTTTAGCAGTTGTTGGAAATTTTTAAATTAAATTATTATTCCGTAGACGGTAATTCTAAATTTTTTTATCACAATTATTATAATTACAAAATAATAACAAAAGTTCCTTAATAGGAAAAAGGTCAACTAAAAAAGGATCTTTCTGTATAGCCTCAACTTCATTTCCTTTGGATACTTTGATGAAAGATTTTTTTATACTGTTTCACTTTTTTTTTTAATTGAAATCTTAGAATTTCGTATGATCTTGCATATTATGAACTATTAATGAATATCTTATTAATTAATATTGTGATAAATATCATAAATTAGAGAAAACTTATCAAAATTTTGCATTAATTGCTTTAAAGATTTTACAATTGAAGTTTTCCACTTATATTTACCATTGCATCATAGGAATGTCTTTGTCTAAGAAATGCGATGAAAATCGTTTGACCTTTCGCATAAACTCGACGACCTTTGCTCTATGAAAGAATGGAAACAAGCAAAACAAATTCACGAGAAAACCCTTTTAAACAGTTGGCGAACAACTAAACTCCTCGGGTCATTGTTTCCATAGCAGAAACTTCTTCCATGCAATAGCTTTGCAATTTTCTTGGCATCTCGAAAAGTTCAGCTGCGCCACAGAGGCTTTTTGCTAACTAGCTGGCTCAACTACCTCAGCCCACCCACGTTCCTTCCTCCCACTATCCCCCCTGTCCCTTCATCCTTAACGTTAGCTAAACCAAACGCACTTAACACTTGCGAGTCGAGTTTTAGCGTGTAACTTTTTGTGCCGTGAATCCAGTGAACTACTTTTTATACCTGAGCAAAAGAGACAGGGACTGAGGGAGGGAGAAGGAAGAAATCTGCTTCAGTGCGTCACGTAGGCGCTTCAAAAACTTTTCATTTTTTTTTGTTGTAAAATTTACGATTTAACGTTAAAGTAGAGCAAAAGTGAGAGAGAGAGAGAGACCAACACACACATTCTATATACTTATATAGCACTTATTTACCTAGGTATAGTTATATATAGGTACAGGAATGTACATACATACATACATATATCTATCTACTTAAAAGAATGGCAAACTTTGAACACGACCAAAAATCCCGCTAAGTAAGTGAACCGTCCCCCTCTCTTTCTTTTTCTTTCCCTTTTTCGAGTTGTTCGAATATTCTTTATGTTGGCCCTGGGTTTGGGTTCAGCTGCACGTACTTTAGATTTTCTTGTTTCTTTTGTTGTTGCTATTGTTGATGTTGTTGTTGTTGTTTTTGTAGCGTCTGCTTTCTTTATTGCACTTAAGATTTACTCATCATCAGCAGGTGTTGTTGTGCCCACTTGCAAAACAGAATCTACGATTGAATTTTAGAGAGAAACCAAAACTCAACCCCAAACCAAACCCCAAACCAAAATCTAACCAACCACCAACGCAGAGCTTTTGCAATTTTTATGTGCAATTTTTTTGCCCCTCATCCTTTGTGGAAGGGAAGGGGAATTGTCGCTAGTGGCTCGTTAAGCAGAGGGGAGGACGGAAGGGAATGTTACAGACCATAAGAGTTTACTTTGATTTCATTAAATATTTAAAAGATAACTCTTAAGGCCTAAAACTGACAAATTTGTCTTACTTATGGGTGAGAAAGTTATTCCAATTTCCAAAACAAGAAGTAAATAAAAAGTTAAAGATTTGTACACATATCACAGTCGTAAAGTCGTAAAGATTTTGTATTGTTAAGAAACGCAACTAGCAAAATTTAATTATAAATTAATAATTGGCAATTTGGAAAGCTCTAAAAGCGAGTATTTTAAATTGAATAATTTTGAAGTAACTTATTCTCTATTTTGATTTTCCCATGCTAGTCCTTAAAAAATAACTCTAAATTTTGCTTTATTTTTTTTTAATTTTTGGATGAATCATTTAATTAATGTCGTAATAATTTTAAAGCCAAACATACTCAGCTACAGCTGAGAGCATAAAAAAATTTCAACTAACTCCAAAAAATAAAATATGGGTTTATAAAGCAATATTGAATCGTATTTGGACTTATTCTTTATAAGTGGTAAGTTACTACAGCAACTTTATAAAATAAGGTGCGCGCAATAAGTAACTGGGACAAGAACTTATCACATTATATTGTCCACAAAATACAATTTTTCGTCTTCTTCTTTCTTCCTATATTTTGGTTGTAGTAATGCTTTACCAATATACAAAGAATTGCAAAAAAGTACCGTTAATTTGATTTTAAGAAACCATTGTAGAGTTTAACGAACGAAATAAGTAAATGGGACAGATTACTTTGCTTTCATTTGTGGATCAAAAACAACGTGTAGTGTCAAGTTTCAATTTTACATTTTATGTAACATATCAAAAGAAATAAAAAAAAGGGAAGTGCCAACCAATCTCAAGATTTGTAAAAATTCAGAATTAATTTTTTTTATAAAAAAATGTCGAGTTTTCCACGTTTAATCAATAAAGAACGTCGTAGAATTGTGGCTTTGCGTGAAATGGTCATGTCAATTCGCAAAATTGGAGAGAATATTCGAAAAAATAAGAAAACAGTTAAAAATTATTAAAAGATCTAGATAAATATGGATGAAAACCCCGTTATGGGCGCCCACCATTGATTGACAACCGGGACAAAAGGCGAATAAAAAATCTTGCGGTTAGAGAAACTATCAGCGCATCTCAAATAAAAAGTTACTTATCCTTGCCGATATCTACAGGACGTATGCAAAAAATTTTAAAGAGAACGGATATTGTTTCATATGGAAAAAACTCCTGAAACCTGAGCTTCTGCCAAGGCAAAAGCTACCCGATTACATTTTTCCAATATGTATGAATTTTGGGACACTGTGTGGAGAAATATAATTTTCAGTGACGAAAAAAGTTTAATTTTGATGGCCCTGATGGATAACGATATTATTTTCGCGATGGGCGAACCCCCAAACAAGTCCCCGTGTCATGGTACTTTCATGATTTGGGCAGCGTTTGGATATAATAGAAAGACTCCGATGTGTTTTATAACACATAAAATGAATGCTGAAAATTATATGGAACTGTTGGAGACAGTCTTAGTGCCATTTGGAGAAAATTATTTCGGTGATACTTGGACTTTCCAACAGGATAATGCACCCATCCACACCATAAAGCTCACTAAGGACTATTTCAGGAATTCGATCATTCCAATTTTAGAGTGGTCAGCACGCAGCCCGGACTTTAATCCAATAGAAAATATTTGGGCCATCCTGAGTTTATGCCAACGGAAAGCAGTTGGAAGTTTAAAAGATTTAAAAAAAAGTCATAATTAAAAAATGGGAAAAATTGGACATCCAAATGCTCCAAAACCTGATTAATTCAATGCCAGCACATATATTAAAAGTTTTAAACAACAAAGCATGGTCAATTTAAACTGTATTTATGATTTGAAATCATTTGTCCTGTTTTTTTTTGGGATTTTTTAATTTTTAGACACAAATTAAAAATTTGTCCAACTTATTTATTTCGCTTGAAAATATTTTCTTAAATTTTTTTTATATTTGTTTAAATTTTTTTTTGATTTAATTAAGTTAAAATATACTGACAATTTTTTTAAATTCATTTAGAAATTTGTTTTTTTTAAATATGTTGATCGGTTCAGTTATTATGCTATTCAACGCAGTGTCCCATTTACTTATTGCGCGCACCTTACATATAGAAATCTTATTAAGACATCGGTCAATAACTCTTAAAAATATTCTAGATCCTTCATTTTTGCGTCTTAAGCTAAATTAATGTTGAGGTTTAAATGATTAATGAAATATGCCTTGAAAGGCTGAGTAATCATGAGAATAAAGTGGTCTTAAGTAGAATGAACCAATTATAATAGTATGGAAGAATGAATTTTTGACCTTAAGGTAAGTGTAAACAATGAACAATGTACATATTGTGAGAGTGATTAGTCTTACTTTTAATACTTATCATACTAACACATTTCATTATTAGGCTTTGCCAAATGTTCTTTTAAAACAGACCAATCCTAGAAAAAGTAACCAAATAATAATTTTAAGGACTTCATCCATAAAACCAATGCTTATCAAATTGCTATCAAAATGCGTTCAAGGTTAAATTTTCCAAGTCTTTTCCTCCTTCCTTCATAAATTGCGAAAAATGAATGGAGGGTAAGTTTCTAGCTTATTTTCCAGACTCCGTTTATTGAAGAAACTGGTTTAGAAGATGATAAACTCTCTTCCGTTTAAGCCACATACTTAAATTTAAATGGTTATTCTTGATGTATTCCATTACGGGTAGTGGATTCTGCTTTGGCAACCATAAAAGTCATCAACCAGTCGTTTCAAAATCTTGTGCTTACACTATTCCAACTGCTTTCACGATGATTTAGGTCACATGTGTGTGGTTGTGTGGGTGAGTGGGTGGAAGCCACCTGCCTGAATCATCACAGCCCAAAATGCGGCCGCCCTGCTGCAAATACAATTTAAATTTTTAAGCGGCATCTACTTTGGACACAAGGATACTGCTGCTGCTTCTGCTGGTGCTGGCTCCGGTTCTGCGATTCGTGTCACGCAGCATCCTCAACGGGTGGCAGCATCATCAGCATCATAGCCATCAGGATCAGCATCAGCATCAGCATGATGTTGTCGTTTGGCATCGTTTTTCCCCTCTTTTTGGCTTGAATGTTGCAATTTCAACCCGTTGATGGATTTGATACGTTTTTTTTCCTCCACTATATTCTCTGACAGCGGCTGCAAAATCAGCGCAAATCAGTAACAAACATATAGATGAAGAGAACAGAAGAAGAGTGCAGGCACGAAAGGCAGAGCAAACTCAAATTGATGACACCCGCAGCGACGTCATCGTCATCCATACTGACATCGCCCCTGTCTGTCAATGATACTCAACAAATGTTGCCATTGGTGTTGCCTCTTCTTTACATGTCGCACACGCACACACACTGACTCACACACATGCTGAGCTCAAATGACACTAAATTTGGTTGATTAGATGCCGCGTCCATGCCACAACCGGAACACTAAAACGAAACGCTTTTCTGAGGCATACTCGATGTGCCAAACCGTTGCGTGCCACATAGGCAATCATTCTTCTCCTTTCCACTTTTTTTGACTGCCGGATTGGGTGTTGCATATTTTCATTGATTAGAGGTTTCGTGTATATGTGGATAATGATGCTAGCAAATTGACAAAAAGTTACAACACCTTGATTTAATGGTAAAATCTTTAAAAAAAGTTTAATAAATTTATCACCTATGAAAAGTAATTTAAAGAGAAGTTCTTTTGAAAATAACAAAATAGTAAAATAATAGTTATACGTTAAATATATTTAAATAAAAATGATTGAGTAGCTTTACTTTACCTTTCAATATTTCGTCCTATCCACATTATTTATGTATTCACTTACGGATTGCTCAGATGGATGAAAATAACTTTTTCGATTCCATAAAGTATATTGATATATTCTTGAAAAGCACTAAAAGTAAAGTCAATCTAGTCATGTCCGCCTGTCTGCATCTTCTCCAGTTTTTAGATGGATAAAATGAATGAAACTTGGTATATAATTTTCATAGGTAGATCAAGTTTAAGAATAGCCACAACACAATCAGTGTTGAATAAAGTTTTGTTTTTCAAATTTTATTTTTCTGACATAAAGTTTTTAACTAGTCTACACGTTTATATTTAATTGAACAAGTATTTCTTTTGTCTTTGTTATCGCATAATTTAAAGTCAATTTAATTCAGGCAAATACAAACTCACATACAAACGTAAACGCATTCTTACATACATACATACGTGAATACATATGACTAAAGAGGGAGAGAGACAAAAGTCATCTGCATTAGACATCGTCATGAATGTACCCAAACGATCAAATGAATAAATCATTTCTGATCATTTTTGAACAAAACATCATGGAAGTAGTAAGGGTTAAAAAATCATCTGCAATTAAGTGTTTGTTATAACATGTTTAACTCAAAAACTGACTCGAATACATAATATAAGTACATATACATAAATAATATAATTAAGTGTAGCAACATTATATCAAATACCAAGTCCGCATACTTATCAATCACCATATCAAAACTTAATATTATTTTCCGCAATTATTGCGTACGCGTCGTGTTCTTTATCAGCCACGTTCACGACTTGCAAAATACAGTGGACCCTTTGTTAACGAACGCCTTGTTTTTTTTTAATCTGGAACGCATTATTTTATTTTACACTGATTTATATGGGAACTAGCTTTTGCCCGCGGCTTCGCACGCACTGCTACTTCACTCGTGGAAGGTGCATTATATCGTCCTCTGTGTTCTCCGACAGGAACTTTATTTATTTATTTATCTCGATCCTGGCTACGGCGAGCCTCACGCTCTACGGAGGATTCTCTTTCCCTCTCAGCTCTATTTCTATCCCGAAGCTGGCTGATGCGAGCATCACGTTCCGCTGACGTTTCTTCATCTCTTGCTGAACGTGTTCTTCTGGCATTCACTGTACTACGACCTATGTTCGAACGACGACGTCTTCCAGACATGATTTTATTATTTCTGAACAAAACCAAAATAATAAACTCAACAACCAAAAATTTTTTTTGAACTTATGTAAATACCTCAAATACTACGGTTCTCAAAATATTTAAAAAATGTGTTTATTTACGACTTCACATTAGAAATCTTGAAATTATCAATGGCTCTCTAATTTATTAAGCATGTTATTGTACACAAAAACCTTCCTCTTGAATCACTCTATCTATTAAAAAAAACGGCATCCAAATCCGTTGTGTAATTTTAAAGATCTAAGCATACATACATACAGACAGACAGACGCAGGAAGCGACTTTGCTTTATACTATGTATAGATGGTGGAATCGCTTAACAAACGCTTCGCATAACAAACAAGAAGGTGGAATCAATTGTGTTTGTTAACCGAGGGTCCACTGTATTACACTTATCTGAACATTTTAATAACAAAACATGTACTCATTATTATTTCTGGTGCACAATATGTTGAAAAAAGAGACAAATATTGTACTTACTGCGGAAGAGAACAACTATTACTGTCTCTCTAAGTGGGAACAGTAAAAGTGTTGTACGCCATCTCCTTCTGGCTTATTGAATGTACTGCAAAGCGGAGAATGGGAACAGTATTTTTAAGAATGAGCACTTTTTTTTAACTGTACAGTACAATGCTGTTGGAAATGAATGCATTCAAGCACAACTGTAATCTGCATTGTGTTGTTGCAAATAATGAAATTTGAAAGAACGAGATGCATTGTGTTTGCTATTTATACCAAAATAGTGAATCAGCAAAATTTCTGTTCCGTGGTGTAGAAGGTAGAGATCACCCATGCAAACTCAGAGATGAAGGTTCGATTCCCTGAAAAGACAAACAAACATTTTCTTTTTGCTTTTACTTTTTTTTAATTATAAATTCACATCGTTCAAACTAGTTAACCAAAGAAAGATATTTAAATTTTTTGTGATGCTGTTTGGTCAATCTTAGCCTATTTACATTCCTCTGGAGTTTGATACCCATTCCAAATAACCATTTATGTTTGGCCCATCTTTACATCAAAATTATATTACTGATGTATATTTCACCATGAGATTATCTTAAAATCCATAACAGTTTTTGGGAAATATTGT
This sequence comes from Drosophila austrosaltans, assembly GCA_035045865.1. NCBI lineage: Eukaryota > Metazoa > Arthropoda > Insecta > Diptera > Drosophilidae > Drosophila > Drosophila austrosaltans. Next base: position 9,681,047 of record JAWNOQ010000200.1, read on the forward strand.
TTGAAACCATATTCTTATACATATCATGTCATTCTACATATATAATAAAATGATTTTGAAGTGTATACAATTACTTAGGTGAAGCGCTTTACACTTTTGATAGTTGATATTTCAAAAGTCGAAATACTGCTAGGAATATGCTCCCGTACAGCCAAACATCAACTTTGATTTAAAAGTTTAACGTAATTTTAATAAATATTGAATATAAAGCAAAACATTTTTTGATATCTCTAAGTAAGCAAATATCTTTATCGGTTTACCTATTTAAATATAGAACCACTTTTGTGTTATTCATATAATTTATTGCCTTTATTGCATACGCTGCCTGGTGAATTCTTTAAATTCTTTAAGATCACATATTTAAATACCAAAATTTTAAGTCTTTGCTACCAATTTTTATTTTAATTCTTTCAATTCCCTTAACGGAATATATGTACATAAGGGTATACAACGTAAATGGGTCCTTGTATGAGAGATTTTTTGATAGTCGTCGTTTTCTCCTCTTTTTATATACCAGTTAACTATGCGGCCTAATTGACAAATCTGTGCGTAACAAGCAAATGCAATCTGCTGCAACATACACTTATCTCTCCGCAAACAAACACACACACACACACGCACACAAAGCACACCCACATAGTTATACCAGCAAGTGGGTGGGCAGGTGAATGCGCCAGACTGTATGCTATATAAATTAACACAAGTATTTTTGCACCTATGCCACACCCACATGCAAATGCATGCTAACAACCACTTAGCATAGGAATACCACGCCTACCTCCCACCAGTCACCCCACCCTATCTTTCACCCTCACCTCGTTACCTTACTAACTTGGTATTCCACTCCCTCCCTCTCTCCCTCTCTCTCTCTCTCTCTCTCTGTCTCTCTCATTCACGTTAGCATCAATGATGAACAACTATTAAAGAAATTACGGGCTGATTCAAATGCTGAACGGGAATGGGGCCATGGCAAGTGGCGTTTTATTTGCAACAATTTGACGCAAGTTAAAATTGCATGCGGGTGCGTTAAAAGTTGCCAAATGCTGCTGCTGCCGCTGCTGCCACTGTTAGTGTTAGTGCCAGAGCTAGTTCTGCTGCTAGGATGATGATCCCAGGATCCCAATTCGGGTAAAAACTTTGCTTTGCCACGCGACAGCCTGTGTAAATAGTTTGGCTAGAGAGAATGGTAAAAGTCGGTTTGCTATATGCCCCCGGCCTCAATCAAAGTTGCCGTATAATGATTGTGTGTGCCCACCAAAAAGAAGAAGTAGAAAACAAAAAAAGGGATAAAAATGGGATGAAGGAAAAAGGAAAATGAGTACGCAGCAGCAGCAGCAGCATCAGCCAACAGCCAGCAGCAGTAGGATAAAGTTTTTCGCGCCAAGCGGTTTCTCCTTAACCAGCAGTTTTAATTTCGCCGCAAGGCAAGAAAGAGCGCATCTTGAATGAAATTTTAAACAAATAAAATGGCAGCAGCGGCAACGGCAACGGCATCAGCGACGGCGGCAACATCGCCTTCGACTTAATGATGTGGCTGCTTCTGGGTGAGATATATGCACCTACAAAAGGGATATATATATATACATATACAATGTACGTATTTGGTTACTCGGCAGAATGAAGGATTTTTCCAACTTGGGACTAACTCGCAGTCGCGTCTCGCACTTAAATTAGTTGCAAACTAACCAAAAGTGTAACTAAAAAGAGAAATCATTTTCAACTCAAACTCTATTCCGTTTTCCCTCTTTCCCCCATCTTAGACAAAGAAACAATGAAATGTGTTTTACAATCCCAATAATGTTACATAAGAAAAGTCCGACTTTGGGAGATTTAAAGTAAATACAAAACAATCGGATATGCATATATTACATATAAAATAAAGTTCGATTCGACTCGATTCATTAGATAAAAGGAATTTTTAAAAAGACAACGCCTCAAACCGGAATTGAAAAAAATCGATAGAGCTGAGAAAATGTTAAAAATTATTACAAAAATGGAAAATTGAAATTCTAATAAATCAATAAGCAATCCGCAATTGTATTTGGATTAGAAACCTTAATAAAGTTGAATGATGCAAAACTGATTGTAAATAAAAGGAAAATATTGAATATAGATAAATGTATTCTATTATGTACAAACAATCTGTGGCAGTTGTCAAAAATAAATTTTAAATATTAAGTAAAACTATAGTATTAGGATGTAAGTAAAATATAAGGTCCAACATTAATAAAATATTACAATATTTCTACATCTAAACCAGTCTATCGCACCAATTAAACTTTAAGTACAATCTTGACTAATACTGAATTGTTTAAAAGTTTATTAATTCATTTTAAACTAAAAGAAGAAACAACTCGGAGAACCCATTGGAAACACAAAGGTAAAGATGTCAGTTAAACTATAATCAAGAAGAATAGAATCTTTATTTAATAGCAGGCTTAAGTTTGCACTAAAAAAATACTTATATTAAAGAGCTAGACAAAGAAAATTTGCTATGTATCAACAATTTCCATATTCCATTCTTATATTTATATAAATATGTTTACATAGTTTTTAAAATGTTGCCCAACAACCACAAGAATAAATTGTTAATGAAGATTTTTATATGTGTGTCTGTAATTTGAGTACGTTTACATTTTATTTGTTCCATATTTATCCGTTCAATGATTTTGCCATCCCAAATTAGTTTCTCGTTCGCATATACTTTCTGATACTCTAACTTTTAGTTTTTAGTTTTTGTTTTGGTATTTACATTTCTATTTCCATCTGTAGTTTTTCCCCTCTGCATATAGTATATAAATACTATAACCGCCCTTATCAGCGCTTTTTGAGAAGACTTTAAACTTTCCCCTTAAGTTGAGTCAGCTTAATGATGCCAGCACGCTGTGTGTGTGGGTATCTGGGTGTGTGTGTGTGCCAAGGTAGGGCCAAAAGTATTTCCATTTTTCTCAGCCCTAGTTGCAACTTAAATTGGAACTGCTTCCGGCGGCTTTAAATACCGTTAGTCACGCACATAAGTTTCGGTTTCTTTGCTCCCTCCATTTTTTTCCCCGGTTTTCTTTGCCGTGTAGTAAAGGTAAGGTGTCTTTAAATGAAAGCCCGCTTACATTGTCTTAGCAGAAGACGGCTACTATCATGCAATTGGCAAAAAAGTCTAGCTGCCGAGCTCACATCCCGTCTCCCACCCATCCGACCACCATCATCACTGCTTATCTAAACCCACCCGCCGATTCAATATGTCTGACTAACTGACTCAGCGCTTTGATTGCCGCCTGCCGCTAAAGAGGAAGTAACTTTTCTTTTTGCCGCTGCCTTTGCTGTTTGCTTCCGCAAGTTCTACCATTCTCGTTCTCCTGCTGTGTTGTCCCCCCCTCCCCCTCCTCCTTTCCACTGCTACTGGTTGGTGTTGCTGCTACAACTCTTCCTCCTCATTCCAGGGCAAAACTTCAACTTTGGCTTAATTTCGCGCACGAAGTAGTATTAAGATTGCTGGACGAAGGACGACGGAGGAGGTGATGGGGAGGGGGAAAGGAACACACGTGCGGCATCCTTAACACATTCCAACAACTGAAACTACATAATAAAACACTTGGTGCTAAGGTTAAATTCCATTTTTGCCCTACTCTCTTTGGACCCAGGGCGTGTCCTTCCAAGCCAGAAATTAAAACTAAAAACATTGCACTCCACAGACGTAGAGTTGATATTTTCATCTTTCAAGTGAAGTAGGCGGGGGATAGACATAAACATTGTAGACCTTCACATACGCCACTGCGTGTGTGTGAGTGTGTGTGTGTGGTATGCAACATTTTCGCGTTTTGTTTTCACTTTGTAACCAGTCTGTCCATGGGTTTGTGGTAAAAGGGAAGGGTAAAAGAGCGGCATGGGAAGTCCCGTCAATTATTGAAGACCCAGCTGAGAATTTCCCTCTTGTACACCCTCCTCCCCGCCCACCGTGCATAACTCCCGGTTCGTGTCATTCCCGGCGATGGCTGCAAAAGGTGTGCTTTTAATTGTCCTCGTTGACGTCGACATGGCGTCGATATATTTAGCACAATGGCCGCCGCCTCATCTCAAACACTATTCCATTTACACATTTGGCACAAATTGTTGTTCCTGTTGGTGTGGCATTGTTTTTTCTTTCTGCTATTGTCTGCGTGTTTGACTGCTTGTTTAGCAATAATTTAGAAACTTTCTCTGAATTTAAGTTTATTTTTTCTTATTTTTATGGCGTGCTTTTGTTTTGCAAGCAAAAATGCGCCGCAAAGGGAAGGCAGGGGTTGGCACGAGGCATGTGCAACGCACAGTTTGTGTTGCAAGTTTTTGGCCAACTATTATGATATCATCCTTATGAAAGGCTTTGTGTTTTATTCTGCTTGTGTAAAAGTAAGACTTTGTGTTATTAACTAAGCCAAGAGAAAAGTTATAAGCTGGCAAAAGTATAACTCATCGGCTTGTACGCTTAACTTTGTGGTAAATTTTAGAATTAAGAGTATTTAAATTTGGTGTAAGTATGTACTCTAACATATACCTTAACATTCTTAAGATCTTTCCTTATCTTTCTCCTTGAAATTTTGAAATATTTTTACTAAACTACTAGATCATTCTACTAAGTCATGTTTCTTATGCAAGTGGAACTTCCTTATAAGTAATTGAGTATAAAAGTAATTTGTTCCGTTTGTACTTAATGATAAATATTTAAAGGACTACTCACACTAACTTTTAATGTTAAACACAAACTTACTTAAGTATTGAAATAATACGATTGTATTTTAAAGGTTTTAGTAAAGGCACAATCCTTTTGTCATTTATGTTTGTTAATTTGATCCACACAAATGTGTTAAAACATTTAAATAAATGAAGCTATGTTTGGTTATATAAAAATTTAACCCTTGAAGTTCTTGACTACTCTATTACAGTAGAATCCGGTTATAACGACTCCGCTTATGGTGCCCATCCGGTTACAGTGACGAAAATTCGATTCGATGACTTGGTAGGACCCCATACAAACATATGTGATGAAAGGCCTCCGGATAGTGCGTCTTCCGGATATAGCGACGTAAAATCGTCGGTCCCTTGAGCGTCGTTACAACCGGATTCTACTGTATTTCTATTACCAAAATTTGAAGAGAAACAATTAAATAATGCTTTGCTCTGTTAATACTTCATCAGCTGGAAATCGAACCCGTTTCACTTCGTTTGCATGACTAACCTCTTCCTTTTACACAATCGATCCAAACCATCGCCTATATAAAGCAAGCACTGGGCATCTCGCTCTCGATCAAATTTATTTCTCCACAGAACACTATACAGATGACTGTCGTCTCTCTCAAATTCGTCTCCGAATCAAATTGATTTTCTTAATAATTTATTTTATTGGTTTAAACAGCTAAAGTTTATCTGATCTGATTCCAACTTGGTAATACGTTACATATTTCACTTAATCGCCATAGAAAAATATCTTTACTTCGCATTAATTGTTACTATGGGCCCGATTCAACCCAATCCCCTTGACCCTAAAAAAAAGAGAGACGGATATAATAAGATCAACTCGGCTATTAATGCTAAACAGGACTTTATTTAGTAAATGGAGTAACAAATATTATTGCCTCAATTGCTCTGCGTTGTAAACAACTGACCAATTTTATGCTTTTCGGTTTTCCTCAGCTTTGGCTTTTCCAATGGAACTACTTTTTAGTAAATATTAGTAAAGTAGTTACAGTGATTATGATATGACTAATCAAGAAATTCCAAGCTCTTTAAGATCTATATGATTGTAATCTTAGATATTAGATCCTGCTACAATCCATTTCACTGTACAATAATGTAATTAACCTAGACTTGATTTACTATTATTATTTTTATCTTCATTTCTATACTTTAACAATTCGAATTGTATAATATAATTCAGTTAGATTTAATTTACTTTATTTTTACCTTTATTTCTATCCTTTTGCCATTCAAAAGTTTGCCCTGTACTAATACTTAATAAATAAAACTTATTAAGTAAACTTCGCTGACATTTTTTTTTGCAGCAATTCATTTCACTTCAGAAATGCAGACAAATCAACTTAATCTTAAGTATAATGCTGTTACACCTGATGCTAGGTGTCTACTTCTTCGTCTCAGTGTGTCTGTGTAGTATGTGCCAAAACACTTTCAACACACTTCACTCCTTCATCCTTTTGCTCCTTGTGAACTCATTTAATGCTCAAAGCCTTTTGCTTTTGCCTTTGAGATTTGCGTGTTTCGCTTAATGAAGAAGACAAATAATCGCGCAATTAAAGCCTTTTAGCTTTAAGCGCAGGTAAATAATTGCTGTGAGTGCAAAATGAAACACGAATACATACACACACACGCACAGAGACACACTAACAAATGGTAAATGTATTCAAACAACAAATCTTAATGGCACGCTAGAATGAATAGTAAACGAGCAACGAACAAGGAGGTTGGAGGGGAAGGATTACTACGCCTGTTGGATAGGGTAGAGAGATAGCAAGAAGGAGACGACTGCCTAGACGCGAAACACTGAGAGATGGATAGAAATTGTACAAGCATGGGAGTGGGGGATGGGTGGGGGATGATTCTGTTGACTCGACTTGGCTTCCGTGCAAAATTCTTAATTGCACCTGGTGTACAACGTTTTCCGCTGACTGTGCCGGCTGCCTGCTACTGTGGATATCTGTATATAGCTCTGCTTGGGCTTCTGATGGCTTAGATTAACTGCCTGACAAGTAAACCCAGTTACTCACACACACACACACACACACACACGGACTTTGTTGCTGCTTCCGACCGACTGTCAGTTCGCCAGACCTGTCCGTCCGTCCATCAGTCCATCATTCTGTAATTCTTTCACGGCTTATCCCAACAACTGAAAGTGCTCTTGACTCACGTGCTCAGCACTTGTAATTATTTTTCTTATTGTTCGAATTAAATACTCAAGGATTTATACGATTTTTCCACCTTCTCCAAACAGAACAAGCGACACAAAAAATATGGCGAAATTAAAGAAAGGAAAAAAAAGCAGCGAGAAAGTTATTAATTGACGCTGCATACGAAATGAGAATACATTTCGGTTAGGTAACAAAAAATGAGGTGAAAAGATAGTTTTTCGATTGTGCTCTCTCTCCGTCTCTATCTGCTATTTCACTCAGCCAAAGAAGTTTTTTAATACCGTGTAATCAGAGGGTAACTCTACAATACGTAGCCAGCATTTCTAAGTATCAGAAATGTAGAAGATTTATATGAGTTTCAAGAAACTAAAAGAATTAAATTCATTAAAATTATTAAAATTAAAATATCAATTCACAATTATCTAGAACTTGTTTAAGGAATGTATTGAACTTCTTAACTTCTTTGATTTTACGAGGTATTAGAAAGTCGACACTCTAATGTATTGCCAGAACTTGACTCTTTTGCATTTGACACTTGGCATAATTATTGCATTCGGAAATTGAATTCTTTAACGGAAATTGATTTTATAACCAAAACACTCGCAAGACGGGAAGGGAAAATGTTAGACGACGAGCACAACAAAAATATTTATTTAGTTTTATTTTTTTTATTACGTGAAGGAGAAAAAAAAAAAACAATTTATAGTGTTTTTTTTCAGAGAAAGAAAAAACTGCACGGAAGTAAGTTGAGCAGCAACTAAGTCTTTTTATAGAATCTAAGTTATCAACAACTCAAGAAAGATAAATCAAATTAATTTCAGAAACTGTACTACAACCTTTTCATATTCATATAAGAAGTAAGATAAAGATGTATAAGTTAATAACTTTTGGGAAAAAACAACTAAATTAACATATCAAAATAGTAACAAAAACTAAAACTAAGTTATAAATGATATTCATTTCAACATCTTCTATTTTAATGAAACAAAACAAACCTCACATTGAGCTTAGCCATGTTTTGCCATTTTAAATCAATTGTTAATTTAATTGAATATTTAATTTATGTTTAAATGACTTCCTAAACTCTCCTTAAAATCTAACTTAAATGGGTATTTTACTTAACGTTCGTGAGAATTACCTTGTCAAAAAGGTAACTTGAATTGATTAATTGGTTAATTATTTTGGAAATTAATAGGAAAACTTCCTCAAGTAGCACAAATGACAGAACAAAAGCCACACTGGGAATTGGAAATGCTCCAGCCAAGAGAAAAAACATTTGTTAGCCTGTTTAAGCCTGCTTTATTATTTGCAGGTTGCCGGATGGTTGGTAGCCATAAGTCAAAGGGGGAGGGAGAGAGGAGAGTTGGCTGAAAAATGGCCGCCCTCGTGTTAAATTCAAATTTATTTGTTGCCACTGAAATTGATAACAGAACTTTCTTCAGGTTTCCGCATCGTTAGCTCGTTATGCAGCGTAAAGTTTTATATATCAACCCAAAAATTCTACCCAGAGACAGACATAGTTCCTCTTGAATGCTGCGCGAAAATTGTGCCGAAAATTGTCATTTTGCCTTGACTCATAAATTAGAAAGCGAGTCATTGGAAAAGCAGCAGCAGCAGAAGCACCAGATCCTTTGCAAAATGTCCCTGTATCTCTGTGTATCTGTATCTCTATCTATCTCTCGCCCTTTCAGTCTTTCTCTCTCTATCTCTCTCTCTGTGTCTTCATCTCTTTTTTGTGTTAGTGTGTGTGGGCGAAAGTTTCTGTGGCCACTTTTTGTCGGCTACTTGTGAAAATTGTGTAAATTTATGCATGCATTACGTGATTTGTTGTTTTTGGTAAATGGCAAAGTAATTTATTTGTTTGCTTCTTGTGCATCTCTTTTTCATTACCTCCCCTCCCCACCCAAACAAACTTTAAGCGCACTCGGACAAAAGTCAAACAAACATTTATTAAAGAATATCCATTGACAATTGCTGACTTCTTTTTCGAAGTTGGGGGGAGGGACACTGAAAGCACTTGTATACTCAATTTGAAAATATGACAATGTTGTCGTCATCTGATATATTCAATGCTTTTATCCCCCACAACCACACACACACACCCAGACACACACACACACCAAAACATACTCACTATATACATAAGTTCATACATCTAGGGGAAAACAAAAGTTGGGGATAAAAAATGGACCGCATATTGCACAATGGAATCAGCGAGAGTAAATTGTGGTTAAATTTTTAATGCAATTGGAAAAAAAAAATGCCTTTGGTTGAATTTAAGGATCGTTGTTTGCTAAATATAAATTGATGTTGAATTTACAGTTTCTTATTTAATTATAGCTTTATCATTGTTTGCGGTTTAAAAAACATACTGATTGTATAGTATTAATACGTTTTTATAGAGTTAAAGCCTTTTACTTAACGGAAATATATAGATTTCGATATTCAATTAGATCATTTTAAGAAATCCAAAATTTTTTCTTACGCATCGAATTACGTATCGAATTATACATACATATATATATACATACAAATATAACACAAAATGGAATACCGAATTCTCTAAAAAGAAATAATGTCGTTGAAAACAAAAAAATATTAATCGAAATATATTTTTCTTTCTAGATAAGCTAGTAAAAGTGTATTCAAATGATCTTCGTTAACCCATTGTTGTTCTAGTCGCAACTGTAATATACTTTTAAGGTAAAACGATTGCAATTATATAAAATATTGTTTTTGGTAAAGTGAAAATCCTTAATGGTGATACATTTCTCAAGGAAAACCTCCTGTATCAGCGGTCTCAACGCTCTTGATTACTCTGTCACATAACCTTGACTAACTATCATAACATCAATTACAGTCGCAACTTCCCATAACGAACTCCTATATAACAAAGTTCTCCTTATAGCTAATTAATGTTAAGTACACTGTAATTTGGATCTATTTTTAGTCTATTTTAATCTCTTTTCAACGAATTTCCGTGTATTTCCTTATAACGAAAAATTTTGGGGCCAGCAACTTCTAAGTTAAAGCGTTTTCAATCTCCATATAGCGAATTTATATATTGCTATGCCATTACCCACATATGCACAACTTTCTTCATCAGTCAAAAAAAACGACGATTGCTTATCTAAATATCCTTGAAAATTATCTGGAAGATGAAAAGTGGAGAAATGTAGCACAAACATAAAAAACTTACTTCTGCAAATGTTAAAAAACAGGAAACTTTTCTCTTTTCCCTTGGGATTCGTTATAGAGAGTTTTTATGTAATCTGCTCTTTTTTCTAGCTATAACCTTCTTTTGTCATAAGAATCTAGAAAAAAGACTGTTTTGTCCATCTTGCATTTGTCTCCAACATTTTCACTTTTGATGACCATATTAAAAACTTCTTTGGCTCATGTGGAACAACTTTTAAAAGAAGTCTTGAAGTTCTACAGAAGCAACTAAACATTAAAACATAATTGTTAAATTATGATACAAAATTTCGGATCCATGACTTGGCTATTTTCCACTGTTTGGTTGCAGTCAAAACAGGAAGGGACAAGAAAAATAGAAAGAAGAAAAACCGAAAGGTACAAGGCTAGCACTTTTCTTATCAAATGGCATCAAAACTGAAGTTTTGGGGGGTGGTGGAGAAATCTGAGAATGTTGCTAGTCATAAAAACCACACGGCGACATATGATTCTAACTTTGACTTTGACTTCTGAGCTTCCTTACTCTTCCCCTCGACTATAGTTGTGAGTAAATATCAACATGTCACTCTGCCATACTCCTCCTTACCCTCTAATCCCCTTACCCTACTCTAATCGTTATTCTCCCTTTCGAAGTTCATTTCAATTGTAGCGAAAAAGGCAAGCAAAGAAGGGAAAAAAAGTAAAGGAATAGTGGAAATCACTTTCCTTTTTGCTGTCACAACTAATTCGCACACCATTCCATATCCATATATGTACATATAGTGTTGTGTATGTGTGTGTGTGCATAAACATGAAGTAAACAGGATAATAGCAATAAAATATAAGCACCCCAGTCGCGAATTGTCTGTGCGGGGAAAAATTGTATTGGGGCATACAACATAAGTTTGACTGTTTTTGGCCTCAGTCATTTTTATGGCTCGATTTCGCATTTTGCTATTGCTATATACCCTAATGCTCATAAAGCGAAAGGGTATACCAAGCAATATCAATATGTATGCGACAGGCAGTTGATATATAAATAATATATGTTCCTAATCAGTCAAATTGATTAAAAGTCGCAACTAGGACGACGTTTTTTTGTTTTATGTGTAAAGGAACTCAAATTGCTTCCACTTTGACCTATTGAAGAGTATCTGAAAGTAGCCAATAAAAATTTGTTATTTCATGTTTGATATTTGTTGTTGTTCTGTTGGCATTTTCATTTGATTTTCCTCGTACTCTTCTTTTGCAACTAGCTGTTACAACAACTACAACTAGAACTGTGACGTAATATGGGAAATATGTTTACAGTTTTCCCTTTGCTGGTTTCTGTGGTGGTTGATGGGTTGTTCTTGGTTTTAGTTGTTGTTGTTGTTGGTGGTTGTTGGCTACTATTTTGGTTTAGTTATGAAAATTTATGAAAAATCTATGCCTGGCGGAAGTTTTTGTATGTTATTAGACTTTTGCCTTATGATGAAAGGATAAAATATTTACCATTGTTATTTGTAATGCCAAAAAATTGTAAATCTTTGTTAAGCAAATTGAATTCATCTCAACTTTTTGGCAAATTAAAGTATTAAAAATGTAAGACTTTAAGAGAAAAAAACTACAGTCAAAGTAGTTGTTGGAAAGTCTATCAAAATTTTCCTGTTGCGTTTGCAGTTCCCATTTAACAAATGGACGGGAACTTCTGATGGATAAGGATACTTGAAACCATCTCAAGAATCAACACAATGAGCTCACGGAGATTGGAGACTGGTCCGATGCCCAACTTTAAGGCGGTCCTGCTGGGAGAAGGAAGTGTGGGCAAGACATCCTTGGTATTACGCTATATGGAGGATAAGTTCAGTAGCAGAAACTTGAGCACTCTGCAGGCATCTTTTGTGAGTAAAATTATTATATTGCCGGATCAGAGGCCAGCTCAGTTGAATATCTGGGACACAGCCGGGCAGGAGAGATTCCATGCCTTGGGGCCCATATACTACCGTGGATCGAATGGTGCCTTGCTGGTCTATGACATAACCGATCAGAATTCATATCAGAAGGTTAAATCTTGGGTTCGCGAACTCAAAGAGATGATGGGTAATGAAATTAGCCTAATCATTGTTGGTAACAAGACTGATCTGAAAGATCAACGTGTTATTGATCGCGATTCGGCATTACAATATGCTCAGACAGTGGGTGCCAAATATCTAGAGACATCGGCCAAGGACAACGAGGGCGTTACTGAGCTCTTTGAGCTGCTCACCGAACTGATTATTGAACAGGATAAGGAGACACCTCTAACCTCTGAAAAAGCCCGAGGAGTTTCTCTTTCCATTGATCTTGATTTGAATAGAATCAATGGCGGCCAGGAAAACAATAGATCATTTTTGTCTTGCTGTGGTATCTGAAAATTTTTCGAAAATATGAGAATATATAACATTGAGAATATTTTATTGTATTACTCATTCTCCGATTATTAAATTGTTTTAGAAAGTTTTTGTAGTTGATTACATATTGTAAACACTTACTAGGAGATATATTGAAGATCAGCTAAAGGAAATAAATAAGCGAAATTTATCGACTGATTATCGAGCGGAGGCTAGTCAGTCGAGCTACTCCTTATTTGTATTTCTTTTCGATACCCTGTACCCATAAGGTAAAGGGTTATATTAAAGTTGCTAAAATGTATGTAACAGTCAGTACCGAAACAGGCATCGCCTATAACATTTTGAATCTGCCACGTCGCCCGCCCGCCGATAACAGTTCACCCACCCTCAGTACTGGCAACTCTAAGCTAAGTTTAACACGGCAGCGGCTGGATATATAAGTATAAGTATTCTTGATCAGCATCACTAGCCAAGTCGATTGAGACATATCCGTATAAACTTAAAGATCTTGGAAACTTTAAGACCTAGAGCTACCAAATTTGTTGTGAACATTCGTCTGGGGTGTACGTAGATGAAGAAAAATGTAGAGCCCACTTCCGGCATCGTCTAATTTGACACATCTGATAATATAGCCAAAATTAACTAACCAATCAAACTGAAATCGGACAATAAATATCGGATAGTTATGTAAAGGCGTTTTGCATTGAGATCCAAAGTTAAACAGTGCCTATCAGAAGGGAGCGAGATAGCATGCGTTTTTTTTAATCAAATTGATGGCAATTGCACGTATGTTTGACTTTATTTAATATCTCTAATTGGTATAGGGTATACTAAATGTCGACAAGGATGACTTTCTTGCTTCATTTCTACAGCAAAGTTTTGCATTGAGCTTGTGCGCATAGTGTAGTAATCATATAGTGTATACAAAGGTCGCTACATCTCTTAACCACTTAAGAAGGTACGCAATGCAAGTGCATATGCGTTGTCATCAAATTACACCATTCCACACACTAGAATGCAAGGCAAGCATACTCGCCTTATTAAACTATTTTGTAGCATAAGCAATCCATGTAAACTAGACCATAAGAAACAGTATAAATAAAGTGGCCTCGACCCTACGAGGTCAGTCTGCCTAATCGCATCCAACTACGAAGTAACCAAACTATCGGCTTGCCTCCTTACTCTAAAGTCGCCTACTATTTGGCGCCGCGTTCCACTCGCGTCATAAAGAACCTTTCCATAATTACATATTTTTCTGGCGTACATATTTATATCATATTAATCAATAACTCTTAAAACTTACAATATTAAGTTGTTTTATGTTTTAGTAAATTTTCGTTTGGTTGAAAATGACTTTCAGATCATACAGAAATATAAATAAATATACAAGGCTAATGAGTCTCCGACTGTATCACACATTTTGTCCTTTAATAAGTATACTCCTCTAGAATACTTCCTTGGGGGACGAATATTGTTTCAACAATTTTCATTGTTTGTGATTGTTGTCCTTTGCCTCATAGTTTCCTTTGATATTATAATTTGCCAATCAATTCAATTTCATTTAAAATTTATACATTTTGTATCCAATTATTTCCAATTTCGTTGCAATTTTTTCCCACATTTTTGTTTATGTTTTTTTTTTGTATTGTTTTTTTTTTTTGGTTCGAACAAATACATTTTATTGCCCTTTGTTGTTGCTGGACATAAACACAATGGCGGAGCAATGGGCCAGTATTTAGCATAAACTATAATTAATTGGCAATTAATTTAAATGTTGTCCTTGTTGCTGGCGAATGCATACATTAATTATAAGCTCGATGTCCTTGCTGAAAGCTTATAGTATAATTTATGCTTTGAAATAAATATATGAAATTAATAATCAATAATGAATTTTTAAATAATATTTCAAATGACTCAATAGGACAAATATGGGTAAATGGCTCCCATTGAGCCAAATTGCAGAAAGGGAAGTGGCAAGGGAAAATTGGTAACAAAAGCGTATGAATTATGCGACGCAGTCGGAACCATAAAAAAGGCACTGAATGTTAAAGGGAGGGTCGGGTAGGGTAAGAGAGAGAGTGAGGGGAATGTCTGCTCTGTTGGCCCATGTGAGGAGAAGCGGCAATATTTACTTTGGCTACATTTGCAAATGGAGCATTACGAAAATAAACAAATTTTCATAAATGACAAGTACAAAAGGAGAGACAGGAGCAGAAGCAGCATCACAAAGGATGTGTATGGGTTTGTGCGTTGGGGTGTGCATATGTGTGTGTGTGCGAAAAATTTTCAATTTGAACGACGTGCCAGGCAATGGACGAGTATCTAGGGCCACAAGAGAAATAGGAAGAAGAGCAGCCACTTGGGCGGGGCAACTGCAATTGGGGCATGTAAATTGTCGCAGCAGCAGCAGCTCCTGCTCCTGCTCCAGCTCCAGCTTCGGCACCAACACCAGCCAAGAGGACGACGCAACGATATTTGTAGGGAAAAATCCTTGATAGTCGATATTATTTTTCTTACGGCGCTCCATTTGTTCCTTGGCTGCTATTTGTCAACTTTGCTCCTCGCCCGATGCTCGGAATCGATTTCCATTTTCCATTTTATTGCCAAATATTGTTTTATTCTTTCTCTCCATCTACCAATTTTTTCCTCTTTCTTTTTTGCCGTAGATTGTGTCATGTTATTTATAGGGTAAAAGGGCACTAGGGGGACTAGTCTGGCAGTAACAGCGACAGGACTAAAAAGGGTAAAGGAATTTTCGGCATTTTGTACGTAAATGCGACAAAAGGTATGAATTGCACGTCAAAATGTTTTATTGGCCAAACATTTTTTATGCAATTTTATAATCAGACATTGGGCGATAAGTCGACACCCTCCAACCGAGTACTGAACGATCCGAACACCCCTGTTCCACCCACTCTATTTGCCTACACATCTCCTGCCCCTGTTAAGAAAGACTTATTCCTTTGACTTATCACACGACTTTGACTAATAGCGTTCGTAACTTGAGACCTTTTGCTTAGATTTCCTAAAACCCTCCTTCCACCCCTCTCGTTGAACACAACACAAACACCTGGTCAAACTAATTAAACCTCATCCGCTTTCACCAAGAGAACAGTAGGTGGAGAAGGAGGAAACTTGCCATTTGAGATGGTCACACAATGGGCTTTAAAACATAAATCAATCAGCAGAGGCACACAAACACACAAAACAACAGGGAACTTGACGAGTTTTCAGGCCACCTACAACCAGGCATCATCATTCTCCCCCCATCCCCCATTCCAGAAAGTAATCCTTGCCCTGGTCGACAATGATTAATCGCACTGCGAGGGCCCGAAATGCGCTTTGAATACCCTTAATTTTCCAAATTATTCATTTAGATTCATCTGGCTATTGTACTCCATTTGCAGTACGTTCAATATGCTAATCACTAATTATATTTTAATTTTAAACTTGATGGAAATGAATCAGCTATTACTAGATCAGTGAATTGTAGATCAAAATCTTATGAACAAAGAAAAGCAAATGTTCTAATTTAATACATGTTTTCAAAATACCATTTGATTCAATTAATTTCTATTTACAAATCAGCAATTCAATGGTCTAGTTGTCAATTTTGCTAAATTATCCTAAAATTGTATTTTTTAAACATTTTTTCATTTTGACCTCTTAAGGAATTGCAAGTGAAGCTTTTCATTTCCTTTCTTTTTTTCTGTTTGGTAGAGCATCACACTAATTAGCCTCCAACTGAAGGCGAATTCAAACTGCCACGCCTTACTCATCTGGTCGACATTACCAACAAAAAAAGAAGACCTGAAAGAATACACCAAAAACCAAAAGATTGAAGTTACTTTCTTGGTTTATGCAAAGTTTGTATACCCTTCCAAGTTTACAGATTTAGTTAGTTTTTGAGAATATCTCAATTTGCTTACAGAATCGTGGAAAAATTCAGAAAATTGAAAAATAATTTCCATTTTTAAAGAATAACTAAATAAATCATAGAACATCTATTTCAAAGTCTACTGATTAATTTGTCTTCTGCCTAACAAAAAAATGTAATAGGCACAGCATGGCCTAATGCCCATCTCTAATTCCTATCTATCGAATTTATTGTATATATTTTCCAATATTTGGAATAGGAGTAACAAATTTTGTTCCTGTATTGAATGTCTTAATTAAATTCAATCTAAACCAAAACAAATATTAAAACCAAAGTAGAAAGGGATGTGCGTTGGCCAAACTTCACTATATCATCCTACCGATCTATTGTACCGATGTATTGTAATTCCATAAATTTACAAAGTTTTTCATAATTTTACCAAAAATAAACCATTAAGAGTATTTAAGAACTGCTTTTCTGTGTGGAAGTGGCAAACTGTTAATCAAAGTTAATTTACCCCATTTTTGGGAGAGTTTCAAAAAGCCAAAAAACAACATGAAAATAAAAGAGAGTAAGAAAAAAGTAAATTTTACGAATTGTAAATAGGTTTAGTGCGCATAATTTTGTGGATTATGCGCACGCCCACGCCCACTATTTGGAAATCCGCAACGCCCAACAGTTGTTTACTCTTTTACGCCATGATAAATGCCATGACATAAATCTCAGACAGAGACAAAGTCGAATAAGAAGACGGTAAGGAAGGATGCGGAGAGGCAAGACCGGAGACGTAGACGTAGACGTGGTCTTGGACTGTCGGCTGCCTGGCTGGTTGGTTGGTTGGTTGGCTGGCAAAAGTTAATCAACATTTCATTAATTAATTTCTTTAAAGATGTCGTTGTCGTCGTCGTCGAGACTTGAAGAAAAATGGCCTGGCCAAACAGTGAGAAAAGAGAGAGAGAGAAAGGGGCAGAGAAATGTGTACTAGTCTGGAGTCTTGGGCAAATTATGTAAATTGGTTAAAAGCTTTTCCGGTTTTGAATTAGCAGCCTCATCAAGTGCCTTCACTTGGCTTGTGCATATTATTCTTGAGTTATTTTCCTCATTTAAGTTTTTGGGATCTTGCAGCTAATTAAGTTTCAATACAAAAAAGAAATGTAAAAGAATATAACATGGCACAGAAGAAAAAGAATAATCATTTATGGAATTTTTCTTCTCTTTGTGCTTCTCTCCGTGTGTTTATCTCTCTCTATCTCTTTCTCTCTCAATTAACAATGCAGCAATGAAATTTCATTAAATTTCATTTAGAGAATGTGATTAGAGAGATGAAGCAAAGGCGAACATGACACAAAATGCCCAGAGCTAAGGCAACGACAGGACATTCAAAGTGCATTTAATTAAGCAGGAGTGCATGCTTAGCAAGGTAGAGCGAGAGAGCGAGAGAAAGAGAGATGGGGGGGGTGGGGTGGTCAACAAGAAATGAATCAAAACAATTGTAAATACTGCAACACAAAAGCAATTAGTGACACACAAAGCGGAAGTGCAAAAAGTGAAGCTGTTGAAAATAAGTTGGAACAAAAAAACAAACGAGAGAGAGAGAGAGAAACAACAACAGCAAGAAAAAAGGAACAAAAATACATAGAGACAGAAAGGCAAATGAAAATGATGTTGGTTAGTTGCTCAAATGGATTGAGAGCAGAGCAACAGCAAGAGGAGTAGTAGGATGAGGAGATGGAGAGGGATCCCCTACTGTAGAAGGCGCCAAAACAAACAAAGCGCATTGCCTAGTTAGGCTCTGATGAGTGTTGCCCAAGCGGGAGGAGAGGGGGTCCGGACCTGGACTGGATTCGCAACTGAAAAGTGGCCAATGTAAATCTAATTAAAAGCAAAACAAAAGCCACTCTCAACATGCCACTCAAATTATAATGCATATATATATATATATGTATATATGTATATATGTATATAGCAAGGGGGCGAGGTCGTTGCAGGTCGGACAGACACTCAGTGTGGAATAAGCCCAAAAATGTACAGTGGAATTTTACAATTGAAAATATATTTAATAGTATAATTTTATGGTATTCTAATCAAGGTTAACAAATACAAATTCTGTTAGTATAGAGGGATATTGATAGAAGATAGGGAAACGATAGTGAATCAAGGTTCGATGTGCGAGTGTGTGGGAATTTATAACCGCAATATATTTGATTGCCCAACAAGGAGGAACCTAAACTGGTATTCCTGTTTATTAATCCTGGCAGAAATTTCCAGTAATTTTGCTTGGCAACATTTATGTTTACTGCATTGCATGGAGTTGGGTTCAAAATACTTCGATACCAGCAATTCTGCTTGTTGTGCTATTTGCTACCGCAAATATGCTGATTTGGTTATTTGGAAACTGAAATTTTGATGGTCTGCATAGCTTTGAGCCCGCTCTACTATTGACCAGGTATGGTTGGTCCGTTGCATTTAAAAGAGTACTTGACTCTTACTACTGTGAGATGATCTAAAGAAAGTTAAGAATATTTTCGCTTTTTGTTGGACAACAGATTTATTATTCCATTGCTGGGGGGTGGGGGGGTTACATTTTGTACTCTGATCTTCTTCCTTCCTGCCGTCTTCTAAGACTCGCCTTCCTGCGCAGCACTCTGCATTAGAACCATTATCTTCTCCTTGATCCAATCCCTTTTATATGGGGCATAGGTTCCGCTAACCTTCTGATATACCATGACACAGATTTCCTCCAGATTGTCAATGAACTCAAACAATTGCCTCAAATCGTAGGTAACTGTAGTTAAATGCATATTCTGCTCCCTTAGTTGCTCCTCGTACAATTTGCATACTCCTTCAAGACACTCATTGACGCTATGATATTTGGAGAAGGAACGGGAACGATTGTCCGGAGTAAGCTTTACCAACAAGAGGGTATATGACATAGTGACGCCTCTTCAGAGAAATTGGAGAAAAAGTCATTAAAAAAAATAATAAAAGTTTGATTTGAATAAAATTTAACTCACTTTTTTGATGTTGCTTCCAGTACAGTCGGAATGATTGTGATTTAGTGGAGCTCAAATAGTCATATATAGTTTATATTCATATTTAACATTTTTGACATATTTTTCATGGCATTTTGAGACACTGCGCCAGTGGTACAGTTGTTCACACAATGAACTAGCGACAAATGCCAACACGGAAATGCATAGAATTTCATGGTGCGAGGCCTAGAGAGATGTTTAGCTTGCACGTCGTTGTCCTGGCCGTGTCCTGGCCATGTCCTGTCCCAGAACTTGGCACGTGAACCCAACGTTGTCGCAACGTTTGCCAAAATCCGCATTAAATTTATGCAGTTTTGTTGTAGACGGCATACTTTTCTCCCTTCTTGTTGTTTTTTCTCAATTTTTCTTTTCTTTTTTTTTTTTTTGATTGCGCTGCAGCTCAGTGCCAAGCCAACAGCGAAAAGACAGAGGCAGTGGCCGAAGCCGAGGCCGTTGCCGATGCCGATGCCGTGGCAGAGGCAAAAGCAGGAACGCACCCAGATGATGATTGCATTGACGATGATGCTGGCAAGCAGCTCGACGGCATTTGCTTCATCCGGCTCAGGTTTCTGGCACCGAGCCGGTACCCAATGATGCTTAAGCCAAGAAAGAAATCACCAAAGAAAAACAATCCCAAGCACATACACACACGGACACACACTGACAACTCACACATTTTGGCTGTGATTTTGCAATTAAATAGATTTCAATGGGCGGCTGGCTCAGAGGCCACGCCTTGTTTTCCTACACTGCACTGTAGAGTTCAATGACAATTTTTTTTCCTGTGGGTTAGCCAGAAGGTATCAGTGGGTGGGTGGTGGCGGGAGTCGAGTATCTGCAATGGATATATAGACAAACTTATATTTATATGCCGCCTTGTGCCTTCTGTTTGCAGTTCATTTAGTTTTGCGGCCCTGACTAGGCCGGCGCTCAAATGTATGCTATACTTTTTTTAATGGCACATTTATTTTCCAAACAAATAGCTATAAATATTCATATAAGTGCATCATCATATCTACATATAGAATAATGGCTTGAACAATATTGCTTTTAATAGTTTTATTATACCTTCATTGTGTAAAGTTATTTATATTTTATTTCAATTTTTAGTTTTGACACACAAACAGAGCCCTTTGAATAGTCAAGTATTTCCGGTTGACATCGTTTTAAATTGGCAGTGGTTTATTTCAGCATTGAATAATTATTTCTATACAAAGCAAGTCAACTTGAATGTAAATTGACGGCTATTAAATACAAAATTAATTAGTTTTTATATCCAATCGTCACTATTTGAAAATTAGAAGCGATCAATTTTTTCTGTAACTTAACCAAACATTTGGTTTGGAAATATGTTAACCATAATTGGGATAATCAAATGTATTGTTGAAAAGTAGTAGAACAAATGAAAATAACTACTTTTTTAGAATAACTTTTTTAGCAAAGAACTGAGTTTTTATTCGATTTAGTAATGGACTTATTTTGGTAACAAACGAGCAGTAGGGATTGAAATATCGATAGCAGAAATGTAAAATTTTCAAAGAGAAGTATCCATCAACTATTTTATTAATATACTAAAAATATGAATAAAAGTAAGTTGAAAACGATGGAACAAACTATCGATTAGATCGATCAGGAACAAGAAGTTGTCTTAAATAGAAAAGTGAGTGCATAAATAGCCAATTTCGGCTTAAGACAGCATTTACTTGAGTTTCATAGTTTGTAATTGTAGGATTCCTTTAGTTTAAGTATAACATGAGTTAAGGTTTTATTATTATTAGTTATTATTATATACACTCAGGGCTTATAGACAAATCTAAAGGGGGGGACAGCAATAGCTACTGGGACTTTCGGCTGATTCTTAGTTTAATTACTTAAATAAAACTTAATTAATTTACAATTTATAACATGAATTAATCAGGGGTTAGTCAACTATAACAAAGGCATATGTGTCCTTAACCGAGTTAAGCTAAAGACTTAAAATCGTATTATAACAAATTACCCTGAGTTGTAATATAAGTAATGCAGTCAACTTATTTGCCTATCATTCAGATTAAAATTTCCAAAAAAAAAAAATTGGATAATATAGTTACACATGTTGGGGAAGAGTTTCTTCGGCTAACTCTTAGATTAATTTATTTTGGGATAGGATAGACTCCTTAGACCCAGATGAGCGACTTCCATGTCGTATGAGTGAAAGATGGGGTCTATTATTATTGGATATCTTCTTTGATATCACGATTAATAATAAACAAAGAATCGAATGTTAATGTCTTAATATTTATTGGTACGTGCGTTCTCTATGACTTCAAGTTCTTCACTGACTTACATATATATGTATATACTTTAATCTAAGCTTAAAGTAGAAACTCGCAGAGCTTTAACGGCATGTATATACACTTATAGTAATGTGGACATATGCCATTAGGAGTGTACACATGACTATATAAGAAGTTGTACACAACTTTAGAATTCTGTAACTAAGACTTTGTTTTGTATGTGTGTGAGTGTTGCTTTGATGCCAAAATATTAAATTTACAGTTATTTAATCAACTTAAAGTAATTAAAAGGAAATATCAAATGAAAATGATACTTTGTTTCAATATAAATAAATGAATTTTAAAAAAATATAAAATACATCTGTGATATTTTTCATATTTTATTGATTTACATCTGTAAATAAGAAAATATTTGGTTTATTTTCTGTTCATTTTGTACATTTTCTTTATTAAATACCGAAAACATTTCATATGCAAAATGTGTAGTAGATATGGAATTATTTGTTTCTGTTCAGGGACAGTTTCAATGTCTGATGAGTCCCCCTTCCCCCTTCCACCAGGCAAACAGAGGCAGCAACACCAATAAGCAACAGCAAGGGCAATGAGACCCATTCACAGATACATATATACATATGGGTAAGGGGTAAAGAGTGGAATGGTTGAGAACAAAGGGCAATGGGGGGGGAACTCCATGGTATTGAGAGTACGACTGACTAATGCAATAAAATGCAGACAATGTGTGAAGTTGAGTGTTTGAATTTTCGAATGCATTTTCCATTT
This sequence comes from Drosophila austrosaltans, assembly GCA_035045865.1. Lineage (NCBI taxonomy): Eukaryota > Metazoa > Arthropoda > Insecta > Diptera > Drosophilidae > Drosophila > Drosophila austrosaltans. The sequence continues at coordinate 9,703,454 of JAWNOQ010000200.1, forward strand.
TTGCACAAGAATCTGCGATGCTCGATGCAATTCGATGATGCACAACTGAAATTGCAATGGAGAGAGGGGGGGTGCTGCGGAAGCGACACAAAACAAAGAAAATGAACAAAAGCCAAGCCACAACCAACCAGTTTGTGCATGTCTATGGGTATGTGTGTGTGTGTTTGTCCGTGGGTGTGGCTCCGTGGATAATTTGCGATTTATGAGAGCATTGTTGACAGCAACAGCCGAAGAGATGACAGCAACAAAAGGGGGAAATGACAAACAACATGGGGTATAACACGTGCTGTGCGTCATCTAATGCGTCTAACAAACACCTACACACACTCACACACACATACTCCAGAGTGAGAGACTAAGAGAGGAAGTTAGACAATGTGTCAAATGTCATATATATGTGTCGCTAATAAATTCACTCAAATGTTTCCAATATATATCCCGGCAGGCATAATAAAAAGCCTTCAACTACTCCCACACATTGACACTGACTCTCACTCTGACTCTGTGTCTGTCTCTGTGTCGTAGACACAGTCGTAGACAATTGTCAATGAAAAATAAAATCACTTTGAGCATACTGCCACATACTAACCCTCACCCCGAACCGACTCCTACTACATCTTGTTCTTCTTTTTTGTCTTTCTCTTCTCTGACATGAATCTTAAATTACCAACATATTCTACTGTCAATTGTATTTGTTTCTTCTGTATGTGTGTGTGTATGTGTTTGAGATGTGAAAATGGTGAAAATCTGGAATTGAGCCCATAAAATCCTTCTATGCTCTTAAGCCATTTGCCAAACAATTTTTATAACAGAGAGAGAAAGAAAAATTTAACAAAGAAATAGTCAGATAAAACTACTCTAAAAAGATTTTCCTTATAAATTCTACTAAATTAAAATTTATTTAGATTAACTGGAAATTCTTTTTACCGATGTGTATACTAAAAATTTAAAAGACTTGTGTAAGGTAAAGCTAACTTTTAGAAAATATATATTGAATATATTGTAAAGACGACGGCCTGGGTGGCATTGCCGTTCATGATTTAGGCATGCCACCTCACCATCTCTTAGGACTATCGACTCAGGAGGAAGCTTAATCTGAAGCTCAAAGTGCCATCCCACCTGGAAAATGCCTGTTGCTGATCTGCCATAAACCCTAACACTGATCCTCGCCTTATTAGGCAACCGCTCGGCCACAGACGGCGAGGAGTAGCGATATTTCGTTAAAATGTTTTCTAGTCTATGCCTATGACTTGAAATCCTTTTAAAAAGTGATCCACTTAAACTAAATTAATACATTGTTATCATATTTTCTGAACAATAATATAAATGAGATATAATGCTAGGAAATTTATTTGTGAAAATCTTCATATGATATCCTTTTCAAGTACAATAGCCAGTCATAATCTTATATTTTTAACAAAAAGGTCAACAAAAGCATTGCAATTTTAAATTCTTGATTTCTTGTTTTGATAATCTGCCAGATAAAACAATTTCCTGATTATGCTAAATACATTTTTTTTACTAATTTCTCAATGTGGTTTATATCTATTTGTTAAGAGATAAGAGCAACTTTAGGAGAACAAAAAGGAAAGTCCTCGCGTTATGCAAACAATTTTATTAGGAGCTATCCCATGTATTAGGAAAGTTATAAAGACTATAAAAAACTCTCTTAGTAATAGTTTCCTATAACCTTTCGACCCTTTTTAAAGCCAAAATATCCTTTTATGTCAGTTAAGCGTAAGCAACTTGTTATTACACTAACGATTTATATCTCATTTGTTATATCAAAATGTAGTAATTTATCTAAAAACTAAACCAAATTCTGGTTCCAATTTTCCTTGCAACTTGGAAAAAAATTGGATAAAAACAAATGAAATTTTCTTTGACTTTAAACTGAGGCTTTTTAAGATTATCTGTTGAGTAGTTGCAATACTATTAAACTTTGAGATAATTGTGTAAAGAGTTTAATTAGTTTTAAAATTACAATCGAATGATTAGTCAATAAGGTATAATGTACATATTATGTGATTATGTGATTGTACATTAGAAATTAAAGAAAGAAAACACAGCTTCCCCATCTTCAAATAAGATTGATTTAAATGTCAATCACTTACCGTCATATCAATCATTTACTGCACAATCTTTTAAAATTAAGAAATGAACTTGAAATTAACTAGTCATGCTGATTTATTGATTTTTTACAGCTGTGTCAAAAAAGTAGTCTCTTTTTCTCAGTGTAGTTCAATTTCACTTGCTCATCACCAATAAATTCTTTATTGGCTTGAGTTAAGAGTGATTTTTGTTTAATTTCTCGATTTACATACATGTTTTAAGTTAGTAAGAGACTTTTGGTAAATTGAATTAAATCATCAAACGGAGTATGAAGATGGAGTAAAGTAAAGGGTTTTCATTGCCATTGGCCGACTCTTCCTGGTTATCTTTTTTTCTCTCTCTCTTTCTGTTTGGGATAACTCTTAGGCTCTTAATGATACCCCAGCGTTTGACTAATCCCTTAACAAATCTGTCTTAACGACCCACAAAAATTAAACGGAAGTGCCGCCTGAGCTACCACCGCGCCTACCCAAGAGTTATCAAGGCAACGAAAATGGCGGCAACTTTTGCCTAAAAAGTGCCCAATAAACACATTTATCTGACCCTGAGACATAAAAACCTGCGCCCTCGATAACATTTTATAACTCCTCTCTGCCAAAGTGCCCCATAACCAGGAGCAGAACAACAGCAAGGAAAACAGGATCTGCCATGGCAGTGCCTACCTCCACTGCCTCCACACTTCGTCCGCGTCCACTTGTCCTTGCCACTTGCCACTAATGAATTAAAGCAGGCTTTTCCATATACAGGAAAAGTTAGGACCGCCGACATGGCGACTGATAACAAAACAAACAACACCACCAGCAACATCAACTTAATGAAACATAAAAAATGTTTATACCCATGAAAAACTAAAACACCAAGTAACAAAACAACAAACAAACAACCAAAAAGCGAACAAACCAAAAACAAAAACAACACAAAAAACAAAAACAAAAAAAGTGGTTGTAAAAATAAACTTAAAACAATTTTATGTGGTTTTGTCTTAGGCGCATAAATAAAATTTGTTATGCACGGCAAAATGAAATGTGAGGGTGACCGACCAAGAGATGGCTAAGAAGGGGGAGACGACAACAGAAGAAAAAAAGACAAAGGTCGCATAATTTAATTGATGGTCCCCATGGCCAGGCAAAGTAAAATTTATATATATAAAAGTACAGAGGAGCAATATAAAAAGTGCCAATCGACTAAGTAATATCCTGTGTTTTTTTTTGCCATTAAATGTGGAATGATAAATGATGAAAGGAATTCGAGTAGTTAAAACCATTTGAACCCAACATATCCTTAAAAATTCTTATGAGTCCATTGGATCTTGTAGTTAAAATATACTTTAATTTCTGTTTTCTACAAACTTTTTTTTTGAGAAGTATTTGTTATAATGAAAAGTAAAACAAATTTGTTAGAAGACAGGAAAAGCCAATCAAATTAATATGATAATTTTTTAAAGCTAGAACTACTTTTAGGCACAGACCGGACTACTGAACAGATCATCTGTTCATCTTCAATAAATTTTAATATATTTCAAAATACAGACAGGATACTTCCACTGCAAAGTCTTTCCCAAGCAACCGACAACCGAGAAGACTTACAACCTCAAATTCTGTTATCCTTTCAGGGACCAAGCTCTAATAGTCTTCTCTATGTTTATAGGCCTGGGTAATGTGTAGTATAACAATTTTTAATAATAAATAAAGCTATTTTAAAGAAAAGATCATAAAAAGTATTCCAAAATCTTGTCAGTTTTAATTTTTTAAATTTTTAAATTAATTTCCTTTTTATGATGCAAAATGTTGGTTATTTTTGCATGCCCATTTTGTGATGCTTTTTGCTACCCCGCATTAAAACTAAAATAAAATCATAAAAACAAGCAACTCCAATGAAGCAGAAAAAAAAATAAAAGAGTAAACAAAAATAAAACAAGGAAAAAAAGTGTTAATGAGCAAAATAATGAGTTCCAGTGCCCAGTTTTGTGGCACAAAACATTTTATGACACTAACAGAGCAAAAGACCACAGGGACAACTCGAGGAGGCGGCAAACGGAAAGGCAACAGAATGCCATCCCACACACACACACACACACAGTCACCCAAATCACCCACTCACTCATACAATTGCAGGCAGTGGCAAACCATATCCAACCGAATCCGAGTCCGAGTCCGAGAGCAAGACCGAGTCCCATTCACCGCATGAAGCAATAAATAATCACCAAAGTTTCGTTGAATCGAATTATCACCCCCTGAGGTGTAGTTCCGTAATGAATTTGTTTTGGGGGTTTTTCTTCGCTCTGGCATTTAGTTTCATTATGCTTTGCTCTGCGGCTGCGTGACCCAACTAGCACCACACCAAACCACTAGCATCCTGCTGCCGCCCCCAAATCCCCCCTACAACTCCACTCAACTTCGCTTGGAAAAGCAGTTTGCTGTTTATTTGTTTCTGTGCTTGTTTGTTTGTTTGTTTGATTGTTAGTTGGTTAGTTTGGTCTGCTTTTTGTTTGTTTGTTTGTTGATTGTTGTTTGGCTTTGGCTGCATTTGGTTCGATTGGGCACAAAACTGCGGGTGCTGCGAATTTCATTTGATTTGATGTAGTGACATGCTGTCATCCAATCATTTATTTGTATTTCCCGGCGATTTCTGTGGCTGCGATTCGAATCTTGTTCATTTTATTTCAGCATATGAATGTGAACGGAAAATTGTATATAAATGGAAATTGAAATTGTGAAATTTGTCGCATATTGATAAAATATTTTATTTATTCAATTTAATTATTTTTCAAGCTAAATATGAAGGGAATATTTCCATCATATGTACTGCAAGTTTGAGAAAAAAACTCTTTAAATCGTACATATGTACATATATGTTTTTAAAGTTTTAATAAGTGCTAACATATATCATCATAATCTTACTATATCTATCTCTATATATATCATACCCTGTATATTAATATTTTGCTCCCACCAATTTCTTCAGATCTTGAACTTTGCTAACAGTAAAAGTAGAATATTCCATACTGATCGTATAACAGTCATAGCACAGAACACAACCAATTATTTACCACTTGCGTATTGGTCAATGTCTTTGCTGTGAGAACAAAACAGATTAAACATTAAAACTATTTTGTTATATAATTAATGCATCTTAATGACAACTTAATACAACGTTATAAATTTATGAAACTTCTGAATTAATATAAACTAAAAATAACTATTTTAATTTGAACACAACTCCTGGCGGCTCTCCTTCTTAACTTATTTAACTTATTTTCATCTTATCGTAATCATTTTTAAAAATCAAAGTAGGATGAGTCAATTATATAAAATTGAAAAGTGCCACAATCATCGGAAAAACAGCAAACAAACGGCAAAGTTAAAAGATAACACATTTTAACCCGACTGCTAGCTTTAATGGGAAAACGATCGCCGGTCATTTCAGTATAAGCAGCTAAAATAAAAATAAATTATACATTAAGTATATCAATCAATCAATCAGTAATAGTTGTAATCAACTGTACATACCATCTAGTTCACATAGGGTAATCGAAAACTCTGGTGCGTAACACTTTTCATTCCGAAATATCTGAAGTATATTAGCTTGTAGGTTGGGATTTCTGAAATTTATTTTATAAAAATAATCGTCCAGTGTGCCCATTGTCATTTTAAGGATATTTCTTTAAGATGAAGATATTAGTGGAACCAAAGAATTTCGAACTGCTCTCCAAGCAGAAACGTCGATATCTAACAAGAGAAAATAAATGAAAATTTGAAAATGCCTGGAAAAATAATCTACACGGAAGAGAGAACCGGTTTCCGATAGTGTGCACCTGGTTATTAACCTCATTTCCTCCCCTTCTCACTGTCTCGCCCTCAGTTGCACTCTCTCAAACTCGCTCTCTCTCTCTCTCTCTTGGTCTCCTCTCTCTCATTTACTTTCTGGTGGTTGTTTTTTATTTTTCTCATTTTCTCGTCATCTGATCTCTTTTTTTCTTCTTTTCGGTCTTTTTTGGTTGGTGGAAACCCAACTAACTTTTAGCACAGACACCAACCATTGACCGTATTATTTTCCTATACAATTTTTAATGGTTCCCTATTTCCTTTCCCCACCCCATCATCACTTCTCCCGTTTACAATGCAAAACTTGCTCGGCAGCCATAAAAAAAAACTTTTGCCACACTTTTTGTGACTGTTCCAAGGACTAGGGAAATGGAGAAAAACCCAAAAACAAGGAAAATGGCTTCACACGAAAAAGTTGTGCTTATTTTCACACTTGTGGCAAACGAAGTAGGAAAATAATTACAAACTTCTGGCAAAGTAGAAAGCAACAAGGCAGCAAACAGCATGCGAAAAAAACGAACCAACAAAAAAATAAAAATAAAAAGAAATAAAGTATTAAATTCAAATTATTTACAGCACTTTTTTTCTTTTTCCTCTTTTTTTTTAAGTTAATGGCAATACAAAAGATGCATGGTGAGGAGGAATAAAAAACAACTTGACAAAGTCATTTTAATTTAAGTTGTACAACACTTCAACACTTTTGGTACAGCTTCAGGCACTTTGGCAAAGAAGAGATAGAGAGAAATGAATATTTTGAATGGGAATGCGAAATTCGAGTGTTTTTCTGAAAATTACAACTTTGTTTGCGAGGGTGGACTGAAATGTAATCGGCTTAGCAAAACAAAACTTCCTAAGATCGGTGAGTAAATATACAAAAGTTTTGCAAGGAAAAGATTAAAATGAATGAACAAACTAAAAAAACTGTAAAGATAACTTTTAGTTTTATGCCGCAATCAGTGTTGTGATTAACAAAACAAAGAGCGTTTAGTTTAACCGTTTAACTAGAGTATTTGGTATTTAGCTAAATTACGATGAATTGTCTTTTGTAGAGCTCTTACAATAAGACATACCTATAAGGTGGTTGTTGACTTTTAAAGACAACTGTAACTTTAAATTTAAGCAGACTTTAGTATACCATTTAACCATATAAGAGCAGGGGCAAATTTCTTTAATGGATAAACCCTGACTATATTAGTTTATACGAACAATGAGCGCTTCTAACTTTAAGCTTCTTTCAGTCAAATTTCATTGAATATTAAAGAAACTTATAAATCTGCAATTTTTTCTTTTTGATTGGACTTGGCTGATTGGTCGTCAAGGTGCTTTTGTATAGAATAATTTCATACCAAATGTTACCAGAAAAACTACTTGGCCCAAACCATTTCACATTCCACTGTGGTCACCTACGAACTCACCTTCATATATATATTTCGTTTATTAATGCAAAGCAGCTTTCATTCGGCAAAGTTTTACGCCCCAAATATTTGCACACACCGACGAATGCACATGTATGTATGTCCTGGTTTCACTCACATGGACACAACTACTACCACAATGCGATGGGTCGAAGGCTAACCAATATCCTTCAACAGCTTCATTTATTACGATATTTATGGGGTAGGGGCCGTAAATCAGGAACACAAATGGATTGGAATTAATAAATGAACGTCAGGAATACCAATACACGCAGACATACATACCTACAAATGTACATATATATGAAAAGAATTCCTTCTTATTGCCGATTCCGTACGCTAGAGGGCGCAATTTCGAGCTGGCAAGCTGTTGTTGTAATTATGAGTGTCGAGTCGTTTCGATGGAAAGAAAATGTATACGTTATTATTATTAAAATTATGTTAACGAATTGTACAATAATATATATAAGTTCAGGTAAGTTATTTCCAAAGGTTGGTTGTTTGTTATAATACAAATTTCATTTGTAATTCGATTTCAGTAAAAAATAATCCCTTCTTTCTCTCTGTCACTCTCAATTTGTGTCTCTTGTGCTTTTCGCTCTTCTTGCTTGCCTTTGCCTTGTTGCATATTTTATGTTAATTAAACTTGTTGCAATGTGGCTTGCACTTGCTGTTGTTGTTGTTGTTACAACTTGAAACCAATTATGTGGCAATCATATATACACACACATATATACACACATCTACTGACAGCATGTTTTAGTGTTTAATTCCCCTACACCCTTCGCACGTCCTGCTTCCGCATAGTGATCAGGATCCTGCTCCAGCTGTAGATGCTGCTGTAGCTACTGCTCCTGCTCCTGCTCCTGTTGCCTGTTACTTCGTTAGTTAGTTTTGACGTGCGGGAGCGAGCTCTAAAGCGTGAAATAACTTCCGTTGCAAATTTCATTTTCGTGGCACAAAATTTTTATTCACCAAATGCACAATGCAGACTCACACACACACACACAGAGGAGATACACACACTCATATACTTAAATTACACACACATGGACACATTATAGCAGTTGCTGCGTTGGCATTTTTAGTTTGAAGTTCTTCTTCGTTTTTTATTTTCCATTTTTTGTTTCATCTTTTTTTTTTGTATTCTCTTCTGTTCTGCTTTTGCCAGTTGACTGCGAATGTGTTTTAATGAGCTTCAAATTATCCTATGTGTGTGTGCATAAGTATGTGTGTGTGTGAAGAAAAGCCTTTTTGTTAAATTTAAGCCAGTCAAAACCGTGTGAATTGGTGAAAAGCAAATTGAATTACATTGTAGAAAATTTGCTTAAATTGCAAAAAAAAAAATAAGTAAAAGTGGGTAATGTGCATTAGAAGATTATTCGGAACAAAAGGTGCACTTAGTTTTAGTTTAGTTTAGTTTTAGATTATTTTCAATTAAAAATATAAAAAGTGTTAGGAAAAATTTACTCTTTGTAGATGACTTCGGTTGGTATGTAGATGTATATCCTATTGTTGGAAATCTATGTTCGTGTATAGTAAAAAAGGGCAAACGTTGTTGATTTCTAATCTACTCAAGATAGATGCCTGGGGGAATACATTTCTTTTCATTTTATTGATATATGCCTTTTGGATTTTAAACCTTTGTAAAAACGATAAATAGTGGTCCATTTTATATGTTGACTATTTCGGTATAAGAAGCATACTTTTTTGATTTCGCAGAGAAATGAGATTGTTGCAACAAAGAATACAATTAAAAATAAACATAACGTAAGATCATTTCTAACTTATTTTTTGGTTTTCAATGCACAATATTCTTTTTCGCATCTGCTCAAGGGAGATTTCTGTTATAGTACAAATTGTATCCAAGACAAATTGTATATTTCAGAGAAGTGTCGGCCAATAGGAGTATCCTTTATGGGAATTTCCACTGTATATGGTTATACATACATATTTGATTTATTTTTGCAGAATGTCAAACCTTACATTATTATGGTCAAATCCAACAGACGAACTTGAAGGCAACTTGAGATGATTCGAGTTAAAAATTAACTAACAATTGTTATTAGACTATAGTCAAGGCAGTTCAGATCATACAGAACCAAAAAGTCCGACTATTCCAATAATATTATTCCAAAAATTGAATGTCAATTTAACACGATTGTTTATTCTTTACAAGATATTTTGACTTAATATATCTAAGCCGAAAATTACTTAAGTATCTCTCTTTAAATGGCTATTTATTCAACGAAATCCAAAATCCAATCGTAACATCGACTTTCTCCCCTCTTCTAATACCAATTGTTAGGGCACTGAAACCATTTATGTATCTCCTTAGACCCCATAAAACACATCTGGGCCAAAGAGGAGGCCACAAGTCAATGGAAAGCTGTGCCAAAGTAGCTTAAGAATGCTTTAAAGTTTAAACTAATATTTTTCTTTTCTTAACTTTGGCATTATTTTCTCAAGGCAACTTAATTTAGATTGTTATTTGTATTTGAACGGTTTTCGTCTCACTTATTTTCGTTCTTATTTTCTTTCAATTCGAGTTTATTATGTCAATTAAAAGCTACCCAAGTATATATGTGTATAATGCTAATGCGATTTGAGATTGAAGCGATATATTGTATCCTGATTATTATGCAACATCCAATAGATGCTTCTTAATTGGAATCATCTTTTAATTGCCATATTAAGCATTCTCAATAGGTAGATACGCAACGTTGCACAATGGCACACACACTCACACACACAGACACACTCCCACAACAACAATGCAAAGCAAATTCATCATGAAAATGTTATTTAGTTTGGAATTTATTGAATATGTATGTATGTACTCGTGTACACCAAAAACATAGAAATTTCTGTTTCAAATGCCGAAGACAACTTGAGGGGAAAATCCTTCACCCGTACCCCGAAATATATTTGGTACATCTTTTGAAACCATTCAGGTGTTGAAATGTCAGATTGTTTACCAGTGTGTGTGTGTGGGTGTGCGAGTGTGTGCTTGTGGTGGGTGTGCAAAGTTGTGTATGGTATATGCACTCAATTAAGCATCTTTATCCTGTCAAACATTTATTGCCAGCTAAGCTAGAATTCTCCTTCTATTATGTTCTGCACTTGACAAGTGTATTTCGATTAAATGATCAACACTTTCAATTAAATCCAATTTCGCACTTGCAAGACAATCCTTTATCTCATTACGACTGTCTCGTTTGTTCTTGAAGAGCAGATAAGGACACTTAATAAGATATGTTTAAAGAAAAAAGCATTAATTATCAATAATAATAAAGAAAAACAAGATTTCTTAGCAAATGATTTCCAATAACTTTCGCAGCTGTCTAAAGGAAGAAACTTTTTACAAGTGAAAATATGTGATTTAATTCCAGGTTAAGTTTAAAAGTTTTGTCTTCAAACAGACCTCTATGATTTCCAAGGAGAAAAAGAAGCTAATCTGTCTGTTAATCCATATGTTTTTTCTTTTCGTACGACTGAAACTACTTTGTTATATATGTCTGAGATAGAGTTATTTTGAATAAGGCGCCTAGTTTTCAGGTAAATTAGTCAGTATTGGATAGTGTATAACCTAAGATGTAAGAGAGACAACAATTAAGATGAATGTAGTTGTTGTACAAAGAGATTCTAGAGAAAGCTGGGGCACTTCACTGGAGAAATTCGACGAAGCAACACGCTGGGACTCGCTGCACAATTTTAGTTACAACATAAAGGATCAAAGTGAAAGTTAGAAACTCCATACCTCCCCGACATATAAATCTTATTTCAATAGTAGTCTTATCGAAATCGGGCTAATCAAACTAATATTTAATATAGAACCAATCGGAAAATAAAGTTTTTTTATGAAAATAAAAGTAGTTCGATTATAAGAATATGCCTAGATTAAGAGGGGCTTAAGAAAAGGAACTTAGAAGGTATAATGATACCCTCAGTATATCTTTCATATCTTAGTAAGACACTGGATGATCTATATCTCTCTTCTATAATCAAGTGAAGGAATGTGAATCGATAATGGCTAAGCATGGCAGAGCACTTAGGCAAGAGAAGATCATCTACAAAAAATTACTTTTCATTTGAGTCACAAGCTGATTTCCTGCAGACACAATTTATTTGTAAAATCAAAAAATCAAGTTAGAAAAACTAAAATTGACAGTTTGCATACGAATTTATTACATAAACTGGGAGTGCGAAAAAGGAGTGGGACGGATGGGGATGGGAAGTGCAAAATGTATATTCAATTAATATTTATTACGCACATTTTTGGTTGATTTGGTTTTGCACTTGGTTGCACAAACTCTTCGAACTGAAACCGACATTCGGTATTACATCGGACATGGCATATCCACACATACATTGACAGCAATGCAACATGCAACATGGACACGAACGAGCATCCACATTGCAATACATAAACATACATATATACGAGTATATGTACATATGTATATACATTAATATTTAGTTGGAAATTGACAAACCAAACCAAAATGAAATCTAACATGCAAATAAGTTGTATTCAAATAATATGTATTTGTTTATTGTATTGATATATATTTTCATATATATATGTACATATGTACTTAGTTATATTAATTTATTTACTCGTTTTGTCCAGCACTTGTTTTTTTCTTTTGTTGTTGTTTTTTTGTGGTACACTTTTTCTTGTTATATTTGCGAAATTTGCATTTTATTTTGTGGTTTTCCAATTTGCATAAATCAATTGTTGACTATCACATTTCTAATTATGTTTACGGAAATTTTTTCAAATTGGTTGTTTAATTTATGCAAATTTGTTGTAAAAATGTTGTTATATCCTCTCTCCCTCTCTCTCTCTCTCTCTGATTAATTGTTTGTGGCGGGTTAATTATTTTTTTTTGTTTATACACGCAATGCGACAATTTATTTTTATTCAAGTGGCAATTTAATTAAGCCATTTAAGTGAGCTTAATATTAGCTATTAATATTAATGCACCCACATGACTAAATGCACTGCACTAGCGGCAGTTAAAAATGATTTTAATTATAGATTATGGCCCAGAGCCATAAATTATTGAAACCGCTTGTTGATTAGAAACAAGACCAACAACAAACAACTACAAATTCAAATTCAGACAAAAAATCTGTATGGGAAAAAAACGACAACTTGTTGCATTAAAAGATTAATAGCAAGTAAGCTGATAAATAAATATAATAACTATTTAAACTGTAGAAGTACATTTATACATACAGTAAAATCCGAATATAAATAACTTATGTATGTATATAACTCAGCTTTTAGCGTCCATACGACGAAACATCGATGACTCAAAAAAACTTATATGAAAATGCCTCCGGTTAGTACGTCTCCGCTTATACCGTCGTTATTTTTCACCGTTCAACCAGTTCGACGACGATCAGAGGGAAGAAATATATCGTAATAATCAAAAATTCAAAAAAGGTTAAGCATCAAATGGCGTACAATTGTATGTATGTATTTGTCAGTGTTACGCACCCACGCTTGTGTGCTTAGCAGCCGGTTTTCACGCTCTCGCTACTCTTGTTGTAGCCTTACTAGAGTATATTAATTTTGATCAGAAGTTTGCAACGCATAGAAGGATTGATTAAGCTCTGTCTGTCTGTCCGCCTGTTCGTCTGTCTGGATCAACACGATCTCCTCCCAGACCCTTAAAGCTACAGAGCTGAAATTTTGCACATGGATAGGATGACTTTATCATATAGCTCCCAGAGGAACGATCGGTCGAGAATAAATCGGAAATTTAAGCTTCCTTAACTTTGTTGTTTTTCAATCGGATATTATGAAATTTGTTATATTTGTTATTTATTTTACTTTCTTACATATCCACCAAGTTCCATCAGAATCTGCTGACAAGAATATTGTCCATAGAGCAATAAGTTGTGTGTCTTTAAAGCGATTGTGATTGAAATTTGGTATTTGAAAGTTAAGCTTATATAAAAATGTCTGTGCTAAGTTTCAGCCAAATCGGTCCACTACATGCTATAGCTCCCATAGGAACAATCATCGTTCTAGTTGTCCTTGAAGATATGTCAGCACCAAGCGTCCTGAAGGCATTTGGACTTCAAAACATTCTGAATAGATTTGTATATTCCAATTTTAAGGTCAAGAGCTTAACGCATAGCATGTCTCGCTTAAGTAATGTTGTGCACGATTGTTTTTATAAGTCAGAAACTGCCAAGTAGTAAAAAATTACAGATTATTTAAATTGCGAATAATAAATTAATCTTATTATGTAATGTTTATGAATATTATACATATATGATACGACTTTTTATGTTTTGGAATTAAATTTATGAAGTTTTTTGTTTTAATTACAAATATAATTTGTGTTATTTGGAAACCTATTACAAACATCGCAACCATAAAAAAAAAGAAGAACTATTTTTCCTTTTTTCCTCCTTCCGGACAGTACGTCCCTTGGATATAACGACTCAAAATCGTGGGTCCATTGAGCATCGATATAACCGGATTCTACAGTATATAATACGTTATAGACAACTATAATATTGAATATATATCTTCTTATCAGTCCAGTCGAATTTACTGTTTTTCATTCTCAATAATCTTTAAGTTGCGTTTTATCTGTCTAGAACCGAATTAGAGTCACGAAATGTTATCGTAACCATAGAACAATTGTCTCATTATACCAAATAATCTTTAATTTTGATTTCCAGAGGTTTAAACAACTAAAAAATGCAAAATTTAGTAACGAGTTTAGCCTTTGTTAGTTAAAAACTTTAAAAATAAAAATCAGATTTGTATTGCAATGCTTCTGATTGGATTTTAAAGTCGGCGGGAAAATGTTTCCCTTATAAGTACCATAATTGGTTTACCAACCAATCTCCCTAAAAATATGCAATAAGCATTATATATTTAATTTTCTTAAAAATTAAAATTTATGCACAGCACATTTCTCTCATTAAGCAAAAAAATAACCAAAAAACAAAAGTTGTTATTCCATGTCTCGGTTTTTTCTTTGGCTTGCCTTTTCCTCTGTCTGGGTGTGTGTGTGTGCGTGTAAGTTTGAGTGTTTGAGTGTTTGCGTCTGTGTGTGTGTGTATGCTAGGCTAATATTAATTTCATAAATGTTGCGTGTGTATTTTAATGAGTACACTCAAAACTAATAAAACAAAGCGTACATTAAATGCAAATCGCATGAACCGAGACTCTCAAGGATTCACTCAGCCTCCACCGACAACGCTTTCTGGCATAGACTGTGATGTCCTGTCAACACGTACTACATGTACCCCATTCCAAATTTTTGAAGCTGACGAAGAGAGGGGTGGCTGTGTGTGTGTGTGCAGTAATTATGAGGGCATTATGGGCATTATGCTGCCACAATCGTTATTGCGTGGACATGCTGGGAGGACAACAGCAAGGACAACGATGGAACGACTATGCTATGCCAGTTAGTTGTTGCCCCGTTGTTGTGGACGCTGTTGCTCCTTGCGGCGTTTTCAGCATTTGCGTTATGCATGAACTCAGAGTATCCATATTTGTTTTAGGAGACGCATAGGGGGCATGGGCAGAGGCAGAGGACGAGAGCAAGAGCGACTAGCCCTTGTCTGTTGGGATTTGCCAGCCTGCCTGCCTGCTGCCTGTCGTCGTCTCTAAATTGCGACAACATTATTTAATTGAAACTAATTTGCCATTTTGTGGCAGGCACCCACTTTCGCCCGCACTCCGCCATTAAGTGAAGTGGGCGTGGCAGCAGCAGCAGCGCCAGCTGTTTCCATTGAAATTGGGTCAACAGCTCTAATATGTTTTGTATTTAAATTGGTTAGCTTTAAAGAGCACCTTAAAGTATGCAACGGATATGTAACTAAAAGTTCCCCTTTGCTTTCACCAATATTTCTCACCTGCTAAAAAAAACAAAAACAAAAATAAGAAAAAAGAAAAACAAAAACGAAAAACGACAAGAAAAAATCGAAAAATTAAGCGCTTTATAGCATACTACTATGAGTGTACACCACATGCTCTGTTTACTTTTACGACTTGCCAAGGCAACAGCAGCCAACTTAAAATAAACCAAATGATATGAAACCATCAGTGATGCCAAATTTAGCTCGATAAATGAGAATCTATTGCTAGCTGTAGATGCTAAAATTGCTAGCTGTGGATGCTAAAATTGTAATTGAAATATAGGATTACTTACATTTTAGATTTCCATGCCACAATATCACAAAAAATAATGCACTCCTCTGGATGTCGTAGATGGAATGGTGAATTACTTTATATAAACCTTTATTTTGTAAGGTTAAGATGCTGTATTCTGAGCATTTCTTATATATTTATTAGGATTTTTGTAATACTGCAGTTTTCTTCACAGGCTAAGAGATTCATAAGCTGTGCAGTTAAAAACTTTTTACTTTAGGACGTGTTTCAATACATATAAGTATATTCTCCCATTATCCAACACTAAAGTGCCATATAATATTTAATGAACAAATGGACAAACTCACTATCAAAGAAGAATAGTCATTCCAAATCGGGCAATCAGAAACGGACAGCAAAACAGCCTGTGGGGGGGTTCTTTTTCTTTCATTGTGACTCATCCCTAAATAAACAAATAAAAGACTAACATGATATTGTTGCGAAGGTGTTACTTCAACAAGGCTTCTTTACTCCCCTAACTGGGGTCTCAATCAATATTGATGCCATCCTTTTTTGAAGAACTCACTAAAGTAATTTATGTATCGTTCCAAAGTTTTTCATTGGTAATTTACTTTTTGCAAACAAGGCATATTACCCATCACATACAAAACAAAATTTCTTATATTTTAAATCTTTACTTAGTGTTGATAACAATATTATGAATATGTAACAAATAATTGAACTTTGTTTCTTTATTTCTTTTTAATTCACAGTTCCAGTTGAGGATCTTCCAAGAAGTGATATCAGGGTAATCTTTAAAAAGGAATATCTTATATTAATGTTAAATGCTTGCCAACACTCTTTTTTTATAACTGGCAATATAAAAATCTGTTGTACAACACTGACAATCGTATGTGTAACTAAGTTGCATAGCTAAAATTGTGAGTGCCATCACTGGCAGATCACACCCACATGGAATGACACTGCCACCGTTACAGTTGGTGCCTGCAGGCGTGGCACACACACACACAGACACACAAAGAGAGAAAAACGCACGTGACGCTCATCAATTTGGCGCACTTTGCTATTTACCTCGCGCTCCCCGCCCCCCTTTCGCTATTGCCGTGCTTTTAATGCGCTGCTAGAATGAGGATGTGCCCAGAACTCTGAACTCCTGGACCTGGACTGCATCTGCATCGTTCTGCACATGCTGTGCACGTCGTCGTCGTCGTCGACGTCCTCATAGTCCTTCCGTGTGTGTGTGTGTCACGATTTTGCATATTAATTGCATTAAGTTATAGCCACCCGCTGCCGGTAGATGGCGCCACATGTGCTCAGCGATAATTTCAACTTGGTAAATCCACTTTGGCGCACATGTTGAGGGGGCGTGTGAGGTGGGGGCTTAGTGTCTGCCCTGGTCATGTGCTTAACTGTAATTCGAGCTGTGGTTATATAATACATTTACCGTTTACAGTTTACCGTTACTAAACAACATTCGCAACGTGGCATAGACAATATTGCACGTATCTGTGTGTGTGTGTGTTCTTGTGTATGTGTGTGTCTGTAGAAAACATCAAATTTTCGCTCACTCGACTTTATTTTAAAAGCACTTGAACTAGTGAAATGTGATCCATATTACACAGATAAATCCAAAAGTATAGCAGCCACACATATACATATTTACTTTTGTATATATACACATACATACATACAAACAAACATACATACATACATATATATGTATATAAATATAAAATATAAATATTTTCAACAATTTTGTATTTATTTATCTCTTTCTCTCTGCTTACGTATTTTGCTATTTTTAAAATGAGCAGCCCAAAAGTATTTCAATTGCTTTTCATATTTTTTATACTATACATATAGATATAATATACATATATACAAAATATAATATATTGTATATATATTTGTATCTATATAGTATGATATTCTGGGTATTTGAATAGATGTTGAATGCTTAAATAAAACGTCTGTTTTTTATGGTCCAAATGTAATTTTATGCCTAGTTTGCCATAGAGTTCAGATTGTGTAATAAATATTCATTTTTATCCGTCCTACAAAATAATTGAATGATAAATGTGAATAATTTATAGTCTCCAGTTTGTATTCAAAATGCATTAAGATATGACCAAATGGATAATCGGAAATGGATAATTTTTCTAAATGTTCTAGGTTAATTTATACCATTACTCAATTTGGAAGGATTCAATAGATTCGTTCTGTTTTCTGCAAAACTCTGTTAAGTAGAACTCTATTGATAGTTGTATTAAACTATCCCAAACAGGATCGATCTTTTCAGGATCGTTCTTTGATATCTATTACATATTAGTACAGATTAAAGTAAACAAAATCTTTGCATTCTAAGGATATTTATGTGAACAATTTTTATGTTAATTCAATTTTCTACTCAAGCCTTAAAGAGTTTTCAGATGTAGTCTTAAATTCAAAAGTATTCTTTACTATTTAGTGTTATCAGTATTAGATACTTAAACTTCTATTTATTATGCTTAAAATTCAGAAAAAGAAAACGATTTCAAATTAAATTTTAGATACGAATCCTGTATATATTTGTTTTAGAATATTCTGAGAATAGAACTTGTTACTGTAATGTCTAACTAAATGCAATTAAGCCTAATTAAATCTTAATAAACCTTTTTTTTATCTATTTTTTAAATTCAAATTTAAATTGCAAAATTTTATTTTTTATTCAATTATTTTAAACCAATAAAAAGCCATGAAATTTCATGTATTAACTAGCTTATTATTTCTATTTGCTGTTACTTTTTTGTTAGTTTAAATAAAGAGAAAATTTTCTAATCGTAGCAATAGGCTGCGATACATAATAAAATTAATCATCTTTTACTCACTTTATTATATCACATTTTGTATGCACTTGATCTTTATATTGTTTATAGACGATGTCTGGCCAGATTTCGCTCCATACTTCTTTACATTCCATATGCTTTCATAATATACTATTGAATGCAAGGAAGCATGGAACTCTCAAAGGGCCAACTATATGTAGATTGGTATATTGTAAGTTTTGTGTAATTCGGTCTACACTTTTATGACACACACGTTAACACTTTACACTTTAGTTTTATGATGGCTCACACACACTCAGACTACGATATCTGTTATAATGGCCTTGTTCCTTCAGTCCCTTTGCCCTTGTTTTCCCTTGATAACTGTAATTGCAGAATTGTAAAAGAGTTTTGTGGTTGGCATTTTTTTTTTCGGAAATCTTTTTCAACATTTTCTCGTTGCTTGTTTTTCCGTTGTTTTCTTTAAATCCTTGAGCTTATTTCTTGTGGCATGCAAATTTTCCTGGCTTGGTTTTTGTATGTTCTGTTGTGCTGCGTTTTTATAGTCCAACTGCAATAAAGCAATTTTTAAGCGCACTGAAGTGTGTTTATATGTGACTGGGCAGCCTTCATCCGGGCACTCCACTTCTCCATACACCTCTCCCCTTATCCGACATCCTTTTCCCTCTTCTCTCCTCTCTCTCTCTCCTGTTTTCGTCTTGGTGGTATCTGTTTTGGGTGTACGGGGTTTACTTCTTTTTTTCTGTTCTTGTTTTGTTATTTTGCATCTTTCACGCGCCTGCACAAAAAATTCATAAACTTTTTGCTGTATTTTTTTCGGTTTTTTTTTTTTGTTTCTCTCCTGTAATAAAATTGCGACTTTTTTGTTCAACTTTTTTTTTGTTTTTATGCACATATTTTGCGCCACATGGCCAGCCCCAGTCCACCTCCCCCCACACCTCCACATTCCCTTTCTTATCACAGAGATCCACCATCACCCGCGTTTTCTGCCTTTCACGGTTTTGGCTTTCAAGCTTAAGCGACTTTTTCGTTATCTTTTTTTTTTGTGTTTGAAATGTTTTTCATTCAACAAAATTTGCCATAGAAATGCAATTTCGATTTAGAACTCTAAAACGGAATTCCGCTTTTCGGTATTTTCGTTTTTTCGTCATCTTCTTGTTTTATTTCTTGAGATTTTTTTGGATTCGAAAATATAGAAGTTTACGGCACGAACTGATGAAGGCGACTGTGTTCTTGGCGCAGTGTAAACATGCGTTTATATAGGTGCCTAAAATTAAATCTAAGACCCACATGAAGAACCAACGCCGTCGACATCGACATCGACCCCGAGTCGGGGTCAGGTCAAGCCCAGAGAGAGCACAACTACACTACACATATGGTTTTTTCTTCAGCATATTTCTTTTTTTCCCCTTTTGTTTTACCTACTTGAAGTCGACGAGCTATATGAGCCGGCAATACCCACGCGGCGCTGACTGTTACGGTTGATGCGAGAGATGACTGAGAGAGAAATAGTAGAGACCGTCTGGGCAGGATGTGGCACATGGATGCAATCTGCAGGCGTTTCCCAGGCCTTGCCTTAAGTGTAGCAAACACACGCAGAGCAAGCCGCGTCCATGAGGACGGACTCTGTCCATGTGTCCCCGTACATACATACATATACATATAGGAATTTCTCAATAACAACAAGATCAAGAAAAATGCATTGTTAGGAAATAGAAATATGGTATTAGAATTTGTAACGCATTGAAATTTTCAATCAATTTGCAAAGTTATTTTATTATCTTTTTAGAATTGATTAAAGAGATTATCAAACAAATTATAAAAAAGCAGAGGAACTAAAATTTACTAAAACTTGATATACTTGACGATCATCCACATTGTCTGTATACGAATTTGATATATTTTGTTTGAATTATGACTTTGTGCATTCAAAATGAATCTAAATTTATCTATGCTTATCGAAGATATAACGAAGGTATAGTTAAGATAGAAGATAAATAGATATTGTTAGAAGAAAAATGGTATCAGATTGATACTAGAAATTGAAGAGTTTAGAATATATTCAGAGAAAGAAATATATTTTTAAATCATGATCAATGTATAACTTGAAAATTACTAACCATTAAACTAAAATATTTTCAAGACAAAAATCTTTAAAACTTTTATCAAAGAATTCTAAGATTCTAACAAAAATAAAGTTTAACATATTTTAGATTAAAATTTAAATTATATATGATTTTTCTTTTACAAAAATCTTACTTTAAAATTACTTTACAATACTTTAAAAAAAATTGATCACTTAAATAGAAACACCCAAAACTCAATCTTAAAGGTTTTTAGATTCAACAATTTCGATATTTTTTATATACTTTATCTACAACTTTAAAATTTGCATCTGATTGCATTAAAAAATGTTGCCTTTTGTTGCAATTAACATTAACAAATTTTCATTCGTGTGTGTGTGTGCGAGAGTGTGCGAGTGTGTGTGTGTAGCATAATCGAATTGTAATGAAAATTGTCAACGTGTCAGCTGGTGAAATGAAAATGAAAAAAAAACAAAAAGTTCACAATCGTTGCATTTTAATTAGCAATTTTAAACTCTTTTTTAATATATATTTTATGGTGCATTTTTGATGCACTGAGCGGAATTTGCATGCACTTTTATTGCAACATAAAACTTGGCAAAGGGTAGGTTACAGGGGAAACAGGGGTAAATGGACAAAGCGGCTTATAGGGCCATCATGTAACTAATTATTTAAATGCTATTACAATCATTAACGAAGGCAGATAATTAATTGAAATTAATTAACAAGCTCCATTTGGAAATCGTGAAATGTTTAACACGTTGAAAACATTGAAGTATCTTAAAATTAATGATCGTGTTAAAAAAAGGCGAATTAAAAACAATGCACATCATTAAAAATAAAATCATAATCATTCAAAAAGGGAACAAGCAAATCAATAAATTGCTACAAAGTCTGATTTCTGCACACATAAAATTGTATAATGATTCAACACTAGACTACAAAGTTCAGATGTTCTTTACTAAATTAAGTGTACATTTTCATTATATTTTTTATATTCGTTGGCCTTTAAAATATATTTAATAATTTATTAAAAAATTTATAAATATTGAAACGAACAAAAATCTTGTTTGTTAATTGCAAATAAATTTTTATGAAAATGAAAAGAAAATTAATAGTGACTAAATTAAAATAATTCGATTGCCTTTAAATAATTATAATGTAATATTCAAAGAAAGATCTAAATTATAAGTATTTTTGCCATTTATCCTCCTCCTTCCTCTATCTAATCCTCCTCTATCTTATCCTCCTCCTTCCTCTATCTGATAATATGATTAAATAAACAAATTGATATAGATACAAAATTTCATGTCTGTAAATGACCAACTTCATCTTTTGTCAAAGAAATTTGTCAGAATCATTTAAAAATTGTTCATTCAAATGAATCTCTTTATTCATTATTCGAATTATTCATCCCATTGAAGAACTGTACCTCATCTCTGATGATTATATAAGAATTCGTGAATAAATTTCAACTTTCAGTTTCAGTATATCGAAATAATTTTATATAATTTTGACAAATGAGTAAGAAAGAAGCAGAAAACTTTCACTTGGAAACATTTACTAAATATATACATCATATATATATCTTTCTATATACTTTTCTATGTGCTTATGTATATAAAGTAAGTTTATATTTCCGCAACACGGGGCGAAAATAGCGATGAGTAAGTGAGTGTATGAGTATTATTCATCGCCTACCAAGATCAGATACTCACACATACACACGCACATACGCAAACACACACACACACAATCACATGTAGAAGACATACCATGGGAATAGAAGAGCAATTTGAGATATTCATAGCATTTTATTTATAACTTTTGAAATTGTGTTTAAATATATATATATATTTTTTTTATTCGAGGCGAGACAAAACTTGAATGTAATGTAATTATATTTCTTTATCGTTTCACGCGATATCACAATATTTATGATATAACATTCACTTTTCCGAAAGAAAGAGGAAGCAGTTCCTTCCTTTCAGTTTGAACACATTTAGAAATTTTCTCTTTGTTTTTTGGAACACTATTTGGAGGGTTTTTTTCCATTGATTTTGAGTTTAGTTTTTTTCTGTTTTCTTTGGATTGTTTTTAAGAAATTACAATAAACAAAAGCCCATGGGCAGGCCATGGGTTGGTTAATGCCCGATCTGAACGGGTCGACAACAGAATCGGTAATGCACTAAAGGATGCAAAAAATATTCTCAAATTAATTCTTTGGCATTGCCGAGTAGTCGCGATCGCCTCCGAAGAACTTTCATTTCGTATATGTATACATATTTATAGCTTTGTCTCGTCTTCACTTGCTGTTGATTTCTATATATATATATATCGATATGTGTATATAACAAACTTTTGCTATATATATAAAAGTATTGTATATTTGGCCTGGGTATATAGCAAGAAACGATCTGCCGACTAAAATATTCAATAAAATTCAATTCCTGCGCAAGCGCACTTACACATACAACCACATATATGTATACACACACACACACATAGACTATCTATACTTAGCCCCTTACTATATAGTAGTATATATATATATACGGAAGGCCGACCGATCGTCGAACTGTTGCTGCCTCATCCCATCCCATTGCGTCTCGCCTTGCCTCGTCTTGTGGCTTAAAAATAACATTTCAACGATTTAGCTTCTTCGGCTTTTTGGCATCGAAAAGTAAAGAAAGAAATATAAAAAATACTCTCTACAGATCAACCGATAGCCCATCCATTCCACATTATATAGCCAAAACCCGACAAAACTAAAATGCCACACGGCATCTCATTTGCCATTTCTACATTTCATTCGCTTTTCTTTTCTTTTCTTTTTTTATGTGTTTTTCGCGCACTCAAGATGCTGGTGGTTTGACATATTTTTGGAAATGTCAAAATGACTTAAAATTGCTTAATTACTTTTTACGTATACCAATACTTGGCCAAATGCCAAAAATACAACCAAACATTCATAAGTAAGAACCTTCTGGGCAGTAATCGGTTGAATGTGGGCGAACAATTTTGTGCCGCCTTCATTGAATATCGATTACATCAAATCGCCCACAAAACATTCGCAACATTTTTAGAATGAACAAATTACTTAACCGTTTCGCATGCCTTCGAAAGGTTCAATATATAATTTACTATTCTATTAACCGTTTAACAATGTTCTTAGATATCTTTCAAAACGAATCATTATGACATATGCCTGTCGTTGGCAGAGCAAAACATTTGGCTCTTGTTGTCAAGCGTTTTTGGTGAGGGCAAACGGAATAGGTAGACAAGAGAGAGAGGGGCGGGAAAAGATATATAATTAGATCAGCAGCCAACCGAATCATTTTTGAACATCTTCAGTTTTCTATTGATATATCTGTAAGACATATTCATACAAGTTTATTTATACATGGAACACACAAAAATGAATAAAAAACGAAAAGTTTGTGTGGTTTATTTATATTAGTCAACTTAAACTATAAAAATTTAAATAAATAAATTTTAATATCGATAATTTTACATTTATAATAACCAAAATAAATGAAATTTATTGGTATTACATTATAATTCAGAACAGATATTAACTAGAGAGAGAGATAAATTTTTTGTAAAGGATATTTTAAAAATAACCCCTCATCGAATACTCAAATTTAAGAGTTTTTCGTATTCTAGTATACAAATTAAGTTTACTTTTTTACAATTTTATGCTGAAACTCTAAAAAAAGATTTTTGGGATCCTTGATAAACTTTATTTCTATAAATATTTAAGCATTAGGTAAACATTTGGAATGAAATATATAGTAAATGTTTTTACTACAGTTGATTATTATACTAAATATCGACTAACTTCCCTTTAACTAATTGCATTCGACCAGTCGAAAGTCGATTATTTGGAATTGTCTATTTTCCTTTAACGAATTGCATTCGATCAGTCAAATAGATCGACTAGTCAACTATTTTTATACCCTGTACCCATAGGGTAAAAGGGTATATTAAAGTCGCCAAAATGTATGTAACAGGCAGAAGGAAGCGTTTCCGACCCCATAAAGTATATATATTCTTGATCAGCATCAACAGCCGAGTCGATTGAGACATGTCCGTCTGTCCGTCTGTCCGTCCGTCTGTATGAACACCTAGATCTCGGAGACTATAAGAGCTAGAGCTACCAAATTCGGTTTGTAGATCCGTCTAGTGTGCAGCCAGATCAAGTTTGTTTCAAATTTTAGCCACGCCCACTTCCGCCCCCGCAATTTAAAAAAAACGATAACTAGGGCTGCTTTCAAGATATCGTATTCTTACTTGGTAAACCTAATTATATACGCAAACTGGACCAACTGACCAAATTTTGTTGAAATCGGACAATAAACATCGAAGATATGCCTATATCCGTTTTGTACTAAAATGCCAAGGCGGCATTGGCAGATAAGAAAGAGCGAGATAGGATGCGCTCGCTGCTGCTGCATGAAAAGCGGAATTTTGTTTTGAATTGATTGCTATTTTGAGGTTGTTCGATCATTTGTCTAGTGACTACGCAGATCAAGAAAGTTTAAAATTTTTGCCACGCAATTCAGAAAAAACTAATTATTAGAGTAGTTTTAAGGAATCACATTCTTATTTGGCACACCTAATATTATGGCCAAAAAACATCATCTGACTAAATTTAGTCGAAATCGGACAATAAATATTGGAGATATACGTTGATGCGTTTTGTACTGAAGCGCTTAGGGCGACATTGGCTGGCAAGAGTGAGCGAGATAGCATGCGTGCTCTGTTGCGGCATGTTAAAGAAAATTATTTATGAAATTAATTGCTATTTCGAGGATGTTTGACTTCATTTAATATAATAACTAGTTGGTACAGGGTATACACAATGTCGGCAGGGACGACTTGCTTGCTTCATTAAATTTGTTGCATCCTTGGTAAAGAATAATAACAATTCGCAACCTTTTTTCTGAAACTTAATTTTAAATATAGAATCCTAATATCATTGATTAATTCAACTATCCGATATTAGTCTGCCGACTCTATCTTTCGCAACCTTTTTTCTGAAACTTAATTTTAAATATAGAATCCTAATTTCATTGATTAAATCAACTATCCTATATTAGTCTGCCTGCTTTATCTCTCAGCTTTATCTTTAGCTGATTCCAACTAAATATTTGGAAAATTGTAGTAGCATTTAAGATATGTCGTTGAGTAATGAACCAAGAACTTCAGTTCCTTGTACATCTACATACTAGAAATTATATATGTACTTCTATTACTTCCACGATGTATTACAAACTACTCATTGCTTGAATCATTTCGAGTTCTTTGCTCTGATTATAATCGTCTTTACCGTGTAATTAGTTTAGAGCTCTTTATTATTGTACTAAAAATTATATCCTTTCACACTTAGCTCGTAACTAGTTTTAGTTTCGCTTTTGTTTGTGTTTTGTGGATTGTCCCTACGACTCGAGCCTTAGGTTATGCGGCTTGCCCCCCTCGGTCAGTTGAGCTATTAGTACTCCCGTTAGTATTGCAATAACCCAATAAAAGAGAATCATTTAGTATTGAAAGAAATACTAAAGATGATCTGTATCGACTAATAAAAATGGAAATTTAGAGTCAATTAAATTGTAATGTTGTGGGAGTAACATTTGAATTATTAACTCTATAAAGTTATTCTACTTTTATATTCCAAATTAATTTATCCAACTGAAAAATTTCATAAATGAAAGGTTTATCCCTGAATGGCAAAAATAAATAGTTTTAAATATAAAATGATGAATCGATTTGCTTTATTTTCTATTTATCATTTTGTTATAACTAATGCCAATGCATACAATAATTGATTTCTACATAATTGGCATAAACCTCTTTATTTTTATCAAAGGGATAACTTTCAGGATAAACTTATATATATATGTATGTATGCGTGTATGTATGTATGTATGTATATATGTCTGTAAGTAGTTCTGCTTACCTAATGTATGTACTATTTCACATTTTAAATATATTCAATTTATGGGCAAATTAACAAATGTTTTGCTTATTTTTATGACGATTTTTGGCTTAGCTAACGATTTTTGTTGCCTTTTAAAGGGCTTAAAAAGAGCTTTTGCATGCGAGTTGAAACAAAGTGTAAAAAAAGAAAAAAGAATGCTCCCAAACACAATTCGCCTTTTAATGTGCAAATGTAAAGCTTAACTAACACTATCTCACATACTCACACACACATACACTTGCAGAGATTGCACACGCATAATAGACAGAATTCGAGAAAAGGAGCAAAGGAGACGAAAGATATATGTATTTCTGTTGGCATAGGGAAAGGGATGAAGAACTGTTGAAGAGAAGAAACACACAAATGCAATTTAATTTTTTGTTTTTGTTTTTTACTGTTTTTGTACACATTTTCTTTTCCTCATCTTTGAGAGCATTACGTATATCAAAATGTTGTATTTTTGGGTGGCCAAAATAGCTCCCACAGAGATAGAATGAAACAGAGATGGATAGTGAGAAAGAGAAAGAGGGACATCGAGAGAACTGAACGAATGATAGAGATAGACAATGATTGTCGTTGATGAATTTTTTTTATTTTCTTTTTTTTTTTTTGGCTGTTTTGCCACAAAAACATAGCCACCAACTGTTGTCTACAAATAAATCTCGTTAAGAAGTGCACACAAGCACACACACACACACACGACGACAAATACAATACATGCACATCTATGCAGATGCCATACTTATAGATATATACACACATACATACATATATATCCAAGACTTATGCAAATGCATCCTCAAACAAGAGGTCAGCCGGAAAAGTTAGTCAAACAACAAAGAATGAATGACTTTTGTTTAGAAAATTTTCGGTTTCATTTCGAATTATAGAACGAAACGAAAGTTTCTCTACTTTTTTTTAAATTTTCAAACAAAAGTATGAGTTGTTTAGAATGAGTTTAGGAATAACATTTGATTGCAGTCTGTTTCAACAAAACCATTTGTCATGTATTAACTAATCAGAAGAGTCCAAACAGGGAAAATAAGGAGACAATTTTAAATTTCCTTGCAAATGAATAAAAACAGGGCTCCATTTACCATTTAGTAGTAATCTGTTTGATACCTTTATATATTATATACTTGGGTAAAAGCAGCTCATTGAGGTGAACTGGCTCATTCGTTCTTTTTTTCGAAGTTAGCCAACTCACTCATATGGCTTACTGGCTCACTTGTAGATAGCTTAAAAGTTCACTTTGCGATCGCCAGTTGAGCGATCCAAACTAAGCTAGTATGCCAAACTGAACTAGTGAGCCAAACTGAGCCATATTGAATGAACAAGCTCAGTGTCTCAGTTCAGTGAGCCATTCATTTGGGCTCACTCACTCATGAGCTAGCCAAGTATAATATATTACTAATTAAATCAGGGATCTGCAAAAAACAATTACTTTTTTTTCAGTTTTTCAAGCGGTTTTCAAGTGAAGGGTGGCAAAAGATCGGGAGAAAATATCGGTGACTGTTTCGTATTAGATTCTGAAACAAAAAATTAATGTCGTTGAAAAAAAACAAAAAATTGGCTTTAAACGAAAACTGTTTTGTTGAACTGTTTTGGAGTAAATAAAGCGTTAAATGAAATGTTCAACTTGGAAAACACATGCCAAAGGTGTTAATGGGTGGAATAAGATATTCAATTTTCCGTGTATCCAAATAATTTTCTTAATATCATTATTACGTAAGGTTTTTAAAATAGTTATTACTTTTTAAAAGGAATTTATATGGATAATTTTGTTTCTACATTATCAATATTAGCATCTTGTTACTCAATTCTCCTTGGACACATGCCTTTTATAGATCAAATAGAGTTTCCAATAAAAAAATAATACTAAATCACAATGTATTTAGTATCTGTTTAGCAGCTCCACTAATGGAAGTCATTAAAGTCATTCATATGAAGTTTTTCTCACAAAGTTGCATTTGTTATACTATACGATCTACCCTCGCAACAAATGGAATCTACTTGAACAGTTGCTGCCATAAAACTATTGACAAAGATAAATTAAATGCCAAATTAAAGCTGAGGTGACAATTCATATAGCAACTTTAATCCTATATACGTATATATATGTATATATATTTATCTTTAGGATTTTTACGATGGCAATTAAATGCGAAGGAATTTGATTTAATTTATTTTATTGATAATAAACAAAAACAACAAAAAAAAATGAAAAGAAAAACATGAAAATAACAGCCTGGCAGTTTTTGTATATTGTTCTTGATGTTTGTTGTTGTTGTTGTTGTTTTGTTCTTACATAAAATTTGATTTTATTTGTCTCTCATTCTCTCTCTGTCTTGTATCTTGGCTGTGCTTCCTCTATGTATATGCAAATTCCATTTCACATTGGGAAAATTGAAATCCTTTTATGGGTAAAACGTGACAAACGATTCTCGAATTTACGAGCCCCAAGGACCTGGTAGATAAACTGATGCTTAAGGTCCTGTGATTGGGAGTAAGAAATCAAAATCAGAGCAATATTTAGCATGAGTTTTGGTTAGTCAACGGTTTCCACTAATTCATTTCAGCTTTTTTCTTTCATTTCGTTTCATTTCGTTTCGTTTCTTATTTTGGTGGTTTAGAAACACACACAGGCACTCTCACACAAATACACACACAGACACACACACACACTTGTATGTACTCTTGAAATGTTGGCCATATCTGTATCCACTTGCGAGCGATTTCAAAGCGTTATTTATTTGTGGCACAAGCGACCATATTTCAAATGCACACCGCCGCCAAAGCAACGAAACCAACCCGGAACCACTATCCCCACAAGCACCACCAGAAAACCCACCAGAACGACCAACCCAAACCAGCATCAAGTTGAAAAGTCGACAAAACTACAAAAATTATATATGTATATATACATATATAAATGCATTTAGTATACGTATATTGTGTATACATATAGAAAGCACGATATATATATGTATGTATATAAAAGTATGTAGTTTTTATTTTTCGTCAATACGAATTTTAAATGGTCTTTCTTCTTTAAATTTTGGATAATTAGTATAAAATGATAACTAAATAGTTTTTGTAGTTATTATAACAAATGGAATAGAATAGTTTATCTGTAATTATTTATATATCTCATTCTGGATTTAAACTTGAAGATTTATCCCGACAAAAGCTAATAATCATATCTTGCAACTAATCTCTAATTCTAGAGGAATAAAGACTAAAATCACTTACTTAATTGAATTTGCAATTAAAAACTTAGTTAAACTTTTAAAGTTACATTTACAAAATTCATTTCCATTATAATATTTGTACCGTTCTACATCTAGATCGAACCACCTATATAAGTTATTCATAATTATTATTATACAAAATTATTCTTTAATAAAAATCTTACATTTTTACTACCTTCGTTCCTAATCTTGCTTGTATGTATGTATGTAAAAATGTTAAATAAATTTACTGAAAATATTAGTTAAGAAATCGAATTAGTTAACTTTCTGCTAATTTCCGCCACTCATTCTGGGAATAACTCTCAAATCAAGGAATCCAAAATAATCAAAATTAAGAGCACAGATTGTACAAACAAAGTATTTGAGACATCTGTTTTCAAGTTTAAGGGGAAAAAATATGTGAAATTCTAAAATCAAGAATAAAAAAGCTATATTTTTGTACGTACATTTTAATAGTCATTTAAATCTTTTTGAAGTTGTTAGTCTAAGTCGAATCCAGCTTTTAATCTAACCTTTCGAATCGGAACACATCGCATAGCACTAAATATAAAAAACCTATATCCGATCGATTATTAATTAAAAATACCTAAGAACGGTTTTATATTTTATATCAATACTTTTCGTTTACCCTTTTTCTTTGTCCGGATCGGATAGATCAGATAAACGTTCATTTATTTATGTCATAAATCCAGATATCAGGGTTATTTTTGATAAAATTGCTTAACTACAAATGCTTTAGTTCTTATATAGAATCTGTTATGCACATTCCATATATATATTTGTTTCAGTTAGGGTATATCCTTTGACCATGGAATAATATCTAAAATGCCTTGTTGCAACCACCCCCTCCCCCCAACGAAAACTTTTTCGCACTCGTTGCCTTTTGTTGCAACTGTTGTTGCCCGGTTTCTGCATTTTTGTTCTTATTTTTGTATATTGTCTGGTTGTTTTTTGTTGTTAGTGTTGTTGTTGTTGTTTTTGCAACTTAACGTGTCGCACAAAGGTGCACTGTGTCTGTGTGTGTGTTTGACTCTTTTTTTCTGCTTCTGTCTCATATCGCACTCTCGCAACATTGCCACTGTTTGGCGTTTGATATTTGGCTCAACCAAAGAACAACTTTCACATCATCCCCTCTATGTCAACTATCCCCCCTTTAAACATACATACATATATGTATACACACACACACACTCATAGGGAATACATTTTTCCTTTTCTTTTTTTTTTACTAAATTTATGCGCTTTCATTTTATGAAAAACTTTTGCAATAATTTCTCAAAACGTTTTTGTGGTGAATTGAAATGCGAGAAAAACATTTTGCGGATGGCGACTAAAAACTTGAGAAAAACCTTGCACAACTCTCACACACACACAGACACACACATGCAGTCGGCCACGCCCCTTGCTGCCACCAAAATGACGTTTACTACGCCTGCCAGCGGCAAAGTTTCCCGCATCTTTTCCAAAAAAAAAGAAGCGAAAAACTTTAATGAAAAGTTTTGTTAAAAAGTTTTCCGCGCTCACGCTGGAAAATCTCAACGCTTCAATGAAGACCAAACCTATAGGTCAGAAAGGGGAAGGTGGGCGTGACTGCCTGACATTAGATTGTGTTTCTCTCTCTCTCTAAGTGTGTATGTGTGGGTGTGTGTGTGAGCCAAAAGTCAGTCCAACGGCAAACGGGTATCAATTTTTGTTATTGCAGTTGGCTTGCACTTTGAAATTATTTACCTGAATAAACATTTTTTGGTATTTTAATTACGCATCTGCCCCAACAGTGAAGAGTGGAGGGGCAAGTAGAGGGGACACGACACGAGAGTTCTTTCTAGTTTGGCTATTGGGCGAAAGTCCTGGCTGGGGCAGGATACCTAATTGAATTAACACACAATTCACGGTACATTGAACAAACTTCCTCCATTAACTAGTTTGCAGTGTGTTTGTGTGTGTTTGGTGTGTAAATTATGTTGGGAAAACTTTGGAAAAATCTTCAGAAAATTATTAAATTTTCTCTTGTATTTATGCTCTCCTCGTTTTTCAGAACTCTTTTTTTTTTAAGTTAAAGTAAAGTCGAGTCAGCTGCATTGACCAAAATCGATTTCCTCAGTTTTTAAATGGTGTGTATAATGGGAAATAGTTTTAATTATTAAAATAGTTTTAATTATTAAAAAAATTATTAAAAAGTTTATAAATCTTGATTCAATTTTGCCAAAAGGCATAAAAAAAACAAACTAAAATGTTTGATTCGGTAATTGTTATTGGACCCAATTTTTTAAGAGTTAAATTAGTTCACAATCTAAAAAAGAAAACACTTTTTGCTTGAAATGCTGAGGATTTTTTACAAGACTGAACAAGTTTTTTTCCCTAGAACCGCGGATCTATTATGAAAAAAGTGCCAGGATCATAGACTCTGCCAGTATAAGACTTGTTTACGTCCATAAGAAATCCATGTCTAATCGAACTTTTCCAGTTTTATATTATAAACGCGCAAAAACAGTGGAAACAGATACCCCTAATGTTTTAAAACTTAATTAATAATATATTTGCAACTCAAACATTAGTCTAAAATTTTGTTTTTGTTTTCTTCTACAATTAAAAACTAATTATTTTCTTCTATATTGCAATTAACTTTAATTTCAAGTTGTCGATTATTCTTTATACATTCTAGCTACATTATTTTGTGTCTACTATACAAACATATTTGTTTATACATATATTTATAAGTATATAAGTACGTATATACAAATGTAAGTGTAACCTAGAAGGTGGGCCATATGGTAAAAAGTGTATCGAATAGGTTATTGGTTATAGATAATTAGTTTGTCTGGCTGTTTGTCTTAAACCTTGATATACAAAGGACCTTCAGAATAGTTTCCTTTTTAAATACGTCAAACTAAGCTTCTAATGTTTGTCCTACACATGTTTATTATACCCTTGCAAAAAGGGTATATGTTAATTTTGGTCAGAATCTTCAAGGCATTGAGGAAGCATTTCCGACTGAAGAATGTACAGTAGATGCCGGCTATAACGATATAATGATGTACCGCTTTTAACTAAGAAAGATTTAGTTGGTTTTCATACGAACGAATATCGGTAATTACATTGCTATATTGCCAGTCCCTTAAGTATTGTTATAACCGTTATCTGTAGTGTACTGTATATGCATATATATTCTTGGCTAGCATGATGAACTGCGTTGACTTATTCCACTCCGGCCACTTTGAGCCACAGAGCTGAAATTTCGCACTCTTTGCTGCCGGCATTGTATATCTCGGAATCGATCAGATGGCTATGTCATATAATTGCCATAGGAACAATCGTTCCAGATAAGGCCTTAACATCCATAACTTTGTGGCTATTTAATGTTTTTGCAATGTTTTAATTGATAGTGAATAGGCTTGCTGTTCCCCTGATTGAAAGCTTGATCAAATTATATATGCAAGGGGTGTTATTTAATTGAACATTAAATTTGTCGTTTAATATTTATATATATATTTATATAAATGAAAAATTTGACATATCCACAGAGTTTCATCACAATCGGTTGGCTACATCGTGTAGCACCCATAGGAACGATCGGCCAAGTATATAGTTTAAGAGCCATAAAGTGATCGATTTGAAAGCGGTTTTTATGCTAAATTCATGGATATTTAATGTTAACTAGTTTTATATGCCTTTGTATGCAATTGATTCCTGTTAAATTATGAATCATTGCCGGCAGACTTATGAACTTTGGCCTGGCCGAAGTTTGCCTGTGTTCCACATATAGCAAATCCTTCAAATGTTTGTTGCCGCAAAAAAATAAATATTATTGAAATAAAAATCAATGAAAAGTTATTCCAGCTGGCAATTGAGCTGACGAAATCTGTTTTTACTCCCAGAAGATAGTACTGAAGATAACATTAGTCGCTAATTGGAGTCCGAGTCATCGCTAAATTTTAATGCCAAATGGCAGGAAAAAAAAAGGATAAAGAGATTTCTCATTGCTTTAATTGTTAAAAATTAACTTAAATGTATAACAAAGTCTAAATTTCAACCTAAGTATGTATGTATGTACATATGTATGGATGTATATACGAATTGCTTTAACAGCCATTTGAAGAAAATTGTAATTCTTTATTTGTGAAAATAATGGTTGATAGCGCTTCCCAAGCCACTTCAAGTTGTAACGACTTACATGTGTAACACACACACAAACGCACACACTTACTCACTCCTCACTCCTTCTTTATCTATCTATCTCACTCTCATTCAGTGTTATCCCAGTAAAATCGAAAATGCGAGACACATGTGAGATGGGCGGCTGGTTGTTTTTGGCTTATGTCTGGCATTTCGTAATTACGTGGAAGTCAAGCCCGGCAAAACAGACACATGTACAACATGTCTACATATGTACCAAAAACTGTTATATAGATACACATGTATGCACACATATATATGTATATATATGTATATATGTACATATGTATATAAAGGGAATATTTTGTATTACTCGTCTCCCTGTAGATGAATGAACTCAAGTGGCGGCATTTTCGATGTATTTACGAGCCATTTCACAACGAAAAAAAAATAATACCGAAACCGAACTGAAACTTCAAAATGCGCAGATACAAATCGTAAATCAGGCAAAAATAAATGCACCCGAAAACAACAAAAAAGAAACAAAAACAGAAGAGAAATATCAATTTTCAAGCTGTTGACCCATGAACATGCCTCCTGCATCCCTCTCCCTCTATCCTTCCATTTGATTCTCTCTCGGCATGTGTTGAAGACAATTTAAAAATATGCAACACCAATTAGTTGGTCCTATTAAATAGTTTTAAAATGCAACAAATTTATTGTGGGAAATTCGACTATGTTCAAGGACTTTAATATGTATTCCACTCTTTGGTTTAGTGTAGCCTGCAGCAGACAGCTGAAAACTTTGCCACAACTTCAAAATGAAATCAAACAAAAGACATACATATACGACTTGCACTTACAAACAGCGGCGCAAAATAACAATTAAACATCAAGTTGACAAACTTTGGAAACAGCAAACAAACAATATATTCTCCCTCAGTATGTTCCATAGACGACAGCCTGTGGCATAAGTATATGTTCCTATACAATGTACAAACATACATACATACATACAAACATACTAAAGACGCGAATGTTTCAAACTTTGCGCCTAGACAAAACAGAGAGTCCAGAATAAGTAGAGGTAGATGGAAAGGTTTTAACATTGTGTTGGAGGGGGGATAGAATCCCGATAAGATGGAAAGGGATGGAAGCTGCTGGGGTAGAAACTTTGTCAGCCCAAAAACGTGACATGAAAATCGCTGAGCTGATGAAAAATGCCAAATCGTGACTGGAATATACTTATATTCCCTTCTACCTACATATATAGTTCCCTAAACTGAGAAAGTTACTCAAGATGCGGATGAGAGAAGGACGACGACGACACATGTTCATGTTTCAGGTCTACGATAAGACAAAGTCAGTTGAAAACAACCAACAAAATCATTAAACAAAATTGTAAATTGAATAAGAAACACACGAAAAATGAAATGAGATGAAATGGCTAAAACCAAAATGACCAAAGAAAACATTTTTTATGTGGCTTTTGCAAAGGACAAAAGTGTCAAATATATAACAAATAGATAAACAAAAGCGCAACGAATTAGGAATACCCTAGAAAGTCATGGATAACTCTATATACATATGTTCATATATTATATAGGATACATTTAGCAGAATTTTTAATTTGATCAAACCATAGGGTAGAATAGGTTAGAAAATGCAACTAAAAAAGAAACTGTTTTTAATGTACAGTAGAGCTTCATTTTTACGGCCTCATCTTAAACTGGGTTCCACGTGGAAAAATTGGGATTAACCGAAACATTGCGATTAAAAATATAAAAAAACTGTTTGAATTTTCAGAACTTTCATATCCTACTTTCAATTCGATGTACTCCGTCCTTACATTACTTCGGACAAACGAGTATTTACTTTTCAACTAATTGCATATCTCAAAGCGATCTGTAGATATATATAAATAGATAATTGTATCTTCAGAAGTTGGAACACCTTGTCTGTCATTCTGTTTTGAAAAAGTAAATTGAAAATTAATTAAATTAAAACCATTTCGATTTAGTTTTATAAACTAATCTATGACTGAATGGAGATGATTTACCATTTAAAGTTAGTAACTTGTGATAAAATCAGTCTGGCTATATCCTTTGGCCTTTGTATTGGAGATTTTTTGATTAATTCAATTGACCTAAACCAATCTTTACTTAACTTTTTAGTTACTTTCAATATAGAGATCCTTAAGAACTCTCATCAAACTACTTTAGTTTCATGGGCCCCTCCCTTTCTTTCAAAACCAAGTGTTACATAAGATCATTACTGATAGATATGAATCTTCCACTTACCTTGAGATACCCTACAGAGAATCTTCCCCTAAAGAGCATCTTATCAAATTCGAATGAGAGCCTCCCACGTTGGGACTTCACCACGTGCTGAGTCATCAATGGCCACTTAGTCAGCTATTAAAATGGGAATAGAAATATTTTGGGGGTTCAACTAGATGCATTGTCAACGGGATAATTTCCACATTTTGGACTAAGTTTAGATTTGTCAACGCGTTGGTAATTGTATGCCCACCAAATATAGACAAAAAGTGCATTAGCCTTTGTCAAAAACAACAACAACAAGAGCGAGAAAGACATTCCCAACTAGGGGGACTTCTTGTGCATGATGGTGTGGGGGACGGAGGTAGGGGAGTGATCGGTACGTAACTGTATAGTAGCTGCAAAACATATAGAATATCTTGCCGGAACAAACATTTTCTGTTTTTGTATTTATAGCAATAAAGAAAAGGAAAAAAAAAACCAACGCAACGATGAGCAAGCAAGACAAACCACTGAGAGAAAGACACAAAATAAGAAGTAGAAAGAGATCAAAGAAGGAGAAACAGACAGACAGACAGAGAGAGAGAGAGAATCGAGATCGTTTTATGATATTTTTAAACGGTAAAAACAGCTCTGCAGGCGAAGTCAAGTGCATTAAGAGCACACACAGACACGCACACACACACACACAGACGCACTGCATTGGCATCAAGTGTCCCAGAGGGGGCATAATGAGTATAGAGAAGAGATGCCAGACCAAATGAAGCCATTAGCCAAACCATTCCAACATCTACCCATACACACACCCATACCATCGGCCACATGAAGTTTATCGCTCTGCCTGCTTCTCGATCTGGCCTAAATATAGAGATTGGAGTTGCTATATTTGGTCCAGCTAGATGGACTGTCGGGTTATCAACAACAACCAACGAAGAGAGGCGAACATACAAATTTAAGGCACAAAACACATGGCGATCTCATATTACATACATATATGCACATACATATGTATGTATGTACATATGTGTGTATATATATAATAGAGTTAGCTTTATTCCAATGATGTCTTTGAAAACTTTCTAGTCTAAGTGAACTCAAACCACAGATATTCTATTAAAGGAACGTCTTTTACATTTGATAAATATCACAAAGAAATTTGATCTAAATTGGACTCCAATCAAAAAATAAAGCGCAGATCCTTCCTAAAATATGCTCTTACAGTTTTGCAAAATGCAAGACGTCTTTTTGCTGATTTGAAACCCACACAATTAATCAATATTTTCGAGACATACATATCTTGATTTGAAAAGATTTCTTTAAATTTTAATTAAACCTTAGCAAAACGATCAGAGAATCTTACTTACCAGTACTATAAGCCAAATAAGTACACATAATGACTGACAGTTAGAACGAAAAACTCGGTAAACTTTTACAATTGTTTATGAAATAAAATTACAAATTATTTAAACTCTAGAGCATACAAATTCTGTAATATCAAAATTTCGTAAGTAGTAATCCTAATTTGCTCAATATATTTCCGTATAGGCAGAAAAGTTATTTAATGAAAATAAAAAATATTGAAAAAACTAGAAGGATGGGCTAACTTTGGCCGTGCCGAAATTTGTATACCCTTCAAATCGCCTTTTGGAGAATTATAAAATAAAATAAAAAAGGCCATTAGAAATCATATAAAACAAGACAAACAAGGTTGTTCCCATGGATGCTATAGCATATAGATGACAGATTTGGCTGAAACAAAGCACAGATTTCTATATATACTAAACTTCCAAACACCAAATTTGAGAATCGCTTTTAAAACAACCAAGTTATGGCTCTAAAACTATATTCTTGACCGATCGTTCCTATGAGAGCTTTATGATATAGTCAACCGATTCTGATGAAACTTGGTGGATATGTGAAGAAGACCGCAAAACTCCAAAGCAACAAAATATTGGAGAGAAAAAGAATAATGTTATGGAAGTTTAACTCTATTCCCGACTGATCGTTCCTATGGGAGCTAAATGATATAGTCATCCGATCGGGATGATTCCGACATATACAATGCCTGCGGAAAAAATAAGTCTATGGGCCAAATTTCAGCTTAAAGGGTCTCGAAGGATCCAGGATGTTGATCCAGAGAGATTGTCCGTCTATGGGACTCATCGTGCTGATCACGAATACATATAAATTTTATCTACTCATTGGTGCTTCCTTTAAGTTGTGTTGCAAACTTTTCCAAAATGAATATACCCTTTCGAGGGTAAAATATTAACTAGTTTCACTTAAATTGTATAATTAGATTGCAAAAAAGAATATGAGCTAAAAAAATGGCTTGAGTGAAAGAAGAAAAAGCATTTGTAAAAGAGAAATATTTTAAATTATTTTTAGGTTTAAATGATTATTATATATATGTACTTACTTTCTACTTTTATGCAGGCTTCACTATCTCAAATACTTGGAAAAATATTAAAACTATAGACCATTAGACTTTAGATTTGTACTCCCATCGTCAAAGAATGAAATGATCATTAACAACATTTTTTAAACATCCAAAACGGGATATAAATTTGACGCAGTGCCGTTTTCGACACAAAACATTTTTCGCTGTCATTGTTAGCTTTTAATATCTGGTCACATTATTTATTTGAACATCAAAATGTCGGAATAACAATAGAAATCTTGTTTAGAGAGAAATAAAAACGAAGCTGAAAATCAGTAAACACAATAAAACATGTTTACTACTAACACAATGCTTAAAGTACGTGTTAGACATACACACACTGTACTTAAATACAGATACCGACTTTTGTTGTTCAGTGTAAAAAGCACACACACACAGAGGGACAGAGAGAATAAGTTTCTTTTGCACGCTTCGCAGTCATTTGGAGCATATGTTTCGAACATTTTTCATAATCAAAAAGCTTTTAGCGGCGGACAGTAGCAATGATGGCCAAGTGCAACTATAACAGCAACAGCAGCAGCAAGAAAAACAGCAACAGCAACATCAGTAACAGCCACGCCTTGCCCGCCTCCACTAACTTATAGCCAAGTGGAGCTTATTGTCCGTTTCATTTTCGAGTGCAGCAGCGTGTAAAATCGCAATAATGCACAAGATTCCTGACGCAGCGAGTTATTGTCCTCTCCGGTTTTCGGTTTGTTTCGCTTTTTTTTCCACCTCCTTTACTCCTCCACCCTCTACTCATCACTCTCTCTCTCTCTCTTTCTAAAAGCCATCAACCGTTGACTAAAAAAAATAAGGCCTTTCCTTTTCTGGGTTACTGCAATCACTTAAACAAGAGCTAACAAAATTATTCACTTAATTAACAAGGGCAAAGCACTTGAAGCAGTAGCAGTTAAAAAAGGACCACAAATAGTGTGGCTGCAAATTTTTTAAGGCAAAATACCAGTTAAGAAATATATAGTTACCTTTATGACGGAGCTGAGCGAATATTTCCATATTCATTTCTAATTCTACGTTGTACAGTACAAAACATCTCAAGGAAATTTTAATAATTTTTCAAAATTAGGCCTTTGAACTTATTCGGATGTGAGGGGGGCCTTTATGTACTTTTATGCCCTCTTAAGTTCTATATTCTACCCTGGACGCAGTGGTCATAATTTCTCGTTAAACTCAACGTAATCGGCATTTTCACCTAAATGGACCATAAGGCGGTTAAAATGTTGTTATCGTCCCCCACACAATGCTTATACATTGCCGCCTATCAATTCTGTTTCCCCTTCTCCCTCCTTCCGTTTTCTTTTCTGTTTTTTATACCCTTGCAGAGGGTATTATAAAATTGGTCAGATGTTTGTAACGCATAGAAATATACGTTTCCGACCTCATAAAGTATATATATTCTTGATCAGCATCAACAGCCCAGTCGATTGAGACATGTCCGTCTGTCCGTCTGTCTGTTTGTTCTGGCGTTTTCGAGCTTAAATTTTAAGCTACATGGTTGAAACATGAAAAGTTAAGTTCCTTAATGGTGTAGCCAGACCAAGTTTAAAAATTAGTCGGATCGGATAATTATCACCGGAGTTATTAACTAAAACGTGGAGGTACCTCGAGTAAAATAAGCAATTTTCTTTGGCAGCAAAGAAACAAAAACAAATTCCAAGCAATCACGCACACACACACATATGCAAAAATTGGTCACCACGCGGTGTGTGAAAGAGACAGAAACATTTGCGTTGTGTTGTTGCACAGAATGAAATTTAAAGAGCGAGATGCCATGCGTTTGCTTTATGTATATGTATGTCGAACTAGCTTAAGTGAGTTTTCTCGGTGAATTCGGGAAAATTTTTAGTTGAGTTTTCTCTTCAATTAATTTAAAAATTTTGTTTTAAATTAAATAATAAAACAATGAAGCTGCAAGGGTATACAAACTTCGGCAGAGCCGAAGTTAGCTTCTTTGATATTTTTTTTTTATTTTGTGGGTTACCTTACACATTTCGATTATGCGCGCAAAGAGAAAAAAAAAACATTATTTTTATTTTATAAAAATTTTCTTTGTGTTTTGCTGGCCCCTCAACGACAATTGAGTGTCTTTGCTTGCGGCAAGCCAAAAGACCAAAAAAAAAAAAATAAAATAAAACCACAAGGCCAACCTTGGAGTTTGGGAAATATCGAAGTTTTTATACCCTCGTTGACATTTAGCAATGAAATGTATAGAAAACTGACTCCTATTCAGTTTATTGGAATATAATTAACGTTATGTATCCTGATTCAGTTTAGCCTTACTAAAATATGTGATCAAAAATATATATACTTTATGAGGTCATTTATGATTGTTTCTTTGCAATAGCCAAGTCGTATATACTTCTATATATACTCTTTCGAAAGGGTATTGCAGAAACTCTGCCTTATGTGCGCCAGGCTTAAGTTAATCGACTTGGAAAGTATGGCGATAAACATCTTTTTTTGTTCGTTTTAATACAATAAAATAAAATATAATTTGTTTATGTTGTTTTTTTTCTGGTTATTGTCTCACAGTAAAAAATATATAGTATATCAATTGATTTTTACGAATATATACATATGTACATACATATTATGCCGAGAGACTAAAGTCACAGCAAATAGGCAAATCCTCTCACATTCAAATATATACTTTGTACTTGATCGGATATATCTTGCTAACTGCTTATACAAAATGTGTGCTTGTTTGGGTTCTGCGTTATGTTGGTCTGTACAATTAATGAGTATCCTTAACACATGTACTAAATACCATTATCCTTTTTACAGCTGTGCAAAGATGGGAGCACAAATACTTTGCACAATTCTTTTCTCGGGAATTGGAATAATCATTATTATTGGATTGATTATATATTTTGTATTCTTTCACAACAAGACGATTGAAGATTCTCTGCCAACAACGCCCTCGGGTTTCGCCAAGGGTAAATTCTTCGAGGGCTAAATGCTCTAACTGAATTGAATGAATATTTGAAAAGTATATAAATTATGTTTGGAACTTTATCTTTATTATTATAATTTGCAAAATTTTAACGAAAATATAAATCGGTTTTGGTAATACATACATGCAAATTTATATATTCTAATAATGTATCAATTAAATGGCCATTAAAGGGCTTAAGGGTTTCGGCTTCGTCACTATCTTTAAAGTTATCCTCACGATAAGGACATATAACTAGACTCTCGAACAGAAGGACTATTTCTTTTTCAAACAAAAGTCGAATTATGAAAATGATGATACAAATTTTTTAAACTGCGCTGGATTTTGGACTCTACAAAAACTCTAAAACTCTTTAACGAGAATTTTTTGTACACACTCTTTTTTATACCCTTGCAAGGGTATATTAATTTTGGTCAAAAGTTTGCAACGCATAGAAGGAAGAGTTTCCGACTATATAAAGTATATATATTCTTGATCAGCACGACGAGCTGAGTTGATATAGCCATGTCCGTCTGTCCGTCTGTCCGTCGGTCCGTCTGTCCGTCTGTCTGGATCAACAGCTTCTCCTCCGAGACCCTTAAAGCTACAGAGCTGAAATTTTGCACCCAGGCTTCTTTTTGCTGCAGGCATTGTATATCTCGGAATCATCCCGATCGGATGACTATATCATATAGCTCCCATAGGAACGATCGGTCAAGAATAGAATTACACTTCAATAACTTTGTTGTTTTTCAATCAATTGTTACGAAATTTGGTGTTCATAAGTTTAATACACCTTCAAACAAATCCACCAAGTTTTATCAGAATCGGTTGACTATATCATATAGCTCCCATAGGAACGATCGGCCAAGAATATAGTCTCAGAGCAATAACTTGGGTGTTTTGAAAGTGATTGTCACGAAACTTGGTTTTTGGAAGTTTAGTATATATAGAAATGTCTATGCTAAGTTTCAGCAAAATCGGTCATCTATATGCTATAGCTCCCATAGGAACAATCGGACCAAAAAAATTTTTTTTGTCGAATTACTTTTTTTCTCAAGCTACGAACATTTAATGTAGGTTTGACTTGTTTCATATGCTTTCTAATGATTTTGTCACATTATAAATGTGTAATTCTTAAATAACAGTTTGCAAGGGTATACGAACTTCGGCACGGCCGAAGTTAGCCCATCCTTCTAGTTTTTGTTTCATTTTTGATAAGGAAGTTTGTGCAAATCGTTCAGTTTTATAAGTTCTGATTGAGTTGATAATATAGGGTGACCACATTCAAACTCACTTTGGAAGGAACCCCAAAAGACGCCTATATCTCAATTAAATGACAAATACATATAACACAATTACAATTATAAAGGAGAGGATGAAATTGGTATCAAAAATAGGAAACGCATGAATATTGTTACGGTTCAAACACGCGGACATAAATGTATACTAAAGATAAAAATATATTTCTTTATTAAGATTATGATGTGAATATTGTGGAAAAGTGGGTGAAATTACAACAGACTGACT
Source organism: Drosophila austrosaltans (assembly GCA_035045865.1). Lineage (NCBI taxonomy): Eukaryota > Metazoa > Arthropoda > Insecta > Diptera > Drosophilidae > Drosophila > Drosophila austrosaltans. Next base: position 9,746,409 of record JAWNOQ010000200.1, read on the forward strand.
TCTCGTCTACTGCTTTTGATCCTCATTGCCCTCATCTGCTTTGAGAGTTGCCACAAAGTATCAACTTCAATGTTCCATTCCATCCATATGCATGTATGTATATTTCATGTATATACATTATATTAAATGTATATATTTACATGTATAATAATGCAATTGCTTAAATCTGTGACTCTGTACTCTGTGTATTTGTTGTCTGTGTAGCAAACTTTAGTTTGAGAAGTTCCAATTTTCCAAAACCTTTCGAAAGAACACACAGATAAAGCCAAGTCAGTTCAATTCCATGAAAATAAGAGGCTTTATGGCAAATCTGCTATCTAATCGAGTTGAACGTATGTAAGCCATATATCGGCGAAGCAAATAACACAACATATCGCTTTATCCTTCTTGGTATATAGAGAACCGCTTGATTAGCTGAGTTACTCTCTCTCTCTCTCTTTCGTAAGCCAAAACGAGCTTCTAAATTTTCTGGCTAAAATGTTATACCTAGATTTCTTATGTCAACAAATAAGTATTGGCTAGTAGACAAGTAGTCATTGATTTTCATTACAAATCAAATTTTGATTTTCTGTTTAAAGTTCGATTTCTATACCACAAACAGACACAACAAGACAAAAGTACCAAAAGATCAGCAAATATATCTATATATATACACATTTTTTCTTTCAGTCACAATGGGAAAAGTTAGCATTGCATACCTGACGATTGCATGTATAACCTTGTTGTTATTTGACCTACTTCTGCTTACTGCCCTTGTGTCAGTCCTCGTCAAGAAGCCAGATCAAATGAACGAGTTTTGGAGTAGTGATTCTCCACGGAATAGTTTCAATGCCAGAGTGAATGCAGTAAGAGACTTTGTATCTGTAACAGGTCAACGGCCCAGTCCCTGTACGTTTCACGATAACATTCAATTGGTTCGTATTTAACTTATTAATATTTGCATAATTTCAGATCAACTAACATTGATAGAGATTGGAGTGAAACTTTAATATATAAGGAAAAAAAATATCAATTTGTAAGTATTAGTTACCCTTTTCATTTGCAATTTTAGTTATTTTAATCTTTGCTAATACATAGTAGGCCGATTCCTGATACTTCAGTTACTGACAACAGATTCTTTGTAAAATTTCATAATTTCAGACGCAGCAATCTTGTCTACCGAATACTTCTCAACTTAACATACTTTAATACTATTTATTTTTTTCGTACCTTAAATACAAAATGGGAGCTCAATGTGCCTTAACGGTGATGTCAGCGATCCTGGTGGTTCTAATGATTATATTTATTGCGGCGCTGATTGCGTTGCATTTGCGTCATAATGGCGGAAGCTATGTCACCCCGCCCACAGAACTTTATACCAAAGACGTGCTCGAGTAAATCAATCCTGTGGTAAGTTCATCCAAGTTGTATTCATTTCATTTTGGTAACTTTCCTCCCTCAGCTTAAACAAAAATCAAACGTAGAAATGTGTTTACACACACGCAGATATTCAGATGAGATGTAATTATGAAATGAAGTACCTAACCAATTCGAGATGCTGATATAACAAAATTTAAGATATTGTTCCAGTCACGAAAATTAATAAAGTGAAAAATGTTCTTGGCTTAACAATACTAAAAAAAAAAGATCTTTTTCATTGCTAGTCCGCTCTATGAGAAAGTTATTATTGCGAATGATGTGCAGTTCCTTGAGCGTGAAGAACGTATTGAGAACGTATTGAGCCCAGAGACAATTTATATGTGGGCTGCCATTGGAGAACCCCATTAGGCTTCTTGTAGTAGTCGATTGTAGCTACTTAATCTGCTGACCCTTATCCATCTAATGTATGGTTTACTTTTCTGAAATGTCCCTTGCAAAACCTCTTTCTATTATTCCGTTAAGGCTCCTTAATGTCAATTCAAATTTTTCAAAATATTACTCCTTCCGGACTTTGTCTTTGATATACAATGTGCTTTATGGGCATTGCGGCAATTGACGCCTAAGCAGGAAACTTTACATTATGCCTCATTAAAAATTGAAGTGTAAAATTTCTAAAAAGAAAAGGATATTTTGTAAAAAAGATAATTGTAAGCTGACAATTGAAACTAAATAAAACCAATGCAATGAATTACAAAACGATTACAAACTATCAAACAAATGTGTTCCGTGAAATGAAATCGAAATAGAATATCATAGTCTTTATCCCATATCCCAATGATACGGGCCCGAGTTCGGTTACCAATATGGTAACAATATGAAATACAGTCGTATTCACTGAGGCATTTCTCAAAGTTGGATTGCGCATTGTAGTAGAAAAAATAAAGAAAAAATAATCCAACGCTTCATTTGTGAACGACACTGTCGATTTTAATGGAAAAGTATAAAAAAGAGGAAGAAATATTTAAATAAAAAAATCTTAAGTTGAGAAAACTGACATACTTTAACACCTTTTATTTTTTAATCATGGAAACACCTAGTTATCATCTAGATTCTAGATCCATTAAAATAGGAATCATAAAATTGAACACAAAAATATGACTTTTCAAGGAAAGTTTTCCAAATATCTTCGGTAATCCCAAATAAGAAACTCCCATGGTTTCCCTACAACATGGAAAAGTATGGCAATTTGATGCATCTCAACGATTTACAACAACTGAAGGAGAATACTTGCATGCCAAGGCCTAAGAAAAAAGGAATTGCACAATGCAGTTTCATTACAAAATCCAGGGTATTTGTCACTAGCTTAAATGCAGTAATTGGATTATCCACCGAGAAGGACAAGTTGGAGGAGTCCTTTGTTCTGGAATAAAGCAGCGAGTCTCAAAGTATCGATTGTCGCCGACAGTAACTTTGCTTGGACAATTTGTGTATATACATATGTACTAGCTTACATATACCCTTCACAACCAGCAACAGTCTAAAACCTTCGAGACCCAAATCTTGTATGGAAGATGTTAACATCCCTAAGGCGACGACTACTTCATACTATTGCTTATACTGGTTGTGAATTAAAGGGGAGCCAGCCAGACCCACACGACCGCGCCTGGAAACACTCTATGTAAGTATTTGAAGAAATTTGCATTCTTATAATTCTTAATAGTTCCAGCCATTCACTGATGATATTCCCTGTTGGTTGCAATCAAGTAAATCACATTTTAAAATATATGGATGGAATATTTTCAAATCCTCAAAAGAATTTAAAACATTTTCTTTATTTTAACATGTTTTTGTTTACACTAAAACGCCTAATTTGTTAAAGGTTTAGCTATTTTACCGTAGTCAAGAGCGAGGTTTCAATAGTAAGAAAAAACAATACCTCTTTGACGTTAGATGCCGGAAACATATTTCTTACTGCATTTTTTTTTTGGGATTCGCTTTATAATGTTATTTATAATTAATCTACCTTAGGAATTCCTCCACACTTACTTTTGCAAAAGCTGGATATTTCTATGTTTGATAATAGGTTTGGGCCTCCTTTAATCTAATAGTGATGGATATGGTTGAAATGTTAGTCAAGTTAGATTCATAATCTGCGAAATTCATATTTACGGAAAACGCAGTTTTTTGTCTATCTTTCTAATTATTTGTATTTGATGAACTCGACCGTCAAATCTAAAGTTGTGAATTTTGCTATTCTTCGACAAGCAGTATGTAATGTACAGTACAGGTCACGTATTTAAAATTCTAACAGTGTTAAGTCGCTTAAAGTCAATCATTTGTTTGCTTTTGGCTTTTTGGGTACTATCCAAGCCGGCGTATTAATTGGACTATTAGACGACTGAATGATGACATTTTGTAGAAGTTTTTTTAGTTTGCTTCTTTGACTTCTCACATGTAGAAGGAATATGCGTAGCACTTGAAGTACTCATTAAACAAAAAATCAAGGGTATCAGAGAGTACTCATTAATCAAAAAATCAAGGCAATCTTCAACACACGCGCTGGATAAGAACCAACGAGAAAAAGATTATTACAGCGTGAATGTTCTTATATTTTAATATTTTTTACCCCTGAAAGCAGTTTAAGATTTTTAACTAGTGTGCTACCTTTCAATACTTTTGAGTTAAATTACCTCCGAGAAATCTATTTTGCTTTTGTAGACCATTTTACAATACAACATGCTGCTGTACAATTGTGTACATGTGTATAAACAGAAATTTTCTTTGGTTTCTTATTTTCATAATTTATTAGAGCCTGGAAGCTTTAAGTAAAAAATTGAACCTTAGAACCAAGAAAGATAAAGTTTTCCTATACTCAAACATTCCCAATATTCTACAAGTATTTAATTTGCAAGGGAACGGCTCTAGAAATATATCGGGATGGGGGAAGTCCGATTGAAAAAACCCAGATTATCCCCTCATAAAAGATCTTTCGTTTTGAGAAGCACAAGTTTTAAGATCAAGGTCTTTAAAATGGTATAAAATGAGCAGTCCACATACTCTCTAACTAAATTTATCTGTGTATCTGGAGGTTATTTCAGGATTGGTTAGTCTTCCGGACAGTCAACTGGATCCGCCTACGTATACATATATATATTTGTTCCATCCCATCTAAAATAAATAAAGACCAATTTACATAGATATAAAAGTTCAATTTTTTTAAATATATCTCTCCGTTTAAATTTTAAAGTAATCTCCCATAGGGCTGAAACCAAAAAATAAACAGCGGCAACAAAATCGAAATCTTCTTTTTCGACTTTGTTTTACTTTTAGAAAGAGAGCTTAACATTCAGGTGTTTGTTTCATTCCATTTTAAATTGGTTCTTTTATTTAAATATATATATATAAACATACACATATATCCTATATATGTATATCCATAACACTATTGTGATCACTTCAAGTTACCTTTTTCTCCCTTAGATTAGCGGTAACTTCATTGCAATGGAATTCTTTTCTACTTTGTTTTTTTTTTCATTACGCCAAGTGCTTTTACGTCTAATTTTTTGGTTTTTATTTGCCCATTTTCATACCCTATGCTGTAGTGTAAATGGGTTTATTAGACATTTGTTAATTTGGCTTCTAAATTTATTTCTATATGGGACATGTCTTTTGGTTTAGTTATTAGATAACTCAGTACAGGGTAATCCCTTGTCGTTGCTTAAAACAATTTAAATTAATTTTTTTTCTTTTGCCTCTCTTTTCTTTTTTATACTACATTGAACACTTGGCATTTGGTATCTATTGAGATAGCTAGAGGGATATAGAGAGACAGAGAAAGCGGTGGGGGGGAGGGTACGGCGGCAGGCATTACCTCGATTTTGTTTCTTATTTAAATTTTGTATATGACAACGCAAAGTTGGGGGCTGCATTAAGTGCTTTTGCGGTTTACAAAAAAAAAAGCGAATTAATGCCCGAGAATAGAGGAAATCGTTGCGGTTGCCAGCTGTAACGCGTTTAATTTATATCCTTGGCCAAAAAGGAAAGCGAACAAAACGATAGGGAAAAAGGAACGAAACGTAAAATAAAAATATATATTTATTTTACAGCTGCTGCACTTAGATGTGCGATGGCAATAAAAACCATGCCCCGCCAAGTGGTATTCAACACCTCCATTTTTTTTTTTTTTTGTTTGCTTTGGTTGGTCCTTTTTGGCTCCTTCTCTTTTGGTCCTCCTGTATTGTTGTTTTTTTTTCTTTTTCTTTCTTCTTTTTCCCTTTAGGTTGTAGTCAGAAAAAGCTTAATAAACAAACGCCCAATGTGGTCGAAGGGGGGAGCGGTGTGTGAGTGTGTGGAAAGGGGCATAAACATTTAAGTCCACAATTTGCACAACGCGTAAGGGTGTGCACACCCACACACGCCCACGCACCCACACACACACATTCTCGAGTCCAGAGACACGCACACTACGAAAATGCTAGCCAAATGCAATTTTCACGTGCAACCGCAACCAAAATTTATGCCATACCAGCAACAGAAGTTGAACTCAACCAAACACCATTATCAATACACTTGAAGAAATTAGCAACTACTTTTGCAATTATATCGGACGCATAAAGTAAACATATTCTTGATGCGCATCAATAGCCGAGTCGATCTGGCCATGTCCATCAGTCCTTCTGTCTGTTTCTTCACAATTTTAAGACCTTAAATTTTTAGCTTCTTGATTGAAACTTTGTAGTTAAGCTTCTTAAAGGGGTATAATTGTCAAGTTTAAGAATTGGTGGGAAAACTGCCGTACAAACACAAAAGACCCTAAATCGAATCCGCGCGGGACCAAATAAGAATTAAACAATAAAATTATTGTTTTTTGTTATTGCATTTAGCTTTAATTTGTACCCATACGACCTATAAAAAATTTGAACAAAATCGGATAACTATAAAGGTGCAAATTAATTAAATTAAGTAAGAAAACACGAGCAAAAATATTCACCATGCGGTGTGGTGAAATATTTCCGTTGTGTTCTTGATCAGAACGAAGTTGAAAGAGTGAGCTGCTCTGCGTTTGCTATATACATTAGAGGTCTGCATGAATGCATTCACTTCCGGCACCATAGTACTGTATAGTAGTTAAGTGTTCTCAAAAATACTGTACTCATTCTTTGCTGTACAGTATATTCGAGTAGTTAGAAGAACCGAGTACAACATTTTTACTGTACTCACTTAGAGTGAGTGACAGTAATAAATGTACTCTTTGTAAGTGAGCACAGTACATGTCACTTTTTTTCATGTTGTACACCACTGATATAGTGAATATGTGTTCTCATTTATCTGATAAGTATTATACATACATACATATTTTAAACACCGAAAACATGGATGCCAGAGAAAATGACGCAAACGCAATAAATGCGAATGAAAGCATAAGTTTTTGCTAAAATAAAATTATATATTATTTATTAGTGTTCAATTACAAAGAAATTTGTTATTTTAATAAACAATTATGTTAGTTTCGTCTTTTGCAATAATCATAATGAAATAATCATAGCTCACTGTACAGTAAGTTTACTGCACACTAATATAGTGTGCAGTAATATGTAGAACTGTACACCAACTTTAGTATACTCATTAACTGCTGTACAACATGAAAGTGAGTGAGAAGACTAGCTGTCGATCCAAAAAATTTGTATTCAGTATTCACTTGCACCCAATTAAAACAATACAGAAAAAAGGTGTACACGTTTTTGGAATGAATGATTCATACATACATATGCCGAACTAGCTTAATTTTGCTAAGTGAGGATGATGGCATAGTATGTAGGGATCAGTCGCATAGTGGACTATCCGATGGTGGTGGTTCTATCCCCAGTGGAAACATGAATTTTCAGAAGTTTATTCTTTTGCCCTTTTTTTTCTTTTTTTTATTTTGTAATCATTTTACTTTTTATACCAATTATTTTAAAATTTTTGTTTTTAAATAAAATAACAAAACGTTCTGAATATTTTTCTTTGATATTTTTTTGTAATTTAAATGCAGCATAAATTTGGAAATTTTGTTTTTTAAATAAAACAATTAAATAGCTTCTTTGATATTTGTTTATTGGTTTAATTTTATGTCAATTTCGTATGGGATTCTTGGATTTTGATTGTGATTTTTTTTTTGCCTTTCTTCTTTTTAGGTTTCAAATTTATCTTATTAAATTGTTTATATGATAATAAAATGAATCGGTTATTAAACTGAAACAAAAAATAATTTGTTACAGAATCCTTTAGAGCGTAAAATTAACTTTTAAAAGTTTTCCAACTGAATTGAAAAGAGTAAAAGGATTAATTTGGTTGCTCAGAATAGAAACTTTTTAGAGCAATCAAATTCGAATACATCAAATCATCCTTAATGCGGTTCTAACCAATTTTAACTAAACAATACTAATAATTAACAATTTTATCATTTTCTTGTTTTACCATTTATCTAAAACTTCACCTTAAAGTAACATTTTTTCCTTTTCAATCTATTTCATTTCATCTTTTAGACATTTTTTCAATTTTTGCTAACTTTTATTTTTGATGGCAGTGTATAATAGTCATTGTATATATGCTATGTATGATGCGGCTAGTACCCCGCGCACCTCTTTCCCGCACACTTACCAAAAATGGTTGGCGGTGACAACATCTCACACCTTCTTCAGACCGCTTCAAGTTGCAGTTGCAGCTGCAGCTGGAGCTGCAACTGGAGCTCGTACCACGCCCACCATTCATATGGATGAAATGGCAAAGGTATCGTGCGTGCCCAACCGACTACGGTGTGGCAACATAAACATAAAAACCAACAAACAGTGGCACAATTCAGCGAAATCCCGTTGATACACCCGAATTCTGATAATACCCTTTGCGAGCATTTTGTACCCATTTGAATTCTTATAAATTGTTAAAACTCTTCGTTTGAAAGTCCTTGGTCACTTGGTAGTCCGACTGCATATTTATTGCAGTCTACTTCACTCTACCTGTCTGCCTGGTGTGGACATAGACTTCATTTCGCATCCCAATGACCGGCAATGCCAACGAGTTTCCGCTTACTAACGACAATAAGGACGCCACATGGAAGCTCAAGCAGTCATAAACACACACACACTAACACACACACACTGAGTGAGGGACACACACAAAGAAAGGAGGTGCAAGTTGCAGTGGAGTTGGCGGTTGGGTCTCGGTTTCCGTTTCCGTTTGCAATGTGTCGCCGCCATTATGCAAATGCCCCATCTCCCGGCGATTGTTCAAAGTGGACAGACTTTGCTCCTGCTCATTGCAATCTGCATTTAAATTACTCCAAAAAAAGAAAAAAAAAGGTGGCAGCACTGAGATTTTCTAGATGCAAAATGCAAAACTGGCAAAGAATTCAATTGAATGCTTTGCCTTCGAGGAATTATGCATGACCATGCCGCAAATGAGCTTTCAACTTGGCCAATTGATATGCGTTTAAGCCACGCAGTAGAAAGCGGGCAAAAGGAAAAAGTTAATGAAGAAAATGTGAATGTGAAAAGTGAGCGAAGAGGAAGGAAGAAAATTTATGGAATGAGGAAGTAAAAAATATGTTAAAAAAGGGAAAACAAAACTGTCAATGAAAGGAGCAAATGCAAAGAGAATTGGCAAGAAAGACAAAGAAGAGGAGGAAAGAAGAAAAATTAGAAAAAGGAGTAGATCAAAGATACCGAAAAGTAGAACATAAAGGAAGATTAGATATAGTTATTAGAGTAAAAAGAGAAAGCAGACCAAAGAAAGAAATAATGGCAGGACAAGCTAAGAGAGAACTACAAAACATGAGAAGACTTCGACAAGAAAAGGGACAGATTAAGGAGCAAAGGGTAAACCTATGAGATGAAAGTAAACGACAAACTAAATCAAATACAGATAAAGTAAATACATAGAAGAAAAAAACTTATGACAGAAAACAAATTTCAACGAAAAGAACAAAATAAAAATAAGGGAGCAAATAAAAGGCAAATTAGAAATCTAAGAGGACTGATAATAAAAATGGATGCTTATGACTTTAGGCAGATAAAAGGAAAACAAAAATAATATGACAACATTTGAGTCGACTTCATCTTAGAAATTTCTAATTCAAATTCCACATTTCTGTCATTTATGGCTTATTTTGCAGGCATGAGCGTAGTGTAAAAATTGCATCTCTCAGAAGGTACAAGATTGTAAGTCAAATAATCAAATACTTAGCTTTGCTCTGAGTGGAACTCTATATTAAGAGTCTCATCTAGTGTTTCAGATCACAATTCAATTCACTTTGAATTCTGAACATGGAGGAATTTGTGCATTCATAAGTTTATGTAGACTGGTTGCTTTAATGCTGGTTTTTCTTGGATTCTCTCTGCTTACGCTAAGTTAGTCTTTAGTCGAGGTGGACTCCTCAATGTTGTCCATCTTCTTCTTTAAAAGTAGTGGAGTTATTTTTTACTGTGGGAAAACGCAAGCAGGAGCAATATTGAAACCACACAATGGGCACAATCAAAGATTCTTAGAATTATTACCGGAGCACTTGGTATATCCGAAACGAAAACTTACAGATAGACCTACATACACATTTTTCTAGTGTAATAACCGAAAGTACACTGCGGTCCAAATAACCTCCCCAATTCATTAAACCGAGTACCCAAAAGTAGAACTTGTCTTCAACAAAAGGACCTTTCAAATCCCTAACAAGTCATCAGGACCATAGTTCTTTGTAACATTCTTCAGTTGTTAGTTTAGTTGTTAAATTAAGATAAAACTAGATAATTGTTGTTATCAAATAGTATCTATTCTATGTATGAGAATGTATAGTACTTTTGTTTTGTTTCTTTGCTTGTTCCTGCTGGGTGGAGCATCTCCGCTTCTATTCCATTTTATGTTATAATTATAAAATTCATAAACTATTTTATTTTAGTATTAAAACTCTCTAAAGAGTAAACGGCTTTCACACTAGACTAGCCAGAATAGGTAATAACATAATATATATTTAAATACTCGTATATTATTAAAAAAAAAGGAAGTAATTTACTGCCCACTAAATTTAGCATTCTAGTCCGATGAATGAGAATAATTTTCATAAGCAATTTCTTTTAATTACAACTACGCCCATGTTTTCCGATTTGCTGTTGTTTCATAATTTGGATTCAACACGATTATACATACATAGATACATATATGTATATATATCCGCTTTTTAGCCATAAACTAATTTCACACACGGCTAGACCAAAAGGCACTGAAGTTGGAGCAGCAGGTGAATGCTGGCTTAGTGGTCGCAGGGAGGGTGGAGGTGAACACCAGGCAGATTTGTTTCCCCTAGACATTTTCATAACTTTGACAAGGTAACAGGTACAGACATACATACACCAGGGGAAAGGAAAAGGGACAGGGCCAGGACGAGAACGAGGACTGTAGACTGCTAATAAAGTCACAGACGCATATCCTCACACATACACACACAGAGTCACTCACACAGATACACATAAATATACATACATATACATTTTGTGCGTTGTGTGAGCATAAGCCCAAGAGAGTTGTTAACGTTTTTTCATAGCTGTGTTTACTCTTTTTCGTCTTGGCGCCGAGGAGAGACCCTAACTAATGACACGCCCCTCAGCCTTCACCCCCCTCTTGTTGCACAGCGCGAACGATAAGCGACAATAAACATAAAAAATGAATGCTGCCCATTCTCCACCATTCGCCCCCCATATATGTACATCCCCCCTCACATACACACACACACGCTCTTACAACGCTTAACAACCACACGAGAATTTTGTCGAGCTTTATTACTGATGTCAGGGATTTCATTTTTCTGCCGAAATTTTGCATTGCAAACAAACTTTTTCATACCTAGTATAGAAAGGGTATATTTATTTTAGATAGAAGTTTGCCACACGAACTATATATTCGACTTATCATAGTAGAGTATCTCCGACAAGAGAATAAGAAGATATATACAAATATACAGATAGAATTCAAATTTAATTCAATTTGTGAAAAATTTACGATTAAAAAATATAAAACCTGAAATTTTTTATGCTTCTCAGGTTGAGTTAGGAATTAGTTTAAGGGACATAGTTTTATTGTGAAAGTTTCTTAGAATTCTTCGTAGATTTCGATCCTGACGGAAGCTTTGTGCGAAAAAAAACACATATGAGTTATATTCTCTTGATCAACTTTAGAAACTTAGTTTGTATAGCAGTATCTGAAAGTTCAATTTAATAATTCAAATCGTTGCCTAATACAAAGTCAGAAAAGTTGTGAAAGAATTCAAAAAGCCAAATTAGTATTTGCTTCTGTAAATCTTAAATTTCTATTGATATTGAAATCTTTTGGATTATTATTTATATACATCTTTTATTTTAAGTTATTTTATTGAACTTGGATTCGTTTCAATACTTAAAGTCAACCAATTTATTATAGATATCTGTACATATTACTATATCATATATGTACAGATATCATTCGATAATGCGGAAAGAGTAAATAATTAATGAAATAAGAGAGATGTGACTCAGATAAAGAACTAATTAGTAGTATAGTTTAGTAGAATACTTAGTAGATTACTAAGTAGCATACTAAGACGTATACTAAGTAGTATACAAAGAGTATAAAGTTTACTTAAAGCAGACTTGTGAAATTTAAACAGTTTCAGTTATAATTATACTTATATTTATTTAGAATAGAAGGCTAACTACCTTAAAACCATTGACCACAATTTAATATTACGAACAATTCAAGCAAAAATTATTAGACTTCGACTTGGACACACCAAATTGAAACATCAACACCTGTTCTCACAAAATCCCTTGAACTATTGCAACTTTTGCAACAACAACTTTAATATGAGCATAAGCCATAGTGATGTAAAAAACATCGATGCATCGAGCATCGATGATTATTGGGCAATGTTTTCCGATGTTTTTCGATGTTTTGTGACATTCCGATGTTTATCGATGCATTGATGTTTGACAGAACATCGGGTGTCAATTATCACAACATTGCAGAACATGTGGTTTCAGTGCCACACGGACAAATTCGCGGATTTTTTTTTTTTTATTTATTTACCCTGTGTTTCCAATGCCAAAGTAAGTGAATTGTGGAAAATATATAAAAATATAGTTATTTGCAATTACAAATGTATTCATTCTAGAATCTAGAATAACAACAAGGACAAGCTTTTGCTGGAGGCACTTTACTAAAATTGATGGAAATAGCGCAAAGTGCAACATTTGCGCCAAAGTAACACGAACACGCGAAAAAACTAATACAGCATTTATTTAAAAGGCTTCTAGGAATTGAATTAACGAAAAATAACGGAATGGGTTGAAAACATCGATACATCGATGTTTATAGCCGATGTTTTACACAACATCGATTTATCATTTTGCAAACATCGATGAACATCGACATCGAAATTTCGACCCAAATTTACATCACTAATAAGCCATATACTCAATGAGTGTACCTCCTTCAAATCGCTTCGAACTCACATCCCAAACCAAAACATTACCTTGCTTCTATCAAACCCAGCACAGGATAAGGTTTTCCTGAAATCATAAAATTCCTAAATTCCTAAAACCCCAATAAAATTGTAAACCAAATTGTAAATAGTAATTAAATTTTATTTAAGTAATTAACTAAGAATCAGCCGAAAGCCCCAGCAGCTATGGCTGTCTCCCTGTCGCTTAAGGTTTATCTATAAGCCCACAGTGTAAATAATAATAATAATAAAGAAGGCTAATAAAAATTGATTCTAAGGAATACTTCTCTAAATCTATTAAAAATGCTTGATTATATTTTAATTATGAAATAGGTTTTGAATTTTTTTAAAATATATATAAATATATACATACATATACATACATAATTATATTTATTTTCAAAATATGTGTTGATCATAACATATGTAGCTCAACAGAGATGTTATGTAACATGCAAAAATTAACATTACGAAAGCCCAAAATCTGAATGTACGGGCATACTGTATTTTTTACTTTCTCTTTTTCTTGAACCGTGTGAGTGGCTGGTTGTGTGCGAAATGTACAAAGTGAAAATAAATAACATAAAATATATAATCAATCCTAAGACTAAAACATAAATTAATTGTGCTTTTATTCAAATCAAAAGGAAACTGAGGCAACCAAACTATTATTACAGCAATACGAAGTATGAGGACTGTCCCAGAAAATCTTCTTGCACATTGTGAATGGTGAAGAAGTCCTATATTTTTTGCACACTTTAAGTTCCCGAAATCATCATTTTGATTTTGTATTTAGTTTTCCTAATAAGACGTATTAACCTAATCAGTGTAAAAGCCGTCAACATGAATACATATTAGAATAAAGTAGTTAAAAGCCATTTCGGTTTACTTTAATGGTAACTAAAAATGGAAAATTAAAAATAATTGTCAATTTGGACATTTGCATAATTTGTATTCAATTAAAGCAAATTCGTCCTCCAAAAATAAGAAGCAAATTCAGCGCAATTTTGTGCATCCTTTTCTCTTTCTTCTATTCTCCCTGTAATTATTAGAATTATTTAATGAGAACTTGACATGGCATAAGCAGAAAATGATGTCCCTTGGAGCATATTTCGTTCTCGTTGTGGCCTGTCAATTTATCAGTAAAATATTGCCAAGTCAATGTGTCAATACAATTGCCAAAAGCAGTTTGAAATGAAAATTCGATCGATGGAAGTTCACTGCAAACGGCATCCTGTTTCCTCTCAGTATCATGTGTGTCAGCTTAATGTCAGTTTTAAATGTCGAAAGTTAACAGATATATCAAATTGTTAATAATTTTCAAAATACGTTTGTTCTTTTTTCTGTTTTTGCACTCACTGTTAAAGTTACTGTATGTTGCCAAAAATCAATCTTAAATTGAGATGAGCAAAATCTCTTCACGCACGGTTGGACTATTAAAAATCAATTGATTGCAATTGAGGGCCGTAGCCAGAGTGACTCATAATGGTAAGGATAGGTATCTCGAACCGAGCAACATTTCGCCTCAGCTCACAGGGAGAAGTTTTCAGGAAAATGTCCTTTAAGCTTCTGAATTTCAAATGAATCTGAAACTAACATCTGTGGACTACAAAAGGCCTTTCGTCCAGCAACTGTTTCGCCCGAAGTCCTTCATTGTGCATAATTTAGTCAATAGAGTTGCAAACGTCTCCCCTAGCCTGTTGCCAGAGAGAGAGAGAGAGAGAGATTACCAAATGATATTCATAGTTCAAAATCAGGATGAGTCAACAAATGGATGTCCGTTTACTGGACAATTAGCCAAACCCTCTAACTACGTCTATGAGTTCACTCCTTTTCACCATTTGCTGGAATTAAAAAATATTTAAAATCAAATTTAGTCGACAACATGCAATGGACGTGGCCAATAACTGTACATTTTATCAAATTCTAATTATGCAAATAAAGCGGAAAAAAGCAATTAAATACAAACAAAAAAGAATATGTAAGTTTTTGTTCAACCACATGCACAAAATTATCAGATGGTCCTCCAGGATAACACAATGAATGGGCGTGGCACACACACATAGTGTTCCGTTGCATTCCAATTACCTTTAGCTGTCGAAAGTTTTTACATTTTGGCAATAAATTGCCAAAGCTATAAAATCTATTGCATGGCAGTTGGGCAAGGGTTTTGCTAACTTTTCATAAAAATCCAATAAAAATGTAGAAAAATCAAAACTATATCTAGAACAATTGACTATAAAGTGTTACTAACTTGCAACTCGTTAACAATCGATCTCAATTAAAAGGAATTGCCATGAAAAATACACTAGACGAATTCAAAAGAATAACAAATTAACTGGAGTACCTGCGAATAGCCATGATATGTACATGTACATATGTATATGGAAACTAATGTAATATTTGTGAATAAAAAAAGATTTAGTTCTACTGATTGTAGTTACTATTTCAATAATCACCGAAATCAACTCCTTAAATTGGACTGTCGACATGGCACAACTGGAGGTTGAATGATGTGATGGGCCTCTTTTTAATATGGTATCCTTAAACAAAAATGTTGGTCATCAATATCAAGGATTATTAAAAGGGCACAACAGAATTTGCAATTGCCCAAGTTTTATTTTCTACCAAGACTTCTAAAATCTTATTTATCCCCGTATTTACTCGCCTAGTGGTGCCACTTCTAACGAATATTAGTGTGACCATTTTACATGAAGAGGCAAGATAGGAACTTTCCAAGCTGAAAAGCATACACATCTGATTTTCTTTGGCTAATACGTTTGATTTATAGATAAAACAATATGTATTTGATTGTTCTCGAACTAAATGAATCAAGCAAATCGTCCCTCGGTTGACCAACTAAATATATTTTATAATGTTAAACACTTTTGAAGTCGTCATTAAATAAAATCTTCTAACATGCAGCAACAGTAAAATCAATACGTTTAATATATGTATGTACATATGTCGGAGCGGGAACAAAGTATTGCCTAAATAGCATACTCTTTGATACCCTTTTGTAACATTGTTGCCTAGAGTTTATTATAAGTTTGACATTGCGTACTGTAATGTTAATGTGGCGTTTGATATTGTATTGTAAATGATGAATCATTGAGGTAAACCTGGATCGGGTGTCTCATGACGTGTAATTGAGCGAGATGACAGTTGGGGTCATCGAGTGTAAGTAGAGGTAGAGAAATTCATTCACTTACTTTGGAGACAGCCTACCGAAAGCATCGAATTTCACTTCGCTGCAATTAATTAAAATCATTGAAAATAAAATGTCTGAAGAACCGGTTATAACACATACATAGGTCTAGTTATTCGGCTTTTCTAATTTCAGGGGCAAAAAGATTTAAACAAACTTAATCCGGCACCAAATTAGGTAATTCCATCACTTAAACTAGTCTCCAACATCTAGGTGCTTATACGGACGGACAGGCAGACGCTTCCTTCTGCCTGTTACATACATTTTAGCTACTTTAATTCGCCCTTTTACAGGGTATTGAATTAACACGGCATTTTTAGGTAGTTTGTACCAATTTTTATCAAACCAGATGAATGATGTTTTGGAACTGCGAAACGAAACATATTGATTTTTTTACCTTTAAACTACACAAATTACCCTAAATGTTTGTTTTGCTAATGTTACAAACAATCTGAAATCCTTTTAATGTATTTTTGTTCAAGTGCACAATTTTAGTGACTTTTTAGGTAAGAATTTTTATGTTAACGGTGATATTTTCCATTTTATCTTTAAGTTAAAAAATAAAGTCTCTTGCTTCATTAGTTTATTCGCAGTGTGTAATAGAAGACATACTTAGGGGGTGTCCTATTAAAGTGACTAGAAGTGTATAAGCAATAATATGCCAAACTAATGTCTTAGTTGCCCCTTTGCTCCCATAGAATAACATAAACGCGCAAAAAAAGATAATTGCCTATATAATATATGCTTTTTCTTGTTATCAAAATCGAATCAAATCGAAATGATAATGTCTATTTTTGACCTTTCCAAGCTGCTTGAAGCTGCTCATCTGTGTTGATCGTGATCAATTCCAGTTTTAGGTTGATTTTTTGCAATTACAATTTAAATATGTATCATAAATTTTGCATTTTTTATCGATTTGTTGAGAAAAAAACCAAAACAAACGAAAGAAAATAAAAACAAACTTGTCGACGTTAATTTAAATTTGTTTTTTTTTTTCGGGGGCTCGTTTTCTGAGAGAGAGAGAGAGATAATAATTAACAACAATATCATTAAAAATTATAAACTCTCTTTTTGTTTGTATTGTTTTTTAAACTTTCTATAAAAAGAAGCATTCGATTGAAGTCTTTATCAGTTGGAATTTGTTATTCAACGTGAAAACTCCTCAAAAATGAAGTTGGTAAGTTTTCCTGTTGTTATCCTTTGCTCATTTTTTTTCTAACTTTTTGTTATTTTTGACAGATTATTTGCATTTTCGCTTTGATGGCCTTGGCCATGGGTGTATTTGGAGGCGCTCCCAGTCATGAACCGAATCGTGGACATGGTAATCTCGGCCATGGTAATGTCGGTCATGGTAATGTTGGCCATGGTAATCCTGGCCATGGTGGCCTTGATCGTGATACTTTGAGACACGCAGCTGGCCGTTAAAAGGCCCATCCTGCCCCTCTCTTACTTCTTTCTTGTAAAATTAATCAAATAATAACATTTAAAATGCCTAAACAATAAATTCAATTCACAAGCATATGTAATTAAAATGTTTTTTTGGGCATGGTAATACATGTAAACAAAGGAGTTGCCACGCAGTCGAGGTCCTACTTGCGTCGGAGTTGCCGTTAGGTAAGTGGAACCGACAAGTCTGTAGCGCGATCTCTGGCAACCTAGAGGAGTTTTTTGACATTCAGTTGAGAGCTATTCGGTCGTCAGCAGCAAAAGTTAAAATCAAGTTGTCTGAAGTATTTTATATATATATATGTATATTTATATATTTTATATATCACACTCCAATTTTTGTACTACACACAATAACTTTTAGATATGTAATAAACCATTATAAATTATATATCTTACATTCATGGTAATATTAATTTTCGTATTGTAAATTGAACACAGATACGTGATTACGTCTTAAATCATTGGAATGAGTTCAACTTACTCAGTTTCGAACGCCAAACATAAAAAATCGGGGTGTTGGCTTTGTCCGACAGCTACCGCCCGTTTCTTCGCTGGACGTGATGGAGTCTCCGGGTTCTCTGAGACAAGCCGTTTCGATGTCCCCGGAGACTCATCAGAGAGCGGCGGATTGTCCGGTAACTGCTGCAAAATTTCATTCCGCCGCTCCCGTAGCTGTCGGAGCAAATCCTCGTTCATCTTACATTGACCGGCGTGATTTGCCAAAGATTTCTTTGTCTCAGCTTTAAAAAAATTGCATTTTTTGCATTCATGCTTTAAGTTTTTTTTTTTAATTTTTTCAATGCACTCTGTAATATGTGCTTTTTTTTTACTTTCCAGCCACAAAGAACACAAATCAATCTTCTTAATGATTTACTTTTTATAAAGAATCTGTCCAAGTTCGTCATGTCCAGTTCTCGTTGGTCATCGTTTCTGTCCGGTCCTCGTATTAAAATGTCCTCTAAAATAGTAATCTGGTCCTCGTTCGTGAACATGTTCTGTCGGTTCGTGTTGTCCGGTCTCCTGAGTCAGTTCGTCATTCTGTCCTTCTACTTCTGTCGATTCGTCAGTTGTGTCATTGTTTGGTTGTCCTGCTAAATCCCTATCGTTTGTCCTAACGTTAAGGTTAACTGTCTGTGTCGGTTCGTCCTTTGTTGGTCCTTCCTTTTTCAAGGGTTCTCCTGATGTAAACTGTGAAAGAAAGTGACAGAAACGACTTAATTATAGCAATATGGTTTCGTAATATACATTTAAAAATACATTATAAAGCAAGAGTCGGATATAAAGTCTTTTTGAACAATATAAATGACTCGTTTGCAATTGTAAAACACAATAGGCAATTGTTGCTAATCCATTTAAATTTATTTATTAATTTATTTACACATACACTCTGCGAAATTCAATTAAAGGCACCCTATTTTTTCCAGATAAATCGTGTTCTAGGATAACGATTCTAGATCGTAGTCTGTGTTAAGCTGCAAAAACTCCTGTTCAACAGCAAAATTGCATTGCATTTAAATCAATTAGATTCTCCGCTAGACAATATGAGAAATTTACAGAGAAAGTGCAACAAAAATCGAAAAAAATAATAATGATAGTAAATTTTCAGCAAGGGATGAAGCGGTCACCTGTCTCGATCTTGCGTATTCGCAAGAAAAATAGGGTGCCTTTAATTGAATTTCGCAGAGTGTATGTACAGTTTAATTTTATTTACTAAAATGTTTATTATTTTTATGTATGACGTTCTTGGAAGCCAAAAATAATGTATGGCGCGTCTGTCTGACCTCTCCCTTGGCTCACCATTGTGGAACGATGATAATTTTGGTGAATATTTCCTCAAATTTCTGATCATTCTAATGGCTAGTGTCCAAAGTTGCAATGCTCATGCAACTGATTGCCAAATATGTAAGTAATACTATCAAAATTTATGGTGTCCAAGTGATACAATCCTTTCGTCATTTAGAATGCCACTTTGGGACCAAAGATACGCCAATTGATTGACTATGCCATCGAATTGGAATCATTTGCCGGCACTGAGCGGAAGACTCATCCAAAATACAAGGAATACAGTGGACTTTTCCATATTATATGATTAAACACTTGGAAAAAAAAGCGATAGATCAAAAAATTTGGTTCCAAAGTGCAGATATCCTTGATTCTCACTATATAGAATATATATAGGAAAACTATTTCATGCAAAACAGTGATGAAGAAGACAAGGATGACAGTGGCGACAGTAGCAGTCAGGATGAGGATGCCAATGAGAGCATGTCGGCCTATCTTCAAAATAATTGAAAAGTATTTACTCTATGTGGATCCCGATGTTAATCAGGATGAGGCGACATTGGGTATCACTGAAGTGGTGAAACAAGGCGTTATAAGGTGGCTCGCAAAATTCATACGGTAGCATGAATTAATTTTAGTTTGTTGATCTAATAACTTATAAGTGCCTAAATTCTATTTTTTTCAGAGGAAAGAGGTAGCTGGAATCCTGCTGATGATATATTATATATTACACTGCTCGATATCCAGAATCAAACAGACAAGACGGAAGTGTCTGTCAACTGAATGAAAGGCAAAAAAAACCAAAATTTGCGCTTTCCATAACATAAAAGAGAGAAAGAGAAAAGGAGAGTGGGTGGGCGGGTGATATAAACCACGCAACTACATACACATTCATCATTTTATTTGAATTAAATAGTTCACTATACGACACAAAAATAGCTCAGGCAAAGATAATATTTGAAAATATTATTATTAAAAGTGTCTGAAGATTTTTTTTTTTTATAGAAATGACTTCACATGAAACTAATGCTTTTAACAACTATAATAACTATAAAAACACATAAAAATTAAGTTCTTTTTTTGTAAACCTCAATTAAATCATTGATTGTAATTATTATTTAAATTTAATAAATGTTGATTGCAATATATATATCAACATTTCCTCTTCCGTTTATTACAGTTTAAAGTTTTTTATTAGACAACTAAATAGATAAGCTTAAAATAATTAAAAATAAATTAAACTAATGCATCTTGTTTGTAATTAGCATAAATTTAAAGGCAAATTTTCCTCTTTGCTCTATACAATTATTTAAAATTATTGCAAATTTCAATCTAATCTTTTATTGTTCAATTAGCACTGAGTATGATAATAAACAAATAAATGAAAATTTGTCTTTATCACTAGACTTTCGTCTATTTCAAATCAACTAACATTATGTTTTATCTCGTTTCGATTCGATTGTCGGTCTCTATGTGTATATCCTCAACATTTCAAAAATTTTAGTAGCGGTTTTTTAAATTGATATAAACATTTACTAATAAACTAGTTATTTTACTTACTGCTTTTGTGACCATTTCAAATCCCGCCTTTAGGCCCTCTGTCAGCTTAGTATTGTATTCCTGGTACTGAAAAGATGTAAATGTTATTTTAGTATCGTTCAAATATAAATTATAGCATTTAACTTACGAATTTCAAATACATTTCCTTGTCCATTGTCAAATGCAAATGCAAATCGAAATAATCCAAATAATATTATATTCAAAATCCAAAATCCAAGTCAAAGTGCAAGTTCAAATTCAAATGCAAATCCAAATGCAAATGCAAATCGAAATAATCCAAATAATATTATATCCAAAATCCAAGTCAAAGTGCAAGTCCAAATTCAAATGCAAATCCAAATAATATTGTAATTTGTGAAAAATTTCTTCTTTAATTGCTGCCGCTTGCCGTAATTTACAATTTGTGAAAAATTTTTGGCACTCTTTGCCAATGTTGGAAAACAAATGTCATTAACTTTTCCCCTCCTTTCCCCTTAAATGCCATATTTTTTGTTGTTTTTCAATTTCCTTTAGGCCACTCTCGGCCTTTCCTTTTAGGTCACTCTCGGACTCTCCTCTTTGTACTAGCAACATGTTGCTGGACTGAAAGCAACATATTGCTCAACATTTCCATTTGTCAACTTGAAAGAATTGAAATATTTTTGGATTAGCTTGTATCTCGAAGATTATAAAACTAATTTATCCATGGTCACCATGGACCGCGTTGTTTCTGTTGCACAATTCTGAAGCCAAAAAAGAGCAACTTGAATGAATTTACTATAAAAATTAAGAAACTAGTTTAAATGCGTAATTCTTAAACAAATAAATTTGCCTTCGCCTTACCCCTCACTCTGTAAAACTACGAAGACATTTTAATGTTAAGGTAAAAGCCTTAATCCGGTAAAAAATAAAATACAATCGAAATAACTAAGAAAAAACTAAAGATCAATGAAGTAATCAAATTAGAAGATACTTTGTTTTTGAGACAAGATTGCCTGACAGCGGCAACAATTTTATTTACTTAATTTGGCTTTAGTTTGTCATTTATTTACTTGTTTGCCACAACAACAGCAACAACAGTGGCCTTGATCGTGATACTTTGAGACACGCAGCTGGCCGTTAAAAGGCCCATCCTGCCCCTCTCTTACTTCTTTCTTGTAAAATTAATCAAATAATAACATTTAAAATGCCTAAACAATAAATTCAATTCACAAGCATAATTAAAATGTTTTTTTGGGCATGGTAATACATGTAAACAAAGGAGTTGCCACGCAGTCGAGGTCCTACTTGCGTCGGAGTTGCCGTTAGGTAAGTGGAACCGACAAGTCTGTAGCGCGATCTCTGGCAACCTAGAGGAGTTTTTTGACATTCAGTTGAGAGCTATTCGGTCGTCAGCAGCAAAAGTTAAAATCAAGTTGTCTGAAGTATTTTATATATATATGTCGGAGTATTCTCAATTACTCCGGTTGAGGTTGAATTATTATTGTCCATTTCTAGCGCAGCGAGTTCCGGACACCTTGGCTTTCTGTTGCAGACTGATTACGCAGTCTCAACTGCCTTAGCATTACACCGGACCACACTCGATGATAGTCGGACTGTCATCCCGCTGAAATACACAGTCAGATATTCACTAATACTACAACACCTGCATGACTAAGCAAACTTCTAGGACTCAACAGTCAACGTCAAATTAACATGACAATACTCACTACAAGACTTACATGACCGAAGTCACTGTAACTGTACTTAATGTTACCAGCCTAATATTACAAGAATGACGTATGAGACTGAAGTAGAGAGGGACAACCGAGTACGGTACGAAAAGGTATGCCAGACAGTGCAATACCCTAATTTATCTCCGACACGGCCATCCTGACTACTACACGTCCTCGTGTCATATTAATCAGGCACCTTGACTTAAAAATTTTCAATTTACATCAAACTTAATTTAATATTCCAACTTTATATTTTTTTCTACCAATTGTACTAACAACACCCTTTTACCTCGTATAATCAATGAAATATATCCGATTATAAACATTATCATCACCCAAGAATTCTTTACACCATCAAAATGCCCCACACGCCACGACAAAACTTTCATTCTGCGCTTGTGCTTGCATTTTGACCAGTATGTAAAGTGATCAATTCTTCATGGAACACTGTCTCTTTCAACAGTTTACCCTTCACTGGGTTTCTCTTTACTGTCTCTTTCAACAGTTTCACACCCACTGGTGTTCTCTCTTTATTGTCTCTTTCAACAGTTTCACACCCACTGGTGTTCTCTTTACTGTCTCTTTCAACAGTTTCACACCCACTGGTGTTCTCTTTACTATCTCTTTCAACAGTTTCACACCCACTGGTGTTCTCTCTTTACTGTCTCTTTCAACAGTTTCACACCCACTGGTGTTCTCTTTACTATCTCTTTCAACAGTTTCACACCCACTGGTGTTCTCTTTACTGTCTCTTTC
This sequence comes from Drosophila austrosaltans, assembly GCA_035045865.1. Classification (NCBI taxonomy): domain Eukaryota; kingdom Metazoa; phylum Arthropoda; class Insecta; order Diptera; family Drosophilidae; genus Drosophila; species Drosophila austrosaltans. The sequence goes on from JAWNOQ010000200.1 coordinate 9,769,720, forward strand.
AACAGTTTCACACCCACTGGTGTTCTCTTTACTATCTTTTTCAACAGTTTCACACCCACTGGTGTTCTCTCATTACTGTCTCTTTCAACAGTTCAACTTTCTTAACCATAACTTAGGTCGTAATTCAACATTCTTAATTCACATTCTAAAATTTAGCACATTACCTTCTAAGCGGATTTCAGTTGTTCAACTTCTCATTTGTTCTACATTATTGTTAATAAACACTTTCGCATTTCGTTAAAGAATCCTAGGCAAGGCACCACCACGTAGCATCGACCACGAAATACTTTCTCAACTCATCATCTTTCTAATATCTTATCCACTAAGACATACGGTCTGTTTCACCCGTTTCTTCACAGTCTCTTTCAACTGTATCATCAGATGAATCACACTCAATTCCGTCGATATCCAGCTCGCTTGGTACCTGCCCATCTGGCATTCTTCGTAAAATATCATGTGAATATTAAAAATGTCGAAATTGCCTTCTTAAACGTTACAAGCTATTCTTACTTAAAGCATAGTCTCACTTGACTACCTTTTCTTTGTTTTTCTCAAATCTAAACTGAGATTTATTTTTCTTCATCTAGGTTTATTCAGTTTCGTTACCGTTCTATTAAAAGTTCAAAAAGGACTTGCCTTAGTAATTTTGTTGTTAAATTATTAAAGTCAGCAAACGTTAAAAGTTTTGTTTTTTAATAATTAAATATCAAAGAAGCTAACTTCGGCTTTGCCGAAGTTTGTATACCCTTGCAGCTTCACTGTTTTATTATTTCATTTAAAAACAAAAATTTTGAAATAATTGCTTTTAATGTTCAACAAAATCAAAACACAAAAAAGAAGAAAAAACTCAATCAAAAATCTTCCCATAATCACCGAGAATCGAACCCACGAAACAGCAAGCAAGCCATCGTGCGACCGATCTCTAACATACTACGCCACCGTGCTTACTTAATTTACTTAAGCCAGTTCGACATATATAGCAAACGCATGGCATCTCGCTCTGTCAATTTTGTTCTGTGCAACAACACAACGCGAATGTTTCTGTCTCTCTCACACACGAATGACGAATTTTTGCATATGTATGTATGTGTGTGCGTGATGTCTTGGAATTTGTTTTTGTTTCTTTGCCGCCAAAGAAAATTGCTTATTTTACTCGAGGTACCTCCACGTTTTAGTTAATAACTCCGATGATAATTATCCGATCCGACTAATTTTTAAACTTAACCTACACAATCGATTGAGGAACTTAACTTTTCATGTTTCAACCATGTAGCTTAAAATTTAAGCTCGAAAACGCATGGCTAAACAGACAGACGGACGGACGGACGGACAGACGGACATGTCTCAATCGACTCGGCTGTTGATGCTGATCAAGAATATATATAGTTTATGGGGTCGGAAATGTATATTTCTATGCGTTACAAACATCTGACCAATTTTATAATACCCTCTGCAAGGGTATAAAAACCGTCAATTGATATAATAGCCGAATATTCTTGTGCTAAATCTCACGTCGAATTACAATGCTAATCTTAATATTATCGTCTCGTACCACATTTAAAAATATTTCGAGACAATTTTCATTAATTATGACATTAATTATAATTTGAATAGAGCAAACAATACTGCCAATATCAAGCCTTCATAGCGAAACAACATTATTAATTCTGTTTCAGTATTCGGTCCCTTAATCGAAAATAATCGGAAATTTCTCACCTCGTTGCACCATGATTACTTTGGGTTCATTGATTACTCATAGCTCCACTCGCGTATCTTTAATTCTGCATCATCACCGGTTGAATTGTTAGGGCATCGGGTAGAGATGTGGCCCTGCTCATGACATCGATAACACGTTACAGTTTTTGTTCGCTGCGACAACGTTCGACGATCTTCTCCAGATGTCGATGGGTTCTTCATTCTGCATTCCGCCTTCCTGTGACCAAGCTTTCCACAAGAATATCATTTGATAGGCTCCATCTTAGCACGCTTGGCATTTGAATTTTCGTCTGGGAAATTTGGTCGTTTTTTTCCGAATGAGAAAACTTGTAATTCAGACTGCAAATCTCGCCTGCCAGTAATGTTGCCAGTGTAAGCCAGTCGTTGCAGTCTGCCATCATAGCTTGCTAAATGCCCAAGCACTACCGACGCAGCAATTTCCTCGTGGCTCATGTTACGCCATTTTGTCATCAGTGACGTCATTTGCCGACTCGCATACACAGCCAGACACTCATCCGTATTTGGACGACCGTTCAGCAAGTTTAAAATTGTTGCCGCCGGTGTCTCAGTTGATTCGTACCTCTGCTCGAAAAGCTGTCTGAATTGTTGCCACGTGATGCCTGGGTAACAGATCTGGGATAACCACTGCGACGCGTTCCCTTCCAGAGATTTCGACAACGCCAAGATTAACGCGCTGCCTTGTAGCGGTGTTTCGTTTAAAATTATGTCCACCGTAGCACACCACTGCATAGCGTCAGCACCAGCCAATTCCGAGTTAAATTTCGGCAGGGCCGGACCGCCATTTTGTCGAGGCTCACTGGACGACACTTGCAAAGTTTTTGCCAGCTCCAAGAAGTTTCGATTCTGCTGCTCCAATAGAAAAAGAAATTGTTCCTCCATAATTGTTGGCCTGGAGTTAGATCCCACTTCTGATGTCGGAGTATTCTCAATTACTCCGGTTGAGGTTGAATTATTATTGTCCATTTCTAGCGCAGCGAGTTCCGGACACCTTGGCTTTCTGTTGCAGACTGATTACGCAGTCTCAACTGCCTTAGCATTACACCGGACCACACTCGATGACAGTCGGACTGTCATCCCGCTGAAATACACAGTCAGATATTCACTAATACTACAACACCTGCATGACTAAGCAAACTTCTAGGACTCAACAGTCAACGTCAAATTAACATGACAATACTCACTACAAGACTTACATGACCGAAGTCACTGTAACTGTACTTAATGTTACCAGCCTAATATTACAAGAATGACGTATGAGACTGAAGTAGAGAGGGACAACCGAGTACGGTACGAAAAGGTATGCCAGACAGTGCAATACCCTAATTTATCTCCGACATATATATATTTATATATTTTATATATCACACTCCAATTTTTGTACTACACACAATAACTTTTAGATATGTAATAAACCATTATAAATTATATATCTTACATACATGGTAATATTAATTCTCGTATTGTAAATTGAACACAGATACGTGATTACGTCTTTGGGTGCACATTCTCAATCAAGTGGAAGATTGAATGGAATCAAAGTGAACTCGGCAACCCTTTAACCCTTTTGTTGGCAAAGTATGCAAAATCGTTGCATATGCATAGGCGTCGTTTGTCAATTCTTCATAACGCATAAAAAACAGTATTTCTCTCTCTCTCTCTCTCTCTCTCTTTGTGGGCGGCTGCATTTATGCATTTTAAATAAATATTCTTTAATATGTTCATAAATGATATAAAAACAGTACACACACAACAAAAACAACAACAAATGCATGCATATAAATAATGAATAAATACAAAGATGACGATGACCAATCCAGCGGAATATAAAGACACGACCCATTAAGTTAAATGTTGTTTCATATATTTTTTTTTCCCCCCATTTTGTTTTTTATTGCATACATACATATTTATATATATATAAATGTATATTTGTGTATATATTTATTTTTTGATGTTAAGCTTTGGCGCGTTGTCATGAAATATGCATGTCTCATATTTACACGATGTGGCATTAATTTTGCAATTTCATTGACGCTTGTTATTATTAAGTATTATTTTATTTCATTTCGTTACATTTCATTTTCATTCGCCTTTTTGAAATCCGATGCTAAATGGTGTAAAATTGAGAAATGTTCCCTACGTTTAACTTGCCATAAAATAAAATAAGATTGGCCAGTTTGTTTTCCTTCTTTCTGACAAATTTGCAGTAATTAAAAGCATTATTAAAGCCGTTAACAATATTGTATTGAGGCTCATTCGAAACTAGAAAGGATCTTAAAAACTTTTGGAAAACATTTCTTTATTATTCAATTCCGATCTATTTTTCAGTTTCCAGTATAGAAACGGGGATTTGTAGAAGTTCAACTTGAAAAACATTAAAAAACTACAACAAGAAGATTTCCCAAAATAAAAATTCTTTAGTTTTGCAGCAAACTGTAAAGTAAATTAGGGAATAGAGCAATTTCTACTTCAAAAACCTTTTAATTTTGAAACAAAGTGTAAAGTAAAGTAGAGAACAGAGGATTTTCTAATACAAAACTCTGTTAATTTTGAAAAAAACAGTGATGCAGTATAGAGGATTTTCCAATACAAAAACGCTTTTGTTTTGAGACAAACTGTAAAACAAATATTACCTGTCATTATATAACTCAATATTAACTGCGTAATGAGAAGGAATCCATGGAAAATTACAGCAAATTGTTTTGAAAGTCGTCGGACTCGTTTTTGACCAACATTAAATCCCATTAACGAAACCTGTCACATCAAATTAAGAATTGAAATACAAAAACGTTGCATTAGTTGGTTCGTATTGGAAAGTTTAATAGGGAATATATACATGTGTATACAAAAGTACACGTATTTTCAAAATTAATCATAATTATTATTATACTCAGACACATAAATCAATTGAACATGGCCAAAAAGTGGAATCGCTTGTGCCTTGTGCTTTAGGCCAGAGACTAATGGCCATAATGAACAATTTCAATTATCTCTGCCAGCTAATTAGAATCTCCTGTTGAGCGCAGCAGCAAATGGAGTAATTATATCTATACATATATATTTTTGTTCTTGTTCGATTCTCGCGCCGTTTTTGACATTTAAAACATGAAATCAATTAAGCGAGCCAGCGAGCACAATGCACAATAATCTCGATGATGATTGATATTTTATATGACATTAACGTTGCCCAAAAGCCGAAACGAAACGGAACGATACGAATTCAATCGAATCGAGGCAACGCCATTGCATTTTTGATGCTGTTTTGTTTCCGTTTCCGCTTTTATACAACCCCGCCCTCTCTCACCGTCGCATGACATCTGCGTCAATAATAAAAAGAATGGCAAAATGCGTATTTATTTGTTTGTTTGAGTACAATTGAATTGGCCTGTCGTTTTTATGAAAATTTATATCAATATATTGCAAACACACTCACACTCACACACACACACACGCACACATCCAGTGGGAGGGAGCGAAAAATGAAATTACATTTTTGGTTATTAATTTATGCACAAAATGCTCACAAGAGCGTAATAAAATATGCGCTTTTAAATTTAGAATAATTTTACAAAACGTTATATATCATTTATTATTACTATTTTTCAAATGCACTTTTCAAATTGATTATGCGGCAATGGCAAAGCTAAAACCGAAACTAAACATTGAAACTGAAATCGAAAGCCCAACTCTGCATAGCTCATTTCACGGCAGAATGCTTAAGGAATTCAAATACAAATATGCCAATTAACCAAGTAACTGCCTACAAAGTATTTGTTCTCTTTTTTTGCGCTCATTTTTTTTTCATTATGACATTTACACACTTGAATGGATATTCATTTTCTCCCCTCCTATCTGGGTCTTGAGACTTTCAACTGGAACCTGTGTGTGTGTGTGTGTGTGTGTGTGTGGGTGGGGGCGATCGAGTGTAACAATTAGAACAAGTAGAACAGAAAAAAAGTTGCCAGTTTGCAGACACTTTTAAGCAGTGAGCAGTATTTTATTTTAATGGAAAGATTTAAATTTGTGGACCAGTATTTCTTTTCAAAACTAAACGCCATTTGTGTCAAGTGTTTGCAATTGAAAGTAAAATAGTGGCGCCAACTAATTCCATTTGAAATCGCTAGATGTCGACACATTGTTTGTTGTTGACGATTATTTACTTGCTCACATCACTAAGGCGTGACTTCAAATTAACACATCACTAATTGAAATCACAATCAGCTGGATTTCGTTTGAGACAATTTTTTGTTTAAACTCTCAAATATATTTAAAATAAGTCAAAATGTTGTCCATGCCTGATACAGATAGCGAGGATGAGCTTCCGCCAGGATGGGAAGAACGAGCTACCGATGATGGCGTCGTTTGCTACGTAAAGTAAGCTAAGTAAAAACATAAGCAACAGGCAACAAAAGAGGAATCTTTACATTACGAAAACCATTTAATTAATTTGTTATCATCCATTTCCCTTTCTTAAGCCAACAAAGCAAGACATCTCAGTGGACACATCCGAGAACAGGCCGCTCCAAACGGATAACTGGCGATTTACCATTAGGTTGGGAAAAGTATTACGATGACCATTCCAAGAGAGTTATGTTCCATAACAAGGAGACCCAGCAACGTACTAATGTGGATCCACGTCTAGCCTTTGCTGTCGAGGAGCCAACGCAGAATGTTTCCAAAGTTCGTCAACGTTTTGATTCATGCAGCACAGCGTTGCAAGTACTTCATGGCAAAGATTTGCATGGACGTCTGGCAGTGATTACTGGAGCAAATTGTGGCATTGGCTTTGAAACAGCACGTTCTTTGGCCCTACATGGCTGTGAAATAATCTTGGCTTGTCGGAATCGTTCCTCAGCGGAAATGGCAATTGAACGGATTGCCCAAGAACGCCCAGCAGCTCGATCCAGATGTCGTTTTATACCCTTGGATTTGGCCTCCTTACGAGCAGTTCAACAATTTGTACAGAATATTAAGGAGAGCGGTGTAAGGTAGGCGATTTGAAGAAACGAAGGAAACACATATCTTCATAATCTTATTTATTCTCTTTGTATAGCCACATTGATTATCTTATATTGAATGCTGGTGTCTTTGCCTTGCCCTATACAAAGACAATTGATGGTCTGGAGACAACATTCCAAGTGTCGCATCTGTCACATTTCCATTTGACTTTACAACTGGAGGCGTTATTTGATTATAAAACCAGAATTGTTGTCCTTTCGTCAGAGTCACACAGGTAAGAAAATCCATATCAGATTTGTTGATCAAAATCCAATGGATATCATCTTGATATCATCCAATGTAAGAGACTGATTAAATTTAAATCAGTCAAAAGGTGTCATATTTTTTATAAAGTTTTTTTTTTGTAAATATTAGTTAATAATGAATGAAATGATTTAATAAGTGTAGTGTCCTTTTATCAAACCTTTGGGTTGGGCCGGCTTCAGTTTTATTAGGGGCCAAACTCTTTGTTGGGGCTAAGAGCGTTTTCTTAGCCTGAACAAACAAATATCTAAGATAGGCGTTTGTGAATAGATAATGGAAAATTATTTGGCTTGAGAAAAATGTGGAGTGAATCTCTCTAATGGTAATAGTAGACTGAAGGAAAAAGAAGAAAGTATAGATGCAAGACCAATTAATGCGATAGAGCTTTCGCTTACATGACCTTTTAACTGTAACAAACATATGATAAAGTTCATTTGAATAATATAGGAATCAAATGATTTTATAATCCTATTTTGATCAGTTCACACCTTCGTGTATGAGGTATGGACATAAAAAGTTAAACTCTAGCCCATTTGCAAGCTTTGTGCCCTTCTTTTATTGCACTTAGTTGTAGTCCCCAAATAGTCTTAACATTGACGTAGTCGAAAGGCATATCAAATCCTAGAGTCGATAGCAAAGTCTGCAGATAAAAGACCTTCCTTGGCTGTGCAATAAATATCTGAACTTTGACTAGCAAAACTAATAAGTAAAATACTTAAATGGGATCTAATTGGCTCACATTGTAAAATTTTTTAAATTATCAAATAGAAAAACGTTGACTTCAAGTTTTGAAATCTTCTTACAAATTTAAAATTGTGAAACTTTAAACCTTTTGTATACTTGTAACAACATTATATACATAAACGAGATTCCTGTACTTAGCAGGACTCGTGCTAGAGAAGACCACTGACAAGTTTCCTGACTCTGTACTTACGATCTGTTTAAAATTTCTTATCAGTCGAAACTCTCTATAACGAAACCCACGGGTCCTATAATTTCTTCGCTATATAGAAAATACGTTATATAGAAAAGAGAAAACGAGAAAATTTTTCTTGTTTTTTAACATTTTTTATTTACAGAAGTCAGTTATTTTTGTTTGTGCTACATTTTTCCACATGATGAAAGTCTTCCAGATAATTTTTTAAGACATTAGAGCAGCATACACAGTTTTTGGTACCTCGTTTTTCATCTCCAAATAGGAACGGACATTTTTAATTCATGAATAAAGTTGTGCATACGGTTGGTAGTGGCATATTCAATTTATTCAAATTCGTTGGAATTTTCGTTTTCGAAAATGAAAACGCTTTAACTCGTTATAAGGAAATATTCGTTATACGGAAATTCGTTATAAAGAGATTAAAATACTCTAAAATAGATCCAAATTACAGTGTTCTTAACATTGATTCGCTATAAAGAAGACTTCGTTATATAGGAGTTCGTTATAGGTAGTTTTGGCTTTGTTTATTTTGGTTTTTTTTCGAATATTTATTAAAAAAAACAATTCGAGCATTCATTTCCCTTTATTTGTCTTCAAACTATTTCTCTCTATATTTGGATATTTTCTTAATAAATTTTAAATCTTAAATCCTATTTTATATCTCAAAAGATTCTTTTATATATGTGAAAACCTCTTAAATCGAATGGCTATATCATGTATTAGTCACTGAAAGATATGGTTATAAAACTTTTAAATAAATAGTCAGTTGTATCCCCAAATGTTTTTTTTTACATTGGACTTACGTAAATTAAATGTGTTATGCAAATATACACATGTATATTGTATATATGTATATATATATCTATATATATTACTCAAGAAGCGGTCATTTCAAACGATACTATTTCGTAATTACTAATACGAAGTGTTACACGGCAGAAACAATGATCCAAAAACTGTGATACGCGATACCTAAATCCCAAATGAGTAAGTTAATTCGTTTTTGCGACTGAAGCACCAACTGTACAACTTTTAGTGGACGGCAGTGTAATCGTCTCATCGTTAGGTTTTGGCCGGCCGCCGGCCAAGCCATTTGACATTATTTTCTTTTATTTTTTGCAAGTTGATTGCACTTTTATGCCTCAGCAATTTGGACTTTGGACCAACCGGTTTCTCTTGTGATATTGTGCTTCATTTTTTATTATTTGTTTAGCGTTGGTGTTGCTCCGCTTGTGGCTAAAACTATTTTTAGTTTATGCAAATTAAGTTGCCGCATTTCATTTTATATCACCATCACCGGTTTTTGCTGTACAGTGTATATATACAGTACCAGAAGTATTGAAAACGCTGCTGGCTGATAATTGAAATTTTATTTTTCAAGGCAAAACAGAACTGAACCCAGCTTTGAAAATATTTGTCTTGTAGTTGCTATTGTTGTAACGGCTTCGTTTACATACTCGTATTGTGCGGCGCAATCACTTCTACGCCACAGATTACACTATCAGAATCGACAACCCACACACACACACACACACCGACTCAAACAGACATTTGTTCATGTGTCGCCCTCACGTGCAGACACAGTGTCATTAAAGCAGAAGAAAAATGCATAATATTAATATGTAAATCACATAGTAAATTATAGATGAAGTAATTATATAAAAAATATATGAAACTAATTGCACTTTAATTATTCTAGCAAAATTATCATTATACAGAGTGATAATGCTTTTTATATCAAGGAGAAATTTCAAGTGTCGAAATTTGTATTCTTTTTGAGGTCAATTTGATGAAGGACTTTTGCATGCGACTGACCTAAAAATAGTTTAAATTATAGTGCATCAATTCATTAAAGTTATCTTAAATACATTAAGTTTAAGATTGCTTATTCTTGAACAAGTTTTCATTCTTTAACATTCATGGAAATCGTTTAAAAACCACCAAAACTCAATTAAAACCAATTTATATATATTCTATTAATTTAAAAGCTTCCTTATAGAGTTAAAGTGTTAAATACTAATAAAAGTAGACAAATACTTAATATCGATTCGCAGTGGTTTCGATCAGAGAGCTAGAGTACAAAAATTGAATGGATTCGAATGGAATTGAAATGAGTGAGTGCGAGCATACAATTAAATGAATGCGTATGAGTATAAGTGGATATTGGGTCTCATAACTCAGAGCGTTGACAGAAAAGAGTTACAATAAATAAAGCGAAAACGAAGTGAAAAAATTGGCAAAGCCGAAGGCACCCCCAAGCTATAGCAAACACATTCATTTCGTTCGCAGTGCAGAAGCATGACTTCCAACCTTTTCTATCCTACAAAAACCAAAGAAAGCTGTTTTGTCATTCGAATCCAGACCTCTTATTTTCACGTATTCCCATTCCCAAAATGTACCCAAAGACCATTGATAATTCACTTTATTTCTGATTTCTACACATTATGACAATTTTTATCTCAACGAGTCATTCAATTAAGAAAAAGTTCTGAGAAAAGTCTTCACTTTTCCATTCTTTAATGTTAGTTGCCAAAGTGAATGTCAGTGTATCAGTACACTGTTTTCGTTCTTTTAAAGGATTAAAAAATAAAAGTAAACTGTTTTGCCAGCATCTTCACCTAATGCACAAATTACTTGACTACTTCATACCACTGTTCGCACTGACACACATAAATCATCAAAACTCTCGTGAACAAGCGGAAGAAGCATAAAACGCAATTGAACTGAAGAGTTGTTGCTGTATTCATTTGGAGGTGGTTTTTTCTGTTTTTGCTGCTGCTGCTGCCTCTTGCTGTCGTTGCGTTCGTTGTTTGGCTCACGTACAACATTTTTGCTTTTGAGTTTTGTGTATCTTATAGAAGCCACGGTTACTTGATGTATCTGTATCTCGTGGTGAGCATGCAACCGAAAGTCGCGTGCGCCGTTTGGTGTACTCACTGAAAGTCATGTATGCCATAAACCAGATACCAATTGGGGAGAGGAGGTGGGGATCAGCTATCTGTACATACTTTTTAATTGAAAATGCGTTCAGATGCTATTCGGGTCAGCACAAACTATCAATAGTCAGGGTTAATTAATAATAGTGATTAAGTTAATTAGCAATTTGTTTGCTTGGCTGAGAATCAATGAATAATTGTGAAAATTTCTCAACTACTGTGCCTACCGCAACAAAAGCAATGAATTCCCCCCCAGCAAACAGTCAACAAACAATTCGACGTGCCCATTCTAAATAGGGGGAGAATTATTTATAAATTAAAAATGTTTATGCAAATTTCTGCTTACATTTTTGCGTCGTTGTATTTACATATTGAGACAGCGCCAAAGCCGGGGACAATAATAAAATGAAAACAAATCCAAAGTCCAAAATGTGCGCAGCTCCCAGCAAAGAGTCGTTTTTCTAGGCTTTACAAGCTGGCCGCATGCGCTACATTTGTTTATTTAATATAATCAAACTTAAGAATCTAAAAGAAGTTTATTAATTTAAAGTATACTTAATCAGTTAACCTTGTCTATATAGTTTTTGTTACATGTTTTCCCCATTCATATTGATATACGGTTTCGATTATACACTCTAAGTGTTGGATAAAGCGTTTCTTCTTTATCAAAGAGATATTCCTACATATATTTAATATCATAATACTTTTCAGTAGATTGCTATTCAGCTATTATTATGACACTAAACAGAATTAAGTTGCTTCTGGACTAGACTTAACACAAATTTGAAAAGTTTTTAAATATTTTTTATATTCTACACCTGCTTCTGTGTGTTTCTTTATTCTTCTTCCACTTTAATGTTTGTTGATTGACTTCCTTTGATGCAAACTCCCAATCTATGTAGGAAATTCCTTAAACTAAAATATAGTTTCAGTATAAAAGTAGTGTATATGTATCGTTGATATAGCAAAAAGTTTCAACTGTGATCACCTGTAATTCTCTGAGAATTTCTAGTTTTAAAATGATCTTCACCGTGAACTTTTTGTAAAGTTCATTGGGCTTTTCCGATTTTATAGGCTTTGTTTTAATGAAGAATTGCATTGTACGTTTCGTCATTGTCCCGAAGTGACTTGGAACACTTTGTGACTATTTTTTGTTTTTGTTTGTAGTAGGGCCTTTAACCATTGTCAATGCCTGGAACCTTTGTGTTTGTGTGTCCCCCGCGTATGCATCTCATTAATGAGAATTGAACGAGAGAACGAATGAACCAATCAAGACTCGTTTGCTTATTGGTGGCTTTTGATGTTGTTGTTTGTTTGTGGGTGCAAAGTCCAGTGAGTTCAACTGGATGTATGTACAGCATACATATGTATATATGTACATGCATACATTCTATATGTATGTACATATGTACTTGTGTAGTGTAGTGTGTAAAAGAAATGGAGCAACCACAAACTGCGTCTTAAAATAAACATTTGATCGCCTCCACTACTTCTGTTACAGATTTGCCAATCTGCCTGTGGACAATCTGAGCGTAAATCATTTATCGCCACCGCCAGAGAAATATTGGAGCATGATGGCCTACAATAATGCCAAACTATGCAATGTCTTATTTGCTCAGGAATTGGCCCAAGTGAGTCATCGCTACACATACTAGTTCGTCGAATGCAAGTGACCTAGTTTTTTGTTTGTTTTCAGCGCTGGAAGCAACGCGGCATTTCTGTGTTCTCCGTACATCCTGGCAATATGGTTTCCACTGATTTAAGTAGAAACTATTGGTTCTATCGTCTATTATTTGCCCTAGTACGGCCTTTCACCAAATCTTTGGTAAGTTCGAAACGATATTTAAAACCAAGTTATTTGATATCTATATATAGATTATATTTATATATATATTGTCTCAATAATATTCATTTCCAGCAACAAGCCGCTGCAACCACTATTTATTGCGCCACAACTAATGAGTTAACGGGTTTATCGGGACTGTACTTTAATAACTGCTTTTTCTGCGAACCGAGCAAATTGTCCAAGAGTTCTAAGCTGCAGGAAAGCCTCTGGCAAGTGAGCGAAAATTTAATCCAGGATCTACTCTTGTCCGAACAAATGCAATAAATTTAGAAATATGTAATTTTTTTCAGTTTTTGTTATATTTATACATAATTTATATTAAACAAAAAAAAAAATACTTGACAAAAATAATGTTCGAGTTCAAAGTAGTTTTTTTTTTACATCTTAAAGTAATTATTATAAACAGCCTAAGTATCAACTAGAGAGAGTATTACTTGCTATATGACTAGAAATCTGAGACACGACCCTTACGCTCCCAATCGCCATAGCGTGTTGGTTCTGGGCCAGATGGACCACCAATTTCACCCGTATGAGGATTCGTCTGGTTCGGCCAGGGCTTGAGGGGCTCCTTTTCCTGATACGGATGGCGGGAGAATTCATCGAGCTTGCCCAAAGGTGTCTTGGCCCTTAGTTTCTTTTGAAAGGCCATAAATTTCTCTGTTTTGGATTTTGGCTCCGTGATTTCTACCACACTGCCGCTACCGCCTGCGGCATGCCAGGCACTGCTTGTCGACAAATAGCTCACTGATAAGAGATAAAATAGGATTTAAATTTGTTAGATTTGCATTTGGAATAATCCATTGACACACACACACACACGAGCAAAATAACAACAGACACACACCTTGCTTGCCCATTTGCGGCCAGGCACGCAGACTTTGTTTCGCCATTGACTGCATTATTATTAATGAATTCTAATTTAAAGTACTGTTTCTCCTATTATTATGCAAGATGATGCGATACCGGGTTAGTTCACTTGTTGCTTCAGCTGATTACGTCTTGTCGCCGACTCGGTCTTTTTAGACTTGTAAGGCTTTCATGGCAAACACATTTCTTTTATGGCGAATCGAACAAAAACAACACTAACGGAAAACAGCTGTTTTTGAATCGATAGTAATATCGATAACTTTGACAATCTTCATCAGTGCTGCCAACTGCTCGCCATAAAAATCGAAAAAGCGAACAAATTTAAAATGAAAAGATAGAAAACAAGAAAGGGATTGTTCTTTCATTGCAACAAAATAATTAAAATTAAATATTTTCACCTGGCGGCCAGAATGGCTTTAGACGGTTGAATCTGGAAACTGTTTCCTATTTCGTTATTACCCAGTTATCAATTGATCTTCATCAATATTAGACAATGTTATAGTCATCAGTTTCACTGCATATCAGCATAAGTTTTATATCTGACAATGTTTTCACACTTTTTTGTTATATTGGGTTAATACTTCTCCAATATTATTACTCTTGGCTCCAAAATATTTTTAAATAGGAGCTATGGACTCTTTTTTTGTTATCCACTCAAAATTCTTTAATGGTTTTCAAAAACCAAAAGTAGTTTGAAATTGTTGTCCTCTGTGATTCTCCCTGTAAATGTTAAGCAGAAATTCGTAATTAAATACTTATTAAATTCACATAAATGCAAATAATTATTTCCTTAACAATGCTCAAATAGAAAGTCTTAACGAAATATATGGTTTAGTTGTATTGCTCCACTATTTTCATTAAGCCAAGGATGTCATTGGGTTTGCCATAATTCTTTTCACATCATTGGAACGTTCGTTTTTAGAATAGGGAACTTATCATCTTTATATTAGTTGCACTAAATTAGAATAGATTCTGTACAAAAGCTTTTCGTAGTCAAAACCAGGATCGGAACATCAACATGCCTTCATACTCCAGTGGACTTTTCATAATTAACCTCCCTTTCCTGTTAAACCGTAGTATATATAATGATTGGTGTGATGTTTACACACAAGGGCCTTAATAGTGATATGGACTCATCTGATTTATTAACCAGAAATGATATATCATAATTTCCTATGTGCTTTACCAAAAACTACATATGTTTTGAATGAACAAACCATATCGATCAACTGACTTTATAGTTTGATCAGTTCAATGATATTATGCCTTTTCGAAAAACTTCTGCTTGTCTCTAAGGAGTGTAACTTGCTTCACTTTTTGTCGATTTTATCGATATTTGGTTTCAAAAATTAAATACTTGTTAAAAATTACAGCTTCACCAAAATTCCATTCCATATTTTCTTCAGATGTTGAGTTATCTTAAGAATTCCTCGCAGTAATTTAATTTATAATGAAGGAGTACTACCCACTGCCGTCGTGAGAACAAAATCCGAACAATAGAAAATATCCTTGTTTTGTTAGTACTAACCAAACGAAATAATTTACAGGAACCTTTGCTTTGTCTAAAGAAAAATTCGCAATTCACTAGGAAAACCTATTTTTAAGTTGTTATGAATTGGGAATACTTTTAAATCTACTATAGTTGAACCCTGATTATCCGGTCTCCCATTAAGGAGGGTGAAAATGAGTTTGTAGTATTTGGGATGACAAAGGAAACTTTTTTGGAAAGAAAACAAGAAACTGATGATAAAATAACCGCTACAAAAATATCTTTCCAAATGGCCATAAATTAAAAGAAACTTGTAAAAGAAAATTTAAAAGATAAACAGATAAAGCAAACAACATTCCATGATGATTTGTAACGGAATATTGAGCTGAAAATGAAATATAAATTTCCCTATACTAGTTAAGCGCATAATTTATTAATTTTTAAATTGATTGAAAGGCCATGAACGTTTTAAAAAAAAAAATTTTTTTCTAAAACTTTTTTCTCGACTTTCTGTTATGGCACCGGTCCCGATAATACCGGATAAATGATATTGCAAAATTTATCAAATTGATTTTGAATTAATTTTGCCTAATTTTATGATATTACAAGAGAATAATAGAAATATAACTTCTGTTTGTCTGAACAACGAGGATCCGGGTTCGAATCCCAGGCTAGTGCATGGATGTAGTTTTTCGTCTAAGCCGAAGGCCTTAGTTGCCAGTGCTTGTAAAATATAGTTAGGTTGATAGTTTATAACTATATCCTACACTTTAATAATAATAATAATAATAATAATAATAATAATAATAACTTCTGTTTGTGAGTCCCTCTACAAAAAAATAAAATGAATTTTATTTCAAATGATAAATATCTTTAATTTATTTTTATACCCTTGCAAAAGTATATTAATTTTGGTCAGAAGTTTGAAACGCATAGAAGGAAGCATTTCCGACTATATAAAGTATATATATTCTTGATCAGCACGATGGGCTGAGTTGATTAAGCTCTGTCCGTCAGCCCGTCTAGATCAACAGCTTCTTCTCCAAGAGCCTTAAAGCTACAGAGCTAAAATTTTGCACCCAAGCTTCTTTTTGCTGCACTCATTGCATATCTCGGAATCATCCCGATTGGATGGGTATATCATATAGCTCCCATAGGAACAATCAGAACAAAAATTTTTTTGTTGAATTACTTTGTTTTTACCAAGCTACAAACTTTTAATATTAGTTTAACTTCTTTTTTGTGCTTTTTAATAATTTTGTCACGTTGTAAATATGTAATTGTTATAAAACAATTTGCAAGGGTATACGAACTTCGGCACGGCCGAAGTTAGTCTATCCTTCTATTTTTTTTTTTTTTTTATCATTTTCACTCTTAATTCGGAAATTATATTAAATTTTAAACAAGAAAATTTAAATTTCACATTTAAAATATTTTCGTTTTATTCGAAAACTCTTCGTTTGTAATTTGGATTTGTAAATTAATTGCACCTAGTTTATATTATTTTTCAGTTTTATTTAGTGTTATTTTTATGTTAAACTAAAAAGTCAACGAGCCTAATGAACTAAATATCTTAAATTAATTGAATTCTTTAAGTAGCCGTTGGTGGTTCATTGATCAAACCATAGAACAGGATCAGTTTTGTTGGATCATGACGGATGAGGAGCATAAATGGAGTATCCACACGGAAGAGGATATCCGGTCCGGATTTCTTCAAATATGTGATTGTGGCTGCAGCTGCCTCAGTGCCCTGTTCATTGATTGTGAAGTCAACCTTATGTACAATGTCACTCACAACGAGATCGGATCCGCCCGTAAGAGATGGCGATGCTTTACGCTGGAGCTCCAGATTGCGTAAGCTATTGCCGGTATTGCCCACACTTTGGCGAGGACGTGCTGCCGAGGATTGGGTACTTTGTGGTTGATTTGTGGCAATCAATGAAAAGTCATTTTGATCAGCATTAAAGATGCCACCGAGGCCAATTTTTTGAAGCGTAGTCTTCAGGTTGAATGACTCGACTATATGTAACTTGGGCACTGCAACTAAAGCTGATCGTTTATACATTTTGCTAATCATCTCCTCGATCTTGTCCGCGGTGAGTTTTTGCTGCAGATATATCAATTGCTCCACCGAAGATTGAAGCGGCTGAATGATATACATTGTACTCAAATTTCCTCGGTAAGGCAAACCTAGAATTTTACATCCAATTTCCATGTCCTCGTGATAGGGAAAAGTGCCACCAGTGGCCATCATGGGGACACGCAAAACAGGTTGAGTGCCCTCACCATTGGGATAGAAGTTATCCAACTTGGTGGCCGATTCAATGAAATCGGTCTCCCAGAATGCCTTGAAGTACAGGGCATTGGCCATAATCATTCGGGTACTCGGTTGTATATGAGAACTAACGATTTCCTTAATCTTTCCCATTGTGTGATCCTCCACCCAGGAATTGATGTTGAAGCGTGACGTTGCCGGACTTTTCTCAAAATCCTCCGTTTGCAGTTCCGATTTGTAGACATCTGTGACAACTTGTCTGTAATTGGAAATTGTAATTGGAGCTCATTCAATATTATGAGTAACATTAAGTATGCAAATTGAATTGGCATTCCAATCATTTGCGGCTAGTGATGGGGCAAAACGATCGGGGAATTCTCATTGATGTCACCAGAAATCCAAATTCAAAAGAACTTTATTATCTCTTATACGAAATGGGAATACAGACAATGGAGTAGTTCTTCTTTTGCACAAAAGATTCAATAGCTAAATTTAATTTGGTATAATTAGATTCCATATTTCCAATCTATATAAATTCCATCATCTTTCCCCATCACTAGCCGAAGCATCATTCAGAATGTATTGGTAATGACTTTGGTATTTCCAGTTCCATAATTGATTCGCACAGCGATCCAGTTTTTCTTTTTTTTTATATGTATGTATATACTTTTGTTATTGTTGTATTTTTGCTCTCACCTGTAATCGGCATTGAGTGTGTAGCCCAGTTGTGTGAATAAACCATTGGCTAGATACACCTCATGGGCACCGGGACGTTGAGCTCGTCTATTCGGTCGTTGGTTGCCATTGCTTGATTGCTGACGCCAGTGATCCAATGGGCGACTGGGTGAAATTGTATCCCTGGTCGGTTGTTGGACATCGTGTAGCATTAAGCCAAATTGTTCATGCATTGTAATTGCATCAGATATGCCAAATACCGAGGCTAATTCCTGATTACTCCGACCTTTAGAGCCCAGAAATAGCAAGGCCAAGGCAGAGACTATGCTTAGCGGAGAGAAGACTTCTGTTTTGCTATATGAAGCGGCCAATTGATTGCCAAGATTCTGGGCAAAATGTAAAACACTCCGTGCAATCGCATTCGATGCAGCCACATCCACATAGCCATCTACGTTGCTAGAGAAACTAGAAGGAATTGGATATGCTGATGCAGCTGCATTTATTTGTTGCGGTGGAGATGGTTGTGGTTGTTGTTTTTGTTGCTGCTGTAATTGTTGATCCAACAATTGTTGTTGTATTAACTTTTGTATAACTGCTTTATTCTCGGGACTTCGTAGATCATTTCGCCATATATTTAATTCAGGCGATTGGGCTAATGCCAATAAACAGGCAGAGGCCAATACCAGCAAACGTAACATTTTGTAATTAAATTATGTGCTTATCTTTTCCAAAATTATACTATGCATACATATATATATGTATATAGAGAATAATAGTACAGATAGATGGTATGTATATATAAATAGAAAAATGCCACACGATTGAAACACCTTCGTTGTTATTCTCGAACTGAGTAATTCTCACTCAGTGCCATTCATTATAAAATAAAACTGGAATCGCAAACGTGTTATCATCATTCAGGCACAGAGTTCGACAAAGCCAAGCTCCAGGTCTGCTAACTCGCTCTCTTCCTCTCAGCTGATTTTCAGAAAGCTCTTGCCAATGTCGCACAGTGGATACAGATACACAAAAACAATTACTCTACTTCTTAAACCAATACCAAACACTAGCAAATTGTGTGATTAACATAACGGCATATAGTTATATCAAGTAATGTTTCATTCCTATAAAATTTCTACATTTCAGAAGAAGCACATAATCTATACCAGCGATCCACTGTGCAGCAACGAGTCATTACATTGAGCTTGGGTTATACCCCGGCTTTGTTTACATGCTTGTTGTTGTTGTTGTTGCCATAGTTCAGTTCACTTAACTCTAACATGCGGGCTTATTAGTATGTAGATATATGTATATACATATATATATATAATCCTCGTACTAAAATAATAACAAATAAGCAATAATAAAAAAAAAGAACTTCAATGTTCTACGAAGCGTATTACGGAAATCCATTTAAAGCTCACTCTCCGATCTGCATACTAATATGATCTGCATATTCACACATACATATACATATTTTGTTTCTTTTTGCATTGTCTCATAACTGTTTGAGCAAATATTTTAAAAATTTATAAAGAGTTATATAGAATATGCGTCCAACGAGAAATTTGCATCAACGTCACTGGATTTGTCATCCGAATGCGGGAAACTTTACTTGTCGCCTGACATTTGTGATAAAAACAAAAAGCTCGGTGATTTCCCCCTCTCTTTGTCGAAGCATCTGTAAAACTACGAAGACATTTTAATGTTAAGGTAAAAGCCTTAATCCGGTAAAAAATAAAATACAATTGAAATAACTATGAAAAAGCTAAAGATCAATAAAGTAATCAAGTTAGAAGATACTTTGTTTTTGAGACAAAATTATAGTTAATTTTCAAATAATATGTACTAAATGTATTTGATAGATGGAATTGCATTCCCTTTTTTACTTTCTATAGAATCTTCTTAGCTTTGAAAGTAAAATTCGTCTATATTTTGTATAATTTTTAGTTTCTCTCTCCCAAATTGATCGATTTAAATTGTTTTGCGGTCTTTGGAATAATCCGCAAGAATAATTATTTTATATTTAAGTAATTTCCTTACTTAAATTAAATATAGTATGAATGAAAAGCTTATGTAATTACAATTTATCAAATACTACATTTCTGGAAGAAAAACAAATGGTCTTTTTGTAGAGTATTTTGAGGCTACTGAGGACCAAAATTTTAAATTGTCGAATCGCAGCAGAAAACCTTATAAAAATCGAAAATCATATAAAGAAATAATGTCAGAATAATGTAAGATTAAAGATAGATATCACCTTAATTTTCCAGTCTTATTATAAACTTCAACATATACATACATACATTATAATGGAGGCAGACATCGAACCAAATGGACGAAGCTTGGCTCAAGATATAATTAGAACTTGTTTATCTAAGACCAATTTTTCTAATACAGTAATGACAAATAATATAATATAATAATATATCAATAATTCTCGTTCCGGAAATCTATTGAAAACCCCATTACCTAATCATGAATCATAAATATAAAGTAAATATTGATTAGATGACGCCACAAGAATTTGAGCGGTCTTTCTTATATATATCAAGTTATCATTTTATGTATGTATTATATTTTGATATTTTGTATGTCTCGAATTTTGACACCATTTGAGCCATCAACAATTCAAAAAATTATACAAAAATAATGCTTCGAATCACTTAGGCATAACACAAAAGCTCCTTTTCTTTCTCTTGCAAATTAGAAAAATTACTTAGATACTGTTAGATTGTTGCAGAATTGGCTTAACTGCCGAAGGTTTCCTTAACTATGGTCAATATCTCGGACCTGGCATGACCTACCATCTGAAAACACGTCTTCTAACTGAACCAAAAACAGCTGCTGGCTTTGTAAGAGTAGCAATATTAAGGGAATACGTTAAGAGAATTAACAGAGATAAAAACATATCGAGAATAAGAGATATTGATAAGAGAATTGTTTACGCTTCTGTAGAGACTTGACACAATTTAATCGGTCAGTAAAGGGAACAAACAACAGAGCGGCTGATCAAATCTGCCGCCTCAGTGTTCTACAATCAATTTTCTGATTCCGATTGCAATTTTAAGTGCAATGAAAACTTTATATGAACATATGTATGTATTTGTAAGGAAAAGTGTTCTTAATTTTTTGTACGAACTAGTAAGTAATAGCAAATAGTAAAATGATTCTTTAATATCTTTCAATCTAATAAAGATGGCGAAGCCTGTTTCAGTGATAAACTATAAAGTATAGTTCCTGCATTAAAAAAAGATTCTGTTAAAGGAATATTGTCTGTGAATATGACCAATTTGGATAGAATCTTTTTTTATTTACGCGCGAATCCCAACGGGAGCACTAATTGCCCACAACTCCCGCCCAACCGACCGAGGGGCGCAAGCCGCATAATGCACAGCTCGAGTCGCGGAGGCAATCCACAAAACACAGACAAAAAGCGAAACTATAGCCAGTTACATGCTAAATGGGAAAGGATATAAGTTTTTAGTAAAGGAAAAGAGAGCTCTGAACTGATTACATGATAAAGACGATTATAATCAGAACAAAGAACTTGAAATGGTTCTTGCATTAGGTAGTTAGTAGTACATCGTGGAAGTGATAGAGGAATATACATACATAGATAGTTTCTAGTAGGTCTACAGGAACTGTTAAATTTACTTGGTTCAATAGCTCAGGTGAGTCTATATCCCCATTAAGAAGCTTGTGCATGTAACAGAAGGAAGGCCAAGTAAAAGGAGTCTACTAGAGTACGATGGCAAATAAACATTACAATCCCAGTTCATCTTAATTCCCATGTTGATCTATAAAATGGATATTTTAAAAATTCTTGTGTTCTTCAATTTGTTTTATTCCAATAAAGCAAATTTCTATTTATCTTTCTTTCTATTATAGCCATTTTATTTTTATTGTATTGAAAACATCCAGTGAACCCGATCAATAGGTTGAAACTTTAATTTTTCAAACATTTTTCGGGATGGAGTGTTGGCAGTCATTACAGGAGCTAGGACTTCATCTCCGAGTTCTGAAATTTTTTTGGAAAGATAACGCACCAATAAATTTCCCAGACCCAATCGTTTGTGGGACTCGAGAACCTGCACTAGACCCAATGCACCAATGGAAAGCCTAAAATTGGGATTAGTAAGTTAACAAGTGGGAAAGGAACAACTCAAAGACTCACCTTAAGCACCAAGCAACCAACTTGCCTGTCTCATCACAGGCTCCCACATTTACATTATATTTAATCATACGATTCACAAAATCAATAGAACCAGGCTGACGATGTGGCCAGATTTCGTTGATAGTTTCAGCATCCTTAATATTCAATTTTCTTAAAGTAATGCCTGGAGGCAACCTTAAATACAACAAGATTAAGTTCCGTGACTAAAATTAATGAATGGATATATGTATTGACCTTCTTACTCAATGACAAAACTGGATACAAGTTCCTTGCTTGCATGATACCAAACTGTTTCATTAACTTGAAACTTCCGCTCGGGGAATCTCTTGGAAAAGTCAGCCGCAGCTGGTAAAAGGCGAGCACTAAAACCGGAGACTAAATATTGATCCGCCGTTGCTGGAAGAATTTCAAGAGCTTTTCTCAAGCTTTCCAGATTGTCGTTCAAAGAATTGAAATACAGATGTTGAATCTGATCGTTCAATTTCCACTTAATTGGCGCATAAGATTAATAAACGAATAACGATGAAAATTCCAAACTCTTACACATATTAGAAAAGTGCCATCAGTCTGCCAGTTGCCATTGAGGGAAAGCAATTTAATTTCTAGATCTGGATCTTTCCCTTGCCAATTAATGAAATTACTTAGACATTGGTAACCAGGAGTATCAGTTGGTTTGACAACCCAAAGATCCCTAAGCTTTGGCCAATCATTAGGAGGAATCTCTATTAGTTTTGCCTCCGACATGATCCTCTTATCAAACGACTTAACCGACTTAATAACGCGACAATACTGAAGCAAATGCTAAACTGACTATTGTGAAATTAATAATAGATGTTCTAGAAAGAGAACGGAGAATGGACACGGCGAATCTGATATGTGT
Source organism: Drosophila austrosaltans (assembly GCA_035045865.1). NCBI lineage: Eukaryota > Metazoa > Arthropoda > Insecta > Diptera > Drosophilidae > Drosophila > Drosophila austrosaltans. Next base: position 9,792,801 of record JAWNOQ010000200.1, read on the forward strand.
GTTTGTATGTAGTTGTACGTTACATGAGCTGCTGACACTGTACTACAAAACCTTTACCCATCACGAAAACCCACTTGTCGTAATTTTATCGCAAATGCAATAAAGAATTAACATTTCCACAAAAAGAAGGGCATAAAAATTGATGACTTGAATTTTTTAAATTATAACTATCAGTTAAATTTTGAAAATTATCTAAAAGATTAATTTTTATGATTTAAATGCAATTTAAAAATAATTTTTCGTAGGAACAATAACAAAATTTCTCCAGCTTTGCCTCCAAAAAAGTTAAAAACAATTTAGTAATTCTAATTATTTTGAAAGTTTGAAATCTTTTTGAATTCAGTTTAGTAAAAACAAGCAATAATTCTTATCTTGTTTTTCAGTTAACTTTTTATTAAACCATAAAATCGTATGAATCATTTATGGCAACTTAAAAAAAAAAAGCTATTCATAAAAAATATTTAAAAACAGCAATAACAATTTGTGCATTAGAGTTAATATTAATTTTCTTGATTATTATTTTTAACTGTGGCATCCACTGTATTGGATCGCCTGTATTATTAGGTCTATCCGAGGGGTGTCTGTTCGAGTGCTTCAACGGCAGGAGTTTCTACATTTATCAACGATTCGACCACCAACTACATTGTTTTATTGTTTGGTTAATAATTTCAGTTGAATTGGAAACATTCTTAATACAATTTGCCTAGTTATTTTTGATTTTATTTTATTTTGGCGTATCTTTCTATGTCCATAAATTTAATGACATTCACAACATTCATCCAACAACCTTTTGAGCATTTATAGCATCCAGTAGACCCGATCAATAGGTTGAAAACCTAATTTCTCAAACATTTTTCGAGATGGAGTGTTGGCAGTCACTACTGGAGCTAGGACTTCATCTCCGAGCTCTGAAATTTTTTTGGAAAGGTAGCGCACCATCAAATTTCCCAGACCCAATCGTTTGTGGCACTCGAGAACCTGCAATAGACCCAATGAACCGATGGGAAGCCTAAAAGAAGGACAAATACAATAGGAGAAAAAAAAATTAACATTAATATCCTGGACGTACCTCAAGCACCATCCAACCAATTGGCCAGTCTCATCATAAGCTCCAACATTAACATTGTATTGAATCAGACGACTCACAAAACTAATAGAACCAGGCTGGCGATGGGGCCAGATTTCATTGATAGTTTCAGCATCCTTAATATTTAAGCTTTTTAATGTAATCCCTGTGGGAGCTCTAAAGTAGGAAAACACAAAAACTTTGTTATTCTACATATATTGAAAATCGGTTGTGTATAATTCCTTACTCTATGGTAAAACTGGATACAAGTTCCTTGCTAGCATGGTACCAAACCGTTTCGTTAACTTGAAACTTCCGCTCGGGAAATCTCTTGGAAAAATCATTCGATACTGGTACCAGGCGAGAACTATAACCGAAGATTAAATATTGATCCGCCTTTGCTGGAACAATTTGAAGAATTTTCTTTAAACTTTCCACATTCTCGTTCAAGGAATTGAAATACAGATGCTGAAGCTGCTCATTCAGTTTCCACTAAATTAACAGATGGCATAAAAAAATTAATAAGTAAATGAACACCAAATTGAAATGTCAACACTTACACATATTAGAAAACTGCCATCAGTTTGCCAGTTGCCATTGAGAGAAAACAATTTAATTTCCAAATCTGGTTCTTTCCCTCGCCAATGAATGAAATTACTTAGACATTGGTAGCCAGGAGTATCTGTTGGTTTGACAGCCCAAAGATCCCTAAGCTTTGGCCAATCATTAGGAGGAATCTCTATTAGTTTTGCCTCCGACATGATCCTCTTATCACAACTTAACTGAAGCAAATGACATACTGATTGTTGTGAAATTGCAATGAGAGCCAAGAAGCTGAACAGCTGACACTGCACTACAAAAACTTTACCCACTATTTTAATCAGAAATATTTAATCGATACTTGTAGAATCGATCTTTTTATTACATATGTATATCGAACGTGGAAGTAATTAAAGCAATTTTTGAATTATTTCAATCCATTTTATTCAAATGGTTTTAATTGCTACAAGGCCAGACACACTTTTGTTGGCCTGTGTAATTATTTTGTTTGTTTATATAAAATAAATTTTTGACTTTATTTGTCAAGTCATTGTGTACGTTTTGCTGTCAAGTGCTCTAAATAATCCTTATCTTAAAAGCCAATACCGATATAAACTATGTACAACAGGTCAACATTGGACAACAGGAAAGCAATTACGATCTATCAATAAATAATGTTTGAACATTATTACTAAACTAATTCAAGTGCCATCTGGGCAGATTCTATACATATGTACATACATATGTATCTACATACTTAGTTTTGTTTTCAAGAAAATACAAAACTACAGGTCCTGTTTAGAAATAATTTATCGATGGCGAATGTGGTTGGAATAATTTAAACAAAATGCCATCCACGGGCTAGGACTTACTATGGAAGCGATGATGTTTATTTAAACATCAGTCATGCAAGGATAATTTTCTTCACGAATAGAACAGAATAAAAACAAATAGATACCCTCTGCAAGTGTATAACAGTATAATACTAAACTATAACTTTTCAATATTAGATTCAATTTTCGCAATTAAAAGTTTAAAAGATGAAAAGAAAATATACATCTTTCTGTTATGTATTCAAACTGTCCAGCTTTTGATTTTGGAACCCGATATTTCCAACTTGGCCACCCAATAAATATAACTGACTACCTAGCCAACAAATTAATAATAATTAACATTTGTCTAGTTAAGTAATTAACATACACATGCATATGTAGACACATATGTAAGTTGATTGCACGTAAGTACTAATAAAGTCTTCATCGCTCAGCCTCTTAGCGCAGTTTCTCCTCAAAATCGTAGGCGCCCATGGACCAAATAAGATTTGCATCCGTCTCCACCTGAACAAATTCGGTGGAGTACGTATTCGATGTACTGACCATGCCCCCGAACTCCATTTGTGCATGATCTGCAAATAAACGAATGATAAGTTCTAAGATCGGTATTAAGGCTCCTTGACTTACATAAGTTCCACTTTAACCCAGTGGTGGTTACATTGTGAGCCGTAGCTCCAATTGGCATTAGAGAGCACCACCGTTGACCAGTGACCAGATCAAGAGGTACCTGGATTGTGTGCTTGCCAGGTCGCAATAGCCAGGTGATTGAATCACCACTTAGTAGGAAAACTTTACAATTGTCTTTTTGCACCTTATACAGGGTATTTAGATTAGCCATTAGTTGATCAAGGCGACCAGAGTTGTCATTAAATACAATCACATCCTGGATTTTGCGCTGTTCCATTACTGGTTGAAGGACGTTGATGGCTTTAGTAAAATCTGTGGCATCCTGGTCGGGTGTATGGATTTTGGGCGTAGTTTTAAAAAATTCCACCGTCTCTTCAGTGATGGAATCAAAATCTCCAGTTATCACATCGGGGGGTGCTATAAGTGTTCCATTGCCTGATCCTCCTGTATCCTTGGCACCCTTTGCTTTTGCTGGCGAAGATTTCTTGGGATCTCCTTGAGACAAGACAAAATTGCGCCAATGATTTGAACCGCCATCAACCGCACAACGAACAATAGCTGCCATTTAAAAAAACATGTATAACAGTATCTCATAAATATCTCATTCGTTTGACCTTACCGTTCTTCCATAACAACTTTACCACGTGACTCGGAACCTGAATCTTTCGGTTTAGTACTATGCAGACATGTCCGTTTTCTCCCAATTTGAAATTCTCATTAATCAAATCACCCGGCGTCCATTTAAACTCTTTAGGCGGTATTGTATGGTCCATTTGTTGACGAAAGCCAATTGTTGTTTTTGTGCACAGGTTCCGGTAGATGTTGTTGCGTAGGTGTGCACCGTCAATATTGAGGTGAATGTTGCCAGCTTGCTGAAAAAGGCGCATGTCTGGCAGCATCACTAGGGCCATGCTCTTACTGCTCACTAAAACAAAGTTTAAAACGCGCCACCGCATGCCACAGAATGGTACGAGAATCATAAACAATAATTTTGATTTAAGATATATATAGAATATGGCTAATAAAGCAAAACACAGTTGATATTTAAAAACTAATTTGAAACAAGAATATTCGCGCCGATACACACAGCTAACACGAGTGTTATCGACAATCAGCTGTTTAGCACTCGAAATGGCGGTCGTTCGAGAATTGTGTTTTTTGTTAAGTTTTACTCCCAAATCTATGGATATTTAATGCATCATTCGAAAAGTCTTTATGAGAAGGGCATCATAAAGAATCGCAAGATGTTGACACAATCTCAATATCCCGACTATAAATTTGTGTGCAGAGTAAATCATGTCAAAACCTTTTATGCGGCCATCAAATCGATTTGCTTCAACGATGTAAGAACTAAACTACCAAATTCAATCCTTTTTCCTGACTACTTTTTTTCCTCTAGTTTGGCACTCTTCTAATAAGTGAAGATGGCATGCGCATTACAGTTGATCAAGGCAAATCCATTCAGGCCACAGTGTATATGGTGCCCAGTTTCTTTGAAGAATTTTATGTACAAGATTTCCAAAGTTTCGGCCTAAAAGTTAATGTCCTGGCCGAGTGCTTAAGCCTATATGGCTTGGCAGATTGCGGCGTAAAATTACTATATAAAGGCGAGGGTGCTCCATTGATGATTCTTCTAGACCCGCATGATGATGAGGATCTGAGCACTGAATGTGCAATCAAGACTATGAACGTGGATGAGCCTATGGAATATGAATTGGATGAAAGTGGTTCGACTTTAAATACGCTTTTCATACGGGGTCCTGATCTGTCCAACATTTTCCATGAGCTGGACAAGGCGGCAGAGGAATTTGAATTCACAATTTCGCCAAAGAGCCCCCACTTTAAAATAACTACTCTCGGAGTCATCCAGGCCGAATCCAGTGTGGAGGTGGCCAAGACTTCTGATATGATGTTGATGTTCAATTGTCACTCCACAACAGTGGCTCGTTATAAGAGCCAACAGATCCGTTTGACGAACAAAGCTCTACAGGTGGCCACTAAAGTGGCCATTAAAACTGATACTAGTGGCCTGCTGGAGCTGCATTTCATGCTCCAAGCTGAGAATCAAGAAGATATTTATGTTCAGTTCTATATAACGCCCTTGCTTAATTTTGAATGACAATTTAATTTTCGTTCTAATGATACCCCTAACGTATGTACATATATTGTATATCGATGTGGCCAATCGAAATCAAATAAAATGCGGGCGGCATGAATTAAATTTAGTTAAAAAATAAATTCATTATTGTTAAAAATATGGTTCCAAAAATTTCAATCTGTTCGCATTAAATTATATCATTATTTATATTTTATTAAATTCCAATAATTTGCACACAGGCCTATCGATATCTATGCACTCTGAAAAGGTCCATTACTTTTATGAAACGCTCACTGAGTACATAAAACCAAATAGTTCTGTGTTAATACTAACCACTTCCTCAGTTTGTAAAATTGTAACCCGATTAAGTTTTATTAAAATCAGCATCGAATTTGTGACTTTTTGTAAACTAATTAGAGAAGTTTGTAAGGGTATACATACTTCCACATCACCAAAATAAGCCCGCCCATTTGAATATACATACATCTGTATATCGTTTTGTAAAGCGATATTTCGTATGAATTTTTTTACGTTTCGCATTCGTAATATAGCCGTCGAAGCGCGAGGTGTTCAATGTAAGTGAAAACGAGAATTTAAAATAATTTTGCAAATTTCGAGTGACGTAAATATTTCAAAAATTTCCAATAAATTACTGTGTTTCCATCTAAGTTTTTTTTTATAACTAAATAGCTTCATTTTGTTTCATAAAACGCAAATAGTGTCGAAAAACGTAAAGGAGCGAATATTGTATACGAGGGTTGATTGTTCTGGGTTACATAAACGTGTCCTTGTGTGTGTATGTATGTACATATATGTGAGGGTGACTTCTAAATATTTGTGTGTGTGTTTGCGTTGGCAAGGTGCTAAAGTTGGCAGCAATTTAATATTTAATTATACATACAGACATATGTACAAAGTATTAATAATATTTACTCAGGAAAGTCATCATTTTGGCATTGAAAAATTCTATGTTTGTGTGTAGCTGTGTGCGTTTGTGCTGATTACATGATCGGAGAGTAAAATATTTCAACTCTCTCAGTTCACTTCCATTTCTGGGAATTTTTTGAGCTGAAAACGATCGCCACGTGGTTGATCAACTTCTTTTTAATGCTTTCCAAGTCGTAATTTTTTACTTTGGCCAATATTTTTTTTGCACCTTGTCAGGAGCTATCTTATGTAACGGTTTTTCATTTGTTGTATAGATTGAGAGAAGGTTGTCCTCATTTTCACTCTCTATCTCACTCTCCCGTTTGCTCTCATTGGCCTGATTCCAAGTGCATTTTTTAAAAGTGGGGAAAAGTGGTTTTCCCACAAAAAAACAAATTCTCACCAAGGCCTCTCATCAGCTGTTGACATTGTTTGCTTTATTCAATTTCAAGTTCGAATAGTTGCATGCAACATTAATTACTCACTCTCTGTAGATTAAAAAAGTAATTCCTAAACGCGAGAGCTTTAAAATTATACTTCCCCCTCCTGTTGCTGGGTGACTGAGTAAAAAAAATTCAATTTCACACAAACAGAATTTTGCAAGTGTGTGTTTCCGTATGTGTGCATGGTGGGGAGAGGGCAATAACATGTGACTATCGTCTGTGTCTGGCTGAAGCTTTGATGACGTCGCTCCATTGCTCACGCGTGGAAACGGTCTGAACTTTGTGTAGTAGCGGGTTAGATAACAGAACTGTAAGATGAAAGATATCACTGCAACAAAGTTATATAAATTAATTGCAATCTTTGCTTGACATTACCAAAGTAACTTGAACTTGTGGAAAATTGTAAACCAGTTTAACAATTACAATGAAAAAAGACTACCTTTTTTCTTATCATTTAGAAATGGGATTCCTTTTTCGGAATATAGTATTCCAAATGAAGTTGGAGAATATAGTCAAAGAATCATCTAGACTCGCGAGCAATTAAGTTATCTTATGTGTATATTGAATCATCTTCCACAATATGATGAAGTTTTCAAGTATACATATAGAATTAACAAGATGCGGAATAATAATAAGAGTTTTCTAGAGCAGCAACTCAACTATGGGATCAGACTATAATTGATCTGATGTTTAGTTTTCCACATGATTTTTCATTGCTGTTTCTTTTAGATACATACATATGTTGGCACAATGTTCATTGATCTAACATAGGATATGATGCAGATAGATATAATATACATTTTATCTTATATAAGGAAAATTATTTTTCCACAATCATAAAATGTGCACATTCCTTTCCATTTTCAAAATCGCAGATTACTAATGGTTTGTCGGCGTGTGTCTGTGTGTGTTATCTATCAATATTTCTTTACCCACAAACACACATGCCTTAATGCACGTTAACCTTCGCTAAACATTTTGTTTCCGTTAGTTAGTTCTCTTATCAATTGTTTACATAACGGGGCAATGGGACAAATAATTTGCTGGCTATGCGCTATAATCATTGATTTTCTTTTTTCTATTTTTTTGTTGTTTTAGTCGAGTCCGTGTTAACACATCAGTCAAATACACATATAAACCAAGATGGGCGTACCTGCTGGTGATGTTGAAAAGGGAAAGAAGATTTTCGTTCAGCGTTGTGCTCAGTGCCACACCGTTGAGGCTGGTGGCAAGCACAAGGTGGGCCCCAATCTACATGGTCTGATTGGCCGCAAGACTGGCCAGGCTGCCGGCTTTGCCTACACAGATGCCAACAAAGCCAAGGGTATCACCTGGAATGAGGATACACTGTTTGAGTACCTGGAGAACCCCAAGAAATATATTCCTGGAACCAAGATGATCTTCGCTGGTCTGAAGAAGCCCAATGAGCGTGGTGATCTGATCGCCTACCTGAAGTCGGCTACCAAGTAAAGGGTTAGGATATTCTTTTTACTGCCACCTCCACCCACTTATAGCGACAACAGGAACTATTGTATTATTATTGTGTTTAGTCACAATTCAACAACAACAACATCAGCTATAATATATACATTATAAATCAACAACAACAACAACAAAAACAAAATACACACCTATAGAAACTACAATTATGTTAATTATAAAGTTTAAATAGGACAATTTTATTATTTAATTTAACTAAAAGTGAAAAACTAAAGTGGAAATATTTAATTTAAATCTGAAAATAAATTGTGACGACCACAAAAATTAAATAATAATAAAAAAAAACGAGAAAAAACCTAAAAAACCTATAAAATGTTTTTTTTTTTTAATTTGGCAAACTGTTGGACAGATATTTATTTCAAAACAGGGAAAGTCATACATCGAATTTATATGGAAAGCTTTTGTGATCTTTCAGTTCTAATTTAGTATTTATTAAAAACATTTTTGAATATTTTTAAGCTGCTCTACGACTTCAGAGGTAAAAGGACTCCAAAATCGGCATGAAGGTAAAATAATTAATATATTTAGTAGATTTAAATAAATTCAGCCGAACTTTTCATTTGCGACTCGCGTGGTACGGAAATTAAAGTGCCTGATCGAGAGATAAAAAGCTCTCCAATATGAGAAATCATTCGTGTTGGGTAATAGATTTTGTAAGCTTTCATGAAGTCTAACAAGCTTAAATTCTGAAGGTTTTCCCAATTCTAATTCGATGATGGAATTAAAGATAATATTTGACTATATTAAATATTAGAATACAAATCGAATGATTAAACAGAATTTTAGAAAGAATTTAGCTTAAAAACATTTATTAAAACTAATAAGGCTAAAACATTTGCTACCGAAAAGTTACTCTATGGAATTCATTCAAAGAGAATACAAGTAAAATGATTACAGTTATACTACAAACAGTTACTCTGATAACAATTTGTACCAAGTCATACTCTTTGAAGTTCACGTGAATGCAAAAATTAACTAAAGAGAGAGACTTTTTAAAGAGAAGCCAATGCCCGATTATAAAATCAAGCGCAACTATTCGTTATGTCATACGAAAGTTTCACTCTCTTAATAGTTGGCTCACGTGCTTCAGTTGCTGATAAGAAATGGCAGGTTATAGATAAATAGAAAAAATGCTTGGCTTCATATTTCCATTAAATTTATTATTTTATATATTATTCATTTACACTCACAAAAACTTTTATAGTACAATTTAATAACAATTTGTTTTATTATTTATATTGAAAGGAAATACTTGATAGGTTTTTTATTTTTACATATTTGTTTTGTTTTTTCTTTATCATTTCGTTAGGCTCGTTATAATACAATGTTGAAGTGCATAAATCGGAGCGAAGATATAGAAACAAAAATTGAATATAATAATAATAATAAAATAGAAACAATAAAATGAACAATCGTGTATATTTTTAACTTTGCTATTATGTTCCTTTTTTTGTGATTTTTTTTTTTTTTTTTTGGAATGCCAAATCAAATCCTATGGGGGGCGGTGTTGGGGAGGATATGGGCTAACAACATAAAACTTAGTTTAACAGACAGTGGAAAGAGAAACTATGCGCTTAAATTTATCAAGAAAAACAAATTTGTTAAATGGGTGGAGTGGGAGTTGATGGAAGAAAGGAACAAACAAAAGTCTCCTCCCTCAACTCTCCATCTCTTATTGTTAGTTAAGTGTTTTTTTTTTGTTTCTTGTGTGTTTTTATGTTTGTTAAGGCTGGCGGCCTTGGCTTAAAGATTGTACATGATGTTGTTGTGTTTACTGTAGTTGTTGCGCTTAGGCCTTGCCAGCAATGGGGGCAGCGCCTTGTTTCTGATTTTCGTTATCCTTCTCCAGTTGCTTGCCCAGATATTCCCTGATAATATACAAAATATAATATATAATTCATATTTGTTAAATGCACAGAGAATTTTAAATGGAACTTGATGAAATTGTCTGTCCAAATCTTGAAATTAATGGCCTTTGCCATGTGAATCATGTGGCACCTATATATTTTATGAAAAGGGAAATGAGAGCAGTGAACAAGGGCGTGGCCTACTAACCAATTGTGTACCATCAGCTTCTGGACTGCCAGCAAGGCTTCATATCGTACATTGGGATCTTCATGTCCCAAATGTTGCATCACAATCTGTTTGCCGCCCAGTTGTTCCAAGACACTGAAAGATATTTGCAAGGGTTATTAAATTGCAGAAGCTTTTTCCTAAAACTTTTCGACATTCTTTTTTCAGTAAAAAATCTGATCTAAGGAATTTCAAATTTGCTATTTATCTTAATTCATAAGAATCCAGTTTGTATTTGAGCTTGGGGTAGACACTTACTGCTTGCCACGTGGATAGTGACGCACATACTCCCCAATATCGAAGCAGGCAACAGACAGGATAATCGCATCCTTTGATGTCTCCAGCAAATGAACCAGAATGCGCAACAACTCATAATTTTTCTCATTCAATCGTTGGGCATTCTCACGCCAGAATTTGGCCGATTTGTGGACGGGTGACCATTCCAGACGGCCGCTGCGCACCTCAGTGGCATACTCATCGAATGAGCTAAGATCTTGCACAGAGTTTTGCAATTTCTCACTCAAGTATTCCACATCGGCGGTGATATCCTCATCATCGAAACGACGCTGCTCCAAAATCGAAAGCTGTTTCAACACCTTGCTTTGGACCATGGCAATACAGTGATCCTTGGCCACCGATGAGTCCTCAGGCTTCTCAATCAGATTGCGGAAAACGGCCAAAATAATGCGCGTTACTTTCTCCTTGGCACAGTCACTCAAGATATCAGCCAAGATTGGTATAACACTGAACTTGTTCATTTTGGCAGCCAACAGAGGATTGAACGTGAGCACCCACAGGCAGAAGATTAGTTGATATTGCACCTATGAATAAGAAATCGAATTTAAATTGTACACAAACAATTTAGATATTTCAATTTCAAACTCACCTGAAAATTGACTCGAGTGGACAAAATGCGTATCAATGTGCTAATCCCGTCCACACTGACAAAAGCGAAGCGGTACTCATCCACACGTAGCATCATCTGCAGGCAGCGGGCCACCGACTGAATGTACTCGTTGTTCTATATGGAAAGAGTTTGTAAATATTTATGCATCATAATTCGAATAATTTAGTTAGCATTTTGTTAGTTATGATTTACAAAATCTAAATTGGTTTTCTTCGCAGCTACAACAACAATGTCACTAAAAGCTACACACACACAGAAAAAAAGAGGATCAAATAGGGCAGAAAAGATAGAAATAGGAAAAAGTTTATAAATTTGTTAACAAAAAAAGAAAAAAATATAATATGGTCCCCTGCACCTTTAATTGTTGTTGGGATCAAAGTGAAGTGAATATACATATGTATGGATATCTAGAGCTTGTTTTGTGTCGTTTTCACATAGTCTAACCAGCACCTGCGATAACCTTGCACCACAATTACATACGAGTACACACTGTTTTGCAACACTGGTTGGCACATTGGTCCGTGTTCCTCTAAATCTCGCTGTTCCTGCCACTCGCTTTAAACTTACAAATTAGTTGGGTTAGTAGAAACAGTTAAGGGCTACGAATTTAAAGAAACACTCGCACACACAGAGACAAGGTCAAGAATTATGGAATAAGAAATGCATTATAATTGAACTTTATATTAAAATAACAGGAAAGGTTACACTTTCCTTTAGTATTGCTTAATAAGAAGCAAAAGATATGTCCTTGCTTCGTTTAAATCTTTGTTTAAACTTTTTAACAGATAAACTTGTTTTGTTTAATCTAATGTTCATTAATGTTATTTTTCGCTTTATATTATTTAAAATTTATTCATTTTAAAATAAAAAATCAAATCAAACCGCGTACTCTTTTAAAAAACTTTTTTTGTATACGAGTTAAGCAAATCTTATGAAATTATTAAACGATAGTTTAAGGTAAAATCGGATGAATGAATACAAATATTGTTACAGTGATCCATCAACAAGGTAACTCAATTCGTTTTTTCGTTCGTCTAATCTAAATATCGAATTACGAGATCTTAAAGATATTCCATAATTCTCGACATAGTTAAAGGACTCTCTGAGAGCGTTTCCTTGGTTTCGGTTTCTTGTTTTTGGTAGTGTTTTGTGTGTGAGTGAGTGTGGTTTTTTGATGGGTGTTTGTTTCGTTTTTGGTTTTGGATATTGGAATACCGGTATAACACATTTGCCTTCCTGCTGCTGGTCGCCGGTCATTTCACGATAACTCTCATTGGCCATTTCTTGCTGATGCTGTTGAATTTGCTGAGCAATATTCGGACTGTATTGATGGCCATGATGATCTTTGTCTTTACCATGCTGTCCATGCGAGTGCACAATGATAGTTTGTGCCCGCTTGGCCAGTTGGGCCATCTCTTGCAAATAGGCTGTGCTCTATTTAGCGGTTTGAGGGATGTGGTTTAATTTGATACGGTTTGATTTTTGTTTTTTTTTTTTTGTTTGTGATTTTGTCGTGGGGTAATTTTGTCGGGGGCGGCGCCATCATTTAATATCACAAAATGGATAAATTGCAATATAAATTAAAATTGTTTCAGAAGTAATAAAAATTGTGCAATATATAGAACACAAGTTATATATATAAATATAATAATAAACGATGGTTTTGCTCTTGCTTAGGGACAACACGTCATGTACAGTGTGAGGGTGAAAAAGATTTTGAAGTTAAGAATATATATACACACATATATATGTATATAATAGTAGATACATATTATAATGCATATATGTATATATATATAGATAAATATACGCATCATAATAACTAAAAAGAAGTGCCAAATGTCTTATTGGTGCATGAACTAATGAGATCACAATGAGATCATCACACGGGACTCATTCAGAGAGTTTTTCTCGAGTGGTTGAAGTAACCATTTCAGGTGTCACTTTTTCAATTAAATCTTTAAATTATATTACAAGTTTTATTTTTAGTTGAAGTAAAATAAAGAGTACTAGTTAAAAGCATGCATAGCAACTTTAAAGTGTTTAGATACTTGGGTTAACATTTGGTTTTAGTTGTAGTTAAAAACAAAAATTTCCTAATCGTAATCATCTTCTGTTACTTCCTCATATAGCTTATCATGCTAAAAGCTTTAGAAATTTAAAATAATTTAGCACTTGAAATTAAATGTTTTATTTCGAAATTCTAGATTATTTTGGGTTCAATTCAAAATAAAGATTTCCAACGGGTATTCAAAAAGCACCCAAAAAATTTAGGAATTTGCTTCCCTGTTCTTAATTCCTTTCCGGAACATTGCCAAAATTTTCAAATGTAAGTGTTACTTTTTTTAATTTCAATCAATTTATAGTATGAATATTTAAAATTTAAGTATTTATGGAGTTACGTGGTTTATCACTATATAGTTTGGTTTAAAGCTAATGTAGATCAATGGATTTTACGATATCGAAATGGAAAACGTTTCTGCGTTAACAATAATCACTTTTTGTGGAGAAATTGTTTAAAAATGGACTAATATAAGAAATATAGCAAGCATTTCGATGAAATATTATAAAAAAAAGTATAGGCGAAAAGGAAAACTCCTTCGACACGATTACAAATGTTAACGCTTTGAAATGTTACGAATTGGCTTTGGTTTAAGTGATTATAACTGGCAAGCAAAATGTGCAGAGAGCTCTAAGAACTGATCTTGACTTTAGTAGTGCATCCCATATTAAATGTCATCATATAAATGACTGAATAACGTGTTTATCATGCAAACTGCTTTAGAGTAATCTTACACATGGTCCTCTGCAATCATTCTCAACATAAACATGCTTTCATGCTTCTCATGCTTTTTCTCATTCATTAATTCAAACATTCAGCCATATGATACACTCACATTGGTGGCCAACTGATCCTTGAGGAACTGCAAGTAGAAGTTCAGGTCCGATTTGGGCATCGTCTCATGTCCCCAGCAAGCGAACTTGGCCAATATACGTGATGACATGTTGACAATGAAACCATCTTGGCGGTTTAACAGATTCAAAAATGGACCCCAGATACATTGCTTCAATTTGCCGGCCGTCTCGTGGAAAAGATCGACACGAGAGCGATCCTCTTGAAGCAGATCGTCCAATAATACAAGAATATACTGAATGGTCGAGTCCTTTGACAGATGCGACACCAGGTTCAACAAAGTCTTTACCACCTGGCTCGAGTTCTCGGCTAAATAGGCGGCGCGTGATTTGTCTAGCGCACTGATGGCCTGATAATCTTCTTGACTAATCATCTGGGATTGCATGTACGAGGCCCAGTTGATTGTCCTATTGCGGATATCAGCTGCCTGTTGCTGCAGCACCGAGGTGGCAGCAATCATATCTGGAAAAAACCAATAAAAGAAAATTCAATTCATTTGCCCTGGGAGGTGTTACACCCCACCATCACCACCCCCACACATACACGCATATATATATACTTCGATTTTTCGCAGAGGTCAAGAAGCTGGGGGAAAAACTCACCAATGTTCTCCTCGGGCAAATACAGAGCGGTAGTCATTTTGATGGGCTGTTTTTACTAATCAGATGCAACGCCAAAAAGTTGTCGCCACTCGTCTTGGCACACAAATTAAAAATTTATCAAATTTTACTAGTGTTTTTCACACTACTGCGACACCAGCACCGAAAATTCAGCTGACTGGTCTTGTGACTTCTTTAAAGTGACCAGCTTTCCAAAACGGATTTACTTAGTAACTGCCTTTGCAAAAATACCAAAAAGTACTTATTTAATTAAGATGGACCTCAAAAAAGGTGGACATTTACGGCACCTTATACACATCTTTATATTTATAACTATACTAAAAATAATTTTCTCTTTTGGTTTGAATTGTCAAGCTTTGCTATACATACATATTGATCTATGTACCAATAGTTACATATTGTACCAGACGAAAAGTTTAGACTGTCACTAAAAATGGTTAATTTTTTGAAGAAAATTCTGATCTTATTATACAAATAAAATTACATTCTATCTACCAAACCATTATAGTAGCGTGTAATTCATTTTACGTTTTAATATTTCTAATTTAGTATATTTAATCAAGAGCTTTCATGCCCCACCAGTGTCATCTCTAACATTTCACTTTACAGCGTACTGTAAATTAAATTAAATGGAATTGAAAGTACAATGTAAGCGAAAGCGTTCGCTTAAACGAGATTTTAATGCGGCTCCTTTACCATTACTCGAATCCAAAGGATGTAAAACCCAATACCAAGGTTTCTTTACTGGATTCAGTGTGGAGGTAAAAGAAGCTGATCAAATCCAATCTATGTATGAAAACGGCTGCTTTGGCAAAGGTAGCAAATCCAGAGGAGGTCCGGAATCGGGAGAATTAGATGAATCCTTATGGCTGGGGTTAGAGGAAGCGTGTTTTCTGGCATTCATCTTGGAGGTACTTCAAATTAAGGACAACTGCGGCCAGGATATAACGTGGAATGATTTCCTGAAACTATCCCTGGAACTGAACGAGAGATTTCTGGAACACTTTGCGGCCTATGTTTACCTTAAGTCAAAAAATTGGGTGGTAAAAAGTGGCATCAAATTTGGAGGGGATTTCCGTAAGCATATTAAGGTGGATATATACAACTAATCATTAATATTCATGTTTTTTGTTAGTTATTTACAAGGAAAATCCGCGAAATTTCCATGCCACTTTTTTAGTCTTGATACAAAGACCCAACGACAAGGATTACTATTTACCAAAAAACCTGAAAGGAGTGCAACGTGTGGCTGAGACTTCTGATAAAGATGTGCTACTACTTTCTCTCACAGCGACCACAGTATGCCAACCCATACGAACACCGAAAGAGGCTATTCAATCTATGTGCGTCCAGGAGACCGTGATTCGTCGTTTCAAAGGAAAAAATAACAATTTATTATATTATATCTAGATCTTTTCTACACGATGCTTCTTGGGTATGCCTGTGCTGCGATAATCCGAACGCTCTTGCAGATAGATCTTTTTGCACTCCTCCTTAAAGGCTTCATTTTGGTACCAGTTTGAGAGACAATCCTTTAGAGCTGAATTCTGTTTGCGACAGGTGGCCACCATAAAAATGCTACTGTTTTTGCAGCATTCATTAAAATCGGCAACTTCCTTGCTGCAGAATTCCGCTTTGGCCCGATCTCGCATTATCTTTGGTATGAGCACTTCACGCTCGACTTTTCGCAATGTTGTGTCATTTGGATCGCCTGCCAAAACGAAATACTTATTACCATTTCATGTTGAATACCACTAAAGAGACTCACCTAGTCCGTGGGGATTGCGGGGATCAATTGATTGTGGTTGCTCTGTGTAACTCATTTTATCTGTCGGTAGGAAAAATTAAATGTTTTTATTCTGTTAAGCAATTTAAGTGTGACCGTATACCGGGCACATAGAAATGCTCAAAACCATCAGACGGTATAATAATTCAGAGAACTTTCTTAAATAAAATATGTATATGAATACTAAAAATTCTCGTACCAAACAAGTTCCATGTTTTTATTTACTTTTACAAAACTTTATGTTTACATTTTAGAAATGCCTATAAATTAAAATCC
This sequence comes from Drosophila austrosaltans, assembly GCA_035045865.1. Classification (NCBI taxonomy): domain Eukaryota; kingdom Metazoa; phylum Arthropoda; class Insecta; order Diptera; family Drosophilidae; genus Drosophila; species Drosophila austrosaltans. The sequence continues at coordinate 9,809,411 of JAWNOQ010000200.1, forward strand.
AGCAGATTTATAATCGGACAAACTCTTGGCACTGATGGGCTCCAATTGTCTGACACCATCCTTGTCCACAACAGCTACCGAGAAGTTTTTCAGATTGACAACTAGACGCTTTTGAATCTCTAGGACACACTTCTTGAACACATCATATGCTTCTTCCTGAGTAATATTGGGGTGCCAATAGCGATCGTAGATGCTCGAACAGAAAATGGAACCATAACCATGACCGGCATAATTTACAGATTTCGCGGAGGCTAAATAATCAATGAATGTGAGTTCGGGGCCCTCTTGGGGATCATATCTAAAATATGAAAGGAAGTCCGTTAGATCAGTGATTGATACAGACGAAAATGTCCTTACCCGCCAACGAACATAAAGACCTGATACGGCGTACGACTGCGCAAATATTCGGCCAGATTTTTACGCGTGAAATGTGCAGCTGCACGGGGACTCAAATCGTAGCCATTTCGCATTTTATATAGGGAAATATTTTTTGAAATAAACTCGGTGAATTGTTCCGTATCCCCCGACTCGCCAGTTGTGGATATTAGTAGATTATCCGACACCTTGTGGATTTTATTCTCATCTGAAATGATTCAATAATTTGTTATATGTCCAAGCCAAAGATGCCGCAAGGACTACTTTTGAACACTTTGTCTTACCCTCTTTCATTACAATAATTGAACGGGCATGAGTCGTGTCAGCCGCTAACATGACAAAATCTGGTCCCTTGATACCCAAAAGAGTTTCCATTGTTCAGCAGCTTGCTTTATTTTACTAAAATCAAAATGTTTCTTTTGCCGAAATGCAAAATGATGACAAGCAATAAGTTTAGAGTGACCGGACTGTGACAATGGAAAAATCCTACTTGGCTAAGAAACCCTGCCAACTTGCTATAATGAAGTATTTTGCCGAATTATCTTTGCTAAAGATTCCATCACTATAATATTAGCAAGTTGTTAGTTTTGTTTCTTACCATCAGCTGTATTCTCGAAGATTTCACAATTATTATAAATAATAATATTTAATAATATTTTATATCCGCACGTTATGGAAGTCCCGCCACCTGAACATTGTCCCGGTGTGGAGAGCGAACAGGCTGGAAGAGTAAGTGCCTGCGCCGGTTGCCCTAATCAAAGTATTTGCAGTGATCCGAATAAAAAGCTTGAAGATCCCGGCAAGGCTTTAGTGGCCGCTGCTCTCAGAGACGTAAAACACAAACTGCTTATACTTTCTGGCAAGGGAGGTGTTGGCAAAAGCACCGTGACCTCACTCTTGACTCGTTATCTGGCTCGGAGTTGTCCTGATAATAATTTTGGGGTTTTGGACATTGACATCTGTGGTCCATCGCAGCCCCGACTTCTGGGAGCAATTGGAGAAAATGTACATCAGTCGGGCTCTGGCTGGTCACCGGTTGGAATCGACGACAATGTATGCTTGATGTCAATTGGATTTCTTTTGGGCTCTGTGGACGATGCCATTATTTGGCGTGGCCCCAAAAAGAATGGAATGATTCGCCAATTTCTAAGCGAAGTGGATTGGGGTAATCTAGATCTGTTGCTTTTGGACACACCACCAGGCACTTCTGATGAGCACTTGTCGGTGGTATCCTATCTAAAGAATGATCAACAGCCCGACTCGGTTCGTGCCATAATTGTGACCACTCCGCAGGAAGTAGCTCTTCTTGATGTGCGCAAGGAAATTAACTTTTGCAAGAAACAGGGCATACCCATAGTGGGTGTGGTGGAGAATATGAGCAGTTTCCGTTGCGGGCACTGCGGCAACAGCTCTGAAATTTTTCCTGCCAAGACTGGCGGCGCGGCAGCCATGTGTACGGAAATGAATGTGCCACTTTTGGGTTCGCTGCCTCTAGATCCGCTGATAGCTAAAGCGTGCGATTCTGGAGAAGATATAACCGCAATGCAAAATCCAACGACGCAAGCCCTGGCTGGAATATGCACAAAGATTATGAGTAGCTTCAATTAGCTTAAGATTACTTTAAAATGGGAAAATAAATGCATAAAATGCATTGGGTCGAAGTGGTCTTTTGCGATTTCTCTTTATTTACGAAATCCCCCACCCCCCAAATTTCATTTCTTGCCGCGAGTTGTCAGGTCTGCCACCATATTACAACCGATAAAAAATCGTATCGATAGTTCAGCACTGCCTCTGCCGGCATTCGACTCGTAAAATTCTTAAAATTCCACGTAATTATAAACTGCCCAAAACTGTCGAAGAAACTTTACAGTTAGGACCAAAAGTGAAATATGATTCAATTGCAAACATTTCTATTAGTATTATTAGCGTTAATAGTAAGTGAGTGTTTAAGTGGAGATGTCCCACGTCCGCTCGGGGTTTCCCTGGCCAAGGCTTCTTTGTATCAACCCGGTGAGGGTAACTCCTGGACATGCTTAGATGGCAGCAGGACTATAAAATTTACTCACATAAATGATGATTATTGTGATTGCGCCGATGGTTCGGATGAACCGGGCACGTCAGCATGTTCAAACGGCCAATTCCATTGCATCAATAAAGGCCATCAGCCGGTGGATATACCAAGCTCGCGCGTTCAGGACGGTATCTGTGATTGTTGCGATGGCAGCGATGAATCACAAGTGCGCGGCTGTCCCAACACTTGTTCTGTACTCGGAGCAGCAGCGGCTGCCCAGCGTCGACAAGAGGCCGAACTCCATAAACTAGGCACTGAAAAGCGACAGGAAATGATCACCAAGGGCAAAAAAATGAAATTTGAGCGTGAGGGTCGACGTGCCGAGTTGGAAAAGAGAGTCAAGGAGCAAGAGCAATTAAGATCAGAGAAGGAACAGCTCAAACAAAACGCCGTTGCTTTGGAAACCGAAGCTATTGATGCTTTCAAAGAGCAACAGCGGGAATTGGACGCCGAGACAGCGCAGGCCGAAGAAGAACCGCAACAGATGAGACAAGAAGCCTCACTGAGTTTTGCTCGCTACGATGCCAACAAAGATGGCTTCGTGGAGGTCACTGAACTTATGGTTGACATGAATCTCGATAGTGATCGCAATGGTGTGGTCACTGTGGAGGAAGCCAAGTACTTCCTAGATGAGCGAGATCGTGTCGATTTAGATGCATTTGTTACCCTAACTTGGCCACGCATTAAGCCAATGAAAATGTTGGCCGAGGGACTCTTCCAGCCACCACAACTGCCAGACGAAGCAGAGGCCACTACAGAAGAGGCGACAAAAGCACCAACGGAAGAGCAGAGGCAACCACAGCCGAGCGAGGGTAAACAAATCAACGATTCTTTTATATTCTCTTATAACTTACAACTATTAAATTTTGACAAAATAATAATAAATCTTTTCGATACTGAAATTTCGCAGAACATGCCGACCTCGAGTCTGCCCATGACAGCGATGAAGCCGATGACGAAGGTGATGAGGATCAATATGATGACGAGGAGCCTGATGTGGGTGTGGGTGAGGCTCAGGCCGATGTGGATAATTCGACACCGCCTGTGTATGATCCCGAAACTCAGCGTCTCATTGAGCAGGCAAACGAAGCGCGAAATGCATTAGAGGATGTGGAACGTACCATTAGGGAAATCAAGCAAGAGATTAAAGAAATCGATGAGCAAACCGGTAAGGATTATGGTTTGCATGAGGAATGGGCCGTGCTCGATGGGGAATGCCACGCTTTTGAGGATCGTGAATATGTCTATACCCTGTGCCCGTTCGATCGAGCTTCGCAAAAGCCACGTAACGGCGGTGCAGAGACCACATTGGGTCGTTGGGATCAATGGATTGGCGAGGGCAACAACAAATATTCCGCTCAAAGATATGCAAATGGTGCCGGTTGCTGGAATGGTCCGCAACGGTCAGCCATCGTTCGTATCAGCTGTGCCCTTGAACCACGAGTAACATCGGTCAGTGAGCCGAATCGCTGTGAATATCATTTTGATTTCGAGACTCCGGCGGCCTGTGACAACGAAGCATTCCAGCAGGCTCAGGAGGAGAATTTGCACGATGAACTTTGAAATGGAGATTATTTATTTGGCGCGCGACGATATTGTGGGGATTGAGAAGATGGTAATTTTTTCTTAGTTTTAAAAGCGAATTGTTTAAACATTTTTTAATTTGATATAAAAATCGAGATCATTCCCCCAGAGATGTGAGAAGGAGCAGCAGATTTGTAGTAAAATTAACTGTGTATGTGTAATTGCATTTAAGCAACAACTAAAATCAAGAAAAAACAGTTTCAATTTAAATAAAGTGTATTTAGTATTTTTTAAAAATATAAAAATTTATGAATTTACATTCTATGTAACACAACTATGCCTCAGTAACGGCTGTCTTAATATCCTCCAGATATTCATCCATTTGCGGCTCCAATGCCAAGATGTGGCCAGTGTTACAGTTCTCTGCCCCCACAAAAGTTACAATTAATGGCAATTTAATCATTTGAACCACCTGGTATTTGGAATACATTGAGATAATTGTTTTGTTCCTGCCCAGACCCAGCTTGCTGGCCTGATCACAGGCAGTGGTGAATGTTGGAATAATCGATGGCATTAGGGCGAAATCAACATTCTCCTGGCTGGCCTGTAGAATGGGCACACCATCTCGATCCGTTATCTGAATGACTTGTAGGCCACTGACCCTTAAGGAATTAGAAGCAAGAACAAATCACAAAGAGTGGGGTTGGAGTATAGGATAGAGATAATCGGGTAACGGTAACCTACTTTTGTACCAAGTCATTAAAGTACTTGTGTATGTTGTCCGACATGTAAAAATCCCTTTTTCTTTAATACTCTCTAAACAAAACAAATCTGAGACAGCTGATCAAGTGATGGCCACTTCTTTGATAACGGTAGAAAACTGAACAATGAATCGAATATGTGGCAAAATGGAATATCGAATATCGCTGTCAACCGATAACATTTGTTTTGTTTTTGCTTCGTGGTAATTTTTTAGTTTAATAAGTTTAAGGGAAAAGTATTAATCTTTGTTTAACCCAAACACTATACCTATTTGTTTCATTAAGCTGGATCTCGATATATCTAGCACAATGGTCACAAATGATTCAACAACTGCTTCAAAACCAAAATCATCATCGGATGATGACGACTTCACTTTGGCCATGTCCATGTCAGAGGGTCTCACCATTGGCCAGCAAATACAGGAGCTATCAAAGCGTTTGCAAAACACCACTGAAGAACTGCATCAGCAGGTGCGTGATAAACATGGTGCCTTACTCCAACAGGCCACGCATGCCGGTCGCTTCGATGCTGCCCTCAACACACTGGCCGAGGATGTTCAGCGGGTTCGTGCAACGGGTCATCGGCTGAAGCATCAAGTGGATACGCAGTATCAACTGGTGGAAAATCAAACCCAAGTTCTAGGACGTCTGCATGATGTGAGCCATTTGCTTCGCTCGGCTGGCACCCTGCTTACCCTCACGGCCAAATTAAAGAACACCAAAGATGTCCTGCGACAAGCTGAGCTTCATTTTGAGCTGGGACAACTGATTGAAGACAAAGAACTGAAGGATATTGAGTTTATACAGCAGGAGCGGGCCTATGTAATAAGCTCGGCCCAAAAAATACGAAATCTGACGCAAATGCAATTGGTTACTGGACTGCAGGAAAGGAATCAGAATCAAGTTGTTAATGCCCTAAAGGTTAGTAAAAAGATGGAATAAAACGGTATTAAAAGCTCATGAAATTACCGTTAAGATATAAACCGTTATGCATTTTCTTTTATTTTCTTTTCAGATCTTTATAAATTTCAATACTTTGGAAAAATCACTTGATAACTTGCTAACTACTTTTATAACGGAAATGGAGCAATCGCTGAAGGAATGCTTTGCCGGCAATGACATTTCGGTGCTTAATAAATCCCCCACACATGGCGGAATGGCCGCAGCTAAAACTACGTCTAGCCGTGGTCCTGGCAAGGCGCCTCAGCTGACTACAACACAAAATTTTCGTGCCAAGTTTTGGAAATCTCTTCATTGGCTTCTCTACGATGAGCTCTACGAAAGTTGCACACAAATAAATTTGTTAAAGACGTCCTTGGAGCAGATTAACCAATTCGGCTATACATCCGCATCGTCGGATCAATGTATTCCCCAACGTTTTTGGCATAGAGTGCAGCAGGTGTTGAGAAAAGCGTTTGACGAATGCCCCCAGCATGTCCAGCAGACACTGCAAGAGGGACTATCAAAGCTCCTGACATCGGCCCGGGGATTGGAACAGCGTTTGAACTTTGAATTTCAATTTGATAATGAACTCTTTGCCCCTCTGGAGGTTGGGTATGTAAGTAAATGTGCTGGGAATCTCAAGGCTTGTCTAGCTGGTGTAGATCTACCAGGGAATGAGACGGTGGATAATTTCATACGAGTTGCCTCGACAGAACTAAGTGCTGCCCTGATTGACACACGTTTGACCAATACCATAGCCAATGTTTTTATTGCCTGCGGCAAGGAGCTGTGCACCAAATTGGAGGCACAAATCAAATTGGGTGCCGATTCCAAGCAAGTTGTTGATCTACCCAATCTTCAGCAACAACAAAATACCCAATTGGCAAATGTTTTGTACTATTACAAGGACTCCGTGCGTCGCATGCTGCGCGATCTACAAGTGCAATTTGAAAAGACTCCCGGCGAGGGTAAAGATATTATAGCGCGTTCTCTAGAGCAGGCTGATTTGTTGATCGGCACAATATTGCAACAGATAATGGAATCGATAATAACGACAATTAACGTTATTTTATTAAGTATGCATAGGGAACCGGGGCTTAATAATGAAAGATTGCCCACAACGGGATCCTCAATGTATATGAAAGAATTGCAGGTACGTTTCCAATCAAATTTAGGACACTTGTCTTGATTGAGTAAACTTAAAATAAATTTCTATTCCAGGAGTTTATTAATCGCTCTTGGGTACATCACATTGATCTTTTCGATGACAAAGAGATGACTACCAAATGCGGTCACGAGTTGGCCAAACGGTGTATTGAGCTCTTTTTACATAATGTGTGTATCCTTCGACCACTTAGTGGTGCAGGTAGACAACGCCTTAAACTGGATTGCCAGAACATGGAATTGGCCTTGAAACCCCTATGTCCGAATCTGGCTGAACTTGGCAAGCCGTCACGGTTATTGCGAGCCATGTCCTTGCTAATTGTCCAATCTCCTGAGGAGCTAATCAAGCAAACTGTTGGCGAAGATTCCCTAGTGCCCAGTTACATTGTGCTACTTCTACTCTTTGGTCATGCTGGAGCGGATCTACAGTCACCACATACCACGGCAAATTGGTCAAATGAACGTCTTGTAGAGTGGTTAGATGGGCATACAGCGGAACGCGAGAAGTTGGAATTAATATCGGGGGCACTGCAGAGATATAGAGATAATGCCAGGCGCAAGAATATTCAACAATATGATGAGGTCTATCCCATGATGGTGGAATACTTTGAACAGGCCCTAAAGGCAACTGTATAAATGTGTATTTATATAACATTATTATTTAAAATACTAAATTTAATCCCTAAGAATTATATATACATATTAAACTCCGATATCCCAAAAATGAAGCTTCGTCAAGGATCGGTTAATTTAAATGAAATGCGAATCTGGAGCGACAACCTTACCAGGAGCCTTTACACCTCGCAGCTACATTCAGTTCGAACACATTACCCAGGAGGTTACAGCAATGGCTATGGCTATGAATATAAAATTCAGTTGCCTTCCAGCCAAGCTAGAAGCGCTTCCCTTTAAGCTGCCCGGTGTGGGAAAAAGCTCATCCCAGACAGCATAACGTTCAGTGTAGGCTGGTAATCCTAGTTTAATCTCAACGTCATTATATAGTAGATTCATTTCTGTAGAATTGCATGGTGGCCAGGTCTCTAAGGTGTCTGGTGATCTGCGATAAATTTTATAAATTTAATTTTAAATTGGTAATCAGCCTTCAAGTTACTTCTCACTGACCCAGTTTTAGCGAAATTAGTGAACCATTCTGTTATGCGCTCCATCATAAACACATCTGAATCGTTTGCAGTCATCACTACACCAAAGCAGGGAATAACATATTGCAAATCATCGGCATGGGCCACACCTTTGTAGACATTCTCCTCCGTGATAGGAGCCGATGCACTAAGCTGGCCCACATAATCAACGCGAGTGTAAAAGACATCAGTGTAGTTTCTAGCCAATTCCACAAGACGATAGATACCGTGTCCCAAAATGCCATCGGAGAAGATTTTTCCCAGTTCTTCAATATTTTCATCATTGATCTGAGTCACATTTGCTCCTAGGTAAAAGTTCTTCAACCTTTGGCTCTTATTAAAGTCATAGTCAAAGAGAAACATTTCTGGGGCATATTCATCAAAATTGATATTGAAATCATCAAGAAGATACTCATTATCCAGATGTTCTGAGAGTCAATTGATAGAAAATTTTTTAATAATAAGATATATGATTTTATATTTCTTTTAGTACTCACGATTTACTGAATAATCCAATTCATTTGAGGAATAGGAAACCAAAAGGGGAACCCGATTAAATTGTCCCTTTTCTATGAGATCTGTTGGATGTTCCGGCATGAAGTAGTCATCGATTTCATAATTCCACTTCATATTGGTCAGCTTATATGGCTCCCATCTTGCGCAGGCATCAATGATAGCCTCCCAGGTAACATTACGCAAACATTCAACAACGCCAATGGGATCATACATGGGACAAGAGACTTCTCTGGCCAATTTCCTAGTCCAAAAAGCATTATCAATGCTATAATGATTTGTGGCGGAACCACTCATCAATATGGCTCGGTGGAATAAATTTTTCGATAGAGGCGAAGCCAAATGTAGACTCACGGCCATTGAGCCGGCACTCATTCCCATTATGGTAACATTATTTGGATCACCACCAAAGTTCTCTATATGCTCATTGATCCATTTTAGTACCAATAATTGATCTAAATATCCAAAATTTCCTTTAACATCGCCACCAGATGGCCTTAGGAAACCCAAAGCACCCAAGCGATAATTAAAAGCCACATAGACCACGTCGTGATCCAACAAGTACTGAGGTCCTGCTCCAAATATACTACTGCCGGTGCCATAAACATTAGCCCCGCCATGTATATAGACAATCACTGGCAACTTAAGATCAAAACTCTTGGTGAAAATATTCAATGTAAGGCAATCTTCGCCCATTAAAACTCCAGTCAGGGGCTGAGGACAAATCACCGAATCTGATGTAGCATTTAAGACTTCATCTCCCCAACTCTCAATAGGTTGAGGGGCAACAAATCTCAATTTTCCAAGTGGTGGCTGGGCATACGGAATACCTCGAAAAGCATATATGCTTTTGCCCTGAAAACTTTGCATGATCGTGCCCTCAATACGTCCAAGCGAAGTGTTGACCATTGGTGCGTCATTACGAATATCGAAACCAGAGCAAAAGAAATTCAATGACAAGTCATGACCAAGCAGGATAAGGATCCCAAAAACACTCGAGACACGCATTTTCATCTTTCCCTCAAATTGTGAGAGTTCCTTAACACAGCTTGCTTTTAACAATTATTATACTTATTTCTTGTTCCTAGTAGCAGCAAGTTATATTCGTAACTGGAGCACTCACGCGATTCGTTTTTAACATATAACGAGGTACATAACTTATTATTTATTGATAACTTTATCACCAGAAGTGGTTTGATTAGCTATTTTTAAAGATTAAGCCAATTTGGGGGGTAATTGATAAAGATAAATTTACAAAAACATTTGTATAAAGGAACCGGCAGTTCAATACTTGCTTATAATTTTATAACCAATTAACTAAACTAGTGATATGTTGTCAATTCTCAAATTTTTTCAGAGTAAGACTTTACATATTATTGAGTTGTACTTACAGTGGTGAGTTAATTCATTTAGTATTTATTTGGGTTAAAGTTATTAAATCATTGCAACGAAGGATATCACATGGGCCAAAATATTGTTTATTGAATTATAATAACAAAAAAAGTTACATCACCCGTATTGAATCCAGCTTATACTAACGGCCGATATCCTTAATTTGAACTGTTAATTGTTAATCGAATAAGCCGATAGTTTAAAGTTTTTCTATCGAAGATTGTCTCATAACTAGCGTTGAAAGGTTTTCTTTAGGTAAACAAAACGTATGTTCGCCGGTATTAAATTAAACTATTAAGGATATTTCTAAATGGCTACATTTAAGCCAAAATTTATTAAGCCCGACACGGATGATGCCATATCGGACAGCGTTGGAGGTGACCAGCAAGCCTCATCCTTTGTTTTCAATGCCAATCATAATTTGGGTATCGTGGAGCAGGTATGTTTCTACATACATACATATGTACTTGTATAAAGAGGGAGCCGATTTGTTTGATTATATTTTACTAATGCTATACGCTTCTTTGTTCAGCGGGAAAAGCTACCTATCCGTCAATATCGAGATCAAATTCTTTACTGCCTGGAACAGTATCGGGTGGTCATATTGGTTGGTGAAACGGGCAGGTCAGTACAAAACTGAATTCTTTTATTCTTATATACTTATTTGTAATTTTTGCAGTGGGAAAAGCACCCAAGTACCCCAGTATCTATACGAATGGGGCTGGCACACGAAGGGTTTAATAGGCATCACGGAGCCGAGACGCGTTTCAACGGTAAGATATTTGGTTTGCTAAAACTATTAACAAATCCGTTAATAATTTACTTACTTAGGTCACTTTGGCCAATCGTGTGGCTCAGGAACGTGGTGAACTTGTAGGTGATACCGTGGGATATGTTGTGCGTTTCTTGGAACGCATCTCCACTGACACTAGGATCAAATTCATGACAGAGGGCATACTTCTTCGTGAGCTTCTCGCAGATCCTCTTCTTACCCAATATGGTGTAATTATTGTTGACGAGGCGCATGAGCGAAATATGCTTACTGATATGGTCTTGGGTTTGCTCAAGAAGATCCTAAAAAAGCGAAGTGATTTAAAATTGATTATAAGTTCAGCGACCATCGATGCTAGTTTCTTTAGTGAATTTTTTAGTTGGCCAGGAGCAGGCAAAGATATCAGCGTCAAGTTAACCATTGAGGGACGCATGCATCCAGTCACGAATTTTTATCTTAACGAGCCATGTGCGGATTATGTCAAGGAAACTGTAGAAACTGTGTGGAAACTACACCAACGTGAGCCACCTGGAGATATTCTAGCGTTTCTGACTGGCCAAGAGGAGGTTTTGGAGGCCTTGGACTTGCTAAGAGAATACATTGCAAGCTCTGATCAAGAAAATCTCAAGGTCTTACCCATGTATGGCAGCATGAGTAGCACAGATCAGTTAGCCGTTTTCTTTACTCCTCCCAAAGGAGTGCGAAAAGTCGTCTTGGCCACGAATATAGCTGAGACTTCCATAACTATTCCCGGTATTGTTTATGTGATAGATTGTGGCTATGTCAAAGTCAAATGGTATAATCCAACAACCTCTAGTGATAGTTTAGTTGTAGTTCCCGTTAGCAAAGCATCGGCTATACAACGAGCCGGACGTGCTGGCCGAATGCGACCCGGAAAGGTATATAGATTGTATACAAAAGAGGACTATGAGGGCTTGGCTCCCCGACAGCCGCCTGAGATGCGCCGCAGTGAAATGAGCGGAGTTGTACTACAGTTAAAAGCTCTCGGTATTGGGAATATCTTACGATTCGACTTCCCTTCGCCGCCACCGGCGAAAAACCTTCTGTCGTCCCTAGAAACGCTGTACGCCCTTGATTCAATTGATGAACAGGGTCAGTTAACCAAACCTGTGGGTTATCTGATGGCAGAACTCCCATTCACAGCCATGATATCCAAAATGCTTTACATATCTGGCCAAATGGGTTGCTCTGAAGAGATAATCACCATTATAGCTATGCTTCAAGTGCAGACAATTTTCTCACGTCCCCCCTCAGCGGCTGCGCAACAGAGTGGACGCATTGCGCATCGACATTTCGAGGTGGCCGAAGGAGATCTCATCACAATGCTCAATGTCTATACGGCATTTGTGGAGGATGGTATGACCAAAGAATTTTGCGGCCAATATTATTTGATTTATCGCAATTTGAAGCGAGCCTGCGAGTTGAGGGAGCAACTGATTAAGTTAGCCCAGAAAAAGTACGGAATACCAATATTCTCCTGCAAGGGTGATGTGGAAATGGTATGCAAATGCATAACAGCTGGATTTTTCACCCAAGTTGCCTATCTGCATCACTCGGGAGTCTACAGGCAGATCAGTAGTGGCACCGAATTGGCCATACATCCGAATTCCACATTGTACACCTTACCCCAGGCTCAATACGTGGTCTACGGTGAGCTGTTGCAGACCACCAAATTGTTCATGAACCTATTGACTGTGATCAATAAGGAATGGCTAACGGAGGTGGCTCCACATTACTATCAACAGACCACAGTGAGGGATTAGCATTCAACGGATCATTTAATTAGTTCTTAGCTTATCATCATGGTTAAACAATTCCTAACTTAAATAACTTATAAACAAATTTTTAAAGATAATTTTGTCGGTGTTTAACCAGCAGCCACACGGCCGCGTCCCTGGAACAACATCATGGACTCTGGACCACGTATGACACGTGACATCATCTCCCAGCACATCTTGGCTGGCAGTAAACTGCAATGAAGAACAAAAATCACAGATCAATTGAGTTTGAAAAGCTTTTGGGATAATTTCACTTACCATTTCAAAGGCGTCAGCATGCGTATGGAATTGGGAAGAACACACCAAACCTCATTGCAACGCACCGCCTGCTCAATTCGATCGGCCACATATTGTGGCTCTAGCATTGGAACCATACGTGGACGTACTCCGGAAAACATGCCCGTATTGATGTAATATGGACAAATCAAGCTCATTTGAATCTGATCATATCCATGTGCCTTCAGATCAGTCAATAGACTCTCATGGAAACCAATGCAAGCATACTTTGTAGCAGCATAATCACTGCAACCATATGTACCCAGCATTCCCGTAACAGAGCCCACAGTCACAATGTGTCCTCGATTCATTCGCATCATGTGTGGCAGGAAAGCCTTCACTGTCCAGTAGTGTGAGATGATGTTGATGTTGTAGGTGTTCTGTATAACCCGATCGTGCAACTCCCAGAAGGGTTTGCAGCACACAATGCCTGCATTGTTTATCAATATATCCACATGACCCACATCCTCGATCACCTGAGCGGCTTTTTGATAGATCTGCTCACGATCGGAAATGTCCACCACATAACCTTTACAGTTATTGTAACCGTGTTTAGCCAACAAATCCGCCGTCGTCTTAATAGCTGCAAATGGAATATTTTCAACGCTTGGTTAATGAAATTGTAAATGTAACAACTTTCACCTCATGCTAATCGGGGTTAAGGAACCCCTTCGAACTGATAATTAAAAGGTGCTCGTATACGTAATTAGCACTACTATGTTAATTACCTTCTTGATTGATATCCCAGATGACAATGCGTGCCTCAAGTCGAGCAAAGTTGAGAGCTATCAATCGACCAACTCCGCCTCCGCCACCAGTTATAAGCACCACCTGACCCGAGACATTCTGCAAAGAGAAATTCAATTGTAGTCTGTTAATTAGATTATAAATATTGTAAATAGTAGTTGAAATAGTTATATTTCGGACACATCGTAAAATGAGATAATTTTATGTAGACATCCATTTTGTAATACCTTTCGTAGTCTTAAATTATTTACATTAAATTAACATTTTTAAATATACGGGACATTTAATGGCCTAAACTGGTTTCAAATGTCTGTTGGCATACTATAGCATGTATTTCTCAGTTACATGATATAGGTTATCACATTTTGTAACCATCGACGGAAGTTGTACAAAGAATAAATAATCAAGATGAGTTGAGAAATCGCAGGTTGGAGAGTATTTTAAGAGCGGCTTGAGATCTGTATATATTGACGTATGTACATACATATGTATATCGGTTAAAATTCTGAGATGCTGCTGCGATTTGAATAACGTGTTCAAGGAAAATTATTGTATCTTTAATTTCTTTTTCGTATTCTTCGATGTTCTTATTCTATTGTGTGTATACAGTGGACCCTCGGTTTACGAACGAAACGGACAACGAACATTTCGCATTACTAGCATATTTTATTGGGAAAAAAAAGTTTCAGTTAACGAACAAAGTTTCGACCAAGTACCAACAAAATAGGTGGAATCATTAATTGTATATAACATTTTCCAGTTCTTTAAATTATATTACATTATTTTTAATGGAAAAAGCTGTTTGCTTAACGAACGTTTTGCATAACGAACAAGATGCTGAAATCAATTGTGTTCGTTAACCGAGGGTCCACTGTATATTAATTATATTATATAGTATTTAATTGCATATCTAAAAAAAGGATCGGTCAGAAAACATAGTTCCAGGAACGCTTTGTACACTTCTTCTTAGCGTTTACAGTTTTTGGTTTGCCTAAGTCTTAATCAAAAAGTATTTTATTGTTCGTTTACTTTCGCTTTCTAAATGCATACATACTTACATACACATTACATACATTCGCGCATGATCACATGTGAATGTATGTACATAACACACACATTTGTATGTGTATATGACAAGGTCCGATTCAAATGTAAGCAATTTTACCTACAAACATACATTCGTTTGTATGTATGCAGGTATAAATGATATTAATGTATACATACATACATACATATGTGTATTTTTATGTAAATTTTCTCTCCAAAAATGAAAACGAAATCGCAACATAATGATGTTGGACAACCTTTGAAATTTTGTATGAGGCAAACTTTTGCCATTTTTGTAGACCCAACAACACAATACGCAAAAGTTCAATCAAGTTCACAACGAGGAGAGCACCTACAATGTTAAACATAGAGCATATTCGTTTCACGAATCAGTTAAAAGGAACTGCAGAGGAGGGTATTATTTACGTTTTTCTTGTAATGTCTGTACTTAAAATTGTTCAAAAGTATACATTGTTTTCCCTGCGAAGCGTGAAAAATCAACAATGACAAATTGAAAAAGAGGAAAACATGTCGGAAAAGTTGTAGTCACAGTTGAGGGAAATTACTTCTTGGACCAATGCCCATTATACCTACAATTTAAGGAATTATTCAAGTTAAACATTTGATTTGTTCATTTACGACAAATTTCAATGTCATCCAATGGGTTCGACTAATTGAAATTCACATAACTTAAACGATCCAAATATTCATCAATATTTGAACAGACTGAAGTTTGTTTGGCGGTAGCCTAAGTACTACCCATATCATATTATAAGTGACGTTTACGGATACCAAACACTGAAGGTGGGCAAACAAAAAGAAGCATTCATTCATAAACAGATGACCACCACTACAACATCCATGCCAATCATGCCACAGGCGTGTGAACAAATTACAGAGAGTGATAGCAATCGAGGCGTATCAACAAGACAAAGCTATAGTTTTGTTAAAAAAACACACACTTTTTTAAAAACCATGAACATTTACAACTGTAACATGGGAAACGCTGGTAATATGAAATCAAGAAAGCGAAAACAGCGACCTTTCTATTTCTCTTTCAAATATAATTAAAAACTAACGAAATAGTTGGATAATATATTTCAATTAGCAATTTCTGTTTAATAGAAGAAATTGGAGGTGAGAAGATGTGATGATCGTATTGCAAAACATTTACAAGAAGTGCAAATTAAAGATTTCACTCAAACGAACTAAATAAACATTTAACTAAAAAAATATTCACACAAAGCTAGTATCATTATTAATTTAAAATTGTATTTCAGTTTTTATTTTAAGCAAAACTAAATTCTGTTTCTATTCTCAGTCTAAAAACGTACCATAAAATATAATAATACATATGTTAAAACTCTGAGGTGTACACATAGTATCTTTGAGATACACACACTTCCGTTTGATTTATTAGAGCGTTTGTAATAACAGCACAAATTTATTCTTTTTCGAAATTGTATAATAAAAACTGGTAAGATATTTGTAACGCTCTCAACAAAGTGATTTTTGACTCATAAAGACTGTACTATATTTCTTGTAGAATTGGTTACACTTTTTAAGTTATCCAGAATAACATTATAAAACGATTTTATGTTGTTTCTTTTTTGTAAAAAATCAAACTTTTAAAAATTTCCAACAAATTCAATACATTTTTATACAATAGAGTTTTTTTTTTGTTTTTATTGGTCTTGCTGATTTGTATTTTTATTTTTTTTATTACGACAATGAAAACGAAAGACAAACTCAAACTCGTGTGGCTCATTAAAGTTTGTGAAATTATTGCCAAAAACCGACAAGCGAAAAAGAGGCCTTCTGGCAGTAGCCCACATAGAGAGAGGAGCACTTGTGATCTTAGCTTGTAGTCATTTGTGAGTATATTTTTTTTCCTTGATTGCGCAATAAAAACAAATGCCAGGGTTTCTTTCAATGATCTATGTACACACATATGTACGTAGGTGACAAGGTGGGTAAAAAGCAGTACAACTAAGATCGTTGGTTCACGATCAATGTACTAGTTAGCCCTAATTACTAATTGACTTTTATTATTTCCATGTTTGAGTGAGTTTTCATTTGTTTTCATAATTTTAGTTTTTACCTTCAACTTTCTAAATCGCTGTGGTAATACTGTAT
This sequence comes from Drosophila austrosaltans, assembly GCA_035045865.1. Lineage (NCBI taxonomy): Eukaryota > Metazoa > Arthropoda > Insecta > Diptera > Drosophilidae > Drosophila > Drosophila austrosaltans. The sequence continues at coordinate 9,826,069 of JAWNOQ010000200.1, forward strand.
AGTATAACGATTCCAATATGTAAAAGAGCGATTTAATTGTGAATATTATTAAATCCAATAAAAATTGACTGCAAGCACGCAAAGGCTGATCCATATGGAGTAGTCCTGGAGAGGGGGTCATAATTAGAGATGAAAGATCGTTCACTTAGTGTACAGTCGAGCACGTGTGCTAGTCGAGTCGGTTTCAATTTGTATGCTTAGCGCATGCGCAGAATGGAATTGTTGTTTAAGACACTTGGCACAAATTTTATATCTTTTATGGAAATCTTTTTGTGATTTGAATATCAAAATAATTGTACACTGTATCTGACGACAATCAAAACGTTTCTTTGCTTGATTACAACAACTACAAATGATAATTCACTTGAATTTCTTTTTTATTGGTTTTAGCGCAGGCGCAAATACTTTGCTTTGTTGAATAGATAAAGTATCTTTTGCCGCGCGAGCCGTTGTCGACGTTCGATTGGTCTGAAGTCACAACACAGACTGAAATGAACTGAGGTTGGCTGCCACTCTTTCTATTTTGCTTGAATTTCTGTAGGCGAATGGTCAAAAGATTCACACAATAAAAAGCCAAGAGTCCGTATCGTGACCGCAGAAATTGAAAAGAAAAAAAATTATAAATAGACAATCAGACTTTCTTATGTTGACTGTGACTAGTTTTGACCGAATTTATGCTAGAGAGAAGCTTACCCAACCAGTTTTTAAATTGGAATCAAATTTTTGGTAATTTGATTTGCATTGTTTTAAAATATTTTTCATTGTGTGGGATTGATAGTTATATATACATATTTATGTATGTATGTTGTCCGATCAATACCACAACATATATACCACGGCTCAAATGTTAAAAGCCAACAAACTGTGTGAATTTTTTCTGTAATTGATTTTATTTCAATTAATCTCAGCTATGGGTTGTCAAATATATTTAGAATTTACAAATTTCCTTTGTCAATATAATCATAATGAAATGTTAAAGTTAGTCTACGAGCTAACTAGCAACTTAACACAACTGAAATGCATTTGGATTAAATCGTTTTATATACTTTGCGCACTTTTAGGCGTGCTCAAATTCTTAAACAACCTACATATATAGTATATATTATTTATATTATTATATATTATAAATATAAACTTTTCTTTTGTTTAATTTCGTTTCTACAACATATCCATAAATGTAATTCTGCGTATACATTTGTATCTGTGCGATTCTATGCACACACACAAACAAGTTTTCATGCGCACATACTGGGTTCAAATCCGCCCAGGTAGAAACAAATAATTTTTAAAAAAATTTTTTTGTTTTTTAATTAAAATATTTTTTTTATTATTTGTAAAGATTTTGTTTCACATCTTTAATTTTATTTAGATACTTTTTAAAGATACTTTTACAGCGAGATACATGAAAACCCACCCCCATTGGCAATGCTATTGCTTGCTTGCTTGTTTTTCAACTTGTTGTGATTCCCAAGTTCATATTCCGCAGTTGCTGCTTATAAATGCGGCCTGCATTTACGCTTGCTTCGGAAGTGTATTCTGTGATTGTTCTGTGCATTGATCGATATGTGGGTAGTTCTTATCTGTTTATCAGATCTGCTCAGCGCCGACCCTCCGTCACACACACCTGTTGTTTCCCAGTAATTTGCCTGGCATTGCTGTGGCGACATGCTTCCGATTGGCTTTCCCGATGCCTTTGCTACCGACGACGGGTCGATTAGCAACAGACGCACGGTTATGCAAATAGCTTTCCCACCCACCCCCTTCTCCGTCTCGCGAATTTCAGTCATCTCTGATTGGGATACGTATAGGTTGGAGTCGGGGGCGGGGGCGCTAGTTGTTGAAGCCAACGGCAGTTGCCCAAGTCAGCCATTTTCAAAATTTCTTGGTTAAGTAACTTTGTAGCTTAGCTTCGGATTTTCGTAATATATTTGCTGTTCAGAACACTTCCATGTACGCGGCATTGCCGAGCAATTTGCCCATTCTTTTGCAAAAAATTAAGAACTTTTTAACCAATATTTACGACTATACAAAAGATATATTTATTATTATATTTCTTAAAATTTTTATCTAATGTTATAAAGAGTTTTTTTTTAGTGGATAGTGGACAATGCGTAGGGTTCCCGGTAAAAGGTATATCCAGAACAAGTAACACGCGTCTGTTGTATACCGGCAGAATTTGGCCCAAACAACTTTAGCGTGTTGGGGTTGAAGCTGATAGTCGCCGCCGGATTGTGGATTTGCTTCTGCACTGGCAAAACTGTTATCGGAGGATGACTGCAGAACCTCAATTTGTTGCCGGAGCTCTGCGATCTTTGCATTTAAATGTCGCTCATTGATGCGCAGTTGCTCCACTTCATTGTTTTTGCTAATATATTTAGAAAATGTTTAAATTATTTGTAAATTAGGATAGCAAAAGATCTTACTTGCTCCACTCCTGCAATCTCTCTTCAAGATTGTTAATGACTTGTCGCAGGGTAGACAATATTTCATCCTTTTCCCGCGCTTCCGTAAGATATTTATCCTCTAATTGTGCATATTCATTATCCATGTTGCGTATCTTTAAAATCTCATCTAAAAGCAATTTGTTTTCGTGCTTCAAATTGTGGATAATGCGTTCTTCATTGGCCAATTGATTGTGTAAGTTGCGTTGCTCCATGAGAGTATCCAGGAGCGTATTCTTTGTTTGAGTTGCATCCTTCTCCAGCGCTTCGTACTAAAAATGTTTATTTGTCAGATAAGAAATATATTGTTGTCCTTTAAGCTTACCTCCTTTTTGCGCAAGTCAAGTTCTTGTTGTAGCTGTAGCTTGTCAGCTGTTAGACTTAGAACGGATGTGGTCAGGTTGTCGCAGGATGAACGCACTTCGATTATATTCAATTTTGACTCTCTCAATTCCAATTGCAGTTCGCTGTTGCGTTTTTGCTCGACTCGCATTAATGTTGTGTAAACATGAAGTTGGTTTTTAGTTTGCATGGACTGAAATTTAAGGAGTATTTGCATTTGAGATGCTAACCAAGTTAGTTGTACCCACTTTCTTCTCAAGCTGATTCACCAATTGCTGCAACTGCTTAACGTCCTCCCGTCTCTGGCGCCATACACGCAACATTACCGTTGTGAAGACCCTCATACAGGCCGCATTCGCTGGGGAGGTGTTCCACCGTATTGGGCGTAGCACTACTTCCTGGTTATTGCCATCCTCCTTTACTTGACACAGTCGGCAAGAATTGGACGCATCTGATGGCTCCATGTTGCCTTTGGGTCTGTATATGTATGTAGAATGTTAGAAAATGAAAACCTGCAATTTTAGCTGTTACATAAGAAGCCAGATATATGTGGAATGTGCGTTTTATTTAAATTAGTGTGCTTAAAAACGTATACCGAAAAAAAAGTACAAAGTTTCTTGTAATTTACATATTTTTTATCGAGTTTGTTTTATGAAATTTTAATCAATGTACACTTTGTAAGACTAAATCGTTTATTGTGTCAAGGATCAGATTGGCTATTTCACAACAAATACGAAGAATTGGCCAAGGTCATCGGGGGTTAAGTACAAAATTGCACGCACACCTGCACAACAATTGGCAAACCACTGCAAGGACTCAAGGTTTTCTCAGACACAATCAGGATCGATTATGTCGACTTATTCAATCCTCTACCGTTTTGATTTATGAGTGTATTTTAGGAACCATATCTCTCCAAAAATAAGATTGAGAGTTTTATTTATCTGACCTATTTTTAAAAAAAGATTTTATATTTATGGTTGCTTAGCCAAAAATCCATGTGCAGAGTATATACATATAAAAGTTTTACAAGGTTCTTTGCCGGGGTTTTCACCTTCACATTGAACGCCCTCCGAAAAAAAATCATTTGCCAACGTCAAGGACACGTGTCACAGGAAGTTCAAAGAGTTTAAACACGACAACGCAAAACAAAAACAAAACCGGAAAATCAATATGTTAGGTAGTACATAAGGTAATCGTCCTATATATGTACACGTCCAGCACGTGTCAGCTTTCTCTGTGTTTTTAAAGGGTGGTACCCCTCAGACACTTAGTCACTATGGAAAACCAGGAAAGTAAGTAAATACTGGACGAAAATCGCGTGATTTACTCAAGAAACGTATTCCGATTGGCTGGTTTGGCTCTAGTGTGGTGGGCGCCGGTTCTCATGTTTGATCGATGTCTAAACTATAATTTGATGTTGTGTTTGTTGTTGTTCGTTAAGCAGCATTTAATTCGTGTTATTGGAGCATTTTGGCTTTTATTTTGTTTTGGAATTTCTGTTGACATAATTTCTATTTATTTGGCAAAGTACATAAAAATTTGGATACCTGTGCAATTGGTCATCTGTGGAACGTCAATTTAACACAGTTTTATGCCCTTTTGAAATATGACATGGTCTTAGTTTCTTGTTTCTAAACAAATTAAACCCCAACCAACGCCATAGAAAATATACAATTTTTGTATTTTGGTATGCATTCAGAAACATATTCAATTAGCCATATTTAATGTCCCCCTTTTTCTTATGTAATCATTCAATGTGAATCAGCATCGTTTAGATAATTTCACTTTTCAATTCCATGAAACTTGGGCATCCTTAATGTCAAAGTTCAGACAAAAAGTGAAAGCCAATTGCTGAAGCCTTGTGAGTCACACTTATAAGTTCCTCCGGGGTTATGTCAAAGTGGAAATTAATGCCACAACAAATGCCGTTGCATGATGATATCCTTTTCCAGGAATTCTCGGCTGAATCAGGTCTAGCTGATATAATTTCGTTGTGGGGAGAGTTGTGGGGTCAAGGCAAATCAACATTTTCATTCATAAAAGCGCCGGAAAAGAGCTTTTCCCCCAACACTAGCATGAGTCACGGATGGGCACACTGCAAAAAATTATGCATACTTTAACAAAGGTTTTGATTGTTGCTGATTATTTCGTCTGGAGGACGTGACTCAGCGCAGTTTCATGACTTTGTGACGTAGTTTAGTTGCTTGACTTCTCTTAAAATTGTTTCTCTTAAGCCCCGCTTAAAGTGCTTTCGCTTAAAACTTCAGGCCAAAAGCTCATTTTTGCGGCAATCTTTTTAAATGGCGTCTACGATATGAACATTTTTTTTTTGTTTGTCGTTTCGTTTAGTCTTCTATGCGCTGTCATCGTGATCGGTCCGTCGGTCGATCGCTAAGGAAAGTCGTTAGCTTTGTTCGTATATGTGTGTTTTTTAGTTTTATTTAACCTTTTTCTTCAAAAAAATATCATACGCGCGTGCTTAAAAAGCTCTCTCTTTGTCTCCTCTATTGCTCTCTCAAGTGCAAAACCTGTGTCTTGTGCATGCTAGATAAAAATAAAATGGAAAAGTGAACAAAAAGAAGGTGCATAAAAATTGAAATTGTCATCGGCTCAAAGGTTTCACCACACACGCACCGAAGTATCAACAACAACAACTACAGCGACAACATTAAAAAAAAAAAACAAAACGAAAATACCCATCGAAATCTTTACAATGCCCACTAGCCGCAACGTTTTTGTTTGATTAGATTACACGAGGTATACACAATAATACATACCTACAGATGTATGTATGTATGTACGTATGTACATACATACATATATCCAAGTGGTTGTCGGAGAGCAGGAGTTGGAGGAGACATTATATTTAAATTGTATATACATATGTACATGTATATAATAAAATAAAATCCAACGCCACTGTTTCAACAAAAACAAAACGCTGAAAACTTGATGATGATCACATAAGCTTACTATATGCTTATAAAGCCCGGAATTCCCCATAAGAAAACAGACGTCATTATAAAAGCGCGCGCGCTCAGTTTGGCCATCTCTTCCTCCCTATGTATATCTCTCGCTATCTGTCTCTCCCTCTTTCTTGTCTTATGCTCCCACTCACACATACGTAGACTCTCTATATTATCTGGCCTCTCGCTTTCGTCTAGAAATAAAAACCAAAAACAACTCGGTTTCTAACCATTTTACGCCTCCAACTGCCCTCCCACCACCTTAATAGTTTATAGGCCTATTCCATTAACGCACTGTTCTTGTACCCCAAACGGAATCGAGCGCGAAACCAAAAAGAATTAAGCAAAATTATCAAAAAATATTTCTATAATACAAAAGTAAATAAATAACGTGAAACCAGTTTCTGTAATAGTTGTGTTGTACTATTTTGTCTATATATATATAAATTTAATATTTTATTTAATCGGATTTTTCGTCGTCGTTGTTGTTGTACAACTAATTTACATAACGGTTTACTTACTAGTTTATCAACTATTTAGAAAAAAACGAAAATAGTTTTGTGAAAACGTGGAAAATGCAAATTTTTTAAAAAATTAGTGATATTTTCAGGTGATTTGAAACATATTTAACTGCAAAACCCACACTCGATGAATACAGAATAGATTAAAATAAACTCTTTGATCAAGGTGAGTTAATTATCTGATATTAAATTGGAATATTTGAAGGAGTATTGAAAACGCATTTTTCATTTGTTGAGTGTTCAATTAATACCAAAACGATAGTTTTCCCATACCAAAATCAAGCTGGAGAATCATCTTGGTTAAGTTGCAAATGGTATTCGTTCTATAATGTTATTTAGCATTGAAAACTGTATCGGAATGTTGGAAACAGTTGTATTTCTTTTTAAGTGGGAAAAATATAAACTGCCGGGGGTCGCGATACTTTGATCAAAGTGAGTCATTTGCTTATTTGGGGTATACTTTCGATAGTTCCTGTAGGCTTTACACAAATTTTTATCAAATTCTGACGCACTTTATATGGGAACTCCAAAGTTTGTGTACCAATTCTCGCGGTTATCTAACAGTTTCTCCCACCAAAAGAATATCAGCGAAATTCTTTGCAGTGTAGTGGCAGGGTAAAAAGCTTACTACAATTTGTATACATATGTATTTACTTCTGTGTATTGTGAATATTTACCGCCTTTCCCCGAACCTCACCCTTTAATGCGTATTAAATAATCTACCGTTTGTATTAAACGATAAACTGAAACAATAACTAAAACACCTGTGTACATGGGCTCAGTGTAGTTGTTGGTATTTGTGACGATTCGAATTGTGCATGTGTTCCGAAAGTTCTTACATAGTACAAGTGTATGTATGTGTGTGTGTGTGTGTCTGTAGGAGGAGTGAAGGAAAGGAGAAAGTAACAAATATTTTATACATTGACTTAGGTCACCGACTTTGAAATACCCATTACTAAATCGGAATAAGAGGAATAACTCCAATTTGAATAACGATGCATTGCATGTTGTGGCGCCATCTAGTGTTAATAATTTAATTTATATTAGTTGACGTCTAATTTTAAAGAAATTTGGAGAAAATAGATAGACATTGAAGATATAATAAGTGATCAATACTGCATTTCATCTGTATTTTAGTTAGTATAGCAAATATTTTAATCGAATTGTAAGTATCTACTTTCTAGCACTATCTACCTATCAGAATTATGTAACTCTATCTTATATTACGGATTTCTGTTCAATATATACATATGTATTTAACATTCTTCAATCCTCATGCATGGCTAATTTTTCGGCAGCTCAATATACCTTTTGTTTTCAATGGCTGCTGGGTACGAAAAGCTTTAGCTTCTTCAATACGCTTTCGGCATTCACTTGCATTTGGTTCGGCAAGTCAAAAACGTCTCTAGAATTTCCAATTTCAATTCATTCTAAGATCGACTCGATGTGCTAACGGTTGTGTTTCGGCGGGTAGCTTTCATTTTCCTATATATATTTTTCATTTCGAGTGCGGTTTTTAGCAAGTGCAAACAAATCCAAGTTGGAAAGAAAATAAAATGTAAATTCATTTGTAAAATACCTTTTTTTTCTTGAGGTATTTAAAAAAATCGGCCAAATCAATGTGTTTTACACAATTTTTGGTAATCGTGAAGAGTTTTTTTGGTCATGTCTTAGCTTGGTGATTGAGTTTAAATTGCAGGTAATTATGAACAGGCTTTTGGGCTAATTCGAGGCAATGCAAATGCAAAACCGGCTGCTACTGCTGACTCATTTGCAATGTTCAAACTTTGTGTTAAACAAAAAAATAGCAACAACAAGAAAAATGTGAAAATTTCGCAAGTCATCAAAACTACAAGTGTGTGAGATATAAACATACCTGTCTCTATATATATATAGGTTTATATATCTAAATACAAATAGAAAAAAAGTTAACGCTTGGAGAGATCTAAAGGCCAAGTCAATAAGAGAGCTAACATTCTTGGAACTTTCCCAATATGCTAAAATCAATGTCTGATTGATACCCCCCGTTCCCTGTCCCTCCTCCATTCCCTTTCAACGGAACTTGGCCATTTAGTTTGTGCGTGGGCAAGACCCACTATATGCAAAACATCAATCATCAGATATATAAAATATTAAAGAGTATTTAATACCCAGTTGTTGTGTTTGTGATATGGCAGTACTTAAGGTGATAGCAAAAATAGAGTATATGCACTCTGTATGACTGACAATTTTATAATTTTCGGTTCTCTCATAGATAAGATATGAAGTACGTGAACATGTAATTTATAGTTTAAATTCTATTTATTATAGGTTTTCAAATAAAATAAAATGTTCACAATGACATCGGATTCATAATAATACATCCATTTAGTTATGAATCATACATATATATATATACATATGTATACATATGTATAAGGTAAGGGCAGTGGCCACAGTATTCAGAAATATAATTTTAGTTCGATATCTTTGGGATTACTCAAATCGCTTTGACCAGTGACGAATCTATGACTTCAATTTGGATTGTAACTTACAATATTTGAAAATAAATTTTGAATTTTTGCATTTACATATATTTTTATAGTCTACTTTTGGGGGCTCAGTCTTAAAAATTCCATGTTAGATTTAAAATTGTTTCTCAAATATTGTTTGACTAGGAACTAGTTTCATTGGTTACTCATTGCGAATCTAGTTCCACCGATTTGTCAGCATATCATTTTTATTGAATTTTATTTAAGCTGTAAATTGCTTGACGCCAACGATCGTTAAAAATTTTATCCACAAAACAAACCAAAAACACAGAAAAAAAAAAAAAAACATTGGCGCCGTCTCGAACTAACTCTTTAACTAGTTAGAACTTGTTTTTATTCTGGGCAAAATCTTTAAAGAATTTGCTTCCACTTTGATGTTGATCTTAATCTTAATTTGTAGTGCTGGCGCCAAAAAAAATCAAAAGAAGAAAAAACAAGTTGGAGTGGAAATTGTATAAAATTAGCATGGCATTAAATTCTCTAAATGAAATGTTTTGGCTTGGGAGAGCTCTTCAACGGCCGATAACTATCTGGAAAGCATACTTTCTCATTAATCAATTTTATGGTTTACATGTTTTATTAATTTATTTTTTTTTTTGTGCGTTTTTGAGGTAACAATTTATCAAATATTTGCTTTTATATAATTTTTGGGTATTGCACTTCAATTGACGTTATCATTAACCTGTTTGTTATCATCGATTATAGTACATTCCAAATACATATAAATATATATGTACATGGGTACATTATCAGTCGGATGTGATACGCATTTAGGACTATATCTAGTTTTTACGGTAGCTTATCAAACATTGAATATATCTACATAAATATAAACACATGCGATTCAGACAATTGCCACGGTCTTTAGTCTAGATATACCACAGCTGAATGTGCATACATATGAGAAGGATAAGTTCATCACATGCAGAAATCAAGAGAAATAAAGTAAAGTATAGATCCCTGAATCCTTTGACCTCTGATTTACAATTAAACAAAATCTTGCAATTTTTGTTGGAACAAACTGAAGTTTCCTATTGCAAATGTTAATGCAAAACTTGACTATAAATAGAAATTATAGAAAATTAAGATTACCTTACTGATAACTAAGGTTTTCCTTATCTAACCTTCCTTAACCTCGGCAATGATTTTTAATTTCCCTAGAAAAAAGAATTGTGAAATTGTTTTTTCAATACTCAAGAGCAAAATTGTTTTTATCATTTAAAATCAGCTTAAACTTTATTACGAAACGAAAATTTCGTTACTAAAGAATAGTTTTACTATAGAAAACTGACCTATATCGAAAACCATTGTTAAGTGAGTTATATGTATATTATACATACATATATGGATTCAGTATTATTCAAATGTCAGATCTTTCCTTTTTCATTCAACAACCTGAGAGGAACACGCTTTTTGTGAATGATTTCGAATCGGTTTTAATTTTGGGCACACGAGCGAATTCTTAACATATTCGAAAATTAAATCACCAATTTTTTCAAAATGATTCAGAATTTCTTGGAAATATATACATATATAATTTTTGTTTATACATTTTTTTCAATATAATGCAAATCTTGTACATACATACACGATTATGAACTGGCGCCAAGAAAATGAAAGGAAAACCCAATTCAAAAACAAGAACGTGAAGGCATAGAGGAGATTGACAAACGTTGTTGTGTTGCTCGGATATTGAACGGAAATGCCATTTTAGCCAGATGCCTTCGTATAAACAACCTTCAATTAGCTGCATCTATCTAATAGATACCTGGCCCGGCCCTGCAACATTTAGCTTTGTATCTTTTGGATAGATTAATATTTGTTGTGTTTTCTTTGTTTTGGTGAATGAATTTGTTATTATTTTCCTGCTGACTGTGACTCAACTTTAATGGAATTCAAATATACTAAATATGATTTTATCTTTTATATACTTTTATACAGTGTTTGCATTTGCTGCTACATAGCAGCAATTTCAATCAAAATATTGCTCTGCTCTTGATATTGCTCTGATTTTGAAAGGCTACGTAGCATAGCAGAGAGCACAAAAACAAAACGAATGCTCTTCTGCTTTGCTCCATAGCATAGCACATCGGAGCACAGAGCAATAGCAAGAGCAAAAAATTTGCGATCCGCTACTTGTAGTTTTAGCAATAGCACAAGGATTGAAAACGAGATGAGAGCAGAGCAAATGCAAAAAAAAATTTGTGCTACTGCTACCGAGCATTTGCATTGTTTTTATCTTTTCCTTTTCTGTTACTCTCATAGTTGCTCTCGTAGTTACTCTCGTAGTTACTCTCTTAGTTGCTCCCGTAGCAGGCGTGCCAAATTTTGTCACCGTGACAATGTCACGTGCCAAATATTCACTTTATAATTGTTTGCATGCTCTAAGTTTTTTACAAGCGCAGTAATATTAATTGATTTCTTGCGTAAACATGCCTCCTCGAAAAAACTCGTTTAATATTTATAAATATTTTGAAGACGATGGTTCGTCATATGTGCAGTGCAAATCTTGTGATCGGCGTTTAAAGAAAGATCGTACATTTAATTTAAAAAAACATATTACTGGAGTGCATAAAATAAAATTAGATTATCAAGATAATGAGTCCTCTTGTTCAGAAAATATATCACAACCCAGAAAAGAAACAATCAAAGTGAAAATAAACAAAAAACAGTTAATTCGTTCATACATAGGACTGGTGACAGAACAAAGTGTACCTTTTAATGTTTTAAATTCGGAAAACATGAAAAACATAATAGATCCTATTTGTGATGGTCTTACAGAAAAGAGCGGAAAAAGCTTTAAATTAAATGGCAGTAAATGCAAAAACATGCTAAAACATGTGGCTGAAAACATTCGCAGTGAAATGCAACGAGAAATGCACGGCCGATTACTGTCTTTAAAAATAGACAGCGCAACTCGGCTTAACCGTAATATTTTTGGAATTAGCGCGCAATTTATTAATGAAAATGAAATTATATCCCGGATATTAGGCTTGTCTGAAATTAAAGGTGCTAGTGGAAGTACATCTAAAAATCTGGCCAAAGAAATTATAGCCACTTTGGACAAGTACAATATCCGATTGAATCAAATAGTTTCAATTACATCTGACAATGGAGCTAATATGATTAAAACAACAAAAATTTTATCACATAGTTATACATTTGATGATGATTTTGAAGGCACAGAGGACGTGGAAAAAAACATAGACTACACTGAGAAAATTGATCATTTTGAGACCCCAGAGGAGTTGCATGTGGGTAATATACAAATATGCCGGTGTGCAGCACATACTGCACAACTTTGTGCACTTGATGTTTTAAAAAAGGCAGAAATCAAAAGCTATTTACTTCAATGTCGCAACATGACGAAATACATTCGTAAGCCATCAAATGGTTATCGTGAGGTATTTGACTTTCGGAAACTAAAATTGCCCCAATTGGACTGTCCCACAAGGTGGGGATCAACATATGAGATGATCGATCGACTGAATAAAGCGAAGGACGTTTTGTGCGACATTGAAGCAATCGAAAACAAAACGGATGATGAAAATTTCGACGCTAGCTCTATATTGTGGGAGTTTATAGATTGCTACACCTGTATAATGAATCCATTGCAAAAAACTATTATAAGATTCCAAGAAGAGCAATTGCACTACGGCAATTTTTACGCTTTGTGGCTCACTTGTAAGCTGACAACAAATCAAATTTTATTATCACGTTCAGACGGCGAAAATTCAATTAGTTTTAAAATTGGTAAAACCCTCATTGAAAGCATAGATACTCGAACGGACAAACTCATATCGAATGTGGGATTTGATGCATGCCTATACTTAGATCCGAGGTTTCAACAAATTCTCTCCGGGACTCAGAAAAAAAATGCTGTACACTTCTTGAAGACTTTATGGGATAAAATTAAAACAAATACCCCAAAACTTAGTTCCTCAAGAACTTCAATTAGTTCAATGATTCTTGAAGAAGGGCATGAAAATAATGAGTTTGACTTGTTAGACACCTATTTGGGAGCTACAATATCGCCTACTGATGAATGCACGGATGTTTATACCAAAATCGAAACGCTGAAGCTTCCTTACATGAAAGCAAATGTAAATGTATTGAACTTCTGGAGTGAAAGAAAGTCGACTGATCCTGAACTGCATGCACTGAGCAAAGTATGCTTTGCCATTCCGCCAACACAAGTAAGAAGGATTGTTTTTTGCTGCAAGGCATATGTTCATATATTTTCATTTTATTTATGTATGTAGGTCACAATAGAACGCGCATTTTCATCATTGAAACTTGTACTGGCCGACAATCGAAATAGATTAAACCACGAGACTTTGGAAAATATTTTACTTGTCAAACTAAACTCATCCCATTTAGACGGTGCCATTGACAACTTTCCTTCATTTGAAGACGAAGAAAACAATAAGAATTAGAAATATAAATTACTGCTTGTTTGAAATTAATTTAATTAATGCTTAAATCGTATATATTTTATAGCACAATGTGAAAATAAATGTATTCTTATAATTTGAAATTAACGTCTTAAACGGCAATATTTCGTATAGAGCTACTACGGGAGCAACTAAGAGAGTAACTACGAGAGTAACTACGAGAGCAACTATGAGAGTAACAGAAAAGGAAAAGATAAAAACAATGCAAATGCTCGGTAGCAGTAGCACAAATTTTTTTTTGCATTTGCTCTGCTCTCATCTCGTTTTCAATCCTTGTGCTATTGCTAAAACTACAAGTAGCGGATCGCAAATTTTTTGCTCTTGCTATTGCTCTGTGCTCCGATGTTCTATGCTATGGAGCAAAGCAGAAGAGCATTCGTTTTGTTTTTGTGCTCTCTGCTATGCTACGTAGCCTTTCAAAATCAGAGCAATAGCGGGAGCAAAAAAAAATACTCCGTTGTAGCATAGCATTTTCAATCACTGCTTTTATACATTTTATAACAGCATTGGTGACTTGATTTTTCTGTCTATATACATATATACATATATATATTGTTTTTGAGTTGCTTTTGCTTATTTGTTTAATATGTTGACTTGAAAAGAGTTCCTTAACCCTTAACCACACACACACTTACATACACACATACATTTACATCCGTATACTTGTATTTATTTATATCGTAAATGTTTCTATATTCTTTCAATTTAGTTTAGTTTTCAGAGTGAGCCACGTGTCGAGATCTTTTATCGATCTACACATTTTGCTATTTACACAAAGTCTTATAAAGTTTATTGACATCAGTAATATAATTTTCATTTTCCTATACATATAGTGTACATATGTATGTGTGTGTACACTCACTCAGTCTTTTTGTACACTTAAAAAAAACAAACCATTATAATTGAAACATAGTTTTGCAATTGCGAAATATCATTATAACTAATTAAAATCTTTCTTAAAGCATTTAATCGACAAGCTTTTCCAATGCAAAGTAAATTAAAATAATCATCCATGTCGTATACTTAATATTATTTTCTCAGTGTACATTTGTACTACATATAAATTATTTTCAATTTTCCCTGAATAAATGGGACAACTGCGAAAAATGAGAAAATTATTTGAAATCGAGCAAAAAATACCCAAGATCCTCTAGATGTATGTTTGTACTATATATTCTATATAGACGACAAATAGAAATTATAAAAGAATAATTGAAAACAAACCAAAATGGGGGAAAATGGGAAAAAAACAAAAATAGAAGAAAGCTTCGTTATTTTTTCGATGACAAAACTTTTTTCGGTTGAGTGTTGATAAAAACTTTTATTTTCGAAACAATTTTCACCGATTCAGTGTTCAGCCGTTAGGCGAGAGCTCTAGACGTGTGCATTCTATCAAATAAATTCTTCAGACATCGCGTTATATATATATAGATATCTACAGATATACATTCAAATATATATACTATATATATATACAGAGTACATTTTTATCCGGACCTGTGTAAACCGGTGAAAACTGACAATTCGTGTGCCATTTGGTTATTAATAATCATTATTAATAATTATTGCAAACAATTTCTTTTGACGAAATAAACTACAAAGTCGCTGGTAATTATTCAGGCATAATGCGATAATCAAGAAACATTCTCCGGAAGAGATTGCTGTGGGTCAAGCCAAGTTGATTCTTAAGAAAAATGATAATACGATAGATGAAGAATCGGAGCGAGATTTACTTTTTACAATTTAATTTATTTCTTCATATTTGTTGCGAATGCAAAACATTTGAAGAATAAATATAATTCAGTGACGTAATACTTTGTTAATTTTGTGCAAATTCAAAAGATGTTTTCTTCCAATGATTTCGAAATTGAATTTTTTTACCTCATTTGTGTAAGAAGACAAACTTTTGCCAAAAGTGACAGGCACATTTGGTATGACGTGCAAAATGATTTTAGCCAAACTGCCGCTGCTGCCGCCGTTTTGTGGCCAAGAACTGTGAAATAAAATGAAATATTATTGGTTGTGGCAACGTTGACTTTTGTGTTCAAAAAGGTTTCCAAAAATAGTCTTGTTTTTGATTTGATTAATTTATGAAGTCTGCAAGTTCTAAACATTTGCAGTAAAGCAATGTTCGATATGATTAAAAACGAAATACATAGTAAAACCTATTTCCAATTGATGGTCATAAATTGAAAACATCTGACAAGTGTGGAAATTTTAAACCAAATCTCAAATATGTCATGATTTATACATAGTTCCATACATACAAACATAAATACATACATATATAGTCGTCTATACATCTTGCCACTTTATAGATATCCGCAAATACTTTCTAGATTAATTTGTTTAAGCTATTATATGAATCTAGTTGTGAAAGGGTATTCCCTTGAATGTTTATTTATGCATTATGAAGTTTGCTTATATGCAAATCGTTTCAGTAATTAATTCGTCAGCAAAACGTCGAAGGAAATACCCTTAATAATATATATAAAACACGATCTCATTTGGCCGGCCTTTATATTGGAAAAATACCCAAAAATAGATTTTTAAATTCATTTAAAATCTCTTTAAATCAAGATTTTTATTTATTTTTTTTTTACAATTTCTTTAAATCTATAACTTGCTTTAGGTTCAGTCAGACCTCTTCTAAGTATGTGCTATTTAAGTTAAAGAAAATAAAGCTACAAGAATAAGTCAAACAAATAATTTTCAAAATATAGATAAATCCAAAAAAATCCTTTCAGTTTTCAATCGTAATTTCATAGAATTTCGTGGCATGGAAAATCAAGTTCCTATACAAATAAATTGATTTCCATATACATAGATGACTCATGCACATCTATAGTATATGAACATAGTTTATATAGTATATGAATATAGTTGGGCACATTTCTGAGATAAATAGATATTACTTTGGTTTAAGGTTATAATAATGCAAGAAAGTCTTCTATACTAATGGACAATGTGGAATAGCATAAGAAAGAGAACAATATATATAGAGTATATCATTATCGTTATATATATATATATATATATATATATATATATGTATGTCATATATGTATAAATATATGTTCAGAGAAACAGTAAGAACATCATTTCCTACATATAGAATGAATCAGAAATTCCACATTTTAAACTAAATGATTCCATAATAATAATATTCAAACAATACATTTTTATACCCTGTACACATAGGGTAAAAGGGTATACTAAAGTCGCTAAAATGTAACAGGCAGAAGGGAGCGTTTCCGACCCCATAAAGTATATATATTCTCGATCAGTATCAACAGCCGAGTCGATTAAGACATGTTTGTCTGTCCGTATGAGCATCCAGATCTCGGAGACTATAAGAACTAGAGCTTCCAAATTTGGTGTGAACATCCGTCTTATGTCCAGGCAGATCAAGTTTGTTTAAAATATTTGCCACGCCCACTTCCGCCCCCGCCATTTGGAAAAAACGAATTACTAGAGCAGTTTTGCAGGAGTCACATTCTTATTTGGCACGTCTAATAATGTGGCCAAAATGCATAATCCGATCAAATTTAGTCGAAATTGGAAGATAAATATCGAAGATATATGAATGTGCGTATTGGACTGAACCAGCAAGTGCGAGATAGCATGCATTCGATGATATCGAGGGTGTTCGGCTTTATTTAATATAACTAGTTGGTCCAGGGTATACTCATTGTCGTCAGGGACGACTTGCTTGCTTCATTATAATCAGCATTTGTATTTCATAATTTAGCAATATTTTTCTATTTAGAACAGTTTCCCTCAGTTACGTTGAAACATATGTAGATTCTAGTTGGATAGATAACTTATAGAATTAGATCGTTAGAATAAGAGTTCAACATAAGCCAAGTGTTGCTTATTGGTTCCTAAATAATCTTTATTTATTTATCTTGCTTATAGTTCATACATGTTTTCTGTTCTAATTTACAAAAATTGGCTAAATCTTTTGTTGTATTTTATTTTTTTACCCCATGCCGCAATAGTCAGTGGTCCAGACCAATGCACGGTCTTCATTTTGTTGTCTTTTAACGTATATTGACGTATATTGTTTTAATGGCAGACCAATGTCTAGACGTTGACAAAATTGAAAGTCTGAGGTCATAGAGCTACTTAGTCTTTTCTAAAAAAGCGGACCAGAAGTGATGCGCCCCATCATTGATAAAAAGCCAATTTTTTGTTTCATTTGGAATCGCTGAAAAAGCTCTGAGGAGGCCAGTTTTTTAGCGAGATACAAATCTATATATATTTATACATATATATTACCCGATGGACCATACACACAGAAAGAAAACATACTTTCCGCGAGTTACGCAAAATGTTATTTATAAATCAGCGTCCGGAGCTGTCTTGGCCCGATCGGACTAGACTTGGCCAGACTCAGCTAACACAGCCAATGAACATGTGTTTCAACTGCATCGATTGCAGTGGACTTTTCTCATATTTAATGACCCCCAAAAAATGTGTAATAAATGTTGTCCGTCTCCTCTAAACGTGTATACAAAACAACATCGCCCACCATAAAGTCATCACGATCAAACTGGGTGGGCATCATGTCTGATGCGGTCCAAGAGAGTTCTTCTCATGGTTTTTAGTTCACCACCAGACGGCTGATGGTGCGGTGCTTTGTTCTCAACATATACACCTATAATTATACATATTAAAGTTTCGTACATACAAGATCTAGTCATCATTTGGCAAAGATTTATACAAAAGTTGGTCGTCATCAATTGTCTAACAATGGCAATTTGTCTTACCCAAAAGAAAAGAAGTAGTATAGCAAAATGTTAATTAGGTCCGATGGACGATCTTTGATATAGGATAGATTGTATGCTAATTTAAACTTTTATCCTTGTACTTGATTAATGGCATTGACAATATTCTTCTCTTATCTTTTTTTAGTTAATATTTTGATCTTGAAATGTTTCCAAATCAAAGTAATGTGGGCGCTGGTGGCCCTGGACCTGATGGCCAACAGCACCAGAGTCTCAACTATAATGGCCTGCCTCAGCAACAATTGTCACAGTCTGCGAAGAATGTGAGGAAGAAACCGTATGTGAAGATTACGGAGCAACCGGCTGGTAAAGCCTTGCGTTTTCGTTATGAGTGCGAGGGCCGCTCGGCTGGTTCCATACCCGGTGTTAACTCCACTCCCGAGAACAAAACTTATCCAACCATTGAGATTGTAGGCTACAAGGGACGTGCCGTTGTGGTGGTTTCATGTGTAACCAAGGACACGCCTTATCGGTAAGTATTTTGGAAGTTGTCTAACAGTTACCCTTGGAATTAATTAAGTAATTTTCTTAACTTAGTCCTCATCCCCATAATCTGGTTGGCAAAGAAGGTTGCAAAAAGGGAGTCTGTACACTCGAAATCAATAGCGAAACAATGCGGGCCGTATTCAGTAATTTGGGAATCCAGTGTGTTAAGAAGAAGGACATTGAAGCTGCGCTCAAGGCACGCGAAGAGATACGCGTCGATCCGTTCAAGAGTAAGATACAATTTTCGATCGAAAGATATTCGATGTTCTAATTAATTCTACTTTCTTTAGCTGGCTTCTCGCATCGTTTCCAGCCATCAAGTATTGATCTGAACTCGGTTCGTTTGTGCTTTCAAGTATTCATGGAGAGTGAACAGAAGGGACGATTCACATCGCCCCTGCCGCCGGTTGTGTCAGAACCCATATTCGATAAGAAGGCCATGTCCGATCTGGTCATTTGTCGCCTGTGCAGCTGCTCAGCGAGTGTCCTGGGCAATACACAAATCATTTTGCTATGTGAGAAGGTGGCCAAGGAGGATATCTCAGTGCGGTTCTTTGAGGAGAAGAATGGACAGAGCGTTTGGGAGGCTTTTGGTGACTTTCAACACACAGATGTGCATAAGCAAACTGCCATAACGTTTAAGACCCCGCGATATCGTTCCCTCGAGATCACGGAACCGGCTAAGGTATGCGAGAAGCTAAAGTATATTTCAAATCACATGGAAACTTTACTTTGAATCTCTTTTGCAGGTGTTTATTCAGCTGCGTCGACCATCGGATGGTGTTACCAGCGAGGCCCTACCCTTCGAATATGTGCCATTGGATTCAGGTAAACATACGTTCTGGAATCTGCATCGTCATCTGAAGCGAAAGCCGGATGAAGATATATTTCAGCAAATCCTTTCTGTGGATGCCAAGCGTGAGCCGCCAACGATTGAGGTGATTGATTTAAATACGCCTCAGCTGGAGGACAACCATCATCTGGTCTTGCCAGAGTTGTCCGAGTTGGTTGCATCACCGGGACCAGTATTTGATGGCACAGAATTGCCAGGATTAGAGCAGCAAGTATCGGAACTGCAAGTAGTTGATCAAACTCCAGCAGATATGGAGGCGGCCGATGCTGAGGCCGAGGCAGAGGCAGAACGCATGCGTTCGGAACAGGAAAAGGAAATTGATACCATAATTGATGAGAAAGTGCGTGAGCTGGAGCAATTGGAGTTGGAGCAACAATTGGAACCACGTCCATTGTCAGCAAATGACAAGATCAACGAATGGATGAAGTCCAGTGAGTTTGAAAAGCAACCGCATGAGCCAAGTCCCTCTGTGGATGGACAAGGGGATGCCACAGACGCTGGCTTGGAAGAATCCCAATTGGAGGTGAATGATGAGGACAAAACTCTTAATGAATTGCTCGAACAGGTGGCCGAATTGGATGAGATTTATACGGATTATAAAATCCAAAGAGATACCTACAAAAATACCATTGAAAATGAATTGGAGAGTCTGGAGAAACGGCCACCTCTGCAGGTGGAGGAGAGTTTCGACGATGCAGCAACCTACACGAGTCTTCAGATTGCCTTCAAGAATCCAATTCTTATACCCATGGATGATATTATGCCACCAACACCACCCATGTCACAGTGTGCTCCGGAAGATGCCCAGCATTATGATCCCATTGAGGTCAATTCACAAAGGGGTCATGAAAATACTTTTAATGCTCAGAACGAGGAAGAGAAATTGCCCCCTTTGCCTCCAAAAAGACTGCGGAAGCAGGATAGCAATGCTGAAAATCGTTCCATTGAGGCAAATAGTAATGACGAGGTTATCACCCCACCAGCGCGTGAAAAGCCTCGCCTGCCCCCACCCATTATACATCCACGCATGGCGGATCTACCACCGCCTACCAAGCGTCTGCCGCCAGCTCCACCAACAAACTCGAAACAAAAGAATCCCAACTTTAACACTCTACCACGACAGAAGAAACCAGGATTCTTTTCCAAGATTTTCAATCGTAGAAAGAGCAAACCCGATTTGAGCCATACCAGCGAAAGTTGTGGTCAATTGAATGACCCAGCTGAGCCCATCATGCGGTCCTTCAATTCGCAAGATCCCTTACGAACATCTTACCGCCCATCCAAAACCCCACAATCGTTGCAGCAATCGAATAAATCCCTCAATGCCAGTCCTGTGAAATCTGGGGGATCTGTTAAGAGAACTAGCAAGACGGGCAAACCCGTTGGGCGAAGTGTTAGCAGTGTCTCTGGCAAGAGACCAGGCTATCTAAACGCCGATGTTGTGCACATACCACTGAAGGGCGACAGTGCCAACAGTTTGCCCCATCAGTCACCAAACGAAGGGTATTCGAATTCTAGCACCATTAACTTGGGTGGCAACCTAGACAGACGCACTACCTCGGCGCTACAGCTGGCTGATATACCCATTTGTGAGGGCGGCATGGAACTGGTGGCTATTGCCGACCGTCAGAGTTTGCACAACTTGGTCAACTCAATCGAAGCGCATTTCAATGTTAGAATAGATCCAAATTTGGATCTGACCGAGGCGGAACACTTTGCCCTGTACACAAGTGTGCCACCCCAGGCGACGGCCAGTGAATTTGATGAGAACTCTGCGTATTATGCCCCAGTGGATGCTGGAGAGATTTTGACACCCGATGAGGTGGCCAAGCGTTTAGCGGCGGCCAACTCTAGAAATTAGGCGCTAATGCTAGGCGCCTATTTCAATATTGAATATCTCTATTTAATTAATCTATATATATTTTTTTTTGGAAATACGAGAAATCCAACGACTGCTCAAAGAAACCAAATGTAATGGAGTTCTTTGTGCTGCTTTGGAGTTAAGATCTCCTAAAATGGATGACCCATACCAGGAGAGCCCTTGCTTATTTTCACAGGGCTCCCCACCCCCAAGAAACATTTGTATTTGTATTTGATTTTAGATTTGAGATCCAAAAATGATTGGTACTTGCAATTTGTAAGCGGTGCAACTGAAAGTTGTAGTCCACCGCCTGAAACCTAAAAAAAAACTTGTCTTTGTATACAGCAACTCCTTAGGAATAAGCTGAAATTTGTCACGAGGTCCGCCTCCCAATTTGTATTTACCCTAGTCAAATGTCAAATGCTAATCCAATTTTTAGATTGGCAGGACTTTGCAAAAAGTGTTTGGGGATTATGAACCAAGCGCAATCTATTTGATCGAATCAATAATTGTTTTTTATAGATCCAGCACATTTGAGGCGAAAACGTCAAAAGACTGGCGGTGATCCCATGCACTTATTGCTGCAACAACAGCAGAAACAACAATTACAGAATGATCAGGATAGTAGTAAGTTGCAGTTTTTGTATTGGTTTACCCATCTATATACATATGTACATACATACATCCATACATATGGCATATGGTAACGATTTGGCCCTGCATTTGGTGTCAATTCATTACCAACTTTTATTGGTATTTGGGTACACATACATACATACATACATATATTTCTTTAAGTGGTGATGGTTCTATTGTTGTTTTTGTGTGTGACGTCCAGTGTTACATGGTGGTAGTTTAATTAGAGATTGATTTCTCAATCTACAAGAAACATATTGTCAAATGAAAGTAAAATTAGCAACTGCAATGAACGGTCACACTGTCGTGCAGTGTTGATTAGCGATGGCATATAACAGATCTTTCGTTATGCCTCAATTAAACGTTTTTGTATTGATTTTGTATTGGGTTTTACATTTCAAACCTAAAAAAAAACACACACAAACTTTTGTCAAACGCTGCCCAATGACTTTCGGCAGTTGTTTTAACCCATTTGAAGACATCAACGAAATTTGTACTTAATAACGAATACAAATCAGCTGATCCTACCTATATTATATAAATACTCGTAACTACTTATACTATATACTTAATATTTGTCGTACACCAAAGACTTAACTTAACGAATACTCGTATCGAATAGACTATTAGAAAATGTTAGAGCCAATGCAAAAATCGAAATATGCTGCACAAACTTATAATGGAATAGAATATATATATATATATACATATATGTAAAATTGTTGTCCACAAGAGTTGTCGTCTTTTCTATTAAATTTATAAAATACGAAAGAATTTGATATTTTTATAAAATAAATTAAAAAAAACAAAACAATCTCAAATACATTTGTTGATCAAATTTTTAAAATATGTAGAACAATAAATCAAAAGTCAAAATATAAAAAGTCTCTGAACAGTTCCATTTTTAATTAAACTGTTAAATATCTGAAGTAAGTTTGAAAAAAATATCGCATGTTTCTCTTTAAAGAATTTAAAACAAATTTTGCATTTTTTTTATTTGCCTTTTTTTCACTAATATATTTTTGAAAAAGATTTTTGTGCTGGTTCTTGGTGTTTTTTTTAATATTTTTGAAAGTGTTTTTGCATTGTTTTCTTTTTGTTTTGTAACTCTATTTTAAGTCTGCTTGTTTTCTTTCATTTGTTTATTATTATTTTGCTTATTAACTCAATATTTTGTTGCCCATTTAGGACAAAACAATATGAATTGTTGGAATGCACAGAATATTCCGCCCATTAAAACCGAACCCAGAGGTAAGTTCTGGCCGTTAGTACATAAAATTGCATTTGGCTAAGTGATTTGTTAATTTATCTACAGATACCTCACCTCAACCATTTGGCTTGTATAGAGTTCCGCCAGAGCTAACTCCTTCACCGCAGCCGCTGTCGCCATCGAGCAACTATAATCAGAACAGCACTCCCTCGCCCTATAACATGGTAGGAGGAACGGCGCCCACACCTACAAATCCCCAGCTCATGTCACCAAACCATCCCCAGCAACAGCAGCAGCAGCAACAACCACAACAGCAGCAACAACAACAACAACAGCAACAGTATGCTGGGGCAGGCAATCTGGAAATGGGACAGAATTACAATCCATTTGCCCAACAAGTAATGGCCCAACAGCAACATCAACAGCAGCAACAGCAACATCAACAGCAGCAGCAGCAGCAGCAACAGCAGCATCAACAACAACAGCAGCAGCAGCAACAGCAACAGCATCAACACCAGCAACAGTCTCTTCAATTCCATGCCAATCCCTTTGCCAATACTGGTAATCCTGCCCAATGGGACACCAAATTCTCACCCGCTGCTGTGGCTGCTGCTGCGGCAACAGCAGCCACCAACAACACAGTCACAGTCAGCAATAATGGCAACAATCTAAGCAATCTCAATAACCCCTTCACCATGCAAAATCTGTTGACTGCGGGGGCAGGTAATGCTGGCAATAATTTGCAATGGAATTTGACCACAAATCAATTGGTAATATTTGAAGCTTACAATGTGTCTAACAACAGTTTGTATGATCTGTATCAATATTTTTTTTGCAGCAAAATCAGCACAATTTACACCAGCAACAACAGTTACAGCAGCAACAGCAACATCCCACATCCATGCAGCAGTACGACAGCAACAATCCCAACCACACCAATAACAATACGGAAAATGGTCCCACGATTAGCAATTTGCTTAGCTTCGATAGCGAGCAATTGGTCCGCATCAATTCAGAGGATCAGCAAATGTTGCGCCTCAATTCCGAAGATCTGCAAATATCAAATCTATCAATATCGACATAAAAATTGAATGCTAAACCTTATCTCGACCTGGTCGTCAGGAAAGCAAAACAAAAACAAAAACAAAAAACAAAATGGTTGTTAGTTTGATTTTAATTCTGTTTTTATGCAAATTGTAATATGTGTGTGTTTTTAGGATAAATATTAATAAATTAAACGTTTTAGAAGTATATTTACTATAATTTTATTATACAATTATCAGTTAATAATAAGAGACCGCAAAATTTAAATGGAACAAAACTTATTTAGCTCTCTTTAGCGGCTGATGTAGTTGGAACTCCTTCGAACTGTATTATTACTCCTTCGAACTGTATTACTACTCCTTCGAACTGTATTATTATTGGTTATATTATTTAAGGATCTTAGTAAAACCTTTTTTGCAGTAGCTTTTGGGTTGCCCATGAGTGAGTGATCTAAAATGAATGGCTCACTGAACTGAGCCACTGAATTTGTTCCTTTAATATGGCTCATTTTAGCTCACTAGCTCATTTTGGCACACTAGCGCAGTTTTGCTCACTCGCTTGTATGGCTCATTTTGCGTTCTTCTCAAAGTGAACTCATGAGCCATATGAGTGAGTGAGCTCACTTCGAAAAAAAGACCGAGTGAGCCGGTTCACCTCAATGAGTTGCTTTTTCCCAGTATACGTTAAACCGTTCATTCAAGATTTTGTCGAGTTCGAATTGACAAAATAAATTTGTTCATTTTCTTGATAGATTTTTAGAATCATCAGTAGGCTTTTTGTTTTCCTTAAACCCTTTCCTTGTCGATAGCTTTGATTTTTTTCGAATGGATCTCAGTGTATAAATTTTATTTCCCAAGTCAAAACGTAAAAAAAAAAAAAAATAATTCTTAAAATCCGTTTTTATTTTTACTATTTTATAAAGTTTTATATATCGTAGTTTGAAAAACTTCCTCACTGATTTCTTAAAAAGTACCAGTAAAACTGAGAAAAATGCCGCTTAAAAATGCCAACTCACGCCGAAAGGACCAAAAGTCCTGTGTTGGAGTCTCTTCGCCCAAACACAACTCGCCACGTGCCCCCTACAATAAGCCATTGATTGCGACACAGCAACTGAAGAAGCCGCGAGGCTATGAGCAGCGCATACAAAAGAAGTCCTTGGGGTAAGGTTTCAGGACTTCCGTGTTATTGCTCATCTAAAAATTTCCTTGTGTGTAGTCTTGCCGGAAAGGAGAATGAGCAACAGTTGGTCAAATATGCACCCAAGGCGATTTTATTAACGCCCTCGTCATCGGACAATTCATTGACTACCACTCTGTCCAGTGAACGGGTTATCCACTGTACAGTTCTTGCCAAGGATGTATCGAAGACGAAGCCTGTGGCCGACAATGCTGTCGCTGTCGCTTCCACACCATATCTATCGCTGAAACGTCAAAAGTCGGCGGCCATTTTATGTTTTCGTTCGCGAAAGTCTTTGTCTCAAATGGATTTCAAGGAGGTGCGCCGAACTGGCAATTCTCAGGTGGTTGCACGTTTCCCAAGTACTAAAGCTCTGGAACCTTCAGGTGGTGGTGAGACGGCCAATTCGTTAATCATTATGTTACTCAGAGAGCCTGAATTGATATCCAAGGACTGGCAGGTACAAATGCTTCTTGCCAACATCCGTCCTCGGGTAGAACGTGCCATCAGTATTCGCATCTTCAATTCTCTGCTATTGTGGAACTGGCGCCGCAGATGGAATGAAGTGCATCAGCTACGCGAACAAATGGAGGATGGGAAACGCAATGTAAGTATATCAGGTTGATATTTAAAGTTTGTCTGGTATCCTTTGTTCTTCCTCAAGTATGTTAAGATTCGCAATCAATTGCATGTGTGCAACATGGTATTCTCGGTGGACAAGCGTCGCAATGAGATCCTGAACGATAAGCTAATCGAAGCCCAACGTTGCAAATCGAATCAGGAGCAATTGTTTGAAAATCTAAAAATTATGTTTGAAGAAACCAAAGAGGAGAAGGAAGGGTTGTCCCGGAAATTGATTGAGAAGGAACAGGATAATGAAAATTTACAGCATCTGCTGAATGAAGCTAAGAATGGCCTCTTCCGTGCCAACACTGAACAGCGTCAGCAACTGGAGCAATTGTCTCAAGTCCAGCGTCAATATCAAGAGATGATAAATGAGAATCGTGATTTAACCAAGGAACTGGAAGTGGTCAATCTTGAGTTGTCTCTTAAAACGGATAATGCCGAGCAATTGCGCAAGGATGTGGCAAATATATCACAGCAATTGTCGCTGGCGCTACAAAACCTAAAGCAGTACAAACGACTATCTGAGGAGCAAATGAAGGAGCAGCACGATCGCACCCTCGAATTGGAACGCAGGGTTCAACAAAAGGAGGAACAGTTGACCACACTTGAGAACTGCTTGGCAGCCACAGTGGGCCAACGAATCCGCCGATGCTTGAATCAGACCCAAACGTATCAGGTTCACATAATCGATATGTTATACTTTGTTGCTCAATTAATACTTCCAGGAACTCCACCACGTTGCCTATGAACGGATGGGCCAGCAAAAAAAAGTAAAACACATTTGATGCAGACCGAAGGAACAAATGCTGAAGGATGTCTACACAAATATTTTGGTTTGAATATTGCTTGTTGTTTTTCATTTGGTGTTTATAAATTTTTATTTGATTTTAAAGTAAATTGTTAAATGGACCTGCAAAGTATAAGTAGTATTATAATTGAAGATATATCGAAATGAACAGTTGAGATTTGTACATGATTTGTTTTTCAAAAAGAGTCTAATTGGTTTCCACTTGGAGAGAAAATGAAATCCAATGAAACCGAATTGGCAATTCGAGTTCAAAGCAACACAGTGAGAATATCCTGTGGTTGTCATTTAGCGTATCCCCTCCCCATTTGGCCCATACTCCACATCCACATCCGGTGGATTCCCACACATAGAGACAGGCAATAGCATCCGTTTGATTATGTGCGGCTCAATTGTGGAGAAAAATGCTTGCGGCTAGTGAACTCTTCACGCCACATTGGGCGCCAAATGTCTAGTGTGTTGTTTTGTTTGTTTTAATTTTGAACGTGAGCTTTTCACCATAGCCGAGGAAAACAGATTTTCCTTCGAGTTTGCGCACACGACAAGACGAAAGCTGCTTTTGCCCTACGACAACGTTATTTGGAAGCCTTTGCCTTTTGGCCAAAATGTTGGCCATCGAATGGTACCACACACTGTCATTAACGGTTCGACGCTGCTGGCAGGCGGTTCTTTCCTCGGCTAAATACAAAATTTGAATATTAATATTGTTGTGAAGTTCTTTCTTAAAAAGTCTACGAAACGAATAGTTACAAATTCGAAAATGCAATTGGTAAATTTAAAGTCAAAATTTTGAGTGTGTTTATTTGTGTGCTGTTGTGTGCCGTGCCGTCTGAATATTACGAAATCGAAAATACTATATCTAGCAATACGAACACATTTAAATTCAATAAATATCGGAAACGATACTTGCGGCAAAAATTCGTATCGGGTGAGTTCTGGAACACGTCTATAAATAATGACGTCTGCCGTGATTTGTGTGGGTTTTGTGTTTGTATTAAATGTTTATTACAAAACTCCACCCCAGAGGCAAAAATATACATAAATAAATGGGGCCCCATTAAATACTATTCCAAATATTTTTATTACACTGATCAATGAATTGGGTTTTCCCTAGAAGCGGATCAATCGAACTTAATCATACCAGTGTATGGATCTACATGACGCTTACGTCTTGGGGAAAAAGTAATTAACTATAAATTAGTTACCGATTTGGCTCTGACAACCTGTTTTGCGGTTTTAAGATTTACGTTTTATTTCAAATCAAACTCATTAAATTGAAACAAAAAAAAAAATGGTCATTTAGTTAGGCGCACGCCTCGATTTCTGCGAATTTATAAATCTCAATTCTAATGCATATTCTCAGAATGACGTTGAATTTTTCCAGGTATACATACCATGTAGCTATGAAAGTAGATAGAATGTGTAATGCATTAGGAATCCCATCTATATAGCATGATCTGAACTGTTTAGTTAATATATCACCTACTTTAACAAGTTTATAACTCCATTTCAAAAATATACGTATGTATGTATGTGAGTGAATTAGTTACCAGGACGAATCAAATGCAATTCTATTGATCCTGTTTATGTGGCTATCACTTTGGAGGAATATGTTTATGATTCTACAAGAACTTTTCTATATCCTAAAAATTATCTTATTTATGTACATATCTTTCGTTTTAGTGTTGGTTTCGTTTTCAATTCCAATTAGTTGCTGGCTTTGCTATATTTATAGCTATATTTTACATTAATGGCTAACACTTTTATGGCCTACTTAAACACTTTTGAGCGTAATGGAATTATTAGTTTAGCATACTGCAACTGCCTAATAAATTGCATTTCAATTAAGGCATTTATAGTGTCAATTAATGGCTAATTGAATGTATTTACATTTTTGTTAAGAGTTTGCAGTTTTTTCAACCCTTTAGCTTCTTTGTTTTTAGACATAAAGTAAATTAAGTTAACTTGGCCAACTAAAAAACTGTTGGATGAAAAATTTAAAGAAAATTTATCTTTAACTATTATTAATTTAATTACCTCTAAAACTTTTTTGTACTAACTTCTTTAAAAAAATTAAATTAAATTTAAAAATTTTAAAAAGAACTGTGAATACATTGTTCTTTAAATATTTACTCATTAGAACGTACACACACTTATGTCTGTATGTATGTGTTTAATGAGTGGGTTTGATATATGTCTTGCACGTACACACAACTACAATTCATCCATGTGTATGCATATGTATGTGAGCACCAGCTTCAGTCTCATCTAACTGAATATCTCATATACCCAGCGGCAACTGGAAACTTGTGTGCAGTTTTCAGACGACACTGACAAATCGCTGGCATATTAATTAATTAATTGTCAGCTCTTTATAGACACACTTATTTAAGTTCACTTGTTTTCTACAGTTTCTGTGCATTTCCTTCTAGTCACAATCAAGCAGAGAGAAGCATAAAAGTTCAGTCTCTCTCTCCCTCTTTCTCAGTTTCCTCGTTGCAATGCTCTCAGTTGTGAAATTGCAGTGAAAGAGTCTGCGGGGCAACCTTGAGAGTTGGTCCAACTTGTTGATCAACTCGACAAGCAGCCTGTTGGATGCGGAACTCGAACTCCGACAACTATTTCATTTGCAGTTGGGGAGGCTATGATGTAACATGTATGTAATGAGCAATGACTGGAAGTTGGATGAACTATCTCTCTCTCTCTCTCCCTCTCAGTTTATGCCGACCTCTCTTTATTTTCCTCTTTCTGTGCCTCCCCCCTTGATGAACCTTTTATTTCTCTCTCTCCCTCTCTCTCTTTGTCTGTTGAACTATTTTTCTCCCACTGTTCGATCATAAGCTCCATTTTCGCAATAGATTTCCGCATGGGCGAGCACCGCACAAAATGGTATCACATAGTTACATTTGTATCTGTGAGCTACAATTGGCTGACGAGCAGCAAGAGATGATTCACACTAAAATTCGGGGAATCCGAAACCAATAAAGTGCTTCAAACAAGCCAGACGGACAGGTTTTTTTTCTGTCGTTTTGGCTAATTCAATGAAGTCTTTAAAAAAATATATATGTACATACATATGTATGTATGTATGTACATACATATGTAGGTATGTTGCAGGAACTTGTTGAAAACAATTTAAATTTTATAAGATTGCGATAAAGCGCACTTGCGAATATACTTATGAAATGTAGATGGAAATGCTTTTAACTTTTAATTCAGCATCTTCATAATTTAAGAAATATGGTGTAAATCGTGATTTGACTACAGAATAAGCATAATCCATAATTATAAATGGTCCCCTTGGAGCAATCAAGCCAATCAATGTTACTTCCCTCTTCTTCTAGATCTTTGAGAACACTTTAACTTTGGTCCACTAAGTCAACTGTTTGATATTCATGTTATCAGCATTTGCAGTTCATTTGTGATTCGCTTATCTTCGTTCCTTTTTTTTTTCTTTGATTTATTTTTCGAATTTTCTTTCTTTTTGTTTCTTTCTTGTTATCGATACTCCCTACTCTTGTACTCTGGGCCTCTTGTTGTTGACTTGTGTGCTGAATTTTAATGTTGTCTGTGTCTTTTTTATTGTTTGTTGTTATACCCTGTACTCGTATTGCAAAATGTTAGATGGAATTCATCAAAATGTAAAACCCATATCACATTGGTTGATTTGTATTAACACTAAATGTAGAGAGAATATAGTGATACAAAAACACTCGTTATTAACCATGTTGAATCCAAAAACAATATAGATAGTGACGACTATCTACTTTGAACAGGGTATCTGAGTGTCAGCACCCGGATTAATAATGCAAAATCTTTTTTTTATTATTATATTTTGAGGGTGTCGTCGGCGACCTTTGGCGTGACACTTTCATTGCATGAATTGGTCACAAACAATGGCCTTTACAAAGGGGGGAAAAAATAAATATAAAGACACAGACAAACACACACACACATACTGATACAAAAGTGCCCACCAACAACAACTACAACAACAAGTGGTTGCCCAACTATGCGCTCAATTGCTACCACTTTGCTCACTCTCCTCTCAACGGCAACTTCATCATCATCATTATTGTTGTTTTTTGCCGTCGTCATCGTCATCGCCGTGCTCTCTCTCTCTCCTCTCTCTTTCGCCAATCGTCATTTCTGGATTTTAAGGCTTGGCTTTTAGCTGGTTTTGTTTGTTGTTATTGCCGTTTCTTTATTTTGTTGCTTTGGCTCTCTTACGCGTGTGACCTTGACTGGCACATGTGCCTGAAGAAGAATTGCAGATAATGGGATTGAATTTTTTGACGAACGTTTTGATTGTGACGCCGTTCAACGCCATTGAACGGATGCATGTTCCATGTAACTCAGAAAAAGGCAGCCGCCAACAACAAAACACAAACCGCAAACCACTTTGCCATAGAAACCAACTAAAGTGGCTGTTTGAATACAGAACCTGATATTTGCATTTGCATTTGTTACGAATATAGTATATAGTAAGTACAACATTTGACAATTGAGTTGGCGTCTCATAGAACACACATATTGCCAATAAGCCACAAATATGTCCTTATAACAAACCTATCGATGTACATATGTATGTATATGTACATATGTACTGCATCGAGAGCAGATATAAATATTTGAATATTATATGAATGTTTGGGGATTTACGAAACATTGGACATTTCTTGACTTTCAATCGGTATTACTTTTTATTCCCAAAGAAACATTTTTTCCCCAAGATTTTAATAAAATCAATTATTCGATTAATACAATTAATTGAAAAAGTGGGTTTTTCCCTTTCCTTAATACCAGAGATTTTGTTTCGTGTAGTATTAAGGAGAAAAAAAAGAAAGTGGTCCTTTATCTTGCAAATGCTTTTAATGCTATTAGATATAGAATCTTAAAGATCTTTTAATAATAATATTGAATTTTTCAATACTGAGTTTTCGTTCTTTTATTATAAGACAATTGAATCAAGGAAAAGATTCCCATCTATTGTATAAATTCCAGACTTTTATTATATTTTTCAAAAACAATGGTCATAGATACAATTTGTTATATATATTTGTGATATACAGCTGTGTTCAGAAAAATAGGAATGTAGTTGTCTTGCACAGAAACAGGAGAAAAAAAACAAGAAAAATGCAAAATAGCTGCAAAAATAAATGAAAATAAGAATTTGTATATATTTCTCATAATACTACACATTTTTTGGATGATACTTCATATTTGTTTGCCTTCCATGGCTCAAAAACAAAATAAATTCTTAAATTCGTCTGTTCAGAAAAATAGGAATGCCTACTTAAACGTTAAAGAAAACAACAGGAACTTCATTTAAATTAACCTAAGCCGGTTAATATTATTGGTTATAGTTAGTATTTTGTTGTATAACCCTTATTATTTAAAACTGCGCGGCAACGACGTGGCATGGAATCCACAAGGTCCTGACAACGCTGCACAGATATTTTGCCCCATCCTTCTTGAACTGCCTGCCAAAGTTGGGCTTTGTTTGATGGATTAACATTTGCCACATGTCTTTTGATATCTCCCCATAGGTTTTCAATTGGATTAAGGTCCGGCGATTGAGCAGGCCACCCCATAACATCTATTTTCTCCGATAAGAAATAATTTTTTGCCAACTTGCTAGTGTGTTTGGGGTCATTATCCTGCTGAAATGTCCATTTCAGCGGCATCTCCCAAGAAGCATATGGTAGCATAATGTTTTTCAAAATATTGACATAAACATTTTTATCCATTATGCCTTCTATTTGATGAATAGGGCCTACACCATTGTAGGAAAAACAAGCCCAAATCATAATTTTAAGGCCTCCATGCTTAACCGTTTTTCTTGTAAACCTTGGGTTGTATTCTTGATTTGGTGGTCGACGAACGTACTCTCTAGAGCCTGTTCCACCAAATAGAACAATTTTGCTCTCATCAGTCCAGAGTATATTGCGCCACTGCTCAGCCGGCCAGTCCACATGCGACTTGGCAAATAAAATTCTCGCATCCAGATGCTTTCGGGTTAGTAGGGGGACCTTTCTGGGATGTCGGGCTTTTAAATTCTGCTCAATCAGTCTACGCCGAATTGTAACATCACTCACAGACAGTTTCAAATCAGTTTTGATGAAATTTGAGGATGCTAAGGGTTTTTTTTTACTCAATCGAACGATTTGTCTGTCCTCGTTTGGCGTCGTTTTACGTTTTGTACCGCGATTTTCCGGCTTTTTTTCAAAATGAACAGCGTTAAATGCCATTGTGGTGCTGCACCCAACAATATTTTTAATTTCCTTGAATGTTTTACCCTGATTTTTAAGGCGAATTATAAGATTCCTCATCTCGACCGAGCAATGTTTTCCTCTACCCACTGAAAACGATAATCTATTACTTTTGTAATAAATTTTATAATCTACAGGATTACCAACAAATAAAACTTACTAATGATAACTTTTTTATATTTGAATTCACTTTTTTTTTACTTTTGTAAAGGTTTAAACTTTGCGTTCCTATTTTACTGAACAAGCAACTTTTGATGCTCGTGTTGAAAATCATTGAAAAGAAGAAAAGGAAACGCCAGAATGTCAAAAATTTTTCGCTATTTTGTCGTTTACACCTCATTCTTCAAATTTTGTAAGCACTTGTTTAAGTAAATGGTCACACTTTGTCAAAAAAGTGCTGTAAGTATCATACTAGTATGCATTCCTATTTTTCTGAACACAGCTGTATATACTGAAACAATTCATCCAATCTGACCAATGCATTGATGCATTCTGTTGGCAATTAGCGCACAGAAAATTTATAGAATGTGCCGATGCCCACGCCACGCCACGGCGCGTATACTTGATGTTTTTAGTTCAATGCGCTGCGGCGTAAACAGAAAATAAATTATACAAAATATTCATATGCACAATACAATGATGAAATATTTCTGGACGATTTGCCATGTTAACATTAAGATATTAGTGCAGCCAATATTTTGTTGTTTTTGTTTATTTAAATGACCAAAAATACTGATGGAATAACGGCAACCAAAAATTGAGTTAATAACTTTATTGGCACTAGCCACGATAGCAACAGCGGCATCAATCTGATTTGACCTTAGTTTTCGTTGTCTATTCGTTATTGGGAATTTTTGGTGTTTAAATTAGCAGCATTTATATAGATATGCGATAGATATTAGACACAGACATTTACATTTACTGAGGGTCACAGCCAAGTTAGTTGGTTAGTTAGTTAGCGGGCTTGCTGGTTAGTTCTTCGGAAATTGGTTTATGTGCATATCTAGAAAGAGCAATATAATGTGTGAAATATATTCAAAATAGTTAAATTTTTTCAAATATTATATGAATGTACTTTTGTTGTCTTCTCCCCTAAGGTGAGTCTATAAGTTTTGAACGTTTATTGAATTATTCTGACGCCATATGTTTACAAATTTTCGTATTGGTTTCGATTCTTTGATCTTTACTATATGAATCATTTCGATTATGGAAGACTAAACAGTTTTGCTTTGTTGGAATTTAAAGGAACAGAAATTCCTTAATGAATATCTACATATTAGAACAAAGATTCAGAAGGTAATTTTTTGGATAGAACCAAATGTATTTCGGTTCGATCTATAACATTTTAACACGGATTATTGAAATGTACAAGGGTTATGCATAGCTTTGAATTAGACAAAAGACATCTTTCTCTAAAATTCTTTAAGTTATAATTCTTAATCTTCTAATTAGTATGAATCATCATCAAAGAGTTCTTGTTGAGTACATTTATTTAAATTTTAACAACGATTTCGTAATGTTTAATGTCAAATAATTGTTCCAAGCTTCTTGCTCCGAAATTCTGAATGTAAAGACCTGTGAAAAGATATAATCCTTTCAATAAGATTATCAAACAAAAAATGTAAATCATTGTTTATATACCAAAATAATGGTAACCAGACTATACAAAATCAATTAATCCCAAAAAAACCCTGAAATGAAAGAAAGTAATTCAAATGCGTTCAGCGGGAAATTGGAAAAACCACTATTAAAAAGCCCAAACAAATGTCCCGTCCATTCTTTTGAAATTTTGATGATATTATTTAGATTTGGGCATTTGTAAATTTCGATTATGAAAGTTATTTTCAACAGGATATAAAAATTATGCTAGAACTAGTCATTCGTTGGAACATACATAGCTTACCTGGAGCAAATAATTTTCTTTAACTTTAACAAATTTTTGTATACTCTCCGGGAATCAGGTGTTACTTGGATCTTGCGCGCATCTTGCGACGTTTTCGCTTCAAACGACGCATACGTTTCTTTCTCCATTTGGCTCTCATTTTTGAGATGTTTTTCGAACAAGATTCAGAACTGAACTGATGAAAAGTGAGGTACGAATTGATGTTCAAGGAAAATCCATAGTCACAGCCTACTTCAACTTGGAAAATGTTGTCTGTCAGAGGGGATCTCTCCTGGTTTCGTCTGATCGAGTGCCTCGTAGGTGCCCTAGTTAACCTTTTTGTGCATGAGAATGTTTGTTCTGATAAGAAAAGAGAAGAGAATGCTAAATTAAAGGTCAAATCTAAAGCTTTTGCAGTATGAGAAATTGATTAGAAAAACTATATTCTATATATATTTATAATACAGTTGCTTGGAATCTTTAGCCACATTTAAGTAATTTTATTACTTCTTTGTATTAAAAATCGATTTTCGAATACAAAATTTATTTATGGCAAAAGTATAGACATATATATGTAAATTCATAGGAACACCTGCAGCATATTATAAAAGTCTCAACACTTTGAATTGGCCAGGCCTACGGGCCAACTAAAAAAAAGAGGAAAAATCAACAAAACAAAAAAAAAAAAGATTCATTATTATTATTATTTTTAGATTTTGCGCTTGTTACGTCATAAATTCACATAAGAATACATGCAGCAAAAATCAATAAACAAAAAAACATTAAATAAAACACAAAAAATGAAAGAAAAAACCGAAAATAAAAAAAAAACGAAGAGAAAAATGAAGCAGGCAACAATCAATGAGTACGGCGACTGGAAATGAAAACAAAAGTGTAAGAGTGGAATACATATGTACATATGTATATATGTTTGTATATGCCGACAGATTGAGATTGGAAATTGGTTGTGGTTAATGTTGTTGTTGTTGCTGCTGCTGACGATCGTTACCGCTCCGAAACTGCCGAACTGCAATCATTATTACAATCAGCAGCAGTGAGACCGAGCCAATCTAGTGGGAGAGACAACTAACTCAGTGCTCAGTTCCAAACTTAACTTGGCGGTAGTCGGACGTGAATTCCAGCTCGTGAATACATAGCCAGCCCAACTTAATAACAACAAAAGGTTACAAAAACAACGAAGAAAAAAAAAGCTTTGATATATTGTGCAAGTCACACGAGAGCGAGTTGTCGACGACGACGACGACGGCAACGGCGACGGGGACAACAACAATAAAAGTTGATATAGTATATAAAATCAGTTAAGTGAATGCAGCAACAACACGAAACCTTAGTTGGAGAGACAAACGGCAATAGCAAATTAAAAGTATAAAAAAAAATAAGACACACACAAACATAAAAAATTGGCGCGCAGTTAAAAATGTGTGACTAAGTCTTAACCAATAAACAACTCCAAAAATTGTTTGCTAAAAAATTTTGTCATTTTATTTTTGTCATTATAATTATTTGTTTAAACACACGTGTCAACAAAAAATTAAAAAACCAAAACCAAAATCGAATCAAATTTAATTTGAAACCCAAAAAAAAATCTAAAACACACACAAAATCAATCAAGAAAGAAAAAATAGCACAAAAATTTAAAACGATTTCGGTTGAAAGGATTTCAAACAAGTTTTGGTTGCAAAAGTAACAACAACATCAGAGGCAGCAACAACAACAACAACAAAAAGGTTAGCAGAAATCAGTAAAAAAAATATAAATAAACAAATTCAGTGAAATTAACGCGCAATTCAAAAAGTTCCCCAACTCATTCCCGGCTTAGTTCTAGTAATCACAAACCATATACTATATATACGATATATACTATATATACATATATATATATATATATATATAGACAATAATCAGTCCGATTGCAACGACACTGAGAAAATAGTTTTAGCATTTTCTTACTTACTCTTTGCCACGCGCCAATGCAAATTCGAATTGCATAAATAAATATTTATTAATTGTTTGAAAATGCATTCATTATAGATATATAGAAATATATATCTGATAAGTTGGTTCCTATAAATAATTTATTCAAAAGATAAAATAAAAACGAGAAAAAATAAACTCAATTAGGTCGCAAATAATGCGGGATCAAGAAAATGTACCATAACATTTATAAAGTACTTGAAACTGATCTGTTTGATGTTTCAAATGGTATCGTTTTTGAAATTCTAAAAATGTTGTTTTAATTTATATATGTACATATATTAAAATTTGAACTTTTTAAAAACTAAAGCCATGACTTTGAAATAAAAGATTTTATAACTTAAACTTTATATTATATATTGTCATATACTATCTGGAGACTGTCTATATCACACATTTGAGTCAGAGTACATCGGGGAAAATATTCAGTTGTACATTCTTTGCATATCTAAGATATATATTTACTTCTAAAATTTATAAATCCATTTGTCATTTATGCAAAAGCCGGATTATGCCGGTAAATATATGTATGTATATTTTTTTTACATATAAATGATTATCAGTGGATTTATATTTATATATTTGAACTTGGTCTACGCATTGGCAAAGTTAAATTAATCAAATTAGACAATCCAAATAGAAGTTTGTATTCGAATGAAGAAAAACGAGTTAAAATTAAATTATAAAATCTTTAACTCAGGTAAATATTTAATGGACTTGATCATTGGTTTACTGTGTTTATTTGTAGATATAAAATTCTCAATCACAAATTGTTTAAAAAAAGAATAAACTAGATTTGATTGAGCAAGAAGAGAGTTTATACTTTAAATGCAAATATTGATTCAACGCACATAAATTTGAATGAATAAAAAAAAAAACTGTCACTCGAGATGGGAAATACACTTGATAAAGGAAGGCATCAATATTATTTTTAGACTTTTATTTTAATACAAAGACAAAGTATAATTTTAAACTAATGACTGTAGAGAAAGGGGGCTATTCCCAAATTTTTGGTAGAATAAATATAGCCCAGTCACCATATGTACATACATACATACATACATATGGACATATGTGAATCTGAATTACAATACTTTGACTCATAGATTATGTGGTCGTGTCTGTAACCTTTGACATTAAACCTTTGTTCCTTTTCTGCTATCACAACAAATGTGTTATGGTCATTAAACCTGTTGTGCGAGTGTGTGTGTGTGTTTGTATGTAATGTGCAATGTTCCACAATAAAACAAACAAAGCAAACACAGCAAACAAAACAAACTTGAGGTTATCGTCATTCATTTTATACCAGAATGCGGCACGTTTTAGCTGTTTTGGTTTTCGATTCTAATACAAAATTAACAGCTTGCTTTTAATCATTGTGAAAGATGCCAAATGAGAAAACATAAATGTGAATCCAAATTGAAATTTCAATTGTTTTTTTTTTTCAAGTGTATTAGTTACTACATATGTACATACATAGTAGTAGTATGTAGGAGCAGGTTCTCTGTCCATATAGTTATAATAAATGCACAATAAATCTTAACAGTTGGCAATAAAGTAACTAAATACATATGTATATACAAGTCGGATATATAGTTTTAACATAAGTCGCAAATCGAGTTTAATTATTAGTAGTTAATTTTGTTGTATTTCAAATAGCATTGTTTTTGTAGTACTTATTGCGATTAGTATAACAACAATAACTGCAACAATTAATAATTTAATTTGCATACCAGTTTATTGGCAAAACTATTTATTATGTACTTTTAACAATTATCATATCCCCAGAGAGATTTCATATATACATTTTTATATGTTTTTCAAATTGGTTTTCGATAAGAACAGGCACAAATTCCATCAGCAGATAAAATTAAATTTATCGTTTCAAGATGGATTTCCAATGAGAGAAAATAAATAAGTTTAATAAAGTTGAATTTAATTTTCATTGTTTTACTTAAACTATTTCATTAAAGAAACGTAAATCACAATCACAAACAAATTTATCTGACATCAGTTGGTTTTTGATTCTCTTATTTTTTACAAATGAACCGCAAACATGTTCGACAATGCAAATATTTAGATAAGAAATTTGTAAATATTTTTACAAGTGAAATAAAAAGAATCGAGGAAAAGTTTATAAAAATTTTGCCACGGCATCTGGAATATTTCGTTTATTTCATTTGTAATCAAAGGCCTCTGATAAACATACAACGATTGCAATTGAAAGCCACCAAAAGAAATCCAATAAAGTCTTAAAGACTTTCCAAGCGAACAAGCGCTATAGTTTCTATAAATGTATGTATGTATATTACTAGGCAGCCCGCCCGCCCCCACTCTCTCACCCTCCTCTCTATCCACAGTCAGGGTCAAACTAACTTAAATATATCGATTTATCTGGACTAACTTGTACTTGTATACCCTAGAAATGGAGTATATTCATTTAGCCAGAATTGCAAAAGAAAAACAGAAACAAAACAAAAGGATTTTAGCAAGGTTTTTAATGTAATATATTAGAAGAAAATATTACCACTTCTACTTATATATGTGAAGACTTTATTGATAGATATATAGATATGTATGTAGGGTTTATAAAATTAGTTACTCCAAATTATATATGACAACATTAGCGACTTTATTCGACTTTCAACTTAATGCACGACTGCTATCAACTTGTATTCTCGAACGACTGTCTGACTCTGCTTCTTCTTTGCTTCTTATCGTTGCCACTGAGTTGCCAGACCACCCGCCTTGCCACCCTACGTACACATGTTTTTTACCCCAAGTAGTGATAATCCTTTCCTTAAATACTTAATAAAGTTATATGTAATTTGTAGGATGTACGGATCTCATTGTAGTCTAATATACCCGTCTTGTTCTCTATGAACTTTTGCATTCGAATCAGGGGCAAAATAGGCGAAAACTGAACGGAATTGTTTTTAGTAATTGACGAAAGCAAACAAACAAAACACAGAATTTCCCACCTTTTGGTTCGACACGCACAACTTATGTTTGTATGTGTGTGTAAACATATACATACATATTTGTATGTACATATACATATGTGAATCAGATCTGGCTATAATTTTGCCATTTAAATGGCCCAAAAAGACCGAGAAGAAGGCACCAAGTTATGGCAAATTAAATGCTGTGCCAAAGAACAAATGTTGATTATGCAGCCAAAATCCAGGAATAATAAACAATTATAAGAAGAAGAAAAAAACTAGTTAAGACTAGTTAAAAGAAGTAAATGGTCGGACAGAACTGGAAGGGTTAATAAAAAAAAAGGATAATTGAATTTGTAATCTTGTAAACAGAATTCCAAACGATTGTACTTATTTTGATATTTTTAATAGAAATAATTTTGCTAAAATTTTAAAATTTCCTACCAATTATTGAAGTAAATACATTTCATATATCACAATTAACCATCACAAAGGATATACGTATCCAATTCAAACAGTTTAAATAGCTTCCGGAAATTAAAAACATTATAAATTCACTTTAAAGTAAAGTTTTAACATCAACTAATTTGGATATATTAAAACTCCATTAAAATGTCAATAACTTTATAGATGTACATCATATAAACGAAAATTCAATTTTCGCACTCCTTTGACCTTTCTAAACAAAATATCTAAAACATAATTTCCCATTTGAAAGCATTTGCCAGTCGTTTTATTGATTTCGCCAACAGTTTGCCCCTTAGAGCAAATTGTTATTTAATTATTTGAGACAACGCCACCCAAAATGAACTTCCTACAGAGAACGAGCCATAAAGACGAGGAATGGCCTTTTGAATTACTTACACTTTGGGCCTATTAGTGCTCTATTAGGGCTGCTAGAGAGGACGCAAAGGCCGCACTTTTCATTCTAAAATATATGTATATACATATATACTTATAGAATTATTATTCCTACGGTACTTATTACATGACTCAATTGATGGCATTTTATACATACTAGCATTTTTCGTTTATTTTTTTTCCGAATATTGTATACAATTTTCACAATTTTTGCTTTTGTTGGTTTGTTGGAATTCAGTTTGCATGTACATATGTTCCATAGCAACTTGGACTTGTACTAAGAGTTTATTGTGCAACGGGAAAGCTGTTAATGTGTTTAACTAATTAAAAAGCAATTAAATATCACGAAAAGGAGAACAGCGAGACGGAGAGCGAGAGAAAGAGAGAGAGGGAAGGAGATAGAGCAAAGAACTTTTTCCGGCCACTTTTTGGCTTCTATTCATCAGCATAAATTAAACAAGACCAAGACAGAGCCACGGCACATCAAACACAATTAACATGAAATCGATTTTCATGTCTTTTCTCTCCCTCTCCCCGATCCCCCTCCACTCCAAAGGAAATCAAAAGAACAATTTTTTTTTTGCAGGCAAGTAAATAATGCCCCAAATGCCAAAAAAAAATGGAATAGAATAGAAAAATGGCTACAACAAAATGTATAGAAAAACTAATAGAAAAGTAAAACCAAAAGTATTTGAAAAAACAAAAAAAAAAAGAAACGCCAGAAAGACGTACGTACGTTGGCTGAGCGATAGAAAAATTTCATTCTAATGGAACGGGCAAAGGAAATTGAAACGGGCAAAGTGGCCAAACCGCGGCATTTAATTATTTTGCGATAAAACTTTTCACGATCTCATCAATTCAATCTGCCAGCGGCAATCACGTGTCTTTTTTTTCCAAAATGAGATTTCCATTTTACATTGCTTTCATTTTTTTTTTTGCGTACAACATGACGTATGCGTGTTTTTCTTTAATTCATGCAAGGGACAAGTTATAAGGAAATTGCCCTAGGGATAAACTTTTCCTTTAAGCTGACTATAGAAACTAGACTTTCATATATGCCAACAATTGGAACATAATCATATTTCTCTTCTCAACTGTTATTTCTATTGATTTTACTTTGGAAGCACTTAAAATAGGACGTTGAAAAAACTTTTATGACAAATTTTTGTGACAGGCTGTTTGCAAAAAGAAGAAGCAGAGAAAAAAAAGTTTGCCATAGATATTTGAGTGGTTGAATTTTAATTTTGATTTTCCTGTATGTGAGTACATGTACATACAT
Source organism: Drosophila austrosaltans (assembly GCA_035045865.1). Taxonomy (NCBI): domain Eukaryota; kingdom Metazoa; phylum Arthropoda; class Insecta; order Diptera; family Drosophilidae; genus Drosophila; species Drosophila austrosaltans. Next base: position 9,868,043 of record JAWNOQ010000200.1, read on the forward strand.
ATGTACGCCATTTCGCTTATATAATATATAGAGAGTGGCCTTTAATGCATTGCCACACTCGGCACAAACACAAACACAGAGTCGGAAAAGGAATCAGAGGCACGCACATGTCAGCTTAAGCACTTGAGGTGCAAATGGGTATAAAGCGAATGGGAATAGGCAAGGAGAGGGGCAGAGGGAGGGAAGTGCTTTCGTGCCTGTGTTTGATGTAGAACTTTATAAAGCGAAGAAACGTTGCGAGAGTTACTTAGAGATGTGTACGTGACTCACACAAATCAATGAAGTAATTATACCCTACACACAAATGAAAGGATATATGCAGGTAATCAAAGTTTATGTAACAGACGAAGAAAGAAAAAAGTGAAAAATGAAACCATTCTGATAATTAAAACCTATGTATTACAATTGATATCTATAACATTTCAAAAGTAGATAAGATATAGCGACGATATACATATGACAAAATGAAATGAAGTATAATAAATCCATTTAGAGAGAGCCACTTATTACTTTGACCTCTTCTTAATAGTAAGATTTAAAAGAGTATACAGATTCTCTGTTGTCATCTCCAATACTTGTTGTGTGTGATTTTGTGGGATTGTGTGTTTGAGTGTGATTAGGCCATCATTGATGTATGTATGTGAAGTGTAGAGCATTCTATGGCATGTGAAGATGTATGTGGTCGATTTTTTGGGTAATGTCGCCTGCTATTTGCTAGTCCATTGATGATTACCCGTCTGGGTTATTGGGAGCCATCGCAGCTTTCATTTTCTCTATTTAGCTCTGTTTATTTTCGCTTCAGAACGCGATTTTCCAATCGATTGAGCACGTGACAAGCTCTAGCACAGTTAAAATATGTATGTATGTATGTATGGGCCATGACACATACATATGTATGTGCATATGATGTATATATGTATGTTGCATCTCCCCCGTGTACAATAGAATACTCACATACATTTTCGGCATCGCCGAGCGTAATTCAAAACTTTGACGTAACTCGAAACCGCAACGGGAGCAACTCCTCACCCCATTGACTTTCGCATTTCTATTACCGATTCTATTTTTGACAACATTTAATTAACATTTTTTTTTGCCTTTATTTTTTGCTTCTGCTGGTTGGAACCCAAAAACAAAAAACAACATCCCTTTGGTCCTCCTTTGCATTTATTTACGCATCAATTTGTAGCGCTGATTTATGTCACCAAGCGAAGAAGAAAAAAAAACAAGTAAATTGCTCCTTCGCTTTTCTAAATGCGAATTAAATTTGTTTTCCTCATCTTTCCGTTATTTTGTTTCTCTCTCCCCCTCCTGATTCTATCCGTTGAGTGCCTTCCACACAGGCTGTCTTAAAGTATTAGGCGGCTTAAGTTATGCTTTCGCTTCGAGTTCTATCCGCTACCTAGCCAAGGATTGCGGGATGCGGGCGAGGATATGGCGAAGACTGAACAAGCCAAGCAATTGCGCAATTTTAAAGCTTTGAGAGTTGAGCATTTAATTAAATATAAAAATTACACTTGCTAGCAAGGAAAATATTAATAATGGCCACTCATGTTCAACAAAGCATGAGAAATGTTACTTGAAACAAAATTGAAAGTTAACTTTTGTTCTTGGCCGCCTACACAAAGGAAGGACCTTAAATTTAAAGCTTGTATGGAATTTTATCAAAAAGTTATTGTGGCACTCCCCAAGAAGCAGGTAAAAGCAGGTTCTTAAAAGACCAAAAGTTCCCCAGCAATGTGGCATTTGATGTCCTTAAACAGTGGTGTAATATCATTAAAAAAAATTCTGTTTTTTCTACATTTAAATTATTATTGTTACTGTGAAAAATGAAATTCCACATTGTTTGTATGAGTTCTTCGAATGAAAATTATCCAATTCGCCGCTTGTTTTCTTCAATTTAAAACATGTTTCGATGGGTTCGATTTGAAGTTTTTAAAATGGAGAGATGAAAAAAAATGCATAAAACAAGTTTAAATGAATAATTAAAACTTAAATTACTTTCATATTCATTTCTTGTACTTAAGTCTTTTATTCTGACAACTTTTTTGAATTCAATAAGCAGCCTTTTGATTTTAAAGTTTTTGTTAACACGAGGGATGTGTTCCTAGGAAATACTGTGTTAAGCGAACTCGTGTTAAGAGAGGAGGGGTTACGTTCTATGATGACCACTGATTCAAAATAAAAATATTTATTTTTCTAACTTGGACTATTTTGTACAATAGTTTCAATAATAAAATTAAACCTAAACTCAAACTAAAAAGTAAGAAATCCGATTGGTAGTAATGAAAATCTAAGAAGTTTTAACATTTTCTCTTTTTGTGGCGGTTTAAGTGCTTGGTAAGTAGGAAAAATGATGTTTCCCAACTGTCTTACTAAATATTAACGTGTTTCCTTATTGGGATCAGAGTTTTCAACTGAAGATTTCAACTTGCTTGCCAATTCAATGATTTTAAGTTTTCCTAATAACAAATTATCAGTAGACTCAGTTTCTCCAGAGCTGCTATAGGCTGATTGTGAATTGTTTGTTTTAATTTGAACAAATTCCAAAATTGTCTGAAAAAGTTTTTTGGATGCAAGGGGCGTTGTCCAACAACAAAAGTTACTTAAAGTCTAAATTGTTCTTTTTTAAATATTTTTCACGCCGTGTTAGATCGAGGTTTGGAGAGTGTTAAAAGAAAGACAGTAACAAATCTGCAATCGTCTAAGACCGAGTTAGTGTTAAACGAGGTAGTGTTAAGCGAGGGCCAGGAATTACCATTATAAATTACAGCCATGCGAAATTAAGTAAAGTTTTCAACACTTGATTAATATATATCATGTGGCATGTCAGCTATTTTTAGAATTTGTTTTCGATTGAAAACCAATTACTATCCTGTAACAGATACCACTCTTAAGGATAATAATTTCTCATCGACCGTCATTTATGTTGAGAGACAACTTTCCTCTGGTTGTCCGCTTAAGTGAGTTTTCGCTGTAACGACCAAGACACATGTGAATCTAATTAATGTAAATGTAATTGTGGACTGTGATATGAGTTCTGTGGTTTCTCAAATGTAAAATCTTTTTTGAAGTCTAAAAAACCTTAATTAAGGGCATTTCATAAGGAGAATTTTGTTTCTTTGTTAAGACTGTCACACGTAAAAATTAAACTTCAAAGAAGACCAAGTTTTCCTTTTAATATTTAATTATGTGCATTATGCATATCATTTGATTAATGCCTGAGTATTTGATTTCAACGTTGAGGACAGAAAATCAATATTCAGCTGTAATCCTTCAATTTGTAAATTAAATTGGCAGAACCTACTAAAGCAAGGATTAAGTTGCAACGAAATTATATACGATAAATTTGCAGGTTTTTTTTTCCTCTTTTTTGGTTCGTTTTTATATGTTTATACATATTTCATTTAACAGCCTCGTTTATGAGTGCATAAATCGTGCTTTAATATTTTCCGGTTATTCTTATCACACGGCAACCACAGGCTAAATGGATGACAAGGAAAAATAATTTGCCTCATTTTTTTAGGTAATGACCCTAACAACAGGCCAGATAAAGTAAAAGAAAAAAAAAACAGAAGCCGTTCTCATTCCTTTACTCTTGGCCTCCCCACACCAAAAAAAAAAGAATCCCTTATTCTGTTGCCCAGTGTTATTAGCGAGTGAACAAAAGCCGTTGCCGCCGCCACCTTTCAAAACGGGCGGCATCTACATACTTAAAACTTCCTCCTGCTTGTCATTGGGCAACTCTGGGATTCGGGGGGGATACTCGGAAACTGGGATGCTGACAGAATGGTTCGTTGCTTACTTACACATCAACGGCAAAGGCAGCGACCCACATTTTACTTATTACACAGTTCAGATGTTCGACACACGAGCTGGGAGAAGAGGGTGAAGCGGGAAGAGCAGACTGTGGCGGACAAAGCTCCTGAGCGGTCGGCTTGAGGTATGGACGGGAATGGACACAGAAGACCCATGAAGCGTGTGTTCCGTAAACAAAAACAGTAGGATGCGTCGTTTCTCTGTGGTGTGAATTGCAAAAGAAGCATCGGCACAACAAAAAAAAAGAAAGAAAATCACATGCATTTTACATTATCGACCTTGACATACCCCGTAGCAACTGGTGTAGATACAGATACAAATGGAGAGTGAAAATAATGTATAAAGTCAGTTCAGAAAATCCATTAAATATATTTTATAACAAACAATTTCTTCTCATTGCATCAATTTTGATTAAACTCAATTAACTTGTTTTGTTTTTTGATAAAGGGTATACAAAAGTGCCGTACAAACTTGTTTTTTTGCAATGTTATAAATGTAAACAAAATTAACATATGCAAATTTTTCATGTCCACGTGTGAGTGTGAGTTTGTGTGTGTGTGCGTGTGTGGGGTTCTTGTGTGTGACGCCAACTTTTGGCATGTAGACAAATAAGAGAATAGGCTCTAGAGCCTTCATCTGTATTAGTAAGTCGTGTGGGCTGTATGCGAGTGTGTGACCTGAGAACTGGTCTGTAAGATTTTAAATACACTTACCATATGTTACATTTGGTATTGTGGAATGGAACTGGATATACAAAATGAGAACATTAAATTCCAAATAATACTCCTACCCAAACAGATAATCTGAATTGAATACTTGAATAACAAATTTAAAAGCAATTTACGCTTAAATGAAAATACTTTTCTATTTCATTCACTCAATGCATAAATATATTATAAAATTTTAGTTAAAGCAAAGTAAATTAAGTCTAATTGATTCTAATTAACTCATTGAAATGAAATTCTACCAAACAAATTAGAGATTGAACCTTTAATGTAACCTTTAATTCTCGTAATCAGTTTATAACAGTTAGAACAGAAAAAACTCTGATACGTACAAACGATATAAAACTGGTATAAATTTAGTTCGAAATGAAAGGGAATTTCAAATCGGTTTGTTTGATAACTGTTTTCAATTCAACTTGATTTTTATTCACAAGATAAACACCCACTGATTGAAATCAACTTGAAGAGTATTTACTCTTCGACTCTTGATAGACCCGAGCGTCCTTTTCACTTTTTCGTTGCTCTCTGTCTGAAAGTGTTTTCTTGAAATGTTGAATTATGTGCGGAAAATGTAAATGCGGACATTCTGTCTGTGTGTGCGTGTGTGTGTGCTGCAGTCAGTCAGTTGGCGCCTTGTTTTAGTGTTAGTATTAGTATTTGTATTAAATATACATTACCAGTTAACCGAAATGATAACCTTGATCAGTGTGTAAGTAACCGGTTTGTTTGTGCAATGGCATATAAAAAATACCATAAGTAAACTACTATAAACAAAGTCGAAACGGAAGTCATTATGGGCATATGTTTGCATATATTTTCATATTAAAGAGCAAGGACCCCGACCACAATACACAACAACTGAGATGATTCTGTGATTAGAGTAAATATGTATATACATTTGATTTTATGACTTTATATACAATTGTACTAACATTTGTATATGCAGGCAGTAGAATCTAATGGTTGTAAATAGTAAATTTAGAGAAATAATCATTTTATTCAGCTTAGTAGGTTTCATACTCTTTTATTCCTAAAGATAGAATTAGTAAGGAAACTTGTTAGTTAATAACTGAAATGCATTTCTAGTAGAGCCCCAAGTACATGCATATATGGACTAGAAACCGGAATCATATTTTAAATTTGTTCTAGTTGATAAGCTTATCATTCATAGAACCCCTCGGGTTACTTTTTCTGAATTTCCTACTTACCTTATTGGTTCATTATCAGACATGATTAGTCTACATTATCAAAATGTTTGAAAGTCTCAATAACCAATTTTCGATTCGTTTTTTTTTTTTTGCCTTTTGTTGTGGGAAATACAAAATCCCACAACCACTTAACACTTTTGGGGAATTGACTTAGATTTATTTATTGCTATTCTAGGCAGAATGATTTTCCAAAAATACTTGAAACTATCTAATAACCAGATGGTCAGGTTGACTTCGACTACATATATCGAAGTTTCTATTGTTTTGCACATTTCTTGTTGTTGTTGTTTTTTTTCTTGGGACAGCAATCAAATTGGAATTTGGCATAATTTTTTGAAACGCATAAGACTGATAATTATCAAGTTTGCTTGCCACAACTAGTAAAGACATAAACAAGTTTCAATGGGAGATCCCATTGTGATCAATGTGCTACGAAATTCAAATTTTTAGAAAGAAGTCAGCGAATGAAATGGTTTTACGCATTTCTTTGACACGCCATGGAACTCGAAACGCAGAGATGGATAAAAAAGTCTTATCGAGAGTGCATATACATTTCGTAATGTTTTCGTCCTAAAAAATCGAAAGTTTTATAAACTTTACTCAACACATTGATGGATTATTCTTAAGTAATTATTCATTTACATATACATTGTATGTACATACATATACGTACATATGTATAAATGTGTATGTTTCGTTTAGAATCTAAGTACTATTTTTCTCGTTCCTTTTTCGTGGTGTCATAGCTTTACTAGTTCAGTGGTGACCTGCGTTCATTTAGTTGAGAGGTTCAAATGTCATAGGTTTATGAAGGTATTGGTAATTTAATCTAGTATTGTTGTTGTTCACAATAATAGTGCAAAAAGGCACATCTATAGGTGTTAGTCAAACTAACGGGTTGATGGTCCAATGGTTTGAATGAGCTAGACTGAGATACGTAGCTGTTGCTGAACTTGGTTTTACTGAGTAAGCGCAAGGTGGCTGTATGTGTCTTTCAGACATGACTGATTCAAAATTAGGAATAAAACTAGAAACTGCAAACTGTTATTTAACAATTTAAATATATACACATTTATAATGTGACAAAATCATTAGGAAGCTTATAAAACAAGTTAAACCTACATTAAATGTTTGTAGCATGAGAAAAAAAAGTAATTCGACAAAAAAAAAAATTTTTGGCCCGATTGTTCCTATGAGAGCTATGTATAGCATATAGATGACCGATTTTGCTGAATCTTAGCATAGACATTTCCATATATACTAAACTTCCAAAAACAAAGTTTCGTGACAGTCGCTTTCAAAACACCCAAGTTATTACATTAAAACTATATTCTTCACCGATCGTTCCTATGGGAGCTATATGACATAGTCAACCGATTCTGATCAAACTTGGTGGACTTGTTTAAAGGTGTATTAAACTTATGAAGCCCAAATTTTGCAATTGATTGAAAAACAACAAAGTTATTGAAGTTTAATTCTATTCTTGACCGATCGTTCCTATGGGAGCTATATGATATAGTCATCCGATCGGGATGATTCCGAGATATACAATGGCTGCAGCAAAAAGAAGCCTGGGTGCAAAATTTCAGCTCTGTAGCTTTATGGGTTTCGGAGGAGAAGCTGTTGATCCAGACAGACAGACGAAAAGACGGACAGACGGACATGGCTATATCAACTCAGCTCGTCGTGCTGATCAAGAATATATATACTTTATATAGTCGGAAACGCTTCCTTTTATGCGTTGCAAACTTTTGACCAAAATCAATATACCCTTACAAGAGTATAAAAATTAAAGCAAAGACTATGGATCTCATTAAAAATAATTAAAAGCAAACATGATAGCTATGGACCAGTAATCTGGAACAAATATGACATATCTTCTTTACTATATAATATTCCATTTTTACCGTGGTCTAATAAGAGTAACTGTAACTCAATGGCTATATAAACATTACCCTCTTTAAAGCTCCATTTACTGCAACTAAAACTATGCCCAGATTGTAAATACTAAATTGTTGTTTATATACATACGGACATACATATATGTATATATACATACATACATATATACATATAGTAAAATTTTTTGTCCGTTTACGAAAGGTATCCCTACAAGAGAAAAGAATTTTAATACAAAATAAAGTGACGGTCGCCGCAAAATTTACCACTTTGAAGAGGTATCTATTATTAGAGGTGTAAGACGATTTTTAGTCTAATATGTACATATGTATCTACTTTTATGTACATATATGTTGAAAGTTTTGTGTTTCAAAACACATTTCTGTCTATGCAACAGTTCTCGATTTGTCCTTCTTTTGGGTTTAATGTCTATTAAGATATAAATCTTGAATTTTGCACTAAAAGACTTTGCTAATGCACAATCTTTTCGCAGAAGGAATTTCACAATGTCATTAATTTATGCAATTAAATACTTATAAGTTCAATTTTCAATTTCAATCAAGAGAGAAGATAAAAAATAAACAAATAGTTAACTTTATTCATTGATAAAATCATTTTCTATTTATATTCCGTTCACTCAAAATATTATTATCTTAGTATATATTTTACTCTGTTGATTGATAAATTGATCAATATCTCGATTTACTCTTTTTACTTATTCACTTGCCACTGTTTACAAACAATTTAAGACAGATTAATGTCGAAAGCTCTCTAGAGGCATCCTTTTCCCTTTCATTTACCACATTGATTCAGCGAATATATTAACTTTTTGTCAATTGAAACTTTGACATTTTATGTTTCGAATCAATCGCAATCAATTTCATCTCAGTGATGTAAATGCTGTCATAATTGTATCTACATATATTTTTTTCTTCTTTTTTATATGCTAATCTATCATTATTTTTAATTTGCAGGCAATCAACAAGAACAACAACATCAATAGAAGCAACAATAGCAACAAAAACAAATGGCTGAGGAGGAGCTCTTTGGCGATTTACGTATGTATAAACATGATCTAAGTGATTAATAAACCTCACAACAACAATTATGGCAACCAACAAATGAAAAATAAAACTAATTAATACAAACAAGAATCAGAGCCAGTTCCATTAGAGAGAGAGAGAGAGAGAGAGAGAGAGCATAAACCCAACTACAATCGCATAATGAAGGAAAAAATGAGTTTGGCTAATGAATAATCTGACACAATAAGTCAATCGACAGTACATTTAATTAGGCCCGGCCAACAGATTTTGGTTAATGCTCTGGAATTTTTAGTGGCCAGACAAATGAAGAGCAATTGTAGCCGTGGTAATAGTTGTTGCTCTTATGGCCCCAAAACTAAAACCGAAACCGAAACCAATACAGAACAGAATAGAGTGGCTCAATAAGTCTTGCAAATGGTTGCGGAACTTTTGGTTGTTCTTTTTGACGTCAGTAATTTGGCAAAACTGTCGACATCTGGAAATAACAAGACCAAGACGAAGGGGTGAGGATTGTCTAAGACTTCGCTCGTTCCCCCTGTTTCGTTCTGGGAAATAACAATAGATTTGATAAATGGCACCGCTTCGCAATTTAATGCCATCTACATATGCATAATTCATATTCAGAGAACACGACTCGTATCTTCTAGATACGAAATTATCTATGTACACGCGCATTTTTGCGAAAATTGTTTCAGGCATTCAAGGAAATTGACATGGCACAGTGGTTGAAAGCCTAGTCATACCAGCGTAGCGACCTCATTCGAGGTAATTGCAGGTTGCCATAGATCCCTATATAAAAACCATTTGCATTGAACTGGCCTAATATTAGCAATAAATTTGAAAAAATTATAAGAAGTATAGAGAATCGATTTGTTAGGGGTGGAGGGTCGTAATTATTTCTTGTATGGCAATTTATGTTATCCACAGACCACGGTAATTCGTATTGATTTTCCTTTTCATTTAACTTACTTGTGTTTTATTTTTCCCTATTTTGCCCACCTTAGAGGATATCATCAACGCTAGCTTTGAGGGAAACGGAGTGAGCAACATGCCCCAGGTATTCCCACAGTCCACCTCGCTGCCAGTGCTGCCATCGCACATGCCATTACAGCCGCAGTCAACGCCGCAGACCGCTAATCCGCGACCCCGCATCCGTATCGTTGAGGAGCCCACCAACAATATTATACGGTTTCGTTATAAATGCGAGGGACGCACTGCCGGCTCCATAGCTGGCATGAATTCCAGCCCGGAGACGGGCAAAACCTTTCCCACCATCGAGATAGTCGACTATAAGGGTCCCGTTGTTGTCGTTGTCTCGTGCGTTACCAAAGATGAGCCGTATAGACAACATCCCCACTGGCTGGTCAGTAAGGATGAGGCTGAGAATTGCAAATCGGGTGTCTACAGCAAACGATTGCCGCCAGAGGAGCGGCGCTTGGTGCTCCAGAAGGTTGGTATCCAGTGTGTTAAGAAGACAGAAGTCCGCAACTCATTGCTGGAAAGGGAACAAAGGAATGTTGATCCATATCGGGGTATGTGTGAAAAATAGGGAAGGGATTGATGAAAGGGTATGAAACATTTTACGATACATATTTTGCTTCTTCTTACAGCTAAATTTGATCATAAAGAGAACATCGGAAGCATCAATCTCTATGAGCTGCGTCTCTGCTATCAGGCCTTCATCACAGTGGGCAATAGTAAGGTGCCTCTAGATCCAGTTGTCTCCTCGCCCATTTATGGCAAAAGCAATGAGTTGACCATTACCCGGCTATGCAGCTGCTCGGCCAAGGTCAGTGGAGGTGACGAGATAATAATGCTGTGCGAGAAAATTGCCAAGGATGACATACAGATTCGGTTCTTTGAGACAAATGAGGCAGGTGTCGAGGTGTGGGAGGCATACGCCGAGTTCCAACAGACGGACATCTTCAAGCAAATGGCTATAGCCTTTAAGACGCCACGTTATCGGAATACAGAAATAACACATTGTGTGAATGTATGTTCCAATCGAAGAAGTGAATGAATATATTTCTAAGAATACGCTTTTCCATTTGCAGGTTGAACTCCAGTTGGTACGTCCTTCGGATCGAGCCACCAGCGCCGCCTTGCACTTTGAGTTTTATCCCAATCCAGGTATGCTAACCTTTGCTCGACTTCAGCGTAAGTTGAAACGTAAGCAGGACATGGACGTGTTCCAGCAAATACTTTCCTTAGACAGCGAGACAACGGCCACGAAGTATTCGTGTCCGCCGTTGGATCTAAATGAGGATGAGAATAACACGGTGTCCTCGGATGAGCAACAAAGTTCCGGCACTCTAAACGAGTTTGAGATAGCCGTAAAGAAGCTACAATTCCAACATCGCGGCGAATCCAATGAGGCAGATGCCACGGAGTATACCGACGGGCTCGACAATGATAATGAACCAGAGCCAGATATGGAAATTGAGCTAGAGGTGCCACAATTGCTCCCACAATTGGCCGATGATTGTACACAGACCTCAACGCCCATGGAGGAGATTCTGCAGCATCCTCAATTGCAGCCCAGGACGTTGAGTAATGTTGACAAAATCAACGAGTGGATGAAGAGCAGCGAGTTCGAGAGAACCGACAGCTTGACTGTGGAGAATGGGGATACACAGTCCCTCTCGAATAGCACCGCCCAGACGGCCTTCACCAATGTCAGTAGTCTGACAGCCAATACAACCATAACGAATCAGTTGGATGAGGAAGAGAATGGTAACAAAACCTCACGCCGCGATACCCTGGAGAATCCGGCTGTGATGGATTTACCCGAAACAGAATTGGTTTCAGCCAGTGCTCAGGCATCGGTGGATATCGATGAGAATTTCGATGAGACAGCCACCTATACTAGCTTACAAATAGCCTTCAATAATCCCGTCGAGATACCCAAAGAGGATGGTTATCAGTATCATGCTACCAATCCATTCAGTCAAATGGACGAAGCTGAGTTGGTGGTCCTTACTAATCCACCAGCTCCTCGGATTAAAGTAAATGCGGCTCAAACACCGGCCACGCCTCCCTCACCACCACTACCATTGCCTCCACGGACTCCCTCGCCTGATCCAGAGAATAGATTACCACCTCTGCCACCGAAACCGAAGCGCAACTCCCAGGATCTCAGCGTGAGTGAGCTAAGCGCCAGCAATTCCATTTCCATAAGTCGCAATGGCAGCGTCAGCTCCAACCGAACGACGCCCTCGCCCATCGTTATAATGCGCACACCAGATCAGAGTCCTACCAAGCGTCAGCCTGCAACTGCTCCGCTTCCTTCACCCAAAAAGAGGCAAGGTTTCTTCTCCCGCTTCTTTTCACGTCGCAAGAGCAAGACCGACGATGAGGAGTCCCAAGCGGGTAGCAGTCCAAGTAAGCAAGCAGTTGGATCCTCGAATGCCACCACTCCCACTGGAAGCCGAGATCCAAGTGTCGCCCATTTCGCTTTGGGAGATCCCAACCGTTGCTCATCGAGATCTATGCAGGTCCCCACTAATACAAATAAAAGTGGTCGCCCAGTGGGCCGGAGTTCAAGTAGCGTTTCGGGCAAACGTCCTGCACACTTGGATGCCGATGTCATCCACATACCTCTCAAAGGCGGCGATAGCGAGAACAGTTTGCTCCGTCCAGAAACCTATTCGACGGCTAGTACCTTGAGCTATGGTCGGCCCTTGGATCGCAAGACCCTGAGCACACTCCAGCTGGCTGACATACCGATCAGTGATGGCAATATGGAGTTGGTGGCAATAGCTGATCGCCAGAGCATTAAGAATCTCTGTGAAGGAGCTTACGGTGTGGTGTTGGATCCCAGTGTAGACTTGTCAGAGGCCGAACATTTCGCCTTGTACACGAGCAAGTCACCAGAGCCACCGTTTGGAGATGGAGGCGATCAAAGATCTGGTGGTGAGGGAGATCCGGCGGAGTTTTTGAGTGCTGATGAAATAGCCAGGCGACTGGCCGAGGCCAACGGACTAACTGATTAATAAACTTTTTGAAAGCGATTCGAAAATAAGGGGTGACCCCAAACACAGTTTGAAATAGTCAAGGAAACTGGGTCACCCTGTTTTCAGTTACAGGAATAATAACATACTTACATATATAGTTTAATAGCTAGGCACAAACCTCTTCTTTCTTCTAGTCGTTTTTCTTCTTTTTTTCAGTATTATAAGATAATCTACACGCACACACATACACATATTGAAAAACTTGTTTCTAATCCTGACACGATATCTTTCTTTTAGAATCTTTATCCCAGCAACGTCGTCTTGAGGCTCACAAAGCCGTTGAAAGTGTCAAGCGCAAGCTAATGTCCTCCGATATTTTCCCCCAGAATCCAAAACAATATAAACCATTCAGTAAGTTTTCCAAAAAAAAAAAAAGAAACAAAAATATTTCACAACATTTCCTGGTTTTGGGTATGCGACTTAACATTTACATTTCATAGTTGTATAAAAAAGATCTGCGTACTTTTTGAAACAGGTTCCTAAATAACAATTAAACACACACACACACAACCGCCCACTCTCCCCTTACATACACAACATTTTACACACTTATTCGAAATTGTTGAATATTAGAGAAATCCATGTGGACCAAAGATTGTTTGAATTTGTTGTCATTTTTCTAGAACTATTATCCCAAAATATCCATAATGGTTTTTTGATCGTTATGATATGGGATTTTTTGTAGTGTGTTGTTGGCAAGTTGAAAAAGAAAAACAATATTTATATACATACATAGATGAAACAAAACAGAATTTAAATATTTAAACTACACAATTCATATGTAATTCGATTTGATGAATAAAGTGTTTTGGTTAAAATCAAGAAAATGCAATTCCAAATCAATAGAAGTGACTATTCCAAAGAGTCCTTACAGCTAGTAAAACGATTTGTATCAATGAAAATGTTGGTAATGTTTTAATATTGAAGAAATATTAAAAATAGAATAGAATACATTTAACAGTTTCTATTTGTATTTAATGATTACTTAAAGTGTTTTAAATAGATTTCTCTTTCAATCTCAGTAGTAGCTTCAAATAGACATTGAATTCATTTTTCTCCGATCTCATTTAGCAACTTCTTCAATCTTTAAATGGCTAAAAGAGCATTTCACACCAGCTGTAAGTTGTCTTTATGGAATGGTCACTTGAATCAATTCGGTTTATGGGAAATGTTTTTGCGTCTGATTTATTTCTAAAAGATTTAGCTAGCAACTGAAACATCATCTTACCACTATCGAAGTACTTAACATAAAGGTGTGCAGTAAGTTTTCACATTGACATTGTCCTTGTTGTTGTAATTTTCTGTGTCCCTTTTTAGTTTTAGCCACTTTGTGTTTGCCATGTTTAGTTATGTTAATGCTTTTTGCTTGTTGTTCTCTTGCTCACTTAACTTTTGTTATAAGCCAAACTTTTGCACCTCTTTAACTGAAACATGTTTTAATAATGGTTTCTCCTTCTTACCAATTTGCAGCAAAGCATCCACAGCAACAGCAACAACAACAGCCACAGAAACAGACACTGCAGCCGCAACAACAACAGCAACAACAATCTATGGGTGGCATGTACTTGGCTCATAGTCCCAGTTATGTGCCAACGGTTAAGATAGAGAACACAGTTTTAGATATGGACAGCCGTAGTTGTCCATCGGTGGAGAGTACATATCCGAATTATAATTATCCGTCACCGAGATCCACATGCAGTACGGTGGATAGCATAAATGGTAATATGCTGAGACCGTCGGAATTGCCAACGCCACAAGAGAATTGGAATTTCAGTGTGAATCTGAATCATAATGGTGATAGTTCTTGGAGTCCCACATCCTTCAATGGGGGCAGCATAACACCGACCAATACCATCCAATATAATAATGCCCAGTCGCCGAATCACAACAATGCTAGTAACAATACCAATAACAATAATAACAACATATTTAGTGTCAATATGAATGACATAAGTCCACCAAATGCCACACAAACGAATTTCGTGCCATTTCAAACAATAACCAAGCAGCCATTTGAGCCAAATCATCATCTTCAGCAGCTGCAGCAGCAGCAGCAGCTGCAGCAGCAACATCAACAACAGCAGCAGCTGCAGCAGCAACAACAGCAACAAGAGGAACCGCAGCAATCATTTAGTGATCTGATATTATCAAGTACATTAATGGATTTTTCAACCACAACTAGCGGCATATTGGAGCAAATTAATACCATTGATTTAATACAAGACATGGAGCAAACATTAAATCTTGGCAACATGAGCATGACTGAGTCTAGCCAAGTGAACAAATATTAATGTACATACATACATATATTCATATATATATATTTTATTTTTATATTCGCTTTTTATATGACCATATTTAGTTGATGATAAAGAATACGTTTTGAATAGTTCGTAATGCAAAATTATAAGAGGAAAAACAAAATTATTCAAAAGCACAAACTGACTTCGTTTAAGTTGATATTGGCTAAATAGCTTATACATATGTATATAGGTGTATATATAGTAAGCAAATTCTGAATCTCATTTATCAATGCTCAATGCTTGGTTATATATATTCTTTGTTAAACGCAATAAACAGTAATAATTTTATAAATAAAAAGTAACTTAAGCAAAATTACATTAAAAAATGTAGTTTAATGAATTCAATAAACTTCACTTCAATTGTTATCTGAATTTTCCGTAGGAATGCATAGGTGAAAATACTTGGGACTCGGGGGTATACAATGGTATCATAGTAAATGTATATCTTTGTGGAAAACTGAAAAGCTTTCCGCTTAGCGACAAAAATGGGGCTGTCCTATATTGGCATTATTCTCATTACGCATGCCGGCAAAGAAACGATTGATATCCTCCTCGGTGACGACTTTCTTGGTGGCAGCAAATGTGTGCAAATATTCCTTCAATTTATCCTTCATGCGATTGTATTCGGTAATTGCATCAATTTGCTGAACACGGTCAATTGAGGCCAATGCCCGTATGCCCTGCTCATAGCTGGAGTTCTCCTCGGCTCGCTTCATGCCACGTTCCTCATATGTTTTGGACGAGTCCTCGGCATCCAAGAGAAATTCGATTGACTGTTCTTTGTATAGCGGAAGGCAAACTGGGCATTGGCAAAGGGATTTGCGCCAATCATTTGTCCAGAAAGCGGCACCTAAAGTAAAAAAGGATAAATGAGTTTCCATTTCAAGATTTAAGACGATTATATGTCATTTCATAGTAGCAACTGATTTTTGAGTATACCCCCAACACATCTTCCAAAATATAATTATACCAATACAATCTACAAACTGAACATAAATTTCAAATCAATATGAATGTGGAGTACTTTTCGGATGGCCTGGATTGCCTTATGTATTGCGGCATGAAGTTAACGCCGGAACAGCGAATTCTCATTGAAAACTCATTGATCACTCTTCAGAATGAGAATCGCTTTACCGGCATGTATTTATGGGGTCGGATTACAGCTACTAAAAATGATTATTACATTGCATTTGGCTACACAAACGATTGTCTAAAGGATCGCAAGTACTTCTATAGCTTGGATCAATTTCAATGGCAGCTGCTACCATTCGTCCAGAGTCCAACAATATTTCAGGCAACTATATTAGCCCGTGAACCGTTTGTTGGCGATCCCAGCATGATCTCATATGTTAAACTGGTAAGTCACAAATCAAAAAGAATTTGTGAACTATAGTTGATGATCTTGTTTCAGGATCCCACATTTGAGATAATGGCCAATCAGGTGGTTGGCATTGGCAACTCAGAGATTATTAAATTGAAGGAGGAAGAACGACTGGCAGCGATTGTGTTCATTATTAACGAAGAGTGCGCAATTTGTCCACGTGGTGCTCTTTACAAAATGGTTGATGGTCGTGTTATACCCAATCAAATGTTTCGCGGTTTGAACGACTTACAAATTGACAATCTTTCGTATTATCAAATCTTTCGTTTGCCGCGCAACGACCTAAAAGCAAATTTGTCTAAGCGTAACGATTATAATTATGCCATTGACTTTCTCGATACGATCGATGGTGTCATACCAGTTGGTCAGGCATTTGCGTTGAATCTGCAACGCAATGAGAGATTGGTGATCATCAAGTCCTGCCTCTGGCTAGGCATGACCTTCTTCCACAAGCTCAATTCGCATAAACATGGCTTTTTGTATTTAGGCGATGGAAAGAAGAATTTCGATTTGCTCTTTATGCATTAAAAGACAATGAATATTAATGAATGTCAATTGGTTTGAAGATAAGAAGGTAGGGGAATCTCAGTATTGCACATGTACATCACTCCAAGTAAAAAGTTCTTTATGTAGAAAGACTCACCTTCGTGCTTCTTGGTAGGCTTAGGACGACGACAGTCTTCGTTGTCCAACTTGGGTCGCTTGTTAGTTGGCTCCTCTTCCTGTTCAGCTGATTTCAATTTATCCTTTTCTGCTGCAGCGTCACTTACACTAGCCTCGTCATTGGTTTCATTAGAATTCTCGACAACATGCAATGCTAATCCTGTGTAGTCCTTGAGAAACTCATGCTTGTCCATGCAAGTATCGCAAATCATTTCGCTGCAAACGTCGAGATATTTTTCAGAAGCATCTGATGCAGTTTTCATGTGTGGTAGATGGAACCAATCCTCACAGACGGCACACTGAAGCATGACCTCCTCTGTGGTGCGCTCTGGATCTGGGTACGGACGCTTGCATTTGCAGTACAAGCCCTGAAAATTTTGGTTATAGAGGTTACTCTGATTAATGGGTTGAACCTCGGTAAGTTGAGGATTGAGGCAACAACGTTTTTGGCTGCCTAAGCGCAATGTGGGGCAGTCACAGCGAAAATTACGCTTGGTGTAGAGCTCCACCAGTTCATGGTTCTCATGACAACGATAGGAACAGGCGAGACAGACGCCAGCACTTTTCTTTATATCCTGACGAGCCTCGGGGCAGCAAGTGAGGCAGGAATAGAGAGCCTGCCGTTGAATGGAGCCCTTCTCGTAGGTGCAGGACTTTTCGTCTGAGGCTCCCAGAACAGCAGCATATTCGTCCTCCATTTCCTTTTCTTGCTCCAGAACATCCACCATAGTTATAGTAGATTGTTCCAGAGCATTGTTTGCTGAATCATCGCCATCCCCAGTGTTTGTGGCAGCATTTTCCTCATTCATTTTTGGCGCTTGACGCTGGATTTATTTCAATTTTGTAAAGTAAAACAAATTGGGACTTTGCCAATATCCAAGTGTGGCCCTAGTATTGTGATTTTTGGCGGGCATCTCTATAAACTTATCGATAACTTTTCGTGACTCGTTACTTTTGCATTCATTTCAGTATTTTGCAAGCGTGAAGTTGTGGTCACACTGTACCTGTTGTCAATTTTATTCGTGTAAACAAATTTACAATTTCCTCGCTGTGTTTTTAATAAATTAAGTGTACAAAATGAATGCGCCGCCAACCTTTGAATCGTTTTTGCTGTACGAGGGTGAGAAAAAGTAAGTATTGACGTTCACTAAAAAGCAGAAGCATTTTAATCAGTTCTTTGCCGGTTTTTTTTTGTTGGTAGAATCATCAAAGAATTAGACACTAAAGTAACAAATGCTGCAATATTTACCATAAACAAAGAGGACCACACACTGGGCAACATGATCCGCAAGTAAGTGGTGACTTTTATAATGTGTATTACGGAAATTTGTCAGTATTTGCCATTTTAGCCAACTTCTTAAGGATCCCAATGTCTTGTTCGCCGGTTATAAGGTGCCTCATCCATTGGAGCATAAGTTTGTTATTCGAATTCAGACCACGGCGGATTATTCCCCGCAGGAGGCTTTTATGAATGCCATTACTGATCTGCTGGCTGAACTTTCACTCTTCGAAGAGCGTTTCAAAGTAAGTTTTATGAAAATTTCACCAACCGGAATGTTTCAATATAGTTTATCTAATCGTTTTTGCAGGATGCTATCAAGGAAAAGAAAGAGGGTGGAGACTAATACACAAATGAAAGACTACTTTCGTTTTCTTTTTTCTTAAAACTGTTTTATTGGGACATTGAAAATTACGAAACAATTTAAAATATTTTCCACTAGACTCTATAAAATAAATAAACAAATATTATGAAATAGGCAAACATCGCAAAATCACAATTTAAAATGAAAGAAACAAATGTTAATGCCAAAAAAAAAGAGAAATTTCTTTGACCCGAGAGTCTTTCATTGAGGTAAAAGTTAGCTTTAATTTTGATCCCCTATCTCATTATTTTTTTAGAAACAATTAACAAAAATCTAGCTGTGACCTTAATAGGTTTCCTCATCGGCACACTCGGACGTATCGTGGCCAAAGACTGAAAGAAGGAAAAGACAGATCCACAATCAGTTTTTGGCTTTTAAAATTATACTGCTGCTACATACCTTCGCAGGATTCACAGTACTTGCGCGGAGCCGGTAGTTTGCGTTCCTTTTTCTCGTTGTTATTGGCCTCGCTTGCTGGTGGCGGTGAATCATCACGGTCATCGCTAGCCTGCAAAGGACAGTCTTCCGTTTCATGTTTGTCAAACTCATCGCAAATGTCGCAGAAAAGGCGCGGCGCAGGTTTTCGTTTCATCAGCATATCGAAGGCATGTGGTCTAAGGTAATAAGAATTGAAGATGAATGTAAATATATTTAGATATACACCAACTTACTTTGTAAAATCCGTTGGTAGCGTTTCTAGAGTCTGAACTCTGGCTTTGAGAGCATCATTCTTTTGCTGCATATCCGCTATTATGGAGTTCAAAAAGTTTATCTTGGCCAGGCTGATCTCAGAGTCCATACCCTGAAAAACAAATAGTTGAGATAAGTATTGGATATTTGATTGTTTTTTTTTTTTGTAATTTGCATACCGATAACTCGTCGCCTTGGCCTTGCGAGGCAATCTTTGTTCCATTAGCCTGTGCCTTCAATGTCGCAACTTCGCGGGCGTTATCCATCTCAAGCGATTGCAGTTTTCGAGACAATTGCTTGAAATCCTCTTTCGTTGCATTATGCGCTTGAATAGACTGTTGGAGACCCGTCTCCAGTTCACGGATTCGCAGCTGAAGTTGTTCCATGTTTGTGGTTTTTAATTTCGCTGCCTCATCCATTTCATCAATAACCTTTTGGTATTCCGCCAATTGGGCGTCGAATTCGTTACCCTTCTCTAGTAGGACTTGCTTTTGCTGGAGAGATTTCTGTAGTTCTTCATGGGCTGATTGGAGGTGCTCCAGTTGCTCTTTCGATTTTGTGGATTCCTCTAGAAATTCTCTTTCCTTTTGTTGGAATTTTTCCAATTTCTGTTGGAGCTCGTCGCAGGTGGACTGATGTGCTTTTATTTCATCCAAAGATTCCTTCAGTTTAAGTTCCAATTTCTGGTTATGCTCTTCCTTTTGTTGGACCGCCGCTAGAAGTTCCTCCTCGACCTGTTGCAGTTGCTTCACTTTTTCGCCGATTTTGGCAGACTCTTCTTTTTCATTTTCCTCTGATTGTTGCAATTGTTTGAGTTTTTCCTGGTGGTCTACCAATTGAGCATTCGTTTCTTTTAGCGCTTGTTCCAATCGAGTTAAGGATTCCTGTTTTTCCTTTACCACATCTTGAAGTTCTCCATTTGCTTGTTGCAATTGCCGCAGTTGCTCTGCTGAGTCAAGGGCTGCCTCGTTTAAGGACTTTTCACTTTGATTTAGCATTTGCACCTGTTGTTCCAGATCCTTGTACTTAGTCTGTTCTGTGGCCAATTGAAGATGCGTTTCCTTAAGTTCCTGCTTCATACCAGTTAGTTTTTCCAGCAATCTTTCCGAATTCATATCCGCTTCCATTTCAAAGAGTTCGAAAATGTGAGCCGTCTCACTCTTCTCCGCCTGAAGAATTTCGAGGACTGTCGACAGTTCAGCATTGGTAGCGGATATATTGGCATTTGCCACTTGAATGGCTTCCACCAGGGTCTTTAAGTCACTTATCTTTTGAGCATCTTCACGAGACATTTGCTCTTTGTGCTGGAGCTCTTGATTGGTGATATCCAGGCGTTCTTGCAAATCCTTGATGGTTTCCTGAGTACCGCTGGTCAGTTGGACCTGATCTGCTTGAGTCTTTGCTAATTCCTCTTGAGTATTTTTAAGTAGATTCTCAAGTTTTACGCGTTCCACATCAGCCTTTTCATGGTTCTCTTGAGCGCCTTGCAATTGCTGCCGCAATTCTTGGACTTCACTTTCTATTTGTAGCTTTTCCTTGGTCCACAAATCTGTTTGATGGCTAAGATCCTTTTGTCCAGTGGAAATCTGCTCGGAAACCTTCAAGAGTTTGGAGTTCAGTTCATTGGTAGTAAATCGTTCGCTTTGTAGTTCACTCTGTAACTTCTCCTGCTGTTGTTCCAATTGGCTACATTTCAAAACAGATGCCTCCAATTTTCGCAGTGCATCGCTTAATTCCAGGGATTGCTTGCCAGCCGAATCCTGCTCGGCCTTTAGCTTTGAGGTAAGCTGAGTACTTTCGTCGGTTTTGAGGGCAAGCTCCTGGGTAAGAGCTTCTACTTGACCACACAAAGTGTCCAACCGTTGCTGACTTGCTTGCAATTGACTCTCCAAAGAGGATCTCTCCTCGCTTCCCTTGGCTTTTAGTTCCTCCTTGGCTTGTTGCTCTTCTACCAGTTTCTGGGAGAGCTTAACCAACTCTGCATTTGAGTCGGTGGACGAACTTTGGAGTGCATTCAATTGTTGCTGAAGTGTTTCATTTTGCTGAGAAAGAGCTTGGCAGCGTTCTTTAAGATTGTCCTGCTGCCTAGAAGCATCACCCAGGGCAAGGTCTTTTTGTATGGACGACTCCTCCAGCTGTGTAAGTTGAGTTTGTTTTTCTAAGTATTCTGCTTTTAGTTTAGCCAACGCCTGTTGGATTTCCTTAAGTTCCTGCTCCAATTTGGTATTGGATTGTTTGAGTAACTCATTATCGCTGGCCAACTCCAGTCGCTGGCCGCTGCTCTGGTTTTCCTTGGCAGCATATTCCTGTTGCTGGGCCAAAAGGTCATCATTCAGTTGCTTGATTGTGGCCTGAAGTTGGCTGGTCGTCGAACGGGCAGCCTCAAGTTCAGTTTGAAGTATCTCTTGCTGTTGGTTCGTTGATTCACATTTGCCTTGAAGAGCCTCATGCTGACGCTGTAGATCACCTAATTGAAGATCCTTTTTAGAGTATTTTTCCAAGTTTAATTTGACTTGCTCCTCGGATTGCTGAAGCTTTAATTTGGTTTCCTCAAATTCTTGTTTAAGTTTCTCCATATTGCCATTTGTGGCTTCCACTAACTGGATTTTGTTGGCCAATTCCGACTGGCTGACAGCTAATGCGGATTTGAGTTCCTTCTCCTGCGATTTCATTTTGTTTATCTCCTCTTGCAATGTAGCCAATTGTTTGGCGCCTTCTTCGCCAGAAGCCGCGGAAACCTGCTGTAACTGTTCCAATTGATTTTGAATGGATTTTAAGGATTCTTCTGACTTTTGTGCCTGCAGCTGAAACTGATGGAGTTCCTGTTCCTTATCAGCCAGGGCTTTTACTCCACTTTGCTTTACTTCATCTAAGTTGGCCTGGAGTTGGCCACAATTCAGTGTCTTCTCTTTTAGCTGCGCATTCAATTCGGCCAGGGATTGGCCGAGTTCTTTCAATTCTAGTTCCTTTTTAGCATTAATATCGTTTATTGTCTCTAACTGAGATTTGGCTGCAAGTTGTTGTTCCTTTAAAATGGATTCTATCTCATTGTTTTTGGTTGCCAACTGGTTATCGAGTTCAGTCTTATTCGCCTTCAACTGGTCAATCTCTGCCAGATGTTGTGCAATGATTCCTTTGTCTTCTTCTGCCTTTTGTTTACTGTGTTCCAATTGCTTTTCTAGTTCCTTCTTCTCTAGAATTGAGCTTTCCACTTCAGTCTTCAGTTGAGCAATCTCCGCCATTTTCTTCTCCAACAGAACCCCCTTTTCTTCACCTCCCGCTTGCTGCTGCTTCAGCATATCATCCAGAGCCGAACTATCGGCCTTCTGGACTTGCAATTGCGTTGACAATTCATCTATTTGCTGAGATAACTCCTTGATCTGTTCATCTCTCATGCGAATTTCCGTTTGTAGAATCTCACATTCATCGGACACATTTGCCCTTTCACTCTCTAATGAATCCGAGGCGCTCTTCAGCTTTTGCAGTTCACTGGTGACCTTCTGCAGTTCCTCTGATTTGGCCTGCAGTTTCTGTTCAAAGATTGTTTGTGCATCCCGAGCCTGCTTCTCGTTCTCCTCCTTAAGCAGCGCCAGTTCTCTGCGTAAGTTGTCAATTCCACTCTGGGAGAGAGAGAATTTCTCCAGTGACTCATCTTTGCCCACCAGTTCCTGTTGCAACGTCTCAATCTGGGCCTGCAGATACTTAACATTCTCCCTTAATCGTTGCTCCTCCTCCAGTTGCTCTGCGGAACGCGCTTCACTCAGTTTCTCCTGGACAATCAACTTGTCCTGGAGTTGAGTAATCATCACCTGTGCATTGGCAAGAGCAGCGCTATCCTCTGTCGGAATGGGTATACTTTGCAAACTGGGAGTGGCTGTTAAGAAAAGTGTGTATATGAAGGTGTGTGGCATAATCGAAATATGAATGAAAGGCTTACCTGAAACCAGATGAGTAATTTTCGATTCGAGATCATGAATCTTTTCCTTATACACTTGACTCTGTGCCTGCAAATTGGTAGATGAGTTAATAAATTGTTTAATAATTAAAACATTTGCATATTATTATTATTGCAGGCAGTTGAAAAATGTACATTGCTTGTGGTGTCGTAGAGGATTTGTGAACAATATGCCTTAAGTGTCTGATTCTAATTGAAAATTGTACTATTTTACTATTTGAATTCTGAATAAGGATTTTTTGACCTGGCTCAAACCTTATCTAACTTTGCATAACATATTACGCATTTATAATTAAATAACAGAAAACAAAGACGCCATCCAATTTAACAAATGCCATATTATTAATCAAAATCAAAACCTAATTTTAAATTATATGAAAATCTTTTAGGAATAATACCTATGCGACACACCTGAAATAAAAATCAACCATGGATTCATCTAAAGTAAAAAGTGAACGCTATCTGTTAATTTTCCTTGTATACAAACATTAGTTTGAAACCCCTTTGGGCTAGTTCCTGCGGGAGGCCCCCATTCCGCCCCTTAGGAGAGACTCGAACACAATCATCTACTTTAATGAAAGAAACTAATTACTTAGCGTTAAATATATTTGTGATAATATAAGTTCAAACAATACTTCTTTATTTGATTCAACTGTAATGCAACTCTATTTAGGAATGGGCTCTCGATTAAAAACTATTTCGTTATGTACCCTTGATATTTGCCTAGAGTTAAACTTTATAAAGTTCGTCTATGTGAACTTAAGTTTCCTTATGAGTACACAAATGCTCCTTAAGTATCTTAAATTGTGATAAATCTTTTGAAGATCTGACATGAAATGATCTAATGCTCCACCTCAGATTAGGTATAGATTTCCAGGACTCTGTTTTGGCTACTATATCTTCTTAGCTTAGCTTCTTTCCAATGGGTGTCGACAGAAATAAGAAATTAGACAGAAATTTTGGAGTTTTAAATGTCCAAAATGTGGCGGAAAGCTTGAAGCAATCAGAGGGAACACCCCTTCCAAACAAAGCTTTACGCAGTTTATGGAATAAATTGAAAAAGAATTGCATTAGATACTTTTGACCTTAAATCACCTGTTATTTATCAAATAACTAAGTAAAAGATAAATTACTAATATTATACTAAGAAATTGATTTCAGTAGCTACGAAACTAACCCTCAGTTCAGTGCAAATTGATGTCTAATTGATACATATGTCGCATTATTTTGACTATTCAACGTACATAATTAAAAAAAACAAATTTAAATACCTAAAAAGAATCAAAATCTAAATAATTAAAAACAAAAACTGCAATGGAAGAAGGAGAACTTCAAATACTTTAAGCTTAATTATTCTATTTAATTTCTATCTGTAGTTTAGCTATTTGTAAATTATTGCTCGAATTCAATATTTCTTTTTATTGCGCTCTTGAATATGAGTATTTCGAAATGCTCTAAGACACAGGTACATCCATATATTTGTACAATTAGATGTATTATAATTTGTGTACCCTGTTTAAATTTTAGCCACGCCCACTTCACATATCAGAGGTATATGCAAATGCGTTTTGTTTAGCATGCGTTCGCTGTTGCATGAAATTGATGGCTATTTAGAAAATGCTTAACACCATTTCTTATAACTTAATGGTACAGGGTATACTTAATGTCGATAAGGACGACTTGCTTGCTTTATTAGATCTAATATCGATAACAATCACTACAGAATGTAGTGTAATATACATTTTAATCATCTGATTTAAAAAAGTCTCCGAAGTAGCTGTTGCACTTACAGATTAAAGACTGAAGAAATAACTATATTATGAAAGTTCTTTGAGATACTCTTATAAAAAGACAAATTTTTCCTATATGCTATAAAACTAGAAGGATGGGCTAACTTCGGCCGTGCCGAATTTCGTATGCCCTTGCAAACTGTTATTTAACAGTTACACATTTATGATGTGACAAAATCATTGAAAAGAGTATAAAAGAAGTCAAAACTACATTTAATGTTAATGAGAGAAAAAAAATACGGGAGCTATAGCATATAGATTTGGCTAAAACTTAGCAGAGACATTTCTATATATACTAAGCTTCCAATAATGTTCCACGTTCTTGCCCGATCCTTACTATGGGAGCTGTATGATATAGTCAACCGATTCTAATGAAACTTAGTGGATGTGTTTAAACATGTATTAAGCTTATAAACACCAAATTGATTGAAAAACAACCAAGTTATTGAAGTTTAATTCTATTCGTGACAGATCGTTTCTATGGGAGCTATATGATATAGTCATCCGTTCTGGATGATTCCGAGATATACAATGCCTGCAGCAAAAAGAAGCATTGGTGCATTTCAGCACTGTAGCTTTAAGGGTCTCGGAGGAGAAGCTGTTGATCCAGACTGACGGACCGACGGACAGAGCTTAATCAACTCAGCTCATCGTGCTGATCAAGAGTACATATACTTTATATAGTCGGAAATGCGTCCTTCTATGCGTTGCAAATTTCTGACCAAAATTAATATATCCTTGCATGGGTATAAAAAGATGATACTTATTTAAAATACCTTTCTAAAACCGAATTCATTTTACTCAGATTTACTCGTTTCAGTTAAACTGTTCTACATCGAGCTAAGGATTCTTGTTGTTGTTTCATCATTATCCCAAATAAAGTTATGTATAGCAAAGTTTCATACCAAGGATGGATATGAAATAGGCATAAAAATAGAAACACGAAGATAGTTGAATGAAATAGCATCAAAGGTTCTTTATTTCAGCCCTAAATGTCAATTATCGGATCACTTAGAAGTTCTTTTTAAATAACTTCATAATAAAGTGAATTTTTCACCTACAGTTACAATTTGCAAACCTCAGACTTTAGATTTCAGTCTTTGCTGTCTCTAAATATAGATCTAAAGTTTGTAGTACACATATTTATTCACATTCGATTCAGACACACCAAAGACAATGTACATTTCCCATTTTATGCAATTGACTCATCTTACATTCAATTCATCGCCACAAAATTGAGCCTCATCTATTGAGAATTGCAATTCCTCGGATTTTTTACGCTCATCCCCCAATTCCGATTCCAACTGCACTATCCGTGCCTTTAGCTGTGGATCAAAGGCAACACAATGATGAAAAAATATGCATTAGAAAACCAATAGAAATCAAACAAGTTGTGATAAAAAGGGTTTAGCAATAATATATATATATGTATGTATTTTCATATTCCAGTTTTTCATTTTTTTTGTTTTTCGTAAGTATATATCGTAAGTCGTACAACTAAACCAACAGCAATAAAATTCGCTTTCATACAAATAGTTTTTTTTTTTCATTTTTTTTCATATAAAAAAATATTCTTCAATTCATTTTGTTTTCCATTTTTGTTTTTGTTGTTGTTTTTTTTTCATCAATTGGCCAAAATAAAGTTTCAAAATTAATAAAATTTTGTGTATTGGCTCTGGTTGTTGATTTTTATGATATCGTAAATAAGTATCTTCTTCAACTTCTGTGTCCTTTATCCTTTTCTCTGTTTTGTTTTTGGTTGATTCATCAGCTTAAAACGCTGTGTGCAGCAATCTTCAACTTTTCAAATTGAATAAAATGGTTAACAACATTTGAGCACTGGAACTGGCAGACTCCGTCGACTCTGTTCTATTTGATGCGCAATGGTGTCAGGACACTGTGCAGGATGCAGTGCCTTTCGTGTTTACCCGACCAGCCACGGAACTCGCGTCTTAAGTCAGCCAGACGAATGCTATGCCGTGCTATTAGACGCCTCCAGCGATCAGCTTCGATCAGTATTTGCTATAAGAAATTCAATTCAAACAAAATTGTGCAACAAATTCTTTGGCCATATTTCACTTAAGTTAAAAATTTTCATTTGGTTTGGTTTTGCGTTAAAAAGAGAGATAGATAGATGGAGAGGAGGAGATAGACAGAGAGTGAGGGAGATCAGTGGGGGAGTGAGAATCAATGGACGCAGGTGAAGGGAAATCGAAAATTGTTGCTGCTATTCAATTTAAAAACACTTAAAGTGCGCACAAATAAACTTAATATATATAAAAACAATAAAATAGGAATTCACAAACTCTGCGGACACAACAAAATTTATTCAAGCAATTCGATATATACTATATAAAACACACAAAACTGATTCATACAGAGGATTTTCGAGCCATCAGCCGAACCATCAAAAAGTTGCTCTTTCTATTTACATAGAAATCAAGTGATAAATTGTGCTAAATTTTAACTGCAAATATTATTTTTATGCTTTGTTTATTTATATTAAACATTAACAGGGCGAACATACGAAATGAGATGACATCAACCCAAGTTCAAATTGGGAATTGAGAATTATATTGACAAGTCGACAAGAATTTCAAAAATGTTTTCAACTAGAATCCTTTGTTTGGACAAAACTTTGATTGATTGTTTCAAACAGAGTTGAATGTTTCGGGTCTTTAAAAAGAACCAAATTTCAAAACATATTCCAAAATTTAGAGAATAAACCATTTGTGACCAATAGTTCTTATCAAAATATTAAGTTAAAATACTAATCACGTTTTCCTCTATTTAGATAGGTTTAATTAAGTAAAGCTTTTACAGTAGAGTAAAGCAAACAATGTAAATATTTCAATTTTAACTGAAAGAGACTAATTTGTCTTGATTCAGACAGACGTGGTATCATGTTTCAAATACAATTTCTATAGATTAATAATTGGAAACTGCTTTAGAATTGTTATGAAAATAAATTTAGATAGCAGTCGGACTGCCAAATGCTAAGAACAGCTTTAACTTTACTAACTCAGTTATAGAACTTGATTTGTATTCGTTACTATATGCATATATAAGCCGATACATATCGGTATATTGAAGCGATCTTACATATTTAAAATGTTTTAAGTTTAGTTTCGGATTCTCTAGAAAACATTCGAAGAGATAAAAACATTGTCCGCTTATCTTTATAGTAAGTCTAGTGTAATTTTTGAAAACATTTCAGACTTATTTGTGAGCATATCAAATATATGTATAATGGCAAATGTGAAGAGGTTAAAGCAAACACCCAATTGAGGTTTATTGTTTTTTTTTTTCAATTTTATTGAAATTTGTGCCAGCACAAATATGATTTGAGGTTAAAGGGGATAATAATTCCAAATTGAGGGTATATTATTTCTGATATCAAATCAGAGGATTGTTTTGTTAAAAAAAAAACTGAACCCTTAACCTTTTTACACCTAGTTAAATTTATGACATTTGTACTTGTTTAATTTTGTTGTTGTTGTTGTGTTTTTGCTTTGTTCAGTAACATTATTTTGGAGGGTGAATCATGGGATTATGACTGTCAAATTTTGGCATGACTGAAGAAAACTCTAATTCCCCCATTAAACAAAAACAGAAAAAAGAAAAGAAAGAAAAATAATAATAAAAAATTAAACGTGCGCAAATTAAGTGAGTTAAATTGTATAACAACATTATAAAAATCATAACTGTAAAAACGGAAAAAGCGAAACAAAAAACAAAGAAAAGTGTTAATTGAAACAAACAAACAGAAAGACACATAAAAACGATACAACAACAGGCAGAACAAACCAGGTGAAAAAAAACAAGGTGATTTTTCATGTACGTGTAGAGGAAAAATGCAAAATCAAAGTAAACAAAAAAAAAAAAATAAGATTCGTTAATTAAACGATTTGCACAAATGACTGAGCAAACATTGACTGGCAGTGGCAGCCGCCGCCGCCGCCGCCCGCTCTTAGCCAACTGGAAAGAGTTTCTTTTTATCGCAAAACCAAACTTTCTTTGGTTTTGTTGCATGTTTAAATTGTTGTTGTTGCTGCTGTTGTTGTGGCACTTGTTGTTGTTGTTGTTGCAATGGTTGTCTTGCTGAAGGCTTTATCTTTGTTGATATTGGTGTTGTTGCTGTAGTTGTTGTAGTACTGCTACTATGCGTAGTGGGTGACCACAATTGTTGCTGTCGATAAGGACGCCTGCGATCCGCATAGGGCATCGGAGCATACAATGTATCGGTGAAGATAATTACCTCATTGATATTCTTTTGCAATTGCAAGGCCTGATTCTGTGCATCCTCTCTATCCAAGTCCCGTTCCACCATCAGCTGTTCCACATGCTGTTGCTTCTCGCGCAGCAGATCCTACATTAGAGATGAGACAACGAAACGAAATCATAGCACACAGAGAAAGATGCAAACGAGAACATAGCCATAAATGTGTGTGTGTGTGTATATATATTTATATGCATAAGTATATGCGTGTAGGTGTATGTATGTACAGGGTGCTCAGAGCATAGAAAAGGATAAAACAATTTTCAGCATTTACCGACGACACAACAAAAACAAAACATGCAAAAAAAAAAAATTAAAATAGAAAAGAGAAAACATTTACATACATAAAGCTGTTACCAATCTCGATTCAAAATTTTGAAAATTTAATTATTTCGAATCGAAATTAAGAACAATCTTAATTAACAAGAACATCAAAAGCGTGCACAAACATAAATTATATTGTTTTTTTTTTTTTTTTTGGTTTTATTATGCCAGAAGAAAAAATCAAAAAACGAAATAAAAGAAACCTTTTTTTGTTTTTGTTTTATACACATAGCATAAACATATATAAAATAGATAGATTATACATATAGATATTTATTATTAATTTACATATCTGTGTGAGTGTTGGTGTAGTTGTAGTAGCAGTGTGTGTGGTGTTTAGGTGGGGTTTGGGTGTATATGTGTGTGTGTGTTAATTAGTGTCAAATTAGTTGTACACTTATCAGGCTAAAGGTTAATCCAAAATACTCATACTAAAAAGGGATAATGCTTAACCAATTTATATATTTACTCAGCTTCATTCAATAAATTTATAGGCAATAAACAAAGGGTATTACTCTAGTTGATCCTCTAAGAAGATTCTTTTCATTAGGGTAACCTAAAATCAGATAAGTAGGCAAAGAAAACTAAACTCAAACGATCTGGCAACACTATTTCAATCACAATCTGTTGATCGTAATTAAACAATTATTTTTAAAACTATTGCAAATTTGTGATTATGTATGTTGCTGTATCCTTGTCGGTTTTTGAACGAAATTGTACGAAAACTATTTGGAATACAATTTTTCTGCAAGCTTAAAGTTTTTGTTTCAGAAAAATGTTGAATTTTAAAAGTTTGGTTCTTGGGTCTTTTATGGGAACTATATGGAAACGAAGTAGTCATTTGCTTTTCCAAGAAAAACGTTATAAAAGATTATTAGCAAGTCTTCTGATATGCTGGTAGTTCATTTGGAGTAAGGGCTATGTACAAAAGGGCGTCGCGGTTCAATAATATCCTTTATTTATTGCCATTTTCTTATTATAATATTCTCAATGCATAAGAGCCTCCTATACAAATTGGTTAATCATTTAAAGTAAACTAACAGCGCAATGCAAGGAAAAAAAAAACAGAGCTTCAGTTTGGTACAGTTTCGTTTTAGCATACCTGCATGGAAAATTGACTTTTCGGCGTCGTTACAAGTGGCTTAATGGGCGTGCTGGACTTGCGCTGCTATGAATTGAGGGAGGAGGGGGAAGGATTAGAATTTAACGCGTTAGTATTACCAAGATAGCAATAAAAAAATTGGGTTAAAATTTAAATTATTCAAGTAATAAACAGAAAACTGCAAAATGCCAACGTTTAGCTCTTTAACTGTGTAACGTGTCGTTCATTTTGAAGGAATGTTGCTGAAGGGTTTAGAAGGGGGGTGTGGGTTCTTCGCTTATACCTGAGCATTCATGCGCATTCGCGATGTATTTGTGGTGGCAATGCTATTCATGGTGCCGATCGAAGTGAGAGATTCGCGCGATCCAGTGCGCGAAAGACGCGTCTTCTTCGAAGATGGTGACAACGAAACCTTTGCAATGGGCACAAAGACCCCATATTTCGGCTTGCACTCAAAGTATCTGAAAAATTACAGAAAAAAAACCCTTTAAATGTACCCTTTTGTTACATATTGGAAATTTATTTATAGGTTATACCTAATGCCATCGACAGCTCCATCATTTTTACCACTGGCCTCATCCAACTCAATGCCACACCAGTTACCCGGAGCAAACTGTGTTTCGCCCAGATAACGTAGTATGCCGGGACGACTACCAAATCCAGAGGAGACAATAACACGATCGCCGACGGTTAAACCATTTTCTGGAAGAGCAGTTGCAAGTACATTCATGTATATAGAGTCTATATTCCATTTTTGTCTTATTTACTACTTACTTCCGATGCCTGGACTACGCAACATGGAGCTACGCACACTGGCCGTCGGCGAGACTGTACGAGAACGTTCTGGTGAATTTTTGCCTATGGGCGATGTGGGTGTCTGGGCCCCAGACAATGGATATGTGGTCAGACGTGTCAGGCGTGAAAATATGCCACGTTTCGGCTCGCATTGGAAATAACGCTTGCCCGATACACAACCATCGTTTTTTCCTGCAGAAGAAAAGCAAAAATCATTATTTAAACGATGAATTTAACCACCAGAGTAGGTGACTTACCATTTGGCTCATCCAGGACAATGCCTGCCCAATCGCCAGGTGCAAAGTGTGTCTCTCCTATATAGGCAATTTGTCCGGATCGCAAACCACCAACCCATACTCGTTGACCGATTATAAACTGTTCTGTGTTGGCTGTCAGCACGGCGCTATTGTGATCTATACGATGAATTAAGAGAGTTTATATTAATCGTTTGCAAGGCAAAATGCAACTATCCATCCATCATTAATCATATTTATAACGAATCCCAAATACTTGGCTTTGCTTTTATTTTAATAAATTTAACATTTTCAATGAACTGCGGCGCATAATTTCCATGATGTCATATGCAAATGCAATGCCCAATAACGAAAAAAATATTCTAATTCGGTTCATGTCATAAAAAATCATTCGCGGCCCCCGCTTTAAAATATAATTGAAATTAAACGGATATTGTTTTTAACGATTAGACACATTAAAATTGACATCTATAAGTTGCATAATATCGCTGTTTATTTTCGTTTCGTTTTTGCTGTCTCAGTTGAAGGTTAAAGGTAAAACATCGTTGGATTCATTATGTGGCTTGGGGAAACGCCTCTTAACTGGTTAACTGGATACCTAACAAATGGCTTTTTCACAACGGGAGGGGGGGGAGGTTAGAGGGAAAAAACCATTAAGTGGAAAATTACAAAAATTGCATGCGACTCATAAAGTCACAATGTGTTTATATTCTTGTTGCACACACCGCCCACACTCATTAGATCTCGCACAGTTTTCCACATCTCAACAACAAATAACCAAAAAAAAAAAAAAAAGTAATATTGTGACACATTTTTGCTGCTGTATTACTCAAAAAAAAGTTAATTCAGGTTTCTGATGGATCGCAAAAGATTAGCCAGCACATCAATTCTCTATATACAAAGCGAGAAATCGGGTTTTCAAAAAAAAAACCAACTAACCAAGTTTCTCGTACAAAAAGGGGCGTAACGAAAAAAGGTAAAAAAAGTTAAATTTGCAAAATTATTTCTTAAAGTCTCTAAGATTGAAGTCTTTGTATAGATTAGCTACTTTTCTAATCCATGAGATGTCAAGCTGAATAGTGTAGAAGATGACGATAACATTTGTCCTGGGTCTTGTTGACCTTTAGATTGCGAATACCTAACCGAAAGCCTTAACGTATTCCGTCATATCAATTTGACGCTTTAACACAAACCATTAAACCGAAACCAAAATATATACTTGGCCTATTTAAAAATGGAACGTTTGTTTTATCTCGGCTTCATTTTAATAAACAATAAAGTTTATGAATATATTTCGTATGTTTCTTTAATTCAACCTCGACCAACATTGCACTGATGTAATGCAATTGTAACTATTGTTCAACCTAGTTTTAGTATCCCATTTTTTGTTTGAAACAACTTTTTTATAGTTGAATTTAGCTCAGTGGCAAACATATATTGAGATAATCTTTTGTTCATATTGGCTATGGACTTTCCCTACTTCATTGCAACTAACTATTGATATTTATCCACTTTTAACTAGTTTCCAGTTAGTTGTAATTGTTTAAAGTAAACGTTTTTGCTGACTAAATGTGGCCGCTTCCAATAGCTGACACATTAGTTGTGTCTCATTATACACTTTAACATCCGCAAAACAAAAGTTATATATACATATATCTGTAAATATACCTATATAGTACATATACGTATACTGCAACTGATTAAACACATCGTACTATGTACAATTATTTGCGGTTTAGACTAAAAGGTTTTGTCCAAATGTCTCATTAGATTTTCTGTTAATTTGACAATATTTTCGGTTTGAAAAACTGTTAAAGGTGTCCAACTCGACTCGGAGGAGTTATAAATCTTGGGTAATGTCCATTTATGGGGCGAGCAAGTGGCATAGATTCTGTTATAAACATAAACCACCTGCGCAAATAACTAACTGGCATGTTCTCATAGTATACAAGTTTTTCCCGGGTGTAGGTGGCCCATGCAGTGGCGCAGCACATCAAGAAAAGGGGGTTGCTATGATGATGAGGAGTGGGTGGGAGGGTGGTTTGGTGCATACGATGCCCCTTTGCGCTTACCTGAGCTCCGACGACGACCTGTGGCCTCTAGATAATAATCATCTTTGGCAACGAACAAAAACACAAAAAACAGAGAGAAAAAACACACATCAAGTTATAGATACATGCACAGTCGTAGCCATAAATACTCGCATAGCAGCTGATACCTACAAGATGTCGTGGTCGATGGCGTTGTCGATGTCGACTTAAGCGAACGTCGAGCTGGCGAAAAGCGTTCCCAATCGGATGTGGGTGAGAGCGAGGATCGCGTAAAGCGCTTTACAGTCTCTTGATAGAGATCTAAATGGCAATTTACATACAGATTTATTTAGCTATTTGGTTCGGGTTTGGTTTAGGTTGCTTTTGTGGGTGTTAACACTCTGGGCGAGCTGTAGCTGATGGAAGCTGTTTAGTTTACTTAGTTTTGGCTTTAGTTATTATGTATTGGTTGGTTAATAATTAGCAAATTTATGTTAATCACATACAACGTACCCAATTTTGCTATATATATTTTGTTTTATGGGTTTTTAGGTTGGCAATTATTATTATGTGAAAGTTGCTGCTGTTTGTATTTAATAAGAGTTGCTCTTGCCTTTTTTTCGTGTGTTTCTCTCTTAGCCGCAAGCATTTGTGGTAAAGGTTAGACGAACGGTAATTTGAGACTGCCAACAGATAGATCTATGTATCTTTTGGTGAATGGTTTATGAGAGATGCCCAACAAAGAAGAAAACGTTGAACAAAAAGAAGGAACAATCCGAGTTAGCAACGGCCGTTCACGCTCAAATGACTTGTGGCATTTAAGAAAAGGTAAGCTCGATTCGTTCAATGTAACATTAAATGGAAAATCTGACACTAAATCGGATTTAGTTAGAGAAGCAATAAAAACGAACTTTTAACTTTAAGTAATTAATGACTAAGAAACTATTACTATAAGCATGGATTTCATTTTGAAATCAACAAATACAAATATATCACTGACTAATAATAATACAAATCAACTTTAATTATCCAGTTTTGCTATTCATATGTGAAAAATGCAACTGATAATAACTATATAATAGTACTAACACACATGTATATCCATATCTGAATTGTAAATTGAACAATAAACAATAATAAGCGGGGAATTTGAAGAATCTTTTGTATATAATGAGAACGGGAATTGAAGTTCTCTTTCATATTCACATAAGTTTAGAGAGCTTTCAACATTTATATAATTTTCCCTAGATAAAAATTAATCACAGATTCAATAAAAATAAATATTGAACTTAATTCCTTTTGTCTTTTAAATTCTAGTGCTCATTTTGCTATTATAGAACTTTCAATTGAGTTGACAAAAGGGATAGTTGGGTGAAAAACTATTTGAAAAATTGAACTAAACTAAGTTTTAATTTCATAAATATATGAATATTTCTCGCATATTTCTCTTGAATTAAAAACCCTTAACGAATGATATTTCTAAATGTATATTTTTCTGAAAATTAGTTCAAGTTTAATTAAGTCATTTCAAAATTCTGTTTACATTCAAGCATTAAAGCAAGCTTAAAAAGAAATAAAAAGTTAATTTCCACAGTACAAAGTTGAATTACTTTGAAATTGGTTATACTCAATTCTTTCCCTTCATTGTCAAAGGTTTAGGTTGTTTTTCTCTTCTTTTTTCTGATTTTTATTTATTTTTCAGTTTTCTTATTGGCAATTTATATAAAAAGAAGGTGACTTTCCAAAACGAAAGCATAAATCAATTAACTTGTCGACAGTTTGGTAACGTTTTGTTGGCATTTGAATTGCATGCCGACAATGATGGGGCGTATAGTTGGAGTGAAATCCAAAAGAGACACGGACGGAGGCAGGAGAGAAGGAAAAAATTATAAATTTCGATTGCACACGACTTGGTGATTTCCGCTTAAAGCATAAGTATGCAGACTTCATGCTTCAGATTGCCTCTATCTTCTGTATCTTGAAGATGCTTCAACTGTATTCGCTACCAACTCTGCCTGCAGATAGATAGTAGACAAAATGAGTTATGACTTGGCGCCGTCAACCACATAAGTTTTGGCTAATCAAGCCAAGCATGACACGGCCATAATAATGAAAAATAAAAAAAAAACTAACAAACTTCAAGGTTCAATTGTATCTGAAAGATACTTACATACGCGTTTGCTACTGGCTTGCGTGTACTACTATGTTGCGCTGGGCAGGCTCCGGCCAAGACAATTTGTTATTATTTGCTATTATATATCATGACGTTGGCAAGTTATTGTTGTTTTTTTTTTTTTTTTTTTTTTTTAATTATTGTCTGTAAGTTGTCTGTTGTATCTATCTATCTATCTATCTGCTGCTCCCTTTTTTTTGTTGTGTTTTTTTTTTGTATTTTGCACAAACAGCAAAAACTTTCACCTAAAGCCTAAGCGGCAACTGCAGTGGCTGTTGCCTTTTCAATTTGTTTCTTTTTTTTTGTAGCTGGAGGGAGATTGGCAGTCGCCACTTGAATGTTCTCCATCTGTAGCTGTAGCTGAGTAATGCCAATGCACATTGCTAGATTCGACCCAGTCGAGTGAGTGCCTCTAAAAGTGCCCGCATAGACCTTCACTTGTTGTATTTGCAATCTGAATTGTAAATTTTCGTTAGCATTTAACTGTGAAACATCATGTTCTCAGCGTCAGTTGAGGCTAAAAATACATGCGAGACAGCAATTTCCTTGCAGTTGACATTCAATGTGTCTACACTAATGAACTCATGTATCTGACAGATACGCAGCAATACGCTGATGACTCATCAAAGCGAGTAACCGCTTCGAACGGACTAGGCGTCTTGGTAGGAGTCGAGTGTGGCGCTTCAAGTCCAAAAAAAAAACTCATTGAACGACGCAACGTCGACCCACTTTACTCACGATTCTAACCAAAAAAGGGGCCATACACACACACACACACACCATGCACACTCTCACACATCGATTGTGCGCTTCGTCTGGTGATAAATCACAATTCGCATCAGTTTGGTTTGTCGTCCACACCGCAGGCCATGTCAATAGCTTATTATCTTTTCGAAACGATTAAACAACATTTAATTAAACTAAACTATGTGTTTGTGTGTGTGTGTGTGTGTGTGTGTGTGTGTTTGTATGCAAGTGGCGATTGCCAGGGCGTACAAGTTGGCTTAGAGCGGTCGTTGAACGACTCCCGTCCAGCAAAATAGTTGCACCAACCCACTCGGACATGGCTGCAAGACTAGAGACATGACTTTTCGGCTTGTTAAATGCAAATCTCTCTATGGCTAAATAAAGCCGCCTTTGTGGGCTGCTGCCTCACACTGCATTCCAAAACAAAGCGTCGATGAATTGCACAAGCCACTGTCTACAGTGAAACCTACTAGTGATTGACCAACGAGCAACTAAACGATTTCGTAAGTGCATGCAAATTTTTGTCAAGTTTTACACCTTGATTGTTAAACTCAATTAAAGTCTTATCTTTTTAAAGGTGAAATAAATCATCCTCCGATCTACATGGATACTATTATTTTTAACTGTGAATTTTTAAATTCCTATTTTAAAATTAAGACTTCAAAAGATGATCAGATTTTATAACTAAAAATAAACATTAATATTTCTAAGAAAACTTTAAACTTTCTAAACTTTTATAACAGTATAGTATTTATAACTTTACTAAATAATTTTTAATATAAATAATTTTAGAGAAAAAGTTAAATCTTTTCTTTTGCTTTTGTTCCAATTGAAAAATTTGCTAAATCAATTACCAATTACTAACTTAATTCTTTGTTTTATACATAGTAGAACAATTTAAGATATTGTTCTGAAATATTTTGCCAACGTTTGAGTTTAAAGTTAAATGTACAGCCGTCTTAGCCAGTCACTACTGTGCTTGGATGTATCTGTGGAAATGCAATTCTTATCTCAATTGATTTAATTTCTGAGCGAACAATAATTGTTATAATAATGCAATACTCATGCAAACTCATACTTGTATAAATTGTTATTATTATTTTTGAATAATTTTTTTTTTCTAAATTTTTCTATAGAAACTTTTTGTATTATTTATACAAAGTCAGTTGACTAGCAATGACGCCCAAGTTGATTAGACGAGAATTTCACCAAATTAGAGAACTGGTTTCCCCTTCTCTGTGCCTATCTCTCCCTAGCACTCTCCCTCCTCTCCCTCCTCTCCCCCCTCTCTCTCTCTCTGTCTAGCAAACTAAATGTGTTCTGAAGATGCTTACGTGACGAGGCAAACTGTTTAGCAAAAGGCGTGCCAACAAAATATTAATGGGAATATATTATATTATCGAATGTTGTCGAATGACAGAAACAATAAAGGCCAAAAAAAATAAATAAGCAAAAAATTAAAATAAAACACATATGTATATATATATACATATATGTAAATCTGTTGTTCGGCCTCCCTCTCCCTTATCACGCTGTCCCTCTCTCTCAATCACTCTCCCTCTCTATCACGCATTTTGGGAATTTTCATATTACAATTTAAATTGTATAATTTTGTAGAACGTGTTTAGCATTTGCGAAAGAAAAAAAAACATTCCCGAGAAGGACAAACTAAACGGCAGTTGAATGAACGTGTCACAATCTCTTAATGAAAACCATTTTCATTAAGCTATTGTTAACTAAACTTTGTTGTTTACGGCAATAAGTGAT
This sequence comes from Drosophila austrosaltans, assembly GCA_035045865.1. Classification (NCBI taxonomy): domain Eukaryota; kingdom Metazoa; phylum Arthropoda; class Insecta; order Diptera; family Drosophilidae; genus Drosophila; species Drosophila austrosaltans. The sequence goes on from JAWNOQ010000200.1 coordinate 9,906,646, forward strand.
TAATAATATAGCTGATTTGATAGCCCATTGAATGGGCCTGTTGAATGGATAAGGGCAATGCAAATGATTGCGGAATTGTGTTAACAATTTGTACGATCGGGTTAAGATATTGCATACATAAGCAGATATATTGAGAAAGATCAAGGTGGAATGATTAAAAGTTTAACTTCATTTTTAAAAAAATAATCGAATCTAGTTTCAGAGTTTATTATTGTAAGTATGAACCGTATAGTTTTAAGTATATTTTGAAGAACCGACAACAATCGACACTTGATTATTGTTATACCGTTTCATATAGTAGATATAATCTTTTTTGTAGATATTTCCTATGCTAATGAAATTAGCATAAGCAATTGGGTCAGAAAACACAATATCACCTAATAAGCAAGTTAACAATTCCAATTCTTATTTAATTTTAAGATCTATTTGATTTACTTGATTTTTTCTTTGGAATAGCTAGGCAGTTCTATTATGAACTACATAAAATAACTATGGAATAGTGGATTCTATATCTAAAGCTATTCGAATGATGAAATTGAGATTTAAAACTGATTTACCCTGATTTGGCAAACTATAGTGTAAGGTGCATCAAAATAAAATTATATATCTATATACAGTTTGGCAAGAAAGTGTTTCCACTATAGAAGAAATGCACTTAAAGCATCAGTCATGGAGGAGTGGCTAAATATCCCAGTTGAACATGTTGCAAATCTGGTCAAATCGCTGAATAAACGTCTGGGAGCAGTTATTAATATCAACGGAGGCCACACGAAATGTTAACATTATTAATTCTAATACAGAATTTAAGAATTGACAAAGTGTAAACACTTTTTTGGCAGCGGAATTTTCTGCATTTTTTAGCTTTTTTTGTTTTTGCAAACATATTTTTGTTTCGCTATTCTGAAAGAATATAGTTTAATTAAAAAATAGTTTAAAAAAATATACTATAAATGTTTTTGTTTTTTTTTTTTAAATTAGAGGAAAAAACTTAAAATTTTTCTTTGGTGTGAACGCTTTTTTGCCAAACTGTATATATAAATTAACAATATTTTTACTGGATATCAAAATGAAATCCCAAATATTAAATGGCCTAGGGAAGCTTTTAGCTTATCTTCAATTCAATATTATTCTGAGACAGATCTTGATATATCTTAACATGGAAATTTCAATAAGTTTAAAGATAAACCTCTCCGTAAAATAGTTAATTTTTTAATTGATTCGGACTAGTTTTGTATCTTCTTTCATCAGTTACTCTTTTTCTCGACATCGACTTATGTTAAGGCCATTTAAAATCAGTTCTATATTACCATATGAAACCTTTTTATTTATTTTTGAGATTAAAATGCACAATTTATATATTAAATTTGTAAAAAGGAAAAATGCCATGAGGATAATGTAATCTGCGATCTTTCAAGAGGTGTTGGAAATGAATTAAATGCAAGAGAAGAATTTTTCTGTTAAATATTAATTATAATAATTTGAAAAGTAACAAGATATCATGAAGATTATTGAAAAATTAGCCGCATTCCCCTGATTTCGAAGCAAATATCATTTCATGTCTGTAATGTCTTTGTTTTGGTGTATACAAGAAAAGTTAAACATTTTGGAATGCAAACATCATTCGTTAAAAAGATGTGTTAATTTTCTGCTCATTATTAAATAATAAATAATATAATCGAGCATGAAATTATTATTCAATGAAACGCATTCAAAAGCCAAGTTATAGTGCAAATAAATTAAAATGTATAAAAAAATTATATTTACCTGTATACGCTGAATTAATCGAACTCAAGTTGTCATCGCTTTCACGACTCATGCTGTTTGTATCTAAAAGCAGGCAAATCCCAAAAAAAGAAAGGAAAGAAAAAAAGAAAAATGAGCATACAAAAATAACACAAAATAAAAGGAAACGTATGGAGAAAAAAACAGAAAATTAAATTAAAATTAATGCTACTTACGTTCAACAATTGTAAAAGAAATTCAGGCCACGTTAACGGGCAGTTAATTGGTTAAGAAAGGCAACAGAGACACAAAACAGTAGCGGCAAAAGTTAAAGCGAAATAAATCGGTACATAAATACGTAAAATAAAGCATCGACTTGCGGATACCTTGGAGCAAGTTGAGTTGATAAAAGATGGTGCAACTTACTTGTAAATGATATACATTTATCTTCTCCTATCTGATCATGAATAGTAACTAAATTAGTACAAACTTTTCATTAACGTCTCAGTAATGAAAGCTTCTGTCTGTTCTACCCTAAACAATTTGAAGTACAGGGTATGCAGACTAAGAAAAGACAAATAACACACCGAGAGCAAATAGCAATTAGTAGTCCGTGTATAGATTGTTTAACACGGTTCCCGGGGCCGGAGGAGCAAACAAATTGCACAATTAACAATGTTATATAAACAATTACCATGCATTCAGATAACCAACCACAAAACTTCCTTAAATATCAGATACACACACACCAATTTAAGTGTGTGTTAACCCTTTACTAAAATGTGCAAATCTATGCATCAAATCAATCCATCAACATTCAATCCATTGTGTCATTCAATGATGGGGAAAAACTCGTTTCTGAAAGAACGAAACTAGTCAGTGGCTTTAATGACCTATAAAAGAAACGGCAAGAAGCGGATTTTCTACACATTTAGCACGTCAGCAAAAACTCGTTGTTCACATTTGACTTTTCTGTGAGCCGGCAAAATCGAAATTTTTGCAAATTTTGTTTACCTGTTGAATATAATTAACCACAAAATAAGCGATACGACAGCTCACAAAAGTAAACATAAATAAATAATAATTATTCAATAAGCGGACAGACGCGTGTTTCCAGTTTCAAAAGGATGGATACACACACAAAGAGACACACACACGCCGACTAATGTACAACTTAATTATTTTTGTTGAGCCTTCAAATTTGGCAAAATACCATTATGAGTTGAAGTAATTTGTTTTCCTCGGCCAGTAGCCATAAATAATAGACAAATGCTGCCTTTTTGTGCAACCCACACGCAATCCACAAGATACATTTTGGCCCCGGGTTGGGCATAGTCGATCGACGGGGAGATGCCAGAGGAGTGGGCGTGCGCGGTGAATTGGTAACTGTTTTGCCTTTGAAGCGGAGGGGTCAACACATATGGGCATTAATGTCATCATTAACGGGTACTTCACCATAAACCATTCATTGTATTGTTTTTAACTGTCAGACTTGAAGGCATGCGTCGATAATTATGAACGTGGATATAGACACAAAACCAGACAAAGATACAAAATTGAAAAGCAAAATATGATTTAAGGCATTAGAGATTAAGTAAAACAACACAAGTGAGTTTAAAGGCTATTTTAAAGTTACAATTCGTGTCATTGTGTACTCCGTTTTAGCTGATTCCGAAAAATCAGCAATTTGAATTGAAGAAAAGGTTGCAAATTACATTTATAAAGAAAAACCAAAGAGATAATAAATTTACTTTGCGCTTTTAAATGTTTACTTATGACCATTTTTCAGCTATAGCCCAAGGCAAATATTCTTAATACGCAAAAGACAATTTCTTACTTATGATTGCCACTATTCCTGTATCTGAATTTGGCTGAAGGTGTTTTCTTTAGCAATATTAAATAATACTTTTCTTCCTGCGCTAATTAAAGGTTTAAGCTCCATATCGAGAAAAAAAGCAAAGGCTTGATGTGATAATCAGTATAATGTTGATAGTTTTATGAGAAATTGTCAAATTTGTGATATTTATAATTAAAATTTCTCTTTTGTTAAACAGTTGAAAGATTTCTTGTAACAAAAGTAGTAAAAAGAAGATAGAACTAAATATTTCAAATGATACATTTTACTGACTCTGATCGTGTTTTTACATACATATATGCAGGCTTAATTCTATATATAAATCACAATCACAACACTCATTCAGTACATTTAGCCATTAAACACCTTAATGGCTTTACTTTTTTACCACTTTCTCAATGTTTACCGCGATTTATCCACATATATGTATGTACATAACTATGTACTTAGGGCAGTAGCTTGGGGGCAAACACTTGGCGATATGCTAAACGAGACTTTTCAAGTGTCTTGTCTGATGATAATTTAAGTATGTATATAGACGACACGACTTACGATTCTCATGTGTGTGTGTGTGTTTGTGAGTGACATGTTAATTTATTTGACTTTTGCTTAGAACAAAATATCGTATACAAAATAATTAAAAGCACTCAAGCAAAAGCAAAACAATGCAAACAAATTAAAATAACAAAAAGTGAGCAAAAGGTTTAACAATTGTTAAGTACATATTATTTAAGGGGAAGTTGAAAATGAAAACTTGAGTAATAAAATGGAATAAGCAAAAGAGAGAGAATCAATAGAATACGAGTAAGCTACAGCAAAACAGGAACTGAAGCAGGCAAATCTACATCTTGCAAAAAGACTTTTTTTATTAACTTTCCGGTTGGGTGGTCTATTATCATCATCATCATCAAATTTTAGAGGGTAAAGCTTAATGAATTTGGCCATTAAGCATATTACAAGTTCACAGGGCCAATAATTCATTAGAATAAGCAACAATTTTCAGTTCTTTTCTGTCTTTTAGTTACTTAACGGGGTACATTTGTTCTGGTAAAAAGTTTGCCACACTCAGAAGAAGGTAAAGATAAATGCGTAATGTATAAGCAAATGGGAAAGGAATTATAGAATAAATGATTGGAAATTGAAAGGGAAATGCTTAGGCTCCATAAAATAGTTAAATCGATACGACTTTTGTATCAATGCAAGTCCTCTATATATTGACTTTCCTTTCAAAATTCGTTGAAATAGTTTTTAAATGGATTTGGCTTGTATTTTCTACATTTAGTAGGATCATTCTTTGGATTACTTTGCTTTAGGTTCTTTTGATTGAAAGATTAGGGTATTCAACCTTCTGTGCATTTTTGTTTAGTTCTTTTCTGTTTTGTCAAATCAGCGAAGAAAAGAAAACTACGGCCATAATGGTTCTGGCGGGAAGGGAAAGGAAAACAAAAGAACCAGCTTAGAGTTTCAAGCCAAGAAGAAGAAAAGAAGCTATGACAACACAAATCAGAGAAAGATGTCAAGGTAGAAATAACGAAAAGAAGAAGAAAAGATTATGCAGAAACTCCCTAAACATCAAAGTTAATTAAACAAAATGCGGTAAAAGAAACTGTAATTAAATTACAACAGAAGTAAAAGGTGCCGGCGGAAAAAACAAATCAAAAAAAAAAAAAACTGAGCGGTAAACGATTTCTGAGGCGTGTGAAATGTAATTAGCAAGAGGGCGTGCCACTTGGCTTGATTGGCGTAACACACACACATTACTTTTACATCAATTAAATGTTTATAGCAATCAAATATGCTCAATATTACTCATACGCCACCTACATAGAAGACAGCACCTAAAATGTATGTGTGTATATGTAAATGCTCCCACCAGAGACAAACACACACACGCTCATCTTTTATTGCTCCTCTCCCCCCCTTTCGATTTTTTTTGTAGAACAAACACAAAGCTGAGCTCATTGTAGCCAAAATGGCTTAAAAGTAAATAAAAATATGTAAACAAACTAAACAAAAATAGAAATTTAAATTTTCAACTTGAATAAGAATGACGCCAGCTGGCCGATTCTATTGTTGTTGTGAATATATATATATACTATATAAAATTGATTCAATATTTTCTAGTCCAGATCGGATACTTGGGATGAGCATGCGTTTTCAAGGTAAACTGTAAAAGGCTTTATATATACACACACACACTCACAAATACGCCCACACAAGTTTAAACAGGTGTCTAGATATATAACAAGATATTACATACAGATATATATATGTATGTATATATGTTCATCGCCATATTTTTTAACTGTCCATATTTCACAATTATTTAAATTGTGTAACTGAAAGAACTTTTACTGCGCAATGAGCAATTTGTTAAAAAAAACAAAACAAAATAAAAGTCTCTTATAATTTATATTCCATATACCCTTTTTTTTGTACTTTATATTATATAAATTATAATTGATCATCTCACAGTTACATGAAATGAATTTAGTTAAGCCATTTAAGCTAGAAATTTGATTAGTTTTGTTTAGTTTAAATTCTCTAATTTCCAATAGCTTAATCATAGAATTTAATGGCTTAGTAAATGAAGTTTTATGTTTTCATTTGTTCTTTGGTCAGCGCTTTCCATATGTTAAAACATTTATTTAAATAAGTCTGATTTTCTAAAGCACATGTTTTCCTTGAAAAGTTAAATGGATTTAATGGAAAACTATGACTAAAAAGATTGAAGACCAACAATTAAAACACTCACTGTATCAGACTTTATTAAGTGAAGTTTAGTTAGATAATATTTATTTTAAGGATTTCAGCTGCGATAAAATAAAGCTAATCAAACAAGGACTTGCATTTTAACGATTTGTTAAGTGGCACAGATTGAATTTTGATCGATTTAGATAAATTTTTAAACAAAGTTTTCTATAGTCATTAAAAAGAATTATTGGCCAATTCAATTCGGCAGTTTTTTTTTTTAAATATAGTATGTATGATAGTTTTATCATCAACAGACAGAGACCGCATTTCAATATTAAAAGTGTTTCCTTCGTTAAAAAGTATGAATGAATCTTTTTTTCGCATTAGAGCAAACAATTCCATCAATACCATTCAAAGGTGCTCTCTTTATATTTTCGGAATTTCTATCTGGCAATGCCTCTTCAAAAATACTATATGTATGGAAAACAACAAAATATCGTCTGTACCTACACGATGCCTCGGCCTTATCACTTGTCATAAGCACTACAGTTGCCGGCTGGCGATAGAAGCACCAGAAATAAAAGCGAAAAAAACCAAAAACCAAAGGCAAAAAAAAACAAAAAAAAAAACAATAATATATGAAACACAAAAATTTGCTGCTGATAAAATACCATTTACAAAAACAAATGCCAGGCACATACACTTGCCATGGCTAACAAAATGTTTATACAGTTGTTATAGGATAGGGGACAGGTAGATAGAGTTTTAGAAACGTGGCTAATAAGCACGGCAAAAACCAACTACACAAACTACAAATATAGTAAACAACAACAACAACAACAAGAGAAAAGAAAGCACAAACGGCAATATAACGGAGGTAGAAAGTTAAAACCACAAAAAACAATTTGCATAAAGTGTTGGCAAAAGTAAAATAATGATTTTGGCTTTAAGACATCATCAATACACACGCACGCAAGCACACGCACTCGCACACACACACACACTCACACAACAACAACAAAAAATTACGCAAAACTTATGCAAATATTGTTTACGATTATTTTATTGAGATACATTTGGAAGCGATAGTCCGGCTGTGAAAGCCATCACATTTGGACTGCATCTCAATCGAAATTGGCAAAACACAAAAAAGAGAAACAAAAACAAAAACAAAAAGAAGATAAGATATTAATCGACAAAAGCAAATTTTTATACCTAATTAGCGGTTAGCCGCAAATTTCAATATGCTTTTACTTGAGTGTGTGTGTGTGTGTGTGTGTGAGTGTGTGTGCGGCACGAAAACTTTGTTGTAGTTTTGAATTCAATTTGATTTTCAATGCATCTATAAGGTTAAGATACTTTTGATTTCAATGCAACTAAACGTTTTTGGCCTATTTATGAAAGTCACAATTGCCTCGGGTTTAAAGTTAGATTAAAGCTAAATTGAATCTGGTAGGTAAAACCAGAGGAAATAGAAATGCATATGAATGATTACTTGCAAGTTTAGTTAATACAACTAAGGAATATAATGTATACTTTTTGAATAATCGATTCTTTAATATGAAATATTTGGTTTCTGTTGCTATGAAGACGATGAAGAGCTCATTTTTTATTTATCTGAAAACACAAAATTGACTCTTTGATTTATTCAACAATTTATTTGCTAATGTATAAATAGATTGCCTAAAGTCGAGCTCCTCAAATATTTTTCTAGAAGAACTTTGTGTTATCAGGTGCAACTCCTATAGCTCTGGGAGTGAAATGATTAAAAGATAATTTAAAGTGATAATGAGCAAATTTAATAAAGATAACTTGAAGAACAAAGAAGTGTCTTTTGCTTAAACTATGCCTAAACAGATCTTCCACAAAGAATCTGCATATATGTATATAAGAGATATGATAATTTAATACGTGATAGAATACTATGATTTCGATTGAATTTAAAATGCCATTTTGATGACATAAAAATATGCATCATAGTATTTTTATATATGATTTAGAGTTATAATAATGATTAATTATTTTAATTAAAGTTATTCTTTTATGATGTAAAAACGGGAAATACATATATAAAAAAGTTTTATACACACAAAAAGTTAAGTCAAAAGTAATAAACACATTTTAAATAGCCAAAAAATAAAAATCTAATCTAAACATGTAATAAAATTAACAGTCAAAATAACTTAAGAGGTCATTGTAACACTTTTATTTACATGTTACAATTCTTAGATAAACATCATCAAAGTAAAGAAATGAGATTGAACGAACTTGCTAAATACCAAAATAAATAGATGTCAAAACTCATTAAACTGATAATAGTGGTAGGTCTAGTCTAAATAAACCAGATGACATCAGCGTTCTAAACTAAATTTTAGTCCAAATTTTGTGAAAATAAACTTTATCGTTCATGAAGACTTTTTTTGTTGTCAATAAGAAACCTTTTTGGAGTACGTTTGGAATTTCGCCTACTGAAAAAACCGAAAATATTTGAAATACAAACGCCAAAGGAATGCTAAACAGAATGTAAATTGACCGCAAAAGTTTTGTTTCTTCTTTTGAAATTAGTCTGAGAAGTTGGCAAATGAATTTAAAAGCAGACAATGTAATTGAAACAAAGTTCGGTCAGTGACCCAATTGTTTTGGCATTGATAGAGTTTGGGTTCATTAAAGAAAGGATGAAAATCTATGTGAAAATCGAGAGTCCCTTTAAATTAAACCGATTTCCATTTTCAACATCCTCAAGAACAAATTTTGTGAATCATAAAATTGTCAAATCAACTTTTATGGAGAAATATTAAAAAAACTTGTGGAAAAACTATGCCGACAATAACTAATAAAACGAACTTTTTGCCATTAACTGGGCCAAGCCTAAAAATCAAAAGTTTTACCAACAAATTGATAAGACAACATATTTTTCTTCAAAATAGAGTAATGTATATCTTATCAACGTAAATTCAATAAAATAATTAATTTTCAATAAACAAAAAAAGAAACACACTCAATGAACAGAAAAAGGCCGCTTCACTGTAGTACTTAAACTATTTGTACAACAACAACAACACAATATACACAGGTCAAGGTCGAAATGTTGAAAAACTTAGCCGAGAATTCATAACAAATGCAAAAATGATTTTCCAAAATTATGCACCAAAACAAGAAAAATGCCCATTTTTGGGCCACAACGAGGACAACAACATCAGCATCAAGAAGGGCCAAATGGCAACTTTTACTTTTTACAGTCTCTATCTCTCTCTTTCTCTATCTCTATTTCATATTTTATTTAATGTTCTTTTAAATCATTTCTTTCTTCACCTTTTTTCTTTTGTTGTGTCTGAAAATTATTAAAGTTTGGCGCTTTGATTTGAATTTTTGCAGATCTTTTTATATAGCCATCTGATCTTTAATGTGAATTTCGATTTTTTACTTTGGGCAAACTTTACGCGCCAAACACGTCCGCTTCGCGTAAAGTCGTTGGAGTAACTGAAAATGGGAATTCTCTTGCGGCAAGCTTTAGCTGCGTGTGAGAGGGAGAGAGGCGCTCTGAGGCCGAGAGTCAGAGGGAAGAGCTTGGGCAAAAGTCTTTGTTGACCAGTGTAAAGCGAGCTGCCGTGTGGAGCATTGCCTCACTTTGCTCTGCGTTTTTATTGAATAAACGACAACAAGACAAGGCAAAAAAAAAAACGTAAAAAAATTATGGGTACTCTTTGTTATTTTTTTGTGTTTTTATTTTTTATTATTATTATATTTTTTTTTTTGCACGGACGCTTACTTTTAGTTCATATTTTTTTGTAAACATTGCCTCATGTACTCCAGGGAAAAATTATTTTCGTTTTTCTTTTTTGCAAATTTATTTTCAAGTAATTTTTGATCTCTCGATATTGGCGAATGGGCGCGGTGCATTTCAAATGATGATTGATGGACTTGGCGCCCCTATATAGACTCAAACCACGACGATATGTCGGAATGGCTTTTGGCTTTTAGCATTTTAACACTTATCTTCAGTAACATGACGCAAAAAGAATCGAAATCTTGGCAAAATTGAATATTACGATTATTAAATGTTCTTTTGAGAGTATTTCTTGGTTTTTTGATATCGAAAAAAAGAACGTTGAAACAAATTTTGAACAATTTAAAATTAAAAAGATTTAATTTGGATTTTTATCTCAATTCAATTGGTTTGCCGGGATTCTTTGATATTAGAAAATGGCTTAAAACTTTTTGAAAACAAGCTTACTATTAGAATAATTTTTAAAACTGGAGCAATTTTCCAGTAAGTTCATGGATCGAAAAACAATTTCGCTTTAACAAGACTTCCCCGAAATTTTAAAAGGAAACAAAAACAAATAAACAAATATGTATAACATGATCGCAAATGCAAGAAAAGTGCAAGTACTTGGGTCAAATTTTCGAAAGGTGCAACTACTGAGTATTTAATGAGAAACATTTTCATGACGCACGGATCGAGGTGTGCCACCCACCAGCGGGTATGAGCGAGAATCGAGATTCCACTGTAGTTCCGTTTTTTCCCCTTTTTAAGAAACTTCATCTGTATTGTTACAATGAATTCGTCGTATATACAAAATATATCATAAAGATGCATTTGCGTATCTCTTTGTTTATTACAAGAATTGCACAAATATGGCTGAACATTTTGAAATACGAAATGAGTAAACAAAAGTCTGATGAAAAGGGTTTTCTTCTTCTACTACTAACCTCTTACTGTTCGTATCGGTTGAAAAAAGATTCTAAAAGATTCAAGTTTTTGAATTTAGACAATTTCCAAGTGTTTTGAGTGCATTTTTGCATAGTTTTAGGTGGCGAAGATGGAGAAAGGTAAGAATACTTCCCAACACACAAAAAAAAGATCCACAGTGAGTAAGTTTCCCACTTTAACAGCTTTTGAATCACTGTGCTTAAATACAATTTTCGATCATTCGATCCGTATTTACAAATGGGTACTAAACAGTGACCCATTTCTACATAAAAAATTGTTCTAAATTAGATTTTAAACCCTTCCTACTTTTAGATACTAACAAAAAAAAGTAAGTGTAAAGAGAGAAATGAATGCCTCTACTAAAAAGTTAAGCGATAATTAGTTCAATATATAGATTGTGTATGTATATTTTTACAGGCCAGAGGGCAAAACTGTACACACATTTGTTTTAACAAGTAAACTTGGCAACACAGTAATCCGGCTCGGAAGCTTCATGATCATTTCTCCTCTTGGCTTAAATGATACCTATGTATCTTAAGTCGTCCAGACAAATGAGCTTTCAATTTTATTCTCACATTTCCGATCAATATCAATAAAAATGACATAAGCTCGTCCACGAGCGAATTGAAAAACGGAACGACAAAACGGAGCAGCAGCATCAGTAAATGCGCAGTGCAAAAATCTAACAAAATTTATATACTATAGTACATACACATATAGATATAGTATATAGAACAATAACAACAACAACGAATCTCTGTGTCATCATTAAAATAAATTGAATTATGAGGTGGTAGAGAGTAGAAATTGTAGAACAAATGATCTGTTGCCGGCCGGTGCGGACCCGGGATATGACATTGAAAACTATGTGAGATATAGTACATGGCATGTATGTACATGGGCTTTATATATGTATAAGTATGTACATACGTTTGTTTAGACACTCACACACACACACACTGACTCAGGTGATTCACTTTTATCTTTCTACAACTATTGCGGTTACATTGACTGTCAATTAGATGGAGCACGTCATGTGTCGATGTCGGTATCGGTGTCTCTCAGTCGCTCCCTCTCTATTTGTCGAATAGAAAACCCCAAAACCAACCGATCGATTGTCAATATATAGGCTAATGGGCCGATGTCTGCTATTACCGAACGTGCTTGAAATTGTATTACAAACCTCCAATTCAAAGTCAATTATTTAATTTGCGATCTCTTATAAGTCAATTATGAATGGAAAGAAATCCAAACGAGAAACTGTCGCTGTGTGTGGGAGTTAAACAATTTAAACCATTGTTTATCTCGGCCTCTTTTTTTTACTTCAAACAAAACGAAAACTGTTTGTTTACCAAAACACACAAAACAGTTAAAGTGCCAATTATTCAGTTGGTCATCTTTTCAGTGTTTATGAAAAATGTTTCTCATACAAGTTGATTGCGTTTATTACTTGCAATGTGCGTGAATTTGTTTTTTTTTCGATCTACTTTTAGGGTAAATTGCATCATCGTTTCAATTTGATCGCTGCACTTGTGGGTGCACACAGACACACTTATATTTATGTATCCATGTATGTATGTATCTGTGTACGAATATCTATGAATGAGTGGGTTCGGCATAGCTGCATATAACCGGAATTTCTGGCAAATCGGTTCAGCTTTGAGTGCAATCGAAAGTGACAGCTTGGACAAGGTAATGGATTTGATCAAGTTCAAGAGTTATTAATGGAATACTGTGGTTTTTATAGACAAAACTACCCCTTATATGACTTATGATGCGTAAGATATATGGGGATTATGGAAAGCCTTTCTTTCCCAAAACAGAACATGTTCCTTCATAAAACTTTGCAATTTTTATAGCTTTTTTTTATGCCTAAAACCCTATCAAAAGAATTTCTAAAAATATTAAAATTAAATTGTGGCCAATACTCAATCTAGACATTGCTATTTTAACTGATTTATAAGGTAACAGTTTCACCAAATCAATTAGAGTTGATGGATTTCAGCATATGTCATATTCGTTTTATGAAATTAAGTATGTTATAAAAAATGGAGTAATTGAATTAAAAATTATTTGTACAAGTCACACCCCAAATTGTTGTTAGAAATAGTAACTGTAGTAGGAGAGCAACTTTTGAGCTTTACTTGCTAAAGAAATTCAATAATTTTATCTTAACTTATGTTCAATTTTTAAAACTAAATAAGAGAATTATAAAGAATTTGTTTGAATAGAACTCACCTCTGGGTGGGGGCCCCGCTTTCGGCGTATTATGATTGCAACATGGTCGTCCGATTTTTGACATGGAACTTGTTGAACCAAAAGTTGATGGCGCCTTCAGCCTACTAACGGGTATTCCAGTCACTGATGATGCTGGGGTGGGTATGTTGGAGCGACTGCTGGATGTTGGTTTTGCAAAGCTTTCACTAACGGGTTCTGCTTCCTTAGTAGTTGATTCTGCAGGAACAGCTGCAGCAGTAGCTGCTGCTTCTGAATTCGTTTCACTCATTTTTGCACTTTTTATTCTTGAATATCTTTGTATTCAAACTTTTTAAAACACACGCGTAATAAATAACAGACGATTTAAAAGACAACTTGAAGATAAATATTTGATGTATTTTATAAACATTTGTTGACATTATAATATAAAAATGTTTTTTTTTTAAATCTACCAACTTACCTGGACTCAATTATTTCAATTAAATTTTAAAATAGTTATAATTAATTATTTTCAACAGAATATTATTAAGCACGAACACACTGTGCCATTATTTGTGGCATTTCTTTTTGGCGCGAGCACAGTCTTTCTCACTCACACTAGTAGCGGGCTATTGCCAAACAGCTGATTTTCTTCTCTTTTTCTTGTTGGTCGTTTGCAGAGGTAAATAACAATGTTAAGTTCTTCGCTCTTTGTTGTTATTGCCAATGATGCTGGATTTTAGCTCTCAGTTGGACACCTTGAATTAATTATGCATAAACACTATTTATATGGATGACTTAATATTTTGTTGGGTAGCTGCATTCAATTGGTTTAAATTGAGCTAGATTGAGACTGCACATTAATTTTCTTATCAATTTCACTGCATTTGACATTTGATTGGGGAGAGAGGCACACTTTCTGCTGATTTTGACACACTTTCGTACACTCACGATATAAACGGATGGGAAACGGGTTAAGATATGGAATCACACGGCGATGATAAGATACCTAACTTTCGACCTCGGTAACACGGATATGGTTTTAAGTAGCAAAGCGAAATAATAATTTTTAACTAATTTTACTATGTTTGCGCTTTTCGTTTACGTTGAAATTATTGTTCTAATAGGGATGGGAAATATTTAATTACTAAACTCGATAAATCACGACCATCGATAGTTTTTGTTTATCTCGTCAAAATAGCGTCGCATTCAAGACTTTTGTTATATATTTAATGTAATATTATTAATGCCTGCAATGCCATAATTATCTCAATGCTGAATAAAACTTTCTTTTCAGCAACTTCGCATTTAATTTCGGTAAAAGTATTTGACTTGCGCCAAAACTTTGGGGGTAAAATATATCAAATATAAATCAAAAATTCAACCGCTACCTTGACGGAGACTTACCGGCTGAGCTTAACTGTTTACAATTATCTAATCATAAATAAAAACGGAAAGCAATGTCCTGGCTGACAAACACATTTCAAAGAGTTTGCAGTGCTGCTTTATTAGCAACTCGTAGCAAATCCTTGGCTGCGAGTGGAGACGCGACCGCAACTTCAATGACTGTACGCCAACTCTCGCACGCTGAACGCAGAGCACGCGGTCCCACTGTGCGACGGTACGGCTACAAGGATAATATTTTCAAGAGGGGTCTACTGCCCCATTTGGACAATGGCCAGCAACTGCCCATGCCAGTCTATCGTCCCAAAAATGCATGGAGCCAAAAGCGGGCACTGTTCGGCCAAAACGATTACATAGACATTCTAGGCAATGATCGACTGCATCCCACACGAGTGCTTTATTCGGTTCCCTCATGGCTTCGCGGCGTCTCGGGCAATGAGTACCAAGTGTTGTTACGCAAACGTCGTCTGATGGAGAAGACCAAATATCCCATAGCTCGCCCTACCAAATGGAGGGAAATGGAGAAGCGTATCTTGTACTTGTACAAGTTCCTCAATCGCAAGACCAAAACGGGCTTCTCCAGGCAGTAAACATAAGTTTGGCTTGAGAGTTGGATAAAGTTAATGAATAAAAAGAATGTTTTGTTTTAATTAAAAACGTTTTGTTCCTTTATTTAATGGCTTTTATTCTAGGATTATGCGCGCCTCTTCTCCATCAATCATAATTTTCTGACCGTTGAACAGACAAAATTGTCGTTTAACCTGAGCAAACAACAAATCCGTAATGAGGAATATCTGACCCGTGCAGAATGCCAATGTGGCACCAAAATAGAAATTCGCATTTGCTGACCCCGCATAAATCCACAAATGCCATAAAGCACCCATCATGGACAGACTGATGAGGAAGAAAGCAAACACTATAAATCCATGGGCCATATCTGATGCCGAAGTGACAATGAAAAACAATAATTATCAGTTTAAGTAAAATAAACACTCCGATGACAACCTAAACTTACATTTCCAGCAACGTTTCCACAACGGCAACAATGCCAAATAGAAGCCTACGTCCCCGAGGCTTGGATATGCACGAAAAACGGACATAAGAGCCACCAAAACAGTGGCAAGTAAAAGCGGTTCCTTTCGCAATTTTATGGACAATGGCACCAGATACAAGACGGTGGCATTCAATTGGAATGTGATAAGGAACATGATGCGGAAATGTTCAAACATTTCCGTAAAGAAATACCAAAAGAGACCAATATTAGGTTGAAGATCACGAAAATAGAATCTGGAAGGCAAGAAATATTATGTATGTATATATCAAGCCGTTCAGATATACATCTCGTTTACTCACATGAATCCCAGTGTGCCATCCAAAAAGGTCCAACTATTCATAACCAAATAGTTGGCCGCCACTGTGATCAGGCAGAAGGAGGTAAATAATAGGCCTATACAGAACCCAATCCAATATGAACGACGTGCAAAAACCAACATGAGTGGTGCAATCAACACAATCGGATAAAAACTTCGCACAGTTTCAAAGCCCAATAGAATCAGGCAAGGCAACAAATATCCCTTAACCAGGGCAAAGAAGAACAGGGCCAGAAACAGATTGCTAAATACTGTGGAGGTTAGGCCAATGCAGCTCATTACTGTCAACGGATTGAACAGATAAGCTATCAGCACTAGTTCAGGTATATCATAGTTGTCCTCGTTGTTGTACTGAAGCTCCTCTGTGTCTTTGGCATAGTGCTTGCGTTCCACGCGCTGCTCCTGCAACTTGTGTTTTACAAACCTCTGACTCATTATATACAGCAAGGCAGCCGTCACCAGATCGAGTAATATATATAACATTGGTAGGTAGGCAGCATAGTTTAAAAAAATCCAAGACAGAGCCTTTAGGACTAGAGGGGATTCGTGTACCAAATCACCGCGATATGGATCAATGTCATGTTGGAGCAGAAAGATACCCTCTTGCACTTAAAAAGGGAATATCGAGCAATAGGAATAAAGAAATAAATATATAGATGACTTCCACTTACTCCGTTTGTACGAATTTAAAGGCGTTGCGAATTCCACACGATTCCCTATAAGCGACGCCAGCGGCGTGCGACTGAAGTACAGACGCACAGCTCCACCCAGTAGGAGAAGTTTAAAGCATTTCACATCCATGGTTAATAACCTAAATTAATTTTGATTCTTGCTTAACATAATTTTCTTCAGCTTTCAACTTTAACAAATTTGTTTAAGGCGGATGCCGCAAAATAACAGCTGTTGTTAAGTGATGCCAACTTGGACTATACAAATTAAATAGTATGGCAACACCAGCGATTTATTTATTATTTCAGAGGGCGCCACAATGCACTAGAAATATTTTTGTTGCTGAAGTGCACCTTGCTGCCTGTGGTTCATTAAATTTGTTAACTTAAATTAAATTGCTTTTATAATATTTGGAAACAATGATTGGGTCCAAGATAAAAACAAAGAAGCCAAATGTTTTCAAAGAAATATCAGAGATTTTCGATCGTCTTACGCGGCATCCGGAGCATTTTCTTAAGTAAGCGAGTTGCACGTGTTTATTGTATACAAATTTAAAACTGAAATTAAAATTTAATTTAAACAGACCCCAGCCGGAAAGCATTGATGACATTCTACAGTTAATTCAACAAACATATACGGTCAGCATCAGTGGAGATGTGGAGAACAAGAGTGAAATGTTGCCCGAGCTTGTCTTGGAGGGCATGGACGAGGAGCAAATCTGGCAACAGTTAGAAATACGCAACGATTCGTTGCTGCAACAGATGGTAAAAAAAACTGCTCAACTGTCAGCCATGCGGGAGCAGCATTTGGGCATAGAACTGGACGACGATGAAGATGATGAGGCGGAAGAGCCGGAAGAGGAGCTGGAAGAAGATGAACGGGATAACGAATCTGATGATTTGTCCAGTGATACAGAGATACCTAAAAAATTAAAGGCAAAACCCACAAAGCCCATAAAGTCGAAACACTTTCGAAAGTCAGTGGTAGACGATACCTTTTTCAAGTTGGATGAGATGAAAGAGTTCCTGGAACAGGAGGATGCTAAAGAGATGCGAAGACATAAAAATAAACATCGGAACGAGGATGGAGATGATTTGATTGATTATTATGCTGATGATCTTGGATTAGGCATAGAAGATGAGGACCAGAATGACGAGGATAATGAAGTTAATGCCAACTATGCTGATTTCTTTGATATGGATGAAGAATTGGAGCAACTGAAGTTGCAATCTTTGAGCCAGGCCAGCAGGCAAAAGGATTTCTTCAATGAACAGAGCAGTGATGAAGAGCAGAAAGACTCTGGGGAAGAGGATGAGGAGGAATTCTATGGGGAAGATGAAGAGCGGGAAGACAAACCGAACCTACAGGACGTCCCCAGCGAAGTAGATGAAACAGAATTTGTGGCTAAAGGCGGCTTAGAACCTGCTAGCGATTCCGATTCTGATGGGGACGAAGAAGCAGAACCAGAAAATAATGTTGATAAGGAACCTGTAGCACAATCCTCTAATGAGCTGCGTGAGGCACGTCTATTTCAGCGCATACGTGACTATGAAGACATAGTTTTGGGTGACAAACCATGGCAGCTTAAGGGTGAAGTTCAATCCGCTCATCGTCCACAAAATTCCCTTCTCGAAGAAATTCTCGAGTTCGATTCCACTACTCGACCCTCGGCTGCTATTACAGAGGAAGATAATCGCAGCATTGAGGATATAATCAAGCAGCGCATTCGTGATAAGGCTTGGGATGACGTTGTGCGTACTGTGCGTCCCACGACAACTCCTCAAGAATATCGCAAGCAACTGGTTCTCGATCAGGAGAAATCCAAGCAGTCTCTAGCCCAAATCTATGAGCAACAATATCAACGCGAGTTAGACAAAATCGATCCAAACCGTGGTGATGACGATGCCAGTTCTGCGCCTGAGCCCAAAGAGCATCAGGAGATTCGACGAGCCATGCGTTCATTGTTTCTCAAGCTGGATGCCCTCTCCAATTTCCACTTTACACCCAAACCAGTGGCCCCGGAAATCAAGATTGTGACCAATACACCAGCTGTTCATATGGAGGAAGTAGCTCCTATTGCCGTCAGCGATGCCAAGCTATTGGCACCAGAAGAAGTTTTCCGTGGACCCAAGCACGCTCCATTGGGTAAAACAGAGCGCACTAATACCGACAAGAACCGAGAGCGGCGCAAGAAGAAGCAGAAGCAGCGTGCCATTCATTCAGCTCTGGAAGCCAGAGATTTGCAAAGAGCCAAGGAAGGTAAGGCGGCTACAAAACGCGAGGCGGATGCTAAGCTCCTTAAAACAATCACCAAGAGTCGCAATGTACAAAAGGTAAAGTTGTAAATGAAATACGAGAAATTTGACAAAAATAAACTTACAATTTGATTCCGTTCTCTTTTTACAGATCACTAGCAGCAACGATCAGGCCGCTCTGAAATCTTCAAAGGCATTCTTCAACAAATTGCAGGACACAACAACGATATCCTCCTCCTCCGCTGGCAATAAGCGTCCCAAGAAGGACACATCCAAAGCGAATGCGAAAAAACTCAAACTTTAATAGTTTATATTGAAACTTTTCTTAATGTTAATTATATAATCCCAAAATACTGACGTCAGTAACTAAAGAAACACCAAGTCACGTGTGCCCAAATAGCCAGGACACAACTCGCTCATGCCGACCTACGTGGCTACAAGTATCGTTTTGAATTAGATGCGACGAATTTCTTAAGAAAATTTTATATGATGCCCCATGGGATCCGCCACGCGTCTCAGTGTGTCATCAGTAAGTTTGTGTATGTGTGTTGCAAGGACATTTGATGGTCTGCTAGGCCATTAGGCACGCGTGGAGCGACACAATTGGATTATTTTTAGAATGTATTTACTTAAAATAAACTGTTTGCTATTTGACTAGGAACAAAATTAAAGTAAAGAGCAATTTTTGGGCAATTTTTTTTTCTTTTTTGAGAATTTAAAATGTTAGCATGTTTAACATTTGTTTTTGTATGGATTTCAAAATTATGACATCAGTAAGATTAAATGTATACAACGTATATATGCATTTTCATCTTAAATTTAAAAAGTCCTATGTCATAAATAAATCATTTGAATTTATTGACATTTATGGACTGTAAAATTAACACAATCTGTAAACAATAAAAAATATTATCTTAGATGTGTCTGCTTCCAGACCACTTTCAAATATTATAAATAATATTTAAAGCATTATGCTTCTATACTGATATTATAAAGAGGAAACCTTTGTATTTGTAATAGACTCAAAAACTACTGGGCCGCTTTCAAAATTTCTTTTACCATTACTTAGAGGGATTCATCCGATAGGCTATATTTTATACCGAAAAATAGATAGCATTTTTCGTGGTAGCGAAAATTGTGGAGTAAGAACGAAACGAATATCATATACGCATTGTAATATTAAATTAACGTATTGTTACTAAGCCACAGCGAAGCGGGGCAAGGTCACTAGTAATAAATAAAAGTAATATACCATTGCTTACTTAAATTCAATTACTAGGGTTTTTTTTGTTAAAAAATTTAAATTTATTTCCCTTTGGTATTTTTAAAATACTTTTTCGGCTTTTTTGTCTGGGCAATAATAGTGGTAATATTTAGCTCCAATAGGGGGCACAATTGAGCAGAATAGTGGGAAAGAAATTTGTACTGTCCGACTTGCACGTGTTTTAAAAATTTGTTTAAGTTTTTGGGAGACGTACAAATAAGTCAAATAAAATGGTTAAGGTGCAGAAACCACAGCCAAAAACGCTCAGCAAAGGGCCCGGAAAAGATGGAGGCGGTGTAACCAAAAAGGCAAAGGCGGACAAAACCAAAAAGTTGTCCAAAACAGAAGCCATCCATGCCGCCGCCACTTTGGAAGTGAGCAACAACAAAAAGGACAAAAAACCCGCGAAGAAGACCACCAATCCAGTTAAGGACGTTGAGAAGAAGCAGCCTAAGGACAGTAAAAAACCATTGGTTTTGGCTCCACTAGTGTCGCCGACTCCGCCGAAGAAACCCAGCAAAAGCAAATCAGCTGATCTTCCGGCAAAGAAACCATTAAAATTGACTTCAATTTTGCCAGAGATTGAGAAAAAAAATGAAACGAAAAAACAAAAGAAAACTAAAGCATCAGAGCCACCAATCACGGTCCCTGCTCCAGCGTCTATTAAGAAAACTACTGAGAAAACCAAGAAGCCGGTCAAATCCGATGCACCGGCAACTCTAAAGCAGCCCTCAAAATCTGTTTCTGCTTTGCCAGAGATTGAAAAAAAGAATGAGTCAAAGAAACAAAAGAAATCCAAAGGAGTAGAGTCTGCAGCCCCAACCAATGCGGCGTTGGAGAAATCAGGTGGTAAGGCCAAGAAGGCTACAAAAACAATTGCTTCTGCTCCTTCAACTGTGAAAACTACCGCTGAGAAAATTAAGAAGAAATCTAAGTCAGCAGACCTGGCTCCAGCTGCTGCTCCAGCTAAAAAAGTAGAAGAGAAAAAGCAGACAAAACAAGGGAAACCAGATGAAAAGCCAATAGCCAAAGCTGGCAAGGCACAGAAAATTTCCAAGTCAATAAAGCCAGGTCAATCTCCAGTTAAGAAGACCGGCCAACCGACCCCCAAGACTATTATTGGCAGCAACAACACTAAAAAGAGCAAATCGAAGAAAGAACCTCTAGAATTAAAATTCGAGCTAAAGCCATATGACGAGCAGAAATTCCAGGATATTGTCAAAGAATCTAATGTTCTTAAAGTGTGTGAGGCCCTCAAAACTCAAGTAGAGGAAGAGGTCAAGAAACAAAAATCGACTTCAATCTTTAGTGATTACCGTTATGTACTTCAAGTGACCAGCTACAAGATTCCCAGTTGCCCCAAGCGTATGGTGAAGCTGGGACTGAAGCATTCCCTGGTGGGTACCGATGACGATGTGGCCATCATTGTGCCCGATCTGCAACGTGGTGCCAAATTTGAGATTGAGCCCACTGTTCAGCACTATGAGGATTTGCTCCGAGAGGCAGGAGTCGAGCAACGTCTCACTGTGGTGCCATTCAACCAGTTGCGCAATGACATGGGCACTTTTGAGTCCAAACTCAAGTTCGTGAACAGTTACGATTACCTGATGTGCGATGGTAGACTCTCTGGGCAAGCCACCGCCTTCCTGGGCAAGGTAAATATGAATTATATTTGTTTATAAATAAAGTTAATAGTTTCTCTGTCTTTTCAGTTTACCCAAAAGCCTCGCAATGTTTTACATCCTGTTCGTCTGAGCTTGGCCAAGGATAAACTACAAAAGGAGATTTCACGTGCTCTTTGCCGCACTGCATATAGGCAGCTCAATAAGGGGGATCTTACTGCCATTCCGGTGGGCAATCACGAGCACAGCCCCCAACAATTGGCGGACAATATTCTTTTGGTAACCCAGCAATTGAAATCGCTATATCCAGGTGGTCTAGCCAACGTACGTTCGATCTACTTGAAGATTGACATTACGGGAACTTCGGCTTTGCCATTGTACATTAGTATGTGTGCCGCTCCAGCTGACACGCCCTATGTGGTGGGACCACGTGAACAGCGTATGCTGAAACTCAAGAAACAGGCCAACGAGGTGTTATCTAGATTCGCCCTCACCAAGGATGCTGAGTTTGTCAAATTGACGCAGGATCAGGTGAAACGCAAGGCGGAGCTGCGTGAAAAGCGTGCAGCTGTTCTGGCTGAAGATGCAGCAGAGAAAGGTAGTGATGACGAAGAGGATGGAGTCCCAGCTAAAAAGGCACACAAAGAATCTTCCAAAGTGGCCGAGGACGAGGTTGAGTCCGATGATGCGGAGTCAATGGAAGAGGATGATGATGAAAGTGAAGTTAATGAGGAAGACGATGATGAAGATGATGACGAGTAGAATTTCTCCAACACTTTTTTTAAAAACTAGTTTTAATTTTTTGATATACAAACAATTGTTTTCTGTTTGCATTTTGAAACAGTTTTAAGTAATAAAACGAATTATTTAAGTATGAAAATACTTATGTATGTATGTACGTAACACAATACGTAACGTATAGAACATAAGTGTTTTTTCGATCATTGAGAAAGTTATAGAATGTCTTTAATTTAACCGATTTATCTTAAAAGATATTATTTTGCATAGTTTAAATATTTAGATAAACAATGACTTCTTAAAGGCGGGAATAGTAGTACCGTCGATACAAAAACTGCGTTGAAATAGCGTTCAGTGATTGGAGAGATATCCCTCAATTTGGCACATCTATTTTAGTTTTTAATTTGCCATATCACATAATAATTATCTATGTACATACATATATGCGCTTCCTATATTCGTAGATTGAAAAATCTTTTCTTGTATACTTTTGCAAGAGTACATTGATCTTGGTCTTCATTAAGAAATCCTACACACTTTGAAACACATATTCTTTAATAATGTTGCAAGTCTTGCTTCTTAAAATCATTTCCCACGTTGTATTTCTCTAAATTCATCTTTAAAATTTTGAATTTCCGGATAAAGCAAGGTCAAATTGTTTCATTTTATTCAAATTCTCATGTACTTATATGAAAAGACTATATGAGATAGCTCGAATAAGAGAATAGTTTTTCTGTTCAACCATTTTCTGTTGCGGATCAGCGGCAGCGCCGACAGCGGCGACAGTTGCGGCAGCAGCAGCAGCAGCAGCATCAGCGTTGGCGCGAGCAACTGATCTTGGCAGAAGAGTTAGAGTCGGAGAGGACGTCGGAGTGTAATCAGGGAGTATGAAAGTGTGAGTGGGTAAGATTAGTGTATCGTGGCCGCGGGTACAAGGCCTGACAGCTGATACAAAGTTAACTTATATATATCTATCTTTCTGCGGAATCGTTTGACTATATCATACAATCAATGCTTAGCAACGCTCAAAATGTCTTTTTTAAGTAATGTCAAATGGATGATTTCTAAAGGTTTAGAAACTTTGACATTGCAGAATTTTATGCAATTTTTATGTATTTTTATACCCTTACAGAAGGTATTAAAAAATTTGTTTGTAACGCATAGAAATGTATTCCTGATCAGCATCAACGGCCGAGTCGATCTAGTCATGTCGGTATGTCCGTCTGTCTGTCCGTCTGTCTGTATCGTTTTGAAGACCGTAAATTTTAAGCCACAAGGTCGACACATGAAATGTTAAGTTCCTTAAAGGATTACGCAGATCAAGTTTGAAAATTAGCCGAAAACGTGGAGGTACTTCATGTAAAAATTTTCAAATGAAATGATTTCTCATTTTTAAAAAAATCTATGTATTAGATTCCCATAAAAGTTTAATCACTCTCAACAATTGAATTCAATAATAATTGTAATTTTTTTTATTTACTTTTAATCTGAATACCAACTAATGTATTTTTGTGCCTCATTTAATTCTCCATTCAAGTATAACAAAAATTGTGAATGTTTCAGTAAAATCAAACGGACTCATATGATGTCTAACGGTTTGCAAATAACATATTTAAATTTTATGTACGTATGTATGTATGTAAGTATCTGCAATATACATATGTATGTATGTATGAACCTACGTCAAAGTAAGCAGCACCAAATGAATGCCAACAACCTTTGGTATGCTTTTGTGGGTAAAGATCCCATTCCACCCATAAAATTCAAATACGCGCTTATATGCATTATCGAGAATATGTATGTATGTATATATGTATACAATATATGCATGTATATAGTATATAGAAAATTATGCCACCCGTTTTTACCCAGCGGGTGAGTTACCATCAACAAAGTGAAAATGCATTCAATGGACATTCAAGTCAATTTTTCTTCTTCATGTTAATAAATTAAGCAGCATCCCAAGTGCTTACATTGAAATGCTTCCAGACACACGTGTAAATGGTCTTTGAAGTTATTTTCTGCTTTATGATGGATTCCATACACTAGATATCTATGAATATACTTACCTACAATAAAAAGGTCAAATCATATTTATGCATGAGAGTCTGACAAAAAAATAAAAGTTAACATTTGCTTGCGTAAGTCCTTCCTAATTAACTTTATGGATTGCCTAACAAAAACTTTGACAGTTGCACCCATAAGCGCCCCCATTTCTATCTATATCCACTTAATATACATACATACTTACATATCTCTACATATGTGGGCACAAGGTCTCGCTCCAGAGATTAGAAAAATCACGTTTCACACAAACCAACATACATAGAATCCTGCTGGACACGTCGCTAGCCTGCCACCAAATACCTCTCACCCAAAAAAAAAACTCAACTGGAAAAAAAAACATTGTAAAGCTTTTATCAGTCCACATTATCATTAGCGGGGTCGTCGACAATGTCTCCATAAAACCACAAATTTGTGTGGTTGTATGTTTCCGTCTGACAAAAAGTGTTCGCTTTCACGGATTTCCTACATACGCAATTGTCTATTTCATAACGTTGTTCCTGACATTTCGCTATCAAGGCATACAGTGAGAGTAAACACACCAAAAAATAAATGTTCGGGTTAGGCCAACTTTTTCCTGAAGGCTTATCACACTGTAACTCAGGCTTAACCCTTGAAAACTTTTAATTTTGAAATTCTGTTCCTTTGACTTTGATTAAAAAGTGAAGTTAGTTTCGAACTGAACGAAATTTAATGAAAGGTTCAGAAAGATGTGCAGTCGAACTTCTCTATAACGAATTCCACGGGACCGGATATAGAGAAAATTCGTTATATAGAAATTGCCAATGTCTGTTGTCATTCGCATATTTTGGGAAATCTCCAAATCACAATTTATATTTTTTCGTTTAAGAAAATACTTGCCCTTGCCTTACGGAAAATGAAATTTGAATAAATTCATTATATGAAGATTGAAAACTCTTTAACTTACAAATTGCTTTCCCAAAATTGTTCGTTATAAGGAAATATTCGTTATACAGAAATTCGTTTTAAGGAGATTAAAATGCACTAAAAGTAGATCCAAATTACAGTGTTCTTAACTTTGATTTGCTATAAAGAAGACTTCGTTATATAGAAGTTCGTTAAAGAGAAGTTCGGCTGTAGTTGTAAATCGGAATATATGAAAATGTGTTAACCGACAATATGTGGTTAAATTTGTGTACTTAAGTTCATTTAGTTTGTAACAAAAATATATTATAAAGCATTTGCATTTCTCAACAAGTTGGAGTATAAAGATATACGATATAAGAACCGATTCTGGCTTATACGCTGTAATTAATTATAATATAGTTAACACACGAAGGACTCTAGATAAAATATAATATACGGGTTATATACCCTATATTCAGTGTTTGTTGGAAAAAGCAAATATTGGAAGTATTTTGAAAAACATTTCGTTAGTTAATTGCACTAAAACTCAGAAATGCACAGATGAATGACCATAAATTGAGCCTCAGATTCAACCCAAATATATTCCAATGTTTTGAGATTGAAATCAACGAAACATTTAAACAATCTTTTAATAAACAAAAGTATTTACGTTACAATTTGGAGTACACGTGTGAATTTGACAAAGGGAGTTTCTTACTCCATAATAATGTTATCTAAATGCCAATCTAGCATTTTGCTCACATTTCTCTTTATCTATGTACATATATATCTATAGTGTTATTATAATCATGGTGACTCTGTATAAATTCATTATTTATGACCATTTCTCGGTGATTAGTCATGGAAATAATATGAAAAGTCGTATAGATATTGGTGTAATACCAATTAGATAAGGGCGTTAATACCCAAAAGAATTAATAAGCATCAGCATTTATGGTATTGGAGATTTATATTAGGTTTTTAGGATTTTGACAGCTGCCAAAGGTGCAGCTAATTGAAAATAATCTCATGCTGATTAGTCTAATATGGTGGGCATAACCGTGATATGATTAGATGATAAGTGTGCGATAATTGTGCGTAATTGATGATTGATAAACTGATAAGGAACTGAAAAGGCCAGAGTCAGAATGTTGCCTTTTGCATTTGTGTAGTTCCGTCCTTGCCACGTGTTGCGTATTGCTCATACGCCATGTGGAACGAGGCGTGATGGTAACTCCGACCCAGAGCGATGACTGCGCAAAATCTGCCATACAGAACCATCGTAGGCGTTCGGCTAAAATTCGTCGTTCCATCATTCGGCAGTCCGTTGAAATCTTTTGAATCCTCGTCAAATTGTTGATACGAACTGAAAGTTCGCATTTGTATAAATCCAGTGCGCCTTCAGCTGGCGATTTCACTTACGTTTCTGTTTCAAAGCGGCGAACTTCAAGTAGCAGCAGCAGCAGCAACAAGAACTCCAACAACGGTGATTTTTTCAAAATTAATTTCACTTTTCAAAATTAATTACATTTTTTGAAAATCCAAGTGCTTATAAATTTTTCAAATTTACTCAATTCTGTGATGATTTCAGTGAAATATTTCGTACAATTTGTGTAAAAGAAAAACTTGTAATATTTGTCTTTTTGTGCTTTAGTAAAGAGTGGTGAGTTTTTAAATTAAGTTTTTTAATTTAATTAATAAACTATTTTATAATTAATTAAATTGTTTTTGCTCACTTAGTTTCTCTATTGTCAAAATGAGTTTCGTTTTTTCAAGAAATATCTTCTTCATTGAAAAACTGTTTCTTCATTATTCTTTGCTCTTAAGTTGAAACAAAAAAGGTTTTTAAAGGTTTTAAGTGTTTAAATTAGATACGAATTTTAAAACAGAGGACTTTAAAGATATTCGTTTTACTGATTCAAATCAATATCGAGTCGAACATCAATATCGTAGCATTTTATTTGAAAGATATTACGATAGCTTACATCATGTATCCTGAAAGTATGCACCGATTTTATATATTTACTTTGAAGTAATCCAAAGACTTGCCAAAGCCACCATTTTGTCAATCAAGCATTTTGAACTGTTGAACTTGTTCAAACTGAATCGATTTATACATGTGTAAGTTTTTGTTGTTATAGTAAAGTTATTTAAATAAATAGTTTTGTGGCAGAGAGATATACATGTATGATTCAGAGGTTATCCTGATATTGATGTTAAGTATACAGATGGCACGATAACGATTGATGTTAAGTATAAAAAATGCTTTAAAAAGATTGGCATATAAAGTTGCACAGATACAAGAACTATTTGAATTGCTCTTCTATTATTATAAATTTATATTTTGCATATATTCAACATACATATAAGGTACTTTTTGAATAGACAGTGATTGGTAAAATATTAATTCGGATGTAAATGCCATAACCTAATCCGGAAATGATAGAGCAAGGTAAAAACAGAAAAAAAGCACTATTGTCATAAAAGAGATTTTGTTCAAAGACGATTTTTAATAGAAATCTGTACAATTAACAAGTCGTACTTTCAACAAAAAACTTATTGAGTTTGATTAAAACGATTTAGTTTTTATAACATTAAAAATAATATTGAAAATTGCTGACATTCATTTGACACAGCATTTGCATTAGACTTGTAAATTCATGAAAACGAGGTAATTTGAAAACGATTCCGGTAGAAACTTAATAAGCTTATATCCTTTTAATAATTTCTGTTTAATGTAAATTTAACTTGTCTGATTCTTACCTCAAAAATCAGAGACTATAATTTTGCATTCGTTTTTCTGATTTGAATCATATATGAAACAGCGAATAAATATTTTCCATTTGGTTCATTTATAAGGCAAGGTTATATCACATTTTGGCAATATTAATATTAACCAATTTAAATATTGAAATAAGCGAGTCAAAATATATTGACTTGTGCCAAATAGAGATATGAAATAAAAACTCTCGAGGGATCGCCATCAATTAAATATAAAACTCCATTTATCATGCAGCAAGTGCTATTTCCCTTACTCTCAAGGTCGCCTTTGGCGTTCCAATACAAAACGTATATAGATATATCTCCGATGTTTATCGTACGATTTGGATAAAGTTTAGTCAAAAGATGATATTTTATGCATATAATTTATATTATTTTATGCATATCATTTATATTGTAAGATGTGCAAAGTAAGGATAAGATATCTAATATATCGCTCGAGAAATTCATTTTTTCTAAATTGCGGAATATAGAAATGGGTAAGGGGTATAAAAATGTAATGCTGGTAAGCCTCTTTAAAGAGAGCAAAGATAAAGAATGTGTAGGCATTTTCCTAAGAGCATCAATTTCAAATGACAATTCGATTATCAATCATTTTTGCAGTCTTTGGCTATCAATCAGATACGAATTGCTCGAAAAGTATTTTTTTCGCGTAGATTTTAATGAGAAATATTCTTGAGAGTGTCTAGACCTATTTCGTCATTTTATATAAAGTAAACTGACTGTTTCCTCATATGACTTAATGAAGTCTGTGGCCGCTTAAAATCCCATATATTTATAATTCCCTAAATGCCACACACACACACAACCTTTTCTCTTGTGTTTTTCGTTTTGAAGAAATTGCTTCATAACTGGTCCTAAGCCATAAAATCAACAGTGAACAAAATAGCGAACATCGACCATTGTGGTCCTTGCCATCCTTGTGGTTGTCCTCATCCCTCTCTCTAATGGACGACATGTGTGCTTAGCTGCAACTAAGCCTAGGCCAGGACATTTGTTGCTTCGTCTTGTCCCTTTACTTGGCCTCCTTTTTTCGGTCCAAGTGACCTTTTTGCGTTGTATCTATAAAGAATCTCCGTTTCATTTTATGATGTCAAATTGAAGTTCAAGTTGGTTTGTACCTTTGGCTTGCCAAACGAAGTAAATAAATCCCCAGGATTATCGCAATGATTTCCAGCCTTATGAAAGCTTTAATATTCCTTACAATTCCCGTGTATTCCATTTCTTTTAGTTTTAATAAGAAATACATATTCTGCGTCCAAGTCTTTGGCCATTAATGTTTTACAAGTTCATACTTCAACTTCGATTAAACGAAATGAATCTTCTCGGCTCCTTGGCAGGAATAATTAGTTATTTCACTGCTCACTGGTTCGCATGAATCAATTCTCTTTCTGAGAACTTAAAATCAACAACAAGAAATGAGCACTGGCCAATTGGGCCAATTCAATTGGCAAAGCGGCAACACATTTGTTTGCCCAAAGAGCCGTAAAATTGTTTGTCTCCACCTTTCACACTCTGTTTGTGTGTGTGAATTTGTTGTGCTATTATTTATTATGTATTCCGGTTATTTAATATTTATTAATAAAAATTATAAACTAGGGTCTATTAAAATTTTGCTAAAAATAAATTAATTAAAAAAAATAAAAAAAAAACGTAATTGCAAAATAATGAATATTAAAAATGCATTTAAGTGTGGCACAGCGCAAAATCCGCTTAGTAAGAGCAACTAGTTAAATGCAGGTGGGAGACATTGAAGAAAAGTCTCTCTCTCAAAAAAAAAGGCAAATATGAAAACTGTATTTAATCTGGTTTAGTCCCCTGACATGTGTATACAGGGTGCCACCAAAACTAAAGAACTTTAGAACGGAGTAGAAGAACACCCGAACTAGTTGTAGTTTTACGCATATGATAAAAATAATAAAAATCTCTAAATTTTATATCAATTTTATATGCAAAACTAAGTTTAATACATAAATAAGTTCAACTTTATATTTAATGCTCTAAATTGCCCTTTTTACAGTTTATAAATTTATCTAGAGACTAAAATGCACAATAAAAAATTGTTTTTTATATCTTATATACGTATCTTATATTCATATATATACAGAATATTTGTGACTTTAAATGTTGCATAATTTCTTTATTTTAATTGAAAATGTACGAAAAAAGTAAACAGATTTGCCACACGGAAGTTGACGAATATATATTAAAGTTACACAGACATACATATACATAATTCCCTAAGATTTCTTTGAGATTTAGATGGTAAACGTAGTTTAATGTATCGCCAGTACGAAGACATGGAAAATGTTCCTTTTTACCTTTAAACTATCATTCGAAACGAATTATTTATCACATCTGACTGAATACATGTTATACACGACCTTCATCAATAAGGATGTTACATATGATTAGTTTCCAAGCAGATAAAAACCAAATAGGATATAAATACTTAGACAAGATTGGCTGAAATCTTCATTGCCGTTTAGTATTATATAGCCCAATGTTGCGCTTTTATAGCATTTAACTAAATCCAAGGCAACTTTTTCACTTAAATATAATTCATCAAGTTGGGTCAGCACAAAAACAGACACCCACTAACAATTTTTTTTTTAATCAGGAATTTATTTTTCTTTCCACTGTTCGGTGCCAACGGCAACTTGGCCATTTATCGTTGCCTACTTATTCGGGCAAGCCCAAGTGCGGGAGAACCTTTGCACAGGTGTTTTTTCTTTCATTTTTCCTGTTTCTGACCTCAAACAAAAAAACAAGCAGCACAAAAACTACTTCATTTAATGCTCTCGCTTCAAGTTGTTTTTATAATGGCCTGAATTGCGACAAATTGTTGAGGTTTTTCCTTTTTTCTGGTTTTTTGTAATTTGTATTCTTGTTTGCTTTAAATTTGTCGTGGGAAAACAAAATGGAAATCAAATGTAAGGAACAGTTGGTTCAAAATCGGATACTTTTTATTTCTAATTTTTGTGGTCTTTTTTCTACTCAATTAATTTCATGTAAATGCCATAAAAGTTTACCTGAACATCAATTAAAAAATGTTTAGGCGGAAACTCTCAACACAACTTGAGGTGGCAAAAGAGCTTCGAAATGTGGCTAAAACCATGAAACAAAAAAGTGGCAACACAAAAGGGTTTTTATAAAATGAAACTACTTAAAGCACTCAAATGGATTAAACATTTCGAAGGGATAAAATTGTTTTTAGCCATCCCACTCTTCCGAAACATCCTTGATGTTGGCTCTTCGGTTGCTTAGCTGCTTAGATGCGGACTTTTGCGTTTGTTCTACTAATTAAATTTGCATATTTTTATTAATTAAATTGTTTTTGGCAAATGTTTACCCGCAAAAAAACTTGGTACATCTCGGTAGACTGGCTCCACCCCCTCCGGCAATTGCTTCGGCTTTTCCTTTCGGTTGCACCACTCGACACTTGGCACACATATAATGTATGCATGTTAATCACCATAGAGCTCTAAATCCTATAAAAAGGATAAGATGGGCCGTCCTAATTTAGGGCATACCCTTGAAAATATTCATTTTCCTGATTGATCCACTATATTAAAATTATACTATGAAGAGTTAAGATGAGCAAGAGAAGAGATGAAAGAATAGACGGTATGCATCCTGATGTTAAGCAGCTCTTCTCATCTCGTGTGACATTGAAACCTCCTCGCTTAGTTTTGTATTCCCTTCTGTTAGGGTATCAAAAATTAGCATACTATCCACTAAATTTAAGTAAGGCAAACACAGAAAAAGGAAAACCAACTGAAAGGCAATTGTTGTAATTTTTTTTTATGTTTGCCACGCTTCAGTTCTGGCTTCGAGGTCCTCTTCGTTAAAACATCTGCTCATTTCTTTGTTTATTAGGCTTTTAATAATTTTTATTTGAATATTATTGTGTCTTGCATTGTATTTTGAGAGTGTTTTTTTCTTTCATATTTAATTGAGCACGATTTTCGGAGCAAAAAAGTTTATGTTCAATTAGATAAGATTATTTATTTTAAAAATGGACATAAAACTTTTTTACAAAGTAAAGAGAAAAAAATTGCTAAATACCCTTAATACTTTTGTAAAATAAAGAAACAAATATTTACTCAAAATATGAAAAAATGTAAAGTGATTATCACTGATCGATAGGTGAAAGCCATTTTCTTCTGTCTGTCAGTCTCAACTTGGCTTTTTTGAAATATTATGTGGGACAGCAATTCCTTTAACAAATCAATAATTTCTTCTCAAATGATCACATCAATTTCCACAAAGTTGGTTCCCTTTATGGAATTTTCAAAGGGGCATTATGTATGTAATTTTAAAATTTGTTCTCACATTTTCAATTTGCATTTTCATTTGTTTCATTCTTTTGCGTATGTGGTACAGTGCTCGTTACCTTGAAAATATTTTTGTTCTCATTCCATTGAAATATTTACCGCATTTAAAAAGTATTTTATGTTGCATTTACCAAAAGCATTTCTTGGCCTCCATCCGCCACGTAAACTCATGTGTAAGGAGATTCCATTTCATTCCTACTCCTCTGTGATAAGACATGCATTCGTCCCATTCTCTCTCCCCTACACTCTTCTCCACTGCTGTATCATCTGTGCCCTTTCTGTTGGCGTTGGTTTGGTTTTTATGTGAACTCCGCCTGCGATGTTTGCTTAAGCTCTCCGCCTCTGCCTTTGGCGTGGCTCTTCTCAAATTGTTTATATGACAAAGTTTGCATTTTGTAATAAATTCGCTTTAAAAAATATTTGAACATTTATGACCGGCATTTAAATTAAATACTCACTCTTATGCGGGCAACTTTTGAAGGGGCAAATGTAAAGGGGGGTGTGGTTTACACCAACGGAGCTCTTTGCGAAAAATGAATAAGCCCCCATACAAAATATGGGCTGAAAAGTAATTTTCCTGAGTAAAATATTTGCTCTTTTCTTTACGATTAAAGAAATGGATGAACTCATTATCATAGTAGATTAACGATTCATGTTAAAGAACAAAATTAGAAGATGAAATGGAAATATTTTAATTATATTATCATTACTGAAAATTCTGTTTTTTAAAACAAAAGAAAACATCGAAGTTTAGGATGATATTAAAATAAGGAAGAAAGATAATTTTCAAAATAGTTTTCAAAGACTTTACATGTTACAAAAGGCTCAAAGAAACAAAAACAAATTCTAAGAAATCAGCCGTACAAACACGAAGACCTAGGTTAAACTCCCATTGCCGCGAAAGAGAAATTTAAGTAAATATTCTTGTTTCTTTGTTGCGTTTTAATTAAAATTGTACCCATATACCGTACACCAAGTTTGAACCAGATAGGATAATTATTAAGGTTACAAATCTATAATGAAATTGTTCATAATTTCAATTTATTTTAATGCCCACACACACACATACATGCGAAAATTCTTCAACACGCGGTGTGTGAGACAGACAGAAATATTTGCGTTGTATTCTTGCACAGAATAAAATTGAAAGAGCGAGATGTCGAAACTTCACAGTCAGGTCGGTGATGGTTCGACTAACGGTGAAGGCGAATTTTAAAAAATGTTTTTTTGCTCGGGTTTTTTATTTTGTAAAATACTTATGACAGTCATTTGAAAATTTTGTGCTTCTTTGATTTTTAAAGTGATAAACTCATAACTCTCTCATATTTAAATTCTTTGAATTTCGTTCTTTCGTTGTATGTAACATTTTCATAATTAAAGTGATCAAAGCCAATTCAACAAAGCGGCCAAAAAGTTTACAAAACCTTACGAAATGTATCATTGCCTTGCACTTGATACAAATACTTGTATCATCTTCGTATATATAATATTTAAATGTTGAGCCAATTGCATGCAAAAAACCTTTTATGAACAAAATAAAAACTTGAAGAATACTTTTCCAGTTTGAAGTACTGCGAAAGAGGAAACTTTTCGCACGTCACAATGCCACGTAACTCATACGGCAAAGGGCAACTGCGTCATTGGGCGAAACAAGAAAAGTGGCAAAATATTTAACTGGATGGAAAGCCTGCAGAACTATGCTTTTGGGAGATGACAATAAAAAGAAAATACAAAAAGTAAACTTGTGGTAAACTTTTTGCTAAATAAAAGCTCAAAATGTTTTGCACTCTTTTGTCAGTGAAATTTATACAGTATCCTGTCAAGTGTCTGTAGCAAAAACAAAAAATATATACATAAACATTCATACAAACCAATCCCAAACCTATTCCAAGTTGAATCCCAATCGGAATTGCCGTCATGATGTTGCATCCAGCATCAGTCATCAGCCTCATGTGTTTCAATGTCAGTGGCTGTGTTGCCAATGCTCGTTCACTTTCACTTCAATGCATTGTCAGCTCTTCTCCCCTTTCCCCACTCCTCTCTACCTACCTCTCTGGCCACACCCTGCTCTAGTCCTCTATTGCCTGATAAACTGCCAACTCCATTGACATTTGGTTGTTTATGTTTTATGAGCATTGTTACCGCAACTTTTGCTCAACTCAAACAAAAAAAGGACCAACAACAAAAAGCAAAAATAGGAGCTCCCCACCCCACGTGGCACATTCATTTACCCGGCTCGTCAACATGTTTGCATTGAGTTTCCTTTTTTTTCTTTTACCCAGTTTAAAATGTAAATGTTTTTCTATTACACAAAAACCAACTTTTTGAGTTGGCCTTTTTACGATTTGATTTGCCTTTGCCCCTTGCCTCGTTTTCTCTGATTTCACTTCATTGTGCTAAATAGTTTCGTTGTAAACTTTGTGAGCATTGGATTGGAATATCGAAGGATTTGCAAAAGTCCTTTAAATTGCCTTGATGTAAATGGCTCTTCAAAGGTGTTTGTTAATTGTCAGAATATTTCAAATAAAGTTTTTAATTGTCTTCAAGAA
Source organism: Drosophila austrosaltans (assembly GCA_035045865.1). NCBI lineage: Eukaryota > Metazoa > Arthropoda > Insecta > Diptera > Drosophilidae > Drosophila > Drosophila austrosaltans. The sequence goes on from JAWNOQ010000200.1 coordinate 9,941,747, forward strand.
GGCTGCAAAAAGGAATCTTTAAGTCTTAATAAGAAGTAATTTTCAATTGTCTGGACTTGGTCTCAGTTTACACAAATATACTTTCAACTAAATTAATAATGAATCACAGATTTGTGTAGGTGAATCGACTTTTACTTGTTTAAGTATAAATTGTAATATTTATAAAAGTGTAGTGTATATTTATTTATGTTCAAAGTTAATTACTCGCTTTTTCTTTGTTCTCTTTTATCTTCATCCTTTGAAGGTTGCTTTTCTAATCAATCTGGTTCTCTGTTAATAGAGTTATGTTAAGTCCTAATGTTCTGTTAAAAATTAGTGTGTGTTAAATGTCAGTGTTCGTCAACGAAAGTTTGTCGGCAATGATCGTTACTGTTTAAATTGCCTCAGATTTTAAGTAGATAAATTGCAAGAATTTGATAGAAAGTAAGAACATATTTTCCAGGCAACCTCTGAAATTAATAATCTTTCTTTGACTGGAAATGTTCAATTGGAATCGAATTATACATTTTGTTTTTAGGTACGATACACCAAACGTTTTAAACTAAAACCATTCGCATTAAATTTTTGCCACAAAAAGTATTTCAAATTTTCCATTTCAACTTTAACATTTTGTTTTGAATATTTATCCCTTAAGAAGAATAAGAATGAGCTTCATCAAAGCACAATCGCAGAACTAGCCACAATTCCAATCACCTGGAGGCTAATTCACAAATTCCCACAGTTTAAATAATAAAAAAAAGCCAAACAAAATACATAACATTTTCCAACAAGAAATTCCCATTTGGCCGAAGAAGAAAACACAAAAAACGAAATCGTAGACCTGTTGCCTGCATAAAATTGCCAAATCTTTGGTCACTTTCAGTTTTTTACCTTCTTCTTCTTTTCTTCCTTTCGGCCCACATCAATTCGAGTGCAATTATTTTAATCTGTTGCCGACATTTTTGGCATAATTTTTCATCAATTTGTGTTGTAGGGAAAACATTGTAGCTACAACAAGTTGAAACGGATGTGAGGGGGGAAAAGAAAGAATTCCTTGGGCCGCAATGAATTTTTAAGTAAATGTAAAGAGTGCCCAGGTAAAACACATCTCATCCCCTCCATCCGCAGGACAAAACCCTTACCCAAAGGCAACCGCACTCCTAGTCAGAGCTCCGCCAGGCTTCACGTGGCAACTCCCCAAGGATACTCTTGTCGGTTTGTTGCGTGCCAAGCTTTTAGCCAGCTAAAGTTAAATGTTCCGCCCGCTTTAGCATCGCTCTTTTCCACCTCATTGTCTTCCAGTCATGTTCCTGCCCCGCCAAAACATGTTGAATGCGGCATCTGAGTTGGGTCAACATTTTTTTCCCTCTATTGTTTTGGCATCTGGGCAATGTGTGGTTATGAAAACGATGACGATGATGTTGTAGTATGCTGCTGGTTCTTTGTCATGTCGTCTAAGCCAAAACAAAACCATGAAACTTCTTCTAGCGTGTTGCCAACAAACTTTAATTTCTTCCCATGATAAACTTGAAAAAGTAAAGTTCCTTCTTTTTCTGTTTTAATGGCTACATAATCGTTAAAAAGTTGAAGTTGTAATTAGGATTGTCGCTTAACGTGACATTCTATGGGCATGTCAATGGAAAGACATATCGTTAAGCACTTGGTAACGAAATTGGATAAGTTTTTGAAATAGTATCTAGTGATAATTAAAGAACATATTATTTTCCATAGCTGTGCATATGGAGTCAAGTAAATTAAATTAAGTCAAAATGTGGCACATAATTAAATATCACCAAAAACACTGTCCCTTCTCCTTAAAAGCAGAATAAATCTTAAAAATTATATTTGAAGTGGAGATATTCGGCATATTTGAGAATTAAAGTACGTTGAACTACAAAATTGTTGTCGATTAATTGACCTGAACAAGAAGAAACTGACTCAAATCTGCTTGTCGACTTGCAAACCAAAATAAATATCTCTATTTTGTAAAGGTATTAAAATAATTTAAAAACACTTGAAAAATAAATAGTATTATGATCTATTAGTTTATATTGTTGTTGAGTTAATTTCTTATCTTAATGCTGTGGATTATAAATAGATAGGGGCACCAAGTTGGGACTTGCTCATGTATCGAGTGGCACACGGCCGTTTTCAGTCGTCATCATACGACTTTTTAAGAGGTTTGGTATGTTAGTTAGGCAACTGCTTTTTTTTTTTTTTTGTCAAAACTCTTATCGTGAGACGTGATTGATGGAACGAAGTATAAGGTCGTCAATATGTTGTTTACCCCTTATTTGCACCTGCAAAGCTATAGATCTATTTTTAACTACAAATACGATAAACCCATAAATGATAAATAGGAATTTAGATTAGAGAAAACGAGCTATACTTAGATCTTTTCTAATTTGGAATGATATATACAGTGGCAAAGAAAAGGCAATAATTTGCTCCCAGTGACACTGCCCACATAGAGCAATTAGTTTAAAAAGGATTACAACGGGAATATAATTAACAATTACTTCTGAAACATTTGTTTATATTAATGCACTACATTTAGTAAAAGGTCCTCAACCAAAAATACATTCACATTTAAATTCGACTATAAATTAAATAGATTACTTGAAATGAATGAACTTTCACGTAAGCAAAAAGTAAAGTCCATTCTTTTCTACATATAATAATTATTTGCAGCTTAATAACTCTATTCCCCCCTTTCACGTTTTAATTCTACTTATGTTTATGGCCTAATTACACACATTTTCCATTAGCGAAATTCCTGGCGCTTTTAGCCAGGTTGGAGGTGCTGCGATTAGGTAAGAGGGGGCAACGGGTGGATACAAACAAAAACTTCACCTGAGGCCAAAGTTAAGGGTTTGCCAGATTGTGGACATTTAGCCAGCTTATGCTGTATACGTTGTAATGTATGTTGCCATAATCAGATCGGACAACCGTACAATTCATCTTACACACAGTCGGATTGATATATACACACACAGAAACACAAAGACAAGCAGCCAAATCAAGTCAAATCCAAATCAATCTTCCGTCATCCACTGCTGCCTTTTTGTCCTCCATTCCCTGTACCCTGTTCTCTGGCTTGTTTGCTTAATTTGACAAACGGAATAATTTGATGAATATCTAAAATGGCAGCTAGAAAACTCAGCATGAACCGCAGAAGGCAACTGCCACAGCTCCAGCTACAGCTTCAGCCACCGCCAACCAACCCAATGATTTTGTCACTAATTCAATAAGCATCCAATTACATTCCAGCAGCAGGAGTTTTCCTCATCCCCAATCTTCCTGAAGAACAACCAACTCATTCTCCAATTCCCCAGCAACAACAACAACAACAGCTGTCCTGACAACCTTTTTCTGTGCCCGCAATTTTCATTTTGTTTTTATGAAAATTTAATGGCACTAAAACTGACTAGTAATAATTACATAATTATTTTTCCACTGCCCTCTTAGATCTTTGTACATTAGCAGAACTTATCCATGATAATCCATTAAAAGAGTTGAAAATTTAAAATGAATTTTGTAAAGGTTAATTGTTCAAAGGTAAAGTTGAAGATGGACAGCAAATACATATATATGTACAAACAGTACACTTGCATTCTTTTTAACATTATTATACATATGTATATACATTATGCATAATTTTATTGCAAAGCTGTAATATTTTTATAATAATTTCTTTATTTATTTATTTATTTATAAAAAGTTAACATTTTCTTTAATATTAAAGAATGTTCATATTTACATACACATGCAAAAGTTAACAGCAGAAGAAATAACATCAAAATTTTAAACAGCTGAGATTTTAACAACGGAAAAGAAGAAAACAGTGATCTGGCAACGCAGAAAAAGAAAAGAAACGAGGAAAAGAAAAAAGATCGACAACAGTTATGTATTTACATTTTAAGTGAGCCAAATAAATCAAAGTCGAGTCACATCATCCTAAACCACATATGGAACAAAAGTTTTAGTGGCTTTCGAAAATCGCTGGTGTGCCAATACTTCTTGGAGTCATTTATTTATTTATTTATCTATCTGGCTTTAACGGTCCGTCAGGTCTGTCTCTAAATCAGGACCCAAGCACCTATTGCCCCCGAGATATCGTCATATCTCACATACACAAGCCGAGCGGTTTTTTAAGTGATTACATTTTGTATGTGTGAGTCTGAGGATTCCTTTAATAAACACTATGAAGAAAATTTGCTGCCCTATATTCAATCTCTCTCTTTTTAACTACTGATAGTAAATAGCGCTCGTTATCATAGTTATGTCGCAAGTAGATTTACTTACAATTTTATGCAGTGTAAAGCAAATTTGTGGTTTTACTTGGGTTTGATAGATTCTGTTTTCATACCCAAAGTGTACATCTTCAGTAGCCAAAACGTGTGTACAGGCAGAGCGAAGCTTATATCCAATATGTATGAGCTGCTCAAATTTCATTAATTGCATTTTTTTAAAATGCTTATGATTTAGGATGAATTTGCCGTTGTGGAAAGTTTAGAAAATTTTATTTCAAATTGAATCAACTTTAAAATATTTTAACTTTATAAATTAGCTCTTCTTGGTACAGGGTATTCAAGCAGATTTTAATAGAATTGACAACTTACATACATATATCATACAAAAGTACAATTCAATGGTCATATCGGTATGTCGGAAATGTTTGATCTAGCCCAATTTTAATGCAGTAATACATAAAAATCGTTTTATTTAAAAGTTATATTAAAGTGAGATAAATATACATACATACATACATAGGTATATCTGCATAATAGATAGCTGACTTTGACATGCTTAATAAAATTTCGGTAATAGTTGCTATAATTAGCTTTAACAGTGTCCATTTCGATCTGCACTTAATGTTAAAGTATTAAATTCGTAAATTAGCGATCATTTACCACAAATAAAGAAAGGTATGCTAAACCTAAAGAGGGTGAAGAGTGTCAATGTTATTAACAAACAATTATTGGTTGGTTTGCAATTAGATAAGAATTAAAGACAATGACTATATGACTTATAGTAGATTCTTGCTCTGTGTGGGTGTTGGTCCAGTCAAAATAGCCCAAAAATAAATCACAGGACATGGCAATGTTTGTTGATTGTTAGGAGAAAAAAAACATTGCCTGGCATTGAGATTGAATGACCCAAATTCAATTTCATCCATGTGGTTGACTTGTGTTCCCGTCTCTAGTGCTACTTCTTCTGCTGCTCGTGGAGCAAATCATAAGTACGTTTTCAGTTACCATCACAGCAGGTGGCCATCGTATATATGCCCGCCAGGGGCAGTCTAGCACAACCCGGGCGAGGTGCTGTTCATAATCAACGCAATGCAATTTCAATGTCTGCCTCTCGTGTTTCACTTTAGCCAGAATGAAAACGATTCACACAGTCCATAAGATGGGAAGGTGGAGAAGGAGCCATCAGCATCAAGGGCTGCAGTGCCAACGAAATCTGTGTCGGCACAATCTTTGCCTTTGGCTACATTCGGCTATCAAAGGAAACTCACATGCGACACGAAATTAAACAGACAATGCCACTTGGCCAAGGATGCTGAAGGAATCTCATTAGGTAAATGTCTCTTGCTGACTAAGCAGGACTTGATGTGGGTAAGGAACAAGGTTGCCGCAGAGAATGAAACTGATGCTGAAACAGAAACTGACTTGGGTTCACATGGAATGTTAACCTATTGCATTTGATGAGATTTAAATATTCTACACGGAAACTGGGAAAAAAAAGAAGTTCATTGAAGGAAATGGGTTTATCCTCATTTGATGATAACGACGACGTAAAACAATCAGCAATCAAGCAACAAAGTCAAGTTAAAGATTTTTCTTGGGTTTTTTTATAATATTGAGTCGTTAATTTGGACTTTGACTTGATAAATCAATATGACTGAAGTATCTCAAGATATAATGTTTAGAAAGATGTTGTCAATGTATGTATATGACCAACTATGAAGCTTAACTATCATTTCACACAATTGCATCAAAAATGGTCACCCTGTTGGTTTTAATTGTAATCCGAATTTCTTAATTGCCAAATGACTTTTACTGGTTTCATCAAGTTTAAGAGGAATATTTGAACAAGACGATGTATTTCATAACTTTAAAGTTATAATTGTAATTGAAAGTTCTTTATAGCCAACTATTGTGAGAGTCACCAAGTTATTTGGCCGTTAGCTAAACTCTGTTTAAACATTTTAGACAAAATGCTTATTATAAACTTATAGTAGATATATTTTTCAATTAATCGTCTGCCAGTCGGTTGCCTCAAGGGACCATAAAATGCGAGTGAGTGCATCACGCGGCGACCATCACATCAGATGTGGATGCGAGTAGGAGAATCCAGGCAAGCCGTGAAATGCATTCAGCGGAAAGCAGCAACAACAAAAAAATGAGGAAACCCAAATGGAAATTTCAGGGATATGGTGGCAAAAAAAAAAGAAGCGATTCAACTATGTCCCATTTCCAGCCATGTGTAAAGCAGCTTAAATCAAGTGGGTTGAAATCGTTGAAACTGAAGGCCAAAAATGAATGAGGTTGTTCACTGACCGAACAATTGATGATTTGTTTTATATATTGTGTATAATTTTTTTCTTGTTTGACCTGGCTAACATTGATGAATATGATGAAATATTTGTATATTATTTTTGGATAATTTTTATATGCATTTCGGTGTAAGCCTTAAAGCCATATCGGTGGATGAAACGCCCATCGGCTGTGCAAGCAAACAGAAATAAATCAAAATTTATATGTTTAGTGCCAGGTCTGCTTACACTTGGATGGATTTTTTGGTTTTTAGTTCGATTGAGCCCCAGGGCGTATACGCACTACATATGTGCTTGTGTATTTATTTGTATGCCCACGTACATATTTACGGACAAAACTCATCTCATTGGCCATAAATCAAATGCACCAAATGATTGATAAAACGCTTGGTTAGACAGACGGACTGGCAGACAGACAAACCGACAGACAAAAGTATCCGAGCACCTAACATGAATTGCCACTAATAAGTGTCCTAGCAAAAAAGACCCGTCAGTAATCATACGCACTGTGGTACATCCACAGCAACGACTGGCATTTGCTCAGCGTTGCGTAAAATCCGTTGATTACTTTATTTGTACAAAAGTGTGCGACGTATTTCGCTTCATGTATTTCGCTCTTTGTCTCACCCACATCACTTGTTCATTTTTTGCCTTTTTGCCAGTGCGAGTCCAAGTCGAGTGCGGTCAGCACTCAGCGATAAGCGGATGCCGAGTCCTTTCCACCCCCTTCCCTCTGTCACAACAACCTGTGGCACTGACCCACCCACATTCACTTGGGCAAAGGCAACAAAAAAGAGCAAACAAGGAACTCCGTTGCGGAGTAAAACGCAATCACACATTGATCTCATTGCCAATTGAAGTAGCATTTTATTTGATTTTTTATTTCAAATTTTCTCTTCAAGCCAGGACTTGGGTACATTCTAAGCAAGGATTGGCTTAAACCTGCACGTGCTTTTATCTATAATAGAATTTTTATTTTTGCCTTTTTTTTCATATGTTTTCACAAATTCTTTGGATTTCTCATATTAACCTTAACCGTTTAAGCGTAATCACATTTCGTGCGTCAGGCAAAAAATTTCATTGAAGTTGAACGGAGAGCAGAAAATACACACATTTTCTGTGTGTGTGTATGTGTGTGTGTGTTGGTTCTTCAATTTCAAGATGAACATTTACTTTAACTAATGGTACAATAAGTGCTCTTATTTAAATTTAAAAACGAAACAATTTGAGTGCCGTTGAATGAAAACTTTAATAAACAATAATTTCGCCTTGATTGGCCCCTAGGAAGGGAATATTGAATGATAGTGAGTGTTGGTTTTTTAACTAATACATTTCATATCTAAATGTTATCTCGAAATGTTAGTCAATATTTTGCCCCTAAAGCCTCACTAAACTCACATTCCTTCATCATAACAACAAAGTTTGCCATTAAATCACATAATTCCAACGCAACAATATGAAAAATAATGTAAACAATGTAAATAATCAGTTTAAATAGAAACAATGTAAATATAAGCTAAATACCAATCGACTTGGCTTAATTTCGAGTGGCTGTCGGCGTCATCAGACGATGAGCAGATAACAAATTGTGGCTAAATCAAAGCCCCAAAAAAGTGATTATGGCCCACTTGTTTGTCAGAGATTTTCAAGTTAAAGATAATTAGTTAGCAATCTTATCAGAGGAGCCAGTGATTGATTGGTATAAATATGGGCATAGTGCTCCTCAAACGGTTAGTCTAGTTCTAGACAAAGCAAAATCAAAATCATGTTGAAGACCTTCGTTGTCCTGGCTGTGCTGGTGGCCGTGGCCAGTGCCGAGCTGCACCGTGTGCCAGTGCACAAGGAGAAGAACTTTGTGAAGACCCGTCAGAATGTGTTGGCCGAGAAGGCTTACCTGCGCACCAAATACCGCCTACCCACGCCCAGGGCTGTCAATGAGGAGCAGCTGTCGAACTCATTGAACATGGCCTACTATGGTGCCATTAGCATTGGAACTCCCGCCCAGTCCTTCAAGGTGTTGTTCGATTCGGGTTCCTCGAATCTGTGGGTCCCCTCAAACACTTGCCAGAGCACCGCTTGCCAAACCCACAGCCAGTACGATTCCAGTGCCAGTTCCACCTATGTGGCCAACGGCGAGAGTTTCTCCATCCAATATGGTACTGGCAGTCTCACTGGTTACCTCTCCACGGATACTGTTGATGTCAATGGCCTGCAGATCAAGAGCCAGACATTCGCCGAGTCAACCAACGAACCCGGAACCAACTTCAACGATGCCAACTTTGATGGTATCTTGGGAATGGCCTACGAGAGTCTGGCTGTCGACAATGTTGTCCCACCTTTCTATAACATGGTTTCCCAGGGTCTTGTCGATAGCTCCGTCTTCTCCTTCTATCTGGCCCGTGATGGCTCTGCCACCGATGGTGGTGAGCTGATCTTTGGCGGTTCCGATGCTTCTCTCTACACCGGAGATCTGACCTATGTCCCCATCTCGGAACAGGGTTATTGGCAATTCGAAATGACTGGTGCTACCTTCGATGGATACTCCTTGTGCGATGATTGCCAGGCTATTGCCGATACCGGCACCTCTCTGATTGTGGCTCCCTATGATGCCTACGAGACTCTCAGCGAGCTCCTCAATGTTGATGACGAGGGTCTGGTGGACTGCTCTACCGTTAGCTCCCTGCCCGATGTCACTTTCAACATTGGCGGCACTGACTTCACTCTGACATCCTCCGCCTACATCATTCAGTCCGATGGCAACTGTATGTCTGCCTTTGAGTACATGGGCACCGATTTCTGGATTTTGGGTGATGTCTTCATTGGCCAATATTACACTGAATTCGATTTGGGTAACAATCGCATTGGCTTTGCTCCAGTTGCCTAAATACCAAATGGTTTCTGATCAAATTTATGAATAAATTATGCTTGTACAAACTAATTTACCCCTCAACTACTTACTAAGGGAAGAGTACAGTGATAACAATGTAATGAAGTTCACTGATAAGTGAAGAGTGATTGAAGTTCAATGTCAATCAACAATGTAAACAACTATTATTACATGGTCTAGACAAGTTAGATAATTATGAAAAAGTACTTTGAAATAATACTCTAATTAAAATACAGAAAACTTATTTATCAGAAGAAAAATAATCAAAATTTTTTGAAAGTTGTTTAATATATAATAATATGTATTTTTGAAAAATATAGAGTCGAAGACCATTGTTATCAGTTGTATAGTTTCGCTTGATAGTTTCGTTTTGTAAAATAATAATATTGATATTTGAAATTGAATAGAACTTTGAATAAGAACTTTCGGATCCACAACTAAGCATATTTATTAGGGCGGGTCAATTTGTATGGAGCTAAAGAAACGTGGTTAGCGTCCACCAGAATCGGAATCTGCGAAGAATTCTAAGAAACTTTTACCATGAAACTGTCCCTCTAAAACTAATTTCTAGCGTCTAAGTAGATATATAATAAATAGTTAACATTTGTTTAGATGTTCGACTGAATTTCCTCAAAAGTGTTTTAGAATCCATCGAAGTTTGATTCAGCCAACTGACTTCTAACTTCAATTCATTTACAAAGCTATAAAACTGAGCAACTTGTCCAAGACTGACAGATTGACAGACAGCAATTGATACGGATCAGGACCGAATGAAATGGATACAAAAATTCGGTTTACAAATATCTTTAAGTACATTGCCATTCGGTTTCTCTGATTAAAGTTCTAAATGTGATTCCCACTTGGAAAATTACAGCAAAGCAATAAATTACGCGAATTTTTAGGAAGAACATTTTTGTTTTTGTCTGATTTTGATATGTATAAAATTGTGTAACTATCCTCGAATTGATAAGATTATGTTTGGCATGTAATACATATGGAAGTTTGCATTGTTTTGATGCCACTATCTTATAGTAAATGAGGCAAGTTTTAGCAGTACGATCTAAATGGAATTGAAAACTTAAATGCGATAACAAGTGCAGAAATGTGTTGTTGGGAAATTGCTTTTCAACTGCCAACTGTTGCAGAAACTAGGAGAAGATTCCCGTCTATTTAATCTACACTAAATTAATGGCACTCCCATAACTCACACGATAACCACTTGGATTTATGTGGAACTTAAACCAACTTGTGCTTCATTTATGCTAAACAATGATCTATTAGTGCCAGAAGAAATGACAAATATTGCCTATGCATGAGTACATTCAAGGCGAGAGCGAACACTCAACCTTCCTGCTCCCGCTCCGCCTTCCGCCACACCACACCAGATACACTAACGAGTGGATTCATTCATTTGTCCAGCTTGCCTGATGGCAGAATGTTGCATGGGGCAATGATGTGTGTCCAGAGTGGTTGCTGATGTCAGAGAGATGCCATTGCACTGGTGCAAAACTTTCACAACTGTAAACAAAACACAGTGACAACTGCTTTTAAGGTGCAGGATACAGGTGAACGACAGGAAGTGGAAGTGCAGCAACAGCAACGAAGGGACAGACAACACAAGTTCATATTGTCACCGTTGTCATCAAGTAGTTCATCGCAAATGACTTTGTGACATTTGAATGGGCGGAGAGGGTGGTAAAGTCTGGGGACTGGGGTGGTGGCTTAGTTGAGCAGTTAATGAATCACCTAATGGAAAACGCTATACCTAACTTCCGTTTTGTGGTTTCCCCTTTCGCTTACTCAATCGCCAGTCTTAATCGATTTTTAATTGTTGTCCTCCATATTGAGTTGCGTTTAAATCAAAGTCTCGTTAGCTTGGAAAAAAAATTAACTGAAATCTCTTTAAGCTATTTAGCTGTAGATACATACATACATATATGTATATGAATATTTATTTAAGTGAATTTTCCTTTTGACTTTTTCCAGATTCCGGCCGTACAATGATGACAAACAGATTCGCTTTCACCACCTTGACCTTTCTACTCATGTGTCTGTTGGCCATTTCAAGCAACGAAGCAGCTCCCATGCCCAGGTAGTTGTGGATTAGCCCTATGGAAAAGAAACTCTAGAGGAAAAACCTCTTAGCCCAATTATCTATCTAACACCCACAGACACTGCACACTTAGATATAAACTAATTAATTTCTCGTACAAAAATTCGTATAAAAATATTTGCCCAAAACCAATTACCCCAGAGTCTCGTATGTACATACGAGTACCTACATACATACATACATACAAACGTATGTGCATATACAAATTTGTGTCAGTGTGTGTGTGGTTCCTTTCCTAACTGCTTGGCATAAGGATGAAGACGAGTTTCACACTTCATTTTGTCAGCACTTTGCTTCTTGCTTCTTTTTTTTTTTGCATATTTCAATTTGTATTACCAAAAATTTAATTAGTGAAATGTAAACGCTTGCTAAATTGATATAATTTTTATCAGTGTACAAATGCGTTAAGTAGACACACGACGATAATTAAATTTGTATAAATTTAAAAAGATATCAATTATTATTCAAGAAGAGGAGAGAAATAGGTTATGGCATATATGTATTATGAGTCGAAATTTATTATTTAATACTTTAACTTACAAAACAATGAGAAAATAAAAAAGAGAGAGTTGAAAGTTGTTAAGTAAATTAATTGATTTCTTAGTGAAACAATGAAAAGAGAAATGAAAGGAGAGAGATGCACATTTTTTTACTATTATACCCTTGCAGAGGGTATTTTAAAATTGGTCAGATGTTTGTAACGAAATAGAAATATACGTTTCCGACCCCATAAAGTATATATATTCTTGATCAGCATCAACAGCCGAGTCGATTGAGACATGTTCGTCTGTCTGTTTTTTCATGCCTTTTCGAGCTTAAATTTTAAGCTACATGGTTGAAACATGAAAAGTTAAGTTCCTCAATCGATTGAGCAGGTAAAGTTTAAAAATTATTCGGATCGGATAATTATCACCGGAGTTATTAACTAACACGTGGAGGTACCTCGAGTAAAATAAGCAATTTTCTTTGGCAGCAAAACAAAAACAAATTCCAAGAAATCTGCCGTACAAACACAAAAGATCCTTGATCGAATCCACGCGGGGCCAAATAAAAAATATATAAAATTATTTGAACAAAATCGGATAACTATAAAGGTGCAAATTAGTTAAATGTAATTCCTTATATGTATAATAAAACATGTGCAAAAACATTCACCACGCTGTGTGGTGAAATATTGCGTTGTGTTTTTGCACAGAACGAAATTGAAAGAGCGATATGCCAAGCGTTTGCTATGTAAATCGAAATAGCTGATGCACAAACAATCAGCTCGATGGCGTAGTAGTTAGAGTTCCGTCGCATATTTGTCATAGGTGTTGGTTCGACTCCCTGTTAGGGGCGGAACTATAGAAAGTCTTTTTTGCTCGGTTTTTTTACTTTCTAAAATATTTATTGCAATCATTTTAAAATTTAGTGCTCAAATAAAATAATGAAACAGTTTAAAACTGTAAGGGTATACAAACTTCGGCAGGGCCGAAGTTAGCTTCTTTGGTTTTTTTTTTTTATAAATTATACAAGGATTAGGTGGAGATATAACTTTTTAAATATTTAGGCAACAAAACAAAGCTTGGCTTAACATTACTTGTCATTTAAAAGGTTATTAATTTTATGATGTTAATTAATAGCAACAATTAATTAAAATAGTAATAGAAGAGAATTAAGAATGGGTAAGAAGAAAAGTAGTGTAGTTAAAAAGGTAAACTAAATTAAATTAAAATCCTTAGTGCAAAAATAGCCAACAAGCTGTTCCTTCTTTGCTTAAAAAAAGTTTTTTTTTCTCCAAGGAAAATTCGGATGAAAAAATAATATTTAATTGGCTTTCCGTGTCGTATATATAAAAGTATTATAAAATATTCAACCGATTAACTTGAAATTTTGCAAATAAGTTTATTAACTTTTTTTGTCTTTGCTTAAATCCAGAAAAATTTATAAATTGTTGTGTTGAGTGATTTTTAAAAAATTCTTATAAATCTTTTTAGTTAATTAATCATTATTGCTTTCTCTTCGGATTTAAAATGTTAAAATTCTGTTTTTTTTCTGGAAATTTATCGATAACTTTCGATAATTTCCGATAGGCACAACAACCAGAGGATTGCGCAACACCTGTCCAAAAAGAAAACTTTGGTTAATAATAAAAGTCGATGCCCCAAACATTCCTATTTTAATATGCACATACGAAATTTCAATAGATGCATTCAAATATTTCTAACAAGATTTTCAATAATTAAAACAACCTTTTTATACCCTGTACCCATAGGGTAAAAGGGTATATTAAAGTCGCTAAAATGTATGTAACAGGCAGAAGGAGTCTGTACGAACACCTAGATCTCGGAGACTATAAAAGCTAGAGTCACCAAATTTGGTGTGAACATCCGTCTATTGCATAGACAGATCAAGTTTGTTTCAAATTTTTGCCACGCCCACTTCCGCGAAAATAAATTACTAGAGCTGTATTAAAGATATCGTATTCTTATTTAGCACACCTAATTATATACCCAAACTGCTCCACCTGACCAAATTTTGTCCAAAATGGACAATAAATATCGGAAATATACCCATATGAGTTTTGCACTGAATTGCCAAGGCGACATCGGCTGGCAAGAGTGAGCGAGGCAGCATGCGTTCGCTGTTGCTGCATGTTAAAGAGAATTTTGCATGAAATTGATGGCGATTTCGAGGATATTCTATTTTATTTAATATAACTAGTTGGTACAGGGTATACTCAATGTCGGCAGGGACGACTTGCTTGCTTCATTTTCTATATAGAGCGACAGTAAGCGTTTCTCTCCCTGATGCCATTAATAGCCTAATGCAATATCTTTAGATTTAAACTACAAAATAAAATAAATATTCAACAACATAAAACCAATTAGATATCAAGTCAGTCTATAGACTTCCTTCTAAAAATACATACATAGTTAAAGAAAATGGAGATTTAGTTGATACACTTAGTAATAGGTCCCAAATAACCAAAATCCATCTATTAAATGTATATTAATTCCGGTGCCCATTAATGTTAAACTGTTTCTCTTTGGGGGACTCTATGCTAATGGGCTGGCTCAACTAATTTGCAATTGCTCAAATGGAAAATTTCACACACATTCATTTGACATTTACATGGTACCCAATTGGAGGAGTCATTTCATGCAAATGAAATGGAAATGGGGATAACAGACCGTAGAACATTTTTGACTTGGCTAAAAGTAATTAGATGTCTATGTCCTGTCTAGTTATTATTCGAGATTTAAATGAAAAAGAATAGGAGATTTTATATCTAATTTTCCATTTGGTTGACTCTTCAATCACAGTCAGAGCAATGGCAACTACGGAGGTGGCTACGGCAATGAGCTGGAGGAGGTGCCCGATGACCTTTTGATGGAACTGATGACACGCTTTGGACGCACCATAATACGGGCACGAAACGACTTGGAGAAGTGAGTGTTTCTTTCTGCCATAGATAAGAAAGTGCATAAACTATAAATTCCCCCATAAATAAATTTATTCCATGAAAATTGTGTTTATTTTCTTATCCATCTTTCCATGTCCAGTTCCAAGCGGACAGTTGATTTTGGCTTAGCACGAGGATATTCGGGTACACAGGAGGCCAAGCATCGTTTGGGATTAGCAGCGGCCAACTTTGCAGGCGGTCCGGGACGAAGACGACGATCCGAGACTGATGTCTAAATCAAGCGATAATGATGTCGAAACACGAAACATATTTTTCAACTTTCTTTTTCGAAAACGACGAAATTTCTTTGACTCGGATAATTGAATTACTAGGAACATCCTTATTTCTATTCTTTACTTTGTTTTACAATTAGACTTTTAATTTGTTATGCATTGTATATATATAAATATATATAATTATTGAATTGGCATTATACACACACACACACATGCGTATGTGGAAGTTACAGTATTCGCTATATACTATAAACCACTATAAAGTATCGGGAAGATCAAGATTATATCTACAAATGAAAACAAAACAAAAAAAAAAAAACGTTAAACTGTTGCTCCAATAAATGTTGAAAGTTTATGCACATTTGATCAATTTTATACAAGCTCATGTTCCCCCTCTCTCTCACTCGCTCGTCTTAATGTTTAAAACAAACAAAAACAAAAAAAAAAGAAATTTGAAAATTACAACAAAAAAAAAGCATTTGAAACAAAATAAAATTTAATTGCAAGAATATTCAATTATTAGAAAAAATGGCGCAAAAAATCTTTAACTAGGTATGTCTTACATATTAATTATCTACTCCAAATGAATTACACACAAGCACACACACACACGCACACACACATTTTTGGCCCCACTTCAAATTGAATTGAATTTATATACTGTTATTAAAAATTTTCATATTAACAGAAATCAATCAATAGAATCTCAAGAAAACTTTATTTAAACCTAGTCAAATCTCTGTGTTTTTGAGTTAACTGCAAACGATTTTAAAATATTGTAAATAAAATATGATTACACAAGACAAAAACAAAAACACGTACAACTATTGCGATATATGTTATCAGAGTACATATACTTATATATGTATTAATTATATTGTGTCTATGGAATGAAATTACATACATATATAAACATATATACATATATATATATAATATATGAGTCTATATACAAAATGTCATAAAAAAGGACACAACTAAATAAACAATTTACATTTAGAGAAACTCTACATTATTTTGTATTATTTCAAATTGGGTCCAGCAGTATGTATATTCCGACTAAATCAAATGCGAACTGTTCCAATCAATCAAAAGGGGAATTCGGGCATATTAAATTGGCAGCAATTTGCCACACCTCCATTAGTAATCAAATTGACTATGCAGACTTTTCCCATCAGTTACTATAGTCATTTATCCAATTTCAAGTGTTTAGTAATTCATTTAGTCTGCGGCCAGCAAAATGCATTGCTCCCTAATACCAACAATATGTAATAATTCGTATAAGCTGCTATTGATTTATGCATGAATAGGTCTGGATACATATTCGTGTGTACTTGCAGCACTTGTTGATATTTGACAGATAAGTGCACCTTATGGTGCCATTAGAGGGGGGGCTACATAAATGGACTGGCCAGGTCATAAAAGTTGGCAATTAAATGCTGAATGATTGCGAATCGAAATCAATATGTGATAGGCAGCATGGGATTCATAAACTGGCTAGATAAACAATACTTACTGAGGCTTACAAAAACTAAAATGTTCCACCTTCGCAAAAGGATAAATAATCGTATGTTAAACAGTTGAAATGTTGCGAGATAGAAAAGATATCAAAGTACCTGGAATTGTTATGAGTTCAATGTTATATGATTATGCAGAGATTTTAGAAAAAGTGATGAAAGGAAATGAAACTTATATTATAATCAAACAAAAGTTAATTTAACAATCTCTTCTTCGACAAATATAAAGAAACAGGATATCACTGGTTAGAAATAACTGGACTGTAAGAAAAAGCGAGGGAGAAAGGGAGGACTTCGTTGTTCGCAGAACTATTATAGAAGCACCTAGTCCTAGCTGTATCCTTAAGAGGATAACCAAAATAAAGATTAGCAGCCAAAGTATATTGCCAAGCTACAAGCACATCCAAATGAGCTCACCAAATCAGCAATTCATTCAGATTATAGATCAATCCTTAAGTTAATAATCCTTAAGTCTGAAAACTATGCAAATGTTGTTAGTCATATAATGATTACGAAAGATTCAACAAATAAATAAACGAATTAAAAGATATGTATAAAGCAAGTCATCTCTACCGACGTTGAGTATACCCAGTAACAAGTTTATATAGTCAAGCTCTCTCAAGGTCACCATCATCAAGATTTCTCTTCTGTTATATTAACATTAACTAAACGTTAGGACAATTAGCTCTTCGACTGTGTCCCCTTTTCTCGGCCATTATTGATTTGTACCATTTCAATGTAAAGGCTAAATTTCTCTTTATATTTCAATTTTGTTATAATACTGATATTCAGGCACTTTTTTCTCTGAGGCACAAAGTTTCGATTATTGGAAAAAGATGTTAGAAGTTAACTCAAATAAATGCTGACGCACATAACATATGACGCAAAATCGGGGTTCCAAAACTTTTTAAGAAACTAAAAACAATATATTACTAAGAAAGATTAATTAATAAAAGTAAAAAGTTTTCAAGACTAAAGGGTGACCATTGGATGAATAGTAGTGCAATCCTTAGGCTGGTGCGGATATTAGGCTTAAAATTTTTTTTCTTATACAAGTACGAAAATTGCATTTTATTAGACGTATACTAAAAACTGGTTACAAAATTATTCGGCGTGTTCCTTAATTTGCGAACCGTTCGATGATGTCTTCTGCTTTTACTTCGATGTCATGATGGATATTTAAAAGTGCTAGTCCGACCAACCTTCTTTGCAGCAAGCTCGTTCTGAGCCATGTTTTTAGACGCGTTGTGTAGAAAAAGCATTTGAGACAGACACAAAATTCTGAGCAAATTGTAGTTAGTTGGATAAACATCTTTATTGCAGAGTTCTAAAGATGCCAATGCAATAGCCGGTGTTGTAGAGTTTGTCTGTCAGATCTAGGTTGTCCTGTCTTTCCAATTCTTACTAATTAAGAAGCTTTCAGAAAATTCAGAACAGTTTGAAACTTGCTCCAGCTAAGTTCTTTGGAGTTTTATTATTTTTTTTCTTCTGTATTTTAAATTCTTAACTTGAAACTTTTCACTGCTTTTTATACCCTGTACCCATAGGGTAAAGGGTATATTAAAGTCGCTAAAATGTATGTAACAGGCAGAAGGAAGCGTTACCGACCCCATAAAGTATATATATTCTTGATCAGCATCACCAGCCGAGTCGATTGAGACATGTCCGTCTGTCCGTCTGTCCGTCCGTCTGTCCGTATGAACACCTAGATCTCGGAGACTATAATAGCTAGAGCTACCAAATTTAGTGTGAACATCCGTCTAGTGTCTACACAGGTCAAGTTTGTTTCAAATTTTAGCCACGCCCACTTCCGCCCTCGCAATTTAAAAAAAACGATAACTAGGGCTGCCTGCAAGATATCGTATCCTTACTTGGTACACTTAATTATATACCCAAACTAGACCAGCTGAGCAAATTTTGTTGAAATCGGACAATAAACATCGGAGATATGCCTATATCCGTTTTGTACTGAAATGCCAAGGCGGCATTGGCAGATAAGAAAGAGCGAGATAGCATGCGCTCGCTGCTGCTGCATGTAAAAGAGAACTTTGTTTTGAATTGATTGCGATTTTGAGGTTGTTCGATCATTTGTCTAGTGACTACGCAGATCAAGAAAGTTTAAAATTTTTGGCGACACTAGCTGGAAAGAGTGAGCGAGATAGCATGCGTTCGCTGTTGCGGCATGTTAAAGAATTTTTTTATGCAATTAATCGCTATTTCGAGGGTGTTTGACTTTATTTAATATAATAACTAGTAGGTACAGGGTATACTCAATGTCGGCAGGGACGACTTGCTTGCTTCATTTTTCTTCTGTATTTTAAATTCTTAACTTGAAACTTTTCACTGATTTTTATACCCTGTACCCATAGGGTAAAGGGTATATTAAAGTCGCTAAAATGTATGTAACAGGCAGAAGGAAGCGTTACCGACCCCATAAAGTATATATATTCTTGATCAGCATCAACAGCCGAGTCGATTGAGACATGTCCGTCTGTCCGTATGAACACCTAGATCTCGGAGACTATAAAAGCTAGAGCTACCAAATTTGGTGTGAACATCCGTCTTATGCCTAGGCAGATCAAGTTTGTTTCAAATTTTAGCCACGCCCACTTTAGCCCTCGCAAATGAAAAAAGAAAATTTTAAAATCAATTTACTAGAGCTGTATTAAAGATATCAAATTCTGGTAGACATAATTATATAGTCAAACTGCATAAACTGACCAAATTTCGTTCAAATCGGATAATAAACATCGGAGATTTGCATTTTGTACTGAATTGCAAAGGCGACATTGGCAGATAACAAAGAGCGAGATAGCATGCGTTCGCTGACGCTGCATGTAAAAGGAAATTTCGCTTTGAATTGATTGCAATTTTAAGAGTGTTCAAGCATTTGTCTAGTGCCTACGCAAATTAAGATAGTTTAAAATTTTTGCCACGCCCCCTTCCGCCCCCGAAAATGAAAAAACGAATTACTAGAGCAGTTTTTGGGGAATCACATCCTTATTTGGCACACCCAACAATGTGGCCAAAATGCATCATCTGATCAAATTTAGTCGAAATCGTACAATTAATTTCGAAGATATACGAATGTGCATTTTGAACTGAATTTCCAAGGCGGCACTAGCTGGAAAGAGTGAGCGAGATAGCATGCAGTAGCTGTTGCTGCATGTTAAAAGAAATTTTGAATTAAGTTGATGCCGATCTTGATTTAATATAACTAATTGGTACAGGGTATACTCAACGTCGGCAGGGACGACTTGCTTGCTTCATTATTTTATAAACTTAATATGAAACGCACGGAACACCTCTGAATTGTGGTTCAACATACACTACTAGAGAAATACATGTTTTTACGAATATTTTATCTAAGTGATTATGAATTTGACTACCCGAATTATATTGAAAATATCAAAGAAGCTATCTTCGGCCCTGCCAAAGTTTGTATACCCTTGCAGCTTCAGACTGCTTAATTATTTTATCTAAGCACCAAATTTGAAAACGACTGCCATAAATATTTCCAAAAAAAAGTTCGCCTTAACCGGAAGTTGAACCAATACCTTTGACTACGCCATCGTGCTGATCTTTTACACTTCAGCTATTTCGATATACATAGCAAACGCATGTCATCTCGCTCTTTCGATTTCGTTCTGTGCAAGAACACAACGCAAATATTTCACCACACCTCGTGGTGAATATTTTTGCATGTGTTAAAATAAATTGATTTGCAACCGATCTGGTTCAAACTTGGTGTACGGTATATGGGTACAAATTGAATTTAAATGCAAAAAACAAAAAATTTATTTTTCGCGGCGAAGGGGAAACGAATTTGTTTTTGTTTCTTTGCAGCCAAAGAAAATTGCTTATTTTACTTGAGGTACCTCCACGTTTTAGTTAATAACTCCGGTGATAATTATCCGATCCGACTAATTTTTAAACTTGGTCTGGATAATCGATTAAAGAACTTAACTTTTCATGTTTCAACTATGTAGCTTTAAATTCAAGCTCGAAAAGGCATGAAAAAACAGACAGACGGACAGACGAACATGTCTCAATCGACTCGGCTGTTTATGCTGATTAAGAATATATATTCTTTATGGGGTCGGAAACACATATTTCTATGCTTTGCAAACATCTGACCAATTTTATAATACCCTCTGCAAGGGTATAAAAACTCATATAAATTTGGTAACAATGTAATATTTCTCAAACATTTTTGGAGTGCAAATCAGTATGAAACTTATCTAGGCAAAGAATTATTTACACAATGAAAAGAACAGAATTCACTGACTGTAGGGCTGAAATTCTCAACCAAACCACACTCAAATTTCCTAACTGACTTGAACTTGAAGGGAAAATTTCCCCTTTCCCCCCTCCCTCCCCTAAAACCACCCATGTCCTTAGGGAATTCGGATACAATGTATTGAAACAAACTTAGGTCAGCGAAATTATATAATTGAAAATACATATATAATCTCTATGACATTACTATTTATGCATTGTTATTCCTTCCTAAGTTCACTCTAAAATATTTAGGATATTTGTTATAGAGCTATTCTATATCTATATATGTATCTAATGCTATTATCAAAATCTCTAATAAATGTGGAAAATTTTAAGAAATAAAAAAATTGTTATTAATTAATTATTGTCCAAAAATATTTACACAAAAAAAAACAACGCATCGTTTCGAAATTTTCCATGTTGTAGTAAATGTTATATTTTCGTTTTTTGTAATCTTAAACAAAATGAAATTTTCATGTTTCAAGTAAAAGAATGAATCTTAAGAGCGACATGCCCATAAAATGGCCAAAGTTGTAAAATAATATCTTAGGAAAATACTTGTGAATAAATGTATTTTGTTTTTTTGTGGGTTTTGTTTCTTACAGTATCTAATTTTCACTCTCAAGCTCAATATATATTATACATATTTAGTGGTATATTAAATAAAATGTATATTACATAATTTAAAAACTGTTTTATGGAAGATCTGATTTGATTGGCACTTGTGGGATGGTAATGCATTCGAAGCTACTAAATACAACCTATCGATTAAACAAGTTAATAATACTACAAAATATGAACGCAGCCTTAGCAAGCAGCACCTCGGCCTAAATACAACCTACTTTTAGTAGTAGTTGGGTGAATTTTCCAAAGCTTCTTAAAAAACTTACATTTATGTAAAAAAAATTGTATGTACAGTCTTCTCTCTTATTTAAATGTTGATTATATCTTAACCCCATTCGTCTGGCCAGTGGCAATGGCTGAGGTTGAGGTGGAATTGCGAGTGATATTATTCCCCATAGACACCAGTTCCATATACTGAAATGGTACATGATAGCTTTGCCCTTTGTGCTCCACAATCAAATGTCCCCGACCACTTGAGGCCCCCACCACGGTGACAGTTTCACCTTTCTTCAGTTGCTGCGGCTCCAATTGGGACTGTGTTTGCGATTGACTGACGACTGCTGGCGAAGTGGTGGGTGCATCCTCGGGAAAATTCATTTTCATGATGCGACTTTGTGGATAGCCAAGTTTCGAGTTGCCGGAAATGGTGTAGGCACGAGACTGTGGAACAGGCGGAGGACGTTCCTGAAATGGGACAACCATATAAATTAGATTGATATTTAATTAGGGGTAAAGATTATCCTTACCAAATCCAAGCCAAATAAACTACAAGTCTGTTGTATAATCTTCTGGTCACATTTCTCATGCGGATCAGGCGGTGGTGTTCCAGCAATGGGTTGAGGTCTTGGTCTAGCAACAATGCCACCCATTCCCAGATTTGTCGACTTGGCGGAGAGCCTAGGAACTGCAGAGGAAAAAAAAACAACACAATAAAGATTTCCTTTTAGATTTCATTTTCGAACTGCAGATCTTACCTGCACTAGGAGCAGCTGCAGCCACAGCAGCCAGAGCAGCCATTGTTGTGGAATTGGCTGTCTTGCTCTGGGATGTCTGAGAATGATTCGGTTTAGCGACAGGCAGTGGTCCTGGCTGGCCTCCACGCGATCTTTTTACTTTGCCTGTTCCCATCTTTTTGCGCCACCACCAACCCCGCCATGTGGCCTGCATGAGAGTTGCACTCTTGTGCCGAATCTCTGTTCTCAAATGCTCCAAATGCTGCCGTATGCCCTCGCTAAGGAACACATGACGCTTTCCTGGAGCCCATGCTAGGGTCACCGAACCATCCAGCACTGGGGGCTGTTCCATAGCATATTGCAAGATAAGCTGACAATCATCCAGAGCCTTGTCCTCACTTCTTCTAAGCAGTCGGAATGGAGCCAACATTCTGTATCGCGCATTGAACTGCTTGAAACGCATGCGATGGGGAAAGCCTGAAGCCATAAGATTTACCGTCTCCAGGACTTGTAGGGATCTTATTTGACGCACCACAGTGGCTCGATCAAAGGTTCCCGGCTGCTCGGCTCCATTGCTGCGTATGCAACGCACAAAATGCGGTCTGGCATGGACTAAAGTGCGCAGAAGATTATCCAGACGTGTGTGAAAGTCCTGGGTTAGCGTGGACACAGGCTCATCGCCATTCAACAGATCCGAGTGAGAGGTGGGTGAAATCCGGAAACTTAGGCCTCGTGGCGCCTGCTGCTGGGCATAGAGAGCCTTTAATTCCGAGCCAAAGAGATGAGTGGCGAAACCAAAGTTGCAGGTGTGCTTGTAGAATACAGCAACCAGATCATCTGGCACCACATCCCGATTGGTATCCAAAAAGTCAGTGGTATCATACTCAACCCTACCCGCAAAGTGCCGTATAAGAAACATGCGTGGATCATGTGGTTCTGCGGTGGGTTTCGTCTCCAGTCGAGTTGAACAGCGATGCTGCACTTTTAGCTTGGTCACATAACTTTCAGCAGTTCCACGCACGGAACACTCAGCATCTAACATACTTAGTAGACCTGTTCGTAAGGAAGATATCAGATCAATGCATGGCACATTGTCAACATAGTCCACCTCAGTGTCACAAACGATTCCCTCATCGCGACAGGATTCCACGGAGGATTTAAAAATATGCGTATTGTAGAAATGCTGCATTGTTTCGGCACAAAGATTGATGCACAGGTGCTCTAGCTGGGCATGTGGTGAGGGCTCCTCGAATCCAAACATATCTAGTATACCAATAAATCCGTCGGTGGCATGACGCACTGCATTATTGAGAGCTGCCATCGATTTGGATCCAGCATTGCCGCCCCCTATGGTCGAGGCATGCTGTGAGGCCACATCCGCCTGATTATGCACCGACTCATTCGAATCGGAACTGAGTGTGCCCAATGTGGAGCCGAGCCGTTTCAGGCTATTCGCTCGTCTCACTATTGTTGCCACTGTCCGGCAGTAGAGTGCCTTGGCTAAGCAATCCCTGCTCATATTTGCATCCCCATCTCCACAAACAGATTTGACCAATTGACCGCGAACGTTGTGGGTGCGGGTAGTCAATCCGCGGAAAAGAGCTGCCGGCGGAACGCCCAACAAACTGGCCACCGAATTCAACTCTGTTTCACCTTTCACATCCACTTCCAGGCCCTGAAATAAAAAATTTATAAATATAAGAAGTAAAATGCAAAAAGGATTTCTCACTCAGCAGATTTTCTAAAACATCTCGAACATGGTTTTAAATTCAGACGTAAATTACCACTAGACCATCATCGCAAGAAATCGTTTTTTAAAAATACAAATGGCAGAGGGCACGAATCGAACCTCGCGAGCGCAAGGTCGATGAAACTAACACTCTAGCCACAGCGCCATACCAGCATCTTTGATGCGAGTGCTTAACATGAAACTTTAACATGTGGTTAAATCGTCACAAGAGTGCGCCACTACATAATATATTGGAAAACGAACAACAGATGGCGCTTAAACTTTAAACGGGTTGGTGTGTTTGAAAAATATGTGATTTTGATTTAGCCATAGTTTCTCTAATTGTTTAATAATTTTAAAAATGAAAAGAATACGTAACAATATTGTTTTTAACAAAAACTCACCCCGCCATCAATGAACTGAACATTTCCAAGTAATAACACTGCAGCCAGCACCCTTACAACGTCCAGAAATGGTATACCCAAAATTCCAAGGCATGTCTTCCAGGCCTGGAAACGTGCAGCATCTTCAGATTCATTCTGTCCAATATCGCCTCGCAAATAACGCAAATTAGCTGGTGAATAACCCTCTAGATGTAGTTTTTGACGCTCCTCTCTATTCAGACCTGCCAGCAATTGATAGAAAATGTGATAGTTCTTCTCCTTGGGTAGTGGTCGAATGACTCGTGTTTGATCCAAAAAGTAACAGTGTATCTTGGTACGATACAGTGCCCCATCGGTCACTTGCACCTCAATGAACTGGCCAATTCGACTGGACTCTGAGTTTGTTGTGGTCTTGGCAGAGCCCAGAGAGCGAAGTACCGTAAAAGCGGCAGCCAAATGCTTAAAGGCATCCGTCTCTGGTCCACCTCCAGCAATGGCAAACAACTGTCGCAACATCAACATGGCATTGGCCGTTTTTCCTGCTCCCGAAGTACCGGATAATATGATGGCCTGTGGGTAGCCAGTCTCACTCTGTTGACGTACTGCCTCCTGGACGATCTTTTGGAGCTGTGGCGCTAGCGGCAGGGCACGAGTCGAGGTGAGTGTAAGTGGATTTCCAACATCAAGATATGGATTAATCGAAAGCAGAATTCCTCCAACATTTGTCTGTGAAAAACAATAAAGAAACCATCAACATTATTCCAATTGAATTGACCTTCTTTAATTTAGTGTCACTTGCATGTTAACTAATGCAAATCTGGGAACCTTTTCATGATGTCTTTGTCCCCCGGTATAGACGACGCACATTCATGTATGTATGTATATGTATGTACATATCTTATATATGTATATAATTGTCGAAATTAGCTGTTAATCTACGGCCGAGTGCAAACGGAAATTTAATTTAATGACAAACTGCCTGCGGTAATTGCTTGAGAACCAACCGCGTAGAGTGCGGACTGACAAGACCTGTTTCTAGCTCCATGGAGAACTGGAACTATTTGCTCGAGTGGCAAGTGGAAAAGTGAATCTAACAGCGCGCTGTAATTACAGACATTGCGGATACTTACAAAGTAACGCTGTTCGTTGAAGCGGGCCTGAAGTGTACGCATAACGGCATGCTCGGTGAGTGGTCCAGTCAAGTGGATTAAATCCTGCATATCCTGGGGCAATTTGGAGGCAACATTGATCTCTTGATGCAATTTGTTTTGAACGGAGTCGGCAAATCCAAAGCCAAAGGGTAAAGTCTTGACACTGTTGCAGGGATTCGCAGATTTCGGTACGGGTATAAATGGCAGCTGTTGGGAATGATGATGATGATGATGATGCTGGTTGGAGTGAGTAGTTGTCGAACCAACTCCCACTCCTGAATTGCTTGATCGCAGTGGCAAAGTATGGCTATTGGCTTGGCCATGATTGGATTGAGAATTGTGGGCCAGAATGTTACCCAAACTGCCGGCATGTGGCAAAGTGGCACTCGAATTGCTAACTCCAGTCAATCCATGGCCATTGCTGGTATGAAAAGAGTTCTTGTCGCCCAACTGATGGGGCAATGGATGTGGAATGGATGTGTTGCGTGATGAAACCACAGCGCCTGAGCTTCCAGTATTTCCAGCCAAAGTTTGGCTATAGTTGTGAGTGGGCTAGTTATCAGAATATGGAAATTAGAATAGAAGTTATCACACACACATCGAAGAAGCTCACCTTGGGCAGCGTGTGTTGACCGTTCGCATGTTGCTGCAAGGCACTGGCAGATAGGCCGCCTGCTGTTCCAGAACTAAGATTTAAGTTCGGACTGGATGCATTCAAGTCAAAATTAGTTGCCTTTGGGCCAGAGTTGACTCCGACACCAACACCTGCACCTGCACCTGCACCTGCTCCTGGAGACGCTTGACTCTGCCCACCATTGACCTGGCCTGTTCCTGGGCCCACATGCAGTCGATTGCGCAAAGTGACGAGCTCGGTACTAAGACTCTTCAGACGCTGCTGTAGATGCACTGCCTCATTCGACGACGAAGCATCTGAAAGAAAGGAATTTAATCAGCACACACAAGGAAACCAAGTTTTAAATTCAATCTTTTATATATAAATTTACAAATAAAAAACACTGAAATCGGATATCATGGCCTAAAGTTTACAATTACAAGATTCACTCGGTCAAAGTCCTATAGAAAGCTTTCATAAATTATCGTGCTAAATTCACTTGAGTGAGATTAACAAGATCTTTCATGAGAGCTTTTAATAGAACCTTAACCAGCGATGAATAATTTTTGTATGTAGATTTATCGTTTAAATCGAGAACAATCCGTTTTATCGTATCTTCCTTTCATGTTTCCGGCTACATTAATGCCCAAGTTCATTGGTGACTTGTAATTCACAGGGTATACCACAGGTCTTTGCTCAGTAACCAAGGAAACAGGCTGTCTGAGAAATTCTACATTTTGATCCAATTTAGTGGTACATTCCCCCAAAGGCCTTTTAAATCTATCCGGTTTCATTACCCTATCATATGGATCGCGATAATAGTCCCGTTGCTTTTGCATATCCAAGTAGAAATTATCTATCCGCTCCAGGTCACCATAGTCAACAATACTAAGCCCAATACGTGGAGCGAATCCAAGGACGGCTCGTCGTTGCACCTGAGAACTTTTTGACACCAGCAACATGTCCACCTCGGGCGGTACAATGGGTGCCATATCTTTTCTTCTTTCTGCAGCCTTTCTTATATAAACTTAAAAAATATATAATTGTAGTACAACAGCAAACTGACAAACGATCAAACAGACAACATTTAAAACAAAGTTAACTACTTAGTAAATATGTATAAATATCTTTCAGATTCAAACTATTTATCGGTCACTGATGGACTTGTAACAACAATCATCAGTAGAAAAATTACTTAGCTTAGTTATCAAATGTTTATTGCTCATACTAAATCAATAACATAGAAAATAAAAAAATGTAATAAAAGGCGGAATCTTTGGCAGAATAAAGTCTAAAAAATATATATAAACATAATATAAAATATATATATAAAAACCTGTCTTTAAATAATCCTAATATAACCATTAATATCACCTATACATTTTAATTTCATTTAAAATTAAATATATGCCAGTATATATAAAGAAGTAAGCTTTTATCGTATCTATAATTTTTTTTATATACCTAACGTTAAAATTTATTTGAATGCTTCTTTTTTTACACTTTGATATTTTTATTTATTTCGCTAGTTATTTTTATCAATTAAAATCTTTGACTGCTGAAACTACGCTGCTTAGCTATAAATAGAATTTTGTTCTACCTCAAATCGTTTCGTCAGCACTCGACGCTTACTTTTCACTTTTTGCCAACCGAGCATCAACATCCTCGATAGTATAGTGGTTAGTATCCCCGCCTGTCACGCGGGAGACCGGGGTTCAATTCCCCGTCGGGGAGATGTGTAAAAAATTTTTTTTTAATTTTTTTTCTTTTTTTTTTATATTTATTATTTAAATTTCGAATTGGAGTTGGTAAAATTTAATCAAGCTCTTGTACTTTTTTGCAAAACGCAATTCGTAATTACGATATAACATTATCATATAATTATGATATATCTAAACCTATGTATGTTCCTATAACGGTATATATGTATGTAACTATGTATAGTATAAATTTGCACATCTATGTATATACACATATATTTATTTATATACATTTCATTACTGTAAAATAATATATACCAATAATAGCCGTTATGATCAAGTAAATTTTAGTTGACTTGCTTGATCTCCCCAATTATTATGTAGATGAAAATAGATACTTGGGCTTCTTATTGATAAAAAATTGAACTACTATAAAAGTTTAATAAAAGCAATTGGCCTAAATAGAAGTTTCAATTAAAACTAAATCTATTTCAAGATACATATGTACATATGTATTGAAGAATAGATTTAGTTTGTTGTTTTCTCCAATTCATTAGAAGCTTATTCTTCAGTTTATAGTTTCTAAATCATTTTCTTCTCACGAAATATGAAAAAGATATGCTAAAACTGTCGCAAAGGACACAAACAACAATCAAGTGTAATATTTAAATAACAACATAATATTAAAATTACGATAAGATAGAAACACAAAGTTTAAGTGGAGTTTGACTTCCTCTTTTAAAAGATCTCAATATTTTAATATTTTTTGTCACATCGCGAAACTTTTTCAATTTTAATCAAAATTAACAACTTTATTCCATTGAATATTTTTATTCACACCAATTAATTTCGCATGGGCTGACCAAAAAAACTTGGTCAACAAATTATTTGATTGGCTTGTGCCCCGCGCACAACCAAACCAAAAACAAAAAAACACAAAAATTGAGAAGATTTACATAAAATGTTAATGAACTAATTTCGCCGACCTGAACTAAAGACACAGAACGCTAAAAGATGAAACACGAAATTGGCGGCAAATGAATAGAATAAAAGATCAATGAATTGTTTTGCCAGTAGATTTATGCAAACTTTCAAAAAAGCGAGACCTTTAGGGTCAATCAACAGAAAAAAGAAAAAAAAAAACAGATTATCCAATAACCACACTGGAATAAGATTTTCACTCACCAAACCTGTCTGTGGGGCTATTTTGTTTTAACGATTCCCGACGATAAATCTAACTAATTGGCTAATGAAAAACATTGACGATAAAATTTCTTTTGGAGAAAAGTACTGAACAAAGTCAAAACCTTTCTTTCCAGCCGTTGAGCTAACGTTCCGAACCAAAAACCAAAATTCGAACGTCATTGATGACGATGAAAATGGAATCAAACCAGTTTCAGGTTTTTTGTTTTGTTTTAAAGCTGCAGACCAAGAAATGTAAGACAAACCATGGGAAGAGACAGAAACAACTACCCATAAAATCAAACAAGCAAAATTGGTTTCTATTTTGTCGGTCTTTTATTATGATAAACACCCTTACCTAGGGCTTATAGTACCCTAATATTCCTGGACATCTAGAGTTACTTAAAAGTTTTGATTTATATATAAATATTTGGAAAATGGATTGAAAGTAAAATGAAACATAGAAACTATGTTGTAAAAATGTAAAAAAGTTCAGATTTGATTGAGAACAAAAAAATTAAAAATAAAGTCCTGACTTAAATACAAATCAATATCATTAACTATTTATGTATAAATCTTAATTCAAATTTGATAGAGAAAGAAGTTGATATTTTAAAATTTTAAAATTTTTGGATACAAGGAAGTTAAGAGTTTGATAATATAATCCAACTTGGTAAAGGGTATTCCAAAGTCGACAATCATATTATATAAATAATTTTACATTTTATAGTTTGAACAATTGAACTAACTATGTGAAAGGTAAAACAAATATTGTTTAGAGTACAATCACTTCGGTGTGAATGGTTTTCCGTTGGCATTTAGTTTTGTTTTGTTAATTTTTTTTTCTTTTTGCATGTATGTAGAAAAGGTTTGAGTCCAAATGAGCAGCAACCGAGAAAATTTCTTGGAAGCTGAATTCAGCCTGCTTGAATAAAAGAGATAAAAAATAAATAAAATAAGCAGACAACAAAAACAAAGCCACAACAAAACTGGCCGCCACAGCCAACGGGCGCAATTGACGATGGAGACGACGACAACGACGACGAGACGACTGCCTGCCTCCATGCCTGGGCCCAAAAACCAAACTGGTCGGACTCATAAAAGTTGCCTCTCCGTGGATCTAGAGGGAGACATTGGATCTTGAGCGGGGGGGAAATTGGGTGAGCATCAGTCAGAGTCGGCGTTGCCAGCGGCGGTGAGTAAATGTTGCAAGACAAGAGGTAAGAGGTAAGCGACACCCATACAGCTGCTAGCCAGAGACAAGGGTTCCATATAAGTACATTCAGTGAATAAATATGAATATGAATGCGTTCGGAGGCGAATTCTGGTGGCGTTTGATTGAAACATATGAAGAGTCGGCGCCAAAGATGGTCATGGCAGCTAAATAAAACCAATTATCTCTTTGATTATTGGTGAATAACATTTATAAGATATATAAATGGGTTGAAGGTAGGTCAACAAACGGGCAAACAGTAGAACCAGAATGTTTTAGAACTCTCATTTTTATAGGTTTTTAAAAAAGTTACACGAATGAAATGCAGGGAGGCTCTTCTAGCTCCAGGACTTTAATTTTTAAGAAATCAGGAATTGAAATATACTACAATAATGTCAACTTCCCTTGTCTGTCTACTTTTCATAGGCAGTGGTTCTAATGAAATAATGTTAAAGTTCAATTGAACACGAAAAAAATAAATACGAAATTGTAAAAGAAAATTTGTTAATACTTTGTTAACTTTAGTTAAGGAACAATGAAATGTGTTCAAAAATTAAACAAATGCTGAATTATTAATGCTTGTAAAACATGGCTAATTATCAACCTATGAATGAAACTTAAACAATTACCTATAAATCTTCTTAAATTTCTTTGAAAACGCTGGAAATATATGTTTATCTAAGAAACGCCGACATTATATTAGCTGTCTACCTGCGATAACTCCATTTACTGCAAGGGAGGAAACAATCCGAAAAATTCCATTCATTTTCTTTTCTTACAATTGACAGTATGACAATCTGTCTGAGCCTTCAAGTGAAAATATCAATTCCAAAATATTTTCCTCGACAACAGCATTAATATCGTAACTCAACACAACTAAACAAACATTTTTTGTTGCAATTTCCTTTTTTTCATAAACAGAAACGAAAGACTTAGACAGCAAACTTGAAATTAGTTGGCACTTACCCTGCAGCTTCTTCTCCGTCTCCCAAAATTTTTGCAATTCTGTGAAATATTTATCCAGTATGAAGACTTTTGACAGGCCCAATGTGGCCATCGTTGTTGTACATTTGTGTGGCCCGCGAGAACCACTAAACGGGTTTAGTTTGGTTTTTCGGTATTGGTTTGGTGGCCAATTTCAAATGGTCGCAAACGCTATCGATAACTCTTTGGTTCTGTTTTTTCTCCTCTTTTTGTTTTCTGTTTTTTTTTTTTTTTTGGTAAGGACGAGGAACCAGTGGGGATACCGACGACGACAACAACGATTTTCTTATTTGAATAATTTCGTATACAGGCACAGTACCTACAGAAAACACGCCCGGGCGAACAGGTTTTCGTTTTCCGCACAAGGCACAGGCTGTATCTGTATCTATGGCATATATGCAGCTGCGACTGCGGCGGCTACTTTTTGGCTGGCAACAACAAGTGAAGCAACAACACACAAAAAATAAATAAACAAGCAAAAAGAATGCAGAAGGAAGGGCAGCAGCAGCGGCAGAGGCAGCCAAAATCACAGCGAGCCTTCCCTACCTTTTGGAGAGAAGTATCTGTCAGATACTTTTTAGCGTTGTGCGGTTCTTTTGCTTTTTTGCTTTTCTTCTTATTATTTTTTCGTAGCTCTCTCGCGGACGCTTATTTTCTTGTTTTGTGCAGAGTTTTTTTCGTTTCGTTATTCGTTTTTCGTTTTTCGAAAAACGAGTTACCAACTCCAACTTCAACACGCAGCAAAGTTGAAAATGTACCCAGAGTAGATGTAGATGCTTAGATACCTTCAAGGCACAACACAGGCACAACACAGGCACAGACACAAACACACACACTCACAAACACACAGTGGTAAATAAGATTTATCTTTTGTGTTTTCTATATGGGACAATGGGTAACACTCTCCATCTATTAACTATATGCAACTCTTTCTCTTTAAACTTTAAAAAGTTTAATTGGCGTTTTTCTGCTCTATTAAATCATTTTGGCATTTAAATTATTAATCATGAAATTAAACCGACAAATCGTTGGGTTTCCACCGTTCGTTTAGAGCTCTAACCGCAGACTGAAGCTGGTTGCTCTTGCGTCCAAACCAAACCCGAGTTGTCACTCGCGGGTTCCTTTCTCTCTCTCTCTCGTTTTCTCTCTGTCTCCGCTCTGTTTGGGTGTTTTTGTTTAGCTCTCTCCATTCTCTCTTTGTAATGTTGCAGGTAAATTTTTGTCTAACAGGTAAAAGGCCTTTACAATAAAATATCTTCGCACACATCTCTCAGTTGTTCAAATATGAGGTCAAGTGTTTGAACTATGCGCCACCTCTTCCCTCGCTGGTTCTCTCCTCATCAAACTCGGCTTGTGTGTTAATTAGTGTTGATTGCTTATTATTTATGCTGCATTTAGCCATTTCCCACAAAACTTTGCTTATAATGACCATAATTGCCATAAAAATGCAAATTGATTTACTAAAGTGTCGACACGGTTTTCTCTTGTCAATACATATTGATTTATAGCTATGCAAAAAATGCATTGAAAAACGAGGAAAATTATATAATTTCCTTATAATTAAAATAATTGATTGGGATTTTCCCCTCACTCCATGGCAATCGATAAGATAATAATAACAGTTTGAATGAAAATTACCGTTAAAAAGCACGACTCTTACAGAAAGCTGAACTTGAAGTTCGAGCTTAGTATCATAGCTTGTAAAGTATAAGAAAAGCTTTTACAAAAGCTTAACTCGCTCATTTGAGCTAAAAGCACAGTTCGTATTAAAAGCTTACCTCACAGAGCGCGACTTTAAAATTAAGTAAATAGGAATTTCTTTAAATTTAGTTCTTATAGGATTTGGGGTTTTTTGGCAGGGGATAAATTGTGGCACACAGTTAGCTAAACTGCCACATAAAAGTTGCGCATCTAAAATATGTATATTTCAAGGAATCACAAAGTCCTCTAACTTTGAAATGTTCCTCTTCTATTTGTTCTTTATAAATATATAATTTATAAATAAGCAAACCTGGCCCTCGTTTAACACTACCTTATTTAACACTAACTCGGTCTTACATGATTGCAAATTTGCTACTGTCCCTCTTTTGACACGCTACAAAACTCGATCTAACACGATATGAAAAATATTAAAAAAGGAAAAATTTATATCACATTTGTTGTTGGACAACGCCCCTGGACATCCAAAAAATACAAGCCATCTGAATGTTAAAATAAAATTTCTACAAATAATACAACATCACTTCTTCAGCCAATCATTGTGGGATTGGTTCAAATTAAAACAAAAAATTGACAGTTCTAGAGAAACTGAGTCTACTGATAATTTGTCTTTAGAAAAACTTAAAGAAATCATTGAATTGGCAAGCAACCTGAAATCTTTAGTTGTAAATTTTCATCCGAATATCGAAAGACGATCAAATTTTGCAAGACAGTTGTGTCAGTTACCAGTTGTGCTACAAAAAAGCTTTAAAAGCCACAATGCAATCGAAAATGACAGATTTTTTTAATAAGCAGGAAGAACCGCCACAAAAAAGAAAATGGTAAAACTTCATTGATTTTTACAACGCATCGGATTTCATACTTTTTAGTTTGATTTTAGTTTAATTTTGTTATCGAAACTGTCGAACAAAATAGTGAAAATTTAAAAAATAAATATTTTGATTTTGAATCTGTGGTCATCTTGGAACATAACCCCTTATTTTGTATGAAACCCACTACTCGTTTAACACGAATTTGTTTAACACGGTGTTTTCTAGGAACGTAACCCCCGTGTTAAGCGAGGGCCAGGTGTATATTATGTATATGTAGTTATTATAATTAAAATTAAAATAAATACTACGTAAATACTTATAAACAACATTTCTAATACCTTTTTCAGTGTATCATCGATCTAAAATATGGTGCCTCCAATTTGTTGTACTAGAGCTTCTTTATGTATAGTAGAACTAAAGCTAAGCTTGTTGCCCAGATTGTCAGCTTCATTTCTTTAAACAAATTCACTGACTAATTTAATGTCTATTTATCACACTAAGAAGACGCTGCTTAAATATGCTCAGTCGGTTTATTGCTACTGTCCATTACCATTTGATAACAAATTGATTAATTAAATGTCTGCTCAAATAAACTTCATAAGTGTAAAGATTATGCTCTAAGCTGCAATTCCATTAATTTCAAATTAAATTTACTAGTTTTTATACCCTTGCAGAGAGTATAACGAAATTCGTCAGATGTTTGTACCGTAACCTTAGAATACTTGTCTAAATTTTTCATCACCATTTCAATTGTCAAGTGGTTCTAGCCATGTAACCTTTTTATTAATATATGAACTTTGTGTACGGATCGGAAAACTATATTTTATAGCCATTGAGTGCAAAATTAGGTCTTAACGTATCGCAAACTCAATTTTTGTTCTTTCCATAATTAAATAGTTACGCAAATGTACATATACAAACTTTGGAATTTTCAAGTTATTTTTTTATTACAAATACTTTAGAATCTTTTTTTATTTTCCCACAACCGAATTCCAACTTAGCTAACTTTTATCTTGAAGTTCTCACCGGAGGCTTACCTGTTATATTTCCTGTTGTTTTATTGCACGACTTTTTACGCCTTGCCACTGGCAAAGTGTAAATTGCAGAAAATTTTGTGAAGCGTTCAACAGCACCGCCGTTTTTGTTCACTGTTGGAGACGATGGGGATGATGAAGTGGGTATGTGGACATGATCCTTGGATGACCTTAACTCAACGGCAACGGCTCTAGGGGATGCGTTTGGTGTAATTTGCTCACTGCGCGATGCTTTTCTTTGTTTTGGTGATGGTGTAGTAGAACTAGAAGATGCAACTAAGGATTACTCACATGGGTGAATGGAAGAGGGGGAGTCACTCTTACCTGACTGCCTTGTGATACTGACAAAAGAAATCGGGTCGCATGCGATGCCGACAGAGAAAGTCCTCGCACAATCGCAAAACATCATCATTATCACAATCATCACTCTTATTAGAGGATACATCGCTTTTGTGCACCTCCTTGGCCGTAATATTCGGATTGGTCTCAGCTGCCGTTGGGTTATAGAACAATGCTGGCAAGGTGGCACCCAAAAAGTCGGGTATATTTTCAAAGAAATCGGCGGTACGCTCATAGCTACTTGTGCTCGTGGAACTCTTTGAGCGTTGCTTGATCTTTGTCCGATGGGGACTGCGATCCCGACTCCGACTTTTGTGGAAAATCTCCTGCGAGGCGGTTATATGTGTTCTGTGTCGATGGCTTCCCACATTGTAGTCAGCATACGTCTGATCCGGCAGCAACATAATAGCAACAAGCACATCATCATCATCCTGCTTGACCCATTAACCGGCTCCGGCTGGCAATTGTTTTTGGAGGCTGGAAGAAATCAATCGCGACATCAATTCGGATTTTAATTGCTTTTAAATCAAGTGCCCACATTAGGTGGCTCTGTGGATGGCTGCCGCTTTATGGAGGATAGTGGATGATGGCTTCCGCGTCTGCCGGCCCATAAACCTGTCAGTTTATTGGCGCAGCCGATTACCACGATTAGCGTGACCATGACGAAGGTGACAGACATGGACGCTAATGCCTTTTACTGAACACGTATGTATATGACGAAGACTTGCCCTGGACACAAGATTGCCAGAGCTCCATTCAAGTTCGACTCGAACATGTTGGTTGCACAGGCTGGCCGAGAGATGCAGATGCAGATGCGGATGGATAGATGATTTGCCAATCGAAATGAGACACAATATTTATGCCACACTTGATCTTGTCGGCTGGTGTGGTCTAAGGCCATCAGATGACAACCTGAACAACTGGGCAACTCCGAACTGTGGACTGTGTTTTGCTGTTGGCAATTAACTCAAATGATTGTCATAAAGTGTTGGATATGTGGACATGGACGGACGAGCATGTGGTTGCCGGCGGCATCGGTTGTGGTTACGTCGGCATTTTTCAGTGTCAACACAGCGGGGCGGCAACCGTTTGAGTATGAACTTGAGTTGAAGGAACGCTAAATCTCACTGATATCTGAGCTACTTCTGGTTTATTATGGCGATTACGTAACAGGAGATGTGTGCGAGTGTGTGTGAGTGTGTGTAGTGCGTAAAGAGTAGGGAAAACTTAAAGCTGCCTCCCATCTTTCCCTGCAAGTGAAGTATGATAAGCCAAAAGCAACAGGTTGGATTTATTAATTTAAATAGAAATGAAGAAAACTAATCTCATTCTCTACAGGCCACAAATAAACTTTAACTGTATATCGTTATATAGATTTGGTTGTTAATAGAATATCATTAACTATATTTTTATTTATGTCATTCCGGCATAAAACATGTTCATATATGTTGATTTATCACAAGGATTGCATTGCCATTAATATTATGTCTTGAATTAATTCTTGTGATTAACCCATAACTATTTATAAAATTTATACAAAAATCTATATAAAGTTCTCAATATTAATCAGACATAGCAAGTATAAATCTCAATATTAATCAGCGTAATAGACATGCCTAAAATATGTTTAAAATATTGAAGTTATTTACATATATGAATTACTTTTCTGTAGATTTGTAAAGTGTGTCTACAGAAGGCAAAAAGGTTCAGAGCCTAAATTTAGCAAATAAAATATCAAAGAATCTAACTGCTCTGCCGAAGTTTGTATACCCTTGCAGCAAAATAATTGGTATAAATGTTTAACAAAATCCAAAAAAATTGAACCATCAAACACCAAGCCACCGATCGTGCCACCGATCTCTACATACTACGCCACCGCCCTTACTTTGCTAACGTAAGCTAATTCGACATATACATATAGCAAACCCATTGCATCTCGCTCTTTCAATTTCGTTCTGTGTAAGAACACAACTAAAATATTTCTGTCTCTCTCACACACCGCGTGGTGAAGAATTTTTGCATATGTATGTGTGTGCGTAAGCATTAAAATAAAGTTAATTTCATTTAAATTTGATTATTGATTTGTAACCTTAATAATTATCCGATCTTGTTCAAACTTGGTGTAGGGTGTATGGGTAAAAATTAAATTTAAATGCAACAACAAAAAAAAATGAAGCAAGCAAGTCGTCCCTGCCGACATTGAGTATACCCTGTACCAACTAGTTATATCAAATGAAATAGAATATCCTGGAAATCGCCATTAATTTCATGCAAAATTCTCTTTAACATGCAGCAACAGCGAACGCATGCTGTCTCGCTCACTCTTGCCAGCCAATGTCGCCTTGGCAATTCAGTGCAAAAGTCATATAGGTATTTCTCCGATATTTATTGTCCGATTTCGATCAAATTTGGTCAGCTAGCCCAGTTTGGGCATATAATTAGGTGTGCCAAGTAAGAATACGATATCTTTAATACAGCTCTAGTAATAAGTTTTCCCGATTTGCAGGGGCGGAAGTGGGCGTGGCAAAAATTTGAAACAAACTTGATCTGTCTGCACACTAGACGGATCTACACACCGAATTTGGTAGCTCTAGCTCTTATAGTCTCCGAGATCTAGGTGTTCATACAGACGGACGGACAGACGGACAGACGGACGGACAGACGGACATGTCTCAATCGACTCGGCTAGTGATGCTGATCAAGAATATATATACTTTATGGGGTCGGAAACGCTTCCTTCTGCCTGTTACATACATTTTAGCGACTTTAATATACCCTTTTACCCTATGGGTACAGGGTATAATGAAGCAAGCAAGTCGTCCCTGCCGACATTGAGTATACCCTGTACCAACTAGTTATATTAAATCAAGATCGGCATCAACTTAATTCAAAATTTTTTTAACATGCAGCAACAGCTACCGCATGCTATCTCGCTCACTCATTCCAGCTAGTGTCGCCTTGGCAATTCAGTTCAAAATGCACATTCGTATATCTTCGATATTTATTGTACGATTTCGACTAAATTTGGTCAGATAATGCATTTTGGCCACATTGTTGGGTGTGCCAAATAAGAATGTGATTGCTTTAAAACTTCCCTAGTAAATCGTTTTTTCTAAATTGCGGGGTCGGAAGTGGGCGTGGCAAAAATTTTAAACTCTTGATTTGCGTAGGCACTAAACAAAAGTTCGAACACTCTCGAAATCGCAATCAATTCAAAACAAAATTCCCTTTAACATGCAGCAGCAGCGAAACCATGCTATCTCGCTCTTTCATATCTGCCAATGTCGCCTTGGCAAACATGGCTATATCTCCGATGTTTATTGTCCGATTTGAATAAAATTTAGTCAGTTAGTGCATTTTGACTATATAATTATGTCTACCAAATAACAATTGGATATCTTTATTACAGCTCTTGTAAATTGATTTTAAAATTTTCTTTTTTCATTTGCGGGGGCGGGAGTGGGCGTGGCTAAAATTTAAAACAAACTTGACCTGTGTAGACACTAGACGGATGTTCACACCAAATTTGGTAGCTCTAGCTATTATAGTCTCCGAGATCTAGGTGTTCATACGGACAGACGGACATGTCCCAATCGACTCGGCTGTTGATGCTGATCAAGAATATATATACTTTATGGGGTCGGAAACGCTTCCTTCTGCCTGTTACATACATTTTAGCGACTTTAATATACCCTTTTACCCTATGGGTACAGGGTATAACAATAATTTTATACATTTCTTATTTGGTGCCGCACGGGTCTTTTGCGTTTGTACGGCAGATTTATTGGAATTTGTTTTTGTTTTGCAGCCAAAGAAAATTGCTTATTTTACTCGAGGTACCTCCACGTTTTAGTTAATAGCTCCGATGATAATTATCCGATCTGACTAATTTTCACACTTTTCATACCTAATAGATTAAGGAACTTAACTTTTTATGTTTCAACCAAGTAGCTTAAAATTTGAGGCCGTCATCGTGATTCAAACAGACAGACGGACAGACGGACACGTCTCAATCGACTTGGCTATTGATGCTGATCAAGAATATATATATTTAATGGGGTCGGAAACGTATATTTCGATGCGTTTCAAACATTTGACCAATTTTATAATACCCTCTGCAAGGGTATAAAAACAGTGAAAACTCTCATGAGGGGTGTCTAATAGAGAGCTGCATAAAAATCAAAAAAGCATCGAACTCTAGCTCACAATGTTCAAACGAACAAATGAATCATTGGGAATGCGTGAAAATAAGATGGTTGTATTCGTTTATTTTATATTATAATTATATAATTATTTTATATAAACTTATACAGTTTATTTTTTTGTGCTTTTGTTTTTAGTAGGAAGGAAAAGATAAAAAGACATGCTTTTGCGCTGCGAGTGAAATGATGTCTGTGCTATAACTCGAGATCGTTCGGGTGTCATTGGCTTTGCCAAATTTTTTATTTCGTTTTAGACTTCATTCGTTCAAACTGTTTTGCACTCATACTCATACGCATTCATTTAATTGTTTGCTCGCACTCACTCAATTCAATTCCATTCGAGTCC
Source organism: Drosophila austrosaltans (assembly GCA_035045865.1). Taxonomy (NCBI): domain Eukaryota; kingdom Metazoa; phylum Arthropoda; class Insecta; order Diptera; family Drosophilidae; genus Drosophila; species Drosophila austrosaltans. The sequence goes on from JAWNOQ010000200.1 coordinate 9,981,751, forward strand.
ATTTAATTTTTGTACGTCTATTTAAGAGATGAGAATTCTTTTGAAAAATAAATGACAAGCACCGAGAATCTATGTATGAGCATAAGATAAACTATAGTGAACAAATTATATACTAATATTCAATGGCCAATTTAATTATTTAAAAGAGTAAATATTTAATATTCTTGCGACTGAATGCCACATCCTTATTGAAAAACATAATATTTCTTCATTAAAGAGATTACGATCCGAAAACCGGCATAAGCCGTGACAGATTACATTGAGAGGGAAATGTTTTGGCCATAAATCGGCTTAGCTAGCGGCAAACGGAACGGAAACTCTTTTAAAAACTCTTCTGTGGACAATTTGGCTATCTAAACAAGACTAATCGCATGACTTGAACCTTTTAGAATGAATAAAATATGTCATCTAATAAATGTGCGCGATGCGGTATCAGGTAGCGACATCGCATAAAATAAAATAAATCTCATAAATATGCAGGACCGGCCTGAGATCCATGTTCGACCGTGGACTGTTAGCCAGAGACTGAGACTGAGCCAGAGACTGGGGCTCGGATTCGTTTGGCTGGCTACCTAAGGAAATGTATACCAAGACCTGCTGTTATTTATTCCAAAGATGGTTACGATATACAATTTCCACTCGACCATGTGGAAGTGGAAGCCAAAACGCTGCTGTGGGTCGTCATCCATTTGCCTCTTCTCCCCCTTTCCTTTAGCCATCTCTCTTTCGTGTTGTGTGCTGTGTGTTATGTGGGGGCTCTGGCCCTTGACTTATTTGCATTTCCACTATGATCAACAAATCAGCATTTTTAACTTAGATATGAATTAATTAATTGCGAACGGGAAAACAAAAGAAAAAGTTATAGTACACATATATACATACATATACATACATACATGCAATTTTCTTTGATTTGAGGATGGAAATGTTTGTATGCAGCTGGTCAAACATTTACAATCAATTTTGTGGCCATCGATGGAATTCCCAGGCTGCAAATGTGATTATAGAGTCTAGTCGTAGCTGCTTCAACTCCACCTCTTACACCGCCCCCATCATCAGAGGCATCATGTGGTCTGGTCTGGCCTGGTCATGGCCATTGAGGGGAGAATTGCACTTTTGACTTGCAACATGGAAATTACATGATTTAACTTAATTTAATAAAGAGCCAAGGGCGCAACAAACTCAACTCTGCCGTGTTTTGTGGCCGGGGTCTTTTGTGATTTACCGCGATTTTCCCTGTCCCAAGACCCTACTCCCAGCCCTGGCTTAGCACACACACACACACACATAGAATAGCCTCGTCCCGCCCACAATATAGGCACAATCTTGGACTTGGTCGTTCATCAACGTGGTGGGGCTGCTGAGGCACACACTTGGCCAAAATTTTCATAGTTCAATTAACCGAAATTCTATCGAAAGAATTGCTAAATTTAAGCATTTCTCTCAGTGTATGACTCTACTGCAGATCAAGAGATTTTGATTAATAGGTGGTTGGCTGGTTTGGAGTCGGAGTTGGAGTTCGAGTTAAACCTTAAGTTAAAGCTTTGTTGCCTGTTCCTTGGCCATGGCCTCGGGTTAGACATTGAGAAATATTTTCGCGAATCGAGTCAACAAATGAGTAGGCAAAGGCGGATGCCGAGGAGGAGAAGGAACAGGTAGATAAAAGAGTTGAAGGCGGGGGCCGAGTCAAACTCAATGAATTTTCATGTTTCTTGTGGTGTTTTCTGTTGATTTGGTAATCGAGTTGTTGTGTTTCCGTTCCCTGTTTCCCGACTTGTCTATTGACAGATGCAAAATATTTAACAAAAACCATTGATTTTGTCATTTTATGCAAATTAATCAATTTTGACCTTAAATTCAGTTTGTAATTAAATTCGTTGCTGTAGTTACTGAAAACGATCAAATATAAACCACATATAACATTGAAGGCGTCTTTCACAGAACTCCAAATATATATCCTAATACTAACATTAATTGATTGATAAAATTATTGTGGATTAGGATCACTATTTCTCGTTTAACCTTTAACCTTAACATAGTCTTCATTTGGAAAAGAGCCACGAAACAAATTTGGGATACACTGGCAGCCAAACAAGCTTCTCTTTTTTCATTTCAAACTCTCAGTTCAGTAAACTTTTGTTTTATTGCATAATGCGTTTTTTATGTTTTGGAAAAGTTTTTGCAATGTTTTTTAAAAGTTGATTTGGTTGATTTTTTATTAAAAGCAAGAATAAATAAATAAAACATTTTATTTTGCTCAGTTTTGTGCATCTTGAATGTAAGAAATATGCATGGGAAGCCAACCTTAATTAAGGAGCAACAGAAAAGAAATGAACAAAAAAACAATAAAGCAAGCAGCCGTCTTCATCGACATTGAGTATACCCTGTACCATTTAGTTATATTACATAAGTTCAAACACCCTCCAAATCGCCTTCAATTGTATACGAAATTTCCTATAACATGCCGCAACAGTGAATGCTATCTCGCTTACTCTTGCCAGCCAACGTCGCCTTTGCCATTTCAGCATATGTACATATATACATACATATGTATATAATTAGGTATGCCAAGTAGGAATATATCTTTAGTAAAGCTAAAGCCAAGAAACAATCTTGGTTTGCCTATAAACTAGGCGGATCGACAAACCAAGTTTAGTAGCTCTAGCTCTTATAGTCTCGGAGATTGAGGTGTTGATACAGACAGACGGCACATTTCCCAAACGAATCGGCTAGTGATGCTGACTAAGAATATATATACTTTATGGGATCGGTAATGTTTATTTCTGCCTGTCATATATATTTTAACGACTTGAATATACCCTTTTAACCTATGGGTACAGGGTATAAAAATGCAACGATTAAATAATTAAGAAATCTATCCCGGCCAAATGGTAGTATGAATAACTGTTAGTAAATTTCGATTTTCCCAAAACTTAGCAAAATGAATATTTTTTGTACTTGTTATTAATGAAAAATCTTTTCACACAGTAATTACTCATTAAATGTATTGTGTTTTATATTAATTTGTATATTAATCTTTGTTGTTCGTCGAATCGACAATACAAAATACTCATAAGCAAAACGGACAAAATTTATAATTATTTTTTCATTACTTTAAGAAAACATTTAGTAACAATTTAAAATAAAAATTAATGATGGTAAAATATAAACAACTAGTTAGGCTCAGGAGTCTGCAGAATTCTGAACCCATGTCAAATGGGTTAGATCAAAGATAAAAGAGTGAGACCTTAACCAATGTACTAGTAAGTTTGTCAAAAAGCAATGCAAGTTATATTCCCAGTATATTCAGGAAATAAATAATTAAAGATTTGAGACTCAAATACGATGAATTGAAAAAGTACAGTTTTAAGTTCAATTTATTTTAGTCTCTGTTTCCAGCACCGCTAGGATTGACAATTCTCATCGTCATGACTATAGCTTACCGTGTGGTAGGCATACTCAGGTTCGAACTCTTTCTCAAGTTGCTTTAGTATCATATTTGTTTACGAACTATTTGTATTTACCGTAATCCGAACCTGGGTATACACTAGCACACAGTGCATTACAAAAATATAATTATATATGTAAAATATGTAACTTGCACACCTCTAAAACTAATACAAGGAATCTAAAATGGAAACTATTGTCACTATGTAAATATCATTTTATATCGTTTGTCTTTAACTTTCAAAATTATCATCTCTAACTTAAACTTTTAATGAGTAAATCTCATTAATCATCAACCAGTATTCGGGCACCTTAAACATTTGATAATTCAATTAATTAGCAATGGAAATATTCGATTGGCTTTACTGTAAGCTTCGATTAAGTACGGCCTGAGGATATAATTAAAGGAGAGGCCATGGCCGGCTACAATGGCGATTTATCCACTTTAAAGTCTTGGCTTCTTGCATTAATATTCGCATTCTTCTTTTTACACATTTCAACGGAACTTAAATGCATGAAAATTGCAAATATCGTCACGTTTCTGGCTTTAAGGATAATTACGTGTGCATGGCTTAAGAGAGCCAAGAGATGAAAAAGGTGAAGGGGATTTCAATTTACGAATTTCACAGCCTTAACAAAGAACTGAACAGAACAGAAGCCAAAGAAGCAGAAGTCACGACGATGAATGCCAACCAAGTTGGCTTTAGTTCAGGTTCACATCTTCCAAAATGGAAAGTCTTCCCTATAGGAAACGGAAATGGAAATAGCCAGGCAAACAGAACTCTAGTGTTAATTTATGTGGGAGATTGGCGTTGCAATGGTATCCGGGATCCTCTGGCGTGTGAAAACTTTTAATCGAATCTTAATTGCCTAAACCCTAACAAGGCTGACAGCTTACATTGAGCAAAATCTAATACATCTTCAATTCACTTCAATCCAATTCAAGTCGATTCCAATGCGATGGCTCCTAAAGCATCGTCAACCATTACATTGCGTTAAATTTCTTGTCGCGTGCAGGTTATGCAATATGATGGACATGCCAGGGACTCTGCCTTTGATGCGGACTTGCGATTCTGACTGCAAGTTCAACACCAACTCGGATGCGAATGCCAGCACGTGCACCGCCGAGGTGATCCAAGGCGGGCAACAACAAAAACTTGTCTTCGCCATCTACGACCCGGAATTACTTGGCAATAAAAGGCAGCAAACAATTAGACGTATGGCGAAACGATTGCCATTGGTTAGGGTTTGTCTTCAAGTGTTTTTCTCTTCTCATTTTTTATGAATTGCAAAAATGAATATTGCATAAAGAAGCAAAACGAAAAAAAAGAGTCGACAGGGCATCATGGCTCTATGTACATCTCCCGCTGCTTCAGCAGTTGACCTCCTGTTTCACCTTGACCCTGACACTTTAACGTCTGTTTCTTTTGCCATTAACCAGTGAAAGAGGATTCCGCAACAGGTTGAAGCAGAAACCATAGCGGTTTCGGTAAATTGCATAATTGCTTGTGACAAGGTTTTAACAACAAGACACAATCCGAACTTTGAATCAGCCCTATATCTTTCTTTCCCCCATATATCTATCAAAAAATTGTTTGTTTTAAGTTTACAATAATCCACCGACGAGATATAGTCGTCCCTGCAGATCTTGTGTATATTCTGTAACAGGTACAGATATGACTAAAGTCCAATTCGTGACCATCATAAATAAATTATTTCTAATAGGAAGCAAGGTATATCTCACTCTTTAGGTATATATATCTCCGATATTTGGTCTGTTAATACATCCCTTTAAAATAGTTCTAGGTATTCTATTTTTCTAAATTACGAGGGCAGAAGAAGAAGTGGCAAAAGTGTGTGTGTTCAAACCAGATCTGAGTTTTCACACAGACAGACGGACAGACAAACGAACAAATCTTTATCGATACCGTTCATGAATATATATACTTAAGCCACTTTTATAAACTGCTTTGTTCAACGATTTTTACTGGCTTCCGGCTGACATTTGCTTAACTATAGTCTCCCAAATTCAACATTAAATTTTTAAAACTTGTTAAGAAATAATCATATTTGTTGATGGATTTGAGTAAAGATGGACAAAGGCTGTGCCGGGCTTCGTGGCCTGAGCCAAAAACCCACGGACTTCGTGCCTTAAGATCGCGAATGGTCATTTTTCGTGCGTGCTCTGACCTAGGCTATAAGCACGAAAGGCGAAAATCTCTACAATGGATTTGCGAAATAATGAAATATTTGGCTGCATCTATTGATGTTGACACTCCAGTTTTTTGTACAGTTGCTTTGCTGGGTTGAGCCGGGCTTTTTTACTTATTATAATGAATTACGATTTTTTACTTGCATCTCTAAAATCGAGTGAGTGTTAAGACTATTAAAGAAATTTTTAAAAACGAAAACAAAATCGTTCTATTGGCTGGTAGAAACTATTGAGTTTATTTAAATTCTTATCTATCTCATATTTACTCTTTCCAATAGAAAGAAAAATTTAATGTCGCATCTAACATATAGTAGATAATCTTTCCTAGATAAGTATCATTCCTTCTTTACATCCAAACAATTTTCTAGTCAAATCAACTTATTAGCACTGTACCAATACTTTAGGTAACATCATTTGCACAGAGACAATAAGTAAGTAACTAAGTTAGTAAGTAACTAAGTAAATAAGCAAGTATATACGTATGTCCATATGTTTGTTTGTGCTTTAAGTATCTATCACATCGTGGGTCACCCACGCGGCAAGTCAAAGACGACAACACACTCCCAAAACCTTAAACCAAAACCCGATACCAAGGACCCAAACCGCAAACCCAATGTCGTGACAACAACAACAACAACGACAACAAAAAGAAACTTAGAAGAAAATTTCTTCAATAGATGCCTTTTCTGTGGCAGAGAAACAAATGTGGACACGTTCGATTGCCTAAGTGACCTCCAAAGGCACCTCATGGAACATAAGTTTGTTGCAGTCCCCCTCCCTGCCTCCTTTAAGAACGTGCACAAGAGTGAAGTATGTATACATACACATACATACGTATGTATGTATGTATATAAGTAAATATATATAAATTTTTTTGTTTTTGTAATTTGTGCAGATGCGATAAAGAAAATGCAATCGAAATTGCGAAATCCCTTTCTTTACCTCTCCCAACTTTTTCAGTATGGATCAGCCAGGAGAGTTGACAGCGCAGCTGCACACCCACAATAGCCACAGAGATTGGAGGGGGCAAGGGGTATGCATTGAGGATTGAGGTGCGATGCCCCTTCAGGCGGTGGCAGCTAAGACTATGTATTGAAGGTATCACCTGCACATGCGCATCTTCGGTTGAATTTGATTTTCAAGTCAGCTTGGAGGAATTTATTTGCAAAATCCCATGCAACGGCAATTGGTTAGTATTGGTGGATACCATGCCACGCACATCTCTGAACAACACCCCAGGTCCGGGGTCCTCGTATCACGCTAATTTGTAGCTTGTCCTCGCTCTGGCAGCTTACAGAAGAGTTGTGCGAGAAACAAAAAGAATTTCTCAAAAGTGGAAATGGAAATGAAGATTCGACACACGACCGTTTGAGGCGGCAATGCAATTTAAACAATTATGGAAATCTTTTCGTAGGAGGCCAACAAAAACAAAAAGGGAAATAGCAGTACCAAAATTTGCAATTGGAAATAATGACATTCAATGTACAATATGTACAGACTTATATAGTGGATATATGTGTGATATATATTGACTGCCAAGTGACCAAGTTATTCGTTTTTTATTAATATTTACAATTAACTATTCTCAGAATGACAATCAATTTGTATTATATTCTTTTTAGTTTTGGAATTTAATTAATCAAATTTTAGTTATTCTTTGATTCGGGATGACATTAGTCTTAACTCTACATTAGCTCGTTTAATACTCTTATAATCAATTTAGAATGTACACTTATTTAAATTATATTGTTAAACAACATCAACAACCACGAAGATGTGTGCAGAGAGCCTCTTACTTGGGTAAAAGCATAAATTAAACATCAATGATGTAACAAACCAGAGACTACTTCCTCAAAAGATGTCTACGAATCACTAACTTTTGACTTGGGAAATATCGACAAATACTAAAAAACTGATTAAAAGTATAAAACCCTCATTGGCTAAATATTTGTAACAATAACAATTTGTAATAGTAACAATCCCACAATCGAAAACTTCATTCCAACTCATCTATCAAATTTTGAGTAGATTCCATTTGGACTTGACCTACGACTCGTAAATATATTTATAATGGAGAGAAAGGGAGTTTCCAACGGTATCAGATAATGAGAATAATATCTTAACCCTAATGCAATTCATCGTTTGACTTGAAATATCTTGAGAATGCAATGAGATAAAAGTGAAATTCACAAACACCAATTCTCTTCAGTCTATTATGAAGGCTCTCACCTAATTATTATTGTGTATTTGAAAGTTACCTGTTGGATATATAGCTGTTATCTTATCGTTAGAGATTAATGGTTACCAGTCGTGTTTTGCCAATTGAAAAATACTCACAATTGACACAAGTTCCCAAGGCAGCTATTAAATGTATGTAGGTACATCTGTATGTAGTTTATGTGTATACACATTTCTATATATCCGAGCAGGAGACACAAACAACTAATTAACACTTCCAGCTACTTCCACGCCCACCGAACCGGCTAACCGTTTGCCGACTGAATTAATGAAGGAATTAAAAGTTTGCGTGACGACAGTAGTAGTTGGCAGCAGCCAAGGTAACCAGAAGGAGCAAATGTCGTGCCAAGCAAATACCTCAAGAAATCACTGGGAACGATGCGGGAACAGGTTTGCCAGCGGTTCACCACTACGCGAAAAACAAGCGAAAAAATTGGCATAAATGTTTATGATACAGTAAACGGATGATACTGACGATGGGTCCAAGACCAAAACGAAGGCTACACCCGAGACGACACACAATGAGGCTGTTGATGATAAAAAAAAAAACAGAGAAAAAAAAGTAACTTGGGGTCTAACTTTGACTGTCAGCCAAGTGGAACGTTATACATTATTTGTTGCATTGTCTGAGAGAAAGAAAGTGAATTGCATCTGATCAAAATCAAGCGAAACGGATGTGAATACCAAAACCCATTTAGTTAGTTTCAAGAGAAATTGTATAAAATATGACAAAAACAACAACAAACAATTGCCATGAAGGGGGCGGAGGGAAGAGGAGCCTGCTGACAGCTGTAAAGTGTCCGTCTGTCGTATGTCTCAATGCCTGACATTGACGTATTCGTATTCCCATATGTATTGTAAGTATTGTAAGTATGTCGACAACAACTACAACGACAATTTGCAAATAAACAATGTGAGGTGAGTGATGGCGGGGGCGGAAGAGGGGTTTGAACACATACACATACATACATATATAGTCAATCGTTTGCCAAGATCTTTAACAGGACTGACTATTTATTTCTAGATCTGGGATAGTTGATTAAAGTTTGCCAATTGAAAACAATTTGGATTTTCTATATATCGAATTCCATTTCTTTTCATCATAAAAATTTTCGAATGAAATTATATTATATTGGTAGCAAAAATGCAGAAATAGAGCACTAAGAACCAAAAGCCAAAATGGCCAATACCAATCTATGTGATGAAGAGAACGTTTTAATGACCATAAAACCAACATAAGCGTTCAGCTTATACCAAAACACTATTTTGAAGCAAATAAAATTAGCATAACAAATCTATAATAATAGTTATTAAATTAAAACATTAAACGAATTCTGTTTAAGATTGAGAAACTTTAAAGAATACAAAATCATTCAAATGTCCAGAAACAAACTTCAAAAACGATCAATTTCATCATGTATGGAGTTGGATTTATTTTTAAACCGAGTAACAGAAGGGTTTTCTATTGACTAAATGGTCTCCAATAGTTTTACATTTGTTAAAGAATATCTTATAAAATATAAATTTTGTTATATAAATTCATAGATGAATCAATGATGGTTGTAGTAATACTATAATCTTTACAATATATCTAAGCTTTTTGAAAGACTATTGCTGCATTTTCTAATTCATTTCAATCCCTGAACATCATAAAGCTTCCAAAGTTAAATTATTTTAAAAAGGGTTCCAGTGCACCCGATCTTGGATTTTTATTGTTTTTTTTAAGAACTCCTTTTACTTTAATGAATTTGGTAAGGCGTTTGAGTCGAAATTAAAAACCATAGACCTATATAGAGTGGCGGATCCACGAGGGTAACTAAAGAAGAGTCCCGTCCCCAAAAGGACATCTATGCGAACATCCATTCACTGCTTCACATCGCCGGCAACCAAAACTATTGCTGAGAGGTCCTTTTTGCGCCGCATAAAAACTTGGATAATGAGTATGATGCTGCAGGAGAGACCAAACGGGCCATGACATCGAGGTTACATCGGAAGAAGTATTAGAAAGATTTTGTAAAATGGGAAATCATCGTATCAATTTTAATGTATCAAACTTATGTTCACACTAACACGAAGAATACAATTTTTTTCTTGACAAATTGACACTTTTGAATATTGATATATCGCTTTAGAGCAATAACTTGGGAGTTTTAAAAGCGATTATAATGAATTTGTATATGGAAGTTTAGTATATAAAGAAGTGTCTGTGCTAAGTTTCAGCCAAAGCGGTCATCTATATACTATAGCTTCCATAGGAACAATCGGACCAAAAATTTTTTAATGTCGAATTCCTTTTTTTCTTAACACATTTTTACATTTACATTCACATTAAAAATATGTAAATGTTAAATAACAGTTTGAAAGGGTATACGAACTTACTAAATACTTTACTCTAAAATCTTTTCAGGCGCAAAAATGTTCTTTTGATCATTTTTTTGTCATTTTAAAACAGCTTTTAACATATTTATATAAAAAGGTTAGGGGAAGAATGCAACGATGTCTTGTTTGGAGTTGCCTTTTATGTTCGCATCTCGTGCCTGTTATCTGGTTTTTTTTTTCAATTTCGAGGAGAATGACAAACTTAGCTACAGCTACTGAAAATCATGCAAGGATTTCTTTTGCCTTCCTCATAAACGAGCTTGGCTAGCCTCTTTGAATATTTCAGTTCAATCAAAGGGGATGGAGTTGGCAGCATTATATCTTGGCCAACAACATGTTCATTTGTCATGGCCAGAAGAACAACAATAATAACGGCGATCAAATAGGCACAGGCACCCAGCGGGCAACGCCAACACCTTTAGACCTCAAGCCAAGCGATGAGCATAAATCGCCACGGCAAAATGACCCTTCCTTTGGCCAAATAATTGCGTACTTAACAACTTACCTTGTGCCCCTCCTCACCGCTTCCTAAACTGTAAAGTGATAACTTTGTGTTGTGCTGTAAATTCCTTTGGCCGAATCGTCCGGGATTGCGTGTTTGGTTATGAATTTATCGTCTCGTTCACGTTTGAAAAAAAAGGAGAATATACCACAAAAAGCAAACTCACTTTATTTATGGCAACTTGGGCACATTTCTTTTATTTATTATTTATTATTCTATCATGTATTTCATCGTTGTCAGCACCAGCACATTTCACAGGTAAAAACTGATTTCGAATTCACGACAAAATTGAGGAGGACGAAGACAAGACACGACCGCACAGATGGGGCTCAAGAAACAATCTGCGATCAAGTCCAAACATGAGTCTGGTTTTGGGGTATTCAAAGGCAAGGTATCAAACTTGTTGCATGCAACAAGTTGAACATGAAGAGCCTAGCAAATACATATATTAAAAAAAAATAAAGGTAAATTAAACTTAAATTCCATTTGCCACAAATTTCTAATTTAATTCTTTTCGCTTATCGCAATCAGTCTTGCTTTCACACAACACTGTGGCGCCACAAGGTGTCAAGTAGGAGAAAGAAATCTTTGATACTAGATCTTTTGCAGTTATCCAGATTTTTTATGTTTTGGAAATACATCGGTAATAAGGATAATCACCCAAATGTTGGGATTTAATCTGCTTGAGATTTAAGTTATAATTAATCTTTCGTTCAAAAATAACTGATCCAAAAGGTCGAAAAATCCTTTGTTGTCCTAGTCGACAGTTTTTATATAAAGGGTTTTTTTTAGGGGTACAGAACATTAAAATGGAAAAAGGTATTATCATTATTTTTCTTATTTGGTAGATCAATTCATGGCATTACATCTTAAATATAATTTCAGGCATATGGCCGCCACGGCAGGCCTGAATATAGTCTAATCTAAAGGTCTAATTTTCGACCACTTTGGCCAACAATTGTGGTCGTATACATATGTACATATGTACATATCTCCAATAACTCGCAGAATATTGTCCTTTAAGTTGTCAAAGGTTTGCTAATTATTTGCATAAACCAGTGACTTGACATAACCCCACAGAAAGTAATCTAGCGGGGTTAGATCACACGATCTCGGTTAATCGAATTAACTGCTCTGATGGACTATCTTATCGACTATAAAACAGAAGCACCATTTTCAAAGTAAATTTGCACAATTTGCAAGCGTTGCACAGGCGTGAGTCTATTCATGATGAATTGCCGTACCAAACTGAGAAAAAATCACTCAACAGCTGATAGATCGGTCGCCATCTTAAACAGTGGTGCCAACTTAAAGTTCTATACCTCTAAAAAACACCCTTTATAACCAGAATTAAGTTAAAGTTACGGTGATTTTAGTTTCAGTAATTGATTTAATTGACGGTTTTAAAATCAATCAACAAGAATCGGAATTACTTTCTGATTGAACTAGGTTTCTATTAGAATTAAAAATTTTATGCCAAATATTTGTTCCAGAGGAAGGAAAAGAAGCATTTTTTCGTGGCACTACGAAAAAATATAATTACCTACACCGATAAGTAGCGAATCAAATAAATAAGAAAAATTATATGATCTAATAAGAGTTTTTTGACAAAAATGCATACATTGAGGAATTCTCCAAATAAGTGTAAAATCCAGAATTGTGTCACAAATGAGATGGTTTATAATGACGAGTATAAAAATATGCATCAATGTAATTAAAATTGCAAACCATTGCTTTTAATAATATCTCAAATAGCTAAAAATTAATTGCAGATATAGAAATTTGGTAAATAGTTTTCATGCTTAATTAAATACAGTTTCATGCTTAATTATATACACTTTTCGCTTAATTCAAACTTGACTCGACTTATCCTACTCTTCTTCCGGCCGGGTTTCATTGTAGAAACCAAGATTCATTGTGGGTATCATATTGCTATAAAAATGAATGTCTGCGGCTGAAGGACGCAGTTGCACGGGCTCGGCAGGATTTATTGGCATGGGATTGGGTGCGGGCATAATATTTGCTGCAGCTGTCTGCACGGCAACCACATTCATTGCCTCCTGGGCATTCTTGGCCATCTGATGTTGAAGTTGATGGACCTTAAAATGATTCTCCAATTCAATTTGATGCAGAAAACTTATACAGCATACGCCACACGTGTAGCTGGGACCATGAGCCTCTAGTTCGTGTCGCTGCAATTGCTCGCGACGATTGAATCCTTGTTGGCAGATCTTGCAAGCAAAGAGTGTGTCCATGTGGAGAGCCCGGTGCCGCTGAAGATCTCTTTCGCGCTGAAAGCTCCTGTCGCAGACATCACAATGAAAATTACGCGACGTCTTAGACAGAGTCGGCTGTTTGGCTCTGTTCGGAACAAATTCGGGCACCTGGTAAAGATATTGTTGCTGGTGCTGCTGTTGTTGCAGCTGATGCTCTACGTCCCGTTTGGTGTGCACTTGCTGATGGGACATAAGTTTGTCCTTCCGTGATGAAGAATACGGGCAGCGTTGGCACTGGAAAGGTTTGATCTCCTCGTGTGAACGCATGTGCTTCATCATCTCTACTGATGTCTGGAAAGAGCGTGGACATTGCTGGCATACAAATGGCTTCACACCGCTATGTATGCGCATGTGCTTGGTCAGATTCGTATTGCGGGAGAAACTTTTGCTGCACACACTGCAGGTATAGGGTCGCACGCCTGTATGAACTATTGTGTGCTTCTTCAAATCAGAGCGCCGCACAAAGCTTTTGCGGCAATGCGCACACACATAGGGTCGATCGGCGTCATGCAACGTCTTTATATGGGAAATCAGTTGAGGCCTTGTGGTCAGACGCAAGTTACAGTAACTGCAGCTATATGGAGCAGCGGCATCATGTGCAGTCTTCTCATGCTGCTCACAGTCGGACTGCAAAGTAAAGCCCAAATCGCAAAATTGACATAGATAGGCACATTTCGGTCGCGGGTTTATGGGCATATCCAGTGCCATTCCAGCTCTTCCCAAAAGAGCCATCTGGGCTGCGTCCATGCCCAAAGGCATCTCCATGTCTTCGCCATTTTGTGCTTGCATACTCTCGTCCTCTTCCTCATAATCCTCCTCATCGTCGACATCTTCTCCATTCTCCTCGTCGTCCTCATCATACAATTCATCTTCACTCGTCTCAGACAGTTTATCTGGATCCACATCCACTATAATGCAGCCCTCCTCCGGCTCAAAGACACCCGGATTTCCGTTCAAGCCAGGGCGATACTTGGCATCTAACTTCAGCATTTCGCCGAGTTCAGCCTGCAAGGCTTGTTCACGCTCCTCCATTCCCTTGCGATGCACATAAAAGTCTTCAAGCATTTCCAAGCATCGTGAACATATCCTTTCTGGTAGCAGTTCATGGCGTTCGTACTGGGGAAAAGAAAAACCAAAATATTGAATCATTGTGATCATATTGAGGTGTCATTAAAAAAAGATTGAGTTTCTCACTTGCACTCCGTACAAATTCTGGCAGAGATTTGCTATGCTTCCCATGGTGCAAAAATCCACATCATTGTCGAAAATGTTTAGATAGCCGCCGTCCACTGCCGTTCGAAGGCACAGCCGGCAACGTGCATTGCTATCCTCCTCCGCATCTTTTGAAACCTCAATTGCATTACTCGATAAAGAGAGTGCTGTAGCGTCCGTGGTCAAATTTAGCATTTTAAGTCGCGACAATAAATAACATTTATACCAAACATCCACTATATAAACATGTGAAAGTCTCTATCGATATATCGAAACTAGTGCTATCGAAAGTTATCGCTTTATTCAACACTTGAACAGCAAAAGATTTAAATTCAGTTTTTTTCTTGTGCGGTTTTTGACAAAGGTTAAGAATGTTATCAGACCAGGTCTTAAAACAAAATGATTAAGATATGAGTATTTTATAAGATTGATGTTTGATAAGTATTTGATTGTTGCTATCGGCACCAATGGAAGTTTATTTTAAAAATTAAACTTTACTTTTCTTTAGAATTCTACTTCAGAAATTTACAAACACAAAACACAAAATTTTTCGCTCCTCAATTTTGATTTTCGCTCCACAAATTTGTTTTTCGCCCTACAATTTGAATTTTGCTCTACAAATTTGATTTTGCTCTACAAATTTGATTTCGCTCTACAAATTTGTTTTTCGCTCTACAAATTTGTTTTTCGCCCTACAAATTTGTTTTTGTAATTTTCAAATTTCAGTCTGTAACTGGCATTTAGATGGAACGGACCGCTGATGTTTTGCACCTGTGGCGCGAAGACGTCGTCGTAGTCCATTGGACTTACTAATTACCTACCGATTATTAAAAGTAGCAGCTATTTTTATGTATGAACATACATGTGTAAATCGTAGTGAATTATACTTGAGATATCCTATTAAACTGCTGTCAAGTCAAGTGCTGCATGTGCATTGAGTTTAATTGAAATATTACAAAAATTGCGGCAGATGCTGCATACATTCTTACATCAACTATTACGCCCACGCATGACAGCGGCAGCAACAATTTTGCATAAATTGCTATGTGAGTGACTATAACATAACAGTTTCGTGTGTTGGTATAATTCACCTATTGTTATAAATTCATTAAATTCTCTTCATGTCCCTCTTTATGGTAAAGTTTCATCGAATTGCTGCGCACATTTTGTCTTCATTATGTTACTTTCTCGTCGTGCTTCTATTCCCCCGGCTAACCACCATATAAAAACAATCCTTATCCTTATTCCTGTTTCCCACCCTTCTTCGTTGTGAGTTTCATACTGCTAACCTACCTAACATTTGTGTCATGTTCTTCTTCTTCTACGTACTGCTGCCGGCTCCCGTGGGTTTTTGTATTGCGGCTCCCCACGCATCCCAGTTGATTTCAGTTTATTTGTCTCACCTCCTCATTATTATTCGGACTTGATGAACTTTTTTCATTGCGTGTTAAAAAACAAATTGTTTCAACTATTTTAATTATTAAATTGTTTTCACTTAGTAGTGCAATAAAGAATTTTAGTCCTAATTAAATAAATAATACGATAAGTTGATGTGATTTAGGGTACAAAGGTTCAAGGAACAAAGGGACTTAAACAAAAATTATCTCCCCCTTGACTGTAAAGGGTATTAAAAATTCGTCAGTCCAAATTAAGCTGTAATCTTGTTATACATTTATAAACTACACTCAAAAGTAATAGTAAAATGGAAATTTTTTTCAAAAGCTTTTTTAATTTTTCAATGTGTAAGTTTTTAAAATGGAGGGGGACCTACATGTGTTGTTATTGTCCAGAGCACATTCTTTTTCCCACAATCTCATATGATCCATTTAATTATTCTAGAACTAGCGGAAGCTCAAAATGAAACATTTTCTCTCAGTGTCGGAAAAAAAAAACTTTAATTGTGCCAAACAAAAGCTGGGCAAAGCATCATTCACTTAAAGTCATTCGATTTCAAATTGCCCGTGATCATCAGATTCAGATAGGTGCAATGAGTCAAATCTGTGTCTGAGTCTTTTATATTCCCTCGCTCACTCGGTCCAGTCAGTCGTCTCCCACAAACAGATCTCATTCACGGGCCAATTTTGTGCACTTGTTGACTTTGAACTTGACTCAAAATTACAGTCACAGCGACAGGCAATTCTGAGGTCAGTACAATAAGACACTAGCCACACCCACCGTCGTATGCTTGTCATCGATGGTGTAATGAAAATATAATTCTACAATCACAATCATATGTACATATGTATGTACATATATAAGTTCACAGTTGTTCGTTCGTTCATACGAGGTTGCATGCTTAGCATCATGCCATAATCTTATCAAACCAAAAAACGAAGCTTATGCTTTGGTGAATGAGACGGCTACCGCGTGCCTGCCGATTGTCGTAATAGATAACGGTAACGAGAACGGTACCCCTTTTCTATATTAAATTTCACTTTTTCAAACCGGGACAATTGAAATTCATACGCACATACATATATGTAAACATGTTTATGTACATACATACATACATTTCCTTTTCGCATATATCATTCTGGTATATGTATGTACAATTAATATTAGGTAAAATATATGGTCGGATATCTATTGAACCAATGTGATTTCTTAACGGCAAATGAATCATCCTTTATTTACCGATCGAATAACACTTTGGCAGAACGAAATTTATATACCCTATAATTTCTCCCACAGTTATTCCCTTTGTCTATTTTTTGTCGAATATTATGTTATTTGCACCAAAAACAGAAGAAAAGTTTGGTTTCTCTGTCATATTAGAATTTCTTCTGGCTTTTTTAACGCTTATTAAATTTGGGAGCAAAGAAATTATTGTTTATCAACACAGTTAGAAACACACATATGTAGTTAAGTAAAGACTAATGCTGTTTTTTTATGCATGTAATTATCGTATGAATGAAAGTCGTAAAAAACACATTTTTCTTTTATTATTTATGTACTCATTAAACAAGTGCACAAATTTAGTTTGTTTTTTTAATATTACCGTACAATAAAAGTATAAACCTCTTAAAATTTATGCATAACGGAGTGAATATAAAAGAATCTTACCTAAAACAATTCTCCCCGAGTTTCTTAAAAGATTTTAAAGATATTTGTTGGCTTTTTAAAAAGGATTATGTTTTTACAAAAATTCAAGAATATGAATTTTATACGGCCAAAATATACTAATCCAATAAAATTTCCGGAAACCTTTATGAACTATTAAAATATTTACCTATAAAATAAATTAATTTGACCAACTAAATCTTAAGTTACTAATACTTCAGTAATTGCCTTATGCTTTGTATAATTCGATTGAAAACTTTGCCCAACTTTCAAACAAAAAGTCAAAGCCAAATCCACCGATAAGACCAATGCGTATTAGTATGCAACCATATGCTAAGTATAACTTTAAAACCAAGAGATCTTACCTCCTTGTGGAAACTATATAGCCGATTTGTCGTCATTCGAACTACTAACAAATATTTTTGCTGGACATTAAAAGTGTGAATAAATGGATAAATAAGGAAAGCAAAGATTAATAGACTAAATAAAATGCACAAAACGGTTGTAGAACTTTTGTTTACCATTTGTTATTGCCATAAAGTGTAGTATTATCGTTGGCCGTGTTTTATTTCTAATGAAATACAACACAATAAGCCAGCAATTAGCTCATAGCAACATGCCAAGTTCGACAGCCCCGCCAAGATATCGGAATACCCTTATCGGTTTACAAAGAAAGTCACAAAATCCACACCTATTTATACATTATACATATTTTGTTTGCGCATTTCACGAGTCTTCCCAAAACCGAAACCAAAAAACAAAACGAAAATTATGACTAACAGGAAAATCAATACGAAGCAAGTTTTGCTATTTCATTAGTGGCCAGTTAGGAATATTACCAAGCATTATTCTTATCGCTCGATCAGATTTTAGCGACCCCCCCCGCCGATGCTCCACACGCAAGTAGACTACGGAAAGGTCATG